>OZ025294.1:223953922-226788922 GCA_964019185.1 Maratus speculifer | reverse complement strand
ATAATCAAAATTTTCTTCCACCCAAAAGTTTGAAAAAAATTTTGGCTTTTCCGCTAAAAAACGCAGGACTTTTTAATATTTAAATATATATATATATATATATATATATATATATATATATATATATATATATATATATATATATATATATTATTATTATTATTATTTGTATTATTTGTTACTGCTAACAATCATAAATTGTGTACAATAATTATGAATGACTACGCGGTTTAAATCACCTCCTTTCGTCGAAATTTATGTTTTATCTTTTGATCCTCCCTCCCACTCGCTCCACAGTATAAAATATACAATGTTTAAAATCTGTGAATTTGTTTAATATTTTTTCCTCATTTAATGAAGATCTTATCTTATCCTTTAATATCCTTTACCTTAGGTAATGCTCTAGATAAATGTCGAGTTCTGAAAAGAATTTTCCAAAATACAGATGATATTTTCCTCCTCCTTCAAAATTCTTAATTGCGTTACGTAAATATATATATATATATATATATATCTGAATTTCTTTGGTTATATTTTATAGAAAATATATATTTTATAGAAATATTTTATAGAAAACCATATGCACCCAGGAGCTAGTGTGTGCATATGGTTTTCTATAAAATATTCGCATATCAACATACCAGCCAACCGTATTACCCAGGGCGGAGATGGGAGATTGTGGATGCAACCGTCGTTCTCGATTATTCAGCGCTACCAAGCAAGGTAAGAAATAAATTTATTATTCTTACCTCACTTTTAATAAACAAAAACTGTGCAGATTCTCATATATTTTGTAAAAGCTGTAAATGTCAGCATCTGTCTTTTGTCAAAATGAATGACTCGAGGAAAAAAAATTAAAACGCTAATGTTAAATCTATAGGAATGTTATTTTCAAATATCTCGCTTACACTTTACTATTTTTTTATTCATTATTATTATTATTATTGTTATTATTATTATTATTATTATTATTATTATTATTATTATTATTATTGTTATTATTATTGCATATGGTAGCTTAGGCTCGCATGTAACAGAGCTAGTTCGCCTTTTTTTATTTCTCTTGCAATTTAAATTTGAGGATCCCCTGTATTTAGAATCCAGTTAAATTAAGGAGTTGTGATGTTTATAGCCTTATGAAATTCATATAAACAAAATTCAGAAGAAAAGAAAAATTCACAATAGTAGCTCAGAGTTTAAGCTTTCCAGTATTATGCTTTTCATAGTTTTACCATAAATAGGATGAACAAAATTACGAACAAAATTAGTCAAAATTTTAGCAAAAACGGCGATACTTTTTAAAATTTCTTCTCCACTCGGATGCTTCGAAACAATTCTTTTTGAAACTCACCACGCCACCTCTAAATATCTAGTCTCGGTAGATTGGTTGGATGATGCAGATTTTATTCTTTCCTGTGCTACAATGAGAAACATTTGTAGGAGTCGGAAAAACTATTCTAAAGATTTCAAATGAATTACTCATAATCTGACTTATTTTTCAATAATATAATTGAAGTCTATTAATGAAAATAGAGTAAATATTTTTACAAGGAATAAAAGTTAGTAAAATGAGTTCTAGGTTTACAAGAGATATAGATCATTATCATTTAAGATTATCCGCTAAAAGAAAGCGAAACAAAGGAGAAAATTTAACTGAATGGAGGAAAAAGTAAGTATGCCTTTATTCAATGGTTCTTTTTAAATTCCTTTTGTATTTCTCTATATTGTATGTATACAGCTTATTCAATCTTCACGATAGAATAGGCATTAACAATACCTCCTGACTGCCGCAACCGGATTTTTTCGTTCGTTAAGCTGCAGGTTTCACTGCAACATAAGCAATATTCAAATTAATATAATTCTACAAAGAAAAGCCAGCTTAGAAAAATTAAGTTATGATTAATACTCTCAAAGCTTATACACCTATATGTAATAACATATTTTGTATCAGATTGAAAAAAACATTTTTTAATATTTTTAATAAATTAAAGAGAAATCAACATTAAAATTTTGCTCTTTTGCTCGACTGTCAGGGGGTTAATTACAGCAAAGACAAAATTTTAAATATTACAAAAAATGCCATGTTGCGCTATTACTATTATTATTATGCACTATATCCCCAAAGGGGACCGGCTACTTGCGATTTTAGATATTTGTTAAATATCTACAGAAATGCACGTGGACATTTCTGAAATTGCAGATAAGCAAACAACATACTACAGGTTATATATTTCACTGTTGAATTCAGGCACTTTTCTCCGGGAAGGCTATCTGTGCTCCGGAGGGTGACACTGTGGAATTCCGGGGGGGGGGGTATTTTTTTACCCTTGCAAGCTCAAAATCTCAAATTTTCAGGGGGCGACATCTCATTGCTCCGGGGGGGGAATGTCCCCCGCGGGCTACCCGCTGAATTCAAGACTGATATATTTCCGTGAAGATTTTTACCCGTAATCCTATATGGGACCCTAAAAAAAATTTAAGAAAAAAGAAGATCTTTTGAATAACTCTTGCAAAACTAATGTAGCAAAAGCGTTCAAACTGCAGATTGTGATTAAGTGGGTTATTGTAATAAACCGTTTTCATTTTTATGTAGATATCATGTATACTTGTAGAAAAATTAAGGTTTTTACAAAAGCAGTCTTAAATTTCGCCAATTTCGCCTTATAATTAATAAAGTTCTTAATATAAAAAAAATGTTCCTTTCAGAAAATATGACAACCATTATTGTACAAAATATCCTGAAATCAGAATTAAAAAATAAGAAAAATTGTAAGGAAAATGAACAAATTTACAAAGGTTTCAGGTTTACATGTTGAATAATATTTGACTGATCATGCGCGAATGCAAACAAAATATAATTTGCATAGTGTCTAAATGTATTGAGCAACAAATGTGAAAATCTCAAAAACATAGGCTGAAAATTATCTTCGATAGAATAAGCTAAAAATCCATTGTTCCCAAAATAAAGCAAAAAGATGAGGGGTTGTGACCAAACATCCATTGGCTAGTGTCAATAGAGTATATACAGTATTGCAAGTACTGGGTACAAGTATTTGGATACAACCTCTCATCTTCTTATTTCATTTTGGGAATAACGGAATTTTAGCTCATTCTGTTGACGATATTTTTCAGAATCTTGAGACTTTTATAAAAGTTGCTCCATATATATCTATGGATAATGTTTTTTGTCATATTTTCGCAAATGGAATTTCTTTTATATTAAGAACACTTTAAATTATAAGCAAAACCTTCAATAAAATTTAGGACTGTATTTATAAAAATCTCAATTCTCTACGAGTATACACTCTATATTCATAAAAATGAACAGTTTATTATAATGTGAAAATTAATCATAATCGGCATTTTGAACGCTTTTGCTGCATTAGTTTTGACAGGGTTATCTTCGTACTTCTTCAATTTGTTGACTAGCCCTATGGGATTTTGCGAAAAAAAAAATCTTCATGGAAATGTATGACCTGTACTATTCTGTTCACACACTGGAATTTCAGAATAATTCCTCAAGTTTTTGCCCAGATATTTAACAAAACGTTTGAAATCACAAATGGCTGGTCCCATATGGTGATGTGTATTACACGACGATAAAATTTTGAGATACATTTCTATCTGTAAAACACAATTGTGCAAATTGCACTTCAATAAGTTAATAAAATACACCAAACTCGTCACTCTTCGAAACCATCATTTTTTTTTTTAATTGTACTGAAGCATGTTTTTGAATAGCCATTGCACTTGTATAAGCATAAAAGTGGTGTGTCTAGAGACAATAGTACAAGACAATAGATACAAGGTATCCAACGGTGGTGAAAGGCAAATTTCTAAACCGTTAATCATAGACATAGTTTCAAAAACAAAAATGATTTGAATGAGGTAAAGAAATATTTTAAGTTCAATTGAGTTGATTTGAGTCAATAAAATCATTTCTTTTAAAAATACGAAATTTAAATTTTTATACGGTCTCCCATTTTTTTTTTTTTTTTTTTTTTTTTAAACATTATATTTAGTTATTTTTTCCTGTTACGCTAACAAGTAAGACAAAAAAGGTCCCATTCTTACAACACTTAAATTGATTCAGCTATAAGAAGCTTTAAAAATACATGACTTATACTACTTTCCTGCGTTGAAAACAAATGAGTTCGACTATGATTTGAGGATCATATACCAAGTTACTGTCGCCCCAGTGGCGTGATCAGTAACGGCAGCTATTGCTACATCGAAGTTCCAGGTTCGAATCCAAGATAAGACTTGGGTGGTGTTTTTGCCCCTTTGTAATACACTGAAAGTATTTATTGAATAATAAAATAGCTCTGTATTGTCATTGACTATGTGTAATATATCATTCAAGGCGAAAGCCATAACTGCTGAAGGCCTCAAAGCAAAAAATCCAAACCAAGTTACTACAGTAATTGAAGAATTTATTTCATGTGTATATGCACTTGAAAAAAAATCGTACACATATTGCGACTGAATTAACATTTATTAAGTTTAAGATTGTCTAAAATAATTACATTTTAACATATGTTTTATTTTGTAAAGATTTGAGATATTTTCTTTTCATGATTTCTTTTAACAAAAAAAAAATATGTTAGTTTTATAAGTTTTTTCTTAACTTCAACGATTATATGTATGTTTTTTCAGTTCAAAATTTGGTTTTCGAACTTTAATTCATTTTCAAATATCCGATCGAAATTAAATTTTACATGCTGATGTAAATTCGATGAAAATCTAATATTTTGATTTTCGGTTGTTACCGTTTATAGTTATTCAGGATAGCACAAAAAATGTCTGGTGGACTAGAGTGTAAGCTACTAAGTAGTACTGCTAAGAAGTTTAAGAAAAAAATTTATATTAGATAACACAGGACGACGATGTTTTTGTTTTTTAATTGCTATGTATTTTTACTTTCTTCTAACTTCACAAGGAGAAAGTATTAGATTCGTGGAAATTTTCGAAATCTTGTTTTCGACGGATTAGCACGATTTAGGGGTCAAAGAACTCGAAAAACATATTTTTACAAAATGTCTGTCTGTGAGTCTGTGAGTTTGTTTCTCTGTACGCGAAAAACATATTGTGGATGCTCTATCTAAAATCCTAAAGCACGGAATTTCACAAAACTTTAGTTTCTGTTAGAAGTTGATATAAACTAGATCTGATTAATTTTTTATGTATGTGGCTCAACAGGTAGTGCTGCTATGATGCATTATTTACAATTTCCACAATAGCCCTATCTCAAGAACTACTGCATGGAATTTCATAAAACTTTATACCTAGTATTTGATATAACATGGTGCTGATTACACGTTTTAGTGCAAATCGCTCGACAGATGGCGCTGCCATGGTGCATTATTCGCGATTATCGCAATAGCTCTATCTCAAGAACATGCACGGAATTTTACAAAACTTTTGATACTGTGAGACACTAATATAAATTAGATCAGATTGGGTTCATGCATAATGTTCAACAGGTGGCTCTACTATTCCGCATTATTTACAATTTCCACAACAACCATATCTTAAGAACACGTGCATGAATTTTCATAAAACTTTATATTCAGTTAGTACTTGATATAATATAGCTTTGATTGGGCTTTTGTGCAAATCGCTCAATAGGTGGCGCTGCCATGGTGCATTATTCTTGATTATTTCAATAGCTCTATCTCAAGAACTAATACACGACATTTTCTAAAACTTCAGATTCAGTTAGTCTCTGATATAGATTAGTGTTGTTTAGTTTTTTGGTGTAAATTGCCCTACAAGTGGCGTTGCTATGCTGCAGTTTTCACGATTTCTCAAGAACTAATGCACGGGTTTCCATCAAACTTCAGATTGAGTTAGTACCTGATAAAAAAATTGATCCTGATTAGTTTTTGGTGTACATCACCCAACATGTGGCACAGTTATGCAGATATTTTAAAAACATTTTCCAATAGCTATATCTCAAAAACTAATGCACGGATTTTTATAAAACTTCAGATTCAGTAATAAGCTGACTTAAGTTGTTGCTGACTAGATTTTTGTTTAAACCATCAAACAGTTGGTGTTGCTATGCCGCATTTTTCATTAAGTATTAACATGTATAAGATAAAAGAAAATTTTGAGATTGCAACATCTGACAAGTTTATGAATGAAACCCTAAATTACCTTAAATTTTAACTAAGATGTCAATATTTTTCGTAATTCGTAAATTGTCATAATTAAAAATAACAAAAATCAGATGCTATAAAATAGAAGAGGTGGCTGTGTTTTTTTTTTTACTTTTGATAGTTGATTTTTGTGTATTTTTTAAGCATTGAATCTGAAAATGACTTTCATTGTTAAGCCATCACGTAAGAATGTTTTTTGTAAGTCGTACATTTCAAAGTTAAAAAATAGTAAAAGTTTAATACTCTGAAATAGATCTAAAACTGTTTTTTATTAAATAAAATTTCATTTAATTCAGTAATTTATTCAACTGTTATACTAACAAGGAGAAGGTCTAAGACTTATGTCACATAATTCAGCGAGCCTTGTTAGAGTAATGTCACTACATAAGCATATCACAAGGATAAATTGCAATATTCAGGGGGGGGGGGAGCTTAATCCTCAGTGTTCAACCATTATTGACGCTTTAGTATATAATCGGATAAATCCTACTCCTTTGCGAGCACCTGAATTGCTCAGTTGGCAGCACGCCAGACATCTAATATTTCTTTTGCACACGGCTGTCTAAAAATTATGTCCTCGACTAGATTTTTTTTTTCTTCCCAGACAAAATAATGATTAGTTATTTTCAAACTAATATATATGATTATTTAAAAGTAAGACAAATATAAATAAGGACATTTTTCTAGGATCATTAACATATATTTATGTATTTGCAAAGAGTGAGAGAATTTCAATGAAAGTAATGGATACAGAGAAAAAAAATAAAACAAAAATCGTATGCAGTTTATACACGTATTTCTTTCACATTCGACATGTTTGAATTTTTGTAATTTATTAATATTTATTTTACAATTACATACATCTATTTTAAAATTACATACAGTTATTTTACACTCAGTGGCGTGTGATGAGAAAATTGCGCCGGGGGCAAAGTTGAAATTTAGTGCCGTCCTCCCAATATTTTCTTGTGGCAGGTCAAAAATGACGTCCGTATAATAAACTTGATGCCTCCTAACTTTCCGCGCCCGGTGCGACAACCCCCTTTGTTCCCCCTTTTGCACGGTTTTTTTACACTTATTTATACTTATGTCTGTACCTATGCTATATATTTAAAAATTAAATGGTTCCTACTATAATTTACGTTTTGAAGCTTCTTCATTAGGATTTTTTTACTGTACTAGGAGGTTCTCTAAACAACACCCGTCCAGACACCCAGGATTCTCAAAGCACACTAATTTTATCGGCTTTAAAAAAATTGAATTATGATTTTTTTTTTTAATTGTTAATCTCTTTATAAGTGGATTTTCATTCATATTTCTTTGATTGAAGGCTTTTAAGGTCAAATTAGTCGCTGTTAGAAGATACAATGTCTGTATTCGTCTTTTTTTCTTTGATTAAAAAAATAGTTAAAACATTGAAAATAAGTTAACATAAAATGAATTAAGTAAACAGCAAACATAGTCTTTTTCTCGGTATTTACCGTATATATCATATTGTTCTAAATTTTGAAAACTCATATAAATATATTTGTATTCGTTTTTTTATTAGACAGGATAAAGGGACATAAAATGTGTAATGTAATTTCGAAAATTGTGTTGTTAATTTCAATATTTATTAAAACATTTGTTATATATCAGAATCTATCCGGATGATTATTATTATTATTTTTTTTTAGTTTAAATAACAGTTTTGTAGCTAATAACTTTGGAAAATATAGGAACTAATAACTGCGATTTTAGACATATTCCTTTCAAACACACAATTCTATGTTTCTGTAAATGATAATGTATTCAATTCACTTTCAATTTGATATTTATTCTTCGATAGATAAATTACAACTGTTGTTAGAATTCGTCGTTTGTTGATTTAAAATACTCCCAATTTACATATCTAACCAATGTTTTTTTACATCGCACCCTCACAAAATTTATAAACAAAACACAAGTCTCGGTTTCGATCATTTATCTGACCCATTGACTTTCTAATATACGTAAACGCCACATCCCATTGTTCTCTCGGTATGGTTCCGAATCCAACATCTTTGGCAAAAAGATGCTGCTTTTTGGAGGTGATCGCTTTATTGGCATCTTTCAGATTTCACAGAGAAAAAAGCGGAAGTGCGGTCAACTCAAGACAAACATAACAATATGAGTTTCGGCAGGAGAAAAACCGGTTTGGCGCGCTAAATCTGCCCTTTGTCACGTGACGGAAGGCAAAGATGTCGGCCTAAGAAAAGGTTGCCACTGTGGTGTCTAGGTATCTTAGGTCATTGATCTGACCGGTTTTCGTCCGTTTTTGGACCATTGGCTTTTTATTGCGCATGCGTTTGAACTAAATCATTTCCTATCTGTGCGTATTCCACCCACGCAAATATTTTTACTGCTTATGCTACTTTCTCTCGTACCTAATATTAACGTTTTCGTTATTTAGGTATTAATGTGTCATGAAATCCTCTATTAATATTGTGTAGCTTTAATTTTTATGTTATGAAAGTTTCAAAATCACTCATCTTGCCGACAAGCTTGTGTTTCGAGCATAAAGCTTTTACGCTCAACATGAGTTTATAAGTTATAAAGAAAATCTTAATGAATAAATTTCTTAATGACATTCGAACGGCATTAACCCTTGAAAATGTAAGGCTGTAATATACAGTTAGTATGTGTAGCCTGTATTGTTAATAAATAAAAGAAAACTATGTGACGTGATGAAATTATTCACATGATGAATTTATATACATATTCATAATAATTTAATAGACAGTGTAAATTTATTTTAAGAACATGCACAAAACATGTTTCAGTAATTCAAATCAAGATTTTCCATAACCAATATGATAGTAAAATCAACTTGTTTTAGAACTATACTCATTTGCATCCTTAACGTGAGTAGTACGGCTACTCCCATCCTGTATTATCATGTTTATATATAATATGAACAGTCTTTTCAGTTTTTAAATGTTTGAGACTTCAAAATTTAAAAATTATCTGTATTTATTCCATCAGGCTCTTTTAATTTATACAAGGTCAGAATGAGGATAGGAGTAGAGGCACATCGAAATGAAACTCTGCTATTATAATAATCTGACTTCAACCCATTTTTAGGTGCGTTTGTAATTCCGTAGCACATATAGTTGTCGTTCAGTCAGTCCGTTCATCCGTCCGCATATAAAAGCGCAAAAATTGCCCAACCGAATCATTTGAAATTTAAAATATATAAATATTACACTAGCAAAAGCCATGCTTTGTTTGGATTCGCGAAGTATTATGCTATAAGATAAATATTTGAAAGTAATAATATATTTTTAAAATTATTTTTGCATCTTTACTAAGCAAAAATGTAATTTTATGTTTCGGCGCATTTTAATTTTAAAATGTATTTCAACCAAATAACTAAGAATTTCCTCAGATTGTTAAAACTGGTATAAATAAAAATATTTTCGAAGTAGAATTATACAAAATATTAATTTTATTTGTTTACAATTCTTTTATTGCCACTTCAAAAAAACATAGTGTAATTCTTTTAAAATTCATAAATATCGTCTTCTTAAATGATTTCACAAAATAAGAATAAATTGTGTATTTGAATTCCTAATACAGAAAAATACTTTTATAATTGAATGTTAATAAGAGAATTTTCACAAATTTTAATTCATTAAAAATATGCTATAATTTTCCTAAAAAAAGTATTTTATACATTTTATAAAAGAAATAATGAAACTATACATAGTTAAAGGAATGAGCATAGTTTGAAAATCTGAAAGCAGTTTTTGAGATATTTTATCAGAATAATGAAAATATATTTTATTTATTTATTTATTTAATGATGATTCTAGCTATAATTACTGAGCCCATGATTTAAGTTTTTCTTCTGAACACGTACGTGTTTCACTTTTTATTTGAAAAAATGCGTTCGTAATGGAAAAACATGTAAAATAAATTAATTAAAATAATAATTTTTTGAAAAGTATTTCTATAAAAAAATAATATTCTGCAAATCTACAGATCATAATTTATATTTGTGTTTAATTTCAAGTGAAAATACTGTATAGTTTTTTGTAAAGTGTATGACAAAATGTCATTTGAGTGGCCTAGTGGAGGATTCGCATCGCTCATCCTAATAATAATTTAAAATTTTATGAAAATCGGAAGCATAGATCAATTATAGGGACAATCAAAAGGATTCCGTTACATTACGGTCAATGGGGAAAAAAGTAAATGCATTTTAATCATTTGAAATTTAAAATATATAATTACTGCATAATTTTGTCGAGCCATTTCATATTTTATGAAAATCGGAAGCATAGATCAATTACAGGGACGATCAAAAGTATTCCGTTACATTACGGTCAATGGGGGGGGGGGGGGAATTTTTTCAAATGTATTTTCAATGCTGTTACACTCTTTCGAACATAACAAAATTGATATGCATCTATGAAATACATATTATAATATACATTTTGCATAATCTGTGGTATAAAGAACATTTATTATTAATTTACAAGGCCACACAAAAGTATTCCATTACATAATGGTATAGAAAGAACATTGTTTGGTGTGCGTTTTAATTGTAATTAACTATTTAACATTTTATTTATGCGTTGCTGAGGAATAGTATATCCTGTTATTTCCTGTGTAAAAGAAAGCAGATAGTATTTACAGGGACGCACAGAAGATTTTGGTCACTATGCTGTATCCGGAATACTGTGTACTATTACATCAAGATCCGAATAATTTTAAATGGGTCCGTAATTATGTAAATTGCTAGCACCTATATTCGTCGTTCAGTTGTCAGTCCGTCTGTCCGTTCGTCCGTATGTCTGTCCGCATATAACAAAACAAAAAAACTGCCCAACAAAATGGCACGATATTTAAAGTATATAATTTTACCTTAATTTGTCGTGTCATTTTACATTTTATGAAAATCGGATGTATAGTTTAATTAGAGGGACAATCAAAAGTACTCCATTATATTGTGATCAACAGGAAAAAATAGTTTCAAGTACATTTTAATGATGTTAAACTCTTTCGAATATAATAGAATTGACATGAACTGATAATATATATATATATATATATATATATATATATATATTAAAATATACATTCTGTACAATCTGTGATGCAAAGAATATTTATTTTTAAATTACAGTTTAACACAAAAGTATTCTACTACATAATTCTATTCGTGGAAACTTTGTTTGGGGTGTGTGTTAATTATATTAAACTATTTCACATTTTATGATATACGTTGCTGAGGTGTAATACAAGTTACTTCCTGCATATTTACAGGAACACAAAAAAGATTTCGACCACTATACTGTATCCGAAGTGCTGTCCATTATAACAGCAAGATCTGAATATTCTTAAAACTTCGTTATCGTACGAAATACCGCATTTGTTATGCTTCACGAACAATTTCCAACTTGTTTTTATTGCATTCAATGGTTGATTTAGTAAGACATAAATTTATTTACTATGTAAGTGTATTTTTTTTTATTCTTCTATTTACTTTTATTCATTATAAATTGAACGAAATATTTTTATTCAAGCATTTTATTTATATTAGCAATACCTTAACTTTATTAAGCTTAACTAAGCTTTATGTGAGGAAAATTTCATTAAATTCCAATAAATTGCTACAACTGTAGATTAATATGAACTTTAATTGCGATATTTCATGATACCATCACAGATATGTGAATGAAAAACTTCATTATAGTTAAAGTTTTTTTATGGAACAGTTTTCATTCATATTCCATTCTTTAAGTGATACCATATACATGTATTCTGATGAATCTTTATTTTACAGGTTATTTTAAGGCTGTTCTAAACTGCGCTTCTCAATACACTGTATTAAAAAAAAAGTGTAACTTTAGTAATCTAAATTTACCGAAATTTGTTATGCTTTTAAAAATTTATATGTACACTGTACGAAAAAATGATGTCAATCTACTAAACTTGAAAGCAAATTTAGAGACATCTGTAACTTTACAAAAGACTCTACTAAAATTTTGGTAATTTTACAAAAAATTTATCTGTAATCCTCATTACCGTTACTTAAAAAGTTATGATAATCCGATTTTCCCAAAAATTTCTAAATAACTTTAAAATTTTTTTTATTCAAAATCTGTTAGATGAATTTTTATTGTTATTCATTGCATAAAAAGTTCTTGAAATATAATTTTACTGAAAAAGTGTTTGTAATTTTCCATTTTTTTTTTTTTTTTTTTTTTTTTTTTTTTTTTTTTTTTTTTTAAAGATTGCAGGTGCAAAAAATTTTGACAGATTTACAAATTCATTTTTTAACGGTAAGTTTCATATTGGAATACCTAACTATGGAAGCGGTTTGGAATCGAATCAAATTTAACTTTTTTGATCAATAAATTACCTACTGAATTATATGCATTTTTGATCAAGCGACAAACACGTTTTTCACTCCTGTTGAGTGTCTATTTTTCTTTCGTGCAGAAATTCGATTCAAAACGCCCACTTTGACACTATTTTCTGAAGGATATATTGCGTTTGCCAAAAAACAAGAAAATGCGTACGATTAGATAGTTTCTGAACAATAACACCTGGTTGTTTCATGCATTTCTGAACAAAAAATAAATTACAACTTATGTCAAAAAATTACGTTTTTTAATAAAAAAACACCCTAATTTCAAAATACACAGCGAAAATCAAAAATCTATATTCTGAAAATATTTTATTCATTTTTTGTTAATATGTAGTGCATTTTCAACATATTTGCTGCCTTTTAAACAAACATTTTAAAGTATTCAGATGCAACGAAAAAGATCCATCTCGTTGGCATCGCGTAGACTGTAGAAGCGAGCGCTCATACAGTAACTTTCCAGGTAACGTTACTTTTGTATCGGTTTTCGCCCAATTCGCCCCATCGGTTTTTGTAAAAACCGGTTTTCGCCCCTCGGAAGCATTGTAAATGAAACCTGTGTGCTGTGCATTCTGTGAGGGTACTGTCTCTAGATGCTTCAAAGGAAAAATAAATGTCTGGCGAACTGCCAACTGTACAATCCAGACGCTCGGGCTTGCAAAGGAGTAGAATTTATCTGATTAAATACTAAAGCTACAATAATGGGTGAACTTTGGGGGTCATTTTTTAGCCCCCTTCCCCCTGAATATTAAACTTTATCATTATGACTGTGACATGTTTATGTATTGACTATACTCTATCAATGCATAAAGGCTTGCTAGATTCCGTGACACAAGCCTCGAATCGTTTCCTTATAAACATCTTACAGCAAACAGCTGAAGGTTTAGATGATGTGGGGGAAGAGGTTCAATTTTAAATTTTAACTTTTTAACTTGAAATTTATAATTTGCTGAAAACTGAGACTCGATAGTTATAAATGAAGGTCATTAGTTTCAGCAGTAAAAATTGCATAAAAAGTAATTATCAAAGGTTAAAAACACATCTATTTTATAAAACGAAATTTTCGTTATTTTTTCCTTTTTTTTTAACTTTAAAATTTATGATTTGCAAAATACTTTTTCATTATCTTTTATATTTTATTCTTCTTCATTTATCGGATTCAGCGGCACAAAATGCATAAAATTCAATTATCAAAAGTTAAAAAATATGATGTAACCTTACTTTTGCAAACCAGTGTTATCTAATAATATTTCAAAATATGTATCGTTTTGTAAGCAGTTAATCTTTATTATTTTATTTAAGAAAAATTCCTTTTTTCCCCCTTGTATGTTTATTACAAATTATGTATTTTGTTATAACGGTTAAAGATTTCAGACTTACACTGCAATGTTAATTTTACTCTCAACCATTTTTAGGTGCGTTCGTAATTATGTAAATACGTAGCACCTATTGTTGTCGCTCAGTCCGTCCGTCTGTCCGTCTGTCTGTCCGCCCGCATATAACAACGCAAAAACTACTCAACCGAATCGCTTGAAATTTAAAATACATAATTATTACATAATTTTGTCGAGTTGTTTCAAATTTTATGAAAATCGGATGGATAGATCAATTACAGGGACAATCAAAAGGATTCCGTTACATTACGGTCAATGGGGAAAAAAGTTTCAAATGCATTTTAATCGTTTGAAATTTAAAACGTATATTTATTACATAATTTTGTCAAGTCATTTCAAATGTTATGAAAATCGGATGCATAGATCAATTACAGGGACAACCAAAAGTATTCCGTTAAATTACGGTCAATAGGGAAAAAAGTTTCAAATGCATTTTAATGGTGTTACACTCATTTGAATGTAACAGAATTGACATGTATCTATGAAATATGTACTAAAAATACATTTTGCATAATCTGTGATGCAAAGAATATTTATTATTAAATTACAGGGCCACACAAATGTATTCTACTAAATAATGTTATACGTGGAAACATTGTTTTGGGGGTGTTTTAATTATATTAAACTACTTCATATTTTATGAATAAAATATACGTTAATGAAGTATAATAAAATTTACACCCTGCATATTTACAGGAACACAAAGATTTCGACCACTATACTGTATCCAAAGTACGCTCTACTATATCAGCAAGATCCGAATATTTTAAAACTTCGTTATCAACGAACGCACCTCATTTGCTACGCTTTACGTGCAATTTCCAACTTGTTAATGTATATGATGAAATTATATTTCTATTAAATTTATGAATGATCTCTAATTAGCAGTAAAAAATATGTTCCAACTTTAAACAACTTTCACTCGGGCAATTTTAATCATTAAATAAACAAACCTTTATTTTTTTTTCTCTTACTTGTCGGTATAATACAGAAAATTTACTAAATATATTTTATAGCAGCGGAAGACCGTATGAAAGTTTAAATTTCGTGTTTTTTTTTAAGAAATGTTTTTATTGATTCAAATTGCTCTTAAAATATTTCTTTACCCCATTTAAAACATTTTTGTTATTAAAACATTATTGGACATTGTATTTAAAACATTATTGGAACTACATGCCTATGACTAACGGTTATGGAATTAGACTTTGGCCACCGTTGAAAGTGGACACTTTGTGTATAAGCATCAAAGGAGCTTAAAATGTTGTAATCTATTCATGGCAAATGCTACATATTGCAAGATATTTGTAGTGTGCAGCAGTCGGAAAATAAATGTCTTTATTGTTAATTAACACTATCCAATAAGTTTTAAAAATATTTATTGATTCTGTTTGTCTGTCCGTTTCCACACTCTAACTCACGTAAATATATTCAGTTTTTCATGCAATTAAAATCAGTCAATGATACTTACCATAGCATGTTTGGTATTGTATATGAAGTGCATATACATTAATAGTTTATTTACAAGGACACTCAAAAGAATATATTCCATAGCATTATGGTTTATGAGGAAAAATTGTTTGCAGAGTATTTTATTGACATTAAGCTATTTATAATGGATTGAAACAGATATAACTCGTTGAATTTTACTAAAAGATGATTACGAGAGAATAGAGCATTTATATCATTTGTCATTTAATTACAAAGACACACAAAACAAATCTATTGTTTTTGAGCAATAATTGCTGGAAGTGTATATCAACTATAGTATTTATACACACCATATAATATGCATAGATTTAGTGAAACTTAAAAAAAGCATATCATTACTAAAATGCATTTCATCCATCCATCAGTTATCGTCAGATACATGTGCTTCGGAAGGAATATGCCATTTGAAATATTTTGTGTGTACCTGTAAATGCTACGCATTTCGTATTATGCATCACTATATCGTATAACTTATAGTAAGCCTCAGCGACGTATATAAATTTTGTTATTCATAAAATAATTTAATATAATTAAAATATGTCGCACACAATTCCCCTACTCCTTTACCATTTCGTAATGGAATTGTTTCGTGTGGGCATGTAAAAGAAACATTAGCTGTTTTTTTTTTCAAAGTATATTTTACAAAATGTATATTTTAGAGCATTTCGTAAATGCATATAAGTCTTAATATGTTTGTCAGGTGAGGCAAACTAGTTTGGCCTCAAATCGGGTTTGCCCGGTAACATATATATATATAGAGAGAGAGAGACAGAGAGATAGATAGATAGATAGATATAAACAGTTAGACTTTAAAATCGACTGGCATCATCTAGAATATTAATATTTGGGTATTTCTCAGCTTACAACAATAGGGAAAATAGGGTTTTTATATTTTGCGAATTCATTTCCTTCTCGTGTGTGGACTATATGCTGCACATTATGCTATTCTGTAAGGAGTATGAGGGGTGGCAAAGTGAGGGGGGCGATAAATGACCATAACTGCTATCAGAATAATGCATTTTAAAATTATTTAGGGTCTCAGGTATTCGAATCAGAACATAGTTAGAAGAGACTGAATATATTTGACCCCCACTTTCTGTTTTTATATATTTTTTTTTCAGATGTAATTTGACATTTTTAAGAAACTTTTTCACCAAAATAATCGTGTGTTCATTTCTTATGAAATGTAAGTTTTTTCTTTGTATAAAAAGCAAATTACTTAAAAAAATTGCATTTTTCACCTTTTCAAAAGAGGGTTCATACATCCCCATGTAAAGGGATACTTGATCCTTTTGTTGAGGATACTTGATCCCTGTCAAAAATCAAGCTAATATAGTTCCATTATACATACATCGCAGAATTATAAGTTAATAATACATCAATAGGACTTTTAATTTTTATTTCTTTCATATATGACTACAAAATGAATATTTAATTGCTTTGTTGATGACTTGGTGTAGATATTTATAAAAACTATAAGCGCAATTTAATTAAAAAATAGCTAAAATAAAAACTTTAGAAATTAAAATTAGAAAGAAATCAACGAATAGCTAAATTTATTTTAACAAATAATTCATGCATACAGTAATATAAATTAAAGTTAACTAGCAAAAGCCATGCTTTGTTTGGATTCGTGAAGCATTATTTCATTAGATAACTTAACAATATTTTTTAAAATATTATTTGTACTACTTGATTACCCCGTCGACCAAAAAAGATACAGCCAAATTAAAAGATTAAATGCCAATAATGATGATAAAATTGTCACATTCACATAACATTAAACTCGTATCACGTGTTCGTTACGCCATCATACAGTGGCGAAGTTGTAAGAGAAACAGAGGGTATACGCTCAATACATAGGTATAATTTCCAGCTTTCAAAACTCTACTTATTAATATTCGTTTATTCTTTAATGAGGGATCAAATATCATCAGTCTCCCCTAAAGGTCCTCTTAGTTTTCATACTCAAATACCTCTTATAACTGATTAAAAAAGTTGGAATCTTGTAATACATATATATATATATACAGGGTGTTTCTAAATTCATGGTACAAACTATAAAGGGTGATAGTACACATCAAGACAAACAATATTAAACAGGAAACAAAGGGTCCCAAACGTCTTCCGAAGGAGATAGGCGCCATTAAAGTTTAGGGTCCAAAAATTCAAATGATTATAAAAAACAGAAAAATTGGTCGATTCGTTTGCAATTTTCACTGAAACTATTCTTTATGTCAGTACTGTCTTGAAAATAAATTATAAAGATAAATTTCAAAAAATGCCGATAGAGGGCGCTTTAGACTTTGGAGTAACGAGCCACTATTTTTTACCGTTATTTTTTGCATCTCATTAATTTTTTTTTGAAGCTTAGACATAAACTTAAATTTTGAGCACAAAATCTAAGTCTTTGGGAGTGGTTAAGCAGCATTAACTGAACTGTGAGGGGAGGTTCAAATTCCAAATGATTATAAAAAATGGAAAAATTGGTCGATTCGTTTGTGGTTTTCTCTAAAACCATTCTTTATGTCAGTATTTCCTTAAAAATAAATTTTAAATATAAATTTCAGAAAATGCCGATAGAGGGCACTTTAGACTTTAAAGTAACGTACAACTATTTCTTACCGTTATTTTTTGCATCTCATATGTTTTTAGAAGCTTAGACATAAACTTAAATTTTGAGATGAAAATCTGAATCGTTGAGAGTGGTTAAGTAGCGCAAACTGAACTGTGTTCAATGGGGGTGGGGAGGTTCAAATTTCAAATGATTATTAAAACAAGTTGGAAATTGCACGTGAAGCGTAGCAAATTAGGTGCGTTCGTACGATAACGAAGTTTTAAAAATATTACTTTCATATATCAATCTCATAAAATTGTAAATAGTGAATTACAATTGAAACGCTCATCATACAATGTTCTCCCTATACCCTTACGTAATGGAATACTTTTGTGTAGCCTTGTAAATCAATAGCAAATATTCTTTGCACCACAAATTATGTAAGATGCATATTATAATATGTACTTTATAATTGCATATAAATTTTATTAAGTTCGCATGAGTGTAACACGATTAAAATGCATTTGAAACATTTTTACCCATTGACCGTAATGTAACGTAATACTTTTGATTTTCCCTGTAATTGATCTATGCATCCGATTTTCATAAAATTTGAAATAACTCGACAAAATTATGTAATAATTATGTATTTTAAATTTCAAACGTATAGAATATATTTGAAACTTTTTCCCCATTGACCAAAATGTAATTGAATACTTTTGATTGCCCCTGTAATTGATCTATGCACATGATTATCAAAAAATTTGAAATAACTAGACAGAATTATGTAATAATTGCGTATTTTAAATTTCAAACGATTAAAATGCATTTGAAACTTTTTTCCCCATTGACCGTAATGTAATGGAATACTTTTGATTGCTCCTGTAATTGACCTATGCATCCGAGTTTCATAAAAATTGAAATGACTCGACAAAATTATGTAATAATTATGTATATTAAATTTCAAACGATTCGGTTGGGTAGTTTTTGCGTTGTTATATGCGGACAGACGGACGGACAGACGGACGGACGGACAGACGGACGGACAGACGGACGGACTGAACGACCACTATAGGTGCTACGTATTATATAATTACGAACGCACCTAAAAAGGAAAATTTGGTCTATTCGTTTGCCGTTTTCGCTAAAACTATTCTTTATGTCAGTATTTTCTTGAAAATAAACTTTAAAGATTAATTAAAAAAATACCGTTAGAGGGCGCCTTAAACTTTAGAGTAACCAACAAGTATTTTTAACCGTTATTTTTTGTATCTAATTAAATGCTTGTAAAAGTGCAAACTTAAATTTTCAGCTCGAAATCTGCATCGTTGTGAGTAATTAAGTAGCGGAAAATTGAAATGTGTTTGAGGGGTGTGGAGGGAAACATTTTAACTCCTGAACACAGTTCAGTTTGCGCTTCTTAAACCCTCCCATTGATTTAGAATTTGAGCTCAAAATTTAAATCTAAGCATTTGCAAGCATTTAATTAGATACAAAAAATAACGGTTAAAAATAGTTGTTGGTTACTCTAAAGTTTAAGGAGCCCTCTAACGGTATTTTTTGAAATTAATCTTTAAAATTTATTTTCAAGGAAATATTGACATAAAGAATAGTTTTAGCGAAAACGGCAAACGAATCGACCAATTTTTCCATTTTTTATAATCATTTGAAATTTGAACCTCCCCACCCCCCATAGAACACAGTTCAGTTTACGCTACTTAACCACTCCCAACCATTCAGATTTTCATCTCAAAATTTAAGTTTATGTCTAAGCTTCTAAAAAAAAATTATGAGATGCATAAAATAAAGGTAAAAAATAGTTGTACGTTACTCCAAAGTCTAAAGTGTCCTCTATCGGTATTTTTTGAATTTTATCTTTATAATTTATTTTCACAATAATACTGACATAAAGAATAATTTTAGTGAAAATCGCAAATCACTTGACCAATTTTTCCGTTTTTTATAATCATTTGAAATTTGAACCTCCCTCCACAGTTCAGTTTGCGCTACTTAACCACTCCCAACGATTTAGATTCTGAGCTCAAAATTTAAGTTTATTTCTAAGCTTCTAAAAAAATTTAATGAGATGCAAAAAATAACGGTAAAAAGTAGCCGTATGTTACTCCATAGTCTAAAGCGCCCTCTATCGGTATTTTTGGAAATTTATCTTTATAATTTATTTTCAAGACTATACAGACATAAAGAATAGTTTTAGTGAAAACCGCAAACGAATCGACCAATTTTTCTGTTTTTCATAATTATTTGAATTTTTGGACCCTAAACTTTAATGGCGCCTATCTCCTTCGGAAGACGTTTGGGACCCTCAATTTCCTATTTAATATTGTTTGTCTTGATGTGTACTATCACCCCTTAAAGTTTGTACCATGAATTTAGAAACACCCTGTATATATATATATATATATATATATATATATTAATTATATTATATATAAATCTTCTAATATATACAGTCGAGTCTCTCTATAACGAAACTCCATACATCGAATTTCTCTATATAACACATTTTTAGTAGGAATGGTCCCCTTTTCGCATGATTACATTAAAAACAGTCTCTATATAACGAAATATTTATCTCCATTATAACGAATTTTTTCATAAATTGGTCTTAATTTATTCAGTTTTAAAAATCTTCGAAATCATATGGAATCAATTTTCCATCATTTACTTTTGATTTATCGTCAATGCTGAGTTTTTTTTTTAATTATTATTTCTCTCCTTGCTCTTTAAATCCAACGAATTCATCCCACCTCCCACATACTTTTCCACATCCTTCTCAAAACAGAATCAATTGGATTGATACACACGTAAGTGAGGAATCAATGAGAGGCACATAAGAGAGGCCTTCAAATGGAGGAAAATGTAAACTGCAAGCAATTATTCACTCCTTGCTAAAATTTGAGCTTTTTTTTTTTTTTTTTTTTTTTTTTTTTTTTTTTTTTGAGAGCGTAACAATTTTAAAAACAAAACAACAAGAAGATTTCTTCGTCTGTAATTAAAGCAAGTCTTCCTTAGTTGATTTTCATTAAGCTTTCAAATAAATGTCTGTTCTCTTTTTTGAAACAACTTAAATAATTAAGAAAGAAAATGTTAGGTTAATATTTACTTTTAAATATTTCAACTTCTTAATTTAAAAGATCAAAAATAATATTTGTTCAAAATTCACAGATTAAATAGGATTTTTAACATCATTCTCTATACATCGAATTTCTCTATGTAACGAATTTTTTTACTGGAACGGTGGATTTCGTTATATAGAGACTCGACTGTTGTATATATATATGTGTGTGCTCAATGATATATATATATATATTATATACAGTGTTCTCGCTGTCACTCGCCAATGCTCCAAATTGCGGCTAAATTCTTCATTTGGCGAATAAATAAGCGATTAGATTCTCCAAATTGCTAGTGCTCAATTTTTGCTTTTTCTTTTTTCATACAGATGCATATATATATATATTTATTTATTTAATGTATACATATTTTTTATAATTGCAGCGGATAGTTGAAATTAGATTAATAACAATCTCTATCACAGTTATAAAAAACTTAGGTTATTTTAGAACATAATGAATAAAAGGGGTACATTAAAGGATTAAAGATATTTTTTTTCTGTGGTACATGGCGAATCTATTTTGCTAATACTTTTTTCAATCGACGAATGTTTTTTATTTTTAATTAGCCAAATTACTAATGATCAGATGTCAGCGAGAACACTGATTATATATCTATATACATTTTTTCATTTTTAACTGAGTTTGATATTTTGTAATTCCATTTCAGACAGCTGAAAACAAAGGTCGAAGACCATCCTCCTGAAAGTTTGAGGCTCAATAAAGACAGTACAGCCAGTAAAATTCAAAGTAATTATGAATCACCAGTAATTATGAATAATTTTGAAGAAAATTTTGTATTTGCTGCTGAAAATGACGAAGAAATTATATTGGGCAAAAGGATAGTGGAGATTATCCATTTTGTAAATGAACTTCAAAGTTTAAATACTCACAGCCCTTTTGGTTGTACGTTATCTGATATGGAAATAATATCCGAAAAAAGATGTGGTCTTATAAGTAACTTTAAATTTAAATGTAAGATGTGTAACTTTACAAAGATGATTTCAACTGAAAAGAATAATAACAGTATATCATCAAATACAGCAGCCGTGATAGGAATCACGAAAATTGGATGTGGTTATACAAATATGGAAGAATTCTTTTCCACGTTAAATATACCCTGTATGTCAAGCAATACTTTTCTGAGGGAACAAAATATAATATCTGAATACTGGGAACAAACAGCCATTGAAGAAATGGAACTGGCGGCTATGGAAGAAAGAGCTTTAGCGATAGAGAGAGGAGATATTGATGAAGAAGGTATTCCGCTTTTGACGGTTGTAGTAGATGGCAGTTGGGCAAAACGATCGTATAGAACTAACTACTCTTCTTTGTCCGGCGTGGTGAGTTTTGTTTCTTATAATGTTTATTACAATTAGTTTCAGTTAAAATATAAAGAATTCTATTTTTTTTTCATTTTCAACCATAAAATATTCTTGTCTATGGTCAAGCTCCTGAAGCATTCCAAGCTAAAAATAAATTTGAATGTATAACTACAACAAATGCTAGTGTCCCCACTCCATTAATTCCGAATACTTTAAAAACAGATAAAATATTAGATAATTAATAAAATAATTATCTAATTATTTAACGAATCAGATATAATTATTTGAATGTAATAACATCAGATATAATTATATATCATTATTTGAATGATTTTTTTTTTAACAATTTCGAAAATATGGCTTTAAGTAAAAGCATACATATTTGTTGTATATTTTGTACAAAGGCCTAAAATTCAAGGCCCAGAGTCACTCGACGGCCAGTATAATTTAAATTTGTATTTTTATTATTAGTAATTTTTTAGCAGTTTATGATGGTGGAAAATTTTGAAAGAAAACTTCCATTAATTTTATAATTTAAAAAAAATGAGATCACTTGAGTTATGAATGTTGAAGAAAAATATCTTTATGAATTTTTTAATTATTTTTGTGAGTTCTTAATTTTAATGCTACTATTAACCTTTAATCAATTTCCCTCGAAGAGCATTATATAATTCTTTATATATATATTTATAACAATTAATTGTAAACAAATATATATCAACAAAAAATGCAAAAATGAGTTAAAAGGAACATTTGGAATTTTTAAAACTATAGTAAACGCTTCAAACCCCAATTACTCTAGAACTTCGAATAAAGTGTGTGGTTTCATCTTCGTATCAGTCATGAAAAGCAAAATAATGCGAATTTGCGGTTACTAACACACATATAACCAAACTAAAATGGAGTAATTTAATAAAATCTAGTAATGTGGCTTGCCATCCCGAGTAATAACCGCTTTGAAAAGGACTTATTGCCAATTTTTGTGGAATAATCTAAAAGGTGTTTTAACTTTCATCACGCGAAAAAGTCCTTCTAGAACTCTTTATAGCCTCAAATCAGTTTTACAATGTGTAAATAAACAGAAGCTCTGAGTCGAGAGTGGTAGCTAAAAATAAATTTCATATTACTAGACGATAAACTTAACAGAAAAGAAAAAAAATCACTTATTGATGTGAATTAAAACTTAGAATATTTTAACCTTTATAATATTATAATAGACGCTTTGATATTTTGATAAAAAAATGATTTTAAACAAACTGATTTTTTAGAACTTTATAATTAATCAATTGTGACATTTTAGAAATTAAAGAATGTATTTAGAAAGATTTCATATGCACGGAAAATCCGAGTGAAATTTACTTGTTATTAAAATTATAAAAGGTTTTATTTAAGGAATATAAGTAGTTAGTGTCTTTTTAGGTTTAAGAAATTTGGATTAAATATTATTGGTCGGATTAAGATCTTATATCTTCACACATAGGGGTTGATAGATTAATATTGAGAAACACCGAAAATACTGGCGATAAATATATATCAATAAATATAAAAACTTTGTTAAATCACCATAAAATCACCATGACTCTGTCCGTTGTGACACGTGTTTGGACCAGCTGATAACGAGCGGTAATTTTGCAGCTCGAAACGCGTCCTGTTTAATTTTTCTTTTTATGGTGATTTAACAAAGTTTTTATATTTATTGTTGATAAATTAACTTAAGAATAGGTTTTTAATTTAATAATCTGACATGATTTATGAAATATTATTAAAAAGAGAATTTATATAGAATCATGTTAAACTTGGCGATTTTTATTTAATTTTGTAATATTTTTATATGCATGGAAACTTCCAATATATATGGATACAACCTCAACGACTGGAAACGACTGGTTTAATATTATTTGGAACACCAAATATTGAGATTTTATGTAAAAAAAGTTGTACGGTTGCATAGAAAACGTGAAATGATTTATTTGTCTTTGAGACGCTTCTATTGTATGCATTGCACTACAACAGCCGTATAACGGAAACCTATAAACACAATTAAATAACTTATTTATTTTTGGACTTCCGTTATAGTCCTATCGACTAGTAAAGAAACTTACACGCAGGTCATACAGTTTTATGCTGACGAAGGCATTGGGAAGGCATTAACTTTTCTGTTATACATTAGGATGGAGCGAAAAAAATTATTTTTTAAAAATCAAAAACGGGTAGGTGCCAAAAGTTCCCTTTATACTACTACATCAACTGTGTGAAATTTTACCGCTGAAAAAAAAAAGCTTGAGTCTCCGCTTTTGCTCCAAATATCGAAGTTTTGGGTAAAATTTGTCATTTTTTGACATTTTTTCAAAAAAATTAAAAATTTCCTACAGAGCTGGTTATTATTTAAAAGTGTTTCTTAAACCTTTATATTTATCTGCTTAACATATTTAAACTATAAAACAATATCTTTATTCTGTATAGCTGGAGGAAAACAGACAACTTTTAGTAGGGAAACGGCATTACCACTCGATTGGGACATACAATGAATTGTTGTTTTCAAGGGTGTATTCGAAAAAACGCTTTTCCATCTTCAGTAGCTCGAAATTTTCCGATACAATTTCAGACATATTTTTAAAAGTAGAATCATGAAACTTGCTGAGGGGATTCTTGAAGGGACGTATGAGGTGCCGAGTAAAGTCTTTTTACGCTCAATTCATTAGAATTTGATTTATAAGCAATTAACTTCTCTGGAAGACCCTTTTTTTCGTTCCCTTTTCTCCCATTTCGGAAAAATCGCTTCAAATTGCCGCTTTTGATTGCTTTTTTTGCAATATTTTGTATACTTATCAAACAATTGACCTTTACGGCACATTGTGCACTTTCTAAATAAGAGAATCTGCGAGTTTCATGTGTTTGAGAGCAAAAGTGAATTCAAAAATAAATCGGAAAACAAGGAGTTTGAATCGAAATACACCCTTAATACAGCTCTTCTTTTCAAAACTACCTTGGACATACGTCGTGGAGGTGGCTATATTTCATAAAATACCCGTCCCAACTATTTGATCATCCTAGTACAGTTTTTTATTTATATATTGATTTATGATTTTCTTTATCAAAATTTGGCATGTTTTCGATGCATCCACCTAGTTTATCTGTTCTTTGATCCACATACCGCTGTGACTATATTAATGTATATTTTTACACCTTATACGAAAAAAATGACAAGCAGAGTAATGTACGCGAATATTATTAAAGGGATCTATTCGGCCATCTATTATCTTTATCAAACTTATATCCAGTTGATGAAAGTGATTGGAAGTTTTGTTACCACAACATTTTTTCAGTCAATTATATTTTTTACTTAATGACCTGCTTTAAAGATGATTTCAGGTATTTCAACTTTAAGTATGCCATCATTTATTCTGCTTTTGCATTTTTTATGTGTTGAGAAGCGAGCTGTTTAATGTGATTTCTGGTGATCGTCAGACAGAATTGCCATGGGAATTTGTCCTGCATGTGCAGAGCAACCGTTGTTGTAAATAACTTTTTTTGCGTTAGTTTTATGCCGTTTTCTAATTATTTCGTAGCCAGGTAATTTCCCAATAACTTTTAGATCCTCGTTTTATAAGTGAACAATATTTGATGGTGAACTGTCCTGGATATAAACTTATAATGCATAGTGCTTTTTGAGAGAATGTGCAGACTCTAATCGACTATAAGTACTCATTTAAATTTAGGAAAATTCTATTTGTCTCTGTGAACTGGGTAAGCTTAGAATTGAGTATAATAATGGATCATATACTACTTCAACTCCAGTGAATTTCCTCTGAGTCAATTATTAAAGAATTCGATGTAAAACATTATAATCTACATGGATTCACTGGATCAATAAGAAAATCTTTGTCTACGTACTATTCATTTACTATTGCATTTTTTTATAAAATAGATAATAATTCTGAAAAATTATTTTCTCAAATTAAGTAAAAGATACTCAGAACAGACTAAAAATTTCTGTCGGAGATTGCAAAGCCAATTCATAAGGAAAGCTATTTCTCACAAGAAATGGGAATTAGGAATTTATAAAACATCTCGCACAAAAAAATGTCTCATAAAGTGAATAAAATTTTCCGCTTTGTATAAGCAAAATTGGCAATCAGAGTGTAAATGATAGTGTTGCCTGTGTCATACCAAATGTAATACACACCTAAAGAATAGATCTAAAAACTTATTAGAAATTACTCGACTACGAAACAACACAGGAAATGACATAAAACAAATATTAAAACTTCTTTCGAAATATTGTTGCTTTACACGCAAATTTTGTTTGCAATCCTCTGTGACGATCGTCATAATATTAAACTGCTAGCTTCTTAAAATATATCCAATGTAATAGGTACAGTAAATGATGACATACTAGAAACTGAATTCATACAATCAATTTTTAGGCATTTCATTATATATATAATGTAATTGATTGAAAAAATGTTGTGGTAACAGAACTCCCAATATTAATTGTATAAAAATGTAATGAAGATAATAGACTGCTGAATAGATACAATTAACTACAACATACTAACTACAATTAACTAACATGTCAATTAACTTACAACAAACCCAATACATTACTTAGCTTCCTCTTCTGTTATACAAGATATAAAAATATACGTGCAACAGGTCACAGCAGTAGCATCCAATTTCAATGAAAACAAAGAAGAGGTAAACTGCTTTGATACATAGAATACTTATGACCTTTGTCGGGAAAAAAACAACAATTCAATACATAAATAAGACACTGGGCCTAAATTGTTGGGTGGCTGAGACGGGTGGGATATGAAATGTAACCACATTTACGAGTTATATTCAGAATAGTTTTGAAAGCAGATAGATAAGAAATGCATTCAAAATAACATTTCGTTGTATGCTCCTATTGAGAGATAACGTTGGTTTTTACCAAAAGTTGTCAGATTTGCTCCAATTATACAGACTACAAATATTGTTTTATAGTTTAAATATGTTAAGCAGATAGATATAAAGGCGTAAGTAACACTTTTAAATAATAACTAGCTCTGTAGGAATTTTTAAATTTTTTTGAAAAAATGTCAAAAAATGATAAATTTTACCCAAAATTTTGATTTTTGGAGCAAAAGCGCAGACTCAAGCCATATTTTTTTTTCAGCGCTAAAATTTTACACAGTTCATGTACTAGCATAAAGGCAACTTTTGGCACCTACCCGTTTTTGATTTTTAAAAAATAATTTTTTTCGCTCCACCCTATTATGCATATTGCTTTACTAACGGTTTATTTTCATAAATCGTTAGTAAAGCGGACTATGCTGGAGTTTACGTTACTGAGGTCGATTGGTTCTCCAATACCACATTCGTTTAGAAACACCAAATAGGGAAAGGAAGAAGCTCTACTAACTTAAATAAAAAAAAAAGGCGAGAGGAGCAAAATCATCAGTCACGTTTTTGTTATACTATGAAATAATAAAATGTCATCATGGAGGATTTTTTTAAAGAAAAGTAAACACGAATTCGCTTTTCTGGGCGAAGTAAATCTCTTCTCACATTCTTACAAATACATTATATTTCAATTGAAAATGCTCAAAGCAACAAATATCGACCAGTATCTCTTTTTGTGGAACAGTCTATTGATTGCGCAGAAAGGACCGGTAAAAGTGGAAAGAACACAAAAATAAAGCAAAATGAACAAGAAAATAAATGAGTTAAACAGAAAACAAAACTAGTTAATTCCATTGTTCATTTTCATTCCGTTGTTTGATCTGTAAATCATAGTTCTTAATTGATTGTCAGTTTCTTAATATTTCTTGTAGAGAAAATTAAGAGATACTTGCTTTTCTATGTCTCCACGACATTGCATTTATACCATAATCAGTACTAGCCTCCACTTTGCATCCACTAATCATCAAAATAAAAATTGTTATTTATGTAATTAATAATTAAATAAAATTAATTATCCGTTAAAAAACACTCAAATATGTATGCATGTTTCTCTTTAATAGTATGTTTATTTAATGTACGAGAGCTACACTATTTTAATATTTACTACTTTCTTTTCAGGCTGCCATTGTGGGATTTCAAACAAGAAAGGTCTTATTTCTAGGAGTAAGAAATAAATATTGTTGTATATGCGCTCGAGCATATACAAAAAATGTTGAGCCAAGAGAACACCTCTGTTTCAAGAATTGGTCTGACAGTTCGTCTGGGATGGAAGCTGACATAATAGTAGAAGGATTCTGTAACAGCATGTCTATGCATGGAGTCAAATATACAAAATTAATTGGTGATGGAGACAGTAATGTGTACAAAAAGTTGTTGGACGCTAATCCCTATGACAACTTAAGAATTGAAAAAATTGAGTGTAAAAATCATCTATTGCGCAATGCTTGTAATAAACTACAGATAATATGCAAAGACTCTAAAAATAGAAATGTATTACTTAGAAAACTACTTCATGATCGCATATTACGAATTAGAAAAGCAGTTACTATGGCTGTACGTTACAGAAAACGTGAATCTTCAAACTCAAAGCAACAGAAAATCACTGACTTAAGAAACGATATTTTAAATGCCCCGCTGCATGTATTTGGAAATCATGAAAAATGTGCCTCTTATTTTTGTGACCAAAATAAAGGAGACAAAGACTATACAGTACAAATGAGGGAATCAGGTCTTCTTTATAAGGTAATGGACGTTATGGACAACTTGGCAGACAATGCCCAAAGCTTAATTTTTGACGTCAACAACAATATTGTTGAACAATTTAATAATGTAATTGCGAAATTTGTAGGTGGTAAACGAATCAATTTCTGTTTAAAGCGCTCTTACCAAACCCGATGCAATGCAGCAGTGGTCTCTTACAACAGTAAAACACCAATGCAGAAACTGCACAAAAATATGGTTGGATGTGATCCTGGATTCTACACAAAGTTATCCGAAGAAAAAAAATCGAAACAAAGACAGCGACATGGTACTTACAATAGAAAAAACAAAATTCGACAAAAACTGTCATTTATAAATAAGAAAAAAGATGCTTCATATGGTCAAAATTCTCAAAAACCGGACATGGGAAGTGAAATTTACGAAATTAAAAAAGAATCATTTTTAAAAAAATTGCATCTGAGTAATAAAGAACGAACGAATCTCATGAAAGAAACAGTAATGCAAGGAGAATCTCCTGTTTGGATGGAAGAAAGAAGAAAAAGATTAGTAACATCTTTTTTCGGATATATATGCAATAAATTGCCAACAACTAAATGTGACAAAATAATTAAAACAATTTTATATAACAACTTGGAAAGTAATGCAATAAAATATGGTAGGCGCCATGTCAAAGATGCTCTTTGCGAAATAAAAAAAATGAATATTCAAGTAGAGCCATGTGGTCTCATGGTCGATTCAAAATTACCCTTTCTCGCTGCAACAGCAGACGGATTAATAGGTGAAGATGGAATATTGGAAATAAAATGTCCTGCATCATGTAATAATCTAACACCAGAAGAAGCAATTTTAAGTCGAAAGGTAAAATTTTGGAATGTAGACAAAAAAACAAATTCCATCTCAGACATAAATAAACACCACGTATATTATTTCGAAATACAAGGACAGCTACACATTTCAAGAAGAAAATATTGTTTGTTCGTGCTTTGGACCCCAAAAGGTCTTAAAATGCAGTATATTTCGAAGGATCCATCATTTTGGCAAGAAAATATGGAACATCAATTAAAACAATTTTACTTTGATTGTTTACTGCCAGAGATAATAGATCCAAGGTATCCTCGAAATATGCCAATTAGAAATCCACAGTATATAGAGGAGGCACAAAATCAAAGAAGTAAAAAAAGAAAAAAAGATGAAGAATAATTGAATAATGATAATAATAATGATAATAATAATAATGATAATGATAATAATAATGATAATAAAATGAATAATTATTACAAATTATCGTCCCCATTAGCTATGTAATATAATGACTCAAAATATTTTTTTGATGAACTTTAAAATAGATATCAAGAAATTGACGTTTAATTTTACATTCTTCTCCCGTCAATTTATATATGTTTTAATACCACTAAACTCAATAACTCATCAATTTATAAATAATTTTGCATATTATTAGTTCTGTAACTATGAGAATACAAAATAGTATTCGGCAACTAAAACAATACGAATACGGTACAGTTTTCTGTCTTCTGTTAGTATGATCCAATTATGTTTTCTGCAAATGCGAACAGTTACCGTGCGAAGGAGACGCTCGCATGTGTAAATAAATTGAGGTACGCTAAATATATACTACAGACATGTCATTTTTTTAAAAATGCATTGTCATTTTTTTTTAAATGCATATTGTGGATTTTTTTTTTCATATGAAAATACCCATCATTTTCGTTTCAAAGTTATTACATAAACCCTTACCTCACACTAAAAAATTAAATACTAACTAATAACTACTTCCCATTTTCACCCGTTCGTGCCCAGCATCTTTTGCGTAAATTTTATTTGGTTGGCACCACTATTTTTAGATGATTTAAGTTTAGTTCATTAATCACGAAAATTCATCATTTAAATAAAATTATTATTGCTTTTCTTTTTTACCGGTGTCAAAACAGTGCTAAATGCACCTTTTGAAACGTCCGTAAAAAAGGACGCTAGGCACTAATGGGTACATATTTTATGTCTTTATATAACATACAGGATGTCTAGCAAATAACACCCTGATTTCAAAATTAAATTTCTCAAAAACAAAGATCAGTAGAATTATGCAGTAAACGGTTTGTTTATCAGGTAAGCTGTGAAAATCTAATACAAAATTTCGAACGGTAAATATTTTGATAAGGTTGTGTTCTGATTGCAAAGACTGCTTTGATTTGACATTTTTCTTGCTTTAGATTGCTGCCAGAGAATGTGTTTTTCGGCTTAAAATGCCATATTTCATAGTTTTTTGAAATTAAATTTTTGAAATTTCGAAATTCTAAAAATTTACTTCGAAAAGTTTTTAAAATATTGCACTGTAAGCTGGAAAATTATTTCTCTGCAGGCAATCTAAAACAAGAAAAATGTCAAATCAAAACATTCTATGTAATCAGAACGCAATTTTTTCAAAATATTCACTGTTTGAAATTTTTGTATAAGATTTTTACAGCTTACATAATGAAAAAAAACCGTTTACCGCATATTACTATCAATCTTTGTTTTTGAGAAATTTAATTTTGAAATCAGGGTGTTATTTGCTGGACATCCTGTATTCAACATAACATACATAACTTTTAAATTTCACATATTCTATGTCTTTATTATATTTTACTCTTTTTTGTTCGCCGACATTTTTCGAAGTCTGGAATTCTCTTTCTCTGCTTATAACAAAAAAAAAAAAAAAAAAAAAAAAAAAAAAAAAAAAAAAAAAACGTTCTTAGACGAGCATGTAATTTCTATCTTCAACTAAAAAAGAATTGCGAACTGCTAAACTGCACAGTTACATGCATTTATTTTCACACCCATTTTTAGCCCCCCCCCCCTTTACCAAATAATAAATGCAGTTTTCACTTGTATTATTTAGCAAATCGGAATTTCTAAATTAAAATTAAATATTTTAAAATAAAAAAAATGCATAATATGTAAACAATAGAATTTAAAATAGCGAAAACACACGAAATGTACTTGCGAAAAATGATTAAATAAAATAATACATGCTATAACAATGACCTTAAAATAAACACAATGCAGAACGCGTTTCGAGCTAAAACAGTAATAGCTCGTCATCAGCTGAGCCAGGTGCGTGTCCGTAAGGGGACAATGTCAAAAAGAAGAACTGAACATCTTTGTCTAGTCGTAATCTCACTTTACATTTTTAAACATTTATTTCGCATTTGCAAAAATTACATAATTTAGTTAGTCAACTTTTGAAATATAATTGCATAAGTATTTTTATTTCTTCTATAAACAATTACTATGTTTTCATTTTTTATTGCCAGTCCAAATTTTTTTTGTATTATGTTATAATACAAAGTATTATATATGTTATGTTATAATACAAAGCACGTTATTATACGACATATTTTAATTAACTTCTTACTTTTGAAAATATTGTAATATATTTAGTAAACTAATCAGATATATTGACCCCACTTTTCTTTATTCTTTTTGTAAACATGTAATCAAGTTTCTGTCTTGTTGTTGTTTCAGTGAAATATAAACCTACTTAAAGAACCGAAAGTAAGCCTCCATCCGAACATAACCTTCCCGTCATATATTTTTCAAACTGTATAAATCCTGAAAATGTATAAATTCCTTTATATCCCCTCTTTTTCTCAGTTTTTTCTAAGAATTTCACAAAAGTTCAAATTATAAGCAACACTTTAAAATATTATTGATTTCTATCTGCTAAAGGGGCTTTACTTTCAGTACTTTACGATATATTTTTCTCTTCATCTCTCGTTTATTTAACAATGTTTAATAATATACTTCTCTAAATTTTTATGCTCGTCAAACATATCGTTTTTTAATTTGTCAAAGAATAAAATGTGATTAGAAATGTATTGTCTTTTATTATGCATTTAAGGTATTCTTTTAATATCGAGGATTGTCTTTTTTTGACATTATTTTAAAATTTTTATTGCTTAATCCTTTTTTTTTCTTGCTAATGAATGCGCTTTTATTTTAAATATTTATTTTAGTTGGATACCCTTTATTATTGTTGTTCTGACAAATAATATTTATACGCGTATTTACTAAAGATTGAATAAACTGTGATAGAAAAAATAATAAATAGATGGAGGGCTCAAAGAAACCGACAGTTACTAAGTTTAAATTCCTGTACTTTTAAAAACATTCAATTTTTACTTATTAACCTCTTTTAAAGTTTAATTTTATATTAGAATACAAATACTTTATTGGAAATGTTAAACGCTGCAAAATTTTGTTCTTCTAAAAGTAGCAACTAAATACTGCTGTTTAAAACTGGTTACTATTCCTACTCTGGATATTCTGTTAATGGATTTAACTTGCACTTGAAATTGTTAAAGGACAAATATTAAACAATTCAGTTACCTGTTTTTATGACCTTGTCAGAACACAATGTGTCCCATCGAAATAAAGTCTCTCTAATTTTTTACCGAATGTACAGGAAACAAGCCAATGAGAAGGAAATAATATAAGAAATTTTATATGCAAATACATATTTACAAGGAGTAACTCACGAAAAAAAATGAATGTATAAAAAAAGGTTGAAAAAATGTTTCGCGAAATAAAACCACAACCGTTTATAGCCAGTATATTCTCCATTCTTATACGATGTCGCATATCACTTACCAATTTTCTGGAAGGTAGTAGCATCAATATCATCTCAGACTTCAATGATAGTGGCTTGCAGTTTGTTCATAACTTTAACTGCCTGCCATTGTCATTTAAAGTTCTATTGAAGGTACCCCACACATTTTCTTGTGAACTGAGATGAAGGTATAGTACAGGCCATTCCATGACATGTCATGAATTATCCAAAAAAGTATTCCTGGAAGAATTTTGCGAAGATTATCGGGGCTTTTGTTTACTAGAAAATCTAACTCAGGCCACCAATTCTCTTTGCAATTGACAATAAATGGGTTTCTAGTAATTAATTTGTAATTAGTAGCCTACATGCGGTCTGAGGGAAAAGCCAGGTTGAATTTACTACCATAGCCGAAGTGTCCCACACCATTTATAAGCCCCTACCTACCATTCCATATTGAAAGCTATTTGCAACCAAAGCAGAGCCGATGGGGCCAAATATCATCTAACTTGGACTAACCAGTTGCATTTTGTTATATTCTCAGATAAGAAAAAAATTAGTTTGGATGGCTCAGACAGCCTTACTTTCTATTTACATGACATGAGGCAAGGACAAAATTTTTTCTTCAAATAACAGATTTATTAATCGTGTTGGAAGGCTTCGCCTATGGTGGTGAACTTAACTTAGCTTTTCTCTCAGACCGCATGTAGGCTACCAATTATCAAGAATTGCTAGAAATCTATTCATTACCTATTGCAGAGAGAACTGGTAGCTTAAGTTGGATTTTCTAGCAAATAAATGCTCCCGTAACCTTTGCAAATTCCTACTAATAATAGTTTCCGGATAATTGAGAACATGTCTTGAAGTTGCCTGTCGTATACTTTCATCTCAGTCTCCAAGAAAATGTGTAAGGTATCCTCACTAGATCCTTAAGTTCAAGTCTGTGGCAGAACTGCAGCACACCATCATTGAGGCCTGGGATAATATTGATGCTAGTGTCTTCCAAAGATTAGTAAATGACATGCCACATTGTATATTGCAAGTCACATGTAAACATGGGGAATATATTTTCTATTAAAAGTAGTGGCTTTATTTTTGCGGTACAAATTTTCCCAATTACATTACAAGCTAGTCGTTGGGGGTCACCGTAATACTTACCCATCATGGATATGTATGTTAAAACATATGAAAATAAAACATCTGTAAACTATCTATAAAATGCATTGCCATTCCAAAACAGAATTTATCTGATATTTAAACGTTTTTAATGTACATAGTAATGCTCTATTAACGATTTGCTGATGAACCCATTTCGACACATTATATAAAACGCCAAACGACTCAAGCAGTACCGAATCGCGTAAAAGAAACATCCTCATAACTCCAAAAATAAAACATGTTAACTAACAGTTTATTGCGTCGGATTAAGCGTCTTATTTGCAATTGAAACGTACCTTTGAATTGAAATTTAAATGAAATACAGGATCATGAAAAATTGAAGAAGATGAAAAACAGGACTACAAATATCTCGACAACTAAAAATCCGATCGACTTTGTTCTTTATGCAAAATTTTTGTTATTTTATTGTTTCTCACGTACTTTCTTTAAAATAAAAAAAATCGAAAATTTTTATGTACCTTTTATCAGAACGAATTTTTTGAGAATCCGGAATAATAGTTCCGGATAATCGAGGTTACCAATATTAAATAGGCTTCGTTTCATTATTAAATACTAAGCACATACAAAATTTCAAGTCTCTATCTCAATTTGTTCGGGAGATAGAACGTTTACAGACACACAAACAGACAAACATACGGACGAAAAAAAATCTTCAATATCTAAAACTTGTAAATCCGTCAATTTTTTTTTTCGATTTTCAAAACGATTACAACGATTGCCCTATACTCGTATGATGGGTAAGTAAAAGTAAAAAGCTACCTATTGTAAAAGTGCGGAGAAAAGCACTTCCGGAAAATATTGGCATATTTTCACATCCAAACCCCCAAACCCCCCTTCGTTTAAATGTTGCCAAAAATATTAAAATTTAAAATTAAGTATAAAAAATTAGCAATTGATAAATATTTTTGCAACATTTGATAAATATTTTTACATGCCTCATCGCGGCACTATACAAAAACTTAAAAATCACGCACCTCGACGTGAAGATAGCTTTTCTTCACAAAGAATTAGACGAAGTCTTTATGACCCAGTCACAGGGTTATGAGAAGAAAGGGGAGGAAGAAAACGTATGCAAACTAAAACGGCCAATTTACGGGCTCAAGCAAGAGCAAGAGCATGGTACATTAAGATTAATAAATCATTAACAAAACTAAATTACGAGAAATGCAATTCGGATCAATGCCCGAATGTCTTATAAAAGAAATAAAGACGGTAGTACCTCGTACATAATAGTTTATGTCGATAGCATTTTAGCCGCAGAAAATAGAGAGATACGCGTGAAACACATGAAGCATTATCTATACAGTAGAACCCCGCTAATTTAGACCCCGTTAATTCAGATCTCCTGATAATCCGGATCAATCTCGTTGATTTTTTTTCAAGCTTGAGTAGCGATCGGCAAATTTCCATAACATAAATTAATTTCATCCTCGTATTCTGAATAAAAAGATCTTTTATTAAATCTTTCCACAAAAATACCTTAAGCTTTCACACTTGAACTCTTTGTTATTACCTAAATCTACCAAAGGAACAACTAAGTATAATTTAAGTTTGGCAATACCAGTTTTCACTGTTTATTCCATTTAAATTCCATTTTCGTTTGAAAACTCTGAAATTGTTCGTCGATTGAATAATATAAAAATCCGTTATTCCAAAAATGAAGCAAAAAGATAAGGGGTTGTATTCATTTCTCCATTGATTAGTGCCAATATAGAATACACAATATGGCACGTAATACTATATTTCGATAGAACCCCTCATTTTTTGGCTTCATTTTGGGGACAACGGATTTTGTACTTATTCTATCGACGAACACGTTCAGAATTTTCAAACTATGTTTTTGAGACTTTTATAAAAATTTCTCTATTCATTTAGCTAACACAATATGCAAATGCAATTTTGATAACGCTGACGCATGCGCAATGAAAACATATTTAGTAAAACTACTCATTTTCCAAACTATTTTTATTATTTTGTAATTCTGATTAGAGGGTATTGTGTACAATGTTTTTTGTCATATTTTCGAAAAAGAACATTGTTATATAGTAAGAACTCTGCAAATTATAAGCAAAAAAAACTTGAAAAAAATGGGGAATGTTTTTATAAAAACCTTAATATTTCTATGAGTATGCATGTTTATTTACTTGAAACCACTTAATTATAATCGGGAGTTTGAGCGCTTTTGCTTAAATTTTGACAGAGAGTTTTGACAGAGTTATCCAAAAGGTATTCGTTCTTTTTCAATTTGTTAGCGGTCCCCTATGGAGTTTCGGGAAAAAATCTTAACGAAAATGTATGACATGTACTATTATGTTTATACACTTATTGTTTCAGAGTAATTCCTCTAATTTTTCTAGATATTTTACAAAATGTCAAAAATAGTAAGTGGACGGTCATTTTTGGCCATATAGTGTGCTTATAGTATCGATAAAATTGAGTTGAACATAAAATCGATTTGTTTACTGTATTGATAAGGTTGAGTTGTCCTAATGGCGATAAAATCGATGTCAACCATCACTACATTACATACATATTCCGACTTTCTCAAAGATATTCATTAGAGAAGAGATATTCATTATACAATGAATATTTATGTATGGCGGCATAATAATGCAATTAACAACTTATTATTTATTTCGAATGTGTGAAAATGGGACTATATATCCGAACTAGTCATATAACAAGGTACTATAACTGTATACTAGCTTTCCCACACTGAACAGCTCGGTACCGTGATAATAACATTAAAAATAACTAAAATGCATGTTGGTTTATATTTTTAGAAGAAAATCTTTTGAAACAAAATTAATATCTGAAAGTTCATTGCTTTCTGTATCGCACATTCTCCAATTTGTATGGTTTTATATTTTTAAATGAAAACCCAGTCAAACTAACCTAGGGTTGAGTACCAACTGCATTAGGCAGTGTACAGCAGCTTTTAAAAACGAATACTTATTTAATTATTTATTCAACAACATACTTCTCGCTTGTGTGCTTGACATGAAAGAATGTTTATAAGTTGTCGTCAATATACAGGGACAAGATAGCACAAGGAAATTTTTACGACATGAGAAAAATACAATAGGGAGCTCCACGCAAAGAGTGTGTGTAATAAAGCCTTAATGAATATTCTGTTTTCTGATTTGGTTTAATGATTACTAGATTATAAAATACGCAAGGTAAAATAAAAAAAAAATACTGAAAATTTTATTAATTATACGAAACCAATTAAAGCAGTTTTTTGTAAAAGTTTCAGTGTTATTACATTCTGGGAAATGCAATTTAAAAATTAAATTTGATTACTTGGTTTTTCAGTTAAAAGTCAAAATATTTTATGCACTATGAACATTACTAAAGTTACATTTTTAGGAGTTTACAGTAAGTTCAATGTAAACGAATCTTCAGGATGTCCATTGCTGAAAATTGACCATTTGAATATTCCTGATGAACACGATGAACGTAATGAACACGAGTCTTAAAATTTTAATAATAATAATAATAAAATAAAAAATGAAATTTTGTAAATGACCATTAGTATGAAAATTCAAAATTTTCTATTGCTAAGCAAAGCAAAAATATAAAAATTTTGCATGAAAATAAAGAATGTATATATTTATTAAGAGAAATCAGCTCTTAACGTGTTCGTTCAGATTATTACAGAAAAACAGTGAAACTTTGAAACATGATTTTTTGTTTCATGATTGGTTTCATTAAAAATGTCAATAATAACCAATATTACAAAACATGCAAGAGAGAATTATAAAAAAAAGTAAAAGCTAATTTTTCATTGATTTTTTTTTTTTTATAAATCAAAAACAGTGAAGGCTGTCCATTGCTCTTACATCCACCTACCTTCCAATTTCTATAACAATAGATTATATTATAGAAGTATTCCACATTAATAATAACAAAATATAAAATAATGATAATTCACAATTATCACATCAATCACAGTTGCAAGCAAAGAATAAATTTATCAAAATTTTTATTTTCCAAGTTGGGAATTCAGAAAGAAAAAATATATTTGCAAATAAAACAAAAAATAAAAATTACTAAAATGTTTTAAAATTTACTGCAGGATTTGTATGGGTATGAAAGACCTTAATAATTTTTAAAGTAATTTTTTGCTCTTAAAAGTATTTATTTTTATGCGAAATCTGCAAAAAGTCCTATTTTATTTTTGTATTATTTATCAATCAGTTTTGGAATTCTTCTGCGTTAAAAGAAAAAAATCATTTAAACCAGTTCTTCCCTGCTCTTCCTCCGAATTTTTACTTCATCATTTGATTCCCCCCCTCCCCAATACACACACACAGTAATAAAATTCAACACTTTATTATTATTATTATTATTATTATTATTATTATTATATACTTTTCTGTTTTATTTTTTCTTTATAACAAAAATAAATAATTAATCATAAATTTCATTAGGAATTTACATTCATTTCATTAAAATTTCATCTAAAGTCCCCTCTTCCGAAACTCAACATTCCCTTTTCCCATAAAATTAAAAGTCTTCTTAAAAACTTCTTACTTTATTATTTTTGTTTTAACCATTTCGCATTACAATGTTAAATTAGCATTTGTTTCCAGTTCGATAAAAGTTTGTAATAACAAGAACAAAGTGAAAACAGAAGCAAAAAAGAAAAAAAATAAGATTTAAGCACGCCAAGCGTAACAAAACTCCTTCTGTTTGTGTTTACACCGGAAGTTCATGCTCAAATAATGTGTCCCACGACTGGTGTTGTAAAGAAATCTAAAATTCCCCCCCTAGGGAGGGCAGAATGGGGGCTGACACACAAGACATCCATAATATGAATAAGCAGTTGCAGACCTTTCAAATGATGTGTCACACGACTGGTGTTGTAAAGAAATTAAAAATGTGTCCCTCCGGGGGGGCAGAGTGGGGGGTGGGCGACACACAAGACATCCATAATATGAATAAGCAGTTGCAGATCTTTCAAATGATGCGTCACACGACTGGTGTTGTAAAGAAATTAAAAATGTGTCCCTCCCGGGGGCAGAGTGGGGGGGGCGACACACAAGACATCCATAATATGAATAAACAGTTGCAGACCTCTCAAATGATGTGTACACGACTGGTGTTGTAAAGAAATTAAAAATGTGCCCCCCTGCGGAGGGCAGAGTGGGGAGTGATACATAAGACATCCATAATATGAATAAGCAGTTGCAGACCTTTCAAATGATGTGTCACACGACTGGTGTTGTAAAGAAATTAAAAATGTGTCCCCCTGGGAGGCAGAGTGGGGGGTGGGCGACACACAAGACATCCATAATATGAATAAGCAGTTGCAGATCTTTCAAATGATGTGTCACACGACTGGTGTTGTAAAGAAATTAAAAATGTGTCCCCCCCGGGGGGCACAGTGGGGGTGGGCGACACACAAGACATCCATAGTATGAATAAGCAGTTGCAGACCTCTCAAATGATGTGTACACGACTGGTGTTGTAAAGAAATTAAAAATGTGCCCCCCTGCAGAGGGCAGAAAGGGGGGGGGTGACACACAAGACATCCATAATATGAATAAGCAGTTGCAGACCTTTGAAATGATGTGTCACACGACTGGTGTTGTAAAGAAATTAAAAATGTGCCCCCCCTGGGGGGCAGAGTGGGGGGGGTGACACACAAGACATCCATAATATGAATAATCAGTTGCAGACCTTTCAAATGATGTGTCACAGGACATGTGCTGTACAGAAATTAAAATTGTGCCCCCCTGGGGGGCAGAGCGAAGGGGAGACACACAAGACATCCATAATAGGAAAAGGCAGTTTCAGACCTTTCTAAAGATATGCAGCACGAGTGCTGTGGATAAAAATTAAAAAAGTTCCCCTTGGGAGAGGCAAAGTGGGGTACAGCTCCCCAAACATGCACAATTGGAATGAGCAGTTACAGTTGTACTATAGAGGGGCTCCGCCCTCCTGCTCGCTACGCTCGCCAACCCCTCGCGTAATCGCTTCGCAATTCCGTTCGGTATTGCTTTGCAATCCCGGTTGGAATCGCTTCGCGATGCATAGACGGAGCCCTTCGACTCATGAAGGAGTGGTCCACCCTGATTCGTTATTTCGAAATCTTACACATGCGCATCATTCCAGGAGTCATTCCTTTTAAAGCTAGTTTTTTTTTTTTTTTATTTATTTATTTATTTATTAGGATTTATTTTCTGTAATTTCACACGTTTATCTAAAACGGCTGCTAAAATATCCCAAATGTTATAAAATTTTCGATCTCCCTTTTAACTCACTTAAGAAGAGATAGAGGTAATGTAAAATCGCTCAAGTACCTGTGTTTATCTATTTTTTATTAGATTTGTTTTCTGCATTTTCATGCTCCTTACCTAAAATAGCTGCAGAGATTTGGTCAAATGTTTCAATCACCCCCCCCCCCCTTTAAACTTTTTAGAAGTAGAATTTCTAAATTTGCTGAAATATGTGTTTATTTTATTTTATTTTATTTTTTTATTTATCAGATTTATTTTATGGAAGTCCATGTTCCTACTTACAAAGTGTGCTGAGATGTGCCAAATGTTCTAAAACTTTTATTCTCCCCTTTTGAACCCCTTATAAGGGGTGACTTCTAGCACCACTGGTATACTTGTTTAATTATTTGTTTAGTAGATTTATTTTCTGTAATTTCATGCGCCTATCTAAAACGGCTGCTGAGATATGCCAAGTATTCTAAAATTTTCGCACCCCCCCCCCCACCTTTTTATCCTCTAAAGTGCAATTTTGTAAAATCGACTAAAATTTTTGACCTCTCTTTAACTCCGTTAGGGGGGAGGGGAGAGGATTTTAAAAAAATCCTTTCTTATGTCATTAGAAGTATCCCCCCCCCCCAATTTTCATGTTCAAAGCTCAGTAGCTTGAACCGTGTTTTGATTATAAGTCAGTCCGAACAAACACATTTATATCTATCTATATCTATATATGTATGTAGAGAGAGGGAGAGGAGGGGGGTTCAAAATTATGTGTCGAAAATTTAAAAATAAGAACAGGGGACCTTACTAAGCAAATTTTGTGCAGGAATGCAGCAGAGAACGACGAATCAAGCCAGCGAAATGCTTTTATCCACTTAACATAAAAGCACCTTTCACCGCCTGAACGCTGTATTTCCGCACTCAGATTCCTATACGAAATCTGCTTACTACGACTTTATCAAATTGCCTTTCCTTTACTGACATGTAATTTTCAAACACCCTGTATACATAGATAGATGTATGTAATACCTTGAACATAAATATCGTTATATATACATATATAAGAATTGTAATGTAAATGTAAGGTGTCGTTGAGAAAATGTGGCTTTTTAAAAGAAAGAGGTGTGGAATAATCCGGGTCCGATGATACCAGATTTAATATTATTAGGATGAGCGAAGCGAATCCTCTACTAGGCCACTCAAATTACAATTTGTCGTACACTTTACAAAAAAACTATTCAATATCTTGACTTCAAATTAAACACAAAAATAAAATATGATCTGTAGATTTGCAGAATATAATTTTTTTTACAGTAAAACGTTAAAAAATATATTATTTTAATTAATTTATTTTACATGCATTTCCAATACGGGCGCATTTTAGCAAATAAATAAAAAATGAAACGCGTATATTTTCAGAAAAAAATATAAATCATAGAGTAAGTAATTATAGATAGAATCCTGATTAATTTAATAAATAAAATATGTTTTCATTATTCAGCAAAATCGTTTGCACAGATGACACTTAAACATTAAAAAAAAATTGTGTTATGGATGTTTTTTTTTTTTTTTTTTTTTTTTTTTTTTTTTTTTTTTGTAAAGTGGCAACAAAAGAATTGTAAACAAATAAAATTAATTGTTAAATTTGTTATATAAATGAAATATTAAAAGAATTGCGTGAACTTGTTGCCTCGATTCAAGCTCTTTATAAATGTACTAAAGGAAAAGTTGGCCGATTCAGAAATCACAAATGGACTTAAACCATTTCTTACTTTATCATTTGTATCGAAAGTAACGTTACGTTCTTATTTGTGGACCGGAAAGGGTTTAGTGAACGGGACTTTAAACTTTGTTGCACGTATTAAAGAAAATCACAAGCCACCAGAGAAGATATCGCGAATAATCATGGATAAATTTGAATACTCTAGTAATTTAACTTATAAGAATTGGTGCGTACCAATTCCCTCAATAATTGAATTCTGGAAAAATGGAAGCATAAATTGCTCAAGGAAAGAATTTCTTCTGCAGTTAGCTTTTGCTGTTACAATTTATAAATCCCAAGGTTTAACATTAGATGAAGCAGTTGCAGATATTGAGGATATACAGGCACCAGGTGGCTTAAAAACGTACGTAACGTTGTCAAGAGTAAAAATCCTTCAAAATTAAGCATTCAATAGAAATTTTCGGCGCGACTGAGTTTTAACCCCCTTCTTGGCGCGTTTTCAAAAAATAGCCATATTGGCGCGTTTTTGCGTTTTATCTCCCGGATGTGATTACCAGGAGATATCACGCAAAAGCGCACAATTTAAAAAGGCGATAATGAAAATACAACACAAATACACATTTTAAAAGATACAAAATGCTATCATTTTAAAGAAAATGACTGAAAATACAAAAGAAATACACATTTTAAAATATTGAAAATCCAAAAATTGTAAATACTGCATATTAAAAAAAAAACCCCATGCAATCTCCATGAAAATCCCCAAGCTGCCGATATTTTCCCTTTTTAAACTGAAAATATGGTTTCTTGCTTTCCCTTTTTCATACGGAAAATATGGTTTTTTGCCGTTTCTTGACGATACTACAAAACAAAGAAACAGACAGAGAGACAAACAGACAAACAAGCAGACAGAAAACAAACAAACCGGCAAAAAGTCAAAGAAATAAACAAACAAACAAACAGACAAATAAAAAAACAAACTGACAAACAAATTAAAAGACAAACAAACAAACAGACATAAAACAAACAAACCGACAAAGAGACAAAAAAATAAACCGACAAAAAACAAACAGACGTAAAAACAAACAAAGAAACAAACCGACAAACGAACAAACAGAGAAACAAACAAACAAACAAACAAACAAACAAACAGACAGACGAACAAACTGACAAATAGACAGACAAACATACAGACAAACAAACAAACAAACAGACAGAAGAACAAACCGATAGACAGACAAACAAACAGAAAGAGAGACAGACAAACAAACAGAAAGAGACAGACAAACATCACTGGATCCCTGAAACTCGCTGTGCAGGAAACACTAAAATGCACGAAACTCGCCAACGCCGCAATCACAAACTTGTGTATGAGCGCTGCGCGCCCATTTAAACCAAAAAAAAATCACTGGATCCACGAAATTCGCCAACGCCGCAATCAGAAACTTGTGTATGAGCGCTGCGCGCCCATTTAAACCAAAAAAAACATCACTGAATCCACGAAACTCGCTGTGCAGGAATCACTAAAATGTACGAAACTCGCCAACGCCGCAATCACAAACTTGTGTATGAGCACTGCGCGCCCATTTAAACCAAAAAAACATCACTGGATCCACGAAACTCGCTGTGCAGGAAACACTAAAGTGCACGAAACTCGGCAACGCCGCAATCACAAACTTGTGTATGAGCGCTGCGCGCCCATTTAAACCAAAAAAACATCACTGGATCCACGAAACTCGCTGTGCAGGAATCACTAAAATGTACGAAACTCGACAACGCCGCAATCACAAACTTGTGTATGAGCGCTGCGCGCCCATTTAAACCAAAAAAAAATCACTGGATCCACAAAACTCGCTGTGCAGGAATCACTAAAATGTACGAAACTCGCCAACGCCGCAATCACTAACGCGTGTATGAGCGCTGCGTGCCCATTTAAACAAAAAAAAAAAAAATCAATGGATCCACGAAACTCGCTGTGCAGGAATCACTAAAATGTACGAAACTCGACAACGCCGCAATCACAAACTTGTGTATGAGCGCTGCGCGCCCATTTAAACAACAAAAAAAATCACTGGATCCACGAAACTCGCTGTGCAGGAATAACTAAAATGTACGAAACTCATCAACACCGGAATCACTAACGCGTGTATGAGTGCTGCGCCCCCATTTAAACAAGCAAAAATAAATAAATAAATAAATAAATAAATAAATAACACTGGATTCTCGAAACTCGCGGTGCAGGAATCACTAAAATGTACAAAACTCGCCAAACCCGCGTTAACTAACGACATTAAAACCGAAAAATTAATCTCTATATGCACGAAAGTCGCATGGAAGAAATTTCTAAAATAAGCAATTCAGAATTGTTGTTGCTAACGCAGATATCAAACTATTAAATCCCATTATCGCAGCATGGGGATTTTCTTGGGTGCATTTGTGATATGAGCCAAAGTTTGGGGCGGGGTTGCTAGGAGAAGCGGCACCTGAAAGTAATAGAAAGCAAGGCTTGGCGCAGTCATCGCGCGTCAGAAAAAACGCCTCCAGAAGTGGGTTAAAACTCAGTTTACCCGCAATTTTCCTTACGAAAAATTCTACAATATCAAAAATTCTCATGCACTAACATGTATAAAAACGAAGAAATTAGAATAAAAAGTTTTACAGTTAAAAATTCATAGCATCGACGAGAGCAGATTTCAAATGTTTTTCCAGAAAATAGGATTTTGAAGAAGTAACTTTCTTCAAGCTCTCTTCAAATATATTATTCTAAAATAGCTATCAAAGATTATTTGGTGTTAATTACAAAGATTGGAAACATGCATATTTCAAACAACTTTAAAAAACACCAGTGGCTACTAGAAATTGTAAAAAAATATTTAAAAGAATTTTTAGTTGGAAATTTAAAAATATTTTGTAAAAGTTTGCTTCGAAAATATTTTTTTATGCCAGTCTTACATCATAAATAAAAAATTCCTAGGAAATTGATAGTTATTTGGCTGAACTTACATTTGTAGAATTAAAATGCGCCAAAACATAAAATAACGTTTTTGTTTAATAAAGATGCAAAATTAATATTAAAAAATACTGTTACTTTCAAATATATGCTTTATAAAATAATGCTTCGCGAATCCAAACAAAGCATGGCTTTTGCTAGTCTAGATTTTATTTTTATGTTTCTACGGATTCTTGGAACCATGAACTTTTTTAAAAAATTGAACTGTCGGTACGAGTTAAATATTTCACCTTCACATCGGACTAAGCCGGGATGGAAAACTTCGCCCTGCGCAAACATTTAACTTGGAAAAATAAACTTATATTTGATTTTTTTAAAATAAAAATTTCACAGACTTAAGCGAAATGCTTGTGAATTTCCGGGGAACACCTGTTTTCAAAATCACGATCAGTAATATTTTCATAATTTACTCAACCTCCCTTTGCCCTTGCCATAAATATCTACCCTCTCCCAAGTAAATATATTTACTATAAATAAAACTATGTTTTATATATAAACATAAACCGTATCCTACTTGTAATAATGCAATTTTTTTCCTACTAATATTATTATTTCGATTGTAAAAGGTAGAAAATGAATGTTAAAATAGAAAAAATCTCTTGAAAAAGTATTCATTTATTTCCGGAAAATAAAACTGTACAAATGTTATACTCTAATAAAAATAATAAAATCCTTTTTAGACATATATAATTAATTTTTCAGTTAATTTTCATCAGAGAATTCTTGCCTTGAATTTATTGAGTTTTTTATTACTTCTTGTCATAAATTGTGCGTCAATTACTTCTTTTTTGTACTTTTAAAAGCTCGAGTTTATATTGGCTTTTGAAGTTTATATCAAAACAAGTACCTTCTACTTTTTCAATTTTTAATTTTTTTCAAAGTACAGTTTTACTTTCGAAGTATCTTCCAAGCAGAAGAAAAAAAAACCCTCTAAAATAAAATAAAGTAGAAAAGTTCCTCTGTTGGCGATCGATTTCAAATATCCTTTATCCAAGAAAAAGAAAATATTTTAAGTATATTAAAGTGCAAATGATAAATTTGAAAAAAAGAAAAGAAAAAAAAAGCTGCTATCAGTTTAACGTAAATAAGCTCCCGAATGCTTTTTGTCACTAGTGCAGATTCGTCGGTGGAAAAATAAACTTGAAATAAAAATGACTGTAAACGACGATAAAGTATTTTTCCAAAAGTCTTTGTCCCCATTGGTATTTACTCACATTGACATGAAGTGGACATTATCCAATAGAAAATTGAGCACAAATAGTAACGCCCTCCCCTTCAAAAGAAAATGTCGTAGTTAATTGGTTCGAATTACTTTGTTGTCTAATTGGAAGAAGCCCCTTGTCAATCATTTAATTTTGGACAGCCTTTCAACTTACTTCTGGATGTGCTCCGCCATCTTGAATCGTTTGACACTGTGACTATTGTGGGCTCTTAAGCAACCGCCACAACAAAAAGTCTGCTCAAATGAGAAACAAGTACTGCAGATATGATGACGTGCGAAGCTAAGATATCAGGTTTTTTGACGCTACGCGGCGTTTAGGAGGTAACTCGCTCCGATACCAGGTACGTAACTCGTTAAGCTGAGGTATCACTGCAGGTAACGGCCTGTTCATTGGTTAGAACGAAATGAAAACATTGACAGAGTAAGCTTAATTCAATATGAATTATTTTCTTATAAATATTGAACAATTTGATCAATATTTGTATTAACTTCATTCTGCAAACATTTTTTTCAAAACAAAAACTGTATAGCTTGCATAAGTTCATGAAACATTAGTGTAAGAAAAAACACCTGCCAAACAATGTTAGAGCTTTTATAAATGTTCATAATGTAATTATAAAAAAATAATAAATATCTACATATACATAATATAATAGAAACTTTATCGTAATTATTTAGAAAAAACAAATACACACTTATTAGAATACTTCAAAATGTTGCAGAGAAACACGTTATTTAAAAATGAACTAATAAAAGAATTCTTTGTCCTGAACAATCACTACTTCTACACAAAATATAAGAACTTCAAAAGTGAAAATTTAAATTAAAATGTAGAAAATAAATAAAACAGAGGCTCTTCGGCAGTACATTATATTTAAAAAGTAGACAAGTATTCGAAAAATGTAATATTTAACATTAAATAAGTATTAATAACAGTAGGTTTCAGGATGAAAAATGTGTAACAAAATGAAAACGTTAAGCAATTTAAGGCTACATAGCAGGTATTTCCCCATAACTCCCTATGTCACAATATTAAGTGCATACGTCACGTGCAATACAGTAATAGAAAAAAAAAAGTTTGTTTATAAAATAAAAAAAAACATTCTAACTAAATAGCCATGACATCATATCAAAATGTAACAGAAACTGAGTAATGAAGGAATCATTTTCCAGGGAAGGAATCATTTTTATTTTCCACCAATCCAAATTCATTCCATGACTGTTGTCAATAAACACAGTCGTCATCATACAGATGTTCTTGTATAGGCTTTAGGCAACGCCGACTATATACTGCTGGCCCAGCCATTTCGCAAATAACCGCCGAAAAAGTTAAGCTGGATTCAGCTTCAAACCCTGAACCATTTCATTGAACCACGTGTAAGTCTACGTGACGCAAACCCTGCCCAAATTAGCGTTGAATAAGCTGCTTTCTGTTCTGTGCGCATGTTTGCAAACGTGTCATTGTTTTTATTCAGGGTTTCCATGATTGGTCTAAATAACTTGGACAAAGTATCAGCTCCTCTGGTGGGAGACTTCATACATTAATCTCAAACACACAGGCCTTTAGATCTAGAGGGCCATGCTTTAGGCAATATGAGTCATATAGGGACCTCTAAAATCAAACAATCAATAAAGAATGACGTCAGTATAATCTGAATATATGTATATATATATTTAAAGTGTAGGATTAGAACTGCTTTTCTAATGTACAGACTACTTTTAAAATAAAACAATGCCTTTTTAAATGGGTGTTTACATGGGCAAAGTCAAAAATAAAATGTATGTTTGAGTAGTGGTAATATTAATATGGGTACGTTTATGAACGTTAAAGGACCAATGAGGAAGCTGATTAATATTAAACGGGAAACTATGATGTTTAACACAAAGTGAAATATACACTGTATTTTATTTAATATTTTGAAATCAAGATAATTAGCCGCTAAACTGTTTTTATGCATTTTCTTCAAAACCAGAGATACATGTGAAATTTCGAAAGAAATTGCAATACAGTGACTCTCGTTAATTCGAACTCATCGGGACCACAAGAAATGTTCGAATTATCCGAAGTTCGAACTATGGAAAGTATGAGAGGAAAACATGCTTAACATGGTATTATTACAAAGGAATTAATGTTATAGTGTTTTTTAAATTTATTTCATCTGTTATCATCAGAATATGACTTAATATTAAATTAGAATGTATAAATACATAAACTAATTAAGAGATTAGGAATAAGCGCAATGGAAGAAAAATTTGAAGTGTCACTGATGGACAGACGGGGCACTAAGAAAGTGGATATCAAATGCATGGGGTTATATGTATACTCGTTCGGAAAATTTTTCACAAAAATCAAAGAATGGAAGTTATTCAAATGATCTGAAATTCGTGAGAAAGAAAGGAAGAATGAAAAATATGAATTCTTGTTAGTTCGAATTAGACGAAGTCAAGAGAAAATGAGTTCCAATTAATGAAAATGTTTAACGTTATTCTGCCATTGAAAATTTCGGGACTTCATGTTTAGTTCGAATTAAGCGAAGATTCGAATTATCCGATTTCGAATTAACGAGATTCAACTGTAGTTACCATCAAAATATAAATTAATTAAATTATGTATGTATCTGTAAGCGAATATGCGAAAATCATTTGTATAAATTTTAAACTGAAACTCACAAAAAGCTAAGAACCTGTTAATAATTGTTCTAATTAAACCGATTAAAACAATTCAACGTTGCTTGTCTTTTTGCCTAATTCATTTTTAATCCCCATGTAAATGCATTCAATCTTGCAAAGAGTCTTGACATCCACGAAAGTATGCATCTTTTTTAATTCCACCAAATGGACATTTTGAATGTTTTCAGTTAATTAGTTATCGTAGAAATTTTAATTCGTTAGCAACGGAAAAGGAAAAATAAAATAAATTACCCCTCTCCCCTCTGAGTATTTTTGAAGCATATAACAAATGCTTAAATTTAAATTTCCATCAAAAAATAATAGCATAAATTAGATGAATTTAAGAAACATAGAAAACTTAGTTTTTAAGTAATTAAACGATAATTAGGTGTATGTCTAGGTGTGTAAGTTTCCAAATAGATAAACGAACGAAAACTTTATATGACTCTTAATGCAACGTCATATAAAACGTCAAAACAGGATAATGTTTCCTAATCCAAAAGTAATATGAAAAAATCAAATGTTGAAAAGACACATTTTAAACAATTTTAATTTATTTTTGCACATTAATTTGTAAAACACAACTTTATTATCTAAGAAAATCAATATTTCTTTTTTAAAACTAACAATATACCATTTAGGATGTTGTTACTTCACATATAAACACTTAAATCTCTTTCAAAAGTAGATTTAAGTTCATGTTGTGGTGTCTCAAGAGATTTTTATGCGCCTGAAAATCACAAACGGTATCTGTTAATTTTGACAAACAAGTAAAAGTTAGTACATCTGCATACACGAGTATGTTTGCTAATAATCAACTCTACCACAAAATGCTCTACTCAACTATTTGTCATTACATTTTTTTAAAGACAATCCTTTTAGTCAAATTAAAGCCTGGAATTGAGGACATTTTTGTGTATCAAATCACCTGTTGTTTCAGACACATTGAGGTTGGTCTTGACACGACACATTCACTTTGTCGGAATTTTTGTTCAAACGCTTCACGGATGTTTTCTACCATTTTGTTTTTGACAGGTGGTCAATATTCCGTTATATAGCCAGCCCGACAACTTAAACTGCTTCATCTAACGTAATAAGTCATTGTGATGAAATGGTTCTTAAAAAAAATTTCCAAAAATGTCTCTAAACAACAACAACCTGATAAGTTTTTGATATTATAATTCTGTCATTTCCTTTGCAGGGATGTCGACACTATGACTAACACATATTTTGCAAAGATTGTCGTAATAGAACTTTTCGTTGTTGTCAGATAAAACTTGTAGAGTTATACTTTCACTCTATATATTTTATATTTCGCATTAAAACCGTTAATATAATTTTAACTTTGCTTATTTTTGTTATTTAATTTGTTTTAATTCACGACGCATATGCATTAATTCTTGACAAAATTAATCATCGTAAGTGCACTATCATTTCTAAACACCAATACTAATACGACCGCAAATGAATCACATTCCATTTTTGAGATTATTAAATTGATTTCTTCTATTTGTTTAGCTAATTACTAGTTAAAACCAGAATGAAATTTAGATTTATTAAAAATGTACTTTGACAAATTTATAATATTGTATTGCATGTTTATATAAATATTAAACTTGAACAAAAACAAAAAGGTAGAGGATTGTAGGTAGATGAATCTGTAGATGATTTTTTTTTCTAATTAAATCTATTAAAACAATTTAATGTTGCTTGAATTTTTGCCCAGGTCATTTTTAATCACCCTGTACATGTACATGCATTCAATATTGACAAGAATAATTCTCAGAAATATAGACTTTGATTTCTATGACACTAATACGAAAAAATAAGAAAATGAATCACAAACTTTTTTCCCACCAAATGGTCAGTTTAAATTCCTTCAGATAATTAGATACTGCAAAATTTTGGAATTGTTAGCAACTTAACTTGAAAAAATTATGAAATTACCCCTCTGCACTCTGAGTATTTTTGAATCATTTGATTAAACCTTAGATTTAAACTTTGATCTAAAACGAATAGCATGAATTAGATTCATTTAAAAAGCATGTAAGACATTATTTTAAAGCAATTAAAAGTGTATGTCAGATTTTCGAAACTGATAAGCGAACGTATATTTAATATGAACCTTAATGCAACGTCATTAAAAATGCCTTAAACTGGATAATATCACCTATTCCAGAAGTCAGGGACTATGCATACATATCGTTATCTTTTTTTGGGGGGGAGGGAGGTGGATAAGAGTGCACATGATAACGTTAGATATCTCTTGCGGGAAGGGAAGAAAATGATATTGATATCATTTTCGATATAAACAAAATTTATTCTTTTAGGTAGCTTTCATTACAAAAAGTAAAAAGCTACCTATTGCAGCCGTCCGGAGGAAAGCATTTCCGGAAAATTTTGGTATATTTTCACCGATCATGACCCCCAGACCCCAAAACCACCCTCCGTTCAAATGTTGACATATATATATATATATATATATATATAACCATATATATATATATATATATATATATATATATATATATATATATATATATCTGATTTTTGTCATGCGATAACTAACATATTTATGAACCGATTTTAATGAAACTTGGTATGTACATAGTACATACAAATGTCTCGACCGAGTTCGTTGGTCAGCATCATCCGCCATTTTGTTTCAAAATAGCGGCCATTTTATTTTTATTTTTTTAATTTAAAATTAAAAATTATATGCAAAAAAATTAAAAGTTGAAAAATATTTTTCTTTTACGTGTTAGAATTTAAAAAAAAGATTCCAGAACACTTTTTATTTTGTCTATATCTTAAAAAATGATTGAGTTATAGCACTTTGAATTTTTCTTATGGCTGACATTTTGAAACGATCTGATATTTGTCACGTGATAACACACGTATTTATGAACCAATTTCAATGAAACTTGATATGTACATAGTACATACAAATGTCTCGACCGAGTTCGTTGGTCAGCATCATCCGCCATTTTGTTTCAAAATGGCGGCCATTTTAAATTTAAAAAAAAATTAAAATTTAAAATTAAATGCGAAAAAATTAAAAGTTGAAAAATATTTTTCTTTTACGTGTTAGAACTTAAAACAAAGATTCCAGAACACATTTTATTTTGTCTATATCTTAAAAAATGATTGAGTTATAGCACTTTGAATTTTTCTTATGGCTGACATTTTGAAACGATATGATTTTGTCACGTGATAACACGCGTGTTTATGAACCGATTTCAATTAAACTTGGTATGTACATAGTACATACAAATGTCTCGACCGAGTTCGTTGGCCAGCATCATCCGCCATTTTGTTTCAAATGGTGGCCATTTTGAATTTTTAAAAAAATTTAAAATTTAAAATAAAATGCGAAAAAATCAAAATTTAAAAAATATTTTTCTTCTACGTGTCAGAACTTAAAACAACGATTCCAGAACACTTTTAATTTTGTCTATATCTTACAAAATGATTGAGTTATAGCACTTTGAACTTTTCTTATGGCTGACATTTTGAAACGGTCTGATCTGAACGATCCACAATGTTGCTTTAAAATGGCATACACTTTATGATATCGTGGAATTTAGTGACTCTCCAAATCGCTTAAAATAAAACCAGATTGAATAAAAGATGACTAATTTCTAAAAATTCCTATTAATATTCAGTCTTGACAAAAATAGTATTCAATCTTATAAAATCACTAATTTTATAAGATTATTTCCACTAATTTGAGATTAGTATTTTTGAACAATGTAACTTACTTTAAAATAAATAAATAAATATATAAGTATATGAAAGCTACCTCTTCCTCCCGGCATTGCCGGAAGGACTTTTTTTTTTTGTTGTTTTTTTTGTTTTTTTGTAACATGTCCTTTATTTTAAATATTATGTTATATTTTTCAATATGATATCTATTTTTATGTAAATACTAATTTATTATTAAATGTATCCTAATTTTTTTTAATTACAAAGTGTGGTATACCTTAAAGTTAGACATTCCTATTCTTCTTTATATGTGTATGCATATATAATCGCTGTTCGAGAAACTATATGAGAAGTATATTTCAAATCTAACTTGTGTTTACTAGTCTTTAAGAGACAAAGAAAAATAATGTTGTCCACATGTTTTGTTAATAAGTATTTCTATCTGTCCTTCCCGTGCTAATGTGCAAAAAGACATTACTACTCTTTAATGCATTATTTAACAAAATGCTAGCATAAAATATCTTTAACTATTAAATATTTATTGTAACTGTTATTTCATATAGCAGTGTTTCATACAAGTAATATTATATTAACTTCTCTCCTTTTGAATCAATAACATATGCGAAAAATAAGTATAACCGTTTTTGTACATCACTCCAAAGAAAAAAAATAATATTCAAAAATGACATAAAAATTAACATTGTTAACAATATCATTACTGTAAGTAGAAGGGGTTTGGAGGGATGATAACGAATGATATCGGAAACGGGCCAAAACAAACAAAAAAGTCTTAATGTTATATATGCACAGCTCTTAATATGAAATACAAATATTGAAAAGACAACCACGATAATCACATAATTTTCTTTTTACACTTAAATTTTTAAAATGCAATTTGACTCTCCAAACTACTGAATATTTTCATTTAAAACTAACGAATCCTTATTTAGGATGATCTCAGTCTAAATTAAATATTTAAATCTTCTTCTTAAGTAGATGTACGTACACATACACGTGTCTTATGGGGTTTTTATGCACCCCAAAATCGTTTGATTTGTCAAATAAGTAAAAGTTAGCTTCGTCTGTAACTACGAATCTAATCGCAAATAATTAATTCGAACACAAAATGCTCTAATCAACGGTCTGTCGTTATTTTTAATTTTTACTTTTTATATTTTTTTTGTCGTTACTATGCCTTTTAAAAAATGAAATCCTTCAATTGCAGACATTTTTGCGCATCACGTGCCTTACAGTCTTTTGGCACACATTCAGGTTTGTCCTGATATGACGCATTTTGTGAGGACTTTGTTCAAATGCTTCAATAATATTTTTCTACCGTATCGTAAGATAAGTGGTCGTACCCTGCTTATTCCCTCCCGTAAAAAGTTCTTCACATGAAACTTTTTCATCTACCGTATTAAGACATGGTGATGAAGTAGTTCTTTAAAAAAAATCAGAAAATGCCTCTGAAAAACAGCAAAAAGTTTTCGTTATTTCCTTGCGGGGCTATTGATATTATAAATAGCATATATTTATTTATGATTGTCATAATAGCAGACCTCTCTTTGTTGTCAAATAAATCTTGTATAATTGTACTTTTACGCTATATTCATATTTCTTTTTAAATCCGTTCCAGCAACTCTAACTTTTCATATTTCTTTGTCCCATTTATTTTGACTCACCTTGTATATGCATTAATTCTTGCCAAAAGTAATCCTTGTAAATACGCTTCAGAAATTTTTAGATGCTAATTACAATAAGACCACATATGAATTACAATTCATTTTTACTTCTGCTAAACGGGCATTTTTAATTTGATCAGTTAATTAGTTATCACCAGAATGAATTTTAGATTTATTAGAAGTGTACTTTGACAAATTTATGAAATTAGCGCTGTCCATTCTAAGTATTTTTGAAACGCATGATTAATACTCATATTTAAACTTTGATCTAAAAATGATTGAATAAATTAGAGGAATTCAACAGACATAGAATAGATTATTTAAAAGCAATTAAAAGATAATTAGACATATATCGAATTTTCCAAACATGTAAATGAACAAAATTTTTACATTTATCTTAATAAAAGTTCACGTAAAATATTTTAAACAAGATAATGTACCTTAATGCAAAAATAATATGAAAATACAACTTTTGAAAGATTATTCTTAACCATTTTATTTTCTAAGCACAACTTTATTCTCCATGCTACTGAATTTTGGTGTAACATATTATTTATTATTACAGAATTATTATGTTTCTCAATTTTTCTTCAAAGGAAAAGATTTTATGCATTTGCATTAGATATATAGAAGATGTTAAAACAGGCATTCCGTTTCAATACAAACTCGTTGTTATTATTGCAAAATATGATGAACTTCTTAAGAATCAAATGTAATGCAAGAACAGCAACAAAAACAATAACAGGAATAATAAGATACAATATTTACTGAATACTAAATATTCTAGTAAATGGAAAACATTATTTGTTTATAGCTTAGATTTTTTTATGACAAATTTATGAAAATCTTCAATTTTTAGTTTTTTCGCGCTTTCAGAGAAAAGTAATGCCTGAAAATCAAGTTTCTTTTATGAAAACTTAACATGCAATACAGCTGTCGGGACATGCCTATAATTTAAAGAAAAATATGCTTAAGATTGAGGATGTTTTGTCCTTTTTTGTCAAATTAATGATTTTTTAGCATTTTAAAGAGGAAGAAGCCTCATCAAAATTGAGATCTTTTTGATTTGACTCTCATGTAGTGCTTATTTCAGATTTATATTATTTCAAATATGCAGAGCTTTTAAGTATTCTTACCAATATTTTAATTTTGAAACCAATATTTTAATACTAATTTGAAACTAATATTTTTTTAACCAATATTTAATTCTTCTAAAAGTTAGCGAAAATGTGCATTAATATCTATGGGTTACTAATCCATAAAACAATATGCAATTTTATTTTCTGCATTTTAACCATTATTATTGAATTTGGAAAGGATATATCACCAGGATTTTATCACTTGTTCCATTTGTTTTAAAAATAGATACTTCGATTTTAATAATAATGGCAATTTGTATCGCAGAAGTTGTCGACTGTTTAAAAGAAAAAATAACATTCTCCTTAGATATTTATATTTAAATAAATAAAAGCTCACTTACAATGCCTCTTTTTAAATATATTAAATTAATTATTTTTAGAAATGATTAATAATCTGATTAAGCTTTTAAATTATTTCTTTCGTACAGTATCATATGTCACTTGTGACAAATAAAAATTCAGATAACAATATAGTCTGACAGATTAATTAAAATTTTGTGATTATATGCATATGTAGTTTTTACATAAGATTATCTAGAAACGCTAAAGAAAATTGGATTATGACAGAAAACTAATTGACTTTTGGATGTTTTTTTTTAAACGAGTTGTTTTCTCTTGAGGAATCACAAGCATATTATTTTGTGTTACATAGATGATTAATTTTTTTCTCCAACTTATAAATGAAATGTGCGAGTTTTTATTAAAGCTTTCTTACAAAGTTATTAAATGTCCGAAAAACCTTTTCTTTTCAATCTAATATTATGATTCTTCAATAACAATTTATTTTTTTTCTTTGAAAGATGTATTTAAATACTTTGATTAGATTTAAGAGGGAAAATGTTACAATTCAATTGTGCTGTTATTTTTCAAAGTATTTTTAAATACTGTAATTATGTGTTGTTTATTAATTACGACGAAAAAAAAATTGTATGTAATAATATGTTTTATTAATTGTCGTAAAAATTTAACACGCTTGTAAATACTGGAGTTCTTTCTCTGACATAATGAAAAAAGTTAGGTAATGGTTATACACCATTTATTTTTTATTATACAGAATTATCGTGATTCTAAATCTTAGTTTTTTCATTGGCGTGAATATTTAGTCTAAATTGTAAGAAATCAAATGTGGATATTCCAGTAAAATTGGCTCTTTTAAAAAAAAACTAGACATCTATTAAAAGCGCCAGAGATGTAATTAAAATGAGCTGAAATTTTATTAACCCTAATGTCAGAGAGTGAGTGATACGTTTTCAGATATTATTGCACGTGTGTGGAGACAAGATAATAAAACAATGAACCATTATAACACCAAAAAATCTATCGCTTGATGAAATCAAGCCAAGGGACCTGTCTTTGGCACATCAAAATTTAATGTACTAATATTTTATGCCAGGGCTGGGTAATGGAAAAAAATATATTTAGAAATAATAAGATAGAAAGCAATGAGCATACAGACAAATTTATTTATGAAGTTTAATTTCTTGTTACAATTTACTTACGGAATATTACATTAAAACAAACATATACCAATATTTTTAACAAATAAATAAATAAATAAAGATTTAAACTGTTAAACTTATTGTGTTTCTGTTGCATGCATATTTAAAACATTTTATATTTAGAAATAATTTTAAAACGTCCAAACAACAATGCATATAAATACAATTTAAAAAATTGTATTTTAAAGACAAATTTTCAACCTTTTAACTGCAATGTTAGAAGATTGAAATTTACGGTAAAAGAGAAACTTATTGGCCAGGTTGTTGCTTCCGCCACTATAGCGTTAGCGCTATTAATGGATCTGTTGTTGTTTTATAATATACATTTCCAGTAACATATAATTTCTGAGAACTGGAGACACTGGAGACATTTCAGGTAGATTCTTTAAAAAATACTACTTATTGCAGTCGTTACCAGTGTACGACATAAAACAATTTCTTCAGAACTTTCATTGTATGCCCCCAGTAACACAAAACTACCCCCACTTAAGCATATACAGTGCGTGTCATAAGTTTAAGCACAAGAGAAATTTTCAAAATAAAAGTTTATTAATGAGTGAAAGTTAATTTCCTTTACACATAATCCACAAATTGTAATTTTAAAAAGATAGCTAACAGATTTATGTTATAAAATTTATCTTAAATAATAAAATTTATCAAAACAACAAAAATGAATGTGTCAAAAGTTTAAGCACAGTAGTTTTTAGTCTTTAGCAGAACAAGAATTAAAAAAAATAATACTTGATTATTGCTCCTTTCTGCTGAATTATATACGGTCTTTAATCGATAAAATGAGATTCTGTATTTTTTCTGGTTCAATTTTAAGCCAAGCGTTCTCAATAGCATCTTTTAAATCTTTAACGGAAGAATACTGCTTTCCATTTGGATAAACTGCGTGAGTGAGAATACCCCACATATTTTCCATAGGGTTTAAATCAGGACTAATGGTCGGCCATTTCAAAACATATACTTTTTTCGACCTAAGCTACGATGAAGTTTAGTTTGAGGTATGAAGAGAAGCACTGTCATGTTGAAATAACCAATTTTCTCCTCTTGAAACCTCGGCAACAGGTTGCAAATGATTGGCAAGTGTCTCTTGATAGTTTTCAGAGTTTTCATAGATAGTTTTCATTGATGAATACTAGAGATGTCTGACCATTGAAAGAAACAGTTCCCCATACCATTACAGAACCACCATTATGTTGTCGGCTAAATACACTCCTAGGCTCTTTGCGGCAATCATGAAAATAGTACTTAAACCCATCAGGGCCATCGAGGTTCCATTTTTTTCATCACTGAATATGACATTCAACCACTTTTCACCAAATGACATATGCTCTTTGTCCCATTGTAATCTAGCTTCTTTATGGTGTCGTTTCAGACACGGTAATCGAGCCATTTTACGGTATTTGATGTATTTGAATTCCAAATCTCTTCTATGAACAGTTTTTTTTTCGATATGTTTCCTCCAACTGTATGTTTTATTTGCGAAAGAGAATAATTACCAGTTGAAGCCAAATTTCTGATGCGGCTATCTTCGCGCAAACTAGTCACTCGCGGCCTTCCTGAACGAAATTTTCATTTGAAATTATTACCACGAGCCAAACTTTAATAAATACCTCGTTTTGATCGTTTTAATGTACTTGCAATTTCAGAAACAGACTTATATTTTGCTCTCATACTCCATATTTTTATCACCTCCTCCTCTGAAATTTCTTTCAACTGAGGCATTTTGTACTAATTCGTAAACAAAAACTAACTGCTTCTTATACAATCAGAAATTGTTTGCGTGCGCAATCGCTTATGTGAGATTGTAAAATTTGCAAAAAAAAAAACGATTTTGTGCTTAAACTTTTGACACGGTTATTTTTGTTCTATTCTTAAACTCCTTGGTTCGAAATGAAATTTAAAAGTTAATTTCAATGAATGCGGTGTTAAAATAGATATTGTTAACATATACAATACATATATTGAAATAAAGTAAATATTTAAAGTTTTATTTGAAAGTTGCTATTGTGCTTAAACTTTTGACACGCACTGTATATATATATATATATGTGTGTGTGTGTGTGTGTATAAAGTAATTGCATTTTAGGAGTCTACATTAAAAGTACGTTTCTTCCGGTGATAAGCACAGTGTAAAGAAAGAAAAGATAGTAGAGCGGCCTTTCACTAGCATACAAGTATAAAAATGATTTAATTTATAGTCAAATTTAAATCATGTTATTAAGTTCACGAACTGTAATCATTAACATTCGAGATATAAACCTCTTTATAAATGACGTTCAAAGTTTTTTTAATATATGCATATTAGGACTTTTTGTGTAAAGAAATCTCTTACTTTTCACAATAACATCAATTAAAATAATAACATACTGCAAAATAAAATAAATAAATAAAATAAATAAATAAATAAATGCTATAGATACAAGAAATCTATTGAATATCTGAAAATATCGCTCGTTACAGTAATTATCATCAAAAAGCAAGCTCAATATAATTCATTGTGATTCAAAACGCATATATTGATTTTCTTTTTTCTTTCTTTAATATATATTTCAAATTTAAGTAATAACTTGTTCAACAATGAACGCAAGCAATTTCGTCACGAAACGTTGCAATAATTTCATATATAGATTAGCATATACGACGTATCTTTATTTGAAAAATTACTAGATGTGATTACAAAATATCATCAATCGACATGAACAACGATTTAATATCGTATTGCATTTTGACTAAAGGCATTACAATAATAAGTTTAAATTTTTTAAAGTTTTTAAAATAGCTTTGAATGTTTTTTAATGTTATGTTACATAATAAGTAATCATTAGTATGTTAAAATTAATGTATTTTCATAGTAAATTATATGTTCGTAAGTCTTAAAGGTATATAGACTAGCAAATATTTTAAATAACAGCTCAAAAAATTAATTCATAATTACGAAAAAAAATAAGCATATGGAATCATAATATAGTAAGTTTATTACAATAAATTTTACATACATTTCACATAACATCAGGGGAGACCGGGATTAGTTGTTCCAGAGGAAAGTTGTGCCATCGAGCTTCCTAAATAAGCGAATAAGTTGCAGCACCTGTCGCGTCGTGTGACTCAAGAGGTTGATTATCTCAATGTGCCGCTTATTTTTTGAAGTATGGTATCGCGTTGTTTTCAAGATAAAAATATTTATTTTGTTTTCTACCTTAAAAGTAAATTTTGCGAACTGCATTTTTTTATGAAACATTTTGTTAAAAATGTAAGGGACTCGAAAGAGTCGCCAGTCTTACCATTGCTTGATAACCATAATTCTCGTTAAAATAATGATGTTCTGGATTATTGCACGGATAATGGAGTGATTTTGTTATCATTTCCAACTCACACGAGTTACAGATTTCAGCCTTTTCATGTGTCAGTATACGTGCAGTTCAAAATTTTGAAGAAGAAAAAAAAAGAAACTGTATTTAAAAGCAAGCAGTGCATAAAAATATTAGACCTAGGTTATTGAAAAAAAAGGGAGAAGCAAGTATTGGATAGCTCTGAAGATGACGAATACTTCTTAGGTATATTTTGCTTTGAAGCAATACAAACTTTCTAGACCCGGAGAAGACTGGATTCATTGTATGATGAAAATGGATGGAAATCAAAGATGGGCGGATGCCAAATGTACCAAAAATGAGCCTTATTATATTTGTATTAACTGTAAATCTGATGCTGAAACAAGCGATGACAATGAGCGATTAAAAATATAGGATATAGGCCTGCACGTTGCAATAGGCTCCGGATTCAAAGATAATGTAGCCAAAGATTAGTGTTGGCTTACTTTTTATTTCTTTCCTGATTAAGACTATTGCTAAGTGTCTTTAAAAGTATCTTTATAAAGTATCATTATAAAGGATTAAGAAATTACAAGTATTAAGAATTTAACTATTTTATTTTCATTTGATTTAAAATATTATTAAAACATGAACGTGCTTTATTGTGTTAAGAACGTTATAAATATATAAATTTCTCATTCTTGATTTAACATATCCCATTTAATCGTCTTTCCTACATAATTTGTATGTGTTACAATGTACTTGTGTCATTTATGTGTCACAATGTGCTCCAAGTATGTCACAACTTGCCCCGTACCGGGGGTTAGTAGTGACAAATTCCGAAGTTACCGAGAATTCATTTTTTGTTATGAAAACGTTAATAATTTTAATGGTAGTTTTATAAATATGTTACGCAAGACTTACTCTAATGATATGATATACTAAATGTTTCGCTTTAGTTCAAATCTTAGGGCTAATATAAAAAATGTCGAAAATGTCACTGCTAACCCCGATCTCCCCTATAGGTTATTAAAGATTTTAGCAGCTTTCACCCATTATGCTGGTCGTTTTAAAACCATTCATATCTTTTTAAAGGTTATGAACATCTCGCTACGGTTGCATGTTTGTTCATCTTTCTGTATTGTAATTGAATATATATATATGTGTTTTTATTCAATATTACAAACTTTTTATAAAAGCGCTATGAACACAGGCAAATAGCTTAAATGTAATTTTTTAGTTACAAAATTTATTGAATAAAATATCATTAACACTTATTTCTACCGGTGTCAGCTGACACCGTTAAGAAAGTTTGATTTGTGATTTTCATTTTAAATTTTTAGGTTGAAACAATTACGAAGCATTTTTTATAGACAGAAGATTTTTTAATACTTATTGCATGAAAAAATAATTGAGAAAATAAACATAAATCAAAACATTAAAATGAAAACTTTTGACACCGGAAGAGGTATTGTTAAATGAATTACAAAGTATTAACATATTTATATACAGGGTGTCCACTCTCAATGGCAGCCAATGGCTAATTTTTAAACTGTTAATCATATACATATAGTTCCAATTGCAAAAATGCTTTACAAAAAAGTAAAGAATTGTTTTTTAAGCTATTTAGGTAAAAAAAAAAAATAGTAGAAAATTACAAAAATTAAGTTTTTATACGGTTTCCCGGTCCTCTAAGTGTCTAAGTGATATTTAGTGATATTGGCACTACTGTAACAAATAAGGCAAAAAAGTCCCACTTTTCTGCGATTGAAACTGACCGAGTAATAGTTTTTTTAAGTTGAAGTTTACTTTTTGCTGCAAAATAGGGGTTAGTCACAAATTTACTGGAAATAAAATTAAACATCAGATATAAAATTTAAACAATGAGAGTAAAATAATTTTTCCAATACATTTTTGCATTTATGTTTATGATTATAAATCAAAACAAAATATACCACTTATACTAAAAATATAAGTAAGAAAAAATAACATAAGTTTTGTTCGATAAAATTATGAAAAAGAGCAATGACAATTCGTTACAAAATGATCATATTTAAAATTCTATTAGATTATTAAACTAATAGAATTTGGAGGAGTCCTATAAAAAATAAATAGTGTTACGCACCTAAAATCGTATTAATATTACATTGTCTTTGAATATAAGGAAGTATGTGAATTGAACCTTGATCAGTTATTTGGATAATACTTGAAGCACTCAGTGTATATTCTCTTAAATCTTCGTCTAACTCATCCGTTTACAGCTACAGAAAAATAGTTTAAGTCATGAAATTTAAAGTTAAATGACTTGATAAATCTTAATCGCAGAAGAATGGGACTGTTTTTGTCTTACTTGTTAGAGTCGTGATAAAAATTTACTAAATATCACTTATAGGATCGAAGGGGGCGTATAAAAATTTTATTACCGTAATTTTTACTAAATTTTTTTGGGACCCAAATCGCTTAAAAAACAATGCTTTACCTTTTTAAAAGCATTTTTGCAAATGGAACTACATGTATATGACTAACGGTACAGAAATTAGTCATTGGCCACCGTTGAGAGTGGACACCCTGTATATATTTACATTTTTCATTGCGAATGCGAAAAATATAGTATGCTATTATAACGTCAGGCCTATTTTATTGTCATTCCATTTTATTACATCATAATCAACGTTTTTCATCTTACAATGGATTTGGGGGATCAAATATATTTTTAATAATAGACTTTGGCGTAATGTTCTGTCTCATTGAATACATATATATATATATTATATAGGTATATAAAAAAGGTAATTTTGTTTTGATGTGATCAAATAGTTTAACATTTCATTCCTTTTATTATAATTGAAATTAAATGATTGATGACTAGATAAATCTTTTCGTGTTGGATTTGAAATGACAACTATTGAACCAATCAATAAAAAACCAGAGAGATAATTTTTACAATAGTCGTGTAGCATTCGAATGCGAAACAAAAGGCTATTATCAAATCTATATTATGTTTTCCATGCTTGGTAAAAACACTCTTTGTAATGAATTTTTCTTTTTTTCATTTTACATTATCATCACCTACTTTTTCTTTTTTTATGCAATAATGTATCTGATACAGGAAACTCTTCGATAAAAAACTCTTTTCATTACTGCTAAACAACAGAAAGAAATATTTGCAGAAAAATGTAATCGTTAAATTTAAATGATTCTTGTTTTATAATCTGTTTCTACATTTCAAAAAGATTTTTTAAAAAATGTATATGTTTAAATTTTATCTCATTAAATTACATTTTTGCAATCGATTGCATTTGATAAATGCTACGAGATTTATTAATTGATATAAAAAGGGCCTAATGATCCATTGTCCCATTTGTAACTATAGTTTTTAAACGTAAAACCAAATCTACTCATATTTTTCTATGTGCATGTGATTTAATTTAACAGTATAAGATTCTTTTATGTAAGTAATTATATGTAAATTAGAATTAATTGTTTGATGTTAAATGCATAAATCATTTAAATGTTTTATCAGAAAAAAAAAATATATTATTTTAAAGTACTTAAAGTGAAAACGTGCTAATTCCAAAAGAAAATGCCTAACCAGTGTGCATGATCACTTGTGACTATGGAATGCATATACAGGGTGTCCAGCAAATAACACCCTGATTTTAAAATTAAATTTCTCAAAAACAAAGATCGACAGAACTATGCGGTGAACGGTTTTTTTTTATTAGGTACGCTGTAAAAATCTTATACAGAAACTTCGAACGGTGAATATTTTGAAATGATTGTGTTCTGATTGAAAAAATGCTTTGATTTGACATTTTCTTGTTTTAGATTGCTTGCAGAGATAGAGTTTTTTGGCTTACAGTGCTATAGTTTAATGATTTTTGGAACTAAATTTCTTGAATTTCGAAATTTTAAAAATTTAATTCCAAAAATCTTTAAACTATGGCAATTTAAGCCGAAAAACTCATTCTCCGCAAACAATCTAAAAAAGAAAAATGTCAAATCAAAGCATTCTTTGCAATCAGAACACAATCTTTTCCAAACAGTCACCGTTCGAAAGTTCTATATAATATTTTTACAGCTTACCTAATAAACAAACCGTTTACCGCATAGTTCTCTCGATCTTTGTTTTTGAGAAATTATATATTATATATATGATGATTGATAAAGATTGAAAAAATAAGCTATTTCTTAACTATTGCGCCTAGATGCATGTTTCGAATTGATAAGTTTCATAAAAAAATGTGCAAAATGTGATGACCTTGGAGGTGATCATTTGAAAAAAAAAATATATAAACACTCTAAGAGTAAAATTGTCAATTAGAAAAATTATCCTTATACATTCCCAAAACAAACATATGAAAAATTTCCTTAATACCTACAAATCTCGCAGAGTTATTAAAATCAAAAAATTTTTAATTGCACCCATTGAACATTCCTTTAACATACGAATTATGGACACATCGTTAGAGCAAGATATGGATCATCATCACATTTTACGCTATTAAAAGTCGATTGAAAATAGTACATTTCCTTTAGTCTTAAAATAGAAGGTTATAGATGTTATATGCTTTGTTAAGTTAAACTTCATGTACGAATCTTCCGAACTCTGCATAACAGGTTTGCAAAGGCCGGAATGACAGGCGATCACACACACATACTTATATATATACAGGGTGATTCCAAATTTTTTTTTTACAATAAAAGAGGGGTGATAGTACACATCAAGACAAACAATATTAAATAGGAGACCAAGGGTCCAAAACGTTTTCCTAAGGAAATAGCCGCCATTAAATTTTAGGGACCAAAATTTCAAATAAACATAAAAAACAGAAAAATCGGTCGATTGACTTGCGGTTTTCGCTAAAATTATTCTTTATGTCGGCATTTTCTTGAAATTAAATTATAAAGATAAATTTCAAAAAATGCCGATAGAGGGCGCTTTAGACTTTGGAGTAACGAACAACTATTTTTTGCCGGTATTTTTTGCATCTCATTAAATGTTTTCGTAAGCTTAGACTCAAACTTAAATTTTGAGCTCAAAATCTGTAGTTGGGAGTGGTTAAGTAACACAAACTGAGCTGTGTTCAGAGGGTTCAAATTTCAATGATTATAAAAAACGGAAAAATTGGTCGATTGATTTGCGGTTTTCACTAAAAGTATTCTTTATTAAAGCATTTTCGTGAAAATAAATTATAAAGATAAATTTCAAAAAATGCGGATAGAGGGCGCTTTAGACTTTGGAGTAACGAAACACTCTTTTTTGGCGTTGATTTTTGCATCTTATTAAATGCTTTCGTAAGCTTAGACTTGAACTTAAATTTTGAGCTCAAAATCTGAATAGCTGTTAGTCGTTAAGTAGACAAACTTAGCTGTGTTCAGAGGGTTCAAATTTCAAATAATTGTAAAAAAGGGAAAAAATTGGTCGATTCGTTTGAGGTTTTTGCTAAAACTAATTTTTAAATGAGCAGTTTTCTTGATCAATCAGTGTTTTCTTGAAAATAATTTTTAAAGATAAATTTCAAAAAATGCCGATAGAGGACGCCTTAGACTTTGGGGTAGCGTACAACTATTTTTAACTGTTATTTTTTTTAATCTCATTATATACTTTCAAATGCATAGACTTAAATTTTGGGCTGAAATTCTGAATCGTTGGGAAAATTTAAATAGCGAAAAATTGAATTGTGTTCGAGGAGGAAAAAGGGTTAGATTTCGTGTAGCTCAAAATTTAAGTTTAAATCTAAGCTTCCGAGAACATTTAAAGTGCTTTTGCAAGCATTTAATTAGAACCAAAAAATGATAGTTAAAATGAATTGCTGGTTACTCTGAAGTTTAAGGCGCCCTCTGACGGAATTTTTTGAGATTTATCTTTAAAAATTATTTTCAAGAAGATACTGACTTAAAGAATAGTTTTATTTTAAACCGCAAACGAATCGACCAATTTTTCCATTTTCTATAATTACTTTAAATTTAAACCTCCCCCTCCCCCTTGAACACAGTTCAATTTGTGCTACTTTACCACTCCCTACTATTCAGATTTTCAGCTCAAAATTTAAGTTTAAGTCTAAGCTTCCGAAATCATTTAAAGAGATGCAAACAATTCGGCAAAAAATAGTTGTTCGTTACTCCAAAGTCTAAAGCGCCCTCTATCAGCATTTTTTGAAATTTATCTTTATAATTTATTTTCACGAAAATACCTAAATAAAGAATAGTTTTAGTGAAAACCGCAAATCAATCGACCAATTTTTCCGTTTTTTTTAATCATTTGAAATTTGAACCCTCTGAACACAGGTCAGTTTGTGTTACTTCACCTCTCCCAACTACAGATTTTGAGCTCAAAATTTAAGTTTGAGTGTAAACTTACGAAAACATTTAATGAGATGCAAAACATACCGGCAAAAAATAGTTGTTCGTTACTCCAAAGTCTAAAGCGCCCTCTATCGGCATTTTTTGAATTTTATCTTTATAATTTAATTTCAAGAAAATGCCGACATAAAGAATAATTTTAGTGAAAACCGCAAATCAATCGACCGATTTTTCCGTTTTTTATGTTTATTTGAACTTTTGGTCCCTAAACTTTAATGGCGGCTATTTGCTTAGGAAAACGTTTTGGACCCTTGGTCTCCTATTTAATATTTTTTGTCTTGATGTGTACTATCACCCCTCTTTTATTGTAAAAAAAATTTGGAATCACCCTGTATATATGTATATATATATATATATATATATATATATATATATATGTATGTATATATATATATATATATATGTGTGTGTATATATGTATATATATATATATATATGTATATACATATTAAATCGCCCCGACCTAGAAAAAAATTCAAATCACCGTCACTGATTTACTAGAAAACATATTTTTTTTTTACATTGATATATTAAAAAACATTTCATAGACAGATTTCTGACCAAAATTATTTATATTTTATTTTTATATTTATAATATTCATATTAAAAACTTTGCCCTAAGAGTGTGATATTTATTTTCCTTCATGAACCTCTTAGATATTTATCGTTTAACATTTAACATTTGTATGTAATTATTGCACTTATTGTTAATATTGTTAGTTCGTAATGGGGTTGTTTAAAAGTGCTATACTACAACAAAATCATCTAATACGAAATGACATAGAGAAAAAAAATAATCCCATTATAAACAAGTTGCCTTCTCAGTTAGTATGCATGTATTCTGTTCTTTTTTTTCAGGCATTATTATATTAATTTTGCATGTATCAACACAGTTTTGCATTTAATACAAAATTCCGTGAAGCGCTGAGTTAATTTTTTTCACGTGATTTATTGGAATTAATTTCTTTTAATCTATAAATCTAATATCGTATAAAAAATTGATTTTATTGTTTAATGATATAATAAGAGCGATTTCTAAAAATGTAGGTACTTTTTGCAAATATTTTGCTAAATTGTGCATGGGTCATGTCACACATACACAACCACAATGATTTTCAAATGTGTTGAGTCGAGATTAAGACTTAAAATCTCGAGCCCAGCCTATGAGTTTGACCCATGATTTGAAATTAAACTTTAAAAGGAGCCGGAATGTAAAATACAGATTTTTTTTAAGGCTTCGTCGGAACGATTTAAAATTTTAAAATTTGAAGTTGTGAAGGTTTAAATCATCAAAGTCATTGAATTCGGTGTTTTAGAGAAAGACTTGTTTTAAAGGAACTGGGAAAGGACAAGATTTAACTTGATTTGGAAGTTTAAAATACAAAAAGAAGTTACTTGCACAACTGCAATTTTTTAAGAAGCATTTAAAGATTTTATTAGAAGCCTGTGTTTATTTAAATGCATTTTTTGTATGTTTTTTTTTTTTCTACATTCCGGTCTCTAAGCCTTTCGTGTCCAATTTCTTGAAAAAGTTTTGAGAAAGAAATACTTTTACATTAATATCATTAACTTTAGCTATCCATATAGATTAGTTAGAGTTTAAAGAATATTTCATTGTCTGAAAGATATGCTACCTGCCAATTTTATATATCACTCAATTAATATTCATATGACAATAGACTAAGGAAGAATTTTTGGTGATGTTTAGAAAATACTATATAACAATAAGATTTAACTTATATAGCATTTATCTAATGCTTTTTGTCTTTATCACAGAATATTCATTCAGGAAAGTAACTTGTTTAACAAGTTTACTTGAAATTTAATGAGAGAAAAATATGTTTAAAATAAAAGAATCGCAACCGACGAAAATAGAAAAAAATATTGTTGCTTAATGCCTAAGCATAAATGAAGTCATATAGTAAAAGCATAGACTTATACCAACATGACTACGTGTAAATAGTAGGAAAAGCATATCTTAAAGCAACATAAATTTATTTAAAAGACATGTACTATTAATAGTACACCAAATCCGAAAGGGTTAAATGAGTAAAGAAAAAAGGTTACAAACATCAAAAATTATTTTTTTTATTATTGTACTTTAGTGTTGATTAAGAAAGTTTTAAAAAAAGTATTTCTTTTTAAAAATGAATTTTTAAAAGTAACATACATCATTTTAAAATTTATATTTTTAATATTTTTTAAAAATACTATTAAAAAACGTACGCCATGGATTAAACATCAATATACCTCGACTAATTAGAAAAAGAATAGAACGCAGACATCATAAGTTGCCTTTGTGAGCAAAAACATCAACTATTTTCCAAATTTTTATTAAAAATAAATAAATTTGTAAATGCGCCTCCTTACTGCATTTTTCATATAAATTTACCAAAGAAAAATTTATCAATCAATAAATGTATTTATAAATTGAAATAAATAAAAAAACTTCTTTTTGTCTTTTTTAAGGTTTATTTTTTTTCGTCATTATATTACGTAACAAAGTGATATAAAAAATAAGGTATTATAACAAATAAGGTGAGACGAAATAATTGTTATTGTTTTTAATGGTATACTATAATCATTTAATATATGCTATTATTTGATACATTCTTTAGTTTTAAGTAAAAATAAAATGCAGAAATCTAAGTTGCAGAGATAATCAAGAAAAAAAGAATCTAAAATTTAATAAGTCTTTCTAATTACCGGAAATTAAATATTTTTATTTCAAGCATCGTTCAGACACAAACATTATTGTCACAGTCATACATTAATCCTTACAAAATTAATCTAATCACTTACACAAACCCAAAACAACCTCTCGATTTATTATTCTTTATGTCCCATAAAGCCAAAAACAAAATAAGATTGCTAATTTGCTACGCAATCACTGCTCTTTTAGCATTTTAATGTTATGCATTGAAATTTCGCTGTTAATTCATATTTCATTTAAGCCTTCCTAAAGTCGTTATTATGTCATTTATCAGCATGTTAAATTGTTGTGGAAGTAATCTCTTTGGGAAACTAATTACGAAGAGTATTTCAGAGTAGTGATTTACGAAGCAACGGATAACAATATTGAATATTTGGATGTTATTATGGTGGCATGCTGGGAAGTGAGTGTACTTTTAAATTATTTGATGAAATGTTTAGTTATATTGTTGAAATTGAAAATGATCCTGTATTTCTAAATAAGCTTGAAGAATGTATCTATTTTGTGTCATTTTTTTTAATGTTTCATTTCACTAGTTTTTAATGGCATTTCATAATGATTTACCTGTAAATACTGATTCGTAAATGTTCATTTTTAATTTTTTTTATTAAATAGTATTTTAAATATTATTTCTGAATTTTTAGCGACTAGCACGTACGTGATTGATAAAACATATACGTACAAGCTTGACATTTCAATTGCACTTGCACATTCTAAATAAGTATTGGGTTGGAGAAAAATTAATTTCGTTTTTTCCCAATAGATAGCTATAAAGTCGCATTTCTCGAGTAATACTTACTCAAATAACCCATACTATATAGCATTTGAAAGATAATGGTCTCTAGAATGTTCTGGATATAAAGGTAGCGTCATCTGTTTAATCAGTCAAAAGTTATTGCGTGTTAAAAATAGAGATTCCAGACGATCAATTTCATCACATTTTAGTATTTTACTTCCAAACTGGACAAAATAGGTCGCAGGGTCATCGAAAATTGTATGGCGTTCATGGTGATCAGTGCTTAAGTAAACGCCAAAGTCAGAATAGGTTTGCTCGTTTTTGTTCCGAAAATTTCGATGTTAAAGATGAACGTTTCCCTGGCCGGCCAATACATGAAAAAGTCGATGAAATTTAAAAACAAAATCGCAGTAGACGGACATCTTTTTACCTGCAACATTACTACAGAATTAAACATCGACCATAAACACTTTTGAATCATTTACATAAAACTGGATATCAAAAGAAACTCGATACTTGGGTCCCCATGAACTTACAGTGAGAAATTTAAAGGACAGAGTTTCTATTTGTGAATTGCTACTAAAACGGTATAAAATCGAGCCATTTTTGAAAAAAATGATTACGGGTGATGAATAGTGAATCACGTACGATAACAATGTACTAAAAAATCATGATCGAAGCTTTACAAACCGTGGCAAAGCCTGGATTGACGTCAAGGAAGATGATGCTGAGTGTTTGGTTGGATTGGAAAGGAGTTGTCCATCTGCAGAACCTGGCCAAACCATTAATTCAACTATCTACTGTGAAAAACTAATGCTATTGAAGCAGGCAATTAAAAAAACCTGACCAAAATTGATCAATAGGAAAGGCGTTGTCTTCCATCACGACAACGCTAAACCACACACATCTTTAGTCACTCGGCAAAAACTGTGACAGCTTGGATGGGAGGTTTTGATGCACCCACCGTATAGTCCGGACCTAGATCCGACCAATTATCATTTGTTCCGCCTTCTGCGGAACTATCTTAATGGTATTAAGCTGACATCAAAAGAGGCTTGTGAAAATCACCTTGCTCAGTTTTTAGCCCATAACTCTTAGAAATTCCACAGTGACGGAATTATGGTTTTAACAGAAAATGGTGAAAGGTCATCGAACAAAACGGCACATATATTAGTGATTAGTTGTTTAATTTTATAAATAAATTCAGTTTAAAAAATACGAAAGAAAGCGAAATTACTTTTCCCCCAACCCAATATAATTAAACATTGATTTTACTTCATAATACTGGCAGCTCTGGTGCTTGTTTTCAACAGTATTTTTACCAATGATATAAAAGTAGTTATACGTCCTCTTATAAGTTGTTTAGATTCTATGTTAGTGCTTGAAGTATATCTCTGTTCTTTTAATTTTTAACATGGCTGATTTTACGCTGTAATACTTTTTGATAATATGTTGCACACTATATTCCCAATAACTTTATATTTTTAAAAAAAACCTAACCTATGGAGATCCCTGAATAAATCGCACTCTTTTCGATTGCCAGGCGGGCTTGGTAGTCTAATCATGGATTTTTTTCTTAAGGAACCAGATTTTTTTTATCTTTTCAACATTACTTGATAAAATAATGGCATACCTTTTAAGACAAAAAGTTTTAAAAAGATTAAAGCAAAATAGGCTCTGCATAAATTTCAATATTCCAAGTAAAAAATGTTCTAGAATCCATTTTAAAAAGATATTTTAAGTTATACTTTGCATGTTTTCATATAATATATATAATTTTTTTTCAAAAATCGATTTTGTTCAAGCCAATTTGTCCAGATCTTTCTAGAAGAACGATTAGTTACGTTATCGAATTTTATGCATCTTCCAACTGCGTTGAAAAGTACTCAAAAACAACAGAACACGTTAATACTTTATCCACATATTTTAAAACATATATTTAAAATAAACTATGAGTATGTTCAAATTTCTGTTCATTTATTTATGGATTGAAAACCCCTTCTGTTATCAGAATAAAGCTTCGCACAGAATACATGTAAATTTTCATTTTCATTATTCGCAATGCGCTTCATAATTTACCTTTTATGGCTTCACTTTCGAAATATTATCGCTTATCTTCTTTATATGTTTTGAAATTAATTATTTCCTTTCTTATTCGGAATTCAAATTTTCTTAAATTTTAATTTAAGTGTCCTTTGTATCCCATTTCCACATTTATTTAGAATTTATTTTGAATGAATTTATTTTATATCATTCTCTAATTATCGAATAATATTGTAAACAGTGCATAATTTATATAAATATTTTATACGCAGTATAAGACTATATATGGACTGCAGCGGAGTAACATATATTAAATAGTATGATTTTATTAAATTTCAATGTTTAGTTATTTTCAGCATTAATTAATATCTTCCAGATTACAACAAAGAATATGCACATTAATTTTAATTAAAAATAGTAATAGATATTAAAAATTATGCAGATTCATATAGACGACTGATTGTGTTATAGAACAAGTATAGAGAATTGTGACCAATATAAAGCATGTTTTATTCCGAAAATATATTTGAAAAACATTTAAATAGTACTTATATTTCTCACCGAATATTATTTTTAAAACAAAATGGATGATTTGTCTTAAAACAGTGGAAATTTTTAGAACATAATGAAATTTCCATTCTTTCTGGAGAAATTTTATTTTTTAAGAAGCAAATAATAATAATAATAATAATAATAATAATAATAATAATAATAATAATAATAATAAAACAGCTGGAGTTATTGTCAATGGTAAATAAAAAATATATTTTTTTTTTTCAATTTCATAAAAAAATAAAAAATATATAAAAACCTTTTAGCTTAGTCTACAGGTGGAAGTAGATTTCAAATTTAGGAACAAATTGGTACAAATTTCACCTACAAAAAATAAATAAGGAATACAGATAAATCCAGTTTCATGACTAAGAATAAGCACTAGTGTCCAAAACATTTTGTGAATAATATACACGCATACACACTTATGTATGGAATAGTTTATATTTATATAGATATTTATGTATACAAATTATATGCAGTATATGAATGGAATATATTAAAAATATTCAAAACAATATCAGAGAAATTCAAAATGTTAAAAAATGCTAATATTTTAATAGTAGTTTTATCATGTTCCATCATTTTTTACAACCTCGTATGACGTTATATATTTTAACTGATTTTCGTCCATTATGTTTCCAATATCGGGTATTTTTTTTTTAACTCGTCAAGTTATTTATATCATTTTCCGTTTTCATGTAGAAATCTTGCTATAGAAAATTTATGACATAATATTCAATTTTTCTCTAATTCGATAAACTATATTCTTTATAATTTTGTTATATACAAATTGTTATATTTATAAGGCAACTGCTATAACGAAAAATGTGTTTTTTTTCCTAGTCATTATTCTGTAAGAGATGGTTTGGTTAGAGCCATGTTAAGACGACAGTCACATTTTTATACTTTTCCTATTTTCCCCCCTTCGTTCGATGTTGCACTTTTGCAATCCCCGCCGAAATATTAAACTTCTCCTTGTTTTTGACGAGTTTGCAAACGATTTCTTGCATAATTACGACTTTTATCCTGAGGACAGAATTTAGTACACACAAACACACACACACACACACAGGTTGGTCTACCCTGTAAAGTGAGGAACCGTGTTTACACAATACGTTCCGAGTAACCTTAGAAATTGTGGTCAAAACCGTAAAAATGCAATTTACTGATACGTATTCACATTAATAAAAGCTATAACTATATTAAAAATTATATTTTTCTTGTAACATTATTTTTTATTAAATAAAACAGCAGGAGATGTTTCGCATGTGGATCGAGTAACTGGTTCAGCTTACACACATGGCGTTGTGAGTAACATAACCTCGAACTAAGATAATAAAAATTGTTACTCAGAAGAACGGTAATTTTTACCTGCTGTGTTTAGTGCTGATTGCTATAATGGACTAAGATAATTCTCTTCCCCGTCACTATAAAGTTTAAGACAAAAAAAAAAAAAAAAAAAAAAAAAAAGTTTATATATATATATATATATATATATATATATTCGCACAAAATTGCAATATCCGTCTTTGTTTGCATTCAGCGAGTGTTGAGGAAATATTCATTTTCTGTTATTCTAGACTTTTGTTTAACAATGCTATTCATATATAATAGATCGATTTGATCTCATTTGTTATAAATTCCGAATCAGAGATTTTGTGTTTAATTTAGAGAAATATACAAATCATAAGGAATCAACATTACAATTATAAACCGGTTGAAAAACAAATAAAATAAAACGTAACAAACATAATTATGTATAGAAAATAGATTATTTTTAACTAAGAATAGATATTTACTTCAATACTGATATATAGTGTGAAAACATTACAATTACTTCAAGAAATCACTTTTATAGAAAATTATATAAATATGATTTTATGTTGCAATGGAAACACAAATTTGATTTGAAATAGTATAGTGAATAATGAAGTTATATATTATTTAATCTGAAAATGGTGCACTAATCTGAATAATTAATATTTTTCAAAATCTTTAAACACTTTAAATGCATCTTTTGTATTTTACAAGCACTTATATGCTCTATCAATGATTTGTAAATGCATAGGGGGTCGAAGTAACGTTTTATTAAAGACAAGTTGCCAAAAACTTTCGCAATCTATCCGAAGTTGTCATACTTGGTCAATGTAATTTGCATTACTACTTTATATCAAAAATCCTCGGAATTATTATTATAGTTATTATTTTTCACAAAAGCGTACATATAAGTATATTTAAATGTATATAGAATTCACTAAATATTTTGCATCTATGCAGTATTTGGCCTTTACGACCAAGTTACATAATATTCGGGAGTTTGAATGTTTTTAGAATGTTTATTTTCTATTTATATTATATTCAAGAAGAATAAGATATATATCTTTTGAAAATAATCTAAATATCTTTTAAAATTTTGTTTGAATAAACTAAAAAAAATATTGTTGATTTTTTTTTTTTTTCAGTTTTCTGTTTACAATTTTCATCCGAAATACATAATAACGTAATAAACTCGAAAAGTTTTTATTATCTAAAAATTATGTTAATCCTTTATAGCTATTTAAGTTAATTTAAAAAATTACGTGAGAGAGCTATGATAATGCACACCAATTTAAATTTTGAAAAAAAAAACAAAATTTTGTTGGCAGCTTAAAAATACGAGACTTTAGTAAAACTCAAATAAAATTGATGAAATTTTATTAAAAATTTGTAAGAGTGTTAACAATATATATATATATATAGATAGATAGATAGATAGATAGATATTATCAGCAAGAAAATTATTTTTTACTGTAATTAAAAAATTCGCTTAAAACAACCACAATATACTCAACAAAACATGTTTTGTAGTTTTAATGAATTCCTTTTTCTGGGTGTAGTCGGGGTAAATCTGAACAATTTATAAAAGTTGCAATAATCATTCTGTGATTTTGATCTTTGTATTAACCTTGTGAAAAATAATGTGAATTCAAATATCTATAATTTTTCTGAAATAAAAATATTTCCTTTTTACAAGTTGATTTTAAATTAAAACTTTCACAGACACATCTTTAGCGGGTATGTGAAAAAAAAAAAAAAAAAAAAAAAAAAAAAAAAGGCGCACGAAGAAAAGCAGATAAAACAATATTACCTTTGCAAATGTTTCTATTTAATGTCTTTTCCAAAGTTGCAAGGATTTCTTCATTCCATATCTAAAACAATTATATTTATGATCTTTGAATGGAGATAGCTATTAGTAATATTTAAAAAATAAATTTTTATTGCTGATAACTATTGTAAAAATACAATTGTAAACCCTCCCCTCTCCCACTCTTCTTTCAAAAAAGTAAAAGAAGTTAAACTTGGGGAAGGGGTGGTTTATAGTCGAGATTTTACATAAGAAAAGATTTTTTTTAAATTTATAATGTGCAAATAAATATGTTAAATTCTGGTGTAAGAATCTTTTGTATTTCAGCTGATTTCTAATAAATAGTAACACCCCATTCTCTACGATTCCCTTCAAACAAATTTAAAAAGTTTAATGTCTTTTTTTTTTTAATTACTTCTTTCTTTTTTTTTTATAGCAATAGTATTTAACGAATTATCTAAGTCTACCCTCCCCCCCCCCCAGCTTCCCCAAATCTTACTTATTTTCTGTTTATAATATTTCATTTTTTTTCCCGATAAGCATTCTTGTAAATATTCGCAGTTCCTTTCATTGAAACCTGCTCACACATGACCAAGTATCTCAAGCATTTTCAAAGCAATTTTTCCCCCCAGACAAACTTCCGTGCATAGCTAGCTTGCTTTGTTTGGAAGGCGGGTGAAAATACAATGACTGTCAGTAAGTAGAAGGATTAATGTATTGCACTGAGAGTGTCAAAATTACTCTTGAGACTTGAGACCAAAAAACTACGAAATATGTTTTCTATTGAAGCTGTGTTTGTATATTGATTTAGACTTACAGATTCAAAAGTACTTTGAATGAATGAATTATACATGAGTGGTTTTTGCAGTCACAAATTAATTACGTAATTTTATTTGTGTATTAAAAATATAGCAAGTATTTCATCTTAAGTTTTCACATTTTTTATTTGCAGAAATGAAATTGCATGTAACATTTTTACTAATGATTTAATCTTTCATTAATTGTGTGTATAAAAAAAACTTCACAAAATTCATTGAAATAAATTATATAGTATTTAGAATCGATAGAAGTAAACAAAAGGATCATTTTAAAATAACTCTTTCATTAAAATTTAAAGGTCTTTTCGCGAGAAGTTAGAAATTTCAAATTTGATTAATTGCAAATGCTCATTTATTTTTTATTTGAAAAAAAATATTTATTTAATCAAATTATAGCATTTTATATCTTTATAAATCGCAGAAACTAAGATTTTTTTTAATTATAATTTTATGATTAAAGGTGAAATATGCAAAAAAAAAAAAAAAAAAAGATTTATGAATTTATATTTTTTTTCGTTACAGATTGTTTATTCAATTTTATAAATCTAATATATGATAATTATTGTATATGTTATAGTATGAAATAATCATTTAGATTTTGATACAAAAGTCTTAAATATATCAAAGAATTGCTAATTTTATGTATTTCATTTTTTTAATTTTAACATATATAAAGAATTTGGACATCGATTTAAGAATTTATGAAAGATAATATTGGCTTAAGGGTCATTCCATGTCAATTCAACCAGACCTTGTAACCCGACCCACAGGGATTTTGATGAAACTTTGTGTACACACTAATTCTATCATGAAATGATTCTATCTGAAATTTTTCCTTCCCAGACCTCATAGTTTGTGAGATATGGGGGGTCCAATTCTTGGGTTTTTCACAAATCGCAAATTTCTGAGTCTGTATTTTCAGATTGCCGTTCCATCTTCAAAAAATTGTTTCTCTGGATCTAAAACATGAATCATCCTAAAAATATCACTGTAAGAAGATAAAAAGATGCGGATTTTAATAAAAAATATTTGAAAAATTTGCTTGTAATTTTTAGGATAAAAAAAGTCAGCCAAAGTTGAGAGTTATGGTTATTTTTCCAAATTTTTGTGACTTCACGAGAAAGGCTGTACACAAAAAGGCAAATTAAATTTCCAATTTCTTTTTGTTTTAAATAAAAGTTTACACTTTGGGCTTTCTATCTATGAAATAAAAATGATGTGTTTCGCATGGCTTGTGCAAAAATTTTGGGTACTTTCCAATTAGCCGGATGCGTGCTTTATTTTTATATATTACATATGCACACAAAAAGGCAAATGAAATTTCCAATTTCTTTTTGTTTTAAATAAAAGTTTACACTTTGAGCTTTCTAGCTGTGAAATAAAAATGATGTCTTTCGCATGTCTTATGCAAAAATTTTGGGTACTTTCCAATTAGCCGGATGCGTGTTTTATTTTTACATGTGTACATACGTATAGATATATATAAATACAGATATATTATACATGTACATATATATGTATATATACAGTATATTGATATATATATGTATAACACTGGTGCCCGTCTAACCTAAAAGTACCAAATTTTGCCTTATTTTGAGAATCTGGACCAATTAAGAGGAAAAAAAATCTGACTAAATTTAGCTATGGTACTTAAATAATTACTGGAATTTCTATGAGTTATTGAATTTAATGTTATTTGATGCATGTTTTTTTATTTGCAAAGTAAAGTTTAGGCTTTGTTTTTTCTGATTAAAAAAAATCTGACTGTAATATGTTTCCCCATTTAATTTAGTCAATGTTCCATATATTTCATTTAGTTATTTAATAATGGGCATTTTTTGCTAATCTAAAGAATCTCTTACTTTTATTTTCAATGATTAAACTCAAAACATATTTATTTATTTTTTTTATTTATTTATTTATTTTTTTTTTTTTGTAAAGTATAAAATAAATAATTTTTCTCCTCACATTTCCATTCTTTCTTTTGAATGCTTATATATTAATTATTTGTGTTTAAAAAATGTTCAAAAACTTTTATTTCCTCTCCTTAGTTAATTTTAATCAGTTTAAATATTTATATTGGCAAGTTTAAATACACAAATGTTTAACAAAACTTAAATTTTTTTTTCTATAGTGTGAAAGAATTAATTGCACCTGCACTGTATAAACACGTTCTGATAAAGTCAGGGTAATGTTTGTTTGTGAAAGCAGATGTTTTGAAATCAATTTATTCCAATTATTGTCATTATGTTGTTTCTTTTCACAGAAGAATTATCTAACTTTTACTGTGCTACTAAAAATATATTCTGATTGTTACATGTTTTATAGTTTGTGGTACGTATAAAAATTTTTTTGCTTTATTGTTTTAATATGGAGCTTGATATTAAACCTTCTACTAGTCTTCAGGCTTGCAGTATTGTAATATTAACTGGTTTAGAAGGTCACAAAACTAGCTATACAAATAACAGAAAAATAGACTACATTGATAATCTCTGTGATTCAGAAAAAAACTTTTATTAGTTAGGACTATTGCATTTATAAAACAAAAATTAAGTGAAATCGTTTTATTAATATATGTGAGAATCACAGAATTTGGCTCTTAATGAAATATGAATTTTATCAATATAAATGTGGAGATCCATTTAAGCGGCATAAAAACAAGTGAAAAAAGCAATTAGGGCAGTTAATAGAGAATTGTATACGGCCGAAAAAGTAAACCAAAGTTGAAAGTTATGATTATTTTTCCGAAATTTTGTGACGTTATGAAAAATTCTCTACACAAAAAGGCAAATGAAATTTCCAATTTGTTTTTGTATCAAATAACATTAAATTCAATAACTCATAGAAACTCTAGTAATTATTTAAGTACCACAGCTAAACTTAGTCAGATTTTTTTCCCCTTAATTGGTGCAGATTTTCAAAACAAGGCAAAATTTGGTACTTTTAGGTTAGACGGGCACCAGTGTTATGCATATATATATACCAATATACTGTATATATACATACATATGTACATGTATAATACATCTGTATTTATATAGATCTACAGATATGTACATATGTAAAAATAAAACACGCATCCGACTAGTTGGAAAGTACCCAAAATTTTTGTATAAGCCATGCGAAAGACATCATTTTTATTTCAGAGATAGCAAGCCCAAAGTGTAAACTTTTATTTAAAAGAAAAAGAAAGTGAAAATTTCATTTGCTTTTTTGTGTGCATATGTAATATGTAAAAATAAAGCACTTTTCCGGTTAATTGGAAAGTACCCAAAATTTTTGCATAACCCATGCGAAGGACATCATTTTTATTTCATAGATAGAAAGCCCAAAGTGTAAACATTTATTTAAAACAAAAAGAAAGTGGAAATTTACTTTGCTTCTTTCTGTGCATATGTAATATATAAAAATAAAGCATGCATCCGGCTAATTGGAAAGTACCCAAAATTTTTGCATAAGCCATGCGAAACACATCATTTTTATTTCATAGATAGAAAGCCCAAAGTGTAAACTTTTATTAAAAACAAAAAGAAATTGGAAATTTAATTTGCCTTTTTGTGTACAGCCTTTTTCGTGAAGTCACAAAAGTTTGGAAAAATAACCATAACTCTCAACTTTGGCTGACTTTTTTTATCCTAAAAATTACAAGCAAATTTTTTAAATATTTTTTATTAAAATCTGCATCTTTTTATCTTCTTACAGTGATATTTTTAGGATGATTCGTGTTTTAGATCCAGAGAAACAATTTTTTGAAGATGGAACGGCAATCTCAAAATACAGACTCAGAAATTTGCGATTTGTGAAAAACCCAAGAATTGGACCCCCCATATCTCACAAACTATGAGGTCTGGGAAGGAAAAATTTCTGATGGAATCATTTCATGATAGAATTAGTGTACACACAAAGTTTCATCCAAATCCCTGTCGGTCGGGTTACAAATGGGGGAAAAATTGGTTGAATTGACATGGAATGACCCTTAAGTCATTCGTAATGAATCTAGGAAAAAAGTGACAGGAAAAAAAGTTATCGGAAAAAAGTGACATAAACTACAAAAGCGGAAAAAAGTGACACGGAAAAAAAGTGACGCGGAAAAAAGTGACAAGGAAAAAAAGTTACCGGAAAAAAAGTGACAAAGAATTGATTTTGGGGATTCATTGCTTAAGTATGAAAGGGGGATCGAAGAGGGGGCTCATAGTGTAGGTAAATGGGTTTTTCATGCTGAATTAACTGTTTTGGTTTAATTTTTGGATATACGTTCATCCTGAAAAGACGCTTGCCTGATTAATTTTGGGAAGGTACGATTACTCTCCCCCCCCCATCCGTCCTCAATTAGATGAATGGGTTTTTACGCAGAATTGTCCAACGTGTGTCAAATTGGCATATAGGTTCTTTTTGATAAGGCTTATATGTAGTATATCATGCCTGAAGAGATTTAGGAGTTCTAATGGTTATGTATAGAGGGGAAACCGGGGATAACCTTCCTAAAATTAAATTAATAACTTTTTACGCATAATTATCCGATTTGCTTAGAATTTTGGACATAGGTTCATTATGATAAGACGTATCTCTGATTAGTTATGGGGTTCTTCTGCTTATTGTAAAGGGTTGTGAGCAATTATATCCCCTTAAACTAGAAAAATAGGTTTTTATGCAGAATTATCCTATGTATTTCAAATTTTAAATATAGATTCTTTCTGTTAAGGTGGATCTCTGAATAGTTTTAAAGATTTAATATCTAAGTATATAGAAGGGGAATAGAATATAACCCACCTTAAAATAAATTACTTTTTACGCAGAATTATCAGATTTGCTTCAAATTTTGGATTATAGAACCATTATGATGAGGCGTATCCCTGATTACATATGGGGTTATTTTGCCAATTAAAAATTGGGGCGGGTGATTATCCCCCCCCCCTCTAAATTAGATAAATTGTTTTTTATGTTCACTTATCCGATATATTTCATATTTTGGACATATGTTCTTTCTCATAAAGTGAATCCCGGAATAATTTTAAAGGTTTAACGGCTAAGTAAACACTGGGGGAACGGATGATACCCCCCCCCCTTAAATTAATAAATGGCTTTTTACGCAGAATTATCTTATTTGATTCAAATTTTGATTGGGCGTTCATTATGATAAGGCGAAGTCCTGATTAATTGTGGGTTATCCCCCATTCATCGCTCTATATTTAGCCATTAAACCCTTAAAACTATTCAGGGATTCACTTTATCAGGAAGAACCTATATCCAAAATTTGAAATACGTTGAATAGTTGTGAAAGAAAAAAAAAACAATTCATTTTATTTAAAGAGTGGAGGATTAATCGCCCACTTCCCGTATTTAATTATCAAAAGAACCCCATAATTAATCAGAGATTCCCCTTCTTATAATGAATATACATCCAAAATTTGAAGCAAATCGGATGATTCTGCGTAAAAAGCCATTTATTTAATTTAAGAGGGGGTTTCCTGCATCTCCCCTTTATACTTAGCCATTAAATCCTTAAAACTATTCCGGAATTCACATTACCAGAAAGAACCTATATTTAAAATTGAAATACATGGGATAATTCTGCATAAAAATATATTTATCTAGTTTGAGGGGGAGAATTCCTCGTTCCCCCCCTTTATAATAAGCAGAAGAACCCATAACTAATCTAAGGTACGTCTTATCATAATGAACTTATGTCCAAAACTTTAAGCAAATCGGATAATTATGCGTAAAAAGCCATTAATTTAATTTAAGAAAGGTTATCCCTCGTACCCCCTCTATACTTAACCCTTAAACTCCTAGAATCTCTTCAGGCATTTTATACTATACATAAGCCTTATCGAAAAGATCCTATATGCAAATCTGACACACGTTGGATAATTCTGCGTAAAAACCCATTCATCTAATTGAGGATGGATGGGGGGGGGGGGGTAATCGTCCCTTCCTGAAACTAACCAGGCAAGCGTCTTTTCAGGATGAACGTATATCCAAAAATTGAACCAAAACAGTTAATTCAACATGAAAAACCCATTTACCTAAATTATGAGCCCCCCCCCGATCCCCCTTTCATACTTAACCTATGAATCCCCAAAATCAATAATAAATCCGCAAAATCAATTCCTTGTCACTTTTTTTCCGGTAACTTTTTTCCGCGTCACTTTTTTCCGTGTCACTTTTTTTCCGCTTTTGTAGTTTGTCACTTTTTTTTCGATAACTTTTTTCCGGTCACTTTTTTTCCGTTTACCGGTTTGGCCTATAGGCGGAGGTAGATTTCGAAGTTAAGTGCGCATTTCAACAACAAAAATAAAATATGATTAGACATAAATCCAGTTTAACAATTTTATTTGGCTGCTTTTGAAGAATTTTCAACTTCATTTCTCTATAAGAACTGTTTTTATCAGAATCATCTTAACAGAAATTCGGTTCAAAATGCTCACTTTGACAGCAATTTTTCAAATATATTCTAACAGTATGAGAAAATCGACCATTACACGGCACATTATATATTTCCTAAATAAGAGAAACTGTCAAACAAATGCTTTTGAGAGCAAAATTATACTTAAAAATGAGTCACAAAATAAGCAATTTGTTATTTGAATAAATCCTCAATTCTTCAATCACTTTCGCTTCGGAAAATTATGCTCAAAATGCCCACTTTGATAGCATCTTTTTAAAATATATTCTACATATATCAAAAAACTGCCCAATACGACACATTAAATATTTCCCCCTCCCCCCCCCCAAAAAAAAAAAAAAAAACCTGTCATTTGCATGCGTTAAAATCAAAAATGGATTAAAAAATGAGGCAGAAAATAAGCTATTTTATTCTTTGAATAGTTTCTCAATTTTTCAATTACAATGGTCTCGGGGAATTCTGTTCAAAATGCCCCATTTTCAAAGCATTTTTTCATCACAACTATATTCTGCCTTTATCAAAAAACTGGCCAATATATCACATTACATAATTTTCAAATAAGAAAACTTGTCATTTGGATACATTTAAAATGAAAAATGTGTCCGTTTAAATTCAAAAATGAATTTAAAAATGAGTCAGAATAAAGGCTGTTTGGATTTAAGATTTATTTTTCCACTCCTTTTTTTTTTTTTTTTTTTTTTTTTTTTTTTTTAATTGCTATAATGATTGGTTTTAAAAAACCCTTCTGTGTGAAAGTTGTAGATGTTATTGAGAAGATGTAAAATAAATTTAATCGAATTTGATATCTTAAGAATTGACGCAGTTACAGATTTTTTTGTTCACTCCCTCCTTTTTGTTTTCGTTTTTATTTATTTATTTATTGCAATAAGAGTTGTTCTTATCAAAAACTTGTAAATACAAAAGTTTTATGTAATATTAAGAACTTTTCTAAAAAATTTAATTGGATTTGATATTTGATTTTTATCATAAGAATTGACGAAGATGTGAGTTTTTTCTTCCCAAAAACCCTATTTTTTGCGCTGCTTGAGCCCATTTTTAATTTTATCAAAAATCTGCAATAGTTAAACTTTTGGCCCAATTTTTTAGAACTAATATAAATTTTAAACTGATTCAATATCTATTTTCATTAAAAAATTATGGGTTTTTTTCTGTTTTTACAAAATTCCCCCCTTTCGACCCCCTTGGTCCGATTTTGTCCATTAACGAACTTGAACAAGATTTTATGTATTAGTTTGGAGGATATTTGAGTAGAATTATAGAACTTATCGTGCCTATATAAGTTTTTTACTTATGGTAGCTTTGGGGTCTAGGGGTATGATCGGTGTAGATCTGCAAAAATTTTTCTGTTGCTTTCGTATCTTTTCAGATTTCTTGGCGCTGAGGGAGGGGGATGGGGATTTTTCAATTCGAAAATATTTCTTTATTTATATTGAAAGAACATTATATTTGTACATTTTATAATTCTTGTTTGATATTGTATGTGAAGTATGTGAGATTAATAGTTCATTTACAGGGGCAACCAATAGAATTCCATTATATTATGATATGGAGTATGGTCGGAAATTGCAAATATTGCAGACGATTACTACAGAAAATTTTAATAATATTACTTATTTCAGGTGTATTGAAATTAATTTTAAATCATTGAATTTCATTAGAAGATGACTATGATAGAACAGGGTATTCATAGCATTTGTCATTCAGGGACACACTGAAGAAACCGATTATAGTACTGTTTTAAAATAATAATTGCGGGAAATGCGCTCTCAATTTCTTGCTCTTTTAAATTTAACTGTTTTTGTGCATGATAAAATCCATACTTTATATACAGAACTGTACAAAAGAGTTCACATACCATTCACCTTAATAGCGGAAATTGCTGAAAGCGAATTTTCAGCTAAAGTTTATATGTATTTCTTTACTAAACTCAGGGCCGCAGCTAGGACGCGCCAGGGGAGGGGGGAGGGTCTCAGATGTAGGACTCTAATCCAAGGTTCGAAGAATATCACTGAAAATATAAAGATCAAAAAGAGGGGGGGGAAGCCTCCATGTTGATATCGGTAAGGCAACCATACCCATATTTAAGCAAGATTATCCAAGATTCACAAAGAAATGCGAGAAAGTTTCCGGAGATTAGACCGATGGACATGATTGGGTTAAAATCCAGCAATAACCATCTACCAGCTTTGAGAAACAGAGATTCTGTCTTAGCACTTTTATTGAATTTTATAATTATTAATACCATCATTATTATTATAAATAAGGTATTTATTTAGCTCTCAATATATAAATGTATATATTTTTTACGATTCTTATATTCTGGATAAAGTTTATTACACAAATTCGAGATGCCCACCAGTTAACTTAGAAGTGTATTTTATTATTACTATTATCATTGTTTAAATAAGTACTTTATTTTAGAGAAACTTTTCTCAAAAAATAGTTGCTGATGTTAAATATAAGTTCTTTATAACAGTATTTTTATAGATAATCTTGATTTCATTTTCAGTTACATCAAATTTTCTATATATAAAAAAAAAAAAAAAAAAAAAAAAAAAAAAAATTAATCGTATATTTTATTTTTTAAAACAATAGCGTACTTGCCAACCTGAGAAAATTCAAATGTGTAAAACAATACGTGAATGATATTTGTAATGATTTTTTTTTATAAAATAGCCCATGACGGACATTTAGTACGACAATAGTAACTTTGTTTGCTTTACTTTAAACATTGTCAATCATAATACCGAAAAGAATACTGAATATTTAGTTCTTCAGTTATTTGGACAAACCATTATCCGTTGCATCACTAATTTTAAACATATCTTCAATTCTCAAATTTTAATAGAAAAATACAGGCAAAATTTACTTAAAACGAAATTAACTTTTACACACAATACAAATTAAAAATTCTATGATTTTTAATAATGAAACAAGCTTATTTTTTTACGATACTTAAATATACCCCCTTAAGTATTTATAATTAAAAGCAGTTAGAAAACAATTCATAATTTACGGGGGGAAATGGAGCTTGGAAATAAAATCCAAAAAATATAAGAAAATATCCTAAGTGTAAAAAACAGCCCAAATGTGTAAATTTTACACCTAATGTGTAAAACTTGGCAAGTATGCAATAGGATAAGATTAAAAAATACATTCTTTTTTTGTCTCTGGAGATATATTTTACATTTTGGTGTATCAGTAAAATCTGTAGATGAAACTGATTTTGAATGTGTACGATATTCTTCATATATTTTTTTTTATCTTTTCATAATAGTATCAGTGATGTCTGTCCCTATTTTTAAAGCAAGTGCTCTTTTCAGTCTTTACAATGATTTGCAAAATCAATAGTTTAAAAAATATTCATAAAAGAAATATTTATGACGTAATAACAAGAAAATTGCTATATCTTAAATGAAATTACATTCTACTATATGTATGTATATATATTAGCCTTGGCTTATTATCTGTTTTAAATAAATACTCAAACACTGTAATAAAAATTAAATAAAAAATATTCTTAATATTAAAAAAAATTTCTTTCTCTTTGCAAGAAAGGAAAGTAATAGCTATCCTGAATAAATAAAAGTTACTTTGCATGGTCTTAGTAAGTTTTATTATGAAGATTTTTATGCTTTTTTCTATGAATGAAAAAAAAATATATATCACAGAGAGAAAAATAAATCTAAATCTTTGTAGAAAATGGTTGCTTCATATTTTTTTGAATCATTATAACTTAGCGCGTGTGACAGTCCAAGCATCATTTCACGAAATAAGCAATGACGTGTTTCGACTGGGCCATTTGTAGACCCCATTATTAAACTGATTTGGAGTTTATTCGATTTTAATTTATTTGAAAAATAATATAGAAGATATAAATTTCATAGAAATATAGATTCCCCTGTTTCCCTGTATGAAAAAAAGATAAATAATAGTCGTCTAAATAGAGTTACTAGATTTGACACTGAATGCAAGTCTAATAATTTAGTTACGTTTCAAAATTGTTTATCTTAATTCAATAAAAATGTTTCAATATCATTTTCCACATTTTTTTCTTTCTTTTTTTTTTAAATAATAAGTATAAAATTTAAATTTTACTTGTCATGTGTACTAAATTAATTTTTGAAAGTTAAAGGTTAATAAGCAAGTTTCTATTTTATCAGCAGTGTAGCATTTATTTATTTTATTTTATTTATTTATTTAATATATTTATAATAATATTTTTATACTATCATTTTTTTCTTCATATTTAACTGTATATAAGATAACATGCCAAGATAACATGTTATCTCTCCTAACTGCAAATTCAGAAAGTTGTATTGCACAAAAATTTTGTTACATAAATTACCATGAAAATATAAGAATGTTATAATTATTTCAAAAGTTTACTCTCCATAGCATGCTTTTCTAGTTATAAAAAATAAAAATGACAATTAAATATTTTAAAAGCTTTTATAGTTTTTTTTTAAATAACAATAAAAAAAGAGGATACGGAAATTGGAAAAATAATAATTATTTGGGAATACATTGTGCAAAAGTGTTTGCAATAATTTCTTTTTGACTAGCAATAACAGAAAAATTGTTAGGAGAAAATCGAATCATTCTAAGCTGAATTTAACAATAATTCTAAGCTGAATTTGATTTAATTATTATTAATTTAAAATATATATATGAAGACAGAAGCAACTTTACTTATACATGTAAGCTATAGATGAATAGAGGTGAAAGAATCAATAAATTACATTTTATTTTAAATTAGCCCTTCGCCCCCCCCCCCCTCCAGCCCTCCTTTCACACACAGAAAATCCGACTTTCCCAAACGTCGCTAGATTTTATCTCATATTTTTTTGCTACCTCCCCTAAAGTCAACCCCTCCCTCACCTCAAAAGATAGATAATGAAAAAGGTTGAGATATAAGAGATTTTGATCAAGTGACAAACACATTTTTACCCCTGTTTGTGTGTTTATTCATTTTTCGCGAGGAAATTTAATTCAAAACGCCCCTTTTGATATTATTTTCTAAAAAATCTATCGGGTTAAAAGAAAAAAAAAATACGAGTTAGTAATTGGATTAGATAGTTTCTGAACATTAACACCTGCTAGTTTTATGAATTTCCGAACAAAAACAAGTTAAAACTTATGCCATAGATTTGTCCTTTCTTATCTAAAAACAGCCTTAACATTCATATCTCTGTTTCCTCCCTATTCTCTTATTTTGTGCGACCCGATTAAAAAAAAAAAAAAAAAAAAAAAAAAAAAAAAAAAAAATTCACTGTTTAAGAGTTTTTTTCTTGTTCGTTTCTATTACACAAATAAAAATCGGATTTAAAAATGATACGAAATGAAATGTAGGTTTGTATCCTAATAAGTAATGAGTTATCAATGACTGAATAACAATATTCAATATCTGAAGTGAAGACTCAAATGAGGGCATCCAAACTGTCTTTGTAGCTACAATTTGCATTAATAATAATAATAATAATAATAATAATAATAATAATAATAATAATAATAATAATAATAATAATAATAATAATAATAATAATCCAAAATTTGAGTTTGGGTAGCTGAGGCAGCTTCCTCGTTTGCCCTTGCGATAATCATGGAAGTAGGACTTTATTTCATATGAAGGTTTTACTATTAAACAATATGCATATAATGCTGTAATTGTTTCCAGTACAAATACACGTGATTAGCACGTGATTTACTTGAAATTATAATTGCCATAATCAAAGTCATCAAATCTTTGTTATTCATATGTGTGGGCTTTTTCAATCTTAATTTAAAAAAGCCTTATTTTTCGGTTACCTTTCTTTGTGGGGAGATTTTTACAGGGGCGATTTTTTCCGTGATTCATCACGTATTTTTTAAACATTTTTGTTCTATACGGTTAAAAACGGCAGATCATTTTATTCGAAAACTTTCAAATCGAACTGTTTCTTTTTTCTTTTTGGGCTGAAAATATAAAATATCTTTCTGAAAATATCGCAAAAGTCACCGTTTTGAACAGAAGTTCCTGACTTGGCCAACCGAGAAAAGAAAAAACTGTCGTCATGGAAAAACAAGTGCTTATAACTCGATGTGTATTCAATCGATCAATAATTGATAAAATATTTTTGATTTTAAACGACTTCGGTAATAATGTCTTCCTGTATTACAATTTTACGTTAAAATGATTCAGTAAATTTGCCAGAATTCGTATTGCTAAGTAACGTTTCTTCTTCTTCTTCTTCTTTCAGAACCATCTTAAACTCACCGTAAATTTAAAATGATTTGTGATCATTGTTGAATAAAAACTTTCTTCTCTCAGATGTAACTTTGCAGGTCCGAGGGCGGGCAATATGGAATTCTGGATAGTGTGTGTTTGGGGGGGGAGGGGGGTTGCAACTTATTAATACTGATTACAAAACTAAATTTAAAATTTTTATTTTAACATTTCGATGCTTCAGTCGTAAAGAGGGGAAATCGTCACAAAAATGAAAAAAAAAAAAAAAAAAAAAGAAAAAAAAAAGAAAAAAAGAAATATGAAAATCTAAATATTAGTTAATATAATAAAAATTATCCGCAAACAATGTAGTTCTTTTGAAGAAAAGAACTGAGTAAAGAAAAACGCAGCTTGTCTGAATAGAATCACTTCAGATGACAAACCTGGAGGCTACTACAAGCCATTCCATCACTGTCATCAAACAAAGCGATCGCGGACTATAACGAAAAATCCCGCATGCCGGGTCGAAAAGTATCTCTTTTGTACCTTCCATTCTTATTTCTACGTCAACAAGCCGTCACAGAAGTTAAATGACAGAGCCAAAACGGGCCAGATTTGTTTTTAAAGGTTTAAACATATCGCTCAGAAATTAGATAAATATATAAACTACCCCACTGGTCGGGCACATGTGAACAATTTTTGAATTTATAACATGATAAAAAAAATTAAGAACTATGCAGGTGTTTAACCACTTAACCGGCGACGGTTATGAGGAAACAGTGCTTTAACTCCCGACTTATCTCGGGGCAGCCTGTGAAGTGGTTAAAAGAAGAATCTATCATGTGTAAAAAAAAAAGTTCTGTTTACTATATTGAGTAGTTTTTGTTTAAAGAAATTAAATCAGTTAAGAAAAAAATATATTTATGTGAACTGTTTACGTGCCCCCAGTCTTTCCTGGGTTATGGACATAATCCCCTCGGACAAAATCCCCTCTGGACAAAATCCCCACCGGACAAAATACTCTCTTTGCTGAATAAAGGCTCTATTTTGAGCAAGTTTCTTTTACAAAAAAGACCTCCAAACATTTAAAAAATATTAAACTTAGTTGAAAAATGAAAGTGAAAATTGGAAGCTATAAGTTACGTGATAAATATTTTATATTTTTTTAAAGATACATGTACATTTTAAAGTCTGAAATAAAATAGTATAGTCTTTTATACTAAATATGAAACATTAGGCAGACTTGAATACATTTAAAAAGCATTTAAGTTTTAAAATTGATTATTTTTTAATTGATATTTTTTAACTGATCATTTTTTATTATTTATTTATTAATATTTTTTTTTTAATTTAGTTGCTTTTTAAATGTATTACAGTCTGTCTAATGTTTCATATTTAGTTTAAAATTTAGATCTACAATTATTAAAAAAATTATATGGGGTTTTCTTTTCAAAAATATAATGATTGTTTTAACTTGTCCCCCTTTCATTCACCGAGGAGAGGGAATATACAATTTATAATAGCCTTTCTGGCAAAAGTTTAGAAAAAGCAGATTTTTAGTAAATAACATCACCTGAGAATGATTTTTAATTTATTTCGGCATTTTTGGTACTCTGTGGAGAGAGGGGGGGGGGGGGAGCGGAAAATATACTTGGAGGGAGAGCCCAAATGGAGGGGGTGCCCTTTCTTGGGGAGTATTTTTAAGGGAAACTAACCCGTATTGAAGAAAACCACGAAGACTCCGAACAGTTAGGCCGACGGCCGCGATTGGGTTCGAACCCAGCACCTACTACCAGTTGAGAAGTCAGAACCTCTCCGCCATTGGTGCGGCACTTTACGTAAGCATTAGACAACGAAATAGCTGTAGTTTAACCCTTTTCGGCAATTTGTGCCCGGTCTGGGATACCTAATTTTAATTCCAAACTTGCAAGCGACACCAATAATATTTTGATAAAATTTTGCTTTTACAATAAAATCTTAAACTAAGGATTTCAAAATATCTAAGAAATTTGTTTGTAAATTCCAGTGTCAGTTGATAATTTCTCATTTTAATAACAGATTTTGCCCGTACCGGAAAGGTTTAACAAAGAAAGGCAAAATAACATGATTTAGATGAACATTCTACGGATGTTGAATAAATGGAGAAAAATGATATAGAGTAAACAAAAACTTAAATTGTAGAAAATTGCTACAGACCATCACTACATTGAAATTCCTATGGCTCTTGTTAAAATTTTTACTTATGTGCTTTAATAAGTTACTTCTATTGTATTTCTTAAAAGTTTTTTTTATGCGATAAATAATATTATATTAAATTATTTTGTATTCAATGAAATATTTACTACAATAAGTAATAATGTATTAAACCGATTTTGTTTTCCTTCGATACCTAGGGCCCGACCTATGCAGGGGTATGCGAGACAATTGCCCCGGGCTCCCCCTTTTTAGGGGACCCCCATGAGGGTAGTTAGAATTTTCACTAAAAAGTGCCAAATAATTTAAGTTAGCCAAAAGCGATCAAAATTCATATATTTTCAAACATCTAGGAAGATAAGAGTGATCATTTTTTGTCACCCCCCCCCTCCCGATTTATCTATGCGAAAAACAAACTACATTAGAAAATTTATAATTACATGTTTATTGTAACAATTTTTTCGTATTCTATTGTTTTCAAAAGAGATATTTTAAAAACGTTTTCCGCATAGCATGGCTAAGTTAAAACCAGTAAATATAACCAATTTGTAATATTTTCTTTTAGCATCTTATAACATATGTAAATAGGCAAAGAAAAAGTTTACAAAGAGATACTTTTGTCAACCTATTTATCATTTTTTTCTAGAATTATCCTGCAAGTACTTTTTCTTAAATTTATGGCTATCTTTTTGTGATATCCAGTACTGTACAAAATTAATACATATATACATTAAGTTTAGTACTATCATACTATGATATATATATATTTAGATATATATTTAGCCACTTCTACATTATTCACAAAAAAAAAAAAAAAAAAAAAAAATTCTACCTATAGACAGAAGAGTGAGGGGGGGGGGAGGTGGCCCAGAATGATGCCGCGGAGCCTCCCATAGCTTTAGTCGTACCCTGTCGATATCGCAACTACTATGTAAATTTGCTTGATTAATAATGTAATTTATCGCTAACTGTAAATTGTTATTGTGGACAGTATTGAGGTTAGATTGTCATTAAATTTGATGTAAGCAAACGGGAAGAAGGAGAAAGTCTAGTAATTGCATATTTTTCCTTACAAAAGGAGGACTGGTAAAAATGACTAAAGATATGCTTACGCAATGCTTGATACTGCTCCTGCTTATTTGATTACATTTTTTTTAAGTAAAAAAAAAAAAAAAAAAAAAAAAAAAAAAAAACGATTTTTTTTAAATACTTGCTATTTTTTTTAATATTAATATTTTTGTCCATATATATATATATTAAATGTCTATTGCACAAGACTACGCATGTGTTTTTAAATCTAATATGACATTAATTATAACTTTTTTATTGATATTTGTAGTATAAAGAGATGAAATCTACACGTTTTCATTAAAATATTCCATAAAATTCCATGCGTAGATTTATCACATATATAATAAGGAACACGAACAAAAAAAAATTAATTCTCTATCTCAAGAACTAAAAAAAAAGAAAGCCGTAGCGTTTTTTAAACAGGAAACTATTCGTTGGGGGCCACCGTAATATTTACCCATCATGGATATGTATATGAAAATAAAACATGTAAAACTATTTATACAATGCATTGCAATTCATAAACAAAATTTAAATATTGTTAATATACATAGTAATGCTATATTAAAGAGCTGCTGATGTACCAATTTCGACAAATTATATAAAACGCCAAACTACTCAAGTAGTACCGAACTGTGTAAAAGAAACATCATTATAACTCCATAAATAATAATTCAATTAACTAACAATTAACTGCGTCGGATTAAGAGTCTCATTTCCAATTAAAATATACTTCTGAATTGAAATTTGAATGAAATACAGGGTCACGAAAAATCGAAGAATGTGAAAAACAGGATTACAAATATCTCGACAACTAATAATCCGATCGACTTCGTTCTATATGCAAAATGTGTGTTATTTTATTGCCTTTTATATCCATTCCTTAGAACAAAAAAATTCGAAAATTTTTATATACCTTTCATCAGAACGAATTTTTCGAGAGTCCGAAAAAAATAGTTCCGGATAATCGAGGTTGCTGATATTCAATAGGCTTCGTCCCATTCTTACATACCAAGTACATACAAAATTTCAAGTCTCTATCTCAATTCGTTCGGGAGATAGAGCGTTTACAGACAGACAGACTGACAGACAGACAGACAGACGGACGGCAAAATTTTTTTTTCTAAAAATATGTTTTTCGGAATCTCCACTATCTAAAACATGTAAATCCGTCAAAATTTTTTTTCGATTTTCAAAACGATTGCAAGATTTACCCTATACTACCTATGATGGGTAAGTAAAAAGTATGAACAAAGAGAAAAAAATCGTTTAAAGTTTTCATTTAAGTGGGGAACTATGCTGGGTATATTAACAAAATTTACAATATCTCGCGATTTAATTACTGTAAGAGTGAGTTATCCAAATTTCGCAATCAAAGAGATTTTCTTTCAATATTGAAAAACGTAAATTGATTTTTTGTTTGTTTTTGAGGTAAACGGTCAACTTAAGGATTGTGTGTGTATGTATATATATATATATATATATATATATATATATATATATATATATATATATATATATAGATAGATAGATAGATATACATGTAAACGGCCAATTTAAGGATTATATAAATATATATATACATATGAACCTAGGAAAAAAAGTGACCGGAAAAAAAGTTATCGGAAAAAAGTGACCTAAACTACAAAAGCGGAAAAAAAGTGACACGGAAAAAAAGTGACAAGGAAAAAAAGTGACAAGGATTGATTTTGGGGAATTATTATTGATTTTGGGGATTTATTGGTTAAGTATGAAAGGGGGATCGGGGGGGGGCTCAAAATTTAGGTAAATGTGTTTTTCATGCTGAATTAACTGTTTTGGTTCAATTTTTGGATATACGTTCATACTAAAAGACGCTGGCCTGATTAGTTTTGGTAAGGGACGATTACCCCCCCCATCCGTCTTCAATTAGATGAATTTGTTTTTATGCAGAATTATCCAACGTGTGTCAAATTTGAATATACAGGGCCTGACTAAGGCAAGGGCATGCGGGGCAATTGCCCCGGGCCCCCCGGTTTGAAGACCCCCCCCCCCCAAGGAGAGAAAAGTTTCTTGTTAAAAGAGGGCCAAATGATATAAAATAGCAAAATATTACCAAAATTCTTTTTTTTCAATTTTAAGGGGTCTTTTTTTCTCCTACCCCCTTTGCTTCCCTGCCCCACGTTCCCTTAAAGTAATAGTTCCATCACAAAAAAAATTAATAGTTAAAATTATTTATCTTCTGTTATTATGTATAAAGATGTGAAATATAAATACTGAAATCAGTACTTGGTACGAAATTTATGCATACATACAATAGGTTTGAATTTTGATTTTAGTCACTTGAGTATAATTCACAAACATTTTTAAGATAGAAGGGGCCACTCTAATAATGTTTGCCCCAGGGCCACCCACTGTCTAAGTCGGGCCCTGTGAATATAGGTTCTTTTCGATAAGGCTTATATATAGTATATAATGCATGAAGAGATTTAGGAGTTTTAATGGTTATATATAGAGGGAGAGCGGGGGACAACCTTTCTTAAATTAAATTAATAACTTTTTAGACATAATTATCCGATTTGCTTAGAATGTTGGACATAGGTTCATTATGATAAGACGTATCTCTGATTAGTTATGGGCTTCTTCTGCTTATTATAAAGGGGGGGGGCGAGCAATTATCTCCCCCTTAAACTAGATAAAAAAAATTTTATGCAGAATTATCCCATGTATTTCAAATTTTAAATGTAGGTTCTTACTGATAAACTGGATCCCTGAATAGTTTTAAGGATTTGATATCTAAGTATTGAAGGGGAATAGAATATAACCTACCTTAAATTAAATTACTTTTTACGCAGAATTATAGGATTTTCTACAAATTTTGGATTATAGATTCATTATGATAAGGCGTATCCCTGATTACATATGGGGTTATTTTTTAAAAAATTAAGGCGGGTGATTATCCCCCCCCCCTCTTAAATTATATAAATTGTTTTTTATGTTCACTTATTCGATATATTTCATATTTGGATATATGTTTTTTCTCATAAATTGAATCCCAGAATAATTTTAAGGGTTTAATGGCTAAGTATACAGTGGGGGAACGGAGGATAACCCCCCTTAAATTAATAAATGGCTTTTTACGCAGAATTATCTTATTTGATTCAAATTTTGAATGTGTGTTCATTATGATAAGGTGAACTCCTGATTAATTTTGGGTTATCCCCCGTTCATCCCTTTAAACTTAGCCATTAAACCCTTAAAACTATTCAGGGATTTACTTTATCAGGTAAAACCTATATCCAAAATTTGAAATACGTTGGATAATTGTAAAAAAAAAAAATCTTATTTAAAGAGTGGGGGATTAATCGCCCGCTTCCCCTATTTAATTAGCAAAAGAACCCCATAATTAATCAGAGATACGCCTTCTTATAATGAATATACATCGAAAATTTGAAGCAAATCGGATGATTCTGAGAAAAAAGCCATCTCCCTCTATACATAGCCATTAAACCCTTAAAACTATTCAGGAATTTACTTTATGAGAAAGATCCTCCATCCAAAATTTGAAATAAATCGGATAAGTGTGCATAATTTTTTTAAAGCTAATTTAAGGCCGGGGGTAGTAATCACCCGCCCCCCCCTTTTTAATTAGCAAAAGAACCCCATAACTAATCAGATATACGTCTTATCATAATTAACCCATGTCCAAAATTCGAAGCAAATCGGATAATTCTGCATAAAAAGCCATTTATTTAATTTAAGAGGGCTTTCCCCCATCTTCTCTTTATACTTAGCCATTAAATCCTTAAAACTATTCCGGAATTCACCTTATCAGAAAGAACCGATGTTTAAAAATTGAAATGCATCAGATGATTCTGCATAAAAATCTATTTATTTAGTTTGAGGGAGAGATAATTGCTCGTCCCCCTTTATAACAAGTAAAAGAACCCCATAACTAATCAGAGATACGTCTTATCGTCTTATACGTGTTAATGAACCCATGTCCAAAATTCGAAGCAAATCGCATAATTATCCGTAAAAAGCCATTAATTTAATTTAAGAAAGGTTATCTCCCGTTCCCTTTCTATAGTTAACCATTAAACTCCTAAAACTCTTCAGGCATTTTATACTATATATAAGCCTTATCGAAAAGAACCTATATGAAAATTTGACACAAGTTGGATAATTCTGCATAAAAACCCATTCATCTAATTGAGGACGGATGGGGGGGGGGGGGTAATCGTCCCTTCCCAAAACTAATCAGGCAAGCGTCTTTTCAGTATGAACGTATATCCAAAAATTGAACCAAAACAGTTAATTCAGCATGAAAAACCCATTTACCTACACTATGAGCCCCCCACCCGATCCCCTTTTCATACTTAACCAATGAATCCCCAAAATCAATAATAAATCCCCAAAACCAATCCTTGTCACTTTTTTCCGTGTCACTTTTTTTTCCTTGTCACTTTTTTCCGTGTCACTTTTTTCCGTGTCACTTTTTTCCGCTTTTATAGTTTAGGTCACTTTTTTTCAGATAACTTTTTTTCCGTTTACCATACATATATATGTACATTTTATGAATATGAATGATTGTACATCTGTTAAAAGAAAAAAGAAAAGAAATGAAATATAATTGCAAATTTTAAAGTAACAAAACTAAAAGTTTTACAGTTTTCGTACATATGAAATTCCATCAAAGTTTAAACATTAACATAAAGCAATTTTGCAAATATTTTAATAGTATTTCTAACTGATCGGAGTAATTTATTACCTCCATATTGCCAGGGCCCGACTTAGAGAGTGGGGGGGCCCTGGGGCAAACATTATTAGGGGGGGCCCCCTTCAATCTTAAAATTTTTCATAAATTATACTGAAGTGACTAAAACTAAAATTCATATTGGTATGTGTACATAAACTTCAAGTACTATTCACATCGATATATATAATAGCAGAAGAAAGATAACTTTAAGAAAATATTGAATTCAATTTTTTTCCGTTTCAGAAGTATAAGGATAAATGTGAGACCTTAAGGGGGCATGGGGCACAGAAACAGAGGGGGTAGGAGAAGACAGCTCCTTAAAATTGAAAAAAAAAAAGAATTTGGTCACTTTTGGCTGTTTTTTTATCTTTGCTCTTTTAATGAAAAATTAATCTGTCCTTGTGGGCCCCCCTCAAGCCGGGGGGCCCGGGGCAATTGCCCCGCATGTCCCTGCATAAGTCAGGCCCTACATATTGCAAAATTTAAACATTTAAATTTTTAAAGTTAAATAAAATATCAATATGCAATTTTTTTTCTTTGTGTGTGTAGTCGCATTTTTTTCCCTTGCAGTTTCCGCAATTATTCTTTGTAATTTATTTTCCATGTCATAAAATATTTTGGAAGTTTTTATACTTGAGTAATTTTTTTCTAACTAGTGGGATGAAGTTATTCCCTACACATAGTTAGTTTAATATTTGAAAAAAAAAAAAAAAAAAAAAAAAAAAATCACTACAGATAACACAATTGTAAAGAAACTCATACAGTATATATAAAATAAAATCTGTAAAGTTATTAAACTTTTTCTAGGAATCTTGGATTTCAAGATTTTTTTTATATAACTGTAACAGTAAGAATTCATGTTACAGATTCGGTTATATGAATTTTTGATGTCATGGTTACATGAAAAGTTCTAATAATCTAAAAAAATTAGTAATTTTATTATTATTATTATTATTTTTGTTTTTTTTTTTTTGTTTTTTACAATGCATGTAGGGAGCACACATTTGTAATAGCGAAAAAAAAAAACATTCGGTTTTTTATTATTTACTTTATAAAATAGCTGAAAACAACACTAAAAAGTTTATTATGACAAAAATATCATTAAAAAATTCATTAAATTTTACGATTTAATTGAATCTCACGAATATTTATCATTACGATTTCTAATTCTTAAACTTTATTAAAATTAATTATATTTTATAATATTTTTTATGCTTTTCGTATGTTTTATAATTCAAAATCTTAAACATTTTACGACAACTCTAATGATTTAAAAAAAAGAGAGAGAGAGAGAGAGAGAGAGAGAGAGAGAGAGAGAGAGAGAGAGAGAAACGTTTGAAGTTTATATCAGAATAGACTATAATTATGTTTTTCAATAAAATTTATTTTACCGTAATAATTGAAAAAACTATTAATATCAAAATAAAGTTTGAATTAAAAAAATTTTATTTGTATGAAAAAAAAAATTCTGTAAAGAGTATAGAATGCCAATTAAATTAAAAAGAAATTAAACGAAAGGTAGTTTTAAAGTTTTTATTAGTAAAGTAACATTAACAAAGTTATTATTCTGTAAGCAAATACATAATTTAAGGTAAAATTATAATAAATTTTACCAAAATAACTAAAGGATGCTAGTATATTGTTTGTTTTGAAATACAAAGTTTAAATTTCAAATCATATAAAAATTGTTTGGCGTAATTATAGCTCAGTTGAATTACTTGTATAATATTAAAATAGCTGACATGTTTTAATATAAAAAATTAAAGAAAATTTTGCAGAATTCCTGACTACAATAAGGAGGTTTCATTGTACGTAAAATTTAAATATATATTTTAAAAATAAATATGATAGAATTTATAAACAATGCATAAGGGATCATTAATTTCAATTATTATATAAATTTAAAATTTACATTTAAAATGAAACATAATCTTCTGATTTAAAAAGTATTTAAGCTAATAGAATTTTTACTGGCGCTATTTCATCATCCTACTAAAAAAAAAGTTACTTATATTGCTTATTCTGATCTATATAGGTATATATTATATGTGTGTGTGTGGAAATCTTTCTTTCCCATATGTTTGAAAACAGAAACGAGCCGAAATCAGCTTTACAAATACAAGTTTCTCACCCATGTATTGACATCAAAAAGCATTTGCGACACAAAAGCTTTCTACTGCACTGCCCAAACTACTGGACAAAGGGGTAAAGATTACACGTCACTCAAAAAGGGGGTGATAAATATCTGCCCTGGTGTTTTTAGTGAACATTAGATAAATAGAACAACTCTTATTGAAAGGAATTCTCTTACTGTTTCGAACTTTTTTGAGGGAGAAAACTTAATTTATTTTTTCCGCTTAAAGGGTTAAATTTTTGTATCGAAGGCCAAGTCCATACTAAAATGAATTGAATGCTTAAAATTTATCTATCTCTTTAAATTTTGATTCAAATAGTTATTTCAGATTTGCAGACCCCCCCCCCCCCCACACACACACACATACAGGAAAAAAAAAACTGTTTTGCTAAAACTACTAAATTTTAATTGATATAGCCCCAATCAAAAATTTTGGTTAAAAGGACCAAATTTTAAACAGACTTTGGTTGAATTAACAAAATCATTTCGTTAGTCAAACCAAAATTTTGTCATTCCAACCAAAATATTTGGTTGGGGTTGTATCAACCAAAATCAGAAATTTACTTCCTGGTTTTAATTTTTGTAATTTAAAAGGAAACTTCTTAAGGGGAAATTATAAATCTTTGGGTCATTTTTAAAATTTTTTTCTAGTCCTCAAGTGTATAGGTCATAGGGCATCGCGTCAGTACTTTACCAACTATTTTGTTCATTAATTGTAAAAATGCTAGTTCAACGTTATTTTACGTTAAGATAAAATTTTATATTTGTTTTTCTGGAAACTTACTTATTTAAATTTTTTTTCTTTTTTTTGAAAAAATTTTCCATTGATTTTTTTCATTAATTTATTCATTAATTGATTCATTTCATTAATTAATTCATTAATTGATTTTTTTCATTAGCCAGTTGGCAAGAAAACTTGCGATATAAAAATTAACAAATTTCCGATGTGAAAATCAGTTTTTTAGGAATGAAATATTCATATTATCTAATCTAAAGTTTTGAGAGTTTAAATGAGTAAAAATTATAATTATGTAAATACTGGAATCAACTGATGCAGATGCATTAAAAAAGTGTAAACAAAACTCGACGGTAATGGGTTCAAAAAAAAAAAAAAAAAAAAAAAAAAAGGTAATAATTTGTCGACGGTCGACGCTTCATTCAGCACTGATAACCTGGCCCTCAATCGCCGTCAGCGCCGCCTATTGTTTGAGATGCGAACTAAAATAAAAAATTACGGTAAAAAAACTTCTGACATTTTACATAACCCTCCTGCAAAAACTTTTTAAATAGCTGTCACCGTTTGCAAGTTATTGAATTTTAAAATCCACCAGTCATTTTTAATGACACCCGGTATATACAGACAGGGTTTTTTTTTTTTTTTTTTTTTTTTTTTTTTAACTGACGTTATTTAGAGCTCTCTGTAGCTAATTCTAATAACCGGAACTGCTTTAAAATTTATATGGGGATTATTAAGAACAAGGAAAAAGAGATTCCACGAAAAAAAATTAGTTCCAATCACCAATAAGGGCTATATAATAAAACATTTGAATTTAAAAGAAAAATAAAAATTAAAAAAAATAAAATATGAATACAATTGGAATTTGCATAACCAATTTATATATATATATATATATATATATATATATATATATATATATATATATATATATATATATACACACATATATAAGTATTTTTATAAATACATCCAAAGTTATTCAGACAATACCAATAAAAGAACCAATGAAACCAGTATTTTTACAATCATATTATTAAAAACAGTTGAAGTTTGAAGAGAAATAGAAGGTAGATTACCAAATTACTAAGAAATATATGGATAAATGGACATTATATAACCAGAGTAATTCATATATTACCATCACTCTTTTATGGGCTCGATAACTTCTATAATTCTGCTGATATAAAGTTTATATTAGCGAAGAACTTTATGCATGACAGACATATGATGAATTTAAAAATGGGCGAAATAAAGGGTGTTTTTGGAAGAAAAAATTCATAACTTCAAGTCAATTCTCAAGATATGTAATCCAAATAATTTTCTTTATAAATATACGTAATATTATCTAAAGCTTTTGTACTGCTATTTTTTATGCCAACTCTTACTGATAAGGAAAAAAAAATCAACAATTAAAACAAATAAATAAACATAAAAATAAAATTAAAAACGAAAGAAAAAAGTGGGGTGGAAAAAAATATCTAATACTTCGTCAATTTTTAAGCTATTAAATCAGATTATATTTATTTTACATCTTCTTAATAATATCTACAGCTTTTACAACGCCAAGTTTTTTATAGGACCAATCCTTATAGCTAAAATAAATTTAACAAAAATAGTAGTTGAAGAAAAAATCTCAAATCAATTACGCTTATATAATGACTCATTTTAAAATTTATTTTTGAATTTAAACACATCCTAATGACAAGTATTCTAATTTGGGAGCTATATAATGTGACGACACATTTACTTTTTGCCTGAAAGAAACGCATATCGGGAGCTCATAACCATTGAAATAAGTTTAAGTTAAAAGATAATAAAAATGGATGGCCTTATTATTATTTAATAAAATTATCTTAATTTTCGCAAAATTGTATTATTATTTAATCTATTTATTAAATTGTATTATTATTAAAATTACCAGTGGTTAGCTTTATTTTCCATTAATGCGAATTTACTAATTTAATATTTTTTTAATTGAAAATTGTGAAATATAAACGCTTATGTAACAAAAATAACCTGAATATCGTTAACATGACAGACACACATTATTTGTTAAGGATTAGATAAAGCTTTTGAACGTTATTATTATTATTATTATTATTATTATTATTATTATTATTATTATTATTATTATTATTATTATTATTATTAAAAACTTTTTTTCTTTCTTTTTTTTAAATTAAGATTTTTTTTTTTTTTACTTGCATTGCAATATTGTTTTGTTAATTTAAACACAGCAATGATGTGAATACCGTCCACTGGTCAGCAGGTATTTAGACATCTGTGGGTTCTCTGCTTGAAGAAAAGGAAAAACATTAATTTAAATAGTTCCATGCTTAATAAATTAATTTAAATGGTTCAGAAATAGTTCAAGTCTCATTTTGCAATATGAAAATAAAAGCAAACGTGGCCGTCTTCTAGAATGAAATTGGTTACAGGATCACTTCACAAAAAGCGCATTTGGACATGGCAAAATTGCCTGTAATAAATATGAAAAAAAGAAATAAAAAAGTTAGAAGTAAACCGAATGAAAAAAAAAAAAAAAAAAAAGCAGAAAATGGATTATAAAAAGGTGAAATGATGCAATTTGTGTTTTCTATGAGAGTGCTTTTTCTTCGGACAAATGTGGAGGTGGAAATTCTGGATTCAATGTTAAAAATAAAATATGTAACTAGAACGACTGCATAAACATGATTATTATGCTTTCTTTTAATTTTAGGTGCTATATTTTCAGAGATATAGAAGAAAATTAAGTGCGAAAATATGTCCCCCCCCCCCCTCTTTTTCTAAATCAGCTGAATTTAAAATAATGAAAAAATTAGAGGTTCTAGACTCTAATTTATGTGTTCCAGGAAAACTATAGCGATTACCCTAGAATACATAGATTTTGAGAAAAGCGCATTTTTTTCGTTATACACAAATTTCGATTTGCAGTCATTCAGCAAAGATTTTCAGGAGCGCTGGTATAATCTGGTATAAAATTGAAAGTGTGTGATGTTTAGAAACTTAAAAATTTTAAATAGCAAAAACTGCAAAACCGAAATTCCATTTCAAATTTCAAAGTGTTGTCATTCATAAAATGATGTATGCGTCACGCACATAAACGTTTGGCCTTTATAATATAGATTGTAAGAGTTTTCCTCCAAATTTATAAACTTACAAACACAAAACGCCAAAGCATGCTATTTACAGATATGATATTTAACTGGCTTAAATTTTAGTAACTTTTCAATCATTTTTATGCATTGAATTACATGCTGAATTATAAGCGCTTGTTGTTTTATGAAAATTTATAGCATTATAACATCTGAAAATTCAGTTTAGAGCACTTTATAGAAATTTAGCTCAAATTCTAAATGCTTTTAAACAGCATTTTGTGAAAAATTGCTTTTAATGAAAATTGGAAATATCCTTTGATTTCACACACTCTAAATATCATTATATGTCATTCTTATGCAACAGCCATGCAAGTACAAACAAATATAAATTCTGGAGAGTAACCAGTTTGGGTTTGAAGTCAATCTTAAATCTGCTCTCAAATTTAAAGAAGCTTTTTTCTAACACATTTCTGAATTCAATTTTGCTCGAAAACACATTAAATTAGAAGGTGTTTTAATTCAGAATTCAATCGAATGTTGTTTCATTTCATGGTAAACGCATATAAAAAAATGTATTTTTTAAAAAGGTATAGAAATTATTTATTTATTTATTCATTTACGACATTTAAGCACTAGTAAAACTTTCTCCGTGTCCTAATAAGTAAAACAATAAAAGTTTCACTTTTGTACAAATAAAACTTACCGAGTTATGATAATTTGAATTTTAAGAATTTTCAAAATTTTTTGTCAATAAAAACAGAAAAACGCTTTTTATCTATGAGTTACAAAAAATAAATAAATAAATAAAAATAAATAAATAAATAAATAACAATGGTGTGTGTTAATTAATCCATGGAATACTTTGAAAGAGTTAGCAAAATTTGGGGCACCGGTTCCATTTAAAATAGAAATCCTCTGCAAAAATTGTAATCCACTACTTGAGAAATTGCGATTCATTTTATTTATTTATTTATTTTATATGTAGGGGGAACTGGGGTACATTGATACAGTTTTTTTCTAAAATTTTTTTTGATGTCTAGAAAGCAGAAATTTCAAGTTATTTTTCTATGTGATGTCATTAAAACCCGTGAAGTGTGTTATAAAAATGTACAATCGTTGTTTTATGTATTATTTTTGCATGTAATTTAAAAAAAAATCAAAAAAAGTAATTTGTATCAATGTACCCCTTCCCCGGGGCAGATTGATACACTTTGATACGTCTGGGAAAAATGGAGACAAAATAACACCAATGCATATTTTTCATAAAAAAATAGATAGCAAACCATTTTATATTATTTATAAAAATTCAAATCACCCACACTTTATTTGTAAGCAATGTTAAAGCAATCAAAACGAAATGTATAATGACCTGATGTTCTGGCTGTTCCTTGTCTGATTGTTGGCTGTGGTAACTTTGTCATATCTGGTACTTCAACCCCAGCATTACCTTCTTTCTTAGGAAAAAATGAAAAATTACCAAGTTTTCTGTTTATAAATCGGTTTATAAACTGAAAATAAAGGATAATTATATTAAAAATTCTTTTTTTAATATAATTATCCTGTGCTGTTCTGCAGCTTGTTTCTCTTACGTAACACTTTTCATGTAGAAAATACTTTTTTTTTCTGGATAATAGATATAAATTTGAGATTTTCCAGGCTGTCGTCCTTTTCTTTTGTTAGTTCTACTAGCACTAGATGTTGGGTAAGTTCGTACGTCTTCTCTTTGCAAAAATACTACAAAATGTTCTAATATAAAGAAATTAAAGCTATTTCACTTCAATAAAAAATGATATTGGAAGTTTTTGGCGAAAAATGGTTGGATTAAAGAGTGCATTGTAAAAAAAATAATAAAAGGAAATGAAAAAATGAACTAGAAAAGGATTTAGGTTGTATCAATGTGCCCCGACGAAGACTGTATCAATGTGCCCCATAGAGCCATTTTGAATAAAATGAATCTCAAATCCAACACTTCATAATTTATCTAACAAAAAAGAATGAGAAACTGATAAAGAGTAGTTTTACTTGCCAGGGAGAGTATTCTTTTCGGTAGGAAACACTAGAACAGTTGTATAATACCATTTCAATTGTACAACTGAAATTTACTTTTGATGTACAAAAACAATAAATCACTCATCCCGTTTCATCAAACAATTGAATCATTCCAAGACTTTCTGTATGTAGTTGAGTGCACTAGCATCACCTTTTGGAGCTGTTGTGAAACTTCCTGTAATGACCCTGTGAGCTGTAGAGGGGGTGTATCAATGTGCCCCATGTATCAATGTACCCCAGTTCCCCCTATATACTGAGTATCTTGTAAGATGTAGTACGAATGCAGACCAGATGTTTATAAGTAATGTGACTATTGTCGCCAAGATTTACCATGCTTCTATTTGCACACAGAAGTGTTTGTGGGTAAAAAATCATTAAGGCATTCCTCAATGTAATGATATATTACTACCCCTCGAGCACAGATCATTGAGATATGGTCGAAGCTGTAAGCGCAGTTTATGATCTCCTCCTACCGTAGGCGCACTTTTTGTAGACCCGTACATCAAGTATCTATCGTTTACTCCATATTTTTTTCAAGAATGGGGTAACTGCGACATGTATCAGGAGAATCTAAACCATCTAAAATCCAGTTACTCCCAAAATTATAAATACTTTTTATGAGTTTCTCTTACTACGGAAATTAATTAATTTCTTTTTTTTTTCTTCAAATTACGAAAATTATATAATGCCATTAAAAAACACATAATAAAATAAAATAAAATAAATAAAAAACATGTTGGGGATAGCAAACCAAATTTCTGAACTCATATTGCGAAAGTTTGAAATTTTACGATACAGATGAAGACACATACATAAAAAAGTGATATTATTAGTAAATTATCGAAACCAGTGAAAAATAGTTCTGTTTAATATTAAAAAACAGTAACATTTTTCAAAGTTTTATTGAAAAATCGTGTTTTTTTTTTCTATAGAATATCCATTTAACTTTTATACTTAGTACTTAAAGAAAAGCACATAAGTACTTATTTTATTATTAAGTTCATTGTATAAATAAATCTAATAATTTCATATCATGTGCTTACTGACATTTTTTATATGAAAATATCATATGGTCTATCATTAAGGCTCTCATTTTACATTTAAGAGAAATTAATGTTAATATTAATACAATTATTTTCTTAAAGTACCACAAAAAATATTAATCCATAATACGATATCAGCTACAAATTTATCTACAATTGTTCCTTTAATTCACATTTATTCTCATAATTTTGATTTAAAAAAATATTCAAGTTAGTAGCTGCAGACCACGCTGCGATTTTACACAATACTCAATTCTTGTAAGTGATTTCCCCCCCCCCCCTTCCCTTCAGTTTTTACCATAATAGCTCTGTGTTTTTATTATTAGGTAAAATAATGTATGATCTATAACTTAGCTTGTAGTGTCTACAGATGGACAGAAGAACGCATTATCGAGTAACTGAGATAGCTGTGTGTAGAAATTGGTAATATACCATACCAATGAGTAACGTAAATGTGTACACTGTAAGAAAAAACGGAAGAAAAAACAGCAAAAAGGGCTGTTAATAGTTCTTTTTTGTGCGAAAATTGAATTTTACGGTCATGGCGTTTTTTTTCAGTGACGTTTTTGAAGCGCCATCTGCCGTTTTGCAACTTTCATGGCTATGTCTATCCCATAATGCACTCCGCACCACCGCCATTTGTTTCCTGTTGCAGTGATTGTTTTATTAGATTTTTTTCTCCATTTTCTCTTCTTTCATGATTTAAATAAATCACAATCTAATGAGTCTGTTGCGGACTAAAGGTAAGTTTTGTCTTTGCTTATTTCTTTACTTTAATAAAACTGCATTTCTCTTTATTGTGCTATAAATACCTAACGCACATATTTCAGTCAAGTGTAATAAGTTAATGTTCATGGAAGATCAATGATAAATGTTAAATACCATTAAGTTTCTTCGATTTATATTTAAATTAAGTATTATTTTAACACAATTATCATTATTTATAATTAATAATTCAATCCGTTTAAAAGAAAAATTGGGGTTTTTGTGATTTGCTGTTACTTTGATAGGTTACGTTTTTGCTTTATGGGAGGTGTGCAATGTTTTAAATATTTCTATGTATTTCTTTCGCATATTATTTTATAGCAGGACTGGAGCGATAATTTGCCATAAAGAGCGACATTTGCCTGACATATATTGAACATATAATCCATTACTATTTTATTTTTCTAAACTTTTAAAAAAGTGTGATAAATTATTATTTTCTTTTATAAAAATATAGACACAGAATGCATTTTATATAATTATAGCCAAGTAATGAACGAAGCGATTTCATAATCTTTACTATAAAACATTGATGAAATCCACACTGAGATAGCAAATAAAACAATCCCATGCTTTTTATCTTTTCAAAGTATGTCTTGCACTGATATCAGCAGAATTTAAAAAGAGTTGAACGGAAGTGATTAAGCCCGCGAATGTAAAACAGATTCGAAAAATACTGCCACGTCATTCAATTTAGTACTTCATTATTTCACTTTATTTGACTGTAGTTAGTCATTTGATCGTGTAATCCTTTTCTTTTATAGACCGTTAAGAACTAGATTAAATAGATGTTGTTTTAATACTAGCAACAGAAGAAATATTTCTTACTTTAGGTAAATATTATGCTATTTTTTTAATTTCAACATTTCTTGCTTAAGAAATGTTGCCGTGATGGGCAACAATCGCTTATAACTGTAATAAATTTATTGGAAAATGAAATAAAGTTGTTTAATTATTTTACAAATCACTTTTTAAAGAGTGCAGTTTCATTAAATTATACTGAATGTGTTGGAAAGAGTTTTTCAATCTATGCTAGTTGCTTGATTTTTTTTTCTTTCTTATATTAATTATTTTTGGATCGAAAACTGGTATTAAATTTTAATTTTTTAGAGATAAAAATGCAATTATTTTTATTAGGATTAAACTATTTTGATAAAGAGCTTATTATAATATATCATATTTATTGCATTGTTGCTAGTTGTGTTTATTGTAAATATCACTAACATGAAATCAAATTGTCATTTATCATATTTCATATTTTTCATCATATCATAATTTCTAAATTAAGAATAATTTCATGTGCAGTTTGTTTTTGTGTTTTTCTCTTTTTGACTTAAAAGTGTGTAATTTTATAATATTGATTTCGATATTATGATAAATAATCAACAATGTTGCCCCCCCCCCCCCAAAAAAAAAAAAAAAAAAAAAAAAACTAGATTTTTTTTTTTTTTTAATAGTTATTTTCTTTTAATTATTATTCAAAGTGGGATTTTATTATGACTTATATATATATGATTAAAAATCATAGAAATCAGTTTATATATCTTACTGATATCACTATTTTCTATTTTGTAATTCATATGCAAATTTTATATGTAATTTGATGTTTTTAATTGTTTGACACATTATGCAACAATAATGCTTAGTTTAAATTTAATTTCTTTGCCAACAGTAACTGAGATTTTATGTAATTCATAACGTCGATTTAATATAAATATATTTTTCTTATGTTTCCAAGGGAGATTGAATTTTTTAGAAATCAGTTTTATTCTTGATGCGGTATTTTTTTTATTATTTTATTTATTTATTTATTTATTTATTTATTTATTTATTGAAAATATGTATTATTAAGATGCAATTACACTTTTATTAATTCATTTCAAGCTAGTTGTTACTTTTTACGAGATGCAAAATTTCTTAATGAAACAGTTTAGGAAACATTTGTAATTTCTATCGATATTATCTAGCTTGATTGGAAGTTTAAATAATAATAATGATAAGGACAATAATTTTTAGCTTATATTTTTATGCCTAAATTTGCTGAACTTGAGAAAATAAAAATTAATTTCAATACTTTCTTATCACTATATTCTAAATGAAAAATATATCTTTTGGAGACTTTATTTTCTTTAATATAAGTAATTTTTTTAAATACATTTTTATAAAATAATTAATGTATTGAAAGATTATATATTTTACGTATATTTCATTTACTTTTTATTTATTATATTCTTTCATTAGCATACATATTTATAAAAATACAATAATTTGTCCTTTTAAAATAAAAATAATTATTTGAAATGATTTTCAATTTTAAACTGTCATTATTTTCTAAATCAAAAGTTAAACTAAGTTTTTCTTCCATATATACTATGTATTACATTTTTTGATAACACATTTTATTCTATAATAATTTATCACATTTATTTCTTTTTAATTTATATAAAAAAATAGTTTAATGAAACAATTTAGTGTTACATATTTACAATTGTTATCAATATTATCTAAATTGATTTAGAGAAAATAATAATAATTTTGAGCTATAAAAGTAAACATTTTTAGTTTACAATTTGGTAATAATGTTTGCAAAATTTGAGAAAACACTTTTTTATTATTATCTTAATGCAAAACTTCATTTTTTAATATAAGTTTTTCTTGTAGATTTTAAGAAAATAATAAATATTTTGTAAACTGATACATTTTACGCACATTTCTTTTAATTTTAACTTACATGATTTTTTTATTTAATATAATACAACAGCAATATTTCTTATAAAACTATTTCTACTACTACTTAAATTGTTACTGATAAAACTACGATGATTTATTCTTTTCAAGTTAAAATAATTCTTTCAAATGCATTTTACATTTTTTATTGTTATGAATTTATTTTTACAAATTAAACAGAAGAAATTCTCATTCAATTTAATATTGCTTTCTGTTGGTTGGTTGGTTGATTTTTGTCGTCCGATTATCTACACTAGGGATATAGGACCAGGGGGAGTGCCCTTTGTGGGGGGTCTTTCTAAGGGAACCTAACCCGTATTTACGCAAGGTTCGAAGAAAACCAAGAAAACTCCGAACGGTTAGCCGCGAATGTTCGAACCCAACACCTTCTACCAGTTGAAAGGTTGTTTTCTTTTGATAAAAAAATGTTAATGTTTGTAATTTATTATATTTATTTCATTTTAAATTATATGAAGATGGTTTAATGACACAACTTAATGAGCCTTTGCATTTATTATGAATATAATCTAAATTGATTTAAAGTATAATAATAATAATAATAATAATAATAATAATAATTAACAGCTGATAATCTTGTGCCTTTTTTTCCAAAATTTGGAAAAATGTAACTTCAATAAACACTAAATTGTTAACGCTAAATTTCTTTTTTGAAAATTTCATTTTATTAAATATAAGTTTTCTTAAAGGATTTTAGAAAGTACAAGTATTTTGAAAAATTATATATTTTATGTAGATTTCATTTCATTTTAACTTATCACGTTCATTCATTAATATAGATAACTATAATAATACGAAAATCTGTTCTTTTGAAGTTAAAATATTTTTTCAAAGGAATTTTTAATTTTTAATTCTTACTAAAACTGTTTGAAAAATTAAATAAAGACATTTTTGTTCCATTAAGTTATGGATTTCATATATTTTTTATTTTATTTCAACTATCATGTACTTTCATTAGTTAATATAACTATATGCATGCAACCATTTGTGTTTTTAAAGTTAAAATAATTCTTTTGAACACAATTTCCATTTTCATTTTTTAAAATATTGAGAAATTAAACGAAAGAAATGTCGTTCTAATTAATAATGCTTTGGTTTGATAGCAAATGTCAATTGCGTTTTTATTTATCACATTTATCTCCATTTAAGTTTTTTTTTTTTTTTTTTTTTTTTTTTTTTTTTTTTAACTGAAGAAGAATTTGAATTTATTATAAATGTAAACTGGTTTGATTTAAAGTTAAATAATATTTTTTATTACAATATTGTGGCTGAGTTTGCAAAAGTTGCGAAAATGTAATTTTAATATATATTTTTTTATTATTTTCATTTAATTTTAACTTGTCATGTTCTTTTATTAATATAGATAATCATTATAGCAATACAAAAATTTGTGCTATTAAAGTTAAAATAATTCTTTCAAATGCACTTTCAATTAATTTTTAAAATATTGAGAAATTACACAATTTTTTTTCGTTCCATTTAATATTACTCTGTATCAAATAGCAAGTTTCAATTGCGTTGTAATTTATCTTATTTATATCCTTTTGAATTAAATAAATAACTTAATAAGCCATTGTAATTATTATAAATATGATATGATTTAATTTAAAATTAAATGAGAATAATAAAATTAATAATAATAATTTAAGCTTACAACTTTTTGTCTGGGTTTGCAAAACTTGGAAAGGCGGAATTTTAATATTTTGTCATTTTCTTAATCGGAAACGTCTTTTAATAAACTTAATTTCTTAAATTTACGTTTATCTTATAATTATAGATTTCTTGGAAATGATAAATATCTTGAAAAATTATACGTTGTATATGCATTTAATTTAATTTTAACATATCATGATGTTATAGCAACACTACAATTTGCGCTTTTCAAGTAAAAAGAATTCTTTCAAATATATTTTTAATTGTTAGTAAAAATTTTTAGAAATAAAACAAAGAGGTTTTCATCCCGTTTAATATTATTTTGTTTTGATAGTAAAATTTCAATTGAGTTGTAATTCATCACATATATATCCATTTAAATTAAATAAATATAATTTAATGAAACAACTTAATGACCCTATGTAATTATTAATAAATATAATCTGACTTAATCTAAAAATTAATAATAATAATAATAATTTTAATCTCACAATTTTGTCCTGTGTTTGTAAAACTTAGGAATATATAATTTTAATATGTACTACTTTTTTATTTTCTTAATCTTTTTTTTTTTTTTTTTTTTTTTTTTTTTTTTATTTAAGGGTTTTTTGTAGCTAGGGATTGTTTTGAAAATAATAAATATTTTGCAAACTTATCCATATTACATGTATTTCATTAAATTTTAACATACCACACTCCATTATTAGTAAAAGTAATTACAACAAAATAATTTGTGCTTTTTAAGTTAAAATCATTCTTTCCAATGGATTTTCAATTTTCAATTATTATTTTTTAAATGACAATAATAATAATAATAATAATAATAATAATAATAATAATAATAATAATATTTCGCTAAATTTAAAGCAAATTTCAACGGGTTTGTAATTTTACACAGTTATACTCTTTGATGAAATCATAAATTGCATTTTTGTAATTATTAGTAATATAATAAAACTCAATTTAGAGTTGAAATAATAATAATAATAATAATAATTTTCAGGTTACAATTTTATGCTTGAGATTACAAAACATGGGGAAAAGATTAATACTATTTTATATTATTTTATAATGACAAAACTATTAAACTTAAGCAAACAAAACATTTTATTGTATTTCAGATACATACTGCAATTGGAATATTTTGCTTTGATGTGAATCTGAATTCCTGATAATTCTGATAGTACATTCATAGGTACGTAGCTTACAATTTTTAATGCTTAAAGCACTTTTATGCGTGTTCCTTTTCAAATATTGAATTTTATAGCTTTATTTTCTTGACAAAATACTTTATATCATAGAGGATTGCTCGCATTTTAAATGCCGGAACTTTGATTAATCATGTCGAATGTTTTATTGGTGAAGAAAAACTTTAATACAAAACATTCCATTAAACCAATTAAAACTTTTTGGAAGCATTTAATTACTTCTTTAATGATTTTTTTTTCATTTTCATTTAAAAAGTATTTAAAGTAAAATCCTTTTTATTGAATTATGAGAACATTTTCATGAATAGAATTGTGATTTTTTATTATACTGCTGATCCTAGATTAAAAGAAAATAGTATTTTGTTAATATTGATTAATCTTTCTTTCTAATAAAATTATCATGAATAACATAATTTTTATTAGAAAAAGAGGAGAGAAATCATACCTTTTCTCCGTCACACATATTTAAAGTACTTTTAAATAAATTAAATAAAAAAAAAAATTGAGCCCCCCCCCCTTTTTTTTTTTCCTTTCTCCCATTTTTAAGAACAAAAGAATTCGACTTTATCTTGTTAAAAGTCATCTACCAAAGATGTATATATATCCATAGAGAAATGTTTCTAAAAATACTTACAATATTTAAAGCAAAGTTTAAACATCTCAGGAAAACTTTAGGGGAATTGTTTTTTTCTTAAAATTAAAAAAAAATAGTCCATAATTTCTTACAAAACCTTTAAAAACTGTTTAATTAGTCTTAGAAGAAACAATCAAAACCAATCTCTTTTAAAAGTTTATATAAATCAGAAATAACTACTAGTCACAAGTTTTCTTATCCATTGTTGATATAGTTGATATGGAAAAAGTAATAATTCGCAAAAATTACTCATGAGAATTTTTTTGTATGTGTGAAAAAGATATCATTTTTGTGAATTGTATTTTGAAGTGCAAGAGATTTATAAGCTAATTTCATAAATTATTGTACTGTATCAAAAATACCCATACAGCCGTCAATTTACCATTTAATTATTTATTTTTTAAATAAGAAGTTTTAAAATAAATTGAAAATATTTTCGTATGTGTCTTTGCCACGTGACTAAAATTTACCTTATTTTCTTCATAAAATCTTCATTGATAGTAAGATTATTCACCAAAACTCAAGTTCATGAATGATAAATTCAGAATTGATATGTTGAAAAATGTAGACATTTTGATTAAAAAAATAATAATAAAGTAAACCTTTTGTATTGGTCCAATGCCTGGAATAAGATAAAAACAGTGCAGATATTAATAAAAAAAAACATTTTCAAAATTTAAACCTATTCTTGAGGGAAAGGGGGGAGGAGAAAAGAAGAAGCAATTGCGAAAGAAATTTATTATTATTATTATTTATTTTATTGTTCCTGAAAGTAGTATTAGTAAGATATTATTATTTATTTAATGAGCAAAATTTTTTATTTTTGTATTTCGTTTACTTAAAAAGGCGGATAGGAGTATTAAGATTAAATATATTTTTGAAAAAGAAAAGAAAGGAACTCTTTCTACTAAGATACTAAATATTCTCATTTCTTATCTCCAAAACTAATAAGCAGAATACATAACCTGAATCGTTTTCCCCTTTCTAAAAGAGTAATCCGTTTCACAAGTCATTTTATGTCATTTCGCAGCATAGACGTCAAATGGCAACAGTTTTGTCACGAAGATTATATGTGAATGCTCATTTTTCAAAACTCTCATCTGCTCTCAAATATTCAAATTAAATATTATATTTTAATGGTGAAAATGAAATTGGCATTGCTTCTAACAATTTTATGAATTAATAATATCCATTCTAGTGATTACTAGACAATAAAAGTGATCTTTACTATTCTTTAAATTAATTTTATGTGGTTTACCCTTTTTTCTGTAACTTTTTTATCTGTTTTTCCAATTTTTTAAATCTGGAATGATTTCCCCCCCCCCCCCCCGACTTCTATACACGTAATGCTAGTTGTAAGATTCGCCTACCTTTAATGATAAGGGAGCGGAAATCTTCGTTGATTACATATTTTAAGTATATTTCTAAGGAATTTTCTAGCCATTTTTTTATAAAATCTGTTTAATAACTTCCAGAATCTTCAAAAATTTTTAAACATTGCTTGTTTTGCATGTCTTAAATATGAAATTCCAATAGGCTTTTTAGTCATGATTGGAAAAAATAATTCACTAACTTTAGCTTTTTTCAGACAATATGTGATCAATAGATACTCAGATCACGAATTTGATGCTTATTTTGATAGTGTATATTGCTTATACATTAATAACTATATGTGTTAAATAATTTGCGTTTTCTGTCTCGTTGATTATTTCTATTTCATTTGGCACTTGATTTATTACATGTTTATTTTCCTTTTTAAAAAATTATTTCTGAAATAATTATTTTAAAGTGTATCTCTCATTTCGCTCCTCTTTAAAAGGCTTATAATCTATTGATTGTCAAAAGAAGGTAGTTTATTTTATTCTGATGCTACCACCTTTTCTTTTTTTAGATACACGTATATTTTTATCATTTATCTAATGACCTTTTTAAATAACTATCCATCTGATGTCAACAATAGCTTCAAAATATAAAACTACAAGTGAACTATAATGAAGAACTAAATAATGCACCAAATTGGATAAATTATCCTAAGCAGAATTTTTTTTAAAAAATGTATTTTAAATGTTATTTAAGTGCACATTTCAGAGGCACACAATAAGCTTTTTCAATGCTAAAAATCTAAATTTCTTCATGCAGTATCATTTTTGGTAAATTTCGTATGTTTGAATGAAAATTATCAAAATGTATCTTAATTAACATTAATGTGATTTTAGTTAGCTTTACTATATGGAAATATTTCGCAAAACTTTATTTGAAGTATTTTGTTGAATTTTGCGTGTATTTTCAGCTTTGAGAAATAGATTTCAGAAAATAATAGATAAGTTTCCTAGTTTAATTAAAAGTAGTTTATAATTTGTAATTAATAATTGAAAAAAATCAACATCATCAGGCAAAATATTCAAAATCATTTATAAGTAATTCTCTGTATTTTTATTGCACAGCCTGAATTTCATCTTTTAGTTTCAGATTAAAAAGAAATTTCGATTATGATAAAATGTTCTATGAATGACACCTGCTGTGATGAACAGTTTAATTAAAATAATAGTATAAATGGCTCACTTGAAAGAAAAGAGACACATCTCTGCAAATATAAATTTAACAATAGAGGCAAAAGAAAATTTGCGTGATTTTATTCTAATCTGAAAAAAAAAAAAAAAAAAAAAAAAAATAGTTTTGAATGCAGTAATAAAAACTGAATAAAAGCATAAAATAATTAAGCATGAAGGAGGATGAGGTTTGGAGATGGGAAAATCTTATATCCCCCCACATTGCACCCCTCGTCTGTGGTCATAAATGGACATATAGCGTAATAAATCATTTTTTCGTATAGCTACACTTGAAACTATTTATGTATTAGGATGCACAAGTGACGGGCTTATTAGTGCAAGAAAAAACAAAATTAATTTTTGCAAGATGTATCACTTTTCTTGCAGGTGAGCGACATATACATTTATATAAAAGTTAGGTATGAGAAATACTTAATAATGAAAAAATAGAAGTTTATTTTTTACAATTTATGCATTTATCAATCAATTTACAAAATAAGTGTATGTACAAATATAATTTGCAAAGATGAAACTAAAAAAAATCAATAAATCAGGAGAAAATTTATTTTTACAAATTTATTACACTTATTTTCAGGAAAATTTGTATTTGCCTCAAACAAAACAAAGCAATATATATTTGAAAATTTTAACCTTTAACTTTTGATTTTTTTACGTGCGTATGTATGTAATTTTTAAATTCACTATCTTAATAAAAATCTATTAAAAACCTTTTACTTTCGCATTATTTTACAAAAGTTTTTTTTATGTGTGTATAAAAAAGGGTAGAGTGAGGTAGGTTTGCACATATGAAAGATTCATTTTGATATTTTAAGGGTGTATTTCGATTCAAACTGCTTATTTTCCAATTTACTTTTAAATTCATTTTTGCTCTCATATGCATCACACTGGCAAATTGTGTTATTTAGAAAGTGCACAAGGTGCCGCGATTGTCGATTCTTTTATAAATGCCGAAAATATTGCAAAAAAGCAATCAAAAACGGCATTTTGAACCGATTTTTCCGAAGCGGGATATCTGTGAACAAAAAAAAGGGTCATACTGAGACGATAACTGCTTATAAATCAAATTCTAATGAATTGAGCGTAAAATGACATCACACGGCACCTCATACATCAGTTCAAAAATACTCTCAGCAAGTTTCATATTTCTACTTTTAAAAATGTGTCTGAAATTGTATCGGACAATTTCGAGCTGTTGAAGGTGGAAAAGCGTTTTTTCGAATACACCCTTAAATGATTTTATTAACATAAAATATTAAAAGTGACCTGGGTCAGCATTTTTTAAAAACTGAAACCCTTATTTCATTTCAGATTTAGTCCACCTTCACTGTTTTTGATTATTCCACCTTCCTTGAAATTGAAGAAACCATCAGATAATGAATTGCATCTAAAAATATCGAAATGATGGATAAGAAAAAGAAGAGAGGTCCAAGAAGAGTAAATGAATGCCTGAATGGCAATGTCTTAATGATTATAAATGAGAATTTTTCTAATATTTACTTATATATATTTCTAATTAATAAATTCTTTTTTTTTCATGTATTTGTCATGTCTTTTTCATGTATTTATTATGTCTTTTTCATATATTTGACATGTTTTTAATCAAGAGTTTTATAAAAACAAAAGAAGAGTGAAGAAAATTATTTTCAGAATTAAAAAGAGGAAAAAGCATATCATAAAAAAATTTTAGTTTTACGCAAACATTTGTAGTATACAAACATTTGAAATAAAATTTACACTTTCTTAGATGTTTTTAATTGCTGAAAATATCTGCTGCATGCATAAAACTATAGAACTCTACTAATGCAATAAGTTTTAAAATGACTGCATTTTTATTTTGCTTTTCTAAATCTGTAATACAGATTTTATAAGAACATAAGAATAAGATAAGAATATACATTATGAAAATCTATTTTTTTTTCTTCATAAGAGATTTTTCATGGTAATACATGTTTAAAACCGATGAAAATCAAAGTTCAACATTGATTTAAAACAACTTTTGTAATATTTTATCATTTATTCTAGCTATTACATGATAAGTTGGTTAAAATTCAGATTTTTTCCCCCCTAATGTAAGTAACATTTTGAATGCAAGTATAAAACCTTAATTTTAAATATTTGTTGCAATTGAATTAGATATAAAAATTAATAAAATAGTTTTATGTTTAAAATATTCTGCTTTGGAATTGGTTAAGTATAAATTGCTGTTTTTTTATTATATTACTGAATTAAATCACTTTGTGTCACTATTTATTTGCTTAGAAAACTAATCAGTTTAATGTACTCATATTACTCGTGTCTAAATACTGTTAGTGTGTTTGTATACAAATACATCAAATTCTTTACTGAGAGTGAATACAGCATGGCTTCATTTCACTTACATTTAAACGTGATGCGATTATTTATGACAAAATCGATTTGATTATTTTTTTAGAAAATAAAAATGGCAAAAAAATTAAACAGTCAAATCATTATTTTACCGTTTTTTATTATTTTTTAATTTATTTTTTTTAATACTATTATCAGACTACATATTTCAAAATTAATGTTTATATGTCTACATAAAGTACAAATTAAATATATATCATTAATTGTTAAACATCAGTAAAAGAATTCCGGAAAAAGATATATATATATATGGATATATATATATAGAGAGAGAGAGAGAGAGAAACATGGATTTTATTGCTAAAGAAATTACAACAAAATGGGAATAAATTTCCTCATTATTTTAGAAAATCAAAAGGGTGAAAAATGTAAATAGTCAAATCATGATTCCAGTGGATTTTTTTCTTGTGTTATTACAGTCGACATTTTCTAATAATTACATAGTAGTAATTTTAAATCTAATTAAAATAACTGCATATAAATTAGAACAAAATCAGGTATCTACCATTCAGTGCTTGGTGTAAAAGTATTAATAAAATAAGTGCATATATATATATATATATATATAAACATATTTTTTTTTGGTATAACATAGTAATAATTGTGAATAAAATTTATTATTCGTAATGATGATTGATTGTGAAAAAATACTCGATACAATTGCTTAATTTAGAAGAAAAAAAAAAGAGAATTGGCATTTTAAAATACTTTTATTGAAATGATTTTGTATTTTTTAGAGAAGAGGGTTAAATTAACATTTGGAAGTTGAAGTAATAATTCTGCTAACGTCAAGCAATTATTTGTATATTACGTAATAATATATTCAAGACAAAAATACGATTGCCATCGCAATGCCTACTTTTTAAAAATGGACAAACTTTTAATACATTTTATTATTTTTTTTATTTCTTTTTATATAGGTTCAAAAAGTAAAATTTCATTTTAGTTATTTATATTCATGTCAAATTTATATGAGTGAGATAACACAGTGGCGGAAAAAAACAATGAAAAAAATGCTTTTATTCACTGTAACATCATATTTATAAACGTTTCTTTTAAGTTAAAAAGTAAGTAATAATAATAGTTTTTCATTCAGAAAAAATACATAAATAGTTCATTAATAATATATAACAGTAACTAAAAGAAAAAAAAATAACGTCAATGAAAATTATATTGCATGTTATAATTTTAAATTGTAAAACACAAAATTTTTTATATAGCACACATATTTTGTATATAGCACATAGATTTGTGGTCTAAACTTTTATATATTTATTATTTTTAAATGTGCATTTAACAATTTTATTAAAATTTTAAAACTGCATAATTAATTATGATTTAAAAAATTTTCAACCGGTGAAAAAAATTATTTAAATCATTTTTTTTTCTTTTTATATTAAAAATGTTTTTGACTAGCAAGCATAAAAAAAATGCATATAATTTTTTAAAATAAAATGTTCCTTGTTTGGTAAATTGTCTATAAAGATTTATCTTCCCCCCCTTCTTTTGCTGTAAGACAAATATAATATTAACGTAGTGAAAAGACAATTGTAAGCACAACATTGCTGTAACAGTAGTGAAAAATGCATAAAAATTAAGAATATTAAGCATTAATTTCATTTTTACGGTATTGTAATTTTCACGTCACTTTTAACCATTATTTTTACTGCTGTATCATAATTTCGTTTTACAGTATTGTTGTAATTTTTATTATTTTTTAGCCGTAATTTTTTCAGTTGTGATGCATTTTAATTTTACAGCACAACTATCAATTTAACTGCATTTTTAGCCATTTTTTACAATTTAATCATATTTTTGTTTTACAGTATTTTTGTTTTACAACCGTAATAAATATTAACCTTTTTTACAACTGAGATGCATATTTGTTTTACAATTAAAATGAAATTTTAATTGTAAAACAAAAATGCCTCTCAGCTGTAAAAAAACATTAACATTTATTGAAATATACGGTTTTGCTGTAAAACAAAAATATGATTAAAATGTAAAAAAAAAGGCTAAAAATGCGTTTAAATTAATAGTTGTGCTATAAAATTAAAATGCATCACAACTGTAAAAATTACGGCTAAAAAAATAATAAAAATTACAACAATATTGTAAAATGAAATCATGATATAGCTGTAAAATTAATGGTTAAAAGTGCCGTGAAAATTACAACAATACCGTAAAAATGGAATTACGACATTGCTGTAAAAAATATAGCTAAAACTGCAGTAAAATTTACGCCTGCACTGTGAAATTAAAATAACGCCATTGCTGTAAAAATAACAGCTAAAACTGCAGTAAAATTTACGCCGGCACTGTGAAATTAAAATAACGCCATTGCTGTAAAAATAACAGCTAACTGCAGTAAAATTTACGCCTGCACTGTAAAATTAATATAACGCCATCGCTGTAAAAATAACCGCTAAAACTGCAGTAAAATTTACGCCTGCACTGTGAAATTAAAATAACGCCATTGCTGTAAAAATAATTGCTAAAACTGCAGTAAAATTTACGCCTGCACTGTGAAATTAAAATAACGCCATTGCTGTAAAATAACTGCATAATGTGCTGGCACCCAAATTGCCAGCACTTTTTGCTGTAAAATTACAGTACTTTTTCTTACAGTGTACGAATGGATAGAAAATGGCATTATCGAGTAACCGAGATAATTGTGTGTAGGAACTGGTGAAATACATTATCATTGAGTAACTATATTGTTGTGCATACAGGCAGAAGATTGCATTATCGAGTAACTGATATAATTGTGTTGTAGGAACTGGTGAAATACATTACCATTGAGTAATCTATATTGTTGTGCATTCAGGCATTATCGAGTAACTTAGAAAACTGTGTACAGAATTAAAAAAAATACAGCGACTCTTCGAGTAACTCTACTCAGTAATCAAAGAAAGAAAACATTTTTAATTGATATTTATGTGTAGATGATCAAAGTGATATTTTTTAGAGTCAAGTATGTCATGCATTATTTTTTATGCTTTCATTTCACAGCAAAGGTGTTATGAAATGGTAATTTGAGTTTATTTCAAAATTGATCTAAAAGGCGATTTTTTTAATATATTAAATAAAGGCTTCTTTTAACCGACTTTTTTCTTCCGACGAGCAGTCTCGTGTAATACATATTTTAAAAGCTCAAAGGGAAAAAAGCCAAAATATTAGTGTTTAAAAATGTAGTAGGAATTTTTTAAAAATGCAATTTTTTAAAACATTTTCACAATTTTAATTAATAATGTAGTTTGTTTGTTTATTTTATTAATTCACTGTTAACTGAACATTAAAAGTAGTCAGTTCACCGTTTAATCTATATTTTCCAAAATAAACAAAATTATTGAAAAGATACACTGTCCTCTGAAAAGATAATAATCTTATCGCTATTATTTTTATTTTCTTAATTACTCTACCAACAAATATCAATATATATTTCACATTTTCTTCAGCTTTTAAATTTTGATAAAATTATTCATCGTAAAAAGTAACAGACAATCTAACAATTTGATAAAATGCTTGTCGAAATTCTTTTAATAAGCCAACCTTCCCGACATCTTTTTACGGTAATACCTTTGTATTTTTATAACTAGGTCAATTATTGTATTATCGAGTAATTAAACTTCTTGTGTGTGCTGAACATAGCTTTATCGAGTAACGGAGATATTTGTGCGTAGGAATTGACAAAATACCGCATCACCGAGTAACTTATATTTCCTTATACATACGGGTAGAATATTGCACGACCGAGTAACCAATAATGCTGTGTATACATACGGGCTAAAATTCGCACGATCGAGTAACTTATATTGTTGTGTATATATGGTAGAAGATTGCATGATCGAGTAACTGAAGTGGCTGTGTAGAATATGACAAAATACCGCATCTTCGAGTAACCTTAGCTTACTTGGTAGAAAGCCATTGCATCTGTAAAAGTTTTGGGGTTCGAGGCTATCAAAATACACTCCATAAGATGGCGCTGAAACCAGTGGCAAATAAAATGTTACACACAGTGTGTATTCATGACGGCAATAAATCGCTTCTCCGAGTAACCTCAAAAAACTGCAGATTTAGCATCCTGGTTATTGAAAACGCGTAATTCAGGTCTCAGACACTCCGAGTAACCTCCAAAAGTTACTCGAAGCGTCTGAGGTTACTCACTCTGTTGGTGTTTAAACCGACGAAGTTACTCATTTTACAGGGTAGACCAACGCACTCACACACACACACACACACACACACATATATATATATATATATATACATATATATATATATATATATATATATATATATATATATATATATATATATATATATATATATATATATATATATATATATATATACACTGGCGTGCAAAATGGGACGGGTCACAAAATGCCAATTTTCAAGCGATTTTTAAACGATAATTTTCATGCGAATATTCAACAAGTTAGAAATTGCACGTAAAGCGTAGCAAATGAGGTGCGTTCGTTGATAACGAAGTTTTAAAATATTCAGATCTTGCTGATATAAGTAGAGCGTACTTTGGATACAGTATAGTGGTCGAAATCTTTGTGTTCCTGTAAATATGCAGGGAGTAATTTTTATTATACTTCATTAACGTATATCTTATTCATAAAATGCGAAGTAATTTAATATAATTAAAACACTCCCCAAACAATGTTTCCCCGTATAACATTATTTAGTGGAATACATTTGTGTGGCCCTGTAATTTAATAATAAATATTCTTTGCATCACAAATTGTACAAAATGTATTTTTTAGTACATATTTCAAAGATTCATGTCAATTCTGTTATATTCAAATGAGTGTAACACCATTAAACTGCATTTTAAACTTTTTTCCCCATTGACCGTAATGTAACGGAATACTTTTGATTGTCCCTGTAATTGATCAATGCATCCGATTTTCATAACATTTGAAACGACTCGACAAAATTATGTAATAAATATACGTTTTAAGTTTCAAACGATTAAAATGCATTTGAAACTTTTTCCCCCATTGACCTTAATGTAACGGAATCCTTTTGATTGTCCCTGTAATTGATCTATCCATCCGATTTCCATAAAATTTGAAACGACTCGACAAAATTATGTAATAAATATACGTTTTAAATTTCAAACGATTAAAATGCATTTGAAACTTTTTTCCCATTGACCGTAATGTAACGGAATCCTTTTGATTGTCCCTGTAATTAATCTATCCATCCGATTTTCATAAAATTTGAAGTGACTCGACAAAATTATGTAATAATTATGTATTTTAAATTTCAAATGATTCGGTTGGGTAGTTTTTGCGTTTTTATATGCGGACGGACAGACAGACAGACAGACAGGCGGTCAGACAGACAGACAAACAGACGGACAGACAGACAGACGGACGGACTGAGCGACAAGAATAAGTGCTACGTATTTACATAATTACGAACGCACCTAAAAAGAGGCAATATAATTCGAATAATTACCATCCCTTTATAACAGCTAGTCCATATAACATCTCATTCAGGTCACACATGGTCACAAAAGAGTCACAGTCACTACGGCGAAACAAAATATAGGAAATTCCATACGTCTTTTTTATGAGTCTCAAATGACTACTGTATGTGACTCCATTGACAGGTCATTGTGACTGCTGCTTTGTGGCGAGTCACCAGGTGACTTTGCAATGTCGTTTCATTGAGACTCTCGTGTGACCTCTCATCGGAGAGTCAGTTTTAAAGTCATTGTGAATGTTGCATTATGATAAATTAACAAATAATGTCCCATTATTTCACATGGTGAGTTTTCTACACTTTTCACAGTGGTTATTTCACAGTAGGGTCTCTGTCACCATTTTACAAAGTCTTGTGACAAAAAGTCACTATGTGAGCTTTAATGTAACATTATTTGTTGATTTATCATAATGCAAAATTCACAATAACTTTCAAACTGAGTCTACAAATGACAGTCACATAAGAGTCTCAATAAAACGGCATTGTAAATTCACCTGGTGTATCGACACATAGCAGCAATCGTTGTGACCTCTCAGTGGAGTCACATATAGTAGTCATTTGAGACACATAAAAGAAACGGATGGAATTTCCTATTTTTGTTTCGCCGTAGTGTGTGTGATTCTTGTGACCATGTGTCACCTGAATGAGATGTTATATGGACTGGCTGTTATGCAGGGGTAGTAATTATTCGAATTATCTTACTTCCTTTTTGATATTCAGGTGAAATTTATCGCTTGAAAATCTCTTGAAAATTGACATTTTGGGGCTTGTCCTTAAATTTTGCACAGCAAAATTTTGTATATACATATAGCGTTGGCGTGTACGAGGCATTCACTTGTCGACTTTTTTGAAATTTTTAATGTTTGTATGATGTTTTTTATATTATTGTTACTACTTTATTTCTAAAAAAGGAAGTAATATAATCAGTTATAGTCAAGAAACTTATTTTATTTTTGAAAATGAATACAATCATAGTGTAAATCTAATAATTAGTAATTTAAATGTTACTAAATTTTGCACTGTGAATCATTTCAACTGTGAATTTATAACACATCATTATTGAATTGAAATATTTCCTTTCTCTACAGTTTTTTTATATGTAATTATTAGCTAATAATAAATAATATATATGTATATTTTAATATATAGAAAAATTACATACGTATTCTATTACAGTATTTTTTACCTATATTTATAAATAAATCAATTATTATTCTGTACTTTAGATTATTTTCCAATTAACAAATTTTATGTGAAAGAACGGTTTATTACTTGACAAATTTGGTTATTAAATCTGTTTTATTTCAAAAAGCTTATAAAACGTATGATGATGTATGTCGATATTATGGCCGAAACATCAGAGAAGGCTTATTGTCGAGACATCTTAGACAAATAAGGCAAAGGACCGGAAATAGAAATCTTAATGTAATAAAAATAAATAATATTTTGAAAAGTGAGATACTTAAAGTATTTGAGAGTGCGCGTACTCTGATAGATAGATAACCAGACATATAATTAGTTGTCTTAGGCACATTTTAAAATATGCTGTGGGAGGTGTGAAAAACAAATAAATAAAGGAAACCTCCTGAACTGACTTATATTTGTAGTACACTTTCAAGTCTGTAACAAATGAAATATAAGAGGCTTTGCTGCATTTTTAGATTGGTAGATGAAATTGGAAACTATAATAGAAGTGAGAGTAATGAAAATCCCTTTAATATATTTACTTTGCATGCTTTGAAGCAGTAATGTGATGTCACAATGCAATTTCAAAATAGTTTATATAATTCATAATAACTTTATAACTTAAGTAAATGGAATTGAGGTTAGAGAATGACTACAATGACATAAAGCATTATTGTGAAAAAAATGTTAAAGGTTGTTGTGTTTTTGAAGCATGTCAATAATAATAAAAAAGTAGCTTAATTTTCAGGAAACAATTATTACTTAAACATACAGAAAACTTTATAACTTTATACTCCTACATTATTCTCTTATCATTATCTCAAAAGAAGTACATCAAGTTTTGAATAAATAATAATAATAGTAATTTACCATACATAAAGAAGTATTTAATCGCGTCTTCTATGAACACTGTACGAGAAAGTAATAAAAAATCTTTGGTAATTAATTGCAATGAAGAAAATTTTGGAAGATGTATAACATTTCATCAAAGTTTTTTAAAAGACAAGGATATTTTTTAAAGGATAACGTTAATTAAAACTTATACACACCATTCTTTTGGTATTTCGTGAAAGATTGTTTGATATTAAGGAAGTATAACACAAAAAGCTTCTTCGGAATCTCTAAAGGAAATCTTTTCAATAAAATCTGTAAAAAAAAATAATAATTTTATGATTTTTTTTAATGTTTCCTTAATTTGCAGTATATAATTAACTTGTCAAGAAAAAACTCGTATTATTTTTGCTTTAATATAAAATGTCCTGAAATCATAAATAAGTAAATTATATAATAGAACAGTAAAGTTTCAAAACAAATTATGCTTCAATAAGAATGAAAGAAAGCCTTATCCGTCGTAAATCTGCAAAAAAGAAGAAGAAAAAATATTTAAGAATTACTTTAAAAAATAACCATTAAAATTCTGCACGACTTATATTTTTATCAATGAACATGAAATATGTAAACATTCTGAATTTCCATTTCTAAAATCATTATAATATTTACATTTTTGTCGCTTGATTTGTCTATTTTAAGGTAGTTAGATCACAAACATGTCCGTTTAAAATATCAGTTCATGCTTCGATTCATAGAATGCAATGATTTTGCTTCTAGTGTAGATGGAATTTGACCAAGAAACGCATTTGGATATCAAAATATGTGTAAACTTTTCTGTCCAGCTTCAGTTTGTTTTAGAAGATCAGTACTTTAGTCTGTAAATATATTTTTTGATCGAATAAATGTTTAAAAGTCATTCTGTACTAAGGATTCTATATAAGGAAAACTTCCCTTTTTTCTGATTATTCGGAAATTCATAAAGACAATCCATATAAAATTTCAACATGCATTGGAGTATCTAAGTACTGTTTTGCAAATAACATCTACAAAAGTTCTAAAATTTCAAACTGCATCTTATTATATAAGTACTCTTTTGCATATTGCATCTACCAAAGAACACAATACAGAAATCCATTTGTACATTTTTCAAAGTAATAATTAAATATTATTATTTGTTGTATAGGTTGCCAAAATTTATGACATTTATTTAACTTATGACTTCATTTACATTTCATAATTAAGAAATAAACAATTTTAATAATTGTAATGATTTTAAATCTTAGAAACAGCAAAGAAATGGAAATTTGTTATGATTTTGTTCAGTAAGATAAAATCTAGCTTTGATAATGTTTTCAAAACATACCAAGTCATTATCTAAATGATGTTGAAAAGAAATTATCTTCTCTATTTTTTCCCTTAATGAGCAAAACAATAAAATAATAATCAATTTGTATCTCAATTTTATTTTTAATATTAATTTTCTATTTCATTAATTTCTGTGAGATTTGCACATCTATAAAATATACAGTAATACAGTTTTTTTTAATCTCTTCTTTCTTGTATGTTTTTAATCTAAAGGGATCATATGAAATTTCATTTAACTACGGTAATGTTATTAGTGATAAGATAAACTGTTTTAATGTCTGAGATGTAAATTTCACCTAGACTTTTTAAACGACGCGTAAGAAGGTGCTTTAAAAATTATGTGTTTTTCAAATTAGATTATTAAGCTTAAGTATCTTCCTTGAATTTTAAAGGCTAAAGAGTTAAAAAATGTATATCACACTTAAAACTTTTTTATAAAGTTTCAGTATTATATTTTAAAAAGATTAATTAGATCATTATACATAACTATAAAATGTGTTCTAAATGCATTCTAAATAGTAGTTAAATTATCTATAAATACTGAAAATAATATTCCTCATCTTAAAATAAAAGGCATATGGGAAAATGTGATTTAGGTCGCGGTTATATTTAAAATTGATTTTTAAATTTTAAAGATCAAGCTATTGTTAATGAATAGTTGATGATATATATGTTTCCTAATTTAAGATGTATATAATAATAAAATTACAATTGAAATAGATTTCGAAATACGTGATTGAGGATTTATTAGCACTTGTGAGTTAAATATAACTTAGACGTTTATTGTGTACTATAGAAAATATATTTTCATTTTAACTTTAATAGATAACTTAAAAATATTATATCAAATTTTTAACTTATTTGACACTGTTTACATTCGCAGATTTTTATAAAATATTGCAAATTTCAAATGAAAGCTACACAATGACTGCACTACTAAAGTTCTATTTTTTGGTAAATAAATGGTTATGGGTTTAATAGTTCTTTAGTATTTCTTTATAAATACAATTGAAAAACGCCGATCATATTTTTTTTCTTTCAATCTGTATTATAAAAAATTAATTACTTACCTGATTATTAAATTTATGTAAAGACGTCAAACTTTGTAAGTTATTTCTTCATATTTTTAGGAGTTTCTACTTACTTATAATTTTAAATCGGCAAGAAATTACAAACGTATCTTTAACATTTAAATATCAAACCATTTTTAGCAATTGTGGAAACAGTTTTATAAATTTTTATATGTCCTTTTTTGCCCTCTTTAGAGTTCAGAATTATTTTATAAATGTTTATCATTTTTCTAATAACATGAATTTATTTTCTATTTTACATTTAAATAAAAATACGCAAAAAAAGTTTATTATTGAAATTATTTCTGAGTAATACTGAAGACATTTAAAATTAGAATTGTTACATGTAATTTATTTTAGTGGAAATAAACATAAGAAAAAATGTTCAACTGAAAAAAAAAATCTGAAAAGGAAATACAGATTTAATTATGGATAAATAAATTGTTCTCTTTCAATTTAATTTTATCTTTTTTAAATACGTGAAATAATGTAGTACCAATTTACTTTAATAATAATTTTTCTCTTAGTGGAATGTCCTTTTTCTTATTTATAAATAATTTTTAACTTAATTAATATTAAAACATTGAGATCATATTTGCAGTCAATGCTTAACTGAAGAAATTAAGTAACAAATTTTCTATTTACCTGAAAAGAAAATGTTCACAATGTATTAAATATTTAAATAATTTTTATGGGCATTGTTTTCAATCTTCAATCCTTTTAACTTGCTTTCCTTCATGTTATCGATTTTTCTATGAAGAACAAAGCATTAATTTTCAGGAAAAACCAATTACATTGACAAATCTTCGTTTTCCTCTCGACATCAAATGGCTCATGCATATGATTATTTCTGTTTTAAAATTATCTTATTATCCATTTTGTTTTTGATCATATCTGAAAAAAATATATCGACAAATATTAAAAAAGAAAAAGAAGCAAAAAACTTTTTCTTTTAAAAAAGTTTAAGTATACTTCATTATTTTTGTTAACGCCAAGCATAATTTGAACATTTTATTTTCCATTATTACAAAATTGATAAACATGATTATACATTAATTTAAGTACAGCAAAAACCCCGATAATTCGGATTAATTGGGACCGGACCCAATTCGAATTATCGAAAATTCAGATTATCCGGAAATCTATGAAAGAATGAATTAAAACAAAACATACTTATAGAAAATCACCTTTATGTTAAACTTATTGAATATTTACACACAGTAAAAATGTTCACTTTACTTAATTCTTCCGAAAAGATTTCAGAAAAAGAAATATAAAGATGGTAGTGTGGATAAATAAAAGTATTAAATAATTTTTTATACATTTTTTATTACTACATTTATATTTATTAACTACTTACTAACTTCTAACTACTAACTTATTACTTTTTATATTTATTAACTACGACGGTTCCACTCCTCAAAAATTGTTCACGATATTATATTCGTTCCGCACATTAAATCAAATAGATCCAGTATTCGTAAAAGCATCATATTTTCGAAATAAAAGAAAATATATTTGATATTTTCATATCTGTTCAATACTTTGCTAGTTCTCATAGTTTGAAAATTCTGAATGCATTAATGATTATAAAAAAAAATCCAAACATTTTACAATTTTTCACTTTTCTACATAAATTGTGCTGTATTCTTTTTCAAAATGATAGATCATCCTAATTATGTATATTTTTAGTTAGAAATTTTCTAATGGCTATCATCACAGTCTGTGTTTATATCATATTGGACGTGGGTTATACGTATTTAAAAATTCTCTTTAAACATTGCTATTATCTTTGATTACAATATGCTATCACATCATTTTTTCAAAAAACAAAAATGATAAAGTAGATTACTTCATCGTCTGCTTCCTTTGTTAGTTTTTATGGCTACACCAAGTAAATGCAGCTTAAAAAATTTCATTTCTTTTCATTGACAAAAAAAAAAAAAATCAAATACATAACCAATTCATCTTTATTTGAGATTTTTTTGTTAATCGAAACAGCTATAAAATAATCACGAAACATAAAACGATTCAACAAAAATAAAAGTAATAATTTTTAGATAAAATTTACTTTAAACTGTTAAAACCGTTATTTAGACAGACGACGTTAACATCTAAACAAAAAATAAGTTTGTTAGAAATAATTAACGCATTTAAAGTAGTGTATGCCTGTTCAAGCTCTGTCGCTGAAATTCACTTTTTCGCGAAGTGCTTTCGCTGGAAAGCTACCACGAATAGGGTCAAAATTATTTACTTAACCCGAATGCGTGGGACTCTAAAGAGAAAAACGGAAAAATAGGAGAAATTGAAACCGGACAAATCTAAACGAAAAAGTAGACAAATTGAAGGCACTGAAAAAGGGTTAGTGCGTAGGTGGGGCTTTGAAACTATAGATCGCCCCTGCCTACATCCCGAAAATATTTGTAAGGACGGAATTTGTCTGAATGAAAGGTGAATAGCATGAATATAGAGATACAAACAAAATATATAAAATGCAACATAACAACCGTTTTAGTCCAAGAGCCAACCGCACAAAAACCTAAGTCATCGAGCATAAGAAAAAATCCTTTATTTTATCGAAGAGTAGTAATAAGGGAATCATTAGATTCCTCTATGACTGCTCTTCGGCGGATAATGATTAATGATTTGGAGGCATGCATCATTAGATGCGTAATATATTTTTTATATTATGATAGTTTCAATTTCAGAACCGGTTTAAACCGGTTTTGAATGTTAAAGTAATTTTTAAAAACAAATCTGAACCCAAAACTGAAAAAGTAAAAACTAGGCCGGTTCTGGATCGTCTTCAGCTATCCTATGCAAAAAAATCATGTAAAAATATTAAAATTTGAGCGAGATATTTGAAAAGAACACCTTCATAGACTTAGCATAATCATCCAGGTTTTTTTCTGTGCCCAGTGTGGGGCCTTAATGATCGGTTTTGACAAATGACTCACCTTCGCTGAAAGAGTTATTGACGTGAGCGTATTTAAATGTGGGCTAGACGCTGAAACTTACGTATCTCGGCACAAACACCTTGTAGTAGTTGCTATTAGATTCAGGTTTACGGACTCTGGCGTCCACAACAGGATTTGGCATCCGCCCTGACGGTTAAAAAAAGTGGTGCTAGATTTCGAAGATGTGTACTAATTTCATCAACAAAAACGAAATCAAAATTAAAAATAAACCAACTTTAACAATTTGATCTGGCTGCTTTTAATGAGTTGCTAATTTATTTTTTTCACATAATCTGCTTTTATTTAAATTAAATCATGTTAATAACACATTTCTTTCTTCAATTCTTATCTTGCTTAGTTTTTAGGTTCGTTCGTAATTATGTAAATACGTAGCATCTATTGTTGTTGCTCAGTCCGTCCGTCTGTCCGTCTGTCTGTCTGTCCGTCTGTCTGTCCGTCTGTCCGCATATAACAACGCAAAAACTACCCAACCGAATCGTTTGAAATTTAAAATACATAATTATTACATAATTTTGTCGAGTCATTTCAAATTTTATGAAAATCGGATGGATAGATAGATTACAGGGACAATCAAAATGATTCAGTTACATTACGGTCAATGGGGAAAAAATTTCAAATGCATTTTAATCGTTTGAAATTTAAAACGTATATTTATTACATAATTTTCTTGAGTCATTTCAAATGTTATGAATATCGAATGTATAGATCAATTACAGGGACAATCAAAAGTATTCCATTACATTACAGTGAATGGCGAAAAAAGTTTCAAATGCATTTTAATCGTTTGAAATTTAAAACGTGTATTTATTACATAATTTTGTCGAGTCATTTCAAATGTTATGAAAATCGAATGCATAGATCAATTACAGGGACAATCAAAATATTCCGGTACATTACGATCAATGCGAAAAAAAGTTTCAAATGCGCTTTAATGGTGTTACGCTCATTTGAACATAATAGAATTGACATGAATCTTTGAAGTATGTACTAAAATATACATTCTGTACAATCTGTGATGCAAATAATATTCATTATTAAATTCCACTAAATCATGTTATACGGGAAAACATTGTTTGGGCGTGTTTTAATTATATTAAACTACTTCAAATTTTTTGAATAAGATATACGTTAATGAAGTATAATAAAAATTACTTCCTTCTTATTTACAGGAACACAAAGATTTCGACCACTGTACTATATCCAAAGTACGCTCTACTATATCATCAAGATCTGAATATTTTTAAAACTTCGTTATCGTACGAACGCATCTCATTTGCTACGCTTCAAGTGCAATTTCTAACTTGTTTTTTCTGTAAAAGTTGGTAAAGTCAAAACTTTTCAGCATTAACCTTGCACATAATATTTAAAAAAAAAATTCTAATGAGGAAACCAAATTGCAAGACTACGTGCTGGAATTTCAGAAATAATAAACTTAAGATAAACAAAATTTTCTAAATAAAAACATATAGCATGCCTATTTCTAAACTTTTCTGGAGGGTTCATCAAAAACTATTACTTTTTGTCAATGGCATTTGAAAAAATAATAAATGCATGCTTTTTCATAAAAGATACATTGAAGGAACTTCAAGTAAATGTTTTAATTATTATTATTTATTCTTATTTTACACTCTGAAACTATTCAATATTTTGTAATTTTTTTTCTAATAATTGCTTTTTAGGTTTTCATATTCACCGAGAATAATGAAAATGTTTTGATTGACATATGTAATAGATGTTTAAAATAAAAGGAAAACCTCTAAAAAAATAATTTTCTGACATAAAAATAATTAACTTTTGAGAACTTACGGGTATTTTTTTACTCCTTACCATCTATCGAAGCATGGTCTTTGTAATATATTTGTTGAAAATATAGAGCTTTTTGGGAGATAAAAAATTAACAATGCGGAATGCTTAATTAGTTTTCCTGACAAAAATGATGTTTATGAAAAAAACAATGTTTCTATTAGATTTTTTTTTTCCATTTTTATAGAATTTTAGTCATTATATATTTTCCAAAAATGCTTTATTTGCAGCATTTCATTAATAAAAGGCATAACAAAGTATTTTTATGTATCTCGTAAATGATTGGCTTCATAGTCATGAATAAAATTTGATGAGATTCTATTGAATAAGTAGTTTTTTTTCCTTATAATTACCGCATTCTAAACTATTCTAATATTATAGAAAATAAACTCTTTGTAATATGTATTTATGCAAAATATACCATAAATTAACATCTTCTCTTAAAGATAAAATTACTGTTTCTTCCAGTTTTAGATTTTGTAAATAACAAAAAACTAACTTTTAAACAAGAGGATAAATGTGATCACAGATTAGTCAGAGGGTCTCGTTTAATGTTTCTTTCAAAACAAGCTATACATTCATTAGAAAATCGAAATTGTTAATTCGTAATTAATAAATTCTTAGATAGATAGAAGCAGCACAATATATTTTAAAATTAATTATTATAGTTAAATTTATATAATTAATTAATTCAACCTAAATTAATAACTTATTTTAATGAAATATAAAAAGTCAAATCAAGATATTTAAATAAAATCAAAAATTTTAAATTCTTCGAAAATCCGAAATGAAAAAACTATCGAATGATTAAAAAAATAAACGAAATTTAAAATTCTGAATTATTAATAAATCACATTAGCTTTTAAAATAAAAATAAAATTCAATTATAAAAAATTTTATGAATGTCAAATGAACTAAATCATAATAATATAAACATTTTAATTGGCAACAAATACGAAATTTCTTTTGATTAATTCCCTCTTAATATCAAAATATATATATATATATATATTAATTTTATGATTTGCCATATAACACGAGATATTTAGCTCTTAGTACAAAAAAGTCGAAGATTCCGCAGACTTATACAGTCTTCGTGAACAGACTCTTGGACGGTCGGATAGACAGAGACAATGATAAATTAAGTTTCATCAGATAAACGAAATCCTAGCAAGAACTTTATTGATTATCACTATGCTTAATAATTGCTGTTTCCTTTATATTTTGAAAATGTATTATTCAGAGAGTTCCTTAATTGCGTTTAGTAATATTAATATCAATCATTTTTTAAATCATTTTAGAAACGAATATTTTAATTTTACATCATTTAAAAAATTATATTTATTTGGAATGTATCAATGTTTGTATTTAAATAAGATTTTGATATTTATTAAAACGAATGCTTCGGTTCGAATAAATAATGCATAAATTCATCGAAAATTTCATTTTTAAAAGTATTTTTTTTTAGATTTTGAACGTTTAAGTTATTTAAGAGCTTGTTTTAATTATATGACTCTTAAATTTGTGTTTTTGAGATTCAGATTGTTATTATTAATTTTTTTGATGAAGTTTTACCTCCTTCATGGAATATTGGAATATCAGTCTGAAACAAACACAAAAATATTTGCATTATCTTAAATGCAAACGGAATAGCATTTAATATCATAATGTGAAGTACCTTTACGAACAAAAATTAAGTCTAGGTAAACCATTATATCATTATTTCTATCTAAGAAGCGGGGAGGAAGCCGACGATTTTGTCATATCTCTTAATCCTCTCCTAAATATATCAGCTTTAGCTATTTGCAACGTATCACATTTCTGCAATCTCTCCGTATTCTCTTTATTAAATATCCCCTTTTACTTATACATCATGCATAGTATAAGGTAAATCTTGAAAAATCTTTGAAAAATCGAAAAAAATATATTGTTCGATTTAAAAGTTTCAGACTCTGGAGATTCCGAGAAACCATCCGTCGGCCTTTGTATGTGTCTGTAAACGTCTCCTGGAAACATGTAAACAGATTTGGTAAATTCTTAGCATATAAAAATGAAAAGAAATATATTGTATTTCATGTAACATTAAATGTATGGAATTATTTTTTAAATCCTCTTTTTTCTTACTCTCGAAACATTCCTTTTGATAAAAGTTGCATAATTTCTTTCGAAATTGTTTATTTTAAAGTGAGAATATAAAAGAAAATAAAAAAAGTATATTTTGCATAAAGAATGAAACAATCACATAATTAGTAGCCGAGATATTTTTATTCTATAAAGATGTAAATAAAAAATTACATATTATACTTTTCTTCAAAGATGCATTCACCTATAGTAATTCTTGTATTATATTAGAATAGATTGCTATTGCATTTGAAATATTAATATTTGTATATTCATGTATTCTTTTCTATGTAGACCACCACTTATGATTTCATATGAGTTAAAACACATTATATTTGATGATCATTAATTAGAAAATGCATTTTTTTTAGGGGGAGGGGGGATATTGGAGTTGGAAATTCATCTGATGCAAATCTTAAATATATATATATATGTAATGCAATATAATGACACATGACCTGTTGCTAGTCTGAAACCGGCCTTAATTGCAGCAAGTGCAACTAACTGATTAGAAATACAGGTCTTTTTATTTATTTGTATATTAAAATCTAAGGGCGTTGGCTATATTCATTTTTGGATAGTGTAGATGCTATGTCATCCAACGATTTATTCTTAAAATAACTGTAATTTGAAAGTATAGAATAAAGATAACTTGTTGACAATTCCGAAATCGTATAATCAGAAGTATGCGCACTCGATCTTGCTTATTTTCAGGTTTTTGCTTTGCAAAAGTTTAAAGAAGTGACAAATGTAATTTTTCATGATTTGAATGTTTTAAACCAATGATTATTTTTTTACACTTTACAAAAGAAATAAGATTTTTTTTTAATTTTAATTTTAGATTGTTATCATACAGTTGTTTAATCTGAAAAGCGTCATCGAAGTAACTCAAACAAAAATATAGCTATAAATCTCTCTTGAAAATAATTTCAAAGAAAGATTTTAAAAATAAAAGATTCATTAATATTTGTAATTTTATGCTCAAACAAAAACGATTAGAGATGATAAATGAATCTTGAACATTTTATTTTAAGAAATAAATCATGCATATAAATTAAAATAAAAAATTTACCTTTATATACTTTTGTATGTTATCACACTACTGCACTTTTATGTTGTGGTTTAGAATAGATAAAATACCTTATGCAACCGCATATAGATAACTACAAAAAAAAAAAAAAACTGCACATTTATTTAAAAACAATATTTAAAATATTCTGCTATTAAAAAAATAAAAATAACAATAAACCTTTAAAAAATTTATCATAAAAAATTTAAATGATAAACGAATAGAGAAATTATTGTGAAACACCATTTTTAAACTAAAAATACAATTAATGTTCGAGTTTATTCAGAACAAATAAAGAATTGTTTTAAACTATTGTAATTGCAGCTATATATTACTAATTACACATTTTTGATAAAATAATAATGTTATTTAAAAAAAAAATTCAGAAAATAAATGTATTACATGTTTATTAATCAATTTCTTTAATTATTTCATCAGACTACTTAAATAAAAGTGTTCCTTTCTGATTAAGAATTAGGAAATTGCATGTTTATTAAGCAATTTATTTTAATGTCTTTTAGTTTCAATGTATAGTTTTAAAATAAGTATATTTTTTGTATTTATGGATGAAATCAATAGCGCTGTATATCTCAATTTTATGTAAAACTATATGCAAAAAGTAATACTGTTATTTTCAGTATACCTAAAAAAGCTTTTTACACAATAACGTAATTATAAACAAACATTGATAAATACAAAAGTTATGCCAAACAAAATATTTTTTAACATAAGATCTTGTTGTCAAAAGACAAAAAAATGCGTATTATTTGAACTCATGAGAATGGATAAACGAATACTTCTACCAGTCCTTTTTTCTCGTGTAATTTGTTTTTATGAATAATCACATTATGCGTAACATGATATTATAAATTCATCACATTTAGCACTGTATATTCTAAAGATCATTTTCCATAACTACCAAAGGTGTTTTTGAAATGCACACAGTACAATATTTTTTCTCTGGTCAGAAAATTTTTCATTGGGGGATACTAATATATTTTTATAGGCTAATTCCATGGGTTTTGTAGTGTAAGTCACATAACTTATTAATTGCTATGCTTGTTAGCCACCGTTATTTCCAAAAAGTCTGCTTGGTCTTATTCAATTAATGAGAATGTGCCAATAAAATTAATGACATTTTTTTCGTTCTATTATACTGGTAGCCAAAAATCGTAGCCTTTGACTTACACTACAAGTACTCATGGAAATAGCCTATAGAAAAATTCGCCTGAAAAACATTACTCATTAAGAAACATTCATCTACTCTTTTGTTGTTTATTATTCTTTTTATTTTATTAGCATACTTTTTAAGTTCAATTCCGTCCTGAAATTTTTTTAATTAAAATTTCTCATTTTTTAAATTCAATTTCGTTTTAATTTTTTCTAAAAAAATTTCAAATTTTAAATTCATTTTCGTTTTTTTAAGTTCAAATTCTTTTTTTCAAAATTCAATTTCAACCAAGGTAAAAATATTCCAGGTTTTTAATGATAAAATAAATAAAAATCCCGACACATTAAATGAGTTTGATTAAAAAAGTGGTAGAATGTCAGAACACAGAAGCTGTTACAAGTTCTCCAGAAGCAGAAAAATCACCAGACAGAGGGGTTACACAAGAGTGCCTGAAAAACATTACTCATTAACAAACATTCATCTACTCTTTTGTTGTTTATTATTCTTTTTATTTTATTCACATGCAATGCGCATTTATAACTTAAATAGAAATTAAACTGCATAGTTTAACTGATAGCATTAAGCTCACAGGCTATTGACACTAATTGAATAATATACTTTTTTCAAACAATAGTAATTGTAAAAAATAAAGGAATCGGCGAAAAAAGTTATTTATCTAAAGTGAGGCTGGGTTTTTAACCCCCCTCCCCTAACTAATGAACCGCAAAACCTTGTCTTTGAAAGTTTTGTAAAAAAATCGGTATTCCAAATTTTAGCAAATCGGAAAATGCTGCATAAAAAACGATTTATCTAAATTAAATAAGGAGTTTAAATTCTAGGACTGTACGTGTAGTTATTGAATGAAAATGTGTAAATACGCTTTGTCATGGTGATGTGTTATTGTAAACACTGAGGTACTAAGATGAAACAAATACGCACTGATAGTGTCAGCATGTTTGGAGAAGAAAAATACGCAGGTGGTTCATTTGAACACTTGTTACGGTCAAGTATTGTTTCAAAATTGGGAAAACGCCGAGTAAAATTTATGAATTACAGAGATGCTGCTATATCCCGGTACCTTTCGAATGGTATAATAAATTTTTATCCAATAAACTTAGGAATTGTTTTAAAAGGCATTGTTTTCCACACAGAGGACATAAAGAAAAGGGTAACGGTTCAATTTCGACTACAAAGTATATTTCCACCGTGCATAAAAGCGTGTGTCAGTCGAAGGTGAATATTTCGAAGGCTATTAAACATTTGTTTGTTTTTAACTATTTGAAAATAGTTTTGTCCTCGGTAAAGAACTGGAAATCTGAAGCATATATGAATATTTTCATTGATTGAATTCCTCAAACTTTTTAATTTATTCGTTTTCTTATTGGTTTACGTTTAATGTCCAAAAATGGAATACTTCTGTTTTTTATTATTTTATTCATTTTCTTATAGCTTACGTTTAATGTCCAAAAAATGAATAACTTCTGTTTTTTTTTAATTTTATTCTTTTTCTGATTGCTTCATGTTTAATGTCTAGAAACGAAATACTAATGTTGTGTTGAGTGTCCCTTTCTAATAAAGGAACTCTGGTGTTTTGAGTGAGGTCGTGACGTCAAGGTTCTAACATGTGTGGCGCAAAAGCGACATCTATCCTTTATGCAACTCTAATTTTTAGGAGTGTGTGTGACTCCCTCGGTCAACAGTTAACTGCGGTTATGAGTTTTATGCAAATTTCTGGCTCCGTCTTCAGTTTGCAAGGTATAAAAGCTGTGAGTTGTGAGTTGGTGTTCTGCGTTGTGTGGCGTGGTGAGCCGGGATAGCCTCCAGCTAAGAATAGCAGAGCTGCCGTGTGAAGGTACAGAGGAGCCTCAGCTATCAAGTCGGGTAAGAGATAGTTAGCGCTGTGGTTGATTGAGAATAAAGTTACTGGTGCAGCCACGGGCTGTTTTCTTACAGATTAGAGTAATATTAGACAACGACTTGAAAAGAAGAGCCGGGGTTAGTGCTTCGAGCCGGACTTAATTTGTAACGTGAGTAAGCTAAATTTCTATTTTCATAGTACAGTAGAACCGCGATAATCCGGATCGGTTTTTTCATTTTTTTTCAACTTTGAGAAGCGATTGGCGAAAAAGTTTTTGTTTTATTATTCAGAATACGACGATGCAACAAGTTAATGTTAAAGGAATTAGCCAATCGCTTCTTAAACTTGAAAAAAAAGCGAAAAACCCGATCCGGATTATCGGGGTTTATTGTGTTTAGTTGTCAGAAATATTGAACTTTGGCTCCACTTCCCATTTTCCCAACTACAATAAATAAAAGTGTTGAATTTTAACTTTACTTATTTTAACTTAACTTTAGACTATGTCCTCATTTGACCGACACGTCACCGGCGATACCCAACCTCACGTCACAGTGTTGCCATGATGACAAAAAAGTATTTAAAAAAATCTACAAAAAACAATAACATAAAAATAATTGAGATACAGCTTTCAAACAAATTGCATTTAAAAGTAGATTTTTTTCTCTATACTACGGTTTAAATGTTTAATATGTGTGATCTTTAGAAGTTCAAAAAATTGCAGTACCGATAATCGTAAAACCAAAATTTCATTTTAAATTTATGCATGATTGGTACAGGGATATTAATGTTTAATCCATATGTTATTATGTAAACCACGTTTTGATCATCATTAAAATGATGTTTATTATTATTATTATTTTAAATATAGAATTTATTTATAAGTGTAAAATTTTAGTGTTTGAAAATATAATTTTCCAAACAGTCGTTGTAATTTGTTAAATTGAATTTTTTTTTAATTTATTATTCATTCCATTGTTTTAGCCTCATATCCGGAATTTAATAGACGCACCTTGTATTATATTAGTACAACATACAGCTACATATTCTCTATACATACTAAATAAACATTAATAAAATAGAACAATTAATTATAAAATAATGTGCAATGAGTAGAAAAACAGTCATTTATAATATATATAAAAATATGTTATCATATTATTTCTCAACAAAAAACATGCTAGTAGTAAAATATTTTTTTAGAAACTTGCAAAAATATTTATAAATATGATATAATTAATTTTTTTTTCTTCAAGCAACATCTGCACTTTTATCGAAAAAAACTAATTAAACATTTTACAATATTAATTTTTTTTTCCGCAAAATTCTATTCATTTTTCAATACATGTATTACAAACATGGTACGATAAATAGGTTTATTTGGAAAAAAATGTGTATTTCTAAACGATCGCTAGTACTTTATTTTATCATACATGGTGTTTTGTTTTTTTACGTCAAGAACACAATTACATTGTCGATCAAAATAATTTCATTGTTGCTATTCTTATCACCATAGTTTCATTCTACGCAAGTAATTATTTTAAGACATATTATTAAAATATTAATGTATGTCAAAATCAGATTTTTTATGAGTATGTTCTAAACATTATAATGTTTGTATCTTTAATTAAGAAAATATTGTTTTTGGAAATTAGATAAAAAGTTGAATTTCGTAAAACAATTATTTGTTTCAGAAACTTTCGTATTCCTTTCATTTGTAAGTACTGGTTTGCAAATATTTATTGCTATAAGTAGCAGTCTAAAGATTTATAAATAGTAAAAATAGATTTAATAAATTGTTTTCATGTTTTAGCTCTACCCAAATTATTTCAGTTTTTTAATACAATAAACTCTCGTTAAGACGTTTAGTCAAGGGCGACTTTTTTTTGTACTAACGAGAGTCAGTTATAGCAAGAGTTGATAAATCTGACAGTTTATATGACGTATTATCTAGATATGCATTGAGTTGTAATATCATTAACCCCTTCGAGGGCGGTGGTCTATTTTTGAACCATCTAATTTTAATTCCGAAATGCTACATTGGCAACACAATATTAGAATGAATAATTTCATTTTATTAAGCATATGAAAAAAAAAGCTTTTGCTTACTTTTTAGTAAATTTGTTCATCATTTCTGGTGTGATTCACTTACTTAGTCATTTTTCGAACGAAAATATCTTGCCCCTGAAAGATTTAAAAATTTGTTTTCTCAGAAAATTTTACGCTACTTTACGAAAAATACCAAAACAACAATAACATATAAATGTGCAAAAATAATTTCAAAAAGAAAATAATACATATTTAAAAATTCTGTTTACTCCCTAGCATACTTATATTGTTAGTAGAAGGTGTAAAATGGGAGTATATGAAAAAAAAGAATTTTTATGCATTTCGGTTCAAATATTCCCGTAGGATGAGTCGAGCAGTTATTTAAATATCTAAACAGGTCTTTTATCTTTATAGAAACGGCGCCCTAGCTCTTTGATATTTTTTTTCAAATGACTATCTATCACTTTGCTTTAATTAGCTTTATTTTTTTTAGGATAACTCTTAACCCCAGTATATTGGGTTCTTTATAATTTCCGATTCGTTGTCTCCCCACCAGTTGCCGCGAGGTTCTGACCTCCAGAATGGTAGACGGTAGGTGCTGGGTTCGAACCCAATCGCGACCGTCGGCCTAACCTTTCGGAGTTTTCCGTGGTTTTCTTCGAACTATGCGTAAGTACGGGTTATGTTCCCTTATAAATACCACCCATGGAGGGCATCCCATCCCATAGGGCCTATATCCCATAGCGTAGATAATTGGCCGACATACATACATACATATATACATACCGATTCGTTGTCCTAACAAACTTTGTTCATCTTAACGAATGAACTCTGAAACTATAGGTATTGAAGATGATACCTGTTACATGTATTTCCTGTAGATTATAACTGGGGAATTTGTATTCGTACGTAATAACGAGAAATTCATCTTAAAGGATCCTGTCTTAATGGAAATTCACTATGTTCTATAACTGCATGATTATTTTGGGAAATTTTTGTTTAATTGTTTTAGAAGCGACTCGAGTAGAATCGTAAAATGTTAAAATTTTTAACCCCTATTTTTACTCTTTTAAAAGTTTTACTGATTCTCAATCTTTATAATATTTTTAATTACGAAATGAAAATAAATAATATTTAAGGATTTTTTTTTTTTTTTTTACTTTAATAAAATTTCTTTTAAATACCTAACTGCATTGCTTATTTTGCTGACTTTACTACCTCTTTACATAAATTTAACTATTTCTCTAAACGATAGAAAATATCCATTTCACCTTCCCTTAATATGGAACTAATCTCTTTTATACTATCTACTATAAATCCTTATCACTTTTACCCCCTATCAGTAAAGTTGAAGGACGCATCGTACGGGTTCAGTTGCAAGACTTTAATAAAAAAGACAACATTCTTATGCCTGGCAGTTCAGCATTCGCTCAAAACATTCTATTCAACATCAGCTCCTTCGCTTTGTTGAATTTTTCAGCGAGACACTCAACACGGAAGTTCCTACTGCCGCCATAAACTATAATGCTGCAAAAGCATTTGGTAAATCCTGTCATAAAAACCTTAAATACAATCTAACTAAACTAAAATTTTATCCTAGATTATTACATTTAAAATACTTTTACCTTTGAGACTGCATTTTCCGATTTCTAATAAACAGCATTTTTTCTGCTGTTTTCCAATACCCTTGTGGGCATCCTTCACGCGTACTTATTGGGCTCAATTTTATTCACCATACTTTTCAAGGATATCTCACCTCTTTACGCACATATCTATATCTTTATGTGGACGAAATCTCAATATACTCCTTAGCTAACCACTCAAGCATTCATACAGTCTTTACCGGTACCTGCAGAGTCACATACATGACTTCTTGAGCTAGTTTACCTTATAGCGCATGTTAATGAAAAAGCAAAATCTGCTGTATATTACACACGCGCAGCATCAACCCTAACAGAATTATAATTAATAAAATATCTATCCCATGGTCTGAAGAAGTTTAATATCTAGGAATCATCCGGTACCGTAGATTAACCTGGAGCAAGCACGTTCATTTCACAAAAACGAAAGTTGTTTGCGCAGTCGTCTCTCTTAAACATCTTTAAACAAGTCGAACCCCTTCTATATATAGTAAACGTCTCCTCTATAATTCTTGTATCTTACGTATAATAACATATACTAGTCTGGTGTGGGGCTTCAGCTGCATCTCCTCAATAGAAAATCTTTATCGGCTGCACATTAGACATTTACGTGTAATTACGTACAGCTTTAAACACATACGTAAAGTCACGCGTCACTTACGTGACTTCATTATGGATCTTAAAACTATAACCCTACGTAAGCACATCAACGATGCTGCATTTTTTATAGTAAAATGTAGAATTTTCTTAACGCAATTATAGCGGAGCAACGTTATCATGACAGCTTCGAGTTTCGACATTGTAAAGGTCCCGATCCTTTAATTATATTATAGGCATTCAGTGTTCATTGTAAATTGCTTTCTGCCCATTTCGTTCAATTTTTTTACTTTTTAAAATATATATTCATAAATAAAATCATAAATATATTCTCCCCCTTAATATATACACATGTATATATATCGCTTTGATTACTGCCTTTTTTGGTGTGTTTGTATTATTAATGATTAGCACATATAGTCGTCGTTTTGTCTGTACGTCCGTCTGTCTATCTGACTGTCCTTCTACCCGCATATATAACATCGGAAAAACTTCCCAACTGAATCGTTTAAAATTTGAAATAGAAAATTGTTGAATTAATTTGTCATTTTTATTTTTTTTAAAAATCATGTGGGACAATTACAGGGACAATCAAAATTATTCCTTTACATTACACCCAATGACGAAAAAATGCTTTCAACTGCATTTTAATAATGTACACTCTTTAGAACATAAAAAATATATACATCTATAAAATACTTAATAAAATATGCATTCTGTACAGTCTGGGTTACAAAGAATATATTTTTTATTAAATTAGAAGGCCCACAAAAGTACTCTATTACATAATGACACAGGGGAAAATATTGTTTTCGACATGTTTTAATTATATTAAATTATTTTGTCTTTTATGAAATTGATATAAGCTGCTGCGGTATAATGCAAGTTACTTTCTATTTAAACTCCTCAGTCCTGAGACAAATTTTACGTGGTACTACAAAAAACAGTTTTAAATTATTATAAAACATCTCGAAAGAGGCATTTGTCTATATATCGATGCTTCTAATATGCTCACATTTATTTAAAAAATCTAGATGAAGTTTTAATAGTTATAGAAGCATTTAAATCAATTTTAAGGATGTATTTTAGTGTCGCTTCCAGGCGACATCAGGACTGAAGGGGATAATAAAAAGCAGATAGTATTCACAAGTACGAACATAAGATTTCGGCTACTATACTGTATCCTACGTTCTCCATACTATTACTACATACCACCCCACTAAAAATAATCTTAAGATTATCTGAAGAAATCGCCACTTTCTACAGAAATTCCACAGAAATGTGAAGAAAATTTGCAGACTTAGCTTTATCTTCAAAATATCTGCAAAATGGGCTAAATAACTTCGGATTTCCCACAGATTTTGGGCCAAAAGCTACAGATTTTCTACAGATTTTTTTTAGCGGGGCAAGATCTAAATATTATTATAACTTCGTTATGGTACGAACGCACCACATTCGTTACGTTGCATATGAAATTATGTTATAATTTTAAGGGTTCTGGGGCTTCTTAATGTCTTTACATTGCATAAACACTTGTATTATTTGCTGGAAAGGTATGTTTTGGCTTTGTTATATCTTACGTTTGTGTATTCACATTTATCAACAACTTTGTTAATTCCATGTAAGAAAGTATCGGAATTACAAATATTTTTACCAGCGTATATATATGTGCGTCTGCTACAGTACTTTCGTGTATTGGTTTGCTGATTTGTCTTCATAAACATATAACATTTCCTGAAGAATATTTTATAAAGCATGTACGGTCGTCCACCTGTGTATTGCAAGTTCAAGCAACAACATTATACACATTCAAAATTATTTGTTACAATACCGCCAATATGTATTATCGGACAAAAATGTATTCCGGAGTAACTCTAGTGTTACATCTATAGAGCAAATTTATTTATTACGTTTGACATGCAATTTCCGACTTAATATTGTTAATGTCGTTTTTTGTTAATGTGAATTTATTGCTTTATTTACAGCGCTTCCTGCCTTAGCCTGATGAGTGCAACTTCTGAACAAATGCTAACTTTTATTTATTTTTTTCGTGAATTTCTTATTTCTCTTTCTTTTAACTTATTAGACTAAAATTTAATTGTTTAACCTTTACACTGGAGCTCGGACAACGTCTATCTGATAGTGGACAGATTCTGTTTGAGCCCCAGTGTAAATAATAGTTACTAATAGGCTTTTAGATATTTTTAGATTTTTTTTTTTCGTCGCTTGAATTTTTTAGTTTTCTATTAAGTAGATTTCTATACTTTTCCATTTCACAATGGCACATGATACTACAAGGAAATTATTTCAGTATAAGACTGGGTATTAAGCCAATTGCAGCCATGAAGCCGCTCAATGCTGCTCAACTCTTCAGCATTGATCAACGTAAAAGTTATAATTTGTTAACATTTATTTCATCTGTAATTATAAATGTAAAAAAAATTAAAGTAAAAATAGTCAAATGTTCTAGAAAATAGTAAAAATTTACTAAACTTTTTAGGAAACATGAAGATTTTGAATTTCATTTAAGTAACCGCAATGACAAAAATTCATGTAACAGATACACGTTTGCACTCTAAGTCAAAAATTGTAAGCTTACTAAGAATTTTCTCAGAAACATACAATTTATTATGTAACTGCAACCACGGTTAAAATTGACATTTTAATAAGAGTGCAGTAATTTTAGAAGACTCGTTACTAATGCTACAGATTTCTGAAGGATTACAACTGAGTAATAAATAGGTTTTATATTAATTTTCAACTATTTTTTTATAAAATTCGTTTGGTAGCTTCTGAAAAATGTCTTTCGATGTTTACGGATGAAAAAATGGCAAACAAATAATGTATATATTTATTAAATATCATATATTTTTATGACATTTTTAAATATACTTTTTATTTAAATTTCACTATGTTCTTTGTGCTATCAAAATACAATACGAACTAATTGTCATAATTGTTATCTAACCGGTTTTGTATGAAATCATTAGACAATTTGATATCAACGCGAATATAAGTTTTAACGATTTATACTGTCATCAATCATTTTAAGAACAATTAAAGCAAAATGCTGTAACATTCATGATTTAAAAAAAAATGTTATCAGCAACTTTTTTTTATGCTGAGCGTGAAATGATTATTAAGGCATTTATTAAAAATACATTTATCTCTAAATAAGTGAAAAAGCAATACTCCTGAAATAACAATGTTATTTTTGTTTTGAGGCCTGTCTTTTATGTCCGTACAATAAAATATCAAAGAAATCAATTAAAGCATTAAAAAATACTTTTTTGTCAGATTGTTTTTTCAAATATTTAAACAAAAAGATATAGAAATTTTTTCGACTGATAAAATTAGAAATGAAATATCATCACAGAAAAAAAAATTATTAAATGTATTTTTGGATTGTGTAAAATATGACAAAAAGAGTTCCTGGGAAACGAGACAATCGGATTTTAATCTCACACATGGCTAATCTATGATTTATATGGCAAACTATTCTTTTGGTACATATAATTTTTTTCTTTTAATTTGGGCATCCGTCTGAAAACTAGAGAAATACCTGAAAAGGAAAAAAAAAAAAAAGATAAAAAAAAAATCATTGGAATAAATCAAAGAAATTAATCAAACTTAGTGATATACAGAGTATCCATAAAAGAAAGTTTTAGATTTGTTGTTTGTTTGGTTAGTTAGATGAAGTTTTATGGCGCAAAGTCCCATTACTGAAATGCAGAACTAAAAACTTTCAACTTCAATGATATATGATAACAATTTAATTTAGACTATATCAAATTCAAGATAAACTATCCAAACAGCAAATACTTTTTTTGGAACATCCGAAATGTCCCTATTTGACTGTTTTTCGCCAGGACGATTTCATTTTCTAAAGCAGGCAGTAAAGGATTTTAGTCTGTCGGCAAATCTTCTGAGGACTGTTATATCGTGTTTTGTTGTGAATAGGATTTGAAAGTAATTCCGATTTCTTCTTACAACTAAATTCATTTATGTTTCTTCATTTGCCCCCTCCCAAGTTTCTTGCCCTCTTTTTTGCAGTTTACTAGTTTGAAAATCCTTTCCTTTAAAAATTTGCTATGTATTAAAATTTTTTTTACAGAAATCGATTTCTTTCCATATTATTAATTTGCGATTTTGAAATTAATATTTTAAAATAAAATGGCTTTTTAGAAGTTACTTTTCGGTGAATATAATTTGCTAAGCAATTTTTTTAGATAAATTAGTAAACCTTGATCTTAAAAAAATAGTTTAATGACAGCTCGGCAAATATTAAAAATAAGTTTGATATTTAAAAATAATTATGTAATGATTTTTTAAAATTATTAGTTCTCATTCATATTATAAAAATATTTTGTTACGCAGAGCGTAATGAAGTGCACCGTTGTACTCTTATTTTAAAGACTTGGGTATAAAGACTACATTATTTTAAGCAACTTAGATTAATAAAATAAAATTAAATCACTGGATAATAACTAAAATTATGTATTTTAAAACAATAATTTGCTCCAAATCTGTTTTGAAAGTAACATTACACACTTCCTTAGTTTAAATAATCAATTTAGCACCGCATTTTGAAGAAACATATCAAAAGATTTTTTTAATAATCAAAATAATTTAGAACATAAATATTTTAATCTGTCATAAATGAATAATATTCTAATAATAATTTAAAACATTTCATGTTTTTTGTAATGCATTAATTGAACAATGTTAAAAAATTTACTCTAGTTTGAACAAATTTTGATGATCAATAGCTGCCACTATAAGATGATAAAATCTCATACCAACATTTAGAGATTCTTATTTCAACCGCGTTCCAACTATTAGAACTATGCTTCGACAGCTGTTCTAAACATTGTTTCAAGATCTCACCAACTTAAAGTGGTAGCTATGACCACCAAAATTTGGCTCAAACTAGGACAATATTTTTAAAAGTGTAGAAAATAAAGCAATTTCTTTTTTTTATTTCTTTAATCGCATCAATATTTGTTGATAATAAATAGTTTTCATAAATAGACAAAAAGGGGAGAAATAAAAGACAAAAAGAAAGAAAAACTAAATTCCCACATTCTATGTTTTTTCACAGTCCCTTTCTCATATCACAATCTTGCTAGGTAAAAAGTAACAATATTATTGTAGTATTATATAATAATTAAAATACTCAGACTGTGTAATAGTATACAGAAATTCGGATACAGTATAGAAGCCGAAATCTTTTGGGTGTCTCTGTAAATATTGTATGCTTTTTTTATTAGAGGAAGTACTTGTAGTAAGCCTAAAGAAAGTATATGAATTTCATAAATTGTGAAATAATTTAATATTATGCAAAGCGCCACAAACATTTTTCCCCTATGCCATTCTTTGTGGCCCTGTAAATTCGTAACACATATTATTTTCATCACAGATTGTACTGAATGTATATTTTTTCTACATTCTTCAAAGATTCATGTGAATGTTATGTTCGGAGGAGTTTGACAGAATTAAGATGCACTTGAAACTTTTTTTCAAAATTGGCCGTAATGTAAAAGAAGAAATTTGATTGTCACTTTAATTAAACTATACATCAGAGTTTTATAAAATTTAAAATAACATCGCAAAATTATGCAACAATTATGTATTTTAAATTTCAAGCAATTCCATTAGATAGTTTTTGCTCTGTATACGCGAACAGCTAGACATGCAGACGGACAGATGGGCGGATGGATTGTACTACGATAATAGTTGCCAAAGATTTACATAAATTTGAGTACATCTGAAAAGTAGTAATTTTACGTTATAAAATAGGCTGTTGGAGTGCCGTTATTATACCGTAAAATTAAACATAATAATATAACAGTAGCAAATAAGCTTTAATTTAAGCTAAACCTCTGGAAATATACAAGTTTTAATATAACATTAATATTACTGCTAAATGTTACATTGCTAGTTCGTTTAAGACTTATTATTGTTGATTTTAAGTTATAATACTAGCAGCTATAATGACATAAATGCCGTAAAAGCAATGTTTTGTTCTTACAGTGTGTAATCCAGTGTTTATGATCTCAAAAATGTTGAATAAAAATACTATTCTTTGTGTATGATAAATTCAGCAGATTCCTTACATGTAAATCTAAGCACATCCAGTTCATCCCAAAGGTAAGATGTAAAACCAGTCCAAATTTATTTGCAGCAAATATGGTTGATTGTTTTTTCTCCAGGGATTTGTTGAGCACTTATGACGATTGTTATTAGCAAAATTAAAGTTTTGTACGTCGTGTAACTAAAGGTGCAATACATTATCTTAATTCGCATATGGCAACAAAATGATTTGTTTTATGTTTATTTAAAAAAGAAAATTTTGTGTATTACATGTAAATGTTCAAAATATCCCTTTTTTATTAACCAAAGTGCCAAACATTCAAATAAAAAAGTAAGTTTATTGTGTTTATAAACTTAAAAATGTTGAATAATAATATTATTTTTGCGTATATAATAAATGCAGCAAAGTATTCATCCAGAAGATTCCATATGTGTTGTAAATCTATGCCCAACAAATTCATCCCGAAGGTAAGATATAAAAACCGTGCATCTTATTCATGACAAATTTCTTTGCACCAGATATGATTGATTGTTTTTTCTCAAGTGATTTCTGGAGCACTTAGAATGAATGTTATTAGCAAAATGAAAGTTTTGTATGTCATGAAACGAACGGTGCAATACATTATCTTAATCAGCATATGACAACAAAAAGAATTGTTTTAAAATACAAACAATGTTTATTTAAAATACAAACGTTTGTGTACTAAATGTAAATGTTTAAATTATCCCTTCTTTATTAACCAAAGTGCCATACATTCAAATAAAAAATGTAAGTTTATAGTATTTATAAAGTCAAAAAATGTTAAATAAAGAAATATTATTCTTTATGTATAAAGCATGCTACAAAATATTCATTCAGCAGATTCATTATTGGGATCCACGCAGAAAATGCATCCCGAAGGCAATTTATAAAAACCGTCCAATTCACGAAAAGCTTCCTTGTAGGAAATATGATAGACTTGTTATTCTTTAGTGTTTTGTTGACCACTTAGCGTGATTGTTATTAGAAAAAATGTTTTTTACGTCATGTAACGAATTGTACAATACATTATTTAATCAACATATGACAAAAAATATATAATTGTTTGGTAATTGTTCAAAAAAAGAAAATTCGGCGTATTACATGTGTATGTTTAAAATCTTCCTTTTCTAATGTTAAAAATGACATTACGCAATAGAGAAAAAAAATAAGTTAATATCTTTGCATCAAAATCACATTCATAATCAAAGGTAGAAAAAAATAAATAACAAATAAATATAAAGAAAAGAAAACACTTGATATCAGTCTTGTTCTATTGTATATAGAAAAAATATACAAATGTATATATGTATTTTTTCACTTAAATTTACTTTACTGCGTACTTTACGGTTTATTACTGTTGATTTTAAGGTATATTATTAGCATCTATAATGCCAGCAATGCCGTAAAAGCAACATTTTGTTTTGTAGCTTTTAACCCGAGAATTTTGCGTTTTATTACCAAGTTTTTATAAACTCACAAAAAAATGTTGAGTATAAGAAAATATCATTTTTTATGCATAAGTTAAGCAGCAAAATATTCATTCGGTATATTCCGTATTGGGATTTAAGCAGCAAATTCATCCCGAATGTATAGAAAGTATAGAAAGCACGGAAAAAACCGTCCTTTATGTTTACGAAAAGTTCTCTTTAGAAAATATGATAGTTTGGTTATTCTTCGATGTTTTAGTTTTGTTTAGTTTTGTTGAGCACTTAGAACGATTGTTATTAGCAAAATGGAAGTTTTGTACGTCATGTAACGAATGGTGCAATACATTATCTTAATCAGAATATGACAAAAAAATTTCATATCTATTTAAAATGCAAAATTCTGTGTACTACATGTGAATTTTCAAAATATTCCTTATTCATTATTGAAATGGCATGTACGGAAAAAAGTAAGTTGCACGAAAATTGCATTAATAATGCACCACAAAAGAAAATAACTAGATGTCTATGTACTGTACTATATGTCTATGTTCAAATCTTTCTTTTTCGCTATTCAAAGTGACATATACGCAAATTAAAAAAGTAAAAAAGTAAAAAAAGTAAGTTTATATCTAATTTAATAGAGAATATACAATTGTATATATAGAGTTTACTTGTGTGTATATATATAATATATATTTATATATGTAGCTCACATTTGTTTTCTTTATATTCGAAAATTTAAAGAAATCTCCATTTGCATAAATCTTCAAACGTTATGTTGCATATACATTAAAGCAAACTAATTAAAGTAAGTAATTGTTAAATTAGTATTATCAATTATTTAATTAAAAATAACCATAAATTAAGGTACACTGATTATGTTCGCAATTTCCATAATTTTCCAAAAATGCTTTTTTTTTTTGGTGGGGGAAGAGTTCATAAAATGTTGAGTAAGAAAATACTATTAAGAATAAGTTATTCAGCAAAATATTCATTTAGAAGATTCCTTATTGGGATCCTCGTAAAACAAATCATGTCGAAGGCAATGAATAAAAAATGTCCTTTACATTCACACAAAAACTACCATGCAGCAAATATGACAGATTGGTTATTGTTCAGTGTTTTGTTGAGGACTTAGAATTAATATTATCAGCAAAATGGAAGTTTTGTACGTTATGTAACAATTGGTACTGTACATTATCTTAATCAGCATATGACAACAAAAATTATTGTTTATATTTATTTAAAATAGAAAATTAATTCTGAGCAGTATTTAATTCTGACCAGTATATGTGAAAGTTCAAAATCTTCCTTTTTCATTATACATATACGTGCATATATGTGGTATATACGCAAATAAAAAAAAGTAAGTTGAAGTAAAAAAAGTAATCCTCTCATGAAAATTACATTAATAACGCGCAAGCAAAAAAAAACTTGTTATCAATAATGTTTTTATTTATAGAGGAAAATATACAACAATACACATGCATTTTTTTTTCTTTTTTAAAATTTTATAAGATTCATTTTGTCTTAAGCAATAATCCATACAATAAAGTAAATCTGAGTTCAAAAGTTCAACAGCTCATTACCCTTTTGTTTTCATTTTTTCCATACATACATTTCCATCAATTATAAAACGCTATGTTTTTGCATATAAATTAAAAACAAAAACGACAATAAATAATTAAAGTAATGAATTTAAAATAATAAATAAAATATTCTTAATACCTAATAAATTGTTAAAATAATATTATCAATAATTTCTCTAAGCAATATGCATAATGTAAGATGTACTTTGTCAATGATTATGTCCGTATTTTCGATAATTTCGAATTTTATTTTTTTCCATTTAGCAGTTGTTCAGAAGTTAAGAACAAATAAATTAAATTTACAATTTAAAGAGTACATTTTTTTCATGAAAGATTTATGTACGAATAATCCTTATGCTTTTTTCCTGTAAGATAACGCAGTACATCTCAGCAATATATGTATTGATTAGACAGCCAACTGTGTTATCATTATAAGTAGTTATTTTATCGTAATAATTTGGAACAATAGCAAATAAGTCAAATTTCAATATGGGTTTCTCAAGATTGATATAATGCTAGAACAGCTTAAAATATTTTTTCTAATTTACTTTTTGTACTTTTTATGAATTCGGTTTTTCCGGCCGTCTGTGAGTCTGTCCGTACTCCCGTTTGTGCCAATATTGTGCAAAGCTTTGTGTAATTTGCAAATAGTATTAAGGTTCATTATATATTTTTTGTACTTAACATAATGTTAGTAATTCATTTACAGGAGTACTCTTGATAAATGCGCTCAGAGAATTGTCTATATAGAAAATTGATTGTTATGTGTTTTAATAAAGTTATGCTATTTTAAAGTATTGAAATTAATGTACACCAGATCGTAAAAAATAATAATAATTTAAAGTAGGCGTGCGTAACATTTTTTTTTTTTTTTTTTTTTTTTTTTTTTTTTTTTTTTTTTTTTTACAGTGACATACAAATGAATTATGCTACAGGGTGCGACCGTTTTACGATTGATGTATACAATTTCCGACAGCACCTTTACTGTTAAATATGACTTCATTTTTACCAATGGAAAGTATTTACCTGTGCACAGTTTTGATCTAATTTATTTTATTGTTAAATTGCAATTTATTTGATAAAACACTTTTCTGTAAAGTGATCCGAAAATTAAGTGTTAATCACATTGGATTTATGTGTTTTCTTTTAAAAAGAAGAACAGCTGATAACATAGGAATATTTTATTTTAAGCAATACTTTATTTAAAAGTAGAGGTGCGAAAACTGTGCGAATAAATAATATAAATATGCAATATCTCAAAAAATAAATATTAAATAAATTATTGAAAACTATGAAAAAGTAATATTAATTTTCCAACCATTATAACCATTTATTCATATTTTAATTCAATTTTTTAATTGCTTCATTCTGTAGTTCCTTTAACTGTAGATGTACGCCATTTTTTTGTTTGTTAATCATTTTCTTTTAGAGCTTTATGTTTGAACGCATTACAATTGCAATTTTTACTTTAAAATACACATACAAGTTTACAAAGCCATGTAAAGTATAACTTTTTTATTTATTTCGTTGAGCAACGAAAAAATGTTTGGTTATTTAATTACACAATTTTAGAAATTAAGAAACACTAACGGCAGAATTAAAAAATCTTTTTTTATCTAATTCATATTTTCAATGTTTTTTTTTAATTTATTATTAATGCTTTGTTTTATCAAATTTAATTTGTTTAAAGGGAAATATAAAACTCTTCATAAGATCAAAAATTATGAACAAATATATTTTTTTAAAGAAACGTGAACAATGATAGTCCTGTGGAAGTTTAAAATAATTTTAATGAATCAAACAATCAGTTCACCAATTTGTAATCAATATCAAACATCTAATGCATGTTTACTTGTTCACAATTTCATGTAATAATAACTGCATCATTTACATTATTTTTAAATGAACTTCTATAGTTAAAAAAAATGTTAAGGGTCCAAAGAAAAACCCATAATTCAACCAATTTTATATATTTGTTTAAACAGTGAGATGACTTGAAAAATTCGATTTTTATTTATTTATTTTTTTATTTGCAAACAAGGGTAAAGATAATATTTTGAAAACACATTAATAGATTATTGTAAAAAAATAGAAGAAGGATAGAAAAATTTAAAAAATATATTGAAGAAAATCAGTACGAAATAGAGAGTACAATGAAAGTAGAATCTAGTAAAAATTAAACTAGGAACTCAAAATTTACTACTACCATAATTACTTCTCCTTTTTTTAACTAAAAAGCTTTACCGCAGAATTAATTAATAAACAAATAATAGTTTTACTATACTAGAAAATATATAATTACAAGAACGTACATTACTTACAATTAATACCACTGATTTCAAAACTTTATCATTTAATATTTTTCTAAGAGAAATGTTTCAGCAAACATAAACTCTTGCTTAGAACGTATTTAATTAAAATTTTCTGTCAGATGTTTAATTAGTAAAGTTGTGGAATTAAACTGCATTCTTAGCATAGCTTGAATAACATTCAATATAACAGTTTGTCGGAAAAGTAAAGAATTATCTTGTTTCTAATAATAAGTTTACTTTTCTAGGGATTTTACGTTAAAAAAATTCTATTTAAAATTTTGTTAAAAAAATACTGTAGTTTAAAATATGCAATGGTGTATATATTTTTTAATGTTATGCAAGTACTTCTAACTTCTATTCACAACATTTTTTCCATTGTACGTTGTACTTTTCTTTGTTCATTTTTTCTTATTAAATAACTAATTTTCAGGGTCTTAATGTATGATAGCCGAAGTCGTGTCTAAGTCAGTATATTATAGATCGCACAAATCTATAATTGTACAAAATTTTTGGAATCTATGGTAAAGTAGATTTGATACTTAGGCTATGTTTCACAATGCTTTAATTTTTAATGAGTATTTAATGTAAAATATCCCTAAATTGACAATTGAGAATTAATCATCTTTGTTTCTTTATTATTGCTAGTTATCTATCGGTATTTACATATGTAGAACTCTGTATAGTCTCTATTATGGCGAGATATACAGGAAATTTTACAAATGATGAGCAATTCTGTAAGATTTGATATCATACATCCAAAGAAACAATATTCATAAAAGAATACATTGTTGGAAATAAAATGCAAAAAGGGTTCAACATCTGGAAAGTTTGTCTTTGCCAATTTTAAGGCTAACATCCTGTGGAAGTTAGCGAGAGACGAACAACCCTACTAATATGCAAATATGATATGGAAAAAAAAGAAGAACGCGTACACAGAATTTCATCTTTATTAACACATAAACGCCTCTTAGTGAGAGAGTTAGCAACGTTTTCGTCACTTTATTTTAGCGAATGTCATTTATTTGTAAAAAATGCAGTATATTTTTCGTTATTAGTAGGCCTATACTAGATTTTCGAGACACAAATTGGTTGCAAAGTTAATGTCAGACGGCTTTAAATCTGGCAACGATTGCACTGGTTTGATATGTGGTTTAAAGTTTAAAAATGTATGTCCATTCATGACATTTTAACCAGCTTGACAATTACAGCATATGGCACTTTGTCTACACACAACCTATAATTAATTTGCTAGACACAAATTTAACGCCAGACGGTTTTGAATCTGGCAGTCAAAGTACTGGATTCAAGAGTGGTTAATAATTTAACAAAAATATGTCCCTTTCCCGTCATTGTAGCAAACTTTAAAAAACTTTGCTAATTTTAAAGCTAACATCTTGTAGAAGTTAGCGGGAGACGAACAACACTACTAAAATGCAAATATGATATGGAAAAGAAGAAGAGAGCGTATACAGAATTTCGTCTTCATTAACACTTATCCGCCTCTTAGTCAAAGAGCTAGCAAAGTTTTCGTCACTTTATTTTAGCAAGGGTCATTTATCTACATAATCTTCCGTTTTAGGGTGAAGTAAGTATGTGTACGGTCTGACTAGTGGAAGACTTTGCGCTCCCTTGCAGGCATAAGGATTATACAAGCGAAAAATCCATTATTCCATTACGTTAAAAACGTTGCTAAGAGCCCACCAAATCACAATTTATAGGTAAAAATATCATAAATCAGAATGAGGTATATCTTCACGTCTTAACCCCCTCAGTCCTGATGTCGCCTGGAGGCGACACTAAAAAACACCCTTTAAATTAATGTAAATGATTCAAAAATTGATAAACCCACATCTAGACATTTTTTATAAATGTGTGCATATTAGAAGCGCCGACATATTGACTTATGTATCTTTAGAGATGTTTTATAATAATTTTGAACTATTTTTTGTAGTGCCGTGTAAAATTTGTCTCAGGACTGAGGAGGATAGTAGCGAGATTGAAAATTGAAACATATTATTATTTCACTATCAAACAACCCATAATTAATTTGTAAGACACAAATTCGATTGACCTGGTGGTTTAGAATATGACTGTTGTAAAATGAAATGAAGTGAAACTAATTGAACGCGTAAATTAAGAAAATGAAAATATCGTCTGATTTTATTTATTATCTTTCGAAGAACTTTGACAAGTGTGTGAGAACGATTGAGTTCTCTGAATGTAATGAAGGAATGTGCCTTTTAGATGGAATTAAACTACATTTTTTATAATATATGGACTTTTAGATGAATTTGAACTTAGAATAAGTTTATCTCAACAGATGATTAACCATTTTAATTCAAAGCTCCGCGCATCGCATAGATGCAACCCGCAAATGAAGACTTGCATGGTTAGTGAGTAATTTTTAAACTAACCCTATTTTCGAATTCTAACATACTGGTACCCTCGGCGGGACAGGAGTTTTGAATTTCAATTAATTTTAAATGAAAAAATGGATCTGAGTAGTTTGAAAACTCAGAGAAAAGGACTGAGAGCTGCTTTTACTCTCACGTTTAAGAAAATTGAAACTGAATTAACTAAAGAAATATGTGAAATTAAAGAACTTTCTATTCTGAAAACTCAACTGTTTGATAAATTTCAACGGATGGACACTTGTCAAAGTAAAATTTCGGAAATATTGTTAGAAGATAAGGACGAAAAATTGTTTACCGAAGATTTTGAAAGTGCAGAAGAATATCGAGAAAAATATATAGAAATATGTGCACGTATTGATGAAAAGATACAGGTTTCTTCATCTCCTGGCGAAGAAGTAAAACGCAAATTTAAATTACCGGAGATCGAGCTGAAAAAGTTTAACGGCGAACCAAAGGAATTTTTATCGTTTTGGAGCCAGTTCAAGAAAATACACGAAGACGATTCTATTGCCGCTGAAGACAAGATGCAGTACCTATTCCAATGTATGGAACCGAAATCAAAAGCGGAGCGTTTAATATCAAGTTATCCAGCTACCGCGGAAAATTATCCGAAGGCTATCGATCAATTAAAACAGAGGTTTGGACGAGATGATCTTCTTGTGCAAATTTACGTTAGGGAATTATTAACCCTCGTAATGAAAAATGCCACTGCGCCTAAAATGAAAGTTGACTTAGCCTCTTTATACGATGAATTAGAAAGCAAACTTCGTGCCTTAGAAAGTTTGGGAAGAACTCAAGAGAAGTATGGAGACTTTCTCATGCCCTTGGTTGAGAGCTGCCTGCCTGAAGATGTTCTTTTGACCTGGGAAAGAAGTCGAAATCACGATACATATTCCAGTGAAAATTCCAGGACTTTAAAAAATCTGATGGACTTTCTACGCCAAGAAGTTCAAGGAGATGAAATGGTGTTTTTAGCAAGAAAAGGTTTTGATTCTATTGTTAGAAAAAAGAACATTTTATCTGAAATTATTAGCAAACCTGATCCAGCCACCGCCTCTGCATTGGTGAGTATAGAAAATAAAGGTAAGAAAAACAATTGCATATTCTGTGATAGGTTTCACCCCTCTAATAAATGTTTTGGGGCTCAAAAAATGTCTTTAACTGATAAACAAAAGATTTTGTTAAAAAAGGGGATTTGTTTCACTTGTTTGCAAAAGGCTGGTCATCTGAGTAAGAATTGTAATATTAAAAATAAATTAAAATGTAATTATTGCCATAAACCACATTTTGAAATAATGTGTCCAGAACAAAATATAAATAATAATCAAGATGATTCTTTAAAATCTGAAAATTCTCTTTCTAATTGTAGTAGAAATAAAGTTGTGTACATGCAAACGCTTGGCGTGCGCATTCGATCGCAAGGTCGCCAAAAAGTCGTACGCGCACTGCTGGATTCAGCGAGCCAAAGTAGTTACGTAAGCGAGAGAATAACGAAATCACTGAAAATGCATCCTATAAGAAAAGAAATAATTATTCACGCGCTGTTCGGGGGGGATGAAACGGAACCTAAAAAACATGATGTGTTTTCGGTAGAAATCAGTGAATTAGATGGAAATAATGCGTTTTGTTTTGAAGCATTTTCCGAAAAAAGGATTTGCGGATTTGTACCTAAAATTAAAGATTATAGAATATTAAATGAATTAAAAAGAAATAAAATAAATCTATCTGATGATTTTTGTAAGGAATCTGAAATTGATCTTTTGGTGGGGGCTGATATGATAGGAAAATTATTGACAGGAAATTTAATTCAATTAAATTGCGATTTGACTGCCATAGAAACCAAGCTCGGTTGGACAGTGATGGGGAAACAAACGTGTGGCAAGAAACATAACGTTTTGACAACATTGTCTATGCACGTTAGAAATATTCCTTTGAATGAATTATGGGAACTTGAAACCATAGGAATTTCTGACCCCATTCAGAGTTTTGAAAAGCGGGAAAACTTTGATTTAAACGATTTTAAAGAAAAAATGAAAATTCTTCCCGATGGCAGATATGAAGTAGGGCTTCCATGGAAGTGTAATTTTAAGAATTTGCCCGACAATAAAGTTTTAGCTCGGAAGAGATATGAAAAAATGATCAATAAATTGAAATGTGGGGGATTTTTCGATGAATATCAGGAAGTATTTAAGAATTGGGAAAAAATGAATATTATTGAACGTGTTCCAGAAAATGAATTAAGTAATAAATGTCATTATTTACCGCATAGGTCCGTTATCAGGTTAGATAAGGAAACCACAAAAATACGCCCTGTATTTGATGCATCTGCTTCTGAGAAAGGGAAACCCTCGTTAAATGAATGTTTGTATAAAGGCATCAATCTTATAGAATTAATACCTGATATTCTTGATCGTTTTAGAATGTATCCTATCGGTATAACTGCAGATATAGAAAAGGCTTATTTAATGTTATCTGTTATGCCTAAAGATAGAGATTTTCTTAGATTCTATTTCCCATGTAATGAAGGACAATTGATTTATAGACATTGTAGAGTTGTATTTGGTGTCTCTTCTAGCTCTTATTTACTAAGTGCATCTATAATGCATCTTTTAGAAAATAGTCCTCCTGAATATAAGGAAACTGCTGAAAAATTAAAGTGTTCATTTTATGTAGATAATTGTGTATCAGGTGTTTCTAACATTAATGAAGCTGAAATGTTTATTGAAAATGCAAAGTTATTAATGTCTAAAGGGTGTTTCAATTTGCGTTGTTTTGAAAGCAATGTAGCTTGCAAGAATGTTGATAAATATTCTGGGGATACTTCAGTTTTGGGGATTATTTGGAATTTAGATAATGATTCTTTGAAATGTTGTTTAGATTTAGAAATATTAACGTGTGAAAGGAAAATTACTAAGAGATTAATTTTGAGCATTGTGCAAAAGATTTTTGATCCTATCGGTTTATTCTCTCCTGCTACATTGCTTCCAAAATTATTGCTACAAGACTCATGGAAACAGAAAATTCCATGGGATCGAGAATTACCTTGTAACATTGTGAGTGCTTTTTTGAAATGGTTGAAGAATATTGATGTTTTAAAAGAAGTAGCTATACCTCGATACTTAGAAATTAATGCTTCATCTGAACTTCATGTTTTTGTTGATGCGAGTAAAGGGGCATATGCAGCATGTGTCTTCGCTAGATCAATAATTGATTCCGATGTCAAGGTTACGCTTGTTAGAGCGAAGTCTAGGGTTGCTCCTCTCAAAACTTTGAGCATGCCGCGTTTAGAGTTAATGGCTTGTTGTATAGGTACTCGACTTGCGAGTTCTATCATCAAGGCAATAAATATGCCAGGTCTGAAAATCACATTCTGGTCAGATTCTACTACCGCAATTTGGTGGATAAAGGAACATGGGAATTGGTCGGTTTTCGTGAGCAACAGAGTCAAAGAAATTCGACAGATGTCCAATATAGAGTCATGGAAGCACGTTCCAGGAAATTTGAATATAGCTGATATACTTTCACGTGGATGTTCTCCGCAGAAAATGCTTGATTCGCGATGGTGGGAAGGTCCTAAGTGGTTAAAAGAAAATCCTGAATGTTGGCCAATTGGCGCGATTGACTGTCAGCCAAAAGATGTTGATTTAGAAAGAAAAAGGATCGAAATTACGAATATTGATCTAGCTAAAGACACACCCCTTTGGCTCTTAGATAATATATCTAATTATGATAAGATGATAAGAATATTTGCTTGGATTCTGAGATTTGTAAATAATTGCCGAAATGTTTCTAATAAGTGTAAATATTCTAATCTTACTCAAAATGAAATTGAAAATTCTGAAAAATATCTAATCCGTTTAGTTCAGAGCTGTTATTTCTATAATAAAAGGTCATTAAATGATATTGTAACATTCACAGATGATAATGGAATTTTAAGAGTTAAAACTAAAATAACTGAAAGAAATGACCGAGAATCATTTTTGTATCCAATATTGTTACCAGGCAAATGTGAATTTACTAAATTATTGATTAGATCAGTACACCAAAAGAATTGTCATGCAGGTATAAGAACAATGCAATCTTTAATAAGAGAAAGATTTTGGATAATTAGAGCTAGAAGAACTATTAAAAATGTATTGTACGACTGTATTGCATGTAAACGTTTTAAGGTAAAGTCTTTGTCAAGCGAACCAACACCTTTGCCACCAGATCGCGTTACAGATTGTGCTGTCTTTGAAATTATTGGAGTAGACTTAGCCGGGCCGTTATTTCTAAAAAATGGCGAGAAAGTTTGGATAGCATTGTTTACTTGTGCCGTTTATCGCGCGATTCACCTTGAACTAGTCAATTCGCTATCTTCTGATGCTTTCCTGCTAGCACTTAGACGTTTTATAGCTAGACGCGGTAGGCCCAGCACTATTTATTGTGATAATGGAACAAACTTTAGGGGGGCTTCCAATGAACTTTCAAAATTAAATTGGGATAAAATTTTAAAAGAAACCATGACGCATAAAATTGTTTGGAAATTTATACCTCCCACCGCAGCTTGGTGGGGAGGCTGGTGGGAAAGGTTAGTTCGCATTGTAAAAGAATTGTTAGTACGTACTTTAGGTAGATCTGTATTGACTTATGAAGAATTGAATACACTTATATGTGATTGTGAATCTGTGATTAACTGCAGACCTCTAACCTATATCTCAGAGGACCCACTGGAGCTAGTACCTCTCACACCCGCTATGTTTCTTACTGAAAACCGAAGTTTCAGCAATTCGGATATTATCGAATTAGATTCTCAAAGTTTAAGGAGAAGGTTGAATTACAGAGCTAAACTTCTTACCGATTTTAGGCAACGTTTTAGAAAAGAATACCTCAGCGAATTAGTTCAAAAACATACTGAAAAATATACACGTGAACCGCGAGTGGGAGAAATAGTCTTAGTTGGGGATGATAACAAAAAACGTTTATTTTGGCCTTTAGCAAAGGTGATTCATTTAATTCCAGGACGGGATGGTAAAGTTCGTGGTGTTAAGTTGAAAACTCAGCACGGCACGGTTTTACGTCCGGTGCAGCGCATCTTTCCTTTGGAAATATATTCGAATGAAATAATTGAAATTGCATCCAAACCGTCGGGTGAAGAGAAAACTAGTTCCAGTGAGCATGATGATCATGAAAATGTGTCTTCTCCTGATAGTGTCATACTTAAGAAATATACCTCTTCTGGAAGATGTGTAAAAGCTCCAAAGAGGTTGGATCTTTTTAATAATAATTGTTATGTATTTGAAACTCTCCCCAAGTTTCAAAGGGGGGAGGATGTTGTAAAATGAAATGAAGTGAAACTAATTGAACGCGTAAATTAAGAAAATGAAAATATCGTCTGATTTTATTTATTATCTTTCGAAGAACTTTGACAAGTGTGTGAGAACGATTGAGTTCTCTGAATGTAATGAAGGAATGTGCCTTTTAGATGGAATTAAACTACATTTTTTATAATATATGGACTTTTAGATGAATTTGAACTTAGAATAAGTTTATCTCAACAGATGATTAACCATTTTAATTCAAAGCTCCGCGCATCGCATAGATGCAACCCGCAAATGAAGACTTGCATGGTTAGTGAGTAATTTTTAAACTAACCCTATTTTCGAATTCTAACAATGACAGTGATGGTGTCGGATTGAAGAGTGGTTAATAATTTAAAAAAATATATTGCCAGACACAAAATCGGTTGGAAATTCAGTTTCATACGGCTTTAAATCTGAAACAAAGTGCCGTTTTGATGTGTGATTTATAAGTTAAAAAAATATGCCCCCTTAATTTTTTGCAAGTTTTTGGCTCTCAGACAATCCACTATTAATTTATCAGACACAAATTTGATTACTAAATTAATGCCGAACAAATTTAGATGAGGCAACGTATGTGCCATTTCATCACTAGGTGTATCAGTTTTCAAAAACCATGTCACCTTCATGTCATTTTAGAAAACATAAAAATTGTATATATTATTCTTATTATATTATTCTATATTATTGAATATATTATTCTTTGGCTATTAGATGGAATATACTGAATTTTCCAGACACAAATTGGTTGAAAAGTTAATGCCAAAAGGCTTTAAATCTGGCAACGATTGTACCGGCTTGATATGTGGTTTAAAGGGTTAAAAAAATATCCCCTTTCGGTCATTTTAGACAGCTTGAAAATTACAGCGTATGAAACTTTGTCTACACATAAGCTATAATTAATTTGCCAGAAACAAGTTCGATTGCAAAGTTAATGCCAGACGGTTTAGAGTATGGCAGTCTAAGTACTGGATTGAACAGTGGTTAATAAATTAACAAAAAGATGTCCCCTTTCCATCACTGTAGCACACTTTAAAAAAACTTTTATAATTTTAAAGCTTACATCCTGTAGACGTTAGCAGGAGACGAACAACACAATTAACATGCAAATATAATACCGAAAAGAAGAAAAAACGCGTATTCAGAATATTGTCTTCATTAACACACAAAAACCACTTAGACAAAAAGCTAACAACATTTTCGTCACTGTATTTTAGTAAGGGTCATTTATTCATATGGTCATCCGTTTTAGAGTGTTGTAAGTATGCGGATAGTCAGAGTAGTGGAAGACTTTGCATTCCCTTGCCGGCGTAAGTATTATACAATTGAGAAATCCATTATTGCATTGCGTTGAAAGCGTTGCTATGACCTTGCCAGATCACAATTTATAGGTAAAAATATCATAATTCAGAAAAAGGTAAATCTCCAAGTTATATTAGCAAGATTAAAAAGTGTAACATATTATTCTTTGTCTATCAAACAACCCATAATTGATTTCTCGGACACAAATTCGATTGCAAAGTTAATGCCGGATGATTTTGAATCGGACAGTGATGGCGACAGATTTAAGAGTGGTTGATATTTTTTAATAAAATACCTCTCCTTCCTGTCAGCAAATAAACAAACACTCAACATCCCAGCGCTTCACGCCAACCTCCGTAGCCAAGCGCTTTGGAAAAAAAAAAAAAACCTTGAAGAGCATGCAAGTCCGAAGTTGCTTCGATTTTTAATATTTCATCCTTTTAATCGCTTATGTCTTGTTTATGGAATATTTGTAAGAATAAGAATGCGAATTAAAAAATGCTTATATCACCTTTTGAATAATTATACATGCATTATGAATGCTCTGTAAGCTGATCTTTCTTTTTCCAAGCTAAAGCATTTATTTGTGAAGTTTTATGCATATTATGTACTACTAACTAGTGTTTGTACGCAAATACATTACAACAATTATTACCTGAAAATGAACAATGCATAAGTTGAAATTATTCATGCGCATAATATTGTGAACAAGTGAAATATTTAATCTTATAGATCCACTCTATAACTTTGTTCTTTCTTTAAATGATCTTAATAAATGAATGAAAATTCACTATAATCAAATTGGTTACCGGTTTAGACTATATTATAATAAGTGCTTTGTTGCTAATTGATAATAGGTTAAAATATCCAATAATGAACACAATTGCCTCTCCTCAAAGTTTTTGGTTCATAAATAACTGGCAAATAAAAAATTAGCCCTTATTCATTTACTTTCAGAATCCTCCTTGTATGCTAAGATGTTGTTATGCTGATAATCTTGATTAAACCAGGAAGAAGAATTTCTTTTTCATAATAATAGAAAACTTTGAATTTTATTTATGCTGTAATTTACAAAATTGTGTTTATTTTAAAGATTGCAAGACCAGTATACATTAATGGAATGCTCACTTACTTTTCTTTTATGAGCTACTACCAAATGTATTTTCAAAAAATTAAAAATTATATTTTATTATGAGGAATTTGAAAAAGTAAAAATCTAAAGATGCTCGTTATTGAACTTGTGGCATTCTTGCAATTCTGCATTATTCCTTTAGAATGTATTTTATACTATCAATATTTAACAAACTGTATAAAAATAAATTTGTTATTTTCTGAAAATTAAAAAGAAAAAAAAACAAGAAAGAAAAAACCATGCGTCCAGCATACACAATGAAACATTTTTCAACACTTTCAGAATACTGTAACAAAATTTCGCAATTTATTAAGCTGAAACATAAAATCTACATAAACAATTTGAAAACCCAATTTCTGCAACTACCATCAACAATTTCAAAATATCAGTTTTTTTTCCTGAACTTCCTGTATATAATCTATATGTGTATATTTGATACATAGCATGCTAAAAGTTAATTTAGTTAAACGTAGTTTAACTAAACGCGATTGTATACCTGTAGTTTAATTCACAAAGTTGAAAATCTCCTTTAAAATTGCCATCAGTAAACGAAATTGTACTTGCGGTTTTTTGTATAGCCTTTTTATGTATGGGTATTTCTATGAGCACTTGTCGTGTAAGTCACATTTCTAGTAATGGCTAAATTATTGGCCACCGTTATTTTCGAAAGGTTTGAATGGCCTTATTCAATTTATGAAATATCTCTGATAAAATGAGTCACTTTTTCCTTTCTAAAATATTGGTTTTTCAAAATCGTAGCATGTGACTTACACGACATGTCCTCATGGAATTACCCGTATATAATATATAGAATTTCTACACTCTATGTAATATGAAAAAAATAAATAATAAATAAAGTAAAAACGCGCAGCACAGATGAAATCGCACTTCCATCAATTATTTTTTGAGAAGTACTGTTGTCAAATTCTTTTGTGTGTCTCTGTAAATGAACGATGAAATCTGTGCTCAGTCTATTCTACTGTTAGTGCCTTACAGTACCCCTCATATCTGTATGATTTTCAATATGCTTAAAATAATATAATATCATTAAAAATAAAACACACCGCAAACGATTTTTTCACCACAGACCGTATGAATCGGAATTCCTTTTTATATCCTTGTAAGCGTACCGTAAAGGCTAAAAAAATATTTATTTTCATTAATGAGTATTTTTAGTAAACCCAAAAACATCTAGGACAAATCAAGTTCGTAAATACTTTTGAACTATGTTGAAATATCTTGATGAACTAAGTCAACTATTGTTTCAATAATTAACACTAGAAACAGGCAGTTTAATTTTTTCAGCATCAGTCTTTACTTTGTAACAGTATAATCTTATTGTAACAGCATCAGTATTCAACTTAGTCTAATCAATAGCAACTTGTGTAGACTTAAATTAATTTGCAATTAAGAAATTCAAACGCATTTTCTTTGAAAAAGAAAAATTATTTTACTTGAATGTTTTGGATACTAAATATTCAAGTTAATTGATTATAAATATTTGCACATGTAAGCTTTAAACTATTGTACTAGAATAGAATGTAGGATACATGTTGCAAGTCGAACTTCATTTTTCCACCCAAGTGCTTGGCTAGAGGCGTTGGCGTGACACGGCACTGGGATGTTGAGTGTTTGTTTATTTGCTTCCCGTCATTGTAGTTAACTTTAAAATTGCAGTATATTATTGTCTGGCTCCCAGAGTATCTATAATTAATTTGCCCCACACAATCTCGATTGATTTGTCAATGTCAGACGGTTTTAAATCTCCAATGACTGTGACGTTTTGATGTGCGATTTATAGGTTAACAAACAATCAACTATTGATTTACCAGACTCAAATTTGGTTGCTAAATTAATGCCAAACAGCTTTAGATGAGGTAACGTATGTGCCACTTCGTCACTAGGTGTATCAGATTTCAAAAGCCATGTCCCCTTCACGTCATTTTAGATAATTTCAAATTGCAATATATTATTCGTTGGTTATTAGACGATCTATAATGAATTTTCCAGACACAATGCCAGACGGCTTTACATCTAGCAACGTTTGTACCGGTTTAATAGGTGGTTTAAAGGTTAAAAAAATATGTCCCCTTCCGGTCATTTTAGCAAGCTTGAAAATTACAGCATAGGACACTTTGTCTACACACAACCTAGAGTTAATTTGCCAGACACAAGTTCGATTGCAAAATTAATGCCAAACGGTTTTTGAATCTGGCCGTCAAAGAACTGGATTGAAGATTGGTTAATAATTTAAAAAATATGTTTCATTCACGTCGTTTTAGGAAACTTTAAAATTGCAGTGTATTGTTGTCTGGCTACCAGATAATAAATAATTATTTTTCCACACACAAACTTGGTTGAAAAGTCAATTAAAGTCGACTTTTAAACTGTAACAGTAGTGCCTTTTTGAAGAGTGGTTTATAAATAAAAATATGATACGTCCACTTCACGTCGTTTTAGCAAGTTTGAAAAATAAAATATTACTCTTGGACTGTAAGATAACTTATAAATATTTTTTTCAGATACAAATTCGTTTTCAAAGTTAATGCGAGACGGGTCGAATTCTGACAACAAATGTGTCAGTGTAAAGAGTGGTTTTGTAAATTAAAAATTATATGTTCCCTTCACGTCATTTTAGCAAGATTGAAATTGCAACATGTTATACTTTAATTATTAGACATAGTTTGTCAGATACAAATTCGGTTGTAAAGTTAATGCAGACATCGTTAAATGTTGATGTGTCATTTATAGGTTAAAAACATGCGTTCTTTCTTTTATTTTTGCCAGCTTTTGGCCCTCTCGGACAATCCGCAATTAATTTACCAGACTCAAATTTGTTTGCTAAATCAATGCAAAATGGCTTTAGATGAAGCACCGTATGTGTCATTTCTTCATTTTTCAAGATCTTCATTTTTCAAGGATTTATCATTTTTCAGGAATCATGTCACCTTGACATCATTTTAGAAAACTTAAAAAATGCAGTATATTATTCATTGCCTATTAAACGACCTATAACGAATTTTCCAGACACAAATTGGTTGCAAAGTTAATGCCAGACGGCCTTAAATCTGGAAACGATTGTCCGGTTTGATGTGGGATTTAAAGATTAAAAAAGTACATATCCCATTCCCGCAATTTTAGCAAGTTTGAAAATTACAACATATTACACTTTGCCTACACACAACTAATTAATTTGCTAGACACATATTCGGTTGCAAAATTAATGCCAGACGGCTTTAAGTCTGGCAACAATAGTGTTTGTTGAAAGAGTAATTGATATGTTTAAAACATTTGTCTACTTCAAGTCCTTTTAGCAAGCTTAAAATTGCAACTTTTCTTTAGCTATTAGATATTCAATAGTTAATTTGCAGAAACAAATTCTGTTTCAAACTTAATGCCAGACGACATTAAATCTAGCAGCTAAATTGACGGTTTAAAGAAAGTTTTATAGGTAAAAAAAAAAAGATGCGTACCATTGATGTCTGATAGCCAAACTGTTACATAACATATTACACTTTTAAGCTTGTTAAAATGACTTGAAAACGTATATATTTTTTTTAATTATAAATCACTCTTCAAATGAGCACTATCGTTGCCAAATTTAATGCCGCCTAACATTGCAACTGACTGTGTGCCTGAAAATTAATTACGTTTTGTCTGATAGCTAAAGTGTATTGTGTCACAATTTTCAAACTTGCAAAAATAACGTGTAAGAGACAAGGTGACAGTGGTTTTTAAAACTATAAACCAATCTTCTAATATGCATTTCCGTTACCTTATTTGAATCTGCCTGGCATTAACTTTGGAACCGAATTTGTGTTTGGCAGTTTACTTATAGGTTGTCTGATAGCCAAAGTGTAATATGTTGTAATTTACAAGCTTTCTAAAATGACGGGAATGTTATATATTTCTTTAACCTCTAAACGACTCATCTAACAGCATTTTGTGTTGCCAGATTTAAAGTCGTCTGGCATTGACTTTGAAACCTAGTTTCTGTTTGAGAAATTATTTATTATTTGTCTAATAGGCGAAATATTAAAGCCGTCTGGCATTGACTTTGCAACCTAGTTTCTGTATGAGAAGTTATTTAATGTTTGTCAAATAGGACAAATATTTTTAGACCTGTGCTTTAGTGGCTATTATCATTATAATCTGTTACTGCGCTGCACTATAAAAAAGAAGAAAAATGGAATTCTGGAAATATAATGTTGCCGTAATCTGTACACGGTACAAGAAAAGAAGGAGATCTAAAATCTAATTTTTGAAAAGCTACAGAAATCGGTTACTTTACAAACTAATCTAATAAAATTATACTTATCTTAACAATTCTTAATAAATATTTAATAATAGATAAAATTATAATTAAATAATACATAATAATATAATAATATTATTATATTATATAAAAGATAATAATATGTAAAATTATATTATATATTAATATATATAATACCAAATAATTCTTAATAATTAATATCTAAATAATACCTATCTAAAATATATAATTATCTTACTAAAATTTCGTCTATACCCTGGGTTGAGTTATTGCCGAAACGTCAGTAAAGGCTTACTTTGGAGACACGAAATTTTTTTGTGTCTGTCTGTCAGTCAGTCTGTCTGTTCAGCGATAACTTCCGTAAAAAGCATCCGATTGGCTTGAAATTAAGTGGGTATGTTAGTGAGGCAATGGGATTAAGCTGTATAGTTTTTGTAAGATTTGGTTCATTTGTTCGAAAAATATAGAATATTTTATTTTGCGCAATAATGCTTTTCTATGGCAAATCCAATGATTTCCATTTTTTTTTTCTTGAGAGGAAATGTCACATTACGATAAATGGATACTGAAATTTACCTTTTGAATTATTTGTATTGTTTTGAAATTTTGTCTATTCATTTGTCAGATTTTTAAAATTATTACTGTAAATTTTGGAGATTTTTTATAAATGTATTCCAATAATATAAACGAATTTGTTTTAGAGACTTCCTTATTTCAAATGTTTTTATTTCATTTTCTTTATTTTCTCTTAATGGTTGCTAAGAAACCATTCATCCTAATTCTTATTTTTATAATGTTATAAATTTGAATACGTGTAATTATTGAACGCGAAAATTTAAATAAAGTCAACGTTAAAAATGATGAATTAATGTCTTTGTATCTTTGTGTATAACTATAACATAGCCCAGAAAAGAACATAGGCTATGTTTTATTGATTTTATTCACATATTTTCCTTAATAATTCAAAATTTCCTTCTTTTTCATGCAGAATCAATAGCGATCTTTTAGATAAAATTTAACCAATTTCCTTTATCGTTGCCAAAAAAAAATTCAAAAGCTGGAATAATTTGTTAACGGCAATAAGTTTCAATTGACCAAGTTCCATTCAAAAAATTAAACTAAGAAAAAATAAATATGACGTCAGAATTAAAATAAAAATAAATATAGTGCTTTGTTAAATATTATACACGGAAATTTGTTTCGTTAATAAGAATTTTTCTGACAAAAATGGAGGCATAATTAGAAGTAAAAGAAATAAAAAAAAATGATATTTTTAACAAATATTTCACCTGATAAAATTTGACGTCATAATTGAAATAAAACAGGTATTTTATAGTAGTCCTTAAAAATATAAGAAACATGGATAGCAATAACTCATGAATAATGACGTCATTGTCGAAACTTCAGTGAAGACTTATTTTGGCGACACAAAATTTATTGTTTTACCCCTGTCAGTCTGTTCTGTCTGTCTGTCTGGCCGCGATATCTGCCACAAAATGCAATCAAATTTTCTTTTTTTTTTCGGAAACAAAATTGTAAAACCCTAAATTACTGAGTTTACACTTTCAAAAGTTCCTGATACATCAGATTTAGGTGTAGACAGGTATGTAGAAGTATGAGGATAATGAAAAATGGTTATTAAAACTGTTAGTTATCCTTATAAATCAAAATGTATGAAGAAATACAAGATATACGATAACCATTAGCAAATTGATAGAAAGTTACAAATTTAAGTTTAATGAGACTATGGGGGGTTCAGGGAGGCGGAGCCCCCCTGAAGAAACATACCGTGTTATGATAAAAAAACAAAATAATAGATCATGAATTTTTCAGAATATCCTAAAATAACTAAATCTTTAATTTAACGCTTTTGATGGCTTCAAATATCTTATTCTTATTTTATTCTTATAAATAACTAGCGGACCCGACAGACGTTGTCCTGTCACCGACAGACGTTGTCCTTCCTGGCACCGACACCAGAAAATCAAAAAAATGTACTTAAATATAGTGATACGCACGATAAACACTACGCTCTTAATTTAATTTCTTATTACAATTATGTAAGGAAATTATTTTTCACTCTTCAGTATTTTTTGAAGTCGGTTCAATTTTTGATAGAAAAGTTTATTTTTCTCTTTTTTGTTAAAAGTTAACGATTTTCTGAAGTCAGTTAATCAAAATTATAATACAGGCTATATTACTGTAAAGCACACACTGGTGACAGGAGCGGGGTTCGAACACGCGATCTCTTTCTTCGAGAAGTTGAGCTTAAATCTGGCGCCTTTGACCGCTCGGACATTCCGTCAGTACGCTATTTATCGAAATTATTCAACACTTTTAATTAACAAAAAAATCACTAACTATTAGGTTTTGCCTAATTACTAAAAAAGTACTGAATCAATTTCGACGAAATGTGAATCTAAACCATTCTCGAATCTACCAGAACGCACACACAAAATTTCATCAAAATCGGTCCAGTTGTTTAGGAGGAGTTCAATTACATACACACGCACAGAAGATTTTTATATATAAAGATGAGCATTGAAAATTTCAGGTTTTTGCGCCGAAGACATCGCCAAATTAGGAAAATGTGAATTATCTCACGAACTACTGGACTTAAACAAATTTGCTTAGTACCGTTCGATTCAGCATGAAAAAATACACTAAAATATGCTATCAGATGAAAAATAACTACAAAAGCCGATTTTTAAGGAATTTTTTAAAAGTTCGTTCTTTTATATACTCATCGTAGGGGTGCAATTTTCGAAAACCCATTTTTAGCGGCACTCGATGTTATAAGAAGTATTTTTACCCCAATTTTCAAGATTATAGGTTCGGTAGATTTTTTTGTGCTGTGATTAATACGAAATCCAAACTTTCTTTTATATATATAGATAAGGATTGAAAATTTCAGGTTTTTTGCACCGAAGACGCCGCCAAATCAGGAAAATGTGAAGTATCTCGCGAACTACTGAACTTAAAAAAATTTGCTTGGTACCATTCGATTCAGCATGAAAAAATACACTAAAATATGCTATCAGATGAAAAATAACTACAGAAGCCGATTTTTAAGGAATTTTTTAAAAGTTCGTTCTTTTTTCTACTCATCGTAGGGGTGGAATTTTCGAAAATCCATTTTTAGCGGCACTCGATGTTATAAGAAGTATTTTTACCCCAATTTTCAAGATTTTTGGTATGGTAGATTTTTTTGTGCTATGATTAATACGAAATCCTGACTTTCATTAATATATATAGCACTTTTAATTAGCGAAAAATCACTAACTATTAGTTTTTGCCTAATTACTAAAAAAGTACTGAATCAATTTCGACGAAATGTGAATCTAAACCATTCTCGAATCTACCGGAACGCACACACAAAATTTCATCAAAATCGGTCCAGTCGTTTAGGAGGAGTTCAATTACATACACACGCACAGAAGATTTTTATATATAAAGATTACATAATTCGAAAATTTTAAATTACAGTTTACAGGAAGTTGAATATTACCCAAAGTGTGTTTTAAAAAAGAAATTATGTGAAAAGCTGACGTTGAGGCTCTTGATATGCAGATTTACTAGTATAATATATTTTAGGCATCCCAATCTTCCTAATAAATTCTTAATAACCTTTCAAATCTTCCTAATAAATTCTTAATATACTTTAAGATTTTTTGATTTTCAGTGCAAATCTATATCTGTTACATGAGTTTTTCTTGTTGCCGTTACATAAAATGTATTCGGAAAATCCCAGTTTCCTAGAAAATTTATAATAATTTTATAGAATTTTTTTTTTCAGTGTATAAATACATATCTGAAAGGTTAGTCATTTTTTTCTAGGAAATTGGATTTCCAAGAACTTTTTATGCAACTGCAACAACAAAGTTTCATGTAACAGATATACGTTTGTACTGTAAATAATTTTTTTTAAAAATCTGTACAGTTATTAAGAATTTTTCAGCAAAGGAGGATGCCTAGAATTTAATATGTAATTACACGCCGGATTACAGATAAAATTTTAGTAAGAAATCACTGTAATTTTACTTGATTCTTCTGTAAAGCTTTATGTTTCTGTAGCTTTACAAAAATTAATTTTGTAGATTTACATCATAATTGTACATGTACAGTGCACGAGTAAAATTTTGCAAGCATACAGTTTATGTAATTTTATATCTGTAGAATTTATCGGGTATACATGATTTTAACTTAAATAGTTTCTAATCTTTAAAGTTTTATAATTCCTCAACGATTTGACCGAATACCTTCAAGTTTATTTAAGAAAGAAAATTTTCCGTAAAACCTAATGTACTGCTAAAATATGGTGATCGTATGAAGAATGGTCTAATCGATTATTATTTCAATCAGAAAACCATCCTGAAAACACTTGTTTTTAAAACATAATTTGAAAAATGATTTTATTCTAGTCGAACATCTATTATCATTCATTTATTTATTTTTAACTAATATTAACGTTATCATTATTATTGGATCGACTCTTAAATTTTGTATTGTCAATGAAATGTTGCTGATTCTCAACATTTGAATTTCAAAATAAAATTACTTTTTTCTATGGCGATATCTACATAAACCGGAAATACATATTATAGTAAGTGCTTTCTTTAAATATTATAGAGGTATAAGTGTTAAAAAACATGAATTTTTAGATTTTTATCTTTTATTTAATTAAGATATTTTAGGTATTGCATGGTCTATAATAGTATGATTGTATGGATAATATATATTTAGAGTGCATGGCCATATATATGGATAATATATCTTTCAGTACAATTAATTAAATAATTAAACAAATTCTAAAATTCGTATCAAGATCTTTTAATATAAATTTTCTTTAAAGTACTATCACACAAATATGTGCACTGATGAAAATATCTATAAACATAATTATCTTCATAATGTACATAAATATATTCAGAGCCATTCATTTTAAAAATATAAATGTTTTTCAAAATAATAATATTCCTATATTACATATCGCATTATGCGTATTATATTAGACTGTCATTTATTATTAGCATATTTTAGACATTTATGAAATTTCCTTTATTTTATTTTACGAAGCATTAAAAGTATTCAAATAACTGTTTCGAACATTGCAATTATTTCTTTTTCTGAATACTTAAGGATATCTTCAATGATTGTTATTGATTATTCAATAAACAATAAAAATGTATTTTCAACGAAAACCATTTACAGTGATAAATGCTCCTTTTCATCCTGACAAGAAATTTCTTATGCATCCCATTATTTGTAGTAGAATCTTATCACTTTTATTGATGATATTTTTTGTGTTATAAAGGGTATTTATTTTTTTTTTCAAATATTACGTTAGTAGGAGTTCTTAAAAAAATATTTGGAACATTTCTAATTTAAAATAATTAAAATTATATTCATCATTCTTTTTTAAGGCAGTAAAAAATAAAACATTCGTCCCAATCAAAAGGAAATTGTCATAATCACCGTCATAGGAATTAAGTATGATATCAATTTTAGGAGTTAAGCGAAACATAAACGTACTATGTAAGTATTTATTTAATTCTATTTGTATAATTAAAGGCATATCTCTACTAGAATAGTTTTTGTACTAGAGTTAAATAAGATTATAAAAATATTAAGAGTGCGAATTAGAGCAATAAAAATAAAAATGTTCAAAACCCAAAATAATGAACGTCATATTAATTATAATTTTTATTTAAGTATAAAAATGCTTTCTAGGATAATATATATATATATATATATATATATAAACATACTCAAATATATATAACAAAAAATAGTTAAACAAAATGCAAAATATGACCATATTAACATAACCACACCATTGTAAAAATTCCGTTTTTTTTTTTTTTTTTTTTTTTTTTTTTTTTTTTTTTTAAGAAGAAGAAATGAAATAAAAAGAATTAAATATTCTGCGATTGAAAAAGAACTCAAGTATATTTAACTATATTGTAAAGATTATATATTTTTTAATTAAATAAAAAATTAATAACAATTAAATTAAAAAATAGATTCGATTCTTAAATTTTGTATTGTCAATGAAATGTTGCTGATTCTCAACATTTGAATTTCAAAATAAAATTACTTTTTTCTATGGCGATATCTACATAAACCGGAAATACATATTATAGTAAGTGCTTTCTTTAAATATTATAGAGGTATAAGTGTTAAAAAACATGAATTTTTAGATTTTTATCTTTTATTTAATTAAGATATTTTAGGTATTGCATGGTCTATAATAGTATGATTGTATGGATAATATATATTTAGAGTGCATGGCCATATATATGGATAATATATCTTTCAGTACAATTAATTAAATAATTAAACAAATTCTAAAATTCGTATCAAGATCTTTTAATATAAATTTTCTTTAAAGTACTATCACACAAATATGTGCACTGATGAAAATATCTATAAACATAATTATCTTCATAATGTACATAAATATATTCAGAGCCATTCATTTTAAAAATATAAATGTTTTTCAAAATAATAATATTCCTATATTACATATCGCATTATGCGTATTATATTAGACTGTCATTTATTATTAGCATATTTTAGACATTTATGAAATTTCCTTTATTTTATTTTACGAAGCATTAAAAGTATTCAAATAACTGTTTCGAACATTGCAATTATTTCTTTTTCTGAATACTTAAGGATATCTTCAATGATTGTTATTGATTATTCAATAAACAATAAAAATGTATTTTCAACGAAAACCAATTACAGTGATAAATGCTCCTTTTCATCCTGACAAGAAATTTCTTATGCATCCCATTATTTGTAGTAGAATCTTATCACTTTTATTGATGATATTTTTTGTGTTATAAAGGGTATTTATTTTTTTTTTCAAATATTACGTTAGTAGGAGTTCTTAAAAAAATATTTGGAACATTTCTAATTTAAAATAATTAAAATTATATTCATCATTCTTTTTTAAGGCAGTAAAAAATAAAACATTCGTCCCAATCAAAAGGAAATTGTCATAATCACCGTCATAGGAATTAAGTATGATATCAATTTTAGGAGTTAAGCGAAACATAAACGTACTATGTAAGTATTTATTTAATTCTATTTGTATAATTAAAGGCATATCTCTACTAGAATAGTTTTTGTACTAGAGTTAAATAAGATTATAAAAATATTAAGAGTGCGAATTAGAGCAATAAAAATAAAAATGTTCAAAACCCAAAATAATGAACGTCATATTAATTATAATTTTTATTTAAGTATAAAAATGCTTTCTAGGATAATATATATATATATATATATATATATAAACATACTCAAATATATATAACAAAAAATAGTTAAACAAAATGCAAAATATGACCATATTAACATAACCACACCATTGTAAAAATTCCGTTTTTTTTTTTTTTTTTTTTTTTTTTTTTTTTAAGAAGAAATGAAATAAAAAGAATTAAATATTCTGCGATTGAAAAAGAACTCAAGTATATTTAACTATATTGTAAAGATTATATATTTTTTAATTAAATAAAAAATTAATAACAATTAAATTAAAAAATAGATAAATTTTATAAACTGAAAATCTGTAAACAGTCACTTAATTTATATTAAAAAAACATTCAAATAAGTGTTTAAATTATGGTGCACATAAAACATATATTTTAAAAGTAAACTTCCTGCATTGCGCTTTTTCTCAACGAAAGCAAATGCTTGTAAAACTCATTATTTTTTATCCACAATCTATCATATGCAAATGCTGCTATTTATTGCATTTAAAGAAAATGATTTATTGTTTTACAAGAAGTGATTAAGGAAAATGAAAAATTTTAAATTTTAAAGTGATAAGAATATGATTATGATTATATAATGTAATATTTCTTTAAAATGGGATAATTATTATGTAGTGACTTAAGCAAAAAATAAATCTAAATTTTAAAATAGATTACGTATAAATTAATAACCTTTTTCTTGAAATGATCTTTAGGGGAAATAAGATGCACGTCTCACATTTATTGCATTAGATTTCATGAAATGCATACCAACACTGTAAAAAAAAAAAAAAAAAAAAAAAAAAAAAAAAAAATAATGTGTAACGTTACTAAATTCTTTTCTAGGAAACTGAGATTCCTAGAACTTTTGATGTGAAGGTAACAGCGTAAAATCATGTAACCAAATCGGTTACATGCATTCGTGTTCTTAACATTATATAAAAAGTTCAAGAACTCCCAATTGCCTACAATAAATTTAAATCTTTACAGATTTTTTTTAAACAGTCATTGTCTTTATGCTTTCAATTTTTAAAAATTCTATTTTTTTATTTTTATTCTTTTTTACAAACGTGCATTTTGTTCTTTTAAATGAATATTTATCTGTAAACTCCACTTTGTTACAAATTCGAGGGAAAATTACAATATTTGGACAGTTTTAAAACATGCTTTCATTTATTCGCATTTTAATTATTATAATGAAATATATCATAAATATAAACTTAAGAAATAGATTAAAAATTAATTTTCGTTTAGAAAAAATACTTTTCAATTTTTTCTATACAATTATTAATCGAAATCGAATTCCACACATAATCGAAGTTACGGAATTCCAAAATTAACTAATGTGTTTCAGCTGATCCCAAGTGTGGAATCCACTATAATAACATATAGTTTCAACGAATAACAAATGCATATGCAATACATGGTAAATTTCTTCTTTAAAAAATCTCGATATTATTATTTGAATATTGTCATTATTTTCATTTATGATATTTAAAATGTAAATAAAAATTTTTATTTAATGTACTATTTAAAGAATACGACGAGAAAAATTATTCAGATAAATAGAAATAATTGAATTTAAAATTTCAATTTTTGACATAATTATTTGTTAAGCGAATGTTAGTTTAATAGTAGCAAAAGTGTAATAGTATTATTCTAAAAACGATATATTTTAACATTTTTTAGCATTACATTTTAGCAAATTAAGCAAGTTTATAAAACAAGTAAGGTACTTGTGCCTAATATGGACACCCTAAGGAAAATTTAATTTTTTTCACCCCTATGTACACGTGATAGGACTCCAAAAATATATGACCATGATCCCTGGACTGTTGACTATCATTATTAAAATTAGCTATCTTGTAACTATTCCGGTTTTATTTAAATGATAAAAACAAAAAATGTTAACAGATGTCCATATAAGGAACCACCAGTCCCTAATATGTGCAGGTGCCTCCTTATTGACATATTACACAGGGTATAGGGAAGAACCACTTTTCGAAGGAATTTTCGAGGAGAGGGGACAAAAAAAATGTATCTTAAAGTATTGCGGGCGAGGGCACAGTAAATATTTTCAGAACATGCACTCTAGAGCGGGGGGTCATTTTCGGTTGTGGCTCTTCGAAGACCGATGCAAAGCACCTCAGTTACTACAAAATATTATGAAATAATGTAGTTGGTTATGCTTAGCTTTTTATTTTTCTGAATATGAAGATTCACCTGCTGTACTTCCAAAGTTGACATAAGGTGTCCATATTGGGATTCGGGAATAGTTTTATTAGATCTTGTAATAAATAAATAAAGAGAACTTTTTAAAGCAGTATATGCAATAACAATCGGAAATATGTTTTAAAAGCTTTCTAAAACATCCAACTTTTCAATATTTATAGTAATTTTACAATATCTAACAACAATTTAAACTTGCCTGTAATTACGATCAGCACACCACAAAACAACAAGTTTCCTTCTAAATGGCGAACAGAGCGCTATTTTGTACTTTCCAAGCTTAATTATCTTTTCAAATGCTTTTCTTCACGGATATGTAGCACGATCTCTCTATCAAAATTGTTACTTTTAAAAATATTAGGGGTGTTCATATTGAGAGCACTGTCCATATGGGGTACAAGTACCTTATAATAATGATGGTTGTACCAAATTATGCAAAATAACAATATGCCTCTGAATTATTAACCTATAACAGTGCAGGATAGTAAAAAATGATTTATTTTACTATAAAAGAATGAAAATAAAATAAATTAGAAAAATTTAAACTTATAAATAAAAACATTTTACTACTTTTTAGACAACAATATAACGAATATTTATTATTCAAGGCACTATAAATTTTCCATAAAACCGATACATATTTTAATTTTCTTTTAATATTTATAAACAAATCGATGTTCCCTTTACAAAACATTAAGCTTCCAAATAATTGCGAAGAGCATTTTTATTATTTCTTGAAAACTTTCCTTTTTTGTCGCTACATTTATTGATTTTTCAATAAATATTAAGACGTTAAATTTTAAACAAAAGAAAAACATTGATAAATAATCTTTTTCATCGTGAAAAGAAATTATTAATGCATCCATTATTTATTTTTCTGAAGTATTTTTTAAATTACTCAATGTATTCATTGTATCGAAATAAGATTATTTATTGATATTTTAAAGATTAATATTAAAGTAATACATATATATATATTTTATTTTTTCTCATTAAAATGACAATATTTCCAGCTGAAAATTGTTGAATGCCATTCTCGTTGTCAATTTTATTAAGTATTAAAACGTAAAAAAAAGCTTCATATCAAGTAATCATAATTTTTGTTGTTTAACTATTTCATCTGAATTTTAATGATATCCGTTTAACAAAATTTTAATTATTCCAGGGAAATTTCAAAGTCAAATTTTTATGTATTCTTTTAGTGTTTTAGATTGGTTTCGCTATACGCAGATATTTAAGATAATTTCTGAGACTATGTAACAGAAATAAATATCGCATTGTTATCTCCACGATTGGAAAACTAGTCGTTGTGGCCACCGTAATATTTACCCATTATATATATGCATATATAATGTATGAAAATAAAACATTTGTAGACTATTTATGAAATGCATTGCAATTCCAAAACAAAATTTAAACACGAATTTAGGTATTTTTATAATGCATAGTAATGCTCCATTAATGAGTTGCTTATGAATCGACATCGACAAATTAAACAACGAGCAAAACTACTCAAGTAGTACTGAATTGTGAAAAAGAAACATCCTTATAACTCCAAAAATAATAATATTATGAACTAACTGTTTATTGTTTCGGATTAATATTCTCATTTCCAAATAAAATATATCTTTGAATTGAAATTTGTGTGAAATACAGGGTCATGAAAAATCGGAGAATGTTAAAAACTGGATTACAGATATTTCGGAAATTAATAATTCGATCTACTTCGTTCTTTATGCAAAATTTGTGTTATTTTATTGCCTTTTACGATCACTCATTAAAATAAAAAAATCAAAATTTTTACAAAACTTTTATCAGAACGCATTTTTTGAGAGTCCGAAAAAAATAGTTCCGTATAATCGAAGTTACTGACATTAAATAAACTTCGTCCCATTGTTACATACTAAGTACATGCAAAATTTCACGTCTCAATCGCACTTTGTTCGGGAGATAGAGCGTTTACTGACACACAGACTGACGGACGGCATTTTTTTAATATGTTTTTCGAAACCTCCAGTGTTTCAAACGTGTAAATCCGTCAAAACAAATTTTTGATTTTAAAAACGATTGCAAGATTTACCCTATACTACGTATGATGGGTAAGTAATAAATGAAAAGCAGCCAGAATTTGTCGAATACGACCACGTATGTGCCCGTCTTGAAGATGCAGAGAATAGTGGATCATATTCCGATATGAATAAAAATATGTTTAAAGCATTAGTTGAAGCATATGACATTCCGAATTCAAAGAAATTACATTTGAACTTGTAAGATGTGAAAATATCTCAAATCACATAAAGAAATTGGTGGGGAAATTAAATAATGAAACCGCCATTACCTTTACAACCGAATACAAGCAAATGCTAACAATTTTTTTCAAACAAAAAGTAAGCCATATTAATAAATTGTTTTCTGAAAGTCTAATTTCAGTTTTTAAAAGTAAAACAAAATTGCTATAACATATTAAAGATAGAACAAATTATCTGCTTGAATGTTCTTCAAAGAAGTTTATTTAAAAACCAAGTTTTTTAATTTAATTTAAAAAAAATATTTGTTAATAATTCAAAACGTTTATTTAACAATATGCATGTACAGGACATTCAAGAAAGAAAATTTTACTGTTTTTACCACTACTGTAGAAATTATATCTCCGTCAAAGCATGTGTATAATAATAAGGAAACAATATAGATGTGTCCTGGATTCCCTAGTTTACAAGCTACTTTGCATCCGGTATACATCTAATATTATTTTTAATGAAATAAGAGCCATAGAAGTATGCTTAGATGCAGCTGGTGGCCACAAAGATGATAATAAAAAAACCACAAATAAATAAATAATGTGGTCTGGTGTAAAAACGCCAGGCGGAGTAATAACGCCAAGTGCTAATATTTTGCATAATTATGAAATAATCTAGTAAATGACACCCATGTGCTCTGCGCAGAAGGGTTTTGAGTCATATAAATCGCAATAAACAGCTTCAAGTTAATTTATTTCATTTTTAGGTCTTATTGTTTTTACAAGCAACTAAAACTAACGCTTGATCTAAAATTTGCGAGATACGTTTTGTGATGTGAAGACTATTTTTTTTATCCGGAAACACTTTGTTAATTACATAAATTTGTAGTACATTTCATGGACTTTCAAAATGTTGTTGAGGATTTTGGATATCTTCTCGAGATAATTTGTAATTTAAAATGTACAGCGCAATAAGTATAACGGGGTAATAACGCCAAACCTTGACATTAATACCCCGGTTGATTCCCTACAGTGGCCGAGCTACATCCTAAATACTGATTCAAATAAACACAGTTAAAACTGTGCAATGCTTCTAATAATTCTATTTAAGCGGTTCTTTTTAAGCAAAGAGAAACTCACGGTCTGATATTCTTTTGCCTCCTCCTCCCCCCCCCCCACACACACATACACACCAATTTTTCTTACACTTTCACAAAAAATGAACATTTTCAATAGCTTAGAATGCAATTTATCAATTTCTAAATTTGTAGAGTTTCTATTTTTTGAATTGGTCAATCTACAAGCAATTATTCCAACTTATTTCATAGTTTAGTTTTCATGGCGTTATTACACATATAGGTGGGTAATAACGCCAAATAGCATTGGTCAAGAAATTACGCCATTAAATTTTATGAATACATATCTGTTAAATTATTTTTTCATATAGATAGTCAATGAGTTGCTGTATCGAATCATTTATTTGTTTGAAAAATACAAACTAAAACTGAGCCGTGAAAATTGGTAGAACCTTAACGTGGCGTTATTACCCCAGGGTACCTTATATAAATTTATATTATTTAAACAGATCTTATCTATAACAAATCATATCCTCCTTGGTTCGGAAGTATGATATGTGATAATATCGAATTGAGGATTGTAACTGGTATCTCGCTAAAAAAGATCTATAATAAATCAAATGTTATTTTATTAACTTCTGCTATCTGTAAAGCTCTATTCAAACCAATTTATGCATTTTATAACTTATTTAGACACACTGTAAAGGTAAATTGTAAAAGGATGCATTAAGTCTGAGGAAGGCAAGCAAATTTATCATGGAGATCACTAATTAAGGATTTTGTTAGTAAAAATGAAATTTAACACATAGAATGGGACTACTGTTTAATATATGTGTGTCTGAATAAGAAACTTAACGAACTTATCTCTATCGCCAGATAGCCATATAAAAAGTAGTGATTGGCAAAGAATAAACACTGAATAATCTCTTAGAAATTGTGTTTTTAAGTTTTATTATCGTACAGGAAAAAAAAAACGTTTCCATGTGTATTACTCTTTCGCTTCGATTTTTGAAAACAACACTGACTGGTTGAAATCTTTCGATATTTGAATTCGTGGCCTGGACAGTATTTAACTGCAATCTATTCAACCTTATACTTACGGTTGGCAGAGTGTTCATTTTAATCAGTGAGCCATTAAATTAAAAAAGTGAGTTACCGACTTAAAAAAAACTATAATAGATAAATCTCTACTAGATTGTGCTTGCGAATGGTCAGATATGAATAAAAACTAAGAAAATACTTTTGTTGTAAACCGCAAACTAAGCTCGCTTTCTTCACCCTGGTTGTTATCAACAATTGGTTGTTTATATCTGGGTTATTATCAGAGCTAAAGATCAGAATAAGTCTCTTGTATCTTTATTTTAAATTATCTTGGTATGTAATTGGAAATAAAATTACTGAACATGTGCAAATGTTAATGTAATACCTGAACTTGATGTTTATCATTATTATTTTGGATCATATTTTCAAATCATATACAAAATTTTACCGCTTAAACGTAAAAACAATAAAAATAACTTCTTTTCACATTTAAATGCTTAATTTATGTTTGAGTAAGGCTTTAAAACAGCCCAATGAAAGTGGGTTTCAATATTAATTAAAGTGACATGGCATTAAACACAAACATTTATTGTTTTATTTTACATACAGGTATATATAATTTTTGTAGAAGAATCTGTATTATTAAAGTACGTCACTTAATTGGGGATTCTTGAATTATATTCAATAAGAAAACAATCATAGTCAACAATATTGAAATTATCATTTCACTGTTGGCTGAAATTAACATCTATGTAATCTATCACATCTATGTAATTTGCATTAATTAAATAAATTGAATGATAGATTCAAGAATTTGAATATTATTTTTTCAAAGTGTCATACTAGACAAGCAATTTCAATATGAGCCAATGAACAATTCGTAGAAAAATGTGTTAAAACTTAAGGAAAAAATAATTACAAACTCAAATCCTTTTTTTTTCATCTATATATTTAGGAGAGAAAACTAAAATCTTATATCTTGTTGAATTTCTATAATGAATTTTTGCTTTCAAAAATAATTTCGTTTTTAATGGTAAAAGATATTTTCGTATATATTTGTAAATAATGAGGAAAGTCAGGAATTTCTGCATTATTTTCTTTGTTCAAGTACCAAATATAAATATAAATGGTGCTACTCCATCTGAATATCTTATAATAATATCTATAACTTTCTCATTAAAAAAAAAAAAAAAAAAAAAAAAAAACAAGGTAGAACCCGTCAAATTTTGACGAAAGAAAATGTTTAAGAAGGAACTGTTTCATTAACTTATAATAAACCTACAAAATTATTTATAGTAAAAAATGCATTTTATATTGGTATGTCCAACTCTTAAACAAACGATATTTACCGTCAAGTTAACAAAATACTATTCCTATAAAACGCAGTTGTAGAAATTGTTAAAATTAAACTTTATTCGTACATGTATGCAGTAAAGAATAATAAGAGATCAGCTATTATGATAACGTTATTAATTAAGGCTCTTATGCTAATATTCCAAAATGATAAAAAGCAAAATTTATTCAACTTTGACTCAATCATAGAATTTTTCCCCCCCGTGAAATCTAAACCCGACATCATTTTCACCATATCAAAATTTGCAAATGTACATTTCACATCTGTATTCAGGTTTAAAAAAATTGGCATTTTAATTTGATCATTTTGATTCAAAACTTGAAGTTTCAATGCTATTAGCTGAAATATATGTTAAACTGTTGATATTCTTTTACATGTAAATCAAATTTTGTAAATGATGTCAAAATTCACCGGGTTTTATAACATAAGATATTGAAATTTCTACTTTTTCCCTTTTAATTAGAAAATGGCAACATAAAGATTCAGTACTCAATTTTTTCCTTTTTTTTCCTTTGCTTTGAATAGAAATAGAGTATTCATGTTGCCACGATTAGAAAAGAGGTATTAAAAGCTACAAAAAAAATAATATTTCAAAAACAAATTAAGATACAGCTTTCAAACAAATTTCACTTAGAAGCAATTTTTTTTCCTACACGATGGTACTTTTAGTACACGAAACTTTTAGTAGCAAAAATTGCAATACCGAAATTCATTTAAAATTTGAAAGTGTTGCCATGCGTAAAATGACGTATGCGTTACGCACAGATACGTCTGGACTTTATAGTATAGATGAGCCTTTTTTGGTGGGGAATTAATAACTGAATGTGAAGGTTAAAATCTCGGTGAATTGGGATCCATTTTTATTTCTTTATTTAATAATTCCAACGTTTTGAGACAGACAAGTGAAATTAAATGTGAAATTTTAAATTAAAACATATATATATCATGGTTCGTACGGATACCGTTATTCTCCAGGTGAAATACCAACATTTATTTATAGAAAAATAAATATCGTTCGAAAGAGTAAAATTTCGTTTTATTTAACTAGGGATTTTCAATAAAGAAAATACTGGTACCAAAGAATTTCCTGCTCATAAAATTCCAGGACCCGTACGAACCATGGATATATATATATATATATATACATATGTTACGCTAACGTATCTGGCACAAAAATCGCGGTTATTTGTTGATTGTTTAAAGGCAACGCTCAAGTAAAAAGCATCCAGGCCTTGGTAAATAGGATTTATTTATGTTTTCTTTTTTCGCTGCTATTATGTAGCTTCAAAATATCTTTTTTTAAATTTTATTGGCTTAAAAATAAAGGAAAATCATGAATTTATATGCTTCAGCTTAAAACTAAAGTTATGTTATTATAAATGAAATGAGCGAAAGGATTATTAAATATATTTCAAATGAAATTGATGAAATACAAAAAAAAAAAAAATGCCATGGATACAATTTTTGGAGATGCGCCAAGTTAGCATAAAAATACCGAGTACTTGATTTATCGGCACAGATATCATACACCCATCACATTGGTGCGATTTGTTTTCTGATGCCAATTTGGTGAAAACTTCGTTTTCAATACCAGTTACTGTTTAACTCTTTTCCATTATTTTAAAAAGGAAATAATAATAAATAAAAAAAAGTTTAATTAATAATTTTAGAACAAAACAATTTATATCATTTAAAAAAAGAAAATAAAAGTAAATAAACAGTTTATTAAAGACTAAATAACAATTGCCGGGTTATCATCTGATACAAATACTTACTTTTTTGTTGCAATTGCGCCAATGATGCGCGTATATGACATTTGCACCTAATTCTTTAGCAGAATCTTCTAATTAGGAAAAAAGTTCTTTAAAAATAGTACGAATAAAATCAATATGATTTAATGCTTAGCATGCATTTAAAAGGAAAACCAAAATGGTCGCCGAGGGCGGCTACTGAAAGCATAACTATATAAAATAGTTATTCAACTCTTGCAAGGAAAAAAACAGTAGCTACCATCGAAATCATGTAACTGACTTGCAAAATCGTTCCGTTATTTTTCTGGACACCTTGTATATAAAAAGATGCATATAAATAAAAAGTGGTATAGTTAAAACGTGACACAAATTTATTTAAATAACACTAATTATATTCACTGAAGTTATTTCTTTGATATGTAGAAAAATTATCATACTAAAAATAAAGTTTTTAAAGAAAACATATAAACATGAATTTCTAATGCATGGCTTAAATTCGATGCATTTCTTTAAGCAGATCTTTCAAAATAGCCTTATGTATGATTAATAACTCATTTTAGAGTCTTGTGTATGCGCTAATGGATTGCACGCTTATGTTTTTGTAACACGAGAATAACATATAAAATCCTCGTTTAACTTTTCAAAGTATTAAGAATGCATTATGAATTGCTGGAAATCATAGTAACGGAATAGATTTCTGAACTATTACAACGGCACATTATGGAAAAAAAAGCTTTAATCTTTATTTATTTATTTATTTTATAAAAAACAAAACTTGGAAGATGTTAAGTATTTTGAACTTAGTATTTTTTTTACAGAATTTTGTTATTAAAAATATTTCATTTTTTTTTTTTTTACAAACAGAATAATCGTACAGCGAGATTAAGCATAGTTCTTAATTTGTATTTCGGGATATGACATAAACGAATATAATATTATTTATTGAAATAAAAGAAGTATTTCAAGCTGCTTCTACATCTTTATTAACAGCTTGTGTGTTAACCAGATGAAGGAGAATTTACTAAGTTAGAACGACATATTTTTTCAATTTCTGTTTTGAGAAAATTTTGTTATTAAAAAATAAAATATTGCTAAAGTCAATATATGTTAATAAAATTTAAACATTAAATAGGAAATTTTATAATATAATTGCAATTTTGTAATTCTAATAATATTTCCATGTTAAAAGAAAACCTAAAACTTTCATATAATTCCCTATTCTGGTTTAATTAAACTTTACATTTTAAAAATTGTCATTCGAATAATTTGCCCAATGCGAAAAATATCCAAAGCAGTTTTAGAGAATATTGTTAAAAATTACTCTCATCAAAACTCCGTCAAAGAATGCGCGTTGCTATGTAAAAAATACATAAAACACAAAAATACATGAATTAATAAAAAGACAAAGAGAGATATAATATAATAATGGATGGATAATAAATGGATATAATAATAAGCGTATCATTTTTAAAATCAATATTTTCATACTAATATATGCAATTTTGTTATTTAAAGTGCTCTCTTCAAAACTCCGTCAAAGAATGCGCATTCATATGTAAAAAAATATATAAAATACAAAAGTACATGAATTACTAAAAAGACAGAGAAAGAAATAATGTAATAATGGATGGATAAGAAATGGTATAATAATAAATATATCCTTTTTGCATATCAGTACTTCCATGCTAACAAAATAAATTTTGTTATTTAACGTGCACTCATCAAAACTCAATCAAAGAATGAGCGTTGCTATATAAAAGATTCATAAAATACAAAAGTACATGAATTACTAAAAACACAAAGAGAGATATAATACAATAAAGGACGCATAATAAATGGTATAATAATAAATATATCCTTTTTGCATATCAGTAATTCCATGCTAACAAAATAAATTTTCTTATTTAACGTGCTCTCATCAAAACTCAATCAAAGAATGAGCGTTGCTATATAAAAGATTCATAAAATACAAAAGTACATGAATTACTAAAAACACAAAGAGAGATATAATACAATAAAGGATGCATAATAAATGGTATAATAATAAATATATCCTTTTTGCATATCAGTATTTCCATGCTAACAAAATAAATTTTGTTATTTAACGTGCTCTCATCAAAACTCATTCAAAGAATGAGCGTTGCTATATAAAAGATTCATAAAATACAAAAATACATAAATTACTAAAAACACAAAGAGAGTTATAAAGCAATAAAAGATGCATAATAAATGGTATAATAATAAATATATCCTTTTTGCATATCAGTATTTCCATGCTAACAAAATTAATTTTGTTATTTAACGTGCACTCATCAAAACTCAATCAAAGAATGAGCGTTGCTATATAAAAGATTCATAAAATACAAAAGTACATGAATTACTAAAAACACAAAGAGAGATATAATACAATAAAGGATGCATAATAAATGGTATAATAATAAATATATCCTTTTTGCATATGAGTATTTCCATGCTAACAAAATAAATTTTGTTATTTAACGTGCTCTCATCAAAACTCAATCAATGAATGAGCGTTGCTATATAAAAGATTCATAAAATACAAAAGTACATGAATTACTAAAAACACAAAGAGAGTTATAATATAATAGTGGATGGATAATAAATTGATATAATAATAAGCGTATCATTTTTAAAATCAATATTTTCATACTAATATATGCAATTTTGTTATTTAAAGTGCTCTCTTCAAAACTCCGTCAAAGAATGCGCATTTATATGTAAAAAAAATATATAAAATACAAAAGTACATGAATTACAAAAAAGACAGAGAAAGATATAATGTAATAATGGATGTATAATAAATGGTATAATAATAAATATATCCTTTTTGCATATCAGTATTTCCATGCTAACAAAATAAATTTTGTTATTTAACGTGCTCTCATCAAAACTCATTCAAAGAATGAGCGTTGCTATATAAAAGATTCATAAAATACAAAAGTACATGAATTACTAAAAACACAAAGAGAGTTATAATATAATAGTGGATGGATAATAAATTGATATAATAATAAGCGTATCATTTTTAAAATCAATATTTTCATACTAATATATGCAATTTTGTTATTTAAAGTGCTCTCTTCAAAACTCCGTCAAAGAATGCGCATTCATATGTAAAAAAATATATAAAATACAAAAGTACATGAATTACAAAAAAGACAGAGAAAGATATAATGTAATAATGGATGTATAGGAAATGGTATAATAATAAATATATCCTTTTTGCATATCAGTACTTCCATGCTAACAAAATAAATTTTGTTATTTAACGTGCACTCATCAAAACTCAATCAAAGAATGAGCGTTGCTATATAAAAGATTCATAAAATACAAAAGTACATGAATTACTAAAAACACAAAGAGAGATATAATACAATAAAGGATGCATAATAAATGGTATAATAATAAATATATCCTTTTTGCATATCAGTATTTCCATGCTAACAAAATAAATTTTGTTATTTAACGTGCTCTCATCAAAACTCAATCAAAGAATGAGCGTTGCTATATAAAAGATTCATAAAATACAAAAGTACATGAATTACTAAAAACACAAAGAGAGATATAATACAATAAAGGATGCATAATAAATGGTATAATAATAAATATATCCTTTTTGCATATCAGTATTTCCATGCTAACAAAATAAATTTTGTTTTTTAACGTGCTCTCATCAAAACTCATTCAAAGAATGAGCGTTGCTATATAAAAGATTCATAAAATACAAAAGTACATGAATTACTAAAAACACAAAGACAGTTATAATACAATAAATGATGCATAATAAATGGTATAATAATAAATATATCCTTTTTGCATATCAGTATTTCCATGCTAACAAAATAAATTTTGTTATTTAACGTGCACTCAAGAAAACTCAATCAATGAATGAGCGTTGCTATATAAAAGATTCATAAAATACAAAAGTACATGAATTACTAAAAACACAAAGAGAGATATAATACAATAAAGGATGCATAATAAATGGTATAATAATAAATATATCCTTTTTGCATATCAGTATTTCCATGCTAACAAAATAAATTTTGTTATTTAACGTGCTCTCATCAAAACTCAATCAAAGAATGAGCGTTGCTATATAAAAGATTCATAAAATACAAAAGTACATGAATTACTAAAAACACAAAGAGAGATATAATACAATAAAGGATGCATAATAAATGGTATAATAATAAATATATCCTTTTTGCATATCAGTATTTCCATGCTAACAAAATAAATTTTGTTATTTAACGTGCACTCATCAAAACTCAATCAAAGAATGAGCGTTGCTATATAAAAGATTCATAAAATACAAAAGTACATGAATTACTAAAAACACAAAGAGAGATATAATACAATAAAGGATGCATAATAAATGGTATAATAATAAATATATCCTTTTTGCATATCAGTATTTCCATGCTAACAAAATAAATTTTGTTATTTAACGTGCTCTCATCAAAACTCAATCAAAGAAAATGAGCGCTGCTATATAAAAGATTCATAAAATACAAAAGTACATGAATTACTAAAAACACAAAGGGATATATAATACAATAAAGGATGCATAATAAATAGTATAATAATAAATATATCCATTTGCATATCAGTATTTCCATGCTAACAAAATAAATTTTGTTATTTAACGTGCTCTCATCAAAACTCAATCAAAGAATGAGCGTTGCTATATAAAAGATTCATAAAATACAAAAGTACATGAATTACTAAAAACACAAAGAGAGATATAATACAATAAAGGATGCATAATAAATGGTATAATAATAAATATATCCTTTTTGCATATCAGTATTTCCATGCTAACAAAATAAATTTTGTTATTTAACGTGCTCTCATCAAAACTCAATCAAAGAAAATGAGCGCTGCTATATAAAAGATTCATAAAATACAAAAGTACATGAATTACTAAAAACACAAAGGGATATATAATACAATAAAGGATGCATAATAAATAGTATAATAATAAATATATCCATTTGCATATCAGTATTTCCATGCTAACAAAATAAATTTTGTTACTTAACGTGCTCTCATCAAAATTCAATCAAAGAATGAGCGTTGCTATATAAAAGATTCATAAAATACAAAAGTACATGAATTATTAAAAACACAAAGAGAGATAAAATACAATAAAGGATGCATAATAAATGGTATAATAATAAATATATCCTTTTTGCATATCAGTATTTCCATGCTAACAAAATAAATTTTGTTATTTAACGTGCTCTCATCAAAACTCAATCAATGAATGAGCGTTGCTATATAAAAGATTCATAAAATACAAAAGTACATGAATTACTAAAAACACAAAGAGAGATATAATACAATTGAGGATGCATAATAAATGGTATAATAATAAATATATCCTTTTTGCATATCAGTATTTCCATGCTAACAAAATAAATTTTGTTATTTAACGTGCTCTCATCAAAACTCATTCAAAGAATGAGCGTTGCTATATAAAAGATTCATAAAATACAAAAGTACATGAATTACTAAAAACACAAAGAGAGTTATAATATAATAGTGGATGGATAATAAATTGATATAATAATAAGCGTATCATTTTTAAAATCAATATTTTCATACTAATATATGCAATTTTGTTATTTAAAGTGCTCTCTTCAAAACTCCGTCAAAGAATGCGCATTCATATGTAAAAAAAATATATAAAATACAAAAGTACATGAATTACAAAAAAGACAGAGAAAGATATAATGTAATAATGGATGTATAAGAAATGGTATAATAATAAATATATCCTTTTTGCATATCAGTACTTCCATGCTAACAAAATAAATTTTGTTATTTAACGTGCACTCATCAAAACTCAATCAAAGAATGAGCGTTGCTATATAAAAGATTCATAAAATACAAAAGTACATGAATTACTAAAAACACAAAGAGAGATATAATACAATAAAGGATGCATAATAAATGGTATAATAATAAATATATCCTTTTTGCATATCAGTATTTCCATGCTAACAAAATAAATTTTGTTATTTAACGTGCTCTCATCAAAACTCAATCAAAGAATGAGCTTTGCTATATAAAAGATTCATAAAATACAAAAGTACATGAATTACTAAAAACACAAAGAGAGATATAATACAATAAAGGATGCTTAATAAATGGTATAATAATAAATATATCCTTTTTGCATATCAGTATTTCCATGCTAACAAAATAAATTTTGTTATTTAACGTGCTCTCATCAAAACTCAATCAAAGAATGAGCGTTGCTATATAAAAGATTCATAAAATACAAAAGTACATGAATTACTAAAAACACAAAGAGAGATATAATACAATAAAGGATGCATAATAAATGGTATAATAATAAATATATCCTTTTTGCATATCAGTATTTCCATGCTAACAAAATAAATTTTGTTTTTTAACGTGCTCTCATCAAAACTCATTCAAAGAATGAGCGTTGCTATATAAAAGATTCATAAAATACAAAAGTACATGAATTACTAAAAACACAAAGACAGTTATAATACAATAAATGATGCATAATAAATGGTATAATAATAAATATATCCTTTTTGCATATCAGTATTTCCATGCTAACAAAATAAATTTTGTTATTTAACGTGCTCTCATCAAAACTCAATCAAAGAAAATGAGCGCTGCTATATAAAAGATTCATAAAATACAAAAGTACATGAATTACTAAAAACACAAAGGGATATATAATACAATAAAGGATGCATAATAAATAGTATAATAATAAATATATCCATTTGCATATCAGTATTTCCATGCTAACAAAATAAATTTTGTTACTTAACGTGCTCTCATCAAAATTCAATCAAAGAATGAGCGTTGCTATATAAAAGATTCACAAAATACAAAAGTACTTGAATTATTAAAAACACAAAGAGAGATAAAATACAATAAAGGATGCATAATAAATGGTATAATAATAAATATATCCTTTTTGCATATCAGTATTTCCATGCTAACAAAATAAATTTTGTTATTTAACGTGCTCTCATCAAAACTCAATCAATGAATGAGCGTTGCTATATAAAAGATTCATAAAATACAAAAGTACATGAATTACTAAAAACACAAAGAGAGATATAATACAATTGAGGATGCATAATAAATGGTATAATAATAAATATATCCTTTTTGCATATCAGTATTTCCATGCTAACAAAATAAATTTTGTTATTTAACGTGCTCTCATCAAAACTCATTCAAAGAATGAGCGTTGCTATATAAAAGATTCATAAAATACAAAAGTACATGAATTACTAAAAACACAAAGAGAGTTATAATATAATAGTGGATGGATAATAAATTGATATAATAATAAGCGTATCATTTTTAAAATCAATATTTTCATACTAATATATGCAATTTTGTTATTTAAAGTGCTCTCTTCAAAACTCCGTCAAAGAATGCGCATTCATATGTAAAAAAAATATATAAAATACAAAAGTACATGAATTACAAAAAAGACAGAGACAGATATAATGTAATAATGGATGTATAAGAAATGGTATAATAATAAATATATCCTTTTTGCATATCAGTACTTCCATGCTAACAAAATAAATTTTGTTATTTAACGTGCTCTCATCAAAACTCAATCAAAGAATGAGCGTTGCTATATAAAAGATTCATAAAATACAAAAGTACATGAATTACTAAAAACACAAAGAGAGATATAATACAATAAAGGATGCATAATAAATGGTATAATAATAAATATATCCTTTTTGCATATCAGTATTTCCATGCTAACAAAATAAATTTTGTTATTTAACGTGCTCTCATCAAAACTCAATCAAAGAATGAGCGTTGCTATATAAAAGATTCATAAAATACAAAAGTACATGAATTACTAAAAACACAAAGAGAGATATAATACAATAAATGATGCATAATAAATGGTATAATAATAAATATATCCTTTTTGCATATCAGTATTTCCATGCTAACAAAATAAATTTTGTTATTTAACGTGCTCTCATCAAAACTCAATAAAAGAAAATGAGCGTTGCTATATAAAAGATTCATAAAATACAAAAGTACATGAATTACTAAAAACACAAAGAGAGATATAATACAATAAAGGATGCATAATAAATAGTATAATAATAAATATATCCTTTTTGCATATCAGTATTTCCATGCTAACAAAATAAATTTTGTTATTTAACGTGCTCCCTTCAAAATTCAATCAAAGAATGAGCGTTGCTATATAAAAGATTCATAAAATACAAAAGTACATGAATTACTAAAAACACAAAGAGAGATATAATACAATAAAGGATGCATAATAAATGGTATAATAATAAATATATCCTTTTTGCATATCAGTATTTCCATGCTAACAAAATAAATTTTGTTATTTAACGTGCTCTCATCAAAACTCAATCAAAGAATGAGCGTTGCTATATAAAAGATTCATAAAATACAAAAGTACATGAATTACTAAAAACACAAAGAGAGATATAATACAATAATGGATGCATAATAAATGGTATAATAATAAATATATCCTTTTTGCATATCAATATTTCCATGCTAACAAAATAAATTTTGTTATTTAACTTGCCCCCATCAAAACTCGGTCAAAGAATGAGCGTTGCTATGTAAAAGATTTATAAAATATAAAAGTACATGAATTACTAAAAACACAAAGAGAGATATAATACAATAAAGGATGCATAATAAATGGTATAATAATAAATATATCCTTTTTGTAAATCAGTATTTTTATACTATCATATGAAATTGTGTTATTTAAAGTAATCTCATCAAAACTCCGTCAATAAATGCACGTTGCTATGTAAATAACATATAAAATACAAAAGTATATGAATTACTAAAAATACAAAGAGAGATATAATATAATAATGGATGGATAATTAATGGTTATGATTATAAATGTATCCTTTTTGCATATCAGTATTTTCATACTAATATATAAAATTTTGGTATTTAAAGTACTATCATAAAAATGATAGTACTTTCGCGTTGCTATGCTTAAAAAATGTATAAAATAGAAAAGTACACGAATTACTAAAAAGACAAAGATGATTCAAAATAAAATTATTTTTTCAGTAATAATCTTTTGTGCATATCAGTATTTTCATACTAACATATAAAATTTTCTTATTAAAAGTGTTTGTTTAAAACTGCAGAATTCTCCAAATAGTTAGAGCAACAATTTCTGCACTAAAATGCCAATTTGGAAAGACTCTAATACTAGGGTTGAGAATAAAGACAAAGGCGGGGTTTTGGAGTGTTGTGTAATTTTGTTTCCCCACGCTATGCGCTGTACCCAAATATAATAGTGCAATATTATGTAAATGCTAATCAATGAAATATGAATATAGCTCCTTATCTTTTTGCCTCATTTTGGGAATAACGGCTTTTGACCTTATTATACCGACGTAATTTTCAAAATTTTGAAGCTATAGTTTTGAGACTTTTACAAAAGTTGCAGCACACATTTAGTTAACACATTGTGTAAATTATATTTTAAATAAGTTCATGCATACGCACTGAAATCTTATTTAGTAAACTTGTTCATTATTCATACATTTATTAATATTTTTTAATTTTTATTATAGGGTATTATGTGCAATGTTGTTTCTCATATTAATCAAAAAAGAACATAGTTTTTTTATTAAGAACTCCACAAATTATAAGCAAAAAACTTGGCACAGTTTAGGATCGCTTTTACAAAAAACTTTATTTCTCTTCAAGTATGAATGCTATATTTATAAAAATGAACCCAGATATTTATATAAGGCGGTTAGGCCGTTAATCATAATCTGCAGTTTGAACGCTTTTGCTACATTAGTTTTGGCAGGGTCATCTGAATGATCTTCGTTCTTTTTTAATTTGTTGTCGTTCGTCTATGAAGTTTGTTGAAAAAATCTTCCCTATAATATATGAACTGTGCTTTTGTGTTTAGACACTTGGGGCTTCAGAACAATTCCTTATGTATATTTCTAGATATTTATCAAAAGGTCTAAAATAGCAAGTGTCACTACATTTTTTGCTGGCACTGTATACAAAGTGGTTGAAAAAAACCTGGACAAAATGATATGACAAATCAAACATACAACAAGGATAAAAAATCACATAGAAACATAGGGTCGCAATCTACCTACTGAGTCACAAATACAGAGTGTTCTATGAAAATATTCTAATGAAAATGCAACGATATATACCTTATTTTGTGTGAAATGTGGTAACGATACGAAAAGTTCTGGAAAAAGAAACTGCACAAGCAATCGATGATACCGTATAAACTGATTGTCACAATCCAAAATGTGAGGTGCCAAGTGCATATTGCTGGTGCGCATAAAGGAAATTTCTACCACTTTTGTTTGGTGTTATCACATTAAAAACAAAGGTAAAGATTTCTGTTAAATGTTTTATTATAACATACTTCAGTTTTCTAAAATTTATTATCGTCAACCTAAATTGAATTAGAATGGAACACCCTCTATTTGTGACTCAATAAGTGGTTTGCGGCCCTATGTTCTTAAGGGGTTTTTTAATTCTTGTCGTATGCCTGATTTGTCATATCAATTTGTCTACTTTTTTTTAAAATCATCCTCTATTTATTTCAATATTTATTTATTTATTTATATTTTTGCATAATGGGAATTTAGTAAATATATAACCATACTTTAGATAGAAATGATAAAAACGGGTACGTCATTCCCTTGCAATTATTTTATATTGGAAAGACTTCTTATTTATCGTGTTGGTCTTATGTTTTTTATTTTCATTTATTTTATTATGAAGGGAATACAGTAAATATCCAATGTTGTATTACAGATAAATTACATTATTATTTCGAAGTAAAAAGACTAAAACTGTTAAAAGATAATTCTCTTTTCTAAATTGGAAAAGCTTACAATCTTTTTTTAAATTTTCCATTAAGAATTTGTTTACATTACGAATCACTTCTTTAGCTTTAACAAACATCGTTAGAAAAGGTCCAACAGAAAGCATGCATTTAATTATAACATGATGGAGGATCTTTAATTAGTAAAATGTCTAGATTCTTAACATACTTAGAATAATTTTATCTATGGAACACTACTTCAGATGTAACGAGTAACATTGTTTCAATTAATAAGAATAAACGTTTCGTTTTTTATAATCAATAAACTTTACTGAGTAAGCCTTCTTCTAAATTAGATAATTATTAATCTTTAATTTTCTAATATTATGGTATACACTCATAAAAGTATCTTTATAGTTTGCCGTCGCATTTATAGATAACAAACTAGGAATTATATTAATAATTTATTAACATTAATATTCTGAAGTAAAAATATTGCTAAACCAATACTTTTAATTTGAGTAAAAAATAGTAGAAGAAAAAAAGGAAAAGAAAAAAAAGAAAGTTGCGCTGTTTCTTTGCAATTAATGTACATTTAAAAGTTTCTTTATTTATCCGATGGGCATTACACTTTTTTTAAACCTATTTTCTATAATGGAAATTTAGTAAACATGTTGTCATATGTTGCAGATAGATTATAATAGTATTTTGAAATAAAAAGACGCATACCATACAAGTAGTTAAACGTACACTATAAAAAAAAGAGAGAGAGTAAGAGATGGAATTCCGTTGCCATAAATTTATATTTAAAATGTTTTTTATATATAAAGTTGGCGTTACGCTTTTTTATAATTTATTTTTTTATAATGTGAATACAATAAGTATGCGATCATATATTACAGCTAACATTACGAATCACTTCTTTAGCTTTAACGAACATTACCAGAAAAGCTCCAAATAAAAACATGCATTTAATTATAGCATGATGGCGGATCTTTAATTAGCAAAATGTCTGGATTCTTAACGTAGCTGGAATAATTTTCTCTATAAAAACCACTTTAAATGTAACGAGTAACATTGTTTCAACTAATAAGAAAAAACTTTTCGTTATTTATACTAAGTAAACTTTACTGAGTAAGCCTTCTTCTAAACCCGATAATTTTTTACCTTCAATTTGCTAATATTATGATATGTACTCATGAAAATATCTGATTATTTTTTAAGTATCTTTCTAATTTGCCTTCACATTTTTAGATAATAAACTTGAAATCGTATTAATATCTTATTGACATTAATATTTCGAAGTAAAAACATTACTAAACTAATACATTTAATTTGAGTAAATAAAAGAAGCAGAAAAAAAGAAAGAAAGATACGCTATTTATTTGCAATTAATTAACATTTAAAAGTGTTGTTATTTATCCAATGGGCATTACATTTATTTTTAAATGTATTTTTGTATTATGAGAAATTAGTAAACATGTTGCCATATATTACAGATAAATTATATTATTATTTCGAAGTAAAAAGACGAATACTATACAAGTAGTTTTGTGTACATAAAAAGAGAGAGAGAGGCTATTCCATTGTAATTTATATATATATATATATAGTTATTTATAGTGTTGGCCTTCGCTTTTTTAATAATAAGAATACAATAATTATGCGATGATATATTATAGATAAATTATATTATTATTTTAAAATATAAAGACTAAAACTTTTAAAAGAGAACTTTTCTTTTTAGAATTTTTCCATTAAGAACTTCTTTACATTACGAATCATTTTTTTAGCTTTAACAAACGTCCCAAGAAAAGCTCCAAGTGAAAGTATGCATTTAGTTATAACATGATGGAGGATCTTTAATTAGCAGAATGTCTAGATTCTTAACATACCTAGAATAATTTTCTCCGTAGAATATTACTTCAACTGTGACTAGTAATATTGTTTCAGCTAATAAGAATAAACTTTTCGTTATTTACAATATATAAACTTCAGTGAGTAAGCTTTCTTTCTAAACCAAATAACTGTTTACCTTTAATTTACTATTATTATGATATGCACTCATAAAAATAGCTGAATATTTTTATACGTATCTTTATAGTTTGCATTCACATTTATAGATAACAAACTAGAAATTTTATTAAAATTAATACTTCATAGTAAAAACATTACTAAATCAGTAGATTTAAATTGAGTTAAAAAGGGAAAGAAAGAAAGAAAGAAAGAAAAAAGTTACACTATTTCTTTGCAAATAATTTACATTTAAGAGTTTTGTTATTTATCCAATGGGCATTACATTTATTTTTAAATGTATTATTGCATAATGGGGATTAGGTAAACATGTAGCCACATATAACAGATAAATTATATTATTATTTAGAAGTAAAAAGACGTATTAAAGAGAGTGAGAGAGAGAGAGAGAGAGAGAGAGAGAGAGAGAGAGATGTTATTCCGTTGCAATTAATTTATATTTAAAAGTTTTGTTATTTATAGGGTTAGCCTTATATATTTTCTCATTTATTTTTATGTAATGGGAATACAGAAAATATGCGATGATATATTATAGATAAATTATATTATTATTTCGAAATATAAAGCCTAAAGTTTTTAAAAGAACACTTTTTTCTAGCTTAGAAAAGCCTGCAACTTTTCAGAAATTTTCTATAAAGAATTTGATTACATTGCGAATCACTTCTTTAGCTTTAACAAACATCGCCAGTAATGCTCCAAGTGAAAACATGCATTTAATTATAACATGATGGCGGATCTATAATTAGCAAAAGGTCTATATTCTAAGCATATCTAGATTAACTTTATCCATAAAACACTATTTCAGATGTAAGGAGTAACATTGTTTCAACTAATAAAAATAAACTTTTTGTTATTTATAATGAATACAATTTACTGTGTAAGACTTCTAATAAACGATATATTTTTTTACCTTTAATTTACTAATATTATGATATGCACTCATAAAAATATCTGATTTTTTTTAAAATATCTTTATAGCTTGAATTCACATTTATAGATAACAAACTTGAAATGATATTAATATTTATTTACATTAATATTTCGAAATTAAAAATTTTACTAAACAATACGTTTAGTTTGAGTAAAGAAAAGAAGACAAAAAGAAAAAGAAATAAAGTTACGCTATTTCTTTGCAATTAATTTGTATTTGAAAGTTTTGTTATTTATCCAATGGTTATTACGTTCATGTTTAAATGTACTTTTATGTAATGGGGATTTAGTAAGCATGTTGCCATATATTACAAGTAAATTATGTTATCATTTTAAAATAAAAAGACGTATACTATACCAATAGTTTTACGTCCAGTAAAAAAAAAGAATGTGAAAGAGAGATGTTATTACAAATGTTATTACAAATATATTACATTATTATTTTGAAATACAAAAACTAAAACTTTTAAAAGGGAACTTCCTTTTCCAGCTTAGAAAAGCTTGCAATATTTCGGAAATTTTCCATTAGAATTTGCTTACATCACCTCTTTAGCTTTAACGAACATCACCAGAAAAGCTCCAAGTGAAAGTATGCATATAATTATAACATGATCGCGGATCTTTAATTAGCAAAACGTCTGGATTCTTAAAATAGATGAAATAAGTTTCTGTATAAAAAACTACTTCAAATGTAACGAGTAACATTGTTTCAATTATAAGAATAATCTTTTATGTTATTCATTACGAATCACTTCTTAAGCTATAACGAACATCACCAGAAAAGCTCCAAGTTAAAGTATGCATTTAATTATAACATGATGGCGGATCTTTAATTAGCAAAACGTCGGGATTCTTAACATTACTGGAACAAGTTTCTGTATAAAATACTACTTCAAATGTAACGAGTAACATTGTTTCAACTAATAAGAATACACTTTTGTGTTATTTATAACCAATGAACTTCTCTGAATAAAATTCTGCTAAGCCAGGTAATTATTTCAATTTAAATTATTAATATTTTGATATGGGATCATGAAAATATCTGAGCATTTTTCAAAGTCTTTTTATACTTTGGGTTTACATTTATAGATAAAAAACTTTTAAATAACATGTTTTTTTTGTTGTTTTTTTTTTGTTTTTTGTTTAGGTAAAATAAAACTGTAAAAAATAGAATTAATGTCACTTTACATTTTATACTCCTTTTTGTAAACAAATCAATAACAAAAACCAAATGGTATTTTCATGATTAAAAGATATAGATATACGTACATTAAAAGTTGAATTTAAAAAGTAACGAAAAATATATGAATTTCTGAATTAAATTATTCGTAACATTTCAAGAAATACATAGACGTTAGGTAAGTTATTTTTATTTCTAATGGTATGGAAAAGTAAATTTCGTTTAAAAAATTATTATTCTTTAATTTTGTAGTCTAATGATTATAGAATAATATGTTATAAATCCAGCTATAATTTTTGTTCTACAAGTAAACTGCAATTAAAAAAGAAAAAACTCTTTTTAATACCAATTTATTATTCCATTTTAAATTTTAATGAAATTTTAGTAAGTTCATTGAAATCATTTTAATAAAAAGCAAATTCAGGAATTACCATTATAATTAATCTCAATAAAAATAACAGTCTTTTTCTTCGATAGTTTTGGAAAATATATTTAATTTAAAACTTCCATATTGTCCAACGTAATATAAATGGAGATAATTTTTATACTATATTTAGCACTTCAAGTTTAATAAGTAAGCTTATATATTAGACCATTATTACACGAATTGTTCTATTTTTATTTAAACAAAAAATTTTAAACCTATGCATAGGTCTAAAAATATTAAAAAATGTTTGCAAAAATATTTTTCAAGTTTTCAGCCATTCAGGATTTGCAAACATGTTACCATATATTACAGATATATGTATATATTTATTTAGTCTATTTTCAATAAAAGTTACATTATTAAAAAAGCAGAGAAAATAAATTGTATTAACTTTTTTTAGTTTTTAATTATAGGCCTAAAAATAGGGCTTAAATATTACATTGATAAATGATTTTAGACCTAAAATAACATGGGCTGGAAGGTTTCAAAATAATATATTTTAAGCATTCTGGGTATGTATATAGTTTTTTTCTTTTTTCAAAATCTTTTTTAAAGGTTAGTTTTTTTTTTTTTTTTTTTTTTTTTTTGAAATATTTAGAATTCTATATTAGTTAAAAAACGTCCCAAATTTGTGTAACTAACTCGTATTATTAAAAATATTTAAAATTGTGAATATGCAGGAAGAAAAAAAATAAGTGATGAAAAATCTGTTGTAAAAAATTGAAAATTTCAAAGTTTTTTTAGTAAAATACTTGTAATTTTATTTATTTTAAGAAAATAAATATTGCTTCATGCTATTATCATTAGTATGTTTTCTGATACCAAACAAGTTTTAAGATGACATAAATTCAGCCTATTGTCATATTGTTCAAATTCGTCATAATCATCTTATTGTTCAAAAGAACCTGTGAAAAGTTACTTAGTTCTTGAAAATTAATTTATGGATGAACTTAATTTCATTTAATTTATATTTGCGCTGCAAAACATATATGTTTACTAAAAATAAATAAAATCTATCTCTAATTTTATTCAAAATGCTTGATATTAAATGTTTGACAAAACTATTTCGTTTTACTTATCGAGATGTTCTATGAACCTTTAAAGAAAAACAAAAAGAGTTACCTTTAAATCCAAATTTTACTTTGCTCTTACAATTGTGAAAATATTTCTTTTTTAAGTAAAAATTTGTTTTCATTTTTTACTTATTTTTTATGATAATTAAAAGAAATCATTTTTTTTATTTTTTAACCCTAATTATGCGCAATAAACCACTTGCTTTGCTAAAACGTAGAAATATGATTTTACAATTTTCTATTCTATTGTTATAAATATTTTATAGTTTAAAACCTCTAACGAATTTACAAGGCCGGAAAAAATATAATAAGGAATAATGGACTCTTTTAAAAAAATAAAGTAAAATAATGTTAAATAATTAATATTTTTTTACTCTTCTTTTTACACTTCTGTGTTTCAGATAACATGAATTATTTGATAAAAACATTAATTTTAAAATTTGTCACAAAATAGAATATTATAACATACAGACATGTTTTTCATGCATTTTCAATAATAGTTTAAAAAAAAAAAAACACTTTGATAAGTTTTTACGCATTTTACGAATTAAATATTTCCAATTGATCGAAAAAATGCCTAAGCTGAAAGCCTAACCCAGATCCTTGACCTAAGGGGCCAATACTTTACCTTTTAAGCTAAATGCAGCAACAACCAGCGAGCATTTTTTGCTACGATAATCTTTTTAATAATAACATCTGGTCTATCATTTAGACAGCTTATCGGAGTAAACCGCTGATAAATGAAGTCCATACAATCAATGGGTACGTAGATAAACTGCTATTTTAACACAATTAAACTGATTGGTAAAGTTATCATACAAATTGAATATTTCCAACTGAGCGAAAAAAATACCCAGGCTGCGAATCGAACCAAGATTCTTGCATTACATGGTCAATCCTTTAGAGTTTAAGCTAACTGGGGCGATAACCAACGAGCATTTTTGCTTATATAATCTTATTAGTAATAACATCTGGTCTGTCATTTAGACAGCTCAACAAAATAAACTGCGGTTAAAGGAACTTTTTAATAAACAATGGATTAGTAGATAAAGTGTTATTTTAACACAATCAAACTTATTAGTAAAGTTATCATAAGAATTAAATGCATTCTAACTGATCGGAGGAATGGCCAGGCTAGTAATTGAACCCAGATTACAGGGCCAATGCTTCTATTTCTTTGTAATTGTGAGAGATAAATAATATACACAACTAGAAATACTGATATTTACCTTGAAATTTCCTTATATATTAACACTGAAGCTTTATATTTTTAAAATTTTATCCAATTCATTAGACTGATATAATTAACAAAATGATAATGAAATACTAATAACGAATTGTTCATAATTGAAGTAAATAATATTAATAGTTAATAATTTGTGAAGAAAAGTTTTATCAAAACAAAGTTATTATGCTAATTACAACAGTTTTAATATAACTTTTTAAAACTAAATTTTGACCTTAGTTAAAGTTTATAATATTAATGTCCTAAATGTCGGCTGAACCATATAGCACTATTAAAACAATACAGTGCGTTCAAAAAGTGACGATGCATTCCTATGAAAAATGATCCATTTTCATTTATTTTTCCTCAGACATCATACGTAGTACAGGGTAAATTTTGCAATCATTTTGAAAATACCCCCCCCCCCCTCAAAAAAAAATAAATTAAAAATAAATCACATATTTACACGTTTCAGTTTACTTGTGTTCTTAGTTGATTCCTAAAAACATATGAAAAGAAATTGCCGTCCGTCTGTCTGTGTGTCTGTCTGTCCGTCTGTCCGTCTGTCTGCCTGTAAACCCCTATGTCCTGAACAAATTGAGATAGAGTATTGAAATTCGTTGTGAAATTAGTATTTGATAATGGAAAGAAGATTATTTACTATCAGTAACCTCGATTATCTGCAACTATTTTTTTCAGACTCTTGAAATATTCTTACTGATGAAAGGTATATAAAAAAAAGTCTACATTTTTTTATTATTATTTTAAGGGAGGATGTAAAAGACAAAAAAATAACAGACATTTTGCATAGTAAACGAAATCAATCGGATAATTAGTTGACGATATATTTGTAATCCTATTTTCCACACTCTTCGATATTTCGTGACTGCATTTCATTCAAATTTCAAATCAGAAATATATTTTAATTGGGTATAAAACGCTTAATCCGACGCAGTAAAACTGTTAGTTAATATGATTATACTTTTTGGAATTATAAGAATGCTTATTTTAGGCCATGCGGTACTATTAGTTGTTTGGCATTTTATAAAATTTGTCGAAACTGGTTCATCAGCAATTCATTAATAAAGCATTATTATGTGTTAACATTTTTTAAATACAGTTTTAAATATTATTTTGGAATTGCGGTATATTTTATAAATATTAAACACGTTTTTTATTTTCATATTTTATATTATACACATCCATGATGTGTTAGTGCCCCCCCCCCTCCCAAAGACTAGTTTTCATAGACATGAATGGTCATTTCTCATAGTAATGGATCGTCATTTTTGACTCATTCTGACTACATACATAAACCGGACGTCTCAGAAATAATTGATAGATTTTAAAATTCAATAACTTGCAAACGCTGACAACTACAAAAAAAAAACCTTGTAGGAGTGATACGTAAAATATCAGGAGTTTTTAAGCTGCAATTGTTGGTTTTATTTACAATTAGCAAGGATAGATAGCGCTGCAAGCAATAACCGCTAAACCCAAACTCGATTTTTTGAAAACGAACCCTCTCTCATCCGTCCTGCGAAAAAGGAGATCAAATTAGTTTGAATGTATCCCGAAGTTCCAAACAACGGGCCTGGAATTAGCTACAATTGTTTGCAGCGCCATCTAATGTTTATAACTCGAACTAAAATCTAAAATCGCAGCACACAAACTCTTGAAGTCATGCAAAACATATAGCAAAAATTTATTTAATGTTTCTCACCATTTGAAAGTTATTGAATTTAAAAACTATCAGTAATTTTTGGAACAGATGGTATATATATTCACGATATTCTCTAAATTGTTTTGTATTGTTACGTTGTAAATTTTAAAATTCTTTAAAATTCTTTTTAGGTATTTATCGCATTAATAATATTTTTTATAACGAAATGCGTTTTTATTCATATTAAAAAAATGAAATATGTAATATGTAATACAAAATATTACCTTTCTTTATATATATATAAAAGAATCGATTTATTTTTTACTTTAAATTATCTATGATGATTAAATAAAAAGCACACATTTATACAGTAGCCTTTTTTAAATCCCTAATGACGTCGAAGAAATAATTTGCCCAGCGAGGAACAAAAAATATTATTTTAAAGTTCTCTACTCTAATGAGACTAGTAATTCATGGTTAAAGAGCCTCAAAGCAGTTTTCGAGACATCTAAAATTATAATGAGGAAGATAGAACTCTTCGAAAATTAAAGTGAATAATTAATTTTAATATAATTTTGCTCATTCTTGTTTTATAAATTGGAGTTTTTTTAAGGGATAATTTTTAAGGAGATCACGCCAAATATTTTAGTTTTCATCTGAAGTTTTTTTTTCAGCTTTTGCAATTTTTTCTGCAGTGTATTTCACGTAATATATTTAGATTTGTACTTTTTTTTTACCATAATAAATAATCTTCATTAAAACACATGAATACCATTAATGAAAAAATACATTGTTAAATATAGAGTAGATTGGAGAAATATTACCTTTTTTCTAATCTGATGCTGATTTTATTTGTTATTCATCCATTTCTTGTTAACACTAGAACCGCGGAGACGGGTCATTTTGACCCGTATCATATGAAGATATGTCGATTCGAACCAGAAAACTCTTAGTAAAATAAGCTGAATATATGCTGAGCAAAAATATGTTGAATAAATACCTTACACAGTTCTAAATGAAAATTTCGGTGAGAAATATTTTTATTAAACTTGGCTGAATATTCCCGCGGTTCTAGTGTTAAAGATTCCACTCATACGTCTGAATTAAAAATATATTAAACTTTGTAAATATTACAAAAAGGACCGAAAGTTTTGTTTTGTAAAACACTGCATTTTAGCATCTTTTCCCGAGGTACGTGTAAGCCCCGTCCTCTACTGACACGAAGAAGCCAACGATCAGTCGGCCATTTATGCTTTTCAGAAAGAATAGGTAGCAGTACTCTCTAAAAACGCCAAATTTATTTCTTTGGCTATTTATTTAAACTAATACTTATATAAGCAAATAGGTAAGTCATGTAAAAGTTTTTGCACACTTGCGAGAAGTGTTAAGACAGAATAGCAACAAAAAAGCTTCATTAAAAAATTTGTAAATAGAACGAAAACCAAAGTATCAGTACACTGTTAAAAATCATGTCCTAGTTTGAACCAAATTTTTGTGCTCAATAGCTGCCAATGTAAGATGGTGAAATCTTGAACCAATATTTGGAGCTCCTTTCCAATGGTTGGAAGGAGGTTCAAATAAGAAGCTCCAAATTTTGGTATGAGATTTCAACCTCTTAAGGTAGCAGCTATTGAGCACCAAAAATTGGTTTAAACTAGGACATGATTTTTATCAGTGTAGGAAACCATTTTGCTTACTACTGAGCGGTGCAGCGTTACCCAATAGCGCTTTGACGTATAAGAATAACGTATATAATCTCGTGATACGGCATCTTGTACAACATGTCATCTCACCTTAAGTTGCTTTATATTTTGTCAATCAAATTTCGTAAAATTAATGAAATTTTAGTTTTTAAAAAATTAAACAACATTATTACCATTGACATTTAAAAACAGATGTAATTACACAAACATAAATGTTACATTTTATTAATTGTTTTATGTATTTTTCCCCTCCCTAAGAGGTTTTTTTTGAGGAAAGAAGATAAAATTCTTTAAAATTATACCTTAAATGAACCATGGAAATATCCAAAAACTCGCAAGGATTTCTTTATAATACTAGTTTTATTTTTTACTATGAAGAAGAAATAAATACATCAGATAAAGTATGTCATTTTAAAATTTTATTCTTTTGCAACAGTAGTAATTATTGTTTAAGAACAGTCAATCGAGTTTTTTGACAAGCGAAATTTTTATAAGAGCAAAATATATCCATCAAACTTAAACTGAATAATAAATATATTTACTATTAATGTCATTAATATTAATCAAGCTGTTTTTTTAAATACCATGTTTTTTAAGCAAGCATGTATATTTTAATTATTCACTATGGATATATTTTGATAGTTTATTGTCTAACAAAAAGAGCTTACGGTAGTAAAATTATCTACATTTTTTTTATGAAAAGGCGTCATTTATTTTAACTGCTTGAAAATATGCAAAAGTAGAGATATTCGGTTGAATACTGTGCAGTAAGATACCTCTGAACATATAGTTTATATTTTGTTTAAATAACATCTGTTTGAGCGTAAAATTCTAACCAGAAGTGTTTAAAAAATAAAAAATAATCTTTTTTTTTTTTTTTTTTTTTTTTTTTTTTTTTTTTTTTTTTTTTTTTTACTTTGTGCTTTATTATATCCACTGAAAATATATAAAAGTAAACCCATTTCTTTAAAAATCTTACTTATTTATGATGATATAACAGAATTAATTAGCACTGTTTGAAATAAAGATTTTGAAGTTTCTTTGAATAAAACTTCTATTTCATAAAAACCGTCAACCAATTTCAGTAGAATAATAAGTTTCTAATAAGTAAGTCATGACATTTTAATAGTTTCAATACGTGAAAAAAAAGTCAATAATTAATACTGACACTTATTATAGCTTCTTTTTTGGGAAAGCATAATTTAGGAATATACAAGGAATTTATTAATAACTTAAACTTCTTATAAAAAAAAAACTTTGTATAAATACTTGGAAAAATATGTTATCACCGTCAAAACTGAACACATTGATTATTCTGCATGTGTGCTGTACTAGGAAAACATATCTTAGTTTTTTGATGAGGGATTTTCGCTCTAAAACTTATATTTCTAATGAAACGTCAATCCATCATTTATAGATGCGCAGATTAATGATTTCGTGCTCAACTGTGAATCTAATAAAAATTCGCATAATATTCAGAATTATTATTTTTAATACATAATTTATTATAATTTTGTATTTCTAATATACAAATTTAACTAAAATAAAGTTAATAATTATAACTATCAAATACCTTTTTTTAGAGAAAATATAATTTAGGAACATACAAACAATTTATTAAACATTTAATGGTCATTAAAAATATGTTCTCTGCATCCAGAATTGAATGAATTATTTTTTCAGTATGCGTGGTGCATTACTGAATCACACCGTAGCTCTTTACGAGTGATTTGCAACACTTAAAATTATCCCTCATAATACTGACAAATTTTTCTCATTAATATCTTGCAATGAATTTATGTTTAAAATCAATATCTGAACACACTCAGAATATTTTTAAATCCATGTTTCCTATGCGAAAAATATTATTTTTTGATGATTAAAGATATATATAAAGAAAGAAAATCATGATGTATAATTCCATTTAATATTCTAAATTATATTTAATTACATATTTTCATGATCTTAAAACACTCATTAATGTCTTTAAACAATCAACACTTTGATATTTCTAATCTCACACGAAAAAATAAATCATGAAATATTCAAATGGCATATTAATTAATAGAGAAACAAAATGACATAAAACATTTCATATAATTTTCTGAATTATTATTATTAAAGATAGAGCAAACAGATTCAAAGGATTTTATAAAACAGATTCAAGATATTCATATTTTGAATCGTTAGCATTAATGAAATTAGTTTTTATGAATTAAAAGTATTTAATTTGAGTATAGTGTAAGAAAATGATGTAAAAGCGCTCCATATAACAGCTTGCATCATTGTAATGATACTAATAATTGATTTTAAAAAAAGATTATTAACCTAAAGAAAAGTTATGAGAGATTAGAATTCTTATCTTTATAATGATTCACATTCTATGATTGCTCAATATACTAATGTTTAAATAGATGACTTAGAAAACCACAAATTTTCATATTAACATGCTTCTGCAGCAGGTATTTAAGTAATCTTTGCAAAAATATTATTATTTTGAGAAAGGAATATGATGTATAGGTTCTAATATACAGAATCATTAGCGTTCTTTCAGAATTATATATTTAAAAAATTCTTACGCAATCTTTTTTTGCGTAGGAAAAATATGTTGTAAAAGCTACACTTATTTAAACTGAATTTTATTAATCAATTTGCCTGAAAAAATCCCCTTTAACTTCATAATGGTGACATCTATAGTCATAATAGATCGTTATTTTTAATATTTAGTCATAATTATCTAGCTAGCTATCTGAAAGTAACTATTTGATACAAGATAATAAATTATAGAACACCACCTTGTTGCAATTAGCCGTTAGTTCTTCGAAAACGATGCAACCACATTGACTTAGAGAAAAATTATTTACTACATTTAAATGCCGATTAATAATTACAATTTATTAATCTGCGGATGCAGGATTAAAAATCTAAAATACAGATAATTTTTATTCAATAACCAGATTTAAAACAACAATAACTACATGGTAAAGTGTGCTAGTATAAAACCCATGCGCATGTACAAATTTTATTCAAAGGCGTAAGAGTTATATCCTTACACTTGTGAACAAGGAACATTTTATTTTAATGAGAAAAGGGTGTTAATTATGACAAATGGGACCACCTTCCACTGCAATGCACCATGATCTCTGCATATGACTTAGCACTGCTTTACGATTGTCTTACAAGAAGAGGGCCAATTTTGATAATCACAGATTTTGATTATTTTAATATATATTGTAGGGGCAAAAAACCCTTAACTTCAGGTTCAATGGATTTTATACAGCTCTCCTTAGTTTCTGAGAAAAGGGAGGGTCTAATATTGTGACACAAATTAAATACTAACTATGATATCAATATCATATATTAAGCTATTTTTCCTTATCATACCTTTATTCACCTTTTCCATCAGGTGATAACTTAAATAAAACCCCATTTTCAATTCAAATAATATATTGCCTATCCAATATAAATGTAATTGCATTCAAAAATAACGAAAATTTATCTTTTTCAGTGAAAATACATTCCCTATCTTTATCGTTGCAATTTATATGAGACCCCTTTTAAGTTAGCCGTTAGAAGCCATTTGCCATAATTTTCAGTTTCATTACATGTCGATATCATTCCACGACCATATATAGAATTGCAGATAGCCTCCCTTTCTCTTTTTAGCATTTGCTAACTGTGCAAAAATATAAACGTTTCCTTATTTGGCTCGCTATACCGCAATCAAGAAATTCCAGTATAACTCGCATGCCCTTTGTATTGTCTTCAATTAAAAATCCGTTTCCATATACCTCGTTTTCAAAATTGCGAGTTAATTATGCCAAAATAGTAGTTCATACAAAACAAACTTTTCAGAGAATGCGCCAAATGTAACCATTTTGGCGGACATATTGGCGATATCAACTCTATGCACATGTATCGTGTAAGCATATCAGACTCTCGCTAGCTTCCTGCAAGTCTATACGATTTTTCTCCATGGACGCCTTCCATTATCGAAAAGGATTAATAAAGTATTTACGTAAAGTTAAAAGAACCTGGTGTTGTTGATACTCACGGCTATTTGTGTACTCAGCCTCCATATACTTTTCAGAATTTTATCACCTTCAAAATTATCTATACAAACCATCGGTGTTATATTATAAGAAGATGAAATCTACAGCACAGAAATGTGGTGCCAAAAAAATCCAACCTGATTAGATATGGGAGGCGACGAATATTTTCTTTCATGTCTTTAAAGAAAGGGAGTTAAAGTTTATTAACTGCTTGAGATGTATAAACAAACAGCCGTGACTATTAAAAGTACTTTGCGCATGACAGCAATAATTCAGGTAAGAGAGACTCAGGACCAAGGTCTAACTATGTATGTGGCATTTATTAATGAAAAATAAAAGGGTGTTACATTCTTACGGGGTGATCCCCGGTAAACAGGCAACATTGGAATACTACATCTTAACTGCAGGGCAGTCAAAGGTAGAATGATTTGTGTTTAATTGATTTGAAATTGCAAAAGATAATTTAAATTTTAAACTTGAGAATTTAATTTAAAAAAAGGAAGCTAATAATAACATGTGATGTCATATTGATTTCGACATCACACTGACTTTGAAACGAAAGGTCGTATTGATCGTAGCTGTGTTAGTATAACTTGGATATCTGTGTTGGTATAACGTGAAAGCATTTTATGACTTGTGATTCGGCCTGTTATTTAAAGTACAGATGAAAAAATATGAAAAAAATGAAATGATTTTGTAAATACCATTGTAGGAAGTTATGTTTGCTCTAAGTGTGTAAATTAAATTACGTAAGTTATGAAAAGAATTTTTTTTTTTTTTTTAACAAAAACTTCCATTAAGAAAGGAGGAATTTGAAATTTATATTTTTCCACTTAAATTCCTTCTTTTATTTAATAAATAAATATTTGTTACATCCATAATGCATAAGGAAAATTACATACAATTACAAAAAATATCATTTTTCAAACAGTTGAAACAAATGATTCCGTACCCAAATTTTCATTTCTAATGAGAAAAGTTGTGATTGTTTGTGAATTCTCTAAAAAATCAAATTTTATATTAAGAATTGTGAAAAAAAATTTCACACTTAATTTTGAATTAAAACTTTTGTAATGTCTCAAATAAAAGTTTAAATTATGCACTTTCAAAATATTACCTTTTTATAGAAAAATCTAAGTGTATCATAAACTGTATTTTTTACCTTTTTTGCTGTTATTTTAATTAAAATTAATTATAAATATTAATATATGGAAATTTGTCGAATTCAAAATACCTTATAAATTAAAAAAAAAAATGCAAATATTCATCAAGAATTATTTCGTTAAGTCAGGCTGAGAGTGTTTTAGCTGGAATTTTTATTTTAAAATGTAAATTATGCGATTATTATAATTCTGAAGAAGTTTTTCGACAAACATGGCACGTTATATTTGCGATTTTTATTAATAATGTGCAAAATAAATTATTTATATTTTGTCAGATTTAATTTTTATTTATTTATTTGACGTTTTTAAGAAAAAAAGGTTGTCTTGATCAAGTTTTAATTCAGAATTACATTAAAATATTTTTATGAATTATATATATATATATATATATATATATATATATAATTTTTATTATGCAAATTAATGCTGTACTTATTAAAGTGCATTTTATGAAATTATATAAATTTTTATTTATTGAAATAATTAATATTTCTGTCCTTTCTGAGAAAAGTAATAACATAAATTTAAAATTTAAAAACTTTTTAATGTTAATCTGTATGTAAATCTTTAAAAGGTAAATCTATAATAACGAAAAAACTGGATGATGGCGTTTGAGTTTACTGCACCATAGATCTCTCAATTTTTGAATTTCTATTTTAATATGTTTTGAAAATGGCTCTAAGATGAGTCGAAATATGTCAATAAAAGAAAGCTATTTGTCGCTTTTTAAAATTTAGCTTTTACCTTTTTAGCAATTATAAATAATATATTAACATAATTTGTGATGTTGTTGGATATTTCAATACCCTTTTTTTTTAGTAGATGAGATTACCAATTTTCAGAAAAAACTATATTTTTTTAAGTGCACATTTATCACACGTGAAAATAACGGAATAAGGGGATGTCATTTCCGTTACTGCAAATTAAATAAATCTTTCATAATTATAAAAGCGTATTTTATGAAATTATATATTTTTTTATTTATTGAAATAAGCAGCTGTTGCTTTTTCACTGTATTTAAAAAAAAGAACGTCTCCACACAACCCATATAGCACAAAAGCTCCTCAATACCTCCCCAGGAGCTCCAAGCCATCCCATATTCCTCCTAAAACTAAAATGACAAGATCAGGACGTCCTGGGGAAGAGTCTTTTACGATGTCCTCAGGAATGAGCTCCCAGTAACATCCCACGGAGCAATTTCCCAGGGACGCTACTCCTGAGGAAGTATTAGGTAGCTTTCATTACAAAAAGTAAAAAGCTACGTATTGCAGCCGTCCGGAGGAAAGCACTTACAAAAAATTTTGGTATATTTTCACCGATCATGACCCCCAGACCCCAAAACCACCCTCATTTCAAATGTTGATATATATATATATATATATATAACCATATATACAGGGGTTGGACAAAAATATGGAAACACCTTTAAAAAAAACACGTTTTCTTGACTAATATGGTGTAGGGTACCCGTTGTTATTCAATATAGCTTGCAATCTTCTCGGAATGGATAAATACAGTTCCTGTATTTTTGCCAAGGGAATATTGTACCATTCTTCCTGGAAAACGGTGGCAAGTTCAGACAACGATGTTGGCGGTGGACAGCGAGAACGCACTTTCCGCTCCAATGTAGACCACAAAGGTTCGATAATATTCAGGTCTGGTGACTGTGGTGGCCAGGGGAGATGCGACAATTCATCCTCGTGCTCAGAAAACCAGGCTGGTCAATGTGAGCTGTGTGAACGGGGGCGTTGTCGTCTTGGAAGATACCATCACCATTGGGAAACAAAGTTTGTACCATTGGATGGACTTGATTGGCCACAATGTTCACATAAGTCTGAGCAGTAATACGCCCTGACAGAGTTATCATGCGGCCAGAAGCAAACCAAGATATGGCTGTCCAAACCATCACCGAACCCCCGCCACGTTTTACACTTTGCAAAAAAGCAGCTGTATTATAAGCTTGAGATGGCGTTCTACAGGCGTAAACTTGGCCAGAAGTGGGAAACAATGTGAAAGAAGACTCATCAGATAATATTACTCTCTTCCACGGCTCTATAGTCGAGGCTTATCACTTAAACACCACTTTTTCCTGTTACGGGCATTAGCATCACTGATGAATGGCTTTTCAATTGCAGCACGTCCAGCAATTTTCTGTTTATGAAGCTCCCTTCTAATTGTTTTGGTACTCACAGGGCTTGGTAACACGACATTCATTTCAGCAGTAACTTTTGCAGCTGTGGCCTTCTTATTTTTCGCGATAATCCTCCTTAATAATCGTCTGTCACGATCACTCAGCACACATTTTCGCCCGCGCTGTGATTTAGCAGATAATGTTTTTCCGCATTTCAAATATGCGGAATAAATCTTCAACACAGTACCTCTTGAAACACTAAAAACCTCGACTACCTTGCTTACGGAACCACCCACCATACGCGCGCCAACAATTTGGCCACATTCGAAGTCTATTAACTCTGTCATAATCCAATGACAACTTCACATAACAGTGCTCTAACAACCACCGAATGGTGCAGCGATTTTATGAAGTTGTATAGGTGACGTCAGTAGTCAAAAACGCCAGCGCCATCTACATAGTTCATTAAAATCCATCTTTCTTTTCAAACATGCATTTCAAAAGGTGTTTCCATATTTTTGTCCACCCCCTGTATATATATATATATCTGATTTTTGTCATGCGATAACTAACGTATTTATGAACCGATTTGAATGAAACTTGGTATGTACATAGTACATACAAATATCTCGACCGAGTTCGTTGGCCAGTATCATCCGCCATCTTGTTTCAAAATGGCAGCCATTTAAAAAAAATTAAAAAATTTAAAATTTAAAATTAAATACGAAAAAATTAAAATTTGTAAAATATTTTTATTTTGTGTGTTAGATCTTAAAACACCAATTCCAGAACACTTTTTATTTTGTCTATATCTTAAAAAATGACTAAGTTATAGCACTTTGAATTTTTTTTATGGCTGACATTTTGAAACGATCTGATTTTTGTCATGCTATAACTAACGAATTTATGAACCGATTTGAATGAAACTTGGTATTTACATAGTACATACAAGTATCTCGACCGAGTTCATTGGCCAGCACAATCCGCCATCTTGTTTCAAAATGGCGGCCATTTAAAATTTTTTAAAAAATTTAAAATTTAAAATTAAATGCGAAAAAATTAAAAGTTGAAACATATTTTTATTATTTTATGTGTTAGATCTTAAAACACCATATCCAGAACACTTTTTACTTTGTCTATATCTTAAAAAATGATTGAGTTATAGCACTTTGAATTTTTCTTATATCTGACATTTTGAAACAATCTGATTTTGTCACGTGATAACACTGGTATTTAAAAATCGATTTGGATGTAATTTGGTGTGTACATAGTACTTAATAAGGCCTGGACCGAGTTCGTTAACCAGTTTCATCCGCCATCTTGTTTGAAAATTGCGGCCATTTAAATAAAAAAAAAAATTGAAATTTGAAATTAGGTACAAAAAAGTGAGAAATTGAAAAAGATTTTTCTTTTATGCATTTGACCTTCATACAAAGATTCCAAAGCACTTTTTGTTTCATCTGTATCTCAAAAAATGTCTAAGTTATAGTACTTTTAATTTCTAGTGTTGCTCATATTTTGAAATGATCTGGTTTTCGTCACGTGATAACAGGCGTATTTATACACTTATTTGGATGAAACTTGGTGCGTACATAGGACATACTGATGCCTGGACCGAATTTGTTGGCCAGTTCCAACCGCCGTCTTGTTTCAAAATGGCGGAATATTATTTTTTTTTATTTAAATTTTAAAATTAGATGCAAAAAAGTAAGAATTGGAAAAAGATTTTTCTTTTGTGTTTTGACCTTGATACAAAGATTCCAGAGCATTTTTTGTTTCATCTATATCTTGAAAAATGGCTGAATTTTAGCACTTTCAATTTCCAGTGAGATTTACATTTTGAAACGGTCGGTCTGAAATTTGTCATGCGTTGATACGCGTATTTATAGACTGATTTCAATATAACTCTGTGTGTTCATGGTACATACCAATGTCTTGACCGAGTTCTCGGGCCAACTTTACCCGCCGTCTTGTTTCAAAATGGCGACCATTTAAATTTATCAAAAAATTTTTTAATGTATAATGATGTATAAACAAAAATTAGAAATTGAAAAAAGGATCTTTCTAAACTATTTATCTTAATAATGAATTCCGGAGTATTTTTTGCTTAGTCTTTACCTTGAAAGACGTTTGGGATATAGCAGTTTGAATTTCTAATGTGTGTGACATTTTTTTAAAGTCAATTTTCCCGCGACAGCACTCGTATATATTAATCGATTTCGATGGGAGTGTGCATGTTCACATGAATTAATATTTCGATCAAGCTCATTGGGGGGGGGGGTTATGCATCATGCTGCTTTAAAATGTATATAGTGGAATTTGGCGACCCTATAAATCACATAAAATAAAACCAGGTTGAATAAAAGATAACTAATTTCTAAAAATTTCCATTAATATTCAGTATTGATAAAAACTAGTATTCAATCTTACATAATCATGTTCCACTATTTTCAGCTTCGTATATTTGATTTACATAACTCAATTTAAAATAAATAAATAAGTATATGAAAGCTACCTCTTCCTCCCGGCATTGCCGGAAGGACTTTTTGGGAAATCCCTCCTGGGGATGTACCCGGTTAGTCATTCTTGGGGAAGTGCCCAGGAAGTCACAGTCATGGCGCCATCTTATGAATGATTCAGGAATACAATACTCAATTATTTTTTAATAAAATATCGAATGCAATTTAATCAGTATCGATTTTAATGACTTAATTTTATTTTATTAATTATTCAATTCCTTATTTATTAGCAAATTAGATAATTGTTATTAAATTGCTATTATTTTTAATTATTGCTGTAACTTTTAATCTTTTTAGTTAAATTAAAAATTTTTATTTATTATTTGAGTTACTTACTATTTTTATATACTAAGTACTATTATATATCTTTTAAATCAAGTTTTGTTCATTTATCAATATTTTATTAATTATTAATAAATAACCTATTGCGTTTTTCTTTATTATTATTTGTTTTATTAATTAAGAAATTAATTTAACTTGTTTAAATTATTTAAATAGTAAGTTTCTAAATTAATACACTAAAATCTCTAAATAGAAGAAATTTCTATATCATATATTTTTCTGATATTTAGAGGTAAAGATATTTATGCAAAAAAAAAATCTTAATGTAAGTTTGTTTATGAGTATCCTTTAAAACTTTGTTATGAAAATTATCTAAATTGAGTCCTGATGCATCTTAATGTCAAATGTTAAATGTTTTTGTGTATATATATATATAATAAACAAAAGTGTCCCGACGAAATTAGACATATTTATCACAGCACATAACACAAAATCAAAGATAATTCATTTAAAATGGTATATTTGGATTTAAAATACATAAATATTGAGCCGCTCCCCCCCTCCTCCGCATACACATACCAATAAATGATTTATTTGAAAAGATTTTCTGTTCAAAAATATACATTCTTATAAAATCAGTTTAAAAAATATAAATTCACGCTAATTTAAAGTTTAATTTAGGTTATTATCAATTATTTATCCAGTGTAATTTATATATGTATTGAAGATAAGAAACTGTTTTCTAAATAGAAGCTTCAATTTAAATGTCATTTTTTAAGGTTTAACTTATTTTGTTTTATTTATCATTAATATATTTTTTTAATGTAAGTTGTACTTAATAACAAATTATTTTTCTAATATCTTTTATAGATTATCAAACATATTATTATTATTTAAATTCTGAAAGATAAAATGAAGTCTTTATTTTGAAAACTTCAGATATATAAATAATTTTTTGGTTCTGAAATTACAGATAGATATTTATCTGTATTTCCTAAGTAACAAATACTTTTATCACAGTTTTCAACTGAATTGAATGGAATTTCACTACCCCAAGTGACCTTCCCAACCTTGAGGCAATCACCTTCCCAACCTTGAGGCAATCACCTTCCCAACCTTTCAACAATTGAATTTTTAACAAGTTTATCCTGCCCCCCCCCCCCAGTCAGTTGTCAGCTGAGAATGCGTTTTGCCAGTCACTCAATGAGAGAGAGAGAGAAAAAGAAAATGCGATATTCCAAGAATAGACTATTTCTGAATTTCTAAGAAAAAGCGTTAAAAGAATTTTGTTAGTAAATGTAAAAGAAGTATATACATATATTGAAAACATCTTATATTTTAAATAAAAATATCAGTTTTTTTAGGATTTTTAAATTGCCTAAAATCTTTGTTTCTAAAATTACATGTAAAGAAATCAACAAAAATATTCCCGTCTTTAATTAAATGAAAAATGGTGTATATTGTATTTTTTATGCATATAAATATTTCATACAATTTTCAAAGACAATTAAATGGAGACTTAAATGAAAAGTAATTTTATTTACAACAATAAGAAAATAAAATTATTTTGTAACAAATTAAAATTTAATTAATAGTTTCTATTTTATATAACTCAAGCAGTGTTTCAGTGTAATGATAGAATTTTACAAATGATTTTCACACCAAATTCTGATATAATAAAATTATACAAATTTGTACAATGGTGCGTTATTGATGAAAATACAAAATTTTAATATTTTACTATGTTATAAAATAATACAGTGGTTTTAGAGTATTTTTTAATCCCGCAACAAGTGGTAAATCTCCAAACATCTGTAACTCGTGCCGTCGTATAAGAATTTCGTAAGTAACAGATTTAATTATTTGTTAATAAATACTCGTCAAAATATACCTAATCACTTTAACCACTTCACCGTCTGCCCCGAGATAAGTCGGGGGTAAAAGCACTGTTTCCCCATACCCTTCGCCGGTTAAGTGGTTAAAACGAGTTTGTTGATTGGTTGTATTTATGACGGCCAATTATCAACATGAGGGGCATATCAATTGGAAGGGGGGGTTGCCCTCAGTGAAGGTCTTTCTAAAGGAACCTAACCCGTATTTACACAAGGAAATACAAGATTCGAAGAAAACCCCGGGAAACTGCGAACAATTAGGTCGACGGGCGCGATTGGTTACAAACTCTGCACATCCCATCTACCAGCTTCGAGAGCAGAATCTCTTGACCACGGGTGGGGCCCAGAATGAAACTGCAACAATGAAATATTTCAAAGAGCAAAAAGTAGGAAAGAAAAGGCTTAAGAAAAGACTAAGCAAATTAATATATTTTTTTTCATAAATTAATATAATAAGAGCACCTTTTACCAAGCGTAAAAAAAAATCGCTTAAAATTACTGTAAAAAATAAAGAAATAAATAAAATAAATAAGAGAGAGAGAGAGAGCGAAAAGATTTTACTTTTGAAAGATTCACTTAGAGCTTATATGTCTATCATAAACAAAAAATCATCAAAGACATATCAAGAGAGGGAGGGGGTGCCCTTCGTGAGGGTTTTTCTAAAGGAACCTAACCCGTATTTACGCAAAGAAATCCAAGATTTGAAGAAAACCGTGGAAAACTCCGAACGATTAGGCCGACGGGCGCGATTGGGTACAAACTCAGCCCCTCCCACCTACCACCTTCGAAAGCAGAATCTCTTGATCGCTGGTGTCACCCACAATGAAACTGTAACAATGAAATATTTCAAAGAGTAAAAAGTAGGAAAGAAAAGACTAAGCAAATTTACATATTTTTTTCATAAATTCGTATAATAAGAGCACCTTTAAACAAGCGTAAAAAGAAAAAATATCGATAAAAAATTCTGTAAAAAAAAGTAAGATCGAGATAGAGCAAAAAAGTTTTATTTTTTAAAGGATTTACTTAGATTTTATTTGTCAATCATTAAAAAAAAAAAAAAAAAAAAAAAAAAAAAAAAAAGATACATATTAAGGGATGAGGGTTGCCCTCCGTGAGGGTCTTTCTAAAGGAACCTACCCGTATTTACGCAAGGAAGTTTAAGAAAACCGTGGAAAACTCCGAACTATTAGGCCGACGGGTGCGATTGGGTACAAACTCACCACCTCCCATCTACCATCTACCACCAAAAGAAAAAAGAAAAAAAATCGATTAAAATTTCTGTAAAATTCATAATTTTAAAGAAACTATGTGTTTTAATCTCTTGCTATTTTAATTTCTGGAAATAATATTTTTATTAACTAAAATTAAATTTTATAGGAGATATCATCAGAAACGTTTTGCATCATTCATTGTGTGTCAAAATATATAATTCATAATCAATTTTATAACTACTGAACAATTTTAATGGATTTTAAGTATTAAAAGCTAAAAGGATATTTTTATCATTTAAAAATACAATTTCATTTAAAATTTTTTCAAGCCAAAGACATTTATGTTATAACAAATAATTATTGACAATTTATTTAGAGTTATTAACTTAAATTTATTTCGAGTGTATGCAAAAGGCACAAAATATGAGTACATTTTCTAGTTTTAAGTTTCAAAACCGGAGTAAAAATGCATCTATACCTTAGAAACCTTTATTCCTTACTGTCCCGACAGCATAACGGTCAGAGTGCGCGTCCGGAATACCAAGGTACTCGGGTTCAAATCCAGCAGGAAAAGTAAAGGTAAGAAATTTGTTCCTGAATAATCGCTATATATGTAAGTCCGTCTGAATAATAGAAAAAAAAAACATTCGCGTTTTCTCCTAAAAAAAAAATTAATTAAATCATAGCTTTATTTTTTTTTAGCATATTAGTGACCTTGAAGTTTCCCAAAGTCCTCCTATATCACTTCCCCAGAACCTCCCGGGGAGGACCCTGAAAAAGGGCCTGGGGAGCGCCCCAGGACGCTGTAAAGCGGACATTTTCGGTTCCTGAGGACCTCCTGGTGACAATTTTCTGCATCCTCAGGGATGCCTGGGGGATGAGTGTCCTGGGATGTGAATCCTCCCCAGGACATCCTGGGGAGGCAAGTGTGCTATAAGGGAAATTTCGCTAAAATGAAATTCCGCGCTTTCCATACTAATATTCGTTTAAAGAATTGATGCAATTTATTTGTATTTGTTACAAGTAAAGAATTTTTTATTTAATTTGCTAGACAGCTAGTTTAAATTATTTGATTATATTTCAATTCATCGTATCTCGCACAGTATTATCATTGTGTGCCTTTTTATTAACACTCAAACTTGGACAGATGTTATTTGGGGAATTAGGCTGAAAAAATTCACAATCTATTGCAAAGGTCTTAGCAGTCCAGCTGTATAACATATTAAACTGTAATTTTATACATTCACTAATGGTTACAGAGTAAATTGAGCCATGTTGATTTGACAGATGATTGGCTTGTGGAGCATAGCAACTAAAGCTTTCGCCTCGAATGATCCGTAATTTTACACAGAAACAACGTTATGTCAGTTCAATTTTTTATTAAGCTATTGCATAGGTTTTATCGCGGGCTTTGAGTGCGGCGACCGAATCCAAAAATTCCGTAACGAGAAATATCCTAACACATCCGTAACGAAAAAACCTAACAGTCGGCTAACGTCGTTTCAGCTCGGCAGACTTCGGCATGGTATCATTCGGTAGACTTCGGCAGACATTGACGCGGTATTTTTCAGATATTTAGAGGATATCAAGTCTCAAACTTATATTTCTTATTTCAGTTACTATAAATCTATAGTTTCAATAATAAAAATTCCTGATAGAATGTGTATAGAAAAGAATCGTCTTAAGGTAAAACAAGGTAGAATAATGTAGCTTTTCGTGATTGGAGACTTGCCCAATGGTGGGGATCGAAAAATTTAAAATGCTTATAACTCGCGATCTAATTTTCGTAGCGCGGGCAAATTTTGTTTGAAAATTTATTATGAGACAGTGTTAATTTTTGGTGACAGGAAATCCCCCATCGTGAGGGTCGAAAAATTTAAAGTGCTTATAACTCGTGATCTACTTTTCGTAGTGCGGCCAAATTTTGTTTGGAAATTTATTATGAGATAGTGTTACTTTTGGTGACAGGAGACCCCCCACGGTGAGGGTCGAAAAATTTAAAATGTTTATAACTCGCGATCAATTTTTGTAGCGCTGCCATATTTTGTTTGGTAATTTATTATGAGACACTGTTAATTTTTGGTGACAGGAAATCCCCCATGGTGAGGGTCGAAAAATTTAAAGTGCTTATAACTCGTGATCTACTTTTCGTAGTGCGGCTAAATTTTGTTTGGTAATTTATTATGAGAGAGTGTTAATTTTTGGTGACAGGAGACCCCCCACGGTGAGGGTCGAAAAATTTAAAATGTTTATAACTCGCGATCAATTTTTGTAGCGCGGCCATATTTTGTTTGGTAATTTATTATGAGACAGTGTTAATTTTTGGTGACAGGAGATCCCCCATGGTGAGGGTCGAAAAATTTAAAATGGTTGTAACTCGCGATCTAATTTTCGTAGTGCGGCCAAATTTTGTTTGGTAATTTATTATGAGACAATGTTAATTTTTGGTGACAAAAGACCCCCACGGTGAGGTTAGGAAAATTTAAAATGCTTATAACTAGCGATCTAATTTTCGTAGCGCGGCCAAATTTTGTTTGGTAATTTATTAAGCTATTGCATAGCTTTTATCGCGGGCTTTGAGCGCGGCGAAAGAATCTAGAAATTCCATAACGAGGAAAAAAGACCTAACACTCCGGCTAACGTCGCTTCAGTTTGGCAGACTTCGGCACGGTATCCTTCGATAGACTTCGGCAGACATTGACGCGCTATTTTTCAGATGTTTTGAGAATATTAAGTCTCAAACTTATGTTTTTTATTTCAGCTACCATAAACGTATAGTTTCAATGATAAAAATTCCTGATTAACCTACATGTATTGTAAGATAATAAATATATTTTAAACGATTTTTCTTTTATTGAATTAATTCTCATTAGTTCAATCAAAGAAAAAGAAATTGTTATCGGTCATCACGCTCAAAAAGTGTAACTTGAATTAATATCAAAAACAAAAAAAACTGCATAAATAAAAAATAAATAAATAATTATAATTGCATAAGTTGATAAAAAATGCTATGCAATAGCTTTACCGCGGCAGTCCCCGAGTGCCACACGTATTTTTTTTTGTTATATCCATTACATACATATCACAACAAAGGGACAGATTATAAAAAACTATGTCTTACCAGGATTCTAACCCGACCCCTCGGCATGGCAGCAGCTGCTGCTAGTGATCACGCCACTGAGGTGACCAAGGCCTGTTTGGAATTTTTCGATTGCTCAAAATCTCATTCCCAATAATGTTTGTGACAAATATCCTGGAATCCCAAACTATTTTCGTACAAATACGTTAAAATTTCAACTTATTTTATAAACTAGGCAACATTTTAATACGAGGGAAAGTCAATAAGTTGGTTGCAAACTGATATGAGAGGTCAAAAATTAGTAGTAAACTTTTTTCAAATATGCCCATAGGTGGTAGCATTATCCAACTTTAAGAAGTGAATTTCGAAATACACCTACATGGTTTAAGGGATACGCATTTTAAAATACTTTTTATTTATTAAGTTAAAATTTAGAATTTTTTGTGATGGTTAGCTATATAATTCGTAAACAAAATCGCATGGTAAAACTTCTCATATAGTCTTTAATTTTTAAATTATTTTTTTTAATGTTATGTAAATTAAATTCGTTATAACTCAAAATATTATTTGTAGAATTTTATTTTCTTAACTTTTAAATAAAGAAAAGTATATAAATTTTAATTTTGATTCAGAATTTAAAAAAAATGAAGATAAAAAAATAAATACATAAAAAAAAAATGCAATATTTATTAAAAATTATATTTTCAATAGTTAATATCTATTTTTAAATTTTTTTTGGATTAAAATTACAGTAACATAATAAAAGAAATTCAAATTAGCTGAATCAAAGTTAAAACAATAAAAAAAAAACATGTTCCACGTTTGAAATATTTATCTTTAAAGTTTCTTGAATTATAATGATTTAAATCCCAGAAATTGCAGAAAAAACCCACCATTAAAAAACGCATTTTTTCAAGAAGTCAGTTCATGACAATCATTGTTTAAAAAAATAAATTTTGAAAACATAAAAAACTCATAAAAGCATAAAAATTGAGCATAAAAAACTCAGAAATTCGTAATATATATATTTTGAATACTTTTGTGTCCTAGACCCTTTAAACCTTAGCTGACTGACATAGCAAAGGCTTAGACATTGATGTCTGAAGAAGCAGTAGAACTATTGCTTTGTTCTCTTATAATCACTAAACATTTCCTCAGCATTACGCACTGTTTCTTCTATCGCCATCTCAACCGGATAGCCATTTTGTTATTCATCAACAAGTAATGAACGCCGTTGCTCATCTTGTACAACTATTCTTCCATAAATCCGAAATACACATCTTATAGTTGGATAAAAATACTCCTATAAGCATGTTAGGAAACAGTTTACTGTTATCGTCTCATATCGGTTTGTGACCTACTTATTGACTTCCCCTTGTATTTTATTTTAATCCATCATTCATTCGTAAAATCAAATGTGTCGAAATGACTTCTTGAAAAAAAGTATATATATTTTTTTATGATGGGTTTTTCTGCAATTTCTGGAATTTAAATCATTATAAATCAAGAATCGTAAAAGATAGATGCTTCAAACTTGGAATATATATTTTTAAAATTATATTACTTTAATTTTGATGCAAAAAATTTGAAAAAAAATATTTACTTTTAAAAGTATGATTTTTTAAAAAATGTTGTTTTAATAATTTTTTAATAAATCTTTTTTTATACTTAAAAAAATATATTTAAAGTACTTTAATTTTTTTAAATACTTTTTAAAATGCTGCATCAAAATTAAACTTTATGTACTTCGCTTTATTTAAAAGTAAAGAAAATTGAATTCTACAAATAATATTTTGAGTTATAACGGTTTTAATTACACAACTTTTCTTTTAAATAATTTAATTTAAAAAAAGAGAAGTTTTACCAGGTGATTTTGTTTGCAAATAATGTGGCTAATCATCACAAAAAATCACAAATTGAACTTGATAAATAAAAATTACTTTAAAATGTGTCCCAGATACCTTTAAACCATGTACTCTGTTGCAGTTACTCGAACATAACTCATTTGCGTCAATTCCTATTGTATGTTCAAAACAATACAGCCATTGATCTACGCACATACAGTCCACCTTGAAGAAGTTTATTTCGAAATGATTTGTTTGGCTTATTCCGTTTAGAATAAAAATATTTTATTGTGTTTTATTACATTTGTAAATTAATTGTGACCGTCTCTTTTCTAACATAGGCATTTTATGGTAATACCACTACCCCTTTCAGAGATGGTAGACCTTTAGAAAAGAAACTTCGATTTTGACATGATGATTAATTTTAAAATGTAAATGCATACGAAGATTATTTCTAAAAAAGAATAATCACTTCAGATCCATGCTGAAAGAAATGTATGAATTGAGCATAAAAGTTTCAAAATAGTTCCTAATGTATCGTTTACTTAAAATTATCTTTAGTTCTTAGTATTATTTTATGCCTTTCGTAATAATGCCTGTGAGAATGAAATTGAGACAAACTGTGGCTTAAATGGAAGTTTTTGAATTACATCTTAATTAATTATAACTTCTAATGAAATTCAGGCATGAAAATATCCCTTGGAATAGTTCAACTATTAAGCGAGCAAAACCGCGGTTTTTGCTAGTTGTGTTATAAAGACATTATTTACGGCGGAGTATAAACGAGTGTTTTGTACCTAGAAGATGCTAATCACCACTTGCTGTGGAAGCGAGGGGGTCACCAATTGTCTGTATGACGGCGTTACCCAAAAATATATTTTACTTGCAGAAAATACATTTACGATAAACGGAAGAATGATTTGTATTGAAACGTTTAGTATTTCGTATGTATTTAAATACATATATATCTTATTTTTACATAAATATAGATTTTTAAAAATGTTATCAAAATGAAAGCTAATTAAATATTTTAACACATCTTTATATCTTTATAGAATTTCATATTAAAAAAACAATTCTTTTATTTACATCAAGTAATTGTATTAATAGAAACTTTTTTTTTTCAAAAAACTGAAAAATGTTGTTAAAAATTACATACTTTGCTTTAGTCGATACTTTAAATAAGATTTACGAAACAAAATGTAAATTTTTGTTGCAGTATACAAATATCCTCTCTAAACTACGCATCTTGAACAGTATACATAAAACCGTAAAACATTTCTAATATATTAACGTTAAATCTGAAAGTATTTAAATCGAAGAAATAAATGTATTTTAATGCATCAGTTTCAATTACTTAATGAAAACACGCTTCTGGGTCCAGATATCTGGAGATAATTTCGTTTGTTATTTGGAAAGCAGTAATTTAAAATTCGAAGGGAAAAGGGGTAACTTTTCAAGATTAAATAATTCCGTTAGAGATACAGTTGGGAAATTAATGCCTTGACATGCTAAGTGTGTTACATTATTTGTACTATTTATAAAATGCAAGATCAAACTAAGAATTTTATGTACATTAAAATATATTATATAGGAATTTAAAAATAATCACCACAGAAGATTTGAATAAAGCAAAAATAAGTTACTTAAAAAAAAAGACGACATTATTTAGTATCACGCAGTACATTCTTAGAAATAATTATAATACCAATAAGAAAAAAATATACACATAGTACGAAATTAGCAATTCCTTCAATCTAATAATTTCTATTATTTAAAACCGGTGATTCAGCCCGGGCTTCCATTGTTAAAAAACATATTCCCAGTTGCAAAGAACACATTTTACGGTTTACAAAACGTACTGTACGATATACAGAACCCAAAGCAAATATTTTTTTAATGGATAATACGATAGATGTTTTATATAATTTTTTAAGAATTGCAACAATTGCAAGTATTTTTATATGATATTTTATCATTATATTTATTTATTTATTTATTTATTTGCTTATTTATTTATTTATAATGTTTAATTTTACGTTTGCTTTATTTTTATTTTTATTTTAGCTTATTAGTCTGTGAATTTTAATTTCTTTGTGTAGTATGAGCTAAAAAATTACAAATATGGATGTAAACACAAATTTCAAGAAATAAATACTAAACTATTTATTTTGTTTTAAATGAAAACATATTCGTTTTAAACAATAGATCTTCACGCCAGACGCCATAGATATAATTTAAAGCAAAATCATATCTATAAGATTTTTTAAGCTTAAGAAATAATAAATTGTATTTTCGCTTTGTGAAGTGAAAGTGCATTTGACTGTATATTTATTATATATGGTACTTTGCAAAAAAGGAAAATTTTAGAAACATTTAAAACTCAAAAATTTATATATATACATAAATAAATTTAAACTATAGATATAACACTAGAGTTACCACAGGATATATTTTTGCCCGATAATATAGTTTGCCAGCAACAAACAACATAACAAATAACAAATAATTTTATAAACAATTAATTAACATATAACAAATAGTTTGTAACAAATAATTTGGCAAGTGTATAATGTCGTTGCTTGAACTTGTAATACACAAATAGACGACCATACAGGCTTTATAAAATATTACACAGGAAATGATATATGTATATGAAAATAAATCAACTAAACAATACACAAGAGTACTCAGGCAGAGATACACATACATATGCTGTTAAAAGCACTTGTAATCCCGATTGTTTCCTTCCATGGGAGTAAAAAAAATATTATGTATTTGGATGCATGTATAACAACTCAAAGACATATCTTTCATGCAACTAATACCAAAGTTTATGCATTGTAAACAGATTAATATGTTTCAGAATTAAAAACTTTAAAAAAAGTAAAAAAGAAGTATTTTTAACATTTAATATTTTAAAATATGTTTGATTTTAATAAACAATTTTTATTGCGATGAGTTTTTTCTCTGCATGTATTTAATTGCAAGATTCAATATTAACATTGATAAGGGACTCCAAACTGTTAGACATTTGACGAGAAAAAAATGGCATAAAATATTGCGCGCAGGATTACAAAATAAATTTTGCAACTAGAATTAACATTTTGGCACCTAAATATACTGCAGATTTTAATAATTCCTTATATTAAAAATATTTTTTGTATTTATAGCAATTTTGTATTTTTAATACAAAGTATATTTAACTAATGAATAATTTACAAAATACCAGAAATGCAAATTGTTTATAATTAAACTTACGTCATTTGGTCCTGGTAGATAGGTATGGATGAAACTTAGAAAGTGCATTAAATGGGCCATGGGGGAAATAATTTTACAAGAAAAAAAATAGTTTAATTTTCGATCCATAGGTGGTGGTTTTCATCGCTAAATGGCGAACATTTAATCGATAAAGTATGTTCAAGAGCTACATTCAAGTAAGCTATTATATGAAAATGTTCATAAAATACACGATTTTAATATCTAAAGAGAAAAAAAAATAAAGAAAAATTGGAAAATATAAATCTTTAAGAGTTCTGGAACCGCTTAAAATGACCGATAATTGATATATTTTCACCAAATTTCTCAGTACTTTCATCTCGTTATTTTTTGCATCTCAATGTTTTCGGAAGTAGTTATGTATACAGGGTGTATCTAAACACTTCGGCAAAACTTTAAGGGGTGATAGTACACATAAAAAAAAACAATATTAATTAGGAAACTAAGGGCCCCAAATGTTTTCCGAAGGTGATAGGCGCCATTGATGTTAAGGATCCAAAATTTCAAATAAATATAAAAAACGGAAAAATTGGTCGATTGATTTGCGGTTTTCAGCAAAACTATTCTTTATGTTATTATTTTCTTGAAAATAAATTATAAAGGTAAATTTCAAGAAATGCCGATAGAGGGAGTTTTAGACTTAGGAGTAACAAACAACTATTTTTTGTCGTTTTTTTTTTTTTTTTTTTTTTTTTTTTTTTTTTTCATCTCAATGTTTTCGGAAGCTTAGATTTAAACTTAAATTTTGAGCTCAAAATCTGAATAGTTGGAAGTGTTTAAATAGAGCAAATTGAACTGGGTTCAGAGGTTCAAATTTCAAATGATTGTAAAAAAACGGAAATTTTTGTCGATTCGTTTGCGGTTTCCGCTAAAACTACTCTTTAAATCAGTACTTTATTGAAAATAAATTTTAAAGATAAATCTAAAAAAATGCCCATAGAGGGCGCCTTAGACTTTGGAGTAAGGTACACTTATTTTTTGCCGTTATTAATTGCATCTCCTTAAATGTTTTCGGAAGCTTAGACGTAAACTTAAATTTTGAGATCAAAATCTGAATAGTTGGGTGTTGTCAAATAGCCTAAACTGAATTGTGTTCAGACGGTCAAATTTCAAATGATAGGAAAAATTGGTCGATATGTTTGCGGTTTTCTCTAAAACTACTCTTCAAATCAGTATTTTCTTAAAAAAAAATTAAAGGTAAATTTAAAAAAACGCAGATAGAGGCCTTATAATTTGGAGTAACGTACATCTATTTTTTACCGTTATTTTTTGTATCTCATTAAATGCTTTCAAAAGCTTAGACTTAAATTTTAGGCTCAAAATCTGAATCGTTGTGAGTAATTAAGTAGCGCAAAATTAAACTGCGTTCAAGGCGGGGGGGGGGGGGCTTATAATTCAATTCCTGAAGACAGTTCAATTTTCGCTTCTTAACCTCTCCCAACAATTCAGAATTTTAGCTCAAAATTTAAGTCTAAGATTTTGCAAGCATTTAATTAGATACAAAAAATAACGGTTAAAAATAGCTGTTGGTTACTTTAAATTTAAAGCGCCCTCCAAAGAATTTTTTTTATTTTATTTTTTAAACTTATTTAAAAAATACTGACATAAGGAATAGCTGTAGCGAATACCACAAACGAATCCACCAATTTTTCTGTTTTTTAAAATCATTAGAAATTTGAACCTCCCCCCCTCCCCCTTGAACACAGTTTAGTTCAGACTACTTAACCGCTCCCAACTATTCAGATTTTGAGCTCAAAATTTAAGTTTAAATCTAGGCTTCCGAAAACATTTAATGAGTTTCTAAAAATAATGGCAAAAAATAGTTGTTCGTTATTTCAAAGTCTAAGCGCCCTCTATCGGCATTTTTTTTAAATTTATCTTTATCATTTATTTTTAAGAAAATACTGACATAAAGAATAGTTTTTGTGAAAACCGCAAATCAGTTGGCCAATTTTTTCCGTTTTTTATATTTATTTGAAATTTTGGACCCTAAATTTTAATGGCGCCCATCTCCTACGAAGACATTTGAGACCCTTAGTTTCCTATTTAATATTGTTTGTCTTTATGTGTACTATCAACCCTTAAAGTTTTGCCCAAGAGTTTAGATACACCCTGTATACTAGCACAGGAAATAACTTGCGTTTCAAAAATCTAAAATTTCTTTATTTTTAAAATTGTATAACTTCTTCAAACAGGAACAAGGAAAGTCTTCAAACAACTTCAAGGAAAGAAACAATCAAGGAAAGAATTATATCAAAACGTTTAGAAAATATAGGAGCGTAGCATCTAAAAAAATTTAACATCTGAAAATTTTAAAGTTTAATAATTCCAAGAAGCCTTAAAATCATAGATTTTTACCACATTTTTCAGTGTCAATGTTTATCTATATAATAGCATCAGAAATAATTTGCGTTTCAGAAATCTAAAATATCTTTCTTTTTAAAAATAAATAACTTCTTCAACATATATCATTTTAAAATCAGCAAACAAGCGTAAACTAAATCATAAATGATTGAGTACATTAATAAATTAATGTCCTTTTTAACTATAGAATGAATAAATTCCTGGTAGCACATACGCCATTTAACTGAGCATCTGCAATTAATTAATGAATTTATTAGTAGCATAATGAGGAAACTATTTGATTATTTCACTAAATACCTTTTCCATGCGTAATAGCTAAATTAAATTTCAGTGAGATTTCCTTAAAAATGAGAGTATATTGTGTAGCATAATTATTTATTTATATTAAGGCTGTATTTCAATATAGACACTTTAATACAGTTAGTAATTTTGGTAATTAAAATGGCTAATTAGTTGCAGCTAACCATACGAATTTTAACATATATCTTTACATTTTGAGAACTAAAATTTAATGTTACATAATAGGAGAAAATTTATTTAATTGTAATTAAATTTTATGTGGGCTGCATTTGGGTTAAAATAAATACATTTTTAACATTAACATTAAGCATTTATGAATTGGTTGATGTGACAGATAGCTATTTTATACTAGGTTTGAATAATTGCATTAGATTTAGAAAATTTAAGGATTGATGTAGTAAATTAAAAATGTTATTAAATAGAAATGGAATTGATGTTAAAATTAGTATTAATAATTGTTCATAAAGAAAGACTAAATTTTAAGTTTAGTTATACATTTAGATAATATATTCTTATTTTTATACACTCGAAATTATTCATTTTATTCAAAAAGGTAGTCTTAAATCTTAACGTTTCAAGAATGTTGTATGTATTTAAGAAAATAATTACTATGTTTTCCCAAAATTAAAACGGATTCTTATTTTAAATATTGCTTCAAATGACTTAGACCTGTAATTCTACATGCGGAATGGGATAAATTTATTCATTTTCAACAATGTCTAATCATTTATGAAGCATAAAACAAACAAATTTATCCCATGATTTCAATTCACAAATTTCATGCAATTTTAGAGACTCGTCACGATGACGTAGTAGAATATCTTAAATATGCAATGCAATCATTTTGATAATTTTTTTCAACCATTGAAGAGATAGTGATAATATCTTAGCTTTTTAAATATAATTTTCCGAACAAATAAAAAAGTTACAAATGTTTAACCATTAAACAGTTATTATCGCCCATTTAGAAGACTGGATTTAAAAAAATAATAATTATGATGTCCATTAAAGGTTTGAAAATGATAAACAAAATGATAAATTAAAACAGTATCATCATGTAGCAAAACTTATTTTCTGCTGTTAGAATATTTGCTAAAAAAGGTGTAATGTATTTTTAATTATCCTGAAACTTAACATAACATTCCTTTCTTTAGTCAATATATACGCTTTAGATGTTATTGGAATATTCAAAATATGCCGTGCAATTTACGAAAGAAATGATTTTGTGTTCTTGAATAATTTAGCTCGATAAATATTTTAACTTTGTAATTAGTATTTTTAAATATTTCAAATGTTCCTTTCGGAATTGGTACTTTTGTAATTTTCGTTAAAGATCAACTCTTTTGTGGTATCCCACATTTCGTTAAAAATAATAATAAAAAAAATTCTTAAGCTCGAAAATATTTTAACTTTGTAATTAATATTTTTAAATGGTTGAAATCGTTCTAGAAACAGATCTTTCTAATCGTTCTGAATATAAACCATATGAACATATCTGAAACGATCTAACAAGAATAATTTTTTTTTACCAATTCTTCAAAAACTTTTATTTCTAAATAAGTTATTATTAAACGTCTTGGGACTTACTTAGAAAATTTAAATTATTAAGAACATTTGTTTCGAATTATTTAGAGCATTTAAATTATTTGGAACATTCGTTGTTTACGAAATCTGTACCTTTTTACTTTTCCTGCAGGATGAACTTTGTGCAGTACCACTTTTTGTTAAAAAAATAATTTAAAAAAGACTTTAATTATTTATTCTAAAATTTCAAAAACTTTAAATTTTCAGAAGAAAAATCTAATTTTACCTTTTGTTTTGACTACATTAATGTTGTACGAAAGTGTACATTCAGTTATTGGAAAATGATTTGCTTTTTAAGAAAGTATTCCAATTTTTTGTTCATTGCTGTTTATTGAATAGTCATTTAATTTGTTATAAAACATATTTTTCTAATAGAAAAAATATATACAAATATTAACAGAATACTTCTAAAATGGTTAAACAAATCAATGTTTAAAAATATTCATACTGTATAAAAATATTCATACTCATCAAATGATACTGTATTACACAGTATCATTTGATGAAAAACAGCTGGCCCATTATTATTTTTACCCTAATCGGATATATTTATTAGTTATTGGTTATACTTGTTATATTGATATCTTTTATTACAATTAATCAGGGTAACTTTGATTTAAGGAGCAACAATAGTCGCAGAAAAAAGACCCGGATGATAATGTAAAATCTATGGGAGCGTTCTTTTCAAATATCTCGCTCAAATTGTAACCTTTTTACGTGATGTTTTTTGCATAGGATAGCTCAGAACGATCCACAACAGGCGTAGTCAATGTTGGTTTTAGATTCAATATTGGTTCATATTAAAAAAAAAAGTACTTTAACTTTTTTAACTTTCAAAACCGGTTTTAACCGGTTGTGAAATTGAAACTATCATAATATAAAAAATATATAAGCAAAATCGAAAAAGTAAAAACTTCGCCGGGTCGTCCTCAGCTATCCTATACAAAAAATTCGTGTAAAAATATAAAAATTTGAGCGAGATATTTGGAAAGAACGCTCCCATAGACTTTACATTATCATCCGGGTCTTTTTCAGCGACTATTGTAGGTTCTTAAGAGTGAAAAAAGATGAAATCTACTTCATCACTGAATTAACCTCAAAGTTTTGGTTACAAAGTATAGATAGCAGCACTAGGGATTTCGTCATCTAATTGGAAAGAATTCGTCAAGGTTACACCATGTTACACCATTCAAAATTTCGTAAGGTTGGAGGAAAGTTAACCTGACTGATTGTAATATAGTTGGATGTAGTTGATAATATGGTAATTTATGGTATTTAAAATAATTAAAAACGCATTCATCGTCCTTCCCTTTAAGCACTAACAAATAAAACATGAGCTCCACCAAAAAGTAATGTTCATAAGCAACGTCTTGAAAAATATGTATGGTATAAATGTTGAGAGTGTAGTTCAAGCTAAACATACAGTCGTAGAAAAAGAAAAAGTAAATACACCGTATTAACTTTTAAAAGAAAAAAAACACAGAATAAAGTTACCAGTACCGAATGATTGGAAATTCAGCCTACTTTTAAATGATGAATATAACATTTGTTCAGGGGGCCATACACAAATTAACAGCAAGATGATACCAAATGAATGGAAATTAAGTCTACTTTAAAGTGATGCATATAACATTTGTTTAGGAACAACATACAGATTAACAGCAAGAAAAATACTCAAAGTTTGTTTTTATCAATGGTAAAACCCAATTTTAGTTCATACTATGCTTAAAAAAGGAAATGTCTTGTCATTTGGATAATACGTTTTTGAATTTTAAGCATTAAAAATTTTAAGCTTGTAATGTTAATATAAATTTCTGAATTTTTAGTAATACCTCCTGAAATTATAATCATAATGTGAATTTTTATTGTGGTTGTAATACTAAAAAACACATTTTTAAATAAAAAAAATTATTTGATATGAATAATGAATTATGAAATTAATATTCGAACAAAAAATATAAATTTATATTTTCCATGTCCTTTTTTTATACAAATCCAAAATTTTAAATATATTTTTTAAATAATTTCCCAGACATGCTTAGAAAAACATGAAAATGTTGGTTTAAAGGACCTTCTAGAATGTGTAGAAAAACCTAATTTTTTAAAGATTTTTTTTTTTTTTTTTTTTTTTTTTTTTTTTTTTTTTGCTCATGTTATTGAAGCATTTGTGATGGGATTACAGTGCCTTATGTGATACCTGCTTAGAGCTTAAATGTGTTACTTACCCATCATATGTAGTATAGAGTAAGTATTGCAATCGTTTTGAAAATAGAAAAAAAATGACGGATTTACACATTTCAGACACTGGAGATTTTGCTAGATCTTAAAAATATTGCGGAGTTTGACAGAACTTCTGTATACGATATAGAGTCCGTCTTACAGAGAATTTACTTATATGTTGAAAACAGATAAAAAATACATAAAGATATATAAAATATCAAACTTTACGATACTTTAAAATCAATATCGGATGTATATCATAATATACTTAAAGATATATATGCATTAATATTTATTCCCAAACTATGCTTCTAAGCTTTATTAATGAATATTGAAGAGGATTTTAAGGTATATAACTAAAGCCGAAGCATCCTAAGTGAGAGAAAAGGTCATATTTGCAAGAAATAATTCATTAACTGAAATTACTTTAAGAAGTTATAAGTTAAGTAACTTTATACGAACTTCGGTATATGTATAACACTTAACAAAATTCCTTTTTAAAATAATTCATTCCTCATAAATTAATCGTACGAGTTTCGCGCAAAATTATATTTTGGCAAATTGAAGTGTTTAAAATTTATTTATGGCGTCGAAATTGGTACTTGATATTGAATAAAACAATCTTTAGGTTTATTTTGACATGTGAATGGGCACCTTGGAAAGTTTTAAATACATTGCTTAAATGTAGATTTTATTTTAAATCGTTTAGCAGCAGTAACTTTATTATACGATAATTTATCACAGAGTTAGGAGGGGTATTTACTTCTTTATTTTACGACAATACTATGGAACTCCTTATATATTTAATGTGTATTTAATCTGTATGCAATAGCTCAAATAAGAAATATTTAAGGTGCGAGGGCTAATAATTTAAATAATCATGATAATTCTCAAAATAATCAATCCCATATTCATCATAATTTTCGTTAATGTATAAAAAAAGCTCAGCAAAGTAAAACAAATTATAAATTCATCAAATACATATAATGCAAAAATAAATATGTCTTTTTAATAGTAATAAAATTAAAACGAAAAATAATGTATAAACACACAAATATGCCAATGTTAACAACGATGTTTCTGTGATGACCCTTTCTCCCCCCTTCTTTTTTTCATAGAATTAAACAGAATTAATACGACTTTATTATTGTCCAAATGAAAAAGAGCTGAAGTGAACTAGATTATATAAAGACTATATTTTTTAGGCTGAATTAAGCGAAAAATGTATTATCGGTATATTTTGACTACATATTGTCTAGATTTGAAAATTTAATTAAAATTCCATTAATAATTTATTTGAATGTTTCATAGTTTTTAATTCCCTGTTTTAAGTAAATCAACGTATGTTTAATAATTTTTTCTCAAAAGAGTGTTTTGAAGTAACATTTTCCTAGGTACATCTTACATCATTCCAAGGCATATACATTAAATCATTTGCTGCGTCTCAAATAAGTACTCGAAGTCACCAAGCCATCTAATTGCTTAGAAAATTTATAATTCTAATTTGAAAACTGGTGACAAATTCTTTGACGTCTAAGAGGTTACTTGATCTTCAAATTAAAATAGAAAAATCTAAACCACTTTTTGGGAGTTTTTTCTCTCATTTACGAATATGTGGGCGACGTAAAATGAAAGATGCGTATTTAAATGAAAAAAAAAAATTTAAGAAAACATTTTAATTGTAGATAAGAATTTCGGTGTTTGTTCTTTAAAATCAGATACCTCAATATGCAGCATTTGTTTCAAATTTTAAATTAAGAATCATTGTCCCATTTAGGGGTCATCACATTTAAGCATAATGACTACATGTTCATTTTCTTCCAATCAATAAACTGATCACGAATATCAATATAAATGCTTCAATGTTGTCATATTTTCATTTTAAATATTTTTTCCTTTCTGAATGCCATTATTTGTTGAATGTACATTTGAACTACTATGTGGAAAATATCTAAAGAAAATCAGAAATATTTAGTCCAAATTCATAAAATGAATTTTTTGGTCATAGATTTTGTTAAAATTCCCTGTATTAACTCAGTAACGATTATTATTATTATTGTATAAATTATGTATTCATATATATATGACTGTGTAAAATTAATCTCATTAATCAAACAATAAATCAATCAATTCTCATTTTAGAACTCATGCAAAAGACTAATTTACTAATGAAGCATTTAACTAAAAATGTGCAAATTAATTAAGTATTTGTTTATGTATTCATTTGAACGTATCTCAATACAATCAGAACAAATTAATAAATATTTTAATTTATGAAGAAAAACACATTAATATTTTGTATATTAAAATGTAATCAATTTTTTTATCAGTCATTTTCTAAATTTTACTTACGATGGAAACTTATTATCCTTTTGTGTTAAATATTTATATTAAACCGATGTTTTCTTTACGAAACATTAGACTTCCAACTAATTTCATTAAAGAATACTGCCCAGTTAAACTGATGGCATTGAGCTCACAGGCTACAAATACTAATTGTACATTAAAGCCTTATATTTTCAAGGGTTAATTCCGTTCGAAAAAAAATTAAGAAGGGGAAACAGCTCTCCCCTTTCCTCTTTTTTTATACTTAATCATTGAACCTCCTATACTATCAAAGACATGCTTTATCATATAAAAAATCTATATCCAAAATTCAGAGCAAATTGGATAATTCTTAATAAAAACCCATTTAGCATTTATATAATTTAAAAGGAGTTATCCCTTCTTTTATACTTAACCATTAAACTTCCAAAACTATTCAGAGATTTGAACGAAATCTGAAAATTCTGCTTGAAAAACCCATTTATATAAATTAAGGGGGGGGGGCATTAGAACCTCCGTTCCCCCTGTTTATACTTATTCAATGAACACCTAATAACAGTCACGGAATCGCCTCATCAGAATAATCCTAATCTAAATTTTGAACGAAAACTGTCAATTCTGCATAAAAAACCCATTCATATCAATTAAGGGGAAGGGCATGAGCCCCCCGTTCCCCCTCTTATACATATCGAATGAACTCCAAAAACTAATCAGGGAAGCGCCTTGTCAGGATATACCTACATACAAAATTTCAAGTGGATCCGATATTTTTATCATGAGTTATCGCGATACGCACGAACGCACGTACGAACGTACCTACAGAACGGACGGGCACATAATCTCTCAGGCTATGATAGCCTGTGAGTTAAAAATAAATTTTATTTTTACCTATTTTTTTCGAATTTTTTCATTACATTTATTGATTTTTCAATACTTACTAAGACATTAAAGTTAAATGAAAAAATTACATTGAAAAATTTTCTTTATCTCTATGGCGAAAAAGTGTTAATACATTCCATTATTTTCCAGAGAATATTTTTAATTTTAACTGACAGTGTTCATCATATCTAAATAATATTATTTATTGATTTTCTTAAACCTTTAATATCGTAATAATCAAATATCTGTTTTTTTTAAGCTAAAAAAAGATAATATGTCGAATTTAAAAAATATTAATGTCATTTTTTCATCATTTATAAGTTTTGTATCGATAAAAAAGATTGTGTATAATATGGCCTTATTTTTTCTTATTTAACTTTTTAGGCTGATTATTATTATTATTATTATTATTATTACTGTTATTATTTCTATCGAAATTATTATTATAGTAGTAATATTCAAGAACATTCAAGAGAGAGCGTTATCCATTTTTTTAGTAAGACAGTTTTTGGTTTTGTTGTACAGAGACATCTACAATTCTACTAATCTACAATAATTTGTATGATTTCGGAACACAAAGAAATGCTCAGTTTCTACGAAATTTAAATGGACGAAAAGCAGCCGGAAGTTCAAAAATGCTAACTAAGCATCTAACCCTCTTAAAGATGCTGATAATTAATGTGAAAATTCTGCGATTAATAAGCTACCAACATTAGTATGAGCTTATGAATGCTTCACTTTCCAAGAAATTACATTTGAATTGGGAGTACGTTTTAAAAATATCTCATATCAATAAAAAAAGTTTGAAGTAAAAAAATTAAACAACCATTCATTTTTACGCTACCAATGGAAAAAAACACTATTTCAGTGAGTTAGGCTAATTAATTAAACTACTGATTGGAAAAATGTGCGTTGCAAAACCCAGATAGCGCTTTCTTAATCTCAGTTGCTTGTAATTTAGAGCTGTTTGTTGCAACTAAGTTTTAATTGGCACTGAAAACCCGAAGCACCTCAAGAATTACTGAAAATTGAGTGAACATATAAGTAAAAATACATCTTTTGTACAAAAGTAAAAAGTAAAAGTATTTAATGTAATCTTGCAGCGTGAAAGTTATTTTTTTCTGCGCATAGCTGCTCTAATAAAACAAAAAACAAAAAACAAAAAAAAAAAAAAAGTTTACGGCAAAAATTGCTGGTAGAAATTTTTTGCCGTAAAATTTGCTGTAAAATTGCATATATTAAAAAAATACATCGAATTTTACTGCAATTTTTACGGCAAAGACTACAGGCAACATTACTGTAAGCAATTTTTTGCCGTAAATTTAAAGATTATTATTATTATTATTATTGTTATTATTATTATTCTTTTCAATGTATATTAAAAAATATGACTTAAATGTTTTTTAAAAGAATCTTTTAGCTCACTTTTAAGTATTAAAATATGTTTGGGTAATGCTATAAAACAGAACAACGAAATATAATCTCAATAATTTAAATAGAATGATACATAAAAGGAAAACGCTTTTTTATGATTTATAATCATGCATATATATTTTTTCTGTACATAACCTTATAGCATGCATGGTCACAGTGACGTCGCTTTGAGTTACTTTGGTCACATCACATCTGTGACCAAAATGCCACCACTCAGTGAGGTCACATCGTGACTGAGATGTGACTTTCTAAACATTTTTTGGAAAATTACAAATATTCTTCAAAACACGTTATTTCCTTTAAAAAACATGTTTCTGGCAATTTAAATATCGTCGCTTTTGTCACAGTTTCGTCATGATGTTAATGTCAAAGTAGTCACAAATGACACATTTTTCACAAATTTGTCAGACCGTGACTTCACAAAGTGGTCACAATGTGACGTCACAAACGAGCTCTAAAAAGGGAGAAAGGGTCAGAAAGGACTTCACATTTTAGTCACTGTAACTTCACATCGACAATCGATGGTCAAAAAGTCACAATGTGACTTCACAATGACGTCACAGTGACGTTCCCATGCCTTACAGGTAGAACTGCATTATACAGGTAGAACTGCGGCATTTGCCATCTGCCAGTTTCACACAAGAAGAAAAATAATAATGTTAACAGTGGTATAATTATCAATCCACTGCTGGCTGAAATAAAAGGTCGTTGTATTATATATGTGTAATTTGTACGTTGTTAAGCGGCTGAATGTCAGATATTATAATGCTAATAATATATTTTTTGAAAACATAGTCCAATCAAGCTTTATGAATATAAGAGGATGAAAAATCGTGAAAAACCTGGCTAAAAATTAAGAAGGTATAAAATTTTAAACTCAATTTTTTTTCTTTTCTTCTTCTTCTTCTTCTTCTTCTTCTTTTTTTTTTTTTTTTTTTTTTTTTTTTTTTTTGTTTTTAGTTTTTGTTTTTGTTTTCTATATTAAATATGTAAAGGTTTAATTTTTAAAGCTTGTCGATATTGAATCAATTTTTATTTTCATTAAAAAATAATTATTTTTAACTATTAAATATACTATGGCAAGTAAATAATGTGTCATGTCATGAATTTCAACTCTATATTCTTTGTTTCAGAAATTAAATAACAATATAAATAGTGCGGGACTGGCTTAATATTTCATAAAAGCATTTTAAGAGCTTTTATTTTGAAAATCAGACAAAGTGAAAGAGTTGTATTTTTTGATTTTCTTAATTTTTTTTATATGTTGAAGTAGATCATGTTTGGTGAATGATCTTCAATTTTTAAGCCCTGAAGAAATTTCCTGTTTTCTATAGAAAATGTCAAAGTTCAAGGTTGGGAAGGCCATTTTTCGTGAAAAGTGAAATGCTGGTATATTTAGAGCACTATATCTCTCCCAAGCAACAACATCCCAAAATTATTCCGGCATAAATTGTTAGTATAACTATACTTACTTATTAAAATTTATTTGTTTCCATGGGACATTGTTAATTTACATTGTTACGTTGCCACAAAATACAGTCAAAATGACGTTTTTGTCCATTTTCCGCACTTAATATCTTATTTAAGCTATAGTACCCCAAACTTTTTCGTATAGAATATGAAAGTGTATTACTAGGACAAGCTAAATAGTTTAGTACTGTACGGACATATTTTTGCTGTTAGCAGATATAACCTGTTAAATACTCAAAATTTTCAAAATCTGCAACTTTTAAAGCATTATTGTTTCAAATAAGCGCAACAATAAAATAAAACAAAATATGTCACGCAGTAGGTGAATATATGTACAAAGACATGGAAAATAAAAAAAAGTGGGGCCTCATGATATTTTTATTAAAAAAAATAATAATATTTAGAAGAAAAGCAATGTCTATTATCACATTTTTCCCCTAAGAGAAAATGAAACGTCCTCATTCTCCTTCGGAAGGGGGAACAAAAAAAACATTTCATTTTTTTCATAGGGAAAAAACACAGCAAGAGGAACGAGAAAGGGGGGTTTTCATTTTCTGATAGGGAAGAATTATTATCATCGACATTGTTTATTTGAAAATTTTGTCATTTTTAAAAATAAAAATATTATGAGGCCCCACTTTTTTTTCTTTTGCATGTTTTTGTACATATATTCACCTGCTGCGTGACATATTTTGTTTTAACTAATAATAACACATTGCTCAGTGGTGCACAAAACAGGAATTTCAATATACATTAGTACATATTAAAATAAAATAAAACTTTCGACGTTTCGCGCCGTCTTCTGCGGGCGTCTTCAGGAAAATATGAAATAGAAGGACTACGTTTGCATCTTGTTCGAGAGATAATATTTCTACTAAATTAAAAACTAACTGAATTAAAATTTAAAAAATGTTGCCAATTACACGTGAGTAAAAATTAAAATATTGCAAGGAAATAAAAAAATTAAGGTTTTATGATGTTATGCCATATTTTTGGTATATTGTAGGATAAATTATCATTACATGGTTTATTTTCTCGTGCTATGATTTCGATGGATTCTAATATTTTACCTTGAACTGGGTTATTGCATGGAACTATGATTTTGGCTTCCTCAAAATTAATATGGCAACCCTTGTTCGCCAAGAAGAAGCGAGCAAGGGCAGTATTCTGTTTATATTGTTCTATATCTCTGCGATGTTCTTTAATTCTAAATAAAAGTTTCCGCGTTGTCATGCCGATGTAGACTTTTTTAAGATTATTAGATAAAGTAATGGGGATTTCATAAATACCAGATTTTTGATCTATTGGAATTTTGTCGATTTTATCTGTAACGAGGTCAATGAGATATGGAGGAGGAATGGCGACAAGTTTTATGTTATATTTTTGTGCGATCTTTTTTACTTTTTCAAATATATAAGGGATATAATGAAATTTTCTGTGAACCATAAGTTTATTCTGTCGTTGGCCAGATGTGGGAGGAGTATTGTACTGTTGAACTATTTTATTTATAAATTTTGCTGGAAAACCATGGTCAAAAGCTACTTTCTGTATAAAATCAATTTCTTTATTTAATTTGTCATCTGAACAAATCATAAAAGCTCTTTTAATAAATGACCTAAAAGCAGATATTTTGTATTCGAAAGGCATGTTGGCTGAAAATGGGATAACTGTATTTTCTTTTATTGGTTTTCTATAAACTGAAAATTTTAAACTTGAATTGCATCTATTAATTTGAACATCTAAAAATGGAAGGGTGGCGTTTTTTTCGACTTCAAGAGTGAAATTAATACTATTGCTTAATTTATTGACATCTTGTAGAAAAACATATACAGGGTGATTCTAAATTTTTTTTTCAATAAAAGAGGGGTGATAGTACAGATCAAGACAAACAATATTAAATAGAAAACCAAGGGTCCAAAATGTTTTCCAAAGGAGATAGCCGCCATTAAAGTTTAGGGACCAAAATTTCAAAAAAACATAGAAAACGGAAAAATCGGTCGATTGATTTGCGGTTTTCACTAAAATTATTCTTTCTGTCAGCATTTTCTTGAAATAAAATTATAAAGATAAATTTCAAAAAATGCCGATAGAGGGCGCTTTAGACTTTGGAGTAACGAACAACTATTTTTTGCCGGTATTTTTTGCATCTCATTAAATATTTTCGTAAGCTTAGAATAAAAATTAAATTTTGAGCTCAAAATCTGTAAGTGGGAGAGGTTAAGTTGCACAAACTGAACTGTGTTCAGAGGGTTCAAAATTCAAATGATTTTTAAAAAAACGAAAATATTGGTTCATTGATTTGCGATTTTCACTAAAACTATTCTTTATGTTGGTATTTTCTTAAAAATAAATTATAAAGATAAATTTCAAAAAATGTCGATAGAGGGCGCTTTAGACTTTGGAGTAACGAACAACTATTTTTGACGTTATTTTTTGCATCTTATTAAATGTTTTCGGAAGCTTTGACTTAAACTTAAATTTTGAGCTCAAAATCTGAATAGTAGGGAGAAGTTAAGTAGCACAAACTGAACTGTGTTTAAGAGGGGGGGGGGGGAGGTTCAAATCTAAAATAATTATAGAAAATGGAAAAATTTGTCGATTAGTTTGCGGTTTAAAATAAAACTAACTTCTTTAAGTCAGTATCTTCTTGAAAATAAATTTTAAAGATAAATTTCAAAAAATTCCATTAGAGGGCGTTTAAACTTCAGAGTAACCAACAATTAATTTTAACCATTATTATTATTTTTTTTCTAATTAAATGCTTGCAAAAACTTATTAAATGTTTCGGAAGCTTAGATTTTAACTTAAATTTTGAGCTCAAAATCTGAATAATTAGGAGTAGTTAAGTAGCGCAAATTGAAGTGTCTTCAGGAGTTGAAATTTAACACTCCCCCCTCCTCGAACGCAATTCAAATTTTCCCTACTTAAACACTCCCAACGATTCAGAATTTGAGCCTAAAATTTAAGTTTATGCATTTGAAAGCATTTAATGAGATTAAAAAAATAAATGATAAAAATAGTTGTACGCTACTCCAAAGTCTAAGGCGCCCTCTATCGGAATTTTGTAAAATTTATCTTTAAAATTTATTTTAAAAAAAAATGCGCATTTAAAAATTAGTTTTAGCGAAAACCGCAATCGAATCGACAATTTTTTTCCGTTTTTTATAATCATTTGAAATTTGAACCCTCTGAACACAGTTCAGTTTGTCTACTTAACCACTCCCAATTATTCAGATTTTGAGCTCAAAATTTAAGTTTAAGTCTAAGCTTACGAAAGCATTTAAAAGATGCAAAAAATAATGCCAAAAAAGAGTTGTTTGTTATTCCAAAGTCTAAAGCGCCCTCTATCGGCATTTTTTGAAAATTATCTTTATAATTTATTTTTAAGAAAATACCGACAAAAAGAATAATTTTAGTGAAAACCGCAAATCAATCGACTGATTTTCCCGTTTATTTGAAATTTTGGTCCCTAAACTTTAACGGCGGCTATCTCCTTTGGAAAACGTTTTGGACCCTTGGTCTCCTATTTAATATTGTTTGTCTTGATGTGTACTATCACCCCTCTTTTATTGTAAAAAAAATTTAGAATCACCCTGTAAATCAGCCACTCTGTGGTTCCATAAGATGAAAACATCATCAACATAACGGAACCAACATTCAGGTTTTAAATTAAACGTATTAAAAATTTTTTGTTCTAGTGGTCTTAACGCGAATTCAGCAAACAAACCGGATACTGGTGACCCCATCGGCTCACCATGCAGCTGTCGGTAAATATTCTTATTAAAAATGAAAATGTTACTGAAAACTATTAGGTTTAGGCCAGATTTAAGGGAGGTTTTGATATCTTGAGATAAATTTGAATTTATATCTATTATCAAATTAATGTATTCTATGACTTCGTGCATATTGATGGAAGGATATAATGAAACTACGTCTAAACTAGCCATAATGGTGTTTGTATTAACTGGAATGACTTTAACTTTATCAATAAAATCTCTTGTAGACAAAATTGCAAATTCTGAAGCAGGAAGTATCGATTTCAAGAAGATCACGAAAGCCTTTTCTAAAAAGTATGTGGGTGCAACACAGCGGGAAACTATGGGTCTCAATGGTAAATCTGGCTTATGATCTTTCAGTCTCCCAGTCAACATCGGAGTAACACCAGTATGATTGATCTTAATAAGTGATTTCATAGTATCTGGCAATTTTCCAGTGCGAACCAACTCTTCAACTTTACGGAAAATTTTCTTGTTTAAATCTTCCTTCAGAAGTTCACAATCCATATCAGCAATACACACATTCATTTTATCAATGTTAGTTAATCTGTCCAAAACTGCTATTTTGTTTGATTTGTCTGTCTTGATAATGATAATATTAGGGTCCTTTTTTAAATTATTTAATGTCCTCAAAATTACGCTCTGTTCTTTATTCTGCTTATATGAAATTTCTCTTACTAATCTGCACATTGCTGCCCGCTCTTCATCTCTATTACTTTCCGGGATGACTTGAATGATGTTTTCACAATCTGCAATAATAATATTACGGTTTTTATTATTATCAAATACAAATTTTGGTCCAAGAGATAATAGTGAGAGTCCATAGTTTCCCGCTGTGTTGCACCCACATACTTCTTAGAAAAGGCTTTTGTGATCTTCTTGAAATCGATACTTCCTGTTTCAGAATTTGCAATTTTGTCTACAAGAGATTTTATTAATAAAGTTAAAGTCATTTCAGTTAATACAAACACCATTATTGTTAGTTTAGACGTAGTTTCATTATATCCTTCCATCAATATGCACGAAGTCATAGAATACATTAATTTGATAATGGATAAAAATTCAAATATATCTCAAGATATCAAAACCTCCCTTAAATCTGGCCTAAACCTAATAGTTTTCAGTAACATTTTCATTTTTAATAAGAATATTTACCGACAGCTGCATGGTGCGCCGATGGGGTCACCAGTATCCGGTTTGTTTGCTGAATTCGCGTTAAGACCACTAGAACAAAAAATTTTTAATACGTTTAATTTAAAACCTGAATGTGGGTTCCGTTATGTTGATGATGTTTTCATCTTATTGAACCACAGTTTGGCTGATTTATATGTTTTTCTACAAGATGTCAATAAATTAAGCAATAGTATTAATTTCACCCTTGAAGTCGAAAAAAACGCCACCCTTCCATTTTTAGATGTTCAAATTAATAGATGCAATTCAAGTTTAAAATTTTCAGTTTATAGAAAACCAATAAAAGAAAATAAAGTTATCCCATTTTCAGCCAACATGCCTTTCGAATACAAAATATCTGCTTTTAGGTCATTTATTAAAAGAGATTTTATGATTTGTTCAAATGACACATTAAATAAAGAAATTGATTTTATACAGAAAATAACTTTTGTCCATGGTTTTCCAGCAAAATTTATAAATAAAATAGTTCAACAGTACAATACTCCTCCCACATCTAGCCAACGACAGAATAAACTTATGGTTCACAGAAAATTTCATTATATCCCTTATATATTTGAAAAAGTAAAAAAGATCGCACAAAAGTATAACATAAAACTTGTCGCCATTCCTCCTCCATATCTCATTGACCTCGTTACAGATAAAATCGACAAAATTCCAATAGATCAAAAATCTGGTATTTATGAAATTCCCATCACTTTATCTAATACTCTTAAAAAAGTCTACATCGGCATGACAACGCGGAAACTTTTAATTAGAATTAAAGAACATCGCAGAGATATAGAACAATATAAACAGAATACTGCCCTTGCTCGCTTCTTCTTGGCGAACAAGGGTTGCCATATTAATTTTGAGGAAGCCAAAATCATAGTTCCATGCAATAACCCAGTTCAAAGTAAAATAAAAGAATCCATCGAAATCATAGCACGAGAAAATAAACCTTGTAATGATAATTTATCCTACAATATACCAAAAATATGGCATAACATCATAAAATCTTAAATTTTTTATTTCCTTGCAATATTTTAATTTTTACTCACGTATAATTGGCAACATTTTTTAAATTTTAATTCAGTTAGTTTTTAATTTAGTAGAAATATTATCTCTCGAACAAGATGCAAACGTAGTCCTTCTATTTCATATTTTCCTGAAGACGCCCGCAGAAGACTGAGCGAAACGTCGAAAGTTTTATTTTATTTTAATATGTACTAATGTATATTAAAATTCCTGTTTTGTGCACCACTGAGCAATGTGTTATTATTAGTTAAATTTCATGGTGCAACTGTTCTATATATATTTATATTTTGTTTTATTTTACTGTTGCGCTTATTTGAAATAACATTGCTTTAAAGGTTGCATATTTTGAAAATTTTGAGTATTTAACAGGTTATATCTGCTAACAGCAACATATCTCGATACAATGCTACATTATTTTGCTTGTCCTAGTAGTACAGTTTCATATTATGTAAGAAAACGTTTGGGGTACTATTGCTTAAATAAGATACTAAGTGGGGGAAATGAACAAAAACATCATTTTGACTGTACTTTGTGGCAATATAACAATGCAAATTAACAATGTCCCATGGAAATGAATAAATTTTAATAAGTAAGTATGGTTATACTAACAATTTATGCCGAAATAATTTTGGGATGTTGTTGCTTGCGAGAGATATAGTGCTCTAAATGTAACAGCATTTCACTTTTCACGAAAAATGGCCTTTATTATAATATAATCTAAAGGAGGAATTTTTTTTCAGGGCTTCAAAATTACAGATTATTTATCAAATATGATCTACTTCAACATATAAAAGAATCACGCAAATCAAAATATACAACTATCAAAACATAATCTCTTCGTCTGAATTTCAAAATGCAGCAAAAAATTATAGGATATTTTAATATATATATATATATATATATATATACAATGGAACACACCGGAAATTTGAATCCCAGTGTGTTGTGATCCATTTTTAAGTGCGGTTGTGATTATGTAAATACGTAGTAGCTGTAATCGTCGTTCATTACGTCCGTCTGTTCGCATACGACAACGCAAAATCTACCCAATCGAAACGTTTGAAATTTATAATATGCAATTCATTTATAAGGTTTCCGAGACATTTCAAATTTTATGAAAATGTATTGTTTAGTTCAATTAGAGGAGCAATCAAAATTAGTGCATTATATTACGGCCAATGCGAAAAAATAGTTTCAAGTGCATTTTAATGATGATCATTTGTCATATTGTCAGAAAAGAACATCATTTTACATTAAGAACTCTGCAAATTATAAGCAAAAAATTTGGAAAACTTTGGGACTGTTTTTATAAAAACCTTAATTTCTTGACGAGCATAATACTATCTTCTTAAAAAAGAACATAGTTTATTACAATAAACCACTTAGTTTGTAGTTTGAACGCCTTTGCTACATTAGTTTTTGACTGGGTTATCCAAAATATATTAGTCCTTTTTTTTCAATTTGTTGACGGCTCCTTATTGACTTTCGGGAAAAACTCTTCACGGAAATGTGTGACTTGTACTATTATGTTTACATCCTTAGAGTTTCAGGATAATTCATTACGTATTTTTTTAGACATCTAATGAAATCACAACCGGTCACCTTTGGCCATGATGTGTACCATACAAATTACAACATTAAAATACGAAAAAAAAAATTGAAATAATATAAATTTGTAAATCCAAATTAGATTAATCAGGCTCAAAAATATTTTTGGAGCTACAAATACATATGTGGATACATTTTGTATTAATTATGAAAAAGTAATATAATCGGAATTTTGACTTACTAGCACAGATAAACCCAGAAAAAAATTGGAGAAAACATTCAGTTTAAAATGTAATAATAAGATTATGTTGTAAAGAAAAGAAATAGTAAAGATTCACTCTGAAAGATGCATAAAAAATATATGGACATGTTCACATGCCACAAAAATGGAATATTTTAAAGACCAAGGAGTAAGTTCCTATGTTTAAGATACATGCGTAAACACACGATAACTGAGCCCAAGTCAACCATGTGATGCAATAAAATACTGTACAGTTGCCATCTAATGAGAAATTACTAAAATAAAAATAAATTCAATGAGTTATTTTCTTATTAAATGAATTACACATTTATTATATTATTCTTTAATGATTATACGCTATTTAGGTACATACGTTACATTTAAAATATTACATTAAATGAAAATCATGATATGTAATTATATGTAATTGATTTATTAGTTAATTGAATGTTAAAAAATCGTAAATTTTGATATCGATGTATCATTAATTAATAATTCTCATAATTAAATGTGTGAGGGAGTGGCCTTTGTGATAAAGACACTCTAGCATTTTTGGTGAGATCGTGACGTCAATGATTTAACATGTGTAGCGTGGAAGCGGAATCTATCCTCTCTTTTACTTTAAGTTTCTAGAGCGTGTGTGTCTTCCTCGGTTCTACACGTTATGTCGCGGTTAGAAGCAATATGCAAATTTATAGTATCTCAATTTGCAGCATATAAAAGCTTTGATTGTGAAGGAGTGTGTATCTAGCGGCGCAAGGCAGCTAATGGTGTGTAGCGACGCAAGCCCGCTAGTAGTGTGTGGAGAAGCAGTAAATTGAATTAGATTGGAATTATAGCAAGTTATTATTGAGCCTCCAGTGAGATAGCAAGGAGTTTTGCAGTGAGCCGCCAGCAGCATTTGCCGACTTAGTTCATTAAGAGCGGAGCTATTTGAGAAGTTTACCGTTGGTAAGAGATAATTTGGTTACGTTGAGTATTTTAGACAATAAAAAGTATGTTACAGCACGGGCTGTCTAATAAAGCTTTTATCTAGCAGTTTAGCCGAAGTGTAAGTGAGAAGTTTATTTGAAGTGCCCCGACTGAGTCTAGTGCCGGAGCTGTGAGTATATTTATGAGTTTCATCTTTTAGTATTGTGTCTAGTTATCGAAAGTGACGAACTGAAAGCTCGATTTCCCCTGAGCCCCAACAGTTTAAATAAACTGGTTTTAATCTCGAGTTATGGCTGCGTTTAACCTCCCTCACGTCACAAATGACACCCAGTATGTGCAACCGTCCGTTACAAATATAGCAAACTATAAAATATCGAAAACTAAATCATTTTTACATTATATCCTAATTAGTTAAATAAACATGTAACATAACGATAATTTTTTAAATAACCAATACCATAAGATTTAGATATTTTAAAAGGAAAAAAGAGAAAAAAATATAAATAGTGGTATTGCATATCCTAAGACTTTAGTCAAAACATGTGTGGTATCAGAATCGCAAAATCACATTAGATGAGAATCGTTATAAAAATAACTAGATGGTACCCGTCAAGATTTGACGATAAACATGTTAAAAGATTAATTAGAATTTGTAAATAAATTTTTAAAACTTGATTTATATGAATGTTGTCAATGTGATTCCAACAGATTCAAAGCGTTTCATGGTTCTATCAGTTTAACCTACTCGAGTAATCATCTGAAAGAATTTAAGCAGAATTTTAACAGCGCTTGCTTTTTAGTAGAAGGATAACTAAAATTAATTGAACTGATATTTATTTTGGTGAATTTTCTCAGTGTTTTAAAAAATAACAATGTTTAGCATTTTCTGATTTTTAAAATCATATTGAAAAGTTTTTATTAATTTTATTTTTATCAGTCTCATTTTTATCAGTCTCCGAAACTTAAAATTTCATGCTCCGAAGTAACTATTCATAATATATTTGAATTATTTGAATTTTTCATAACGTTTCATACATTATTTAATAATTAAACCATGAGTATCACAAAGTAGTTCAACTTTAAGTCTTACATTAGTATTTTTCTTTTCCCCTGTTTTCTCTTCTTAATTTTAATTTTAAATAAAATAATTAAAAAAATTACTACTTTTCCTTATATGCACTCAAACATATATCTTCATTGTAATGCTCATACGAAATATAACAAATATAGTAGATTATTTTAATATATTTAAAAGATAAATGAAAAATACTTTAGCTTAAATATTTTAAGTTAAAATTGCTAAACTATTTCTAAAATATTTTAGCATACTTCAAAATTTTATACATTCAGATATTGCTTCATAACGGCACTCAGGGATTCAGTTAAAAATCATTTTATATATGGTCTGAATGATGTATAACATTTATTTAATTACATAATTCACGTATATTACAGTTTACAAAGGATTACCTTTTTTTAAACTTCCACGCATATGACAGGAAAGTGGAAAATTGCTGCTACTACCTGCCGACAAAATAATATTTAAATATTCTCATTTTTTAGAAAAATAGAGTACATTTTTTTAAAAATATTGCTAGATGTTAAATTAAATTTTACGAAATTTTTACAATTTTTATTTGTGTGTGTTATATTTATTGTTGTTTATTTTTATTATTTTTTTAAGAATGCAATTTGTAAAGATTTTCAATAATTTTATTCTTACAAATGTATCGTAGCCCTGAGTTGGAAATTGGCCTGAGTTGCCCTGAAGCTCTGAATTGGAAATTGGCTGTTTATATCTAACAATTACTGTGTTTAAATTACTTAAAATATTTAAAAAATAAAATTGCTACTTAAAAAATCATTGTTGAGTGTTAAATTTTATTTAATTATAACCAAAGAATAAAAATCATATAACTTCCTCTAGTCGTAAAATGCATCATTATTAAATAAAAATATATATATATATATTTTGCCGAGTGGTGGGATCGAACCCTAGTCCTCTACAAAAGTTCAGAGCTATAAATCCGTGCCTTAAATCACTGAGCCAACCAGACTTGCTTCGATTTTCCCCCTAACTGAAAGGGATAATAAGTTCAACTGCGCGCATGCTCAAAGACCAATTTGAGTTGATCTTAAAGAGGTCGCGTACTGTTTTAATATATATGATTACGCTATATTTTATTCAGAACTTAGAATTAATATTTTATTTTATATATAAATGTAAAAATATGTAATTAACCATTCTTAGTTTTCATAGATAACTATTTACGTGATTTTGAATGTAACGTTAAGCAATTATACAGAGACATATATTTATAAATAATCATGTATTACAAAATCTAACAGTGGCTATTTTAGGGATTTTTTTTATCCTGCTGTAGATTTATTTTGAGTAAAAAAATAAATATTTATTTTTTTGGTGAAATTAATTTACATTTAAACGTTGTGTTACTTTTGTTGAATGCTTTGCGCTTATTTTTCTATTTGTTTTATGATAATGGGAGTATAGTTAATATTAATAACCCACAAAAAATGTGACACATCTCAATTGAAGTAAATTTTGCAGTAGAGAATAAAGGAAAATTTGGTAATTTTAATGTAATATAAATTTATAGCAATTAGCTTTGAAAGCTTGAATAAAAACCTTAATCCGTTTAGAATGAAGGTGAAGATGAAGTTTAGAGATTTAAGAAACTTTACTTTCTCACAAAATTTCCCCCTTCTGTTTTGAGGATTGAACATATGACTTAATAAAACGATTTTACATATAACTACACATATGAAGACACTGCAATGATAGACCTATTAGTGAAATAAACACAAAATTAATTTTAGCGATTTGAGTGACTTTGTTGTAATTATGCGATTTGCTTAAAAGCTTTGTTATTTGTCGATGGGCCTTACTCCTCCCTTTTTTTCATTTATTATACACTATCTACCAATAAGTATTTGAAAACTTTCGATTTTTGAAATTTTGTCAAATATTTAAAAATATACTTGTCATATTCTTCTGAAACTTTAGGATTATGAAGATTATGTCTTACCTCATATTTATCAACATCCATTGGATAAGCAGGGCAATTAAAGGGCCGACAAAAAATTAAAGTATAACAGAAATATTTGGAATCACCCTGTACATGAAAATTCACGAAACGATTTATCGCTGCAGAATACAAATATGTGGATACTGCACAACATGTACACAGATTTTTGTAAGAATAGCATGTATATTCATGGAGAATTAGTGATTTTTTTTAATTCAAAAATTCTGGTATGTTTTTTGTTTATATCATGCAGGGTTTTTGACCAAATTTAACGCAAATTTCAGAAATATTGGCAAAATCTATTAGAAAAAATATAGCGCAATTGGAATATAAATATATCAAGTATATAATGAAATATGAGTAGTTTTATGAAATAATTTTTATCTGCGCATGACTATTCTTTTACATCATTTAATAGTCAACTAGCGAGCTACGCCCGCTAGCTGGGCCACTTTTTCCAAACGAACCTCGGTATTAAGCAGTATATAATAAGCAAAAAATTCATTTAATAAGCAATGTAAAAACAGCTTACTTATAATAATTATATCTTTTATAATTTTCACGATATTTGATTGGATTTTTTTTATAAGTTACTCCATAGACATGACTATTAAATGATGTAAAATAATCGTTTTTATCGTTCGCGCATGCGCAGATAAAAATTATTTCATAAAACTACTCATATTTCATAAAATATTTAATATATTTATATTCTAACTGCGCTACATTTTTTCTAATAGATTTTGCCAATATTTCTGAAATTTGCGTTAAATTTGGTCAAAAAACCTGCATGATATAAACAAAAAACATACCAGAATTTTTTAATTAAAAAAATCACTCTTTTTCCATGAATATACATGCTATTCTTACAAAAATCAGTGTACATGTATACAGTATCCACATATTTGTATTCTGTAGCGATAAATCGTTTCGCGCATTTTCATGTACAGGGTGATCCCAAATATTTCTGTTATTCTTTAATTTTTTGTCGGCCCCCTAGTTGCCCTGCTTATCAAATGGATGCTGATAAATATGAGGTCAGACATAATCTTCATAATCCTGAAATTTCAGAAGAATCCGACAAGTATAATTTTAAATATTTGACGAAATGTCAAAAATGAAAAGTTTTCAAATACTTATTGGTAGATAGTGTACTATAATGGAAATGTAGTAATTATGCGACCATATAAATTACAGATAGATTTCAACATTATTTCGAAATAAAAAGACTTTTGAAAGATAATTTCCCTTTCCCTATTGGGAAATCTTCTAATCTTTCTGAAATATACTATTCAAAATTTCACTTATATTACGAATTACTTCTTTTAGACTTAACGAACATCGGGAGAAATGTTTCAAGTGAAAATATGCATTTAATTTTAACATGACGGCGAATCTTTAATTAGCAAAGCGTGTGCATTCTTAACATATCTGGAATAATTTTCGTTAGTAAAATACCACTTCAGATGTAACGCTTAATCTTATTTCAGCTGATAAGAACAGACTTTTGAGTAATTAATTTATGATAAATTTTTTTAAGGAAGATCCTGCTAAATCAGATAGTTATTTACGTTTAATTTACAAATGTTATTTAACGATATTATAAAAAATCGGGAAATTTTTTAAGACTCTTCATACTTTACTTTCACATTATAAAACTTTAAATAATCTATATATTAAAAAAAAGATAATTTTAATGATCTACTTTGGCCTTCCTATACAACCGATTTTTTTTATATAAAGGTTATATACGGTCCACAAAGTATGTTTGGTATTGTATATGACGCATGTAAGATAAACAGTTCACTTACTGGGGCACTCAAAATAATTCCTTTACATTATGGTACATAGGAAAAATCGTTTGAAGAGAATTTTAATGAGATTAAGCTATTTCAAAGATATTGAAAATAAAATAAATCAATGTATTTCAGTGTGATTACGTTTTAACAGGGAATTCGTAGCATTTTTTAATTCTTTTATTGGGGCACATAAAATAAATCGGCTACAACGCAGCCTTATAGTAATAATTGTTGGAATATGTGTTTTAAAATTCGGTACGCGCATAGAAATTCAGATATTTGTTGCATGTTATTCATTATGTAATTTATATACCTTATATGTAGGACCGCACAAAATTATTAATGTATAATTCTCCTTTTTAAAGAAAATTTCTGAAAGGGAATTTTAAACTTTGGTACACGTATATTTTAATTAAACTAAATTTTCGCATGTATGTAGTTAATACATACAAATTTATATATCATATACGAAGTTCAGTGAAAGATTGAATAACTTTCCGATTGTGGATGAGAACAGCTGAAATTGGATTTTTAAATGTGTTATGCGTTTTCGTAGGTTGCATTAGATAGAGTAGTATATTATTTTTTTTAAAGAGCAGATTTGTTACATTATTCTAAATATGCTGGAAATAGTTTCATAATCTATACTTTACGCTTGATTTTTTATTTCTTGTTTACTCACGAAGTTTTTAAATATAATATATTTTATTCATTCCTGTGATACAGAAATCAGACACGAGAAAAACGCTTCAGTGATTGAAAATGACATCATATTATTCAGAATCAAACCATAATTTGAGTTGATAAAGCGTAATATTTTAATATGAATGTGCCAAAATTCAGAATTTTTTATTCACTGTTGTAGGGATTAGAGCTTCATAGCAAGAGTGCGAATTTCCACATGAAAAATTGTATCTGATTTCAAATTTTAAAATATAGCTATTAATAACTTGTTGCCGATTGAAATATTTTTAAAATGCTTGATATAATACTGACGTTAAATTTAGGCTTCCCATACGAAAGAATCAATGTGTTATAAAAATAAAATGATTTTTAATATTTTATTTATTTAGTTATTTTGCTTAAATTTTTAAAATCCAATCACGGGAGTCTTTCAAATACCGATTGCCCAAAGGAAAAAGGTTCAGTTTTTTGTTAATTTTAACTGTTGGAATCTATGAAAATATTATTTTGGTAAATATTTTTCAAAATATTATATAAATTAAGAGTTGAACGAAGCAATCTAAGATGAAATTGTTTTCGTTATTACTTTTAAATTAAATGTGACAGTTTCGGTAATTATTTTTGCAGATTAATTTTAAATTTAATGTGACAGTTCCTTATTTAAAAAAATCCATCGGGATTCTACATACATTTCTTCAGACGCTTCAAAGTTCTTGTATTATCTAAATTAATGTTCTTATAATTTAATAATTTATGCTCATTTAGTGTAAATTCACATTTTATTTTTCAAAACTCATTTAATAATTTAATGAAATGAAGTATTATTTTTATAGCTTATTTTTATTTTTTAATTAATTTAGGCTGAATAAAGTAACTTTATACTTGATTAAATGAGTTTAAAGATAATATGAAATATAATTTCCAAAAAAAAGTGTATAAATTGTCTAGTTGAAATAACATACTTTTCATATGTCTGTCAACTTTTATAGTATATACATTCCTACTTTTCTAATATATACAAGCAGATGTGCTCAATCGTGTGTTGTATAGTTTTTTACGAAGTGTTTTTTTCTCTTTTCGCAACAATATTTTTTAAATAATACTCTTTATATTTCCTTTATTTAACTATGGAAACCCTCTGAGCGCGAGTAACAATCACACATCACAGTTTATTTATTTATTTTTGCATGTACTTTCTATAATAATTGGGGGGAAAAGGTAAAACTTTTTTTTTTTTTTTTTTTTTTTTTTTTTTGTAATTATGTGAGATATATAATATACATTTCTAAAAATAAAGATTTTTGTAAAGGAATTGTCTGATCGACCAAGACTTATTTTTTTTTGGTCTAACATTGTTTAATCGATTCATTCGACTGATTCGATTCGTATAATTATAAAGAAATTAAGAAAAACGCTCAAAAATTAAAGTTAGTAGTAATAAAAATAATTATTTTTATCACGTTTATTTAATTAAAACATTAATTGAAAAATAACACGTATTGAAAAATTAATAAACTCTTAGAGTGCACCTATGTCTATTTTTTCCCGTCTCATAATAGTAGAAAAGTTGTGTGCTTATAAAAAAAATATATCTTTTTATGGAGCGGTTGCAGTCGAATACCATCATGTAAGAGTGACAGGTGCGAGCTCGGTATTGCCTTGAAGCTTGGCTAAATATCGAACATCTCAATAGAACATCAAACAAATCGGAAGACCTAGCAAATATGCTGCGTTCGTACTATAACGAAATTTTTTAAATACACAGTACTTAGGATACAATACAGTATCTAAAATATTTTGTGTGTCCCTGTAAATACTAAATGTTTTCTGTTATATTAGAATTAACTTGTAGAAAACCTCTGCAACGTATATCAATTTCATAAAATATGAAAAAAATTAATATAATTAAAACGTACAGCAAAAATTATTTCCTGCTATACCATTAGGTAATAGAATACATTTGTGTAGCCCTGTATATTAATAAAATATTTTTGCCCCAAAGACTGTACAGAATATATATTTTAATATACATTTTATAGATGCATATGAATTGTATCAAGTTCGAAAGAGTGTCACATCATTAACACAATTAAAACTATTTTTTCCCATTGAACACAATTTAGCGGAATATTTTTGATAGTTTCTGTGATTGAAATATACATCCGATTTTCATAAAATTCAAAATTACTCGACAAAATTTTGTAACAATTATACATTTTAAATTTCAAACGATTCGGTTGGATAAATTTTGCGTTATTATATACGGAAAGACAGGCGGATTTGACGACGACTATATTGTGCTACGTATTTACTTAATTACGAACACACCTAATGAAACAGATTTTGTGATATATTTAAGTTAATGTAATTTACATAAAAATAGAGGATGAAATGTTTCTTAAAGGTAAATATACATATTATAACCCATATATAAAGCAAAAGAAAATAATTTCATGTATAAATTAGCTTTCAAGAAATAATTATTATTTTTACTATTTTTTAAACAATATGTTTATCCGGTACACTTAAAAAAACTATTAAATATATCATCTTAAAATCTGTAGTGGTATCAGAAAACACACTGCAAAAGACTTATAAGAAGCAGTTTTCATTTTAGCTTAAAATAAATAAATAAAAAAAAATAGTAAAAGCCTTTGAAAAGTAGTAAAAGTCTTTGGACTATCTATTCAACAAATACCACACTATATAATATTCTAGTAGCTAAATTGTATTACTTCTAAGTAAAAATGCATGGTATTAATCATCAGAGCCTATTGCGTGTCAATATATCCCATACAAATCAATAATAGCACAACTCAAGATCATGGGTCAGCTATGACCCACTTAGGTCGTTCTAGGTATACAAGAAACACGGTAATTCTAGTGTTAAATATTACAATATTCCTGAAATGCAACATCTTATAATATTTACTTACTATTGTACAGAGAATATGAAGTATAAATTTTAAAACAATATGATATTTAGGAATGTGCAAAAGTTTCAAAAGTACGAAATGTGCAAAAATTGCAGTTTTGAGGTATTCTAAGTAAACTAAATTAAATAAATACATAAAGTTTTTATAAAGAAAAATGTTTATATCTTAACAAAGATGCTTCAGAATTGAGCAATTCTTTTTGCATGAGATAGATTTGAGCATCTAGTTTCATAGTTCTCGAAAAGAAAAAAAAAATATTATTCTTTGTCAAATTTCGTAATTTTGAATGTCTGTTGTCGCCGTTATGAAAGATTATTAAGCGCTATTCAAAGGTTCTCTGTCTTATTCCATACTTTGACATTTTTGAATCTCTTAGTTTGTAGTTCGTTACCAGTGTGAAAATTTTCACGTATTTAATTTTCATTAATTTTTATTTTGTGAAAGAAAGTGCTCTGAAAGCAAACCTACATTGTTAATTACAATATTTTTAATATAATTTTCTATATTGCAATTCTTAAGCTTAAATAAACTAGATAGACATAGTGTTCTAAAATTTAGCAAAGACATACATCACAATTAAAATAAAAATATTTTTTCGATAGAAGTTTTCTAATTGTTTAATATTATTACATAATGTATTTTCAGAATATTGTTTTCTGAAATTTACTTCAAAAACCTGTAAATGTTTTAATAAGAAACGGCATTTTATAAAAAGAAATAAAAATGAATTCTTTAATGCCACATATTCACTTCTTTTTCTCCTAAATAATGAAAGAATTGATTTAATTTGTGCTTTAAATTATTCATGGTAATTGCGAAATTTCTACAGAAGAATTTTGTAATTCTTAATGGCACCGAAAAAATAATTTACCCTGCGAGAAACAAAAATTATTATTTTAAAATTCCCTACTCTAATGAGACTAGTAATTCATGGTTAAAGAACTTCGAAGCAATTTTCGAGACATGTGAAATTATAATGAGGAAGAATGATTTCTTACAAAATTAAAGCGAATAATTAATTTTGATATAATTTCTTTCATCCTTGTTTTGAGTTTTTGCTAAATGAGAATTTTTTTAAAGAGATTACGCCTAATATTTCAGTTTTTAATTTTTTTTTATTTATTTTTTTATTTTTTCCATTTTTTTCTGCTGTGTATCTTCTTTCGTACACTTAGATTGAAATACTTTTTATGTAATAGAGAAATATACTTTGTTATGAATCACTAATGGTTGTAATGAAAATACATTTTATCAGTATATAGATTGTCAATAAATTTTAGAAAATTTAAATATTTTAACTTGCAAAAGATTTCTACATGATCCTTTTTGGTAATAAATTTACAAAATAAAGATATTTTTGCAATAAAAAGCAAATTTAAAAAAATGTAAAATATTATACAAACATTAATGTTATGTTTAATTGATTTTTTTTTTTTTTTTTTACTCTACACAATTAAATATTTACAGAAATAACTTTTTAAAATTGAAAAAAAAAATAAAGTTTACCTTAAATTAACCATGAAAATGAAGATTATATATATATATGACGAACACAGAAGCCAAGGGTTTCAAGTGACAAAAATTCGATTTGGAGTAAGTTGAGTTTAAACATAATTGAATTAAATTTGAACATCAATAATAATGTATTGAATTGAAATACGAAACTTCCATTTGTAACATTGTTTGTTTTGAACTCTTTTTTTTAAATAACTGCAAAACAGCTAGAGTACAATTTTTATAAAATTTCAATTAATCAATTTTGATTATTATTCGGCAAAAGTGGTTTATCTCGAGAACGCATCACATAATTAGAAAATCATTTATATTTCTTTACCTGAAAAGAAAAAAAGGGTATTTTCAGAACGTTTGTGCATTTAGTTCATTTTTTTTTCAAATTTGTCACTTATACCCCTTGGCTTCTGGGATCCTCATATAAGTGTGGTTTCATTTCTAATTTTGCTCAAGAAAATATTTCTAAAAATACAGAATATTATTCTGAAATTTCATTCTTTATCCATACAATGCTGTTATTGTTTAAGAACTACCGATTCCTTACACTGCAATAAATAAATAAATAAATAAATAAATAAATAAATAAATAAAAATCCGTTAAATTTACGGCAAGAATTGCTGGCAGCAATATTGGCAGAAGTTTTTACTTTAAAAATATCTGTAAAATTAGACGTATAAAAAAATTACACCTAATTTTACTGCATTTTTCGGCAAAAACTGCTGTCAACATTGCTGCCAGCAGTTTTTACCATGGCTATATATATATATATATATATATATATATATATATATATATATATATATATATATATATATATATATATACAGCGTGTCCAGCAAATAACACCCTGATTTTAAAATTAAATTTCTCAAAAACAAAGATTTTTCGAAACAAAATTTCTTGAATTTCGAAATTTTAAAAATTTAATTCCAAAAATCTTTAAACTGGAGCAATTTAAGCCGAAAAACTCATTCTCCGCAAACAATCTAAAACAAGAAAAATGTCAAATCAAAGCATTCTTTGCAATCAGAACACAATCTTTTCAAAATATTCACCGTTCGAAACTTCTGTATAAGATTTTTACAGCTTACCTAACAAACAAACCGTTTACCGCATAGTTCTGTCGATCTTTGTTTTTGAGAAATTTAATTTTAAAATCACGGTGTTATTTGCTGGACTCTCTCTCTTTCTCTCTCTCCACATATATATATATACATATATATATATATATATATACGGCGTAAAAAGCAAAATTTTAATAAAAAACACATAAATTTTTAATTATTATATTAAATAAAAAAAATTTCTTATCATTATATGCATGTTATTAATACGTTGAGTGCCCTGGTGGTTGGCACTGAATTATACGTTTAGGGCGTGTCAATCGTCGGTCGCTGATAGTGTAAAATATAATATTATATAAATTTAAATAGATTTACAATAATTACTTAAAATTATATAAATACTTCAGTTTTATATCATATTTTAGACTGTCAGTCACCGGTACTTGACGCGGCCCAAAACGATTATCTAACAAACAATGTTCCGTGATTGGTATTTTGTCTCTATCATATTCAAATTTTCTTCGTGCGCCTTGGTCGTGTTTTTTGGGACCATTCGTAGAGCTGATTTTGTGCGAGCATAGCGCGTCCATTTATTATAATAACCATACCGTTCCAACGCTTTTTATTGTTTTCGTATGCGCTGAGTATTTTGCGATGAAAAAAAATCGGTGTTGCCATTGGAAAATTTCGAGTTTCTGTAACTATAACCATAACCGTGGGCGCCATTTTATTGCCGTTCACAGAATCTCGAGCTCATACCTCTGAATAGCTGTATCTGAAATTTCACCTCGATCGGTAGAACGGGCTGGCCGCTAGAGCTCCATATTTCGGCAAAGTTTTTTTATGGCCACCCTGTATATCACTAACGTAAAATGTACTCTGCAATTTAAAAATCTTCAGGTCATTGATTAACAGTTAAACTGTGAAGATAAATCGTATAATAATGCTCCATATCATATTCAGAAATTTAAATTAATGTATCATATTTATATTTGCGAAATTACACCAATCAAAAAATATTAATAATTTTTAATATTTGTCTCAATTCAGAATATTATTTGTGAATTTTTGAAGGTGAAGATGTTTCAATAGATGAATATAGAAACAGTAAGAAGATACATCTTTTCATTCGTGCTTTGATCACATTGTGATATCGTTTTTTAATGTTTTTATTTCACCTGACGTACTGAACAAATAATATTAATATAATCTACATTAGAAAATTACTATATCATTAACACACTTCCTAATTATTTGACAAGCGCTTTGGAATTTTTATATAAAACGAAATAAAAACTTTATCAGTTGTGTATCTGAAACTAGTCAATTCAGAAACAATATATCTTTAAATCATTCAATTTAGTATTGAGATTCATTTTTATTAATATCTTGTGATTTAATTTTGTTGAACCATAGTAACTTAACATCATAATAATAGATTTAAACATATGTACCTTAAAAAATATTATTTGCTGATTTTAAAAAATTAAGACAATTTAATTTATGTATACAAATCAAAACCAACAATGAATCTTTTCAATTAATCTCCGCCCCACCATCTCCAAGAGCCTCTGCTTTTGATGCTGGTGAACGGGAAGTGCTGGGTTTGAATCTAGCGACCGTCCATATAATCTTTCGCAGTATTCCGTAGTTTTATTCGAACCTTGGATTACCTTGCTATATACGGGTTAGGTTCCTTTAGAAGAACACCCACGGAGGGCAATCACCCCCTCCTATCCCTCGTTCTAATAACTGGCAGACATAAACAAAACAATACCAAGTAACTTTCTGAATAATAATTAATTATATCTTAAAATGATATTCGAAAAACACTTTTTTATCCTTTAACAATATGATAAAAAATTGAATTTTTTAACCTCTTATGAATAAAAGTAAAAAAATAAAATCATGCCTTTTTTTAGAAATCAAATATACGAAAATAACCTAAGAATACAAATATAAAAATAAGAAAACGTAGAAAAAAAAACATAAACCATTTCATGTAATATTCTAAGTGATTGATATATATATTATTAAAAATAGAGCTTCGCTTCCTATTGCAGAGTCAAGACATTCATATTTTCAAATCGGTAGCTTTAATGAGATAAGGTTCGATAACTTCGGAGTATTCAGAGTGAGTATGAAGACAGAATATGATATAAAAGTCCACCTAATAATATTCAAAATCTTTATTAGTAATACAATTAATTGGTCTTTGATAAATATTTCTTGGCGCCCAGAAAAGTTATCAGACATTTGGATTTCTCATCTGTTATGAAATTTGTATTTCATGATATGTGAATATGCAAATGATTCACTAGATGACATAGAAATGCAAAGACATTACAAATACTATTCTGAATCAAAATTATCTAGAAGTTTCTGTAGATATGCATGTAAAGTAAGTAATCTTTCGGAGAGAATTATTATTTTGAGATAGCATTCTGAATATATGGTGTCATTAACATTGCTTGAGAATTTTATATTAAAAATATTCTTACGCGAAGTACTTAACGTAAGAAAACTGCATTACAAATGGTTTACATACTTTAATTATTTTTCTTAATCAATGTGTCTGCAGATCCCATTTAACTTCATAACGGCAACTTTTTGTGTAATAATAGATTTTTTTTATTATTAATTATAAATTCTTTGTAGCTACATCATACAAAATGAGGGATTTTAGAGGGCTACCATTTTACAAACTGTGTGATTAGCAGTTTTATTTCGAAAATGGCAAAACATGTTTGATTTATTATAAATTATTGTATTACATTTAAAATTTTTTATAATAGAAACTTGTAAATGTACATTATCTTTATTCCATCATCAGATAGAATATACATATGATTGCCTTTTATAGAGTGCTAGTAGAGCAAAATAGAGTTATGAAAGATCAATATCTCAATCATCGATAGAAATAAATATCCATGTTCTTTGAAACTATTTTTCAATTTCTTTAGACAATACAAATATATATATATATTTAAGTGTATGGCTATATCGATATTTTCTTAATAACGGCAAGGGACAAAAACGCCATTATTTTAAACATTACAAATGTCAGCAATAGTATTTCTAATGTAGTTGAAAAGATTTTATGAATTCGGTCTGTGTGTCTGTATGTCCGCACTCATCCTCGCGTTAATATTCTTGACATGATATTCATGAGCATTTTATTGAAAATTGCAATGACATGTTTGAAGATAAAGTGTGTAGAATTTACAATTTATTTAAAGCTGCATTCAAAGTAAATTGTGCTTCATTATGGTCATTTTTTTAAATGTTGTATATCTATAAATGTATTTTAATGACTTTACAATGTGTGAAGATATTGTGAAATTGATATACTGAGTTGCACTACAATATGCTTACTATTTAATGTAGTCTTGGGTAAAAAAATGGAATTTTCAAAAGTTGGACATTCCCCTAATTATGATCATTTTGAGATTAATTTAGTAATGCCATGTCTTCTACTTTTATCAATTAAATGACGATGGTTTGGCTGAATGCTAATTCTTTGTCTTATTCTGTATACTACACGCTAAATACCATTGTTTGATGGCTAACACAAACATGTCAGCTGCTGAATGCAGATTTCTTACAGCGTGTGTAGAGACCATTAAATTTTTATACCAATAAGGGTTTTTTCTTACGTTTTATGCTTCTAAGAATAAACTAGACCTTTTTAAAAAAATAAAATATTCGTGTTTAATTTTAAGAGACCTTACTTCCTTTAACAAATATCCACCTTCGGCAGCCACCATTTCTAAGTGCTATGGAATTCATCGCGCAGGCATAGTATCCAGAGGTTGCTGAAAGCAGATTTTTTAGAACGAGTGTTAGGACCCTTGAATTTTTATACCAATAAGGGTTTTTTTTCCTTACGTTTTATGCTTCTGGGATTAAACTAGGACAATAAAAAATATTCGTGTTTACTTTTAAAGGACCGTACTTGCTTTAAAAAATATCCAACTGGGCAGCCGCCATTTCTAAGCGTTATGGAACTCAACGCGCAGGCATAGTATCCAGAGGGCTGTGCACTGCGAAAGACAGTGCCTTGGCATTCAGCCAAATTATCGTCATTCAAGACATAATTGCAAAAATTTCATGCAATTATTAAAATTATCTTAAAATGAACAAAAAAAAGTGAATGTGCATGTTTTAAAAACAGACTTATATTCTTTTTAAATCAGGACTGTGGAATTCATGTAGCATTTATTATTATAGGTAGCATTTACAGCTAAGCATATTTTTTTTGTTAAATATTATTGTCGTGAATATTACTACAATATCAATTATTAAACTGGGAAAAGAAATACTTAGAGAAAATACATTTTGTGAAATTCACTTTCGACTCGTATTCTAAATAAAAAACGAAAAATTTTAGATCTGGTAAAAATTAAATCAAAGTAATTTTTTCTGTAACATTTATCCGAATTGTAGTATAAACGTCAGAAGTTCCAATACCGACCTTTGAGCGCAATTGTACTTTGAAGATATTTAAGACAAAAATTATCTTATACAATTAATATAATTATAAAACACGATATAATGAGATGTTTTTTCTGTTATATCACATTGATCGTGGAATGAACAGGTTCGTAAACATCTATTATTTAAATTAACTTTGTATAAAGTCTTACATTAATTTGCACGAGATCTTTGTGTGTGTGTGTGTGAAAATTAATTGTTTTATTTTACAATCAGAAAAAAGGGACTCCGGGGTAATAACGCCAAATCGGTAATAAAACCAAGTGCTAATATCAAACATATTTAGGAAGAAATCCGGGAGATCTCCCTACGGTTCAGTACAAACGGGTTCTGAGTCATATGAGTCACAAAAACCGTTAAAAGTTTATTTGTTCCATTTGTTGACTTTATCGCTGGAAGAAGCTTGTAAGAGACAACGCCCGATCTAAAATTTGTGGGATAAGTATTGTGATATGAAGCTTATATATATCTTAGGAAACAATTTGTTTATTGCATTAATTTGTAGTGTATTTCATGCATTTTCAAAATGTTGTGGGAGAATCTGCATGTGTTTGCTATGTAGCTAATAGTTTAATATGTACTGTAGTATCCACTGCGCCATTACCTCGGTTGATGGATGCTCATTTGAAGTGCAGAAAATGAATTCGAAGAAAGTTTCTTTTCTTTTCATGTTATTTAATTTATACACGAGAGAGCATTATGAACACCATTGTAAACGAAAAATTCATTCAACCAAATTTATGAATTAAGTATGTCCAATTTCTATGTCCTAAATTCTGCTATTTTTAACACGTCTGACAAAAATATATAGAATATTTATTACTACATTCTGATATCGCAATTAAAGGTAAGCAAATGTAATTTGTAAATTTCTAAGACTGTTTAAAATTGTACAATTTACATTGAATTGTTCCACCTCATTTGATAGTTTTGTTTTCTTGGTGTTATTAACCACATAGGTAGGTCCAAAACGCAAAAAAGAACAAGAAATCGTGCAGCTATATTTTATGAATACATAACTTCTAAAATATTATTTCGGGTATACATAGTCAATAAGTCGGCGTATGAAACCCTATATTTGTTTGAAAAAATAAAATAAATTAAGCCGCGAAAATTGGTAGAAATTTAACAATGCGTAATTACTCCAGGTCACCTAACATTGAACAGGTCTCGTAGCATTCCTAAAATTTTTTCCCTTTACTATCACTAATTAAAAATATAATAAATATATGATAGTTTTTCTGTATATAAATCAAGTTTAATGTCTATTGAAGATGTTAAATAAAAACTATCACAAAAATGATAATTTTTCACTTGAAATATTGGTCAGAAATGCAGAAAGTTTTAAGAATGCTGCGATCTTGATTATAGAATCAAAATATAGCTTTCAAAATTATTCTTTGAAATAGTACTGGGACTTTCAAATCATAGTGTTGTGTAAATTCCATAGGCATTCACACATAAACTACGTTTAAAGGTAGAAAATACTCTTTTAAACCTCAGCCGAAAAATAACTCAAGCTGAGCCCAAAATCCACACATTTTACGATTTTAAAGTCAGCTTCCCGTAAAGAATTTTCGCAATTCGAGGGAAAGAGTTTATTTCAAGCAATTTAAGAAAAAAAAACTCATTCACTTCAGCATTGAGATCTTCGTGTATTTGCACACCAGTATTTTATTAGAAAAATGTTTTTCTCGAATAGTGCCAAAAATGGACAGATTATATGAAGCGACATTTTCTTTAAGTAAATACTTGTGTGCAAAAACGCGCAACTTCATCTATGTTTACGATCCAATAAATTATAGCGCTTTCATGAGAAGCCAAAACCACTCTTTTGTTTTATGAGTGTATGTCATGAATGAATTGCAGCTTCAAGCTATATTACAGTAATTTTTAAACTACATTTATGTGTATAATTAAGTAAAACTATGTTGACTTATTAATGTACTAACAAATTCGCGAAGCTATGTTAATAAACATAACATTTATTCCCTGTTTACTTTTTTTTAGATGCACTGTTAACGTTTAACAATTGAAAGTCAATTTCCTAAAAATAACGCATAATAAATAACGGAAAAAATACTTCATTTAATGTATACAAAAAATAAAATAAATATATAATAAATAGCAAAAAAGTTCCTTTAAAAAAAATATTTAATTTTGTTATTTAAAAGCTTTTTACTCTAAAGAAAAAAGTATATTGTCACCGAAATTCTTTTCGCTGTCTATATAAATGCATTTTTACCTAAACCTATGCAAGTTTTAAATTTTTGGGTCACTGTGGGACAAGCTGTTTTAACGATAAACAGTTTCAACGACTTTGGATAAATTTGCTATAATACCGCTTCCATAGAACTAGGTCGCATGACCAGGAAAATTTTATTAGTGAATCATTTTTAGAATATTATCGATCAGGTCAAGTTAAATGTATTTAAAAGACAGCCGAAAATATTTTGAAAAACATTTGTATTATACTGTTTTTGTAAATGAGAAAAACGTTGAATTGTATTGCATGATCAAGAAAAATATGTTAGAGAGTCATTTTGGGTCATAATGAGCTGATTTCAATCTACGTGTATCACAAAAATGGCTCAAAAGATTCTGACAATTTTTTTCATTAACTTTTCGCAGCACTAAAAGGCCTCTGAAACAAGTTGCATATACGAATAAACTTCGATTAGTGGACCATATTTGGATCATTGTAGATCTAGCTTATTTTATTAAGAAAATAGTCTAATTATTTTGATAAATTTTTTTATCTCTTGTTTTTATTTACGGGAGAAGCAGTGAGTTAGATCGAATATTTGAAAAAACTTCAATTAGTAAGTCATTTTGCTTAACTAAAGATCAAGCTAATTGTAAATAAAACAGAAAAAATATACATAGAGACTAATATATCGAGTTAAATACAAAGCTAATCTTCAGCGAACTTAGTTTGGTCATTCTTGCTGGTAGTAGATGAAAAAATAAAAATTCTATACAAGACTTATCAGATGCACTTTTTTACTAATTTTTTTCTTCAAATAAGTGCTTATAAAATTATGAAATAAAAATTTATAAAATAAAATTCATACACATTTTACATTAATTTGGAAATAATATATTCATTGTAACAAGAAACACTCCAAGAAGATGCATTTTTTATTTCTTAATAAGATGAACGTTAACGATATGTACAAACTTCTTATGTAAATTACTATTTATTTGCTGAAATTGCTGTATGAAATTTTGCAACAGTGCTATTTATTTAGTTAATTAATTTTTAGCACATTATTTAATATACACACTCATATCTAAATCATTCACATACGTATAATAAAAAAAATTCTAAACATATCTATTTTCCTAACTTGATGACATTAAATACGTATTTAAGTAACCCGTTAAAAAACTGTCAAAATAAATAATTTTTTAATTCAAGACAGCTTAACACGTTATATCCCATAATATAATTCTATTACAAAAATACCATGTAATCTTACTTCGTAAATCTCGTATAAGTCTCTCCGCATTTAAGTATAATAATACAGGGTGTAACAAAAAAATGTGGTTTTTTTTGTTTTGTTTTTTTTTACATGTTTGTATGTCATGAATGTTTCTGATTGTAATAGCAAAAGTTGTGTTTTCAATTGTGTTAGGAGATGTTCGAATTTTTATTTAGATATTATATTTTACCCTAAAAAACTGCGAAATTTCGTTACTATGTGTTCGAAAATATCAGGTAATGTATAATGGGCGCATGATTTTTCGTCTTTGTTTCAATTTAAAAAAAACGATCAGTAAAACGGACGCTGTCAACATATGCTAATAATTTAAAACTATTGTTGTTAAGAAGCTTCGCAAAAACATAAATACTAAGCTTATTGTAACAAATGGTCTCATGTATCTTCATATATGTTAAATTCCAAATATACAACCTAAAAAAATATTTCTAAAAGCATTTTCAGAAACATAATTTTGCCATGGAGAATGATTAATATCTTCTACGAAATATGCGATGAATAAGAGACTCTTCAATGAATATGTGGGAAAAACTAATGCAAATGTTTTATTATTATTATTGTTATTAATATAAGAATTATCTAAGTTAATAATAAACATCAAACATGTTTCCAATTATGTGTTTTGTTCTCATTCTTAATGGTGTAAGAAAAACTTTTCTCAAAGTCGGTACCGATAATTAATAGCTAGAAATTCTTATTTTTAATGAGAAATGAATGCGGTTATTTGTAATTATGCTGCTATGTAGTATAAAAGATAAAAATATTTTCTCAAATAAAGCCTTTCATTAATATTATTTTAGTTTTTCTCAAAGTGTGTAAACTAAATATGTAATGCTATGTATATACATATTATTCAGGTTAAAATATTCAGATTTGGTTATTTGTAGCATTCAAAATGATCAAAGATCTCTTAGTAAACCGCATTTCAGATTTTTGTTTCACAAATTTTATTTATATGAAATATATATCAGTACCTCTAATATTTTTATTTTTTTCTATCTGTGAAGACTGTCAATCAGTCAGTCAGTCTGTAGGTGACAAAAATTTTTGGGTGCTCTTTCTCAAGAACTAATGCACGGAATTTCACAAAACTTAAGATCCTGATAGAACTTGATATAAAGTAAAACTCATTAGATTTTGCCGTATATCACTCAACAGGAGGCGCTGCTATGCTGCATTATTTACAACTTCTCTCCAACAGGCATATCTAAAGAACTAGTGCATTATTTTCATAAAACTTTAGTAGGTACTGAATATGAAATCGTGCTAATTATGTTTAGGTGCAAATATTGTAGCAGGTGGCGTTGACATGATGCATTATTCGTGATTATCGGAATAGCTCTATTCCAAGGACTAATGCACGGAGTATCACAAAATTTTAGATTTTATCAGGCCTTGATAAAACTAGATATGATTAGCTTTTGGTGTATATCGCTCAACAGGAGGCGCTGCTGTGATGCATTATTTACAATTTACTCAATAGTCATATCTCAATATCTAGTGCGTGAATTTCCATAGAACTTTACATTTCTTTAGTACTTCATATAGCAAGAGGTTGATTATGTTGTGGTGCAAATTTCTCAATAGATGGCACTGCCATGGTGAATTATTCGTGATTATTGCAATAGATCTAACTCAAGAAATAATGCATGAAATTTTCTAAAACTTCAGATTCAGTTCGTGATATAGATTAGGTCTGTTAAGTCTTTAGAAAATATTGCCTTGCAAGTGACTTTGCTATGTTCTACGTTTTTTTAATTTTCACGATTTCTCAGTAGATGTATCTCAAGAATTAATGCCTGGATTTTCAGCAAGCTTTAGATTCAGTTAGTACCAGTGCATAACCGCTGCGCTGCAATACTGCATTTTTAAGAAAGTATTAATAGCATAATATAGAAGAAAGTTTATAGATTGCCACATCTGAATGTTTAATATTGTTTTAGCCACATAACCCATGCATAGATTTTAAGATTTGAATATTATCATTTTAAATATTCTATCAATTTTCCTTACTTTGCTATTTATTAAATAAAGAGATATACGACAAATACGTAATACTGTAAATGTTCTTGTTCATACAATTATTATTTTTTTATATTTTAAATGCAATCCTCTTTCTTATATGTTAATGAAATTTTATTATTGTTATACCAAATTTAAGAAAAAATAATTTTCAACATGTTATATCAGATTTCTAACTAAATAAAAGGTCATTGCTTCTTAAAGCCCCACACTAATCATTAAAAAAGACCCGGATGATAATGTTAAATCTATGGGTGCGTTCTTTTCAAATATCTCGTTCGAATTTTAATATTTTTACATGATTTTTTTTCACACAGACTAGCTAAAAACAATCTACAACCGGGTTAGTTTTTACTGTTTTAATTTTGATTTCAAATTAAGAAAAACAAGGCTTTATTTTTTAAACCGTTTAGAATTGGTTCTGAAATTGAACTATCATAATGTAAAAATTATATAACAAAAATCCAAAAAGTAAAAGCTAGCCCGGTTGCAAATCATCCTCAACTATCCTAAGCAAAAATATTAAAATCTGAGCGAGATATTTTAAAAGAGCGCCAGCATACACTTAACATTATTAAGGTTTATGTTAAGTTGACCTGTTTATGTGACCCGTTGCTATTATCCGGGTCATTTTCAGTGCCTATTAGTGTTTCGTCTTAATGTGATGCCCTCTACATACGACAGTGTTCTTTTATTTACAATCTTAATGTAAGAATTGTAAACAAATGTTGCATAATGAGCCGTCCTATCTTAAGGAACAAAACCCAAAACCATTCTTTTACGTTTAAAATGATTTCTCAAATAAAACAATTCAGTGCCCACATCTTCCAAAAATTAGACAGAAAATCAATCACGAAAGTAGCTCACGGTCTTTCTTTTTAACATGAAATATAAAACAATATCATAAATGTAAGGAATTAAGAAGTCTGCTACACAGCTGGGTTTCAAAACAATTCTTCGTGTATTTTTCTAGATAATGTACAAACTAGATAATGTAATCTAGTAATGTAACTAGATACTTTTCTAGATAATGTAATCTACAAAATGTCTAAAACCGCAAGCTGCCTGTCACCTTTGACCATATAGTGTAATATCACATTCTGCTTGAAATATCATAATGAAAATTCACTATACGATATTTTCTCGAAGAAGGCAGTGTAAAAGAATCCTTTTGCGAGTCCCCATAAACAAACGATAAATTCTACTTACTTCACTTTCCTTGACGAATATTCTATCGTGAACAAAAATAACATATAATCATTTAATAACAATCCTAGAAAATTTACGAGAGCTAGCGTACGGACAGATGAAGAGCACATAAACATAATTTCTAAACATTTCCCAACTATGTTGGAACGAGTAAAAAGAAATTTCTAATGGGTAAGTAGTAAATTTGAGCTTATTTAGAATAATTTTGGTGAACTATAATAATGACTTATATCAAACGAATTTTTCAATCACTTTCCAATGTAGTTGAAAAGTGTATTTATTCAATTTTTCTCTTCTGTCTGTCTGTGCCTGCCGTTATTCGTCTAAATATACTTGCTTTGTAATGCGATTAACATATGTTACTGATGTTTACTAAAGTACTATTGGTATTGAAAATGAAGTATGTTGGAATAAATATCTGTATTACCAAATAGATACCATTGCCATATTTACGGTTTATGCGGAATAAAAATCTATTTGCGATGTATTTTAATGACTTTACGCCATTTCAGACATCTGAAAATTAATATAAATCAATGATATGCACTACAAGACGCTTGGTGAAGAATATGGAGAGTAAAATCTTATAGCTCATTAAACAGGGCACACAAAACAATCGTTTACTGTACTGTTTATTAATGAAAATTGCTTGGAGTTTATTTTCATTTGGAATGCAACGCTTTTTAATAATTCTCTAATGTAACCTATAACTTTGTATCGTAAATTCGAAAACAGATCATATACAAGACAGAATAAAATATCTCGATCACACTTAAGGTTTTTTTTTATTGCTGAAGAGGACTATTCAGCAGTTATATGTGTACCTAAATTAAATACATTTTAACATACTATACTAACATATTTACTAAATAATAAAAATCAATAAAAAAATGATTCGTTTATTTTTACGACTACTGTCGAAAATTCAGAAATTTGTGTTAAATGTGTGTTATGTTTTCCTAATGGTTTAGTCTGTATGTTTATTAAATTGTGAAGTTTTAAAGCAATTTTGGAAATATAGGAATGTGTTTGATGCATGATATTTAGTTCTTGTTTAATTACGCGCGGGACCTCAACTTCATCTTTTGTTAACATCATGCATATTGCAGAAAGTCCTATCCCAGCAGGAAATAAATTTTAATTAAAATATTGAAAATATAATAGTGTTATGAATTTTGTGAATAGTTAGTGTTTGTATTGTAAAATAATGTAAATAATCTTATTAAGCTCCATTCCTTTACTAATATTAGCTTTTGTTACATTGTCACTGTTATCGAGCAAACTTGTCTATTATTTTCAGTGAATGTCTATGGCAACTTAGCGAAATTTAAAAGATATCGCCAAGTTGGCGTCACTTTTGACGACTAATTTTGGTCGCCAAATTTGGCGATATATCGCCAAGTTGGCGACAAACTTGGCGATTGTTGGCGATGGTAACATTCCCTCTCTATGGTAACCCCCCTTTAGATATGCTGATACATTGAATGTTATTCCGTGGTTTTCTGGAATATTCGACAAGCCTGTGGAAATTTCTAGCACATGCTGCGAGCCTATATAAGGAGAGCAATACGAGCTGTTATTGCTATTATTTATCAGCCAGTCATTGAGTGAACAACTAGGCGATTATTAAGCAAGTTTGCTTGAGTTTTATCTACGTTGTTTTGAATGTTATTTAGTGTTGAGACGTTGTATAAAGAGTCTCTGGGACCTATATCTGTACTTGCACGATAGATTTGAGCAGTTATTTTTGAATATCTAGTGATATTTGTGAGTTTCGAAGACTCTGTTGTTCTGAAGAGCTGTAAATAAATTATTTTCTACTTTTCCAAGAGACAAGAGTTTGAAGTTGTCTAACCATAAGATCAAAAGAACCCTATATACGCTGCAACAATATAAAGTAAAGAAGAAAAATCTATTAGTTTTATGCAGGGTTTATAGCATTACAAGATTATGGCTGAAATAGATACAACTCACGCAGCATAGGTCAAACAAAAAAGGGTTTATTTAACACATAGTATCGTTACACATGATTATCTGTCCAAGAGGAAGAACAACAAACATATGTTCCTATGTATGGGATATGCCATCCCTTTACAGCAATAATTGCTTTGCGCCGTCTCTCAATACTCAGCAGCAGATTTTAGTATATAGTTCTTCAGGTAAGAGTGTCCATTACTCAATCAACACCTGTTTTAGTTGCTGTGTGCTCCCTGGATTATATAATTGTGCTACAAGGCGTCTCCCAGAAGCACTTCATACGTGTTCAATGAGATTTCAATCAGGAGGATTACACTGGCCAATGAATTCGACTGGTATTTTCACTTTCCTGTAGTCCCTGAACATACAGTGAGTACAGTGAAATCGGACATTTTCATCCAGAATAACAAATTCTGCTCCATTTGCACCTCGGAACAGAAACACATGGATATCAACTCTTTACAATAGCGATCTCCAGTTAGTGAATCTCCGCCAAAAATGTGGACCGCAATCCGCCTGTTCAGCATTATGCTTCCCCAGAAGAGAGCTCCACGACCACCATAAAGATCTCTTTCCACTATGTTACTGGGATGAAACCGTGTCCCGACCTCTCTAAATCAACAGGCGTTTAGAGTCCCTTGTGATACTGAAGCGACTCTTATCTGTAAAGAGAACATGATTCCATTGATGAGATGTCTAGATTTTCTGCTCTTTGTAACTCATAAAACGATGCTGGCGATGCCCAAATTTCAAAAAGATGCAGCCTTCAGGACAGCGGGAGAATAGTCCAACTTTAGGAAGGCGTTTGGATACAGTAAACCGCGGCACTTGTCGCTCTGTTGAAGTACACAGTTGCTGAGTAATGAACTTGTGCCGAAAATAAAGCAAGACTCCCTACTTCCACACAGGAACTTATACATCTTCGCAACAAACCATGCCCATTTTTCTCCTACCTCTACAAATTCAACAAAGTCCACTCTCTTTTATGCATATGTGGAGAATACGCAACATCCCTCCTTTACCTAACCCAGTGCACGCTAACATTTAACATGCTTATAAGAAAAACACAGTTACCCCTAAAAAAATGGTTCTCACTCGTCCTTTAAAAACCAAGCCTATGCCAAAAGATAACAGACTGAGTTAAATTACTGGAGAAAAATCTATTCTTGTTCCAGAATCCAGAAGTTTATCTCCAAGACTAGGATAAAAACTTTTTTGTGCATCTAATATAGATCATATTATTAACCAATCTGTACATATGAAGCATGTAATATATATATATATATATATATATATATATATATATATATATAAATTTTATTGTTTTAATTACAAATTGTCTTTAAATATCAAGTATCAACAATGCAAACCTTTTAGGTACGCCTTGAAAAGATAGAGTTACCCGTTGTGAAAGAATTGTATACCCATTGAAAAGCCATTAATAAATCATCGCAGACGGCTCGGGGCACAAACACTGGACAAACAGCACTGGTGTCGAGCTCGGGAGAACCCTTCTGACTCGGGATACTCCGGGACGCATATTTCAGATGTGTATATTGCTGGGACGATTACTGTTTCTAAACCAATAGAAGAGCGTCATTATCACGGTCAAGTACACGCCCACACAGTTTGATTGACAGGAACTCGTGGACAGTTGACGGTGCTAATTATAACGATAATCTGTTGCGGATGAAAGTGAGCTGACTGGCTGAATGGTTAGAGCGTCGAGCTTGAATTCGGAGGATATGGGTTCGAGTCCATCGTGGGCCGAGAGTCCGTTGGTGATTTTTTTTTAAATTATTGGAGGCTGCCTTTTATTAATAAATAAGACATTTAAAAAAAATATTTCAAACCCTTTTAATATTCTAAATATCGTTCCAAAATGATTTATGTATATATTAAACAAATGGGAAAAAAGTATTCTGCGAAAATATCCGTATAAGCAAAATTCTTACTTTAATTTTTATTTATTTATTTATTTATTTATTTCAGGATCAGAGGAAGTAAAAATTCTAATTGTAGTAAATAAAATTGAGTCATTTTGAAAAAAAAAATTCTTTCGTACCTTTAATTTTTAATTACCGAGTACAAATTCAAACAATCCGAGTACAAATAAATAATAAACACACACGATCAATTGTGCACGAGTTCCTGTCAATCAAACTGTGTGGGCGTGTACTTGACCGTGATAATGACGGTCTCCTATTGGTTTAGAAACAGTAATCGTCCCAGCAATATACACATCTGAAATATGCCTTGGGGACGTTGACCATGGCTTGGGTTTTGCTAGAAAAAATTGCATTGTAATACCCCTCACCCATTCTTTACGTTATTTCAGGAAAAGTAACTATCTATTACCTCTCCATAAAATCTCAAGCTTATTTTAAAACCTTAATTTAAATTTCAAAATCGCAATCAAATAATTTTAAAATCCTCATATCAAAAAACTCTAAAATCCTAATACTTATAACAACCCCAACAAACTTAAAATTATTCAAACAAACTTAAAATTTTAACTATAAACATAAAATGTTTACAACTTTTAATGTTCCCAACTTCTAAAAAATTCTTATTTTTTTTTTCCTTAATCGAATTTTGCCAGGCGGGGCTATTGAGAGCTAAGCCATTTGGTAGGCTTCTCCATCTGGTTGACCCTGAATGGTTTCAGTCTATTTTCGCCTCCAGGACTATAAATTGGATGCAATTGTTTTCTTAGGGCGTCCACCACCAACCTTTCTAAGAACTGTACCTGTTGTTTAGAAGACTTTCCAAGCACGCGAAACGATACTTTTGTTGATTTCGAGCTCTTCAGCTACACTAGTCATATAACACATCTCTTCCAACTTTCTGATCATTATTACACGTGTGAAATCATTAGAGTGATTTTTTATCCATACCTCACGAATCAAGTCACTTGCACTTATACCGAATGACTTTAATTGCGTTTCAGTCCTTCCTTTTATTGTAGTCTTTAAACTGCGCACCCCATGTGCGTACGCTCATGTCGGCTGGGACGTTTTGTTCCTGACCCTTTCTACTGAATTGTATGTTCATTGTACTGATAGCAAAATCCCCTTCCTGCAGTATCATGACTATCTGCTTAAAATTGATATTGTTGATTAGTTTTGCACATCAATGTATATTAAATCATTTCATATAGAATAAAATTGATGTATGTCGTTGTGGCTTAATGGAAGTTATACGATATAGTCATATGTAATACGGAGTGCATAGCATTTACGGGGACAAGTCCTTCCTTTTATTGTAGTCTTAAACTGCGCACGCCATGTGCGTACGCTCATGTCGGCTGGGACGTTTTGTCCCTGACCTTTTCTACTGAATTGTATGTTTATTGTACTGATAGCAAAATCCCCTTTCTGCAGTATCATGACTATCTTCTTAAAATTGATATTGTTGATTAGTTTTGCACATCAATGTATATTAAATCATTTCATATAGAATAAAATTGATGTATGTCGTTGTGGCTTAATGGAAGTTATACGATATAGTCATATGTAATACGGAGTGCATAGCATTTACGGGGACACATAAAAGATTCAATAAGTATACGCTTTCCGTAGTACTGTATATGTATTCAATGATGTCTGATCGATGAAATTAATGCATTTTAATTATGATATGCAATTTTAGGTTTCAATAAATCTATGCATATTATATAGTGTATATACACGGCTACACAAATGTACTCGCAAACTTTACTGGATATAAGTATAAATTATTAAATGTGGTTTTTAAATCAGTTTTGTAGATGTACGCTGAACTGCATTCAGTTTTCTAAGAGATGTTTGTAGAATATAGATAAAATGATATAGAGGGTTACGCAATGAATTGGACGCGTGTTGACGCCCATGAATGATAATTTCTGAGAATGTGATATTAGCAGTTTCAAGATTTTAGTTTAAAATAAATTTTAACTAAATAATGGCGTGTAATAAAGGTAGTTCGTAATATACAGGGTTGAACAAATGTATTCAAATATGTTTCCATCTATTAGTATAAATTGTTAAATGACAAATTTCAAGCTGCTAGGTATTTTCTTACTTAACTAATAACTTAATATATTATACCTTAATATTTTTTTAATATCAGCCGCAATGTCAAAAACAGGGCTATTCAAAAGTATTGGAATACACATTTGGCTATATACAGTAACCATATTTTCCATCATATCGAAGTTTTGTTAAGGATTACGGAAAATTTTGGAAAGTGTTTCATAATCTATGCTTAACGCATGATCTTTCTTACTTGTTTACTACATTATACAGAAAACTCACATAAAATACAAAATAAAAATAACATGTATAAGATATACGATAGCACAAAATTTATCCAACTTTAAAAAATAAAAACACTTCTTCTAAAAAGAACATGTTAAATATAATTAATATAAATGATTATCAAAGATAATAAACGCGCTTTCCTTACGCAATCTCTTTCATTATTTCTAATGAGTATAAAGAAGTATTTCACATGTCCTGAAGGTTTCTATTTTGAAATTACTATCGATAATGAAAATAGAACTATGATTTATAATTTTTCACATGGTTTGATATAAAATAAAAGAGCGAGCGAGTGAGTACATCCCATCTGCATGATAATGAGTTAATTAAAAAAAATCATTGTGTGAAATCAAATATGAAATGTTTTAATGTTAATTCAAGATAATTATTCAGATTAATCTATTTTAACTATAAAGTGTATTATGTGAATTAAAAATTTTTCAAATGAAATTCTCTTAATGTGTGCTTTAATAATAGTTTGAACAAAAAAAGGCTACGTCATGTTTTGTAATTTTCCATAGTAATAGTAACTTTATAATAGTAAATTCAGTTTGCTTTTCTAATTAAGTGGTAGTAATATGAATTTTTAAATCTAGTAATGAATTTACATATCTAGTGCAATCCAATATAATCTTTGTTTGCTCAGATTTCTTTTCATGCGTAATGTATTTACTAAACAGATGATTTTCAAATTAAATTTATTTGAATAAGTGAATACCAGAAATAATGTTAAAGAATGTTTTTTCAAATAGAAAACCACACGTTAACTATAAACTCACCTTATTAATAAAAATATTTATTTACTTAACATTGTCCTTTTTTTAATTGATGTTCATTTGTAATATTAAAGGTAATATATTGAATAGGGTCAGAAAAAAAAACTTTTATTTTTATGCAACACAAATTATTTTTATACTGAAAAATCTTTTATTTCTTTGAAAATTTTCGTAAGAATTGTTACTTTTAATGCATATCAAACTATAATTTTGTTTTTAATAAAACTACAATCAAGATATTAATACATTTTTCTTAATTCTAGAGAATAGCTTTTATGATTTTCGCCTGTTCTACATGTAAGATTTCTGTTTAGAAATCGCATAGCTGTTATATTTTTGAATGCTTTCCTGTAAATGGATTAATTTATGGCTTAACTACTAGACGAAAAAAAAACTATCCAAATCTGTTCAGTAGTTCAATAAGAAAGCATACGTCAATGTTAACTGATTTATCCTTATGTCGCAGCGGTTGTTACACAGTTAAAAACGCTATTTCCATTATCTATACTGTCTAAACATAACCTAACTATTAGTAATCATTTCCCTGGTTGTTTCAAAGCAACAAACTACTTTTTTTTGTACTATTATGGAATGAACATTTTTACAGTTCTGTTTTCTTTTTTCTAAAAATGTGCTTTGTGCGCCTCCATTAGAAAAAAATATATTTTACTATTCCATGTATGCACACAGTTAGAATCTATGCAGAGTTTTATTCTATATGTACACCTGGGAAGTATAGAAATTTAATATTAAGTTAGAAGTATTGTGTATTGCCATAAATGTGAGTCCAACTTATCAAAAGTGCGTCAATTCAGGAGGAAATGGTGTTGTTAATTGTTGCAGCTTACAAAACCTTAAAAAAAAAATAAAAATAAAAATAAAAATATTTTTTTTTCTACATATTTTCTTTCAAAACCAGGAATTGAATAATTATATTTTTTAAGATTCTTTCTAATGGTTTCGAATCATTTGATTTATGACGCAAAAATACGTTTTAGGAAAAAAAAATAGGATTTACATTTAAAATTAGCCAAGTAATTATCAGTCGCGTACATTAAAAGAAAGTCCCTAAAAATTACTAATGATGTGAGAGAAACATTCCATAATGACAGAACAAACGATTAATAACCTTAATTCATAAAACGAATGAGAAATATCGTTGAAGATTTGTGGAATTGCAAAAGATATATGAAAAAAAAATAAATACACAGTAGAAATAATTACGTAAAAAGTTTTCATTATAATGATGTTAATCATTATAATAAAAATTGCGTGGATGTGTGAAATAAAAAAAATACTCACTAGTGATTTGAAGTAGTTCCTTGAAAGAAAAAAATGTGAAATCTTACTTGCAAATTTTGAGATTCATTAGGATTTTGCGAGTAGACTGCATTCTCCTTAAAAATAAAAAGTGTTATCGTATTAATATAAACATTTTTTATGTATAAATAAAATACTTAACCCCTTGGAGACGAGCGACACGTATGCTTTCACAAAAAGGCTTAAGAATCCTTGTTTATTTCTACCAGTAAAATGTTTCGTAAAATTTGCTTCATTTAATCGATTTAATAGAACACAAATTTCTATGTTTAAAAACCGGTAACAAAGCATTCAAAATTTCGTAAAAGCCTGCCGTCACAAAGGGGTTAAAGTAATTTTCTAAGTTAAAAGTAAAAAAAAAAATAATACATATGCATGTATATTTTAAAAATCAGGCAGAGCTTTTTAAAAATATTAAATGTAAAGCCAAAACAAACTAAATATGAAATGCATGACATTAAGTATTAATTATTTCATTTTGATTAAAAACCTTCATATGTCAAACCCTAAAGTGATGTTTTTTTTTTATTTACACACAAACTTCGATCAATTTCAGACAAGGAATCATCCGAGAATAATTTTCAATCCATTGCAGACATGATCCCATGTGAGATTCCCATTCCACATTGTTCAAAATAATAGTAATAACAAGTACATTTAGTGCAAAAGCTGTCAACAGTTTCTGCCACAAATTTAATATTTTTTTTTTCTTAATGAAGCAATTTCATTAACCTATTTTCATTTAACGTTATGACGCATTTTTACTGACTGAAGTGACGATTACGTAACCGCTTTGATCGTATTCGGCGCTAAAAAATTTCGTTCAAAGCAATGTGCAGGAGAAATTGTCTGAAAACCAAGACTCATTTCATATAAACACAATATAATTTCGTAAGACTTTTTTTTTTTTTTTTTTTTTTTTTTTTTTTACGTGAGTTTGTAATTACGTAGCCCCTATATTTCTCGCTCTTTCCTCTCGTCACCCCGGCTGCCCGCATATCATAACGCAAAAAGTACCAAACCGAATATTTTGAAATTTAAAATATATAATTATTACATGATTTGGTTGAGTCATTTAAAATGCTATGAAAATTGGATGTTTTTTTCAATTACAGGAACAATAAAAATATTCCATTATATTACATTCAAAGGGAAAAATGTTTCAAGAACATTTTAATGGTGTTACAATCTTTCGAACATAATAAAATTGATATGCATTTATGAAGTATATCTATAATATATATTCTGTAAGATCTGTAGTGCAAATAATGTTATTTTATTCATTTACAGGGCCACACAAAAATATTTTATCGCATAATGGTATAGGGGGAACATTGCATGGGGTGCATTTTAATTGTATTAAACTATTTAACATTTTATGAAAATGAGGTTTACTACAAGTTTCTACCTGCATAATAGAAAGCAGATAGCATTTACATTGACACACAAAAGATTTCGGTTATTATATTGTACACGAAATGCTGTATACTATTACATCAAGATCTGAATATTTAAAAAACTTCGCTGTAGTAAGAACACATCTCATTTATAACTTTTGACGTCAAATTTTCGATTTTCTAAACTAGAAAACATTTTGATATTTGTATTTGAACCAGGGATAATTAATTGAATGTGACATAACTTGTTTGGACTACATGATGTTCTATTTAAGTTGTTTACGTACATGAAAACTATCCAATCGATATCTATTTCGGAATAACATGTTTTGTTTGTTCTATTTAAAATATAAACGAAAATTTGGCATAATCGGGATCGAAACTACGAGGAATTTTTTAATGTTACGGATTTCTGTAGGAATATCAAAAGCACTTCTGACATTCCTAATAGAACCTTTAGTCAAAATTTAATTCGTACCCAAGTTAAAATTTTGTGATAAAAAAACCTATATATATATAACTTACTTTCATTAGAATTCTCTACACACACACACAAAAAAATGCCAACTTGGTCTACAGGCGATGGTAGATTGCGAAATTAAGTGCTAATTTGGCCATTAAAGACTAAATCAATATTACAGATAAACCCAGTTTCTTCCCAAAGAATGAGCACTAGAGACATATTCCACTTGTGAAAAATTCTAATATACACGCATACACACACATGGATATGGAACAGATTTAAAAATAGTAAAAATAAATTCAGAGAACCTCCAAATTTTAAAACATGCCAAAAGTTCCTCAGTTTCTTTTTGTGTGTATGTGTGTGTGTTTCATTATATATTTTCAAACTAGCATGATGTTATATATTAATCTAGTGATATCTATTAATATTTAAAATATGTCGTAATATTCACATTTTACAAAAATAAAACTATTTATGCTATTTTAACTAACAATACTGTTTTCACGTGTAAATCTTGCTATAGAAAAATTATGACGATATATTATTATTTTTTAATTTGTCAAACTGTTTCATTTTTACTAATAATAACACATTGCTCAGTGGTGCACATAACAGGAATTTTAATATACATTAGTACAAATTAAAATAAAATAAAACTTTCAACGTTTCGAATTTTTATTTCCTTGCAATATTTTAATTTTTACTCACTTGTAATTGGCAACATTTTACAAATTTTTATTCATTTAGTTTTTAATTTAGTAGAAATATTATCTCTCGAACAAGATGCAAACGTAGCCCTTCCATTTCATATTTTCCTAAAGACGCCCGCAGAAGACGGCGCGAAACGTTGAAAGTTTTATTTTATTTTAATATATACTAATGTACATTAAAATTTCTCTTTTGTGCACCACTGAGCAATGTGTTATTATTAGTTAAATTTTATGGTGCAACTGTCCTATATATATTTATGTTTCATTTTTATTTTTCACGCGGAAATCTTTCAATAGAGAAAGAATTATTGTGGTAAGATTTTTTCATTTTTTATTTTTTGCAATTTGTTTTCAATTGTTTTAACGAGAAATGTTTATTTTTCTGCAAAAGCTGTTTTTATCAGAGCATCTTAAGACGGTATTCTAATTTTTGAACTTTCTCCATTTCCTCTTCTTTGGCCGATTTCTAATGTATGCAATCCCACCAGGATACTAAACATATGAGGCGAGATTGCAGATTATTTGTGCATAATTACTACTTTTATAGTATGGACAAAATTCAGTACATACTTACATAGATACATATACGCATCTATGATGCATATAAGACAGCAATAGACAGTATTTCTTACGGAATCTACCTAAAAAAATCTAATAAACTGTGAAAACTCTCCTTATGTGAGTATGTATCCTGTTTAATTCTTGACTGACGCCACATATTGTTTTTCATTGCAAATTTTTTAGTTTCTGTTTTTCAATGTAATATACTGTCGTCGATCTATTTCATATTCAACGCACAACGATTTCACAAAATCTTGCTAAGTTCCTTATTAATTTCACTTTTTCTGAGATAGATAAATATAAATGCTTTATTTTAACCACCTACCTGATCAATATTTATGAAAAAAACTTTTTAATTATGCATATTTTTTTCATGTCGTTTTTAGGTGCGTTCGTAATTATGTACATACGTAGCACCTATTGTTATCGCTCAATCCGTCCGTCTGTCCGTCTGTCTGTCTGTTCGTCTGTCTGTCTGTCTGTCTGTCCGTCTATCTGTCCGTCTGTCTGTCTGTCCGTCTGTCCGTCCGCATATAACAACGCAAAAACTACCCAACCGAATCGTTTAAAATTTAAAATACATAATTATAACATAATTTTTTCGAGTCATTTCAAATTTTATGAAAATCGGATGGATAGATCAATTACAGGGACAATCAAAAGGATTCCGTTACATTACAGTCAATGGGGAAAAATGTTTCAAATGCATTTTAATCGTTTGAAACTTAAAACATATAATTATTGCGTAATTTTATCGAGTCATTTAAAATGTTATGAAAATCGGATGCATAGATCATTTACAGGGACAATCAAAGGTATTCCATTACATTACGGTCAATGGGTAAAAAGATTCAACTGCATTTTTATGATGTTACACTCCTTCGAACAAAATAGAATTGGCATGAATCTATGAAATATATACTAAAATATGCATTCTGTACAATCTGTGATGCAAAGAATATTTATTATTAAATTACAGGGCCACACAAAAGTATTTCACTACATAATGCTATATGGAGAAACATTGTTTGGGGCGTGTTTTAATTATATTCACCTATTTTACATTTTATGAATAAGATATACGTTTCTGAGGTGTAATAAAAATTATTTTCTGCATATTTACAGAAACACAAAGATTTCGACTACTATACTGTATCCGAAGTACGCTCTACTATATCAGCAAGATCTGAATATTTTTAAAACTTCGTTATCGTACGAACGCAAATCATTTACTACGTTCATGTGCAATTTTCAACTTGTTATAATTTTTAATCTTTTACCACTGGTTTTTAAAAACAGAAATTTTTGCCTAATGGAATCAGAAAATTTTCGGATTAAATATTGTAAAGTTTATAATAAGAATTTACTGGAGAGAATAATAAATCATGATTGTAATATACTTGGTATGATCAAAAGATCACGTGGTTATGATTAGCAAAAATACGTTGCCCGGACGATGTAAGGAATCTCAGGCTAGCGTTGAAAGCAAATTTCTATGATTTTAAAAAGTCTTTGAACTTGCTCAAATAAATAAACAAAAATCTCCAAAACTTCAGTTTTAAAAATTCAGATTTTGAATACCGGGAATTTAAATACATTGAACATTTTAAAATACATATTATTGTAATGCAATAAATGTATACACTGATAAAAATCTTTCAGCATTTTGTACAGTCATTTCACCGTTTTCTGAAAAACCAGTAACATAACAGTAATTTAACTCTATTCTAACCATAAAATTGGTAATAATATGTTCAGAATAACGTAAAAAGACGGTTGTTTTACTTTTTTTGTAGAAAACAGTCAAATGCCTGGATAAAATGCTGCAGATTTTTAACAGTGTATAAGCAATAGTATCCCGTGGTCTGTACATACACTGTAAACTGAATTCGTTAAATTTACTGCAAAAACTACATTGCTAGCAGTTTTTGCTATAAAAATTGCAGGAAAGTTATGTAATTTTTATGTAATAAAATGTAATTTTTTATTACATCTAGTTTTAGTGTAATTTTTACGGCAAAAACTGCTGTCAGCACCTTTGTGCTTGTTTATTTTACCTCATTTACTGTTTTTATAAAATAATCTGACCATTGAACTAAAAATATTTTTTAATAAGCAAAATACTTTGATGATAAACTGGCGTATTTTAGAATTGCGTATTTCCTATTTATATAAAAGTTTATTATGTACTTTTATGCAAAAATAACATTTTTTAAAATAGTATGAAAAAGAAATATAAATAAATATTTTGTTTTTTATTCCTAAATATATATTTATACTTATAACTTTCTATAATTTAACTGACAATTATTTCTCTTAGATAAAGTAGATGAATACAGAGAAGCTTTCATTTTAAACAATTAAAATATTATTTTGTTAATATGGTTATTTTTTAATATAATCATTATTTTGTTGATGCATTTTGTATTCATGCAATAGTACATTTTATATATATTTAGATAAATAGAGAATTTAAAAAATGAAAGCTAAGTAATTAAATTGATACTTTCTTAAAACACAACTTTATGACATTCCATATTGAAGCGCAAATATTTTACATAAATTAATTATTTATAAAAATAATAAAAATACTTTTTTTTTCACTCTACAACTGAAAACTTTTATTTTGTTAATATATATACAGGGTGATTCCAATTTTTTTTTTACACTAAAAGAGGGGTGATAGTACACATCAAGACAAACAATATTAAATAGGAGACCAAGGGTCCAAAACGTTTTCCTTAGGAGATAGCCGCCATTAAAGTTTAGGGACCAAAACTTCAAATAAACATAAAAAACGGAAAAATCGGTCGATAGATTTGCGGTTTTCACTAAAATTATTCTTTATGTCGGCATTTTCTTGAAATTAAATTATAAAGATAAATTTCAAAAAATGCCGATAGAAGGCGCTTTAGACTTTGGAGTAACGAACAACTCTCTTTTGCCGGTATGTTTTGCATCTCATTAAATGTTTTCGTAAGTTTACACTCAAACTTAAATTTTGAGCTCAAAATCTGTAGTTGGGAGTGGTTAAGTAACACAAACTGAGCTGTGTTCAGAGGGTTTAAATTTCAAATGATTAAAAAAACGGAAAAACTGGTGGATTAATTTGCGGTTTTCACTAAAACTATTCTTTATTTAGGTATTTTCGTGAAAATAAATTATAAAGATAAATTTCAAAAAATGCCGATAGAGGGCGCTTTAGACTTTGGAGTAACGAACAACTATTTTTTTCTGTTATTGTTTGCATCCCTTTAAATGATTTAGGAAGGTTAGACTTAAACTTAAATTTTGAGCTGAAAATCTGAATAGTAGGGAGTGGTTAAGTAGCACAAACTGAACTGTGTTCAAGGGGGGGGGGGAGGTTCGAATTTAAAGTAATTATAGGAAATGGAAAAATTGATCGATTCGTTTGCGGTTTAATATAAAACTATTCTTTAAGTCAGTATCTTCTTGAAAATAATTTTTAAAGATAAATCTAAAAACATTCCGTCAAAGGTCGCCTTAAACTTCAGAGTAACCAACAATTCATTTTAACCGTTATATTTTGGTTCTAATTAAATGCTTGCAAAAGCATTTTAAATGTTCTCGGAAGCTTAGATTTAAACTTAAATTTTGAGCTCAAATCCTGAATCGTTATGAGGAGTGAAGAAGCGCAAACTGAAGTGTGTTCAGGAATTAAAATTTAACCCTCTTTCCTCCTCGAGCACAATTCAATTTTTCGCTTCTTAAACACTCCCACCGATTCAGAACTTCAGCCCAAAATTTAAGTCTATGCATTTGAAAGCATTTAATGAGATTAAAAAAATAACAGTTAAAAATAGTTGTATGCTACTCCAAAGCCTAAGGCGTCCTCTATCGGCATTTTGTGAAATTTACCTTTAAAAATTAATTTAAAAAAATACTAATTGATCAAGAAAACTGCTGATTTAAAAATTAGTTTTAGCAAAAACCGCAAACGAATCGACCATTTTTTCCTTTTTTTACAATTATTTGAAATTTGAACCCTCTAAACACAGCTAAGTTTGTCTACTTAACCACTCCCAGCTATTCAAATTTTGAGCTCAAAATTTAAGTTCAAGTCTAAGCTTACGAAAGCATTTAATAAGATGCAAAAAATAACGCCAAAAAAGAGTGTTTCGTTACTCCAAAGTCTAAAGCGCTCTCTATCGTCATTTTTTGAAATTTATCTTTATAATTTATTTTCACGAAAATACCTAAATAAAGAATAGTTTTAGTGAAAACCGCAAATCAATCGACCAATTTTGCCGTTTTTTATAATCATTTGAAATTTGAACCCTCTGAACACAGCTCAGTTTGTGTTACTTGACCACTCCCAACTACAGATTTTGAGCTCAAAATTTAAGTTTGAGTCTAAGCTTACGAAAACATTTAATAAGATGCAAAAAATACCGGCAAAAAATAGTTGTTCGTTACTGCAAAGTCTAAAGCGCCCTCTATCGGCATTTTTTGAAATTTATCTTTATAATTTAATTTCAAGAAAGTACAGACATAAAGAATAATTTTAGTGAAAACCGCAAATCAATCGACCGATTTTTACGTTTTTCATGTTTATTTGAAATTTTGACCCCTAAACTTTAATGGCGGCTATTATCTTAGGAAAACGTTTTGGAGACTTGGTCGCTTATTTAATATTGTTTGTCTTGATATGTACTATCACCCCTCTTTTATTGTAAAAAAAATTCGGAATCACCCTGTATATGTATAGATATGTCAATAGTTTTTATAAAATATAAGAAACAAAATGTTATATATATTTTTTTGCTATTGAAAGAAATTATCTGTAAACAATGTGTTTTGAACAATATACATTAAAATCGTAAAAGCTTTCTAGTACATTAACGGTAATTCAGAAAGTCTCATAACGGTATAAATGAATTTTAGTATAGCATTTCCAATTAAATAATGAAAACACCTTTTCTTGACACAGATACATGAGGATTATTTTTGTTTGTTATTTCGGAAGCAAGTAATTTAAAATTCGAAGCAAAAGGGTAACATTTAAAGCTTAGGAAATTCCGTTAGAGGTACATATACTAGTTTAAGAAGTTGATATGCTAAGACTGTTAGTTTTTGTGTTGTTGTGTATAAAACTCTAGACCTTACTGCGATCTGCAATAGAAATTTCTTTGAATTTAGCAATAATAACATACTTTCAAAGATGACAAATTTTTCAAGTTCATACAATGAATTTTGTAATTTATATTTTAAGCAAATATTTATACTTCAAGTATGACTAAAGATATACAATTGTTTCGATACAATAATTTGTATTATTTTAAATCTGTGATTTTAACCGGTCTTCATTGGTTAAAAATTATATTTACTGCTAAACAGGACATATTGAACAGCATGCAGAAATTATTGCATAGCATATGTAAAACAAACCGATTTTTAAATAGGTAATTGTTATATATATATTTTTTATATTTAATATTTTTTATACATATTTTTTATATTTAATATTTTTTATACATATTTTTTATATTTAATATACTTTTTTATATTTCACCGTTACTACGACTAAAAGTTTTTTATATGAAAAAAATAGTAATTTATTCGAATTTAGTTGTAAAAGTCATTAATGGATATATTTTGGATTGGCTACATTTTAGATGTTCAAGACTTTTCCTTTTTAAAATATCCTTTTTGATTTTCCTTATTTTAGTGTATAAGTAAGCAATTTTATTACGTACCTTCAAATTTGTGTTTTATTTTTTTCTTTTATTCTTTCTTGTTTATTAAAAGAATATTACTCTGAAAATTTTTAACAAGAAAATTTTTTAAAAATAGATAAAAATTTTAGAGATATAAATCTTTAAATTTGTGATTCTAAGCAAAAATCACTGTACAGCTCAAATTTTATGTAATTAACAGTTTTTTTATTAATCTAGTTTATTTTTTTTTAATAAAAAGGTTTAATTATTTAAAATGTGAACTGTTAGTGTTCTGTAAAAATGAAAAAAAATATATATTTCAAAAACTATTTTCTTTAAGAAATTAAGAGAAATATGTTTTACCCTCACTTTTTGTCAAGTCCGTTACCTTGTGATTATTTTTGTAAAAATAGGTTTTTAATTCTTCCTAAAGTTAGGGGCAAATATTTTGTAATATACTTAAGGGTCCTCTCCCTGTCCGGGAAGACAACTGGTATGCAATTTCCTTAAAATTCAATAATTTACATGAATATATACTGTTATTACTAGAAAAAGGTCTTGTATAATTTTCTATCTGATCAAAATCTTGTGGCTAATACTGTCTCTCATTTCAATTTAATTAAAGTATTTTTAATAAATATCATGTTTCGAAATTTAGGGACATAAGTCACTTCAAATGATTTTAGAAAATTTAATAAATTTAAAGCCGAATATTTTCAGTAATTTTGTATTGTAACAGACTTGAAAATTTTCCTTACATGTCAAATTTAAAATAACATTTACATATTAAATTGTAAGACAAAGCGTACGACCAATTACTTTTTCATGTTCCTCAAATATTTACCATAACACCTGTCGCCATTCTTAGAAGAAATAATTAAGTTTCAAAAATGAAAATAACATTCTGAAATGCACGCGAATTTTGAAAATGTCTATAAGCAAACGACATTTGAATATATATGTTTAATTTTAAGGCGGTAAAAAAATTAAAAATGCGCAATTGCTAGAAATAAATAGATTTGTTAGAAAATTAAAAATAATTAAACATTCACTCTCAATATATCGGGAAATGTAGTTTTGAATGTATTTTTGCTCTATGATGAAGATTTTGCGTAGTGTATCAAGCAATAACGCTATTTTTTTATGTCGCGCAGCGTCGTTGATTGAATATGTATTACTCAAACGAAAAACCACGTTTACCTCATGAAATATTAAACGTCGAAAGTTATATCTTATCATATTCAATTAAGTGAGAACGCCTAACATATGGCTTGAGATAAAAAAGCCCCACCTAACATTTATTTAAAAAGAAATACAATTGTTTCTCAAATGGTTACCCAATTTGTTCAAAGCGAACCTGAAGTTATTACAAAATTAAAATACATAAATATTAAAAATTTAAATAGTATAGTTAATTAAGACAATTAAGAATTTATGAATGTCTATAAAAAATTTTAGATGGTCATTTTATTAAAAAAGTTCACCTAACAAAAATTTCATAAAGTAAATGTTTTTTAGAAATGTTTGAAAGAGATGAATATGATTTGAGATTAAGCTTGCTAATGCGCAAGATGAAATATATACTGATTCTTTTCAACGAGGATGATGCAGACACACAGTCCAACCTCTGCACAATAGCTATTTCCCAGACTCACATACACACGGGTTTGTAAAAAACTTTGAGGACATCAGAAGTCAAGGGCAACAAGTGACAAAAATTCGATTTAGCGGAAATGGAATTAATGATATTTAGCTTTAAATTCGAACATCGTTTAGCATTGAAAAAATTAAAATAGGCAACTGCTGCTTATTTTATTATGAACTTTTACCTCTTATTTCAACAAGTATAAAAAAACGTAGATTACAGTTCACTTTAAATTTATAATTAATCAATATTTATTATTATTCGGCAAAAATGGTTCATCTCTAAAACGCAGCATATAAATAGAAAATCAGTTATATTTTTTACCTGAAAAGAGGAAAGCATGTTTTTAGGTAGTTCATTTTTTCAACATTTAACTTAGTTCAATTTTTTTTTTTCATTTTTGTCACTTATAACACTTAGTTTCTGGGGTCCTCATTTGTGATTACTCAGATATTTTATTTGTATGGAATTAAAAACATGGCTAATGTTTGTGGACCAGAATTACAACAAAGAAATGTAATTGGTATCATCATTTATGTAACATAAATAGTTTAAAAGGATTTTTAAGGGGACACAATGACTTTGTCGGAATAATAAAAAACCAAGAATTTTTTAAAGTATCAAACCACAAACAGTGTGCAATTAAGATTCCCCCCCCCTTTCAGCCTAAAGTAACTATATAAGAGCCTTAATTATGTAATCCAGAAAAATAAATGCTCTATGTGTAAAACTGATGTTTAATTTTAAAAATTAGAAATTCATCTGGCTAATGCGCTCTTAAATGCTGTGTGCAAGGGCATGATAAAATATTATATTTTGCATAGAGAAAACAATTCTTGAAAAAATATAATACTTTTAACTTAAAACCAAAACATACACAAATAATTTTGTAAAAAAAATATTTTAGCAAAAAATATAAAAAAAAAAAAATGAAAACATATTTTCCTGTCTTTCAAATGCAAAAAAAACAAAAAAAAAAAAAAAGAATAAATAAATAACCAAGATATGTGCATTCGTTTTGGTTTTGGCAAATAGACTATAAAAAAAGCCTATTTCGTTAACTTTTGTTAAGATGTAGCTTACATACTTTAAAATTAACAGTTCGTGCAGTTTCAAAAAATGCGAATATGAAAAAAAGAGTTTTAAAGTTACATTATCTACGACCATTCGATTACACTCACTATCTATAAATGATTATAAGTCATGAAATAATTTTTCAATGGAGATATTTGTATATTGTTGAAAAAATTGAAAATATTCGGAGTGAAACAAAAACTGATTTTCTGAAATTTTAAAGATCCTGTACCCCTTTAAACGACGGATTTTTCCATATTCTGCTAAATGTAGAGTTAGCAACATCTAAACACTGTCTAAAGAATAGAGCTAGAAATTATTTCAGTCACAGAAATCTTTCAGTTATTCCTTTTTAAAACATATATCTTCAAAGAATTTAAATCATTTTTAAACTACCAAGTAAACAGAAATGAATTGATATATAATCACATTAATTAAAGAAATGCTACTTCTAACTATGAAATGAATAAAATATTATGTTTCCTAGTAGGAATCATGCCATTTAATTAGGCATATGCAATTAATTAATGAATTTATTAGTAGCATAATGAGAAAACTATTTGATTACTTTAACTGAATGTATTTTCTATGAGCAATAATTAAATTCAAACTGAATTACAAATCTTTAAAAATTAGAGGATTTGCAATCGTTTAAGTGCTTATTTATATTCAGGTTGTATTTCAATATAAATACTTCCTTAAGTAGTAATATTTTGAAATTAAAATGGCAAATTAATTGCCATTTAACATTTAATGTTTAACATATTTCATTACATTTTGAGAATTAACATTCAATATAATACATACGGGAAAATTTTATTTAATTGCAATTAAATTTCACGTAGTGAATTATTATTATGCTAATATTATTATTGTGCTAAAATAAATAATTTAACCATGTATGAATTCGTAGTTCCGGCATCTAGCAATTATATACTAAATGGCATTATTTGAATTATATGTATACAAAGTAATGATCGACGTAATTAATTAAAAATATTCTTGAATAGAAATCGAATTTTTCTTAATTTGTATTAATAATTAGTTCTTAAATAAAAAGGAATTTTTATATAGAACTATGCATTTGTTTGATATATTATCAGTTTTGAAATGGTTCCTTTTATTCTAAATCTCCTTTAAAACACGGCATCAAGTGCTATTGTATCAAGAATATTGCATACAAATAATAAAAGAACTATAGTGAAAATATAAGATACTCAATATAAACAACCGAATAATAAAAGGGTTCTTATATATGTTTTTCTCCAAAAAAATTTCCATGGTTATACAGCGAGATAAATTTATTCTTTTACAGCAATATGTAACTATTCATAAACAATATATATTTATAGGCGGAATTTTTAAGCTATTGCATAGCTTTTATCGCGGGCTTTGAGCGAAGCGACCGAATCTAGAAATTCCGAAACGAGAAAACCTAACACTTCCGTAACGAATAAAAACCTAACACTTCGGCTAACGTCGTTTCAGTTCGGCAAACTTCGGCACGGTATCCTTCGGTAGACTTCGGCAGACATTGACGCGGTATTTTCCAGATATTAGGATATCAAGTCTCAAACTTATGTTTCTTATGATCTAATTTTCATAGCACGGCCAAATTTTGTTTTGGCCTTTTGGTTTGTTATATAAATTTTGGTAATTTATAATGAGACAGTGTTAATTTTTGGTGACAGGAGACCCCTCACCGTGAGGGTCGAAAAATGTAAAGTGTTTATAACTCGCGATCTAATTTTCGTAGCGCGGCCAGATTTTGTTTGGTAATTTATTATGAGACAGTGTTAATTTTTGGTGACAGGAAACCCCCCCACGGTGAGGATCGAAACATTTAAAATGCTTATAACTCGCGACCTAATTTTCGTAGAGCGGCCAAATTTTGTTTGGTAATACATTATGAGACAATGTTAATTTTTGATGACATAAGACACCCCATGGTGAGGGTCGAAAAATTTAAAATGCTTATAACTCGCGATCTAATTTTTGTAGCGCGGCCAAATTTTGTTTGGTAATTTATTATGAGGCAGTGTTAATTTTTGGGGACAGGAGTCCCCCCCACGAGTTTGGCCGAAAAATTTAAAATGCTTATAACTCGCGATCTAATTTTTGTAGCGCGGCCAAATTTTGTTTGGTAATTTATTATGAGACATTGTTAATTTTTGGTGACAGGAGACCCCATGGTGAGGGTAAAAAAAATTAAAATGCTTATAACTCGCGATCTAATTTTCGTAGCGCGGCCAGATTTTGTTTGGTAATTTATTATGAGGCGGTGTTATTTTTTTATGACAGGAGACCCCCAAGGTGAGGGACGAAAAATTTAAAATGCTTATAACACGCGATCTAATTTTTGTAGCGCGGCCAAATTTTGTTTCGTAATTTATTATGAGACTGTTAATTTTTGGTGACAGGAGACCCACCACGGTGAGGGTCGAAAAATTTAAAATGCTTATAACTCGCGATCTAATTTTCGTAGCGCTGCCAAATTTTGTTTGGTAATTTATTATGATACACTATTAATTTTTCGTGACAAGAGACCCCACGGTGAGGGACAAAAAAATTAAAATGCCTATAACTCGCGATCTAATTTTCGTAGCGCGGCCAGATTTTGTTTGGTAATTTCTTATGAGACGGTGTTAATTTTTGGTGACAGGAGACCCCTCAAGGTAAGGGTCGAAAAATTTAAAATGCTTATAACTCGCGATCTAATTTTCGTAGCGCGACCAAATTTTGTTTGGTAAATTATAATGAGGTAGTGTTACTTTTTGGTGACGGGAGACCCACCCCCCCACGGTGAGGGTCGAAAAATTTAAAATGCTTATAACTCGCGATCTAATTTTCGTAGCACGGCCAAATTTTGTTTGGTAATTTATTATGAGACATTGTTAATTTTTGGTGACAGGAACCCCCCCCCCCCCACCGTGAGGGTCGAAAAATTTAAAATGCTTATAGCTTGCGATCTAATTTTCGTACCGCGACCACATTTTGTTTGGTAATTTATTAAGCTTTTGCACAGCTTTTATCGCGGGCTTTGAGCGCGGCGACCGAATCTAGGTATTCCGTAACGAGAAAAAATTCTAACACTCCGGCTAACGACGTTTCAGTTCGGCAGACTTTGGCACGGTATTCTTCGATAGAATTCGGCAGACATTGACGCGGTATTTTTGCATAAGTTGATAAAAAATGCTATTCAATAGCTTTACCGCGGCAGTCCCCGAGTGCCACACACATTTTTTTCTCTTTTTTTTTAAAATAAAATTGATATACAGTCACCGGAATGGTCGAAAAAAACTTCACCGCAAATGAGCGAATATCCTGAATTGAATTTGGAAAAAATTTGATGAAATGTTTTAGAAATAGAATGAAAAATGTAAATTGTTATACAGTAGCAAATTAATATATTTTTAATACAATTCAGAAATAATATACATAAATTTTAATCTTGTTTAGATTTCCGATTCGTATAATATAAAAAAAAATAGAAAGACAGTTTCCTTTAATGTTTTGATAGGGATAAAATAATAAAAATATTGTTTGTGTAAATAAAAACATATGCACTAAATGCAATTTTATCTTGTTTTAAACATAAAATATATAATATGATTTTTCATACGGTCACTGTTTTACTTATAGAGGGGTTTAATCAAATATGTTTCAATTAATTTTATTTACAATTTCTAATGCTTACGTGACTGTAGAAACTTCAAATTCATCAGCTCCTGGTCCAAACGAAGACACTCGTATTTGTGTTTACTTTTGATTTTCTTGCATCCCATTTCCATTCATTTAGTATCGACTACATTGTATATTTAAAAAAAAAAATAACAAATTACAACGACTATTTGGAAAATGATATTTCAAGGGAGCCAAATTTCAAAGACTTATAAATAAATTCTCTATTTAAATTAAAATTTATATTAAACATCATATTTAGGATGATTATAATGAGTGATATATTACGTATGCCATGCATTAAACATTAATAATCCTAGACCAATGATACAAAAACTGTAGATTAAAGATAGACAACTTTAACTGTTTAAAATGTGCATTTTTATTTCATGGAGTTGATCAGACTTCTGAACGCCTCCTGTTACGTACGACATGGATTAAACATTAATATTCCTAGACACATCACAAACAAATTTTAAATTATGTTTCAGTTTTACAATTTTTGAAACTGCAAATTTTTAAACTTCCAAACATCGCCCATTTTAAATTTTTACACCATAGCGTAGAAAAGAAAATGTACTTTCAAATTAAATTTGCTTGAAATCGCTATCAAAAATTGTTTTTAAATTATATATATATATATATATATATATATATATATATATATATATATATAGTTTTTATTACTCTTTTTGACATCATGACAACAGATGTATTCCATTTTTGGACATTAAATTTGGACCATTTAGAAAATGAATAAAATTAAATAAGTTGCGGGATTTTACCAATAAAATGATTCAGATATACTTTAGATTTCCTAATTCTGTACCGAAAACAACAACTATTTTTTTCCAAATAGTAAATAAATAAAAAAATAAATAAATAAACATAAGTAAATAAATAAATAAATAAAAATATGACAGAATGCAATTGTAACCTTGTTTTGCAGTTTCGCCTTGATTATTTTTAATCGCCTTTTAAGTATAACAGTGAACATTCAAACTACACATTATATGTTTTATGTTTAAAACAAGATTGTTTGCGTTTTTCATTTATTCTTCCATTAGTCTTTTCTCAAATTTCTCAACACATTTTTTTCTCATGCATTATCCTTTAATTGTATTTGTCTGAGTAATTAAGCAGACCCTTAGCTTGTACGAATCTTTATGACTTGATTTTCAATGAGATGCAAATATGCTTCATCACTTTCAGGGCATTTTTCGAAATTCCTTGCTTCAGTGAATCCACAAGCGATGCGTGACACAATATATTCCTGGCATAAAGCTTCAAAAAATTTCAATTTCCATCTCTTGTTGCACTGCTGCTTCATTCAAATGTTCAAATTAGTTTAACCTTATTCAATTTTTTTAAAGAATTTCCTCTATAAATCAGTAGTATCGTCGTCTTCTGTAGGAATTTTGTTTAAAGCAAGTTTAAAACAAGAAAACAAATCTTTATCACAAGAATGTTTACATGTTTCATTTACCCTTCCATTATTTCTTCTCAACACATTTTTTTTCCTCGGGTTTTATCCTTCCATCACCTTTCTCTAAGTAATTAAGCAGAGCCTTAGCTTGTATAAATCGATCTTCATGACGCAACTTTCATTGACATGTAAAATTTGCTTCATCATTTTCAGGGCATTTTCCGAAATTCCTTGTTTCCGTGAATCCACAAGCAACACGTGACACAATATAATCGTCGCATAAAACTACGAAACATTCCAATTTTCCTCCCTTGTTGATCTGCTGCTTCGTTCAAATTTTCAAATTAGTTTTACCTTTCTCTATTTTTTACGTATTTCTTCTGCAAATCAGTAGTATCGTCGTCTTCTATAGGAATTTTTCTTCATGTGGTAAAGCTGTTCTCCATGATTTCTTAAAAAGGTATTTTTTCACTAATTTCCAAGCAACAGCGCCATAATAAATTCTTACAAAATCCAAATTTTTGCATTCCCAGTTAAACCGCACTCCGGATAATCCACAACGGTTAATCGATATTCAAAACGAACGACGATGACATAGTAGAATATCGTAATTAAATAATACAATTATTATTATCCAAAAACACTTGTATTCAAAATATGTTATTCTTGCTACCATTAGGGCATATAACCATATTCCTCTGTTAAAAATTTGAAACATTTGCTGCAACGTCACTCCACCTCTTTTATAAAATATCTGTGTGTTTAACCAATGAGAATGCTCCATATTACTGTGTACGTTTTCTATAAAGGCGGTAGAGAGACGATGCAGCAAAAGTTTCAAATCTTTAACAGTGTACCATCGTGTTCGATCGCTTATTCGTTGTTAGTTTATTTTATTCGTTTGAATATATATTTATCTCTGTTGTCTTAAAGTCTTAACAAAAAAGGTTTTCAGTAGCGAAGATAAATATTTTTTGCAAGATAAATACTCTATTAAAAAAGTCTATCTTTATCCGTAGATTTTATTTCATAAAATTAATGCTATTTTAAAAATATTCTGGTCTAGCGTACTAGAATAGAATTACTAATACAATGATTATTATTCAAAGATAGTTGTATTCGAATTATATAACACCTTTAACCTATTCCTTAAAAGATGTAATCATATTTCTTATGCATGTGATCTCGTTTTCAAGGTCACGTTTTAAACAAATTTATTAAAAATAAAAGCTACGTGTCATTTTGTATTTACCTATTTAATTGTACATTTACAATTAATTAAAATACATTACGTTACAACTTGAATGCGTATGTTTTCATTTCATGTGTAGTACTGTGGCTAATACTGGAACATAACAACTTACGGGTCCAGAAGAAAATGTAGTGTTCATCAGAATCCAGATCTATTGTTAACTCTCCAAATTTCGAAATTTATAAAAAAAGGTTGTCGCGGATTTTCTTTAATAAAACACGCAATGCGCGATAAAAACACTACTCTATTATGCAAAGCCATATTAAACCATTAGTATACTACATGAGTCAACAGCTTCAAAAAATATATATTTAAACATGTAAAACTATAACATGCACTATTATTTGTAAGTTGCATCCAATAACTTGAAAAACACATTACAGAAAGTAAACGCGGATTCTGAAAAGGCATTAAGAGCAGCAGTAAAAATAGCATGGATTTTGAATAAAATTGGGTACGAATAATAATATTTGTGTTAGTATATTATATTATTCTCCTTTAAAATTATTTGAATATTTGTTTTAAAAGATTGTATTTAAAACATGTAATCACTGACAATTACTGATAAAAAGCCCATATTAACGTTCTACAAAGCGTATAATCAGACTCTTATTTACTTTTTATTACTGGACATTGGAGTAAACATTATACAAAGTGCCTTAATATCAAATAATACTTCCGGTTATAGAAGTTTTATCAAATATCTAGATATACTTTTGTACTTGACGAGTTCTTTTGGAACTTCAGGAATATAAATATACTATTTTATCTGATATGTTTCTGCAAATGGTTAGTCAAGACAGGACATGAGACATATTTTCAAAAGAAATCCTTTCTTAAACAAATAGAAAACAATAAATAATGAATATGAACACTCTATAAACTATAATGTATTTGAAATAATTTATAGACGTATCACCAATTATATTGCCCCCATATTTTTCCCGTGATACATAAAATACACGAGATCAAAGTTGAGATAAATGAGGTAGTCTCGAAGCTAAAAATAATTTTTCAAGTATTTCTATAGATATTAGGAAATAATTTGAGATCGAAACTGTACCGTGATTTTTCCGCATATCGGGTATATATAGGAGATGTACTTACTGTAGATATTATGACCAGTGATGTAATGATTAGAACATCTTAAATCAGCATTGCAGGTTGAGAATTCAATCTCTTGATTGGAAATATTTCATCAAGTTTTATCCCTTTGAGGCTGATAAAATCTGTACTCAGCTTGCTTCGGAAGTATTAAAAGTGAAGGTGTAGTTCTTGGTTTATTCAGCTACCCAGTTAAAAGGCACAACAAAATAAGAGTTACAGAAAAATCTTGTCCTACTTTTAATGACGCTGAAACAGCACAGTTGACACAGAGATAATCGATTTCCGAAATCGCACAAAGTTGAATGCTCTGTAAATATGATTTTTTTATTAGCAACAACGAAACATGAATACTTCAGTATTAATTATTTAATGTAGGATTCTTGGTTGATTGATTACATTTAACTAATATATACAATAATCACAAATGATGTATTTAAATTTTGTTAACATATACTTAGAATTTTAAATGTTAATTCTATCAGCCCCCTGAAAAATATTTCATGGGAGTTTCAAGTTACAACTGCTAAGTTAAATATGTTGGGCATATGAGAAAAATTGGGAAGTCATGATAGACGTAGTAATCAATAGAAACTAAAAGTTCTCTTATTTAAAAATCCTTAGTTTAACAATAAAAACGACACAATGGAAAAAATAGTCAGCATTATTTACTTATTTCTGGAACATATTGCCTATGTGGTAAGTCCCTGCTCAGTGCTGACATCTAGCGACGATTTCGTTGGAGACTCTCGATTGGGACTCTTGATTCTTATAGCAAATTTTAGTGCTGCTCTCCATGAAGTTTATATTCAAATGTTTTCGGTGGCATGTTAACGATTATATTGCAATTTCACTTGATTAATTTTTCATATAAAATAAAATCTAACACACTAGAAGAACATGGTATAAAATACAGGGGATGCATAATTTTCAAAAACTGCTAATTTGAACGAGACAAATTTGGCATAAAATATTTATATAGGAACTTACAATTTTCTTCAGGATCTAAACCTTGCGTTTCATGTGAGGCTGGTGACCTGCTCGGAAAATATGCTATAAAAAACCTTTGTCCTAGAATCAATAAAACAGGGATTTGCAATTTTCTACCAGATCAATCATGGATCGTATAGCCACAGAGCTTAATGTTATGTATAGATTTTTATTTTCCTTGATTAATATATATATTTTTCGATTTTAGTTAAAACGGATATATAAAAAAACTATGTATATTTTGAATATTTTTTATAAAATCACCTTAAAAGCCAAGATTGCAAGGGAAAACATCATTTTAAAAAATAAACACATTCGCTGCCGAGCACGCGTCAGCGCGTGATATGGTGCCAACGTTAAGGGGCCACTCACGCGCCAGCGCGTGTTGTGAGGTGATCTTCAATAGCCAGTCACGCGCTGGTGGGGGAAAATCTTTCACTGATTCTTTGTTATAAAAAGTAAATCGGCTTCTGGGAAAAATCCACTTCTACAGTGGGGCATTAACTATCATCACATCTTCACGTAAGCGGCAGCGAACGTGTTAAGAAGACCTGTTGTCCTTGGATTTACCTATTGAACTGTTTAACAGTACTTTCTAATAATCTATTCTAACAGTACTTTCTAATAATCTATTCGATTGTAATATGAATGCAATTAAATAACTCATGATGAAAAACTCATCGGAAGATAGTATCATTTAAAGCAAAAACTATTTTTGTATTATACTATAATTACTACATAACAATGTAATGATATACTCATTAAGAGTAATGGTTAAAAACAATATGTATTCTTAATTAGTCTTAATTTCAACAAAACAATCCTTCTTTTACTTATTATATCTGTTTTACAAATTATTTAAATATTCAAAGTATGCTATGTAATAGACCAAAGAAAGAATCCGTTGTTTTGATTAATTAACTTCGATAATAAGTTTAACTCTGTAATTACTATTTTTAAAATTTCTAAATATAGCTTTCGAACAAAATACATTTCTTCATTCTATGTAGGATTAACTCTCATGTGCAAAAGAATATTTTATTAATGAAATATTTTTAATTAACTTTCTTAACAAAGTCTATAATCTTAGCTTTCATAACTTTCAATTTTGTGAATGAGGAAAATATATAAATAGATATTACAATAAGAGTCCTTTTTAAGAATGTATTCTATTTTTTATTCAATACTACTTCGATAAAAAGTGATGAAAATTTACTACATATATAATGTATAAATATTTTTTTCTCTCAAATAGAAATATAATATATGACAGTACACATTAAAAAAATATCTGTAAAATTACTAAACTTTTTCTTGTAAACAGAGATTTGAAACACTTTTTATGTAACAGTAACAGGAAAAGTTCATGTAACCAACTCTGTTATATGAATCTTTACCATTACATAAAAAATTCAAGGAATCCTAGTTTCCTTAAAAAAATTAGTAATAAAAAATAATTACAGTGTAAGCGAATGAATATTTTTTATTTTACAATTAATGTGAAAATCAGAAAAATTTCAGAAATTTTAAAGTACAACAAATTTTTTACAAAAATATCATCTTCACAATTAAAAGCATTAAATGATGCTTAAGAGTAACAGCAACGGTAAAAATACAAATTATGATTAAAAACAAACTCAAAATAGACCATTTAGTTTTGACATCTGCAGCAACTACAAAATGTTAATAAAATTTACCACCATTTCTATTTGTATAAATTGATGCCAAACAATTAGGGAAATTTAAATAGACGATAAACATGTTAAATAAGTTGTGTGCGTGTAATATGAAAAACCGTTTTACATTTATGCCATGATTTATTGTAGCTCCAAATGTATCGTACACTGTAAAATAAATGTAAAGTTACTAATTTTTGTCTAGGAAATTGGGATTCCTGGAAATTTTTATGTAACGGTAACAGAAAAAATTCAATAGAATTGGTTACATGAATTTTTAATTAAAATTAAACGTTTTGCTTCAGATGTGAAAACGTTTTAAAGATTTTTTTACACTGCAGGAAGCATCTGTACTAGTGTAAAAATGGTGCATTTAAAAGAACGGTAAGAAAATTTAGCTCTCGTCCTCAGCAAAACAATATGCCAATCTCAGATCGAACATTTGAGAAAATTTGAAAGTTTATGCATGCTTATTGTCAACAAAGTGGATAAACAAAATACTTATGCTTCATTGGTGAGTGGGCAATCGTGATAGGTTTCAAAATTATGTGAAAAAGTAATGCGATTTGGACACAGTGTTTTTTTTTCATTTAAACCTCAAAAAATAATCACTTACTGAAAACTCAATTTACCTCATTAAGAAAGAATTATTTTTCATACATTTAAATAAAAAAAAGACATTTAAATTGATAAAAACCTTACATATAGTCTATTTTATATTAATCGAGAGAATATCTTTTCAAATAAAATTTTAAGAAAAATGTTGATATCGATATTACAAAAATTTATACGTGATGGGGGAAAAATAGTACTCATTTTAAAAATAACTATACTGAATAACACAAAAATCTACTAAATCTTCTGTTGTATTTTTAAAAACTTCTATTTCGTATGGCTGTGTGATTAACTATTTTTACTTAAATATTTAACTATTTACTTAAATAAAGCCAGATAAAGTTATTGATTTCTAATAAGTATAATTACTGGTGATTAAAGGTATCTTATTTTGCAGTACATTTTTCTGATTGTAATTTTAGATACATAATAAGAATCAATCCGAACTATTGTGTTTGAAGTATTTAAAAATACTCATTTCAAATATGAGGCTGTATCTTAATATTGCTTAGATAAGCTATTTTAATAACGGTAATTAGAATCATATGCAGAGTTACATCCCAAATATAATTATGGAAGTAATTATACGTTATGAAGAAGTAAATACCTTTATGTTTGAGATAATTTCTGCAAATTCTGCATTATATCTCTACTTTTTCTGGGAACTTTACGATTCTGATAATGAAATGTAAAAGCTATAGAATGATAAATCTGAAGAATTTCATATTATTTAAAGTTCATTCTTAAGTAAGTCATTAATTAAAATTAACTTTGCTACATTTTATGCTTTCTTAAAACGAAAATTTCCATCTTGTTTTTGCATTCATCTTCTCAACACACACACACACAAAAAAAAAAAAACTTAATTTTATATTCTGAATCCCCCCCCCAGTAATATCGATGTATAATATATCGAATCTATAATCGAATATATAATAGAAAATTCCCCAATATTTTTCAGGAACTGTGCTGCATTGTTCTTTAGAAACGGATATTTTATATTAATCTTAATTGTCAAAGCGTGTAATTTTGTGAAAATGAGCTCCAATTGTCTTGTAATTTTCCAAAAAGATGATCCTGTAGTTAATTGTGGATGGCACACGAAAAATCCGTCGTCCGTTCAAAGTCTTATAAGTTATCTGTAAATTATACTTTTGCATGCACCATGACAAGTTAAGGTCTCGACAACTAACGAAGGCTTTAAATATACGAGATCAGCTTAAGTAGCAATGTGCATGTGCCTAACAACAAGATCAAAAAATGCTAAGTAATCTGCATAACTAAGAAATACAATAGGACCTACCGATGGGATGAAATTCAAGAAGCTCGCTAAGTTATTGCCCCCAATAGGCAATTAAGATGTCAGCCTCATTGATACCAGTATCAAACCCGTTCAACTGGGTCGACGCATCAGATAATTGCCCGGTCATTACTTAGAAAATATGAGTCCTTAAAATTCTAGAAATAATTTACAATCATAAGGATTTCTAAAGAGCTTATTGTTCTAATTTTACATTGCATGAATAAATTTTCTTTTAAAGTATAATTCTAAGTATTATATAATTTTTTCTACACTGTAAAAAAGAAAAAAAATGTAAAATTACTAACATTTTTTTAGGATACTGGGATTTCTATAATTTTATATATAATGGCAACAGAAAAAAATTATGTAAAAAATACAGATTTGTACTTAAAATTAGAAAATCTGTAAGTTTACTAAAATTTTTTAGGGAGCTGGGCTTCCTAGATTTTTTATGTAACTGCAACCCGAGTTACAGATCAAATTTTATCAGATTCGTTTGTAAAGTTACTTATTTCTGTAGCTTTACAAAAATTAATTTTTGAGATTTACAGCTTTTCTTGTAACGTGTACAAATCTTTGAGATTTACAGCTTTTCTTGTAACGTGTGATTATTAATGTTAGTAAGCGTACAGATTTCGGCAACTTTCCATTTTTAGGATTACAGATTTTTTTTACATTGTACAATTAAATGCAAAGTCGGTCATTTAATGGCACAACATTTCGCCATATTCACGCATTTTCATGAAAAACATAATTAGATTTTTAAACCATTTTTGTGGTTAATGTCTCAAAATAATTACATGTAATTTTATTTACCAACATAGCCGTGGATCTCTCTTATATTTATTACTTTTCTATGATTATATTGACATAAAAAATTAAAGTTGAAAATATATTTGAGAAAATGTTCAATTTTTTATAAATATTACAGTCAAATATAACTGCTTTATGCATAAATAATACATTGAAAATTTGAAAATTGAGACGATCAGTATTATAAGATTTCTTTTATTTTTATTTTACAGAAAAGCTCATATGTATTCAGAAAGTTTTGTTTATAGCGAAATGATAGTTCTTTATTATTTCAAGCAACATTATATACAGGCATAATATTGTTAAGATTATTGAACAAAATTTTACTTCCATAATTTTGATATTATTATTTATTGATAAATATGTTATTTTTTAAAACATTACTCAAACCACTTTTTTTAATAATAGATTGTGATTTATCTATTGTTCTGATCAGTGCTTCTTAAATACGGGGAAGATTTGTTTTAATAAAGTGTTTTTAAATCTCAGATTCGTTTCGAAATTTTATTACGGACCCTGAAACATAGGACTTGAAATAAAGGTTTTTCACTTTATTGTATCATTTCAAATGATCCTCAGTATAGTAGCAAAATGATATATTGATTAAAACTTAATGATACGTTTACTACTAATCTATAAAAGCATGTAACTTATCTCTATACATCCGAAAGGCCATTTTTGTTGACACTAATAAGTGGATAAGCTAATAATTGAGGCATTCATATAGAACCGGTAGTAATTCAAGATAAAAACATTTTGAGATTCAATGTAAAATAATTAAATAATATTTCAAAATAAGTGTGTAGATTTAAAAAGAAACAAGTTTTAAGGCTCAGTTATTTATACATGGATCCCATATGCTTATTTTTTTATGAATAAAACTTCGTAATTTAGTAGTACAAAACAGTTTTTTGCTTCCCCGATAAAATTAGGATTTCTTGACTTAATACCTATTCCATGTCAATGCCTCAGTTATGAAGACAATACTTGTAAGAAACTATTAGCGGTAACTATCAAAGAGACTATTTATGGTAATTATTAATGATACTATTAATGACACTGATAGTGTGGTTACAATTCAAGATTTTTTTTCAACTTTTTTTGTGGTGGTTCATTTGATTGTATTTCGTATATTCTTAAACTTTTACAATGTCTCATAAACTACACTGTTAAAAATTTTGCTCTAGTACGACCAAAATTTGGCGCTCAGTAGCTGCCACCATAAGATTGTAGAATCGCATACCAAAATTTGGAGCTCTTGTTTCAACTTCGTTTCAACTACTGGAACTGTGCTTCGACAGGAGCTTTAAATATTGAAGATTTCACCATCTTACAGTGGAAGCTAGTGAGTACCAAAATTTGGTTCAAAGTAGGACAAGATTTTTAACAACATATATAATTATTTATAAGTTCTAATCAGCTTCATATTAAATTGTCGGGCACGTACATAATGTTAATGGAATATCTTTTAAGAGTCGTAATGTTCCTTTATGAGAAATAAAGAATATACGATGTTCCTTTAAAAATTCCTGAAGGTATACGGCAGATAACCCTGTATACTGTCCAGAACGTGAATTTTTTTTGTATAACCTTGATATTTTCGTGTGATATTAAGGGGTCATGTAACCTTTCATCTAATTAAATGTTTGAAATGTGAACTCTGTAAGAATTGCAGTCACTCTATATTTATTTGACTTTTTATTGTATAATTGAAAACATATATTGAGAAATGTTTATTCTACCAATTTATGGTGTTAGAAAAGTACACAAATCTAAAATAAAACCTATTTTATTTTATAAGAAAATATATTTTCTGCGGAAGAATTATTCTTGAATGCATTACGCGCATGATTTTTCAAAATTGAATGGCTAAAATAAACCAAGATTTTTTTTTAACGAATACAAGTATAATGTGTTTTCAAAATGACCAACAATGAAAAAAATAAAACTTTTAGATCCAGGGAACAAAAAAAAATATTTAAAGAAATTCGAAATATTGGATTTTTTAAAATAAAATATTAGCGGTGAATTCTAAACTTTTAACTTGAGAAACATAATAATAGATCACTTTCTGCTTCTGTACGTTTAATATATGGAGTAAAAATTTTGAGAAGTTCTAGGCAACTGCTTTTGAGAAATCGTGCGCGCAATGATAAAAATCACTGTTTTGAGGAAATTGATTTTAAAGATTAACTATCATTTTAACACAATCAACTTATAGCTAAATTTATCATACGGATTGAACCTTTCCAACTGAGCGAAAAATTGCCCATGCCGGGAATAAAACCCAGAAACTTGACTTACAAGTTCAATGCTTTACATGTTAAGCTAACTGGACGACAGCCGGCGTGATTTTTCGCTCAGATAACCTGGTACCTTATTGGTCATTATATCTGGTCTGTCATTTAGACAGTTTGGTAGAATAAACCGCATGTAATGGAGCTCCATATAACGATGGATACGTAGATATACTATTATTTTAACATAATCAATTGATTGGTAAATTTATCATATTTAAAGATTAAATCACCCATTGATCATGTGGGAAATGCTTAAAGTTTTTTAAACATAAATTCTCTTCTAATGCGAATTTTTGTATGCAATTTGTTTTTAAATGTTTTTAAAGAATCATATTTAATTATAAAGTATCTTTTGGAAAATCGATTTTTGGATTCTTCAAAGGGACCTACACTGATAAAAATAGCTGTTGCTTTACAGTACTTCACTGTATGTTTTACTGTGAATTACTGCATTTTTGTAAATATTGCATTTAACAGCTAAATATCAGTCTTTACCAATAACAATCCGTTATCGACCGTAACTGATTATTTTTTTAGTATCATTCTTGATTTAACAGCCATTTACAGCCAAGACCGAATCGTATTCAGGCTTTTACGGTCTTTAACAGCAAATCACGTACTATTCCAATAGATCACTGTTATTCGCGACCATAAACTGCGATCGTAACAGCCAACCACAGTCGTTAATGAAATAGCGCAGAATTCATGCAACACAACACAACAATCAACATCACGATGTCGCAGCGGGGATACAAATACGGTAAGTAATTTTATATTCTGTTCGCTTTCTCTATTTAGTTTATCACTTGTCCAATTTATAGAATTTGATTGTGCATTAGTAGCCAAGCAAATATGTCCGCAGAATGCAATATATGCTGTTTAATTTTCCATACAGTTAAAGGATATTTATCTCATCTCCAAATTCATTCACGTGTTGCAAACGTAAAATTTAAGTGTTTTTTTTTCAAATTGCCACCAATCGTGGAAATCGTATTTTTCTTTAAAAACTCACATTACACGGTTTCACAAACATGAGGTAGCAAAAATATGTTACGATTTTCAGCAACGTTGCAATATTAAGTGCAATGTATTGTCATGTGATGAAAAATTTGCCCTTCGAAGCGAACTTGTTTCACATTTAAAAAAACACATAAAATGTGGCATAGTTGTTGAATGTCCAATCAGTTCTTGCGATAGAAAATTTAGAAATATATCATCATTAACATCTCGCATGTCCAGGTATCATAATATTTCTACTATAAAAACTGATCAGCATGAAGATGTAAATCTTATATCTATACCTAATGAGGATGGTAATACAAGTCAGTCTCTTGAAATTCCAATGGAAGAAAGGCACAAAAGTACTTTTCATGATTTAAGTTTGTTTTGCATAAAATTATTTGTAAAATATCATTCTGAAACTTGGTAAAAACATTGCTCCACGTGTGTGCTTTAAATAATAAAAAAATTGGAGAAGTAAAAACTGTTGTTTTAAAATAAATGATTTTTTACACTTAAGGTGTCACTAACCAAATAATGATCATTTTAGAATCTGTAACTATTCCTAATTTAAGAAATAATGGTTAAAATAAAATTTTCTAAAATCTAAATTAATGTAAATGTATATTTAAATTTTCTTTGGCATTAATTTTTTAGGAATTCATCCCCAAACCCGCCTCCCCCCCCAAAAAAAAAAAAAAAATACAATTGGAAAAACTTTTACACTGAAAAATAAAAGAAAATAATTAAGGAATGTAATGTATAATTATAAAATACCTGTAAATGGTATACATATAAATGAGGATTTACGTTACATATAGGGGAGAGTGGGGTGGAATGGGATAGTGGGACGATTGTGACAGTAGGCTTTTCTTTTTATGTATCATTCTAAATATTTCACCAATCGCACATTAGATGAAGCAATAGTACTTCAATCTTCAATTGAAAAAAAATAGCTGATTGACGTAAGCTTGCAATTGTATAAAGAAAAAGATTATTTCAAGAATCAAAAGTAAATTTACATCATATAGTTTTTATGCTTTCTGTAAAAATGATTTTTTTATGCATAGATGTAATAGTTCTTCTATTTATGGAATATTATACTGTATATTAACCATAATTTAAACTATGCTTAAAAGCAGCATTTCTGTTTATAATTAAAAAAAGGGTAAAGAGAGCAATGGAACATGCCAGCAAAGGGGGGGGGAGAACGGGACAAGTCTTATTCTTACTTTTTAATAAGATGAGCATAAATTGCTATTATGCAAATACTTTTAAAGGATAGTATATTAATTATAGCATTGAAAATATAATCATTTACAACACAATATAAATAAATTGAACGAGTGATTATATCTCTAACAATCCAGAATTATCTTTCCAGCGATGAAGATATTGGAATTTGATGTTGTAGTACAGACATTATCAACCTATAATCTTTGTTAGATTGTAAATATAGCCGACACAAGAATAATTTGTTTCTTATAATACATTGTTTTATAGTTCTCTCATTCCTGCCTGTTAGTGGGGTGGTATGGGACACATTTTTAAATTTACAATTTCTTTAATTATAAAATTGTTTAACTATATTGTCCAAGAACATTAGAATTTGTTTTATTTTATATTCAAAAAATCAAAATTTTTGTTTTTGTGTCAAACAAAAATGATTTTCTAATTTTTGTAAAAAGTGTCCCATTTCTCCCCACTCTCCCCTATACATCGAACCTATTTATGACATTTTTTCCAGTTAAAAAAGAAATTTATGTGGCCAAATTTATATAAATGTAATTTATATATTTTTCATTTTATTTAAATTACACAATTGAATGAATTCAACTGCGATTTACAGCTAGTATTTCTCCAATATTTCAGGGAAAATATTATGTGGCTTTTTTTTAAAGTACTCCATTATAGTAAAGTATTTAATGTTTATGTAAATATGTTTTGAGAATTATAGTTTCACATTTTAAATGAAGTAAAAAGTAATAAGAATGTATTTATTAAAATACATTCTTATTACTTTGAATGAATGAAATGAAAATTTACTTGTATTTTAATATATGAATATTTTGTATAAATAGCTTTAAAAATGATATTTCTTTAATGAATTATATACTATACACACAATATATTAATTTAAATGCTAGAAAATTTTATTTTAGCCATTATTTCTAAAATAAGGGATAGTTAGATTCTAAAATAGGCATTATTTGGTTAGTGACACCTTAAGTGTAAAAAATCATTTATTTTAAAACAATAGTTTTTACCTCTCCAATTTATTATTATTTAAAGCACACACATGGAGCAATGTTTTTACCAAGTTTTAGAAAAATTCACGATGATTTATTTTTTTATGGGCCATTACAACGGCCCTTTTTGGGGGGTGATATTTCCAGTTTGCACATAATAAAAAGTAAAGAAATGAAAATTTACTATTGTTTTGATGTAAAATATGCATTTTTTGTACAAATAGCTTCAAATTGGTACCAGATATATAAAATTTGAGCCATTAGTTGTCAAGTTATGGCCATATTTAGATACTGATAAGATTCCAAGATAGCTGCCATTTCGTAAAAATGGTCAATTTTCAAATGGCTATATCTCAGTCAATATTGTGAAAATTACTTTTAAATTTTAGATTTGAAGGTTTCACTACTATGTCTGTCTATGATAAAAATTTAAAAAATCTGACTATGATGCAACAAGTTTTCTTTAAATTGGTTGATTTCACGTGGAATGACCCACCTTACTTTAAAGTTTTCAGTCTTAGTTTGAATAGACTTCTTGTGGCCCTTATTTATTACTGTTTGTATGGAAAAATTTTATTTCTTGTGCTCTAGTATCTGCTATATTTTTTTTAAAGGTAATCCTTATGATTCGGAGTCAAAATGCATCCTTTGCTGGGGAAATTCCCACTTTGCAGATTTTACAAATTTTGTTACTATGGTGGCCATGTGGTTTGGATCATTTTATGTATTTAATCTGAAGTACCCAGAGACATTACATGCAACTATGGAATTTATTCAAAGGTGAGGATAATGATTTTATAAGACATCTATATGTATTTTATCGTATCATTTGTACGTTGATCACTTCAGTTAACTATTTGCTGTTTTTTTTCAATATTTTACCTTGTACAGAAATGTCCATTGAATAACTGGTATTGTAACGCACTTCTCAACTCCACTATTCTTTCCAGAGCCCAGAGGGCGTTGTTTTCATTGGTTCCTTGCACGGAACATTTTTCTTACCCACCAGAGAGACCCACCAGATCTGAAAACATGTCGCACCGTTGACATATAAAATGTTCTACACCTTATCCAAGGTGAATGCTTCCCATGTACGTCTAAAATCTCATCTGTAATCGTGGTATGTTTTGTGTGTGTTTGTTGTGTTTTGTGAAATAAATGTTTGTGACGTTAAGTCTTCGATTCTTCAAATAACCGTCACAGTATGACACAGCATTGATAGGAGTTTTGTGCTCAGAGTTAATTACTTATAATAAAATCTGAGTAGTAAAAAGTGTAGATAACCAGTCTGGTACAAATCATTCTGGTTTCCGAATCAATTGTAGCTGAATGCCATGTTAGGTTTAATGGAACACTTACGTTAACATATGATAGCTATGATTAATTCTTGTCTGAAATGTGTTTTGAGCATATTTTTGTATAAAACATACATATTATATACAATTATACTATATTAAGCTCTAATTTAAATATTAGCTATTATAAATAAAATAAATGATTCAATATTGCCAATCAAAATAAAATTCCAAATTTAGAAACAAATGAATGACCGAGTGATTCATTAAAACAATTATAATATCCAATCATGCTTTTAAAATATTTGAAGCCTTTAATCATATTATTAATGCATATTTCACTTTCATTAACAACAAAAATTATATCAAGTAAACATTTTTTTTTATCAATTATGCTCTGTAGGCTCTGTAGGCTTTCAACTTTTGTTTTGGTGCCATTTATTGGCATCAATATAAATGATTTTTTTCCATTGAAGTTAAAATAAAAAAAATAATAATAAAAATTGCAGGAATTAATGTAATTAGAGATCTTTTTTAATGCTCCCATTATATAATTTTAAAATGTCATTCAATAAATATAAATGAATTTATGATTTCTTTGATATGATTTAAATTTAATTTTAATTAATTTTAAAATGTTACCAATTACCCACAATTTTTTTTTAATTTTGTTTTCTATTATAAATATATATAAAAAAATTTCTCATGGTATAATGGATATGAGATATGACTGCATTAATAAAACTGAAATTTTTCCTCATTGTTAAGTTATAACTTTGCTTACTTTTCAAAGTTAATATATTCAAAAATTGCTCAGCTAAAAATCAAAATTTTATCTGCTTTGATGTAATTAGTATATGTAATAAATACACGACTATATTCCTTACATTTTAATGACATTTGATAACAAATATAAATTTCGTCTGCAATGCAAGCACATTTTAAGGGGATATAAGCAAAATTAGTGCAATTAAAATTTTACAAAAAAAAATATAAATAAATAAATAAATAAATAAATAAAATAACTTTTGGTTTTTATTATGAACCAGTATTTTGAAATTCAGACAAAAGAGTGACATTTTGATAGTTGTATTTCTTAATTAGTTTGAAATTTTTTATGATGAAATAGATGGTATTTAGTAAATGTGCAATTTTGAAGCTCTGAAAATTTTTTCCCTTCCCGGAATAAAATGTTAAAGCACAAGATTGTGAATGCCATTTATAATGAAAAGTGAAATGGCACTATGTTTGCAGCGTTATATATCTGGAAAGCAACAATTATCTGAAATTATTATGTAATAAACTGTTAGAGTAACACTGGCTGATTATTAAAATTTACTTGTTTCCGTGGGGCATTGTTATTTAACATTGATATATTGCCACAAAATGCAGTCAAAATTGTGTTTTTTCCGTTTTCCACACTTATTTTCTTCTTTAAAGAATAGAATCCCAAATTTTTTCTTATAGAATACAAAAGTATACTATTATAGTCCATTTAATTAGTGGAGGTGGTTGACCTTGACAAGCTTATCCCTCACCTTCACCAACTGAAGGGAAAAATTACATGTAGTTCTATTACGAGTTCCGCGAAAACACAGTATCACCTTGTCAAGTTTAGCCGCCTCCATTAAAAAAAATGAACTATAAAAGAAGCTAAACAATAAAGAACTTTACCAAGATATTGTTGCTGTTAGCAGATGCAATCTGATCTCAAAAAAGCGTCAAAGCCGAATAGAACAAAATATATCACGTAGAGGATGAACATATGTACAAAAACATGGAAAAGAAAATGTGCAAATTTTTTGGAAAAACGGTGAGAAAAACTGTGAATTTTGCTAAACAATCATGTATAAATACAAGTTTCATAGAAAAGACTGTTAAAAAAACCTCAATTTTTGTCAAATGGTTGTGAAAAAATGCTAATTTTGTTTAAAAATTGCAGAAAAACGCAAATTTTGTCAAATCGTAGCCCTCCCCCCTAAAAAAAGTGAATTTTTTCGAAAGTCCATCACGTTGTGAATGTTCATTTTTTTTTTTTTTTTTTTTTTTTTTTTTTTTTTTTTTTTTTTTTTTTGGCTTGGCCTGTAGCATGTTTGGAGGAAGTGATCTGTGGCTTAATACCAGATGAAACATATGGTTTCAAAGATGAAGGGTATCCCTCTAGGTTAAACCTTACCTGGTAAATATATCCACTTGAATTTTCAAAGATATATCTAAAGTGTTTATCTTCATATTTATAATAGATATAGGAAGGATTTTTCAGGATGTGATAATAGTCTTTGACTTCATTGGGAAATGTCAATTTGTTTCATTAAAACTGCTAACAAACATAGGCATTGAAGGTAGCTAGTGCCAGTAAAAAAATGGGAATTATATAAACAAAGAAAAGAGGTGGAACTAATAAGCAAAATTGGACATTTTCTGCATCTGATAAGAAAAATTCATGATTTTTCTGCACCCAATCAATAAAATTAACCAAAATTTTCTTTGCCTGATCTGCAAAATTCGCAATTTTTCTGAATCTGATCAACAAAATCTTTTTTTTATTTTTCGCCCTGTGCAGTTGAGAATTTGTAACTTTTCTGCAGCCGATCAAATTTAGGATTTACCTGTGCCTCATGAACAAAATATGGATTTCTCTGAGCTGGAAAACAGACATTTGAGATTGTTCTGTTTGTGATTGGCTGTTCTGTTTGTGATTGCCAAACTTCATAATATTTTAATGTCCAACAAACAATGTTTGTGATTTTTCAGAACCCAGTTGATATAACTCAGGATTTTTCTGCTCAAGCAAAATTCTTGATTTTTCCATGCCTATCAATTAAATTGAAGACAGAGGATTTTTTCATTGGCAAATTAACAAGATCCATGATTTTTTTCTTGTGATAAACTAACAAAATACACTATTGTTCTTCATCCCGTCAACAAAATTTGTAATTTTTCAGCGCATCAACAAAACTCAAGACTGCCCAAATGATGAAATATTTAGGCAGCCAACCAATGAAAATTGCAATTTTTCTGCACATCAAGAAAGCTGAGTTTTCTACAACCTGGTCGACAAAATTAGATTTTTTAGAGCCTGGACAGTAAAATTTAGATTTTTTTTCCAGAGCTCAATTAACAAAACTTCATTTTTTTCAGAGTCTGATTACCAAGACTCACAATTTTTTTTATTGCAATCAATAAAATTGAAAATTTTTAGTCTATTTGACAAGATTTGCAATTATTTCAATGCCTCAGAAACAAAATTTGATTTTCCCTTGCCCAATCCTCAAAAAAATTTTCCATGCCTCATTGACAAAATTCACCATTTTGCCATCCGATAACATAATTCGTAATTTTTATGACAATTTTCCTACAACATATTGACAAAATTAACTTCCTGTAAACTGAACAAAAACGTAATTTTTCCCAAATATAAACTGACAATATTTGCAGGCTACAGATTGTGCATCCATAAAGTATATGTTCAAATAGAGTTTCTTGCCAATTGATGTTGCAGAACTCTTGAATTCTATTGTATATGCTGATCCAAATATTATCTATTTTTTGTGATTTTAGAAATAAGAAAAGTTTGTTTTAAGGACACAGTTTTTGCTTGTAAATGTTATTTTGTATACATTCTTATGCACATTTATTAAGTAGTTAAATTTCTTTTATCATAAAATTTGAAAATTACAAGATTAGTTAACCACTGTGTTATAGCTTCATATATTTACAACTGTTATTTTTTAAAAAGTGTAATGTTAATATTTTGATGTTTTTATTTTCAGAGCCTTTTTGGATATCAATCCGCAGAAGGGATCAAAAGCTAAGAAAACTCCAAAGCCTTGCAATATAAATAGTAAAGTGTGTAAGCTAATTACAAAGCTTGCAGCTTTCAGATGGCTTGTTGAAGCTTAAATATCTAATGTAAAATTAATCCTTGTACAATTAAAATTTTGCTTCATAAACAATTTTCAGTATGACTTTTTTTAACTATCTTGTTTTGAGAAATTCAGTTAATGCTTATTTGAAAACATTTTTTGAAATAATTGTGCTTTTAGAAAAAATTAACAAAGACAGCATATTATGTAAGTTTCTAAATAACACAACATACCAGTTGAGTGTATAGCAAAAATCAAATGATTAAAAAAGAAACTAATCATTTTGGATTTGAATACATCCTTAACATTCTAGAATGTATTTTTCTGATCCTATAAATCATATTAAAATGATTGTAAGAGATATCAAAGTAATCATAGTATCAAACCATGATTTAAAAAAATACTAACCCTTAGATTTATAAGTTTTGTGAAAATACAGAAAATTCCTTGATGGTCATAGGGTTAAATTATAGAATCTGTCAGAAAAAGATAGTAACATAGTTTATTTTTCTACATATGACATGGATGAATATCTTTAATGTAAATTGCAAAAATGTGGATTGGTTTGAATATCTCCAAGTCCTGAAGTTGCTCAAGTCCAAAAATTACTTTTTTTAATGTGGCATTGATTATGATTATCAATACATTGAAATGTATTTGTAGGCATTATTCTCTGATCTTGATCAGATTTTTAGATTTATTAAAACCAATTTCAGTAAGAATAACTGCAACTATGATTATTTTTGTGACTGCACAATTCTCTTTGAGAAGCATAATGAAAAAGAAACAGCTTAAATCAAAATCTCTTTCTGTCGACAAATTTGTTATCTATATGCTATACAGAGATATTCTTGTACAAAAATAAACAATGTTGCCACATTTTTTGGACACTGTAATGTTACCAAAGCATGAAATCATGTGTGGTCCTGAAATCGCTATTCTATGTTCATTTACTATCCTAATAATTATCATTTATGATGATACACAAGTTTCCAATTTGTATACATTTACATCACCACTGAAATTTAAGGGTGTATTTCGATTCAAACTGCTTATTTTGCGATTTATTTTTGAATTCATTATTGCTCTCAAATACACCAAACTTTCAAAATCTTTTATTTGGAAAGTACACAAGGTGCCGTGATTGTCGATTCTTTGATAAAGGCAGAAAATATTGCAAAAAGAAGCAATCAAAAACGGCATTTCGAACACATTTTTACCAAGCCGGAGATTTCGGAAAGAAAAAAAGGGTTCTACTGATAAGGTAATTGTTTATAATTCAAATTCTAATGAATGGAGCGTAAAAAGACATCACACGGCACCTCATATGTCCCTTCAAGAATCCCCTCAGCAAGTTTTATGGTTCTACTTTTAAAAATGTGCCTGAAATTGTATCGGAAAATTTCAAGCTGTTGAAGGTGGAAAAGCGTTTTTCCGAATACACCCTTAATGGAAAATTTTATTACTTGTAATTCCTACTAAAAAAAGAATTCCACCTTTTTCAAAGCAATTTTGGTCATTCTCTGGTTTGGTGCAGAAATGCAAAGAAAATTTTGGAAGGATAATTAGGGCGGGGGAAAATATTTAATAATTTGCCTACTCAAACGCTTGGATTATTGGACTGATTTATCATTTGTGTCATGTTAATCAAAATTGTAAGCAATATTTATGTAAATGGTTTCTTTGTGTCAGATTATCCATTTACATGCGCTTCACTTAGTTTGGATAATTTAGCACAAAGAAATCATTTACATAAATATTGCGTACAATTTTTAATAACGTGACACAAATGATAATCTGTTTATTGAGATAAATGCATTCCGATGCGTAGTATAGATTCAATGAAAATTACATATTTAACAACGAAATGTAAATTTAAAACAGTTTTTTAGATGTGTAAATATATTTTACCAAATCAAAATGAAAAAAACTGAATTTTAAAACAACCTTTTAAAGGCACATAAAGGCGTCACTTAAATTTTATATCATATCTTTTAAAACACATATTTTGAATTTATGGGAGATGTGTGTGGAAAAGCATAGGTGAATAAAGTTTTATATATCTTTTCATGTTAAAAATAACTTTTGCACATGTTATTATAAATAGAAAAAATAAAATGATTAATGAAATAGTACAAAAAATGCATTTTTCAATTAATAGCATGGCGTCACTCAAAATTTGATATCATTATTTTTAAAATTCATATTCAAAATTCTTAGAGCCATAAAATAAACAGCTACGTCAAAACTTTTAATATATTAAGGGGTTTTGTATTGATTAAAAATTACAGTGATTTACGGTCAGATACATTATTAAAAATTACAGTGATTTACGATCAGATACATAATTCAAAATTACGATGATTCACGGTCAGATACATTATTAAAAATTACGGTGATTTACGGTCAGATACATTCTGGAAAATTACGGTTATTTACAGTCAGATACATTCTGGAAAATTACGGCGACTTATGGTCAGATACATTCTGGAAAGTAACAGTGGTTTACGGTCATATGCGGTGTAAATAGAAAACGGTACATACAGTAATATTACAGGAAGATGCTGGAATCTGTGCTGCCAATCTTTTCCCGTAATCTAACGGTAAAATTTTTATCAGTGTACCTGACACCTTAACACACTAATTGTCATATCTAATTACTAAATTAGGACCAGACTTTCACAAAGTTGAGATAAAAAAATAAAAATTAAAAGATTACTGTAAGCATTTTACTTAATACAATTTGAAGGTAATTCTATGGTGAAAAGAATAAACAATCTTCACATTAATAAAAAAAATAATTATATATATATATATAAATTAACATAATGCAGTAAATCTATGAATGAAACATGATCTGATTTAAATTAGTAAATTACACATGCATATGAACATATCATATCATGTTATTTACTATTATATTTGATACATTATCGTCTGAAATACAAATTAAATCTAAGGATTCATACACCGCATTGTAAATCTAGAAATTAATTACCTTGACTATCGGATTGAGATCATTAGAAAACATTCATATTTAACGGTTGCTGAACTGATACTAGATAATTAGGTTTGAGGAAGTTCTTTGCAGTCAGATGATGATTGAACTAAATGCATCATTTGCTATTTACATAGAATACTGTATTTAATTTTATTATTACCTTAAGAAAATAATTTATGATACGAAATGTTTTCCACTACATTGCACATTATTTGTTTAGACTGTCTAACGTCAAAGGTGAAATTTATTACATTTTTATTAAGAACACATAGTTTTTGTTATCATATTCTCCATATATTTAAATTTTCCCATGTAGCACAAAATAGTTTTTTTTCACTGCTAAATATTGTTTTAAATAAAGAATTTGTTTAAAATTGTATTTGTTTAAATAATAGAATAATGTGTTAATTTTATTTATTTGATAGAGGGATAAAGAAACATAATTATGCCGATTCAGGAGAAATTAATGTTTAAAGTCTTCGCGTATTTATTACTTATTACTATCTGCTGTATATTTCATATATAATATTTAAGAAACGATTACGCTACACCCAAAAAAAGGAATTGATTAAAACTACATAACATGTTTTGTTGAGTACATTTTGGTTGTTTTAAGCGATTTTTTTAAAGAAAAAGATCAAACAAAAAAATATTGATTACACTCTTTAAAAATTTAAAAAAAATTTCATCAGTTTTATTTGATTCTTACTAAATTCTTGTATTTTCAATTTGTAATTACAACATTTTTTTAATTTAAATTGGTGTGCAGTAGCAATAACTCTCTCACATAATGTTGTTTAATTGACTTATATAGCTATAAAGGATTAATTTAATTTTGGGATAATAAAAACTTTTCAAATTGAGACGGATTAATGACGTTATCATTGCGTTATTATGGATTTCGGATGAAAATATTAGACGAAAAAAAAGTTTATTCAAACAAAATTTCCATTGACCCATATTTAAATGAAAAGATTTGTTGAACCAAACATTTTCTTTTTTGATTCAACAAAACCTTTTTCTGTTTGTACCAATTTATCAAAAAAGAATAAAATAATGAATAGGTATCTTCATGAAAAACAAATGTTTACTACGCGTTTTCGTTAATATAAATGTGGAAGTTTTAAAAAATGAATCATATAGAGAAAAATAAGCTTGATAACATTCATATCTACACTGTTAAATTTTTCTTATGCAATGTTACAGAGAATTGTAAAACCGAGATTCTGCTAAATAACAGAGAAAAATTCAGTTAAATTTAGAATAAATTCTGTAAAATAATATATTATTTTTAAAAACTCTGTAAATTTATTTTTAACAGTAACAATTTTTATTCATTTTTTATAATTAGTAAACAATCGTCAGTGAGCTTGAAAGAAATTGATATTTCTGAGTAAATTTGAATTGTTGCACCATTAAACATTAACAATTTGTTTCTATCCGTTCCCTTTGGATTCTATACCTCTTGACAGTGCAAAAACACCTTACTAACCGAACTAAAGGATTATTATTTTCTACCAAGTATGTCTTTCGTTATTCAGCTGGGAAAAACTTCTACTAAATCCGATGAGATATAGATCCAATGAGATGATGAATTTTTCTGTTTCCAAATTATTTCAAATTAAAAACTATTTTTTCATTAATATTTCGGTACTACTTGGTTATCCCGTCAACCAATCTCGCCAAATTATACAAATCTCCAAACTAATAGCCAAATCATACATATTGATATACTTTTTATTTTAAATAACTTAAAAACAATTAATTAGTGGAATAATAATAAAAATACAAATAAAAAGTCGAAATGAAAATGACTTAATGATGTTTTAAACACGTGTATCCTATTTAATATCATAGAATATGACGTTCATGGTCATCCAGTATTGACACAAGGTAGAACCCATGAAATTTTGACGAAAGAAAATGTTTAAGATGCAACTGCTTCATTATCTTATAATAAAACTACAAAATTAGTTATAGTAAAAAAAGCATTTTATATTGGTACGTCTAACTCTTTAACAAACGATATTTATCGTCAAATAAGCAAAATACTATGTCTATAAAACGCAGTTGTAGAAATTGTTAAAATTAAACTCTATCGTATATGTAAGCAGTAAAAAAATAATAAAGGTATGTTATTATGATAAAGTTATCAATTAAGGTTCTTATGCTAGTATACCAAATTGATGAAAAGCAAAATGTATTCGACTTTGACTCAATGATATAATTTTTATTTTTCCGCGAAATCTAAACCAGACATCATTTTCACCATATCAAAATTTACAAATGTACATTTCACATCTGTATTCACGTTTAAAAATAATTGGCATTTTAATTTGATAATTTGGATTCAAAACTTAAAATCTCAAAACTATTAGCTGAAATAGATATTAAACTGTTGATATTCTTTTACGTGTAAATGAAATTTTGTAAATGAAGTCAAAATTCACCGGGTTTTATAACAGAAGATATTTAAATTTCTATTTTCTTTCACTTTTAATGAAAAAATAGCAACATATACATACAACAATCAATTTTTTCCCTTTTTTTCATTTCTTTAAATAGAAACGGAGTATTCCTGTTGCCACGATTAGAAAAAAGGTATTAAATGCTACAAAGAAATTAATATTTCAGAAACAAATTAAGATACAGATTTCAAACAAATTTCACTTAAAAGTACATTTTTTCCTGCACGATGGTGTAAAAAGTGAAAATATGCGACATGAAAAAGTTTAAAAACTTTTAGTAGCAAAAACTGCAATACCGAAATTCATTTAAAATTTGAAAGTGTTGCCATGCGCAAAATGACGTATGCGTTACGCATAGATACGTTTGGCCTTTATAATATAGATATAATCTTATATATACTTTTTTCTTTGGACGACGGGATAACCAAGCCAATATAATTGCAAAAGAAATTTAAATTTTTTATTTGAATTACACAATTTAAGAAAGATAAAAATATCTTTAAATAAAGACAAGAAAATCCCTGCAAGGAAATCGCTCTAAGATAAGGGAAATGATGTGTAAAATGCGTAAAATGATGACCGAGCAACCGATAACTAGTGTAAATGTACAGATGATTTCGCTTTTTCTTCTGTGTTTTTCGAGAAATTTTTAACATCGTTTGATAAAGCTACTTTGACAGCTTCAAATTAGCCATAGCTGTACGAATCTATATACATTACGATAACGTATGTGGCACAAAATTCACGGTTATTTGTTAATTGTTTAGTGGCAATGCCCAAATAAAACACATCTATTCCGAATATTATTTTCGTATTGAACCTTATATACAGGACTATTATAAATAAAATTCAGCTATTCAAAAGTTTCTAGAGATAGTAATAGGACTCCAAATGAAACAAAAATTTCCCGGTATCTATAGTTAAACTAAAAATTGCAAGTTAAACTCTGAAACTTGAAAAACTCAGCGGTATGTGAGACGCTATCAGCAGTTAAGGTTTAACAAAAATATTTATTACATATAACTCTAGCTATTATAAAACTTCACATGAATAACATATTACATTATGAATGGTTAAAACCATGCAATGTTTCTTATAATCATATTTAAGCGGGACTTTTTAAGCAAAGAGAGACCCAGGGTGTTATATTCTGTTGAAGCTCCCCCTCACTTCTTTTTCTTTTACTTTCACAAAAAAATCAATATCTTCTATCGCATAGAATGCATACATGGGAGTATAAATACTGATTCAAATAATTCGTGCAATGTTTCTAATAATTCTATTTAAATGGTCATCTTTAAGCAAAACGTAGCTTAGAATCTAATATTCTTTTGCCTTTTCCCCCCGCCACCACCACAGCTTTCTTTTTCTTTCAGAGTCACAAAAAATTGTGTATTTTCAACAGCTTAGATTCCAATTTGTCAATTTCTAGAGATGTAGAGTTAGTATTTTTAGAATTGGGAAATCTACATGCCATTATTCCATCTTATTTTATAGTTTTGTTTGCATGGCGTTATTACCCATATAGGTGGGTATTAACGCCAAATAGCATTGGCCAAGAAAAAACGCCATTACATTTTATGAATACATATCTGTTAAATTATTTTATTTTATATAGATAGTCCATGAGTTGTTGTATCAGATCCTGTATTTGTTTGAAAAATGCAATCTAAAACTAACCCGTGAAAATTGGTAGAACCTTAATGTGGCGTTATTACCCCAGGGTACCTTATTAGTATATATACATTAAATGAAATTAATGAAATGCAAATAAATTCCACGGGTACAAAATTTGGCGATGCGCCAAATTAGCATAAAAATACCGAATGTTTGATTTATTGGCAAATATTTTAAAAGCGCACCTCTTTGATGCGAATTTTTCTGATGCCAATTCGGCGAGAACTTCGTTTTCAATACCAGTTGCATATATATTTTGTAACTCCTTTTTATTTTTTTTAAATATCAATAAATAAAAAAAAGTTTCATTAATAATCACAGAACAAAACAATTTATTTCATTTAAAAAAATAAACGTAAATAAAAACAGTTTATTAACGATTAAAAAACAATTGCCGAGTTATCATGTGAATCATATATTTGCCTTTTTGTCACAATTGCGCCAATGTGATGTTCATATGATATGTGCGCCTTAAACTTAGCAGAATCTTCGTATTGGGAAAAAATAAGCAATTAAAATAATTTATGAATAAAGGCAATATGATTTAATACTTAATACGCATTTCAAGGAGACCAAACTGGTCGAGAAGGGCGGCTAGTAAAATACAATATCGTTCTGTCGGTGTGGGTATGTAAGTAATGTCTAGTGGAATCTCGGCATATATGAGTCTGAAAATCTGTATCAGGAAATTCTGTTAGGTCCCAATGCACCTGAGACTCGGACTTAATTTTCTTTTTGATAATTGGCTGAAATATTTTTTAAAAATAAAAACACGCTGTCATTAAAAATGTATTTCTTGCATTCGAAAAACACGCGTATGTCCAAATCTCAATATAAATAGAGGAAAAAATGATAAACTGATTGCAAGGCGTTTGGAGTGGTTACGTGCTTTATTTTAACCTATAATCCCTTAATTCAAAAGTAAAATTAAAATCGGTAGCCGTAACTTGGAAGGATTTGTTCTTAGATCTTAAACGCCGCAATCAGTTTCATAAAACATATATTATTGTTAACTATTTGCAAAAATAATTCAAATTTCTGGGTTTCGAAACTTTACTTTTTTCTCATAAGGAACCCCATTCATAGGATAGGAGCTTAATATATTATTACGAATTTTGTAAATAGTTAGTGTTTGTACTGTAAAATAATGTAAATAGTCTTATTAAGCTCCATTTCTTTACTAATATTAATTTTTGTTACATTGTATCTGTTATCAAGCAAACTTGTCTAATATTTTTCAGTGTATGTCTATGGCAGATTGGCGAAATATTAAAGATATCGCCAAGTTGGCGTCACTTTTGACGACTAATTTTGGGCGCCAAATTTGGCGATATATCACCAAGTTGGCGACAAACTTGGCGATTGTTGGCAATGGTAACCCTTCCCTCTCTATGGTAACCCCATATAGATATACTGATACATTGAATGGTTTTTTGTAGTTTTGTGGATTTTTCGAGAAGGTTGTAGAAATTTCCAGCACATGCTGCGAGCCTATATAAGGAGAACAATGCGAGCTGTGTTGGGGATTATTCATCAGTCAGTCATTGAGTGAGCTGCGATTGTAAGCAAGTTTGCTTGAGTTTTCTCTACATTGTTTTGAATGTGATTTAGCGTTGAGACATTGTATAAAGAGTTTTTGGGACCTATATCTGTACTTGTACGATAGATTTGAACAGTAATTTTTGAATATCTAGTAATATTTGTAAGTTTCGAAGACTCTGTTGTTCTGAAGATCTATCTGTAAATAAATTATTTTCTACTTTTCTAAGAGACAAGAGTTTGAAGTCGTCTAACCATAAGATCAAAAGAACCGTATGTACGCTGCAACAATATCTTCATATTTCTGTTTCATCGATTGCCTAAAGATAATCAAAATACCTATTATACAGATTTGATTAAAAGTATCACTATAAAAAGGATATAATCTATATAATAAACTACAAACGTATCTATATAATAAAGGCCAAACGTATCTGTGCGTAACGCATACGTCATGTTTTGAATGACAACACTTTCCGATGAAATTTCGGTTTTGCAATTTTCGCTATTGTAAATTTTTAAACTTCTAGACATTGCACGTTTTCAATCTTTATACCATCGTTTAGAGAAAAAAATGCACTTTTAAAAGCCGTTTGTTAGAAAATTGTATCTAAATTTGTTTTTGAGATATTAATTTTTTTGTAGTTTTTAGTTCAATTTCTCTAACGGTGGCAACTTGAGTATCGCATTTATGTGAGAAAAAGAGAAAAAATAGCCATAGAGTAAAAATGAAAAAAATAGAGATGCAGTTTAGTGGCTGGAGGTGACGCCAAAAATGTAACTCTAAAATTCGCTGCATTGCATCAAAACACAACGGCGTGCTTTCACAAAAAAGAAAAACTTTTAGCGATGCAATTTTAATTCATAATACAATGAAATGCTATTTTATAATGCTAAAATATATTCATATCTTTATCATTAAGAGAAAAAATGATGTTAAAAAATTCGGTCTCTGTTCTATGTGATTGTTTTGTTTTTGTCGAATGAGAGACATATTGGAAGAATAACGCCCATCAAACCGTTTTAATCGCATACTGCACCTCCATCTATCTCTTTTCTTCATAGAAAATAACAGATCACTGTATATTTTAATTGTCATTAGGTGCGTTCGTAATTATGTAAATACGTAGCACCTATTGTTGTCTCTCAGTCCGTCCGTCTGTCTGTCCGCATATAACAACGCAAAAAGTACCCAACCGAATCGTTTGAAATTTAAAATACATAATTATAACATAATTTTGTCGAGTCATTTCAAATTTTATGAAAATCGGATGGATAGATCAATTACAGGGACAATCAAAAGGATTCCGTTACATTACGGTCAATGGGGAAAGAAGTTTCAAATGCATTTTAATCGTTTGAAATTTAAAACATATAATTATTGCGTAATTTTGTCGAGTCATTTCAAATGTTATGAAAATCGGATGCATAGATCAATTACAGGGACAATCAAAATGATTCCGTTACATTAGGGTCAATGGGGAAAAAAATTTCAAATGCATTTTAATCGTTTGAAATTTAAAACATATAATTATTACGTAATTTTATCGAGTCATTTCAAATATTATGAAAGTCGTATGCATAGATCATTTACAGGACAATCAAAGGTATTCCATTACATTACGGTCAATGGGAAAAAAAATATTCAAATACATTTTTATGATGTTACACTAATTCGAACATAACAGAATTGGTATGAATCTATGAAATACATGCTAAAATATGCATTCTGTACAATCTGTGATGCAAAGAATTTTTATTATTAAATTACAGGTCACACTAAAGTATTCCACTACATAATGCTATACGGGGAAACATTGTTTGAGGCATGTTTTAATTATATTCAACTATTTCACATTTTATGAATAAGATATACGTTTCTGAGGTGTAATTAAAATTACTTTCTGCATATTTACAGAAACACAAAGATTTCGACTACTATACTGTATCCGAAGTACGCTCTACTATATCAGCAAGATCTGAATATTTTTAAAACTTCGTTATCGTACGAACGCACCTCATTTGCTACGTTCACTTGCAATTTCCAACTTGTTTTTTCATAGTAACTGAAAAAAAAAGTAATTAAGAACCTGTTATGTCAATATATAGTTGGCTATAAAACCTGGTGAATGTTGTTGGTTTTATTTCGTTTTTATCTATGAATTTAGTGACTTTTAGTATATGTAAACTTACTTTACAAAAGATACATAATTAACCTTTACAAAAATGTATTTTAAAGAATATCTGGGTGTCATATTTTTGTAGTTGTTTTTAAAAACTGAGAATGCAATTTTATTCTTTGGCGAAATCTTTGGCTAATAACTGCTATCTTGCGTCTAATACACAGGGAAGTAGTGAACAACAGGGGGGTCTCAAGAGAATGTAGGGGTCTCATAGCTTTTTTTTCTCTCTCTGACGCAGAAAGATAAATTAGTGCATATTCATATTGTAAGTACTCTGTTTCTTATTAAACTGTTAAAATAACATCACTTTATGCTTAGAAAAGTATATGATGATGAAGTTTTGAGTGTATAACTGGTGCAAAATAGCCCATCATGTTAGCTTCATATGTACAAATAGGATGAGGGAGTGTTGAAACACTTATTTTAGATACAATTTAGTAACTCTGCAAAACTGCAAAAGGTTTCAAAACTAAATTAGATTTTTAAACAATATTTCATTTGAATTTTCTGAACAGAAATTCATTGAGTGACCTTGGAATCTTTTCCAGGTGGGAGCTCAAATTGTTTTAGGGGGGGGGTGCTGAGCCGACCATAGCGCCCCCTTAGCTACGGCCCCGCTAATACTGAAGTACCGATAATTTTTAAAGCTGTATATGATTACATAAATAATATGTTTCACATAAAATTGCTATTTGGAATTAGTTGGCAGTTTAAAAAGCCTATTACGCAGAAAAAATTTATTAGGCTTTCCAATTTTAAATTTAAAAAAAGTCTTTCACCTTTACTTTGTGACCCGGGAACCCCGGGTTCGGTGTACTAGTTATTGTAAAAACGAAAATGGCATAACGTTGAAAATAAACCTCTATTAATATTCAATTCTTCATTATATTAAAATTTATCAAAAATACTTTCTCCACATAATAGTTTAATGAAATTTTATTTAAATGAAGAATTGATATTTGAAAAGACAATTAATTCTAAAAGACAAAAGAAAAATAATAATATTATTGATACAAACTTAGATAATTTATTTTATTAATTATTATTAATGGATAATATTATACGCTAAACTTAAATGCTAAATTATTTCATTTACTAAACTTAATCCGGTTTAAAATACAATTTAACATGTCCATATTGAAACAAAATAACAATAATATAAGCACATTTAAAGTATACATGTAACTATTCTATAATATCGTTTGAAAAAAACAATAACACGGACCTTAAATTTTATAAATAAAGTTCATTTAAGTTTCTTAAATATTTCTAAACAACTTTTAACTTTAATTAAATTAACTACAAGTCATTACACATTTACCACGTTGGAGCAAATTATCATTTACTATGTTATTGTTTTGAAATTAAAATATACACTTTTGCCTTTAGAAATTATAGTTAATGAAAATTATTTTGAAAACGGAAATATTTGCATTACATTGATTATAACATTTAATTATGTATCAGTAATTATAACCATATCTAGCTAGGAATTCCACTTGTAATTAAGAAACTAATTACATATTATCGAGAAAATGAATCCAATATGTATCATGAAAATTCCTCGGATTTTCAATTATACTTACACACTTTTTCAGATCCTTTATCAAAATTCAATAATTATAAATGTTTAACAATGATGCATCCAATTAAAATCACATGGTAATAACAGTATGTATATAATTCCTGAAAATATCTTTAAATGGCAAAATATGAATTATATATCTTTGCTTCGTGTTTTAAATGTTTCTCTCGTTCGAGATATTTTTTTCATCATTTATCTGCTAATATGTATGTATAGATTCAGAAATTGCTTCATTCAGACGATTATGTAGTTTCCTAAAAATACTTCTCGAATTATGATATCTAAAGTTTTAAAATACAGGTTGTGTATACATTTTCGTTCATTTTTCTTACATACGAATTTTCGAATATAATTTTAAGAAACATAACAGAATTTATACGTGTACGATAACAAAAAATATAGATGTTAAATTTAAGGTTAATATTAGACATGCAAATTTATCATGTTTATCTGTAAATATATTTGTTGAGCATGAAAATATTTACTTAACGATAGTAGAAACGCTTAACACTTTTAAAAAATTCGAAATTTTTATTTTTTTAATGATAGATTTTTTTCTAAAAATTTGATAGAAATTCGCATTAGAACGGAATATATATGTATATATATATATTTCATTATGATATATATATATATATACATATATCATTAAACCTGCTCAATAACTATTGTGGCGTTTTTAAGACATTCATCGCCTATTTCTCTGAATGATGTATTTGGTCATATTGTGCAGATTATCTCAAACAGCTTTGAATATTTTTTTTATGAATTTTTCCAAACACATGTTTTTTGTTAGACTTTTTAAACCAGACCTAAAAATTCATTTCCAATGGTAAAAAAAAGGTTATTATTATTAAAAAAAGTTATTATTGTTAAAATTTTCAAAATTCTGTATTAACTAAATACAGCTTTAAAATAAAATTAATAATAATAAAAATACTTTAACCCTTTCAGTGCGGGATTTGTTTTAGGGGGTTATTGCCCTTTGCGGAATGTTTTGACCAAAAAAGCGATTTATTCAAAAGCAACAGGAACAGTTTCCGTTTTACACACAGTAAGTGATAACTACAAGACAACAAGATTTACTCAATTGTTTTAGCTCTGGCAGACTTATATCGGCCTCCTTTTAGAATATTTTACTTATTTCGCAAAAAATTTACCGAAAGTCAAATATTGTCCTAATTACAAAACAAGTATCTTTTTAGGATGCTAAACAACATAAATATAAAATGTAAACAATGTACTCTTCGGGGGACACGACGTTTCTTTAGCGATGTGTCATTTATTCCAGTAGTCCTTTAACGTGTGGTAAATTCACTAACAGACAAGTCTTAATCAAAATCGGCAATAATATGCAGTGCAACACTTAGCCTGTATCGTTTTCGACGTTTAGAAGATCCAGTACGAGATGACGCCATAATAATTATTTTAATTTCAAAAGAAAAAAATCATCAATAAAATGACACATAACCACAAAAATAATGTACACTCAAGGCAAGCGTAAAATATATCATCTGATTATTAGATATTATTAATCTGATTAACGTGCAGAATTTTGCAGTACGATTTGTTTTTTCCAAAGAAACACGACTTTCCGAACGACTCAAGCCAAAACTAAAAATCACATTTTATGGTAATACGAAATTTGGTTATAGCCAAATTACTCACTACGCAGGGGCAATGTGCCATCACTGCTAAGATCCTGACTTACTATAGTTAGCACAATACACGCCGTGAACGTCTAGGCGACTTTTAAGGACGCTTATTCTAGTATACAGCAACCAACTTCTTAATGTCTACATTAGTTGACTCCCGCACTCGGACTCTTATGTCGACTGCTGTCAACTCCCGCACTAAAAGGATTACATAGTTTATTTATGCTAGGAATGAACATTGTAATCTAAAGTATAATTACGCTTAAAAATCTTAAGTCTCTATCGTTCAAGTTTTAAAATTCATTTTATAATCCTGCATTCACGATGCTACACCATTTTCCAGTTGATCAAATGTCTGACATTTTGGCGTCCTTTTTAAATTCTAATTTAGCAATATATTTTTTAAAACACGTGAAATGAAAGAATACGTTTACATATTTCAGGAAAATCAAAAGCATATACAATTTAAGATATTAAATATTGAAAACGTTTTTTTTTAAATCTTTTTTTCCCAATTTTAACAGTTTTGGAACTCTTTAACAACAAAAATAATTTTTTTTTTTGTCTAAAACTCGGTTTTTCAAATTAAACATAAGCAATACTTAATAGCATTTTTGAGAACTCGTATTAGATAATTAGATATATATTTTGTCATATATTGAAGAGTACTGATAAATTTTAGAAAACTAAATTTAAATTTAATTCGACAAATTGTAGACTTGTGATATTTCTTATTTTAAATTCTTCTAGAGATTCGGACAATATGGTCCTTTCCTAGGGATCGCAAACGAAATTTGGCTGCTTCCGCGGCGGTGGAATTATTCTCCGGCATATACATATATATATGTAATAAATAAAAAAAAATCTCCATTTTTCCCGCCTTGAGATCGCTCTAAAGTTTTATAGGAACATGCTTTCTTTCTCAGTTTCCGTAATGTATTAACATTTTTAACGGCTAAAGTTGTTTTATTTTTATTTTATTTAACTTATCATAATCTATTGATTATTTTCTTAAAAAGAGCTAGAATGTTTCTTGAATGTCAATATCTTATTGCGAAATCTTAAATCCATTACACAAATCTATTTTGCTTTTTAGAATTAAAAAACATTTATCGAAACTTTATTTCTTTTTGTTTAAGTTATCGTCTGCTAGGAGATTCATACGCTTTTCGTGGGCAAATTACTCTATTAAATAATCCGTGCCTCTAGTCACGCCCAGCAGCCAATAGTAGAGAGCGGGTTGGATTACCTTTACCTTGAAAACGATCCTAATGGATTTTTAAAAGCCTTACGTAAAAAGGGGAGGGGCTAGGTTAGCTTAGAATTTTGAGAAAGAGCATTTTGGCTTTGAGGAGCGTCAGAATGCTTTTGACCTTGCAACTACAAAGATTCCCGTATCTTCTTAGAATAATTTGGAATATTTGTGGAGTGCAATGTACTCCAGGCAGTCTCTTCTTATTATCTTTATGGTGATACAGGCTCACAACAAATTATCTCTTATACATTTGTGGAGGCTGGAGAGGTGAGGAATAACTGCTGAAAGTGCTAAAAAAGAATAAAGGACTAAAAACTGATTTCTTGCAATTTTTCTGGAGAAATTCCCATAGATCAAATCTCCATTGCTTTTAACTCCGGCCGCTAAGTCAATAAGAAATTTTCCTATGACCAATGACCTTCAGAGCATGAATCGACGACAGTTTGTTTTCGTCAGACCTTCAGGTGTTATTCCACGATAACCTATTTATTATTTCAAGTATATATGTATATATATCTTATTAGGACACATACATGAAGCCAAAACACTCAGTCTCATACTTATTAATAATCTATAATTCGAGGAAGAGACATTTATACTTCCTCGTAGGGCTAAGAAATCTATATAGTTAGATTATTTAAACGAATCTTGTGCATGACGTAATTTTTCAACGTAGGGCGATCCTGATGCTGGGCTTTTATCATCCACGTGATTCGCATTACATATATGTTACATTTTACCAGTTTAAAAAAAGTGTCAGCTTTTTACGGCGAGTATGGCAAATTTCATTATTTTTTATGCAAAAACATAAAATAAATAAATAATAATAATTATTATAAAAAATTTCTTTACCTTTACATTTACTTATTTTACATTTTTTTTTCATTATTTAAACTCTGTAATAACAACAACAACTAGAAAAAGAAACAATTTCTTCTATCCCGAGACGACAACCACTGTTAAAAATAATCCGTTAAATTTACAAAAACTGCTGGCTGCAATGTTGACAGCAGTTTTTGCCACAAAAATTGCAGTAAAACTAGATGTATTTTTTTTTTATTACATCTAATTTTATTGCAGTGTTTACGGCAGAAAATTTAACTTTTTTTATTTATTTTTTTTACAATGTAGGTATTAATTAGAAGGTTTTGTTTGCTATAGTAAATGTAATAGCAATGGTTACTTCGAAATCTATAAAAATCTTTGCATAACATCTAAGTGACAGTTCATTTCAAACAGGCTTTAAACCAAATTGGCTAATGAATCAAAAATAGCTTAAAATAACAGTTAATGTACCCGGACGATATGGAACACTTGGTTAAATAGACCCATTCCATTAGCAATAATTACGTAGCTAGTGCATCCAAGAAAGTATACTTCAAACAATTATACGTAAATGTCACTTTGTACAACGTAAGGTATTGAAGACTCCACTCGAAGTTCATTAATAATATTTTATATGTTAGTTGTGTACAAACGTGATTTAAACATTATTTACGCAAAATCCTCATTCATATATTTTTTCGATGCAATGGTGATTTGCATATTGTTTATGCACAAATATGACTGAGACATCATAATGTACATTCATGATTCTAACCAGTGTATGTTTTTCCACAAAAGATAAAAATTCAATGTACCATTTTAATAGTATAATTGTCTAAATTTATCTATTACCCTTTAGGAACAAATATATTGACTTAGTAGCGTTATTTATGCATGCATTTTTTGTCATTCCTAGAATACCATACAGGATAGTTTTTTTTTAAACTAGCACTATTTAGAGCTCTCAGTAGCTAATTTTAATGATCGGAACTGATTTTCAATTTAAAAGGGAACAAATGAAACCAAGGGAAAAATGATTCCAAGCAAAAAAATAGTTCCAATCACCAACAGTAAGGGCTATTCCTTGTGACATGTTATGCTCGGCCGTCGAAAATGCTGTACAAAGAATGCAAAGTGTGGTGCAAGAGGACGGTGGTCACATTTGAATGTGGCCGAATTCCTCATTGGAAAAGTGAATAAGTTGGATAAAATATGGCCTTTTATCCAAATTATTAACTTTGTCTGTTCCTAAATTTTTCTTTCCATGTAAAGCGCCTAATTTTCCTCTATCGGCAGTGATTGGAACTAGTTATTTATCTATTTATTTATTTATTGTTGGAATCATTTCCCCCATGTTTTTATTAATACGTTTATAAGATTTTGTGTCATTCTAGTTATTATAACGTATTCACGACGGCTCTGAATAACGTAAGCAAAAAAAAAAAAAAAAAAAATGTTGAATGTAGAGTAAATTTTTAAACATCGTATTTTAGAATTTTGGAGCCGTTTTTAAAGGAGTCCTCAAGATGTGCGAGCTAGATGCAATGTTGCAAATATATTTCTGTGACATTAGCTTACTAACATTTCGGTCTGGGAAAATAAAATTCGATTTAGTGTTGCACCAGACTAAAAGTTACGCAACACTGTAGGAGCGAATTCAGTACGGGTTCAAGAAAAGACAATAAAACTCCAAGATGAGATGGGTTATTCTTGACACAAAATCCTTTTATTGAAGAGCATTAGGCAGGTAACAAGGCTCCGGTCGACGGGTAGTCAGTCCCGTCGACCGCAGGAACGTAGGAGAATATTGTATCACATAACAGTACCAAGGATGAGAGCCGAATGATTAAAAATACAATTTTTGAAACCACTTTCTTTGGCGTATTATAATTGGTATTTATCGCCAATAACGAACACCAGATGTACATTTTCGATGATAGGAGACATGCATTTGATTTCCGTTACATAGAGTGCAATGATAATGCTCAAAGTGTAAAATTTGAAATAACTAATGCCTCACGATAAAAGGGTGTATATGGCACCGGAGAACCACAAGGATTGAATTCTTTATCTAGGGTTAACAAGAGTCTCACGGGCTCCGAAAGGAAATGAATTCTAATGAAATAAAATAAAAGACAAACTTAGCGCATCTGTTTCTTAAGTGAATAGCGTTTAACTATGAATAAATACAGGCTAGAAATAACTCTTTAAATGGTTGGTGCTATGGGAAAATACTTACAGTTACATGAACAAACGGATATATGTTGTGGCTTTAAAGAAAGAATTAGAGATATGCGAAGTCATATTTTTATAAGGAAAAATGGCCGTTAGTAACTGAAAAGAATTAAAGGGATTTAAAATCTAGCTTATTAAATAAAGTTACAAATTAAGGGAATATTGTAATTTTAACTAAGGGGGGAAAACAATTATTAACTAATATGTAAAGGAAAACGCCTTTACAAACACCTCCAATAGATATTATTTGTAGGTATTGTGCTTCTTCTAATCAAAATCGGTATCACTACATAATTTAGATTAGTAAATTGTTATCTTTCTGATAACTTTTGTAACATTTTTATATTAATCGTCATTGTATTATATTAATACATTAAAAGATAATCTTTTGAGTTGTATTTTTACGCGTAAATAAGTCTGTGTTAGTAAAGAAAAATATTTTTTACTTTATGAATATATAATAAGAGCTTTCATCATAAGCATAAATCAAAACGTAGGATATAAATAAATCCTCACAATAACAATAAAATAACAATAAATTTTGGAATTCCTGTATAATTTGTAGATTTGGGAAAATGTTTTATATTTTTAAAACACAGAGCAACTATATATTTTTGGAGTATTAAGAGCCACTATTTTAAAAATAAGACAAAGTGAAAAGTTGAACTTTTTTATTTGCTTGTTTTTTTCAGTGTTGAAGTAGATCATATTCAATGAATAATGTGCAATTTTGAAGTCCTGTAAAAAAACCCCTTTCCTATAAAAATCCTCTTTCCTATAGTTCAAGGTTCTGAATGCCACTTTTTCCTGAAAAGTGAAATGCTGGTATTTTTGAAGCACTATAGTTTTTGCAATCAAAAACATTCAAAAAATATTTTGGCATAAACTGTTAGTATAACACAACCTGTATATTAAAATTTATCTGTTTCTATGTAGCATTGTTATTTACAACCAAAATAATTTTTTTGTCCGTTTTCCGCACATAGCATCTTATTACGTATCAGTACCCCAAACATTTTTCTTATAGAATATGGAAGTGTACTACTAGAACAAGTACAATAATAGTACTGTACCGGGATATTTTGTCTTTTAAAAAAATAATTTGTTAAATATTCAAAAATTCCAAAATCTGCAATATTTTAATTACTCATATCTCAAAAAAGCTTCAACATTGAATGAAACATAATATACCATGTAGTAGGTGGCTACATGTACAAAAACATGGAAAAGAAACGGAAGTGGGGTTTTTTCATATTTTTATTTTTTCTAAATGACAATTTTTTCAAATAAACAATGTCAGTGATCACATTTCTTCTCTATCAGAAAATGAAAAATCATATTCCTCTCTCCTTACATGTTTTTCCTTATGAGAAAATGAAATAGCTCTCTTTCGTTGCCCCTTCGAAAAAATGGGATATTTCTGTTCTGGGGGGAGGGGAATGTGGTATGTACATTGCTTTTCTTCTAAATTTTGTATTTTTGCCTAAAAATATCACGAGACCCTATTTGTTTTTCTTTTTCATGTTTTTGTTCACATGGTCAATTACTGCGTGATATATTTTCTTTCATTCAACTGTGGCGCTTTTTGAAATAACACTATTTTAAATGTTTTGAAAATGTTTGATTTTGAAAATTTTAAAGATTTAACAATTTATATTTACTAACAACAACAATATCTCTGTACAGTACTACATTAAATGGTTTCCTCGTGAACTTTTTTATTCTATGGGAAAAATTTGGCGGTGCAATTGCTTAAATAAGATATTAACGGCGGAAAATGGACAAAAACGTCATTTTGATTATAATTTATGGCAACATAAGAATGTAAAGTAACAATTTTCCATGGAACGAAATAAATTTTCATAAGCAGGTAGTGTTATACTAATAGTTTTTGCCAAAAAAATTTTGGGATGTTATTTCTTGCCAGAGATATCACAGTCCAAACATACTGGCATTTCATTTTTCGTGAAAATGGCATTCACAACCTTGAACTTTGACATTTTCTATAGGGGAAAAAATTCAGGGTTTCAAAAATGCAGATTGTTCATTAAATATGTTTTACTTCTACATAAAAAAGTATCAATCCATTTAAAAATTCTATCATATCACTTTTTTTGTCTGAATTTCAAAATAATGGCTCTTAACACTGCTTCAGTATTCAAAGAAATTTCGACTATGAAGATACATATTAATTTTGTTTTTGCATAATAATCTACTAGAAACATTTCGACAATGTATTCAGAAGTGTACGTTTTATTTCCATAAATATAAACTTTTTTTTTTTTACTTTAAAGACTCTAAAAATATATTTATGCATTATTCCCCCCCCCCATTAAATAGGTTTATGGCCCACGAAATCCATTATGTTGCAACACGTTTACACATATATATGAATTCATGTATACTTCATTACACATTAATATATGGTAAGGTAAAAAAAAAATTAAAGTAATAAAAAAAAGTATTTTTGTTTAAAATTATCTGAATTAATAATTATTATTAAATATTCTTTTTTATTACATCATTATTGTTTTAGATTATTTTTTCTCTTGAACTCCATTTAGAGATAATACTTGCGTATACATGCATATTATATATATGAGGACTCATTAATTGTGATATTGTTCTAATTATTCAAGAACCTACAGTAACATTCCTATTAATATTTTTTAGTATGATTTGGTAAATCAGAACCTAATTGAAATATACCTTTTGAAATTTACAAAAGATTTGAATTTATTTGCTTGATTAATTAGGTACAGTATCATTTTTTTACTTCCTTATTAGTATTGTTATAAGTTCTAATAAAATATTATAATTCTTTTTGAAAGCTACGTTCTACTGAAATAAAGGCTGAATCAATAATAATGCAGTTCTATTAGTTCGGCCTTTAATATACAGATATTTAATAATAATTATTATTGATTTAAATAATATTTTTCTTTTCAAGTAGAAGGGTTATTAAACTAGTATTAAAGCATATTTCATATCCATTTGTTTTATGTTTAAATATTTAAATAATTTTTACATTCGATTCTTTGAAACAAAAATAGCGAAAATAATTTTTATATTGCAAAAACAACTAAATTTGTCCCCTTACAGATTTTTAATTAATCAAAAACTAGAACACCATAGTGAATATCTCAAATTACGGAAATTTTAGTCATACATGAAATTACCAATAAATGTTATGTAATGCAATTTTTTTTTCATTTTAGAAAACATATTCTTAGAAGCATTTTCAAGAAAAACTACATTTCTAATAACAAAAATAAAGTAATTCAAGGACTTTGAATTTCAGATTGTCTTTTTCTTGGCTTGTCACACACTAAGCCGCTTCTGGAGCAAGGACATAGTATTTACAGAGACACAAAAAAGATTCCGGCTACTATAATGTATCTCAAGTACTGTATACATTTACATAAAGATCTGACTATTTTTAAAACTTAGTAAAAGTACGTACGAATATCATTTGCTACGCTTGACTTGCAATTTTCGAATTATTTGTATTTGAAATATTCTGCACATATAATTAATCAAATTTTGAAATTTGTTACATCCCAATAATTTATTTATTTAAGAAGAGAAAAAAATTGCGGAAGGGAATCTATAACAGTGTTCCACTAACTCCAAGTGACACAGTGTTTAAGTTAATAATCTTTTCTATGAGTATTTAAAATTCTTATCCCTAAAATTATGTATCCCTGAATAGTTCATATTTTTAGAGAAACAAAAAATATGCTTAGAGTATAATTTTTTTTATAAATAATTGACTAAATCAAAGGCATGCAAAACGAACTTTTACGCAGGCATATTGGATTCAGGTATTTCTGCATTTCTCAAGTATGATTTTAAAGCTATACGTAACATTGCACAAATATAGTAAGTAAATGTAAATAAAAAACTAACAGCACTATTAAAAGGTACTCTTTATATATCTATGCTAGTTTTGTATGAAATATCATAAACAATATTAGTAATTTCATCATTAACTGCATCGGTTTAGGGCAGTGTTTCTCAAACTGTTTGTAACGACACAGCTGTGAGTCAGGGGGGATTGCCAAGTGTGCCACGAAAATTTTTGACAAATTAGTTAAAATTTTATTAAGTCGAACGAACGGCACGATTCTTTCAATTTATCATGTCCTTAATGCATTAAAGCTACTTCCTTCCGTATTCAGTATACGAATGTGAGTGATTAATGAAGCCATTTGTAATTTACAAAACACCACCGTTTGACTTGCATCGTTTGAAAGTACTGTTTGAAAAATACCGATTCCAATTATCATTCTGGGCATAATATTAGGCATTTGCATACTTGGAATAGCGTTCCTAAAGGGTTTTTTTTAAATTTGTATTGTGTATTTCTTCAATTAAAAAAAAGGTAGTTTCAGCATTGAGTAAAAAACTGATTTATAAGAGAAAATCTCCTAATTCTATTTGTTTTAGAACTTAGAACTTCGGAATTTTTATATTATAGCGTTTTATGCTTTTTAATGCTGTTTTTCATGTTTGAACGTTTGATCTGGTTAAAAAGAATAGCACACATTTAAAAAACGATATTTTATTTTATTTATTATTTTTTAACAGTTTTACTGAACAAAAAATTTCGCGGCACATATTTATATTTCCACAAAATTTTGAATAGAAATCTACCAGGAAGTTTATTGTTTATGATTAGGGGTAATTTTTTTCCCTAGCGCCAGACGTTCAAACCTACTGATAATATTAACATTGCATATTCCCTTTCTTCAGCCTTTTTAAAGGTTATTGCGGCTCCTTTTATCGTAAACACATGTTTTCGGCCCATAACAAAAAAAGTTAATATGACTGATCACGAGTATCGAACTTAATTCTTGGTATAGAACACAAAATTAGATACCAGTCCTAGTTAATTTATATATATATCCTTTGAATAATGATTATTTACTAAATATATAAAAGAGCAGAGGTACCATTTTTTTTAATTATAGATTAATAAAAGTAGTACAATATCATAAATTTTAATTACTCTAAACACAAGGAAACGAGCATTCACTTATTCAGAAAAAATATAAATATATATATATATTTCAAGTGTATGTGAAACATTATACAGGGTCATTCATAATTCCCTCCGGGGTTTCGAATCATTATAGCAAAAAAACGAAGACGAATATTAAAAAATAAACATATGAAATTATTCCGAAACTATTCAAGTTTTAATTTAATTAGTTGCCGGTAGATGGCAGTAACATCTGTATTGAAGTCAGTTGTAATAAAGAAAAATGGCGTTTACAGGCAAAGAGAAAGCTTTTTGTGTGTTGGAGTTTGCAAAATCTGAATCAGTGGTGTCAGTTCAACGGGCCTTTCGTAATAAATATCGAAAACAGGGACCAACTGACAAAACAATTCATGTGTGGTACCGGAAATTTAAAGAAACGGGATGCCTATGTGACAGGAAACGAAGTTGTCGGCCTGGTCCATCTGCGGACACCGTAGATCGTGTACGGGAAACGTTTTTAAGGAGCCCGACGAAATCAACCGCTAGCGGAAGCCGAGAATTGGGGATCTCTCAACCAACAGTGTGGCGAATTCTGCGAAAACGTCTTTGTTTGAAGCAGACGGATTGGGACTGGTGCAAGCAACGACTCCAGCAGATTGCATTTCTCATTTCATGTTTTGCATTGATGTCCATGAACGTGAAACGCTAATGTCAAAATTGATTTTTAGGGATGAAAGCACATTTCACATGTGTGGCACTGTCAACCGCCTTAATGTACGCATTTGAGGCCATGTTGAGTAGAGTATGGCAGGAACTGGACTATTACATTGATGTATGCCGTGTGACCAAGGGTTCACACATAGAACACCTGTAATGTATGTAAGTAAAACTTGAATAGTTTCCGAACAATTTCATATGTTTCTTCTTTTCATATTCGTCTTCGTTTTTTTACTATAACATTTCGAAACCCCGGAGGGAATTATGAATGACCCTGAATTTTTATACTTTTAATAATTAACTTAATTAATTTAATAAAAATATAATTTTTTACAATTTAGCACAATTTTATAGCCTTCGTAAGTATTTTAAAAAATAAGGAATTACTTGGTACTAAAAGGACATTTTTTTAAACTTTCACAAAATTCTATCTTCTCCTAAATTTATGTTTGATTCTATAGAGAAATGGAAGTTAGAGTAAATGTTTACAAAAATAAATAAAAGTTGACAGTTGTTCACAAAAAGAAATAAAATTAGAACAAATTTGAAAGAGGAAAATATGCGCAATATAAAGAAGAATTTAGTTTTACACTAAAACATGTTACTACATAAAAATAGTTTTTTTTTTCACAGCATAAAAAATTCAATAATTTTTTGTAGATCGATGCAGTAAAGATTAATTTTAGTTTATTTACATAAAAATACTTATTTACCTAATTATAGGTAAACGCATAATTTTATAAAGAAATGAAAGAATATAGTTATTTTTGTTTATATAGACTAAAAATTTAGAACAATATTATATATTTTTATTATTATAACAGCAAGCAAATGAGCGTTCACTTATTCAGAAAATATATAAACACATGAGTTTGGAGTGCACGTGAAACATTATTATTTTATATTTTTATTTAATTAAACTTAATTAATTTAATGAAACATGTTTGTTTCAATTTTGTAGCCTATTTAAGTATTAAAAAATAAATAATTATAACAAATATCGTTTATGGGCTAAAATTAAATACTTTTTTCATTATTCACAAAACTTCACCTTTCTCCTAAATGTTTGTTTGATTACTTAGAGAGAGGAAGTGAAAACAAATGTTTAGAAAAATAAATAGAAGAGACGGCGATTGTTCACAAAAATAATTAAAATTAGAACAAATTTGGGAGAGTAAAATATGCCTACTATAAAGAAAAAAAAATGTAAAGTTTTAGAATAAAACATATTACTACATAAAACTAGTTCATTCTGAGCAGAAACAACGCAATCATTTTTACATCTATGCAGTAAAGACTAATTTAAGTTTACTTCGATAAACATATTTATGAACCTAATTAGAAATAAACGCAAAGTAACCTCGCTTTTGTAATTTTTCAAACCTCGATGATCAATAAAGGAAACAGCGGGAATTATGCATGAAAAGTTTACAAAAGTTCTGGATATGTTTGTTTGATTAATTATGCCTAATTGTTATTTTTATTTGCTAATTAGTTTTCGTAAAAGTTCCCTTAATGAATGTTTGAGTTCTAAATAAAATTTCTAAAGCACAAAATGAAACAGACAGTAATCTATAAGAAAATCTTTCGTCTGTAAGTTACGAATGCATTATGATTATATAACTTTTGTGTTTTCAAGCAAATGAATTTTGTTTATTTTATGCAATATTTAGTATTTAAAATAAATGCTTATAACGATTTTAAACCATTCAACAATTCTGATTTAAAAGTATAATGGAACAGTAATTTAAGCATAAAAGAATATATTAATGAAAGAAAAAAATATTATTAGCTGAGACTAATTTATTTTTTATGTGAGCATGAAATAGGCAAATATATATATCTATTGAAATTTGAAAATTTTCAACACTAAACTTTTACGATAACTAAATGCCCCACCAGTGGCTGAGAGTTCTGTTCTCAGTACAGGTAGACTTGAGGTGCTGGGATCGAACCAGTCAAGTCCTTCGGCCTAACCATTCGGAGATTCCGTAGTTTTCTTTGAAACTTGCCTAAATATGACTTAGGTCCCCTTAGAAAGACCCCCATGGAGGCCAGTCACCTTAAGGACTACATCCTTCTTGCAGATAATTGGTTCTCATAAATAATACCAACACCTTGAAAAAATATATGTAACAGACTTTACAAAAGTTCATTAAAAATAACTTATACAAAACTGCTCAATCTGTAAACACAATTTTTTCATGAAAAACTAGTTCAGCATTGAAATTTATTGAGATTTCTTTGAACAATTTATATTTAATACTGTGCAAAGAGATATTTCCAATAAGTTAAACCGTCTTTTAAAGTCCATTGTATAATATATAAGCAACATTTATTTTCGGCATGTTGTACATAACGCGGCAAAAGAAAGGTTTTAGAATATGATTATACGATATTTTATGTACTACGCTTTGTTTTCAGTTGAAATGTATTAATTATTTCTTTTTGTAATTTTAATTATTTTGTCTATCCTGCAATTACAATTATTGCTTTACTTATTTTTTGGTAAACTCATTTTTATCTAAAGATATACTTTGATATCGATATTATGCTTCAATCTCCTTAAAGCGACTAATTAAATTTTAAAACTGAATTCAGCGCGTAATGATCATCACCTTGATTTTTCTCATACATTGAAAAAAAGTTTCGGAATTATACAGCTCAAAATTTTCTCGACCATCAAAGCTTTTTTCATGTTTAAAAATAAAATTTCTTTCAAATTTATTCTTAAGTGATATTTTGCAACTGCAGTTAGTTCGTGAGACTGTGACTGTAAAACTCTCATCATAGCGTAATTGAAAATTTCTTACGTAAATCGAGGATAAAACGTCATGTGAACAAAATGAGCAAAAATTTAGAAATATCTCGGTCTGATAAAGTATTAAGTATAATTTGTATAGTTAAATTAATTGTCTGACCGGAGCAAAAGCTAAAACATGGCGCAATGTTACTTTCTGGATCTAAACAGCTACTGACAATATTAAAAGTCAAGAATACTTCTTTCGTCAAGCAAAGCTCAAAAATTATTTGTCGGATTTGGATTCTGATTGCATCAAATGATACTTATAAGGTCACATACTGAATGCACCTATTATGAAAAATAAGTTCCAAATAGTTTTTAAATTATGTTAAATAAAAGAATATTGCCCAGTTAAGTTGATGGCATTGAGCTCACAGGCTACGCATACTAATTGTACATTACACCCTTGTATTTTCAAGGATTAATTTCGTTAAAAAAAATTAAGAAGGGGAAACAGCTCGCCCCTTTCCCCCTTTTTTATACTTAATCATTGAACCTCCTAAACTATCAAGGACGTGCTTTATCATATAAAAAATTTATAATCAAAATTCACAGCAAATCGGATAATTCTTAATAAAAACCCATTTAGCATTTATATAATTTAAGAGGCGTTATCCCCCTCTTTTATAATTAACCATTAAACTTCCAAAACTATTCAGAGATTTGAACGAAATCTGACAATTCTGCTTGAAAAACCCATTTATATAATTTAAGAGGAGTTATCCCCCTCTTTTATACTTAACCATTAAACTTCCAAAACTATTCAGAGATTTGAACGAAATCTGACAATTCTGCTGGAAAAACCCATTTATATAAATTAAGGGGAGGGGCATTAGAACCCCCGTTCTCCCTGTTTATAATTATTCAATGAACACCTAATAACAGTGACGGAATCGCCTCATAAGAATGATCCTATATCTAAATTTTGAACGAAAACTGTTAATTCTGCATGAAAATCCCGTTTATATCAATTAAGGGGAGGGGCATGAGCCCCGCGTTCCCCCTCTTATACATATCGAATGAACTCCAAAAACTAATCAGGGAAGTGCCTTATCAGGATATACCTACATACAAAATTTCAAGTCGATCCGATATTTTTATCATGAGTTAACGCGTTACGCACGAACGTGCGAACGTACATACAGAACAGGCGAGCACATAAACTCTCAGGCTATGATAGCCTGTGAGCTAAAAACTAATAAAAATACAGAATAAATATATCTGAGACATATCTCATCGATGTATTAATCTTTCAAAAAATCAATTTTAAACATGTCATTATTTAGAATATATATATATATATATATATGTATATATATATATATTCTGTGCTACTGCTGTGCTTAAAAATTTGATATTTTGCTTCGGGTTAATATTAAGTTAATTTTAAAATGTAAATGATCTCAAATAGTTTCTAAAAATTATTCAAAATTTAAAAACATAAAATTAATGAAAAACGTTCAAACCTACCATTAATTTGTAATTGCTTTGTATAGAAACTTTGAATGTTTAATAATACTGCATCCGCCAAGTTAAATTCAACAAATTAGGTAGTTACACATCTGGAATTAAATAAATTTTATAAATTGAATAAATGTCGGTATGAAACAGTGAATAGATTGTCCGAAAGTGCCTAGAGGATGATGATTTCCTTCTCTGGACTTTTTTTATCTCTCACCAAACTCTCTAACAGCAGGATGTGGAAAGTTAAATTTTATATAAATTTTCATCTGTGGTATGTTTTTACGTTAATTAATATGTTAAATATTATTTCCACCTACTTTTCAGAAACATGCATCATGAAAATAAACTCGTTTTATGAAATTAATCAGTTTTAGAACATACGATGAAGGAAATCTAACTATAACCTTTGAATTTTTTATAGTGTTGTTCTTTGAAAATGTATACACGAATTGCGAAGCCGAAATGAGAAATTATAACGAACATTAACAAAAATCAATAATAATAATAAACATGTATTTAAAGACATGAAAACCATATGTTCCGCATAAATATTTTCTTTTATGGAGAATTTTCATTGTCTAAAATATTATTATTAATAACATTCCTTACAATTGGTAAACAATCTATTTAACCGTTAAGATTTTTGATTAACATCTTTATAATTCTTCTCAAAGATATACAACTAAGTTATACCTGTAATCTAACATAATGTGTTATTATGCTAATTTTTTGCTACATTTCCTCCTAAATAGACGATTAAGTAAACTCGACTACCTATGTCATCCCGAATTAATTAGTTTAATTATCGGATTTAGATCACCGGAAAGTATTTATATTAAAAGCTCTCCAGATTCAATAGGGCAGATGAAATTGTTTACGGGCAAATGTTAATTATACTAAGTTTTCAGTTATGCAGTATTTCCTGTAGGTTTAATAATTATTTCGATACATAGTAACGAGAAACAGCATTTAATGTCTTTAGTGTTGCTTTATTTTTTATCTAATAAATGAATATGTATTATGTAATAATTATACATATATATGTGTTACATATTTTAAGTTTATGGGAAACTTTCATTATCTGAAATATTGACAGAAATACTTGCCTTACAATTCGTAACTGTAATTCATTTAACGATTAGGATATTTGATTAACATCTTTGTAACTCTGCTAAAAGATACATAACTGAATCATACGCATAATCAAACATAATGTGTTATTGTACTTATTTCTTGCTACATTGTGTCCTAAAAAGATGATTAAATAAACTTTACAACCTGCGTCATCCCAAATATAATTTTTTAATCATCAGATTTAGATCACTGGAAAGTATTCATATTAAACACTCCTCAGACTCAATAGAGTAAACAAAATTGTTTACGGCAAATGCTAATTAAACTAAGATATCAGTTATGCAGTATTTCCAGTAGGTTTAATCATTAATTTGATACAAAGTAACAAGAAACTGTGTCTTGCATCTTAAAGGATTTTTAAAAATTGTTTTTCTAATAAATCAATATGCATTATGTAACGCATTGATATATATATATATATATAGATAGATATAGATATATGCTGTACTATATTTATGGTACATTATATTATACATGGTATTTTAGATTACAGTATGTATATATATATATATAACCATTATATAATAATATTATTTAACATCTACAAAATATAAATAAAAATCTTAAACAAGACAAAAGGAGTCATCACTATTGGAATAATCCAAATTATTTGAAACTGTGGTACTTGGCTCGTTTTCAAAGATAATATCAAGTAGACACAGTAATTATGATTAATTTCTGATTAGAAATCAGGAAAATCCTAAAAGTGATTTCTAAATTATTCTTTTAATCGTAAAACAGAAAATAAGTCAATGAAAAAACAAGACATACATTAGACATATAATATTAGAATGACAAAAGATAAAAACTTACATTATGAAATCACGGACATGTGGGAAAAAATTTTAACTTGTTATCTCATATCACTAGCAGTTAATAGGTGAGATACAGTTCATTGTAACTTGTAAAATGAATTTTAACTTTAACCAAATACACATACACAATTATTATTTTAATAAAAATAATAATTATACATATACATATAAAACTTTGCAATCACTTACGTGGACAAATCTCCAAATAATTATGCAATTATATGTAAATCCTATTATCACCAATTGCTTTACTCCAGTATATCTTCTAATAACTCATTTCAAAAAACTAATGATGATGTAATTCAAAACAAACTTAAAAGTAGATGTTTTTATAAATTACTAGCGGTCTTCGCCCGCTACGCTGCTCGGTTTAGACACATAGACGGGCATTAAATAGTTTATTAATTATAGACATTAAATAATTTAATTGTTACTATTAAATAGCTTAATGCTATTAAAATGCATACCAAACAATATCTCAGTATATAAGTAAGCAATGAAATACTTTTGTGTGACTCTGTAAATCAGTAAGAAATATTATCTGCACCACAGATTGTACAGAATGTATATTATAGTATGTACTTCATAGATGCATATCAACTTTATTATGTTTGAAAAAGATCATTAAAATGCACTTTAAATTTTTCCCCCCATTTGACCGTAATGTATCGGAATCCTTTTGATAATCTCTATAGTGGAACTATGCATCCAATTTTCATAAAATTTGAAATGACTCGACAAAATTATCTAATATTTATACATTTTAAGTTTCAAACGATTCGGTTGGGTAGTTTTTGAGTTGTTATTTGCGAACAGTCGGATAGACAGACCAATGGGCAACTCGGGATCCCGGGGTTCTTTCCCTTCAATTTAAAGAAACGCGACGTTTCCCCATTTCCGGGATCGGAGGAGATAGCGTCACATACATGCATACGGTCGGATTTTAATAGTGTAGATAGTTGCAATATCGGAATTTTTTTTATTATAATGGAAACACGGAGTTACCAAACAGCATAACATACCTACTAACTACAGGTTTATAATACTGTCCACCTTACCATAATTTTATTTATTGATTTTAATCCTTTCTTTCCAATATGACATCATTTACATCATCAGAAACTTTCATCCTTTCAAAAAGAAAAGAGTGATTTACGCAGTTATTTAAAAATTCTTTAGTTTCATTAAATATTTATAGTAAATAAATAGAAATGATGTAACTTTTAGAGATATTTTCATTTGTGGATAGCAATGATCTTTAAATAAATAGCGGAATTTCAATCTATTTAGATACAGGAATAAAAGTCAGTGAATATGACGTCATCACTGACACAGCTATAACTATAACAATATATATTATATTCATGGAGCAAATCTATCTGGTTTCTGAATCGTGCCATTTTCTCCAAATTCTCAACCATTTTCCTCAAAGGTTTTCGCATGGAATTATTCTGCATTTCGGTTCGAGATTATAAAAACGGAGATTTTTACAATTGTCACGTCACAGGAATACTGTTTATTATATTTATAATATGCGAACGATTACATAAGATATCTTTTACACTTAAAAAAATATAAATAGTCTAGCATTTTTCTCCAGCTGTTAATCCGTAAAGAAATAAATCTTATTCTTCCTTTCGATTCGAGGCTATAAAATTCATCATTTTACGAATTGTGACGTCACAGGAATATTCTCCATTAGATATTACGTTAAATTATAGTTTATTTTCTTTCAATTTATTTACATAGAATACTTAATTTTATTTCTCAGTAAAAAATCTCTGCCTTGTATCTCAATTAGTGAATAATTATCCGCAATCATTTTATTAGTATTAAATTTTACGAAAACCATTATTTTTTTCTTTGAAATGCGATGGCGTATCACCGATGAAATAGAGCTTCTCATTGGTGGAAAGTGATAAAGCAAAATAAATATTTATTATTCGCGTTTGTAATGACCGAAAGGTGGCGTTGTATAGACCTGATAATCGTTTGTTTACGTAGTGTTGTTTGTTCCATGCTATAGCATTGCGAAACCCGTTAAGAGCTATTTAAAGTGCATTTTTTTATCTTTTTTATTTAATTATGGGAGATAAATTACAAATATCGACAATTTTAGAATTTCTAGATGCTGTAAAATCTAGTAATTGCTTTAGAGAAGCTGAAGCAATTATTGCAAGCATTGTGTTGCTGCCATGCTATTTTGCCATGAGTAAGTCAAATGTACTTTTTTATATTATAGATCTAAACTTTGTGTATAAAATTTTGATTTTAGATAATTTTAATACAAAGAACCCAACGTTGCATGCGTTATAGAACTGTTTATTTATTTATTTATTATAGAACTGTTTATTTATTTATCGGCCTTTTAAACACTGATTTCAGCGGAAGATGTTCACGGTATCAGTTCTATTTCGTTTCAGGCTTTGTCCGCGAGAGGGCGTCTATTTCATTTCAAACGCGAATAGTGAGAAAAGCTTAAAATGGTTGCCACTGTTTTGAAGAAATGTCACAAAAAAGCTTTTTAAATTAAAAGTAAAATATAAAAATGGAAATAAATTACAAAATAGCTAGAATGGGCACATCTACACATAAACAGCTTTCATTTAAAAAATAATTATCAAAATCGGGCCAGTAGAAACCTCAGGACTGGTGACTAAAAAAACAGCCAGGTCTTTTAAATAGATAGATTACACATTAACTCTACTAACTTTAAATATCCATATCTAGTTCTTATACCCAGATCTCATAAAAATCCGATTAAATTTAGAACAGTTACAATTGGTTGCAATACTTATAATAATGCAGTTAATAAACTTCTATTAAAAATTCTTTATCAAATATATACAATAACAAAAACCAGTGATAATACACATTGTATAAAGAATAGCTATGAACTGGTCAATATTACGAAAAATCTTAAATGTATGAAAAATATAACTACATATAACTTCAAGGATCTTTTTAATAATATAGATTTATTAGATCTACATAATATAATAAATGCACTTTAAAAAATATCAACATGATTTGAATATAACGAATAATGATATATTGATACTGATTATTTTCTTACTTTAACAAATTTCATTATCTATAATAATTTTATAAAGCAAGAAAACATAATATATGTACAAAAAGTCGGTTATATCATTATGAACGTAAATATTTTATTAATAAAATACATGTATATCGAAATACTGATGATATAATTTTAAATGATTCTGATAATACCAGTTTATCTCAATTTCCAGTAGATTATCCAGCTAATTTAGAAATTACAAAAAACCTGCTTTCTAATAATACCATTATTTTTTTTTTATCTTAAATTAAAAGAAAAAAATAATAACTGATATATATGACAAACGGAATGAATTTAATTTTAAAGTTAATTCATTTACTAATTTTAAATCATGTCTTCATAATTCTGTGTATCGTAACATAATCCTTAATCATTTATATAGAATAAAATGTTTATGTTCTTCTCATCTAATTAATGCAAATATTAAAAAGCTAATTTATGATGCACTAAATAATGGTTTTCCTAAAAAACTCATGTATTCTTTAATATACAATTAGTCAATATGTGATCTCAAAAATAATTAACACATTGCGTAAAAAAGTACAAAAAATTATTAAACTATAAAAAAATAATAATAAATCAAAAATGTAAAAAAATATATAAAATTATGTATATAATAGGATGAATGGCAGGGTATCTGCTACAGTACGGAGGAGGGCGCTGTTGTCTGGATTATTCGCAATGCTTAATTAATAAATATTAAAAAATGAGAGTGGGAAATACATTTGTTAAAGTGAAAAAAATTATAATGGATGTTTAATTGACACTAATGAATGGATAAATCTATAGTTATATTAATAATTTCTATTAATGTAATTAACTAATGTACATAATTAAATTGTACCTAACTTTTAATAAATTTGAGACCTATAATACTATTTCTAAGTGTACAGGGTAATTATATTATCGATATTTAAATATTAAATCATCTTATATTGAGATATTGAGTTTAGTTTAGAAAAGTCAAATTAAATTATTTTGTATTAAATCTTAATAGATTGTCCCCCAGGGGGATACCTTCTTTAGGTATTCACGAGCTTCACAACCCCGGGGCACCTGAGTGATCTTTCTCTTTTCTATTTCCTCTTACTCCTCTCGTCTTCCTTTCAGCTTTGTTTCACTCTCGTTGTGGTTTCCTCTTCGGAGGTGAGGGCAATTCTGTATGAGCCGATGTCATCCTGCATATCGACTCATGCAGAATTGTAAACCACCCACGTGTTGGCCGTGCGTGGCGACCCGTGCCCCTGGAAAGGGGGATCCTGGCAGTTAAGGGAAACCAACACACTGCTTTGGCCTCTGCTTCAGGTAGACGGGAGGTGCATATTGGTCCCGTGTGTATCAATCGGCTGGTCAGCTGACTTTTGTCACTGGCTGTAGGGATCAAGCGAGCGAGCAACTACTAGTCATCTCGTTAAGGGTGAAGACTGACATAGGGTTGTCTTGTGACCGTATGGGCCCTGGTTAGCACTGATGCACGAATGTGCATCCCCTTGTTGGGCTCGATAGTGGGTGGTGCGGCCGGGGTCTGAATTGTCTTTTTTCTAACATGGATGGAAAAACTTCACTTCCTTCCACTTCTATCCTTCCCGGAGAGCAACAAACTGTGCAGAATTCTTCATTCATTCGATTTTTCATAATTAAACGCACTGATAGCCTCTCAGATAGTTCTTTCAAAAAAACCTCACCATTTCTTATAGTAAAAACATTTCAATCTGTTTTAGGGGATGGCCACTCTCTAAAACAATTACAGCCTGGGGATCTACTGGTTGAAGTTTCTTCAGCCATTCAGTCAAAACTTCTATCAAACTGTAATACAATAGGTACATTTTCTGTTTCTGTTCAAGCACATCAATCTCTAAATACTTGCTGTGGTGTAATATCTGAACCAGATCTGTTGTTTTCCACAAAATATGAACTTCTAACTAATTTAAAGGATTAAAATATAATAGATGTACGCCGTATAACAATCCGTAAAAATGGGCAGATAACTCCTACAAAACACATTATATTAACCTTCAATAGCCATATTTTACCTGATAGAATTAAAGCTGGATATCTGAACTGTCCAGTCCGTCCCTATATCCCTAATCCCATTCGTTGTTTTAAATGTCAGCGCTATGGACATACAAACACTAACTGCCGTGGCACTAAAACATGTGCACGATGTTCAGAAGTAGACCATGACGATAAAACATGTGAAAACGCAGAATGCTGCGCTAACTGCAAAGGTGACCATACAGCTTACTCCCGCTCTTGTCCAAACTGGATTTGCGAAAAAGAAATCATGACAGTTAAAATCACCCAAAAAGTCTCATATCCGGAAGCCCGCAAAATTGTTGAATCCCGAACACCATCAGTTGGAGTTTCCTACTCAAGTTCAATTAAACAACCTTTAAAATCTGTAAGACACATCAGCACCCAGACTGACGTGTCTATGTCACCAAATAATTCGACCAAAACACAATCAACAAACACCCCAATCAAAGAATCCACTGATATCTATCTTCCAAACAAATGTTTACCGAAAAAGTCAATGAACCCCAGACAAGAATTAATACATCTGTATCTACATCAAAAAAAAAATCCTAATCTCTCTGCATCAAATTGCCAGAAACCTAATACTAGTCATAAGCCTAAAGCAGTTGCATCCAATAAAAAAACCGTTAATCTTTCTACTTCTAACCTCCAAAAGACCAATTCTGCTCAAGCCATGAAACCAAATCAAAAGACAAACGAAAATAAGACCATTCGAGGTTCTCACCAATGGCAAACAGTCATAAAAAAACAACGTAAATCAAATCATGACCCATCTCTTGCTTTCTTGAAAGATCCCAAAAAGCTTAACAATTATGTGGAAGAGGCTATGGAAGAGACATATGACTCAAGTGAAGATGAAGGGGACACTGTTTTTGAAGAATATGTGCCTACTTGATCTTACCACTTACCTTTTTAATTTATGTATTTTTAAATATTGTCAAAAGTATCATTGTTTTTACCATTTTACTAATTCTTGTTACGTATCACTACTCTACTGTTCGTGTGATTTTAACTAATTTTTTTAAGCTTTTTATTTTATCTTATTGGCTGGTTATTATTATATTACAATTTTATATATCATTTTTTTGCTTTTACCTTTTTACTATGTCTATGTTAGGTTTTAAAGTGACTTTTACATTTTGCACCTTTTAAAGCTCACATTACTTTTACTTTTATTTTTATTTTCCTCTTTACCTTGTTCTTGGCGCAGCATGTCCCTAAAGGGACCTTGTGCCAAAAAAATATATACAACCAACCAACTTAATAGATTGTATGGTTTAATTTTTATGTTATCACATTACTCTGTTTTAATTCATTGATTTATATATTATTATCATTTTGACGATAATTATTTTTATTTTTCTCTTTTCATTTTGCTATCCAATTTTGTAGTTTTCATGTGTCTTGTTTTTGATGTTTTTTCTTTATTTGGTTTTGGTTTTGTGTGTGTTGGTAGTCCCAAATGTGTATTGTTTTGCTTTTTCATGGCAAATACGAAGATGAAACTGCACACTTCATTTGTAGTTCCAAAGTATTTGGGACCTGAAGATTCTGCTCTGGTTCTATAAATTCCATTTTTTCTATATTATTTTTTTATTTTTCCTTTCCATGTTATATATATGTACAGGCTGATTCTAAGTATTTTTTCGATAAAAGAGGGGTGACAGTACACTTCAAGACAAACAATATTAAATAGGAAACCAAGGGTTCCAAACGTTTTACTAAGGAGATGGCCGCCTTTAAAGTTTAGGGTCCAAAATTTCAAATAAACATAAAAAATGAGAAAATTGGTTGGTTGATTTGCGGTTTTCAGTAAAACCATTCGTTATGCGGTATTTTCTTAAAAATAAATTATAAACATTAATTTTGAAAAATACCGATAGAGGGCGCTTCAGACATTTCAGTAACGAAAAACTATTTTTTGCCGTTATTTTTTGCATCTCATTAAGTGGTTTCATAAACTTAGACTTAAACTTAAATTTTGAGCTCAAAATCTGAATTGTTGGGAGTGGTTAAGTAGAACAAACTGAACTGTGTTCAGAAAGTTCGAATTTCAAATGATTATAAAAAACGGAAAAAATGGTCGATTGATTTGCAGTTTTCACTAAAACTATTCTTTATGTCGATATTTTATGGAAAATGAATTATGCAGATAAATTTCAAACAATGCTGATAGAGGGCGCTTTAGATTTGAGTAACGAACAACTATTTTTTGCTGTTATTTTTTGCATCTGATTAAATGTTTTCGTAATGTTAGACTTAAACTTAAATTTTGAGTTCAATATCTGATTAGTTGGGAGTGGTTAACATTCCCACTGCCGCAACCGGATAAAAAAAATTACACCATGAGAGAAAACCCCTCTTTTATTAACATTTAATATAAATTGCAGAGAAAAAAAAATTACTATCTTACCCTTTTGCTCGGCGGTCAGGGGGATATGTAGCACAAACTGAACTGTATTCAGAGGGTTCAAATTTCAAATGACTATAAGAAACGGAAAAATTGGTCGATCCGTTTGCGGTTTAAAATAAAACTATTCTTTAAGGCAGTATCTTCTTGAAATTAAATTTTTAAGATTAATTTCAAACAATTCCCTTAAACTTCAGAGTAACCAACAATTAATTTTAACGTTGTTTTTTGTAATCTAATTATTATCTAATTAAATACTTGCAAAAGCTTATTAAATGTTTTCGAAATCTAAATTTAAAATTGAACTCAAATTCAGAATCGTTGGGAGAGGTTAAAAAGCGCTAACTGAAGTGCGTTCAGAAGTTGATATTTAACCCTCCTTCCCCCCTCGAACACAATTCAATTTTGCGCTACTTAAACACTCACAATCATTCAGAATTTGAGTTCAAACTTTAAGTCTAAGCCTTTGAAATCATTTAATGAGATTAAAAAGAATAACGGTTAAAAATAGTTGTATGCTACTCCAAAGTCTAAGGCGCCCTCTATCAGCATCTTGTGAAATTTGTCTTCAAATTTTATTTTGAAGAAAACATTTATTTAAAGAGAAGCTTTAGTCAAAACCGCAAACCTATTTTTCTTTTTTTTTTATAATCATTTGAAATTTGAACCCTCTGAACACAGTTTAGTTTGTGCTACTTAACCGCAACCAATCAGACTTTGAGCTCAAAATTTAAGTTTAAATCTAAGCTTACGAAACCATTGTACTATATTTTTAGTTAGACAAGTTTATTTATGAAAAAAATAAAAATGGAATAAAAATAGAGCTATATTCTATTACAAACTAATATAAATTTTATAGTTTGAAACTTTTGAAAATGAATGTTTTTAAATCCTTCTTTGACGCTAGTTTTGTCTTTTTTACAAAATTATATTTTTACATTATGCCAGTATTCGTACGCACTAAGAATTTTAAAATTATCAGTAGCTTTCATAATACAAAACACTAACATGAGCACCTTTCCTTTAAATTTGTAAAAACAATTTATTTAACTGTAAAGATGTGTGATTAACATCTTAATCGTGTTAAAAGATACAGAACTAAATCATACGCGTAATGTAACATAGTGTGTTATTATGCTGATTTCTTGCTACATTGCCTCCTAAATACATGATTAGATGAACTCGACAACCTACGTCATCCCAAATTAATTATTTTAATTATCGGATTTAGATCGCCGGAAAGTATTAATACTAAACGCTCTTCGGATTCAAAAAGGCAGAGAAAGTTGTTTACAGGTAAATGGTAAATAAACTAAGCTTCTGTTGTGCAGTATTTCCAGTAGGTTTAATAATTATTTCGATACATAGTAACGAGAAACAGCTTCTAACTTTTTTTTTAGTTGCTTTATTTTTTTTTCTAATAAATAAATATGTATTATGCAATAAATTTACATACATATTTTTTACGCATTTTCAGTTATGGGAAACTTTCATTATCTGAAACATTAACAGAAATTCATAACTTACAATCCGTAAGAACAAGTCTTTGATTAACATCTCAATAACTCTGCTAAAAGATACAACTAAATAATACGCGTAATCTAACCTAATGTGATATTATGCTGATTTCTTAGTATATTGCCTCCTAAACAGGTGATTAAATAAACTCGAAACCTGCGTCATCCCAACTTAATTATTTTAAATATCGGATTTAGATCACCGGAGAGTATTCATATTAAAAGTTCTCCAGATTCAATAGGGCAGATGTGGTGAGGAAAATTACACCGCATTGTACGCGAAAGATAGTGGTTAGTACAAACAAAATAATAATAAGATAATATCCCAATCCGCGTTGTGAGAGATTGAACTGGATATTACCAAATAAAAATTGTTTTCTTTTAAACTTACCAATAATTTAAATAAAGGAAAATCGCAATAGCTCAGACTCAACTTATTTAACGTTTAAATTAGCAAATTTAGGATTCTAATGGGTTACATAAAATTAACAAGATAAAAGAATTCTGATCGTTAATATTAAAGGTTATTAATCTATTAACTCGCTGAAAATAAATAGAGTAAAAGAAATCATGAAAAAAACACAAATACATATATACACTCAAACATTTATTTTCAAAACATATAAATGGTAAAATACCAATAACAAATAGTAAGATTCACCAATAAGAATATAATTTACTTACTGCACTTCATTCTTTTGTTTTAAATTCAACTTAAATAATGGATATTATTAAATGCTCACAGCACAATCCTTCAGGGCTGTTCGCCCCCCCCCCCAAAAAAAAAAATTCATTAGTTTTATTTTATTATTATTTTAGTTAATATTATCAATTAAAACTTAAATAGTGATTTTTTTTAATTAATGAAACACATAAAACAAAATATTTTTTAAAATGGCCTTATCACTTGGAAGGATTATAAAGAATATCTCACCATAACCACGGCGTCCAGCAGACTTGATAATCCTCTTAGATAGTCCTGTATGGTTATTAAAGTGTCTTTTTCCATAAACACACAACTCATTAATGTGAATGAAATTATTATTTTAGTTAATTTTATCAATTAAAGCTTAAATAGTGATTTTTTTTTATTAATGAAACACATAAAACAAAATATTTTTTAAAATGGCCTTATCACTTGGAAGAATTATAAAGAATATCTCACCATAACCACGGCATCCAGCAGACTTGATAATCCTCTTAGATAGTCCTGTATGGTTATTAAAGTGTCTTTTTCCATAAACACACAACTCATTAATGTGAATGTTATTCATTATTGTTCACAAAGTTACATATTGTTGAAAATCCGCGAATTTTTTTACATCATGTGCTAACTTAAAGTGTTTCGTTTGTATTGGAAAGTCGTGCATTAGTTTAATGTTCGGTTTTATTACATCTGTATATGTATATACATATATATGGTCTATTACATTTTTGGTACATTAAATTATATATATATATATAGGGTGGTCATAAATAAACTTTGCCGAAAGCTTTGGAGCTCTAGCGGCCAGTCCGCTTAACCGATCGAAATGAAATTTCAGATATAGCTATTCAAAGGTATGAGCTCGTTATTCTGTGAACGGCAACAAAATGGCGCTCACGGTTACGGTTATAGTTACAGAAACTCGAAAATTTCCAATCGCAATACCCATTTTTTTTTCATCGCAAAATGCTCAACACATGCGAAAACCCTAAAGAGTGTTGGAACCTTACGCAAGAAACGGACATGTTATGCACGCACAAAAAACCGTTCTGGGAATCTTCCCCCCCCCCCCCCATAGAAAACACTCGATTGGGGCACAAGGAGGAAATTTGTATATGACACAGAGTCAGTACTCTAACCTTTGATTACAATAAAGATCGGAGAAAATAAAACTTTTAATTTGATTACACATTTTCCGCATCGGTGCCATCACAATGCAATGTGTATTTGCCTGTGAGGGCGCCCATGTGGAAAATGTGTATTCAAAATAAAAGTTTTAGGTGCTCCATTTTAAGTTAGAGAATAATATTAAAAATAGTTAGAGCTGGATTTTATTACGAAATAATATAAATTTTATGGTTTGATACATTTCAAATTAAATAATTTTTAACCTGTTTGTGATGAGAGCCTTTAACGAAATTTTTAATATTTTGTCATCGATTTTTAAAAATAGAATTTGTACTTCAAAGAATCGAAGAAAATCTCTGGATAAATAAGGCTAATTTTACCGTAAAATTTTACTGATGGCGATAAACAAGGATTCCGAGAGCTTCATGCCGCACGTATAACGGTCACTCGTCCCCGAGGAGTTTATCCTTATTTTTGCTTGCTTTATTTGTATTTTACATGATATGACGGTTCCTTCGCATTAAGTGTTTCGAGAGATTTCACGTATTCTAATAACAGTAATTTCCTAAAAAACTTGTCACAGTATCTCACGAAAGATATTTCTTTTCCAAAAAAAAATATATATATCTCTTTAGAAAATTAATGGTGAAATGTACTTGAATGTCCTTGAAGCGTGCGAACCCTGTGATACTTGCATAAGGGTATTATATAAATAAACTTTGTTGCACGCTTTTCTCGCAATCGTTGTGCAAATACAACTAAAACTTTTTCTTAAAAATAAGTGGTGCATAAAATGTAACATTCGATTAAGAAATGATTGTCCCGACATCACGTTACACGCGACATAGAGCATATAAGGCTTTATTATCAGTATAAATATGTTTTTAGTGACTTATATGTATCTACTTCAAATGTGTTTAAATGTACCGAAAATCCGTTTTCAATAGAAGTATTTTTACAGTTTCTATATAAACATCAACTTCAATGACACTTTAGCAGCTCTAAAATATCTGCTGTGAAATGTAAATGTTAGTACGATATTGCTTTATTATAATAGGCAATTATATGCATACAACTTATTGTTGAATGTTTTTTAACGAATGTTTTAATGAATATTTTTTATTGAATTTGTAATTATTTTTCAAGACTGATCTAATAACTCTTGAAAATTTTATACGAAATACATATCCATTTAATAGTGTTTCAAAGTATCTTCTGGCTGCCGGTAATGCACTTATGTGCTCGGCTGTATAAGTTTCGGAAGCAACTTTTAAAGCCTTTATTCGGAATGTTCTTTAATGTAGCAATCACTGCTATCATAATAGCTTTGACATCCTTAAATCTTGTTCAAATAGGTCTTGTGCGAAAATTTAGGTAACCACCTCCGAAAATAATGCTCAGATTATTTGTGAGTACTCGATTAATCCATTCGGAGTTACATGCTCACAAACTTTCTGAATTGTTTCTTACGTGCATGCTGAATGCACCCATCGAAAGTTCATTTCATCTTCCATATTTGCAGCTGTCCCGAAAAGCGCTAAACAATTTAAAAGCATGTGAATGGGCTAGTGCTTATTCTCAGTAAACTTATTTCAACATTCTTGTTTTATAGCGATTTTGACCAATCTCAAGCGAAATTTAATGTTTACTTTCTGCTCAATATCAATTTTGAGAGTAAAAATTTTACCACTTGGTATTAATGTTGGTTTCAAACTCAGAATTTAGCTTCTGAAAGGTGCCAATGCCATTGGACCATGCACAGATAAATGGACATTTAAATACCATCAAGTGCTGACGATTTTTGGTTCTGGTCAGTCCAGGAAATTAACAGCCGCAACTTGATAAGACACGGGTTTAAGATTATCCTTTTCAGAAAGTATTGAGAAAATAGTACAAGTGTATTATATTTTAGGACTTGGATCTCTTATAATATAATAACATAAATAAAGCACTTAGCATTTTAATTTTAGCATTATTTGTAGGAATATTTTCAAATTTATCGGTTCTGATAAATTCAAGAAATCCCTTTAATCGAAAATAAAATACTTTAAAATATGCAAATTGTATATACATCTAAAAATCCATTCACAATTTTAAACACTATATTCCGCTGAATGCGGGAAATAATCGAAGCAAAAATGCTCATATTTATAAAAGTAGCAATATTTTTTAAGTTAAATTGTTTTGAAAACTTATAAATTTAGAAAATTAATCTGTTCTGCAAGACTTTCTTTTATTTAATTATTCATTTAATCATTTACTAAGTATTCTTTCATCACATACTTTGCAATATTATTTAAAACTGAAGAAATGGTTTCAAAAGTACTATGTCATCTTAAAAAAGCCTTTTTTCCATATAAAAATTCATTTCCATCTAAGATAAATTGTAATAAATGTTAATTTTAATTTTCTGACATTTTAAGACATACCTTATTAGGGATTTTTTTTTAAATAGAAATGTCGGTTATGTGCTTTCTTAAATACCTGAATCGCATTTTCTATGCTACTGAATCCTCTAAAGTATTTATGAAAACAAATGTAACAAATCATATAATACAATTATTGCTGCTTCATTTCTCCAAAGAAAACATGAACTAAGGTACCCCGATGATAAATTTTAGCATACGGAATTAGTTGATTTAATTACACAATTTTACTGCTTCCAACTGCAAATGATTTCTTACATGAAACTCATCTCTGTAAATGCTAAAGTTACTCCATAGACATGCTAATTAAAAGTGAATATTTTCAATGCAATTAAATACAGCATTTCCACATGGGTGGATTATTAATATAATGGTGTAGTTCATTAATTTCAAAGTTTCTAGTCTTTAGAAAGCTTAAGAATAATTTATCTTATGTCAATACATTATTTTATTTGATCTGTATAATAGATACTAAAATGTTTAATTCATTAAATATTTTCGTGAGATATGCATAATGTTTATCAAAAGTTGTTTGATTCAAATTCCAAAGAGATTTACGATTCGTAATGTAGTAACAAAATTAGCCATATTATAATTATTCACAAATCTATTTTATAAGAACCAAATGAATAAATACAAGTTTAAAAGGTGTTTAGGGTATTTTTTTTCAAAAAATTGATTAAATGTAAGTCAGTAAAATAATTAGTATATCTGTTCGATGACATAAATTTGCTGTTATATAGGAATTACACTTTTCCGCGTTTTTGTATACCAGCATAATAATAGAGAAGATATTGTATTCTTAATTCGCAGTATTTTTTCAATTAAATAAAATATCGTTTTCTCTAAGTTTATACTGGTGTGCAAAAAAGAGAAAAAGATCCATACTTATGTTATTGTTGATTTATGCAATTAAAATTACTAATTAGAAAACGGATTTTTTTCTTCAAATAGATAAATTATCTATAAGCAATATGAAAGAATAAAAGGTTGCGCTTTTCCAGTCTATTTTTAACTTGGCATGGTAAATTTGATCCATGCTTGCTTGACTATATAAGTTATGAATAAAGAGGATGGGTATATAGTATAACCAAATAACAATTGTAATTTGCAAGAAATATGCAGCAGTCTTTTTTTGCAAACAAGAAAATTTGTAGGAAGTTAAGCATGAAAAAACTGAAAATTCATAACAAGATTGCAGCAAGATATGCACATGCCGAAGCCACCATACTTTGAACTGGAAGCTAACATGCCGTGCAAGTTAAACTTTTGCTGTATCTAGGTTGTCACAATATGGGGAAAACGCAAAGATCCCCCCCAAAAAATAAACTTCCATCGTTAATTGAACTTCCATCAAATTGCTGTTTTCGCCGTTATTTATAACTAAAATTTTGAATGATTAGGGCGTTTAAAAAAGGAGAAAATGTCTTTTAAAATTTCCTTGTGAAACTTTCTCCCGTCAGTAATGAATCCGAGCTAAACTGGCGACAGTTGAAGTTTCACAATGAATGAAATGCCATTTTCCTTTTTATCAATACTTTAATGACTTCCCTAGCTTGCTTTAAACTTACCATTTTAAACCCTATTTATGTCATCTTTGTTTTCCTGTTCGTAGAAAAACGCATCAAAGCTTCTGCGTTCAAAGCTTTTAGCTTCATTCACTTCAAATCATGTTTTAAACAGGTTTCGTGGAAAAAAAAAAAAAAAAAAACATTTTGCGTGATTTGACATTTTTCAAGCTTACGGTTGATTTTTCCAGCTCTTGAATTTCTAAGCATGCATTACCGAAGTAAACTAAATGAAAAATCCAACTTCATTCAAGTAAGTATGTTTACTGAAAAGTATGAATGTGTTTTTGGATGTTAGACATCTTAATTTTAAAATTAGCAACTATTTCAATAAAAAAATGACCTCTTTAGCTGTTTCTTTTTTTATATACATTTAATTATGACATAGCTTTTAATTCATTGCAGTTAAAAAAATTCCCAGGAATAATGCGGGTTAATAAAATATATGGTAATTCTTTCCATCTTTTTTTATGCACTTCCAATTTTCTTACATGAAAAGTTTATAATAGGTAAATCGGTTGACAAGACTAAATGAAATTTGAACATACACCTCACTGCAGGAATCTTGGTTTTTCAAATAGCTCAAATAGAATGTAATATATAGTGATTATTCATATTGTTTTTACTTCTTTGCTTATAAAATGGGAATATAAAAAAAGCTTCGCTCATGAGAAAAAGGGTGATAGATGCTGTTGTTATTTTAGTTTGTCTTCTAATATATTATTGAATTTCTGTTTAAGACTATGTAAGTTTTAATAGTTGTTTTGTTTTATTTTTAACTAAACTACATGTCTCAGATTAAAATCAAATTTCAAATTCTTTTTATTGCTTATAGGCGTTAATGTCAACATAGTGAAAACAAGTGTCTTTTTCACTATGTTGGCATTAACGCCTATAAACAATTAAAAGAATTTGAAATTTGATTTTCATCTGAAATATTGTATTCAAGGGGACTTTTCTCTCTAAAAATAATTTCCATGCACTAAACTACATGTCTTCATTTTGATATTTTTGATTATAAAGAACTTTTTTTTTAATTATTTGCATTTTATTAACATCAAACTAAACGTAAAGTTGGTCATATCGTGAACCAAATACAAACCCGTAATTCAATTGCTGCCCAAACTAAAAACTTTTAAAATACTAGACGAGACTTATCTGCTGGATAAGTACACGTTTCCTATCTGAGGCTGCATCGCACAACTGCTATTGGCAGCATAAAACTAGGAAAATCGACCATTCGCACAATTTCACTTTTTAACATTTTTCCAACAAAGTTGAAAATTATTTATCAGTTCGGTTTGCATGCAATTCATTAGTGATTTTTAGAGTCACGTAGGCATGTTTCTTATTCTGTATGACGTATGCATACACTAACAAGTCATTTACTTGGACCCTTAAGAACTGAATACATTATGGCATTCGGAGATGAACCTTTGCAGAGTATTTTGATGACATTACGCTTTTTCAAATCTATTGAAATTAATATTAATCACTGAATTTCACTTTAAGGTTATTACGATAAAATAGGGCATCAAGGTATTGTACTTTATTTATATGAACACACAAAAGAAATCTGTTACAGTACTGTCTTTGATTACTAATTGCTGGAAGTGTGGTTTTAGATTCAACACGTGCTTTTATACTTAACATTTTCTTTTTCATTTTTCTCGTTATATGTAAAGTCTATACCTTGTATACAGAGCTGTTCCAAAAAATCCATTTACCATTTTCCTCATAAGTGGACGTTGCTGAAGGGGAATTCACAAATGAAGTACACATGGTTTGAACATTATTCTTAACCAAATTATATGTTGACATGCACAGTTATTTCATACAAATCTGTATATCATATACAGGTATTCTCGAAGAATTTGGATTTTTTTTCGACTGTAGATGGGAAGAGATGGAACTTAGTTTTCAAATGTATTATGATTTTCCATATGGTTCAACTAGATGTAATATTTTAATTTATTAAACTGTGGAGCTTTGTTATATTATTCTGAATGTGCTCGAATATGTTTCATTATCTATGCTTGACGCATGTTTTTTTTCTCTCTTATTTTATAATCCTGTTATTTAATAGTTTTGCAAGCATTTTGACTTAATCAGTGACAGGATGAACTCATTGACATGAACTCATCCATTATAAATTTTTATCATATTTCTTTGTGGTATCATGTTTACACTGAAAACAATATTCTGTAAAATTATTAAAATGTTACTCGGAAACTGGGATTCCAAGAACTTTTTTATGTAATTGAAACAAACAAACAACAAAAATAACAACAACAAAAAAACATGCGACACATATAGATTTTTCCCTGCAAAAAAAAAGAAACCTATAAGGTTACGGAGAACATTTTGGGGGAAACAGGGATGCCTAGAACTTAGACAATGCTGATTGATACCAGTGTTATAGATAAAACTTCAGTAAGACTACTCTTATTTTAATACAGTACATACTAAAGCAACAGATTTCTATAGCTTTACATAAACTAGTTTTGTAGATTTATTCTTTTTTGTACAGTGTACAGATAACAGATAATAGTTTTAGAAAGATTTCCATTATTTTACATCAGTAAAATTGCAGTATTTTTTAACAATGTAAAAGAATGTACCACAGTATTTGTTTATTATATCTGCATAAAATATTTTTTTTAAAAACGTTCTTATTATTCATATTTTAATTCTTAAAGAAAGTGGCTTGTCGAAAATTTTCGCACAAGTACTTCGGATGAACCACTTGTTGCTCCCAGTAAGTATAATTTTCCTCGTAGTAACAACGAAAATAGATTTCTTATCATTTCTGCCCTGGCATCAATGAATATTTTCACAGCTTTATAGTTGCATAGCATAAAATAAATAGTGTTGCAGCGTATATGGGGTTCTTTTGATCTTATGGTTAGGGAACTTCAAACTCTTGTCTCTTAGAAAAGTAGAAAATAATTTATTTACAGATCTTCAGAACAACAGAGTCTTCGAAACTCACAAATATTGCTAGATATTCAAAAAGTCCTTCCGGCAATGCCGGGAGGAAGAGGTAGCTTTCATATACTTATATATTTATTTATTTATTTTAAGGTAAGTTACATTGTTCAAAAATACTAAGCTCAAATTAGTGGAAATAATCTTATAAAATTAATGATTTTATAAGATTGAATACTAGTTTTTGTAAAGATTGAATATTAATAGGAATTTTTAGAAATTAGCCATCTTTTATTCAACCTGGTTTTATTTTAAGCGATTTAGAGAGTCACCAAATTCCACGATATCATAAAGTGTATGCCATTTTAAACCAACATTGAGGATCGTTCAGATCAGACCGTTTCAAAATGTCAGCCATAAGCAAAATTCAAACTGCTATAACTCAATCATTTTTTAAGGTATAGAAAAAATAAAAAGTGTTCTGGAATTGTTGTTTTAAGTTCTAACACGTAAAAGAAAAAAATTTTCAACTTTTAATTTTTTTGCATTTAATTTTAAATTTTAAATTTTTTAAAAAATTTAAAATGACCACCATTTTGAAACAAAATGGTGGATGATGCTGGCCAACGAACTCGGTCGAGACATTTGTATGTACTATGCACATACCAAGTTTCATTGAAATCGGTTCATAAATACGCGTGTTATCATGTGACAAAATCAGATCGTTTCAAAATGTCAGACATAAGAAAAATTCAAAGTGCTATAACTCAATCATTTTTAAGATATAGACAAAATAAAAAGTGTTCTGGAATTGTTGTTTTAAGTTCTAACACGTAAAAGAAAAATATTTTTCAACTTTTAATTATTTCGCATTTAATTTTAAATTTTATTTTTTTTTAAATTTAAAATGGCCGATATTTTGAAACAAAATGGCGGATGATGCTGACCAACGAACTCGGTCGAGACATTTGTATGTACTATGTACATACCAAGTTTCATTCAAATCGGTTCATAAATACGTTAGTTATCGCATGACAAATATCAGATATATATATATATATATATATATATATATATATATAAATATATATGGTTATATATGTATATATATATATATATATATATATGTCAACATTTGAACGGAAGGTGGTTTTGGGGTCTGGGGGTCAAGATCGGTGAAAATATACCAAAATTTTCTGGAAGTGCTTTCCTCCGGACGGCTGCAGTAGGTAGCTTTTTACTTTTTGTAATGAAAGCTACCTAAAATAACTGCTCAAATCTATCGTACAAGAATAGCTTTAGATCCCAGAGACTCTTTATAGAACGTCTCAACACTTAATAACATTCAAAGCAACTTAAATGAAACTCAAGCAAACTTGCTAACAAACGCCTTGTTCACTCAATGACTGACTGGTAAATAATAACCACAGCTCGCATCGCTTCTCTTCTTATATAGGCTCGCAGCATGTGCTGGAAATTTCTAGAACCTACTCGAAAAATCCACGGAACAACAACCAATGTATCAGTATATCTAAAGGGGGGTTACCATTGAGAGGGAAGGGTTACCATCGCCAACAATCGCCAAGTTTGTCGCCAACTTGCCGATATATCGCAAAATTTGGCGACCACAATTAGTCGCCAAAAGTGACGCCAACTTGGCGATATCTTTAATATTTCGCCAATCTGTTGTAGACATACACTGAAAATATTAGACAAGTTTGCTTGATAACAGAGACAATGTAACAAAAACTAATATTAATAAAGGAATGGAGCTTAATAAGATTATTTACATTATTTTCCAGTACAAACACTAACTATTTACAAAATTCGTAACACTACCCCCTCCACAAAGACTGCACGTCCCGGGCAGTGCAATCCTTGAGTTAGAGGAAAACACTTAAAATAAATAAACAAATAAATAAATAAATAAATAATAAGAATAATAAGATTTACATAAATAAGAACTAATTACTATTTACATATTTACAAAAAAAAAGTGACTTTCATGACCATGGTCTGAAATTCCAGTTTTGGATTTCTAATCATTTTGGCCAAAATAAGGGGGTATCCGGTTATAATGTACGAGCTTGGGCTTGATGTGTGGCGATTTTCGTATGCGAACGACGACGTCATTCAGCCTGTTGACGACTGTGTAAGGACCGTCCCAGTTTCTTTGTAGTTATGGCGACAGTCCCTTACGACGTATGAGATTCCACAGCCAAACTTTGTCACCTTCGTTGAACTCATGTCCAGTTGCCTTTGTGTCGTACCGTGTCTTCATCTTTTCCGATGCCAGTCCGATTCGGTTCCTCGCTAGACGATGAATCTCCTCAATCCGTGCCTGGAGTCCATCCACGTATTCTTCAGGCGACAAAGGAGCGTCAGGAGGACGGCCAAACAAAAGATCCGCAGGCAGACGAAGATCACGACCAAAGAGCATTTGAGAAGGGGAGTAACCAGTGGCCTCATGAGTGGCACTCCTGTAGGCAAGCAGGAAAAGAGGCAATTTCTTGTCCCAGTCCTGTTGGTCTCTGGACACCAGGAGAGAGAGGCTATTTAGGATGGTACGATTGAACCGCTCCACCATGCCCTCCGATTGAGGGTGTAGAGGTGTTGTTCGAGTTTTGTCCATGCCGAGTAGTTCACACATTTCCTTGAACACAGCCGAATCAAAATTTCTTCCTTGATCGGAATGTATTTGAAGAGGAACTCCGTATCTGGAAACCCAGTGTTGAATCAGTATGTCTGCTACGGTTACCGCCTCTTGATTAGGAGTGGTGTAGGCTTCAGGCCACTTAGTGAAGTAGTCCATGACAACGAGGATGTACTTATTGCCATCAGATGTTCTAGGAAGTGGACCCAGGATGTCTAGGGCAATTCGTTCGAAAGGAGCTCCTACATTATAACGTTGCAATCGTCCACGGGTGCGCCTCCTAGGACCTTTACGAGCTACACAGGTGTCACAAGCTCGACACCACTTCTCCACGTCACTGCGAACATTATTCCAGTAGAAACGCTCTCGAACCTTTTGCAGGGTCTTCATTACACCAAAATGACCTCCTGTGGGACTACCATGCAGTTCTTGAAGGACCATAGAAATTCTCGACTTAGGGAGTAGTAGTTGACTTCTACATGTCTTTCCATCGTCAGACTCCCATTTTCGGTACAAGATACCGTTCTTCAAATGTAGGGAATCCCAGAGAGACCAATAACGTTTAGTCGTAGGATGGTAATGGGCCATGTCTTGCCAGCTGGGCTTCCTGTTGGACTCCTCTTTCAGCTCTAGAATTGGCTTAATTTCAGGATCAGCAAGTTGATCTTTACGCAGGCTCTCGTCACTCCACGGATCTTGCGATGATGTAGACCCAGTTGTAACTTGTCTTACTATAGGACCTTTGACATTAAATTTCTTCTCAACCCGGTCGCAGTATCTACAATTTGCTGAGCAGGGCCTTCTTGAGAGAGCATCTGCATTTCCATGTGATGAGCCTTTTCGATGGCGTATCTCAATATCGTACTCTTGAAGCTTTTGTATCCACCTGGCTATCTGGCCTTCAGGGTTCTTAAAATTCAATAGCCAAGTTAGAGAAGCATGATCAGTTCGGATCAGGAATTTTCGACCGTAAAGATAGTGATGAAAGTGGTCTACGGCTTTCACTACAGCAGGAAGCTCTTTTTTTGTTACGCAGTAGTTCCGCTCGTCCTTTGACAAGCACTTGCTGAAATAGGCGATAACACGCTCCTGGCCGTCGATTTCCTGGGACAGTACAGCGCCAATGCTTTCGTTACTTGCATCCGTATCAAGTATAAACTGTTTATCGATTTGAGGATACGACAGAATTGGAGTGGATGTCAAGGCCTCCTTAAGCTTTTCGAAAGCAGCGTCACATTCCTGTGTCCACATAAATTTTTGATTGGCTTCTGTTAATTTATGAAGTGGTCTTGCAATCATCGAGAAGCCTTTGACGAATTTTCTGTAATAGGTGCATAATCCTAGAAAACTTCAAAGCTGGTGAACATCTGCTGGACGATTCCAATTTTTCACAGCCGATATCTTCTCTGGATCAGTCCAAACTCCTTCCGTCGAAATGATGTGTCCAAGGTATGCGACTTCATTGCGAAACAAGCTGCATTTCGAAGGGCTTAACTTCAAATTAGCTTCCTTTAATTTTTGTAGCACCCGCCTGAGATTGTTTAGATGTTCATCAAAAGATTTTCCTATGATTACGATATCATCTAAATAAACAAGACATGCTTCATATGACAGCCCCCGGAGAACCGTTTTCATAAGCCGTTCGAAAGTTGCAGGTGCGTTACACAGACCAAAAGGCATTACCTTGAACTCCCATAATCCTTGTCCCGTTGTAAAGGCAGTCTTCTCGCGGTCGTCCGGATGGATCTCTACCTGCCAGTAACCACTCTTCAGATCCAGAGTCGAGAACCAAGTGTTGCCCGCAAGTGTGTCGAGAGTGTCGTCGATCCTTGGTAGAGGGTAACTATCCTTTTTAGTGACGTCATTCAGTCGGCGGTAGTCTACACAAAATCTTGTAGAACCATCCTTCTTTCTTACTAATACAATCGGAGACGCCCATGGACTTGTTGATGGTTCGATGACGTCATTTTCTTCCATATCTTTATATAAATTCTGCACCTCTTCTTGCTTGGCAAAAGGTAATCGTCTAGGGTGCTGTTTAATAGGAGAGTGATCTCCCGTGTCAATTCGGTGTTGTGCCATTTTAGTTCGTCCAAAGTCTTCAGATGTTTGGGAAAATAAACTTTGGAATTCTCTAATTAAATTTTCCGCAGCTTCCATCTGTTTTGGATCTAAGTCTGTATTTTGTAACAAATCCTTGACTAAATTATCTGAAGATTTCTCAGAGTGACTGGAATTTTGACTTATGCACGTCTTAGAAGCACACGATGCTATCACCTCTCCTTTCTTGATAGTCTTCGTCTTATCACTGATGTTAGCAATTCTGACTGGAATGATCTTCTTCGAGAGGTCCACTACATATGAAGCCACCAATACTCCTGCCTGTTTCTATTGTCTTCGGGATAATCTGTATGGCCAAATCGATAATTAGCTTCATTTTTTATTACAGCAGGAACTAAAAATTCTGTTCTTGGATCTAGATGGATGTCTTCTTTGGCTATTACTATTTGTTTGCATTCAATTTCGTTATTTAATCCAAAAAGACTTATTTCTTAAAATTTTGAGAGCATTTTGTTATTTTTGAAATCAAGCTTGAAGCCAAACTTCTTCAGAAAATCTAGCCCGATTAAGCAAGGGTCTGTTATGTCAGCCACATATGCCGTATGGTAATATTTCGTTCCTCCAAAGTGTATGGTTAAATTGGCCTTTCCATATATGCCAATATTGTCGCCCATCACAGTTTGCAGAGTAACGTATGGTGGAGTTCAGATGAGTTTACATCTCAATTTTCGAGCCAAATCTTCTCTTATTATTGTCACATTGGCTCCTGTATCGACAATCATACGGCACTGAATTCCGTTAATAAAGCCTATCACATATAATTCGTTATCACCGCCGCTCATTTTTGATATCTAGAGGATCTTCAGATGGGGCTTTTCATTCTCTGGCAACCTCCGCCCCGCGAGATGGCCAAAATTTAGTTTCCCTGCTGATTGTTTGAATTTATCTCACGTTCGTGGATTTTGGGGCAATTTCTTCGGAGATGTCCTGTATCACCACATTCCCAGCACGTGAGATTCTGTTTTCTTGAACTTGTTCTTCCGTATTTCAAAGCTTCAAGCTCTTGATTTATTTTCCTAATTTCTTTCAAGACGTCGATTTCAGTGTCTGAGCTTTTGTTCACCGTTGCCCCTCGGACTGAATGACGATCTCTTCGGCTGGCTTGTGTAGCTGCTTCCAACTTTAAGGGATATAGTAGTGCAGCCTTTAAATCCTGTACATCTGCCATTCGTAACGCTCTCTGCACTTCTGGATCTTTTATTCCGTCTACAAAGTCCGTCTACTAGAGCATTTCCCGTACATTTGTTGGACAGTCAATAAATGCTAAATTTTCAAGCCCTTCAATTTCCGAGGCAAACTCTTGATGAGTTTCACTCGATTTTTGATGGCGGCTCTTCATTTGTATTCTCGTATAATCCTTGAAGAATTTTTCGCCGAATCTCATTTCAAGTGCACAACTTAGAGTCTCAAATTTGAGTTGCGTCATATCGGGCAATGTTTGCAGCACGTCGGCGGCTTCTCCTCTTAAAGATGCTGCCAGTTGACAAGCTTTCACCTCGTCACTCCATTTGTTCGCTTCGGCCACAATGGTGAATTGGGTCTTGTAAACTTGCCAGGAACTCTTTCCGTCGTATGTCGACAGCTTGATGTGTACGGGAGCAGCAGGCGGATTCCTAAATTCTTCATAATTACCACTGCAGGCTGATAGTTTCTTCTCAAGATCTTGTACTTTTTTATTTAGCTTTTCATCTACTTCACCTAGTATTTTCTCTTCAACGTTACTAACTTCATTCTGAATTTTCCCTTCTACTTCCTCTATTTTCTCTTCTACCGAGCCTATTCTTCTCTCTACCGATGAGAACTTTTCTTCCAAAGTTTTCTTCATTTCTTCTTGGCTTTTATTAACTTCCTCCTTTATTTCTTCCATTCTCTCTTGGCTTCTTTTCATTTCTCCAGTCAACTCTTCTTGGCCTTTATTCATCTTTTCCGCCAACTCTTCTTGGCCTTTAATCATCTTTTCCGCCAACTCCCCTTGGCCTTTATCCATTTTATTTGATAATCCATTAATAGCTTTCAACAACTCATTCAGTTGCTCTTCCGTTGCTCTCGTTTTCGCCATAAGATTCCAAATTCTGACACCAAATGTTGCAGCGTATATGGGGTTCTTTTGATCTTATGGTTAGAGAACTTCAAACTCTTGTCTCTTAGAAAAGTAGAAAATAATTTATTTACAGATCTTCAGAACAACAGAGTCTTCGAAACTCACAAATAGTGCTAGATATTCAAAAATAACTGCTCAAATCTATCGTACAAGAATACCTTTAGATCCCAGAGACTCTTTATACAACGTCTCAACACTTAATAACATTCAAAACAACATAAATTAAACTCAAGCAAACTTGCTAACAAACGCCTTGTTCACTCAATGACTGACTGGTAAATAATAACCACAGCTCGCATCGCTTCTCTTCTTATATAGGCTCGCAGCATGTGCTGGAAATTTCTAGAATCTACTCGAAAAATCCACGGAACAACAACCAATGTATCAGTGTATCTAAAGGGGGGTTACCATTGAGAGGGAAGAGTTACCATCGCCAACAATCGCCAACAATCGCCAAGTTTGTCGCCAACTTGCCGATATATCGCAAAATTTGGCGACCACAATTAGTCGCCAAAAGTGACGCCAAATTGGCGATATCTTTATTATTTCGCCAATCTGCCGTAGACATACACTGAAAATAATGGACAAGTTTGCTTGATAACAGAGACAATGTAACAAAAACTAATATTAGTAAAGAAATGGAGCTTAATAAGATTATTTACATTATTTTACAGTACAAACACTAACTATTTACAAAATTCGTAACAATAGGAAAAACCTTAACAAACAATGCAGATTCTCATTTAGATGAACGCTTCAATACATTAATTTTAAATGTATTGTTACGTAAATAAGTTATTGTTACTAAATATTTATTAAAAGAAGTGATACTACATGTTATTCAGATTTTATATATAATTATATATATCAGATATATTATATATATCAGAATTTTATATATATCAGAATTTTGAATATAATAATAATAATAATAATAATATATAATGTATAATAATATATAATATATAATAATAATAATAATAATAATAATAATAATATATAATATATAATAATAATAATAATAAAAATAATAATAATAATAATAATAATGATAATAACATGATTTTTGGAAATTTCATTCAAAATTCTATAGGCCATACATATGTGCATCTTAAAATTAATAAAAAATATTTGTTACACACCTAAATAATATTTAAATACCTAAGAGTTTAATCATATTCCTAATTTAGAAAATCTATTGTATACATGAAAATAAATTAAATGCATTTTTTTTATGTGAAAGTCCTTGTTCATTAGAAAATTTCCAAATGCAAATGTTGTGTAATATGTAATTCAATATTACTATAACCCGTGCATTTAATGACGATTATTTTGAACAATCAACAAAATTCAGTTTCTCAATATATTCTTATTTGCCTGCCAGCATCCATTTTTTCTATAGCGATTTGGTGATGATAAACAATAAATTACAGCACGCACCATTAAGTAATTGAATACCAACAATAAAGGGAAATATTAATATGAAAGAAATCATATTCCCATGAGAACATATGTTTCTACTATGAATGTTTCTTCTAGTTTCAGTTATTAGGTAAACAATCCTTTTCCATTCGCTTTCGCAAAATACAAGAGTAAAAATTGGTTTTACTCAGTTTTGATAAATGATCTTAATATCATTGTAAGCATGCGTTAGAACCAATTTTTTTACCTAGAATAGAACTATTTTCCTTACATCGAACCAAAGATTAGTAATTCATTTAATTTCTTTTATCTTTTATTTTTAGTTTATGAGTATCTTTCAAAATACACCATGTGAAAATGCATGTTCATTAAAAAATTTCCGAATGCAAATGTTGTGCAATGTAGAATTCAATGTTATTTTAACCTGTGCTTTAATGAAAATTATTTTTGCAGAAACAACAAAATGGAGTTTACCAAAATATTCTTAATTGCTGTCTAGCATTCATTTATTTTCTATAGCGAATTGGTGATGCTTAACATAATAAATTATAGCGCGCACTATTAAGTAACTGAATACCAACAATAAAGGGAAATATTAATATGAAAGAAATAATATTCCCATAAGAACATGTGTTCCTCCTATGAATGTTTCTTGTAGTTTCAGTTGTTAGGTAAACAATCTTTTTCCATTCGCTTTCGCTAAAAACAAGAGTAAAAATTGGTTTTACTCTGTTTTGATAAATGATCTTAATACAATTGTAAGCACGCGTTAGAACCAGCTTCTTTACGTAGAATAGAACTATTTTCATTACATCGAACCAAAGATTAGTAATTCATTTAATTTTCTTTTATCTTTCTTTTATCTTTTATCTTTAGTTTATGAGTATCTTTCAAAAAACACCATGTGAAAATGCATGTTTATTAAAAAATTTCCAAAAGCAAATGTTGTGTCATGTAGAATTCAATATTTAACCTGTGCTTTAATGACAATTATTTTTACAGAAACAACAAAATACAGTTTACGAAAATAATCTTAATTGCTGTCTAGCATTCATTTATTTTCTATAGCGAATTGGTGATGCTTAACATAATAAATTCTAGCACGCACCATTAAGTAACTGAATACCAACAATAAAGGGAAATATTAATATGAAAGAAATCATATTCTCATAAGAACATTTGTTACTCCTATGAATGTTTCTTGTAGTTTCAGTTAAACAATCTTTTTCCATTCGCTTTCGCTAAAATAAGAGTAAAAATTGGTTTTACTCTGTTTTGATAAATGATCTTAATACCATTGTAAGCACGCGTTAGAACCAGTTTCTTTACCTGGAATAGAACTATTTTTCTTACATCGAACCAAAGATTAGTAATTCATTCAATTTTCTTTTATCAATAAGTTTATCAGTATCTTTCAAAAAACACCATGTGAAAATGCATGTTCATTAAAAAATTTCCAAATGCAAATGTTGTGTAATGTAGACTTTAACCTGTGCTTTAATGACAATTATTTTTGCAGAAACAACAAAATACAGTTTACCAAAATATTCTTAATTGCTGTTTAGCATTCAATTATTTTCTATAGCGAATTGGTGATGCTTAACATAATAAATTATAGCACGCACTATTAAGTAACTGAATACCAACAATAAAGGGAAATATTAATATGAAAGAAATCATATTCTCATAAGAACATGTGTTACACCTATGAATGTTTCTTGTAGTTTCAGTTGTTAGGTAAACAATCTTTTTCCATTAGCTTCCGCTAAAAACAAGAATAAAAATTGGTTTTACTCTGTTTTGATAAATGATCTTAATACCATTGTCAGCAGGCGTTAGAACTACTTTCCTTACCTAGAACAGAACTATTTTCATTACATCGAACCAAAGATTAGTACTTCATTTAATTTTCCTTTATCAATAAGTTTATAAGTATCTTTCAAAAAACAACAAGTACAATAGAATCTCGATTATTCGAAGTAATTGGAACCGAACCTACTTCGGATAATCGAGAATTCATCAATAATCATCTAATTTAATAGGTAGTATTGACACAGAGCTGTTATTATAGCTTATTTTAACTGCTTAATATTAAATTAAAATTATAAATGAAAATAAATTTATTTCTGAAACAAAAACTGCTGTGATGAAAATTTGTCTGTTCTTGAGATGAAAAAAGAGGTTGAGTTCTTTGTACTTACTTACAATCAGAGGGTTCAATAACATTCAAATATTCTGGTCTCGGCAGCATCTTCCAAATTTCGAAATGGGGTGTGTTTTTGTTTAGATCAGGTACGTTTAAACGTGGGAAAGAATACACTCATAGCAAGAATTGAAAAGAGTATAGGAATTCTAAGAAAGGGAATTCCAAAATATTTATCTGCACTCGTAGTTATGAAAGGACGGCTTGCATACAAAAGGAATGTGGGAAACACCCCCTTAAAAATGCATATTTCTTAAGGAATTTTGCTTATTTGATTGTAGAAAGTTAAAAAAAGTGCTCAAGAAACGGGGTTTGACTTCAGTTAACGGGGAGTTTCGATTATTCGAGGTTCAGATAATCGAGGTTCTACTATACTATTTATCTCAGTTTAGATCTTCCGCAAAATGCATTAATTGTATTTGGATTCTTTATTTCAACTGGAAAAAGAAATTACCCGACAATTAGGTCGAATTGATAATACTTAAATATGTATTTTATTTCTTCGGAGGAAAACATACTGAAATTGGAATAATAATAGTAGTAAAATCAACATCCGACAGTTTTATGTCTACATCTTTAAACTACAATACTTTATATGTATAAAAATACAACAAATAATTAAAATTTGATTTATCCTAATAATTTAATGAAAATGAAAAAGAAACAGTAATGTTACTTTCAGTATGTTTTTCCAGTAATATAATTATATAATTAATTAATATTTATACTAAAATATAAAAACTTGACAAATGAATATTCATTAATCCAGAAAAAATTTAAATGACATTTTTTTAAGAAGTACAGTAAACACCTTCTAATTCGGCACGATTTTTACTTGAAGTATGCCGGATTACGAAATTTTCGGGTTTACAGGATGGTTATTGGAAAAAAGACATAGAAAACAGAATTAAACAAAATAATTTTTTATTCCTTAAACAGCTTGAATATGTTACAAAATTAATGAATAATATAAAGTAAAACATATCTGCATAACAATAAGATGAAAACATTGTTAAATGCAAAATAAACAGTATTTAGTATTTTATTCCAGCTTATAAAAGTAATTTAGGGAATATTTTCTTTATATTAAGAACATTAATGAAAACAGAGCCTATTATTTTGCTTCTTATTTATAGCAATAACGAAAAAAGCATTAATAATAGCATGATTTGGGATATTTGTGCTTAGATTGAACACATGTTGTTTATAAGAAATGGATATTTGATTTTCCTTGTTATTTATGCTTGCTGTTTCGTGAGTTAATCGCCCAAATAAAGCTTCATTATATTCAATAGAGTAAAACTACTGCATAAAATAAAATTGTTTTATAAGCAGAAATTCCGTATATAATGTACATACGTTTTTTAAATGTATGCAAAATAGCTCATTTAAAAATTACATAATTTGAAACATTGAAGATATGTTATATTCAGATGTTATATTCTAGATATTATGCTAATTCGATGATTAACAGTTAAATATATGATATTTTTAAAATGGATAAGCTTATCAATTATTAAAATATTTTTTTTAGGTATTATGCTGCCGTTTCAGGAAAAAAAACTATTTCTGAATTTTTTTTCAACTTTGATGTAGAGTAAAATAAAGACAAGAGTGGATAACAAAACTGTTTTATTATCAGCAGACAAGAGTAAGAAAAGTTACTTTTTGACAAGAATTACTGCAATATATGAAAATTTGTTATACCGGTCGATACATTTACACTGCCACTTTATAGAAATTTGGCTACAGCGTCTAGAGAATGTATCTTCATAATGTTTTAGAGATTTTCATTGGAATACGTTGTAATCCCAGATATGTCGTTGCCATGTGACGAACAAAAAGCATTAACGAGCGATTTTTTCTTCAAACTTTGACGTAAAGTAGAATCAAGGGAAAAGTGGAAAACAAAACTGATTTATTTCTAGAAGACAAGATCAATCAAAAATATATTTTCTCACAATTATTGAAATAAAAAAGACGTTTGTTATACTGGTCGATGCATTGACATGACCACGTCATAAAATTTGGCTCCAGCGTTATGGCAATATTCTCCCTCTGTTTTCGGTCTACTGGGAACGGTGGCAAATAGAATGAATCCGACTACTGACGTTCGAAAATAAGTCGAGACTACTCTCAGGTTCATATTCGAATATTATATTTCTCTCATGTTATAAATTTGCAAGGTTTTTATTTCATGCATTTTATTTGTTAAATTTGAAATACTGAGAAATAAAGTAGAAACCAACTCACATTCGTGGTCGTACGCAAATTTTACAGTAATTTCAACATTGCTTCTAAAAATGTTCCAGAAGGAAATAGAAGAAAATAGAGATGTTTTGTTACTCCATTATGGTGGTGAATAAACATATTCAATCAGCTACATAGCAGTCCTCCATTGTATTTGTAGAAGATATAAGTTAGACGAAACTAACTAATATGAGCGGCAAAAAGACCGACACGTGACTACTGCAGGGTTAAAAAAATTCACACTTTTAAATGGTTCAATTAACAATTATTTGAGTACATTTAAAAGTATCACATTGCCGTTTTAAAGGGGGGATAGTATTTATGACTGTTTTTTTTAACTTACGACAAAGAGCAAAATTAAAACAAGTGTGAATATTAAAATTGTTTTAATACTAGGAGTCAAGAAAAAGCATGGCAATTTTTTTTCTTATGTTTACAGCAGTAAATAAGACATGTGTTACACTGGTGGATGTATTTTCACTGCTTTATTCATAGAAAATTGACACTAGTTTCTTTAAAATATGTTTTCACAGTGTTTTAAAGATTTTCATTGAAATACGTTGTCATTCCATATCTACTTCATCTCTCAAAAATGTCACAGTTACTCGATTTCAGGCCGAACCTACTGTCAATCAGCTTCTTCCTGTCTTTCGATGGGAAGTATTCGATTATTAGGAATACAACCTATACCTTGTTATTAGTGACTTTTTCTATATTCGAAAACTAATGATAAGTCTAGTCCTATAAGTGTGCGGACCGTAATAATCCGTTCATTAAGCTCCATGTTTTATTGCAATATAACCAATAAATAAGATAGTACAATTTTATATATTTCATGAATTTTCAATGCATTTTAGAATGAGTAATACTCTTAATGATTACAATCATATTTGTAAGTTATATATATATATATATATATATATATATATATATATATATATATTTATATATATATATATATACAGGGTGTATCTAAACTCCTGGGCAAATTTTTAAGGGGTGATAGTACACATCAAGACAAATAATATTAAATGAGAAACAAAGGGTCCCAAACGTCTTCCGAAGGAGATAGGTGCCATCAAAGTTAAGAGTCCAAAATTTGAGATGATTATAAAAAACGGAAAAATTGGTCGATTCGTTTGAGGTTTTCACTAAAACTATTCTTTATGTCAGTATTGTCTTGAAAATAAATTATAAAGATAAATTTCAAAAAATGCCGATAGAGGGCGCTTTAGACTTTGGAGTAACGAAAAACTATTTTTTACCATTATTTTTTGCATCTCATTAATTTTTTTTAGAAGTTTAGACAAAAACTTAAATTTTGAGCTCAAAATCTGTGGTTAAGTAGCACAAACTGAACTGTGTTCAATGGGATTGGGTAGGTTCAAATTTCAAATGATTATAGAAAACAGAAAAATTGGTCAATTAATTTGCAATTTTCACTAAAATTATTCTTTATGTCAGTATTGTCTTGAAAATAAATTATACAGATAAACTTCAAAAAATGTCGATAGAGGGCGCTTTAGACGTTGGAGTAGCATACAACTATTTTTTACCATTATTTTTTGCATCTTATTAAATTTTATTAGAAGCTTAGACATAAACTTAAATTTTGAGCTGAAAATCTGAATTGTTGAGTGTGGTTAAGTAGCGCAAACTGAACTGTGATCGATGGGGATGTGGAGGTTCACATTTCAAATGATTATACAAAACGGAAAAATTGGTCGAATCGTTTGCGGTTTTATCTAAAACCATTCTTTATGTCAGTAATTCCTTGAAAATAAATTTTAAAGATAAATTTCAAAAAATTCCGTCAGGGGGCGCTTTAAACTTTAGAGTAACCAACAACTATTTTTACCCGTTTTTATTTTTTATCTAAATAAATGTTTTAAAAGCTTAGACTTAAATGTTGAGCACAGAATTTGAATCGTTGTGAGTAATTAAGTAGCGAAAAATTGAGCTGTGTTTGTAGGGAGGGCAGGGTAACATTTCAACTCCTGAACACAGTTCAGTTTGCGCTTCTTAACCCCTCCCAACTATTCAGATTTTGAGCTCAAAATTTAAATCTAAGCTTTTGCAAGCATTTAATTAGATATAAATAATAACAGTTATAAATTGTTGTTCGTTACTCTAAAGTTTAAAGCGTCCTCTAACGGAATTTTTTGAAATTTATCTTTAAAATTTATTTTCAAGGAAATACTGATATAAAGAATGGTTTTAGAGAAAACCGCAAATCAATCGACCAATTTTTCCGTTTTTTATAATCATTTGAAATTTGAACCTTCCCACCCCCATTGAATACATTTCAGTTAGCGCTACTTAACAACTCTCAACGATTCAGATTTTCAGCACAAAATTTAAGTTTATATCTAAGCTTAAAAAAAAAAATTATGCGATGCCAAAAATAACGGTAAAAAATAGTTGTACGTTACTCCAAAGTCTAAAGCGCCCTCTATCGACATTTTTTGAAATTTATGTTTATAATTTATTTTCATGACAATACTGACATAAAGAATAGTTTTAGTGAAAACCGCAAATCAATTGATCAATTATTCAGTTTTTTATAATTATTTGAAATTTGCACCTACCCACTCCCATTGAACACTGTTCAGTTTGCGCTACGTAACCACAGATTTTGAGCTCAAAATTTAAGTTTTTGTCTAAACTTCTAAAAAAATTTAATGAGATGCAAAAAATGACAGTAAAAAATAGTTGTTCGTTACTCCAAAGTTAAAAGCGCCCTCTATCGGCATTTTTAAAAATTTATCTTTATAATTTATTTTCAAGACAATACTGGCATAAAGAATAGTTTCCGTGAAAACCGCAAACAAATCGACCAATTTTTCCGTTTTTTTTATAATCATTTCAAATTTTGGACCCTAAACTTTGATGGCGCCTATCTCCCTCGGAAGACGTTTGGGACCCTTAGTTTCCCATTTAATATTATATGTCTTGATGTGTACTATCCCCTCTTAAAGTTTTGCCCAGTAGTTTAGATACAACCTGTATAGCGAAGAACCGAGAAAACATCATTCCAATTTTAGCCATTTGCTTGACGCTCAGAAAGGTAGAAACAGTTTTGTCAAGAAAGTCGAAAATCTTCAAGATAATGTAGTGACCTATTTGTGCAACCTGGACGCATCCTCAGAGGAAATATATCTAGAAAATGGACAGCACTGTTATTTCGGGCTGAAGTTGAATATAATATGCTTTTATCACCAAAATACTGTCTTTTTTGTCCTCGATCCCTTTATTAATTTTTTTTTAATTTCATTTTCGAATAAAATAAAGATAAATATGGAAGCGGCCCGAGGCGTCATATTATATCAAAGATAACAAATGAAGTTTATTATTATTTTTTTAAAATAAAAGGCAAACCAACAATGCGGTCAACTCAAGACAGTCACTGGCGTAAGAAAATTTTGCACATACCGTAGAGACATTCCTAGAAGATATTGGCGGAAGAAAAAACGATTTGTGATCTTTCTCGATCTCTGCCAACTATCATGTAAAAATGGACAGTGATGTATGTCTCAAGTAAAGGTTACCAAATCTGAATCTAGAGAAATGTATTACAAATACAGTCTAGTCCATGAGAAATACATCACTGGCCGTTTGAAGCGTGGTACAAGGGCCCTTGAAGTTTTTGTAACTTAAATTGAGATTAAATGTCCCCCCTTAATCCTCATTTTTGGATTCCTTTTTTCAATTTAATTAAATCCTCGTTCTTACATTCCATTTAAGAACTTTAATCCCCGTGTGGTCACGAAGGGCCCTTGAATAGCTGAATAGTTTAATATTAATAGCTTAATAGTTTGTTTTTGAGTTTCACTTTTTGAGATTAAATGTCCCCTCTTAATTCTCAGTTTTGGAATCCTTTTTCAATTTAGTTATTTCCATGTTCTTACATTCCATATAAGAACTTTAATTCCCGTGTGGTCACGAAGGGCCCTTGAATAGTTTATTTGCCATGTATATTTCACACCTCATTTTCTTTACTTCACCATGAATAATTTTAATGTTGATTTTTGTACTTTTCTTCCGTCAGCTGCACTCTATATATATTAATGAGTACATTATTTTTGTTATTTATTTGATTTTATTGAGTAAGGAATTTGAATAAAGGTAAGAAAATATAATAAGTAAGAAAAATCAGGAATTAAGCATACATTATGAAAAACTTCCAACATTTCTAGAAATTTTTTTAAAAAATTTCGTTATTTAGGGAAATAGGGTGTTACTGTCTATAGCGAAACATGTAGTTCAATATTTTTGAACAGCCCTGTATTTGATCTGCCAATTGATTTATTTACTGTACAGTGCGAAAATCTTGTTCAGAAAAAAATCACATACAAGTAGAAATTTCTCCTTCACCAATATACACTAGTAGATGGAAACATACTTGAATTCATTTGTCTAGCCTTGTGGTTTACCTAGCATCTTTATTACACGCCAGTATTAAACTATAATTTTAGTTCAAACTAAAACTCTTTTACTACTTAAATCTCATTTTCAGAAATTGCCATCCATAGGCGACAATGTATCCTATTCTTTGAGTGACCCTGTATATCATTTTATCAATATTCCACAAATATTTCATAGTAAACTGAATGTAGTTTTCGTACAAATATATTACTTACTTAAAAACCCTTTTAAGTAAATTAATCTCATATTCAGAAATCTTTACCAACTCTTTTGTGTAGCCCTGTATATCAACAATAGTATTTATACTACCATATAATATGCATATATTTAGTGAAAATTAAAAATGGATATCATAATTAAAAATGGATTTCATCCATGCATTAGCCATCATCGTTAATGGACAGTACTTCGTATAGAATGAACTATTTGAGATATTTTATGTGTGCCTGTTAATGCTATCCATTTCGTATCATGCGTGAAATAACTTATATTAAGCCTCAATGACGTAAGATCAATTTGATTATACATAAAATTGTCTGCCATAAATAAAATATGTCGCAAACATTCCCTCCTTTACCCTTATGTAATGGAATTTCTTGTGTAGCATTGTAAATAAAAAAATATTTATTCTTTTCATATTATAAAAGGCATATTTTAGTACATTTCGTTAAATCATATAAATTTGAATATTCTTGTCCGAGTGTAACATTTTTAAAATTTATCGGAAACGAGTTTTATCCATAGGCTGAAATATAACGAAAAAATTTTGAACGTCTCTGTAAAGAAACTAATCATGCTAGAAATTTTATTTGCAATAGGGTTCGTGCTAAGGTAAATGTCAGTAACCTTCCAAAATTTAAAAAACAATCCGAGTATACTTAAGAGTTAGAACGCGGCCATATGGACTAATAGACAGACAAACCAAAAGCATAAACATTTTTCGACTTCGGTTTAAAGTATTAAAACCTTTAAAAAAATTAGTGCTTGATTGTTATTGGAAATATTTATGTTCGTTTAGTAAAATGCGAAATTATTATGCAACAAAAAATAGACACAATTTTATATATTTCTTAATTTTTCGTATAGTTTAATTTTTACTCCATAAATGATTGTTCTTTTTTTCAAACATACATATTCATAATCATAAATTGTTTTTAGTAGTGTTAATACAAATATAATATCCTACTTAAATCATTGCCAAAGGCTAATATATTAACTAAGGATGTTTATCACATGTTCCATAACTTCCTCATCATATTTCTATGATTGATAATTAATTTTAATGCAATGGTTCATTCAATAACTTTTCAACTGTACACAGACGGATGTGCATAATTTCAAATGTCTTTAGAGAAATGCCACTATTTCAAATGTCAATATTTACTTTAGAATTTTATGTTATATCACCCGAATAACTCGTCTAATGTGATTTATACAATTTATATAGTTAAAAAAAGTGAAACTGAAAGTATAGTAAACAAGTTAGAAAAATCATCGTTAAGCATAGATTATGAAACACTTTCCAACACTTCCTGAAATGATTAAGGAAGCTTCATTATCCAGATAAATTAGGTATTGCTGTCCATAGCCAAATATGTAATACAATACTTTTAAATAGCCCTGCATTTGACCTGGTGGTTGATATATAGACTATATAATGGAAAAATTTAATTTAGCAAGAAAACGCCCAACTGATTGAAATTTTCTTTTCAGTAATTTATACTAATAAATGGAAACATACTTGAATACTTATGTTCTACCCTATAGTTTACCTAATAACTTTGATACACGAAATTATTTTGCTAAAATTTAGTTCAAACGAAAATAATCTCTAATCCACTTAAATCAAATTTCCAGAAATTATCATCCAAAGGCAACCATATATCCCGTTTTTTGAGTGACCCTGTAAATCCTTTTATCAATATTCTACAAACATTTATTAGTAAACTGATTGAAATTTAACGTAAAAGTACATAACTTATGTAAAAAGAACGTTTAAGTAAATTACGCTCATATTCAGTAACCTTTCCGAGATTTTTTGTGTAATCCTCTATATCGGATTTGTGTAAGTATTAGTATTTATACTCACCGTATAACATGCATACAATTCGTAAAAATTAAAAGCTTATATCATAATTGCATTTCATCCATCCAATAGCTATTATCCATAATGTACAGTACTTATGATAGGATAGATACTGTTTGAAACTTCTGCATGTTTCTGAAAATGCTACACACTTTGAATTATGGCTTAAATAACTGATATTAAGCCTCAACGACCCATATCAATTTGTTTGTATATTAAAGCGTTTACCATATTTAAAATATGTCGCAAACAATTCAACCCTTTATTATCGTGTAATGGAATTATTTTGTGTGGCCCTGTGATCGAATAATAACTATTGTTTTCATTGCATTCGTTACAAAATGCATATTTTAGTGCGCTTCGTAGATATACATAAATTTTAATTTGTTTGACAAGTGTAACATATTTAAAATACATTTGAAACGTTTTTTCTCCATATGCAATAATGTAATGGAAACTTTTGACTGACCTCATAAATAAAATAATCAAGGCAGAAATTTCTATTTCAATAGGATTCGTGCTAGGGTAAACTTCAATATCGTTGAAACATTTCAGGGCAATCGGAATTTATTTACGAAAGTTAGAGCGCGGACAGGCGGACAGACGGCCAGACAAACCGAAAGCATAAACACTTTTTAACTTTGTTGGAAAATGTTAAAAATCAGTAAATGTTACGCTTTTATTTACAAGTAGAATTAAAAAAAGTCTATTTTTTTAATTGAATAATATAGCATATAAAATATTTTTTTACAATTGACCATTAGACAGATTTCTTACATAGTTTTTATAATAACAATGCCAACAAATAAACGATTATTGGCATCGAAATAAATATATTAAGTTCTGTAAAATGATAAAAATTATTATAATTACCTGTTTTTTTATGACCAATATATAACCAAATTGTTCCAAGTATTAAGATTATTTGAAACTCTTGGTATGATTGTTATTGTTATACCATGTAAAAGGTCACTCCTATTGCCAGTATTATAAAATAAGAACATCGAGCAGCAAAAGTCTAAGAATAGTAACAGAGATACTTCGCCATTAAATAAGATAAAGAGAGTTTTTCATTTAGTTGTCAAAATCTTCTTTTCAGTACTTTAAAAAAATCATTTTTCTATTCTTTATGGTCTATTAATTAAGCATGAGCAGTAATATGGCCGTTTATACACAATTAGCGCTTAACCACAATGCCTCCGTACTCCTACACTGTTTTGGAATATTAAAGTCTAATTTTACGCAAAATGGCTTTTTCAAACTGCGCGGGATCAGAAAGCTAAAAGTATTTCAACGGGATTTGCTATTTTTTTAAAATAATATAATTTGTTGGAACTTGAGCCACTTTCAGCCTTTTTTATTAAAAAATATATATTTTTACACACAATCCAATGTGCTAAAATAAAACTTATTTCTTTTCAAAATCGCTGCCAAACGTAAGAAAAATTAAAAAGCAAAATACAGGGTTATTACAAAAGATTCATCTGGTTTCTGAAGAGTTTATTTCGGAACATAATTGGGTTACAACAATGAGTTATACATAAAAATAAACCGAAAGTATGCAAGATTGACGTCCATACTACAGATGTTTAATATGTGCTCCTTGAGTGATACGGCAGATGTCAAGGCGATAATTCAGTTCGCTCCACACATTATTTAGCATGGTCGCGAATGCAGTTTTGACGCGGTTCCGCAACTTAACCAATGTGACATCGACCAATCTATCATTCTGGGTTGGTAGTTTGCATTTGTACGCCTCCCGAAATTATTTCTGATGGTTGTAAGCGATTCACACTTTAAACCTTTTAGTACACAAAACGCTTTCTGCTGTCCAGTCGCCATTTTGAATATGACGTTCTCACAATAACCATGGCAACCACACGCGCATGAAACATATGCAGAACGAAACCGTAGTTATTGCCTTCTCGTTTGAGTTGTCTTGGAAACATATACTTTTTCTAGTTCGCACACGCATCAAACCCGATGATTCATTTGTAATAACCCTGTACTTCGGGCTAAAATTTTCATTACTTTTCCAGACAACAATAGTTTTTATGCTCTTCCTCAAGTCAATAGAACTATAGGACGGAATAGACGTTTTTGTCACTATGGTATCGCATTAACAGGCTTTGTTATTACAGATTTTAAATTAATAATATACAGAATATAATACATAATAAAAAAATCAGTATAAGGTACTATTGTTTTTTGGAGACTAATATGTATATAGGGGAGAGGGGGGCACCTTTGAACAATTTTTGAGAAAATGAATAGTATTCTTACTTGAATTATATTTATTGCGTTTTAAATGTTACATAGTAAAAACACTAAATTTCTTCATCATATGAGCCAGAAATTAAAAGTTTTCCAATTAAATTAAATAAGTTGTGAGGATTTAAAAATCTGAAAGATTTCTGTTCAAACCTGCCCCATATAGGGACACCTTTGAACAAGCAAGGGGCACCTTTGAACAAATGAATAAACTGTAAAAATATTGAAAGTTTTTATAAAAATTTGCTTATGTTTCAGATACATAAAATAATATGAATAAAATTAAATAATTACAATTTATTGAAATTACTAATTTTTTTACTATTTAACCAAAGTTAATTCCATCAAAATTTATGTCAAAACTCATTGTTGAAACATCACAGAGTGCCCCTCTTGATATGTTTGGTTGTGAAAACTTTTTTACAGTATCCTTGAAATACATCAATGTAATATCAGATGCTTCTGGAAAATTAAAATTTTTCATTCACTCATTTTATGAAGAAACCTGATATAAAATTTGACAAAACTGCTAAATCATGGATCATTATTGTGTATCCAATATTTCAATTATTTGATAAGTGAATGCCAACATCAATTTAAATTTTAAACTTCCCATCCCTGATACATCCAGTGTTTGGAATCTATGTCTGCAGTAAGGGGGGAGGGGGATTGCCAAGAGTATAAGTCTATGATCTTTGATAATTCCTAATTAATCTCTTTTCAGATAAAAAAAATTCCAAAAATAATAACATTTAGATCCGTAAACAACTCCTTACTTCATAGTTTTAATTGTTTTCTTTAAATTTTTTTATTACTATTTATCTCCAGTTTCTTCGATGTTTTTTTTTTACTGTTCAAAGGTGCCCCAACTTTTTTGTTCAGTGGTGCCCCGTCACCCGAGTTTAACATTACACCCGTTTATTAAATTCGACTGAAGAAATACAATAAAACAAAGCTTATAAAATAAATCTAATATCTTTATTTAAGTATTGAACAATAAATAAAAATTTTAGAGATACAAAATAGGGAGAAAAAATCCTACAACTTTATTTCCTTAAGTTTAGATTTAAGAGGGAGAAAAATACATACCTTGCTTAAACAGTATGGTTCATACAAAATGGTGAAGCTTTGTGTACTTATATCATTGAAGCAGTAATAATATATTGCCATATAAATTTTTAAAAAATAATTTATTCGAAGGAAAATGTTTAGCGTGTTCAAAGATGCCCATAGTTCAAATATGCGCCCCTCTCCCCTACTGCTTATCCATCGTGAACTGATTATTTCCTAGTTAATACTCAATTGTTTATGTGAAAAGAAACAATTGTCATTTATGTGTTTAATGTTTAGGACTTAAATTCTTATAAAGAAAAAAAAGCTCTAGATTAAAATATACAACAAAATGTATCAGGTACAGTTTTCTTTTGGAGACTAATATATATCTATATACTGCTTATCCAACATAAACTGATAATTTCCTAGTTTAATATTCCAATTGTTTATGTGAAAAAAAAAACAATTGTCATTTATGTATTTAATCTTTAGGACTTAAATTCTTGTAAAAAAATTATCTGTACATTAAAATATACAAAAAATGTTTGTCGTCATATGTATATCTTTATGGATTCTCAAAATAGGGGACAATTTATGTCTTTCGGCATACAAAAAAAAAAATTGAGAGGTTTTCTGTAATGTTTTTATATTGAGATATGTTTATCTTAATATTATTCATTATTTGCACTCAAGAATTACTTACTTTTTAGTTAAAAACACCTTAAAATAACAGAATAAATGTTCAAAATGTCATTAGCATGGACGTCCACAGCAGCTGTGCCATGTATATATTAGCTTTTTAAAGAGTTAATATCATGTTTATAAAATAAAACAAATGTTATTCTTTCTTTAAATTAATCAAGGAGAGGATTTATCCAATAAATACTCCATATTCCATTTCTTTTTTAAAAATAAAATTATAGTATATAAAAAAAGAATTAAAGTTTGTCCTCCATATTCTATTTTCAAAACAAGGTCATACTATAACAGCTGGTTAATAATCAAAATTTCATTTTCACATATGACAATAGTTTGAAAATATAAAGTTTCTCCATGGCAACAAGTAGCCATTTTATCCCAGCCTGAAAATAGAAGCATGTATTGTATTTTAAGAATAGAAGTTGAATATTAGGGGCGTACATCAATTGTATATCATTAGAATGGATAATAATTTTCATGTTTATTTTATAATTAAAATTTTTATTTTACTTATTTGCATAGGACTTTTGTGTTTTAAAAAGCCCCAGAAAGGACTATTGCATTGTGATTATATTATGGTTCATAATCTTATTTAAATTAAAATTTGTCATTAGCATCGACAAATATCAGTGTCATTAGCATGGTTTTTCTGTCCATGCTAAATACTCCTATGTGCATAAATGTAACCATTGCTTATATTGTATCTTTTACAAAGTTTAATTTTACATATAAATTTAGGTATTACATTTATTATCCCTAAAATATGCATTAAATCTGTCAGAAGACAGCTTCTTACATTGTTAGTATCAGAATGTTGCTCATGTAAACAAAGTTTGCTCTTTGGTAATGTTTTTATTCTCCTTATATGTATATATGTAAAAATGGAAACCATTTGCTGAAAAGGAAGCTAATAAATATAGAAAAAAAAATACTTAAACAGGAAGAAAATAAAAATTTCTTAATATATTTATGTATAAATGCTCATAATAAAGTCATAAGCTCATAATAAATTTAGTCTATAATAAATTGCATGGACTAAACTCCATGCAATTTGTTTTGTCATTAGCATGGCTCAATAAACTTTTCTACCAAAAGTTGAACCGACTTCAAAAGCGACTGCAAAGTGAAAAATAATTTTTTTACAGAATAGTATTAAGAAATTAAATTAAGAGCGTAGAATTTATCATGCGTATTATTATATTTATGTAGATTAATTTGATTTTTTGAAGTCGGTGCCAGCCAAGCCAAGTTACATGTAATTTTCCATTAGACACGCATCCAAATATCTTCGAGTTTTTTTACGATTTAATATTTAGTTAAAAATTTAACTTCATTCTTTTACGATTTGCATTGGATAATTAATTTTAATTTTGAACTTGGCTTGGCTGGCACCGACTTCAAAAAATCAAATTAATCTACATAAATATAATAATACGCATGATAAATTCTACGCTCTTAATCTAATTTCTTAATACTACTCTGTAAAAAAAATATTTTTCACTTTGCAGTCGCTTTTGAAGTCGGTTCAATTTTTGGTCGAAAAGTTTATTTTTCTCTTTTTAGTTAAAAGTTAACGATTTTTTGAAGTCAGTTAATAAAAATTATAATACGGGAAAAATCACTGTAAACCATACACGTATGTCAGGAGTGAGGTTCGAACCCACGATCTCTTTCAAGACCCAGAAATCAAATCTGCTGTCATACACCGCTCAGCCACCTGACTGCACTCTATTCGGCGAGCTTAGTCATCGTCCATGTTACTTTTAGTTTGCGAGAAATCGCTAATTTTATTAGTTTTTACTTAATTACTAAAAAAGTACTGAACCAATTTCAATGAAATGGAAGAAGTACGAATGGAAGTGTACCCTCTTTCATTTAACACAAAAAACAAATTAATTGGTTGGATAGTTTCGGAGTAATCGGTGAACATACACAGAAAAAAATACATTCGCGTCGAATTGATAACATACTCTCCTTTTTTGAAGTCACTTAAAAAAATATATAACACGGAAATTTTTTTTGTATACCATACACATATGTCAGGAGTGAGGTTCGAACCGACACTTTCTTTCAAAACCAGAGATTAAATCTGGTGCCTTAGACCGCTCGGCTGTCCGGACTTCATTCTCGTCAGAGAACTTATTCAATGTCATGTTACTTTTAGCAAGTCTATTTTCTTTTTGAGTACCCTTTCACTGATAAAGTATTGAGTTAATAAAAAATCTCTGATACTCTGTGGTAATGGTTAAATACAAAATATTCCTAATAGCATAATTAGTATTTAACTTATTAAATATATATTTAAAAATTATAATACGGAAAAATTATTGTATACACGTACGTCAGGAGTGGGGTTCGAACTCACGCTGCCTTTCGAAAACCAAATCTTAAATCAAGCGCCTTAGACCGCTCGGCCATCCTGGCAACGGCAAATTTATTCGACATCCATATTGCTACTGATTTGCGAGAAATCACTAATTTTATTAGTTTTTGCCTAATCACTAAAAAAGTACTGAACCAATTTCTATGAAACGGAAGTGGTACCAATTCGAGAGCAAGCTCTCTCATTTAACTACAAAATCAAATTAATTGGTTGGACAGTTTCGGAGTAATCGGTGAACATACATAAAAAAATACATACGCGTTGAATTGATAACCTCCTCTCCTTTTTGGAAGTCGGTTAAAAAATACTAATTATTTTTTTAAGTTAATTTTTAAATATTTAGCTCTGCTGACTACATGTAAAGTATACCTAATACTATATTAACAACACCTATTTTTTTTTCAGAAATTTTGCTAACAGTAATTTTTTTAAGATTTCACTTTTGAATTTGTCCAATATTTTGAGAATCACCCTTATAATTGAAATTACTACTACTATTTGTAATAGCATTTTTAGAGATACAATAATTGGCAGACTTTACTTATATGTTAAAAAGGTTAATTCAAACTGTAACAGTTCTTTGCATGAAGTAATGCAAATCTTATTTTTGTGAAGCATTTTTTTCCACTATACTGCATTAAATTAAATTTATTACGAGCTTTTCAATCCTCTGATCTAATTTGTTAAAAAAAATAAAAATAAATAAATAAATAAACAGACAAACAAACAAACAAAAAATAGTTAATGTAGTTATTTTTTAGTTTTATATGCGTTTTAGCAGAAACCTGTATGAATAAAAGCTGCAATTCATTTGTATTGCAGATTTTCAACAGTAAACAGCTTACAAAAGGAAATTAAACCATATATATGCAGACGTAAATTTTCCAAGTGGATGAAAAAAGTCCGGGCCAGGATTCTAAACAGGAATGTTCTGGTTAAAACCGCGAATGTTCTTCCAACTGAAGCATCTCGAACGAATATTTTTTTCACCCTCTTGAAAAATCTATATCTGTTATAATTCATTTAACGATTGAATAATCGTGTTATAAATTTATCTAATAAAGTATTAATGCATTAAAAATAATAAAAAAATGAGGTTTATATACATGCATATACAGGGTGTCCGAAAAGTCTGGAAACGGCCGAATAACTCGAGAAATACATATGAGATTGAAAAACGTAAATATACGTGTTAAATATTTTTAAATAAGCTACTCTGTGATACCAAATTTGACCTTCGAAACCGACCCCCTGGGGGTCAGAGGGGGTCCAACTTTGAAATCTTAAATTATAACCCCCATTTTTTATTGCAGATTCGGATTCTACGGACAAAAATACGTAACTTTTGTATTTGATGTTTATTTCAAATCTTCGTTTATCACGGTGTAATCGAGCATATTAAATCGATACATATTCCCGCTTTTCCAACGGGATTTTCTCTAATCGAAACTGATTGGGCAGAATTTTTGACGTCAAATTCCTCGTATTTTGTAGGAATAGCGTTTCCTGAAAATCACCCGTGGCGATTATTTCAATAGTGCTACACTGTTAAAAATTTGACCCATTTGCTGCAACGTCACTCCACAGCTATTATAGAATATCTCTTTTGTGACCAATGAGAATGCTCCATAACACAGTAAAGTAATCGTTTTCTATAAAAGCGGATGGAGTGACGATGCAGCAAAAGGGTCAATTTTTTACAGTGTACTTTACTGTGTTATGTAACATTCTCATTGGTCATGAAAGAGATATTGTATAAAAGCTATGGAGTGACGCTACAGCAAATAGATCAAATTTTTAACTGTGTAGCACTACCGAAATAATCGGCACGGGTGATTTTCAGGAAACGCTATTATTGCAAAAGACTAGGAATTTGATGTCATAAATTCTCCCCAATTAGTTTCGATTAGGGAAAATCCCGTTGGAAAAGCCGAAATATGTAACGATTTAATATGCTCAATTACACCGTGATAAACGAGGATTCGAAATAAACATCAAATACAAAAGTTACGTCTTTTTGTCCGTAGAATCCGAATCTGCAATAAAAAATGGGGGTTATAATTTAAGATTTCAAAGTTGGACCCCCTCTGACCCCCAGGGGGTCGGTTACGAAGGTCAAATTTGGTATCACTGAGTAGCTTATTTAAAAATATTTAACACGTATATTTACGTTTTTCAATCTCCTATGTATTTTTCGAATTATTCGACCGTTTCCAGACTTTTCGGACACCCTGTATATATAAGATTTAGGAGAGACTGGTGATCTTTACATACTTTTTACTTAATGATTTTTAACTTTTAAAACATTTAACCTAGAACAAAATTTTATATATGTAAAGATTAGAAGAGAAAATACACGATTGTACAAATGTTTTAAAATTTGCTTACAATGGGTATATTGATTATAAATTTTCTATTGGGTACAAATTTTGTCTATTGGGAGTGAATATAAATTTTTGAAGTGAAATTTCAATCTATTTGGCTTTCTAACATTTTACAACAAAGTTGGAAATTTTTAAGAATTTGGAAATGTTGGTTTGTCAGTCAATGCACTAAATTGCGTTAGTATAATTTAGTATAGTTGGATTGCTCTGTAATTGATATATGTCTGTAATGCATATATAGTCATATCATATTATGTATTTATGCATTTTTGCCTAAGATATTTGACAGCATATTGCATTAAAATTTATATATTTATAAAAATATTGAAAGTACGAAAGCACCTAATTTGCCACATTTGACGTGAAAGTTCCGACTTGTTTAATTTGGTAGTCAGAGAGCTAATTAAAGGAAAATTTTTAAAAACACCAAAAATATTTTTAAAATTTTGAAATATACATTGCGTTCATAGAAAATCCCTCACCACAGGGCTTCTTTTAAATAACAACTGACTTTGTCTTCGCTATTTTTCTGATGCGAAGAATATAAAGCTCATCTATTGTCCATAATCAGGAAACATTTCGGACGCTTGCGGTACTGAGGCTCGAAGTTGTCATAATCAACTAGCACTGTTACATTTTCACTTAATAGATCATAAATTTTCCTACGACATTTTTTAAAGAGATGCATTTATGTAAAATTGCTGTTTTTAGGTCATTTCAGACAGAAAAGTTGCATAGCTCGGGTTCAGTGTTACGTATTATACAGATATGTTTGCTATGTAGGCGACGTAGATTTTATTTATGAAATCTGTGCAGGGAAAGTCCGACATCTAACTTAGCGTGAATTTTAATAGGTAGGATAAAGGAGCTATAAAGAAGTATATTATATACAATAAAGATTTCTATTTGTTAGTAGAGGATCAAATGAGATAAATGCTCCAGTAAATTTCCGCCTGAACGAATGAATATGCATGATCCATGTTAGTCTAACGGTCAAGATCGACCACAAAGTAATAAGCGTCGTCTGATTATGGATTTCCAATGACATGTTATTTAATGTCTGAAAATCATGAGGAATACTCCTGTATAAAAATTGTGATTTTTTAATTAATTTGAAAATGTTTTAGTTCCCATTTTTACATTTGCTATGCGTTGCACCACTTCTCCAATAAATAAATGATTATTTATTCATAAATGTGTATGAGTGTATCATTAATTATCAAAAACGTAATTGTTACCGTGATATCATTATGCTACAAATTGTTAGATTAATAGCAGAACTTCTAATATTTTTATCGTGTATCTGATCTAGATAACCTGACTTTTTAAACAAATTTCATGACAATACTATGCATGGAATATTTCAAGAATTCCCATTTGTAGAGAAAACATAAAAAGAGGGTATTCCTACAGGAGTATATTCAGGAGTTTTATACAGGAGTATTCCTCAATTTTGAATTACGTATGTGAACAAGTCAAATATTATCCCTGAAAAGTAGCATTGAGGTATATTTCTTCTATAAGTACTTTTATAAATATACAGATATTGAAAAATAGATTTGTATTCTTATGCAAAAATCCATGAATGCATCATTTATTACTAGTATATATATGAAACTCAATAATACAAAAATAATAAGGATTTATCTTAAGTATCACGTAATCACCATGGTAACCTAGAAAACATTACCTGTCATAGGAATCACTGATGTAATTACGCATGATAGGATTTTATAAAATGAAAATTCATTTCTTAAATATATTTTTTTAAGTTTCAATTCGATATTTATAAAATTAAAAATAACTGGAAAATTTTTGCATCGATTATACAACATATAATCAATGCAGAATTATATATATGTATGTATAAATATCATATTTCAGAATATTTAGTTGGACAGTTTTTGCAATGTTATAGGCAGACGTTATAGGCGAATAGGTAAACGTAACATACAAGAACCATAAGTACTGCATTTATATAATTACGGACGCACCTAAAAATAATCTTTGAAATGAAAAAAAAGAGAACGTATTTAGTGTTCTGAATGTTTTTTTAAAGGAAAATTGTTACCTAACATGTAACATTAAAGATTTAGACAAATCGGTAATTTAATTCTTGTATTTTCTATTCTATATTAATAATTATTCCATTTTTCGTATGTATCTTTTAAAGAGTGCATTTAAATTAGTTGAAATTATATTTTTTTAACTGTATATGTTTAAAATGCAGGAAACATTTCTTTGTAAACATTTTGTTGTAAGTGAAAAATAGAATGTAACGATTTTAACTTGCTATTTATTCGAAGAAAATATATTATTTTCCTTAGAAAGCAAAGATGAAGTTTGTTCCTGTTAGTTCATTATTTAAACATTCAGAGATTTATGGTTGAAATTGCGGTGCTGTGCTTTGCATTGGCAGCAGAAAGGCTTTATCTTAAACTTGACAAATATACACTGCTTAAATTATCCAGTGAAAGACTTTATTTGAATTAGAGTTGTATTATTAAGAAGCAGGTTCCATTTATTACAAGCTAGTTTTGTAAACTGCATATTTAACATAAGTAATTTACATGCCCATTTTGATGATAATGCGACAAGGAAATGTACGTCATTTATGTTAAATTTGAAAAAGAGAAAACTGTTTAAAATAGTTTGTGGTATATTTATAACAAAACACAAAATGAAACAAAAAATGCGTAGTTTTACATTTTAAACTAGTTATAAAACAAGTTATTTAAGCACTTTTTATAGAGTATATTATTTCTAAACATTTAAAATGTTTTTATCTGAAAAAATGAAAATTTAAGTTGTAATGTGAAAAATATCACAGTAGTAAAACATGTATATTTAACCGTTTTCCTCTTTTTCCCGAACGCTGTACAGGCCATTGCTGCCAGATTGTCGAAAGCCAATTTCCCCAAAGTTTCGGAAATTTTCTCCAAATTAGGGGTTTTTTCAGAAAAAGTCCCCAACGCAATTTCTACTCAAAAAGACAAGTTCTCAATTTTCAATTTTACGTTGCAAAATTTTTTTAACAAATTTAAACTCAATTTTTCCCCCAAAGCAAGCATTTTTGAAAAAAATTCCCCATTTATGAATAAAAGAATAAACGTTTAATCTCAATAGAATTTTGCATGCATATTCAGAGCTAAAAACAACAACAATAAAAAGTTATACTTTTTTCGTATAAGTCTATACTATAATATGAAATGTATTTCTGTTCGCGATAACAGGAAAATCTGTATCACTTATCTGAACATCCAGATGGGAACTAGCCCAATTCAAATCATGACGAATCTCTAGTACATGTAAGCGGTGAGCACGTCCACGAGAATGATTTATATCTATTATTTCCGCATTTTATTTTCGTTTTCCAAACCAAAATCGAATTCGAGAGAGATCCAGTATTGGGAAATGTCTGAGAGTAAAAATTGAAATTGTGATAACTATTCCTCAAGTTTTTCCCCAAATATGTTCATAGTCCCCAAAGATGTCCCCAAGATTTACTTGTCCCCAAAAAATTCCCCTGGAGCTTCAAAATTCCCCAAAGTGGGGACAAAATCCCCAATCTGGCAACACTGCTACAGGCAAAGTGTTTCTACCAATCATGATCTACAACATTTCAAAAAGAAAATTGTTTCAAGTCGTCTTTTTAAATAAAATTCTGGTAAAACTTGGATTGGTTTTAAAGTAAACTATAGGATATTTTAATTGCTCTTTTTTACCAATTTTAAACTTTACATTAACATCGTGCGTATAATTTAATGCATATTTCAGTAAAAATTCATTAAAGTATATTGATTTATCTTGTTTGTTCATAGATTATACGTGAAAGAAAAAAAAAGTACTTTAAAAATATGTGGATTAATTTTTCCGTAACTCTAGTAATGTTGTTAATGTCGTTTTATCAAATTTGTTCAATATTTTTATACATTTAATTTTAAATAAAAAATGTAATTGTAATCCAGACAATCATTTTACTTATTTGTCAAAATACCACAATACAAAAATGTTCTTTCTCTTTTTTATAGATTACCAGCTTTACATGTTTTCAAAGAACTATCTACAATTTTCCCGCTTTCTCGTATCTTGAATATTTTAACACCCACTTGTTACATAGATGTTCTGAAAATGATTTGTGATATGTCAATACATTATGCAGCACATACATTGCTGAGCACTTATAGTTGTTTTTAGCCGCTATTTGTTCAAAAATATATTACATATAATAAAACATTAGATAGAACATACTGTCAGTATATAATATATATATATTAAGCGTTCTCACTTTCTACTATATTCACAAAAAGTAAAAACAGGATTCGTGAAAAATTTTGAATTCCTGTTTTTTACGGATTTATATGTTTTTGAAAGTAAGGAACACGATTTATATTTTTCTTTAGAAAATGTCTCTACGCATTTGTTTGTCTACCCATTTCCAAACATGTGACGCAAGTTTTTTCTTCATTACATCTCAAGAAAATAACACATGGGATGTATTCAAACATCGGATTCAATTGAAAATTGTAATAAATTAGCCTTGATTTTTTGTTCATGTAACTCTCCCGACTGTTGGCAGTGTTATGGAATTTTTTTAAAGATTTTTAATATAGATATACCTTAAAAGCCCAGACTATTGACTGAAATAGACCTGGATGATAATGTTAAGTCTATGGAGGCGTTCTTTTAAAATATCTCGCTCAAATTTTAATACTTTTACATGATTTTATGTATAGGATAGCTGAGGACAATGTACAACAGGACTAGTTTTCACTTTTTCAATTTTAGTTTCAGATTTTTTTGAATTACTTTAACTTTAAGAACCAGTTAGAACCAGTTCTAAAATTGAAACTATCATATTATAAAAAAATTGTAACCAATATCATAAAAAAAACTAGCGCGGTTGTAGATCTTCCTCATCTATCCTAAGCAAAAGAAATCATGCAAATATGATAAAATTTGAGAGAGATATTTGTGAAAAAATGCCACCAAAGACTTAACATTATCATACAGGTCTTTTTCATTCAGAAGTGTGGGCTCTTAAGAGCTAAGGCACGGACTTTCGTCCATGTTCGTACTATATTAGAGCACGAAATATAGACGCTGTCAATGTTTGGATGTATATAGCACAACAGGTTTTGATATGCTTATAATGATTTTCATTATAATTAAAACTTAAGACGATGCATTTTCGCTATGTTTGTATTTTATTTAAATATTGGCTGGAATAGATCTTTATTAGATTCCGTTGTACACCGCCCAGCATGTGCTGCTGCTGCGCTTAATATGTAGCAATTGGAATGCATTTCAATTTTATTTGAGCAATAAATGCACAGATATTATAAATTTAAAATTACGATATAAAACTTAAAATTAAATAAGCATCTGCTAGTTAAAAATAGTAAATGAAAATAATAAAAATGACAATTTTATAGTTTTAAATGAGTTTTCGAAATTGCAGTTTTAAATTATCACAAGAAAATTATCTACAACGCATGTTATTTATATAACCATACATTTTTTTCTACAGAAATTAAAATAAATAAATAAATATAAACGGCTAAATTACATAATTATTTTATGCAACACATAATGCATTTAGTATCTATTTCTAATAAGTATTTAAATTTTAATTTGTACACAAGTTAATGGAAAGTTTTAATCAAGATTTACCAGTCAAGTTATTGTAGAATTGGAACTCATATTGTACATGTTTTTAAATTGAAAGCCAGTATATATTTCATAAATATTTATTTCCTATTACAAAGATCGAAATAAGAGTTTGCGTTTTATTCACTGAAATTATTTTATTGAGGCATGCTTTTAAATATTTAAACCAATGAATTTAACTATGTTCTAAAATCCTTCATTTATTTGTAACATGTTTCAAAAAGAAGAATGCGTTACCAATATTTAAAATTAATATATCTTCTGTGCAAGAAAAAGTGAACAAACAAATTTCTCTTATTTCATCCTAGCTAATAAAAGTAATTCTAACAGTTGGAATGTGTGAATTATGTGTAATTATGTGTAATTATGTGTATTTTGAGAAGTAAAATACGTGAACTGTATTTAAAAGCAAATATATCTTCTGCGCATGAAAAAATCAACAAACACATTTCTCTTATTCAATCCCAGATAATGAAAGTAATTCTAGAGGTTGTTTACATCAGCATTAAGCAAATAAATCAAATAACAATAAAAGCATTTTGTTTTATTTATTTTCAGGAATAACAGAAATATTTTTTTTCTTTATATAGCTGCAAGGAAGGGTAATTTTTAGAAGCAACAGATATTATAATGCGTAAACAATTTTCTTTAATGTGTATAATGTTCTTTATTAATGGTTTTTAGCTGCTTAATGGCCTCAGTGATGATTTATTGCCTTCAATAAAACTAAACTTTCTTTGGAAATTACGTCTTCGATGAATATAATTTAGTTAAACGCAAATATTTACATTTTATACATTATAGGAATGCTTGTAATGTAGAATTCTAAAAAAAGGACTGTTATTTTTACGCAATTCTCTCTTATTATATTTATAACATACTGTAAAAAAAAAAAAAAAAAAAAAAAAAAAATCGTTATATTTAAGGCAAAAACCGCTGGCAATAATGTTGCTAGCAGTTTTTGGCATAAAAATTGTAGTAAAATTAGATGTAAAAAAAATTACTGCAATTTTTACGACAAAAACAGATGACAACATTGCTGCCAGTATTTTTTGCCGTAAGTTTGACGGATATATTTTTCTTTTTACTGTGCAAAATATAGACAGTTTTATATTTTTAAGCAAGTTTTTCATAGAAAAATTGCAATTCAGCAAAATTTATGCATTCTAATGCTTAAATGAAATTATAAAATCATTTTCGAATGTAGTTTTTTTCTGTTTTATTTATAAATTTTCTGTTAATTTTATAATATTTTACATTAGAAAACCAATTTACTTTCCTTTCCTTCTTTTTCAGTGTACTTTAATTTTGCATAATATATTACCATTATAAAAAAAGAAATCTGTAGAAAAAGTTTTGATATTCGTATATTTATATGTGTAAATTCGAAAAGTCAGTAATGTAAGGGTAAAGTAAGTAATTACAAACTAAAGAAAACTTTAATAACCGTGAACTATTTCACCATCGAAATGCTTAATCTGATTGAAAATAAGAAACTCAATAGCAAAAGTGAAATTTTATTCCATTAGCATAATCCACTAAAGACTATTCTTTGCTCTGTTAGAAGCATGTAAATTTAGAGGGTATAAAATACAAATATCCTTCCTCACGATGCAAAATCGATAGTTAAAATTCATAGTTTTAGAGTATACATCGCCCATGAATTTTTTTAATATATTTAAATGTAATCTTTGAAGAATTCATCTCAGTAACGCAAAATATTTAATTATACGTATCATTTCAATTCATCAATCAATCATCATATAATACAATATACTTATGTAGCTGTAATCTCGATATTCTAATGGTTAACTTAACTGTTTACAAAGGAAGACGATTTTATCTTTTTAAATAAGGGTTTCATATAGACATTGCTATAAGAAATATTTATGTTTTCTAAAGCGTTAATTTTACAATATTATAGCATTTTTCTTCAAGTTTTCTTTTAATTTTTTAATTAGTGTAATGGTAATATTTCACATTACAATTGCTATGAAGATTCATTCACTGATCATTAGAAATGTTTTTGTGCAAACTTATATTTATTAATGGAAGAGTAAACACGTTTCTTCAAAATCATCAACATTAATTTTACATTTTTTAAAACTTTCTACATAGTTGAAAATTGTTTATTAATTCAATTAATCAGTCTGTCTATACATGCTATAATACGCCTAAATATATTCCAATTGCTATTCGAATGAAAAAAAAATTGAAATATACTACTGCATGTTCTTTATTGAATATAAAGTGTTTAACTTTATAGATCATTTTCAGAATAAAAAAACAGTTTTTTGTAAAGCTATAGATATCTGCAGCTTTACAAAAAATTACAGAAAACCTACAGTAAATTTTTATCTGTAACAAATGGATACTTTAAATAAATTATTTGTTGTGGCAGATACATAAACATTTCTAGGCATCACAGTTTCCTAAAAATGCTTAGTAACCTTTTTTTTATTATTTCAACGTGGAAAACGCGAATCAATTACAATGATTTTTATTTTGCTGCTGTTTTATACAAAGTTCTAGGCATTCGATTTTCTAATAAATGTCCTAGTAACATTATGATTTTTTTTTGCAGTGTACTTTATTTTTATATGGAATATTATCATTATAAAAGTAAGAAATCTGTGGAACAATTTTCGATTTGCATATTTAGTCTAGTTTCTATATAACGAAATCCTTCGTTCCAGTAAAAATTTCGTTATATAGAGAAATTCGATGTAGAGAGAATGATATTAAAAATTGTATTTATTGGGTAAATTTTAAACAAATATTATTTTTGATCTTTTTAATTAAGAATTTGAAATGTTTAGAAGTATACATTAAGCTAACATTTTATTTCTTAATTATTTAAGCAGTTTCAAAAAAGAGAATAGTCATTTAATTGAAAGCTTAATGAAAATCAAATCAGGAAGACTTGTATTAATTTCAGACGAAGAAATCTGTAATTTTTTATTGTTTTGATTTTAAAATTGTTACGCTCTCAAAAAATGCTCAAATTTTAACAAGGAATGAAAAATTGTAGTTAACGTTTTCCTCCATTTGAAGGCCTCTCTTATGTGCCTCTCATTGATCCCTATCTTATATGTGTAACAATCCAATTGACTCTGTTTTGAGAAGGATGTTGAAAGGTGTGTGGGAAGTGGGATGAACTTGTTGGATTTGAAGAACAAGGAGAGAAGTAATCTATCTATCTATCTATCTATCTATCTATCTATCTATCTATCTATATATATATATATATATATATATATATATGGGAAATCTCCTCCACTATTAGATCTGCATATTATTTTCTACGCATCGCATCTCTGATGAAAAGGCTCTCAATGAGGCAGACGATTTTGAAGCAGCTATTAATTCCTAAGAAGCCAGACGATTTAAGCGGTAGAAAAAAGAACTGAACGGAAGAAAGGAGAATGGAATGTTTTTAGTTTTAAGTTGATGTAAAAGGAATTGAAGACGATTTCCCGTATAAGATGTAATTGACTAATTAGAGTTATGATTGTTTGCTTTGTAAATAGTCTTATGTAAATATTTTCTCTGTAAATAATTTAAGTTAATATAAGTATTTAAAAGTTAAACGGTGTCATATATGAATCAATTATGAGTTAATTATAATTCCGCAAGAACTTTTAGGAAGAAGAATTCCATAAAATTGGTATTCAGAACTGAGATATACGAACGCCCACAGAGATGGAAATATTTTTTAAACATCCTGGAAGCCATTATTTTTTAGAACTGTGATGAAATGATGTCAAGCCCACAAAGCTAATTCACAAGAGGTAAAATTTTGCGATGAAAGTGTTGACACAGTGCGAAGCTGAACATCTGATTATAAAGTGAGTTTATTATTTTATTTTTATTTTCAACAATGACAAAATTAGTAGATTTAAAGAAATTAGAACTTTCATTGAAAACAGAAAAATCATCTAGTATTAAGACATTGCATAAATTAATTTTTGGAGAAATCGGTGACCGAAATAATAGACATAGAATTCGAAGTTTTACTGGGTTTTCGTTTGAAGTAGATTCCAATGAATATCAAACAAAATTGAAAGAAATCAAAGATAATTTTTCTGTTAACGATTTGATAACCATTTGCAATGTTTTGTGTATAAATAATTCCTGCGTTTGATGAAATTGTTGCCAGAATAATTTCTAGTTTATGTGATTTTAGTATTTTGAAAATTAATATGATACCCGATGAAGGTACTCTTAGTGATGACGAGAGTGCCGATGAATTTAATGATGATTTATATGATAAAACTAAAGATATTTCAAATGTTTTTGAGAATAATGTGAGAAATGATTCTGATAGTTCTAGTTGTGAAAGTAATGAAAATCAGAAAATTCTAATTCCTGATTATCTTATTAAACTTAGTATTTGACTGGAATTTTTGCGGCAAAAATTGCTGGCAACATTGATGCCAGCAGTTTTTGCCGCAGATTTAATGGACTTATTTTACAGTGTATTACATTTTTGTATGGAATATTGCCAATAATAATAAAAAAGAAATCTGTAGAACATTTTTGATTCGCGCAAAATGTGTGTATAAATTTTAATTGTCAGAAACATACAGGTAAAATTAAATAGTTATCAATTAAAGCAAACCCTAATAACCGTGACGTATTTCACCTATGTAATGATTAATCGGACAGGAAATACGAAACCCAATAGCAAACGTAAAACTTTGTTTCCTTAGCATTAACCACTAAAGAATATCCTTCGCTCCAATGGACGCATGTTAATATTTAGGGTGTATATAAAATAAATATCTTCCCTCACAATGTAAATCCGATGATTAAATATGCAATTTCAGATCATGCATTACGCCATAAATATTCTTTATATATTTCAATGTAATGTTCGAAAAATTCTTCTCAGTGACGCAAAATATTTAAGTATACGAATCATTTTGTTGTGTATAATTGAATGTACTTATGTAGTTTTAATCTTGATATTCCAAAGGTTAATTGAACTGTTTATAAATGGTGGACATTTTTATCATTTTAAATAAGGATTTTATAGAGACAAAACAATAAGCTAAATTTATATTTTAAAAGCATTACTTTTAAAATTATGAAAGCATTTTTGATACTTTATTATTGTGTAGAAATCTTAAAACTTCTGTTAATATTATAATTAGTGTAATGATAAAAATTTAGTTGTTGCTGTTGCATAATGGTTCTAAGCATCCCAGTTTCCTAAAAAATGTTTAGTATACTATTATTTTAACACAGTCTAACTGATTGGCAAAGTTATCATACGAATTGAATATTCCCAACTGTGCGAAAAATTGCCCAGGCCTGGAATCGAACCCAAATAATTGGATTAAAAGGCCAATGCTTTACCTGTTAAGCTAAACGGGCGATAACCGGCTGTGATTTTTCGCTCAGATAACCTTATTGGTCATAACATCTGGTCTGTCATTTAGATAGCTCGGCAGAATAAGCCGCAGGTAATGGAACTCCATAGAACGATGGATACGTAAATATACTATTAATTTAACACAATCTAACTGATTACACAATCTAACCGCAGGTAATGGTCTCTCGGCAGAATAAGCCGCAGGAGTTCCATTCCCTGCGGCTTATTCTGCCGAGCTGTCTAAATGACAGACCAGATGTTATAGCCAATAAGGTTATCTGAGCGAAAAATCCCAGCCGGTTATCGCCCGGTTAGCTTAACAGGCAAAGCAATGGCCTTGTAATCCAAGTATCCGAGTTCGATTCCCGGCCTGGGCAATTTTTAGCTCAGTTGGGAATATTCAATTTGTATAAATGTTCAGTAATCTAACATTTTTTTATTATTATAATTTATAGTGGAAACATGTCTCTGTTACCTGCATTTTTTACAATTTAGAAAAAGGTTCTAGGTATCCCATTTACTAATAAAATTCTTAGTAACATTATAATTTTTATAACTCATAATTTTAGTAACATTATAATTATTATAATAACGCAGATTGTGGGTTTGGGTCCCACTGGCACCATGGAATAGTGAAAACATAAAAAATCACTTTAAATTACATTTTCTGTTTATTTTTCTCTTATTTCTTATTAAAAATTTTTTTAATTAATTAGGCAAAAATAAATAAATAAATAGTGTACGTCAATTTCAAAATATTGTCTGTACATTATTTTTGAAAAAAAAAATAAAAAAAATAAAAAAATAAATAAATAAATAAGTAAATAAATAAATAAAAATAATAATAATAATAATAATAATAATAATAATAACAAACAGTGGTTTTAAACAGTGATTTTTTTAATTTAGATTACTTAAAAAACTAACATTGATTTAGAAAAATAATAAGTATTATGCATCAGTCTAAAATAAAATAAAATAAACCGTTTACAAATATTCTAAGGAATATATTTGAAAGGAAATCTTTAAAAAGTACAATAGATTTCCCCACTAACTTATAAAAGACATACTTTGTACAGTCTGGCATCCGCAACTTTGGCTCAGTTCGTAAGGAATTGTTCCGCTATCAAAAGGTCTCGAGTTCAATCCTCAGGACGGAGTGATCTAAACTCTACAAACTAATAATATTTAAGTAATGTTACACCGCAGCTTAAAATCACTCGGTAATTTCGAATATTTTGACGATTAATTGATTCATTAATTTTAAAAATTATATTAAATTAGTATTATTAAAAATCAAACTTTGTAACGGAAAGTTACTGCTTCTTCAAACGGAGTTTTCCTTTCTTGTATTTCTCACAACGGAAAATTTACTGACGGAACTCTAAAAGTTCGGCTACTTTGCTGCCAGTAATTTCACCGTGAAGTCACATATTTATTTTTAATATTTGCCCGCAATATAATTGTGAAAAAAATATATATTCAGAGCATACATTACTCCACAAATATTCTTTATACATTTCTATGTAACGTTCAATAAATTTTTTCAGCAACGCAAAATATTTAACTATATGTATGATTTAATTGAGTGTAATACAATATAGTTCTGTAGTTGTAACCTCGATATTCCAACGGTTAATTGAATTCATTATAAAAAAATAGACATTTTTATCATCTTAAATAAGGATTTTATAGAGACAGTACAGCAAGCAAAATTCATGCATTCTAAAGCTTTAATTTTAAAACTATGAAAATTTTTTTAAATGTATTTTTTTCCTCTAGAATTTTTAAATTTTCTGTTAACTTTATAGTTAGTGTAATGATAATATTTTACATTAGTAAAGCTATGAAAAAACATTCACTGGTAATATACTTTCATACTGTTCATAGCGTATTATTTTAGGAAAGAGAAACCAATTTTCATTTTAAAATTATCGACATTAATTTTGCTTTTTTTAAACTTTCTTTTCCTTTTTTTCAGTATATTTTATTTTTGTATTGAATATTACCATTATATATAAAGAAATTTTTAGAACTATTTTTGATTTGCGTATATTTCTGTATGTTAATTTAAATTGTCAGCAACATTAGGGTAAGTTAAATAATGAATAATTAAATTAAACTCTAATAACAGTGAACTATTTCACCTGTGAAGTGATAAATCAGGCTGGAAATACGAAACTCCGTAGCAAACGTATCATTTTGTTTCACTAGCATTAGCCACTATAGAATATACTTCGCTCCAATGCACATACATTAATTTAGAGAGTACATAATAAAAATATCTTCAATCAATGCAAATCCAATATTTAAAATACATATACACGTAACATGCATTACATCATAAATATTCTTAATATATTTGCATGTAATGTTCAAAGAATTCATCTCAGAAACGCAAAATATATAATTATATGTATCATTCAGTGTTCTAAAAAATGCTTAGTAATCTTTTTTTTTAGCTCACAGGCTATCATAGCCTGAGAGCTTATGTGCCCGTCCGTTTTGTATGTATGTATGTTCGTGCGTGCGTAACGCGATAACTCATGATAAAATCACCCGATCCGCTTAAAATTTTATAGATAAGTATATCTTAATAAGGCGCTTCCCTGATAATTTTTTGGAGTTCATTCGATATGTATAAGAGGGGAAACGGGGGGCTCATGCCCCTCCCCTTAATTGTTATAAATGGGCTTTTCATGCCGAAATAACAGTTCTCGTTCAAAATTTAGATATAGAATCATTCTGATGAGGCGATTCCGTGACTGTTATTAGGCGTTCATTGAATAAGTATAAACAGGGCGAACGGGGTTCTAATGCCCCTTAATTTATATAAATGGGTTTTTCAAGCAGAATTGTCAGATTTCGTTCAAAACCCTTAATTGTTTTGGCAGTTTAATGGTTATTAGGGTGGAGCGAAAAAAAATTTTTTTTGAAAATCAAAAACGGGTAGGTGCCAAAAGTTGCCTTTATACTAGTACATCAAATGCGTGAAATTTTACCGCTGAAAAAAAATGGCTTGAGTCTGCGCTTTTGCTCCAAAAATCGAAATTTTGGGTAAAATTTGTCATTTTTTGACATTTTTTCTAAAAAATAAAAAAAATTCCTACAGAGCTGGTTAGTATTTAAAAGTGTTGCTTAGACCTTTATATTTATCTGCTTAACATATTTAAACTATAAAACAATATGTTTATTCCCTATAGCTGGAGCAAAACAGGCAACTTTTAGTAAGAAAACAGCATTACCACTCTATTGGGTCATACAACGAATTGTTGTTTTTAATACAGCTCTTGTTTTCAAAACTACCTTGGACATGCGTCGTGGAGGTGGTTATATTTCCTATACCACCCGGCCCAACTATTCGATCATCTTAGTACAGTGTTTTATTTATAACATTGATTTGTGATTTTCTTTATAAAAATTTGGCATGTTTTCGATGTTTCTACCTTGTTTATCTGTTCTTTGCATCCACATGCTGCTGTAACTATCTTCAGGTATATTTTTACAGTTTATAAAAAAATGACAAGCAGAGTAATGCACGGGAATCTATTAAAGGGATCTATTCGGCCATATATTATATTTATCAAACTTACATTCAGTTGATGAATAGTGATTGGAAGTTCTGTTACCACAACATTTTTTCAGTCAATTGTATTTTTTTTACGTAATGATTTGCTTCAAAGATGATTTCAGATATTTCAACTATAAGTATGCCATCATTTATACTACTTTTGCATTTTTTATATGTTGAGAAGCGAGCTGTTTAATGTGATGGTGATCGTCAGCGAGAATTGCAATGAAAATTTGTTCTCCATGTGTAAAGCAACCGCTGTTGTAAATAATTTTTTTTTTTTTTTTGCATTAGTTTTATGCCGTTTTCTAAGTGTTTTCGTATCCAGGTAATTTCCTATTAATTTTTAGATCCTCTTTTTATGAGTGGACAACATTTGATTGTGAAATATCCTGGGCATAAACATATAATGCATAGCACTTTATGAGGGAATGTACGGATTCTAATCGACTATAAATGCTCATTTAAAATTAGGAGAATTTTATTTGTCACTGTGAACCATTTTGCATGGGGTAAGCTTAGAATTGTGTATAATATTGAATCATTCGCTACTTGAACTCCAGTGAATTTCCTCTGCGCCAATTATTAGAGAAGTCGATATAAAACGTTCTAAGCTACATGGATTCACTGGATCAATAAGGAAAATTTTTGTCTACGTACTATTCACTTCCTATCGCAATTTTTTTAAATATAAAATAGAGAATAATTTTGAAAAATTATTTTCTCAAATTGAGAAAAAGATACTCAGAATAGACTAGAAATTTCTGTCAGAGATTGCCAAATTAATTCATAAGGAAAGCTATTTCTCTGAAAGAATAAGGAATAGGAGTTTAGAAAACATCTCACACAAAAGACAGCTCATAAAGTTAATAAAATTTTCCGTTTTATATAAGCACAGATTGGCATTCAGCCTCTATATGTTCACTCATAAAATGTATAATCCAAGTTTATACCGCGGGATGTTTTATACCAAATGTACTACACACCTAAATAATAGATCTAAAATTTTATTAGAAATTACTAGACTATGGAACAACACAGGAAACGACATAAAGCATACTAAAACGTCTTTAGAAATATTGTTGTTTTACACGCAAATTTTGTTTGCAGTCCTCTGTGACGATCGTCATAATATTAAGCAGCCAGCTTCTCAAAATATATTCAATGTAATAAATACAGTAAATAATGACATACTAAAAATTTAATTCATACAATAAATTTTTAGGAAAATCATTATGTATAAAATGTAATTGATTGAAAAAATGCTGTGGTAACAGAACTTCCAATCATAGTGTATTAATTGCATGAAAATTTAATGAAGATAATAAACTGCTGAATAGGTTCAATTAAGAACATACCCAATACATTACTCAGCTTCTCTTCTGTTATACATGGTATAAAAATATACGTGCAACAGGTCACACCAGCAATCCAAATCATCCAAAGTCAGTGACTACAAAGAAGAGATAAATTACTTTGATATATATACTCGTCTTCGGGAAAAAAGTAACAATTCAATACATAAATAAAACACTGGGCCTAGATGATTGGGTGGTTGAGACGGGTGGGATAATGCAACCACCTCTATGAGTTATATACACAATAGTTTTGAAAGCAGCTAGGTAAGAAATGCATTCAAAAGAACATTTCGTTGTATGCTCCAATAGAGAGGTTCACGCTGATTTTTCACAAAAAGTTGTCAGATTTGCTCTAATTATACAGACTACAGATATTGTTTTATAGTTTAAATATGTTAAGCCGATAAATATAAAGGTCTAAGCAACACTTTTAAATTTTAACCAGCTCTGTAGGAATTTTTTAATTTTTTTGAAAAAATGTCAAAAAATGACAAATTTTACTAAAAATTTCGATTTTTGGAGCAAAAGCGCAGACTCAAGCCAATTTTTTTCAGCGGTAAAATTTCACGCAGTTAATGTACTAGTATAAAGGCAACTTTTGGCACCTACCCGTTTTTGATTTTCAAAAAAAAATTTTTTTTCGCTCCACCCTAATGGTTATGTATAAAAGAGGGGGATAACTTCTCTTAAATTATATAAATGAGTTTTTATTAAGAATTATCAGATTTGCTCTAAATTTTTGATATAGATTTTTTTATACGATAAAGCATGTTCGTGATTAGTTTAGGGGGTTCAATGATTAAGTATAAAATGGGGAAAGAGGGGAGCTGTTTCCACTCCTTAATTTGTTTTTCGAACGGAATTAACCCTTGAAAATATAAGGCTGTAATGTACAATCAGTATGCGTAGGCTGTGAGCTCAATGCCATCAGTTTAACTGGGCAATATTCTTTTTATTTAATTTACAGTTGAAACTTGTGTACATGATTTCTTGCCATTTCATAAAAAAATACTAAGCATCTTATTTTCTTACAAAATTCTTAGTGATATTATATATATTGTTTTTTGAAGTGTTCTTCATTATTATTTGAAATATTGGCATTATATAAAAAAAAGAAATTTGTAGAACACTTTTTGGTTTGCGTTATTTTATATATAACAGAGTATATAGTAGAAATATCTTCCATCATTGTAAAACCGATAATTAAAATATATAATTTCAGAACATGCATTACATCATAAATATTCTTAATATATTCCAATGTAATATTCGAAGAGTTCATCCCAGTAATGCAAAATATATAATAATACGTATTATTTATTTATCTAAAATGTTAAGTATATCTTTTTATTTATATTTTAAACTTGTATACATGATTTCTTTTGTTGCAGTTTAATAAAAAAACTTAGGCATCCTATTTTCATACAACATTTTTTGTGACATTATATATATATATATATATATATATTGCAGTGTACTTCATTATTGTTTGAAATATTGGCATTATTAAGGAGAGAAATTTTCAAAACATTTTTTGATTTGCGTATATTATGTACCGTATTTACTCGTGAATACCGCGTAGGCGGTTCAATTCTGCCACAGATTTGAACTGTCTGTCATTGGCATTTAAAGTTCTACTGAGAATACTCCACGCATTTTCATGGAGATTGAAATGAAATTACAGAGCAGGCCATTCCATAAATATTCGAAAATTATCTGACATTTACTCCAAGGTGAAATTTGCAAAGGTTATTGGGGAGTTTTTCTGCTGAAAAATAAAACTTAGCCTACCAATTCTCTCTTCAGTTGGCAATAAATGGGTTTCTAACAATTCTTGGTACTTGGTAACCTACATGCCGACTGAGGAAAAAAACTAGGTTAAGTTTACAACCATAGTTGAAGCCTCTAAACACCATTAATAAGCCTCCATCTAACCATGTTTAGCCTTCTTATGCTGAAAACTATCCATAAACAAAGCAGATTCGTTGGGGCCAAATAATGTCAAGAATCAATGGCATCTTCTTATATTCCCAGATAATAAAAAATAATTAGGATGGATCAGACTGTCTTGCTTTCTATTGGTATGACATGAGAAAAAGAGAGGGAATTTTCTCCTAGAGGTAGCACGATGGAAGCTTATTGATAATGTTAAGATGAGTCAGCTACTTTGGTAAAGTTAACTTGGCTCTTCTTACAAACCGCATGTAGACTACTAATAAACAGGAATTGCTAGAAATCCATTTATAGCCAACAGAAGAGAGAATTGATGGATTAAGTTGCATTTTCCAGCAGGAAAATGCCTCCATAACCTTTGAAAAATCCTCTTAGGAATGTTTTTTGATAATTGAAGACATGTTATGGGGACGTGTATTCCAAGTCATATGTAAGCATGGCGGATATATATTTCTGTTAACAGTAGTGGTTTTATTTCGGCGGGACACTTTTTTCCCTCTTTTTTGTACATTTTATGTACTTTACATACATTCTACATATTTTTTTTTTCTTTAGCTTTCTAAACCTTATCTCAATTTATATAAGGGTAAACAAGTAAATGAGCATTTTGTTAAAATTCATCACTTCTTCACAATCACTCCCTCATAACTCTTATTTTGGCCTATTTGTAGAGATTCACCTATATACATAAATGAAAAATACACATTAATTAAATCATCTTTGTCATATAGTATCGAAACCTCAGAGCTTATAAATATTATAAATCTACATTTTATGCCGTTGAACCTACATAATTTAATCATTAATTCAATACCGAGAAAACGATTTTTAATGTTTCTTGAAATGAAATTTCATTTATTAATCTTCTTAATTTACATATTTAAAACGAATTTCAAAAATAAAAGAACAGATGCTTGTTAGTAATTACATTTAGCTATTGTACCATATATTTTAAATGCAAATATGCTTCATTAAAACACGAAACAACACACAAAATGAATCAAAATGCACGTATTTAATGAGATTTTACAGAAAAAATTCAGTAATGAAATGCATATAAATAAATGCATCCGAATAATATCAATGAAACAAATAATATCAATGAAACAAATAACCCGTATTAATTCAAATTTGTATGTATTAAATTGTTCAAACTGTAATTGTAGAAAAGTTTTGTATATTCCCTTTGTTTAATATGAATTTTGAAATATTTCGTTAAGACATGCTGAAAATAAGGATTCAAAATCACACATTTTTAATTCAAGAATATAGATTTCTGTTATGGTAATGTCAAAAATATTCTAGTTATTTTGTAGGTATATGAAGCAATATTTTGTTTTATTTCCTGTTTATAATAGTACTTTTGAGGCAGAAAATTACAAAATAGTTTCGAATCCATTTTCTTTAAATATGACAATAAGTGGCTGTGAAAATATAACGTTATCAACTTTCTGGCAATTTTGGATCTCCTGCCCCCTGTACTATATCAGATATAATATCCCATATAGCACAAAAGCTCCTGAATACCTCCCCAGGAGCTCCAAGTCATCCCATATTCGTCCTAATACTAAAATGACAAGATCAGGACGTCCCGGGGAAGAGTCTTTTACGGTGTCCTCAGGAGTAAGCTCCCAGAATGTCCCACGGAGCAACTTCCCAGGGACGCTACTCCTGAGGAAGTACCTGGGAAGTCATTCCTGGGGAAGTACCCGGTTAATGTTTCCTGGGGAAGTGCCGAGGAAGTCACAGTGCAGGCGCCATCTCGTGAGTGATTCTGAAGTACAATATTTAGTTTATTTTTATTGAAATATCAAATTCCATTTGATCGGTCTAAATTTTTAATGAGTTAATTTTATTTTATCAATCATTCGATTTCTTATTTTTTTAGCAAGTTAGATAATTGTTATTAAATTGTAATTGTTATTTTTAATTATTGCTATAACTTTTAACCTTTTTTAGTTAAATTAAAAATTTTAATTTATTATTTCAGTAATTCCTATTTTTATATACTAATTACTATTATATATCTTTTAAACCAAATTTTGTTAACATTTATCAATATTTTATTAATTATTAATCAATAACCTGTTGCATTTTGCTTTTTTGTTATTATTACTTTTTTATTAATTAGCAAATTAATTTAACTTGTTTAAATTAACTAAATAGTAATTATTTATAGTCTAAATTAAACTGAAATCTCTAAATAGAAGACAATTCTGGATCATATATTTTTTCTGATATTTAGAGGTAAAGGTATTTATGCAAAGAAAAAAGAAAGAGATTCTTAAAGTAAGTTTGTTCATAAGTACCCGTTTAAAACTTTGAAACGAAACTAAACATTTTTATCACAGCACATAACACTAATTCAAAGATAGAACAGTTCCCTTTAAAATGGTACCTTTGGATTTAAAATATATAAATATTGAGATGACCTCTCCCCCTCCCCAAATGCATACCAATACGTGGTTTATTTAAAAAGATTTTCTGTTTAAAAATTTTACATTCCTATAAAATGAGTTAAAAATTATAAATTCATGCAAATTTAATGTTTTAGGGTTTTTATCAATTACCTAGCCAATGTAATTAATTATATATGTGTTGAAGATACAAAAATGTTAGCTAAACAGAAGCATAAATTTAAGTGTCTTTCTGATCTGTGGCGCCAACTTATATGGCGCATGGGGCGCAAGCCCACAGAATAATTTGTTATCTCTATCCAGCCATTATTAATTGAGCCCACTAAATATTTATGTATTTGTTCAAAATGTTTTTGAGCATACTCAATATTTTTCAAAAGTTGGCGCCATTGTTTCTGATTCTGATTCTTAAAACCTATTTTCTTTTATTTATCATTAATTATTTTTTTTTAATTTAAGATTGTCTTATTTACAAATTATTTTTCTAATATCTTTTATAGATTAGCAAACATAATATCATTATTATTATTTAAATTATGATAGATAAAATGAAATCTTTATTTTGAAAATTTCAGAAATATAAATATTTTTTGGTTCTGAAATTACAGATAAATATTTATCTATATTTCCTTAATAACAAATATTTTATCACAATTTTCAACTGAAAAAAAATCGCTTTACTTAAAACCTTCATTTAACAAACTGATTTCATATTATATTTCTTTGGATATCTATAAAGCATGGAATTTCCTGTTTTACCATGCACATATTCTTAGGTGACAATGAAAGTATTTTAAAGTAACTGCAAACAATGCTCTGAAGCAGGAATCACCGTCCCGACCTTCCATCAATTACAAGATTACTATTAGGTTCGCAATAAGCTACCCGCCCCCTCCAACCAGTTTTGCCAGCTGAGAATGTTGTAAATATCGCGGGAATCACTAAGGAGAGAAAAAGAAAAAAAAAAAGAGTGTAGTTCTAAGAATTGGAAATCAGACTATTTTTTGACATAGTAAGAAAAGGTGTTACAATCAAATTTGTTCTTATGTGTAATAGAAAATATATATTAGTTTGGGATTTTTAAGATCGTTGATAAAAACATCTTATATTTTAAATAAAGACATTAGTTCTTTTAGGCTTTTAAAATTGCCTAAAATCTTAGTTACTAAAAATACATTTCAAGAAATCAACAAATATATTTCCCGTCGTTGATTAAATGGAAAAAGGTGCATATTGAATTTTTTATGCACATAAAGATTTCAAATTTTTAAAGACTATTAAATGGAGATTTAACTGAAAAGTAATTTTATTTATAACAATAAGAAAATAAAATGATTTTGTTAACAGATTCAAATTTTATTAATAGTTTCTATTTTATGTGACTCAAGCAATGTTTCAATGTAATGATAGAATTTTACAAATGATTTTTACACCAAATTCTGATATAACAAAATTCTACAAATTTGTACAATGGTGTGTTATTAATGAAAATGCAGAATTTTAATATTTTTACAATGTTATAAAATAATACAGGGGTTTTACAGTATTTTTTAATCCCGCAACAAGTGGTAAATCTCCAAACATCTGTAATTCGTATCGTACAATATGAAAATTTCATAAGTAACGGATATAATTATTCGTTAATGAATACTCGCCAAAATATACCTAATCACTTTAAAACGGGTTCGTTGATTGGTTGCATTTATGACGGCCAATTATCAACATGGGGGACATATCAAGGCAGGGAGGGGTTGCCCTCAATGAAGGTCTTTCTAAAGGAACCTAAGCCATATTTATGCAAGGAAATCCAAGATTCGAAGAAAACCCCGGGAAACTCCGAACAATCGGGCCGACGGGCGCGATTGGGTACAAACTGAGCTCATCCCACCTACCAGCTTCGAGAGCTGAATCTCTTGACCGCTGGTGGGGCCCAGTATGAAACTGCAACAATGAAATATTTCAAAGAGTAAAAAGTAGGAAAGAAAAAACTAAACAAATTTATATATTTTTTTCATAAATTCATATAATAAGAGCACCTTTAACCAAGCGTAAAAAGGAAAAAAAATCGATAAAAATTTCTGTAAAAAAAGTAAGAGCGAGAGAGAGCAAAAAAGTTTCATTTTTGAAAGGATTTACTTAGATTTTATTTGCCAATCATTAAAAAAAAGAAAAAAAAATAAGGAACTCATCAAGGGAGGAGGGTTGCCTTCCGGAGGGTCTTTCTAAAGGAACCTAACGCGTATTTACGCAAGGAAGTTTAAGATTCGAAGAAAAGAGCGGAAAACTCCGAACGATTAGACCGACGGGTGCGATTGGGTACAAACTCAGCGCCTCCCATCTACCAGCTTCGAGAGCAGAATCACTTGGCCGCTGGTGGGGTTCGCTATGAAACTGCAAAAATGAAATATTTCAAAGAGTAAAAATTAGGAAAGAAAAGACTAATTAAATATATATATATACTTATATTTCATAAATTCATTTAATAAGAGCACCAAGAGAAAAATGAAAAAAAAATCTATTAAAATTTCTGTAAAAAAAAAAGTAAGAGAGAAAAAGAGCAAAAAAGTTTTATTTTTGAAAGGATTCACTTAGTCTTTATTTCTCAATCATTTAAAAAAAATTCATAATTTTAAAGAAACTATGTGTTTTAACCTCTTGCTATTTTAATCTCTGGAAATAATATTTTTACTAACTAAAATTAAATTTTATAGGGGCTATCATCAGAAACGTTTTGCATCATTCATTGTGTGCCAAAATATATAGTTCATAATCAATTTTCTAACTACAGAAAGATTTTAATGGATTTTAAGTATTAAAAGCTAAAAGGATATTTTTATCATTTAAAAATACAATTTCATTAAAAAAAAATTTTAATTCGAAGACATTTATGTTATAACAAATAATTATTGATAATTTATTTAGGGTTATTAATTTAAATTTATGTCGAATGTATGCAAAAGGCACAAAAAACGAGGACATTTCCTAGTTTTAAGTTTCAAAAGCGGAGTAAAAATGCATGTATACCTTAGAAACCTTTATTCCTTACTGACCCTACAGCATAACGGCTAGAGTGCGCGTCCAGAATACCAAGGTACTCAGGTTCAAATCCAGCAGGAAAAATGAAGGTAAGAAATTTGTTACTGAATAATCTCTGTATATGTAAATCCGTCTGAATAATAGAAAAAAAAACAACATTCGCGTTTTCTTCTAAAAAATTTAAATTAAATCATAGCTTTTTTTTTTAACATATTAGTGACCTTGAAGTTTCCCAAAGTCCTCCTATATGACTTCCTCAAATCTTCCCCAGAACCTCCTGGGGAGGACCCTCAAGGATGTCCTGGGGAGCGCGCCAGGATGCTGTAAAGCGGACATTTTCGGTTCCTGAGGACCTCCTGGTGACAATTTTCTGCATCCTCAGGGATGCCTGGGGGATGACGGTCCTGGGATGTGAATCCTCCCCAGGACATTCTGGGGAGGCAAGTGTGCTATATGGGATGTTATCATTCCTTAAATATCGGCCCGGTAATAATATAGTAAACAAAGTATTTTTTTTCTTTTTAACTATTTGGAAAAAATAGTTGTTGTTATCGGTAGAGAATTAGGAAATCGAATATTTTTATTGGTTGAATTCCGCAACTTATTTAAATTTGTTCGTTTCCTGATTGGTTCAAGTTTAATGTCCAAAAATGGGATACTTCTGTTTTTTATTTTATTCGTTTTCTTATTGGTCCAAGTTTAATGTTCAAAAATAGAATACTTCTGTTGCCACGATGAGAAAAAGAGTAATAAAAACTTAAATAATAATAATAATTTAAAAACAAACTGTGGTAGATATTTCAAACAAATTTCATTAAAAAGTGCATTTTTTCTCTACGCAACGATATAAAAATTTAAAATGGGCGATATTTGAATGTTTAAAAATTTGTATTTTCAAAAATTGTAAAATTGAAATTTGTTTTTGATGGGTGTAAGAATACTAATGTTTAATCCATGTCGTACGTAATATGAGGTGTTTAAAGTCAGTCTGATTAACTCCTTCCTATAAAAATGCACATTTTAAATAATTAAAGTACTCTATCTTTAATCTATTGTTTTTTAACATTGGTCTAGGAATATAAATGTTTAATGCACGGCATACGTAATACAGGACTCGTTATAATCATCCTAAAAATTATATTTCTTACTATTATTAATTAAAATATAGAATATATTTAAAAGTCTTTAAAATTTGAGTCTTTTGAAATATAATTTTCCAAATAGTCCTTGTAATTTGTTAAATTGTAATTTTTTTAAAGTGATATAAAAAATGGTTATATTTATTTTTTCGCACACTTTATGGACTCAAATGAAGAAAAGTCAGAAGAATATTGCTTTGTATCAAATAACACTTACAGGGATGACTGGGACGACCACCCCAGGACACAGCTTTGGCTTCAAAGTGTAATTGCAATCCCGGGGAAAGAAAATAAAAATTACAAGGAATATTTAATATTTAAAAGTATTGTATAATTATTTTTTGTCACATAATGCATTCAATAGTAATTAAGTCTCGTTGCTCTTGTCCCGAACGAAGAATTTTCAATTGCGTTATTTTCTTTTTGGATGCCAACCAAGAGTTATTACCCGAAGATTTTGCATCTTACGGCAAAATTTTTGTTTTAGTTTATTTCAATGCATTGAGCGAGTAGTTCAATCACATGTCTGTTAAATTTGTATTTATTTATATTATTTTATTTGATTATTTATAAGGAAATTTTTACTTTTGCCATGGTATATTACGAATTAACAAATTCACCACTCGTAAAGCATGGTGATGTCACTGCAACGTCGTTGTGAAGTCACATTGTGACTTTGTGATCATCGATTGTCGTTGTGACGTCACATGACGTCGATGTGAAGTCACAGTAACTAAAATATGAAGTCGTTATGGCCGTTTTAGAGCTCTTTTGTGACGCTTTACAAAGTGGTCACAATGTGACAGATTTGTGAAAAATGTGTCATTTGTGAATAATTTGAAATTAACTTTGTGACGAAACTATGACAAAAGCGACGATATTTAAATTGCCAGAAACATGTTTTTAAAGTAAATAACATGTTTTGAAGGATATTTATAAATTTCTAAAGATTTTTAAGAAAGTGACATCTCAGTCACAATGTGACGTCACTGAGTGGTGACATTTTGGTCACAGATGTGATGTGACCAAAGTGACTCACAGTGACGTCACTGTGACCATGCATGCTTATAGGGCAAGAACTCTTTACATTGGTTTAAAAGCAAACAAATTAATCTTTCATAACCGCGGTTCACGCTATAAAAATAAATTAAAAAATAATTCACACTGCATTTTTTTAACCACAGTAATCAGTAAACTGCGATTTGGTTTTCAAGTAAATACTATTTCAAAGTATTTTTTTCTATTTGGCAGTGTTATAATTTAAAATGCTTGATTCCATGTTAAATTTATGTTTTTTTAAATATCATTCTACCTTTTTTTACATATAAATGCATTCTAAACTGCGTTGTGAAAAATAATCCAGAACAATCTGTTTAGTTTTTTGTGCAAACTGTTTTTTATTATTTCTTAATTGATATTCGCGATAGAGATTAAAAAAAATAATGAAAATTACATAGCCGTAATAAGTAAGTAAATAAGATACAGTTTTTAGTTGCATTTGAAAGTACATTTCGTTTCCTGTACGTATGAAATTTGAAAATGTGCAATATTTAGAAGATTTAAAAGTTGCAGTAACGAAAACTTCAAAATTGAAATTTCACCGTGAGTTGCTGCCTTTCGCAGAATCATGTCAGTGGATAAATTTTTTTTTATAATGATAGAACATGTATTGCGAGTAGCAAAATGCAAAATAAAGGAATGACAGCAAGTACTTTTTTCCGAAGAAAGTTTTTTTCCCAAGTTAAATCCATGGTAAATTAAAAAATTATTTTTAAAAGAATAAATGTACAAATTTTGTCTGATGTGACTTTAACGTGAAGAAAGAATGATGTTTACTGCATAACACATGCGCCTTTATTTTTTATGTGTCAAGCCAAACTAAATTTTAAATTACATTTTAGACTACAGATATTACTGAATTATGAAAGCTCATTTTGATATTTACATCTTACTTTTTCCATCACCTATCAATTTTTATGTTATAAAATGTAATCGTCTTTTATTCTTTTCTTTTCTTAAAACACAAAAAACAAAAACAAAAAATAAATAAATAAAATAAAATAAATAAATAATGCAAAAATAAATTTCATAATAAATATAATTATTCAAAAAGTAGTATTTTTACTATTCAGCATTTTCCTGGTTTTAGAATGATAGGTAACAAAACATAACTAAAAAAAGTCTGCTCAAGCAAATTTAGAGAAATTTTACAGACTTTATTATATTAAATAAATCTTACATATTTTTATATATTCCACAACACATATTTCAGCTTGAATTATTTTAACGCATGTTATATATATATATATATATATATATATATATATATAATGGCTTCATTTGCTTCCTTTAAAGCATTGTACATTTACGACCCAGTCTTAAACAATTTTTATATAAAAGCATGCATATGACGTTACTATCGCAAAGTAATACAGAAAACAAATAAAAAACGAAGTTTTCATTTAAGAAACTAGGCAAAACAAATCGATTATTTAATGATTCATATGTTTTGATTTTTTTATTCAGAATAGCACCATGTGCTATCAGAAATCATTCACTTATATTTTTTTTCAAAATACAAAAAACGTTATTTCACACGGATTAATAAAATTGTATTTTTTCAGTTTCTGAAACTAATTAATTAAACAGTAAGATACTAACACTCCCAAATATTCTTCAAAATACGTTTTTGTAAAGAGAAATTAGTGCATCTTTTTTATAGTAAGTTTGCAATAATTCTTCAAGGATTATACGAGGATACAAATGAAGAGCCGCCATCAAGAATCGAGTGAAACCCTTCAAGAGTTTGCCTCGGAAATTGAACGGCTTGCAAATTTAGCATTCATTGACTGTCCAACAAATGTACGGGAAATGCTGTCACTGCAATATTTTGTAAACTAAAAATCATTTAATTGATAGATAAAAGCGAAATAAAACCAACATTCATCGCGTTTTATAGCCGAATATATTTTTGATATAGCAGGTATTTTAAAAACTATTTTTTCAGTTACTCTAAAAAAATGGCAATAAACATATACGGCGATCTGCTATTTTCCCATCCTACGACAAAAAATAAGTATTCAAGTTTCCAGCATTAGAGAAATAGCACTAAAACTTACAATAGAATTAGTATCTCAAAAACAAATTAAGATACTCTCTTAAAAAGTCAGCCACAAAATAGCTCAAATTGAGCTGAAATCCACTCATCTCAATGTTGAAAGGCAGCTTCTCAAAAAAGAGTTGAAATAACTCGAATTTTAACCAATTTAAATGAAGTTGAGCTATTTAAATAACCAATTTAGATCAAGAAGATTTAATCGTTTGAAAAACAACTCTTTTATGATCGAAAAAATTACAGCTCTTTCATGAGAAGCCAAATCAGCTCTTTCGTTTAAAAAGTGTATAGTTTTCTAACAAATCATACTTTAAAGTATATTTTTTTCTATGCGACGCACAGTGGGGCAAAAACCCAAAAAGCTGGCCAAAAGTCAAAAAATGAAGTTACGATTTAGGGAATTTTGACTGTATAGTTGGATAGAATAATGTTTGGAGAGTCATGATCTGTATTTATAAAAAGATTTTTGCTTTACCCTTACAAGCAGCATTATTTCGAAAATGATGCTTGAAGGGATATCACATAGAGCGAACAAAAACAGCAAAACAACAGTTTCTCTGAACGCGTGCTACATTTTATAATATTATCCGATTTTAATGATTTGAAATGGATTCACACTATGATAGTGTGTACTTTATTTGCATGTATTACAAAATTTATATGGAGCACATAAAAATTAATAAATTCATTGTCATTTTTGATAAAAAATTTTAGATATTTTTTCATTTTTTTACTTTCAAACATGAAAAAGTTTAAATGTTCCACAGTGTTCCGCAACAAAATTTAATGGAAATAATAACTTGGGCTATTGTCTAGTGATTCATAAAAAACCAGCTGCCTAAAACTGCCTTTCTGCATTTCACGCATATTTTAGTAACCGCAAGTAAAATGCCACTTTTTTCGGCCGCCTCAAAAATTTTGAAATTGACTACTTTTCACATAATTTAGCTGATAAATATTTTTCAAATTTTTGAATTATTCAATTTTATTATAGTTTATTTCTTGTTATATTGTAAATAAGTACTATAATCATAAAATTACATTAATTTGATAAGTAAGCTTAGTAATGAAAAAATGAAAATAATTCTCTATTATTAATCCGGTAGAATGCATTTTCTTATCTTTATAGGTAGTAATTTTGTTTGCTCTATTGTAATTAGAAGAATTATTTTGTGAATGGCAATATTTGTAGATCAAACTACTGAGCGTATTTCATTAATGCGAGTAAAAATCATTATGAATATCACTTTAGAATATATTAGTAAGTTGGATTTCATTTGCAAGTGAGGACGTGATGGAACATCTCTTCTGAGTACATTTAAACAAATATTTAGCTATGAAGATTGCAGGAGGTCAAATATATTTTTCTTTTCTCCCGTGCTACTAGAACACATAATTGTTGCGAAAAATTCATGAATCGTCAATTTCAAAATTCCGAGATTTCCATTTCAATGATTTTATCGGGCCAATCAAGATCCATTTTTCTTTTTTAAGAAATACAGATGCTACTGTCAATGAATGTCATTGAGGTGGATTGTATTAAACACCAGGAGAATCAACTTATCTCATTTAATACAATCATTGATAACAGAAGAAATAGTCGTCAAGAACGAATTAGTCTAATACTCAACGTTGCTACCTATTTCAGACAGTATCAAAAAAGCATCTTACCAATCTGACATTTTTTATTAAAATTGGATTGAGGTAATTTAGAATTCAGAATATCTAAGTTACATGCAAAAACGTTTAGAGAGGGCTTACACCTGGAAGACAAACTGGATAGAAAAAATGAAAAGCTCGTACTCTGCATGAAAAGAAAAACACTGAAATTGCAAAATAAAATATGCAAAAAATATTTCGTTTACAATTAAGACTTCTCATCGAGAAACTAAATTCCAGATTTGGAAGCAGAAATGATGGCAATGCAATTCAACGATTATTTGAAAACTCAACTATATGTGCTTCTATAACTATCGTATACGAAGATTTGATTAAACGATTCTATATCATAAGTAATTTCTTGTAGTCATGTCATTTTTTTGATAAATTTCGTAGACTTTTCCTTACAAATAGCCCGTAGATTTGAGCTGCACCCCTGGCTCTATATGCCTACTTCAGTACACAAACTACTTATTAATGACAAAGAAATAACATTATCTTCTTTACTGCCAATTTGTCAAATGGTATAAGATACTCAAGAATCATAACTAATAAAAAATTATCTAGAAGATTTATCACAAAGATGCAGTAGCGAGAAAAAAAAAATATTTGTACGCCTTTTAATGTCATTAGATTCTTTCATTTCCAGTTTAGATAAATTATCCTAGAAGAAATTAAAATCATTGATCCAAAGAGTCACAGGATCTTCCAATACCGCCAACAAGTTCTGCTAAATATTTCGACACTCTGACCTCTGAAGAATCTTTTTATTATTACAACAGTTGATACTGAAGGTGAATTTCTGGAATATATTTTCGTTTTTGTTTTAATAATATAAAAATTAAATAGTTTAATATTTTACTTTCCATTAACGTACTTAAATTTCGATTAAATATGCCTTGGTTTTTTGAAAATGGCTTTTTAAGTTTACCCTCGAAATTTTAAATTTTATTTAAATCTAATTGTTTTTACTTTTAATCTTTAATAATATTTATTTATTTATTTTTAAATATTAATTTTTGAATCCTAATTAGCATCCTGAAAAGTTTACAAAATTGCATATAAATTGAACAACTTTCGAGACATTTTTAATTTTTGCTCCGCCATATTGTATCCGCCATTTTTTTAAATTTTAATTTTGTATTCTTACTTAGCATCCTGAAAAACACCTGTATACGAATTTTGGTACAATTTGATTAACATTTTCATATTTTGGCCAGGTTTTCGGGATTTTGCCCCACTGTGCGACGGTGTAAAGATTAATAACGTTCGATGTCTAGTTGTAAGAATTGAAATTGAGAAAATTACAAAACCAAAATTTCATCGGAAAGTGTTGCCATTCAAAAAATGGCAAATGCGTTTTAGATGCGTTACGCACAGACATGTTTCTCCTCTGTATTATACATTATGTCCTGTCCGAGACATTTTTAGCTTCATTGAAATCAACTTCAATTATGTTACTTCAACGTGGCAAATACACTGTTAAAAATCTTGTTCTAGTTTGAACCAAAAAAGTTTGTTTTTTGGTGCTCAGTATCTGCCACCTTAAGATGGTGAAACCTTGAACCAAAATTTGGAACTCCCATTGAAACGAGGTTGAACTAGGAAGCTCCAAATGTTGGTACGAGATTTCACCATCTTCTGGTGGCAGCTATTGAGCACCAAAAAACAAACTTTTTTGGTTCAAATTAGAACAAGATTTTTAACAGTGTAAATTACCTATTTCAGAAAACAAAATCTACTTTATATATTTTTATCGGTTACGGAAGGAGCATATAGTGTAATTTTTAATATCTCAGTAATTAATACTAACAACAAATTTATCTAATCGGAGTAATATGCTTGACACTAAATCTTTTAATGCATTTTTTGCGTTTTAACTTCGTAAAATGTGTATTTTTTATATAAGAAAAACTTTAACAGCTTATGAACTTGCACTTATACATTTGTTCTTCTAAATATTTTTTCGAATTCTTATTCTTTTCGAGACTGATCTTGGGTCATTCCATGTCAAATCACCCAGACTTTTTCAAAAATGATACCCACCATCACCAATTTTGATAAAATTCAGTGAATTTGTAGAATTTCTAATTCTGATTCCAAAAACATTAATTATGTTGAAATTGATCAAAAGGTTTATAAGTTATAGCTCCAAATATGGCCGATTTGCCGCCATTTTGAATAGCACGTGTGACAACATAAGAGTCCATAACTTCTTTCATGTTTAAACTAAAGCTTTCTTTTTTTTTTCTTTTGTTCAAAATAAAGTAATCTTTTATTTAAACAAATGCTTGTGAAAATAATTCCATAAATATGCTGTCACAAAAGGACTTTTTTCATTTTTTTAATTAAAAAAATGTGCAACTTCAATGGCTATTTTCCCCCAATGAACCCCCTTCAATTTTCATCTATTTGCATAGATAGGCACCTCTAAGTGTGTTTTGATGACTGATAAAAGAATTTAATGGGCAGTTTACATGTTCCTACTTAAAAAAAGTAAATTCAATTTTATTGACTTTCTCGAGTAACAGAAGACAAGATAATGTTGATATTTCTTTTGTTACCAGAAATGTCATACATATTTACATTTAAAAGTTTGATAAGGTTATATGTTCCATAAATTTACATATTTAATATGGCTGAAAAAGGGGAATCCCATTGGAATGTGTAAGAATGCCAATAATGAATTTTTGCCAGAGATAGACGTAATTCTCTGACAAATTGAAATTTCTTGCAATGTCTCAATAAATTATGAGTAAAAAAGAAATGATGGGAAAAGCTTTACAAATAGTCACATTTTATTGCAAAATTATACTTTTATTTTTGTACAAAATACAATAAAATTGCAATTTTTAAATAAACATTATGATACTTAAGAATACTAAATAAAATATATAACGTGCACAGTAAACATACTATTAAAAATACTACCTCTGACAATAAAGTTCGGTGAATGAATTCAGAACGATCGATCTGGCAACACTGGAGAAACAAAACGCTGCACCTGCATAGAGGCAGATGTTGACCATCTTCCCCCACGATTGTTCAGTTGAGTATCGTTTATGTTCTGTGTAAGACGTGCTTTACTAAGTGCTTGATCACTGTGTTGGTTCTTAACTGAGGACATGGAAATGAACGAACAAAAGATCAGTTTAAAATTTTGTTTTAAGCTTTGCAAGACACCGAAAGAAATTCACGAGGGATAGTATAAATTGAACATCCACCATACTCGCCAGATCTCAATCCTCCAGATTTCTTCCTATTTTCACCACATAAACTCTCTTTGAAAGAGATTTGACCATATTGATGACATACAACGAAACGTGACGAAGATGTTGAACTCCATCCCAAAAGAAGGCTTCTTGCGAATTTCCCAGGACATGCATTATAGATCTCAGCGATGCATAGTTATGGGCGATGACTATTTTGAAGGGTGGTATGGTAACTTTCGTTAATATTTCATCTACATTAATGTTACAGGACTATTCACTGAACTTTATTGTCAGAGGTAGTATATTTATATCAATAACAATTTAAAGTACATATATTTTTTTTAAATCACTGCCAGCTCAGCTTACACGTAGATGTAAAATTTTAAATTAAATAACATTAGACTCCCTCGAATCCGCACAGCTTGGGATCAGAGGTTATGCGGATTTTAGAATTTTGCTGATTTCTGGACATTACTTTATATATATATTTTGGTAAATAGCAATTTCAATGTAATTAATAATGCAATCAAAACTAAAATTAATGCTTTACATCATAATAAAATATTAAAATAGGTAATAAATTAAAATAATAAAAATTTACATATGTTTTAAGTGATTAAAATATTAAAATAAAAGGTCAAATTAATCAATAATGTACAATTAAATATTCATTATAAATATGAAATATATTTTTCCTAAATTATTCAGTGTAGCTTGTCTCATAAAGGTACATTACTAATTCACAACAAAATCATAAAATAAGGAAGTTTTATTTTAGGTTTAGACAGATTTAATAACCAACAAAACTTGATTAATACATAAATATATTTGATAAGACGAATGTGATTACCAATGAATCAACAAAATCGTTAATTTTTTCAGAAATAAATTTATTCTTCCTTTATGAAAAAAAAATCAGTAACATTATCAAAAATTACAAATTAAGTTATGTATGGAATTGATATAGAATTTAAAAAGTCAAATTTTGTATCTACATTATTTACATCCGTAAATTATGTGTAGATTTTTGAAAGTGATGATTTGTAATAAGTTTAACTGAGTTTTGGTTTCTTGAGAATTGACTAATCTATGATTTTTTTTCCCCTAAAACCCTTTTTTTGGCCCTTCATCCCATTTTAAATTTAATGGAAAATCTGTGATACATAAATTTTTGTACCTTTTCCTACAAGCAATAATAACTTTAACCTAATATAATATGTATTATAATTAAGATTTTTTTTTCAGTCTTTACAAATCCATCCCTATTTCAACCCCAAGATCTGATTCTGACTTAACAAATTTTATTGAGAGTTTTGGTACTTGGATTTCATGTGTCAGTTTGAAAGAATTTTGTGAAAAATTATGGAAGTTATGCCCATGAAAAAGTGATATTTAGATGGGGGATGATATTAAATGGGGGGTTATTTTGAGTTCTAGAGGTCATGAACGAAATAGGTCTGCAAAAATTTTCTGAAATTCCAACACAAGGGAGAGTAATAGTTATTTCTTACGAAATCTAATTAACACTAATTGTAATAATGATAAAAAATATATGAAATTGTTTTATTTAAAATTTGTTCTCTTTGGCTTTCAATTTTATTTCCTTTTCATTTCATGCTTTGCCCCTTGTGCTTATTAAAGACCTGGATACATCATTAAGTTCTACTAGTATCTACAAGTATATATCTACATTATGTGCGGCTAATACATGACGCTTGTTCTCGAAAAATGAATCTTTAAAAACTACATATTGATCGCAAAGAAACTATGCATGACAGAAGGAATCTATGAACAGTTCTGTAATTAGTATAAAAAATGCATTAAGGGCAGTCATTGGTTTTTAATTATCTGATATCATGCAGACTAGTATAGCTTTTACTTACTGTATTTTTTATTTAAGAGTTTTAATTTTATCATATTTTTTATATAATTTTCTTAGATAATGTACCTATTTGTGGAATTTTTTCTATCATTTCTTTTTTATTGCCGAAACGTCAGTGAAGGCTTACTTTGGAGACACGAAATTTTTTGGTTTATGTCTGTCTGTCAGTCTGTCAGTCTGTCTGTTCCGCGATAACTAATGCAAAAAACATCCGATTGACTTGAAATTAAGTGGGTATATTAGTGAGGCACTGGGATTAAGCTGTATAGTTTTTTGTTAGATTTGATTCATTCGTTCGTAAAATATAGAATATTTTATTTTGCGCAATAATGCTTTTCTATGGCAAATCCAATGATTTTCAATTTTTTTTCCTTGAGAGAAAATGACACATTTCATTAATGGAATTCAATGATAAATGGACAATGAAATTTACCAGTTAAATTATTCATATTGTTTTAAAATTTTGTCTATGCATTTGTCAGATTTTTAAAGTTATTACTGTAAATATTGGAGATTTTTTATAAATGTGTTCCAATAATATAAACTAATTTGTTTAGAGATTTGCTTATTTAAAATGTATTTATTTCATTTTCTTTATTTTCTCTTAATGGTTGCTAAGCAACCATTCATCCTAATCCATATTATGTTTTAATGCTATAAATTTGAAAGCAAATACGAAAATTTAAATGAAGTCAACATCAAACTGATGAATTAATTAATGTCTTTGTATCTTTGCGTATAAATATTACATAGCCCAGAAAAGAACATAGGTTATGTTTTATTAATTTTATTCAAATATTTTCCTTAATAATTCAAAATTTCCTTCTTTTTCATACAGAATCAAGAGCGATTTTTTAGATAAAATTTAAACAATTTCCTTTATCATTGCCAAAAAAAAATCTGGAATAATTTTTTAACAGCAATAAGTTTCAATTGTGCAATTTCCATTTGAAAAATTAACCTAAGAAAAAATAAATATGACGTCAGAATTAAAATAAAAATAAAAATAGTACTTTGTTAAATATTAAACACGGAAATTTGTTTCGTTAATAAGAAATTTTCTGACAAAAATGGGGGCATAATTAGAAGTAAAAGAAATAAATATAATTATATTTTAAACAAATATTTCATTTGATAAAATTTGACATCATAATTGAAATAAAACAGATATTTTATAGTTGTCGTTAAAAATACAAGAAACATGGACAGCAATAACTCATGAATAATGACGTCATTGCCGAAACTTCGTCGAAGGCTTATTTTGGCGACGCAAAATTTATTGTTTTCCATCTCTCAGTCTGTTCTTCTGTCTATCTGTCAGTCCCCGAAAACTGCCACAAAATGCAATCAAAACTTCTTTTTTTCGTAAACAAAATTGTAAAACCCTAGATTACTGAGTTTACACTTTCAAAAATCCCTGATACATCAGATTTAGGTGTTTTTGGTGGGCAGGTATCTAGAAGTATGGGGATAATGAAAAATTCTTATTAAAACTGTCACTTATCCTTATAAATCATACATGATATACGATAACCATTAGCAGATTGATAGAAAGTTAGAAATTTAAACTTAATGAGACTACGGGGGGTTCAGAAATCTACTTTGGTATAATAAAAAAAAACAAAAATAATAGATCATGAATTTTTCAGAATATCCTAACATAACTTAATCTTTAATTTAACGGCTTTTGATGGCTTCAAATTTCTTATTCTTATTTTAATCTTATAAATAATTACGTAATTCGAAAATTTTAAATTACAGTTTCCAGGATGTTGAATATTACGCTAAGTGTGTTTAAAAATTCTGCAGATCTGCAGATTTACTAGTTTATAATTTATTGAAACTGCAATAGATATCAATTTGTCGGGAATCTCTCTCTTTTTCCTTTTCTTTTCACATCTATCTCTTGCAAAAATTCATTATTGTCATTCTTACTCATTTCAATAGGGTTCCCATTTTTTCAGCCATATTAAATATGTAAATTTATGCATCATAAAACCTTATCAAACTTTTAAATGTAAATATGTATGACATTTCTGGTTTTAAAAGAAATATCAACATTATCTTGTGTTTTCTGTTACTCGAGAAAGTCAATAAAATTGAATTTATTTTTTTAAGTAAGAACCTGTGAACTGCCCATTAAAATTATTTTATCAGTCATCAAAACACACTCTGAGGTGCCTATCTGTGCAATTAGACGAAAATTGGGGGGGGGGGGGGGGGTTCATTAAAAGAAAATAGCCTTTAAAGTTGCACCTTTTTTTAATTAAAAAAATGACAAAAAGTCCTTTTCTGACAGCATTTTAATGGAATTATCTTCACAAAAATTAATTTAAATGAAAGATTACTTTATTATGAACAAAACAAAAAAAATGAAAGCTCTAGCTTAAAACTGAAAGAAGTTATGGACTCTTATTTTGTCACATGTGCTATTCAAAATGGCGGCAAATCGGCCATCTTGAGAGCTATAACTGACAAACCGTTTGATCAATTTCAATATAATTGATGTTTTTAGAATCAGCATTAGAAATTCTACAAATTCACTGAATTTTATCAAAATTGGTAATGGTGGGTGCCATGATCTGGGTGATCTGAAATGGAATGACCCCTTGGTATTATATTGCTAAATCGATATTTCTTCGAAATTTAAATAAAATAAAATAAATGGTATAATTTTCACATGAAAATATTTAATGTATTAAACATTTTATTATCAATTAAGCAAATCAAATAAAGTAATAGAGGAATATAAGATAAATTATTCTTAACTTTCTAAAGGCTAGAATCTTTGAAATTAATGAACCACATCTTTATATTAATGATTCAACCATGTGGAAATTCTGAATTTAATTGCATTGGAAATATTAATTAGCATCTGTGTAGGGAGAAACTTTAGCATCCAGAGAGATGTTTTTCATTTCAGAGAGCTTCTGTACATTGGATGTTTGAAGCTGTAAATCATGTAAATAAATCAACTAATATCACATGCTAAAATTTATCGTTGGGTTTATGTTTTATTTTAAGAAATGGAACATAAATAATTGTATTATGTAGTTTATTATATTTGATAATCAGAAATTCTTTAGAGAAATATTGTAGTTAAGAAAATGTGTATTAGGTATTTAAGATATGCACAAGTAAAACTTTCTCAAAAAGTTAAAAAATATAACTCATGTTTCTTTCATGTAAAGTGGAAATAGCTATGTCAAGTAACGTAAAGTTCTAATAATCACAAGGAAATTATTGAGTTATCTGGATAAAAATATTTTCTGCATGCTAATTCATCTTTGTGTACCTACTGTTATAAATTACAACCATTAATTTCCATTCCTTTCTTTTGAAAAATCTGACGATTGTAGTAACCAGCAATATGGAGAAAATGTAGGCTCGCATATTCTGAATTTGAAAGATTCCAGTTCCTTACAAATTCATAATGAAATGCTGGCCGCTTATGGAACCGACATTCTATCATATGAAACTATTGTTAGATGGAAAAATAATTTTCAAACGGGTCACGTGTCCCTCACAGATACAAGATTTGGAAAAGTGTAATGATGAAGCTAAAGACTTTATCATACTAGACCGATAGTAACTATCGAAATTAACATAATTGTGACTCATCTAAATTGCAAAATTGTGGGAAAAACTATTCATGAAGAAATCCACATGCGAAAGGTATCAGTATGCTTTGTTCCAGATTTTTCACTAGTCCCTGCTCCTTCAATTGCGGTTCAGGAATATAAGCGATTTGACTCTGCAATTTTCTCACATATGCCCAATCTCGCTCTAAGCTTCTTTTTTCTTATTCCCAGAACTAAAAAAAAAACATTGAGGGGCAGAATTGACACCACAATTGGGCTGGAACTATGGCTTTCACATTGATGGAAGAGTGTAATACTAGAAAATTAATTTGCACCACAACTTTTTATTAGTATTCTAGGGTAACACCCCCAGTAATTGGCATGCACCAGTGATTGGCACATTTTACAAACATGTCCTAAAAAAGATTTATATCCAGTCTTTTAAAAATTCAAGACCATATATCAGTTATATGCTCATTTATGTTAAAGATTATAACTTTGATTTGTTTTACAAGATGACAATAGAGCCTAGGAAAGAGAAACAAATCTGGCTTGTATCAAATTAGCCATTTTGTTGCAAATTCTTGTTCTTTGGCTTAAGGAAAGCATGCTTTTCAATTCATTATTATCTGATTTATAATATATTTTAAATTTTAATTGACAACAGTTTTGTTTAATTAAAAAGGGTTACTTTAACTGTGTAAAAGTATTTTCGACACAAATATTTGGATTTCTGAATTAATGGTAGTTGCCAATTAATGGTGCTTCAATTTTGCTAGTTCCGAGTAATTGGCACCTATTACAATTACAAGGAATTCGCAAGGAATTTGAGATTAAACCATTTATTTTGGAAGTACTTTTAAAATTATAGACTAATTTTGTTTATCATTTGTTTTTATTTGAAAATATAAATTTTATCAGCAATTAGAATACATTAAAGCTTCATATGACAATTACTGGGGGCAGCATGAAAATTACTGGGTATTAATGTAAGTATATTGTATTGTTTTAAAGTGTTCACATTTCAGATTAATATGCTGATTTCTTACTCTCAAAAACCTGAAATATGACATCTTCATCTACAGTAAATTAATTTAAAGCGATTAAACCCAATGCAAAATGTAAAGTTTTTTTTTAATATAAACATATGCCAATTACTGGTTCACAAGTTGTCATACATTGGTGCTCTAGGTGCCAATTACTGGTGATTTCAGCAACTTTTTATAAATATATTTTTATAAAAATACTTTTTCAATTTTTTTTTTTTTTTTTTTTTTTTTTTTTTTGCTTTTAGTGGGCAAAATAGATGCACAGATATGCATTGTTTGATTTAAAAATATTTCCAAGTAAATAGCTTATTTCTTTGTAATGAAAATTTAAGTAAGTTTAAAGATAAATTCTTAATGCGCCAATTACTGGGGATGTTACCCTACGTCCAATTTCAGAATTAGATTCCAGTGATTTTACAATGCGATGAATACCAATAAATTTTAATGTTGGCAATCGTCCAACTGTTGAGCGCTGTTCCATCACCGATTTCAACCCGACGTTCTTTGAAAGATTAAAAAACATTTATGGATAAAATACTTTTGTTGCTACAAAAACGTTATATGTATTCGGTTAGTGCAAATTCAATGAGCAAATATTCTTGTAGCTTGCGATCTCGGTAAAATAAAACTAACACAAAAAGTTTATGGTGAATAAAAATTGAGAACTGATAACAAAAAGTTCCATACACCAAAAAAATTATTTGAATAAATTTATATGAATATATCTGATTTACACGGTAAAATGTCTACTGCTAGATCCATTTCGGATTTTGTTTTTGCCAAGAATATTAATTTGAGATTATCCTTGACATGTTATGCTAAATATTCGTTTATGCAAAGCTGTGTGATTTATTTTTAATATAATAATAAAAAAGAAATAAATTCGTAAAAATACTGAAAATTTACTGAAAAAATACCGAGATTCTGTTTTACAGCGTAAGAAAAAAAAAAATAAATCACTCGCGAATATTATATAAAAATATTCTTATGACTATATTCTATAATTTCAGACACTTTCTCGAAATCATTTCATCAGAGGAAAAAAAAATCTGTAATAATACGGACATTGTACTGAAAATCAATATGATTTTTTAATAGTATAAATGAAAATTTTGGCCCCTTTCGTTTAATTATTATCATTTTTGGTGCATTACGTGCAGTAGATATATTGTTACGCAACAATTATTATTTAAAAAGAAACAGAAGCATTATTAACTCTTAAAGAAGTTATTAATGATTTAAACTATCACTTTCTTTTAAATATTAAACAACATGTGTCATCACATTTGTTTCGAAAAAACCCCCTCTTATCTCAATACTGAAATACATGTATATATATATGTATATATATATATATATATATGTTTATGTTTATGATTGATATATGACTACGATTTCTAAAGTATAAAGAAAGTAGCTTTGTAAGTGAAAGGAGAACTATGTTGAAAAAAGTGAATTATTATGTACTTTTTAACGAAAGTTTTGCAATGAAACATAGTCATTATAAAAAGAATATTGCCCAATTAAACTGATGGCATTGAGCTCACAGGCTACGCATACTTAATTGTACATTACAGCCTTATATTTTCAAGGCTTAATTCCGTTCGGAAAAAATTAAGAAGGGGAAACAGCTCTCCCCTTTCCCCTTTTTTATACTTAATCATTGAACCTCCTAAACTAACAAGGACATGCTTTATCATATAAAAAATCTGTATGCACAATTCAGAGCAAATCTGATGATTCTTAATAAAATCCCATTTAGCATTTTTATAATTTAAGAGGAGTTATCCCCCGCTTTTATACTTAACCCCTAAACTTCCAAAAGAATTCAGAGATTTGAAAGAAATCTGATTTAAAAACCCATTTACATAAATTAAGGGGATGGGCATTAGAACCCCCGTTCCCCCTGTTTATACTTATTCAATGAGCACCTAATAACACTCACGGAATCGCCTCATCAGAATGATCCTACATCTAAATTTTGAACGAAAACTTAATTCTGCATGAAAAATCCATTTATATCAATTAAGGGGAGGGGCATGAGCCTCCCGTCTCCCCTCTTATACATATCGAATAAACTCAAAAAACTAATCAGGGAAGCGTCTTGTCAGGATATACCTATATACAAAATTTCAAGTGGATTGGACATTTTTATCATGAGTTATCGCGTTACGTACGAACGTATGCACGTACATACATACATACAGAACGGGCGGGCACATAAGCTCTCAGGCTATGATAGCCTGTGAGCTAAAAAACATCAAAACTTCTTTAAACTTTCGCAAGTATCATTAAATATACACTATAAACTTTGAAAAGCTCTCTGTTTCACTTAAAAAGCGACTACATTAACAAAATATATATTATATGTCAATAATATATATTTTATTTACAATCTGCTAAAAATAAAAATTTTATTATTATTAGTGATTGTTAAGAAGATTATTAATTTTGAGATAGAATATGCGTAGAAGAAAATATTTAACTGTCATATATTTTAATAAGCCATTTTGCACAGGATTGATTGTATGATCAGGGGTCGTACATGTCCTGAAATTTTAAGACCAAGAAAATCTTCAGCACCAGTATTTTCTAATAGAAAATATCTTCTTACAATAAAGTGCCATTTCGTACCTTAAATCTAGATGTATGTTTGTATAAATAAATACTGATATTTGTCCTGAAAAATCCCCAGAAATGTACGACCCCTGTATGATCTCTGCCTTATTGCGTTTAATATAAATACTCTCTGGTGATCTAAATTCTGTAATTAAAATAAGAACCCTTAGGAAGTAAGACACGGTTTCTTTTTACTTTGTATTTAAATGGTGATTAAACCTACTAGAAATACTGCATACGTAAAAACTTAGATTAATTAGCATTTACCCGTAAACAACTTTCTCTGCCCTATTGAATCTGGAGAGCGTTTAATATGAATACTTTCCTGTGATTTAAATCCGATAATTAAAATAATTAATTGGGGATGACGCAGGTCGTCGAGTTTATTTAATCTGATAATTAGGAGGTAATGTAGCAAGAAATCTGTTTAATACGACATTATGTTAGATTACACATATTATTTAGTTAGACATTATTTAGCAGAATTATTATAGATGTTAATCAATTATGGTAGTGGTTAGATGGATTTTTTAACAGATTTCGACGAAAGTTATTTATGTTGATATACTTATATAATATTGTTAATGATGGCACACTTCAGCACGCTTAGTGTTTAAGTGGTACACTGTGTTAATCATAAAGTAAGAATTAACTCTATTTACTTTAAAGGATTTAAAAAATTAACATCTCACGTATATACATATATATATATTTATACATATATATATTTATTGGGTTGGGGAAAAAGTAAGTTCGCTTTTTTTCGTATTATTCAAAGTAAATTTATTTATATAAATAAAACAAAACTAATCAAAATTTATGTGCTATTTTGTTCGATGACCTTTTGCCATTTTTCTGGTAAAATAATAATTCCGTCACTGTAGAATTTCTGAGAGTTCTGGGCAAAAAACTGAATAAGGTGATTTTCACAAGCCTTTTGTGAAACCAGCTTAACACCTTCAAGAGAGTACCGCATAGGGCGGAACAAATGGTAATCCGTCAGATCCAGGTCCGGACTATATGATGGGTTCATCAAAACTTCCCAACAAAGCTCTTTCAATTTTTGCCGAGTGACTATAGATGCGTGTGATTTAGCGTTGTCGTGATGGAAGACAGCGCATTTCCTTTCGATTAATTTTGACCGGGTTTTTTAATTGCCTGCTTCAATCGCATTAGTTGTTTACAGAAGATAGTTGAATTGATGGTTTGGCCAGGTTTGAGCAACTCATGATGGAAAAATCCTTTCCAATCTCACCAAACACTCAGAATGACTTTCGTAGGCATCAATCCGGGCTTTGCCACCATTTGTGAAGCTTCGATCACGATCTTTTTAGCACATTGTTATTATACGTGCTTCCCTTTTCATCACCCGTAATGATTTGTTTCAAAAATGGCTAGATTTCATACTGTTTCAGTAGCAATTCACAAATGAAATCTCTGTCCATTAAATTTTTCACTGTAAGTTTATGGGGAACCTAAGTATCGAGTTTTTTTTGGTATCCAATTTTATGTAAATGGGTCAAAAGTGGTTTATGGTTAACGTTTAGCTCTTTAGTAATGTCGTGGGAAGAAATATGTCAGTCTACCTGGATTGTTTTTAAAATTTCATCGAACTTTTCAAGGATGAGACGGCCAGGGAAAGGTTCATTTTTAACATCGAAATTTTCGGAAGGAAAAAGAAGAAACCGATTTTGACTTTGGCGTTTACTTAAGCACGGATCACCATAAATGCCACACAAGTTTCGATGAGCCTGCGCCAATTTTTCCCTTTTTGGAAGTAAAAAACTAAAATGTGACGAAAATGATGTTCTGAAATCTCTATTTTTAAAACGCAATAACTTTTGACTGGTTAAACAGATGACGCTACCTTTATATACAGAATTTTTTACAAACTGTTACCTTTCAAACGCTGTATAGTATGACTTAATTGGGGAAGTATTACTCGAGATATTGGACTTTAAACTATCTATTAGGAAAAAACGAATTTACTTTTTCCAAAATTCAATATATACATATATGCACATGCAGAAAAAATATAAATGTGTTACATTATACATTTTGACTTCATATAAAAAAATAAAGCAACCTTAAAGAAATAAGTAATTTATTTTAATATACTTATAAAATATTGTTAATAAAGGAACACGTGTGCATATAGTTTTTAAGTGGTAGATTACATTGTGTTAATCATAAAATAAAATTTAACTTTTTATATGTTTTTTCAAAAAAAAAAAAAAATGCCCCATTTGAAAAATTAACATCTCATATATATATACATATAGTATATACATGCAAATGTGTCATATGTAGAAAAAATATATAATTATTAAATAATAAGTTTTGAAATATTAGAAAAAAAATTAAAACAACCCTAAAGATGTATGACGCAATGTCTCATTATCTATGTGCCGAAATACAGGAAATACTGCACAGCTGAAGACTTAGTTTAATTAGCTTTTGCCTGTAAACAACTTTCTCTTCCCTATTGAATCTGGAGAGCGTTTAATATGAATACTTTCCGGTTATCTAAATCCGATAATTAAAATAATTAATTCGAGCTGATGCAGGTCGTCGAGTTTATTTAATCTGATATTTAGGAGCTAATGTAGCAAGAAATCATTATAGTACAACATTATGTTAGATTACACGTATTATTTAGTTGCATATCATTTAGCAGAATTATTCAGATGTTAATCAAAGATCTTAACAGTTAAATGGATTGTTCTTACAAATTTTCAATGAAATTTATTTATGTTAGTATATTAGATTATGAAATTTTCCTAAAAACAGGAATATTTAAGGAACATGTGGTTTTCATGCCGCTATAAATACGTTTATTGTTCGTTTTTGTTGTGTGTTATATTTTGTCTCTTTCAACTAAAAATTAATCGATACATAAAAAAGCCGGAAATCACCCGTCAAGCGTAGCAAATGAGGTGTTTTCGTACTAAAAATAATTTTTTTAAATATTCAGATCATGATGCAATTGTATACAGTATTTCAGATGCAGCATGCTAGCCGAAATCGTTCGTATGTCTCTGTAAATCGAATCTTTTTTTTATTATTATACATGAAGAATTTCGTAGTAAACCTCAGCAAAATACATTAATTTCATAAAATATAAAATACTATTATATTATTAAAACGTGCCCCAAACAATAATTCATCCTATACCGTAATGTGATGGATTGCTTTTTTGTGGCTCTGTACTATAAGAAATATTCTGTTATAAGAAATATTCCTTGCACCACATATTGTACATAATATTTTAGTACATATTTAATAGGTGCATATCAATTTTATTATGATCGAAATCGTGTAATATAATCAAAAATCATTTGAAAGTAGTTTTTTCCATTGACCGTAATGTAACGAAATATTTGTATTGTACATGATTACATTGAATTGTTCATGAAATCAAACTATGCATCCAATTTTAATAAAATTTGAAATAACTTGACAAAATTATGAAACAATTATATGTTTTAAATTTCGAATGATTCGGTTAAGTAATTTTGCTCTGTTATATGCGGACGTTCGGACTAAACGACGACTGTAGGTGTTACATATTAACATAATTACGAAAGCACCTAAAACTACAATATAGAGATTTAAATGTTATTTTTGTAAATTTCAAATGCTAGATTGAAAGTATTCTTTTATTCTTTTATTTATTTATTTTAATTTATCAATTTAAATAAACTTTATCTGATATTTTGAAGTGATGAAGTATGTCTTTTGTATGTCTTTTTTATGTAAAAAAAGTTTTCTTATTGTTCACTACGAAAAACATATAAAAATATTAAGAGCATAATTTTCTTTGTCGTTATTCATGCATATAATTTTTATTATAATAAGATAAATAGAAGCATTATTAATTAAAGTAGACATGCTTGAAATTTTCTATCTAAAAAAATGTGAAACAGACCTAAAGGAAAGCCAGATATCTGTGTTGCACAACAAAGCATGTCCGTAAGTAATGCTGACGTCCTTTAGGCGGTAGTAACACCATACTAATGCATTTAAAATCCACTGATTTTTTTTTTCTGAAGAATGTGTTGTTTTAATTTTTATACAGTGAATAGAAAAAACAATTTGGAACTTCAGGTGTGCCAAATAACTTCTTCAACAAACTATATGGTTGTACTATAATGAAGTTTTAAAAATATACAGTACTTTGAATGCAATACTGTATCCGAAATCTTTTCTGTGTCCTTGTAAATACTAAATATTTTCTATTATACTGTAATTAACTTGTGGTAAACTTCAGCAACGTAATCAATTTCATAAAATGTGAAAAATTTTAATGTAATTAATACGCACAATTGGCATTGTTTTCCCATATATTATTTTATAATAGTTATATAATGCTTATGTGTGACCCTGTATATTAATAAATAATATTATTTCCACAACAGATGGTATCGAATGTATATTTCTGAATATGCTTCATAGATGCATATAAATTGTATTATGTTAAAAGTGTACAACATAATTAAAATGAACTTGAAATAGTTTTTTTTCCTTTTGATTATAACGTAACGTAATACTTTTAATTGTCCCTGTAATTGAACTATTCATTAGTTTTACATAACATTTGAAAAGATTCGACAAAATTATGTAATAAGTATATATTTTGATTTTTAAACGATTCGAATTGTGTAGTTTTTGCGTTGTTATATGCGGTCAGATGGACGGATGGGACAGAAAAAGGACAGACGGACGATTATAGTGTTACGTATTTACTAGTTTTTGAACGCACCTAAAAATGGCTCTTACAAATGTAACTCGTTTGAAATGGGAAAATTCTGTTACTGATTTTTCATGGTTTTAAAACTAATTAAATATAACTACTATTTTATAACAATCAAACTGATTGATAAAGCTCTTATACGAATTGAATATTACCAAATGAGCGAATACATTGATAAATTCATCAATGTTCAATTCGCTTGAAAACTTTACCAATCACTTTGATTGCTATAAAAAAATAGTTGATCTGCATGGCCATCTATTATATGGCTTTCCTTTAAATGCGCTGTGTGTCCCTGTATATGCGGTTTATTCTGCTGAGTTGCAGAAACAAACAGTAATCGATGGTATTTCAAATGAAAATCAAATTTCGATTTTCTTTATTTGCTTATAGGCTTAAATTCCAATCTATTGAAAAAGATTTCATTCCGAGAATCGAACCCGGACCATCAGTATAGCACAAAACATTCTACCGACTAAACCACATGGAACTACACCCAGCCTGGAACTTCTCAGTATTACGTGTTGGCAAGGCTACATTCACAGCACAAGATGGAATATATTGTTACGAATTTTGTAAATAGTTAGTATTTGTACTCTAAAATAATGTAAATAAACTTACTAAGCTCTATTCCTTTGCCAATATTAGTTTTTGTTACATTGACTCTATTTGTTAACTTTTTATCAGGCAAACCTGTCTATTATTATTCAATGAATGTCTAAGGCAATTTGGCGAAATATTATAGTTATTGCCAAGTTGACGTCACTTTTGACGACTAATTTTGGTCGCCAAATTTGGCGATATATCTGATTTATCTACGCTGTTTTGAGTTGCTGTTGAGACGTTGTGTAAAGAGACTCTGTGACATATACCTGTATTTGTACGTTGGATTTGCACAGATATTTCTAAAAATCTGGTAATGTTTGAAAGTTTCGATGACTCTGTAGCGGTGAAGTTATGTAAATAAATTATTTTCTAGGATTTTTTAAGAGACTAGATTTTGAACTTGACAAACCGTAAGATCAGAAGAAACGTGTGTACGCTACAATAAATTCCGCGCGCTTCAGTGAGACAAACACTAAACTCAAATTAAATTAGCATCGATGAATCTATTTATACATGGAATATTTTCCAGAGAGAAAATTCGCCTTGAATACAATATTTGAAATTAAAATAATTTTTTGGCGATCGATTCCCAGTATGGATTATTTTTCACTAGGTCGGCATTTACGCGTATAAACAATAAAAAAAATGAAATTTGATTGTATATGATATATTGCATTCAAGGCGATTTTTCTGTCTGCAAAATATTCCATGTATTAGTATTTACTTGTGTATAATGCGCACCCCGTACATTACAAGAAAAAATGGCGATTTTTTAAAATCTCGTATATAACGCGCACTATAAATTTCATATAAAAATGAATTCAATGATTAAATGAATTTCAATGAAGAAAGTCAAAACAAACATTAGATCTGGCCAAAAACAAGTTGAAAATACATTTTTAGATTTCGGGTAGGGAATGAATGATGGCAGTGAGAATTTCTAATAAGCATTTATATAATGTTAATGTATTAAAAAGTGTGAGGAGTGAAATAAAGATGTAGTAATACTTCAATAAAATAGGATTTTCCGAGTGATTATGCCTTCTTTGAATACATTTTTGATCCATATGTATATAGTGTGGTTATAACCAACAGTAAAAAAAATATTCCATGTACATTGCACACTTAGGTATTTTATCCGAAATTTTAAAGACAGGTACGCGTTATACACGCAAATAAATATATGGTAATTGACATTCTATATATCATTACTAATAAGGGTATGTAAGCACGATATATGAGCACGACCAGATCGTAAGATACAGATCTGGTTTTGATTAGCGGGATGGGCATTTTTTCGCTCAGTTAATAACATTCATTTCGGATAATTTTATTTAGGTAGGAGTTTAAAATAACACTAAAGAAACTGTAAAATATAGCCGATACATATTTCAGCAATTTCCGTAGTATTTTGAAGATTTAATTGTAATCATGGACTATGAACACAATTCTGGAAGATTAGACGAATGAGATAACTACTGCTGATTTTTCATTGGATGTTTTGCTTAAGAAATTTTCAAAGGAAAAAGTTTATATATATATATATATATATATATATATATATATATATATATATATATATATGCATGCACTATATTGCCAAAGGTGACCGGTCACTTGTGATTTTAGACATTTTGATAAATATATGGAAAAATACTCCAGGAATTATCCTGAAACTCTAAGTGTGTAAACAGAAAAAGGCAGGTCATACATTTCCAGAAGATTTTTTCTCGAAACTCCATATCGGACTATTAACAAATTAAAAAAGAACGAATATCTTTTGGATAACCATCACAACTAATTTAGCAAAAGCGTTCAATCTGCAGATTATAATTAAGTGGCTTATTGTAATAAACTGTGTTCATTTTTATGCGGATAGCATCTTTAGTCGTAGAGAAATATAAGATTTTATAAAAACAGTCCCAATTTGTTTCGAGTTTTTTTTCTTATAAATTGCAGAGTTCTTAATGTAAAATAATGTCCTTTTCTGAAAGTATGACAAACAACATTTTACACAATACACTGTAATCAGAATAAAAATAATAAATAAAAAAATGTGTATGGAAAATTATCAGGTTTACTAAATATTTTTTCATCGTGCTTGTGTAAATGCCATCGAATTTTCATTTACATATTGTGTTAGCCAAAAGTATAAAGCAACTAATGTAAATTTATCAAAAAAATAACTTGAAAATTCATAAAGTGATCCTTAGTAGAATAATTAAAATTCCGTTGCTCTCAAAATGAAGCAAAAAAATGAGAGTTTGTATCCAAATAGTGTCCATATTGTGCATTCCCTAATAACACAAATCAATGGATAAATGAAATAAAATGTTTTAAATGTATCTATTTCATAGTATTTTTACAGGTTTGCAATGGAAATATTCATTCATTGGTAAAAAACATGCAAATTCAAAAATTACATAGTGTACGCTTTTAAAAATAACTAGAATGTACACGTTCATCCATATTTTTCTATCTCTACTCTTACTGATTTAATTAAAACAGAATACGTTACTCGCTACAATTTACTATAAATTATAAATAAATTTGTTTTCCAAAAATATGTAAAAAGTGGTAATTTATGAAACATTATAAAACTATAAATAATAAAACAAGTTTGAAATTGCACGTGAAGCGTAGCAAATGAGGTGCGTAAATCAATAACAAAATTTTTTTGCAGAACCGATTATGCAAAATCTAGATTATAATATGTACTACATAATGCATATCAATATTATTATGTTCGAATGAGTGTAATATTATTAAAATGTTTCCATTGACTGTAATATAACGGAGTATTTTTGATTGCCCCTGTATTTGATCTATGCATCCTGTTTAAAAAAAAATTGAAATGACTTGACAAAATTATATAATAAGTAAGTAATTTAAACTTCAAACGATTAAAATGCAATTGCAACACTTTTCCCCATTGACCGTAATGTAACGGACTAGTTTTGATCGTCCCTGTAATTCATCTATCCATCCGATTCTAATAAAATTTGAAATGGCTTGAAAAATTATGTAATAAATATATATTTTAAATTTCAAACGATTCGGTTGGGTAGTTTTTGCGTTGTTATATGCGAACAGACAGAGAGAACGACAGACAGACAGACAGACAGACGGACGGACAGATAGACGGATGGACGGACTGAACGACAACTATAGGTGCTATATATTTACATAATTACGAGCATATATATATATATATATATATATATATATATATATATGTGTGTGTGTGTGTGTGTGTATAATAAAATACAGAAAACAAGAGACATTCATATTAATCGTACGAAAACACTACAATAAAACACGTAAATTTAAGATATCAAAAGTATATACTTAGACTGAACTAACACACCCTCTTCAAAAAACAAAAAAATTTTTAAAAGTAAGTTAAAAATTGAAAAAAAATTATTTACTACAACTTTAACTAATTAATAAACTTTCAAAACTCTTTTAATTTTTAAAAGAGTTTTTCTGTTGTGAGGAGGGTGCGCTAGACCAGACTAACTATATTCTTTTGATGGATTCTATATATATGTATATATCTATATCTATATCTATATCTATCTATCTATCTATCTATCTCTGTATATGTGTGTGTGTCTGTATATATATATATGCATTTATATCGTATTAATATACAAACAATATAGTTATTTTGTGTGCAGAAATTACTGCAAATATTTCAAAATATACAACAAGTTCAATAATAAAATTTTTATGCCATCTTATAAAAAGCATCATATTATTATTTTCCTGCACAAATAGGAAGAAAATAAAAGATATACGAGAAAACTTATGCAGTTCAAAATATTTAATAATACAGTGAAGAGTTCTAAATCCGTATTTTTAAAATCTGGAAGTATCCAGGACTGCAGATTATAATTCATAAAAAATGGAACAAAATACAAAAACACTAAAATTCCATTAATTATTACTAAAATTGTATAAATCGCAGAGCACAAAATTCATTCTATAAAGCTTCTGTTTTAAAATGGAGTTTGTTTTAAGATTAAGCAGAAATCACTTAAAAAGCGAAAACACTTTAAAATCGTATAATACATCTTAAAAAGTTCTGAAAAAAGGATAGCATTTGATATGTTGGAGTGAATGATGTAAATCAGATTTATTTCACAATTGCGTATGTTATGAAACCCTATATTGTGTACTTATATTTCACCGTTAAACAAAAAATAAAAATAAAGGTAAAAATTCAAAATCGGAAAATGGGAAAATTATCACATAAGGCAAAAATATGTAACATAATTCATTTTACAAATCTGCTGTTAAACATAAAAAAGGTCTCCGAAAAATCTCACAGTAGCTTCGCAAAAAACACCCTCAAAGTATAAATTTTGAAAAAAAGTCTGAATGGAAGAATTCCAAATATTTTTTTCTACATCTCCCTCCTTTTTTTAATATAAAAAAATATTTCAATAAGTTGTTTTATTAAAAAAGTAGAGTGCCAAATATTGTTTAAATATTTTATGATAAAAATATTGGATATGAAATATTTAAAATAAAATTTTAATACCTTTTCTATTTGTAAAATAGAACATTAGTAAAACAAAGAACAATTATTATTCAGAATCGATAGGAAGAAAATTAAAGAAATTAGAAGTTCTAATAAATCTTCATTATAAACCATGGACTTTTTCCTTCCATTTAACATAACATTAAAAGAAAATTACAATAAAAGTTTTAGAACATTGAACAATACTAATTAGGATTTAAAAAATAATTCAGAACATAATTAATCAAGCAAATAAATTAATATCTTTTGTAAATTTCAAACGGCATATTTCGAATATTTTCTTAATCGCAAAACAAGCTAAAACAATCCTAGTAGAAATTTTACTTAGTGGGATAATTAGGATTATAAATAAGCACTATTAATGAGTCCAAATACGTCTATCATGCATTAATGTATAATTATCTCGAAACGAATTTCAATAGGAAAAGGAAAATTAATCTAGATCCATAACAACATAATAGAAATAAATATTAACTAATTATTTTTAATTTTGAAAATTTTCATCTTATTTAAAATTAAATTCATTCTAAACAAAGATATTGTTATTTACATTTTTATTTTACATTTACATTGTTATTTACAAAGATATTGTTATGTACAAGCATTTTTTGAGTTTATCGATTATTATTGTGTAATATATCTGTATAATTGTAGGCAAATTAATAAGCTTACTGAGCCGTGAGCACATTTAATGTTTAAAAAATAATATTTAGATATCTCGCAATATTAAAAAAAAGAAAAGAAAAGAAAAAACAGTAAAAAATAATAAAAAAGGAAATCAATATCAGTGAAAATCAAACTTTCACATCTGAATACATTATAAAATTTTTTATAATACATTGTAAAAAATACATTGTAAAAATTGCTGGAAGCAATTTTTGCCGCGAATTTAATGGATTTTTTTTACACTGTAGTTAAGTATAGATAAAAGAAAATTAATATCTATTTTAAATTTCGATTTTTTTAAAAATAAATCAATGATAAGACAAAAGAATGTATTTAATTGTTTCACTTTCGCAACACATAAAATATTAAAATTCCTCGTAAAATCTGCACAGTTTACAATGTTTGCATAATTTTTGTCATGGTATTCCATCATGTACTTTGTATTTAATCACATGCTGAAAAACATATTACATATTTAAAAAATAAATCAATCATATTTATATGGGACATATGGAATTCTTATATGAGATGAGATATATAATTAATTATCTTACAAAAATAATTTTTTTAACTATTCATCTGTTATTATCATGTATTTTTAATTGGAAGTATCAATGTTATACTTTTCCAATTATTGAACATTGATAATGGATCAGTATAAACGTGGACAATACAATGCAAATTTCGTGGAATTTTCAGATATGTATTGGATTCATTTTCTGGATAGTATGTAATTAGTTTCCTAATTATAGGTGGAATTCCGCGTTAGATATGGTTATAAATATTGTTACTAATTTGAATATTGTAATCAATAAAACAGAAATATTTGCGTTTTCAGAGTAATTTTCTTTTACTTATCTTAAACTCATGTGTTTTAATCTCAAAACCGTACCATAGTACATGATAATTTTCTGAAGAGGTTAAATGTGTAATGCCTTGTAATTAATATAATTGAAGTACAAATTTGCTTAGAAATATTTAAGAAACTTTAAATGAACCATATTCCTAGGGCTTACGATAGGCGTCATATTTACATTTTTTTTTATATTTTAGAAGAATTACATTCCCTAGTTTAAATGTGCGTTTTTTTTTATTATTCTTTTTTGTTTTTGGTCTCTATTCGTTTAACTGCGTTTTGAAATGAACTTTGCTGAAAAATTTATTCTAAATATACATATTTTGCGGTCTTTTAACATTTTGTTTCTTAGGCGTTAAATGTTTTCTTGCTCAAAAAAGATTATTTTTATTTTTGTACATTCACCCACACCTTTGTATGAATTACTTTATGTATTTTATCGAATTTTAACGACAAATGTTTATTCCTTCTTAAACCTACATTTCCGTTGTTGGATTTAAAATAAAACGAGCCCATCGAGGCTGTTTTAAGCCATAAATGATAAACTTAAATGAACATCAAATTTATATGATTCTGTAGATTTAACTCGATTTTGTCTGAATTATTATTTTTAAATTATAAAATTGTAAACGAAATGTTGATATTTGTCGGTAACAGCAATCGAAAGGATATATTTTTAACTAGTCTTGACACAGTCATTAAAAACATACCTATAATTCTTTTTTGTTTTTGGTCTCAAAGACTTTAACTGTATTTTGAAATGAACTTAGCTGATTTTTTTTTAATTACACATTTTTTGCGGTCATTTAACATTTTGTTTCATAATACATTCATTCACATCTTTTTAAAAATATTTTAAGTGTTTTATCTAATTTTAACGAAAAATCTTTATTCTTCATATACCTTTATTTCCTTTGTTGAATTGAAAATTCTATTGATTCCATCGACGCTGTTTGAGGCCATAAAAATAAACTTAAATGAACATAAAATTTGTATAATTTTATAGCTTTAACTCGATTTTGTCTGAATTAATATTTGTAAATTATAAAATTGCAAAAAAAAAAAAATGTTTATATTTAGTGGTAAAAGCAATCGGAAGGAGACTTTTTTTAACTAGTCAGGATACAGTGATTATAAACATATCTATATAGCACATAAGGTTTAAAATATATTTGGTAAACATATAATTTCTCACCTTAATTAAATTAAGAATAAACGATAAAACATCAAAGAAATGTCAATAGATATAATATGAACAAGAAAAACAAAAAATGAAAAGATATGGCCTCGACAGAAATGGCTTTTATATATGTATGCTGAAAAAAATGAAATATTCAAAAATAAGTTCATCCATGCACTCATATTGAATTGAATATGTTTGGAACAAAAATGATCACACCGTTTTCTAAATTTTGAAACATCCCATATCATCAAATCCAAACTAACGATACTTTTGTACGCTGTTTATTTCACTAAGGGTAGCATAAAATATGCTTATTAATGTAATATTAATTTTACACAGTATTTTGAAGTAATTTACAAGTGCTTGCAAATAGTGCTCTCGCCATTAAAAAAAAAAAAAAAAAAAAAAAAAAAAAAAAAAAAAAAAAAAAAAAAAACCATTCGAGTTGGGTATTTTGCTAATAATATTTGTAATTTTCTTAATAAACAATCAAATAAACTTTTACTGTTAATAAATTTGAGCAAGTAATAAATACTAGTATATATTTTTTTATTTATAAGTTAAGGGGGCAACAGATAGCGATTTACATTTAAACACAACCGTGGAATTATGGGACCGTGGAAAGACAACAATCGTTCAGTCTAAATATTATAAGCAGCAAATTATTACAATAGCGTCGATGGGTTTCGGCCACATTGTCGAAAATCATGTATCGAATGCACAAAACAATTGATAATATATCAAAAACACCCCGAATCGGACCTGACTCAAGAAAAAATAGCACAATTCCCATTCATCACATTTCAAAATGATTAAAAAATCAATATAAGGTTCCCTGGGGTAATAACGCCATATTAAGGTTCTACCAATTTTTACGGCTCAGTTTTAGTTTGTACTTTTCAAACAAATATGATTTGATACAGCAACTCATTGACTATCGATATAAAAAAATAATTTAACAGATATGTCTTCATAAAATATAATGGCGTGATTTCTTGACCAATGCTATTTGGCGTTATTACCCACCTATATGGGTAATAACGCCATGCAAACAAAACTATGAAATAAGATGGAATAATTGCATGTAGATTGCCCAATTCTAAAAATATAAACTCTACAAACTTAAAAATTGACAAATTGCATTTTAAGCTATTGAAAATGTTCAATTTCTTGTGAAAGTGCAAGAAAAATAAAGGTGTGGTGTGGAGGGGGGGGGGAGGATGAGGCAAAAGAATATCAGACCGTGAGCTTCTGTTTGCTTTAAAAGGACCGCTTAAATAGAATTATTAGAAACATTGCACAGTTTTAATTGTGTTTATTTGAATCAGTATTTAGGATGTAGCTCGGCCACTGTAGGGAATCAACCGGGGTATTAATTCCAAGGATTGCCGTTATTACCCCGTTATGGTTATTGCGCTGAACATTTTAAATTTCAAATTATCTCGAGAAGATATCCAAAATCTTCAAAAATATTTTGAAAGTCCATGAAATATACTACAAATTTATGTAATTAACAAAGTATTTCCGGATAAAAAAAAAAAAAATGTTCACATCCCAAAACTTATCTCGAAAATTTTAGATCAAACGTTAATTTTAGTTGCTTGTAAAAACAATAAGACCTAAAAATGAAACAAATTCACTTGAAGCTGTTTTTTGTGATTTATATGACTCAAAACCCTTCTGCGCAGAGCACATGGGTCTCATTTACCAGATTATTTCATAATTATGCAAAATATTAGCACTTGGCTTTATTACCCCGCCTGGCGTTATTACACCAGACCACCTTATTATGAAAGACAGAGAATTAACATTGTTATTGACTTTACAAAAATGAACTTCACAAAAAAATAAAGAAAAGGTTAGCTGACCGTTCTATAATAACTTGCACCCATTGCTAGACCCATTAGTCTGCAAATAGATATTTAAACCTGCATAAAAATAATTATTACATAAACAAAATTTGCTGTGTTTAAAATCTGTGTTTAAAAGTAATTTTTAGTTTTTTTTTCAATATGAAGCTTTTCAGATTTCTACTATACGCAAAACATCCTAAAACAATAAATAATTGATGAAATACGACAAAATGTTTTATACATCTTTTACCAAAGTCTTTTGAAGTAATAGACTACACTCATGATAATTTATTATGTTTCATGTTTACACTGGTGTAAATGAAAAACTTCAGACACATTATGCAAATGTTTCATCACATTAATATTTTAGTACTTGCCATATTATCTGAAATAGAGATGCGACTGCAATGGGTGTAATCTAACTCTTAAAGAAAGTTATTCAAAAAATGTCAATACATTATTTTATTTCTGAGTGTTTCCGTTTTGCATAAATGTGAATTTTTGCATAATTTTGACAATTTTTCTCTTGAAAAAATTACTTATGTGTAATTGCTAAAATTTTTATACTTCTTTCAAAGTTTTAAAGTAAATATGATTATAAAAAATGAATTACAAAAGAAAATAAAAAAAAAACAAAAAATAAATTCCGAAAATGTGTGGATACCTTAAATAAGGTAAATCTGTGTACTTCAATTATGTGATGGAAATAAAGTAATCTGAATTTTAAAATATGTAGCCTATACTTCTAAAGAAGTTACTTATTTAAAAATCTGTTAACAGAGAATAAAAAAGATTTTTGCTTTGTCCTAAGAGGAAAACAATTTTAAAAAAATCGAGAATATTACAAACAGATATCATTCATCACCCATAAAAACGAAACAGGTTTCTCATTTAAAATGAGACATGCTAAACAAATCATGCAGTATAGTGGAAAATATCTCAAATCATAATATACTTACTTAAGATAATGATCAAATTAGTTTAAATATTTTATATTAATAGCAGATGATATATTTAGTTTGATAATTATCAGGATGTAAAGAACTAACTCAAACTTAATTATCTACTATTAGTTCAGCGACCGTTAAATATGAATGTTTTCTAATGATCTGAAACCTTTAGTTAAACTAATTAATTTCTAGAGATACAATGTAGATCATGAATCCTTACATTCAATTTGTACTTCAAAAGGTAATGCCGCAAATAAAGTAGTTAATAATATGATATGTTTTTACGCATGTAAAATTTTACATGCGTAAAATATACATGTATCTATATACATGTAAGAATAAGTGAATAGTTAAAACTATTTATGTTTCACATATACTAGATTTACGGAATTGTTTATAACTTCTGAAGATCTTTTATTCCATTCATCATACAGGTGGAGAACAAAATAATACTAACACCTGTGAAACAATGGAAATTTTTTATTAATAGGAGGTTGGGCCACAATTTGACTGAAGTACAGATTTAAAGTGTGGTGGGAGAGATGCATAAAGTTCATGGACATTATTTAAAGGTATATTAAGTCATTCCACCTACAGAATGCTATCTAATTCCGAAAGGTTGGATGAAGGAGGAAATCGGGACCGAAGTATGGACTTCGAATATTCCCATAAATGTTCAATAATATTCAAATCTGGAGACTGAGGAGGTTAGGAAAGATGTTCAACTTTATCGTCATGGTCTTTCAACTAAGCTGAACACACCTAGCAGTGTGGATTGCAGCGTTGTCGTCTTGAAAAAATTATCGCTCTATAGTTTGAATATAGTAGAGAATATAGTTTGTACAAAAGGATGGACATGTTTCCCTAGAATGTTTAGATAGTGATTGGATTTGATTCTTTCATGCCAGAATAACAAGTGGCCAAAGACCACGCCAAGAAATTGAACCAATATAATAATGAAACCACCCCATGCTTCAAAGTAGGCATGAGACATTTATGATTAAATGCTTCTCTTGGCGTTTTTCAAATATAAACGCGTCCGGTCGTCTGAGATAGGATAAATGATGATTCATCTGATCATATTACCTGTTGCCACAGCTGTAGGGACCACCCTTTGTGATCTCTGCAACATTGGCATCGCTTGAAAGGATTAGTTAATGTCACCGAGGGTTTTCGAATTCCAACTCTGCTATAAATTCTCGCAGCATGAAGTTGTTGAAAACTGGTCATGGAGATGACTGTTCATTTCAGGTATTATCTTGGGTAACGATTGCTTGTGATTTTGGGCTACTATGCGCTTCAAAATTCGCCTATCCCTATCAGCAAGCTTGGACGTTCGGCCACTTCTGTGTTTTGAAGACGTCGTCATACATTCGTTTATGTGCGCTGCCTTAACGGCTGACCCCGTACTCCTTGCAAAGCCCAAAAAATTTACTGTTTCCGTAACTGATGCTCCACTTGAACGTGCTGCGACAATTATTCCTCTTTGGATCTCTGTCAGGTATGACATTTCAACTGATCGCAGACAGTTCGATAGACGCATGCAACGCAGGTGACAGCTGTTGAAAGACTGATACCTTCCCTCTTCCCTCTCATTAGGTGGCAGACTTCTGTTGCAGGTGACGCAGCTGTACTGCAGATGTGAAATACGTCAAACTTTTTCACAGGTGTTCGCATTGTTTTGCCCCCCCCCATCTGTAGGCTTCTCTTTAATAAATTTCAATCAATAATATTTTTTTAACTCAACAAATCAGAAGTCTGGGGAAAAGTGAATTTTAATATGACTAAAATGAAATTGAGATTACACCAAATCTCTGAACATTATACAATACATTTGTATTAATTTGTGTATCCATTTTAACGCAATTATTTTTTTTTTCATTTCCTCATAATTAGGTAGATTTCGTATGAAATACTACCTGTTGCATTCGCACTAATGTTGGAATTTCTTAAATTTTTTTGCAGATATGCACCGATCATTACCCATAGACCGCAAAACTACTACCAGTAAAAAGTTTATCTATCTATCTATCTATCTATCTATCTATCTATCTATCTATCTATCTATCTATCTATATATATATATATATATCACTTTTTATGAATATGATAACTTCTATAATTCTGCACCAATCGCCACCAAACTGTTACATAAAATCAAAGGGGATTAAATCTCGGCTAAGTTCGTTAATTCGCAAAATCGGACCATGGGGGTCGAAATAAGGGGCGTTTTTGTGAAAACAGAAAAGCCCCGTAACTACTTAATGAAAATAGATATCGAATCAGTTTAAAGTGTATATTACTTCGAAATAATGAGCCAAAAGTTTATGCTTGATAGGTTTCTGATAAAGTAAAACATGGGCTCAAGAGGCGAAAAAAATAAGGTTTTTGGGAGAAAAAAATCATAACTTTGTCTATTCTTAAAATATCAAATCCAGCTAAATTTTTTATAAATGTTCTAAAAATTATCTTAAATTTTTGTACTTTTTGATAAGATGATTGATTCCATTTTTCCATGATTGTGTATCCATTTTAACGCAATTATTTTTTTTTCATTTCCTCATAATTAGGTAGATTTCGTATGAAATACTACCTGTTGCGTTCGCACTAGTGTTGGAATTTCTTAAAATGTTTTGAAACTTGATTCTCAAGTTTTTGATAAACTAACTCTTACCAGTAAAAAAAATTAAAAATGAAAATAAAAGTGGGTTTTAAAAGAAAAAAAATCCACAACTTCGTCAAATTTTAAACTATCAAATCCATTTAAATTTACTTTACATCTTTTCAATAATATCTACAACTTTTGTATTGTTAATTACTTTTTAAATTACATGCTCTCTTACCTAATATGTTTCTTTAATGGAAATAAAATGAGATTTTTTAACTATTGGTTTTTCAACTATTTGCAGTAGTTTGAAAATAGTTTTTAGAATTACTGAGCGGTTATTTTATTCTACGTTTAGCTGCATAATTTTCGAGATTTTAGGCTTAGTAGAAAATAAGATACAATCTTTTATTAAAAAAGTCCAGTATATTTATCGCCGTAGCAGTGCTGCGTTTACAGTGACTTTTTTTACTTTCTTCCTGTTTTCGAAGAAATACTCTGCGATTTGATAAAAAATATGTGCTTTTATTAAATTATGAATACTTTTCCATGATAGTAAATAAGGGATTTTAATTTATTTCTGAAATAATCATTAGATTTTTAAAATTCTGAATATCAGGTGCATCATGAGATCCTTTGGGTTAGTGTCACAAATATTTTGAGCCGCATATTTTGAGCGTGGCGGAGATTTCGCTAGCCTTTGCAGACAGACACACACACACACACACACACATAGAGTAAAAAGTTCTTTTATTACTTTATATAATGTGATATATATGGAGGTTCTCATCCGTTATACATTGTAAGTGTGAAACTATTTTTTTAAATAAATAAAATTAGAGTGATACATGTGTTTGGTATTGTTTTAAATTTTAAAACTGTGCTATTATTATTTTATTATTAATCTTTATTAAATAAATTCGGAAAAAGATATTTTAAATTCTAAAAGTCAGCATTTATTTATTTAACCGCAGTTCCCAAAGCAAAACTTTTCAGGAATTGACTATATATTATTTTCTACTAAACAATATTTTAGTCAAATTAATTTAATAATTTGATTCTCTATCAATATGTAACAAATAAGAGAAATTTTTTGAAATCATTATGGATTTTATTGCTTATGTAAAACTTTTTTTTTCAATAAATACATTTTTTTCTTCAATTCTAAAAAAAAAATACTAATGAGCATGACACGAAATATTATGGTGAAGAAATGTTTGCTTTTCTTTAATATCTTTTTGTAGCTTAATGAATATCGTGCATAATTACAAATCATCACGTGTTAGTCTCTTTAGAAATAAGAATTCTAAATTATTAATAATTTTGCTAGAGTTATAAAAAAAATCAGCATCGTTAAGTGCAGGATAGTGTTAATAACTATATTTCTTCATGTTTATTATTTTGAATATATTTTGATATAACAATATTTTAGTCAAAAATAATTCAGTAATTTGATTCCCTATCAACATATAGTAAATAAGAAAATTTCTTTGCAATAATAATGGATTTTATTGCTTACGAAAAACTTTTTTTTTCAAGGAATACATTTTTTATTTTCTAAAATTCTAAAAAAATACTAATGAGCATGACACGAAATATTATGATGAAGAAATGTTTCCTTTTCTTTAATATCTTTTTGTAGCTTAATGAATATCGTGCATAATTAAAAATCATCACGTGCTAGTCTCTTTAGAAATAAAAATTCTAAATTATTAATAATTTTGCTAGAGTTATAAAAAGATTTCATCATCGTTAAGTGCAGGATAGTGTTAAGAAACTATATTTCTTCATGTTTATTATTTTGAATATATTTTGGTGTAACAATATTTTAGTAAAAAATAATTCAGTAATTTGATTCCCTATCAACATATAGTAAATAAGAAAATTTCTTTGCAATAATAATGGATTTTATTACTTACGAAAAACTTTTTTTTTTCAAGGAATACATTTTTTATTTTCTAAAATTCTAAAAAAAATACTAATGAGCATAACACGAAATATTATGGTGAAGAAATGTTTGCTTTTCTTTAACATCTTTTATAGCTTAATGAATCTTGTGCTGAATTACAAATCATCACGTGCTAGTCTCATTAGAAGTAAGAATTCTAAATTACTTATAAATTTGCTAGAATTATAAAAAATTTTTTGCATCATTAAGTGCAAGATAGTGTTATGTAGAAATATATTTTGGAGTTTGTTAGATGGAACATATTTTGATATGAAACATTTAATTATATTATTAAATTTTAATTTGTTTGTACTTTATTGTTAAAGGGAAAATAATAAATAATACTTATTTGTAGGTATTTCAAATGCGATTTATGTTATACTTTTTTACATCTGACATTATCATTAATGCGTTAGAATTATAATTTTTTCAGTGTTAATGTTCATTTTAATAATTCCCATGCATTGCAATATTGGATAAAATATGCAGTTAAAATTTACAGTGATAAGAAGTGCTTATTTTTTACTTAGCTCAGAGCTGTTTTACCCTAAACTTGGGTTTGTTCATCAAAGATGGTACATTACCGCAGAATATTTCATAGCAATTTAGCTTTAGCTTAATGATATAATTTTTCCAAAAATCATCCTACATTTCTCATACATCATAATCACGAAAGCAATATAAATATTAAAACAACAAAATTTGCGAATAATAATGATGGAATATTTATGGGAAAATTCCTGTCACACTTTATACACAATCTCCAAAGAAGCCAGAGAAATGAAATCGAAGTACATTTTTTCAGAAAAAAACGAATAAAACCGCTTTGTGTTTACTGATACTACACTGCTAAAAATTTCTGTAAAAACACAGACAAAATGGAAAAGCTCTCTAAATTTCGGCTAAATGCATTTGATAGCGTTTCTTGGTTATCATTTTACGCACATTTTTCTTATATTATCTATAGTTTTGGGGGGATTTTTCACTCACTCAATGATAAAAGAAATACCTTTGTGACCAGCAGCAATCGCTTCGATACACAATAAATGTTCTTCTGCTGTGAAGAGGTCTCAGGTTCAAACCCCAAGACTAATAGAATCAAATTACTTTAAGCCATTTAATATCACATATTTTTAACGATGTTAACGTATCGAGTTTTTTCTAAATTTACTGACAAACATCTCCGTTATTCAACAGAATCTCAGTTTTTCTAATCTCTGTAACTTTACATGTGATTTAAGATAATTGGATTACTTGTAGATTCTCTGTAATTTCACTGAATTTTTTTTATCAGTATATTAAAATGAATGACGCTTTACTAGAGTTCTCATTTGAATCAAAGAAAAGTTTTAGAAGATAATCTGTCAAAAACATGAGACTGGTATATTTTAATGTCGTCATTTAAATAAGCCATAAAAACAAAGTGTGCCTTTCATCTCCACTCTCCCCTATTCTTGAATAATTCGTATTTTTAATTAGAAGTTCCGACTTTTTTATGCCATAATTATTAATGTGAATTTTGAATTCAGCATCATTTCTATTTAATAACAATTTTAATTTGTTACCTACTGTAATACATGTAAATAAAACTGACAACCAGTAATGCAAATGAATGTATAATAACTGCCTAACATAACGATCAATTTATAAGTTCTTAAATAATTCATTTTAGCATAAATATAGACCACATATATTTTAAGTGGAATGAAATAAAAGTATGTTGCATGTATTAAAACGAATGCTAATGTAGAAAATATCAAAAACTTTTAATTATATTTTAAAATGTAATTACTTAGCCATATTAAATGATAAATAGCACTGATATTAGTGAAATGATTATACTGAAACATAACCGTAATATTAATTAGCAAGTAAACTATAACAGATCACCTAATTTTAAATAAACATAATTCAATTTTAATTTCATTATTATGCATGAAAGTATTTTACTCGAAATTATCAGATAATTTTCAAAATTTGCTGATGATGAATTTACTATTTTATTACAGATGCCAAATTGTGCAATAAAAAATATTTGAAGTGGTAGAAATTAATTCAGTGCAAACTTAAACATGAACTTTCGTTGATTATTACAATCATTTAACTATTTATATATATTTGTTCGTTTATTGTTACAATCATTTAACTATTTATATACAATTGTTCGTTTTATATTACAATAATTTAACTATTTATATACATCTGTTCGTTTATTTTAAAATGATTTAAACCATATTAGTTACATATTTTTATTAAATGGAAGACATAAGAGACATATTATTTTTTCATAGCACAAGTTATCTACAATAGTGTTCTATGCATAACGTGTTATATAAGAATGTGATGCAAATCATTTTTTAAAAGATCAATGAAAATTTTCAATGAATTTTTAAAAAATATATATTTTAATTTATTGATTTTAATGTTTCTACAACGATTTATTAGCATGATTTTTTAAAATAAATTTATCTATATCACATCACTTTTTTTGCAGAATACTAAACTCTTTGCATTTAAAAGAAAATGAATAGTTTAACGTTTATTTTTATAAATTTATGATTTATAAGAATATATTAAAAATATATTCTTTATATATTATAAATTTCAGTTTTTTATCTTAAAAAACTAAAATTCTACAATTATTACATTGAGTTACAATAATTTTTAATTACCCTCCGCTTTTTAAAATAAATTAGTGATCAGTGCTGAGTGAAGCATCGACCAGGCCTTCAATCGCCATCAGCGCCACCTATTGTTTGAGATGCGAAATAAAATAAAAAATTACTGTAAAAAACTCCTGACATTATACATAATCCTCCTGCAAAATTTTTTTTAAATAGCTGTCACCGTTTGCAACTTATTGAATTTTAAAATCCATCAGTCATTTTTGGAACACCCGGTATATACATATATATATATACATATATATATATATATACTTTAATTACAAAAACTAAGTTAAATACTTATTTATGTTATATATGATTTAATATGATTTAATATGATTTAATACACTAACAAATTATGTTTCAAAAGATAATATCAACAAGGTAAAATAGAGTAGTTCCACTAACAAAATACTCTTTTATCTGCTGCTAACAATATGCGAGTATATTTTTTAGAAACTCGGAAAAGGAAAAAAAAACTTCTGTCAGAGTGTGCACCATCCTTTTAATAGTTTTTAATTATAATGAATCACATTGTTATGATAACAGTTTTTGACACAATTCATTCTACTGCATAATTCTTTTCATTCATACATCGTTTTTAGCTCCACAAATCTTCGAAAATTATTCTCATTAGTTATGAAAATTGGGAATTATTAATCGTTTGTTCTGTCATTATGGAATATTTCTCGCACATCATTAGCAATTCTTGGGGACTTCCATAATAGCGTTCTCGTATAATAATTACCCTAGTTATTTCTAGTTATAAATATTATTTTTTACTTTATTTTCACAAATTATTTTTTTAGATCATAAATCATAGGATACACAACCATCAAAAATATTTTATAGCATTTTTGAAGACGCTGGTTCTAGAAGAAATCATAAAATAAATAATTCAAGAAATGTAATCATGTTTTTCGGAAAAAAATATATAAGATATTTAGACTATGTAAATTTGAATATTTAGAAATGTATATATATCTATCTATATATGTGTATGATGTAAACATAATATAAATAGTGTATATATATATATATATATATATAATGATGCATTAGTATTTTGAAAATAGATATTAAGGCTCGGCAATTGGAAAAAGTCTCCGTGAAAAAATTGTATGTAAAGTAATACAGATTTACAATTTAAATTAAGTGATATTTATTTCCAATTCAATGGAAATTGGTTTTGTTGATACTGATTTTGCTTACTTAAAACAACTTCAAATTGAAAATTGTGCCATCCATATATGTTCTACAACACCTGATGAAAGCCTTCAGTGATAAATTACTCTCAAGCTCAAAGTACTGTATTTAGAAAGTTGATTTTTCTCGCGAAGTATTCTGCTTAAACTAAAATCTATAAGACTACGATTAACAATATTCAATCGGATGACTAAGCAATGTTTCAATTCATTTCATTTGTGTTATGGAAAATTCAAGAAATATACACTATATGGGCATTGATTATTGGACACTTGCGATTTTAGACATTTTACTAAATATCTAGAAAAATACATGAGGAATCATCTCGAAACTCTTAGTGTATAAATATAATAGTATACGTCATACATCTCCGTGAAGATTTTTTACCGAAACTCCATAGGGGACCGTTAACAAATTAAAAAAGAATGGATATCTTTTGAATAACCCTGTCAAAACTAATGTAGCAAAAAAGCTCAAACTCTAGATTATGATTGAATGTCTTATTGTAATACACTGTGTTCATTTTTATGCAAATAGCATGCATACTCTCAGAGTAATTAAGGTTTTTATAAAAATGATCCCAAAATTTTCCAAGTTTTTCCCTTATAATTTTCAGAGTTCTTAATATAAAATAATATTTTTTTTTCAGAAAATATGACAAACATCATTGCACACAGTATCCTGTAATCAGAATTAAAAAATAATAAAAATTGTATGAAAAATGAGTAGGTTTACTAAATAATTTTTTACTGCGCATGCGTCAAAGATATCAAAATTTCATTTGCATATTATGTTAGATAAATGTACAGAGCAACTTTTGTAAAAGTCTCAAAATCATAGCTTGAAAATTCTGAAAGTAATTGCCTATAGAAAAAGGACAAAATCCGTTGTTTCCAAAATGAAGCAAAAACATGAGGGATTTTATCCAAATGTAGTAGTACATCCCGTATTGTGTATTCTATATTGACACTAATTAATGAATATATGGATACAACCTCTCTTGTTTTTGCTTCATTTTGAGAATAACGGATTTTCAACTTATTCAATTGACGATTATTTTCAGAATTTTCAAGTTATGATTTTCTGACTTTCACAAAAGTTGCTCTACACATTTAGCTAACATAATATGCAAATGAAATTTTGATATCGTTGAAGCATGCGCAGTAAAAAATTATTTAGTAAACCAACTCATTTTGTGTACAATTTTCATTATTTTTTAATTCTGATTACAGGGTACTGTGTGCAATGTTGTTTGTCATATTTTCTGAAAAAAATATTATTTTATATTAAGAATTCTGAAAATTATAAGGAAAAACTTGGAAAATTTTTGACCATTTTTATAAAAACCTTAATTACTCTGCAAGTATTTATGCTATTTGTATAAAAATGAACAAGGCGTATTACAATAAGGCATTCAATCATAATCTAGAGTTTGAGTGCTTTTGCTACATTAGTTTTGACAGGGTTATTCAAAAGATATTCATTATTTTTTAATTTGTTGACGGTCCCCTATGGAGTTTCGGGAAAAAAGTCTTCACGGAGGTGTGTGACTTATACTATTATATTTATACACTAAGAGTTTCGAGATGATTCCTCATGTTTTTTTCTAGATATTTAACAAAATGTCTAAAATCGCAAGTGTCCAATAATCAATGGCCATATAGTGTACATGGACACATTATCCATTGAATTTCGAAAGAGAACGTCTTTACAAAGAAATTTACAAATACATGTTCTTGTTTTATAATTAATTTCAATAAATGTTTATCTAAACGCATATTCATACAGTAATGGGAAAAGCTGATTTGTGTGGATAACTTTTTTTTTTCAAAATGCAATAGAAAATGTGTTCATTTATATTTCTTGAATTTACCGTAATACAACTGACTTTTTGACTAATTAGTGTAGACACTTTATTTTCAAAAGCTATGAATGTGCACTGTGTGTGTGAATCAAAACACTGAAAATATATCGGAGAATATGCATATAATGTTTCTTCTGGAGTATAAATTTCACTTGATAATTGGTAAATCTACACCTGCTTATATTTTATCGCTTAATTCATCGTCATAAGTAGCATCAAAAATACAAAAGGGAATATGTTTCTTTTATTATTTTAATGGAATATATAAATATAGATATCAAAGTAATGAATCTGGCAAACCATAACTTATGTATATGTGTCAATATCTAAACATAGAACAATTTGCGTCCTCTCCCAGTAATATTTCATTAATTGTACTGAATCAGAAAAATCTGAAAAAATGTAATATATTTTAACCTTTGCCATAACAATTATAGCAATGATAAATGAATATGTAATTATGTACATATAATTAATTTTAAGCTTTAAACAAACTAAGTCATCATTTCAGGTTCCGTCTCGAGGCACAAATATCCAATTTTAATGCATGCTGCAAGCATTTCTGTTTATTTTATTAACTTTTGCTATTACATATTTATAACTATATAAAACAATGAGAAAATAGAACTCTCAATTATTAATGTATATGGTATAGTAAGTTATTGTAGAAAATATATTTATCCCTAAGATTGTGTACCATCCCTGTTCCCTAAACGAGCATTTAGTTAAACAGATATTAGATGGCTTTGACAATTTTTTTTTCAAATACAACATCAAGTAAAGTTCAACTAGCCACCATGGATGAAGGAAGGTTGTGATTCTTTTTGTTTCATATTTAGAAATAATTAGTTCTTGTTTTGATAATTGATGAGTATTCTTTTCAACCACGATTTATATCGCCATATTTAATTTTTTGTTTATTAACAATAAACTTCTTGTAATTTTATTTATGTAGCATATAAAAGTCACAAGGAATATTTAATGATTTACATGTGTGCTAATCGATTCAATAAAAATGTTTCTGCAGCTTTTAAGAAAACAATCACCACAGTCCCAATTATTAGGCACTGATTTTGATTTAAGAGCCCACATTACTGATTGAAAAAGAGCCGGATGATAATGTTAAGACTATAGGGATGTTTTTTCAAATACTTCGTTAAAATTTTAATATTTTTACGTGTTTTTTATTTTGATAGCTGAGGAGGATATACAACCGGAATATTTTTTTAATTTTTTGATTTTGGTAATTTATTTTATTATATTATGATAGTTTCAATTTCAGAACCGCTTCAAACCGGTTCGAAAGATTGGTTTTCTTTTTTTAATCCTAAATCAAAATAGAAAAAGTAAAAGTAGCCCGGTTGCAGATCGTCCTCAGTTGTACTAATAAATAAATAAAATGATGTAAAAATATTCAATATAAGCGAGATATTTGAAAGGAACTCCGCCATAGATTTAACATTATCATGTGGATCTCTTTCAGTCAGTAGAGGGGGATCTTAGCACACACTTCCATCCATAAAAGCTTCTCCTACGAATAAAATACGTACGTCTATGATCTCAAAACACGACAGCTTTACATTACAAAACATGTATCATAGAATATAATTATATGTGGTAGTTAGTACATTTATTTTAAAAAATAAGAAATTTGGAATGCAGTTGTCCGTTTTTCAGATAATGACCGATTTGCACTTTAAAATAATCAAAATAAATTAAATTAATTTCAAAAAATAATTTGTATTACTTGTGTGTAATTTGGAAATATAAATTACACTTAACCAAAATCAATTATAACTTGACATATAATTTGAGTATACGAGAACTTACGATGTAAAGAAATCTGAATTTCCTGGTTAAACACAATGCAACTTTATTTCTTTCTTTCTTAAAAATATTAATAATAACGCAAATAAACAATTATGTATGCTTTCTTATATTTGCTTAATAAGGATATGAAAAAAATAGTCATTTTTATTTATCAGAAAACGAAATAGGAGAGAATGCCTCAAATGTGGGCCAATAAATAAATATATAAATAAATAAATCAATAAAATAAAAATCACATTGAAACAGCCTTTTATTTCAAAAAAAAATTATTAAAAAGTTAAGCTTTTTACAAGCCATAAAATAAATAACCTTTCTTAATACGTACACTTCGTTATACATAAAACAAATTACAGAAAATATTACTTCATAATTTGTAAATATTAGTGGATCTTTTCATACAAATTACAGCATCATTATCAGCTAAATTGAAGCCTTCCTTTGAAGTTGTATGTAATTGGTGACAAGACCAGTACAAACTTTTGACAAGTCGGTTGTATAGTAATGGAAGTGCTGAACAACCCCAACTTTTTCGTTCATTTGCGCCCCAATTGAACGATGAGTAGCGTCAGCTACTGCCACGCCAAGGGTTTCGAGTTCCAATCCTTTTAAGACATGATTGTTATGCTGTCCCTTCCTAGTTATATGTGTGTGTGTTATGGATTCAAGAAATGAAATGGTTCTGACTCGTCGTTGTTTCTGTGTGTATTATGAATCATTCGAGGTGAAAGCCATAGTTGTTATAGGCGACAAATCAATAACATGTCAAAATGTACTTGGTTTTTAAATTTCCCAGAAGTAAGTGTATATTAAAATACGCATACTTGTCTCTAAACGGTATCTTTGGATGTAGAGGTGAACAAAGGTGTCTTTAAAAATATTTATGAAAAGAGCAATATATTTTAGATAATAAAAAACAAGGTATAACGCTGTGAATTACTTTAGAAAATATAAGAGAATTAATTACAGTAGTTAGAATGAATTACTTTAGAAAATATAAGATAAGTAATTACAGTAGTTAGATTATGTATAGACAAAATAGGCACGGCCAAGCAGTGTCTTAACAGTATGACAACCGAAGCGACATTACAAATAAAATAGCTGAAACTTATGTTTTTTCTCTTCTTAAACTAGTGAAATGATTTAGATGCATTATTATTTATACATAGTTTTACTCAGAAGTTAATATGCAAAATGGTCATTTTGCAGCGAAATGTTAAACTGCAAGTTATGCTATTTATGAAACAAACCTGTCACATTTAAAATATGTGACACATTTAAAATAAATGATGGTCCTTTTCTTTGGAATTTAGAAAAAAAAAGTTTCATTTATTATTTATAGTTTTAGTAGCAACAAAACTACAGCTCGACAGAAAATAAAACAGGAAATAACAATTATCACATAATTTTGCTAAAATTCTGTTTAAAAAAATAATCATAATATAGCCTATTTTAAAATTTTATTTTTGGTCATTAATGTTAGCTTTTTCACGTCTTATTTCTCATAAAATTAATATTACAACATGTTCAGATTATTTTTTTTCTTAATGGTTATTCCAGATGCAAGCGCACTGAATGGAACTTTATTTGTACAAAAGTACTTTATTTGTACTTTTTGTCCAATAAATGACATCACAGTAATTTTACTTCTCATTTTTCAAAGAAATTTGCAATCCCTCTTCACGTGCATTTTCCCGATCTAAATTTACATTCTCTTTTCTCATATAAATCCTATAAAGACTTATTATATTTTTAGTTAAATTACATTAAATGAAAGTTCTTAAATCCTGCTCCGGCATTTAAATGTCTTTTTTCACATTTTATCTGTAAGACATTATTATTATTTTAAATTTAATCTTGTTTATTAAAAATGCGTATGTTTTAGAGTAAAAGGCAAATTTTCACGTCTAGTAAACTATGAAACTTCAGATTAAAATGATATAACATGTCACATATGTCGAATACTTTAATTCACCTTATTTATACATAAAACCAAAATAAAATACTCAGATTACTTAAAGGTGTTTTTTATTAATAAAACCTAGTACTTTCGAGCATGTCATGCTCATCATCAGGGTTAAAACAACAAAAGAGTAGAAGTCGAAGGCTGAGTTCTTTTATACGAAGTGGACTGATCCAAAGACAACGTAAAAAAGGGGGGAGAAGTCAGAATGTTCCAAATTCGATAGAAAGGGGGCTTCAAGTGATTTTGAGCAGATTGTACCATATTCTTGGAATATCGTACGACAAAGTATGGTTACAAGTATTGTTAGCTCGACATAAAATTTCAATTGATTCCATGATTTTAATCTTCTGATAATTTGATATTTTCTTTAGTAATTTAGCTTTTTTGAAATCTGTTATAATTTCTTGTTCCTGGTACAGTTTAGAGAGAGCGGTATTGCATCGATTAAGTCTGATATCTGCAATGCGTTCTGACAAACGCTTCTTAAATTTCCTGGTTGTCATGCCAATGTAATCTGTTCTCTTTTTGTTCTCCATTATTGTGGCTGGGGTGTTCTTGGATGAAATTAATACAATCGATAAAAACATACAATTTACATTGGAAATAGAACAAAATGGTAAACTACCCTTTCTTGATACTGAGCTCATAAAAAATAATTTGCTTATTGAAACAAAAGTCTATAGAAAAGAAATTCGATCAAACAATACCATTTCATTCAATAGCTCTTCTCCCAGTAATTATAAATCTGCAGCATACAGATTCTATATAGACCGGGCTTTCAATATCTGCAGTAAAAAATATATTAATCAGGAATTAGACACAATCAGAAATATAGCAAATGATAACGGTTTCCCACTCAAGTTTATAAATAGACTTATTTACCAAGCTCAATACGGCAGCAGTAATAGTAAGTTTAATTATAACGAAACAAAGTTGCACAAATTTCAATATTTTCCTGGTCTCTTTGAATGTCTAAAGTTTAAATTAAAGAAATACAATCTGCATTTAATTGCTTCCCCCCCTAATAAACTAAGCACAAGACTTCACAATAGCATCGATCCTATCCCCATGGAAGATTCAGCAGGTGTATATTTAATCCCAGCCACAATAATGGAGAACAAAAAAAAGAACAGGTTACATTGGCATGACAACCAGGAAATTTAAGAAGCGTTTGTCAGAACACATTGCAGATATCAGACTTAATCGATGCAATACCGTCTCTCTAAACTGTACCAGGAACAAGAAATTATAATAGATTTCAAAAAAGCTAAATTACTAAAGAAAATATCAAATTATCAGAAGATTAAAATCATGGAATCAATTGAAATTTTATGTCGAGCTAACAATATTTGTAACGATACTTTGTCGTACGATGTTCCAAGAATATGGTACAATCTGCTCAAAATCACTTGAACCCCCCTTTCTATCGAATTTGGAACATTCTGATTTCTCCCCCCTTTTTTACGTTGTCTTTGGATCAGTCCACTTCGTATAAAAGAACTCAGCCTTCGACTTCTACTCTTTTGTTGTTTTAACCCTGATGATGCGCATGACATGCTCGAAAGTACTAGGTTTTATTAATAAAAAACACCTTTAAGTAATCTGAGTATTTTATTTCGGTTTTATGAAACTTCAGTTTAAAGTTTGAACAAGGGGTTTGCTTTTGGTACATTTAAAAAAAAAAGATTATTACTACGATGAATTCAGGTTTATGAAATGCTAAAAGAAGTTTAAATACGCTATATCTTTATAGTCATTGCCAAATTAAGTTCATCATAAAAAAGATTAGGTTAATTTTTTTGAAAAAATGTAATATAGAATAGCAATATTTTATAAGATTCAGGCAACACTGTATCTGATTTTTGAAGTTATATCATTTCATACTTTTTCTAGTATATGCAACTATAGCCGACATTAAGCTATAAAGTGTTTTACTTTTTATTTTTTTAGGAACCTTTTCACAGTTACCAAACATTGCAGAACTCTCTGTGCACGAGTAGTACAGTGTGCAGAAGTAGCGGTATTTTTTTTTATTAAATTATCCTGCTTGCAAATACCGATGCATTTATCTAAATAGGACTATAAATAGGGTACTGACTTTTTTAAGTACCTATATATCATTTTATGTGCTTTACTAAACTAGGTTGTGTAAAATTAGACATATTTCTTTATATGATAAATGTTAATGAAAGAAAAAACGTTAATTTAAGCGACATGTACGTTATATGTTTTATTAAAACAATTTTCCTCTATGTGATTTTATTACATAACTATTATATTGCATGGATTTTAATTAAAACATTTTAAATATTTAGAAATTGTCTGTCCTGTATAGTTATTTAAGTATTTTCTATTATTAAAATGTATTATTATCTTAATTTTTGTCTTTATTTTGAATATTGTTTATAAATAAACTTCAAGACTATTTAAAAAATGTGTTCTTCTTTTCAAATTAAACTTTTATTGCATACATCTTCATGTCGCATTATCAGCAAAATAGAAATGTAAATAGCTTACGTTAAATATTTAGTTTCAAAATCAAGCTCTACAAAACTATGCATTATAAATGGAACATGTTTCTTAACAATACTGCTCTAATTCAAATAAAATCTTTCCCTGGATAATTTAAGCAGGGTATATTTGTCAATTTTAAGATAAAGCCTTTCTGGTATCAAAGCAAAGCGCAGAACAGCAATTTGAACCATAAATCTCTGAATGTTTATACAATGAACTAAGTGAAAGAAATTTCATGTTTGCTTTCTAAGGAAAATATCATATTTCCTTAAAATAAATTCACAGCATTCGAAGTTTAAATCATTAGATTTTAAATTCTTTTAGAATCTCACTGTTTACTGGGAAGTATGTGTCATAAATTGTGGAAATATACATTTGAATAAATGTAAATTGGAATAGTTTAAACATATTCCTGTTTATTTTATGTATAGGAAATGGTGATTATAGATAAAACATATAAAACAAGAAAATGACAGTTAACAAATATTTCGATTTCGTGTAATATCATACAATTTTAATTTTTTTTAAATTAACATAATTTTTGCATATCATCTTTTTGCATTATAACTAAAATACAAGTGCGAAAAATGCAAGTTAAATTGCAGTACAAGAAAAGAGTTTTCTTGTAATATTCTTGAATATTTATAATACCATGTTGATATTGTCGTTACAAATAAAAATACATAGTTTATACCTTACGTTTATTCTTACAGAGAAACGCTAAACCATATATTTCATTCATAAAAAAAAGAAAACAATTATTCCGTTTTCGGTGAATTTTTATAATTCCTTAAGGTAATTTAAGATCGGAATTTAAAAAATATGTTCTTTATCTTTCTTTAGTAAATTTCTTATCTAACATTTTTTTTTTTATTAGTACTTTTTCCTAAAGGAGATGGGTCAATAAGGGCTATTTTTCGCCCATCATATATACGGAAAAAAAGTTTCGAATTCAGATGATTGTTCTGTGGCTTTGTATAGTTAAAGATATGTATTATTGTTTAATATAAGTTTTACGTGATAAATAAAATAGTAATTCATGGAAATTATAGCCCGAAAATAGAGTGTTTTGGCTTTTTTCTGCATTTTTGACGTTTTTTGTGTCTTTGAATTAATTTTTTATTAAAAAGCGCTCGATAAACTCAAATAATTTTGACATGCAAGGATTTTACTCTTTATAAGCTTTCATATGAGCATTATTTTATTTGGTTTCATTGTGCGCTTCTACCTGTAAAAGAAAAAAATGTATCATGTGAGAGAATCAAATGCACCACTATCGGAGCGCGTTCAGACTTCTTTTGCCGTACTTGAAAATTATTAGCGTTGTTCAAACGTCAATGTTGTTTTCTAAAATTGTTTTCGTAAATATTTATTAAAGAAATTACTAATAAATAATGCTTGGATACCAATGTCATTGTTGTAAAATCTCACAGAAACCTTTTTGTATCTGTTCTAACAGAAGAGTTATATAGATACTTAGATGTTCGAAAAAGTGAGGTTTACGGAGTGGTTCTAAATAATGTTCTAAATGCAAATAATATGTATTTCGTACTCTCCAGGCTCTAAATACTTCTTTTTCTTCGTCTGATGTAACAAGAAGAGATTATGCGTCAACGATTAATGTGGATAAACCACAAATAAGAAACCTAATATACATTTAATCAATGTCTCATTTTCACAACTCTAACACTGGTAGCATAGTATGTAAAGGTAAGAACTGCCTCGTTATTGTAAAAAAAGCTATTGAAACTCAAGCTTTTATAGAAACTAGAATCTATATTTCGTCGCGAAAACGATGCTGTAAAACTCATATTACTTGATCGGTAAATTGACTCTGCAAGATTTAAATCCTGTAAGTGTAATACATCGATGTATGAAATACGATGCATGAAATTATTTAAAACAATATCAGAAATGTAGCAAAGAAGGCCTCGATTTTGATACACCGGGACACTTTTCCGAAATCTATTATTATATTCTCATGGGTATATTTATGTCTGAATTTAACTATATCTTAAATTTGTGAAGTCCAAAATAAGTTCCTCAAAAAAGCGGTCATCTGGAACTTGCTTGGCAGTGTTACATATAAAACAAAGAACTGGTCTCTATCACGGTCTTCTGTCTGCCTTATTCAATATAAGAAAAATAATAATATCTTTTGTAAAATACGAAAACCAGGCTTTAGTTAAGAACGTTGTTTCAAAACACCCTAGACTGGAACACATCACCAGAACACAATTTATTGAAAAATATATGAGGCCTTCAGCAGGAAGATTGTTTATTCCGGATGACGACAATGATACTGTGATTGCTTTCGACAGCACGTGCATTTATATCCAAAATAGTGTGAACTATTCCTTTCAGAGACATTTTTTCTGGCTATACAAAGGAAGACCTTTCATTAAGCATATGGTATTCGTCACTACTTCAAATTACATTTTGGATGTCTTCGTTCCTTACTTCGCGGAAACAAAGAGCAATTACGCTAACATACTTACGAACACATTTAAAAAATATTCATATAATATTAGAAAGTGGCTGAAGCCAAATGATGTTGGGAGTATTGATAGATTTTACCTGGGTTTTTTGGGGACGAAATGAATATTGAACATGAAATGCCAAGATTCTTAAATAAGCAGCAACAGTTTTCAACAGAGGATGTTAAAGGATACCACTCGGAACCAAAATTTTATTTTTTGGCGCACAATTTCTAAAACCTATAATATTTGTATAAAAATACCGCGAAACATTATAACATAATGGTATTGTCAGTGTAAAATACGCGACAGTGTCGTAGAGTTCTGGGTGCATGCTGTTTTCATATTATGGTTTCTGGCTTACAGTACTACTGTAATGTGCCACAACTCAATCAAAATAAAAATAAAAAACAAATATTGAATATGTTTATACAGTATACAAGACACGGTCACTGGATGGTAAATTAGTGATTCTGGTGAAGCAATCAATAAGGAAAATAATCTAAAACACATTGTCCAAAAGGTCAGAAACTGTATGATTATTATTAATATTTTTATTTATTGATTATTTCCGATATTTTATAGATTGAAATAATAATCTTAGTAAGCTCCATTCATCTTAAATTTACACTTATTGTTTTATATACTATTGATTATACGGATTAAAACTAATGACAATAGTGTTTATGTTCGTTAATACACATAATATTTACTTAAATCTATATTTTATTTTTTCATCAATTATTAATCTTTTGTTCAAGATATTATTATTTTCTTACTTGTTATATGGCATACTAATGAAAAAAATGTATGTCACGTCTAGGTGCTTCTGGGCGAAAAATGACCCTTACTAGCTCACCTCCTTTCATTTTATATCTCACAAAAAATGTTTGTTACTTTGAATGTATATGTTGATAAACATTGGTAATATTTTTACGTACCTATATATATTTTTGTATGCTTAAAAAAAGTAGGTTCTTTTAAATTAAACAGATTTCATAACATGACAAATGCCATTTAAAAAAAACACTAAGTGATATACGCTGTTTATATTTGATGTTTTATTAAATATACAGTTTTCATCAATAAGACCTTATGACATAACAATTTTATTGTATGGTTTTAAGTTAAAACATTTTCAATATATGTAATTTCTCTGTCCTGTATTTAATTATTTTCTACTATTAAAATGTATTATTTTTTAATTTTTGTTTTAATTTTTAATTTTGTTTATAAATAATATTTTTCTTCTTTTCAGATTCAAATTATATGATATGCATCTTCTTGTCACATTATTGTCAAAATCGGAATGTAAATTACTTATGTTAAATATGCAATTTACACAATTATGTTGCAAGAATTGGAACTTGATTCTTTATAACACAACTCTAATTCAATGCAAAGCAGTGAAGCACAGTATCAACAATAAAAGTCTGTATGTTTATACAATTAACTAAGAGAAGAAGATTCGTGATTGCATTCTAAGGAAAATATTATATATACAGGGTGATTCAAAAAAGATGGGCAAAATTTTAAGGGGTGATAGTACACATCAAGACAAACAATTTTTAAATAGGAAACCAAGGGTCCCAAAGTCTTCCGAAGGAGATGGGTGCCATTAATGTTTAGGGTCCAAAATTTCAAATAAACATAAAAAACGGAAAAATTGGTCGATTGATTTGCGGTTTTCACTAAAACTATTCTTTATGTTGGTATTTTCTTGAAAATAAATTATAAAGATAAATTCCGAAAAATGTCGATAGAGGGCGCTTTAGACTTTGGAGTAACGAACAACTGTTTTTTGCCTTTATTTTCTGCATCTCATTAAATGGTTTCACAAGCTTAGACTTATTTGAAATTTGAACCCTCTGAACACAGTTAATTTGCGCTACTTAACCACTCCCAACTATTCAGATTTTCAGCTCAAAATTTAAGTTTAAGTCTAAGCTTGTGAAATCATTTAATGAGATGCAAAAAATAACGGCAGAAAACAGTTGTTCGTTACTCCAAAATCTAAAGCGCCCTCTATCGACAGTTTTCGGAATTTATCTTTATAATTTATTTTTAAGAAAATACCAACATAAAGAATAGTTTTATTGAAAACCGCAAATCATCGACCAAATTTTCTGTTTTTTCTGTTTATTTGAAATTTTGGACCCTAAACTTTAATGGCGGCTATCTCCTTTGGAAGACTTTGGAACCCTTGGTTTCCTATATAAATATTGTTTGTCTTGATGTGTACTATCACCCCTTAAAATTTTGCCCATCTTTTTTTTAATCACCCTGTATATATATGTATTTTTAAATACATGCATGACATTCTAATTTAAAATCATTAAATTTTAAATTCATTAAAAAACTCATTGTTTATTGAGAAATATGCGTCATGCATTCCAATAAATATAAATTGAAATATTTTAAATACATTCCTGATAATTTTATGTTTGGAAGAAACTTATTTTAGCTAGAACATGGTAAATACTGATAACGAATGCATCGATTCCGTATAGTACGGTACTAATTTAAATGGTTTATTAATTTTAAAATTAACAAAAATTTTCATGTCAGATTTCCGCGTTATTAGTAAAATAGAAATGTAAATAAACAAAATTAAAGATGCAGTATAAGAAAAGACTTCACTATTAATATTTTTGAATATTTACAAAGAATATTTTGATAATTTGGTTAAAATAAAAATACATATTCTTTACCTGAATTTAATCCTTTTAGAGTGATGATGACACTCATAAATATCTTGTTGCAGATTTGTATACAAATAAAAATACTTATTCTGTACGTTACGTTAACCTTTTCAGGTAGATGATCAATCATATATTTCATTTCATCAAAGAAAGAAAATTATTTCTACGTTGGAAAGATTTTATAATTTGCTAGACTTAAAGTAAGATAGGAATGAAAATAATATATTTTTTATCTATCCTTCATGTATTTCTTATCTAACATTTTTTTGTATTTTATCAGTACTTTTTTTTAAATTTCATTTTACAGTTCACAAAAATAAATATTTGTTATTTTGAATGTAAGTTCCGATAAACATCATTCACATTTTTAATTACCTAAATATAATTTATATGTTTTACTGAAATAGATTGTTTTAAATTAAACAAATCTTTTAAAATCATAAATGCCACTGAAAGGAAAAGATGTAATTAACGCTATGTGTATTAGATTTTTTATTAAATAAACTCGTTTCGTCAATGTGATGTTTTATATAACTACATTATTGAATTGTTTTCGGTTAACACATTTTATATATTTAAAAATTGTCTATCCAGAAAATATATGTAAATATTTTCTATTATTAAAATTTATTATTTGATAAATTTTTGTTTTTACTTTAAAAGTTGTTTAAAATATATCCAGAAATATTTTTTTAAAATTAAAAAAATTTTTCCTTTGGAGATTAAAACTTTCAGATTGTGAATCTTTCACTGGATCATTTAAGCTGTGTATATTTGTCAAAATTAAGATAAAGGTCTTCTGATTCCGATTCAAAGCACAACATCGAAATTTCAGCCATAAATCTAAGACTATTTAAAAGGTAAACTAACAAAAACAAACTTCATTTTGTTTTCTAAGAAAAATATTACATGTTCTTAAAACAAATGCACGTTATGCTAATTTAAAATTCCATTGTTTACTAAGAAATACGTGTAATACTTTGTGAAAATATACATTTAAATAAATGTAAATTGGAATATTTTATATCCATTCCTAAATTGTTTTATGATGGGAAATATCTATTTTATATAGAACATAGTAAATACAGGTCAAAGATACACGTATTTATTCGTAGTAGTATGGTGCTATTTTAAATAGTTTCATCATTTTAAAATTTAGAAAAATTTTGTATATCAGCTTTTTGTGTTATTAGTAAAATAAAAATGCAAATAACTGAATTTAAAAATAAAGTATAAGAAAACACTTCTCTTTTAAATTTCTTGAATATTTATAAATATGATGTTGATAATTTGAATACAAATAAAAGGACATATTCTTTACCTTATCCTTTCAGGGAGATGATAAATCGTATAATTCATTTCATTAAAAAGAAAAAAAAAATTCTATGTTTTTTTAATTTTTATAATTCCTGGAGATAACTTCGGAAACGAATTAAAAAACGTTCCTTATCAATCCTTATTGAATTCTTCATCTAACACTACTTTGTGTCTTATTAGCACTTTTTTCAACTTTTCATTTTATAGCTCACAAATATATACACTATATTGCCATTGATTATGGGACACTTGCGATTTTAGACATTTTACTAAATATCGAGAGAAATACATGAGGAATCATCTCGAAACTCTTAGTGTATAAATATAATAGTATAAGTCATACATCTCCGTAAAGATTTTTTCCCGAAACTCCAAAGGGGACCGTCAACAAATTAAAAAAGAATGAATATCTTTTGAATAACCCTGTCAAAACTAATGTAGCAAAAGCGCTCAAACTCTAGATTGTGATTGAATGCCTTATTGTAATAAGCCTTGTTCATTTTTATGCAAATAGCATGCATACTCGCAGAGTAATTAAGGTTTTTATAAAAATGATCCCAAATTTTTCCAAGTTTTTTCCTTATAATTTTCAGAGTTCTTAATATAAAATATTATTTTTTTCAGAAAATATGACAAACAACATTGCGCACAGTACCCTGTAATCAGAATTAAAAAATAATGAAAATTGTATAAAAAATGAGTTGGTTTACTAAATAATTTTTTACTGCGCATGCGTCAGCGATATCAAAATTTCATTTGCATATTATGTTAGCTAAATGTATAGAGCAACTTTTGTGAAAGTCACAAAATCATAACTTGAAAATTCTGACAATAATCGTCAATTGAATAAGTCGAAAATCCGTTATTCTCAAAATGAAGCAAAAACAAGAGGGGTTGTATCCATATATTCATTGATTAGTTTCAATATAGAATACACAATATGGAATGTACTACTGCATTTGGATAAAATCCTTCATTTTTTTGCTTCATTTTGGAAACAACGGATTTTGTCCTTTTTCTATAGACGATTACTTTCAGAATTTTCAAGCTATGATTTTGAGACTTTTACAAAAGTTGCTCTATACATTTAGCTAACATAATATGCAAATGAAATTTTTATATCTTTGACGCATGCGCAGTAAAAAAATTATATAGTAAACCTACTCATTTTTCATACAATTTTTATTATTTTTTAATTCTGATTACAGGGTACTGTGTGCAATGTTGTTTGTCATATTTTCTGAAAAAAATATTATTTTATATTAAGAACTCTGAAAATTATAAGGAAAAAACTTGGAAAAATTTGGGATCATTTTTATAAAAACCTTAATTACTCTGCGAGTGTGCATGCTATTTGCATAAAAATGAACAAGGCTTATTACAATAAGGCATTCAATCACAATCTAGAGTTTGAGCGCTTTTGTTACATTAGTTTTGACAGGGTTATTCAAAAGATATTCATTCTTTTTTAATTTGTTGACGGTCCCCTTTGGAGTTTCGGGAAAAAATCTTCACGGAGATGTATGACTTATACTATTATATTTATACACTAAGCGTTTCGAGATGATTCCTCGTGTATTTTTCTGGATATTTAGTAAAATGTCTAAAATCGCAAGTGTCCCATAATCAATGGCAATATAGTGTATATTTGTTATTCTGATTGTATGTATCACACATTATCCATGTGATATATAAACATTATCCATATTTTTATAAACCTATATATAATTTAGTATGATTTACTGAACTAGGTCGTTTTAAATTAGACAGATTTCTTAATATGACAAATGACACTGAAATAAAATACATTAAGTTAAGTAATTAACGATACGTATATTAGGTGTTTTATTAAATACCAACTTTTCCTCAATGTGAGTTTTTTACATAACTACTTTAATGTACGGTTATAATTTAAAATATTTTAAATAATTAGCAATTATCTGTTCTATAAAAATATAAAAATATTTTTTTATTAAAATGTAATATTGTATTGATTTTCGTATTTTGTTTTCGAATTTTATTTATAAAAAAAATCTAAAACAATTTTTAAAATGTTATTTTTTTTTCAAATTAAATATAAATGACATACATATTCTTGTCGCATTGTCAGCAATATCGAAATGTAAATAGCTTATATTAAACATGTACTAACAAAACTACTCTGTACAAATCTAGGTTGTTATAAATAGAGCGTGTTTCCTTATAATACAGGTGTAGTTCAAATAAAGTCTTTCTTTGGATAATTTAAGCTGTGTATATTTGATAAGTTTAAGATAAAATCTTTCTGTTGCTAAAGCAAATCGCAGAGCAGCAATCGTAAATCTCTCACGGTTTAAACAATGAACTAACAGAAAACAAACTTCAAATTTACTTTTTAAGAAAAATATTATATTTTCTTAAAATAAAAGCACGGTATTTTAATTTAACATCTTTAGGTTTTCGTTCACAATTGATCACTGTTTACTATGTAATGCCATACATTATAAAAATATGCGTTTCAATAAAGGCAATTTGAAGAAGTTTAAATATGTTCATCTTTTTTTATGTATGGCGAGTAATTATTTTTGGTAGAACTTGGTAAGTACTGACAACAAATACGTCAGTAACATATAGTATGGTGCTATTTAAAATACTTTTTTTAATTTAAAACTAAAATTATATCAGTTTTTCGCTTTATTAGTAAAATAGAAAAATTAAATAGCCCAAGATAAAGATGAAACATAAGCAACGATTTCTATTGAAATATTCTTGAATATTTGTACTAAAATGTTGATAGGTTGGACTAAAAAATAAAATACATATTCTTCACCTTACATTAAACGTTTCAGGAAGATGATAAATCATAAAAAAAAGTTCTTGCCGTAAGAATTGCACTAAAGTTATATGGTTTTTTTTAATTTATTGCATCTAATATTACTGTAACATTGCTGCCAGCAATTTACAGCCCATGTGTCCTTGGTATATTCTTCATCTATTATTACTTTAAGTTTTATTAGTATACATTTAATCCAAATTTCATTTTATAGCACACATAAATAAATATTTGTTATTTTGAATGTGAGAGCCGATAAACATTATCCATATTTTTTAAGTACCAATACATAATTTTATGTGTTTTACTGAACTATGCTGTTTTAAATTAAGCAGATTTTTAATATGATAAAGGTCACTGAGAGAAAAAAAATTAAGTTAATAATTTATACTATGTATATTAGATGTTTTATTAAATATACACTTTTATCAATGTGCTGTTTTTACATAACTATTTTATTGTATCAGTTTAAATATTGTAAATTTTTAGAAATTGTCTGTTTTGTAAAAATGTGTAAATTTTTCCGATTATTGAAATATATTATTATATTAATTTTTATTTTTATTTGGAATGTTGCTTATTAAAATATTCTAGATTATTTTAAAAATGTTTTCTTCTTTTTAAATTAAATTTAAATACAAGCATCTTCTTGCCGCATTATCAGCAAAATCAACAAGTAAAAAAGCTTATGTTAAGCATTCACATACAAAATGTTGCTTTACAAAACTAGGATATTATAAATGGAACCTGTTTTTTTAGTACTACAGTACTAAGTCAAATAAAGTCTTTCTTTTGATAATTTGAGCTGTGTATAGTTTTCAAATTTAAGATAAAATCTTTCTGCTGCTAATTTAAAGTACAGCACTGCACTTTGAACCATAAATCTCTGAATGTATAATCAATGAACTATAAGACACAAACTTCAGGTTTAGTTTCTAAAAACGAAAGTTTTAAATACAATGAAAATTAATAGAATGATAAATTCATCTTCCATACATTTTATTTGAAATTTGGAAAAAAAAGTGTTAATAAAACAGATAGAAAAAATACAGTAAGGATAGATTGGGAACATATTATATTAATTCCAATCTTAGGGGTCGTCCATAAATGATGTCAAGCTTTTTTTCAGTATTTTTTACTATTTCACCCCCCTTTTTAACAAAACGTCATACTTCACCGTACACATGTCACCCTTTGTCACATGTCACGCTATATTACACATGCATATACTTACATCTCAGAAATAAAGCGCTTTATTATAAGTCATATTTCAGGTTTTGTTTTTAAACTTTTTCTGTGTGTTTTAATGACTTTTATGAGAATAACAAAAAAAGGACTTGTGTACTTATTTTGTATGAAAAAAGATTACAGGTGACAACTAAAAATACAATTAAATATACAACAGCAATCCGATATTAATGTGAAAAGGGCTCTTGGAAATTCCGAATTTGATTATTTTCAAATTTGAAATGAAATTTAATAGTACATTTGACTTTAAATTTTATCTTTCCTTCAATATCTTTCTTTCCTACACAAAATACTTTAATTTCAAAATTTAATCTGAAGATTTTTTATGTTTCTATTGAAATAAAAATGTGTGATGTCACATTTCTTCTTACCTCCACCCACCCCCTTGTCACGAACACAATATTATGAACTCTCTACTCCTCCTGCAAGTATGACATCCTTTTATGGACGGTCCTTTAAATTATCTCCAGTAATTATAAAAATCCATCAAATTAGGAACAAAAAATTTCGTTCTTTTTACTGAAATGAAATATGTGATTCATGATATCACTGAAAGTATTCATGTAATGTAAAGAAAGATATTTAATATTTATATAACTAAATTATCAACATGATAATGCTGGATATTCAAGAATATTACTAGACAAATAATTTCTTGTGCTGAATCTTTAACTTGGGTTATTTGCATTTCTATTTTACTAATATTGGTAAAACCTGATAAGTGTATAATTTGGATTGAAAAAACCTTTTAAAATAGTACCGTACTATGCGAAATTGATATATTTGTTATCCGTATTTACCTTGTCTTACCTAAAATAAGAATTTCCCTTACAAAAAATAAATAGAAATGGATGTAATTTATTTCAATTTATCTTTATTCGAAAGTATATTTTTACAATGTATGGAACATATTTCTTAGTAAACAATATGTTCTAGGTGGAATGAAAATGTGGTGATTTTCAATTAGAATATGAATTTTTTTAACAAATATATTATTTTTCTTGGAAAATAATACATGCAATTTATTTCTATTAATTTATTCTTTAAAAATTCAGAGATTTATGGTTGCAATTGTGGTGTGCTTTGAATAGGTATTAGGAAAACTTTCACCTAAACTTGACATATATATACACAGCTTAAACTATACAAGGAAAGAATTTATTTGAATTAGAACTGTATTACTAAGAAACAGGTTCCTTTTATAACAACCTTATACTGTATAGCTTGATTTTGTAGCTTCATGTTTAACATAAACATATTTACATTTCGATTTTGCTGCTAATCTGACAAGAATATATATGTCATTTAAGTTTAGTATGAGAAGCAGAAAAGGTTTCTAAAATACAGCTCATATTCAAAATATTAGAATAATTACCTTTTTTTTAGAAATTGAAAATATCGTTTGGTAATTTAATGTCTTATCAAAATATGCAAACGATATTTTTATTAAGAACTTATTGTTGATTAAACTTAGTTGTTATCTTAATTTTAATATCATTTTTGAAAAGATTAATTGCAAAAAAAATTATTTTGAAAAGTCAAAATATTAGAATATTTATTCAAGCGGTTCAAAATATTAGAATATTTCACATTAATTCTCCTTTAATTGTTACCAATTCTTAACTGGTGGCATCATTGATTAAATTCAGACTATTTTATTTAAAATCAGTATTCTTTTTTGCAGTTTGTTTCTTTTTCGTCTTAAAATGGGCCGTGTGAGTGATATTCCTGAATCTACTAAACTTCGTATGGTTGATTTGTATCGGCACGGTAAAAATCAATGTTTTATAGCGAATTATTTACATTGTTCGCAATCGAGCGTTAGTAAAATACTAACACAATATTCAAAAATTGGAAAATTTCAAAATAATCGCCGAAATGGTGGCCGAAAACCAAAAACATCTGCTAGAGATGACAGGAAACTGAAGCGTATAGTTAAGAAAAATCGTTTTAAAAGTGTGCGATTCTTGCACCGAAAATGGAAAGAAGAAGGAGTTGAAGTTTCTACATCGACAACATTAAGATGTCTCCATAAATTTAAATTTGAATCTCGTGTACCGAAAACAAAACCTCTCATGACTGCAATACAAAAGCGTATAAGATTGAATTGGTGTAAATCAAGACGTTTATGGAGCAATGAAGATTGGAAAAATATATTATTTAGTGATGAAAGCATGTTTTGTGTTTCATATGGTAATCAAGGTATTCGAGTTTGGAGAATGAAGCAAGAAGCATTTGATAAAGAATGCCTTAAAATTTGCTGCTAGTGTCATGGTTTGGGGTTGTATGAGTGCAGAAGGACCTGGAAAGTTATGCATCGTCTACGAAAAGGTTAACTCACTGATATATCAAGAAACTTTAGAATACTACATGATTCCATCATCAGAAGATTTATTTGAAGATGATTTCATCTTTCAACAAGATTTAGCATCCCCGCATACCTCGGTGTCAACTAAGAATTGGTTCCGCCAACGCAACATTAAGGTACTTCCTTGGCCACCAAATTCACCAGATCTTAATCCCATCGAAAACTTATGGTGTATAATGAAGAAAAAACTTCAAGAAAATCCTCCTTCAAGTAAAACTGAGTTAGTGGCACGTATAAAGTCTATTTGGGCTAATATTGATAGAAATGTTTGTAAACACCTTGTATATAGTATGCAAGATCGATTGTACGCTGTTATGAAAGCTAAAGGGGATGCTACAAAATATTAACTACCATTTACTTCATATTCATAAGGTAATATTGTTGCGTAAAATAAAATATTCTAATATTTTGAACCAATCTAAATTTTATTCTAATATTCTGGTGTGTTTAAGGAAGCTGTATACCTAATTTATTGTGCTGTATTTTATATTTTATAAATGTTAAAATCTTATCTAAACATTCCAGATTTAATTTATAAGAAATTTAATTGCATTTACTTAGTATAAAAAATAAATAAATGACAAATAATTTTTTCTTATTACTTTTTCTCAATTATTCTAATATTTTAAATATGAGCTGTAGTTTTGAATAAATTTTATAAACAGAATTCAAAATGAAAACAAAAATATAATATAATAATGCATTTTAATCATAGAAAATATTTAAGGGACAGAAATTTTTTAAATATTTAATATGTTTAACTGAAAACAATGCCATAATGTAGCTCTGTAAAAACAGCACATAGGGCAAAACGTAACGTAAATTAATTAATATAATGTTTCTTCATTCATTGACATTTGTGATATTAAGAAATCTGTTATATCTTAAACAATCTAGTAGAGTAAAACATATAAAATTAGGTATAGGTAATTAAAATATGGTTAATGTTTATAGGAACTTACACTCAAAATGACAAACATTATGTTTTGTGAGATAAAGAATGGATTTTTTTTTAAAGTGCTGATAAAATAAAAACTAATGTTAGATAAGGAATACACTAATGATAGTTAAAGAGTATATTATGTTTATTCCTACCTTAAACTATCTTCAGTTATTATAAAAATTCGCCAACTTAGGAATGAAAATTTTCTTTCTTTTTTAATGAAATGATTTATTATTTCCCTGAAAGGATCAACGTAAGGTAAAAAATATGTTTTTTATTTGTAGCCAAATCATCAACATAATATTTATAAATGTTTAAGAATAAATATGATATTTTTTATACTTCATTTTTAATTTCGGTTATTTACATTTCTATTTTGCTAATAATGCGAAAAGCTGATATACGATATTTTTGTTAATTTTGAAATCAAGTAACTGTTTAAAATGTTACTGCATAATAAATATATAGAATCGATGAACTTTTTATTTATATTTACCATGTTCTACGCATAAAAACAGTCTGATACTTTAAACGAAAATATTACATTTTAAAAAACAAATGAGCTGTATTCTAATTTCAAATCATTATATTATTGTTTGTTTTGTTTTGTTTTGGTTTATTTTGTGTCAGTCTATTATCTGCTCTAATGATATAAAAACCCGGGGGGGGGGTCCCTTCATTGGGGGTTTTTCTAAAAAAAACCTAACCCCTATTGGGTTTGAATCCAGCACCTGCCGTCTGCAAGTTATTAGGTCAGAACCTCTTGGCCAGGGGTGGGGAGTTTTGTTTTTTTTTAAACTGATTGTTTCCTAAAAAATGTGTGTAATACATTGTGAAAATATACATTTGAATATATGTAAATTGAAGTAGTTTACATGCATTCCTGATTATTTTATGTATGGGAAATATTTATTTTTGTTTGAACATGGTAAATACAGGTAAAAAATACATGTACTGACTACAATGCAGTGCAGTTTTACATGGATTCTTTACTTGAAATTGAACAAAAAAAATCGCATATTAGCTATTTGCTTCATTTGTAAAACAGAAGTGTAAATAAATAAAGTTAAAGATTCAGTATAAGGAAAGATTTTTCGAGTAGCATTTAAAAACATTCATAACTATCTTGTTGCTGATTTGGATCCAAATAAAAAATATATTTTCTGTACCTTACGTCTTTTCAGGTAGATGATCAATCATATATTTCATTTCATTAAATAAAGAAAATTTTTATTCGTAATTTGGCAAATTTTTACAATTCTTGAAGATAATTTAAAATATAAATAAAAATAATATATTCTTTATTTATCCTTAGTATATTTCGTATCTATCATTATTTTGTGTTTTATTAGCACATTTTTTTTTTCAAATTTCATTTTATTTCTCACAAAAGTAAATATTCGTTATCTTGAATGTAGGTATCGATAAATATTATCCATATTTTTATATATTTTAGTAAACTAGGTTGTTTTAAATGGAATAAATTTCTTAAGGGGACCAGGAAAGCCCTATCTCCGCCATGTTAAATTCATCAACTTTATGTACCTTTTTCTCAGAAATGAAGAAAGATATGGTTATGAAATTTCTATGGTAGTTAGAACAACATGTTTTACATACTTTAACAGGCCTTTTTTTTCTGAGTATAATTAAAAAATTATTATTAATTTTTTACTGAAAATCACTTTTAAATTTGCATTTTTGGTGAAATTTCACCACCTAAAATAAAAACTATTCAACATATCATCAAATCCTTGTGTTAAAGTATGTAATATAACATAATATATGTGTCATTAAAAAATTGAGTTCTTAAGTTTCATAGATATTAAGAAAAAGGAACACGTACCTGAAAAATCCATGTTTTGAGAAAAACAGATTTAAAGATTAAATTATCATTTTTATTGGTAGTGATAAGAAAAATTTAATGAAATCCTCGTTTATATGAAGGATCATCACCTTCTTCAATTTCATACGACTCTTCAAGTTTCCTTTTTTGAAATTTATTTCTAATTTTGGCTTTTTTGTGATATTCGGATAATTTTCGCTCTCTGTCGATAACACGTTCATTATCCAGATTCTTCATAGTTTTGACACAGTGGTGACCAGGGTTAGTTCCAATTTTGGATAATGTAAGGCACTTTGTTACATTTCCTGCAGTAAAGCAAGAAACATCATCAAAAACTCCAAATTTTAAAGTTTCAATGGTCAAACACATTTTTTGGCACACGGGGCCAGATGACACTGTTCACAGATTCATTGGAATTTTGTGTTTTCCCATGCAGACATTTTCTTAGAAGCTCAGGGTTTGCCAAGTCTCTAAATACTGGCTTTATGACCTCCATTATTGGAAGAGGAACATGGGTATGCTTAGTGGGGTCATATGTTTTGCCTGTTGCTTGGGCACGATGAAACCCACACCAGCTTTCGGATCCAACTGGACAAAGTCCATGATTTGGATTTTCATTATTGGACAGCAAATGAAAATACTCAGCCCATACAGCTTGTTGCATATTTTGAAGAGATCCGACATTTCTTCTAATGGCTAAACCATAGAACTTCTGGATTTTCATAATAATAATGTCGGTTAACCTGTTTTTACCACCTAATGATTTTCTGTCACTAAGTTTCTTCCCAGAATACTTTTTCTTCAGTTCAGTCAATCTACTTCCCATCCTCTTTTTAATGTGCCCAATGCACTCTAATTTTTCAATATCTTGATCACCATAAACTTTAGACGACATTACAGTTTTAAAGGCTTTGGAGTCACCGTCACCAAGATATTTGACATGTCGAGCATCATACAATGTTTGTGATCTGTTGAAGATTTCTTTCACGCCACTGACCTCCATTCCCCCACTTGTTTCACTATAATTAGCAGTGCACGTTTCTAAATGAATCGAGTGATTTCTTGAAAGGCACTTACAAAATTTAGACATAACTTGAACATCTATCACTTTGCCTGTGTCGACACTTGTCGCTGTTACAACCCCATTATGTGACAGATGACCTCGCTTCTGCTAAGTGCCATCAAAGGCAACACATAAATCTCTGTTGTTATCATTAACCGATATACATTCTTCAGCTGCTACTTTCATCTGCTCAGTGCATACTTGTTCTGATGCAGCAGTCAAAACTTTATTGTAATGTGAAAATTTTGCATGTGGAGGTGGTATATTCATCACACCACACAGCATTCTGCCAGCTGCTTGACCTTTTCCAATACTGCGAAGAGCATACACAAATCTCATATTTAAATCATATAAGTTTACTTTTGATTCAGCATTTTCTAATTTCTCACTGTTGAAAAATGTAGAACAGCTTTTACAATTTTTGCAACAGACCTGCAATTCTGATGCAAGGCCTATTCGCCTTTTTATTTCCAAAGATAGGCCTCCATTACAGTTCTTGCAAGCAGCAAATGCATCAAAAACATTCTGTAAAGCATTTAAGGATATAAATTCATATCCGAATTCCCTGTTTTCATCGAATTCCTTATATTGTAGAAAGGAATTATCTAATTTGGCACTTTCAGTCACCACAGTTTCATTTACCTCAGCTCCAGTATCGGTATCTTTCACGGCTGGTTTTCCAACACATTTACGTTTTTTAAACACACGCTTACTTCGCGGCATTCTAAAAAACTAATTCGCTGTATAAAAATCAGTAAAATACAATTTGTTTACGTAAATATGCAGCACACGTGTATAAATCGAGATGCAACAAAAATCACTAATAATAAACACACGAAGAGCTATTAAAAACAGTTAAAACTGTAAATACTGGTTACAGTTAACATTCCTGTTGCCAACTCCTTCATCGTAATAAAATAGAAAAGGTTCAACAGAGATAAAAATTTAAGTAAAGCGCTACACTGTTAAAAATCTGCTGCATTTTGCTGCAACGCACTCCCCTGCTTGTATAGAAAACGGTTACTTGGCCGTGAAATGGAGCTTTCTCATTGGTTGGAATAGAGATATTATATGCAAGTGGTGGAGTGCGTTGCAGCAAAATGCAGCAGATTTTTAACAGTGTAACTGAGGCTCCATGAGGGAAGAGCGGTTTGTTTACATTCGCCAGCTCTTTAAATGACGCGTAAGCATTGAAGTGCTTTGAGAAAGAATGTGAAATTCTAACACTTCTGTTTCGTGGATATACAAGTGTGATACATCGTTGGAAAGATAAAAGTTTAATTTATTTAATGCAATAAAAAAATAAAAATCGATTTTTTGGTCGAATTTTGCTTACCTGGTCCCCTTAACAAAAGAAATGGCATTAAAAAAGAAAGATCAAGTTACTTAATTTACGCTATGTACATTAGATATTTTATTAAATATACAATTTTCCTCAATATGGTATTTTTATATAACTATTTCATTGTACAGTTTTCAGTTGAAATATTAAAAATTTTTAGAAATTGTCTTTCCTTTAAAAAATGTTTAAATACTTAATATTATTAAAATGTATTTGTCTCTTAATTTTTGCTTTTAATTTAAATTTTGTGTGTAAATAAAATTTTAAAAAATATTTTTCAATACTTTTTTAAAAATTTCCTCTTTTCAAATTAAATTTAAATGACATACATCTTCTTCTCTCATTATCAGCAAAATTGAAATGTAAATAGCTTATGCAGTTACAAAGGCACGCTGTACAAAGTTAGGTTTTCATAAATGAAACCTGTTTCAAAAGAGTTTTTGTTTATAATTTAAACTTTTTATATTTGTCAAGTTTAACTTAAAGTCTCTATACTGCCAATTCAATGCACAGCACCGCGAATTCTACCATAAATTTCTGAATGTTTAAACAACGAACTAACAGAAACAAACTTCATGTTTTCTTTCAAAAGAAAATGTTATATTTTCTTAAAGTAAATAAACTTTATTCTAAATTAAAATAATTAGATTTTCATTTACATTGAAATATATGTAATACATTGTGAAAATATACATTTGTATAAATGTAAATTGAAATTTCACTTTATTTTATGCATGGTAAACATCTATTTTAGGTCGAACATGGTAAATACTGGTAACAATTGCATGGATTCAGCGTAATACGGTACTAATTTATATTGTTTCTTCATTTTTAAATTACAAAAATTTCGTGTATCAGATTTTCGCGTTATTAGTAAAACATAAATGAAAATAACCAAAGTTAAACATGCAGTATAAGAAAAGATTTCCCTTATAATATTCATGAATATTCATAGCTATCATATTGATAATTTGCTTACAAATAAAAATACATATTCCTTTCCTACGTTAATCCTGTCAAGTAGATGATAATTCATGCATTTCATTTCATGAAAAAAAGAAAGAAATATTTTTATCTCTACCTATGTTGGGGAATTTTTATGATTGCAGTCGATAATTTAAGATAGGAATAAAACTATTATTCACCTTATGTATCCTTATTGTATTCCTTATCTATCATTATTTTCTCTTTTATTAGCACTCTTTTTCCAAATTTCCTTTTACAGCTCACACAAATTAGTATATGATATTTTGAATGTAAACTTCGACAAACATTATCCATACCTTTAAGTACCTGTGTATGATTTTATATGTTTTACTAAACTAGGTTGTTTTAAATTTTCTAAACAGATTTCTTAATATGACAAATGCCAATGAAAAAAAAATTCATTAAGCTGAGTAATTTACGTTATGCATTAAGATATTTTATTAAACGTACACTTTTTACCAATGAGATGCTTCTATAGAACTACTTTATTTTACGGATTTCAGTTTAAACATTTTAAGTATTTAGAAATTGTCTATTCTGTATATATATTTAAATATTTGAAAATGTGTAATTTTTATAAAAATTCACAAACACATGAAGAAAATGTTTCTTTAGTTATTATTAAAATGAAATAGATGATTTTTCGTCTTCTTGTTTGAATTAACATAAGATAAGGAATAAGTATTTTAATTTGTAACCAAATTATAAATATGATATAAATGAATATTCAATAATTTTATAAAGGAAATCTTATATAGCATTTTGTTATATTGCATCTTTAATTTGGGTTATTTACCTTTCTTTCTTACTAATAGCACCAAAAGCTGATATTCAATTTTTTTGTTAATTTTGAAACTAGGAAACTATTTAAAAAAGTACTGTACTACAGGGAATCTATGTGTTTATTATCCGTGTTTACCATGATCTAGCTAAAATAATTATTTCCCGTACATAAAATAAACAAGAATGCATTTAATCTATATCAATTTACATTTATTCGATTGTATGTTTTCAAAATGTACATGAATCAAAATATAAATACTTCTATCGCGTTATCAGCAAAACCGAAATGTAAATAGCGTATATTAAACATGCATTACAAAATCACACTGTGCAAAACTAAGTTGTTATAAAATGAACCTGTTTTTTAAGAATACAGCTTTAATTAGAATAATGTCTTTCTTTGGATAATTTAATCTGGTTATATTTGTCAAGATACAGCTAAAATTATTCTGTGACCAATTCAGATCACAGCACCGTGATTTCCATCATAAATCTCTGAAAATTAAAAAAATAATGTAACAGAAACTAATTTCATGTTTGCTTTCTAAAGAAAATATTACATATTTTTTTAAAAACAAATACTCCGAATTCTACTTTAATATAATTAGATTTTCGTTCCGCATTAAACTCACTGTTTACTAAGAAATATGTGCCACACATAGTGAAAATATAAATTTGAATAAATAAATAATTGAAACAATTTCAATGCATTCCTGTTTATTTTATGTATGGGGTATACTTATTTTATGTAGAACAAGGTAAATAAAAATAACAAATACATTGATTCCGTACAGTACGGTACCATTTTAAGTAGTTTCTTGGTTTCAATATTTACGAAAATTCCGCATGTCAATTTTCAGTAAGTTATTATTATGCTAATATTCCGCATAATGACATTATACACATTATTAGCAAAATCGAAATGTAAATAATTCTTGTTAAAGATGCTCTTTAAGAATAACATTTTGTAAAACTAGGTTGTTAAAAATGAAATTTATCATCTCACAACACAACTCTAATTCGAATAATGATTTGCACAAGATTTTTACATAGATTTTTGCATAAGTTTTGTGTATTTGACGAATTTGGATGCAAAGTATAGTTTCGAAATTCAAACCACAAATCTCCAAATGTTAGGCAATAAGTGTTGTATTAACAGTAAACAAATTCCAGCTTTACATTTTAGAAATTTTAATGTATTTTATTCAAAGAAATATTCAATGAAACAAAATAAAAGAAAAATTACATTAGATATTTCATAAATAATTGTTTGTAAGGAAACATGTTCCAAAAATTTGTAAAAAATATGCTAAAATAAACAAATTAAATTTTTAAAGCAAAAATTAAAAGGAAACCAAGGTGAATATTTCTGAAAATGTATTATAAATAGTAACAAATTGTATCAATGTAATGATACCAAGAAATACAAAAAATATGTACTTAGAAAATAAATAACTAACTGGTATACAAAAAAAAAATAATAATAATAAAAAAATATGTAGAAAATTTCTTTTGTGATTACTTTTTTTATTTTTTATATTTATATATAATACTTTTTATGAGACTACACGTAATACTTCCCCACACTTTAAAGTATATATTGGCATATTTTCTTCTTCTTAAAAAACTACATTGTTTTAAATGAAACACATTTCGTAATGTGGCAATTGCCGTGGAAATAAAACGTTTTGGTAAGTAATTTAGACTGTGAAATGTGTACATTTTATTAAAAGTATTATACTCCTTAATATGGACTTTTTAATTGGATGATGCCTGGTGTCCAACGCGATGATTTCCAATGCTGACCATTCAACCCCTTTGTACAAGTACATATACCTGAAATCCTCAAAAAATCATGAGACGTATACTTTCGAAATTACTCTATTTGAGTCTTCAGACGACTGAATTCTGTCCTCTCTCAAATAATTAGATCAGCAGTTTTTGCCCTCACAAGTAGAAGTAAGTACAAAATAAATCCTGAGACTCTTTACTAACATTTAAATACCATTCCTACTGGATTATGGGCATTTGCTGTATATTTGATGCCCAGATATACAGCAAATATCTGGGCCTCTAAAAAAGAATGTGAACCTCTAAAAAAGAACTACCCTGATAAAATATCCAGGACAGTTCTTTGCAAAATGCTGCGATGGTCATAATGTTCTGGATCTTGATTGTATATTTATATATTCATATATACATAAAGATATGTATATGTATATATATATAGATAGATAGATAGATAGATAGATAGATAAAGAGAGATAGAGAAAGGGCCGAGTATTTTTATAAAATAAAATGCAATATTTATGAACGGCTTTTCATTAATTATATTAAAAAAATAAATATATATAAATTAAATATATATAATAATATAATAATTAATTAAGAAACATTTTTCATGATAAGAAATTCAAAATAAAATATTCCAAATGTTTAAAACTTCGTTTTAATACAACATCAAATATATTTTGAATGCCTAGACATTTTTTACGTCTTTTAATGTTATCTTTTGATTTAAGATTTTTGGTAATTTTCTCTATTTTGACATTTAATACGTATTTACCGCACATGACAAATAATTTATATTATGTTACACAACAATGATAAAATAAATGTTTCCCTATCTCATGGTCACGATTATTATGTCAGTTGTGACATTTGAAATTAAATCTGTATAAACATGATAAAGTACAGAATAAACCATATAATTCGAATTAATGACCTATCATAAAAGTACCTAGTAATCGTTATTTAGCGTTATTACACACGTCCAAACATTTAACATACATTGAACATACATACTTAATGAATTGGTCATTGTCAATGGATTTTAATTGTAATTTAGTTTTGTATTCATTTTGTATAAACAATTTATAAGTGTGATCTCATGTGTCTAAATATATGTATATATTTCCATTTACGAATGTAGCATGATACTTAATCTTTACAAACAAATATGGATCTCCTGGATGAGTGATTGACTCTATCATTTGGCGATGTATCGACTAAGATCACGAAATTTTGTCCGTAGCTTGTTTTTTTCACTAGTAGGGGAGAGGGAGGCAGATTTGAACTTGGGGCACCTTTGAACACTCTAAATATTTTTCTTCAAATAAATTATTTTAAAAAATGCATATGGCAATACATTACTGCTGCTTCAAGGGAATAATTATACAAAACTGTATAATTTTGTATGAACAGTGCTTTTTAAGCAAGATATGCATTTTTCTCCCTCTTGAATCTAAACTTAAGAAAATAAAGTTGAAAAATTTTTGTTTACAAACCTCTATCCCTAAAATTTTAATTTATTGTTCAATGCCTAAACAAAGATGTTAGCTTTAGTTTATAACCTTTGTTTTATTCAAATTCTTTAGTCAAATTGAGTAAACCGTTGTAATGTCGAACTCCATGTGATGGGGCACCATTGAATAAAAAAGTTGGGGCACCTTTGAATAGAGAAAATACACCGAATAAACAGGTGATAAATAATAAATGAAACAATTTGAAGAGAACATTTCAAACTATGAAGTAAAAAGTTGTTAATGTTTCTAAATATTATTATTTCTGAATTTGTTGTACGGTTAAAGAGGCTAAGAATATCAAGAAATATGGACTTATACTGCTAACAATTCCCCTTAATGCACCAGTGTTTCCAGACTGGCTACTTTTTTTAAATTCAAATTCTTGATTGGCACCACATTTTACAAATGATAAAATGTGCTTTATTCAATGACATGATAATTAAGGCGAAAACAAAAGGTGATTTAACGTTTCAAAAAATTGGTGCCAGTCAAAAAATCTGAATTTAAAGAAAGTAGCCACTGATAATTGCAAACCCTGGATATAAAATAATGATTCATGATTTAACAGGTTTTCAAACATTATTTCAGGTTTCCGTAACGGCTAAAACGGAATTTTATATCAGGTCTGTTAAAAAAATAGCGAATGAAAAAAATTACTTTTCCAGAAGAATCAGATATCCCATTGGTGTATTTCAAGGATAAAAAAGTTGTAAAAAATTTCCACAATCAAACACAACTGGAGGGACACTTTTTGTTTTATTAACAATGAGTTTTGACATCAACTTTGACGGATTTAGGTTTGCTTAAATAATAAAAAAATAGTAATTTCAACAAAACGTAGTTATTTATTTTTATTGATATTACTTTATATTTCTATAACATTGTAACTGGTGTGGGGGTGTGCTGGTTAAATGCAGACATAATACTAAGCATCAGATAAAATCAACAGTTTATTTAAACCTCTAGGACTTGGAGAATGTGGAGCGTCAATTCGAGAATTCCAATAACTAATCACAATACTAAGAGATTAAGTCGAAACTATACACACAACCTCGGCTTAAACTCAGTCGCGGCACTTCACATCATCTTCTCGTTTAGACTTCGGATAAACGCTAGATTAAATCTTTATAAGACTGCCCGTGGCTGCAAACACTCTTTATTACTCAAAACATTCAACGATTAAATCAATTTCTTACCCACTGGCACTCTTCTTGGGTAACTCACCTCACGATAAACTAATTCGGCTCACACTGCTGGATATCTCACTTTAGAGCACAATCTATCTCACTAGAGGCTATCAATCTAACTCGCTTTACAGCATAATCTAATTCACCTGGCTTCACCACACTGGCTGGCTTTCGCCGCCTCACACACTAGCTGGCTTTCGACACACCACTCCAACTCAAAACTTTTATACGTTGCAAGCTGAAGACGGCGCTATAAATTTGCATATTACTCCTAACCGCAACTATCTGTAGAACCGAGGGCGACACACACATTCAGGAAAGTTAAAGTTCAATAAAGGATAGATGTCGCTTCCACGCAACACATTGTAAAACATTGACGTCACGATCTCACTAAAATGCTAGAGTGCCTTTATCACAAAGGACACTCCCTCACAACATATGCAACTTTTTTTTTATAAAAACTCAATATTTTCATATTTTATTCATTTGTTCAAAGGTGCCCCTTGCTTGTTCAAAGGTACTTCTACATGGGGTAGGTTTGAACAAACAATTTTAAATTTTTTACATCCTCACAATTTATTTATTTTCTTTGGAAAATATTTAATTTGTGGTTCATATAATGGAGAAATGGGTTGTTTTTATTATGTAATACTTAAAACTCAAAAAATATGAGTCAAGTAAGAAATATATTCATTTTCTTAAAAAATTGTTCAAAGGTGCCCCCCTCTCCCCTAAAGAAAATATAAGTAAAAGTACGAAAAAAAAACCGAGTACGAAAAAAAAAACCCCTAAAGTACGAAAGAAATGAAATAAGTAAGAAATAACAAATGATTTTTTTAAATTTTCATTGTAAGGGGTTTAAAATTAGGGGTGGGGAGGTAGAAAATATTGATCACTTTACAATATTTCAATCTTAATTTTGTGTGAGTACTTGAAATTCATCGTAACAATTTTTTTCCACCAAATAATACACGTGCTTCAGCGATTTTAAGAATGTAACAACCAAGGGGTTTAAATAGGGTCAGTTGGAAAGTTTTAAGCAATCTCACAATATTTGAGAACTGATTAAGGTAGGAGTATAAAATGCAGCCAAAATATTTGTTAAAAATACTTAAACATGTATTTTCGTGATTTAAAAGCTATTTTAGCGATTCATCTCCCAACATTGTCTGTGAAAGATAAGACGAATAAGAATATTATTACTAATTTTTGATTTCATATTTGCGGAAGAATTTTTTCCAAGTAGTTTTATTTCATAATGTATGCAAATGCAATATAAATTTTGATAAATGATACTATATAGCAGGGCTGTCCAACGCGGCGCACCCGCGCGCAATGCCGCTCTTTGAAGGCTTTCTTGGTATCAAGTTCTCCTGTTTCTAGCATTTAAAAAAAAGAATAATAAAATTTCCGTTTAAAGGATGCTTTATTTAAATCTTTCAATATTGCTTGAGAGTTACTTTTTTAATAATCTCTGCAAGTTTATTTCACGGATTAAAATATAAAACATACGGTACTACTCTGTTATCCCGTCGACCAATTTTGCTAGATTATACAAATCGCCAAACTAATAGCCAAATTATTCATGTTGACATAATTTTTATTTTAAATAACGAAAAAACAAATAATTAGTAGAATATTAATAAAAATACTAATAAAAAGTCGAAATAAAAGTCACTTAATGACATTTTAAACACGTGAATCGCATTTAATGTGACATTCAAAATCATCCATTATTGGCATTTAATCTTATTGTTTGGCGATAACTTTTTGGTCGGCAGGATAACCTAGAAGTACCAAACATACTTTGAAATTTGCAAAAAATGTATAATTTAAAATTTACAACAATTTACAGTTGTTTTAAAGTATTTTTTTACATTGTGTTTCAGATCCATAAGCCCTTATACTTTTTACAGTGACATGCATTTGCATACGTTTGCTGTTAGTAATACTGTGATAATTCTGCTGCATTTTTTCAGCCATGTTAATAATGGCGCCTTCATTGTTTGCCAAGAGCTTAGATGCGTGCCTGCTTAGTGAAAGGTTAGAGATGCGTTCTATGAAGTTTTGATAAATGAAACTTCATTTGATTAAATTTTTCGGTTGTACTAAGTAAATGGTATTATATACTGTCACGTAAAGCAAAGCACATGAAAAGCTATAAATCTAAGGATTCTTCAAAGATTACAGCATAGAAATTTTTTCTCATTGTCTTTTAATGATTTTTGTACGGGGATGAGTAAAGACGTTCTTGTGATAGCTATATTATTTCAATTTATTTCACCGGACACATCCGTGGATATTAAGACAGCAATTCATTGCATTCTTTTTTGATACTTTGATTTAAGAAAAAAATAGAAAATGAGTTGCGGAACATCCAAAGAAAAGATGGGAGTTTATCACAGTTACATCTGTTTATTTAGAAAGTAAGGTTATTGTATATAGCCAAATATGTAATCCACTACTTTTGAAGTGCTCGGTATTTGATCTGTCGGTTGATATATATACTATATGTCAACCGACAGGTATATAGATGAGGATATATTAAGGTTACAGTTGCTTATTTAGTTGTATATATATATAAGTTAAAAAAAATATTGCGTTAAGCGCTGATTCTGAAACACGTTCCAACACTTCCTGAAATTTTTAACAAAACTTCATTATTTAAGGAAGTAAGGTAATTGTATATAGCCTAATATGCAATCCAAGACTTTTGAAGTTTCCTGTATTTAATCTGTTCGTTGATATATAAATACTATAAAATAGAGAAATTTAATTTAGCTAGAAAATGTCCAGCAGATTAAAATTTCTCTTTCACAATTTATACTAATATATGGAAATATACATGAATACTTTTGTTCAGTACTCTAATACCTTTATTACACGCCAATATTAGGTAAAATTTAGTTTAAACGTAAACACTTTTAAAACTACTGAAGTCACTTTCTCAGAAATTATCATTCATAGACGTCCATGTATCCAATTCTTTGCTAAGTCCTGGTCATTTTGTCTATAATCTACAAATATGTCTTAGTAAACTGAATGCAGTACTCGTAAAAATGCATAAGTCATTTAAAAATCACATTATAGTAATTTAAGATCATATTCAGTAACGTTTGAGAGTTCTTTTGTGTAGTCCTAGCAACTATAGTAATTATATACACCATATAATATGCATAGAATTTAGTGAAACTTAAAAGCTGATATCATAATTAAAAGAAATTTCATCCAGCTTTCAGCCAACATCGGAAATATATATACTACTTCGGAAAGAATATACCATTTAAAATATTTTCTATGTCCCTGTAAATGTTATGCACTTCGCATTATGCATGACTATACGTTATAACCTGTATTAAACTTCAGTGACAGACATCAATTTTATTATATATGAAATAGTCTAATGTAGTTAAAATTTGTTTCACACAATTTTCTTCTTTACCATTTTGTAATGGAATTCTTTTGTTTGTCCCCTTAAATGAATAATAACTGTTTTTTTTCACCGAATATTTTATATATTATAGGTCTTCGTAAATACATATAAATTTTAATATGTTTAATAAGATACAACATCTTTAATATTCATCCAAAACGAGTTTTTTCCATAGACCGTAATGTAATGGTAAAATTTCGACTGTTCGAGTAAATAATGTAATCATGCTAGGAAGTTCAGCTGAAATACAGTTCGTGCTAGGGTTAACGTCTATAACGTCCAAATATTTCAAGGCAATCCGAGTATAGTTACGGGTGTTAGAGTACGGAAAGATGGAGAAACGATCAGAAAAACAGAAATCATATACACTTTTCAACTTTATTGTAGTTCAACAATATGTTACGCCTGCTAGTGGTATGGGTTTTACTATGAAAGATAAATCTATGAAACAATTTTAAAGGATAAAATGCTATCAAATGAGCTAGTTGGAATACGGTATGATGAATCTAACGTTAATACCTGAGTGGATAATAAAGTTATAAGATTGATGGAAATTAATTTGGAGCATCTTCTTCAATGGCTTATTTATATGTTACACATAAATAAGCTACCACTCCATCATTTTGTTCAAAATCTAGATAGTGAAACTTCTGAGTCTAGCTCACATTCAAAACCTAATAGGAAATTCTTTAGAAAACGTACACATTTAATATTTTTGAAAAATTTAAAAATAAATGAAAGTGAAATTTAATCTATTTATTATGTAACAAGGTTCCGATACTGCGAAAAACATGGTATATTTTTCAGTAACTCAATAACTCGAAGCATTTCTATTGCAGAAACTGGGATCACTAAATCATTCAACATGGTTGAATAAGCATATAAAATTTCTGCGACTCAAGTGAGAATCCCTTGGACAGTCTTTATATCCTGTGCAAGTATGGGATGAAAGTCTACGTACCTGTGTGATTGCTGATAATGACAAAATCACGTTGTTCAGATGGAGTAGGCATTTAAGGGGCTTCAATAAATAATACCAGAATTTAGTTTTGCATGATATTTTTGGCATTGTGATTTAATGAATTAACTATTTCTCTCATTAAAATATTTTGCTATGCTAACAGCATATCAAGGAATTGAAATTTAAAAGCATAAATGTAACAAGAAACGGGAGACAGTGACAAAGACTGTTTCAAAACAGTAAAAGTACAAAAAGAAGTAAAAGCAGTATAAAAAGAAATGGTTATAATATGTTTTACAGTAGTAGAACATGTATCATCGATGGGAGTCAAAGATTATAACGCGATCTAAAAGACCAATGAAAGCTACAAATAATAAGATATTGGGGATAGAAAACATTTAAAGGGTCAGAAATCGTGTACTATATATAAACACTCAAAGCGCGCGTTCAAATCGCCAAGTCACACACACAAGTATCTGAGAAAATTATTAAATTAAAAACAAATGTCTCTGAATCAATATGAACATATGAAAGAATGGTTTCAATTCAAGGCAAGAAATTCATAAATGGAATTAAGCGAAGTGTTTAAAAACTAGAATGACTCGTACCTTAACTCCTACCTATAGTAGATTAGTGATTGTTAAAACTGCAGGGTAAATGTAAATATGCAAAAGAGACATATATTAAATCATATTGTAGTCTAAATAAAAATAAAAATAATAAAAAAAAAAACAGGAAAAAATTATGTGCATTGAACCTTCCAGTATTTTTAAAATAAGACAAATCTTATCAGGTTTCAAAATGTTATCACAATGTTTTAAAATACTGTTGAGAATGAAGAAGATGATGATATCGAAATTTCAAACTTTTTACAAAAGGTAAAAGAACATTATAGCATTGTATACACAATGGACCATTAATAAATTAAATTTCTTAATTGATTTTTCAACGCTGTAAAGTTAGCGTAATTTATCTAAAATCCGAAGATTTCATACTCTTTAGGCAGCAAAAGAAAAAAAAACATTAATTCAGTTTTTTAAACATATTAATTAATACAATCTGCAACCTTTCTCACACCGGGCGAATTTTGATTTCAAAAATCTGTTTCTGTTTCACTTTATTGCTTAGTTATACATTTATAGAGGGAATGAATGAAATCAAATTGATTAAAGAGTTCAATAAAAAGTACATTAAAAAGTTCTCTTGAAATGATTTTGATGAGATTTATAATCAGGTGAACACGACTAAGAAAGAGTGGTAACGTTATAAAATTTTAGAGAATGGATTATAATAGATATTCCATTTTTAATTATGCAATTTTCTAGGTTTGTTTTTTTATAACGCATATCATTCTGTAGTAGTTTATCAAATCAAACTGTAAATTATCAGAAAAAGGGTCAGTTAAATTAAATTATCAATATAAATATAGTTAAATTATCAGTCAAAAGGTGCTTAACAGTCTAAATTTCCTCGGGCTGGTTACATAATATAATAGAGCAATGGCGTTAATTTCGTTTTCAGCACTGCAAAAGAACATTCCTTGTTAAGACCTATACTGTTTTAAACTCCAATTCAGTATTTTTAATTCATTTTATTTGATTCAGGATTTGTCTGGAGAAACCACAAGTATATCTGGCGAGGCTAAGTAGAGGTAATGAAAACTGTAAACATTTTTATGTATTATAAATGTTTAATAATGCAGGTTTTAAAGTTTATTAAATAAATTGTTGAAATTGTCTTCTATTTACAGATTCATCATCGACAAGTGCAAACACATTCATACACAGGCAAAGAAAACAATTTTTTTTTGTTTTTTTTAACCCTTAATTTATCGACGGTATTTATAAATACCATTAAAATTATTTTCTTTACTTTGTTTCAAAAGTACTATTGGTTACACAAACAAAAATATTTTTAAAAGGATGATTTCTTTTGCCTTTGTATCTTTTCAGATTTCTTGGCGCTGTGGGAAAGGGATGGCGATTTTCCAATTCGGAAATACTCCAATATTTATTTTGTAAGAACAGCATATTTGTACATTTTATAATTCTACAAAATACTAACAAAATAATTTAAAATAAAAGATTTGAATGGGGTTATAAATATTGCACAAAATTCCTGTAAATACAAGTTAAATCCTTCAAAAAATTATTAAATGACTATCTATTTCTCTTAGTTTAGTTAAAAAAAATTACGTAAAATGCTTTTGAATGTAAAATTTTCATGAATTCATAAATCAGTAGATAAAGGATTAAATGCTTTTATTAATTATGAATTTTCCATAGTGCTACATTTATAATTTAGGAAATAAAAAATAATATTTTTTTCTGAGTCAACAGCAACGCTTTGCCAATACTGTATTTTAAAATTTTGTGGGCAATATCTAAGAGCAATTCTATATGTTGCTTGTATATCAGCTTTCCTGATATATTTTTAAAACATTCTCTATTGAATTTCAAACAAAATCAGATTATTGAAAATCTCCAAAACCGAAAATCCTATTAATTTGAAACTACTTTGCGTGAAAGTTTTCCGATAGTTTTAAATTTAATTTTACTTAAAAGTTTTATGCAAAAGTTATAACATGTTTATGCACAACAAAAGTTCAATCCTTTTCAATCCAAATCAATCCTGTTTTTCTTTTTTTAAGATCATATATTTCCTGTATAATTAGAATAATAAAAAACAGTAAATAAAATGTCATATTAGAATGAAAATATTTTTGCATGGAATTTTTCCAATATTATTCCAAAAATTCAATGATTTTAAAAGAGTTACATTGTAATGATGACTATTTTTAAAAAATATTTTTTTCTCAGTGTTGTAGAAAAATAAGAAATCAATTTGTGTAGGCATTTGCTACGATGGTATCAGTAAATTTCAATGATTTTGAAATATAAGTCATGTTAAACGGACTATTTCATTCACGTAATAATACTAGCAATCTAATCTTAATATCATAGATGATCTTGATCAATCTAGATTCAATTTTTTTCATTATCTAGACAAAGTCTATCGCACTTAAAAAAATCGAAGTGCCATGAATTGAAAATAAATATAAATATTCAGCCAAAAATTTTTTTATTTAAAGTTAATCAGATATTCAAGATATTAATATTTTGAACGAAACATGGGTGTTTTATTAGAAAAATTTATATCTTTAAATGATCAGAAGATTTTGTTGATTAATTAAAATTTTTGCATAGACATTTTTCGTAAACTATTAGTTATTACTTAAGTGCTAAGATTTTTGATATTAGGAGTGCCTGTATCTCTAGCTCCCAAAAAATGGTTATTTACTTTCATTCAGGACTTCTAAGTATCACAATACCACGTTTGTGTGTGTAGAGAAAATTTAAACGGAAACAAAATCAAACATTTACATTGATTAATATTTTGTTATCCTTTAATGGAAATTAGTATTTACTTGACTAATCAAATTAAAATGTGCATTAATATATGTTAATCTATACGTTATAATTTAAGTGATTAAATTTTTCGATGTTAGATGGAAAACTTATCACTCCAAAAACAAATATTTGATTTCGATATCAAATTCTAAATAACAGAAATTGGATTTTTGTGTAGGTAAATAAAATTAAAGTGTGGAAAAATAAATTGAATTTTTGAATCTTTTAAAGTGTCCATATCCTTTATCTGAGTGCAAAATAGTTCCATTAATTTAATTCCTTTGTTTTTGTTTACTGATTTTTATGTAACCGCTAACGTTTTAATACTATAATTTATCATCTATATACTTTTTACATTAAATTTTATTAAAGAAATCTGCTGATAAATAAACTAAAACACTTCATAAAATCACCATAAAATGAAAAATAAAGTAAGACGCGTTTCGAGCTACAACAATTACAGCTCGTCATCAGCTAAATCAACACATGACCGTAAGGACACAGAGCCGAGATAAAGGGAGGAAATGACAAGGTAATCTGTTCCCCCTTTCTTTCACTTTATCTCGACTCTGTGCCCTTACGGACACGCGTGGGTTTTAGCTGATGACGAGATGTTATTATCGTTAGAAACGCGTCCAACTTTATTTTACATTTTATACTGATTTTACAACGTGTTTTAGTTTATTTATTAATTATTACCAGTGTTTACGGTGTTTTTCCCCAAATCTGGTGATAGCTGTTCTATTTAGTGAATTATTTTAATTAAAACTGTACATTTGTACAAAAATAAATCAAACTAAATTTCATGCTTAAAATAAAATATTATATTTGAGTAGAATTCACTGTACATTACATCCTAATTATCAGAATAAATTAAGTAGACAGCGATAAACTGTATGAACTAGAATTAATTATTTTAATTATAGAATTCGTAACGCTGGAAAAGATACATAATAAACACACTAACAATTAACAAAGGATTAATGGTGCAGACGAAGTTCTTTGGAAGTATATTGTAATTAAACTGTATGTTTCGTTCACTACTGAGTTTGATATTTCATGACGATTTCATGATTATCTGAATAAATTTCACAAATTCCTAAATTATAGACTGTAAGTAAATTTTATGTATTCCTAAATAAAATACGGATATAATATATGATATTTTATTATAATTCATATTACGATAGAGTCAAGTATTCAGAACTCTTTTTTATAATATTTTAAATAATAATTTCATATCATTTCGTATTGATAAATTTTGCATATAAGGAAAATAGAATGAAAATGACGCAATGTTCTTATCTTGAAAAGGGAAATAATGAAAACAGCAAGTAACGCATTTATGGAATATTGTACAAAAGGTAAATGGGTGATTCTCCATAAACAGGGTAATTTGGAATTTGCAAAATACAAATTTATAAACTATGAAATAAATAACTTTTTTCTTCATATATAGCTTTAAAAAGTGATTTTGTATTAAAATTATCACCCATCGTTCATAACTCCTAAAATTTAATATTTTATTTATAATTTTTAAAAAACAACTTCCAGGGGAATGATGGTAGTGAGCAGGGGAATGATTCAATAATCTATAAAGCACTGCAGTCAACTATTAATGATAGAAAAATTCATATCACTGAACATTTTTAATCAAATAAAGTAATATACATAATTATTTAAATTACTGTACATAGTTTTTACAATAATGAATACATATATATATATATAGATATAAGTTTTTTTCTGACAACTGAAGAAAACTTTTCTTTTCGCTTCAGAAAATAATCTGCTTTTGACCTAGGACTCATATCTTCTGATTTGCTGTTAATTTTAAATTTCAATCTTTGGTTACATTTTTTATATTTTTCTAATTTTCTACTTAGACATTTTATTTGATTTTCCATTTCTACACATTTTCTATGAAGTACACTCCTGCTGCGCATTACACGTTTTCTTCCAGATAATTTCCGTTTCTTGATTAAAGCATTACTTGATTTTGAATTAGATAAAGGAGCGTTGAATAAATTTGACATTTAGCTTGTGTTTCCCTTCATAATTATCATTTGTTGACGCTTCTTCAACAGTCAAAGCTTGGTGTTTAGTGAGACTTGATCGTTTTCGTTAATTTCTGGAATTATTTTTCCATTGTTTCCACTTGCTTCTTTTCTCGCGGGCAGTCAGTCATCTCTGTAGTTGGCCTTATTGCACCATCCATCTTTTTTTTAGTATTTCTGTCCCTTCTTTTCTTTTTGTATTTTATATGCAGCTGGGTCATTTTTTTATCTTTTGATAGTGTTTGCGCTGTGGTTCTATTTTATTTTTTTTTATTTTCTCCTCTCTAGTCAGTTTGTCTTTTACTTATGGCATCTTCCTGAAAACAAAGAGAATTTTTATAAAAAAATCATTTTGTTATCAGTTTAATTTTGTTTATTTGTATTAAATTTTAGCATTAATCTTAATGAATAGAATTATTTTTTTCCCATATTAATCATTTATATAAAACAGGATGCTGGTAAAGTAAAAGCCTTTTTTTTTTTTTTTTTGTAGGCATAGACATGCTTTAATTTAAAGTGGTACTTAAAAATATTTAAATTAAAAATAAAAATGAGATACATTCAAATTTAATGAAGTGTCTAAATTTAATCAAAAATTTAAAAAAATCTTAAACATACATTAATTTCTTTTTTAATTATGAAAATCAGTGTTGAATTCAGACTTTTTTCTCCGGGGGGGGGGGTGTTATAGATTTCTGGTGGGGGTGGGGGAAATGCACATTTTGAACATTGAAAACCCAAAATCTTAAATTTTCCCCGGGCCAGCCCCTGGATTCAATACTGATGAAAACTGAAAAATACAGATTTCAGATAAGTTACATTGAATTCTCCTTGAAAAAAAACTAATAAAAACAGTTTCCGATTGAAATTAAGTAACAATAGCAATGAATGATTACATACTGTTTCAAATTAATGCAAAATATTGTAAAATTTTATGAAATAATTGAGTAGTAATAGTAACTAAATAAAACATTTTTCTTTCTTTTTTTAAATTTCCTAAATTGTAACAAACTAATATGTAAAAAATTTAGCGTCTATATTTAAAGATTACCTAAAACTAAAGTATTTCAATTTTCATATACAAAATCATTTATAGTTATCAATATTAAGAATTTTTTAATATTTTTTAATTTAACAACATTTAGTTTCTTTATTAATGTATTAATAGGGTTTTTAGCTAATATCTTAATAACATTTGTAAAATTTCATCATTCCCCTAACTAGAATCATTCCTCTGCCTTAAGAACAGGCAGGGGAATGATGCTAGGGGAATGATGATTTGTTAGTAATACCTACCTTAGAACCACATGGGGGAACAAAAAAAATTTAAAATGATTACACATATTAAAAAAATATGTATTAAAAATATAAAACTAAATAAAAAAGCTTACCTTTAATTTACCCACAAAAACTTGATCCTGGGTAATGATGGCTAATAAAAATATTCGTTTTGGAACTCCACTTTTCAACATCTGCACTGACAAACAAAATCGCTATAGACTCCAAACTTTTAAGGTGTCTCTTCCAAGCAAGTAGTTAAAATTTTATCAATGCCAAGTTTGAAACCAGCGGCATATATTGGTGTTTTTTAGAACTATTTTTGTAAGTGCAGGGGAATGATGCCCAAATTGATGGACATACTTCATTGTGTTTTTTCACAGAGTTGCATTATAATATACTTCTACATATGTGCTCCTCATATAAAGGAACAAATTGTGATACTATATTAATAATTACATTTTTTTAAATCAATATTTAATAAATATTTGGTGGATTCAAAGTCTAATTCTGGGGTCGGGAACAGCCAGGGGAATGATATTTTACATGCATTTATCTATATATATATATATATATTGTTTAGAATTATTTTTAAGTAAAGTTTATGAGCAGTAGATGGCAAAAAAGTACAGCTTTTAATAAAAATAAACTTTATTGGTAAAATAGTTCAAAAAAAAAATTATAAAATCAAGTGGGACTTTGTTTTTTCCTATTCAATGAGAATGATCCAAATAACCAACGTTTAGAAATGCATAAATAATGCATGAAAAGATAACAAACAGCCGTTTCGAATAAACTATGGAGATTTTCTATCAGTGAAAGAAAGAGCGTTCAAGAAAAAGTAAGTTTCGACAAAGCGAGAGATAGGTGTAAAGAGATTAAATACAACGATATGAAAGTGCACAGGCCAAAAACAACAAATGAGGAGAAAGTAGCTGGAATAAGTCGATGGAAAAGTGGAAAAACCCACCGAAAAAAAAAAAAAAACTAAACACAATGAAAAAAAAAGAGAAAATAAAAATTTTCGAAATACTCTAAAAAAAGTGAGTTAAATGCTTACTTCACGTCATTTAATACATTCCCTTTATTAAAAATGATTTAGAAAAATAGTAACCTGGGGAGTTATAAAAATCGCATTCATTACATTGTATATGTTTAAAAGAAAAAACAAAATAAATATTTTAATATAATTATTGAAAATTTTTGTCTGAAATCAAACTTAAACTCAAGAATCCCCCGATAAATTTTAACATATAAATGAGATCATATAATTAAATGGTTTAAATCATCAAACGACTTATATATTAAACCTACTATGATTTAAAATAGTCTCTGTGTATGCCACAGTTTCTTCATGCACAAATGCTAATTAAACTGCATATTTCCTGTGGAATTAAATTCGGTAGTTCCAAATGGACAGATTATTAATAAACAAATGCGGTTCATTAATTTAAGGTTTCAGGTCTTTAGAAAGTTTGAGGATAAATTACGTTAAATTATGTTGTTTTATTTAATTTGCTTAATTAATGATATAATGCGTAATTTATTGATTATTTACGTAAAGCAATTAGTTCAATATGTATTTTAATTTCATAATGGAAATAAACGTAAATATGTTTAATTCATTATTAAATATGTTTAATATACATCAGAAATGAATGAACATGATTTAAAAAATGTCCAGTATTTACAGGTGACACATTGCACTTTTTAGAGGTGAAAGGCTTGTTTCACTGGTGATACCCTAAGGGGAGCCAGAATAGCACTCTTAATTAGTGTGAAAACATGGCACCCCTAATCCAGAGTGCCCAATAATAAAAAGAAATTATAAACCAACATTTGGCCCACAAAGGTTTCGAACTCACAGCGTCTGATTGCAATCTCAACGCTCTAACCGTTCGACCACCGAGTTCGCCTTCAAAGTCTCCCTGAAATGTGCAAATGTCCTGAAATTCAAAGGTTGCTTTATAAAAAAAATCTCGCCAAAAGTTAGCCTACGGTGTTCTAAACGAAATTGCGATAGCGCATGCGCGGTGAAAATTGCTGTTTTGATCCACCAGTGACGGCGAGTTGAAGGGGAAGGACGCACGTCACAGAGAATGCGTAAATGACAAAGGGGAGAAAATCTTCCAACGGTATGCATTGCGCGGAACCCTAATTAGCGTAATCTAGAGTGACATTAATTGAGAATTGATCCATTGATTGAGAGATCAATCGGCAACCCTAACACGTTTTCAAGCCCGCGGGGGTCAAATGGTAATACTTTTTCACCCCTGGGAGTCAAATTCACCTAGTTTCCCACCGTTATTTTTATCAGTGTAGTAAAAACAACAATAATAATAAATTACTTAATTATATTTGCAACGTTGGAGTTTACTTTATACATATACGTCACTCTTGTAAATTAATATACATGTTACTTTTTTAACGAATTACATGTGATGAAGCACAAAAACTTTAGAATGTTAAAAAACCCTCGAAAATCCATATATAAAATGTTATTTTCCAAACATCACTCAAAACTCTTTCTTAGTTCATTATCTCATAAACATGAATTAAACAGTGCATAATATAATAGCATTAGTTAAATTTTGAACAATGAGAAAATCTTTAAACTTCAGTAAATCTATTTGTTTAGCTACGATTAACATAATTAGCAAGTAAAAATAGCTTTGTTCACAAAATGAAAAAAAGTACCCCAAAAGGTTAAAACACGGGAATTATTTCATGAATCGTTCTCTTCATTAAAAATGATTTAGAAAAATAGTAGCACAATGAGTTATAAAAATCACATTCATTACATTTTATACGTTTAAAAGAAAAAACAAAATAGATAATTTAATATAATTATTGAATCATTTCCCACGTTAAATTTTAACATATAAATTAGATCCTATAATTAAACGGTTTAAATCATCAAACGACATACATATTAAACCTATCTTGAATTAAAACCGTCTCTGTGGATGCCACAGTTTCTTTTTTCCTAAATGCTAATTAAACTGCATATTTCCTGTGGAATTAAATTCGGTAGTTCCACATGGATAGATCATTAATATACAAATGTGGTTCATTAATTTAAGGTTTCAGGTGTTTAGAAAATTTTGGGATAAATAAAAGAAAAATATATTGCTTTATTTAATTTATTTAATTAATGCTAAAATGTGTAATTAATTGAATATTTTTGTTAAGCAGTTAATTTAGTAAGTGTTTTAATTTCATAAAGGGAATAAAAGTTAATAAGGTACCCTGAGGTAATAATGCCACGTTAAGGTTCTACCAATTTCACTGCTTAGTTTTGGATTGTATTTTTCAAACAAATATAGGATTTGATACAGCAACTCAATGACTATCGATATAAAAAAAAATAATTTAACAGATATGTATTCATAAATTGTAATGGCGTGATTTCTTGACCAATGCTATTTGGCGTTATTACCCACCTATATGGTTAATAACGCCATGCAAACAACGCTATGAAATAAGATGGAATAATGGCATGTAGATTGCCCAATTCTAAAAATACAAACTCTACAAACTTAGAAATTGACAAATTGAATTCTAAGCTATTGAAAATGTTCATTTTTTTGTGAAAGTGTAAGACTTTTTGCTTAAAAAGGACCGTTTAAATAGAATTAGAAACATTGCACGGTTTTAACTGTGTTTATTTGAATCAGTATTTAGGATGTAGTTCGGCCACGGTTGGGAATCAACAGAGGTATTAATGCCAAGGATTGGCGTTATTACTCCGGTATAGTTAATGCGCAGTACATTTTAAACTACAAATTATCTCTAGAAGATATCCGAAATCTTCTACAACATTTTGAAAGTACATGAAATGCACTACAAATTTATGTAATGAACAAAATATTTCCGGATAAAAAAAATAGTCATCACATCACAAAACTTATCTCGCAAATTTTAGATCAAGTGTAAATTTTAGTTGCTTGTAGAAGCAATAAGACCTACAAATGGAATAAATGAGCTTTAAGCTGTTTTTTTGCGATTTATATGATTTAAAACCCTTCTGCGCAGAGCACATGGTTGTCATTTACCCGATTAGTTCATAATTATGCATAATATTAGCACTTGGCGTCATTACCACGCCTGGCGTTATTACACCTGACCACCTTATGTTACATATATTAATAAATTGTTTAATATACGTTAGATATGAAAAAATATGTATTAAAAACGTTCGGTATTTACTAATAACAATAATAATAATAATAAATTACTTAATTATCTTTGCTCCATTGGCAATTCCTTTATTTTATACATATATTTCACTCTTGGATATTAATATATAGGTTACTTTTCTGAACGAACTACATGTGATGAAACACAAAATCATTAGAAAGTTGGAATATCTTCGAAAATCCATGCATAAAATATTATTTTCCAAACATCACCCAAAACTCTGTCTTAGCTTATTACCACAAAAATATGAACTGAACAATGCACAAAATAATTACATTAGTCAAACTTCGTTACAATGTGAAAATCTTTGAACTTCAGTAGATCTGTTTGAATAGCTGCGATTAACATTATTAAAGAAAAATAGTTTTGTTCACAAAATGAAAAAAAAAAAAAAATAGCGGACCAAAAAAGGTTTAAACGCGCTATTTATTACATGAATCATTCTCTTCCTTAAAAAATATTTAGAAAAATAGTATCCTGATGTGTTATAAAAATCGCATGTATTACATCGTATATTATAAAACAAAAAAAAAAAAAATAAAATATAATTATTGAACCATTCTGCCTAAAAGCAAGCTTAAACTCAAGAATCCCCACTAAAATTTTTAACATATAAAATTAGAGGATCTAATTAAACGATTTAAATAATCATACAAAATGCATATTAAAACTATCTGGAATTAAAACCGTCTCTGTGGAAGCCAACGTTTAAACGAAATACACAAATGCTGATTAAACTGCATATTTCCTATGGATGTAAAGTCGGTAGTTCTACATGAGTTATAAAAATCGCTCATTAACAAATTCGGTCCATTAATTTAAAATTTCCTATCTTTAGAAAGTTTCTGTATAAATTACATTAAATTATGTTGCATTATTTAATTTGCTTGATTGATAGTAAAATACGTAATTTATTGAATATTTTCGTAAAGCGCTTAGTTCAATATGTGTTTTAATTTCTTAAAGTAAACATAAGTTATTATGTTTAATATACGTTAGCGATGAAAGATGACATCGCTTTAGTTAAGTATAATTTAATAATGACAATAATAATAATAAATTACTTATTTATCTTTGCTCCGTTGGCAATTCCTTTATTTTATAGATATATTTCACTCTTGAAAATTAATATATAGGTTACTTTCTGAACGAATTACATGTAATGAAACACAGAAATATTAGAATATTGAAATATCCTCTAAAATCCATATATGAAATATTACTTTCCAAACATAACAAAAAACTCCTTCTTAGCTTAATATCTCATAAATATGAACTAAATGGTGCACAAAAATATTACATTAGTTAAATTTTGTTACAATGAGAAAATCATTGAACTTCAGAAAATCTATTTGATTAGCTACGATTAACATTGTCAAAGTAGCTTTGTTCACAAAAAAACCCCAGAAGGTTAAAACACGTGATTTATCACTTGAGTCATTTTCTTCATTCAAAATGATTTAGAAAAATAGCAGTCCGATGAGTTATAAAAATCGCATTAATAACATCGTATATATTTGTTTTCTTTTTTTTAAGATGTAGCATAATTACTGAACCATTTTGCCTGAAAGCATGCCTAAACTCATGAATCCCTGCGATAAATTTTAATATTTAACTTTAGATCTTCTAATTAAACTATTTAAACCCTCACACAAGATACATATTAAATTAATCTTAAATTAAAACCGTGTATGTAGATGCCAGGCTTTATCATACACAAATGCTAATTAAACTGCATATTTCCTGTACGATTAAATTCTGTAGTTGCACATGGATAAATCATTAATAAACACGCGTGTTTGATTAATTTAAGGCTTCCGGTCTTTAGAAAGTTTTGGGATAAATTACATAAAGTTATATCGAATTATTTAATTTGTTTACTGGTGCTACAAATTATAATTTATTGAATATTTTCGTAAAGTATTTTGTTCAATATGTGTTTTAATTTCTAAAAGCAAATATACGTTAATACGGTTCTGAACGGATTACATGTGATCAAACACAAAAACATTAGAAATTTGTAATGCCCTCTAAAATCCTTATGTTAAACGTTATCTTCCAAACGTCATCCAAATCGCTTTCTTAGTTTATTACCTTTTAAATATGAATTGCATAGTGCGCAAAATTAGTTAAATTAGTTAAATTTTGGACAATTAGTTAGCATTAGTTAAATTTTGGACAATTAGTTAGCATTAGTTAAATTTTGGACAATTAGTTAGCATTAGTTAAATTTTGGACAATGAGATCTTTAAACTTCAGTACGTCTTTTTGAATAGCAGCGATCAACATTTTAAAAGCAAAAGTAGTTTTGCTCACAAAATGAAGAAAAAAAAATCGGACACAAAAAGGTTAAAAATCGAAATTTAATACAAGAATCATTACCTCTATTAAAATAATTTCGAAGAAAAATAGCCCAAGTATTTTACTTCGTATATGATTTATAGAAAAAAAATCAATATAATTATTGAACCATTTGCCTAAAATCAAGTTTAAACTTACGGATCCCAACGATAAATTTTAACATATAAAATTGAATCATCCAATTAAACGATTTATTAACACAAACATACATATTAAATATATCTTGAATTAAAACAGTCTCTGTGGATGTCATAGTTTCTTCATACACAAATGCCAATTAAACTGCATATTTCCTATGGAAGTAAATTCGGTAGTTCCACATGGATAGGTTATTAACAAACAAATGTGGTTCATTAATTTAAAGATATGTTCTTTAGAAAATTTTAGGATAAACTACATTAAATTATATTGCTTTATTTAATTTGCTTAATTAATGCTAAAATGTGTAATTTATTGAATATATTCGTAAAGCAGTTAGTTCAATATGCAATTTAATTTCCTAAAGTAAAGGTTAAATATATGTTAGAGATAAAGGAACATGTTATTAAATGTCCCTATATATTGTTTCCCAAAAGAGTACGAAGTAATACAGAAATATCAACTTTGTCGGAATATTGATTTATTTTAATTTCAAAATATATAGAAAAAATATGATTCGTAATATAAAAAAGCACTGAAAAACCATCAATTTACATTTTTTTAATCCAAAACTGTCCATTTAGTCCAAAACTGTTTTTCTATAATAGATTTTCTGATAATATTTACTAAATTACTCCTATACCTTATTTTATCTGTCGATTCATATTAAAATAAAAAAAATCTCAGATTATGTTTCTAAAACAAGCTTATTGAATTCATTTTTACATGAATGTTTATTTAAATTTATAAATTAGATTTATAAGTTACGAGAAATTAAACGCTTACAAAATGTCAATTTTAAAAATGTAAAAAATGTTATCAGTAGCAGTATATGCGTATATATGTATATGGGTTAAAGAATTCTGTGTTACTTATGAATAAATAATGACATAGTTGATTTCGAACGAGTGAAATACTTTGTACGAAGTTCAAAATTAAACAGTTTCTTACTGCAATAAAAAAAGAGATAGACGTGTTGATATGCAGCTATATTTATAGAAGTTTAAGTATGTTTCTTAAAAAAAAATTGAGGTAAATTTTTTCTTTCATTGAAATAGTAACCAATAATAATAATAAAACACCAATTCTCCCCAAAAACCTGACCTCCTCCTCCCCACCCACTTAAAAAAAAAAAAAAACATTAACTTTTTGTGTTTTATTGTGCCATTATATGCGATACCAGATATGAATACCAAATATTCCACAATAACACCAAAATTCTGATATAAACACTTTTTGTTTATCATGTATAGTTAACGTGAAGAAAAGTTTTTTAATATTTAAAAATAAAATTGTACGTAAATAACGGTGTACATCACTGATTTCTGCATTTTCAAAATAGAAGTACTCTGCGCCACAAAGGTTTAAGGGGTCTCAGGAGTACATGGTAGTGCAACTTAGCAACATGTCACATTTGATTTTATTCTCAGTCCCTATAAAACATAAATGCATAAATTTTTTAATATAGATAACTTAATATCTCTTCTACTTAAAAATAATTTTTTTAATATTCTACATTGCAATTCTATTTTATTTTTTTAATGTTTAATTTTGATTAAAAAAATTAGACTTGTATCCATTGCGCGCAGGTATCTAGCAAAACTATTAGTTCAAGAACAGCTAAAAAAGTTGATAATGGTGTAAAATTAATGTATCTTGAACTTATACTTCATTTTAAAGCAATTTATGCATTTATTTATTTAAAATTAAAATTGAAATTGAAAAAATTGAAAAAAAAATCATTTTTTACTAAAAAAATTGCCAATTATCAATAATCAATGTAATTAAAATTCTAAATTTGAGGTATAAGTTGTTCTTAAACTTAAAATGAAGATATTTACCAAGTTTCATATAAATTGCTTTATTACTTTTTGAGAAATGTTGCGCGCAGTCAAAGAGCAATTTAAATTTTAAATCAAAATTAAACATAAAAAATATATAATAAAAATTCAATGTAGAATGTTAAAAAAATTATTTTAAATAGAAGAGATATTAAGTTGTCTATATAAAAAGTTTTATGCATTTAAGTTTAATAGGGACTGAGAAAAAAATCAAATGTATATGTTGCTAAATCACACTACCAGGTAAAAAGTAAGACTCCTGAGACCCCTTAATTCATAGATGCCAGCATCTTTTAATTATTGCCGTGTGTGATCCAAAATTTGAATGTTAAAACTGTAAAATTATATAAGAAAATGTGTCTTTCTGCAAGGTATATCTTGGATTTCATTCTGAATGTTTTACTTAAATAATATTTCTGGTTCAAAACATGTTTATCTTGGAACTGACCAATGAATAATTAAGAGGTATTGACATCTATAATCCAATATTTTTCTATGCTGTGCTCATCAAGAGAATGTAATAAAAATGTATATATAAGAAAAAAAACATTATGAGAGAAACCAAATCGCTGATTTGCACAAAAGACAATTTTTTTTCTCTCAAAAACTTCCATCTATTCCGTTCCTAATATACGAGTTCATTTAGCTACAGAAAAATATATTTCTAAATGATTATATTTTAAGAAATACACAGAATGTAGGGACAAAACTGGTAATTTTGCTCCAAATTAGGAAACAAAATTTCGCATTAACTAGTTTTTTAAACATAAAAAAATACTGAAACTTTTTTTCTAGTGCTTTTTTATCAAAAGGAACAAAATAAAAGGATGAGATTAAAAAAAATAATAATATTATAAAAGAGTGTTGCCAGACGGGCTACTTTTTTAAAACTCAAATTCTTGATTGGCACCAATTTTTACAAATGATAAAATGTGCCTTATTCAATGACATGATAATTAAGGCAAAAACAAAAGGTGATTTAACGTTTCAAAAAATTGGTGCCAGTCAGAAAATTTGAATTTAAAAAAAGTAGCCCACTGGCAACACGTATATAAAAAAGATTGTAATTTAACAAATTAAAACGGCTATTTGGGAAAATATTTTATTTTCAAAGACTAAAGTTTTTTATTTATAAATAAATTCTACATTTAAAAAAATAATAATAAACAAAATTTCTATGATGATCAAAACATGATTAAAGTAATAAATGAAGTCCTTTATTACGTTCGTCATGGATTAAAAATTAATATTCCTGGACCAATGACAATTTTAAATGAAATTTTAGTTTTACAATTTTCGTACAGAAAATTTTAAATTTTCTAAACATTACACATTTTTAATTTTTAAACCGTCGTATAGAGAAAAAAAATGTACCTTTAATGGCAATTTGTTTGAAAAATGTATCTATATTTGTCTTTAAGTTTTAAATTTTTTTGTAGTTTATTTATTTATTTTTTGTCATTGGGGGAACAAGAGAATTTCATTTCTGGACATAAATCATGAACCAAAAAGAAAACTAATAAAATAAAAAATAGAAGCATTCCATTTTTGGGCATTAAACTTGGACCAATCAGGAAAAGAATAAAATAAAATAATTTGAGGAATTCAACCAATAAAAAGATTCAGATATACTTCAATTTTCTCAATTCTTTACCGACGAGAACAACTATTTTCCCAATAGTTAAAAAAATCATGGCTTTTAAGCTGCACCCTAGGCTACAGAAAATACGGGAGACGCGAAGAGTCAAATCTAGCATGCATCATGGCAGCCTAAGATAAAATTTTATAAAAGAAGGGGAGTGGAAATATTAGAAAATAGATACAAAAATTAAATAAACGTTAAATAGATCACAAGAATAAAGAATAATTTAAATTAGAATGTCTAAAAAAATACAGTTCTACGACGTTTGCGATTTGGGGTGTCGAAACTGTCGTATATTGGTAACTTTTATAAACTCAGTGAGGCGCAATGATGATTAGCAAACACAGATTCAAGAGACTATTACTTTTCTTAGATTGTATAAGTTAAAATTTTCTCTCATTCCTTATGCAACGACGCAAATACGGACTGCTTCCGGATGAATTTAAATGAATTGAAAGTTTCTTTTTCGGAAAAACAAGAATGCTTAAAAATATTACCAAGAATTTCAATTTTAGCAAGAGTCAACTTCAGAGGGGATCTAGGGAACACATTCTATTGGTCCAAATGAAATCAAATTTAAATTGCAGATAATTCAAATTATGTGTTTGTAATCTTTTAAATATATATATGTATATATATATATATATATATATATATATATATATATATATATATATATATATATATATATAAATTAAAAAACATAAAAATTCTCCGATAGGGGACGCTATAATACAAAGCACTAATCTCGCTTTATAAATAACTAGCTAACCCGCCCGACGTTGCCCGGGTCCGTAATAATAATGTCAAACGAACTTCAAATTTTTATGATTTTATCTTTAACTCGAAATATGTGTAAATACACTGTTAAAAATTTGACCCATTTGCTGCATCGTCACTCCACCGCTTTTATAGAAAATGATTACTTCAGCCTATGATGGAGCATTCTCATAGGTCAAAAGAGAGATATTCTATAAAAGCGGGGTAGTGATGATGCAGCAAAGGGTCAATTATTTTTACAGTGTACATAATATTAAATACGTGCCCCCTGACTGTGTCAAAAATCGGTTAAAAAAAAACAAATATTTAGCTGCAAAAATACCCAAAATAACTGCAATGGGAAACGCAGGAGGGAATATGTGTCCAACGATTGCGTGATTTTCGTGTTAAAGTGTTAATATTTATCCTTAAAATTACTGTTAAGTGACTTAACTAAATACTTTTTTCACATACATATCCCAAGTGAAATATTTTGAATTTCAAACTAATTATATCACTCTTAAATCCGACTATACCGTGAATGAAATCAATTCTCGGTGATTAGCTAAAAGGTTAGTATATAGTATTATATTTCCTAACCGTAACCAAGTTCTAATTTAACACTAACTATAAACGAAATATCTTAACCATCTCGCCCTAAGTACTTAATTTCACTTTCCACCGCTACGGAGCGCATTATGTTTTGTAGAACATCCTAATTTTAGGTTCGGATTGGATTCATGTCCATGGAAATTTTGTCTTCTTCGGATACGATTATGGTTGTTTGGAATACTTTTGTTCAGTTTAGATTCGGTTCAATTCAGATTCCATGTTTTTTTCTCCTTCAAATGAGATTTTTAGGTTCGGGTCGGGTTGTACTTTTATGGAAATTATTTTACCTAGTTCTAATGAGGTTATACTTCACTGAAATATTTTTGTTAGGTTTAGATTAAATTTAGTTCAAATTTCAGGTTTTTTTTTTTTAACAAATTTTTTGATTAGGATTGGGTTATGTCCATGGAAATTATATTGTCTTGTTCGTATCTGGTTATTTGGAATATTTTCGTCGGATTCAGATTTGGTTCGATTCAGATTTCAGGTATTTTTTAAAATTGATTTTTAAGGTTCTGGTCGGATTCATGTCCAGGAAAATTATTTTGTCTTGCTCGGATCCGGTTTTGGGTCTTTGGAATATTTTTTTCGGGTTCAGATGTCGTTCAATTCAGATTTTGGTTTTTTAATGGAATTTTTAGGTTCAGGTTGGGTTGCGCATCAACGGAAATTATTCTGCATTGTTCGAATAAGGATATGCTTCTCTGGAATATTTTTGTCAGATTCAGATTTAGTTCAGTTTTTTTAGGTTCGGATCGGGTTCATCTTCATGGAAATTTTTTATCTTGTTCGGATCCGGGTCTGGTTCTGTGGAATATTTTTGTCAGGTTCATATTTGGTTCGATTCAAATTTCAGGTATTTTTTTCAAATGGAATTTTAAGTTCGGATCGGGTTCATGTCCACGGAAATTATTTTGTCTTATTCGAATCTGATTATGGTTCTTTCGAATATTTTGATCGGATTCAGATGTAATTTGTATACAATTTCAGGTTTTTTTTTTTTTTTTTTTTTTTTTTTTTTTTTTTTTTTATGGAATTTTTTAGGTTCGAGTCAGGTTTATGTTCACGGAAATTATTTTGTCTTGCTCTTATCGGTTTTTTTGTTGTCTTAGATTGCCTACAGAGAAATAATTTTTCAGCTTACAGTGTAATATTTTAAAGATTTTTCGAAGTAAATTTTTAGAATTTCGAAATTTCAAAAAATTAATTTTAAAAAAACTATGAAATGTGGCACTTTAAGCCGAAAAACACATTCTCTGGTAGCAATCTAAAGCAAGAAAAATGTCAAATCGAAGCATACTTTGCAATCAGAACACAATCTTTTCAAAATATTAACCGTTCGAAACTTTTGTATAAAATTTTTACAGCTTACCTGATAAACAAACCGTTTACTGCATAATTCTATTGATCTTTGTTTTTGATTAATTTAATTTTGAAATCAGGGTGTTATTTGCTGGACACCCTGTACATTCTAATGTATGAAGTACGAACGATCCGACGTAACAGCTGTGTTCAAAAATCTTAAGTTAAACTGAAAAAAACAGTCACTTTTGAAATGTCAAAATCTCAAATTGGTTTCTTTCATAGAGTAAAAAGAAATTAATAGAGTGGAAGTATTATCTCTGGAGATGATGCTGAAAATTTAACCCTACATTAAGTCAAATTAAGTACCGACAAAAGCACGTGCTTTGACACGCCTATCAATTGAAACAATTTTAAACCCGTATTTTTTTGCTCTTGTTTCTTAAAAAGAACTAACCTATCGCTTCACCGGTAAAAATTTATTAATTATTTTATCATATGTGTTTTAAATATCAATATAGAAAATTAGTTTACCGTTTTGCTTGAAAATATAACATTCTTTCGTTAAAACATTTAAATCGTCTGCAGTCAGAAATCTATATTTTAGATTAATATTTATTACTTAAATTTTCATACATGATTTTAAAAGAACGTTTTCATCATTATATTTTAAATATTTATTTACATGCAATTATTAAGTCATAAACATTTTTCATCTACGTTATAAAGTATTTAAAATTACATTAAATTAGGAAACTTTTAGTAATACAATTTTTAGTTTGCATCAAATGTTTTCAATATCTTATTTAATTTCAATTTGACATTTAATTATTTCTAATTTTCCAGTTTCTTTTATTTTAAAAGCGAACATTTGTTTTAATAAATTATAATAGAACAAAGACCATTTTAAAAATTTGCTATTTCTTCTTAAATATGCTTCAGTTGTAATTCATTTCTTTCTATTCGTATTATAATACAAAATCCCTTCCACGTCCTTTTGTTCGGAACATTAAAATTTGAGCTATAAATGGATTCATATTGCAAACCTTTTTTGAGGCTTACTTCACCTCCACTTATCTCATTTCTCCATGGGTTTCTTTAATTCTGTCTCAGCTTTCTTATTACTTCTGTGAAAATTTTTACACAACCAACCAACCGTAAAAAAATGAAAAAGAAAAAAAATGGGAAAAGATGATTTTTTATGAGAGTGACCTCTCGATTTTAATTAATTACTTAGTTAATAATTGGAATTTCGAAATTCTGAGCGTCAGGTGCATCAGGACAGATATTGGGCTACTCTCATAAAAATTTTGAGCTTTGTACGTACCGTAGTTTTTGCTAACTATCGCAGACACACACACACACAGAGCGATTTGTTATTTTATTAATATAAGATGATATAAATCTGGTCAATAAAACTGCAATATCCGCCCTATTATTATTCGTACAGTGGAATACGCCGCATCCAATACTCGGGAATGAAGAACCTAGAGAAGACTTTTCTGAGGTTATTAGTCTTCTCAAAGTTGTGTGATTGTGCCAGTTATTTTCCGAGTATTTGATATGGAGTTTTACACTGTACATATATTCTTATGGCGTCTTTTGTATTTTAATTGACCAGTTTAACTTTTTTATATTATATAATATTTATAAAGCGAATTAAGTGATTTATACGTATTGCAGCGCTTCCTTTCGCACTGTAAAAAAATCTGTAAAGGTAGTAAATGTTTTCTAGGAAAATGGGATTCCTAGACCTTTTTATGTGATGGAAACAGCAAAAACGCATGTAAAAGATACAGATTTGCACTGAAAATCAAGAAATCTGTAAGGTTACTAAGAATTTTTTAGGAAACTGGGATTACAAGAATTTTTCATGTAACTGTAACCCAGGTTACAGATAAAATTTTACTAAGGAAACTGCAATTTTAGTAGAATCGTTTGTAAAGTTACAGATTTCTGTAGTTTTAAAAAAATTAGTTTTGTAGATTTACATATTTTTTTGTATAGAGTGCAGATAAGATATTACATCTGTAGGATTACAGATTTCTTTTTACAGTGCGGCGGATTTTGAATTTGTATTTATTTTTTAATGTCAAGCGTATTACATGAAATACCTGTAGTTCAAATTCTATCTCATTTGAACAAATATAACACGTTCTAGAGCTCTCTAAAGTGGGCATTTTATTTCTTGCTAACCATACACTTCTTAAATCAAAGTGGCCAATGGCAAGAATATTAACAGACCACTGTAATTAAATAGCGACATGGAGTGAAGATAACCACGCACCTGTGCTTTTGACTGGAATTATCTAAGCAGCTGGATGTAGAGTTATGTTTATACCAATACCTGGGTGGAGTGAGCATTGATAACCGGTGCAGAGACTGCCAAAAGATATTTCCTGTGACCCAAGACTTTATTTTTGAGATTGCCAAGGTCTATAAGGGTGCATTTCGATGTTTATCATGGCTATTTTCACATGATTTTTTTTTTAATCAAAACTTATTTGTAAATATTGGAAACAAAAAAATGCGTCATGCTTGCGAAATCAGTTGCTTTTAGCAGTTTCAAACCGTATCACTATGCACAGAATCACAAAGCTTTACAGATTTAAAAACTACTATGGATATTACTCTGAAGGAGTCGTCATATTAAAGTAATATACAGCTCTTTTAGTATAGTTTGTCGCTTAGAGAATGTTCTTACTATAGCATTTTTCATTAACGTTTGGCGATGACGGAATAAGAACGATTCGAATAATTAATGATGGATTGGAATTTCCCTGTTTCCTAATGAAATTGACAATTGGATTAAACATTTGAAAATGAATATTCAATGGATGTTTTTCCGATCTTACTTTTATACTATTAAATATTTTAAGGGTAGAAAAAATATGCTAGTAAAAAAAAAATCAAATAGTTATCTGACACCAGAATTTACAAATGATTTTTTTCATATAAACCTGCTTTTCTTACAATTTCTTTGTAAAAGTAAAAATTTATAAATGTATTCCGCTATTACTTGTCATTACTGTGATTAAAATAATTGGTCAAGCCTAGTGGCCATCGTTTTTAAAAGTATTAAAGAGTAATAGTTAAAAAAGTTTTTTCTTTCAAATATTATATTTTAAGTTTATGTTATTCGAAATCCCAAGATTTCGGTTTGACGGATTCTAGTTCATAAACTCTCTGCATCAAATTTTAATTCGGAATCCCTTATATTTTATAATTATTTTAAATAAATCTTCATTATTACTAGACAAACATATCTGTTTCATTATGTTTGGTAAAATGCAATGTTGAAAGAATAAATATTCAAACAACAAATAATTCTTCCAATATTTTTGACAAAAATATCGCGTAACTTATAATAAATATAACAATACATTCTCAATTTACTTCTATAAAATCTAAATCCAATTTCCTACAAAGTTTCATTTAATGACACATACAGTTCACATAATTAATATTATTATAATATTTGCTTAATTATTACTATAAGTCATAACTGGAAACGGATTTTAGACGAAATCTGATGTAGAACAATTGATATTCCAAACAGATGAATTGAATTGAATGTATAATGTTTTTAATCATGTTTCTCAATCCAGATACATATAATTATGCAAATAGGAATAATTATACATTCATATGAATAATGATGACGACCTTATGCATTGTAACTATCCTATCTAAATATAAAATATGCGAAATCGGATTTGTAACAATTTTTTATGATCTTTGTTTATAACGAGCAATTCGTTATGTGATTATTGACTCTTGCAATGGAAGAAATAAATTATGTAGCTGTATTTGAAGAATATGGAATTTTATTGCTAAAGTATCTAACTGGCAACGTATATTTTTAGTTTATTTTCGAGAAATATATGATTTATTCAAACGTACTATAATTTAAATTAAAATATAATCAATTGTAAGATTGTGTGCTGTTATCATAATCTATTTTTATGTTTTGATACTGTCTTCATTACAAGACTCTGCATTTTAAAGTCTCTTGTGTCATTTTCAAAGTAAATCTACATAGATTTTAATAAAGAATCATATGCCTTATTTATATATGATACTTTTCAAGTAAGTGATTAAAAATTGCGTTATTTAAAAAACTGAAATTTTTTATTCAAAATAATTTGTCTGTATTTTAAAATATTTTTAATAATAAATCTTGTAAAATATGATTGCTTTCATAGGGATTAATTTTATATGGATGGTTAAAATTTAAACTGAACAGGAGCTAAAAAATGAAATGACTTAGCATTTTCCAGACATGATCTCCAAAGCAACATAAACTTTCATCCCCTGTTTTATTCAGTTGTAAATATCTTGGCAGAACCACTTTCAAACTTTGTCTGTAACTTCTCTGTCTCTAAAGCTTACTCTAACTTCGCTGTCTGCTCACTAAATGGCGATCCTTTAATGTATTTTTCATCGTGAGACATGACTAAAGATGGAAAAATCATATGAAAAAGTATAGAGGCTCTACGGTCGGTATTCAAACATTGTCGACTAAATCTTCACCATATTCCCCGTGAAAAAGATTCAGGCGTAGGTGTCAACAATATTCGGCGGTTTTGTTACATAGATAAATTTACCTCTTACTGCCAATATATGACAAATTCTACAAATACGATCTTTTACAATTGCAGACATGAAGTAGATACAGATGAATAACAATATCATTCAAAGCTATGACGAATTATTTCTTCTGGTTGATTAATATTGACCTTGTTGAAAAACACATATTTAGAATGATAAATAATGGAAGAATGAAAATATTTTAGCTAAGTTACACAAACAAAAGATGCAGGTTTAAATAACAGTATCAGTTTAGCAAAGAAAGGAGTATCATTTCTTTGATTTAATGGCAAGAATACAAGATCAAACATAGCTATCCATTAGGTGGATTTAGGAAACAGGAAGATGCCCATGCTACATGAAGAATTTGTTGAGACAACCTGCAACAAAACGGCGATATTTTTCATCTTAAATGGTTTTGCAACAAATTAGCAAACATTTCCAACATTTTAACAAAATGGCAAAGAGAAAGACACAGTTTGGCAAAGGAAAAGAACAACCAATAAAAAATTGGTCGGATGTGGCAATCCCAAAACATTCATCTACCTCATGCATGCTAATACTTCCAGAAAAAATTAAAGATAGCAGCGTCACCGGTTAGATAATTTACACCAAAATCTAATCTGCAACAATCTGCTGAATCAAACCAATCTGCTTTAAGTTCTAACTGATTCTGAAAATTCAGGAAAATCCGTTTATTACTTTTTAAGATAGAATCATCGCAGAAATCGTAAAAAGGTGATAGAATCTCTATTTTTGAGGTATTAACTCAAAAAGCTAAAGAGTACTAATTTAAATAAGGGGTCAACTGAATTTGAAGTTTGATGAAAATTCGTGCAATAGTTCCTAAGATGGAGCTACATTTTAGGCATTTTAGGTTCTACCCTATGGATTCTAAGTAAATAATGTTGCACTTCATTGTACTCACATGTATTCACAAACTAAAAATACTATTATAAAAAAAATCGGAGACTTATTGTCCAAAGGGTTATAATTTTATCATAGCACACGTCATATACGCTTCATTTCAATATTCATCACTTTTACAACTGTGCTTTTCTGACAGCACGTGCGGGTGAAAATATTTCTCAAAGTCTTTGGAATTCATTTCTATTACATAATCCTGAATTTTGGATGAGCTCACGAAATATCATGCTGTAAAAATAATTTTAACTCTCGTACAGAATCCGTCTGTCTGTGACAGACATTTTCAGAAAGTTGTTGTCCGAGCTCCCGATTAAAAGTGATGTGCTTTATCTATATCAGAAGATAAAGCACCCCTCTCCCTCACCCCATTTTCAAAATAACAACTGTGTATTTGGATATTTTAAAACAGTTTATCAGATGGAATATAGGATATATGATAACTTATATTCCAAAAATATAATAATTATGTATACGGCTATGTTTCTTTTCTATTGCGAATGCCTTGACATTGATAAACTTGTGAAATAACACTTTTTAAATGCACTTTTAAGAATACCTAATATTATAATATTAGGACATATTGTTATATATAAGCACCTAATATTATATTATTAATAATGTATCATTTGTAGCATGACATGTTTCTGTTGAAATTTTTTCAAATCATGGAAAATTGAAATCGATCTACATGGTTTTCAAATTCCATTTCTGCTTATGAAAACTTGAGTGCCTATAGCTCTTTGACATACATATCCTAAAAAATAAAGTGCAGGCGCTTTATTTCTTCATAACGATATTTTAGATGATATATGCCTTTCGGAAAACAATTCCCCTCCTTTTCCTCCCAAGCTTTAGAAATCAACTCTGTCTCCGAATGTTTTAATGATTATATTTAATGACAAAATATAACATTGTTCCACATATGCTTGATCAATAATAATGTTAGCTGTTTACCCGATGAAAATACTGCTTTATAAAATATTTTGTATTTAATTATAAACCTATAAAATATTATTTGATTTTTTTTATTCGTGTGCAGTCTAATTACATCCATTTTTTTTTAATTACAATTGTAAAATAGTTTTTCCAATATTCTCAGATACTCGTAAAGCCACACTAACTAAAATAATTGAATTGATACCGAAAAAAAAAAATAAAGAAATTTATAGACAGTTAAATGTAGAAAATGAAATCTAAATAGAAAAGAAGTTATATATATTTAAAAATGTATTTAGTTATTTATTTACAAGGTTCTGATACCAAGCTTGGTACAACTATGTAATAGTACGATTCTCCAACTTTCTCAAGTTCTTATATAATCCATAACATTTCACTCGTCACATGCCTGTCGAAGTTACCAAAAATCCTGGATAGAAATAGAAAATACATGTTGTATTCTTTCAATGTACACGTTTTCATAATAACTGACAAATATCGGTAGTACAGCACGTGGCTATTAATGGCTGGATAATTTCAATTTTAGACATTTTGTAGAATTTCTTGTCGGATTTTTCTTGTCGGATTCTTATGGAACTTCCGTATTATAAAGAATATGTTAGATCTCACGTTTATGAACAACGAATTTATTAATTACAATTAAGAGGCTAACAAAAAAAATAAAAAAATCAAAGAATAAAAAATAATAATCCTGATTATCATGTAAATTAAAATGCACGAAATGGAAAAATGCAAATTTGTGTATACTGTACAAAATCCCCAGTGATTTATAAAGAATATCACTATATCACTTCAATTTTATGAAACATTTACATAATGGATCTTCACACCTGATGTATTCTTTAGGATACGTATCTTTACATTTTCAAGTATATAAATAATGTTAAAAAATGATGTGAATAAAGCCTAACAGATAGCAGAACTAAACAAATAGCAATTTGTTCGTTATAGTGCGTTTTTAGAGTGGTAAGTGTTATAGCAAATTGCCTCCAGCAAAAAAATATACAAAATATACAAAAATGAAAACGTAAATAATTTTACCGTGCATTAAGATACCATTTGATGATCTCTTTAGTATTAAAAAAATATTAAATATATATTTATTTTATGTGTTTAATGTTTTTGCAATGCAAAATGTAAAATAAATAAATAAATCGTAAGAAATTGGCAAAAAATTTACTTTTTGATTTCCCATGTACCATAAAATTTTATGCATAAAAATAAATTTAATTTTTCTTCGCTATTCAATATTTCTTAGTTATCAATTTCTTAATATGAAGCCATAACTGAAATTTAAAAAAGTACATAAACCCTGGAATCTGATGAGGTTAATGAGTAATTTTTGAAATGCTGTCTTGCATAGATCTTAAAATATTTATCTCACATCATAAATTCTCAGAAATATTTCTTAAAAGTTTTAAATAGTGGCTAAAATAAAAAAAAAACTCGCTATAGGCAATTACCGATAGCCAAACAGTTTATTTTCTGTAGCAGTATTCTACTATTGAATGCAATAAACTATGTTCCATTACGTTATTATGGAGAAAAGCAAAAATATCGTAAGAGAATCATAAACCCATTTCTTCAAAACAACATATGCTGTTTCTAAGAACAACCCTTGTAGTTTATATTATTGGAAAAACAATGATTTTCGGGAATGGCAATAAGTAAGAAGGCGAACAATGCTTTTGATTAATGAACTTAATAGTGATGTAAACACTTCCTAGAATTATTTACATTAGCTGGAGAAAAAATTAGAAAATTATTTATTTCTATTCGTCTTTCGTCATTTATTTTTTTCAGAATATTTTTCTTTATTAAACATTATGTTTCATCTTTTTCAAATATATTTGCAAAATATAATTTATTTTTTATTTAAAAATTATACTATTTAAATTCGATTAAAAGAATTTAATTTTTTGTAACTTTTTGCAATAAAGTCAATTATGTACAATGTGGTACAAGTATACGTATACGTACAATAACGAAAGGTCTCCCACACTGAAATCTTTAAAAAAATTGTAAGATAATGCAAAAGAAAAAAATAAGGATATACACGGAGATGATTAATATAGACATTAATGCACAAAGGGATCATTTTCCAAACTACGATATAGACCAGGAGACGGCAGAAGTCAACTAGGTGGGGAGGCTTATCGTAAGGCTTCAGCACAACAAGTCCTACCTAATAGCTAACAAAAGCCCCACCCCACCGGGAGGTGGCGGCAAATACAGTTACCTCAACGAGTTCAATGATGAAAATTTAGGATTAGTTAAATCTCGAATTACCTATTAAAACGCAATCGGTCTGCCAATTCATATTTTGATAGAAAACACCTAAAAACCGATTTTAGCGGTTGACTCGTAGGTTTATTTTTGATTTCTCGCATCTAAAAATATGAAACCATCGAGGATTGGGAGCAGTAAAACATAATAGTAAACCTACGAGTCACTCCCTAAAATCAGATTTTTCATATTTTGATAGAAAACACCTAAAGACCGATTTTAGAGGTTGACTCGTAGGTTTATTATTTATTTCTTGAACCTAAAAGTATGAAAACATGGATGATTGGGAGCCGTAAAGCTACGAGTAATAGTAAACCTACGAGTCACTCCCTACAATCAGATTTTTAGATGTTTTCCGCAAAGATATGATGTGGCAAGCCAATTGTGCTTTAATATGCGAACCGAGATTTAACTGATCTTAGACTTACCATTCATGAACACGATGCAGTGATTGTCTCCCGGTCAGTTGTCAGTTGCCGCCTCCCTGTAAGATACGCGATCTTTTCGCTATTGTGAGATCTTGCCATTCTGATTTGCGTGACATTGTTGAGCATTAAAAAAATAATGGACTGTTTGATAACTACAGCTATTACTTAAGATGTAATACTCACCTTATTTAAAAGATCTATAATCATTTTCCAGGAGAAATGGTTGGTTTTATACTGTCATGGCCTTCCAAAACAGGAAGATTAAACATTATTTTCAGGAAAATATGAAGCATTCTGATGATTTGCAACTTTATGTTTGTTGTATTCCCTCTATCTTGAATCAATATAATATGAATTGTTCGCTGGGCAGCATATTATCGTGCTAAAAAGCACAGAAATATGACGATTCTGGGCCGAATTAATTGTATTTTGAAAGTCTCATAAGCATTAAAAATATTTACACTAGTGAATTTCACGAGTCTTCATTGCTAAAATGTGCAAAATTAAAAATTGAAAATAATAAAGATAGATTTATTTGACTATTTACATGCTTCAACTCCACGAGTCATTATGATAATAAATAGCGTAAAATTGTACATTGGTGTATATAGCGCACTTATGATTGAGACTGTATTATTTACATATAATACGTAGTATAAAATAAATCTTGTAATCGTTTTGAAAATCGAATTCATTTTTCTGACGAATTTATTCATTTCCGACATTAGAGATTCCGAAAAACATATTATATAAAAATATTTAAATCACGAAATATGTAAATCAATAAATTCCAAAGGACAAAATCCTAGCATGTAAAAATACATTACGAGGTAGGTTCTTTCGACAGTAAAAAATGTTATTATTTACAATTTCATGAATTATGATGTAATTTTATATTAGTTTAATAATATTATATAGCTAAAATTCAATAAAAAACACTCATTTGCATGTGAATTATAATCAAATTGAGAAATTTATTACATGCTACAAGTTAGTAAAATCAGTTAGAAGTACAAGTTATATAATACAATATCTAATGTATATCGACTGATGTTATGGGGACGTAGAATGAATGTAATACACAATATTTTTAATTACGTATCTATAATCCGTAGCTATAATGAAACATATGTAAATAATTATGTATGTATGTCAATATTAATGATTAATGAAATAATCCATTTTATGTGTCATACCTATTTATTAAGCACGTGCGACTGGAATTATAACAGCGTATTCTGCTGTGTCTTTTTTTAAATAGAAACTTCTGTGATTTGAATATTGCTTCTCAATTACATGCTCTAAATCTAAATTATATGTATTTGAAGAATATGAATTTATGTTATAATGATAGAAAAGATTCAAAATTTAATTGTATACTTTTTAGACATGTATTAAAGCCGATTATTTTCACTACAGTATGTAGAATGTGATTGAATGGATAGATTGTAGCCACAGAAAAAATTCAAATGATTGTATTTCGACATTTTTATTTTATTTTATTTTTTTAATGGATAGCTGAGGTTCTTTTCTACATCACTCCTTGTATCACACTTTCGATTTTAATGTTTTTTAAACATTTTTTAATGTTACTTGCACTTTCTAAAACGGTTCCGAAAGTAAAAATCACTTTATAAAAAATACCGGCGACTATAACAAAAAAAGTAAAAAAAAAAGGGCGATGTTGAGAGGGACCTCAACTTTCTAATCAAACAAATTACTTAAATATGTCGAAATGCAAATGAGATATTAGAAAATAACCTCCCCATAGGAATAGCATTAGCTCGTGAATGTTTTTTGCTGGCAGGGACAATAGTCTTAAGGGGGATGTTTAGCTCAAATTTCATCAATCAATCAGTTTTCGATTATAAATATTAATTAAAATCTTGTTTAATTCTGAATATTTTTACGCGTAAATTTTACCTCTATGGCAATTATATTGCGAGATAATATAAGTATTCTTAATACAACCACTTTATTCCCACACACATAAATAAGTAAACGGATTTTTCTCCATATCCATACTTTCTTAACTTTCATATTTTAAAAAAGCTAAGACCTTTTTTTATATTTCAGATTGAGATTAAATGTTTACTGTACATGTTTGTTATTGCGTATTTGATAAATTGTGCATGGAACGAGCCCTGGTGGGTTGTTGAATGGGGTTTCCTGGCACAAAGTCGCACTAGGGACATGCTCCGCCAAGAACACGTTGATGTAGAAACCAAAGAGTTTTTAAAAAGTTAAAAAAAATCATTACAAATGAGTTAATATATAACGAATAAAAAGCAAAGTCAAATGATAAAAGCATTAATATGACAAGTGCAATTAAGGAAGTCCATTAGGTTAAAACACAATTCAGGAAAATCAGTCAAAACAATAAAATAGTAATTTCCATGGGTACATCCTTTAACTAAATGATCATAATTACAATTATTCTGCACAATTATCGAAAGATACCTTTTCTTTAAAGTTTGATAATTTTTACATTTTTCCTTTTAGCAAAAATACAAAATATATCTTCGAATACTCCGTTACATTTTAAAACATTTAGAGACATAACTACAAATTATTTCAGCTAAAAATACCCTAAGAAGAAAATTGCTAAATAAATTTTTAAAGTATGTTCATTATTTTTATAGCTTTATTTTAATAAAATCTATTATTTAGATTCCATTGTAATTATAATAGTAAATTATCTTAGAAATTGTAAACTAATGCATGAGGTCCTTTCAATCACAAATGTTCTACAAGGTTAAGCAGCAATGCCGAACAAACTCGGGAACAAACTAAATTTTCTATCAGAAATCTACACTTTTGATTTTTGTTTCTACTTGCAAATATGCTTAATGATGTCATATCCTTAACCGAGACATTTTTTTGTTGTTGTACAGAGAAAATTTGCATAAATCATAGTATTATATGTGTAAAGAATAAATTTTCAGAATTTCTACAAAAATTTGTTGCGTTCATTAAGATTTACGAAAAATATTTACAAATTTTTCTATATTAGAATACTATAACCACACAATATATCGTGTCTTGTTACACTGTGAAAAAAAAATCTGTAAAGTTACTAACTAGAAAACGTTCCCTGGTGTATGTTGTGGATTTGGACGAGAGCGATATCAAATTAAAGATCTCGTAATGTACGTGAAAAAGTGCAATAGAACTACCCATCCGAATCCAACCGTTTTCAAAATATCAGCCCAGGAAATGTGAATTAATAAATAAATAAATTGACAGAAAATTACTTAAATGTCTTGAAAATTTCAAAATTTTATTTAAAATCACAAGAATAAGCATCATTACATTGATGTCTAAATGTAAAACCTGTTGAAAATTAAAAACTTGAAAACAAACATACTATTGAAAATTTGTTACGTTGTATGACGCATTTCCATAAGAATAACAAAACTATTATGCATCCAACATAATCGCCAGCCTAAGAAAAACATTCTATTTTACACACTATATACGCAACATTTTTTCCCTCACGTTACGCCATACATTTGTCGAAAAAAATTTGCATAAAACCAGGTGCTGGAAGTAACAAAACCAGATGGAAAGACTCCCCGAATGCAGCCTTATGCGAAGGTATCGTAGAATGCGAAGTGTCTGTATAAAAGAGGGGAATTAACCGGTAATGTTGGGGTGTAAAGGATTTTACTTGTTGCAAGGGAAAAGGTATTGGCATGAGGATTTAAAAATATGCAAAGGTACTTTTAACTTACGGACAATTTATATATCTGCCAAACAATTTATTTATTCATTAATTCACATTTCAAGGGCTGATATTTTGAAAACGGTTGGACTCGGACGGGTATCTCCATTGCACTTTTTAACGTACATGACGAGAACGTTAATTTAATACCAACTCGATGAAGTCCACAACTTACACCTGGGAACGTTCCCTAGTAAGATTTTTCTAGTAGACATGTACCGTATTTACTCGTGTATAGGGTGCACGCGTGTATAAGGCGCACCCCTAATTTACAAGTAAAAATGGGGATTTCTTAAAATCTCGTATATAACGCGCACCATAAATTTGATACGCTAATGAAGAATGACCAAATGAATTTCAGTAAAAAAAAAATGTCGAAACAAACATTACACCAGACCAGAAAAGAAAACGAAAATGTATTTTTAGACTTCGGGTTGTAAGAGAATGACGGGAAATAAAAATGAATGACAGTAAAAAGAATTGCTAATTAGCGTTTAGATAATGTCATTAGCTCTGTTGCATAAAAAACTGCAAGGAATGAAATAAATATGCAGTAATACTTCAATTAAGTAACATTTTCCGAGTTTTAATATCTTCCTTGAATAATTTCTTGTTTCATACGTGTATCGTTCGACTACATCCAACAGTAAAAAATTATTCGTGTACAAGGCGCCACTAGGAGTTTTACCCTATTTTTTGGAAAAAAAGTGCGCCTTATACACGAGTAAATACTGTATTCCAATAACTTTTTTTTTGTAACAGTAACAGCAAAAACTCACTTAACCATTCACGGTTGCATGTGTTTTTGCAATTACCATTGTATGGAAAGTTCTTGTAATACAAGTCTACTAGAAAAATCATAGTAACTTTGCATATTTTCTTTTTACAGAGTACAATGATCATTTGGATCATTTACTCTTCTGTTGTATTGCAACAAAGAAAAAGTCTTTTGCTCTTACCTATAACTCTATGTAATTTCAGCTACTGTAACCGTACTTTATTATCTTTAATTATTATTTTTTAATTCTTTATCCATATGCATTGAAAGTTCCATTTAAAGAAGTCTCATTTATATACCTTAACACTATGTTCTGAAGAAAATTTGTTAAATGGAAATCCAATTAAATGCATGAAATTTATATAACAAAATATACATAAAATGGAAATGTTAGATAAATGTCCTTTTGTTTGGGCCGTAAATTATTTTTAAGCAAAGTAACCCTGACAGAAAAGTTAATTAGCATAATATTTCAAATAACATTTAATAAAGAAAGATGAAAAAAGAACTGAAGCGTACCGTACATTTTCTCTTTGTTTTTCAGTATTCCTTATCTTTAAAAAATGTCTGTAATATTTCTTTGTACAGGTTCGTTATAAAGGAAAATTTGATGTTCATTAAAATTTTCTGCTATTCAAAAAATTTACCTGCAACATTTTTGTAAAACATTTTTTTTTTCGTATTGATAGTTTTACCCGGCTTCACTTTAAAAAAATTTGGAAAATTACAAAAGTTTTTCTAGTAGAATTATATTCCAAAATCTTTTTATGCAATGGCAACAATAAAACTTCATGTAACAGATACAGATTTGAAAATTGAATCAAAAACATTTTAAGGTTACTATGAAATTTTTTGGAAAATCGAATTCCCTTAATTTTTTAAGCATACGCTAAGGAAGATTACAGATAAATTTTTAGAAGATTGTTTTACAAAGTTATAGATGTCTCTGGTTTGTTTGACAACTTTTATAGATTGGCTTCATTTTCTTGTACAGTGTAGATAGAAAATTTTATTTAGCGTAAGAGATTTCGGTAAATTTAAATTATTGAGACTGCAGATTTTTTTTTACTACAAATGTTCCAACCTTGATAATCGCAGATTCTGGTTATTTTAATATACGATGTACACTGTAAAAAATTAATAAATAAAAATAAAAATAAATCAATAAATTTAATAAAAGTATTCAAGGAATTTGTGATTCCTAGAACTTTCTATGTAACTACAACAGTAAAAAATCGTGTAATAGATACTGATGTACACTGAAAATGAAAAAAAAAAACTGTAAGGTTACTAAGAATATTTTAGGAAACTGGGATTACTAGAATTTTTTTTTTTTTTTTTTTTTTTTTTTTTTTTTTTTGTAACGGCAACAGCAAAACTTCATGTAACACATACCGATGTTCACTGAAAATCAAAATATCTGTATGGTTACTAAGATTTCTTTAGGAATATAGGATTCCTAGAAATTTTTATATAACTGCAACTCACAAGGAAGGTCTCCATTGGGGGCATACTCAGAATTTCTTGAAAAAAATTGGAATTAAACTACTCATGTAGGTAATAAAGGATCAGTGAAAATTAGCGGCGGAATTACATTATTAGATATGTAAAAAAATAAAGTAGTTTGGAATAATTGGCGTGAAAAGCTGAAAGCGACGCGGGATTTGGCGAGCAGTGCATTTCCTTGCCAAAAGCAGACGATTTTAACGAATCCGAAAATTGATTTTAATTGACTTCACTGTTAAAAATCTGCAGCATTTACTGCAACGTCACTCCACTACTTTTATAGAATATCTCTCTTCTGACCAATGAGAATGCCCTTAGCACGGTGAATTGACCGTGTCATACACTGTTAAAAATCTGCTGCATTTTGTTGCAACGCACTCCACCGCTTGTATATAATATCTCTATTCCAACCAATGAGAAAGCTCCATTTCACGGCCAAGTAACCGTTTTCTATACAAGCAAGGGAAGTGCGTTGCAACAAAATGCAGCAGATTTTTAACAGTGTATTTTACAATTTGGAATTATTATTATTATTTTTAAGTTATGTTTATAAAAAAATTGAAGTTAATTCATCAAGGCATTTGACGCGGGTGACTGCAAAAAAGTCAGACATAAATTGTGCTAAAATGACTATTTCATTTACGCAAAGACTTTCACATGTTCAAATCTTCTTCATATATCAAGGCAAAGATATTACCACACTTTTAGAAAATGCCCCCGTAGCATTAATATTAACTATGAAGCAATGAGTAAATGAAGTAAAACTTCTAAAAAGGAAAAGCACTCACCAACATTGATACATATTTTTATTATTTTGGGAAAATGTTTACTTCCTAGTCTAATTGTTAGTGTGGTGCTTACTTTATATAGGGTCCCAGGTAGTCATGGATGATATATTTTCATTGATGTGTATTTACTACGAGGTATTGGGGTTTCAATTTAAAATGAAGTCCGGGACTCATTTTATTTTATCTAGTTGTCCGGAGCGAAATATGCAAATAGAAATCTTAACAAAGCCGCCAAGTAACAACATACAACTGTAAGTTGGAGTGTTTTCCTTAGTACCTGAACTAAAACGCAAAAGTGAGAAAGATAACACATTCTTGTTAACGAAATGTGAATATATGTAAAAGGGTACATGGATAGATACTCAGCATCAATAAATATTATCGTCAATTGTTGCTCTTGAGGAGAGATGTTGGGATAGAAAATTTGCGTATAAATATTCATATATAGAATTAAATATTAAATAAAAAATAGGTTATAAATTTTAAAACTATTTTTTTGCTACAGAACATCGGCAATTTAGTGAACTCTTATATTACAAGAGGCGTTCTGATAGGATATTTCATTGCTTTTCCCAGAATATTTAGAATGGAAACGAACATAACAATTTCAACTCTTTTCTTTTTTCTACCAAGTCATAGTCCATATTTTGATAAGTTTTATGATACATATCACATATTATCTGCATATTTAGTTGTAAATGTGTGTTTTATCTGAATTGTTTAAAAAACTTGCAAGCATGAACAAATACCATTTTAATTAAATAAACATGGAAGTAATTGTAACATGGAGTGCATCTTTTTGTCCAAACAATTTCTGTATAGCATAGCCAATAGGTAAATACAGGGTGTTTCGCTACCAGACCAACAAACTTTGAGGAATGATAGTACACATGAAGACAAACATTATTAAATAGAAAACCATGGGGCGCAAACGTCTTCTGTAGGAGCTAGGGGCCATTAAAGTTTAAGGTACAAAACTTTAAACGATGATAAAAAACGGAAAAAAGGGTCGATTCGTTTGTGGTTTTCACTAAAATCACTCTTTATATTACGATTTCTTTAGGAAAAAATTTTAAAAGTTACTTTCAAAAATTATCGGTAGAGGGCGCTTTAGACTTTAGAGTAATGAACAACTACTTTTTACCGTTATTTTTTGCATGGGGTTAAAATTATTCTAAAGTTTAGACTTTAACTTAAATTTTAAGCCCGAAATCGAAAACATTGAGGTGGGGTGACTTAGGAAAATTGAACTGTGATCAGAGGGGGAGATTTTAAGCGCTCATAAACATTAGACAAACTAATCGATTTTATTGCGATTTGCGTGGAAATCATTTGCTTGGTAATTATTTTATTCAAAATGACGTACAGCTTTGGTGTCCTCATTTTTTGATAGAGGGCGCTTCCGACAAATATCCGATATTTCAATGGCATTACTCCTGGGTGTTTTACTACCAGAGCAACTTACTTCCAGGAAGTGTTAGGGACACAAAGATGACTCGAAATCACATAGGAATTTAACGTTGGAAATGCCTTTTTTGAGAGTTAAGGTTAAAGGAAGCAGAAAAGATAGCAACAGTAACAGCTGAGAAAGAACAACACGTTAATGTGACAGAAAACAGTTTATTTAAAGGTTTTACCACAAAAGGTGCTCGAAATTACGATCAGAAGCAGTCCGGCAAGTTTAACAGCGACGGTAGATGGCGCTGCGGTTTCCTTGCGGTTGATGTCTCTAAACGGTAATGCATGTGAACAGCGATCACTTTGAAGTGATCATTCGCGAACCGACTCCAGAAGTAGCAGAATTAAGTACTTGAAAGATGAGCAGTCCGATGGGGCTCCTCCACATTTTACCAATGACGTTTGCCGACACTTCAAAGTAACATTTGGGCAAGGGTGGATACGTCGTGGTGGCCTGCCCGATCGCCGGACATATCATGTATCGACTTCTTCTACTGGGTTTTAAATAAAAAGTTAGGTGTATGAGACTCCCGTACCATGATTTAAAGACCTCGCATCTGATATTTCTGTAGCTTGCCAGAAAGCTATCCGAGATGCCAGGAATCTTTCAAAGAGTGAGGAATTCCATGCGACACCGCTGACAAGCATGCCGAACTACTTCTGATCGTAATTTCGAACACCTAATGTTGTAAAACATTTAAATAAACTACTTTTTGTCACATTAACGTGTTGCTCTTTCTCTGCTGTTTCTGTTGCCTTTTTTTTCTCTGTTTACTTTAACCGTAACTCGCAAAAGAGACATTTTCAACGTTACATTCCTATGTAATTCCGAATCATCTTTGCACCCCTAACACTTCCTGGAAGTATGTTGGTGCGGTAGTAAAACATCCAGGAATAATGCCATTGAAATGTCGGAGATGTGTCCGAAGCACCCTGTATCAAAAAATGAGGACACCAAAGCTGTACGTCGCGTCGTTTTGAATAAAATAGTTATCAAGGTAATGATCTACACGCAAACCGCAATAAAATCGATTTGTTTGTGCAATGTTTATGATCGCTTAAAATATACCCCTTTGTTCACAGTTAAATTTTCGCTAGTTACCCGATCCGAATGCTTCCGATTTTGAACTTAAAATTTAAGTTAAATTCTAAACTTTGGAATAATTTCAACCCCATGCAGAAAATAACGATAAAAAGTAGTTGTTCGTTACTCTAAAGTCTAAAGCGCCCCCTATTAATAATTTTTTAAAGTAACCTTCAAAATTTTTTCCTAAAGAAATCTTAATATAAAAAATGATTTTAGTGAAAACCGCAAACGAATCGACCCTTTTTTCCGTTTTCTATCATCGTTTAAAGTTTTGGACCTTAAACTTTAATGACCCCTATCTCCTACAGAAGACGTTTGTGGCCCATGGTTTCCTATTTAATAATGTTCGTCTTCATGTGTACTATCATCCCTCAAAGTTTGTCGGTCTGGTAGCGAAACACCCTGTATAGAAGATAAAATTTGTACGCGGTCTCGAAAGCTTATATCTATTTCAAAACAGCTTTCCATTTCTGGTGTATGAAATTTCATGTTTTCTTCTTCTATAGTATCAAGAATTATGATGAAAAAGGGAATTATGATATAAAATATATATTTTTAACTTTATGGAGTAATACGTATTTATAAATCTCGGGACTGTTCAGCTTTTTTGTTTTCCAGCTTCTGTTCCCGCTATAATAAGCTGTATTTTCTGGTGGATATTGGATTATCCACTATAATGTGTGTGTCATAAATTTTGAAACAGTAGGCTATCTTATTAAATATTGCCGCTAGGCACATACGCCCAGTTGCAAAGTTTCATAAAAAAGGTGCAACATATAATGACATAAATTGCAACTTCATGGAGGATTTATTTGAAAATATACGAAAATTAAATTTTTATACTGCACCGATACGGATAAGTTCTTATTTAGGAAATTATTCCTTACCCATTCTTAAATTCAAGAAAAAAAATTCGCCCCCATATCTATAAATCTCACATAGCTATTAAAATCCAAAATTTTTCAAAATTCGTGACTTACACCACTCAACCACACCCCTAAACGAAGACTTTTTGACTTGTTTTTAAAGAAAGAAAGGAATCATCCACACATTGTGCGTTTTTAAGTGTCGATTTCAGACAATGCCTGTCATTTTCACAGAAAAAAGCAGCGTACAGATTTAGTTCTAAACCTGCTTTCAAAATATCCTGATAGTCTGTACTAGAAGTTTGCACGGGCCGGAATATTTGGTTCCGGTCCCAAACTGACACAGAGTAAAAAGTCCGGCGTGAAAATCATAGCCCGGACTCTGAATTTCTACATAGTTTTTTGAATCGATACGAGTAAAAATTGTTTCGTATAGATGATTTCTGACTAAAAATAGTTATCATAGCTTTTTCTTTTTCATGTTTATAATTTTTACTTTTAAAGAAAATCAAAAAAGCTGCGATAAATTCGTTTTATTAATAGATCTCTATATCTTTATCTCTCTTATATCTTTACTATACTTTTCCTTTAATATCGTTTGCTATACAATAAAATTGTTTAAAATGGAATCTCAATAGAAAGATAGAAATGAGCTGCAGACAAGTTCTTTTTATTAGGAGATATAACTGCAATCTATTTTTTAATAATGCATTATAATATTCACTTTGCACGGACCTTTCCCATGTAAGACAGGATTGCGTCATAGGTAGATTCGTTTTCACTGATTTTAATGTATTTAGATTTTCACTTACCTTTTCTACTATCCTTTATAAAAAATACATTTTAAAGTTTTTATTGTAAAATAATGACGATACAAAAATAGATGCATTTTTGTATTAAATTTTGGGCTGAGCAAATTTTACTTAATTCTGCACGGATTGGACCAGTTAGAGACGATGATTTTAATACGGGTTGTGTCGAGACCGGAAATGAAAATTTAGTCCCGTGCGCACCTAGGAAAATGGAATTCAGTCCCGGTTCGAAATGAAAAAACATGTAGGACCTGGAAAAATCATCAGAAAAGGTAAGGTCCCGGCTTGGTCTGGCCCGACTCCAGAATACAAACTTTTTTAACAGCGTCGCCGGGACGGTAAAAAGCCTGAAGTTGTGAATGTTAAAGTTGTGAAAAGACTCCTAATCGGCATGTTAAAAAACCATTTTTTTTTTAAATAATTGACGGACATTTAAATATAAGAGGGGAGTTGGGTGATGTGGGACACTTTTTACAAAAGTAAAAAAATCAGCTTTGTTTCACATAAAAACAAAAATTTTAATTTATAGAGTGTAAGTTGAATTACTTTTTAATCTCCCTATATAATATCGAAACATAACACGCAGAATCCTTTTTATAATATAAAAAAATGTAAGTTTCAAAATGTGTACCATACTTCCCCATTAACAGAAAGGTATGGAACAGCATTAAACAGCTCGGCACTAGGAACAGCTCGACATTAAAAAAGTGAAATCTTTGATGGACAAATAAGACAAATGGATGGTGACGATATAGAATTAGAGCGTTGGAAAAAAATTTAAGAAAACGTGCATATTTGGCCCAGTCAGTCAGATGCATCCTAGGAATAAAAAGAGCATTTTTATAAAAAAAGCTACAACCATCAGAAATTATAAATTCAAGATTGGAAATGAATTTTTTTTTATATTTTCCTCTCTAGATATTATAATTGTAATATTGATTAATTCTTTAACTAAAAAAAATCTGCCTTCAAAATATTTGCGTATGTCATTATTTTATTGGCTGTACAAGTCACACCCGCAACAGGGCGTCACACCCGCAACGAAAATTTTGAATATTTTCCACAAAAGCAAGAATTGAGTAAGTAATTTAATTTTTTCATAGAATATTTATTTAAGTATTACTGTCTAATATATAAAAATATCAATTCACTCAGTTGTCATAATTCACAGAGTTTTGCATTCTTGCACTGAAAGATGAAAGTGCATGTCCTTTTTATGTCACACCCGCAACAGACGGAAATTATTTTTTTTAATAAATAAGTGATACATCGGACAATTTTCAGATTTGGATAAATGTATGTGTAAGTGGTCTACACTGAAATTCATACAAATTGAAACCAATGCTCAAAAATTTTTTTGCTGGTGACTAAATTAAGTTGTGTAAATGTCACACCCGCAACTTTGGATTGGGCGATGGATAACCATCACAAAAAAGAAAAAAAAAGGATTCTAACTCAATAAATAAGTTTTCTGGCGTTTCCTAGAAGTCCTAAAACGACATTTTTCTTGAATTGCATGCATTTCGATGTGTGTTTAATCCCTTAAAACCTGACAAATTATTTAAACGGCCATAACTTTGTGAGTTTTACCGAAATGAAGATGCAACTTTTTGTGTTTAATTCAGAAATGAATGAGAAAAGTTTTTCTAATAGGAAATTTCATTCTTTGAGGGCTGTATAAAAATTTAGTTTTCTTATTTTTTCCAGTAAACTCCCCATGGAGTTGCAACTTACACTATCATGATTGGAACCTTTTTAAATGAATTTCGGTAACTGGAAGTACGGGTCTAGGGGCAATATTTAAGGAGATAGACTATTGTCTCGATATTTACGACTCACCCTGTATAGCAATTAATCACTGGAAACTTCATCACCGGAAACAGACATTAGATTATCATTGAAGATAAACTTATCAGATTTGTTTGGAATTTCAGGATTAAGAAGAGTATATTAAACTTCATATTTAAGAAATGCGATTTGATGAAAAAGAAAATAATGTGTCAATAAATAAAGAAAGAAAGAAAAGAGTAGAAAATTCGTAATACCTCTGATCGCCGATTAAAATAAAATGCACGGAATGATTTATCGCAATAGCTTACAAATATACGTATATGAATATTGTGCAATATTTATATTTATTTTTGTAAGAATATCACGAATATACATTGAGATATATCGACTTTTTCTTGTATGTTCTTTTGAAGCTATTTATATAACCCCTTTAATTATTAACCACTTCACCGTTTGCCCCAAGATAAGTTGGGGGTAAAAGCACTATGATGTTATCTATCCGTCTGCTAATCTATTTTACTTACAATAGTTCATTTGTACTAAATTATATCGAACTACGTGTAAATTACATGCTTAAAATAACATTTTATGTTATTAAGTAGAATGGGTAGTGCATTATTCTCTAAAACAACAGATTAGCTAGAAGTAGTTCACTATAAACTATATGAGCTGAAATTAGTTATTTTAATTATAGTATTTGAGTCACCGAAAAGCGTAATAATAAACACACTAGTAATTAACAAGGATTTAATGAGACAAACGATGTACTTTACAGGCAAATGGCAATTCAATTGAGTGTTTCTTTTTCTACTAAGTTTAATATTTCATGATGTATTCATCATTATCTCAGTAAATAAAAAAATCCAAAATGTAGCGTGTAACAAGTTTTATATGTTCCTAAATGAACTAAAGATACAAATATATGTAATTTTCTTGTATATGTATAACAATTAATGAATATAAATAGAACATTTCATTATAATACATTAATCTTTTAAATAACTCCGTATTAATTTACTTTTCCGATAAGTTAAAAAGAAAAAAAACCTGACTTATGTGCTATACTGGAACAAAACTGGTAGTTGAGGGCGACAGTAATACTTACCCATCATAAAAATTATTTTAAAAAGAGAAGACATAAATTTTAACACAAACGCTTCGTTGTTTACTCGGTATATGCATAAAAGAAAGAAAAATAGTAAAAGAAATTGCATAATAATTTCAAAATGTTTGCCTTAACTAAACCATAATCAAAAATATCGCCGCATTCAGTTTAAACATGTGAAATTCGTTCACCTAATTAGACGACTTAAATCATCGCACGCTATACGTATTTAATTTATCTTGAATAAAAACCGTCTTTGCGTATGGTAAAGTTTCTTTATGCACAAATGCTAATTAAACTGCATATTTCCTGTGGAATTAAATTTGATAGATCTATATGGTTGTTGTTGTATGTATGTCGGCCGATTTTCTACGCTATGGGATATAGGCCCTATGGGGTGGGATGCCCTCCGTGGGGGTCTTTCTAAGGGAACCTAACCTGTATTTACTCAAAGTTCGAAGAAAACCACGGAAAACTCCGAACGGTTAGGCCGACGGTCGCGATTGGGTTCGAACCCAGCACCTACCGTCTACCAGTTTGGAGGTCAGAACTTCGCGGCCACTGGTGGGAGATCTATATGGATAGATCAGTAATATAGAACCCTGGTTCATTAATTTCATGATATTGCTTTATTTTAATTGCATAATTTTTGCTAAAATGAGTAATTTATTATATAATTTCAAAAGGCTGTTCAGTATACATTTTCAGCTTGTATTTTCAGTTTTTGTATGTATTTTTTATTATACTCTAAAGTTGAATGAAGGTGTTTTTTTAAATCCCCATGTTTAAAGTTTTTCAAAAGTATATGAAAAAAAGAAAGAAATACGAATTGTGTTTGATTACGTAATTTATTTTGATCCCGAAATTCACAAGTAAACAATGTTTCATGAAAAATGTAACAGCAAAAACTCCTGTAACCTTCCTCGGTTACATGAAATTTTGCTTTTATAATTATATGGAAAGTTGGAATACAAGTCTACTAAAAAAATATAGAAACTTTACAGATTTTTTTATAATGTTATGTACAAATTGAAATGTTATCGCATCCATGCTACATTTGTTTTCCAATCCGCATAATATGTATATTCTAATTAAAATATGTGTCATTTACAATACATTTAATTTTTAAATATTTTATTAAATTGTATTCTAACATAGTTAAATACAATAGAAATCAACCTTAACAATTTTAAAGAATTTTACCAATTATAATTTACCAAGATGTTTGGATTTTAAATGAAAACAAATTGAAAATTCCTTATTTTTTACAAATATTTTAAATAAAAAAGTATGTTGTTAACAAATGAATATACAGTCTGATCTCGTTAATTCGAAATCGGATAAATTGAATATTCGCTTAATTCGAACTAAACATGAAGGCCTGAAATTTTCAATGGCAGAATATTATTAAAAGATTTCTTTTATTCGAACTATTTTCTCTTGACTTCCTATTTTTCATTTTTCTAACGGGCCTTGTATCCGTGCAATAACTTTCTTTCATTTTTGTCAGAAATTTTTTGAACTTGTATATATAACTCTTATTCATTTGATATCCACTTTCTTTGTGCCCCGTCTGTCCATTAATCATATCCCCATCACTTCTTCCTTTGTACTTGTTCCTAAACGTGTCCCTATAAAGTATCACGATGACTGACATTGAATTTTCCGTTATGGCAGCGTCAATCACAGTGACTGATAGTATAAAATGTAATTTTATTTAAATTTTCTGTAAATATAAAAAAAATGTTTTAGTTTTGCTTAATATTTTAGAGTGTGTGTCACATGTGATTGCCGCGGCCATAAACAGAAAGTTCAATGCCAGTCACCAGTGATTGATATGGCATTCAATGTGTTGATTAGTTTGTGTATATCTTTTAATTTAATATTAAATCATATTCTAATGATAACAGCCGAAAAAGTAATATAACATTAATTCATTTGGAATGGCGCCCCTTTAAACATGTTTCTAAACATTTCTTGTGGTCCCGACTAGTTCCAATTAACGAAAGTGAACCGTACATGTATCTGTGTTATTATGTTTAAAGAAACAAAGCTCAAAAAAGAATTATCTAATATAAATAATTTTTTTTTCAAAAGTTTTATTGAAACTACCGAATAACTGATAACAAATTTAAGATTGCATTCAAAATTTAATTTTCGTTTAATAAAATCTAACTTGATTGTCCTACTAAAGGTTTATTTAGTTTTACATAAATTCCATATAATTATTCTATATTTAATTAGTTATTAGTATGAGTTATAATTGCAAACAAATTTTATACAAAATATAATGTGGAACAATTGATATTCCAAACAGATAAACTGAATGGAATGTATAATGTTTTTAATTATGTTTCACAATCCAGATACATATAATTATGGGAAAAGTAGTAATTATATATTCATATGAATAATGACGACGGACCTATAGATTTCAATTATAATCTATGTATAAAGTATGTGAAATCGAATGTATAACGAATTGTCATTATTCTGCTTATAGCAAATATTTCGTTACGTGAATACTTTCTCTCGATCTATGTATCTATATTTGAAATTGAATGTAAATGAAATTTTATTCCTAAAGTTATTATCTAGTTGAAATTACCTACCTAAGTATATGTATATTTCTATTTTAATTTCTGTTCTTTTAGAAATATACATTTTAATAAAACAGACAGAATTTTCATTTTATTTATAAAACTTCGTATAGGGCCCGGAAAGTAATGTCGTTATTTCAATTTCTGCATTTGTTTACCATTAATTAGATGGTTGTATACTTCAATGTCATGACAAAGACATTTTAATGTTAAAGTGACTTGTTAACTTATAAGTAATTAACTCGTATTTCTTTGTTTATTTTTTGCAGCTTTAGGTGAAATGGCGAGTTAAATACTAGAAGTACATATCCGACTTTGTAAGCTTTTTGACATTCAAAAGGTAGTAACTCAACAGTTGCTACCAAAACCATTTGCGATGTTTATCCAGGTGCATTAGACTTTCACAAATGCCAAAGATTGCAAAAAAAAATTTTCCTTCATTTTACGAACAGCGCATTTTGAGCTTATTCTTTCGCTTATAATTTTTAGATTTTTAAAGGTATGTTTTTAAGACTTTTACACGTTGCTCTATGCATTTATCTAACACATTTTGTAAATTATATTTTGATTGCTTTCACTCGTGAGCTATGACAAATTATTTAATAAACTTGGTTGTTATTATTAACACAATTTTCTTTATTTTAATTCTCATTACAGGGTATTTTGTACAATGTTGTTTGTCATGTTTTCTGAAAAAAAGAAACCTTTTTTATTAAATATTGAGCAAATTATAAGGAAGAATCTTGGAAAAAATTTGAACTGTTTTTATGCTTTTGCTACATTAATTTTGACAGGGTTATCTAAAATATATTAATTATTTTTCAATTTGTTGACGGTTCCCTATGGGGTTTTGGGAAGAAATGTTTGAAAAAATTTATAACTTGTACTAACAAAATTGAACTAGCTTACAAAATTGAAGTTTCTTAATAATTCCTCATGTATTTGTCTAGATATTTAACTAAGCGGCTAACATCTCAAGCTGGTCACATTAATAGAACTGGACTGTATATTTAGTGAAATTTAAAGGCGCATATCATAATTAAGATACATTTCGTAAACCCATCAACCATCATGGGATGCATATAAAATACTTCGAAAAGAATATACTATTTGAAATGTTTTGTGTGCCCCTGTAAATGCAATGGAATTCGTAATATGCTTGACTATATCGTATAATTTACATTACGCCTCAGTGAAATATATCAATTTTATTATATATGAAGTAATTTAATATAGTTAATAAATGTTGCACACAATTCCTCCTTTACCATTATATAATGAAATTCTTTTTTTGTGTGTGGCCTGAAAATGGGTAATAGTTATCTTTTTACACCGCATATTTTACAAAATGCATGCTTTAGTCCACATCCTAAAATGCATATAAATTATAATATGCTGGACAGGGTGTAACATCTTTAAAATTCTTTTCAAACGATTTTCTCCCGTAGGCCGTAATGTAACGGTAAACTTTTGACTGTCCCCGTAAATAAACTAATCATGATAGAAACTTCATTTTAAATAAGTTTAGTGCTAAAATAAACGTCATTAACCTCCAAAAATTTCAGGGCATTCCGAGTTCATTTACGAGAGTAAGATCGCGGCCAGACTGATAGATCAACCGACATTATAAATTCTTCTAAACTTTGGTGGAAAGTGTTAAAAATAAAAAATAAATACAAAATCAAACAAAAACTGGAAGCGATAGACATATATGAGATAATTTTGGAGTGTCGGCTATTTTGTAGAAACATTGCAGTTCTAATATTAATAAACTATATATTAAACTAAAACCGGTAACATAAAACAGACAAAAAAAAAAAAAAAAAAAAAAAAAAAAAACTAGACTTAATACAGTGGATTTTCTCTGATCTGAACACTCATGGGACCGACCAAAAATGTTCAGATTATGGAGGTGTTCATTAAAGAGAGAGATTGGAAATGCATTACTTCTACTATTATATAGACTGGCCAAGTCAGTAGTTGATCAAATAAGGTCGTTGCTACGGGGTTTTCGTCGTATTTAATTCCTTTTAAGTTTTTGAAGCAAACGAACATGATTTCTATAACCCATGATGAATGTCCTATTATGGACAAAAAATGAAATTTACTGAAATTAAAGAGCAACAAAAAAAAAAAAGATAAAAGTTTCTTCAGTTGCTATTTTCCTTTTAGTTTGTCAATTGTAGAAATCAGTCGAAAATTCCAAAAATAATCTTTAAAATATCATTTTAAGCTGTGATTAACAGTAATTCACATAAAAATATTATATGAAATAAGGAAGATGGAAGTAGATTATTTTAATTTACCGTAATTGTCTACAACTAATCGAAAACTAGATTTTTACATTTTCTAATGAAAAAAATCATAAAATGGTTTCTTTTACTGGAGGGAGCTGACATCAGTGTCACTGAAGTGCTATCAGCTGTGGAAAAATTGTTAATGTGACAATGTGTCCAACATTTAACTAAAGATTTCACCTGTACTTCAAGTGTATGTTTAAAATCTAATAGCGACTTTGACTGTTTACTTCTTAATTGAGTTCGTTGAATCCTTTCATTCTTCTGTATCAGTTTTTCAGAATTTCCATTATGAGAATTTGAATTCCGATTGCAAACAATGTTCAGTTTACAGAGAGGTGCAGAAGAAATGGGGACTGTCATATTGTTTACTTTAAAACTTATTCTGGATGATGACATAATTAATGTTGATTAGTGAAAAAGTTTGTTTTCAAAGTTATGTCAAGATTATTAGCAGGATTAAAGTACATAGGTGATCGTATAAATTCCAGGTTCTTGTTGGGCATGCAAAGAGAATATAAACTCTTACCTTGAGACACGAAATTACATCACGCACACAAAAAAAATATTTACGTAGACATCTTGTGTACTTTTTAAAGAAGAAATTAACATTCTTTATTCGGAAGCTTGAACAGGTCTCCAGTGCCACCTTGATAAAACTAGATGCTATGTTTTTTTTTATGAGTCTTCATTCTCTCTATCTTGAAGGAAAAAGTTACTAAAGAAAATTATATCTATTCCTTTTTTTTACAAAATAAAACTGAGGCCATTGCGACTGAAAACTATTGTTGTTACCGGGAAGCAAATAAAACAAAAACGCGTGCTCCCGGGAGTAACGAGGGAGCCTTCTTAGCTATTTGACGCTTATCCCCGAACTGACCTTTTTCAAATTTTCGTGCGTAATCGGTGCGCGGAGAAAAACAAAAACACGCCAAGAAACTGGCCAACAAGGAGGAACGCTCTCGCCAAAAAAAGCGATAAAGCAACGGAAAAGAAATGCGCGCGTACGGCATCTACCGCAAGGAGGAGAAAGTCTCCCGCGCAAATAGCGCCGATGTACGGCATGAATGATGCGATGAGTCGATCGAATCTGAACGATCGTAAAACTCTGAAATGCAAAGAATAAGACAAACCGTTAAGTACAAAAGAAGGAACTATAAATAAAATATTATTGAAGAGAGAAACATATTGTACTGAACATAAAGATTACGTAAAAATATGGATTTTAAACATCGTATTTAGATAAAATATGTGGAAAAGTGAGGAATCAAAAACATGTCATGATATCTATCATGACATACTCCCGAAAAACATGATAAAAAAAAGGGAAAAAAAGAAAAAAAATACAATAAACCATGCGATACACAAAAGAGAGAGAGAAAAAAATATCAATAACTTCAACTGTTAGCAATTAAGTTTTAATAATTTCAGAAACATGACCTATACGTCAGTCAAAAGAAAATAATTTGGATATAAAACACTAGTACATAATGTAGAATGCACTAAATGTCAACCAAAAACACTAGGAAAAGATTACTGAAAAGAAATTTTAACCATGACTATTGCGAATATGAATTTTTGCGATTCATCTTAATGAGAACTAAAATATTAAAATAAATAAAAAAATACGTTGTTAGTAGCACTAAATGTTAACTGCGGCCATAAAGAATACACTACTTGCAAATAATAACAAAAGGGAAACTTGTGAATACATGAGAAATTGAAATTGAAACACCACTGAGGAAAACAAAGGCATCCAAGAATTCAAAGTGACCATTTGAGCAAGTAAATAACTTATTAAATACTCTAAGTGATGATCAAGATAGCACTTAGACAAGGGGTTAACATGGCATACCCTACAGGTGGGCAGCATAACTTGTTAACATATAAGAACAATAAATATATTCACAATCATGATACAAGGCATATAAACATATTACTTTAACTTTAATTAAATTAAAACAAAAAGGCAAAAAAAGAAAAGGGGAAAGTGTGGTACCACATTAAAAAAAACTAGGACTAAAAAAATATGCACTATATCCCTGTATCTGATATGAAAATACACATTGAAAGGAAATAGTTTCAAACAAGTAAATATTAATTACATACATAAACAAGATCATGATCATAAAATAGTATATGTGTGCACATTGTTACATCCAAGGTTTATACAAAATTTGTTTCCATGGAATTAAAGTTACATGAATGTTCATTGTAAAACTTTTTCTTATACATAATATTTTTAATGAGCTCCATTAAATGACATACATTTTTTTAAAGAGTGAGCCACACACAAATAACACTGCTCTTACTTTAAAATACACAAAAGCACAAGCCATTCTTCTTAACTGAATATTTTGAAATGAGTCAAAGTTACATTGACACAAAATATGACAAAAAAAATTTAACACATTTTTATAAATGTAATGTTGTGAATCTCTTATTTGTGAAAACAAAGAATTTTCCTCTTCATCATAATGTGTATTGTGAATAAGTTGATTTACAAAATCGGACATTGAGAAAAAAAATTGATAGGAAATCTATCATATTGTAAACACGATTTTATTTATTATTATTTTAAATGTGAGCCAATTCAAAAGTTTAAACAAATGGCAGATTGCATAAAATACTAATGTGAGTTGAAATTACAGCATAAAGAAACTAGTTACATTTAAATTAAAAAAAAAATTGTTGCAATTAAAGGTATGTATTATTTAAAAAAAAATAGGAAATAGGCATATTTTGTATGCACTGGTCTACAAAGTGAATATACAATTTGGAGTAACACTATAAAGGAAAAAAAACTTTGTGCAAGCATTGAAAGGTAAGTAAAAATTGACTTATTTACCTATTAATTAAAGATCTATTATGTAGTTAGAAGTAAATCACAATATAAAAAATTGAACTTATATATTAATGTTATATCCATTATAGCACTTACTGAATACATCCACCCTACATACATATATATATAAAAAACTAAATAAATGTGATGTAGTTAAGTGTTCCAAAATTTTTGCAAGTTATTATCAACTGTTTCATAAAAATAGTGGAAATTTTCATGACCAAGAAAAAACACACACTATGAAACAACCAACTGAAAAATTAAGTTCATTTAACGTTAGAAGTACATAACACATTACGAACCAATCAAAAACTGTTGTAAAATTGACAGCTTCCAATTATGTTATCTCTTGCAATATAAAGAACAAAAACAACAAAAAAAAAAGATTTATAGAACATGGCTAAACTTAATATAGAAACATCAGTTATAGTCCGAAATGACTTACGTGTAACACAAGTTACAATTAATTGAAACAGTTTATTTATATATTTACCATCAGATTAAAATATTACAAAAATATGTCTGAATAAATATGGTTAAAACTTAGGTAAAACATACAACCTCACTGCAATAGCAAATGAACCATATTAAAAACAAATCATGTAATACCAGAGAAAATATTTAATGAATGTGAAATGCAATTTGATATTAAATAATAAAACTATAAAAAGCCTGAATTATATGCACTATCATCTTGCAATCTTGACTTTAAGGCAATATTGTGAAAATACTACACCATTAAAACAAAATTTCAAGTATTAAATTAAAAAAAGGAGTATTTTTATATATTATCAAACATTGAACAGCCTGAAGAATCATTCTATTGATTTTTATAACCATAAAAAAATAATTTACTAAATAAAGTAAACTTTAAAGCTTATCCTTTATATAAAACATGATTTATAACATATGAGCTGTAAAAAATGAAATTCTATGAATTATAGCAATCAAAAGAAAAGTACAGTAAAAAATAATTCTTTTTGTAAGTAATGAGCCAAAATTAAGTAAGTTTCAATTACAATAACTGTTGTATACATATTAGAAAAGTTGAAAAAAAATCACAAATTCATTATAATTATACCATATCATTTATAAATAACTTTGACAACTGTAATTAAAAATAGAAATATGAAAATTCAATAAAAGTAAACTTTTATATGTGTAGCACCTATTGAGAGATTTTTATTACATATAATAAGAATATCAAAAATATATTAAGCAAAAAGTTAGAAAAGCTATGTAAGTAGAAATCTTCCAGATCACGTAAATACCTAAATATTCAACAATACAGAACATGTTACATGTGATTGACTGGATTACTGACTATATTCAATAAAAAAAAATCTTTTATGTATTGAAGAACAGTTCCATATTTTAGCATTTACATAGTTCACTGTTTTAGAATTAACACATTATCTGAAATAGAAACACTGAGGAATAAATGTAAGTTGAGTAATCTTGCTATTACACTTATAACACATGCTTAATTAATTAATTTCAGAAGAGAGCAAAGATGTCAAGAAATTGACAGTACCACTCCATTGGGCACTAAAATAGCTCCCCTCTAAAAGGAATACACTATATAACATGTATACTGATATTGAGAGGAAAAAAAGAATTTAAATGACGCAAAAAAAAAGAGAAAAAAAACTAAACATATGTGGCATAATATGATTTTTTCTTTTTGTTTTATGCATATTTTGTATTTAGTCGAAATCGCACTTTCATGATGAAGAATTTTAAGGATTTACATTTTTTTGAAAAAGTAGGGTGGTTTATGTAAAAATTGAGATTGCGGGAATTGTTGCGTACACAATTCCTGCATTTTACCTGTTTATCACAATGTCCTTCGACGTGGTGTTCAGCACACCATGGTCATATTCTAGGCCTAACACAATCCTTTGCCCGGTGATTGAAAGCTTGGCAATTAAAACAGCGCAAGACTCTAACGAATCTTTTAATAGAACATTTTATATTATTAATGTTGACGAATCTGGCTTTGATTAAACTACCTGCGACATCAGCTGGCACTTCCAAAATGTAATTTAATTTATTTTCTTCTTTAACTTTGAACGTTTTCAGGAACTGGACTTTGGACTCGTCTTGGTTGTCTATTATTGCATTTACGATGTCTTTCGTAGCAATGTTCTCAAGAACATGGTAGATTATCACTTTAACATTTTTTTGCTTTTGATCGTGTAAAAGGTTAATTGAATTATCTAAGGTTGAGGAAAAACATGAATTATCTAATAATGACTGGTTAAAGCTTGTATTATTTTCCTGATTCAGCATTATTTCATCTGTTTGTGTGCATGCGTCTTGTGTATGCACCCTTTCTTCTACTTGCTGAGCAGTGTCTGTATTTTTAGATGTTTTTATTTTCTGTAATATTTTTTTGTTTACTTCTTTAAGATTATTGACTTCATTAACTGCATTTGTCCATGAATCCTTTAAAAATAGTTTGTGCATGTCAATCATGTTTCTAATTTAAATTTAAATGCTTTAATAATTTCTTGTATAACTTGACTATTAAATGTGTGCTCAGCCTTATCCTCTTTTAAAACATACTTTATTTCTTTTAGGAACCATTGACCAAAGTCTACTAGAGTTGATGAAAAGATGTCAATATTAATGTTTGCACTTGTTATTATATCCATTCTTTCTTTGAAGGAAAAAAATAATGAAATAAAGTCTAATCAATTATTAATGAAAAATGTTTTTCACAACTTTTTCTTTTGGAGATTAAAAATGTGGTTAGATGTCTACTGCATATATTTCACTAAGAAAGAACAAACTCGGATGGAGCATGTTGATTGACCTTTTTCAAATTTTCGTGCGTAATCGGCGCGCGGAGAAAAACAAAAACATTCCAAGAAGCTGGCCAACAAGGAGGAACGCTCTCGCCAAAAAAAGCGATAAAGCAACGTAAAAAAAATGCGCGCGTACGGCATCTACCGCAAGGAGGAGAAAGTCTCCCGCGCAAATAGCGCCGATGTACGGCATGAATGATGCGATGAGTCGATCGAATCTGAACGATCGTAAAACTCTGAAATGCAATGAATAAGACAAATCGTTAAGTACAAAAGAAGGAACTATAAATAAAATATTATTGAAGAGAGAAACATATTGTACTGAACATAAAGATTACGTAAAAATATGGATTTTAAACATCGTATTTAGATAAAATATGTGGAAAAGTGAGGAAACAAAAACATGTCATGATATCTATCATGACAGGGACCAAAATTAGTGTTTATAATAGTGAGGTTTTCAGATTTGAGGGTGTTCATAATACAGAGAGTTCATTTTTCGTTAAGTCTATTCAATATCGACGGAACCGTTAAAATGTGTTCATAATACCAGGGTGTTCATATGACATAGTGTTCACATAAATAGGGTCCACTGTTTTAGTTACATACAGATATGCATACAATTTGCACTTAAATTGCGATTTGAAATGCTGTGAAAATAACGAAATTAAATTTACAATTTATGGTGAACATTTTTTTACATACATTTTTATATAATGATGCTATTTTCTTTGTCTCAGCGAATGAATATTAAATGTCATGAAATCCATATTCTACAGAAAGAATGTTGTAGTGTTATTTTTAATGATTTCTGTATTTTTGAAATAATTTATTACTATTATTATTATTAAAATACACTGCAAATCTTATAGAAAATAGTGTTAGGTAATAATTTTGTATGTCACTAAAAATATAGTAAGGCTGCATATTCCATTTTTAGCAGAAATATTTAAGGTATAAAAGAATAATACATTCCTAGCTCATGTTTATCAATATATACTTCCGTTAGTAAAATCTGGAGAAGTTAGACAGTCATGCAAATTGAAATCATATTTTTTTTTCGACTGTATTATAGAGTGCTTTAAAATTAGAAAATTCGATTATCTTATCGTCAACACATTTAATTACCCTATTTGCGTAAAACAAAATCGACAAACTATTGCTATTACCCCTATCAGGATATACTGTTGTTGAATATGTTAAAATGTTGAAAAAATATTTTCATTTCTCATGAAAAATTATTTTCAATCGACACTCTTGTTATAAATGCAGAAATAAACTAGTTGTATGTGGCAATCCAAAAACTTTCTTCTATTAAATGCATGCTTATACTTCGAAATTGCCAAAGGGTCAAAATTAATTGACAAACTATACTCCTGAAGAGGATTCTGAAGGCATGAAATTCCGTGCATTAGTTCTTAAAATAGGACTATTGTGGATATTGGAAATTTGCAACATAAAAGTTTCCCCTTTTGAGCGATGTATATCAAGGCATAAACAGCAGTCATATTTATTAAGCTATACCTAAATCTGAAATGTAATGTAAATTCTTCAGGTAGTTCTTAAGATAAAACTGTTGCAGACATCGGGAAAAATTCAGCACAGAAGCGCCACCTGTTGTTCGATTGGCACCAAAGCGTAAACAGAATTACTTCATAGCACGAATTTATTGAATCTGAAGTTTGATGAAAATTCGTGCTTTATTTTCTGGAACAAAGCAATTGCGGATATATTACAAAATGCATAATAGCAGCGCCACCAGTTGAGCGATTTACATAAAAATATTATCAGCATGAATTCATGTGACATACTAACTGAATCTGAAGTGTGATAGAAATCCGTTGATTATTTATTGATATATAATTCTTGTATTAATCGTAAAAAATGCAGCATGGCAGAACCACATTTTCACCGATTTACACCAAAAACTAATCAGCATCAATTTACGTTAGGAACTACGGGAATAAAAAAAAAATATTAAATTATGTGCATTAGTTCTTGAGTCAAAATGATCAAAATATTTATGTCACATTCAGATGTACAACCAGACAGACCAAGTCACACACTGTAAAAAAAAAGGGTCGATCTACTAAAAAAACTTTAGTAATCCTTGTAATTACTAAAAAATGTTTAGTAATCTTAGTCGGTTACTAGAAAATCTGTAAGAATTACTAGAAAAAAGTTAGCAACGAATAGAGTTAATAGTTTTATATTTTTAATAGCTATTACTAAAACTCACTTGGCGTGGCCTCGATAGCATAGTGGTTATAGTTACGGACTCCAGGCTAAAAGGTCCCGGGTTCAATACTGGACAGCGCCAAGTACGCCCCGAATGTATGCAGTGTAAGTACTATATAATAAAGGGGTTATGAATTTCCTGTTGGAGTTGGTCGCAATGTTTGGTGCTGCCATCTATTGCGTTTTTGCCGAAAATCTATCGCTTCAGAAGTCTGAATACAGCTCGAAGGAAGCTCCCTCCCTTCGGACGCACGTAATTGTTATTAAAAATAATTTTGGAGCTATTACTAAAATTTGCTTGGTGGCTCATACTAAAAAATTTTAAGTTCGTTATACAAAATATTCTTTTGTTCAGTTTACAAAAGAAATGCTTGTTTCACTTGCAAAAAAAAAAGTTTGTAAGGGTTACTAAAAATTTCTGTGAAATACAAATTTACTAAAAAAATTTTAGTAACCTCTTGAATTTTTTTTTTACAGTGCAGACTCACAGGCAGGCATTTTGTAAAAGGAGTTTTTTGGAATATCTGACCGCTAAATGCCTAAATCCTTCAAAATCCGAAATTCAAGAAGTTTCACTGATCCAACTCTTTCATCTTGTAAAGATAGAAGAAAATAAAAACTTGTCTAGAAAAGACATATTTAATGATAAATACAGGCATTGATTTTTATCCAATAACCAAATTTTCCTTACAGGAACTTATAAATAAATTATCTTGTAGTACGGCGTAAAAATTTCAGTTGCTATTCATACATTCTTATTGTATGATGTGTTATATTGCAAGATTATATTATATAACTTCTGTTCGATCTCAAACACATGCCTAAAAGCTAGATAAGTGCTCAGCTCAAATATTCTGAATAATGTAGTTGACTTGCTGCCTATTCTTTCTAGAACACATTATGGAATGAATGTATGTTACAATATTTATGATACGAGAAGACATACGAAAAGAAATACTGTCAAATTTTATAAAAGGAAAAATATGGGGAATATAAGAAAGCACATAGATAAATGTCTCAAAATATCAATTATGTTTAAGATATTGTAATTAGTAGTACTAATTTGTCTGAAATTATCCTTTACAGAATCCGGGTACCCGGGTAAATTATCCGGGTATTTTTTACAATTACAAATAAACTGTGAGGTGTAAGGATTATTCGCGCTCAGAGTGTTCCGTGTAATAAATATATGAATTATTAAAAAAATTGTGACCAAAAGAATAACTCTTATGTTTCTAAATCTGTTTTTATCTCACAGGCCTGAGAGCTTATGTGCCCGCCCGTTCTGTATGTATGTACGTGCGTAGGAAAGTACCGCGATAACTCAGGATTAAAAATATCCTCACTCGAAATTTTGAATTTGGGCTTATTAGATAAGACGCTTCCTGATTAGTTTTCAGAGTTCATTCGATAAGTGTAAGAATTGGAACGGACGTTAATGTAGTCTTAAATCCTTTAATATCCTCCTTTTAATTTATATAGATGGTTTTTTTGTACAGAACTATTAGATTTCCTTCAAATCTTATGTATAGGAACATCCTAATGAGGCACCTCCTCCGTGATTAATATTGGATGTTCATTCGATAAATATAAGAAGGGGAACAGGGGTTTATGCCCCTCCCCTTATTTCATATAAATGTGTTTTTCATGCAGAATTATCAGATTTCGTTCAAATATCAGTGATAAGATCATTTTGATGAAGTACTTCCGTGATTCGTGTAGAGTGTTCATTCGATAAGTTAAAAGACAGAAATGGAATAAAGGGTAATCAATAAAAACGGTAGTACAGTATTCAACAGTAATAAAGTCTTGTTGAACTTGCCCCCGAATGAGGAAAGGTAGCGAAAGGGGGTCAATAGAAATTTTTATCAACAAACCATGTGGACGACATTCTTTCTCTTTTATTTATTAGTATATACAAGCTTCATTTAAAATATACTTTACAAATGGTTTTTTGAACAGTGATTATATATGCACACACATATGAAGATGAATAGAAATGTCAAATATAGGGGTATAGCATATTTTAGACTTTAATAATTTTAAAATAATTTGAGGATTTTAATAACAGCTTTGTATTTTCATAAAAATATATAGCAGTCTAAAATATGGTAATGTACTCTTTTGAGCAAAAGACCATGTTACATCTAAAAAGAAACAATTTCGATTGAGTAAAAAATGATATCGATATCAAAAGACAACCCCCTTCCCTCTAACGACATATTACGATATCATGTGCCAAACGCCCCTCGACCCTAATATGATAACGTTAACAGCCCCTTACTTCTGAACATCATTTTAGGGGATTAATTGCTGTTTTGTAAGCAATAACAAAAAAATTCCATAAAATTTAGACGCATAATGTTAATTTAGGAAATTGTACTGCGTTTTTAGAAAAATGAAACAATTCGGTAAAATTTTAAGGAAAAATTTCTGTATATTCACGCACATTTTTTACAGTGTATGCTGATAAAAGATTTGTGTTAAATGCATTTTTTAGGAGTATTCTGCATTAAAATAATGCTAAAAATAGCTAAATCTTTCAAAATATTAAAATGTTGCATGGATTTTATTTCTATATATATATATATATATATATTTCTGTGTTAGATTAAACTGAAAAATACCAAAAATATGTCAAAAATAAAGGGATTCTTTATTTATTTACTTTTATTATTATTTTTTTTTATATTTCCGAAAGCATTTTCAAACTTTAATTTATCCTCGTGAATTTTTTTATTCTAGTTAGATAACTTCCGAATTCATTAATTTTTCATTTGTTTAGTTCCGGGGGTGCGTGACACATTTTAATTTTAATTAATTAATTAATTAATTAATTATTATTTATTATTTATTATATATTTTATTTTATTGATATTTTATTTTATTTTATTTTTTATTTAACCATATTATTTTCAAACAAAATCACATGATAAAACTTTCTATAATTTAAAAAATTGTTATAATTAAATATATAATTAAATTAAAAAAAATATTAGAAAATTAGGGTAATTTAAAATCGTTATAACTCAAAGTATTGTTAAAAAAATTATTTATTTTTTACATTTAAATAAACAGAAATGTCTAAATTTTAATTTTAATTTATAACTTTCATTTAAATATTAATTATCAAAACAATTAAAAATATTAAATTTAAAAAAGAAAATAATTATGTAACGTTTATTAAAAAGTTCATATTTTAAAAAGTAATTTTTATTTCAAATTTACTGGTTCAAAATGAATGTAAAATAATCAAAAATTCCAAATTTGACATATTTGACATTAACGGCTCTTGAGTTAGAACCATTTAAATCGGTGAAATTGTGAAAAAAATTCATCATGAAGAAAAACGCATTTCCAGAAGACTTCATTTACAAAATAACGATTACTTGAAAGCTAGATTTAAAAAAAAATCTGATTAAAATATAAAATTTATTTAAAAATCATTTTAAGCATTAAAAAACAGCGAGAATTTTAATGTATGGAAGATTTTTGGAAAACCTTTATAACATACTCAAAACTTTTCAAAAATTCTGAGACTTGAATAATAAAAATAACCCCTTCTAAGAAAACACACAAATAATGCTTTTTTTAAAGAATGTAACTTATTTTCATTTTAAACATTCCATTTTTTTCGAAAGTCTAAACTTCACAAATTATAAAACTTCGGCAAACAGTTATAAAACGAATCATTGTACTTCAATTAACCATTTAAAATGTATTATATTACAGAAAAAAAATGGGTATTTATTTCTGTAGTTTTTAATATAAGCAAGTTGGAAATTGCACGTCAAGCGTATCAGTTTTTGTGCGTTTGTACCATAAAGTCGTGCGGAAAATTCACATTTGGAAAATTATTTGAAGAGCACAGGAATTAGTTTTTATCCCATAAATCAATTTTCTGTACTACAGCTTATAAAAATATTATTGCATGTCCTGACATAAAAGTTCAGTTGACATTCATGTATTACATTTAGATGATAAGTTATGGGATTATATTATCTATTCTACTTTCGATCTCAATAACGTGGATAAAAGCTAGTGTAAGTGCTAAGCACAAGTGCTCTGAATAATGTAGTGGACGGCATTTTCCTGCGTATAATTTCTAAAAAAAATTATGGAACGTATGTATGTTACGGCATTTATGCTATGAAAAAACGGAAAAAATAATGTAACATTTTATTAATATAGGAAATATAATGAGAAATATACATAAATTTCTCAGAGTATCGCTTATGCTGCAAACAAGTAGGATATTGCAGGTCAAACGTAGAAAATGACTTGCATTCATACTGTAGCGAAGTTTTAAAAACTAGTCGTTGGAGGCCACCGTAATACTTACCCATCATGGATATGCATAACATAATATATGAAAACATAACATATGTAAACAATTTATAAAATGCATTACAATTCCAAAACAAAATATAAACGTATATTTAAGTATTTTTAACACATCATCATGCTCTATTAGCGAATTGCTGATGAGCCAGTTTCATCAAATTATATAAAACGCCAAACTATTCGAGTAGCACTGAAATGCATAAAAGAAACATCCTTATAACTCTAAAAATAATTATCATATTCACTAACGGTTTCTTGCATCGAATTAAGTGTTTCATTTGCAATTAAAAGATATCTTTGAATTGAAATTTGAATGAAATACAGGGTCATGAAAAATCAAAGAATGTGAAAAACAGGATTAGAAATATCTCGACAACTAATAATCCGATCGACTTCGTTTTTTATGCAAAATTTGTATTAATTTATTGCCTTTTACGTCCACTCCTTAAAATAAAAAAATTCGAAGATTTTTATATACCTTTTATCAGAACGAATTTTTCGAGAGTCCGAAAAAAATAGTTCCGGATAATCGAGGTTACTTATATTAAATAGGCTTCGTCCCATTCTCACATGCTAGGCACATACAAAATTTCAAGTCTCTATCTCAATTTGTTCGAGAGATTGAGCGGTTACAGACAGACAGACAGACAGACAGACAGACAGACACACAGACGGACGGACGGCAAATTTTTTTTTCTAAAAATATGTTTTTCGGAATCTCCAATGTCCGAAACGTGTAAATCCGTCAAAAAAAAATTTCGATTTTCAAAACGATTGCAAGACTTACCCTATACTACGTATGATGGGTAAGTAATATTGAGATCCAGTGTACACTGTAAAGAAGCTGTAGCAGAGATTCAGGACAATATACGTAAAAAAAAGGACTTTATTCCTATATCAACGGACTTTGCCATAACATTAACGTTGTTTGCCCGTAAAACACAAAAATATACGAAAGTTGACCGCTTATGTGAAGTAAGTGACATATTTCGTAAATTTACTGGGTAATTCATGGTAAAGTACCGGAAATTTGCAATTTTTTTTACAGTAATGATATAATGTACTTTGCACACTGTATAGGAACCTAAATGTTTTGCGCTATTGATACCTAAATGTTATCTGCTGTCTATTGTGCAGTTAGTAACTAGTTGTAAACTTCAGACACGTATATCAGTTTCATAAAATTTGAAACAGTTTAATATAACCGAAACGCGCCCCAAACAATGTTTCCCCATTATAATTATGTAATTTAATATTTATACGTAGACTTTAAAATTAATAACAAATATTCTTTGCACCACAGATTGTGCAGAATGTATATTTTAGCATATTCTTCATACATGCATATCAGTTTTTATATGTTCGTAGGAGAATAACATAATAAAAATGCGCATAAAACTATATTATCCCATTGGGCATAATGTAACGGTATGCTCTCAATTGTCCCTATAAATATATTATGCAGCCAATTTTCATAAAATTTGAAATGACTACAAAATTATGCAATAATTATGTATTTTAAATTTCAAATGATTCGGTTAGGTAATTTTTGCTCTCTTATGCAGACGGACGGACTGACTGAACGACGACTATACGTATTACGTAATAACATAATTAGGAACGCGCTTAAAAAATCAGTTTTCTAAGAATATAACGCAAATTATGAACAATTGATTTTCTTTCCTTTATAGATAATTTTTTAAATAAATATACAAAACTGAATTATTAAGAATTTTAAAAAATGATTTTTTATTAAACCACGTTAATAATAAGATGAATTATTACCATTCATTTTCAAAGGATTCAAGCAAACAAACATTCAAGTGTCAGAGGCAAACATTGTCTTTAAAAAGTAGTTAATACATATGTCATTGATAACGTCATGGATATAAATTAAACTGCATCATCCTATCTCTTATCATGTGCACACACATGCAGTTTGAACTGTCACTACAGACATGATAATTATGATAAACGTATTGGAAAACCTTGTATCACATTTGTAAAATAACTACGTGTGAGTTGCTTGATAGATCTGATTTATGTAGCATTCATTTTAATATCCATATAACTCCAGTACTTTTGACGGATATTCATTAATGTATATTTATTATAAATCAAATATATTACAGTTTACTTAACAATGTTGTACATTTTAAATCATTATAAATATAAAATATGTTTCCATTTTTAAATTAAAATTTTAATTCCTTACAAGAAATTTTTTATAAAAATGTTAGAATTTTTTAACCTGCTCTGTAAAACATATAAAAAAATTTCCAACTCTTTAAAAAAATATTATACTGAAAAATTGTCATTTGCAAAATCACTAAAGGAATTATTATTTATTTATTTATTTTTTTTTCTTTGCTTTAAATATGACAGTTTACGCAAGAATCCTATCTTAACATATTATATAATATGGTGAAACTGTTATAAAATGAACCATTTTATTGATACCAATAATCTTAAATTGAATACATTGCAGAAAATACAGCTCATTTCTGTAATTTTTAGTATAAAACAACTTGTTTCCATTATTCGTCTTATTTAAAACAAAGTATTTTCTTATGGTATTGTAATGTAAGATGGGAATTATTGATATTTTTCTATTATAAATAATTTTTTAAAATAGCTAAACAAAATCAATTAATAAAAAAATTCAAAATTATTTATATTAAACAGCATAAATACTAAGTTCATTTATAGCAATCCACTTTCAAAGAATACTAGTAAACAAACATTCAAGTGTCAGATGCATACATTGTCATTAAAAAATAGGTAATACATATCTTGGATTACGCCATTAATGTAAATTAAACCGCATCATGCTATCGCTTATCATGTGTAGACATATGCAGTTTCAACTGTCACTAGATACACGCTAATTATGACAAACGTATTCGAAAACCTAGTATCACCATTGTAGAATAACTACGTGGGAGTTCCTTTGTAGATGTGATTTATACAGCATTCATTTTAATATTCATAAAATTCCAGTGCTTTTGACGGAGATTCATTAGTGTTTAGTTGTTATAAGTGAAGTATATTACAGTTGTTTGTTACAGTGTAGTGTATTTTAAATCATTATAAATATATAATATGTTTCTAATTTTTAATTCAAATTTTAATTTTTGCCAGAAGCTTTCTATGAAAATGTTACAATTTTTTAAACTGCTCATTAAGACATATCAAAAATTTTCCAACTCTTTCAAAATTATGAGACTCAAAAAATGTCATCTAAGCAATCACTAAAGTAATGATTTATTTATTTATTTATTTGTTTTTTACTTTGCTTTAAAAAACTGTGTGAAAAAATTGTGTAAAAAATTTTACACAAAAATCTAAACTTAACATATTATAAAACTTGGTGAAACTGTTATAAAATCAACCATTGTATTAATACTAATAATCTACAATTCCATACATTACAGAAAATACAGTTCAGTTCTGTAGTTTTTAGCATAAAACAATTCGTTTCCATTATTCGCTCACCTTACAACAAAGCATTTTCTTAGCTTTATAATGCAAGTTATGAATTATTGATTTTTTTCTATTATAAATATTTTTAAATAGCTAAACAAAATACAACTGATAAAAAATGAATATAATTTATATTAAACCATGTAAATGCAAAGTTCGTTTATAACCATTCAATTTCAAAGGATACGAGTAAACAAACATTCAAGTGCCAGTTGTTTACATTGTCGTGAAAAATAGTTAATACATATGTATTTGATTACGCCATTAATATAAATTAAACTGCATCATCCTATCGCTTATAATGTGTACACATATGTAGTTTGAACTGTCACTACAGACACGATAATTATGACAAACACATTCGAAAATCTTGTATGACCATTGTAAGATATCTACGAGTGAATTGCTTGGTGGATCTGATTTATGCAGCATTTATTTTAATATCCATATAATTCCAGTGCTTTATACGGGGATTCATTAATGTTTATTAATTATGAATCAAATATATTACAGTTTCTTTAATAGTGTAGTGCATTTTAAATCATTATAAATAAAAAACATGTTTTTATTTTTAAACTCATTTTTTTATTTTTCGTTACCAGAAATTTTAGAACCTACGAAAATGTTAGAACTTTTTAACAAGTTCTGTGAAACATATCAACATGTTTCCAAATTTTTCAAAAATATAAGACTAAAAAAAAGCACTAATTATGATGACATCTACAAAAAGAACAAAATAATGATTTATTATTATCTTTTTTCATTAAATAAAACATTTTACACAAAAATCTAATCTTAACATTATATATAACTTTGTGAAACTGTTATAAATTGAACCATTCTATTGATGCTAATAATCTGAAATTGCATATATTGCAGAAAATATAGTTCATTTCTGTAGTGTTTAGTAAAAAAAACTAACTTATTTTCATTATTCGTCCAGTTTACAAAAAGCATTTTCATAAATTATTGTAATGTAAGGTTTGAATTATTGATTTTTTCTATTATAAATAATTTCTAAAATAGGTAAAGAAAATCGAACTAATAAGTATTTGAAAATAATTTTATATTAAAACATGTATATACTAAGCTCATTTATAATTTTCTCTTTTCAGAGGATACAAGTAAACAGACGTTCAAGTGTTAGAGGCAAACATTGTCTTTAAAGTGTAATTAACACATATATGTTTGATTTTGTCATTAATATAAATTATACTGCATCATCTTATCTTTTATCATGTGCGTACACATGCAGTTTGAATTGTCACTACAGACACGTTAATCATAACAAAGACCATGTATCACCATTGTAAAATAACTAATCTGATTTATACTGCATTCATTTTAATATGCGTATAATTCCAGTGCTTTTGACGGAGATTCATTAATGTTTATTTATTATAAATCAAATATATTACAGTTTCTATAAAAGTGTAGCGCATTTTGATCATTTTAAATATGAAATGTTTTTTTTTTATTTTTCAATTCAAATTATAATTTTTAACAGAAATTGTCTAAGAAATTGTCAAGACTTTTTAACATGCTCAGTAAAACATATAAAAATGGTTCCAACTCTTTGTAAAATGTGAGACTCAAAAATAAAAACACTAATAATGATGCCATCTACGAAAAGACCAAAATAATGATTTTTCATTACTATTATTATTTTAATTTTGCTTTAAATATAACATTTTACACAATAATCAAATCTTAACATAATATATAACTTGGGGAAACTGTCATAAAATGAACCATTGTATTGATACTAATAATCTAAAATTGCAAACATTACAGAAAATATAGTTCATTTCTGTAGTTTTTAGTATAAAATAACTTGTTTCCATTATTCGTTCAGTTTACAACAAAGCATTTTCTTAATGTATTTTAATGTAAGTTGTAACTTATTGTAATTTTTTCTATTATGAATAATTTTAAAATAGCTATACAAATTCAACAAATAAAACATTTGAAAATAATTCTATATTAAACCATGATAATAGTAAGTTCATTTATAACCATCCATGTTCAAAGGATACAAGTAAACAAACATTCAAGTGTCAGATGCATATATTTCATTAAAAAATAATTAATACATATATCATTGATTACGTCATTAATATTAATTGTACTGCATCAGTCTATCTCTTATCATGCTTCACGCATGCAGTTTGAACTGTCACTACAGACATGATAATTATGACAAACGAATTCAAAAACCTTGTATCACCTTTGTAAAATAACTATGTGCGAGTTCCTACGTGGATCTGATTTATACAAAATTCCTTTTAAATGTTCCATTTTGTAAGAAAGTCTAAACTTCACAGATTATAAAACTTCATTAAACAGTAATAAAATGAAACAATGTATTTTAATTAACCACTTAAAATTGTATACATTAGAAAAAAAATATCTGTATTTTCTGTAGATTTTTAATATAAGCAAGTTGGAAATTCCACGTCAAGCGTAGCAATCGATGTGCGTTTGTACTATAAAATTGTATGGAAAATTCATATTTGGCAAATTATTCGAAGAGTACAGGAATTAGTTTTTATTCCACAAATCAATTTTCTGTACTACAGCTTATAAATAAATTATTCCATGTCATTACATAAAAGCTCAGTTGACATTCATGTATTACATGTAGATGATAAGTTATGAGATTGCATTATATATTCTGCTTTCGATCTCAATAACGTGGTTAAAAGCTAGTGTAAGTGCTGAGCTCAAGTGCTCTGAATAATTTAGTGGACGGTGAGTTCCTTCCTATAATTTCTAAAACACATCATGGAACGTATGTATGTTACAATATTTATGCTAAGAAAAAAACGGAAGAAATAATGTCATAATTTATTAAATAAAGAAGTATAGAAAATATAATGATAAATATAGGGGAGATGGGGGAATGTTTGATATGGGGGCACCTTTGAACACGCTAAATATTTCCCTTCAAATAAATTGTTTCTGAAAAGTATCTATGACAGTACATTACTACTGCTTCAGTCCAGTAAGTATACAAAGCTGCACTATTTTGTATGCACAATATTGTCTAAGCAGCATATATATTTTTTCCCTCTTGAATTTAAACTTAAGGAAAGAAAATTGCGAGATTTTTGTTGACAATTTTGCATGCCTAATATTTTGATTTATTGTTCAACCCCTAAATAACTATGTAATCTTTAGTTTATAAGCTTTGTTTTACTCAAATTCTTCAGCCGAATTGAGTAAAAAGATGTACTGTTGAACACCATGTGATGGGGCACCGTCGAACAAAAAAGCTGTGACACCATTGAACATCTAAAACTACGAAGTAAAGAGTTGTTGATGTACCTAAATATTATTATTTTTGGAATTGTGTCTATGTGAAAAGAGGTTAATTAAGAATATCAAAGAATATAGATTTATACTGTTACAAATCCCTCTTTACAGCACACATGTATTACAATCTCTGGATGTATCAGCGATGGGAAGTTTCAAATCTAAATTGATGACGGAATTTCTTTATTTGATAATTCTATATCTTGTATACACGATAATGATTCATGGTTTAGCAGGTTTGACTAACAAAGCCTATACACAGTCATTTATACTTTCCCAAACATTATTTTTGGTTTTCATGCTAGATAAAACGGAATTTAAGTCAGTTTTTTTTCATAAAAAGAGTGAAAGAAAATTTTTAATTATCCAGAAACATCAGTTATCATATTTATATATTTCAAGAATATTGCAAAAAAGGTTTTCACAACCAAACATTATGAGAGAACAGTCTGTGCTGTTTGAGCAATGATTTTTGTATCAGCTTAGTTGGATATAATTTTGGTTTAATAATAGAAAAAATGTTATCTTCAAGAAAATATTGTTATTTCATTTTAATCATACTAATTTTTATTTTTGAAACATGCAGCTTTTTATTAAAACTCTCAATATTTTCATATTTTATTCATTTATTCAAAGGTGCCTCTAACTTGTTCAAAGGTACCCCTTACAGGGGGCACGTTTGAGTAGAAATCTTTCAGCCATTTAAATCCTCAGAACTTTTTTTATTTACATGGAAAACTTTTAATTTCTGGTTCATATGATGAAGAAATGCATTGTTTTTTTTTTATTATGTAATAACGTACCCTGGGGTAAAAACGACACGTTAAGGTTCTACCAATTTTCACGGCTCATATTTAGTTTGTATTTTTCAAACAAATATATAATTTGATACAGCAACTCATTGACTATCTATATAAAAAAATAATTTAACAGATATCTATTCATAAAATGTAACGGCGTGATTTCTTGACCAATGCTATTTGGCGTTATTATCCACCTATATGGGTAATAAAGCCATGCAAACAAAACTATGAAATAAGAAGGAATAATTGCATGCAAATTGCCCAATTCTAAAAATACAAACTCTGCAAACTTAGAAATTGACAAATTGCATTCTAAGCTATTAAAAATGTTCAATTTTTTGTGAAAGTGTAAGAAAAGCAAAGTAGTGGTGTGGTGTGGGGAGGAGAATGAGGCAAAAGAATATCAGACCGTGAGCATTTTTTTGCTTAAAAAGGACCGCTTAAATAGAATTATTAGAAACATTGCGCAGTTTTAACTGAGTTTATTTGAATCAGTATTTAGGATGTAGCTCGGCCACTGTAAGGAATCAACCTTGGTATTAATGCCAAGGATTGGCGTTATTACCCCGTTATAGTTATTGCGCTGTGCATTTTAAGTTACAAATTATCTCGAGAAGATATCCAAAATCTTCAACAACATTTTGAAAGCCCATGAAATGTATTACAAATTTATGTAATTAACAAAGTATTTCCGGATAAAAAAAATAGTCTTCACATCACAAAACGTATCTCGCAAATTTTAGATCAAGCGTTAATTTTAGTTGCTTGTAAAAACAATAACATCTACAAATGAAACAAATTAACTTGAACAAAGTATTTCCGGATAAAAAAAAATAGTCTTCATATCACAAAACGTATCTCGCAAATTTTAGATCAAGCGTTAATTTTAGTTGCTTGTAAAAACAATAACATCTACAAATGAAACAAATTAACTTGAAGCTGTTTTTTGCGATTTAAATGACTCAAAACCCTTCTGCGCAGAGCACATGGGTGTCATTTACCAGGTTATTTCATAATTATGCATAATATTAGCACTTGGCGTTATTACCCCGCCTGGCGTTATTACACCAGACCAACTTACTTAAAAAGCAAAAAAAATAATGCAAATGAGAAATGTATTGATTTTTTTAAACATGTTCTCCTCTTCCCTACATAAATTTCTCAGAGTATCGCTTATACTGTAAACAAGTAGGATATTGCAGGTCAAACGTAAAACATGATTTGCATTCGTACTATAATGAAGTTTTAAAAAGTATTCAGATTCAGAGTAATAATATAGTGTACTTCGAATACTGTATATTGATCTAAATGTTTTGCTCTATTGTGGCTTAAATGTTATATGCTGTCTATTGTACAGTAAGTAACTATTAGTAAACTTCAGACAAGTATATAAGTTTCATAAAATTTGAAACAGTTTAATATAATTGAAACGCACCCAAAACAATGTTCCCCCTGTACCATTATTTAATTTAATACATATATGTAGCTTTGTAAATTAATAATAAATATCCTTTGCACCACAGATTGTGCAGAATGTATATTTTAGCATATTCTTGATACATGCATATCAATTTTGATATGTTTCTAAAAGAGTAAAATCATTAAAATCCACTTAAAACTATATGATCCTATAATAATGTAACGGAATACTTTTGATTGTCCATGTAATTAAACTATGCAGCCGATTTTCATAAAAGTTGAAATGACTATTAAATTATGCAAAAATTATGTATTTTAAATTTCAAATGATTCGGTTGGGTAATTTTTGCTTACTTATGCGTACAAACGGACTGACAAAATGACGAACATATGTGCTAGGTATTTACATAATTAGGAACGCACTTAAAAATTCAGTTTTCTAATTATATAACGCAAACTATAAACAATTGATTTTCTTTCCTTTATAGATAATTTTTTAAATATGTATAGAAAACTCAAATAAGAATTTTAAAATTTATATTATATTAAACAATGTTAATAATTAGATAATTTACTATCATCCATTCTCAAAGGATACAAGCAAACAAACTTTCAAGTGACAGAAGCAAAGAGTGTCTTTAAAGAGTAGTTAATACATATGTCTTTGATTACGTAATGAATATAAATTATACTGCATCATCCAATCTCTTATCATGTGTACACACATTCAGTTCGAAAGTCACTACAGACATGATAATTATGACAAACGTATTCGAAAACCTTGTATCACACTTGTAAAATAACTACGTGTGACGTGCTTGGTAGATGTGATTTATACAGCATTCATTTTAATATTCATATAATTCCAGTGCTTTTGACGGAGATTGGTTAGTGTTTATTTGTTATAAATGAAATATATTACAGTTTTTTTACAGTATAGTGCATTTTAAATCAATATAAATATAAAATATGTTTCTATTTTTCAATTAAATTTTAATTTTTGTCAGAAGTTTTCTATGAAAATGTTAGAATTTTTTTAACTGCTCATTAAGATGTATCAAAATGTTTCCAACTCTTTCAAAAATATGAGACTCAAGAAATGTCATCTGAGAAATCACTAAAGTAATGATTTTTATTATTTTTATTTTTCACTTTGCTTTAAATAAATCATTTTACCCAAATATCAGAACTTAACATATTATAAAACTTGGTGAAACTGTTATAAAATAAACCATTGTATTGATACTAATAATCTATAATTCCATACATTACAGAAAATACATTTCACTTCTGTAGTTTTTAACATAAAACAATTCGTTTTCATTATTCGCTTATTTTACAACAAAGCATTTTCTTAGCTTTGTAATGTAAGTTATGAATTATTGATTTTTTCCTATTATAAATATTTATTAAATAGCTAATCAAAATTCAACTGATAAAAAATGAAAATAATTTATATTAAACCGTGTAAATACAAAGTTCATTTATAACCTTTCATATTCAAAGGATACCAGTAAACAAACATTCAAGTGTCAGATGCTTACATTGTCATTAAAAAATAGTTCATACTTGTGTCTTTGGTTACGTTATTATTATAAATTAAACTGCGTCATCCTATCTCTTATAATGTGTACACATATGTAGTTATAACTGTCACTACAGAAACGATAATTATGACAAACGCATTCGAAAATTTTGTATCACAATTGTAAGATAACTACGAGTCAATTGCTTGGTGGATCTGATTTATGCAGCTATCATTTTAATATCCATATAATTCCAGTGCTTTACAAGGGGATTCATTAATGTTTATTAATTATGAATCAAATATATTATAGTTTCTTTAATAGTGTAGTGCATTTTAAATTATTATAAATATAAAATATGTTTCTATTTTTAAACTCATTTTTTATTTTTTGTAACCAGAAATTTTAGAACCTACGAAAATGTTAGATCTTTTTAACAAGTTCTGCGAAACATATCAACATCTTTCCAACTTTTTCAAAAATATGACTAAAAAAAAAAAAAAAAAATCACTAATTGTAATGACATCTACAAAATGACCAAAATAATGATTTTATATTGTTATTACTTTTTTGCATTAAATAAAACATTTTACCGAAAAATCTAATCTTAACATAATATATAAGTTGGTGAAACTGTTATAAAATGAATCATTGTATTGATACTAATAATCTAAAATTGCATATATTACAGAAAATATAGTTCATTTCTGTAGTTTTTGGTAAAAAAAAAAAACAACTTGTTTCCATTATTCGTTCAGTTTACAACAAAGCATTTCTTTAATGTATTTTAATATAAGTTGTGACTTATTGTTCTTTTTTCTATTATGAATAATTTTAAAATATCTAAACAAAATTCACCTAATAAAACATTTGAAAATAATTTTATATTAAACCATGATAAAACTAAGTTTATTTATAACCACCCATTTTCAAAGGATACAAGTAAACTAGTTGGATGTGTCAATCCCGAAACTTTCTTCTATCTCATAAGTACATTTTAATATTTGAAAAAAAAAAAAAAAAAAAAAAAAAAAAAAAAAGTGGTGACCCCAAAGTTACCCACAATCGAATTTCCTCGAACATTTGACCTGGCCGAATGAGATTCTGGTATCCGAAAAGCCTAAAACGCAAAATTTAATTAATATTCTGAGAAAATGAGTTTAGTAGTGCCTTATGTTGGGTAGTTTATACTAAAACCTAATAAGCATCTATTGATGTCAAGACCTAACAGAATCTGAAATTTGATGGAATTTCGTCCATTAGTTCTTGAGATATAGTTATAACAAAAAATTTGCAAAACGTAGCACAGCAACACCATATCTTGGACAATTTATGCCAAAACGTAAAAAAGCGTCTAATTATGTTATGGTGTAAAAGAATCTGAAGTTTGATGAAATTCTGTGCATTAGTTCTTGAGATATAGCTAGTTTAAAAAAAACGTGTAAAATATAACACAGCAGCGCCATCAGTTGAAGGATTTATAAAAAAAAACGTAATCATCGTGTCATTATGTTATATGTCATTTTGTAACAAAATCTGAAGTTTGATAAAATTCTGTGCGTTGGTTGTTGAGATATAGCTATCGGAAAAATCGTGCAAAATGCAGCATAGCTGCACCATCTGTTGCAAGGTTAATACCAAACTGTAATCAGCGTCTAATTATGTTATATGTTCTAGTGTAACAGAATCTAAAATTTGATAAAGTTCTCTGTGTTAGTTCTTGAGATATAGGTATCGCAAAAATCGTGCAAAATGTAGCATAACTGCGCCACCTATAGGGCAGTTCACACCAAAACCTTATAAGCGGCTATGTATCTCAAAGTATCGCCGAATCTGAAGTTTGGTGAAATTCTGTGCATTAGTTCTTGAGATATAGCTATCATGAAAATTATGAAAAACGTGGCATAGCAGCGCCACCTGCCGGCCAATTTATACCAAAACTTAATCAGCGTCTATGTATATCAAGGGGTCACAGAATCTGAAGTTCGGTGAAATTCTGTGCATTAGTTCTTGAGATATAGCAATCTTAAAAATCATGAAAAACGTAGCATAGCAGCGCCACCTGCAGGCCAATTTTCACCAAAAACCAATAGGCACTAATTCATATCAAGGTCTAACTGAATGTAAAATTTTATTAAATTTCGAGCATTAGTTCTTGAGATAGAGCGCCCACAAATATTTTGTCACATACAGACAGACAGACTCACAGACAGACTGACAGACTCACAGACAGACGGACAGACTCACAGACAGACATTTTCTAAAAATAGTCAAAAAGTGTTCAGGACATTCCAAAACGTATAAATCCGTCGAAAACCGGAAGTCGAAAATTTTCATGAATCCAATACTTTCTTCTTGTAAAGATAGAAGAAAGTAACAAACGCTCAAGCGTCAGATGCATACATTGGCTTTAAAAATAGTTAATACATATGTCTTTTATTACGTCATTAATATAATTTATACTGCATCAGTCTATCTCTTATCATGTGTACACACATACAGTTTGAAATGTCACTACAGACACGTGAATTGTAACAAACAATTCGAAAAACTTGTATCACTATTGTAAAATAACTACGTGAGTGTTGCTTGATAGATCTGATTTAGACAACATTCATTTAAATATCAGTGCCTTTGACGGAGATTCATTGATGTTTATTTATTATAAATCAGATATATTACAGTTTCTTTAACAGTGTAATGCATTTTAAAACATTATAAATGTAATATATTTTTCTACTTTTGAATTCAAAGTTTAATTTTTTTACCAGAAATTTTCGATGAAAATGTTAGAATTTTTTTAACTACTCAGTAAAACATATCTAAATAAATGCTTTCCAACTCATTCAAAAATATTAAACTCAAAAAATGTCATCTGTAAAATCACTAAAGTAATGATTTTTTATTTTTTTATTTTTCTACTTTGCTTTATATATAACATTTTACACAAAAATCTAAACTTAACATATTATAACTTGGTGAAACTGTTATAAAATGAACAATTATATTGATGCTATTAATCTAAAAGTGCATACATTTCAGAAAATACAGTTCATTTCTTAAGTTTTTAGCATTAAACAACTCGTTTCCAATATTCGTACAGCTTACAACAAAGCATTTTTTTTTTGTATTGTAATGTAAGTTGTGAATTATTGGTTTTTTCTCTATTATGAATAATTTTTAAAATAGCTAAACAAATTTCAATTAATAAAATAATTGAAAATAATTTATATTAAACCATATATATACTAAGTTCATTTATAACCATTCATTTTCAAAGGATACAAGTAAACAAACGTTCAAGTGTCAGAGGCATACATTGTCTTTAAAGAGTAGTTAATAGATATGTCTTTGGTTACGTCACGAATATAAATTATTCTGCATCATCCTATCTCTTATCATGTGTGCACGCGTGCAGTTTAAACTGTCATTACAGACACGATAATTATGACAAACATATTCGAAGACCTTGTATCACCTTTGTAAAATAACTACGTGTGAGTTGCTCAGTAGATCTGATTTATGCAGTATTCATTTTAATATCCATATAATTCCAGTGCTTTTGACGGAGATTCATTAATGTTTATTTATTATAAATCAAATATATTACAGTTTCTTTAACAGTGCAGTACATTTTAAATCATTATAAATATAAAATATGTTTATATTTTTCAATTCAAATTTTCATTTTTTCCAGAAATTTTCTATGAAATTGTTAGAATTTTGTAAACTGCTCTGTAAAACATATCAAAATGTTTCCAACTCCTTCAAAAATATGAGAATCATAAAATGGCATCTGTGAAATCACTAAAGTAAAGATTTAATGTTATTTATTTATTTTTTTTTTACTTTACTTTAAATATAACATTTTACACAAAAATATAATCATAATATATCATATAACTTGTTGAAACTGCTATAAAATGAACCATTATATTGATACTAATAACCTTAAATTTCATACATTACAGAAAATACAGTACATATCTGTTGTTTTTAGCTTAAAAAAAACTCGTTTTCATTATTCGTTTAACTTACAACAAAGCATTTTCTCAGTGTATTATAATGTAATTTGAGAATTATTGATTTTTTTTTATTATAAATAATTTTTAAAACAGCTAAACAAAACTGGAAAAATAAAACATGTGAAAATATATATTAATCCATGGTAACAAAGTTCATTTATGACCATCCATTTTCAAAGGATACAGGTAAACAAACGTTCAAATAACAGAGGCATACATTGTCTTTAAAGAGTAATTAATACATATATGTTTGATTACGTTATTAATATAAATTATACTGCATCAAACTACATATTCTCATGTGTGCATACATGCAGTTGTAATTGCCAACCAGACACTACAATTATAAGAAACACATTCGAAAACCTTGTAAAACCATTGTAAAATAACAACGTGCGAGTTGTTTGTAGACATGATTTATGCAGTATTTCAATTTTTTATCCACATAATTCCAGTGCTTTTGACGGAGATCCATTAATGTATATTTATTATAAGTCAAATATATTACAGTTTCCTTCACAGTGTAGTGCATTTTAAATCAATATAAATATACAATATGTTTCTATTTTTAAATTGAAATTTTAATTTTTTCCAGAATTTTTCAATGAAAATGTTAGAAATTTTTAAACATACAAACAGATAAACATATCAAAATATTTTCAACTCTTTCAAATGTATGAAACTCAAAAAATATCATTAATGAAATCACTAAAGTAAAGATTTTTTATCTACACATATTATTTTACTTTACTTTAAATGAATATTTTACACAAAAGTCTTATCTCAACATATTATATAACTTGGTGAAACTGTTATAAAATTGACCTATGTTTTTATAAAAATAAACTAAAATTTCATACATTACAGAAAATGCAGCTAATTTCAGTATTTTTTAGCAAAAAACAACTCGTTTTTATTAGTCGTTCAGTTTGCAACAAAGCGTTTACTTAGTGTATTTTGATATAATTATGAATTATTGATTTTTTTTTTATTATAAATGAATTTTAAATAACTAAACAAAATTTAACTAATAAAATTTTTTCAAATATATTGAAATTAAGCGTATTGAAATTAAACGTTGTAACTACTAAGTGCATTTATAACGATCCATCTTCAAAGGATACAAATAAACAAACGTTCATGTGTCAGAGGCATACTTTGTCATTAAAGAGTAGTTAATACATACGTCTTTGATTACGTTATTAATATAAATTATACTGCATCAGTCTATCTCTTATCATGTGTACACGCATCAGTTTGAAATATCATTACATACACGATAATAACGACAAACGCATTCGAAAACCTTGTATCATCATTGCAAAATAACTACGTGTCAGTTGCTTGGTGGATCAGATTTATACAGCATTCATTTTAATATCTATATAATTTCAGTGCTTTTGACGGAGATTCATTAATGTGTATTTATTATAAATCAAATATATTACAGTTTGCTTAACAGTGTAGTGCAAACTATTATAAACATAAAATTTGTTTCTATTTTTTTATTCAAATTTTAACTAGGTACCAGAAATTTTCGAAAAAATTTTAGAATTTTTATTAACTGCTCAGTAAAACATATCAAAATGTTTCCATCTCTTTGTAAAATTTGTAAAATTTAAGACAAAAAAAAAAAAAAAAAACTCTAATAATGATTTTATTTACGAAATTATCAAAGTAATGATTTTTTTCCCTTTAAATATAACATTTTACACAAAAATCTAGTCCTAACATAATATATAACTTTGTGAAACTGTTATAAAATGAACCATTCTATTGATATTAATAATCTAAAATTGCATACAATGCAAAAAATACAGTTCATTTCTGTAGTTTTTAGCATAAAACAACTCGTTTCTTTTATTCGTTCAGTTTACAACAAAATTATCTTTAAAATAGCTAAACAAAATTCAACTAATAAAAAAATTTAAAAAAAAAATTATATTAAACCATATAAATGCTAAGTTCATTAATAACAATCTATTTTCAAAGGATAAAAGTAAACAAGCATTCAAGTGTCAGATGCATATATTGTCAATAAGAAATAGTTAATACTTATGTCTTTGATTACGTCATTAATATGAATTATACTACATCAGTCTATATGATGTTTGAAATATTACTGCAGACACAATAATTATGAGACTCGTATTCAAAAACCTTGTATCACCATTGTAAAATAACTACGTATGTGTTGATTTGTAGATCTGATTTATGCAGCATTCATTTTAATATGCATATAGTTCTAGTGCTTTTGACGGAGATTCATTAATATATATTTATTATAAATTAAATATATTACAGTTTCTTCAACAGTGTATCATTATAAATATAAAAAAAAGTTTATATTTTAAAATTAAAGCTTTAATTTTTTACCAGAAATACGATATTGTTAAAAGAATTCTTGCATCTGTAGAATAGAAAGCTTTTGATTTATTAATTTAAATCTTACATAACAAATTAATTATTAAATAATACTTATTTAATTTCACAGTATGCGAACAGAAGGTAAGTATTGGATGTGAGCATGTAACCACAGCCATTTCAATTTAACTATAGTAATATCAATTAAACTGCATCATCCTAACGCTTATCATGTGTACACACATGCAGTTTGAAGTGTCACTACAGACACGATAGTTATGACAAACGTATTCGAAAATCTTTCATCACTATTGTAAAATAACTACGTTTGAGTTGTTTTGTAGACCTGATTTATGTAGTATTTCATTTTCATATCTATATAATTCCAGTGCTTTTGACGGGGATTCATTAGTGTTTATTTATCACAAATCAAGTATATTACCGTTTGTTTATCAGTGAAGCTCATTTTTCAGTCATGACAAACAGAAAATATATTTTTATTTCTAAATTCAATACTTAATTTTATTCAAAATATTACCTACTAATGATAAAATATTTGTGGCATATATAGTGTAAAAAGATTTTTATTGGTATTTTTAAAATATTCAGAGAATATTAATTATTTGTTAAAAATCATTTAAATTCAAATTGTATTGTATTGAAGATCAAAAGTTTATTTAACCATACAAATGCAGCAATTTCAATGTAACATTGTCAAGAAATTTCATTAACTTTCTTTTGGGATGTGCCAATCCCAAAAATCTCAAATGTACATTTTAATATTTAAAAAAATAGTTACACATATTAATGCTTTAGTAATTTTCATTCAATGTTTACCAACTTTGATTTTCATTTTAAATTTCTGCGTCAGTCAATTAAACGGAGTAAAAATGAATTTCCGTCTCTGCACGAGCCAATGGACAATAGAATGATAGGCAGAAATTTTCAAATTCAGGGAGGACCTACTTGCCATACCCAAAAATAATCATAAACAAAAAAAATTAGTTGAGTTCTAAGCATAACTTCACACATTTTTTTATGGTAAAGTAATAAAAATATTACAGACATCGTGATTATTGCTCCCCCTTACGGAGGATTTTTTTTCAAATCTAGGTAAGACCAACTAGCTACAGCTATAAACTTTCAAAAACATTTGGTAAGATACTATATATAACTTCATATAGTGTTAGTCGGTACAACACTGAAAAGGACACAAAAATCGCTATTGCAGCGCTCTCTTCTGGACGAACATTTAAAAAATGTAGGAAGACCTGCTTGCCACAGCCAAAAACATTCAGAGAAAATAGTTTAATTCTACGGATACCTTCATACATTTTTGGTGGTAGAATGGTAACATACGGACACGCAATTAGACAGTCAGACACACGTACAGACAGACATTTCATAAAAACATGTTTTTTGGAATCTCTGATCCCTAAAACGTGTAAATCCGTCAAAAACTGAATCCGACGAAAAACGCCGATTACAATACTGTCTTCTATTGAAGATAGAATTAAGTAAAAATATAATATAGTATTTAATGATGAAAAAGTGATAACAAGAAATTTTCAACATTTTTAGTAAAATATTTCAAAATACTTTCAACTTTTTGAAAATTCTTTTATTCAAATTAAACAGTCATAATGATTTAATCTTAGAAAACACTATAAAAATGGATTTTTAATTATTTTTTCGATTTTGCTTTTAAATATTCCATTCTATACAAAAATTTAATCTTAAAATATTAAATACCCTATTTAAAGTATCACCAAAGAACTATTGTATTGACATCAATAATCTAAAATTGCATAAATTACAGAAAATACTTTTCATTTCTGCAGTTATTAGTGTGTAATTCCATGCAATTTTCAAATTGTTTCATTAGTATTGTTCTTAGCACAACTATACAACAATCTTTTCTAACATTTTTTTTTTCAAACTATTTTTGTGATTTCCGTCAATATCGATGTTATTTTCAATTACTCCTATGCGTACGCGTACCCGAAGTTAGGAACTGCTGGTGTAAACTAATAAAAAAGACATATTCTTAATAAGGCAAGTTTAGAAACTCAAATCATGATATATAAAATATCATTAATTCTGCAAAGTATAAAATTCTGTCTTTTCTTTTTTTTCTCTTTCTCTTTTTCTTAACTATAACAGTTTAAGCATATATCATGAAACTCAGATAACGGGATTCAATAGTAGAAATGTGGAATGTAAAATACGTTAAAAGATACATAAAACTCTATTCATTTTATTGAAAGTTCCGCTATCAATAGATGCGGAAACATGAATCAACTTCAAAGATAATCCTGTGTAATAGCTCGCATTTCATCTGCATATTTCTGTAATTCTCTTTATCTGTTTAAAACGTTATTAATATAGTTTCAATATATTTTACCGAGCTTAAACATAAGCCATTTCCAATTAGTTAAAGTATTACTTTGCATTAAGCTTAAATGCTTAAATCACAGGTTAAATCACCTTTTAATTGATAATCATATAGTTTGAAAAATGTAAAAGTATTTAATGATACATATGTAAGCAAAAGAAATATATTGTATATATTGTACAGTTTATTTTTAATCTCCTGCGTGTAAATAACGCAATAAATATTAAGGAAAATGTGTATGTAATCTGAGATATAAAGTAGTATTTACTTAATATTTCGAAATAAATTTACATAATGCGATAATATATACATTATTATTTTTAAATAACCCATTCAAAATTAATCAAAAATAATATAAAATTATTTTGTTTAATAATTGAATTTTAATTTCCTGACATATAACTAAAAATGGTTTCTATTGTAACAAGAGTCAAAATGCGCTGTAATAAATTTATTAAGCCATTGCATAGCTTCTATCGCGGGCTTTGAGCGCAGCGACCGAAGCTAGAAATTCCGTAACGAAAAAACCTAACACGTCCGTAACGAAAAAACCTAACACTTCGGCTAACGTCGTTTCATCTCGGCACATTTCAGCACGGTATCCTTCGGTAGACTTCGGCAGACATTGACGCGGTATTTTTTATGATATTAGGATATCAAGTCTCATACTCATGTTTCTTATGATCTAATTTTCATAGCTCGGCCAAATTTTGTTTGATAATTTATTATGTGACAGTGTTAATTTTTGGTGACAGGAGACCCCCCGCCGTGAGGGTCGAAAAATTTGAAATGCTTATAACTCGCGATCTAATTTTCGTAGCGCAGCCAAATTTTGTTTGGTAATTTATTATGAGATTGCGTTAATTTTTGGTGACAGGAGACCACCACGGTGAGGTTCGAAAAATTTAAAATGCTTATAACTCGCTATCTAATTCTGGTAGCTTTTCAAAATATTCTTGGTAATTTATTATGAGACAGTGTTAATTTTTGGTGACAGGAGACCCCCCACGGTGATGGTCGAAAATTTTAAAATGCATATAACTCGCGATCTAATTTTCGTAGTACGGCCAAATTTTGTTTGGTAATTTATTATGAGACAGCGTTAATTTTTGGTGACAGGAGACTCCCTACGGTGAGGGTCGAAAAATTTAAAATGCTTAAAACTCGCGATCTACTTTTCGTAGCGCGGCCAAATTTTGTTTGGTAATTTATTATGAGACAGTGTTAATTTTTGGTGACAGGAGACCCCCCCCCCAACGTGAGGGTCGAAAAATTTAAAATGCTTATAACTCGCGATCTAATTTTCGTAGCGCGACCAAATTTTGTTTGGTAATTTATTAAGCTTTTGCATAGCTTTTATCGCGGGCTTTGAGCGCGGCGATTGAATTTAGAAATTCCGTAAAGAGAAAAAATCCTAACACTCCGGCTAACGACGTTTCAGTTCGGCACACTTCGGCACGGTATCCTTCGATAGACTTCGGCAGATACTAACGCGGTATTTGTGCATAAGTTGATAAAAAATTCTATGCAATAGCTTTACCGCGGCAGTCCCCGAGTGCCACACACATTTTTTTTAATTTCAAGTAACATGTTTTAAATGTAAGTCATATGTGCTTTCGACAAAACAGGGTTTGTAATATGCTTTAGTTAAAATGTCCTGATTGGTAATATTTGGATAATACATAGTACACATCCACATGTATTGAACTCTAAAATTGTCCCATAATGAGACATCATTTTCACTTTAAAATAAAACTTTGCGTGAAAATCTGAACAAAATTCTTTTTAATCAAAACAATTCTCAAAAACTTTAGGAAAACTATGATATTCTAAACAAAATGTTTTTGTTTATTTATAAGGCTTTGGCTGTATTATATTTTTTCTTTTTTTTAAATTGTATTTAACTTGTATACTTTTTTAATTTTTTAATTTGTATTCATTTAACATTAATGTATATGTATCCGCACTGCCTTAACACATGCGCAGCCGCTTACGCGAAAGCTCGTGATATGGCGCCTACGTTAAGGGGCCACTTACGCGCCAGCGCGCGATGTGGGGTGATGCCCAATAGCCAATCACGTGCTGGCGCGGAAAAACTTTCACTGATTCTTTGTTATAAAAATTATATCGGTTTTTGGGAAAAACCCACTTCTACAGTGCGGCATTAACTATCATCATACCTTCGCGTAAGCGGCAGCGAACTTGTTAAGAAATAAGGCAGCATTTGCAAGCTATTTTATTCTTTTATTTAAAATATACGTACGCCACTCTGTCTACGGTGCCGGACCAATCTTTTTTCACCTCGTGGACTTACTGTTTCGATACCTCGCGGTTGGCTGTCCACGAGTGGGGTAGTTCTTTAAATTTCTATATTAAAATCTGATTGCAGATTTCTGGAACAGCATTTGGTGACAGCGTTTTTGTACGGCATTTTCCATTTCCGTGGCTTCCGCGATTTTAATTACCACATTCCAATGTTTCTTTGATTCTGAGGATATCTCAAATCCATATTGGATAAATGAAAGACATAAATCTTGCTCGAATTAAAAGACTATCAAATGTGAGATAATTAATATTCTTCATGATTCGTTGTGTTTAGCTATCAAGTCCACATTTTGTCTTTTGCAATGTGTAAGTATGTAAATGAAATCAAGCTTTTTCTCTAATCTAGGATTGTTGTTTATGCCTGTATCATAAAAAAATTTCTTTCGTAAGCCCCAAACCTTCCTTTCCGTTTTTAGAGTAGTTTTTTTTTTTTGTGATAGATAACGCTTCCGCTATTTGTGATACACATATAGTTTCAAAGCATATTAAAGTTTTTGCATACATTGAGAATTTTGCAGCTGACAAAATGAGCTATTATTCGAAAAATTTAGTTTCTGTACCTATAATTCTAATCTTGAGAGACAGTTTGATGCCATTTACTAAACGCCGAGCTCATCCGTCTGAATACACTGATAAACAAATTTTGACGAATTTTCTGTTTCTCTATATACGTTGGGCGTTTTTTAAAGATTTCAAGCACCTGAAAAAGAATTTGTTAGTAAAAATTTTCTATCACCCTCCAATTTTGAGAAATTTCATTCATACATTTCGGAGTATGCAGGCGTTCTAAAGGCATTTTAATTATATTATATTATTCTCTTACATGCGTTTTATTCACAATTTTTCTTTTTTCTTTATTACAACAATATATGATAAAGCAAGAGAGTAGAAACATACGTCCCCCTAATAGATTTTATGTTAGCGACCTTGAACAGTAGGTGCTAGTCGCCACCACAGTATTTGGGTTTAACGCAGTTTAAACTTATCTTTCGGGGCGAGTATACTCCTATTTATTTGTTCTGTAAGACTTTTTATTTAGATTTAGATTATAATTATCCTATTTTCCTCTATAATATGTGAAAAAATCCTCTAAAATATGTCTAGGGGTTGCGTTAAAAAACCCGACTCTTTTTGCTATGTATGCGGGAAGCTAACTTTATAAACGCATCGATGCATTTTCACGCCGCTAATAAAAACTGCCTATCTCATGTACTTTGGATGTAAAATAATGAACAAGATAAGAAATGGGCACTTCATTCTTGTTGTACGCGATGTTCTACAAATATCCGGGAGTGGATGAAAGGTAGAAGAAATAGTATGTCTTTTGCTATACCCATGGTATGGTATTAGCCGAAGCATAATATAACTGACTGCTACTTTCGTATTACAAAAACTAAAGGATTCTCTGGAAGAAGTAAACATAAAATTAAGTATCTGAACTTAGATTCAGCAATGCGACCAGATTTATTTAATGATGATTTACCAATACCGAAACTTACAGAAAATTTTACATATGACGATGCAGCAGTTGAAATTGAAATTGATGAAACTAAATCTCCCTATACATCTAATTTAAACTATTCTTCTGTCAGAAATGATTAACCGTACCTAATTACTCAAGGAGAATCAAATGATCTTGAGAGAGACTTAAATTTATCAAAAACCCCTCAGAATTACTTGTATTAAGATTGTAAGTTTGGAATCTCCTGAAAAACGATACAAAGATATTTATTTAACGAGATCGGCATAAGAAATATTCGACATTTTTTTTTTTTTTTAAGAAAAGATGATTTACGCTATTTTAATGATGTAAGTGGTTTAATTTCTGCTTTAACCTTCGGTTGGACGCGCCGTTGTAAAAAGTACAATATTCGCTTTCTTTTTTTCCTTTAAAACAAAATTCAAGCAGTAGTGGGTATTAATAACCGTTTATTTTAGTTTATTGGATCTCTTTAACCAGTTCCTGGAAGTTATTTGTATTTCAGATTGCGCAATTAGCTGCAGCTATCATTTTAATCTGTTAACAGTGCCTGCAATGCGCAAGGTTTATCTACGAACAGCCTTCAAAAAAGCAAACCTTATGGTTGATAGGGGAAGCGGCTAAGATAGATGAAATATAGGTCTAATTCTGTAAATCCGAAATTGCTTAATTATTGTTTAGTAATTCATTATTAATTTTTATTCTTTGTGATTGTAATAGCAAGTAGCTTTTTATACATCTTAACAAGTTGTATCATAAGTTCTAACATAAAATAATACATCCCAACATAAGTTATAACAAAAGAAGTATATCACGTAATGCTTTCAGAAATTGTGATCAGAGATAACTTATAAGACATTTGTAAGTAAATTATTTGTAAAATTAAAATAAACCAGCAATAATTGATTGTTCTTCGCCTGTTGTACAATTTACAACGAGCGCCCACTCATGTGATGAAAAATTGCACGCCCGGCGAAAGATTAAATTGTCAGTATAACTCGGAACAATGCCGATTGTTCATCGTTGGTTCGAAAACCAGCTTGAAGGCTGCACTTCTTCATAATGAAAATGCCCAGCCGTCTGTTCCAATAGCATATTCTTGCATAATGAAGGAGTCTTATGAAAATATGAAGATACTGCTTCATGATATCGATTACTCAAATCATGACTGGAATATGTGTGCTGATTTTAAAGTAAATTCTTACTGGTATGCAACAAGATTAAAGAAAATATTGCTTTTTCCTATGAAAGTCGCATAGAAGAGCAAAGCATAAGCATTGTATCAAAAAAGAGATGACAGAGCGCAAACAATATATTGCAAGCGAAAAAAAAATATCCAGAACGTGCCTCCAATCGATAAAAAGAAAATTATTCTTCCACCTTACGCATAAAGTTGGATTGATAAATGATATCGTTAAAACTATGAATAAAGAAGATCGTGGATTTCAATTTCTGCAAGAACAATTTTCATTGCTAAGCTATGCAAATTTAAGGAAGGTATTTCTGTTGGCCCACAAATTAGACACCTCATGAAGAACAAAAAATCTCATGGTACATTAAGTGATTTAGAAAAAGCAGCATGGATCGATTTTTAAAATGTTGTGACATATTTCTTAGGAAATCATCGATTTCCTAGCTATGAAAAATTAATGAAAGACATCTTAAAAAGTTACAAAGATTTGAGATGTTCATTGTCGTTGCAAATTCTTTTTTTTAGCATCACATCTAAACTTTTCCAATGAAAATATAGGAGCTATGAGCGACGAGCATGAGAGCGTTTCCACCAAGATATTTCTCTAAATAGTTGAATAAATACTATAAAACTCAGATTTTCAAGATTTTGATTTTTTTAACCCTTAAACTGGCGATGGGTATGGGGAAACAGTGCTTTTATCCCTGACTTATCTCGGGGCAGGCGGTGAAGTGGTTAAAAATCTGTGAGTGATGTAAAATTTTTAAATCTAAAATATAAAAATTACCACATACTTCGTTAGAAACAGAAACCTGGATTATCAGTGATATCTATTTCCGAAGTTTCATCTCTATCGAGTCAACAGACCGGCAGCAAGATTTCCTTATATTGTAATTTTTTATGACTAACTATTATGCCTATAATCTATATATATAAGGTGACTTGGGAAAACTCAAAAAATCTGCACAATTTCAAATAAAATACTGCATATTGTCATACAATATACTCCCTCTGTCCCAAATTAGTTGCTACATTTCCACATTTTGGTACTGATTATTGATACTGATGATTTTATGATTTGGTTTGAACATTTTTCAGAGAGCTAAGCTATCAGTCAACATCATCTACTTACCTAGCATTCCCGTCATCATTTCTTAAATCAGTATTAATTAAAAAATTCCGGGTTCGTTCGTTCTTTAGCCACGCTTCATTTTGTAAAGATTCTTTTAACAGTAATAACATAAAACTATCTTGAAGCTTATCAATGGTGAATTCACTTCCAAGCATTTTATTCCAACATTTCCGAAAACTATACATTTGTTTGAACATGCTGCAAACAAAATCGAATTCTGTCGAGTACTTTTTTTTTGTCTTGACATGGTTTAATGGCGGATTTAATACGCTACAAAACATTTTCCGTCTTGAAGATCCTGTTTTACATTGATTTACGAATTATAACAGCACATGATAATCTTCAGAGTCATTGTATTCGTTTTATTGTCTCTCCAAGGTTGGAAAAAATCCACTTTTTTTTTTTCTTTTTTTTTTTTTTTTTTTTTCAAACGGGACATTGTACTATGATGAACATCAAATTTAATCGCTGCAGCATTTATGGAACCATGGCTTGATTTTTTATTTTTCATATATCGCAGAAAAAATTGCAGTACAAGTACTATATTATTCATTTCCTTCTTCAGGGCATCTTCAAAATTTATATTTTTAATTGGGTTGAGTCATATTATCTCTTATTTCTATTACGTCACACACGAGGCAACATCGCTTTATACAATAGAGCGGAGGTTCCCAAAGTGTGCTCCGCGGAGCCCTTGGGGCTCCGCCTGAGCTTTCCAGGGGCTCCGCGGCGTTCCAGGAAAATAAATAAAACATGAAAGAAAATAGCATTTTGCAAGTGAAAGATTTTCTAAAGTACGTAGGATTTTTTGTGTTTCAGTGTGTGCCAAAATATAAATACATATCTATAACTAAGTTGAATACTACAATAATACAAATCGAAATATAAATATTTGCATCATCTATGTATCTATTTTCTGTATAATAGTTTTGGTTTGAATTGCTTTATTTTATATTTCTGCATTTAATGTGTTTTAGAAATTCGATTTAAAATAAGCCACAAGAAATAGTTGCTTTAATCTGTTTATTTTATTTTTATAATTTTTTAGATATTTAAACTTTCTTTGCTGTTTTACATAACTATACTTAATTTTATAAGCAACGAACGTATACTGTCGAAAAGGCATTTTTTTAGCATCATGTATCATTTTACAATCCTTTCTTTAAAATTTTCTTTTAATTGGTCTCTGCCACATTTTCCAATCAGAAATAAGTCTGTAGCAAAAAAATATGTACGCGCCAACTTAAACACTAAAATGATGATTTGCTTCTAAATATATATTTTTTAAATCCCTGATGGCTTGGCCTATAGGCGAAGGTAGATTTCGACGAGTGCTCATTTCCATAACAAAAAATAAAATATGATTGGAGATAAACCCAGTTTCACAACTTTATTTGTCCGCTTTTGAACAATTTTTAATTTCACTTTTCTGTAAGAAGTGGTTTTATCAGAATCATTTAAGAAAAATTCGGCTCAAATGCCCATTTTCACAACATATTTTGAAATATATTCTGATTTTATTAAAAAATCGACCAATATGGTATATTTTGTAATTCCTAAATAACAAAAAACTGTCAAGTGAATGCGTCTGAGAGTAAAATTGAATATAAAAATGAGTCATAAAATAAACAATTTGTTATTTGAATACATCCCTAATCCTTTAATCATGATCGCTTAGGGAAATTTTGCGCGAAGTGCCCACTTTGACAGCTTTTTTTAAAAAATATATTCAGCTTTTATCAGCAGACTGACAAATATGGCACATTATACAGTTCCTAAATAAAAAAAACCTATTACCTTGATGCGTTTGAGAGTAAAATTGAATTTAAAAAGGAGTAAAAAAACACAGTTTGTATACCTCAATTTTTCAATCACGATCGCTTCTGCAAATTTTGTGAGAAGTGCCTGCTTTGGCAGCTTTTAAAAAAATACATTCTGCCTTTATCAAAAAACTGGCCTATACGTCACACACATTATATAGTTCCTAAATAACAGGACCTGTAAATTGGATGTGCTTGAGAACAAAAATGGATTTAAAATTGAGTCAGAAAAAAAAGCAATTTGTTATTTGAATACGTCCTCAATTTTTCAATCACGATGACTTAGGGAAATTCTCTTTCAAAATACACTTTTTGGCAGAATTTTTTGAAATATATCCTGCCTTTATCGAAAAACTCGAAAAACTGGCCAATACGTCATATTATATAGTTCCTAAATAAGAGGATCTGCCATTTGGATGCGTTTAAAATCAGAAGTGAATTTAAAAGTGAGTCAGAATATAAGCAGTTTGGATTTGAGGTTTTTCTCCAACTCCTATTTTTGTTTAATTTATTTTTGCCATAAGAGTCAATCATATAATAATATAAAAAGTTCAAATATAAAAAAAATCTTGTCAATATAAAAGTTGTAGATATTATTGAGTAGATGTAAAATAAATTTAATCGTATTTGATAACTTAAGAATTGGCGAAATTATAGATTTGTTTTCTTTTTCCACCTTTCCCCTTTTTCTTTTCGTTTAAAATTTTTTTCATCTATAAAAATTGGTCCCATCAAAAACTTGTAATTACAAAAGTTTTAGATAATTTTTAAAGCATTTATAAAAAATTTAGTTGGATTTGATATCTTGAGAATTGAGGAAGTTATGATTTTTTTCTCCCAAAAACCATCTTTTTTTATCACCTCTTGAGCCCATTTTTAATTTTATAAAATATCTGTCATGCATAAACTTTTTGCCCATTTCTTAGAAGTATAAACTTTAAACTGATTCGATATCTATTTTAACTAAGAAGTTATGGCTTTTTTTTTTTTTTTTTTTTTTTTTGGTTTTCACAAAAACCCTCTGTATTTCCAACCACTTGATATTATGTATCAGTTTTGGAGGAGATTGGAGCAGAATTATAAAAGTTATCGTGCCTAGAAGAAAGTGATATATGTATATATACTTTTTTACTGATGGTAGGTTTTGAGGTCTAGAGGTCATAATCGGCTTAGATTGCAAAAAAATTTCAGCCATTCCAACATAGGAGAGACCGCAATAGGTAGAACTTAATACGAAATCTACCTAAAACTGGTTCAAAAAAATGAAACTGAGAGGCGATTCACCTCCGTTGCATGTTTAGAAGTAGTAGAAACTTAAAGAAGAATGAAAAAACTTTCCATAATAGCATGATTCTATTACGGATTGGCGGGACTAGAGAAAATGTGTTTCATAATTACTCATGGGTAACTGGAACTATGCATTTTTTTTAGCGAGTAGCCTATTGGAATTATACAGAAGCATCTCTCTGCAAACGAAAACTATACAACTTACCTTTTTTCTGTGTGTGCATGTAATTTTCGCCACCCAATGCAATGCATAAACCAAACGTGATGGTTTCCATTTTGATCTTTAATTCCGAGTTCATACTGGAAATCCCAAAAGAATATTTTTTATTTTGAAAATGGAAGTCATTAACCTCTTAACCATATTGCTTGAACACCGCTCTTGTAAAAAAGAGTTTGTTTTCCTCTTTGCTAAAAGGTTTCAGAAATCGCAAATTTTTAACTATAATTTTTGTTGCATTTGAAGGAACTATCTCGATTATAGATATTTTAATACAGAAAAAAAGATGGTTTTGATCATTATTTTTATTTTTTTTTTGTATCCTGTAATAGTAATATTAAATAAAACTGTTAAAGGGTTATATAATAGGAAATTTGATTTTTAAAATTTCTTGTATGAATTTAGAATTTCTGTATCAGGAAAGGACGAAACTGAGTACAGTACCTTGGTCCAATGTTGGAAATTACTGGTTCGGATTTTTATCTAGCAGTTTTGTCTCTGCTCCATAGGCATTTAAAAAAACAACAATTTATAAACCACAGAATATCGCTGGGTTCAGGGGCTCCGCCTTCGAAGTTCTTTCCAAAAAGTGCTCCTCGAGTCCAAAAGTTTGGGAACCGCTGCAATAGAGTGTTAGATTCATTTTAGTATAATTTTAGTGGTGTCGATCGACTTGTCGGTTGATTAATTATGACTCCACCTACTTGAAATATAGCAACTAATTTGGGGCAGAGGGGAGTAGGTGGAACTGGGGTACATTGATACATGGGGCACATTGATACACCCCCCTTTACAGCTCATAGGAGCATTGTAGGAAGTTTCAAAACAGCTCCAAAAGGTGATGCTAGTGTACACAACAACATACAGGAAGTCTTGGCATGTTTCAGTAGTTTGATAAAATGGGACGGGTGATTTATTGTTTTTGTAGGTCAAAAGTAAATTTGAGTTGTACAACTGAAATGGTATTATATAACTGTTACAGTATTTTTAACCGAAAAAAAAGACTCTCCCTCGCAAGTAAAACTACTCTTTATCAATTCCTTATTCTTTATTGTTAGGTAAATTATGAAGTGTTGGATTTGAGACTCATTTTATTTAAAATGGCTATATGGGGCACATTGATACAGTTTTGTTGAGACGCATTGATACAACCTAAAACCTTTTCTAGAGCATTTTTTCCTTACCTCTTATTATTTTCTTTTACCATACACTCCTTAATCGAACCATTTTACTGCCAAAAATTTCTAACATTAGTTTTTATTGAAGTGAAATATCTCTAATGTTTTATATTACAACATTTTATAGTATTTTTGCAAACAGAGGACATACGAATTTACCCAACATCTAGTGTTTGTAGAACTAACAAAAGAAAAGGACGGCAGCCTGGTAAATCTCGAATTTATATCGATTTTCCAGAAGAATAAGTATTTTCGAGATGTGAAATGTTAAGTAATAGAAACAAGCTGCAGAACAGCAAAGGATAATTATATTATAAACATAATTTTTAGTATAATTATCCTTTATTTTCTGTTTATATCCGATTTATAAACAGAAAACCTGGTAATATTTTCATCGTTCTTAAGAAAGAAGATGATGCGCTGTGGTTGAAGTGCCAGATAAGACAAAGTTACCACAGCCAACAATCAGACAAGAAACAGCCAGAACATCAAGTCATTATTCATTTAACTTTGATTGCTTTAATATTACTTACAAACTAATTGTGGTTGATTTGATTTTCTATAAATAAATATAAAATGATTTGCTACCTAATTTTATATGAAAATATGCTTTGGTTTTATTTTGCCTCAATTTTTCCCAAACGTATCAGAGTGCTCCATAAGGTGTATCAATCTGACCCGGGGATGGGGCACATTGCTACAAATGACTTTTTTTTTTTTTCTTAAATAACATGCAAAAATATGATACAAAACAACGATTGTACATTTTTATAACAGACTACACAAGTTTTTCTGACACCACATGCAAAAATAACTTGAAATTTCTACTTTTTAGACACAAAAAAATATAGAAAAAACTGTATCAATGTGCCCCAGTTCCCCCTATTTTGAAACTAAAATTAAATGTGAATCATACAAATATGTCCTATCTAATATTTAGATAAAAGCTATTTTCATGGTGAATTTTGACCCAATAAAGTGCTAGTTTCAACAAGACTCTTCAGTTTTTCTAGCTATTGTTGAAATTGAAATATAAATAAGATTTACTAGTAGTATATACTTGCGATAAACGTATAATCTACTTTTACATTTCATATAAACATTACGCATGATATAATCTCAAAAACATGCGTCATTTATACTCTGTCTTTTCAACATTACCTTTTGATGTTGAAATTATTCTGATAAATTTAGATACAATTTTCCTAATTCAATTAGCAAATTAAGATCATCAATCACAAATTGCATCGAAACTTAGAGAATGCAAATGATCAATTCTTTGTTAGATGATACAGATCCTTTAAATGCATTTTACATTGTACCGAATGTTTCTCAAGCAATTCTATTTCAGTGTTTTTATTATATGGATGCTATTTATTGACTTTAAAATATTCTTGCCATTTTATAAACTTATGGAGAAATTCCCTAGGACAGAAATTATTGCTTATTATTCCTTATAATTTACAGTGATATGCTAAACTAAAAAAAAGAAGTAACTGGCAATATACAGAATTTATCGATCTATCTATAGTTAATATGGTCCAAAATGCGCTAAAAAAGTTGACAGAAAAAGTATATAAACAAACATGTTAAATGCAAAAGTGTTTATATTATAGACAATTAAAAATCAGACATGCCTTACAATATTAAGTATGGGAGTTTTGCTTCAATATTTCTATTCAATAAAAAGAGTTTGTTAAAAACTTATTCAACTTCTTTAAAAATTTTATATCTGCATCGCATACATATTAGGATTTAATGAAACAAAGTTACACATATTTCTCATAAAGTCTCGAACTTTTGGCGATGAAATTAACACCAGTCATCCATATTGATCCACAGGATACAAAAACGGTATTGTATCAAAATCCGCTGCAAACTGTTTTCTTATCCTGCGGAAATACGGGTGTAAGTTTATTAAAAAATGACAAAATGATATCTATAAATAATGATACTGTTAATATTTCCTTTTCCTTTTCTTAAGCTTTTACATATAAAACGTTAATTGAAAGATGATTCAAAATATTTCCAGCTATAAATAAAAAACAGGGATTAGAAAATTGTATATTTTATCTTTAAATCATTTCGGGTTTATGTGCTAACATCAAATGAGAAAAAAAAGGCTAAAGAAAGCTATGTTGGAATTATTATTTTTATACATGAAGTAAAAAGAAAGAAAAAGATATGGGGTGGGCTGGGGTGATACCAAACATGTAACCCTAAAATCTGCTACATTAGACCCTAACACAAATACATGCTTTCGCAAAAAAGGAAGAAACTTTTACGTATACTATTTATACTTCTAATACAACGAAATGCTACTTTAAAATGCTTAAATATAAGTAGGTCATTTTCATTTAGAGAAAAAAAACGCGGATGGTGTCTGAGAATACGGTCCTGTTGTGTTTGTGCTGAATGAAAGGATTTAAGTTTGAGTGATAACATGCTTCATATTGCAAATCACATTTAAGGCATACTACACCTCTATCTGTATCCTTTCTTCAATAATTTCTGTAAATGGATTTTATTTCAATGATTAAAATGGCAGACGATTTTTTTGTTTTATGTCATAAATTGAAATCTAAAGATCGAATAAGAAAAAAGTAGTTTTTGTTTTTTCAGATATTTTTGAAAAACATTATTTAATGATATTGTCTTCACGATTGATTGAAACAAAAGTTTGTTTTAATTTTAATTTTACTATGACAGAAGAAAAGGAAATTTAATAATCTCAATCGTTATCGATTTTCTATCTTTTTTACAAAAATGGTATAATTTTGTTGCCATCATTAGAGAAAATTAATTCAAATTAAAAAAAAATAATAATGTCTTGAAAACTAATTCAAATTTTAAAATTCTAATATTAGTTTTGAGATCTGCGGATCATTACGGATATAATGGCTATAAAACAAAAACAGTCGTTTAATCAGTCTTTTCATAAATTCATTTCATATATTCGTTTCATTATGATTTTTAAACATAAGGTACATATCTTTATGAATTTTTTGACAGATTCAACAAACGGTTGAATAACAATAAAGTTGGAAAAAATTGATTTACGATACTTGATTATTAAATTACATTTATTAGCTAGCAGTACAGATATAAGAGAAATTGCAATTCCATATATGACTAATTTAAAATTAATAAAAATGGTATTTAGTGAATTACCTTCAATATAAGCCGGGTGTCATACATTGCGGTGGTTAACATTTGCATTTTTACATAGACTATACGATCATGAATATTTATTTGATTCTAAAATACTGATATTATAATTGTAATCTCCATACGCATTTGCATTTTAACTTAGATCAAAATTTATATATTTTTAAACTCCTTTAAAACAAATAAATTATATTTCAACTGCTGTACAACGAGAACAAATTTATTTAGCGAGAGCTTTATTTATATTTAAAATTACATTTTCCAAAACTTAAAATCTAGTTAAATACATAACATATTTACGGTAGTTATAACGCGATATGTTAAACATGATAATCCATTTTAATTAAAATCTCTATTTTAATTGGAAAGATTTCAAACTGTATTATGATTTTATAATTCCATTCGCTTTCAAAACAGAAACATGTAAGTGTACATAAAATATGAATTTTGCATCTGAGCAAAATGAAAATATGAGAGATAAATTTACACAAAGATATCAATAAAGAGAAATGTTTGCTTTGATTTTGTTGAACTTCACTGATAGCGGACAAATGTAAAAATGGTATTTTTTATCTTCCTTAAATTTATTACAATTATGAAATGCAATATTTGTGAATTTTATTTAAAAATACATACGAGCACACAAATTTGAAAATTTATATTGGTGGCAAATGAAAATATTCGTGTTGAATTTATAGAATAACATACATACAAGACCAATTCTATAGATAAATGGAATGGACTCACCCCCCCCCCCACAGAATGAAGTTTTTATCCCTGCGGCCCTAAGTCGTGTCCTCGTTCCTTTTGACAGCTATAAAACTTTTCTGTTAAGTGTGTAATTCACTCTTGTTGCTTATTGTTCATATAAAACAGTATAAATACACGGTGTTTTTTTAACTGGCGCTATTTAGAGCTCTCTCTAATTCTAAATTCAATAAGCGGAACTGCTTTAAAATTTATAAGGGATTAAAGAAACAAAGAGGAAAAAAGATTCAAAGGAAAAAAAACGTTCCAGTCACAAGTAAGGGCTTTTCTATGTGACATATTATGCTCGTCCGTCGAAAATGTTGTACAAAGAATGCAAGGTGTGGTACAAGAGAACGGTGTTCACATTGAATATGTAGTCAAATTCCTCGTCGGAAAAGTAAATATGTTGATTAAAACATGGCATTTTATCCAAATTATTAATTTTGTCTGTTTATGATGTTTTCTTTCCGTCTACCGTTCCAAATTTCCCACTATTGGCAGTGAGTGGAACTATTATTTATTTATTTATTTATCGTTGGAATCTTTTTTCGCACGGTTTTATTAGTCCATTTATAAAATTTTATGTTATTCCAGTTACAAGAACGAGCTACTGGCGGTTCTAAATAGTATATGTTCAAAAAAACACCCTGTATATCACAACATTTTATTAAAAAATGTAAAAAAAAATAAATAAAATAAATAAAATAAAAATGAACAATTTTAAATTATCTTCTTCATCATAATATGTATTTAAAACACAATTCATTACATCTCATCTAGATCAAATTTTTATACGTAATATGCGATGGAAGTATATTATATAAATATATTTAATTGTCATGAGTGTTCATATCTTTCATATGCAATTTACATTCTATAGAATTCATTCAATTATTCTCATGAATAAAATCTTAGTAAAACTTGAAAGTTTTATGACTAATGATTATTTTTCAGTAATGAAGACTTCATTAAAATATATGTTTCAATGGATTTTAAGATATGCATAACTTGTTACATGATTTCTTGCTATTATTTGTCTCTTGATAGAATTGCCATGTATTATGTGTCAGCATCATAAGCAACATTAATCAAAACAGCGAGTATGAATGCATGGTGAAATATCTCGAACAAATGGAATAATTGATAATATATAAATGGTGTTTGCATAAGAATGGATAATAATTTTAATTTATCTTTGTAAAATATATTGAAGTTATATTATACGATCGTTATTTTATACATTTCATATGATTAAGTTTAAAATGTTTACCTGTTGAATATTTTCATGTATGGAAATAAATATATATCATCGCGATATCTGTTTTAAATTAAATATCAGAAATATTTCGATTGCCGTGCGAGAAGGGGCAGCCAGATTGAATGGAATATTTTTAATTACATATTTCATTATAATAGTATTGAGGAATCTGTAACATTTATAATCAAATATTAACCCAGTTCATCAATAATCCATATTAATCACAATACATATTTTTTTTTTTACTTAAAAAGAATAAATAATTTATGTATGGAATTTAAATTATATTTGGTATGGATTGTATTCTTTATGTGTAACTAGCAGGCATCGCCCGCTACGCTGGTCTTCCTTTCCAGATGAATCTTTGATTTTTTATAGTAGGTTTTGTTATAGAACGACACAGTCCTATGCAATTTACAAAAACTGTCATTCAAAATTTGTCTAACTAATAATGTATGTCTCATCAAAATCCCTCTATTAATAATTTTTATAAAGGCAGATCTTTCATAATCGGGTTTACGTGATTATAGAAATTTATTTTAAAATATCTTACTAACTCTATAATTCAGCATTGTATAGCAATATTCAATATAATAAAACAACCCCTGGAAAAATATTTAACTTATAATGCAAGTTCCTTCAAAATACGTGTAGTAGCTTTTTAAAAAATGAATAATATTCCACAAATAAGTTTTACTTATTACTGAACTTTCTCCCGTAATTCGATAAATAGGTAACATAAAACAATATGAAACAGGTTAAATGCTTCCAAAAAATTATTCCGTGAAAATACGTTGAGCAGAACTCAGGTTATCAACAACCGGAACGAAATATCAATTTGCATTTTATCTTGAAAGTAAAGGTAGACAGATGTAACATCATAATAATATTGATCATTAAAAATTTATGAAACAGAATGTTATTTTTAAATTTCTCTGCTCAATAAAGGCCGTAACTGAATCAGAATGACGTAAATTTAAAGAGGTTGCAATGCACGAATGTTGTGATTTACGATTATAGTTACAACAGAAGTAGGTTCATTTGTGCCAGAGCAATCACGCATAAATCAATTAGTTAGCATTGCATTCCGATTATAGAATTTTCTTCATCTTATTTTTTTAATTATTTTAATAAAAGTGCTATGTTGAAGGGCACAGAATGTCATATACGCACAAAATTGGCACAAACATTTTGGAAGTCAATTTGGCAGAACACCTGTTTTCTAATACCAGTTACATACATATTTTAAAAAGGGAATAAGCACAATAAATTAAAAAAGTTCAATTAAAAACTGTAGCACAAAACAATTTATATAAAATTTAAAAAAGAAAAAAGTAAATAAACAAATTATTAATAATTAAACCACAACATCCGTGTTATCATATCTAGCAAAATAATGACACTTTGGTGCAAATTAAGAACTCTGATGCATATATGACACTGGCGTCAGAAGACATTTCGCGCCAATGTAGTGCATATAATACATCATTGCCACTTCAAGCTATATACCAGTAGATTTCAAGCAATTTTATTGTGTATTTTCTTCGCCGCTGCTATAAATGACTTTATACCTGCTCCAAAGTTATATCACTCCATTGTCTCCAAGCGTAAAAGTTTACGCCAAAATTCCATAGTTTCGAGCATATTTTATTAAACAAAGAACATACAGAAAGTAAAAAAACAAACAAATATTTACAATAAAATATTTTTTCAATATCTCCATCTAAACTGCAAGCATGAAAATGTAACTATCTCTTAGCCCTGCAGTAAACATAGACATTTTTGTATGTGGGGAAAATGTAAGTTATAACTCTATAAAAAAATATTTTTGATTCTAGAAATGGTAAATTCAACAGATTTGCATGCTTATGGTTAAATAATAATTAAAGAGAAAAAGCGTTTTCAATAAATAGAAGGTTACAATGTTTGAAATATAAATTATTTGGACGTTTGAGTTGAAATAAACAGCGATTAAGGGTGTATTTCAATCCAAACTGATTATTTTCTATTTTATTAATAATTTTTTTTTGCTCTCAAACGCATCAAATTTCTAATTTCTCTTTCTTAGTAACTGCATAATGTGCCGCATTTGTCAATTTTTTTATATAAATGCGAAAATATTTCAAAAAGGGCTGTCAAAGTTGGCGTTTTGAACCGAAATTTCTAAAGCAAGATATCTGGGAACGAAAAAAGTGTCATACTGAGAATAAAATTCTAATTAATTGAGCGAAAAATGAAATCACACGGCCTCTTATACATGTCTTGAACAGTCACCTCAAAAAGTTTTTAATTTCCTTAGTTCACCTCTTTGTTTTTATTTTAGAAATGAGTCTGAAAATGTCTTAGAAATTTTTGGGCTATTCAGGATGGAAAAATACTTTTTTCGAACACACCCTTAATATACATGTTGGCACAATGCTGGTATAGCAGAAAAATATGAAAATGTACCAAAAAAAATTATGTTCCAGATTACGCCAATTTTCTGTAAACTGGATTATGGATGACGTCGCGTCGGATCGATTTAATGCTCTATTTTCTATTTCATTATACGCCAAACCATGCCAACCAATTTACGCCAATCGTCGGTAGAATCGATTATTTAATTTTACCACCTTAATTAATACATGTGTTATAAACTAAAACTGTACTTTCAAATTTTGTTGATTTTATATTCAGTTGTTACAGCTAGACGTAAAACCGTACAGCTAGAAATTTCCCCGATGTAAATATATTCGTCATTGTGATGGTATTTTTGTTTGACGTGTGGAATTGTAGTATGATATTATTTAATATAGCAATATTTCTGACATAATAAACAGTTCACGCATCTGTCAATTTTGTAACCAGCATATTTTTTCATTATTCTTCGTATAGGTTGCTACAAAAATTGCAACGAAAAGTAATATTTTTTGTTAGCTAGTCCTATGTAATAAATTACCAAATGTTGTTTACATATTTGTCATTCCTTTTGTATTCAGTTCATTTGAAATCTTTCTCCCATTTCATTTAGAATACATACATGTAACATAGTTATCTTACATACATTTAAAATACACGACTTTCACACATTTCATTAAAAATGCAAAATAATAAGGAAAGAGTTCCATGTCCTCTTTTGATTGGCGCGATTCCAAAGAAATCCAAAATGACCATTTTATTATCCTAAATTTTTTAAGTTATCGGAAATATTTTATTTTTAATTTTTTATAAACATGTATTTTTATATTATAAACGTTAGATTTGTTTTCTATCAAATAAATAAATTAATAAAAGTAGATAAACAATTTATATTAAAATTAACAACAATAACTATATGAATGTATAATATAAGTATGAATAATCGTAAGTTCTCATATTTTTTAATTGCATATTTATTTAAATAAAATTACTAACATATTTTTCTCTTTGTTCATATTTTTTCCAATTAATATAGCAGTTATAATTATTTATTAAACAACAGCATAATATATCGTTTGCGTTGCTGAAAAGCTTCAAGAAATAACAACCTGTGCGGGAAAAAAAAATCTCAATTTGTTAAAAAGAAAAAAAAAGTTGTATCGTTATATTATGAATATGTCGCCAACCTATTCAGTGATGTAAGTAATTTTTATTAATGCATCCAGCAGTTCTTGAAATTAATCGTGACATACTTTAAAAATTCTGTTTAAAAAAAAAAATACGTTACTTATATTTTATTTATTTTTAAATTTAGATAATTTTTTTGTTACTCCGTAGCCAAATATTTAGAGAAAAAAAGTGATAAATTGCCAGATATTGATTCAATCAATTGACTCTGACAACGCATATTTAATTTAAGACGTATAAAAATTGGTTGGAGGAGTAGGCGGAAAACACGAAATTTCCATTTGTATTATATATATATATAAGTAGATTAATACAAGAAAAGTTTTAAGGTGCGAAAGCAAAAGAATAACATTTTAAAAAACAAAAATCTGTAGCTGAGTGAAATATAAAACAAGAAAGAAAAATATCATACATCATGCATAGATCCTGTAGTACTTTCTAACTCATTCGGTATATTTTACAAAATTTCAAATATTACGTATCATTTAAACATGTGGAATGTATAACAGATTTTAAAACCAAATTTTACCCGTTGCCATCTGAAATCAGAAAAATTCTCCGATTTTTTTGCAGCCCTGTATATGATATAGAGTTTTTTTTATCTCTTAACAACATGCATTCTAAAATTTAGTTCATTTAAGAGATATGTGTATTTCAGAAAATTTCCCTTCAGCAATTTTCTGTAATAAGGATAATGGTATGCGAATACTTTTGTGCAGCCCTATATGTGAAGTATATAATTCATATATAAAGTATGATATGCAAAAAACTAATTAAATTTAAAAGCGCATACTGAATTTTAAAGCATACTCTTCAGCAATTTTTATGCAAGGACTGTACTGTAAACGATTTCTTTTATTTGCCCCTGCAAATTAATAAAAATCCTATGAATGCTCTGTTTTAGTATAATTGTAGTGAAATTCAACGTTTTACATTATTTCTAATGCATTTGAAATAGCATAATTTTATTAAAATACTGTCCAAACATTTTTTTCCCATATGCCATAATGTAATCTAATTCTTTGAGTGTCGCTGTGAATGAATCATTAAAAATACATACTTCATATGTAATACGAAACACGTTTTGGTAATCTTAAGTAAGCTTTATTATTTCTTGTGTATCCAAATATATTTACGGGAGTTAGATCGTAGAGTGACGGCCAAATGGCCAGACGGTCAGACAAACCGAATGCATAAGCACATTTTGACTGCTGGAAAGTGCTAAAAAATAAAACAATAATGTTAAATAAAAACAGAGTATATTTCTATAATATATTTTTTTTTACATTACAACAATTTTTACAGTTAATTAAATAAAAGAATGGAATTAAAACGTTTAAATTTTAATAAGTTTTATAACTTTATAGATGCCCAAGAATTTATGGATGTAGAATTAAGTATTTTTCATTTTTGACGTTATACGTTTAATTATTTTAAAATATTCTACTGCATAAACTTAAAATACAAATACTTTCTGAAACTTAACATGAAAGGACAGCACACAAATGGAAAATCACGTGAAGCCTTAATTTGCAAGCTAACAGCATCTAACTTGAAAATTAAAATGCATTGAAGAAATTTTACCGCATAAAAATGTGCCAAACAAATTGCTTACAAGAAGGATGGTTATCCATACTATTTATGAATAGAAATTTCGCTTTTTAATGAATATTTATTCTATAATTGTCTAAAGCAAACGTTTCTATTCGAAAATATTGATATTGATACCCGCCATGCCATATGTGACGCACACACACACACACACACATGTATATATAAATAAATAAATATATTATAAAGAAGGACAGATTATAATGATGTTCATTATCACAAGTCCTAAACCTGATTTTAAAAATTGAATAGTGATTTAAAGATTTACAATATTTATCTTTATGTAACAAAATTAGTCTAGCAGGAAGATTATTTTTCTTCATTTTGGATTTTAACTCATTAAGCGACAACAGAGTCATGAATTAATCAATTTTTATTTTCAGCCATCATTCCAGTCAGTCCTATAAAAAGAAAAAAATAGTAAAGTTAAATATAAATATAAATACAAATATAAATATACATATGAGACACATTTTTCAATAGCAAACATTTAAATGAAAGCTGTAAACTCTGCTTAGACGATTAAATGTATAGTTAAGTCCAGTTCCTGCACTGTAAAAATGTAATAATAATAAAAAAAAATAAAAAATCGCTAAATATACGGCAAAATCTGCTGGCAGCATTGTTCCCAGTAGTTTAGCCTTAAAAATTGCAGTAAAATTAGATGTAATAAAAAATTACATCTAATTGTACTGCAATTTTTACGACAAAAACTGTTGGCAACATTGTTGCCAGCAGTTTTTGCCGTAAATTTAACATTTTTTTTTTTTTTTTTTTTTTTTTTTTTTACAGCATGTAACATTGTTCTTATATTTGATACACGTGCCTACTTAATATGCAACTTTTACTCATTCAATAGAAACATGTCTTAACGGGGTTCGACTGTGTTATAAAGACTCTAATTATTTTTTATACAATCAGTTGTTTTAAAGTTTATTTTTATGGCTGATTAAGATGTCCTTGATACTCACATTTTTGTAACAGGTTGACATACCAGAGTATTCGCCATTTGGTCCAGTTAGGATTTTACCTACGGTATCAGAATTGACGTTTCAGAAATATCACTGTGACTATTTACGGGTATGCATTTATTTCTGAATAAATATATTCATGTGTTACCTTGTGCATGCATTTTTGTATGCAATATATCTGCATTTATATTACGATGCGTGCATTCATTTATGTATATATGTATTTCAATATGCCTCATTATTTAGATTTTGCGTCTGATATCGTGCTATTTATTGCTAAATATTTTTATCTTTAACTAAAACTGCTATTTATAATAAATATTTCTAATGTTTACCAACTATATAGTGATGAATAGTATTAAAAAATGCTCTGACGAGCACAAAAAAAGGTTAATATGTTTTTAAGTATGAAAAAGGGTTTGACAAGTGCTTCTGTTAATTATTGAGCATGAGGAAGGACAAGGGATCCCTTCTTAGCTACAACTCACTTCAATGCCAACTTTAAAAAAAAATATTTGCGCTTTTTCCGTGAAAACAAATCAGTCGCAGTTACTATGAAAATGGACAGTGTAAAGACATAACCAGTAAAGATGCAGCTTAATTAGACATAAATGTAAGGGAAGACGACATAGTGCCAAAAACCTAGTTCCTGCAGGTATCACATTCATGCACTGCCACCAAGCATACCCTAAGTGTATAATTGCACAGAAAATTTATTTGTAGTATAGTGCAGAGTGAACAGTGCAGTTAACATCAGGGATGTAGTGCAGGTTATACGCCGTATACCTTCTGGACTTTTTAATAGAACACCATATACACTGTTTCTCAAGAAAGCTTATAGTATACACATTCTAGGATATCCCTCTGCTTAGAGCGTATATCCTATCTTATTTTTACGACTACACCCCTGGTTAACATCTAAAGCACGGTGGAAAGTTCTACTAAAGAACCGCAAATTTCTTTCATATGGAAAAAGCGCAAATATGATTTTTTAAAAGTTGGCATTGAAGTGAGTTGTAGCCAAACAGGGATTCCTTGTCCTTCCTCATGTTCAATAATTAACGGAAGCACTTGTCAAATCCTTTTTCATACTTAAAAACATATTAACCTTTTTTGTGCTCCTCAGAGCATTTTTTAATACTAGTCATTTAATTTTTTGATAAAAATCTGGAGATTTTCTAATATCGTAAAAAGAAAAATAATTGCTGCTGTCAAAATTTATAAAATGATAACAACAGCATAAAACTTTGATGTATCAGAATAATTAAAAAAGTCATTGCATTGCCATATAAAATGCATGATATGAAAAATAAACCATGGATTCGAACAAAAAAAATACAGAACTTTATTAAAAGAATTAAAAGTCATACCAATTAAATACATTCAAGGTAATTTCCCGATTGAAACATTCACAACTAGAAAAATTCTAGAAATTGAATACCAATTAACATAAAAATATTCCCGAAAGAATAATAATTTAACACAAAAGCATTTCTAAACAAAACGAACTTACATCCAACGGGATTTGAACTCTCTACCCGCTGCTGAGCAGCCAAATGCCTTACCTCGAGAGTCCTAGTTTAACACCAGAGATGCTGCAAATTTTGCTATAGTACCTATATAAATACCAGTATAAGTCTTGTGCTGTCATCAACAGCTCCGATCTGATTGTTTTATTTTTTATATGCCTGGCGGCTATTTTCCTACTTTTATTTTAGCTACCCGAAACAATCGCCAAATAGGTTTCCTTCGCCATAATTTCATTTTAAATATAAAGCTGTCAATAGCTTTATTTAAAATACATGACTTTCATTAAGGGTGTTCTTAACTGCTTCGCTCAACAAGCGAAAAACATTCTGACACATTTACAAATTCATTTTTTAACAGAAAGTTATAAAACTGGAATGACTGACTATGGAAGCGACTTTCAATGAAACTTATTTCTCCATTTTATGATAATTAAATTACCTATCCAGTTCTAAGCTATTTCGATGACGTAATCACCCTTTTTCCTCCTTCTTTTCGACCGGTTTTTCTGCCTACGTTGGGAAATGTGCTCAAAAGTGTCAAATTTGAAGGCTTGTTAAGAAAAATCTATTGTGTTTTTTTAAAAAAAAGAAAATTGAGTGCAACTAGACAGTATCTGAATAACAATCCCTGCTATTTTCATGCATTTTCGAACAAAAATAAATTAAAGCATGTGTCACAAAGTGGCCTTTTTTGATTTAAGAACACCCTTAAGATTAATTAAGAGCAGATTAAAATTAATTGATCCATTAAAATTAATGGATTAAATAAATCACGTGCTTATTTTTTCATCCTATTTATGATCTATTTTAACACGCGAAATGAAATATTTTATTTATTTATTAAATTCTTATTCATTTAAATTATTAGCCGCCTCTGATGACCAGTTTTGTCTCCCTTAAATTTATGCTAAGCTTTGCAATATTTTACTTTTATCTATAATTTTATTTACTTGCGTAGCTTCACTGAGTCTGCAGATTCTAATAGAGAAATCAAAAAATCAATGCGATCAAGGCATCATTTAGAGGGAAAATTATATATTCTATTCTGGTTGGCGCGATTGGAGAAGTAATCAAAAAATAGTACCGAAAAACTGTTTTTCGTTTGTTAATTTAATGATAAAGTGCTTTGAAAAAGATATTAAACGAAACTCTCTGAGCGATCTGTGATCACACTTACCCACTTGTTTCAATTTTAAATTCAATCTGATGATTAATGGATTTTTATCTAAAATAAAATTCATATGATTTCTCCATTAAGCATACAAGGTAGAACCCGTCGAATTTCGACGAAAGAAAATGTTTAAAAAGAAACTGTTTTATTGATTTATAATAAACCTACAAAATTAGTTAATCTACCTAAAAAATAAACCTACAAAATTAGTTTAATCTTTTACAAAATTAGTAAAAGATTGCATTTTATATTGGTAAGTCTAACTCTTTAACAAACGATATTTAATGTCAAATTAACAAAATACTATTTCTATAAAACTCAGTTTTAGAAATTGTTAAAATTAAATTTTAATCGTACATGTAAGCAGTAAAAAATAATAAAGATCTGTTATCTTGATAAAGTTATCAATTTAGGTTCTTATGCTAGTATTCCAAAAAGAAAAAATTATTCAGCTTTTACTCAATCATAGATTTTCTTTTCCCGTGAAATCTAAATTCAGCATCATTTTCATCATAACAAAATTTACAAATGAACATTTCGTATCTGTATTCACCTTTTCAGAAAAAATTGGTATTTTAATTTGATCATTTTGATTCAAAACTTGAAGTCTCAATGCTAATAGCTGAAACAGATGTTAAACTGTTGATATTCTTTTACGTGTAAATCAAACTTTGTAAATGAAATCTAAATTCATCGTGTTTTATAACAGAAGATATTTAAATTTAAACTTTTTTTTCAATTTAATGAGGAAATGGCAACATAAAATACAGCAACCAATTTTTTTCCCTTTTTACCTTTTCTTTTAATAAAAATGGAGTACTCCTGTTGCCATAATTAGAAAAGCGGTATTAAAAACTTCTAAAAAATTAATATTTCAAAAACAAATTAAGATACAGCTTTCAAAAAAATTTCATTAAAAAGTACATTTTTTTCCATAGACGATGATGTAAAAATTTAAAATTTGCGATATTTAGAAGTATAAAAATTTGTAGTAGCAAAAACTGCAAAAACGAAATTGCATGGGAAAGTGTTGCCATTCGCAAAATGACGTATGCGTTACGCACAGATACGTTTCACCTTTATAATATAGATACGCGATATCTTACAAATATCTCTTTATGGCTTTATTTAATAAATTCTGGATTAAAATATGAAAATTTTAATTAGTATTCTTGGTACTTCTAGGTTATCCCGTCGACCAATTTCACCAAATTATACAAATCGCCAAACTAATAGCCAAATTATACATGTTGACATAATTTTTATTTTAAATAACGAAAAAACAAATAATTAGTAGAATATTAATAAAAACATTGAAGAAATTGGCGCCGGTTGGTTTTGATCTGAGGACCTCGTGAACAGGAAGCGAGTGCGTTAACCGTTGAGCAAAAGGCCAAGCCTGTTACTCGCAGGTAGTAACTCGCAGGTAGTAACTCGCTTTATACTGATCGAGATCGTTACAGAGTAAAAATCACTTAATGACATTTTAAAGACGTGAATCGCATTTAATGTCATTGAATGTGGCATTCACGATCATCCATTATTGGCATATAATATTATAGTTTAACGATAATTTTTTGGTCGACGAGATAACCTAGAAGTACCGTATTCTTTTGTCGGAAATCACCTGAATAAATCAAATTTTATATTTGGTACATCTCGACGTCATCATTAAAGTAATCCTTTTAATTTTTTTAAATCTAAATGACTTTTAATTTTTTTAAATCTAAATTCATTAATTTTCTAAACTTATTTTTTTAATGGCAACATTTTTCCTTTTGAATAATTTGGCGAACAGTTTGTCGATTTCTATAAATGGGTGAAATTGGTCGACCTGATAATCAAGTAGCACCGTACGTAATGTAAATAAAATAGGTTTGCATTTATGGCACAGATGTCATATACGCACCACGTTGGCGATTTTTTTTCTGACGCTAATGTCATATGCGCAGCGGAGTATTTAACTGAATCCAGAGTGCCGTTATTTTGCTTGATATTTCAACCCGGATGTTGTTCTTTACTTATTAATAAATAATTTATTTTTATTTTTTTTAAATATATAAATTGTTTTGTTCTATAGTTATTATTAAACAAACCTTTTTTTATTTATTGTTATTACCTTTCAAATAATATATGTAACGGTTGGGTGCTCGTGCTGGGAGTTAAATGCAGACATGCTCAGGAATTAATTTAAAAAACACAGTTTATTAAAAACGATAAGGGCTCAAGGGGAGTGGAACAAGTCTAATTTTCATAACTGAGCAAACTCATACTCGAAGCTCCTGACTAGCTCAATCAGGGCACCTCAGATTACTTCTCACTATCCTTCGGCTAAGCTGCTAGATAAAATCTAACTAGACAGCCCGTGGCTGTATATATATCTTTATTTAACGTTGAGATTATCAACACAATTACTATCAAATCCTTATCACTGGCCAACTTCTCGAGTCAAATACCAAAACTCCTTAGCAATTCACTGGAGGCTGGATGCTACTTGATAATACTCCCTCTGGATCAATCAACGCCGCTAGACACACTCTGCTAAACACCAGCGGGAAGTCACCGCTAGAAACACACTTCGCTGGCTAATGTCGCTAGTGTGTTGTTCGCTAGTGTGTTTGTCGCTAGTGTGTTGTTTTCGCTGGCTAATGTCGCTAGTGCTCAGTCGGCCAACGCCGCCAGAGACACTCTGCTGGCTATCGCCAGAGACACTCACTACTAGCTGGCTAATGCAGCCAGAGACACTCCACACACACTCAAACTCCCAGCTTGTATATGCTGCAAACTGAGATACTTCAAATTTACATATTACTACTAACCGCGAGCCTAACTGCAGAATCCGAAAGAGACACACACACTCCAGAAAGTTAAAGTAAAAGAGAGGATAGATGTCGCTTTTACGCTTACACATTTTAAATTATTGACGTCACGATCTCAGAAATAATAGAATGCCTTTATGACAAAGGTCACTCCATCACAATCCCCCCTCGGATTCCACAGAGAAAAAGGGCTAGGCCAATGCATGCCCAGGACTTTTTCTTGTTATAAATTTCAAACCGTAAAAAAACAAAGTGATCGGTGAAATTTGGAACCAAAACATAACTTTTAAAATATTACACTTTAACCCATCATAACAAAAACCTCAGTTTGCCTCAAATATTCAGATATCCAATCCAATCATCCTTCTGTCTTAAAAATAGTCCCCGAAAAACTTTCAAAACTCCTAAAACTTTTAAAACTAATTACTTCCACTTTCAAAACAACCCACTCCACTGGGATTGCTAAAATTCATCAAAACACTAAACTTTCGAAATTTTCCTCAATACTGAAATACAGCTGTAACTTTACCAAAAATTTCTCCATAAAACTTTCCTAACATTAGAATTTGCATCAAGTCCAAAAAACCCAATGCGCAAAAAAATTTCCTCAAAATTCCGAACTTATCTAAAATTAAATTTACTTCATACTACAATAACTCTGCTGCTGCGTAATACCTACATATCCATCAGCACATGAATTAACTCCCAAAAATTCTTTAGAACTAGCTCCACTTTAACAATATTTGGGGTACATACGTACAGCTTCACATAGCTGTGCTTATGCAAAAATCTAAAATGTCAAATTTACAAAATGACTTAATCACATGAATCTTCATCTGTATAAACTAAAAGAAAAATAGCAGTATCAATATTTAACACAGGTATACTTCCCTGCAAGAAAATCACATTAACATTAAATTTTAATACAATACAATTTCATATTCAAATGCAACATAAAACTTCGCAACTTGCGGAAAACATTCCCAACTAAAGTACAAACGTAACGCATGAACCACGAACGATAGGAAGAAAATTAATTCATTAAATGTTAGTATAAGAGATAAAAACGCGTGTCAAGGACTTCTTGACCGCAAAACACGTGCACGCATGACTCGCGGCGCGTGTACAAAATAACCCAAATTACTATCTATACTTTCTGAAAATTAAACATACATTAACATACATTTTATAACGCATGAACAGTATAACAATATAATAACATTTTAACAACTAACATAACAATTTAACAATAGATCCAGAATTTTTAAAAAACAGTTAAGACCAAAATTTCAAACATACATAAAACTAACAATTTTGCAAACAAATTTTGAACACAATTAAGCACTAATCGTGAGTCCGTCAACAAATTCCAAAAATGGCCAAAAAGTCAAAACAGTCTCTCTGCTTTTTATTCCTTCACATTGCTACCACATATTTTCACTCTAATAGGAATTTAATAAAGAACATGATCACCCAATCATAGAGATGATTCGCTGCTAGCCGGCTTCATACTACAGGATGGCTTTCTCCTCTTATCCCAAAAACCTTGCACGAAGGATCTTTCGTCATCAGAACTGTATTGTGACGCCACAGTTGACCGTCGTGCCTGCAGCCTGGTCCTGAATGGATGCCGTGGGATACTTGTAGATTCCACTTGACGACTCTGCTCTGATCGGTTCGCTGGGGTCACTCCATGGCGAGATTCGAACTGCTGATGCCGGTACTCTGAATGTTGTCTCCTCTTTCTAGACGCACCCGAAGTTACTGAAGATCCTAGGCCACGTTTCTTTCCGGATCTATGCTGTGTCTTATTGGGCAAAATATCAGATTTTAAAGTTCTTTTAACAGTTTGACGAGTGTCCATATGAAGTTTTTTTCGAGGATTAATTACTGAAGACGTTGAACTATTGGATAATTTATGTTTGTGAGGTCTCTGTCTAATAAGTGGAGGAACGGGACAGTTTATTATTTTTTTCCTTTTATGGCATACTGAGTCTGATGTATTTGACACTGCTCTTTTATTTCTATTATCATACTTTGCTCTCGGTTTAATAGACTTTCCACTTTCAATAACAGTTTTTGGAGCTGTTTGACCAAATTATCTTTTTGCATATTGACGAAAAGAATTAGATGAAAAAGTTCTGGACTCGGGACACTCATTGGATCGGGAACTTTGCGAAACGCCGCTCGACACATGAGAACCTTCACAACCATTTTCTCTAAACTTATAAACTCGAACCTCATCCAGATTAACAGTCATTCTTTCACCATTGACATTAACAATCAAATTGTGTTTCCGAACTTCCAAAACTTCAAACGGACCCACAAACTTCGGACTAAACTTAGCTACTCTCTTTTGACGACTTGAACTTAACCAATGCTTTTCTACTAACACAAAATCTCCAACTTTCACTTCTAACTCCCTTCTACGCATATTATAATACTGTGCTTGCTTCTCTTGCGCTTTTCCCATCTGAACCTGAGCCTCCTTAACCAACCTCTCAATATCCTGGCACATAAACTGACTTTCCGCATCCGACACCATAACTAGTCTTTGAAATGGAGTAATGACTTTTCTACCCAAAAACAATTCAGCCTGCGTTTTCCCCGTCGACTCGTGAACTGCCGTACGAAGTGCGTACGCAAAATACTGAAGAAACTGGTCCCAATTCGAATGATGCGAACCAACATAAGAAGAAATCATTTGAATTAATGTACGATTTACACGTTCAGCCATATTAGACTGAGGACGATACGGAACAGTAAAAGAATGATCGATCTCCAGCTTCTCACACAGAGCCTTAAATATATCAGAAATAAAACAAGGGTCATGATCGCTAACTACCCTAATTGGTGCACCATATTTAGAAATATAACTATCGAAAAATGCATCGGCAGCTGCAGGTGCTGAAGCCTTCCTGAGGGGGACTAACTCTACCCATTTACTAAAATAATCAACTATAACTAGTACAAATCTATATCTTTTAGGATTAGACAATGGATAAGGACCGATTAAATCTACACCTACACATTCATTAGGAAAATTTACTTTAATAGGAATTAATTTGCCAGCTGGACATATATTTTTATAATTATAACGTTGGCATGTGCTACAGCTGGAGACATAAGCGCGTACTGCTTCCCGCATTTTAGGGAAGTAGCAGGATTCACAAATTCGAGCATAAGTTTTCCTGATTCCTAAGTGACCTGCTAATGGATTATCATGAAATTCTTTCAAGATGGCCTTACGAAGACTAGCCGGAATAAAAACTATTAATTCACCACGTGAATTTACAATTTTAGAATAAAAAAGAAGACCATCGATAAGCTTAGAAGATTGGGACCATTTCTCAAACATAGGCACATTTGCGCTTGGGACATTATCAGGATTTTCCAGGTAACGATATAAACTACCAAACTCTTCATCTTGTTTCTGCTCCCTTATTAACTTCTCTCGTGACCTTAACACCAACGAAGACAATGCACAACACTTAACTTCCTCCGTGACCTCTAAACCACCATGCGGGTTTGGAGACAAAGCGTCGGCTACCGCATTTTCCTTACCAGCCCTATGTTCTATAATCACATTATACTCTGCCAACTTCAAACACCATCTGACCATACGAGAAGACAAACCCTTTCCATTAGTTAACTTTGTAAAAGCTGAATGATCCGTAATGACTTTAACCGGTATATTAGTGAAAAAACAACGAAATTTATTCAAAGCCCAAATTACTGCAAGACACTCCCTTTCCGTAATCGAATAATTCCTTTCAGCTGCATTTAAAATTCTCGACACAAACGCTATAGATCAACCTTTCTGTGCTAACATAGCTCCAACCCCCACTGCACTCGCATCGCAATACACTTCAAACTGAGACGAATAATCGGGGTGAACCAAAACAGGAGGGGAAACTACTGTCTCTTTTAACAATTCAAACGATCTCTGATCCGCCGATGACCATACAAACTTCACCCTTTTCCTTTTTAAATTATACAATGGTTCACATAACTCTGAAAAACGTGGAATGAACTTGGCGAACCAAGCCACCATCCCTAAAAATGTCGCCACTTCCTTACTATTTTGGGGGGGATTCATTGACGTAATTGCCTAAATTTTCTCATTATCTATATTAATAACTTCACGCGTAATTTTAACTCCTAAATACTTTATCTCTTTTCTCAAAAATTTACATTTTTCCAACTTAACTGTTAACCCAGCATCTCTTAACAACGTAAACACTTCCCTCAATAATCTCAAATGCTCTTCAAAAGTAGCTGCCATTATAATTATATCGTCCAGGTAGACCAGTACACCCTTACCAAGCAAAGGTTTAAGGATATTATTCATGGCCTTCTGGAACGTTGCCGGTGCCCCCGATAAACCAAAACTCATTCTTTTAAAAGCGAAACAACCGTCCCGAGTAATAAACGCAGTTTTAGGTATGTCCTCCGGCTTCATTGCAATCTGAAAATAACCTGACGTAAGATCTAACGTTGACATATAATTCGTACTCGTTATATTAGCCAAAATGTCATCAATTACTGGAATAGGATACTGAGGGTATTGCGTTATCGCATTTAACTTTCTATAATCTACTGTAAATCAATATGCCTCTGGATTATCTAAACTTTTCACATTATTCTTACGACATAACACTACTGGCGATGCAAAAGGAGACTCAATTCGCATTATAATATCGTCCGCGAGCATTTTCTGAATATGATAATCAATTATACCTTGTTTAACTTTGTCATAACGATATGGTTTACTAGCAACAGGTGCTTTTAAACCAGTATCAATCTCATGCCACGCAACATGCGTTAAACCCGGTTTATCAGAAAAAACTTCTCCAAACTCATTCAAAAACTTATTAAATTCCTCCTTCTCGATTTCACTTAAACCCGACTCTCCCAAATCAACTGACACTGAAACAGGCTCTTTCTTACTCACATTCTCATCATTATTCACGATTAACGAATTTTAAAGAAATCCAGACTAATTCCTCTATCCTTCATATAATCCACACCAACTATACAATGCACTGTTAATCCATCTAACACACAAAACTCATAACACGTCTTAACCGAACGAATTTCAACTTCTAACTCTACTTAACCTTTATTATCACAAGCTACTCCCTGTGCCGACTTAACCACCAGACTTGATCTCTTCAACTTCTCATACGAAAATATTTCCGATAGCAATCAAAAGAAATGAACGAGTTATCTGCCCCTGTATCGAAGACACTCTTAACGACAATACCATCTAACACAATTAACACTTCAGGTAACTCAACCGGATTAATAGTAACTTTATTCAAACTCACAGAAAGCTTTTCCGATTTAACCTGTGACTGCATACCTTACGAAATACAGCCACCTACCAGTTTAACTGACCCGACCTCTTAACACATCTCCTTTGCATTGATCTACCTTCAAAATTCTCATCCGAAGTTAATCTCCTTACTTGCGAAGAAATATTCCTGTTCCGTACTCCCCCTTTCCGACCAAAATCACTATTCTGCCTATTTCCATACATATATCTATCACCACTTCTAAAATTATTAGCACCCTATTACCATTACCAGTATTTGACATATTAGACCAAATCCATCATTTCTATTACGCAAATTATTATCCGGAAATCGCTGTCCCCCTTTCACATTCATAACCCCCTCATTTCTCAAATTACTATCCGTGACAGGTCTCGGTCGAGGGCTACGCGAATCCCGTTGATCCGAGCTATGCCGAGTCTCATACTTCGATAATATTTGGTGCATTTCTGAAAAATTCTTAGGTGCTCTAATCTCAATATAGTCCTGTATATTCGGATTAAAAAGAGGAAGAACAATGTCCAACAATTCCTCAAATGTGATATCTAAATCCAATTTATTTTTCAGTTCAAGCTTACGTAGGTAAAACTTTGATGCTGACTCATAAATATTCTGCTTATTGCAATAGAATCCTTTTTTTAAAATACTTTTATCTTTAACGGGAGGAAATGCCTTCTTTAACTCAATCACAGTCTGCTCAAATCTTTTATTTTCATCATTAATCAGAAATTTTCCTACATTCTCTAACCACAAAAGTGCTTCGCCCTTCAATGAGCACTTAAGCACTACGTATCTATTTTTCTCAGGTATATTATTAAACAGGATATAATCATCTAGTTTGATTAAAAATTCATTAATATCACCTTCACCGGTGAAATAAACACGTGGCACAATCTCACAATGTCCGACATTTCGTTGGGCGCCATTTGTAACGGTTGGGTGCTCGTGCTGGGAGTTAAATGCAGGCATACTCAGGAATCAAGATTAAAAACGATAAGGGCTCAAGGGCAGTGGAGCAAGTCTAATTTTCACAACTGAGAATACTACTAAAAGATTAAACTCATGCTCACAGCTCCGAACTAGCTCAATCAGGGCACCTCAGATTACTTATCACTATCCTTCGGCTAAGCTGCTAGATAAAATCTAATTAGACAGTCCGTGGCTGTATATATCTCTTTATTTAAAGTTGAGATAATAAACACAATTACTATTAAATCCTTACCACTGGCCAACTTCTTGAGTCAAATACCAAAACTCCTTAGCAATTCACTGGAGGCTGGATGCTACTTGATACTACTCCCTCTTGATCAATCAACGCCGCTAAACACACTGTGCTAAACACCAGCGGGAAATCTCCGCTAGAAACACACTTCGCTGGCTAATGTCGCTAATCACACTCAGTCGGCCAACGCCGCCAGAGACACTCTGCTGGCTATCGCCAGAGACACTCACTACTAGCTGGCTAATGCAGCCAGAGACACTCCACACACACTCAAACTCCCAGCTTTTATATGCTGAAAACTGAGATACTTCAAATTTACATATTACTACTAACCGCGAGCCTAACTGCAGAATCCGAAAGAGACACACACACTCCAGAAAGTTAAAGTAAAAGAGAGGATAGATGTCGCTTTTAAGCTTACACATGTTAAATTATTGACGTAACGATCTCAGAAATACTAGAGTGCCTTTATGACAAAGGTCACTCCATCACATATATATGTAACTGGTATTCCAAAACGAGATTTTCGCCAAATTGGCTTTAGAAAAAAATTAACGCCAATGTGATTCGTATATGACATTTGTGCCGCATTCTAATATAGAAATAGAAATAATTCGTACGACAATAAAAATTAAAGTTCATCAAGTTTATTTTCAGAGCTATTTATATATTTTGGCATCATAGTCTCCCTTTTTGAATCCAAAATAGCACCAAGCTTTGGCAAACACATGTATATTAATCAGACATTCATAAAATAAGTAATAATTTAACTGACCTAGAATCATTCAAAGGATCTTCAAAAAAAGCTGACACATTCTGACTTCCGAATCACCATGGAGCGCCCGACTCACCGCTCTTGTGTTGCACCAAACCGGATTTCTTACCGTTACGCCCTTACCTTACGTCTCAAAGGCTCAAATAAATGTTTATAAAAATTTAAAACCATATTTTTACGCTTATCTTTTAAATGTCCTGTAGATTTTTCCATTCATGTCTAATTATTCATAAAATAATAACTGTGAAAAGTATTGGTATGAACGTTTGTACTTAATAACTTTACATATCTTTTTGTCTTGTACAATTAAAAAAAATAATATTAATGTCAATCTTGTGTTAAATCAGTCTTTGAAATAAAATATTACGTGATGGAAAAACACGGTTACGCCGCTTTAGCGGTTAAAAAAATTTGCTATTCTGTCTTCCGGCACCATTTTTGATTTATTCGCCAAACACACCAACCAGAACAGAATAATGAACTTTTCCGCAAAATCTTGCCCTGATCGCCTCAATTTGTTGATTTCATCATATGGACCTTTAGATAAGCAAGTAAATAAAATTATGAATAAAAGTATCATATTACAATGGCTAGCATAAATTTAAGAGAGACTAAACTTTTTGCCAGAGGTGGCTTTTAACTTAAATAAATGAGAATTTAATAAATAAAAAAATATTTCACTTCGCTCGTCAAAATAGTTAGTGAATATGATACATGAAAATAACAACAAATAAGTATTTTTTTCACGTGATTTATGTAATCTATTTGTTTATGTTACATACATAGCAATGTTTATGTTCATTTAAACTTACGTGCAACAATTACAAGAAGTAGCAAATGTACGAAAAAGACTACGTTCAGCTGGTAATTTCAGACAAAAATTTGATTTTCTCAGCGACCGTGAAACATACAAAGATGAAAAAAACTGTTTTAAGTTTAACCATGAGGATTAAAATAAACCAAAAACGAAGTTAATCCATCCACGGAAACGTTAGCTAGACTTAGTTGAATTTTTTGCCTTAATTTTTTCTTTTAAAATTAAATAAAAACTATTCTAAGCTGCAGTAATTTTTTTAAAGCTATCACTTTATTCGTCTCGTCGAGTTCTATCTTTTTAAAAAAAATTCACTGCCGTATCTCAACTGGTTCGCCAGAAATTTTAGAAAGTTGTTTGCACTTTCTATTTCTTAAACATATTATACCAAACGCTACCGCGTTTGCTATGATGGTTTGATTGAATAAATTCTGGATTAAATTACGAAAACTTTTAACAGTATCATTTTATTCGAAATCATCTAAATAAATCAAATTTTATATTTGGTACATCTGTATGTCATAAGTAAACGTCATCATTAAAATAATCCCTTTCGTTAGTGATTTTTTTAAGCTAAATTCATTAATTTTCTGAACTTAAAATTTTAGAATGGCAACATTTTTCCTTTTGAGTAAATTGGCGAATAGTTTGTCGATTTCTATAAATTGATGAAATTGGTCGACCTGATAATCAAGTAGCATCATATGTAATGTAAATAAACCAAGTACGCATTTTTGGCACGCATATCATATACGCACCACGTTGGCGTGATTTCTGCTAATGTCATATACGTATCATCGAGGTATTTAACTGGTGCCAGAGTGTCGTTATTTTGTTTGATATGGTAACGCGGATGTTGTTGTTTATTTATTAATAAATTGAGTACTGCTTAGTATCCCGTCGACCAATTTCGCCAAATTATACAAATCGCTAAACTAATAGCCAAATTTTGCTTATTTACATAATTTTTAACTTAAATAACGAAAGAACAAATAAATTAGTAAAACATTAATAAAACTACAGAGTCGAAATAAACATCACTTGATGACGTTTTAAACATGCATTTCGTGACAAATATCATTGAATGTGACATTCACGGTCAACCATTATTGGCATTTAATATTTTCATTTGGCGATAGTTTTTTTGGTCGACGGGTTAACCAAGTAGGACCATAAATTGTTTATTTACATTTATTTCTTTTTTTAAATTATATAAATTGTTTTGTTCTATAGTTATTAAATAAACTTTTTTTTATTGTTATTCCCTCTTTAAAAATATATATGTAACTGACATTCTAAAACGATATTTTCGTCAAACTGGCGGCAGAAAAAAAACGCGCCAATGCGGTTCCTTGATGACATTTTTTTTAAAATATAGAAACAGAAGTAATTTATACGAAAACAAAATAAAAAGTTCATCAGGTTTTTTTCAGAACTATTTATAAATTTTGGCCTTATATCCCCCTTTTTTGAATTTATAATAGCACCAAGCTTTGGCAAATGGTTGAGTATTAATCTGACTCTCATAACATTAGTAATAATTGATCTAAAATCATCTAACATACCTTAAAAGAAAAGCTGACGCATTCTCACGTCCGAATTATCTGGGAGTGCACCGCTCGTCGCGCCAAACCGAATATATTACCGGTACGTCCTTCCCTTACGTCACAAAGGCTCAAATATATGTTTATAAAAATTTACAACCATACTTTTACGCTTCTTAAAAAAATCTGCTAAATGGTCTTTCGGCACCAATTTGTATTTATTCGTCAAACGCACCAACAGAAAAGAAATAATGAACACTTTCTTCCCTTAAATTTTGCCCTGATCGCTTAAATTTATTGATTTCGTTATGTGAAACTTCAGATTTAGTAAGATGCGCAAGTAAATAAAATTATGAATAAAGAATCATATTACAATGCTTAGCATAAATTTAAGGGAGATAGTGAAAATGATGCATGAAAATAACAACAAATAGGTATTTTTTTTTCACGTGATTTATCTAATCTATTTATTTATGCTACATACATAGCATTTTTTATGTTCATTTAAACTTACGGGCAACAATTACAAGACGAAACAAATATAAGAAAAAGACTATGTTCAGCTGGAGATTTCAGACATAAATTCGATTTCCTCAGCGACCATCAAACATACAAAGATTAAAAAAAACTGTTTTAAGTTTTACCATGAGGATTAAAATAAACCAAAAACGAAGTTAATGCACACACGGAAACGTTAGCTAGACTTAGTTGAATTTTTCGCCTTTATTTTTTCATTTAAAAATAAAGGAAAAACTATTGTAATCTGCAGTAATTTTTTGATTGCTATTATTTATTCATCTCGTCGAGTTCTATCTTTCAAAAAAATTTCACTGCCGTATCTCAACTAGTTCGCTAGAAATTTTAGAAAGTTGTTTGCACCTTCTATTTCTTAAACATATTTTACCAAACGCTACCGCGTTTGCTATGATATAAATCTATAGTAAAGTTTAATACACAATTTATTTTCGCAGATATATTATGACTAGCAGTCTTCGCCCGCTACGCTGGTCCTTTTATTTATTTATTTATTTATTTATTTATTTTTATTTATTTATTTTTTTTTTAAGAAATTTTGAATCAAACGAAATTTTTATATCATAGTAATTTTTAGAATTATATCGTACTTTAGACTGTCTGTCATCGGTGAAAAATGAGTCATCTAAATGGAAAGTTCAATGTTAGTCACCAATGAATGACGTAGCGCTCAATATGTTAACAGTTTTAATCACATAAAAATTCATTCAGCAGAACTTTTAAAATAAAGCCAAACTTTTGTAATTGGGTTCCTCTGATAAAAAACGTTTCCTAAGTATTCAATTAAACAACGTAGGATGCTATATTTCATTTGTTACGAAATTTCTTAAAAATTATCCAACTAACAAAGTAAAATCCATTAAAATCTATCTTGTAGACCTTAAGTTATAAGCGGCCGCAATGATATTTCACTTTGCGTTTTATACATATTGAGATAATTAAATATAGCTTACATAATCATGTTAACCTCATTTTAGAACTCTCTTTCAAAATTATAGGTTCAATAGATTTTTTTGTGCTGTGATTAATACGAAATCCAGACTTTATTTTATATATATAGATAAGGATTGAAAATTTTAGGTTTTTGCGCCGAAGACACCGCCAAATCAGGAAAATGTGAAGTATCTCGCGAACTACTAAGTTTAAAAGAATTTGCTTGGAACCATTCGATTCAGCATGAAAAAATGTACTAAAATATGTTATCAGTGTAAAAATAACTACAAAAGCCGATTTTTAAGGAATTTTTTAAAAGTTCGTTCCTTTTTTTAACCCCCTTAGGGGTGGAATTTTCGAAATTCCCTTCTTAGCCGCACTCGGTGTTATCAGAAGTATTTTTACCCCAATTTTCAAGATTTTAGGTTAGACAGAATTTTTTGTGCTGTGATTAATACGAAATCCAGACTTTCTTTTATATATATAGATAAGGATTGAAAATTTCAGGTTTTTGCGCCGAAGACAACGCCAAATCAGGAAAATGTGAAGTATCTCGCGAACTACTGAGTTTAAAGGAATTTGCTTGGAACCATTCGATTCAGCATGAAAAAATGCACTAAAATATGTTATCAGTGTAAAAATAACCACAAAAGTCAATTTTTAAGGAACTTTTTAAAAGTTAATTCCTTTTAAGGGTGGAATTTTCGAAATTCACTTCTTAGCGGCACTCGGTGTTATATGAAGTATTTTTACCCCAATTTTCAAGATTTTAGGTTCGGCAGATTTTTTTTGTGCTGTGATTAATACGAAATCCAGACTTTCTTTTATATATATAGATGAGGATTGAAAATTTCAGGTTTTTGCGCCGAAGACACCGCCAAATCAGGAAAATGTGAAATATCTCGCGAACTACTGAGTTTAAAAGAACTTGCTTAGTACCATTCGATTCAGCATGAAAAAATACACTAAAATATGCTATCAGTGTAAAAATAACTGTAAAAGCCGATTTTTAAGGAATTTTTTAAAAGTTCGTTCCTTTTTTTAACCCCTTTAAGGGTGGAATTTTCGAAATTCACATCTTAGCGGCACTCGGTGTTATATGAAGTATTTTTATCCCAATTTTCAAGATTTTAGGTTCGGCAGATTTTTTTGTGCTGTAATTAATACGAAATCCAGACTTTCTTTTATATATATAGATAAGGATTGAAAATTTCAGGTTTTTGCGCCGAAGACACCGCTAAATCAGGAAAATGTGAAATATCTCGCGAACTACTGAGTTTAACCACTTAACCGGCGAGGTGTATGGGGAAACAGTGCTTTAACCCCCGACTTATCTCGGGGCAGCCGTTGAAGTGGTTAAAAGAACTTGCTTAGTACCATTCGATTCAGCATGAAAAAATGTACTAAAGTATGTTATCAGTGTAAAAATAACTACAAAAGCCGATTTTTAAGGAATTTTTTAAAAGTTCGTCCCTTTTTTTAACACCCCCTTAGGAGTGGAATTTTCGAAATTCCCTTCTTAGCGGCACTCGGTGTTATAAGAAGTATTTTTACCCCAATTTTCAAGATTTTAGGTTCGGCAGATTTTTTTGTGCTGTGATTAATACGAAATCCAGACTTTCTTTTATTTATATAGATTCGATACTTTTTACAAAATCTGTCAAACGAACTTTGCCTTTTTTAAAAGTATGTTAACCGAAATAACCAATTTAAAAATAGAAAATAAATACAAATTTTCCTCTATGTGAATTTTTTTTTCACACATCACACGCCTGACTGGGTTTAAAGAGAAACCTTTCCTAGTTATATTATAAAAATAACTATTCTGCTTCTAAAATTAATTCTCTTGTTAATTGAAATTCCTTTACAAAGATTCTTTCAAATAATATATATTTCTATCGTGATTTCTATCTAAGTTTGAAATAACTTTTGTCATTTTTACGTTGAAACTTTCTTTAAAATTAAAGGGTAACTTTTATGTTACTCAAAATTAAATTTATCGAAGAAAGTTTGAGAAGTATGCTTTGATAAAATCCAATTTAAAATAATTTCTTCGATAATCTCAAACTTTAAAACTTATTTATTTAACCAAGTCAAATTAAAAGTTTTGTAAATTTATTAAAGAAAATTTGCCGAGAAATTTCAAATAACTCGAAAAATGTGTCATTCAGAATTTTAGTTTATTTGGTGGAAATTCGTATGTCAATTTGTGTACTTGCTATTTTTTGTAAAAAACTCCAATTTCAATAAAAATGAGATTTTTTTTAAAAAAATCTGGTATACTATTTATGAATTATGCCTTCATTATTATATTTTATGTAATTTATGTTTTTAAGTATATAATGGTATTTTCAGAAACGGTTAAAAATAATAATATTAATCTGAATTTTTACTTTAGAAGTACAGAAATACCTGTCGTGCACAGAATGACATTTTCGAACTCACGTGTGTTTTATTTTATCACTAAAAAGCATGGTTTTTAGCCACAATGTTTCTGTTTAAATGAGCGATCGATGATAATGTCATGTAACTTTAATCCAATTATTTTTAAAGTTAAGTTACACTGCCGATTTTGCAATGCTATAGCAAGGAAAAATGCCCTCATATTAATGGTCATTTATTACTATAACTTCTATTATCATACATATTTATATTATATACATTTAACTATTATTATCACTCATTTATTACTATTTCTACTTTTATCATTAAATATTGAAATATTTACATCATATATATTACTAGCTGCCCCGTCCTACATTACCCAGACAAGTAATAATATTCTTAAACGAACTTAAAATCTGTACTGCATTATCTCATAAATTGTAAACGAACCTCGAACCACATCCAAGCTGCCTACGGCAACGTTTAGTAAGCATGCTCTTGAAAAAAAAGTTTCGATTCTTTTGGATCATTATTCTACTACTAGGGGGCGAGCTCTCTTCTTAACAAAATGTGTCTGAATATAACCCTTTTAAATAACCTACTCGTAGATATATTTGTCAAGGGGGTAGCTGATTTTACTATTTAAAAATAATGGTAAGTGCTTTTTGGAAATCATATATTAAATCAGTAATATTTATCACAGGGCTTTTTCAAAGATCAACATTTAAAAGGGTACGTTTTTAAATATTTGATCTCTCCCCCTTAAAAAAATTATTGCCACTTTCCCGCTCCTGAATTTAAATGCCTCCTATTTTTTTAAATATATATTATGTGTTATAAATTATCCGAAAGTTGCAAGCAGACCAATTCGTAAGTTTTCATTAATCTAATTACTTCGGGTTTCAACAAAGTATTTCTTTTTCTTTTTAAAAATCAATTTTTTATGAGACAAAAGATTAAGAATCGATTTCTATAAAATTTATATATTATTAAACAACAGTTAAATATAGATCTAGATACACAACTTTAAAATATCTAAATGTTACATTAAAAAAATTGACAGCGTTCCAAAGCATTTTACAATGTTATTTGTGGTTTTGGATGTTGCTTTTAAAATGTGAGTTTAAATGACCCATTTATAATATAATAATAATTATCTAACGTTGTAATTCAGATACAGTTAAGAAATTTACATATTTGAAATCGGTGAAAATTCCGACATTTAAAAACAGAAATTATAAATTTAATATTTTTAAATTTTTAAACTGTTCGAAAATACCCACTAAATAAAAGCGTCACATTGTCTGAATGAACACCTGTATCCACCATTGTGCATTTTTTTTAATAAATCGATTTTTCGTGGTTTTTTTTTTTTTTTTTACATCCTGAAACCGCAGCTTATTAACTGTTAGAATTTTTGAAAGGGAACATTTTCTCTTTTTAGCTGTGTAATTTTTAAGATTTTAGGCTAAGTAATATTTAAAATATATCTGCTTATTAAAAAGCCCAGTACTTTTATCACCATATGAAAACAGATGTTTTTCAAAGCATACATAATAGGGTGGATCGAAAAATCGAAATTCGGATAATCGAATCGGCGCGGGGTGCAAAAGTTGCCTTTTATGCATACTAATTCACATATGTTTTTTTATTGAAATCCATTCATATCTTCCGCTGCCCCAAACGCCTCAAAAATAGTTAAAAATTGAAATTTTTATAAATTTTATAATTTTTTTTCGCTTCTTAATATTTTTAAAATTATTTTTGGCATAGGTGTCGAAAGTTGCCTTATATATATATTAGTTCAATCTTTTACTTTATTTAAATCCATCTATATCTTCCGGTGCCCCCAAGCGCCCCCAAAATAGTAAAAAAAATGAAATTTTATAAAATTTTATGATTTTTGTTTTTTTAATTTATTTTAAATTATTTTATCAGCGGGATAAAAAAAGATGCATTTTATAGTATATTAGCATGCATCCAAATAATTTTAGACTTTGATAAATTTCTTCCAATGCCCCAAAACTTTTAATTATTTGCCGAAAATCGAGTTTCATACAAATTTTGAGCTAAAAAATACAAGTAAAATTAACAATTAAAGAATAATTTATCTAACGTAAAACGTAGATCGAGAGGATGAGAAATCGTTAATTGTTTTTTATTAAATGCCTAAAAAAAAAAAAACTTTTCATACTTTATTATTTGGAAGACAACATAGATAGAAGAGTTCTCAGCAATGACCAGCAATATTTATATGATATTTGCATAGCAATATCATGTGGTGAATGTGGTTCTGATCTGGCATTAATGAAACCTGGTCCAGTTTATCACTCAAGATGGCTAACAACTGCGTGTAGAATTTTAAGGCTGTCAGTGGCTACAGAAAATCCTTCTGATAATCTCATTACTCTTACAACATATATTATGAAGGTATATGCACCTGTATGGTTTCATATCAAAACAAAGCCATCAATAACTGAAGGAGCGCGTCATATTTGGAAACTTATCACATATTCTAGATATTTGGAACCCAATTTAAAAAAGATTGTAGATGCTGTTATTCAACAAAATAGTTTTTTTTTTTTTTTTTTTTTGGCCACCCAGAAAATTTGCTATTGTCAATTCTCACAGATAACACAGAGCATATCAGATCTTTAGCAATGCGAAAGCTAATTTATGCTAGAAATAAAAAGAGAGAATCACCGGAAGTGAGAATTTTCGAAGTACCCCAAATAAATTTCAAAGCGAAAGATTATTTTGAACTTATTGACTGGCAACAAATTGGACGTTTTGAACCACCTCTTTTGATGAATGTGTCTTGCGAAGAAATTGAGAATATGATAAAACTTGTAAAAACGAATGAATGGTCAAAATATCCGTGCCATACCCAAGCGGTTGAAAGATGCGTTCTACTAGTGTCTGAGGCATCCGAAACTGTATCTGGACAAGAAAAAAAAGACATGGTTTTATATTGTTTAGAATAAAATCAAGAAGCCATATAAAACACTTTGATACCAAAAAAGATTACAAACTTTAAAAGTATGTAAATTTCCAAATTGAAGAATGTAAAACTTTTCTCTACGTAAGTTTGATTTTTGTAACTTTTATGATTTAATGCTTTGATTTTTAAATTTATATGTCGCTTATTATTGTAAAATTAATGTTATTTATAACCTTATACGTTATTAATTAAAGTGTTTTCAAAATTTGTAAGTATTTTTCGTAAATTATAATTTTTAATACATTTTTGTAAAAATTTCAGTTTTTAATTATAATTGGTGCATCAAAGATGTGAATGGATTTTGATTAAAAAAAATATATCAGAACTACAGAGTTATGCAGTATTGTAATAACAACTTTCCAACCCAGTGCCAAATTAATTTCAAAAAGTAAAATAAAATAAAATAAAATAAAATAAAAATAAATAAAAAAAAATTCAAGAAAATTTCAATTTTAAACTATTTTTGGGGCGTTTGGGGCACCGGAAGATATGAATGAATTTTATTTTAAAAAGATATGTAAGCTAAGATAGATAAAAGATAGCTTTTGCACCTCATGCCAAAAGTAATTAAGAAAAAATAATAAAACAAAAAAAATATAAAAGAAATCATAAAAAACTCAATTTTTGATTATTTTTGGTGCGCTTGGGGCACCGGAAGATATCAATGGATTTTAATTAAAAAAACCCTGTAAACTAGTATACATAAAAGGCAACTTTTGCCCGCCGCGCCGATAGTGATTTCTAAAAAAAAATATTTTTTTATACTTTTCGATCCACCCTAATACATAATGACTCTTCTGCAAAACGCTACTCTCGCTTTACAACTTTTGATATTTAAAGGGGAAGGTTTTGAATGGACCTTACAATTAGACTGTATGGATCGGATCCTTTGATTCGGGGGTCCAAATGTAACCAGGGTGTGGTTTTGCAAAATTAAATAATTTTATTAACTGGCCGTTCATGAGATTTATGATTCGATTGAGTTTCGGTTGCTAATTAGTTTCCCAATTAATTATTAGAATTATAAAATTTTGAATATCAGGTACATCATAGAGCACTTTGGAGTAGTCTCACAAAAAATTTGAGCATCGTACGCGCCGTAATTTCTGCAAGCCATCGTACACAGACAGACAGATATACAGACAGAAATACATACAGACACAGCGACTTGTTCTCTTATTAGTATACATTATGAGTTTTTAAATTTCCTTCGCCTTGCGGTTGAGTCTTAGATATATTTTGTAAGAAATGCTATTTATCTTCCTAAAAAACTGAACATTTCAATTGGATACGCTTGAGAGCAAAACCTAATTAAGTGAGAAAAACGCAATTTTATTATTTGAATACCTCAATTTTTCAATCACGACCGATTCAGATAACTCTATTCGAAGTACCCATTTTGGCAGCTTTTGTAAAAAATGTATTCTGCCTCTATAAAAAAACTGGCCAATCCGTCACATTATATTGTTCCTAAATAAGAGGACCTGTAAATTGGATGCGTTTGAAAGCAAAAACGAGTCAGAAAAAAAGCAATTTGTTATTTCAATACTTCCTCAATTTTCAATCACGATCACTTCGGGAAAGTCTGTTCCAAATACCCATTTTTGAAGTCTTTTTTAAAATATATTCTGCCTTTATAAAAAAAAAAAAAAACCTGTCAAATACGTCACCTTATATAGTTGCTAAATAAAAGTCTCTGCCATTTCGATGCATTTAAAATTAAAAATGAACGTAAAAATGAGTGCAGTTTGGATTTAAGGGGTTTTCTCCAACTCCTATTTTTGTTTAATTAATTTTTCTATAAGAAATGGTCCCATGAAAAACTTGTTCGAATAAAAGTTGTAGATACTATTGAGGAGATGTAGAATGAATTTAATTAAATTTGATAGCTTAAGAATTGACTAAGTTATGAATTTTTTTCTTTCTTCACCCCCTCTTTCCTTTAAGTTTTTAATTTATATCTGCAGTAAAAGTGTGTTCTATAAAAAACTTGTAAGTAGAAGAGTTTTAGATAATTCAGAGAACCTTTATAAAAAATTTAGTCATATTTTATATCTTGAGAACTGACAAAGTTATGAATTTTTTTCTCCCCAACATTTTTTTTTTGCCCGTTGAGCAGTCAACTCTATGAAAAATCTGTCATGCATAAACTTTTGGCCCGTATATTAAAAGTAATATAAACTTTAAACTGATTCGATATCTATTTTCATTAAAAAGTTATGGCCTTTTTTTTTTTTTGGTTTTCACAAAAAGCCTCCATATTTCCACCCCTCTGGTCCGATTTTGCGCATTAACAAACTCGACAAAGAATTTACACCCTTTGATTTTATGAATCAGTTTGGAGGATATTGGAGCAGAATTACAAAAGTTATGGTGTTTAGAAAAAAGTGATATACAGTGTGAGTCATAAGTATCGAAACAATTGCCTTAACAAACTCCTTAAATATTGCCTCTAGACCCATACTTCCAATTGCAAAAATTCCTAAAAAAAGGTGAAATTTCTGATAAAATAAGTTGCAACTCCATGGGGGGTCTGTTTGAAAAAATACGAAAATTAGTTTTTTATACGTCCCCCGTAGATCAAAATTCCCAATTATAAAATTACTAGCTGTTACCCGTGACGTCGTTCACGTAGCATTAAAAAAAAAGACAAACGCTTTAATTAAACAAAACGGTTCATTAACAATAATTTAAAATATATATAACATTTATCTTATAGAAGGCTATGCAGGAGTTTTTTTATAGGAGACTTAAAGAACTCAGTCAAATACAAGGAAAATGTGTTAGATAATATGAACCATCGCGAAAATGAAATTGTAACCACTTATATTGTAGAACAACTGTAACGCACCCCAATTGTACAGAAATCATGTTGTAGTGCATTTCAGAATTCCATATCAAAGAAAGAAAAATCATGTGTTAAACCTAGGTAATAAAAAAAATATCCAACATTTCCATAATGCATAACTTCACCGGGACATTCTTTTCTGCAGCTGTGTATATGATCCATGTGCTTGTAAATATTCTAAATACAATGTTAAAATTTTGCTTAGTGAGAAAAAGTATAACGAATATTAAAATTCACTTTTAGCAATTTCTAATTATAAACAGAAACTTACTTGAATTCTTTTTTACAGTCCTGTATATTACGTACAAATATGTATACGATCGCATATTTAGCTTAAATTATTCAAGCAAAAAACCCGATTCAAATTATTGAATTCATATTTTCGGGAATCGCTATTGCACTGGTGACCAATCCAGTTTATTGTATAGTCCGATACATGATTTATTTAAATTCTACAAACATCTCTTATTATATCAAATGTAGCTGAACTTCAGGATGCATTAGTTTTCCAAATACATACGATAATTGAAAAAGCTCTTCAGCAATCTTTTCTAATAGACCATACTTTGGATACAATATCTGAGATCTGGACACAGGTCCAAAATCTTTTATGCGTCTCTGTAAATGAACAACAAATGTGATGCAAATGATACTTAACTGCAAGATTATTGTAGTAAATTTCAGTATTTATCATTGTATTGATTATCTCAGTATATTAATTTCATCATGTTTGAAATAGCGCAACGCAATTAAAATAAGCTGGGAATATTTTTTTTTCTCCGTAGACTATTATATTACCGAACATTTTCCTGCAATCTTGTAAGTGAATGTTAAATCTTTTCATCCCATTTTCTACAGAAATCCTATTTTAGTGCACTTCAGAACCTGATATCAATTTCAATATTTTTAAAATAATCTTAATAAAATAACATTATTAAAATACGTTGCAAATGGATTTTCTTCACAGACCATAATATATTGAAATACTTTTGAGCTCCCTGTACGCACACTGTAAGTACTACATTTAACATATTCGATAGTAACCACGTTTTTCTGAACCTTAAAAATGCATGTAAATTTCATTACATTTAAAATTATGTAGCATTATCAAAATACACCACAAATGATTTTTTCGCCTTTGACCATAATGTAAAGTTTCCTTTTGAGTGCTCCTGTGATTCAGCTATTATTGCTACCTGTTCCATTTTCAATGCCGCATATGCTATGGTAAATCTCAATAAGGTATGTTATTTTCGTATGAATTCCACTATATTTACCGAAGTTGAAAAACGGACAGACAGACGGCAGACCCCAGGCACTCGGCATCCGGTATACAGACAGGTTGAAGTCGTAAACACTTTTAGACCATGTTAGAAAGTGTCAAAAAGCGGGTAGTTTCCGTAAAGCGAAAAAAAAAAACAGTGTTAGGAAAAATGTACTATAAAACTGTGTTTTAGGTGGCATTTTTGTATAATTTGTACATATATGCTCTGCATACCATAAACATTTATAGAAATTTATTATAAAAAACATTCTTAAAAGTGACAACATATTTTTACTTTTTAAGAGCTAAAAAAATGTGCAATTAATATCCATTTACAAACCTGTTTCCAGTACACTTTGAGCACATTATGCCAAATTGAGATATTGACTGAGGGAATGTATTTTCTCACAATTACATTAAATCTTTAGATTTTAAGCCCGAAAGTGCATTTTTAAAGTGATATTTATTTATATTTTCAGAATTGAACAATTTTCAGAATTAACACACAACAATATTTTTTTTTGATTAGTTGAGCTTTTTTTACTTTATAAAAATGATAAAAAGTTTTTTCATTGATTATTACGTCATTTACGATATGTATAAATTATTAATATTTTCTAGTCGTTTAATATTTAACCTTTAAAAAAACTTATTTCATTTTAAAATTAAATATTAACCACGGTCAGACGATAAACTTAATTTTCTTTAAATAATAACTTTTGATATCATAATTCAATTTCATTTCATTGCAACATCAGAGATATTTATTTTATTTTCAATATGTGACGTCACAGTCGTCTCTTTTTAGCACTTACTCAAAATTACATTGTGTTATTAAAAATGAAAACTTGAAAACTTATACTTTGTTTCATATATGACGTTACATTGATATTTTTAAAATTCTTAATGGAAAGTATTCCTCTGACGTCACAATTGGTAAAAAGTTGAATTTTATAGCCTCGAACCGAAAGAAAGAAAAAGGTTCATTTTGATTATGGATTAATATCTTGAAAAACTACTAAAATATTTATATTCCTGTAAAGTGTGAAGTTATATTCTTGTAAAGTCTTCTAAGTGTAAAATAAATTTTATATAATCGTTTGCGTGATATAAGAAGAAAAACAGTATTCCTCTGACGTCACAATTGGTGAAATTGCGGTTTTTAATCTCGAACCGAAAAACAGAATAGGGTCCATTTATTTATTTCATTTTATTTTATCACGTGAAAATCTTTCAGTTGAAAATTAATTACAGAAGAGAGATAATTATTCCGGTTTTTTAATTTTTTGGCAACGAAAAAAGAAAGATAATTAAATATTATGGAAAATTTTTCAATTTATTCTGTATGAAAAATAGTGAAATATTGAATTATTAAGAAAAATATTTGAATAAAATAAATAAAAATTAGCCTATGTTCATTTCAGGCCAATAATTTACCTATATACAAAAATTCAAAGACATTAATCCATCCGTTTTGAAGCCAAGTTCATTCCAATTTTCGGACACACTTTCACATTTATAATATATATAAGGACTAGCTGTTACCCGTGACGTCGTTCACGTAGCATTAAAAAGAAAAAGATAAACGCTTTAATTAAACAAAATGGTTCATTAACAATAATTTAAAATATATATAACTTTTATCTTATAGAAGGCTATGCAGTAGTTTTTTTTATAGGGAACTTAAAGAACTCAGTCAAATAAAAGGAAAATGTGTTAGATAATATGAACAATCGCGAAAATGAAATTGTAACCACATATACTGTAGAACAACTGTAACGCACCCCCATTGTACAGAAATCATGTTGTAGTGCATTTCAGAATTCCACATCAAAGAAAGAAAAATCATGTGTTAAACCTAGGTAATAAAAAAAATATTCAACATTTCCATAATGCATAACTTCACCGGGACATTCTTTTCTGCAGCTGTGTATATGATCTATGTGTTTGTAAATATTCTAAATACAATGTTAAAATTTTGCTTAGTGAGAAAAAGTATGACGAATATTAAAATTCACCTTTAGCAGTTTCTAATTATAGACAGAAACTTACTTGAATTCTTTTTTACAGTCCTGTATATTACGTGCAAATATGTATACGATCGCATATTTAGCTTAAATTATTCAAGCAAAAAACCCGATTCAAATTATCCGATACATGATTTATTTAAATTCTATAAACATCTTTTATTATATTAAATCTAGCTGAACTTCAGGATGCATTAGTTTTCCAAATACATACGATAATTGAAAAAGCTCTTCAGCAATCTTTTCTAATAGACCATACTTTGGATAGAATATCTGAGATCTGGACACAGGTCCAAAATCTTTTATGCGTCTCTGTTAATGAACAACAAATGTAATGCAAATGATACTTAACTGCAAGCTTATTGTAGTAAATTTCAGTATTTATCATTGTATTGATTATCTCAGTATATTAATTTCATCATGTTTGAAATAGCGCAACGCAATTAAAATAAGCTGAGAATATTTCTTTTTCTCCTTAGACTATTATATTACCGAACATTTTTCTGCAATCTTGTAAGTGAATGTTAAATCTTTTCACCCCATTTTCTACAGAAATCCTATTTTAGTGCACTTCAGAACCTGATATCAATTTCAATATTTATAAAATAACCTTAATAAAATAACATTATTAAAATACGTTGCAAATGGTTTTTCTTCACAGACCATAACATATTGAAATACAGTAAAACCTCCAAATAACGGACACCTTGGGAGCATGGAAACTGTCCGCTATTCGGAGGTGTCCGCTATTGGGAAAAAGCTCGGAGATTCAAAAATTGTTAAGAAATACATAAAGTTTCATTAATTGACTTTTATATGCCCTTAAATTCTAATATATGATTAATCTGAAATTAAAATAATTTAAGCAATAAAATTGAAATAAAATGGTACATACCTTCATACACTGTTTATTACATTCTTACAAAGAAAAAAAATATTTAAAAAATTTCCATTTGCATTTAAAGATTGCATTTAATTTTTTTTCAATGTGAAGTTTTAACCCTGTCTATAGTTCTGATGTTTCTGAATCATCTTAAAGAAAAAAAAATGTAGCTGCTCACTGTATTTTGCCACTTCCTAAAAACATAAAATCTCAAATCATCCGGAGAGGAGTGGAGAGGCATTGTGATGCTCCGGGAGGTAATGTCCTCCGGACCATCCCCTGAATTTAATACTGGACATGGGAGGGAAGATTTTCTCTGGCCCACTCTCTACATTTATCTGTGATCACAAAATTTGACTCATTACCCTGACAAATTTAGAGCCTTTTTATATATTTTTTCTTCGCTAAAAAACAATTTCTCACACTTTATCGCCAAAATTAGTGTCCGCTATTCGGAATGTCCGTTATTCAGAGATTAAACATACAAAAATTTAGATTTTGGGAGTGTGGATCGGAAAACTGTCCGTTAAATAGAGGTGTCCGCTATTCGGGAGTGTCCGTTATGGAGGTTTTACTGTACTTTTGAGCTCCCTGTACGCACACTATAAGTACTACATTTAACATATTCGATAGTAACCATGTTTTTCTGAACCTTAAAAATGCATGTAAATTTCATTACATTTAAAATTATGTAACATTATCAAAATACACCACAAATGATTTTTTCGCCTTAGACCATAATGTAAAGTTTCCTTTTGAGTGCTCTTGTGATTCAGCTATTATTGCTACCTGGTCCATTTTCAATGCCGCATATGCTATGGTAAATCTCAATAACGTATGTTATTTTCGTATGAATTCCACTATATTTACCCAAGTTGAAAAACGGACCGACAGACGGCAGACCCCAGGCACTCGGCATCCGGTATACAGACAGGTTGAAGTCGTAAAACTTTTAGACCATGTTAGAAAGTGTCAAAAAGCGGGTAGTTTCCGTAAAACGAAAAAAAAAACAGTGTTAGGAAAAATGTACAACAAAACTGTGTTTTAGGTGGCATTTTTGTATAATTTGTACATACCGGGTGTCCCAAAAATGACTGATGGATTTTAAAATTCAATAACTTGCAAACGGTGACAGCTATTTAAAAAAATTTTTGCAGGAGGGTTATGTATAATGTCAGGAGTTTTTTTACAGTAATTTTTTATTTTAGTTCACATCTCAAACAATAGGTGGCGCTGACGGCGATTGAAGGCCAGGTCGACGCTTCACTCAGCACTGATCACCTGGCCTTCAATCGCAGTCAGCGCCACCTATTGTTTGATATGCGAACTAAAATAAAAAATTACGGTAAAAAAATTCCTGACATTATACATAACTCTCCTGCAAAATTTTTTTAAATAGCTGTCACCGTTTGCAAGTTATTGAATTTTAAAATCCATCAGTCATTTTTGGGACACCCGGTATATGCTCTGCATACCATAAAAATTTATAGAAATTTATTATAAAAAACATTCTTAAAAGTGACAACATATATTTACTTTTTAAGAGCTAAAAAAATGTGCAATTAATATCCATTTACAAACCTGTTTCCAGTACACTTTGAACACATTATGCCAAATTGAGATATTGACTGAGGGAATGTATTTTCTCACAATTACATTAAATCTTTAGATTTTAAGCCCGAAAGTGCATTTTTAAAGTGATATTTATTTATATTTTCAGAATTGAACAATTTTCAGAATTAACACACAACAATATTTTTTTTTGATTAGTTGAGCTTTTTTTACTTTATAAAAATGATAAAAAGTTTTTTCATTGATTATTACGTCATTTACGATATGTATAAATTATTAATATTTTCTAGTCGTTTAATATTTAACCTTTAAAAAAACTTATTTCATTTTAAAATTAAATATTAACCACGGTCAGACGATAAACTTAATTTTCTTTAAATAATAACTTTTGATATCATAATTCAATTTCATTTCATTGCAACATCAGAGATATTTATTTTATTTTCAATATGTGACGTCACAGTCGTCTCTTTTTAGCACTTACTCAAAATTACATTGTGTTATTAAAAATGAAAACTTGAAAACTTATACTTTGTTTCATATATGACGTTACATTGATCTTTTTAAAATTCTTAATGGAAAATATTCCTCTGATGTCACAATTGGTAAAAAGTTGAATTTTATAGCCTCGAACCGAAAGAAAGAAAAAGGTTCATTTTGATTATGGATTAATATCTGGAAAAACTACTAAAATATTTATATTCTTGTAAAATATGAAGTTATATTCTTGTAAAGTCTTGTAAGTGTAAAAGAAATTTTATATAATCGTTTGCGTGATATAAGAAGAAAAACAGTATTCCTCTGACGTCACAATTGGTGAAATTGCAGTTTTTAATCTCGAACCGAAAAACAGAATAGGGTCCATTTATTTATTTCATTTTATTTTATCACGTGAAAAACTTTCAGTTGAAAATTAATTACAGAAGAGAAATAATTATTCCGGTTTTTTCATTTTTTGGCAACGAAAAAAGAAAATAATTAAATATTCTGGAAAAATTTTCAATTTATTCTGTATGAAAATAGTGAAACATTGAATTATTAAGAAAAATATTTGAATAAAATAAATAAAAATTAGCCTATGTTCATTTCAGGCCAATAATTTACCTATATACAAAAATTCAAAGACATTAATCCATCCGTTTTGAAGCCAAGTTCATTCCAATTTTCGGACACACTTTCACATTTATAATATACTAGCTGTTACCCGTGACTTCGTTCACATAACATTTAAAAAAGAATTAATTGATCAATCAAGCAAAAGAATTCGTTGGTTAAAACATGTGTAATTAGCTTTTTATGGCGATTTTTAGTAAAAGTATTCTGATTATCCTTTTTTGCCGATTTTTTTGCTGGTTTAAATTTTCTTTTCAGCGACTTATACTTATAGATAGAAACATTCTTGAATACTTTCGTTCAGCCCTGTAGTTTACCTAGTATCTTTAATGTACGAAAGTATTTTTCTAAACTTTAGTTCAAACAAAAATATTCCTTATTACTACTTAAGTTACATTTTCAGAAATTATCATCCGAAGACAACCATGTATCCTGTTCTTTGCATGTCCCTGTATATCATTTTATCTATATACTACAAACATTTCTAAGTTTACTCAATGCAGTTCAAAATAAAAATGTATATTTTATTTTAAAACCACCTTTAAGTAAATTAAGCTCATATTCAGTAATCTTACCAAGATATTTTGTGTAACCCTATGTATCTAAATTGTGTAAATATCAGCATTTATACACACCATTTAATATGCAATCATTTAGTGAAACTTAAAAGAATATATCCTATTTCAAAATGCATTTCATCCATGCAACAGTCATCATCCATCATATACAGTACTTCGGATAGAATGTATACTATTTAAAATCTTTTGTGTGTCCCGGTAAATGCTATGAACTTCGTATTATGCATGAAATAACTCACATTAAGCCTCAGCAACGAATATCAATTTGATTATACATGAAATCGTTTACCATAATTAAAATGTGTCGCAAACTGTTCCTGCCTTTATTCTATGCAAAGGAATTCTTCTGTGTGACCCTGTAAATGAATAACAAGTGCCCTTTTTATTGCATACTTTACAAAATGTATATTTTAGGACACTTTGTTGATGCATATAAATTTGAATATATTTCACAGGGTGTAACGTCGTTAAAATTCAAATGAAACGATTTTTCCCTATAATGCCTCAATGTAAAGAACATTTTTGACTATCCCTATAAATAAACTAATCATGGTAGACATTTCATTTTCAATAGGTATTCGTGCTAAGATAAATGTTAATAAAGTCCAAAAATTTCATTGCTGCTCGGATTTCCATGAAATTTTCGAAAGTTAGAAAGCGGCCAGACGGACAGACAAACCGAAAGCATAATAACTTTTCTACTTTGTTGGGAAGTGTTAAAAAATCGAGCCAAAAATACATTAATCAGTAGTTTTATTTTCTGATGAGCATATTTATTTTATTTTCCATAGGTGACGTCACAGTCGTCTCTTTTTAGCATTTACTCAGAATTACATTGTGTTATTAAAAATGAATACTTGAAAACTTATGCTTTGTTTCAAATATTACGTTGCATTGATATTTTTAAAATTCTTAATGGAAAATATTCCTGTGACGTCACAATTGGTAAAAAGTTGAATTTTATAGCCTCGGACCGAAAAAAAGAAAAATGTTCATTTTTATTACGGATTAATATCTGGAAAAACTGTTAAAATATTCATATTCTTTTAAGTGTAAAAGAAATTTTATGTAATCGTCTGCTTGATATAAGAAGAAAAACAGTATTCCTGTGACGTCACAATTGGTAAAATTGCGGTTTTTAACCTCGAACCGAAAAACAGAATAGGGTCCATTTATTTATTTCATTTTGTTTTATCACGTGAAAATCTTTCAGTTGAAAATTAATTACAGAAGAAAAAAAATTATTCCGTTTTTTTTTTTTTTTTTTTTTTTTTTTTTGGCAACGAAAAAAGAAAGATTATTAAATATTATGGAAAATTTTTCAATTTATTCTGTATGAAAAATAGTGAAATATTGAATTATTAAGAAAAATATTTGAATAAAATAAATAAAAATTAGCCTATGTTCATTTCAGACCAATAATCAATCTATATACAAAAATTCAAAAACATTAATCCATCCGTTTTGATGCCAAGTTCATTCCAATTTTCGGACACACTTTCACATTTATAATATATATAAGGATATAAGGATATAAGGATTCCTTATCCATTCCTAAATTGAACAAAAAAAAAAAAAAAAATCCACCTCTGTATCTGAAAATCTCACAGAAATATTAAAATCAGAAATTCTCCGAAATTCCTAACTTACACCATTTTATTATGCCTGTAAACGATGAATTGTTGACAGATTTTCAAGGGAAATGAGGGATTGCCCACTAATTGTCTTTATTAAATGTCGATTCCAGACCGTGCCTCTTATTTAGACATTATAAAGCAGCATATTGATTTAAATCAAAATTTGTTTTCAAAATAAGTTGATCGTTAGCTCTTGATGCCTGGCATGGAAAAATGTTAAAATCATAATCCGGACCAGCCTGGAAAAAAGTTTAAATCATAGCTGTGCTCAACCTTGAATTTCTACACAGTTTTTTTCTTCAGTGTAGTTAAAAATTGTTTCGTGGGGAAGAGTTCTGACCAAAAATACAGGGTGATTCATAAAAGATGGGCAGAACTTTAAGGGGTTATAGTACACTTAAAGACAAATAATATTAAATAGGAGACTAAGGGTCCCAGACGTATTCCCAAGGAGATAGGGGGCATTAAAGTTTAGGGTCCGAAATTTCAAATGATTATAAAAAATGGAAAAATTGGTCGATTCGTTTGCGGTTTTTGCAAAAAATTTTCTTTATGCCAGTATTTTCTTGAAATAAAATTTTAAAATTCAATTTCAAAAAATGCCGATAGGGGGCGCTTTAGACTTTGGAGTAACAAACAACTATTTTTTAACGTTATTTTTTGTATTTCTTTAAATGATTTCGAAAGCTTAGACTTAAACTTAAATTTTGATCTAAAAATCTGAGTCCTAACGAGTAGTTAAGTAGCGTAAACTGATATTTGAAATTTGAAACCTTTCTCCCCCCAGAACAAAAATCAGTTATTCCCGATCTTTGTGTCGTAGATTAGGCTCTAACTACTGCCGCGTTTTGCTAAAATTATTCTTTATGTCAGTATTTTCTTGAAAATAAATTTTAAAGAAAAGTTTCAAAAAATTCCGATAGAGGGCGCTTTAGACTTTGGAGTAACGAACAACTATTTTATACCGTTATTTTTTGTGTCTCATTAAATGCTTTCTAAAGCTTAGACTTAAACTTAAATTTTCAGCTCAAAATCTGAATCGCTGAGCGTGGTTCAGTAGCGAGGGGAGGGGGTTCAAATTTAAACTTCTGAACATAGTTCAGTTTGCACTACTTAACCATGCCCAACGATTCTGTGCTGTGATACGAGGCAAAAATACAACTTTCGTCAAGGACTGCATAGTCGGAATTTACTCATAAAGGCACTGGCACAGTTGGAAACGTCGCTCATGCAATCGTTAAAGCTCCATTCCTGACGCTAGTCACCGGGTGAAGAAGGAGACAGAAAGTATGCAAATGTCAAATGGGGAAGAAGAAGAACACGTATGCAAAATTTCGACACGATTCAGGCATAAAAACCACTGAACGGTGAGTCAAGTGTAAGTCGCTGTAGTAATGAATCGGAAGATGGTGCCCTTCACGAATAAGGAAAAGGCTGAGATGCATTTAATTTACGGAGCGGCAGATGGAAATGGTGCAGAGGCACAACGAATGTACGGAGAGCGATTTCCCAACAGGCGGTTGCCTAACCGCAAAACTTTCGAGCGCTTGCACAGACAGTTGTGTGAGACGGGATCATTTCTCGCTTCCCGGTCGAATGCAGGTCGTGCAAAAAAGGACGAATCAGTAGTTGTTGCAGAAGCCATTCTGGATGTAGTAGCGGCGCAGCCAAGTACAAGTTCAAGAACAGTGGCTAGGCAGGTGGATACCTCACAGTCCATGACTTGGAGGGTACTGAAGGATGAACATTTGCTCCCGTTTCATGTGCAACGAGTCCAGAAACTGTCTCGAGGGGATTATCCAAATCGTATTGAATTCGCCCGCTGGTTTCTGCAGCAGAAAGCGCTAAATCCACATTTTGGACGAACTGTGCTTTTCACCGATGAATGTACCTTCACACGTGAAGGTACATTTAACACACACAATGCACATGCATGGGCGGATGTCAATCCACATGCTACGTATCCACATGCTCATCAGAGACGCTTTTCCATCAATGTATGGGCAGGAATCCTCGGAGACCACCTAATCGGACCGTACCTTCTTCCTGAACGCCTCAACGGTAAAACATACCTCACATTTCTGCAACATGTGCTGCCAGACCTGTTAAACGTTGTTCCTCCACGCATCCGGCGGGTCATGTGGTTCCAGCACGATGGAGCGCCAGCCCATTACGTACGAGACGTCCGCAACTATCTGGACATCACATTTCCGAACAGATGGATTGGTCGAGGTGGTCCTGTTGCTTGGCATGCTCCCTCGCCAGATCTTTCACCCCTCGATTTCTTTTTTTGGGGACAATTGAAGGCTCTTATGTATGAGACACCCATTGAATCCCCCGAGGAACTGGTCGCCAGACTTTCCGCCGCTGTAGGGGAAGTGCTCGAAAAGCCTGATGTTTTCGCGAATGTTCGCCGTTCCATTCTTCGCCGTTGTTCTGCGTGCATAACCTCTGGTGGTCACAATTTTGAACATTTATTGTAATTACATGTTAATAAATATGCTTTGGTAACATAATCCTAATTTGTGTCTTTTAACCTCGTATCACAGCACACAATGTATGGACATGGTAAACTGAACTGTGCTCAGGAGTAGAAATTTCAAACCCCTCTCCCCAGAAACTTAACCACGTCTAACGATTCAGATTTTGGGCTGAAAATTTAAGTCTAAGCTTTAGAAAGCATTTAATGAGACACAAAAAATAGCGGTATAAAATAGTTGTTCGTTACTCCAAAGTCTAAAGCGCCCTCTATCGGAATTTTTTGAAAATTTTCTTTAAAATCTATTTTCAAGAAAATACTGACATAAAGAATAATTTTAGCAAAACGCGGCAGTAGTTAGAGCCTAACCTACGACACAAAGATCGGGAATAACTGATTTTTGTTCTGGGGGGAGAAGGGTTTCAAATTTCAAATTTCAGTTTACGCTACTTAACTACTCGTTAGGACTCAGATTTTTAGATCAAAATTTAAGTTTAAGTCTAAGCTTTCGAAATCATTTAAAGAAATACAAAAAATAACGTTAAAAAATAGTTGTTTGTTACTCCAAAGTCTAAAGCGCCCCCTATCGGCATTTCTTGAAATTGAACTTTAAAATATTATTTCAAGAAAATACTGGCATATAGAAAATTTTTTGCAAAAACCGCAAACGAATCAACCAATTTTTCCATTTTTTATAATCATTTGAAATTTCGGACCCTAAACTTTAATGCCCCCTATCTCCTTGGGAATACGTCTGGGACCCTTAGTCCCCTATTTAATATTATTTGTCTTTAAGTGTACTATAACCCCTTAAAGTTCTGCCCATCTTTTATGAATCACCCTGTATTTAGTATAGCTTTTCGTTTTTTATATTTATAGTTATTATTATTAAAGATGCGCCAAAGGTTGTGATATATTTATTTTATCAATGAATCTCTGTTTATATCTAAATGTTTCACATATATTTTAATATCTCTAATCCATATCCTGTGCATTGGAGACTTTGAAAAATGTTATAGAGTAAAACCTTTTAAGACGGAATCACATACGAAAGAAAAAATACGTAATAGACAAATGCCCTTCCTAGGAGTTTATTTTAAATGGAGTTTATTTTTCTCAGGTATTATTGTATTCATTTTGCACGGATCAACACATTTTCTGTTTAAGACAGAATTCCGTCATAGGCAGATATTTTTCTGGTTTTATTGTGTTTAATTTTTTAGCATTTAAATACAAAATTCTAAAAAATATATAAATGTTAAAGTTTTTATTTTTTTATTTTATTTTATTTTATTTTATTTTATTTTATTTTTGTAAAATAATAGTGATTTTAAAATCTATGTGGTTTTTGTAAAAATTTGGATTGAAACAAATTTTACTTATTTCATGCACGTATTAGGTCAATCAGAGCCAGGATTTAATAAGGATTGCTCGAAACCGGGATTGATTCCAGTGCAGACTTTATTAAAGGATTAGAATTGTTAAAGGAAAAAAGTACAAACTTGAAACATGTCATTTTTAATTATTTTACATTTTTTTTGTTTCGGGAAAAATTGAAAAATTATCTATTTTTGAAAATAAGAATTTTTTTTAAAGTTATATAATTTTTTCAATACATATTTTTAATAGTTCTAAAATTAATATTGAAAAACAAATACCCCCAAAAAAACTAAAATCAGATTTTCATCTTTAATTAAATGGAAAGAAATAGAAATCTGATAAATAATGTTTTGAGTTTAACGATTTTTAACTATCACATTTAAACCAGTACTAATCATATGAAATTTTTAGGAATTGTATGATAAATTTTAAGATGTGATTTCCTTAGCAAATTATATGGCTAACCATCACAAAAAAGAGAAAAAAAAATCAAAATTCAACACAAAAGATAGATTTTTTACACGTTTCCCAGAAGTTTTAAAGTAACATTGTCTTTTGAATTGCGCACATTTCAATTTGTGTCTAATCCCTTAAAACCTCATGAATTATTGAAACGGCTATAACTCTTCGAGTTTTGAAGATATGAAAATGCAACTTTTTGTGTATTTTTCAGAACTGGATTAGAAAAGTTTTCCTAATTGGATTTTTTGTCCTACGGGGCCGTATAAAAAGTTAATTTTCGTACTTTTTCAAATAGACCTCCTATGAAGTTGCAACTTATCTTATCTGAAAGTTTACCTTTTTTAATGAATTTTTGCAAGTGGAAGTATGGGTCTAAGGGCAATATTTAAGGCGATAGCCTATTGTTTCGATATTTATGACTCATCCTGTATATATATATACATATATATGTATGTATAGTTTTGTGGTCTACACTGTGAAAAATTTCGGGCTATTTTGTAATAATAATGTCTAATAATAATAATAATAATAATAATAATAGTGTCTGCAAATTAAAAAAAGATGCTACATAGTTATAAAATATAAATAATCTTTGTTATCAGATTACATTAAAGCAAACACAGATATTATACTTAAACATTAAACAATATAAAAAAATTTCCCTGAGCATCATATGACAATTTCCTTGCAACGAAGACTTGTACCTAATACAGCTAATTTATTGGCCGTTCACTCTATATTATAACATGATCCCATTAAAACGCTACGTTTATATGTTTCTGTGCATAAAACACAGCAAGGGGTCTTAATTATTTTGTCATGATTTATTGCCAAAGGACATGCAAACAACATTATCGAATGGATTGGTTTTCTAAGCAATTAAGAAGAGTCGATTTATCATGTTTTCTGCCAAATTTGGTATGCTGATGAGACGTTCGACAACAAAGTATTGAAAAAACAAATATTGGAATAAAACACAACCTTATTTGTTAAAAACTGTAAGTAAAAAAAGACTCTTCTTTTTATAAGTGTACATAAAAATAAAAATAGGGCAATTTAAAATTTAAATCGTTAAATTTAAAATAAATCCTGTTTCCATTCAAAATCCAAACATAACAAACGAATTAATGGTCAAAACTAACAGATAGCTTTTATAAATAACTGACGGATGCTAGAGATTATGATCGGCGCAGATTTGCGAAAAGTTTTGAAAATTCTGAAATAGGTAGTATTTCATATGAAATCTACCTAAAAGGTATACTTAAAACAGAAAGAATCCATAACATCATCATCAATTCAGAAGATATACAATGTGCTTAATTTTATCATACATCTTTTTAATTCTATATAAAACTTCAATGATGATGAATTTTTGATAGGATCAACTCTTACAGCGAAAATAACTTAATCGAAAATAGTGATTGTTAAAAACATAGTATTAAGGCGTAATCAATTTCAAACTGATTATATTCTGACTCAGTTTGAAACTCAATTTGCTATCAAACGCATCCAGGTGGTGTGTTGTCTTATTCGAAATCTAAGTAATGTGTCGTATTTGTCGTTTTTTTATATAAAGGCAGAATATATTTTTAAAAATTACAAAATCAGAAGACTGCGTATCTTTTTATTTTACTATAATTTTACGTAGATTTCGTATGAAATACTACTTATTGCATTTGCACCAATGGTGGAATTTCTGAAAATTTTTTGCTGATCTACGCTGACCATGACCACTAGTCCTCAAAACTACCATCAGTAAAAGAGTTTATATATATATATATATATATGCAAATATACACATAACTTTTTTATGGACACGATAACTTCTATAATTCTACAAAAATCTCTACCAAACTGATACATAAAATTAAAGGGGATAAAATCTCGGCTAAATTCATTAATGTGCAAAATCGGACCAAGGGGTTCGAAATACGGGGCGTTTTTGTGATAACAGAAAAAACCCATAACCTCTTAATGATAATAGATGTCGAATCAGTTTAAAGTTTATATTACTTCTAAATAATGGGCCAATAGTTTATGCATGACAGATTTTTGAAAAAAGTAAAAATGGACTCAAGGGGCGAAAAAAATAGGGTTTTTGGGAGAAAAAAATCATAACTTTGTCAATTCTCAAGATATCAAATCCAACTAAATTTTTTATAGATTTTGTCAAAATTATCTAAAACTTTTGTATTTACAAGTTTTTGATAGAACTAACTCTTACCAGTAAAAAAAATAAAAACGAAAAGAAAAGGGAGATGGTTGAAAAAGTAAATAATCCAGAACTTCGTCAATTTTTAAACTATCAAATCCAATTAAATTTATTTTACATCTTCTTAATAATATCTACAGCTTTTTTATTCACAAGTTTTTCATAAGACCAATTCTTATAGCAAAAATAAATGAAACAATAATAGCAGTTGAAGAAAAACTTCAAATCCAAACTGCTTATATTCTGACTCATTTGAAAATTAATTTTGCAAAATATATTGAAAAAGATTCTCTTGAACACGACTCATATTAAAACGCAAGAAAAATGTTGTCTGAAAAATCTTAATTTTCTCCGTGTATTTTGAAAATAGAGAGATCATTCTCGTAATATTCAACGGTAGCATATACATTCACTATCAAGAAGCTATGCATTTTCTTATCACTAAAAGTTACGATAAACAGATTCAAAAACCATTAATCTACAACTATTTAAAGTGGAAAGAATGCACCTTTAGTTTTTTTAGTATGCAAGAATTCGAGATATTTCAACAATTTGCAAAATTTCTGTTTAATATTTTCAATTTTTATACACTAAATAATCACTTAATATTAATGAAAAACAGCATTTTTACGTTTTGACATATGTCTTGTTAATGTATAGTAAAATTGCTAAGATACTATATTGTGTGTTTAATTCCATTTTAATGTATCAATGACAGTATATATATTTTACATGCATTTAAGAAAAATATTTTCTGTATAATAAGACTGCGTATTTTAATTTTATTTTAATGGAATTTAAGCTTAATCAAACAGCCAAATTTGGTTCTTTCAAAACATGTGTTTGTATTAGGTATTTCAGTAATAACAATGAAACAATAATAACTAATAATAACTTTACATTACATATTTATCAGAAATCCTTTGGTTCTTTTTATATAACTATTATATCCCCACAAAATATAATCTTAAGATTATCTGAAGAAATTATCACTTTCTTCATAAATTTTACAGAAATCTGAAAAATTTTTGCAGATTTAGTTTATTTTAAAAGTATCTACAGAATTTTGTATGAAATTCTTAAAAAATCTCCAGAATAGGCCAAATACATGCAAGTTTCCTACATATTTTAGGAGCAAATAGCTGCAGAGTTTTATTAGTAGGGATTTTTGACCAAAATAATAACATGCTACTTCCAGATGTTCCCTCACTGCAGAAAAAAGGCAATTGTCAACAGAAATAGCATTTCACAGAGGAGGCAAAGAAAAGCAGTAAAACAGATTCGCATGTTTTTTATTTTATTTTTTTTACATTAAAATAAAATACTTATATCCTCATGCAGAAGTAAAAATTTGTATAAAAGCTTTAACCATTTGAAATATTAGATATTGTGTTTCCGTAATTTTGAATTCTCTCCGAACATTTGAAAAACAAGTATTTTAAAATAAAATAGAAAACAATTTAATTTTTTTTAATAAAAGTACAAAATAAAACTTTATTAAATGTTTCAGGTGACAATATTATTTAAAATTAATTGGGATATAACATATCCCACCCCGCGTCCCTTTACTGGGTTAGAAAATAAGACACAATGGAGGTTTAAAGGGTTGAGTATTTTTACCTCCAACACAATGTGTTTCCCATTCTTTAATAACGAATGGGAATATAGCGAGATAAAAAAAATTTACGAATAAATAAATTTATGAAATTACGGCTATAGCAAGATACACTTACCTCAGTCACATCGTTATAATAAATCGTTATAATAATGAGTTATTATTAGTAGCGTCACATGTCTTGAAAATGAGCGGTATATTCCAGATTTAAATTTGCATTAGCGATTTTTTCTCTTGTACTAAATGACGTGAAAAAATGCAAGTGAAAATTTTTAAGAATGATTTTCATAATTATTTCGTTAAGAAAAAAATTCCATTATTATTACCGTTACATAATATTAACTCTTTAAAAATCAAGGCAAAATAGTTTTTCATCAGTCATGTATATTCGTTACATTTGAATAAAACAAGTTTACAAATATACGTATGTATATATATATATATATATATATATACAGTAGAACCCCGCAAATTCGGATCCCGTTAATCCGGATCGATTCGGTCATTTTTTTTTTCAAATTTGAGATGCGATTGGCTAATTTTCATAACATTAACTTGTTTAATCGTCGTATTCTGAATTTAAAAAAAAAATTGAAATCTTTTCGGAAGAATTAAACAAAATAAACATTTTTACTAACTGTAAATATTTAATACGCTTAATATAAAGGTGATTTTCTGTAAGTATGTTTTATCTTATTTCATTTTTCCCAATTCTCCGTATAATCCGGATTGGCTCTGGTCCCAATTAATCCGAATTATCGGGGTTTTACTGTATATATATATATACAGGGTGATTCCGAATTTTTTTTACAATAAAAGAGGGGTGACAGTACACATCAAGACAAACAATATTAAATAGGAGACCAAGGGTCCAAAACGTTTTCCTAAGGAAATAGCCGCCATTAAAGTTTAGGGACCAAAATTTCAAATAAACATAAAAAAGGGAAAAATTGGTCGATTGATTTTCGGTTTTCACTAAAATTATTCTTTATGTCGGCATTTTCTTGGAATTAAATTATAAAGATGAATTTCAAAAAATGCCGATAGAGGGCGCTTTAGACTTTGGAGTAACGAACAACTATTTTTTGCCGGTATTTTTTGCATCTCATTAAATGTTTTCGCAAGCTTAGACTCAAACTTAAATTTTGAGCTCAAAATCTGTAGTTGGGAGTGGTTAAGTAACACAAACTGAGCTGTGTTCAGAGGGTTCAAATTTCAAATGATTATAAAAAGCGGAAAAATTGGTCGATTGATTTGCGATTTTCACTAAAACTATTCTTTATTTAGGTATTTTCGTGAAAATAAATTATAAAGATAAATTTCAAAAAATGCCGATAGAGGACGCTTTAGACTTTGGAGTAACAAAACACTCTTTTTCTGGCGTTATTTTTTGCATCTTATTAAATGCTTTCGTAAGCTTAGACTTGAACTTAAATTTTGAGCTCAAAATCTGAATAGCTGGGAGTGGTTAAGTAGACAAACGTAGCTGTGTTCAGAGGGTTCAAATTTCAAATAATTGTAAAAAACGGAAAAAGTGGTCGATTCGTTTGCGGTTTTTGCTAAAACTAATTTTTAAATCAGCAATTTTCTTGATCAATCAGTGTTTTCTTGAAAATAATTTTTTAAGATAAATTTCATAAAATGCCGATAGAGGGCGCCTTAGACTTTGGAGTAGCGTACAACCATTTTTAACTGTTATTTTTTTAAATCTCATTAAATGCTTTCACATGCATAGACTTAAATTTTGGGCTGAAATTCTGAATCGTTGGGAGTGTTTAAGTAGCGAAAAATTGAATTGTGCTCGAGGAGGAAAGAGGGTTAAATTTCAACTTCTGAACACACTTCAGTTTGCGCTTCTTAACCCCTCCCAACGATTCAGAATTTGAACACAAAATTTAAGTTTAAATATAAGCTTCCAAAAACATTTAATAAACTTTTGCAAGCATTTAATTAGAACCAAAAAATAATGGTTAAAATTAATTGTTGGTTACTCTGTAGGTTAAGACGCCCTCTGGCGGAATTTTTTAAGATTTATCTTTAAAAATTATTTTCAAGAAGATACTGACTAAAAGAATAGTTTTATTTGAAACCGCAAACGAATAGACCAATTTTTCCATTTTCTATAATTACTTTAAATTTGAACCTCCCCCTCCCCCTTGAACACAGTTCAGTTTGTGCTACTTAACCACTCCCCGCTATTCAGATTTTGAGCTCAAAATTTAAGTTCAAGTCTAAGCTTACGAAAGCATTTAATAAGATGCAAAAAATAACGCCAAAAAAGTTTCGTTACTCCAAAGTCTAAAGCGCCCTCTATCGGCATTTTTTGAAATATATCTTTATAATTTGTTTCCACGAAAATACCTAAATAAAGAATAGTTTTAGTGAAAACCGCAAATCAATCGACCAATTTTTCCGTTTTTTATAATCATTTGAAATTTGAACCCTCTCAACACAGCTCAGTTTGTGTTACTTAACCACTCCCAACTACAGATTTTGAGCTCAAAATTTAAGTTTGAGTCTAAGCTTACGAAAACATTTAATGAGATGCAAAAAATACCGGCAAAAAATAGTTATTCGTTACTCCAAAGTCTAAAGCGCCCTCTATCGGCATTTTTTGAAATTTATCTTTATAATTTAATTCCAAGAAAATGCCGACATAAAGAATAATTTTAGTGAAAACCGCAAATCAATCGACCGATTTTTCCCATTTTTATGTTTATTTGAAATTTTGGTCCCTAAACTTTAATGGCGGCTGTTTCCTTAGGAAAACGTTTTGGACCCTTGGTCTCCTATTTAATATTGTTTGTCTTGATGTGTACTATCACCCCTCTTTTATTGTAACAAAAATTTGGAATCACCCTGTATATATATTTACGATGCTATTTTTTAGATTATTTAATAAAATATTTTTAGGAATAAATAAAAAATGACAGCGAAGCAAAATGAAGAAATTTGGAGCATTAAATTCTCAATCGTAATTTTTGTATTATTTTAATTCCTTTATTCATGTCAATAAATGTATTGTTTCCAAAATCATATTCTTCATTTAATTGAAGAATGAATTATAAGCATCATTCCAAAGCTATTCAAAACAATACAAAAAACTTTACATTAGCACATCATAAATGCTCTATGCCATTCAATTATATCTTAAACTGAGCAATTTTGCAAAAGTATAGATGGCGCTCACACATTTTTGTAACGATTTTGGACGTTTTCTACGATTTCAATTTAAATGAAAAAAACAATAATTCCTGTGTATAATCAATTGGGAATAGGCTTAATTATTGTGTACAACATTAAAAATAGTATTTGCTTTATACCTTCGCTATAAAATAAACAATTTAGTCTTTGTATTTAAACTAGACAAAGCTAAATACTGTTATTCGATTGCTACGAAGGCAATGCTTTTAACAGTTTACATTAAACTATGCAATGTAACTAAAAGAAAAAAGAAAAGAAATGTCAAATTTTATATTTTAAATTTATAATGTTAAAATGGAACAAAGTTAGGTTTACTGTTTAATATATTTAACGTCGCAACGAATGTTTTAAAAGAACATCCAAAAGATCGATTTATTAGAAAAAAGAGTACTTAAAAGATATAAAATGACGTTTTAAAGGAAAACCATAACATTTTAGGTAAAATTTTTATCATTATTGATCAATTCTCATAGAACCGAAACATTTATATAAGGAAAGTATTGGGAGAGTGCAAGTTGTCTACCAGTTTTGAAGATATGTAAATGTAAAGTGGAGTACGGGCGTTGCGGTTGAAGTTTAGAGAACAGGAAAGTGTCCAACAATGCGCAGAGCAGAAGAATATGTATAGAGACAACATTTTTCACAAGAACTCATACCGAATGGGAAACAACGTAGCAAGCAAGGAAGATTACATCAGGCATTGTTTACTGTATGAGTATGATAAAGGTATTATATCAGTCATAGTTTGCCGAATCCATTGTCAAGTGAATGCGACAGATACCATGGACAACTGTACCTGCTGCCATTTGTTTAAGAAATTATGTCAAGGAGACAAAAGCTTTAAAATTTATCCCTATTCTGAATGTCCATTAATGGCTTTTGATGAGAGTCTGGACACAGTCATAACAAATTTCACACATCCAAAAGTAAAAAAATTAGTGGAAACGTTCTCGAAATGCAGAGCAACATTCCAAAGGCAGATCCATGCTATTGACTTCATTTTTAAGCTGGATAAGTGGATACCACTCCAGCTTACAGTAACGCCACATGTAGAGAGTATCAGCATCTATGTTTCTTGGTTTTCCTTTAACTGTAAAGAAAGATATTTTGAAGAGAATTGTAACGGAAGATGGGAAATGAATACTGTTCCGGAATTTGAAGCGTCGAAGTACCGTGTGCCGATATTTCGCAGCGCATTCCATCGATCTTAACATCTCGAATATGTTTTACTCAGTGTATGGCGGGATACGAACGAAATAATCAACTGTAGGTCCTTGTGCCGAACTAGGCGACTAACGGAGACTGAGGTGCCTCTTCGATCCAGAACATTGTTCAAAATTCTTCTACAGATGGCGCTACACGCGCAGCTCCGAAGGACTCTGTGCAAGGAGTAAGAGACTGTGACGCCGCGAACGTGATACTAAAAAAATTCACCTTGCTCCGCGGGGAAAACGTGTCGCGGGTTAATTTTAAAAAAATGTAGTTTCTTTTTTTCTCGATAAATTTATTAAAATTTACGTGAAGTTGTGTTTAAGTATGTTCCACCATTATTTAATTTATTTTCGATCTGTGTAACTGTGATATGTTTTAACCTACCTTAATGACTGGACTTTTTTGAAAAACGCCTTCTGATATCTCGTTCCTGGACGATGACAGCGATGGAAATAAACAGTATGTGCCATTTTCTATGTTCCTTTGTGGTATTCTCTGGTCCAATCGTTATATTTACCAGTTATTTTACTTAAAAATTTTTCGAGCCCAAACTTTTTTATTCAAAATTTTACTAAATTATATATATATTTATTTATTACTCTAGCAATATTTTTTTAATTCTGTGGTCACAATGCCTGATGATATTATTTCCGATAATACGACAGCAACGCTTGCTAGGGTAGCTGTTAAAATTCCTCCCTTATGGAAAAGTAATATATTTGTATGGTTTGTACAACTTGAGGCAAATTTTGCCGTTGCGCAGGTAACGAATGACGCTACTAAATATAATTATTTATTATCTGCTATAGATACAGATACATTAAGTGCGGTATCTGATTTAATTCTTACGCTCCACCAAATGACAAATATAATGCTTTGAAACAGAGATTAATTCAGAGTTTTCTGATTCGCAATCGCAGCAGATACATAAATTACTCTCTGAACTTGTGTTAGGTGATAAAAAACCTTCCGTTTTGCTGCGGCAAATGAAAGAATTAGCACAAAATTGTGTTACGGAAGAATTTTTGAAAACTATTTGAGTAGAACGTTTGCCGACGCATACGCAAGCAATTTTGTCGGTTTTAAGCGCCGGATTACAGGAATTAGCAGCCATAGCTGACAAAATTAATGAAATTAAATCTGAATCGGCAGTGTATGCAGTTTCCAAAGCCACCAAATCGCCGCGGAATGACCAAAATACGATCTTAAATCTTCAAACACAAATCGAGCAATTGACACTGCAGGTTTCAGAGTTATCCAAAAATGTGCTTAGGCATTCGATGTCTCGCGGCCGATCGCATTACAGGGAAAGACGATGCAGTAAAAGTAGAGAGTTCCAAAAACCGAATCGTAAACAAGACGAATCAGACTTGTGTTATTTTCACCAGAAATTTTGTAGTGATGCTCGGAAGTGCCGCGAACCTTGTTCCTTTCAAGAAATTAAAAAAAAAAAACTTTTGTGTCTCAAGAGTTTAAAACATGTACGCATGTATTTGTGCGTCAAGAAGGTATTCGACCTGCTTTACAACCGCCATATGATGAACCTTTTGAAGTCGTTGAGTGCAACGATACACTTTTTAAAGTGGCCATAAAAGGAAAGATAGTAAACATATCACTGGACAGACTGAAGCCAGCTTTTTTGGTGAACGATTCGCAATCTTCCTCGACTCCTGAAACAGCCTCAACCCTTGAAACAACTGCTTCGACTCCCGGAACAGTCTCGACTTCTGACAAAACAAAACCACCTCACGTCACACGATCCGGCAGAACTGTCAGATTTCCAGATCGTTTGGTGGAAAATTAAGTGTATCGTTTGCACTAGGAAGGGGGTACTGAGGTGCCTCTTCGATCCAGAACATTGTTCAAAATTCTTCTACAGATGGCGCTACACGCGCAGCTCCGAAGGACTCTGTGCAAGGAGTAAGAGACTGTGACGCCGCGAACGTGATACTAAAAAAATTCACCTTGCTCCGCGGGGAAAACGTGTCGCGTGTTAATTTAAAAAAATGTATTTTCTTTTTTTCTCGATAAGTTCATTAAAATTTATGTGAAGTTGTGTTTAAGCATGTTCGACAATTATTTATTTTCGATCTGTGTAGCTGTGATATGTATTAACCTACATGGCACCTTAGAGACCATTACTGCCAACAATTGGGCAGAATGTGAGCGAAATGTGCGTCTAAGTTGCCAGCACTCATCAGACGCAGAGTTCCTTCTTTCATCATGCTAAAAACATGCCTCACGTTGCTTTGAGGTCTGGGCAAAAATTCTTGGACCTTGATTGGTTCAAGTTATACTTTACGAGGTGTAGGGCCCCGACATACCACCTTCCCATTTTGATCGATAAATAACGCCTTCTCTTTTTTGGAAAACCTTCAATAATTTGCAGACTGAAAAAACAACATTACACCATTTTTGTTATTCTAAAAGAGAGGATTTTTATTGGTGTGGAATTCAGATTTCTGCCAGACAGATAACAATACGTCATATATAATCATGATTTATGGATTAATTCATATGTGCTAGACTTTTTATGTTCCCTGCCTTTCTGTTTTCACTTAAAACAAGTAGAACTTTTGAACTCACTCAATGAAAAAAAAATAAATAAAAGTTAATCCAGATTACAATAAAAAATAGTTTTTAAACACCTGTATTTTAAGAAGACATTCCATCTTTTTTTACTAAAGAGTCATTATTGTGTTAATTTTCATCTCAATAAGGCATTCAATAATACGTCTAAATCTACTGTTATTATTATAGAAAAAATGAGCAAATGGTAATAAAAATGAGACTATTTAATTTAAATGCAACCAATCCACATCCCACAAAGGTATCACATTTGATTAATGTAATGAAAAAAAGTTAAAATATGCGCAGCAGATTATATATTTTAACAGTTTGAATATCCATATCATAACTGTAGTTTATATTTCATATAAGTAAAATATTAGTAATAAAATAGCTAGAAATATTAATATCTGTGATTAAAGAATGTGAAAAAATACTTCCCTCTCCTTTATTTTAAGCAAAGCGATTGATAAGTATTTTTAAAATAGAGAAATGCATTATCTTAAAACAAAGCCTTTTATTATATTTAAAAAAGTATTTTTTACAATATGAATCTCAAATTTCTATTGTCAGAGAATTAAAACATTTCTTATTTTTCTTGAAAGAGTCTCGTATTTTTATGTTTCGAATATATGGATAATAATAATAAAACTAAAACATGAAAAGTTTATTTTTTTTTCTACTGCTCGCAAACGTAATTCTCTCGTTAACTAAACTAACAACTAAAAACTTTACAGGATCTTATCGTCATTAAACAATTATTATAAAATGAATTTCGAGAATTTTATGGAATTTTTTTAGTTTTTTAACGAAATTCTGTTCAGTACCTGGTTCTCATTAAGATGATATATTATCACAATAAATGCACATCAAACGCAGATAATTTTTCACAACACAAGCGTTTGGAGATTTAAGTAAACAAATTTTTCTTTCGGAAGTTCATGAAGTTGAATTTTGCTGTTAATTTCAATGTGCTTAATGATTTGAGACTTCTTTACGTGAAAAAATTTCCTGTTTCACAGGATAAAATAAAGAGGGAACAAAATGAATTTGTTTTTTAAATAGATGAAACAAAATCATATAGAAACTGCGATATGAAATAAATCTAAAAATAACAATTACTAATTAAATATATTATCTTATAACCGAATGTTAAATTGAGGATATTATAAAAAGTGTAAATAATTTATTATACTTTAAAATGAGTAATTTTAATGTGAATGCACTGTACTAAGCCAATAAATAAATGTAATTATAAATAACTAAAGAAGTTTTGTTAATAACTTTCGGGAAACATAAAATTTAATTAATCTATCTAATATTATATACAACAGATTATTCATTTGCAATGATTTGGCAACTAGTAATAAATAAGCCGTACAATATGTCTATGAACACTGCTAATCTACACCTTGCGCAATCCTACGATTTGTTTTAAGCACTGTTCTAAACTGCGAACAACTGCTGTTTTGTGTACACATTCTACTATTCTTGAAAAAACACACTACTATTCTACACACAGCACTATTACACTCTTCTAGTACTTTTGTAATACTAATGTATTATATATACAGAAATTTTATTGTCAGTATCGATCTAAGTCAATAAAAAACTAAAAAAATAAAGGCAAGAAAAAACCGATTAAAATAAGTTTTAAAAAATTACACATAATAACAAACAAAAGATATTAGGCTGATTTAGGCTTAGTATCGCTTTGACATTTTATTATATAGACATTCATATTACGAAATTGATAACTTGATTTCTTTAAGCAACCTTTGTTTGTCGCAAAATACTTTTGTGTTTCAAGGAAAGTTTTATAAAATGTCAGAAGTTTTGGCTATGGAAAAACATTTAAGTCTTGTTTTCCATTATATTTACATGCATTATTTTGAAGAAAAATTATTTAAATTGATGCAATTTTCATTTTATACCCGTCTTGTAGATGATGCCTTCGCCTTACTTGATTTATCTAAACATAATGTTTACGCTGTACAAGATTAACTTAATTTAATTTAATTTCGAAATTGAAACTCAACAACGTCTTGCTTTTATGGATGTCTTAGTAATTTGTAATGCTTCTAAATTTTTGACGACAATTTACCTTAAATCTTTTGCTGTCAGTTTGTCCCCTCATTATAATTCTAATCATACTCCCACCAAAAACATGCACCTTTCAATATACCTATTGTCCGTGCCTATAAAATTTGTTCAAATTGCCAGTTATTTAATTGTGAAATTAAAGATGTTATAGCAATTGCCATCGATCGTAGGTTTAGTTTAAATATCATAAACCTTATTTTATATAAACCACCGACTGTATTGAATAATCTGCTGCAAATAATATTGCATGAATTAATTTTATTTAACAAAATAATGTTCAGTAACTTGTTCTCATTAAGATCATAAATTATCACAAGTAATACACATCAAATGCAGATAATTTTTCACAAAACAAGCTATTTGGGATTTAAATAAACAAATTTTTCTGTTTCGAAAATTTATGAAGTTGAATGTTTCTGTTAATTACAGTGTGCTTAAAGATTTGAAACTTCTTTGCGTGAAACAATTTCTTTCCTGCTTCACAGGATCAATAAAAATAAAGAGGCGACGAAATCTATTTTTTTCTTAAATAGGTGACACAAAATCATATAGAAACTGCGATATGAAATAAATTTAAAAATTACAAATACTAATTAAATGTATTATCTTGTAACTGAATGTTAAAATGGGGATATCACAAACAGTGTAAATAATTTATTATATTTTTAAATGAACAGTTTTAATGTCAATGCATTTAACTAACACTGTAAAACATTTGTGTAACGTTACTCCATAAAATTGGTGGCAGCTACATTTTTCATTTACTGGTGTATAATGAAAGTCATTACACTGTCATATTACTGGTGTAACTTCGCAATGTTACACCAGTTATATCGTCTAAAGTACTCCACAAAATTGGAGGCAGCAAGGCTGCCACCAATTTTATGGAGTAACGTTACACAAATGTTTTACAATGTAAGCAAATAAATATAATTCTAAGCAACTAAAGGAGCTTTGTTAATAACTTTCGGGAAACATAAAAGTTAATTAATCTATCTAATAGTTTTACAGCAGATTATTCATTTGCAAGGATTTGTGAACTACTAATAAATATGCCATACAATAGATATATGAACACTGCTAATCTACACTTAGCGCAATACTACTATTCCTTTTAAACACTGTTTTTGACTGCGAACAACTGCTGTTTTGTGTCCACATTCTACTATTTTTGTAAAAAAGCCCTACTATTCTACACACAGCACTATTATGCTGTTCTAGTACTTTTGTAATATTAATATATTATATATACAGAAATTTTATTGTCAGTATCGATTTAAGCCTATATAAAAAAAATAAATAAAGGCAAGGGAAAATAGATTAAAATAAGATTTAAAAAGAGTTATACTGAATAAAAAAAACTGATATTATTTATGCTTCATATCGCTCTGACTTTTTTATTTAGACATTCATACTACTAAATAGACAACTTGATTTCTTTAATCAACCTTTGTTTGTCGCAAAATACTTTTGTGTTTCAAGGAACATTTTATAAAATATTAGAAGGTTTGGCTATGGAGAATCCTTTAAGTCCCGTTTTAAATTGTATTTACATGCATTATTTTGATGATAAATTATTTTAATTAATACAATTTCCATTTTATACCCGTTACGTAGATGATTCATTCTCCTTACTTGATTTATCTAAACATAATGTTAACGCTGTACTCGATATATTTAATTGAGTTTAATTTCAAAATTGAAACTGAAAAATGTCTTGCTTTTCTGGATGTCTTAGTAATTCGTAAGGCTTCTAAATTTTTGACGACAGTTTAATGTAAACTTTTTGCTATCAGTTTGCCCCCTCATTGTAATTCCAATCATCCCTCCATAAAAAAACATGCAGCTTTCAATATTCTGATTTCCAGTGCCTGTAAAATTTGTTGAAATATTTTCAGAAATTTATTTTTTATCAATTATTTATTATAAAACTTTTTCAGTTATTTAATTGTAAAATTAATTATATTAAAGCAAATGCCATCGATCGTAGGTTTAGTTTAAATATCATAAACCTTATTTTATATAAACCTCCGACTGTATTGAATCTGCTGCAAATAATATTGCATGAATTAATTTTATTTAACAAAATAATGTTCAGTAACTTGTTCTCATTAAGATCATAAATTATCACAAGTAATACACATCAAATGCAGATAATTTTTCACAAAACAAGCCTTTTGAGATTTAAATAAACAAATTTTTCTGTTTCGAAAATTTATGAAGTTGAATGTTTCTGTTAATTACAGTGTGCTTAAAAATTTTAAACTTCTTTGCGTGAAACATTTCCTTTCCTGCTTCTCAGGGTCAAGAAAAATAAAGAGATGACGTAATATGTTTGTTCCTTAAATAGGTGAAACAAAATTACATAGAAAGTACTATATGAAATAAATATAAACATAACAAATACTAATTGAATATGTTATCTTGTAACTGAATGGTAAATAGAGAACATTATAAAAAGTGTAAATAAATTATTTTATTTTAAAATAAATAATTTTAATGCGAGTGCATTGAAGTAAGTCAATAAATAAATTTACATTAAGTAACTAAATAAGTTTTGTTAAAAATTTTCTAAAAACATAAAATTTAATTAATCAATCTAATAATAATTGCAACAGATTATTCATTGGCAATGATTTGTCAGCTAGTAACAAATATATCTTATTACTGGTCTAAAAAACACTGCTAATCTACGCTTAGCACAATTCTGCTATTGCTCTAAACATAGTACTATTCTATATACAGCTGCTGCTTTATGTAAAAATCTACTATTCCTTAAAACACATTACTGTTCTTTACATAATACTCTTTCACAGCTACAAACAATTCCGACTTGTTAGACCAGAAAAAAATTAATGGAAATTTGTAACTTATAAAATTTTCGATTTATGTCAATTTGCAATGATAAAATTTACTATAAAAATTTTGTGGTACTAAAAGCGAAAGATATTGCCAGCTGTGCTAATATATTGTTCTTGAAATGAGTATATAAAACACTTTTTTCTTAACACACGTTTTTTTTATCCAACTACACACAGCTTTCCATTTATTTATCAGAAAAAATGAAAAAAACATCATTTTTTGTGGATATATAAAATGAAATTAATCTAAGTTGTATTATTTACAACAAATTATTCATTTATAATTAAAAACTTGATGAAACAGATAAAGCTATAATATTTGAAATGTTCTTACGTGTGGAGTACACACTGAAATGAGTGGAAGACACGTATGCTGAAGCCATATAATCTGCTAAAATGCCACAATTCGGCCAAATTTGAGTAGTCCTATAGTAACAAATTGTTGCAATACTTAGCATTGCATACGAAGAAAAATTAGCCTTTGCAGTGATTCTAGACACTATTAAAAATTTGAAGCTTTTGTTGCATCATTACTCCCCCGTTTTTATAGAAAACGATTACTTCATTGCATTATGGAGACACTGACCGAACGCGTCTTTTTCTAACCTTGCTCAATTTTGTCCGTAAAGAAGAATCTAGCTAGTAGACTCCAAACAGCTGTTTGCTGTTTTATGCCTTTTTATATTCAAGTTAGATTTAAAAAAATAAATAAAAATTGATTCCACGATTACGAGGCATTTAATGTCATTGGTTCCTGGACTATATAGCGGTATTGCAACTAATATTGTATGTTAAGTACAATCCTAGATAAATGGATTTGAAATAATTCGACATGATGCGACATGGATTAATTATTATGGTGTAAATATCTTATTCTACATATTAGAAAATAGTGCTTACAAACATGGATTTATTTAAAAAGATATTTATTTTGAGAAATATAATAATAATAATATTAAAGGTTTTGTAATGTGAAAAAAAAACAAACTTTATTTTATGATGTCACTGATATACAAATAATTCATAAGTTGACAAATGTTTCATTACAACATAAATATAAAATGAAAATCATTATTGTAATTAATTACATCAAAATTGTAATACATTATTACATCATTTCTTCAGTTTCATTCATATCTTTTGCAGTTAAGCACTCTAGAGTACGTAAAACATAGAGTTATTTTATGGATTTTGTGAAAAGAAACGTCTATAGGGAAAAAAAAATCTTTATTTTAATGAAACTCGAAAATATTTTGTCACTTTTTTTAAATGCATATCAAAACAATCTAAATAAGAATTCATGTACAAATTAAACAAAACCGACGTCTTGCGAAATTTTCACAAAAAGTTCATAGGTCAAAAAATAAATAATTAACTAATGTAAGCGAAGAATTGTATTTAATTATAAGCTAGACTCATTGTATAAATATGACACATTTTCCAAAGAATCAGTACTATCATTGAAATATTTCTTTCCAATATTTCTAACATTAAAATAATTTTCATTTATAATTAGTTTCTACTATTTTTCCAAAGAAAAAAAAAGATTAATTTTGTTTTATTTAAATTTCAAGCGAACACCGAATTTCTACTCCTTCGTAAAAATGCAGTCTAACGCAGTTTATTTAAGTTCTCGAAAATCTTATATCTTATTAATTTAAACAAGATTTAAGTAAAAGTTTTCCCAATAGTTTATAATTTGATTTTCTGAAGAAGTTTGAAATTTTATTCGGAATTTGTTTTACTTTTTAAGGGCATAAGTCTAATTTAGAAATTTGAATTTGCACAATGAGAAAAAATGAATTATTCACAACATATTTAATAAAAAAAGTTCCTGAGAATACTAATCCCAGCTGACAGTAATATTCGAAGAGATATGTTTGTTAATGCCAAATTCTTAGCTCGAATCTGAAAAATGTATATGCATATATATATATATAAATATATATATGTAATAATACAAGTTTTTCACCATTAATTATTTTCAAATTTCACTAATATCTAAATTTTCCCGTTCCATTTAATAATATCTTAGCATATTTTGTTCAATTCCTTATCTTTAATCTACGCATTTATTTTTTTCTTATTCTAAGAGGAAAAAAGGAAAAAAAACTTAATTTTTTAGAAGAAACACATTCTCTAAAAGGCCCTTCGCAATGCCATCTAATTTTTCCGGTGTCATGTAATAATATCTTAAAATATTTATTATACCGGGTGATCCAAAAGTTTCGGGAGTTTTGAAATGCTAATAATTACGAAATTATGTAGTGTACAAAGGTCTGGTTTTCAGATATATGCTCAGAAACATGTGGAATTTTTGTTTAGAATGATTTTTTTAAATCTGTACAGTTATAATTTTTAGCAACAGGTGGCGCTGCTGTGCAAGACTGAATTCACCAATATCAAGCATTTTATAGACACATGAGTTCACTGCGAAACATCTTTTCTAGAATATTGATGAGATTTCGTTTTAAGGGTGGTTTATGTTCAAACACTCTTTTTTTAAGGAGTTCAAATTGCATTGAAAGGGAATTTTCATACAAAATTTGATGAGTAACTGCTATGTTTAGACATGCTTTATTTGCATATCGAGATGTGTTTTTATCGTACAATCGTGAAGTTAAAATTGCAAAAGATTCGATAGCCATGACAAATGTGAAATGCTATGGTAAGCGAGGTTTGAGAAGGGGGCTCATTGGAAGATCGTAATAGAGGCAGGAGATCCCAAATGTCTGTTGCAATCGCAAATGAGGTAAAATTTTGGGAATACTCAAACGAAATAATCAACTCATTGTGAGTGCAGTACACTTGTAATATCTCGATGAACTGAAATTACTCCTGGAATTTTTTTCTGCTCTGAGGATACTGTGCAGACTGTTTTGCATCGGCTCACGGCGGTATTTATAAACTCTGAGAATCATAATGAAAATTTGTAACCCTTGGACATTAATTCTTTTTTTAAGTGAGCTGTATCTAACTATAAAAATAATACTGTCAATTTTAGCACCACCTGTTGGCAAAAAGTGTAACTAACATGACATGTTCGTTTCATTGAAAAAATAAATCCCATAAGTCTCTAAGCATTTCTGTGAAGACCGCATATTTCTATTGTTTATAGTTTGCTAATTATTATCATTTTAAAACTCCCGGAACTTCTGGATCACCCGGTATTTAGATTCCTTATCTTTCATCTACGTATTTTTTATTTTGTTATTCTTTTTAAAAAAAGTTAATTTGTTAAAAGAAATACTTTCTCTAAAAGTTTGTTCGCAGTTCAAGCTCATTTTCCGAGCTAATTGTGACTGTTAGTAATGCGGATATTGGAAATTCGGTTAATAGAAACAGTGTATGAAAATTCGCCGTGCTCACGAATTTATCGTCACTTAGTATAAAAACACAATTGGACATTTTTTCCTAATAATATATATAAACATTTATAAAGTTACGTTTTACAGTTCAAAAAATAAAAACCATTTCCAAAGATTCTGGTAACAGAAGTTTAATACGCAATTAATATTTTTACAAAACATACTGCCTGCTCTACATTACGCATTCTGCGAACAATTAAGTCCAGTTTTGCCCCGGCTCTACTGTGTAAAAAAATGGAAGGCTGTCCTCTGTCTGGGACAAGTATGCTGAAAAAACTATGCCTGGGGCTCAAATACTTTGTAATTGTTTGATGGCAATCTTTACAATCCACATGCTACATTTGTGTATCGGTGTACTTAAATTAGCATCAGCTAAAGATGCACATTTATATTTATTCAAACAAAATTGATAATAATTGAAAATGGCTCGTATTTTATCACCTTCATTAAATTTATTTATGGGACTAGCAGCTCAGCTTAATTACTAGCGAAAAGGAGCAATTACTAAAGTACAATACTCAGACCAGCATTGTCTCGAAGGGTATGCACACAGACATCCAGAGAGTGCAATCGCGTGTTTGTGCCATTTTCAATATTGTACCGACCAAAATTATATGAAGTTAAACATCGAATTGAACCAAATTTTTTGTGTAAGTGTATGACTATGACTAATTGGTCCTCCCTGAATTTAAAAAAATCCGCCGGAAGGGAGCACTGCAATAGCGATTTTTATGCAATTTTCAATATTGCACCACATAAAAGTTTACGTTCTAGAACGTTACGTTCAAGAACTTAAAAATTTAGCCAGAACTGCACTGACTAAAATTCGGCCCGTTATAAAACTGTTGACCAAGCCCGGTGTAAAATTCAAAGCTTCAACCCAACCTGCGAAAACATTAATTGGCTGGACTAGGCACGACCTAGCAAGACCTGGCAGAACATAGATTTTTACGCCTGTAAGGTTAAAAGTGTTTTGTACGAGAAGTCCTTGCTAAAAATACTTATTTTACTTTTTTATATCATATGTTTATAATATTTAATTTAAAAAAAGTGTTATGAGATATGGTATTTATTTTTTAAATGCATCTTATTTTACTATGTGTAAGTGTAAATATCACATTTGCCTCTAATATCGTTAATTCAGATTCCCATTCTATGGCTTAGAGATTTAAAAATTAAAAAAAAAATCTATAGAAACAAATTTTCTTAGACGGAATTGCATGGGAATGAAAAATCCGTCATGATCTAGTTACGATGAGCAAGGTCTATTGTAAATGCATTACATTGTTTTCACAAATACTATTATCCTCTTTTACATATATCAACATTTTCTTTTGTTTTGTTAAGCACAAGATTCCGTTACGCGCAGGTTTCCTTTCTCAAGTTTTACCGTATTTTAGATTTATTGCCGATTTTCATTTTTCCTAATCTTCCCGGACCAAAATAAGAAGTTCCGGTTGAATCATCCTGTATGAAAATCCTTTTCTCGACGGGGCCAAGTCTGTTCAAAAATCAGTAAATTTAGGCTTGATTTTGCGAAAAAGCACATACTTTTAATTTGCCATTATTATACAATTAAAGATTGGAATGTTATTCTTTTTTAAGAATCGTCGATTTCAGGCTTATTCAAATAGAGTTAAACATATGGAACAAACTGCCTATGACGGAATTTTCTTTTAAACTGAAAACTGAAAATTTCTTTTAAAGTTCTTTTAAACTGTTCATCCATGCAAAATGAATACAATAATACGGTAGAAAAAATATGTTAAACATTTACACCTGCTAAAAAGGAAAGGTATTTTTTTCTTTCCAATGCGGTTTCATCTTAGAAGATTTTACTTTTACCATATATCATTTTTTAGATTTTTATGTCTCCATAACATGGGAGATGGATTAATAATACTAATGATAGCTGAAACATTTCCATACAACTAACATAGGTTCATTAAAAGCATAAACATCGCAGCCTACTATAACGATTATTTCATTATATATTGGTTATTTTCTTAAATTATTCCTTTACACCCCCCTTCTCTTTTCAATTCAAAATTAGTTTTAAATTGTCCTTCATTCCTTTTCCATCTTCCTCGCTTAGTATTTCTCTAACCGAAAATCTGCAGCTATAACGATTATTTCGTTATACATTGGTTATTTTCTTAAATTATTCCTTTACACCCCCCTTCTCTTTTGAATTCAAAATTAGTTTTAAATTGTCCTTCATTCCTTTTCCATCTTCCTCGCTTAGTATTTCTCTAACCGAAAATCTGCAGCTGCCCAAGTTTATCTGTGAGAAATACACTCACATTTTTAATCAACCGTTCAAAACAATTTCCAGATGTCGGCTATTACTGATCGAGTCAATTCTTCATTACCTTATAAGGATATCCTCTCTGTATCGCGGTTAAAAATTATGCTTACGCTCCTTTTTTTCCTTTCTTGACAAAATCCTAAAAAGAATTTTAACATCTGCGCAGTAAAATCTAGTGCCCCTTCTGTGTGCATCTTTGTTTAGACATAACAACACGTGTAACATTTATCTATTGGCAACCTTTCCTTTCCCATCCCAGCTGGGCAACCAAATTGAATTCTGATCTTGCCGGCTGCATTTTAACAGTTATTTGGCGTATACTATCCATTGTGCATGGGCGAACTTGTGTATGTTGGCGATTGTCTTTCACGCCAAAAGTGGCGGTTTGTTTCTATGTACGAGCACACTTGACTCGCTGCTCTTGTCTGGTTAAGCTGCAAATCTCTGTTCGGAGATTTTCTCTGATTTATTATAAGTGTACCTCCCCTTATGTTTAAATAAAAACTGTGACTGTTACATCATTGTGGGGTTTTTCGATATCTTCCTACCGAACCGGGTCACTTATCATCGTAATAGCGTGTACAAGAACTTGGTGCGCGACCACGTTTTCCCCACATTAAAATAATAATAATAATATGGGGGAGGTACAAAACCAGTACTTTGCTGCGGATGTAAACGCCTTGTATCCTCTGCATACCTGATTCATCGATGCTTCCTTTTTTTTTCTTTTCTCTCCATGCCCTGGTAGAAAATTTAACTGCTATTTCTGTCGCCTGCTACGGTCAGCCGAAATGGAATTCACGCCCCTGTCATTACCTGCTCTCTCCGTCAAAAAAAGCATACACCGGTTTCCGTACTGAAAATCCTCTGCTGCAAAATTCTCTCCTGGGTGCCCTCCGGTTTGCACTCACAAAGTCCAGCAGAAATAAACGAGTACTGCAGTGAATATCTCCTACGATCGTCACCCTCAGCTGATTTGTGCGGGTCTTTCACAGTAATCTCTGTTTGTGTAAGAGTTACACGAACTGCGCCTCTTCAAAATATGCAACCATTTAAAAAAATCGTCATATGTTTGTATTGCCAATACCCATCATAGTGTGTGCGTTTTGTGTCTTTAGTGAACGTATTCTACAGAAATTTCATAAAGCCTAAATCGGCATATGTTTGTGTTGCCAATACCCATCATAGTGTGTGCGTTTTGTGCCTTTAGTAAACGTAATCTACAGAAATTTCATATAGCCTCATAGAAAATTTAGGGAAACAAGTATTCCTGTGTAGTTATGCATCGTAAAGTAATTGTGTTCTGCAAAAGAAAGTGAAAATTTGCACATGCAATAGATAGGTCCTCACTTTTTCTTCCAGTGATGTGCAAATGAAAATATATCCACCTGGCAGGTGGCAAAGATAAATAAATTTTGTACAGGTGTGAAAATTCATCAGAAATAATTCATCGTATGCATCATTAGTTAATAGTGTGCAACAACGTAAATCAACATCGAAATAATACACATGTTGAATGTGGGAGCAGATCTTGTCCCATTTCCCTAAGTTTTTTTGTAATTAAATTAGTAATCATTTAATTATTTTTTAAAACTAAATCAGTAAGCCAACCTACCTACTTTGTTTATTTCATGTTCTGCTTTCACATTCAGGACACAACGGTCAACATTTATGTTCTGTTCCAGTGCATTAATATAATCCTGTTATTGTGTTTTTGCAAAGATTTTTAATTTGTTAAAGCACGGTAACTGTTGTCATTTCTAGTTATTATTTTTAGTGACATTTTATGCAGTTTTTTATCTGTTATTTGCATTTATGTGCTATTATTTCATAGTTAACGTCCCACCCCCCCCTTCCGTTTTTTTTTTCAATTTTGTATTTAGATTCTCTAGTATGCTTAAATGAGTTTTTAACCAGTTTTGAACTTTTAATTATAAGGTTAAAATAAGATATTCTTTTTCATCCAAAAAAATATAAATAAAAAAATAGAAATAAAAAAATAAAAATAAATAAAAATATTTTAAGTTACGAAAAAGGAATTTTTTTTCCTTGTGTAAAGAAGTTAATAGATTTCATTTTATTGCTTGCTTACTAACAGTTTTTGGTGTTTTCTATATAGTTTTCTTTACTTTATTATCTAAGGATAAAAAAAGTACTTTTTAAAGTGAAGGAATATATAGATATAGGTTTTCAAAGTGTAATTATCTTGTTTTTTTATTTATTTTATTTTCTAAATGATTTACTTTTGTATGTGCTCCCTTTGCTTTGCTGTCATAAGAGGTTCAAATAAGGTATCTTTAAAGTGAAGTATTATATTTTTAAGGTCTATTTATTTTGCTATTTTATATATTTTACTTGCTAGGAAATTTACTCGTTTTCAATGTGCGTTAGGGTATAAGTCCGGTCTGTGTAACAATTTCTCAATAACTTGTGGGCTTAAACAAAAAAAAGCTGTAATCATGGCGGCAAAACAAATTCCGATAAATATCATTCAATTTGATGGAGATCCAGATTTACTTAATTTTTTTTTGATCAAATTAGAGTCTGTGTGGAAATTAATAAGTATAACCCACAGACAACAATCGCAATCTTAAAGGGAAAGTTAGTTGGGCCTGCACAAAAATTTCTAGCCCAAAACCCTGACCTACAAAAGATAACAGACCTCGATTTGCTGGAAAAGGAATTTGCGTCATTTTTCGCCGCCCCTAGTAAATGTGTTGCCTCTGTTGAATTGTCCAGTTTAGCACGTATGCCTTCTGAGACGATAAAAAATTTAGCCCATAGACTAAATGTTCTTGCGGCTACAGTGTATGCAGATATCAACGACGAAAATGCACGCAACACTATCAAACTCATGAAATTCCTAGAGGCCCTTTCTTCAAATATTAGAATAAAATTACAGGAAGAAGGCATTAATGATTATAAAACAGCAGTTGAAAGAGCGCAAACCATTCATGAAATTTTAAGGAATAAAAAAAAAATTACGTTCCTTACCTTCAGTACACAGACCAGAAAATCTCATTGAATCGCAATTAAAAGAAATTTCTGAGAAAATAAATGCATTGTCTTTTGCCCCTCCAGATACTAAAACCGAATCTGAGCAAAAAAATGTGCAGACTAGACCAAAATATTCCGCAGGTGTTTCACGTTTCAAAAAAAATTATAAAGAATCGGAACTACACTAGACGTTATTCCCCACACAAGTTTTCATATAAAAAACCAGTTGTTTGTCAGTTATGTGGACGAAACAATCACGACGCTCTCTCTTGTTTTAAATGGAAAAGAGCAAACACACAAAGAAAAAATAATTACACAAATTCCACTCCACAGTTTCAGGAAAACTGAAATAGAGATACAATTTTTATGCTGATGGTGTTGTGTCTCAGTCTAATACCTCTACATCAAAAACTTTTGCTTTTGGCGCTGTTTTGCCTAAAATTTCAAGTGCGAGACTAGTTAATTCAGTAGGTTCCCAAACTTTTGACTCCATTAAGATAGCAAATCACACCAGTACACAAACAGAAAGTGATAATGTTCAGATAATTTGTATTGTAAATACTATGTCACCATCCCTTCCTCTTGTTAAAGCCACTATAGCAAACCATATTACTTTATTGGCTGATTCTGGTAGTAGTATATCGTTACTTTCACAAAAATTATTTAATCAATATAAACCCGTTTTGAAATATAAAAGACTTTCCACTGACGTCAATATTAAAACTGTCAATTCTGACGTCTCATTTTCCGCGTGCATCAGAACATCCATCAAGTTAAAACTAAAAACTTTTTCACATCACTTTTACATTGTTGACATACCTGAGTCTTCCAGATTTGAAGGCATTCTAGGTTTTGATTTCATAACTAGATATAATGTTGTCATCGATACTTTTAACAAGTGTCTCCATGTCAATAATAATTTCTCTGTTCCTTTAAAAACCAGTTAGGAATCTTCTTCAGAAAAACAATCAAAATTATGCAATTATTTGAGTGATGTTGTAATGAATCAAGGTGTGTTCTTAACTCGTAAAATAATATTAGAACCTCAACAACAAATATGGTGCTCTGTTTACACTTCCAATAACATCAACAATGACAGAAATTATCTATTTGAATATTTGGCACAAACAAAAGAATTCATAGGAAATGGTGCCATTATTCAAATGAATAAATCATCTAATAAAAAAAGGAAAACTTCACAAATACACTATTTCTTCTCGATAACACTTAAAAACACTTCTGAAAAGGCCATTCATCTTCCTAAACATACAAAAATAGGTCAATTGTCTGAGATTGAGGAAATTCTTGATTATCCGTCTGAAGATTCTTGCATGCAAAATAACTCGGAACAGCACTTTCTAAATTTTATTCAAGCCTCTAATGAAATATTACAAAAAAGAAAGCAGGAGTTATCGGCTAATGATTTTAAACTTTCTCACTTAAAATCTGACGAAGCTAAGAACCTAACTAAATTGTTACTTAATTATTATCCTGCCTTTTCCAAATCATTAGACACACTTAGTCATACTGATAAAATTGTACCTGATTTGAAATTCATTAATGATTACCCCATAACGAATCTCCCTTTCCCTCTTCCCCAAGCTGTGCAGACGGATGTTTTAAACCAAATCAAACAGTTGCTTGATGCCAAAATCATTGAACGTCATTGTTCCGAATGGGCCTGCCCCATGCTTCTTGTTAAAAAGAAACCAGACGGTACAGGTATACAAAAGTATAGACTTGCATTAGATCTCAGAATGGTTAATACTGTAATTCAAGGTTCGTCCTATCCACTCCCAAAAATTCAAACCATTATTTCAAATCTTTCACAATATCGTTTTTTTCTCTTCTCTCGACTTTCATCAGGTATATCATCCGATTGATTTGTCTGCAAAATTTCAAAATCAGCTCACATTCACTACAATGTTTGGTTCTTTTCGGTATAAGAGATTAGTATTCGGATTAAAGACAAGCGCCTCAATTTTTCAAGCTTTAATGGACTCGTTACTTGATGAATTACAGTTAGAAGGTGTCTATACCTATCAAGATGATCTTATTGTTGGTGCCAATTCATATCAAGAAATGTGTGATAAGTTGGATAAAATTCTTGCAATATTAGTCAAATATAATTTAACACTGTCCCCTAACAAATGCACTTTTCATAAAACCAGTTTAGATTATCTTGGATTTCACATAGAGAATCAAACTATTTCTCCTGTTCAGTCGAACATTGTAAAAATAACATCTTTTCCAACGCCTACAACTAAAAGTCAATTAAAAGCACTCATAGGTGTCATTACATTCTACAAATCTCTTGTTCCATCCTTTTCTTAACTTGTGCAAACTCTTATAGACTTAACTACTCCAAAAGCTAAATTTAAGTGGGCAAGTAAACACCAAAAATTTATGGACACCATACAGAAGATATTCTTTAATCCACCCATGGTTAGATTACCCGATTGGAACAAAAAGTTCTGTCTAAATACTGATGCGTCAAATGTTGCTATTTCTGGCGTCTTACTACAAGAACATGATAAACAACTATTTCCTGTTGCGTACTTTTCAAAATCTTTAAAAGCATCAGTAAAAAAATATCCTGCACTTAAATTAGAACTCATGGCGATTCATAAATCAGTTACTGCTTTCAAATATTATTTATACAACAGAGAATTTGTAATCCTTTCAGATAGTAAACCATTAGAAAAGTACAACAAAACTACAAATCCGGCTGATATTATCTCTCGCTGGCTCATGGATCTCTCAGAATACACATACAAATTTCAACATATTCCAGGTAAAAAGAATGTACTCGTTGACTATTTATCTCGCTGTAACTTTGAAAATAATCAACAGACTTTAGCTACAAATCCTGAGCTTATTCATGATCCTCATCCTTTACCTATTGTAGAATATGATACTCCACACTCCAGCTCGAGTAACTCTAATATGCATGTTAACTGCCTTATTTCTGGTACACAAACAAATCCTGACCCTTTATTAGAAATTTCGAATGAAACATTTGCTACTGAACAACAAAATGACCCTACTTTGTCTGTTGTTTATAAAGATATCTTAAAGAAAGGATCTTCTCAAAATTTTCCTAATTATTTCATTCATCCTGATTCGAAGGTATTAATGTTAAAGAAGGAAAATATTTTTAATAACACTTTTTCATATCACATTCTTGTTCCAAACTCACTTAAAAGCAAAGTCTTAACAATTTCACATTTATCTCATTTTGGCTTTAATAAAACTTATGAATTTTTGTCAGGTAGATATTTTTGGAAGGATATGTATGTAGACACTTTAAACTTTGTTGCATCCTGTATCAAATGTCTTCAAACTAAACATCATCAAACTCCACCCGCACCTTTGCAGCCCACATACACTCCCAGGTACCCTGGTCATACTATCAGTACAGATCTCCTTGGACCGTTTGCTAATGGCAAATATGTTTTAACTATCACTGATCATTTTTCGAGACATATTGAACTCTTTCCACTTAATGACATATCTGCAAGTAAGGTTGTTAAATGCTTATTCTCTTACATAACCACCTTTGGGAGACCTTCGGTTGTCTTATCAGACTTAGGACCCCAGTACACTTCTCAGGTATATAATATTTTTAATGATACAATGGGCATTAAGGTTTTACACAGTTCTGCCTCGAGACCACAAACAAATGCGATTGCAGAGCGAATCAATAAATCAATCAAATATTAAGTCAATATTCTTTTACAAGAAGGTCACTCATTCGAAAATGCAGTCTTTATACACAAATCTCTTTATAACGGCTCCAAACATGCAACTACATTGTACTCTCCTAACTTTCTTCATTTTGGACGCAAGCTTTCTCTAATTTTTGATACTTTTGATCAGTCGTGCAACCAACCCTTTCTTGATAAACATATTGAAGTACACAAATTACTTGATGATTTGAGTAAGGTATATCATAAGGCTTATAACAACATTAAATCTGCTCAGGATAAAAGATATAAATATTACGGTCAGAAAGCTAAATTGAGATCCATTTTCTTAAAAGATATTGTATATCTAAAATCAAATGACAAGTTTAAAACAAAGTATACTGGTCCATATATTGTCTCTTGTAAACATTCCCATGTGTCATTCTCAATTAAAAGGTTGTATGCTCCTGATAACACAGCATTTCGAGTACATATTGATAGACTTCTACTTGCACCCCCTCGTTATGGACACTTATTTGATGCATCAAGTCATATAAACAACACTAACTTTAATACGTTTTATCAACCACACCCATACAATTTAAGAAAAAGAAGCTAATGTAAATCATTATTTATTAATCATTAAGTCATGTTTCATGATACCACATACCAAACCAAAGAGCTCATGGTTGTGTGTATGTTGTTTTTGACTGATCTTTAACAATATCATGCCTGGTCCATCACTGTTGCTCTGAAGATCTCTTGGGAAAAATATTAGGTATCATTGTTATCCTTTAACACTTAGATAGGTCTTCATACTCACTTAAAATTTTATTTACTTTTATTTTTTTTTTTTGCAGTACACTTAAAATTTCTTTGACAATCCTCATTAATTCAGTATTTTTCCAGTAGCTAACCTCCAACTTAACAATTCCTGTACTGTAAGTCAAACATATTATAGTTAGATAAACAGGTACTGTAGTTTAGAAAAGTAAACAAATGATTCATGTAGTTAAATAAAACACATTTTTCGTATATGACTTGTGCATCACCCCACTCGATTGTGACACATTTTCTCGTCTCTCTTCACTCTAGGATTGTCTGCCCATATTAGTTATTATATGATATACATTTTTTTTCTTTTTGAATTCTTCCCTTTGAAGTCTTGTTTCCGTTCAAAATTAATGCCCTAAGCTTCCTTGTGTTGAGAGACAAAGTTTTGGAATTGGAGTTTCGATTCAAATTTTTGAATTGTGATTCCAATTCACAACAATTCAAATTTTTTTAATGTAATTCGACGTGGGCTCCTTCAGAAGACCGCTAGTGCCTTCGGGGGAGCATCACAATTCCCTCCTCATCTAAGGCTAGGCCCTTAGCTGATGCCATAATACTTGTGTTTTACACAAGATTCAGGGTGACGCATATTTTTATGGGCGTGCTTGGAACACCTCTTTTCTTTGTCATCCTATGCTTCGGCATGAAACATTTTTTTACAAAAAATTTATTTTTATACATCATATTACTCTTTTTAATTGTTTTGAAAAATATAATGCAATTATGTTATTTTTGTGTATTGCTATTCTACATTCATTTAGTATTAGTTTCATGTTTTGTGTATATGTTTCAAAATTTTTACTTGTGTCATGATAACAATCAAAGCTGCAGTAATGTTTTTGTACTGTCTGAGTCGACTCAACTTCTACATATGAAAATACAGTACTAGCTTGGATCCATAAACATAAATATAAAAAAAATATAGAAACTTTAGAATTTCTGACTGTTTTTTTTAATACAAAAGAATCCATTATCATGACAGCAACTTTCTACATATATATATATATAAAAAAAAAAACTTTTGCGTTTATGTATGTTTTTATGTTTTATAATATTTTATGCTAGCCTATGCACATTGGACAGCAAAAGTTTTTTTTGTGGTGCACCGGGTGATATATATAACGATTATTTCGTTATATATTGGTTATTTTCTTAAATTACTCCTTTACACCCCCCTTCTCTTTTCAATTCAAAATTAGTTTTAAATTGTCCTTCATTCCTTTTCCATCTTCCTCGCTTAGTATTTCTCTAACCGAAAATCTGCAGCTGCCCAAGTTTATCTGTGAGAAATACACTCACATTTTTAATCAACCGTTCAAAACAATTTCCAGATGTCGGCTATTACTGATCGAGTCAATTCTTCATTACCTCATAAGGACATCCTCTCTGTATCGCGGTTAAAAATTATGCTTACGCTCCTTTTTTTCCTTTCTTGACAAAATCCTAAAAAGAATTTTAACATCTGCGCAGTAAAATCTAATGCCCCTTCTGTGTGCATCTTTGTTTAGACATAACAACAAGTGTAACATTTATCTATTGGCAACCTTTCCTTTCCCATCCCAGCTGGGCAACCAAATTGAATTCTGATCTTGCCGGCTGCATTTTAACTGTTATTTGGCGTATACTATCCATTGTGCATGGGCAAACTTGTGTATGTTGGCGATTGTCTTTCACGCCAAAAGTGGCGGTTTGTTTTTATGTACGAGCACACTTGACTCGCTGCTCTTGTCTGGTTAAGCTGCAAATCTCTGTTCGGAGATTTTCTCCGATTTATTATAAGTGTACCTCCCCTTATGCTTAAATAAAAACTGTGACTGTTACATCATTGTGGGGTTTTTCGCTATCTCCCTACCGAACCTGGTCACTTATCATCGTAATAGCCTGTACACCTACTGCACTTCTGCATAAATGGAGATTACAAACAGGCTAAGGTAAGTTTTTTTTGGCCAGAACTCTTCCGTAAGGGTAAATATCAGTGTCCTGTAGAAATGTACTCGGGGTCGGGCCGTGTTCGGTGCGAAGTTTCAACTTTTTTTCCGGACCGGGCCAAGCTTGGGCCTTGTTTTTAGATATTATATCGGGCAGGGTCGGGCCTTGTTTTTAGCTATTATATAGGGCTGGGTCGAGCCTTTATTTTAGCTATTACATCGGGCCGGGTCGGGCCGCTAAATTTTCTCTACGAGCCGGGCTGGGCTCGGGCCGGACATTTTTTTTTCTATGGATCGGGCCTGGAAATTTCCGTCCGTGCATACCTTAATCTTACATATCGAATAATCAAATGTTTAGTTCACAAAATTTTGTAAATTTGAGCAATAATATCCAAAAAAAAAAGTGAACTTTTTAGTGAACTTCGTTTACTTTTACGAATTATTTTGATTTGAACGAGTTCGTTTGAAAATCTTTGAATTTGAACGTGAACTTGAATCCCTTCTCAGAAATTGAACGTGAGTTTGAGTTAGTTCGTTTATTTTGTGAACTTGCCCATCACTGATTAAATATAGCATTTATACACATCATAAAATATGCATAAATTTAGTGAAACTTATATGCGAATATCATAATTAAAATGCATTTCACCCATCCATCAGCTATCATCGGATACATATACAGTACTTCGGAAAGAATGTACTATTTGAAATCTTTTGTGTGTACAGGTGAATACTATGTATTTTATATTAGGGAAGGCGTGGCCCTGTATATCCCTTTATCTATATTCTGCAAACATTTTTCAGTAAATTGAATGCAGCTCAGCGTAAAAATGCATAGCTTATTTAAGAACCACGTTTGAACAGTTTACGCTCATATTCAGTAACGTTGGTGAGCTCTTTTGGGAGCCCTGTATATCAACTATAACATTTATACACACCATATAATGTGCATATATTTAGCGAAATATCAACGAGAATATCATAATTAAAATTCATTTCATCCCTCCATCAGCCATCATCGGACACATATACGGTACTTCGGAAAGAATATACTATTTGAAATCTTTTGTATGGCCCTGTAAATGCTATGTACTTCATATTATGCAAGACAGTAACGTATAATTTATATTAAGCTTCAGTGACATATATCAATTTTATTATATATTTAAAAGCTTAATATATTTAAAATATGTCACACACAATTCCCCCTTTTACCATTATCTAATGCAATTCTTTTGTGTGGCCTTGTAAATGAATTATAGCTACATTTTTCACCTTATAATTTATAGAATGCATATTTTAATATGTTTGACAGGGTATAACATCTTTAAAATTCCTTTGAAACGATTTTTCGCCATAGGCCGTAATGTAATAGGAAACTTTTGATTCGCCCTTTAAATAAACTAATCATGGTAGAAACTTAATTTTCAACATGGTTTGTGTTAGGGTAAATGTTAATAATCCTAAAATTTCATGGCAATCCGAATATATTTACGTGAGTTAGAGCGCGCACAGACGGACAGGCAAACCGAATGCATAAGCATTTTTCAACTTTGTTGGAAAATGCTAAACAACGAAAACAAAATGAGAAGTTGAAAAAGAAAAAATTCCATAACTTAAGTTATCAAATCCGCTTTGTTTTACTAAACATTTTCTCAATAATACTTACAATTTTAATTATTAACTAATTATTTAGTTTACTTAGTAATTATTACTAATTATTAACTAATTAACTTTAATTTATTTATCCGTAATATTTACAATTTCAACAAAAATAGGAATAGAAGAAAAAAATATCGTATTTAAGGTGTACTCAAATCGAAATTGCTCACTTTACGACTCATTTTTAAATTCATTTTTGCTCTCAAACTCATTCGTTTGGCAACTCTCTTATTTAGAATGCAAACAATGCGCCGTATTGATCGATTTCTTGATAAATTTAGAATACATTTTTAAACAATTCTTGCAAAGTCGACATTTTGAACCAAATTTCTTGAATTCATGATGCAGGTAGAATTAAGCGGGTATCTAAACAACAAATCGCTTGCTTTTTTACTCATTTTAGGTAGCTTTCATTACAAAAAGTAAAAAGCTACCTATTGCAGCCGTCCGGAGGAAAGCACTTCCGGAAAATTTTGGTATATTTTAACCGATCATGACCCCCAGATCCCAAAACCACCCTCCGTTCAAATGTTGACATATATATATATAACCATATATATATATGATTTTTGTCATGCGATAACTAACGTATTTATGAACCGATTTGAATGAAACTTGGTATGTACATAGTACATACAAATGTCTCGACCGAGTTCGTTGTTCAACATCATCCGCCATTTTGTTTCAAAATGGCGGCCATTTTAAATTAAAAAAAATAAAATTTAAAATTAAATGCGAAAAAATTAAAAGTTGAAAAATATTTTCCTTTTACGTGTTAGAACATAAAACAAAGATTCCAGAACAATTTTTATTTTGTCTATATCTTAAAAAATCATTGAGTTATAGCACTTTGAATTATTCTTATGGCTGACATTTTGAAACGATCTGATTTTTGTCACGTGATAACACGCGTATTTATGAACCGATTTCAATGAAACTTGGGATGTATATAGTACATACAAATATCTCGACCGAGTTCGTTGTCCAGCATCATCCGCCATTTTGTTTCAAAATGATGGCCATTTTAAATTTTTAAAAAATTTTAAAATTTAAAATTAAATGCAAAAAAATCAAAATTTGAAAAATATATATTTTTTTTTTTACGTGTTAGAACTTAAAACAACAATCCCAGAACACTTTTTATTTTGTCTATATCTTACAAAATGATTGAGTTATAGCACGTTGAAGTTTTCTTATGTCTGACATTTTGAAACGATCTGATTTTTGTCACATGATAACACGCGTATTTATGAACCGATTTCAATGAAACTTGGGATGTACATAGTACATACAAATGTCTCGACCGAGTTCGTTGGCCAGCATCATCCACCATTTTGTTTCAAAATGGTGGCCATTTTATTTTTTTTTTAAAATTTAAAATTTAAAATTAAATGCGAAAAATTTAAAAATTGAAAAATATTTTTCTTTTACGTGTTAGAACTGAAAACACCGATTCCAGAACACTTTTTATTTTGTCTATATCTTAAAAAATGACTCAGTTATAGCACTTTGAATTTTGCTTATGGCTGACATTTTGAAACGGTCTGATCTGAACGATCCACAATGCTGCTTTAAAATGGCATACACTTTATGATACCGTGGAATTTGGTGACTCTCTAAATCGCTTAAAATAAAACCAGGTTGAATAAAAGATGACTAATTTCTAAAAATTCCTATTAATATTCAGTCTTGACAAAAACTAGTTTCAATCTTATAAAATCACTAATTTTATAAGATTATTTCCACTAATTTGAGCTTAATATTTTTGAACAATGTAATTTACCTTAAAATAAATAAATAAATATGTAAGTATATGAAAGCTACCTCTTCCTCCCGGCATTGCCGGAAGGACTTTTTTAATTCATTTTTGCTCTCACACGCATGCACTTATCGGGTTCTCTTCTGTAGAAACTATAATGCGCCATATTGGTCGATTTAGTTTAATAAAGACAGACTATATGTCAAAAAATACTGTCAATGTGGCCATTTTGAACGAAATTTCCCGAAGTGATCGTTCCGAAATAATTAAAGTATACTCGAATAATAAAATATTTTCTTTCTGACTCATTTTAAATTTTAATTTTGCTTTCAAACGCAGGCTTATGGAAGGTCCTCTTATTTAGAAACCATATATTGTGCTGTATTGTTCGATTATTTTTATAAAAGTAAAATGTACTTCAAAAGATGCTGTCAATCTTCTCGAAGAAATTGTGTTGAAAAAAAAATATGATCGAGAAAATAATTGTTTGTAAATCGATCTCTAATTACTAGGACAAAAATTACACCTGGTCGCTTATATCTTTAAAAACTGTGTCAGCAAGTTTAGTTTTTGTTCTTTTTTTTAAATATGAAATAATGCGTTGTTGAATACGGAAATATGTATTTTAATACGATCCTTCAACATGATTCTGATAAAATCAGCTCTTGAAGAAAGATAAAACTGAAAACTCTCTAAAATTGACTAAAGAAAGTTATTTAACTGGGTTTATCTCTAATCATAATTTATTTATTGTTTGTGAAATTAGCTCTTAAGGGAGACCCGTAAGAAAAAACCCAAAATTTTTATTATTGATTTAGTAATGAATTTTGGTGTACTATTTAAGAATCTTCTTGTAAGGAATAATTAGCAAAACAATTCACTTTTTATTACAAAGTATATTTTTATGGGGTCTTTTGTGATATTTTTTGGTCGAAAAATACTTTTTTTAAAATTACTACTCCTCATTCAATTTTCAATATTTTGGTATTACTAAACTTTCTTAAATAGTGTTATAGTATATAGAAAAGAACTAAGGAGAGATATTTTTAATTTTCTATTTTAATCGGCTAAAAAAAGAAAAAAAACGCATGGTAAGTTTTCTTAAATTTGTTATAATTTTCATGTTTACCAATTTATGTAAAATTTTCAGAAATAGTTAAAAAAAATATATCTCTCCTTACTTTTGTTGCAATTTTTTTAAGATTCTAAAAACATAAACACTTTGTTTCTAAATCATTTTATCACTGAACCTTAGTACTTTGAACTTAGACAAAATATGAAAAAAGTCATTTTCAGGAAAATACGTTTTAAATGACCGCTAGTCCTTTAAGCTCTATAGTGAGTACAATTTTAAAAGCTCATTTTCTACCTGTTCCAAGTGTCCTTGAGTTTTGAAATTTTGCATGGATATTCACAAATATGTATTTTATCGTTTTCTGAGGAAAAAAGAATTGAACTTTTGATGATTTTTGGCCTAAAATGGGGTTCGGGTTTCCCTTAAGTTCGAAATCTACCTGTGCATGTAGGTCGAAATGGCACAGAGATTTATTTATCTTCTGTAATCGACTTCTATCTGATAGCGGTTTATATAAAAATAGATACATACATGAAGATTGTTTTCAAAACTATACAATATCATAAATATATGTACCAAGTTTAAAAAATAAAAAAAGGAATTTTTTTGAAAATTCATATGTGAGCTGTAGCCATCATCAGTATGATACCAATATGCTTCCATTGTTTGTTCTTGCGTTATGTCTTTGTAAGCAAAACATGCGCGGCAAATCGAGCCGAAATGTTCCACCGTGTTAGACCTAAAAAGTACCCTATTTACTGTATTTAAGCTATTGAACTTGGGCTATCTGTGGCCTAGTGCTTACGGCACCATGCTTCAAAACGTAGGAGGCTGTGGGTTCGATTCCAGCTGCCTCCATTGCAAACACTCGTTGTATGGAGTTCCTGGTTGTATTTCTCTCGTGATGTAGAATTTCCTTGTGCGGACTCATTCCTGTATATTGACGATGACGTATAAAGAGGCTTTCATGTCAAGCACATAATGCTGCTCAATAAAAATAAAACATAGTAATGTTCTACTACTTTAATATATATTTAAAAAAAATCAGATAAAGATTTTGCAGCGATTTAAATAAAAGTTCTTGATAATTTCTTGAAATAAAAGTTCAATTTATTTTTCCTCTATGTTTTTATGAGATTAGGAGTGAAAATAAAATGTACTTGTATGAATTTTCACCAATTCCATCATTTTCATCATCTATAATGAACAAACAGTAACAACAACAACAACAAAAACTATTATTGACGATGACTTATAAAGAGGCTTTCATGTCAAGCACATAATGCTGCTCAATAAAAATAAAACATAGTAACATTCTACTACTTTAATATATATTTAAAAAAAAACAAATCAGACAAAGGCTTTGCAGCGATTAAAGTAAAAGTTTTTGATGATTTCTTGAAATAAAAGTTCAATTTATTTTTGTCTATGTTTTTATGAGATTAGGAGTGAAAATAAAATGTACTTGTATGAATTTTCATCAATTCCATCATTTTCACCATGTATAATGAACAAACAGTAACAAAAAAAAAACTATAAAGTTACTAAAATTTTTCCAGGAAAGTATGATTTCTAGAACATTTTATGTAACGACAACAACAAAAATTCCTGTTTTAGCATGTTTGCACTTTAAATCCAAACATTTGTAAGGTTACTAAGATTTTTTTAGGAAAGTAGGAGATTTTAGTCACCGCAACCCAGGTTACAGATAAAAGTTAGTAAGCATACAGATTTCTGTAAATTACGTTTGTAAAATTAGTAATTTTTTTTTTACAATGTAATGTTAAATGTTATGTGTTAGTGCAGGTGGCAGCCATATGTTATGCTATTGCCAGAGTTATTAGCTAGAACATATATCCTGGATTGAAAAGGTACTTGCCCTATATTTCATCTGGGATATTTGCCTCATTTGTGATTCAGTATAAGAGGACACATTTATCGTTATAAATAATTTTGTTGCATGGAGAAAGTTTCAAAATATTTAGAATCGCGTATAAAAATTACTGTGTGCTTTTAACCTAACCCTGCGTCACGTTTAAAGAGCCAACATAGATGACTGAGTTTTTTCACAGAAAACCCATTTTATCTGGTAGTTACTTTACAGTAGCACTTTTATTGTGTTCTAGATAAAAGTTCAAGTCAATAAAGTTGCATGCACACTTTAAAAGTCATTGCTGCAAACAAGTAATATTAAGGTATTTTAAGTTACAAACTTAATCTATTAATTTTTTTAGCAATGTGTGTATCGAACAACCACAGTATTATTTTAATTAGAAATTATATTCGATATATCAGTCGCCATTATTATACCGGGTGTCCCAAAAATGACTGATGGATTTTAAAATTCAATAACTTGCAAACGGTGACAGCTATTTAAAAAATTTTTGCAGGAGGGTTATATTTAATGTCAGGAATTTTTTTACCGTAATTTTTTATTTTAGTTCGCATCTCAAACAATAGGTGGCGCTGACGGCGATTGAAGGCCAGGCCGACGCTTCACTCAGCACTGATCACCTGGCATTCAATCGCCGTCAGCGCCATCTATTGTTTGAGATGCGAACTAAAATAAAAAATTACGGTAAAAAACTCCTGACATTAAACATCACCCTCCGGCAAAATTTTTTTAAATAGCTGTCACCGTTTGCAAGTTATTGAATTTTAAAATCCATCAGTCATTTTTGGGACACCCGGTACAATCTGAATATTTTTCAGTAATGGAAAACTACGGTTATATTGTTTTGAAAAAAATTAGCTCAGATTAAATCTGATAATATAATCATCCTATGTGAAAAAAGAATTCATAATTTATTTTAAATACTTTAATATTAATTTAACATTCTGCACTAACTGACAAAATAAACTAGTAGCAATATAGTTTACACAAAAAATTAAAAAGATGCGTATTGGCATTTGCATTATGTTCTGGCATGTGTCAATAATCTAAATAATATCATGCACTTAGTTAATTGAGCAGCAATAACAAAAAGAAAAGATTTGTCAAAATTGTTTTCGCTCCACAAAAACAACGCGTGCTTGAAAAAGAATTTTAATGCTATTGTTTTATTCTTTTAAAACACGCAAACAAACCATATCCATTAGTTCAGGTATAATTACATGAGTTAAAAGCTATTGCTGTAACCGCAGAGCTCAGTGAGGCTCGAAAAATAGCCAAGTTAGTTTTGAAAGCAGCCTTTTCAGATTAAATTATTTACACAAATATATTAATTCGTTAATGTTAAGTCAGCACATTTATATACTTTGCTATTTTTCTCGCTTTGAGGATCTTATTTTTATTCGTAAATGAATGAGTTTGACGAATGCCGTTTTTCGGAAAGTACCCAATTGCTTTTTTTCTTTCTTGTATCTTTACATGAAGGAAGTATTAGATTTTTGAAAATGTTGAATTCAGGGTTTTGAAGTATTTATATGTTTTAGGGGTCAGATATTTCAAAAAAAAATTCTTTTACAAAATGTTTATCTGTGAGTCTGTGATTCCGTGAGTCTGTGAGTCTGTGATTCTCTCCGTTTGTGACAAAAATTTAGTGGATACTCTATCTCAGGAACTAATGCACGGAATTTCATAAAGATTTATATTCGGATAGTCCCTGATACAAATGATGCTGGTTAGTGTTTGGTGTAAATGTCCTAACAGGTGGTGCTATTATGATGAATTTTTTATGATTTATGTTACAGATGATTGTGTTATATTGATATGATTGCGTTATATGATTTACGTTGCGTTTCTCAACAACTAATGCACTAATTTATCTCAAACTTCGGATTCAGTTAGTTCTCGACATGAAATGATACTATTTATATTTTGATGTATGTCGCTCAATAGGTGCGCTGCTATTTTTCATGATTTTCTTAATAGCTTTATCTCAAGAACTCTTGCAAAAAATAAATTTTTATAATCAGATTGTTTTTTGTGTAGATTGATTTTGATTAGTTTTTGGTGTAAATCGCTTAACAGGCGGTGCTGCTATGATGTATTTTTTAAGATTTACACAACAGCTCTATCGCAATAACTAATACACGGATTTCCAAAAAATTTCAGATTGGATTAGTGCTTGAGTTGAATAGATGTTTTTTTACATTTTCGCAGAAAACGCTCAACTGTTGACGCTGCTAATATGAATTAATTCTGTTTATTTTTTGGTGTCAGATGCCCAACAAGGGGCGCTGCGATGGTTAATTTTACCCAATTCCTGCATTAGTTCTATCTCATGAACTGATTCACGAATTTTCAACAAACTTCAGATTCAAGTATAGCTTGATGAAAATTATTGCTGTTTATGTTTTGTTATAAATCGCCCAAAAGTTGGCATTTTTATGTTGCAATTTTTCCGACATCTAAAAAAGTCCGGTTTATAGAACTAATGCACGTAATTGCATGACTTTAGAATCTTCACGATAAGCATAGATTGTCATTTAATCTTACCAATATTAACCTTTTAAACGCCGCACTATGATCGAAAGGTAACACAAATTATTTATTGGTAAAAATCCCATTAAAACTCAAACATAAGCACTATGAGTAATTTTTTTTCTCGAAAAAAATTTTTTGTGTATAATTTATAGCATGTTCCACAAATGGAACATTGGCGGGAAACACTTAGTTTTTTCACATGTTTTTATAAAGTATGATTAACAACATTTAAACTAAAATCTCTATTTCTGTGAACATTTTTTTCATGAATATAGATAATGTATAGGCATTTTCCAGTAATAACACAATTTAAGCAGGTAAATAGACGGGCTTCGCCCACGAGGCTTCGAGCCTTCATTTTACTTGCGATTTCAGCAACTATTCCAGCAAAAATGCTCAAGACCCCACAAAGCTTTTAGAAAAAAAACTTTCCCACTTGCTTAAATAATATATTATATAGATGATGGGCAGTACTCACTGTAGGAAAGCATGTTTACAATTATTTATCAAAATTAAAAAAAGAAATATATACAAAAAATGTAATGGAAAATAATAATAATAATAATAATAATGTCTGTAATACAATTTACAGCAAAATAATCAAATAAATCAAAATCTAAAAAAAATACAAAAGAGAAAAAAAAATTACCAAAAATTAAATATATATAGAGATAGATAGATAGATAGATAGATAGATAGATAGATTGTCCTTAATTTTTGTGTCCTACATTTGATCTATTATCCATGTAGTTAGAGAAACATTTCCATGTAGTCTTTTTTTCACATTCAAAACATTTTTTTGTGTTCTTCTAGCATACAACACATTTTCTTTGTGTTGATGGTACAGATAATGTAATTAACAAATGTCAATGAATTCCTCTTCAGAATCATGTGCTAATTCATAAAATATTCTAGTGCCTCTTCTATTGTTCGAAATGGATTGAAAGAGACATCTGGCCTGTATGAGGTATTCTAAATGAAGGAAATCGCAGAGTAAAGTAAAATCATATGAATTCCTTCTCACGCTTTTTTCCAAAGTCACTTCTTACATTATAGCTTATTTGAGTCATAAACAATGTCTAACTATCAACAAACAAATATGTTTTCCCTGTCAGTTATGAGTAATCCACTTCAGATGGGAGAACGAGTATGGAAGAGATAGAAGGGGGGAGGGGGAGGGTAGGGAGGGGGGAAATAAAGTATATCAATGTCATAACCATCTTTTGTCGACACTTACTAAACCCCCTCGTATCCAGAAACTTTTTATCAAAACTTATATGCATTGCAACCAAAAGACTTTATCATGTTAAAAAATATACCTTTACACGCCAATGTTCCATTTATGGAACATGCACATTTCTTATCTAAAATAAACAATAAAAATCAATCTTTTTTTTAATAACTTGTGTTCTACTAATAAAATGATTACTTTTACTTGATCTCACTTAGTTATAAAAATATTTGTTAAATTTTGAATTTTCTATGAATTTTTGAATTTTGCCCAACAAAAAGTCTAAAAAAAGTCCTAATTTACGATTTTTTCCCTAAGACATGATTTATTTTATCAATGTAAAATCAACGCCAAAAAATCAAGTCATACTTTCTTTTCAAATACTAATTTTTACAGGGCGATAGGAATAAAAATGAATTTTTTGCAGAATTTTGAAGTTGATGTTCCATTTATGGAACATTGGCGTGTAAAAGGTTAATACGTATAAGATACAAGAAAATTTAGGGGTGTCCACATCCGACTAGCATTGTTTTGTTTGAGCTTTCCGGTTCGTGGTTGAATATTACAAAATATGCTAGAGCTGAGAATGGAAATAAATATCGTAAAGAATTACGATGAAACAAATATAACGTGTTTAACGTGTCACGCGTTCCCAAAGCTTTAAACTTTAACCCTTTGGGGACAAACGACACGTATACGTACAGCAAATATGCTTAAGGATCCGTGTTTATCCCCTCCCTGTAAAATTATACCATGAATTTTGGCTTAATTAAATAAAGCATTTTCTCGATTAAATAAGTCAAAAATTTCTGTATTTTAAAACCGGTGATAAAACATTTAAAATTTTGTGAAAGTTTCCTGTCTCGAAGGGGTTAAGCAGCAAGTTTTGTATACCTAATTATTAAATATATGTATATATTATTTTTCCTTCGGCAACCCATTTTGTTTATATATTGTTAAGGAACCATTATAAATCTGTCATAATAGCATATTTTATCGATAATTCTATGCAGTTTATTTTGGAAAAACATAAATTGAATATTAATTTATTTATATTAATGAATAATTTTGTATTTCTTATTGAAGTAGTATTTTAAATGATAACATTAAAAACTCTTATAATTATTTTTAATGTAATTCTTTTAATCGTATTATACGTTTGCTATATAATCATGATTTGATTTTAATCTGTAAATAAGTGATTTTAATAATACACTTTTAAAGAATTTGAGGATGTTGTGCATATCAGTAACGAATATTTTGCAAATAAATTGCGCGATATTTCACCATCACACTACTTATGATCAATTATTATGTCTTGCTTTGCAACATTCTGGGCTATTGTATAAGAGTTGTATCAAATGGGATTGAGTGTGTAACTTTTGAAAAGTAAATTATTTTCCTAATACTACAAATACCATTTTCTACGGTAAAACCTTTCAGAGTTGCTTATAACTGACGTACTGTAATTAGTTTTCCAATATTAAGTATTGAAATCGTATACAGAATCATTTTGATTACGCATAATTGAATAGTATGGACGATAACTAATATTGTCGAAATTGAGGTACCTTATTGACTGAATCCCATTGGATTACTAACACACAATAATATATTAAAATTGTTTGGACCATATAATAATGAATATTTTAGCATCAAATAAAATACCTGTATGAATCAATTTTCACATATTCTAGTGGCTGGTGATAGAAATATTTACATATATGCAATCTAAAATGATACTATACTAGTAAAAGCACTCATAGAACGTGGTAGAATCTATAAATTTCTATGCAGGCACACGACGAATATTATAAATGTACTGAAATATGATATATTTCATAACAATTTTAAAGATTTTATGCACTGTTATATAGGCAATAAGCATTATACAGCAAGAAATTCAGTTGGATATTTGGTTTATACACATTTAATTTTCAGTTTGCATTAACTACATATTAGATAGTAAATTAAGGTGTAGATACTTGTAATTAGTATCATAAATAATTTTCCAAAATGTAATTTGGTATTTGTATGATGAAGCATTTTAATAATTTTTGAGTGGATAGTATGAAATATGCTATACATTAAAGATGAAATAGTCCATCAGACATATTAAGAAATTTAGATATGTTGTTAACAAAGCAAAATTGATTTCAAGTTGTTGCAGTTTAAAAAAGTAGGGAAAAATGTTTACATAGTAAGAATGTAAGGGAATTTCATTAAAAAAATTGCCATTTTGGGGACTGTTTTCTATAATATTTATAAAATATTGCAAAGTAATCTGTCAATTAGTATACAGAACCTGTGATATAAAGTACCCGAGTTTTAGAAGTAAATATCCATGATAGGTAAATTAAAGTTCAACATATACATATATAAATAATTTATTTTCCAAGTTAAAATATCTGTAAAAAACGTAATATTGTCAATTAATTACATATGAAAAACTTGTAGAAACAGAAACAAGAGTAGAGCTTGATTTAAAAAATGTTACAATAAAAATTTTCAATTTAAATCAGTGCGTAGAAAAGTAATGGAATCAGATTATCTATAAAGTTCATGAAATTACCCATTCTTTTGTTTATAGCTAAAAATGGGAACTGAGCTTTGTTGGTGCCTAAGGAGACTCAGTAATCGCTGAGTAGTTATGAATAAATTATCATTTTAGATTGCATATATGTAAATATTACAATATATGCCTGTTCGTACAATTTAGCAACATGTCTCATTTATTTTTTTAGTGCCTATAAAATATAAACGCATATTTTTTTAATACGCCCAACTTAATATATATTCTATTTAAAATACTTTTTTAATATTCCATATTGACATCTTATTTTATTTTTTTTCTGTTTAATTTTTATTTAAAGTTATTTTGCACACATAGACATGCACCCATTGCGTACAATATTTATCAAAAATTTAATAAATCAATTTGCATGAAACTTAATAAATCTTCATTTTAAGGTAACGAATAATTTATAATTCAAATTTAGTATTATAACTGCATTGGTTATTTAAAATTGACAATCACGTGCTGATAACCAAATCACCGATCATGACCCACTTCACCCCAAAACCACTTCGAGTTAAAACTTTATCTATGTATCTATCTGCCTTTCTACATATATAATTTTTTATGGAGACAATAAATTCCATTATTCTGTACAAATCTCGTCTAAACTGATACATAAAATCAAGGAGCAAAAAATCTCGCTCAAGCTCGTTAAAGCTGTTGGTAACTTTTTTTTACGAATTCTTCTCCATAATGTTGAGTCTATGGGCGTTTGATGCATTTTTATATTCAAAATATCTCCTCAGGAAATTAATATTTTTAAACTTACTTTTTCTATACTTAAAAGATGGCCTTTCTTTTCTTAGTTCTCAAAATATTTTTTTTAATCTTTGCTTTATGTAATGTTTTATGTTTTAAAAACTGACAAAATAGGAGTAAAATTTTAATACTTCATATAAAAGTAAGCGTAGCTTTTATAGAGATATTTTGAAAACTAAGAAAAAAAAACAGACATATATAAAGAAATGTACGCAGAAAAAGAAGTTTAAAATATTAATTTCCTGAAGAGATATATTTAATATAAAAATGAATCAAACGCCCATAGACTTAACATTACCAAGGGGAATTCAGAAAATGGGTGACATGCAACCTTAATGGGCAATATCGAACAGCGGAGTTGAAGTAGGGAGAAATTTTGTAAAAATCAAAAAATCTCTTTAGTTTTCATAATTATAACGAATATCAAATAAGTATGAAGTTTTTATATTAAACTAGGAAACTATATTATTATATTTGGAGAAACGATAAAATTTTACGCATGATAGATTTTTAATAAAATTAAAAATGGCTCAAGGGGTAAAAATAGGGTTTTGTGTAGAAAATATCCTTACTTCGTCAATTCTCAAGATGTCAAATCCAAGTACACTTATCATAATTCTTCTTAATGCTCTCGGCAGGTTTTATATTGACAAGTTTTTGATAAGATCAACACATACTATCAAAATAAATAAGTAAATGTATAATAATAAATAAAAAGTGAAAGCAAAAAGGGATACTATTGGATAACGATAGGAGTCTCTCAGAAATTGGTGAAATAATGGAAATAGTACCAATTTCTGTCACTTTCGGAGAAAAAATTTGGTCGTCCTACTGACAAACTTGGCAAGCGAACCGCCCTCCCTCTGTAATTTTGCAGTGTCTTAGACAATTTTCTTTTATCCATAAGCATTTACGCAGATTTTCATTGGTTTATTTCCAAATCGTCACTCTTTTTTATAAATAGAAGTTTTTTTTTTCCCTAAATTATCTTTTGTAGATGGATTATCAGAATTACAGTAACTGTTTTTAATTTCGAAAATATTCAAATAAAGGTGCGATTCTGTTTAAACACATATTTTGTTACAGGTTTTAAATATATTTTTGAGAAGTATATTTTCTATTGTTTCGAATGATGTTGAATTCAAAAATGCAAAAATCTATCAGAAGAATCTAATTTTTTATTAAATTGTAAAAAATAAAAAAATAAATAAAAAAATCGTGGCATTATTTATTTTATATTATAAAGCTGTATGTAGCAATACATACTGTTTTAGCATGTGTCGAAAAGATATGAAAGAATTAGAAATTAGGAAGAAGATTTTTCTGTAATGTTAAATATGGAATGTATAGTGCTAGAGCTAGACGGATGTAATCTCCTCAATATTGTATTTTTTATTAGACGTTCGAAAGGTCTATATCTAAATTAAAAATTTTTGGACAAACTATTACTCATCACTGAATGTTTCCTGCTACGGGTTACAATTAAGTTGTTCATCTTTTATTTATTTTTTTTTTATTATTTATTTATTTATTTATTTATTTATTGTAAAGGAAAAAGTGACAAAACAAGTCCAGTTCAGACGTGACAGAGGTCCAGGATCTTCATAACTAATAGGTCTATCTGGATGAATTTAGATTGGTGCAATTTTCTTTGACAATTTGGCTCAGTTTTGCTATTTTTTAGCTCGCTGAGTTTTGCGCTGATGAAGAATCTCGATAGTAGATTCGAAATTGCTATTTGCTACCTTCTCATACTATATTTGTGCATTTATAATCGTTGGTTTTCTGTCTTTGCTATTTTAATTTGGTGTTATTTTCTCAATAAGGCGCTACAAAACACTCTGAATACTATTTTCAGTTTAATTACGGCCATCTTTTATTTGTGCGAGGGAGATTCAATAATTTTTGCCTTCAGTGTATACAAAGCATTTGTACAGTGATGTTTATTGTGAAATATCGAAACTTATGTCTCAAATTCCTACATGTTCAATTTCAGAACGTAGCTACTATATTCAGACAGTTTTGAAGGGAGGAGTGAAAGAGATGGGGTACGCTGAAAGACTGATTTTTAGTTTATGGGGCTAGATTTGTGATAGTGGATGAGATAAAACTGCTGTCTTTTGGACTCATGGTGATGAAGCAATAACTCTTCCACTGCCATGAATGTAGCGTCATAAACTCGAAATCAGTATTTCATTCTCACTACCTTTCTTAAAATTCTCTCAAATATAGTTCTTTAAAACTTCACCCCTGTATACAAAATTATGTTAATATGGCAGCTACGGTTCTGCAATCGAGCATGTACGCATCTAAGACATTAGACGTTGATATCCTACATCATTCATCGCAATACAAATATTTTATAGGCACTACAGACAATAATTATTGAGCCACTCACGTAAAATAATAATTTAGAAGAAAAAAACTTTTTTTTTATCAAAGTTAAAATTTATTTATATTTGAAGAATTGAATTTTATAATTTTAATTTCTAAATATTAATTTCAAATATATGCACCAGTACAGTCTAAAATCATCCAGTAATATCAATAATATTATATAAAATTTAATTATCGACGTGTCATCTACATTTTAAAAATGCTTCCAAATAAATTTTAAATAGCACTTCAATACATTCAAGATTATAAATTATTTATTTCACATAATGAATTATTTATTTCACTTAGGAATTGCTTAGTAATTCACTATTTCTGTGAAATAATACATCATCCCCATCTTTTAAAATATACAAAATATTCCCTGTTTTAAATTTTCAAAGGCGATCAAACGTTGTTATGAACGATCTATTCAAAAGTCAATTTTAATATTGAAGTCCTAATAGAACTTTTGTGCATATGAATGCCTTTTATGTTGGAAGTCTATTTTATCGACGAAATTCTAATGAAAATATTTCACTGACAAAGAAAATGAAACTGTGTGTTAAATCATTTCAAATTATTTCAAGTATCAGGCTAATACTACCTCTAATTTGCATTTAAGAACTTTAGAAATAAACTTTTACCCAATGAAATCTTGTTTTTTACGAAATAGATATTTTTAAATATTCATTTTTTTAAGTATGACAGAAATATTGATAAACGTCAACTAAACAATCACAAAAGTTAAATGATAACATTAAACTAATATTAACCCTTTCGACTCCGGCTTTTCTTACGCAAAATTTATTCGATGTGCACAACTTTTTGAAAAACAAAGTTACTTTCAATTAAACTACTTATGCACTGAATACTGATTTGGGCCGAATGCCGAATATTCGGCCCACAGGTGAACTGAATAACGATTACTTCGCTTCCTGAATAGTAACTGTTAGGCCGAATATCTAGTTTTCGGAAGATTAATATTAAAATATTCAGATGGCTCAATACTTTTTATAGTTATATTAAAGGTATTAAAATATTACGTTTGAAACAATTTTATATAACATTTAATTAAAGAAATTTGCATTTATATAAACAAGAGAGAGCATTTTATCAGTAAACTTTATATTGAAAAAAATCTGCTCGGGTTACTTAGGAAGGATAGACATTTTTAATTAATAAAATTATAAATTCCATAATTTCTTCTACGAATTAAAACAAATATTCTAAAATCAAAGAGAAATAATGAAAAAAAAACTTTTACCGTGTTATGTACAGTTTAATTGTCAATAATAGACTAAAGAAAATAATACAATCTACTAAGTTAATGGCAGCGGAGCAGAAATACATCTCTTCTACTCAATTTGCTTTATCCTTATCATTACAGAAGCAAATGCTACAAAGGATCACGCAAAGCAGTTTAAAATTAAGATAATAAATAATAATAAATATAATTTACCAAATTACAACGACTATTTGGAAAGTGATATTTTTAAAGACTAAAATTTTAAAGACATAAAAACAAATTCTATTTTTAAATTAATAGTAAAAATATTATTTTTAGGGTGATCATAACGAGTCATATGTATCACGTAATCCATGCATTAAACCTTTCGTCCTAGACCAATGATAAAAAACAAGTAGTTTATATATATACAACTTTAACTGTTTAAAATGTGCATTTTTATAAGGGAGTTATTCAGACTGACTTCTCAACGCCTTATATTACGTAAGACATGGATTAAACATTAATATTCATGGACATATCATAAACAAATTTTAAATGAAATTTCAGTTTTAGAATTTTCGGAACTGCATATTTTTAAACTTCGAAACATCGCACAATTTAAATTTTTACACTGTTGTGTACAGAAAAAATGCACTTTTAAATGAAATTTGTTTGATATATTTTTCACAATTTGTTTTCAAATTATTATTGTTAATTAAAGTTTTAATACTTTCTTTGTCATCGTGGCAACAATCAGAGAGTGAAAAATAAGTTGCGGAATTCGACTAATAAAAAGATTCAGATATACATCAGATTTCCCAGTTCTCTACCGCGGACAACAACTATTTTCAAATAGTTTAAAAAATGGCATGCTACAGATGAAAATTTATGTTATTTGTATGTGTTCTAAAATTTAAACTATACTCTGTACAAGACAGCAACAACAAAAATAAAACACACAAACACACAAAAGATAAAGCAAAAAAGAAGTAAACTTACAAAACTAATTTTTGATAAGCTACATAAATCTGTAGTTTTTCAAAAGAATCTACAAAAATCTCAGTAATCTTATTAAAAAAATATATTTCTTACCCGAATTTTAGTTGCATAGAAATCTTTAGTCATCTCAGTTTTAAAAAAAATCATAGTAACCCTACAGAATTTTTTTATGTAAAGAGCAAACGTGCGTCTGTTACATGAATTTTTGTTGCTGCCGTTATATAAAAAGTTCTTGGAATCCCTGTTTCCTAGAAAAACTGTTAAAACTTTACAATTTGTTTTAGAGTAGTTTTTAGCAAGACAGAAAATATAACTGTACTTCTATTTATGTTATGTCTTGTTTATTTGTATAACATATTCTGTATAGAATCTTAACGATTCCTTTTAATTCAGATTATATATTTCTATCAAACAAATTGCTTTCAAATACTAAATAAACAAATAAATAAATAAATAATTTTTTTTTCTATGTGAAAATGTGATTACAAATATCTCGATAACTAATTTTCCGAGCAAGTTAAATCCTTATGTAAAAATTATGTCTTTTGTTGTCTTTTATATTCATTTTTTAAAATAAAAATTTTCGAAAATTTTTATGTGCCTTTCACGAGAACGAATATTTCGAGAGTACGGTAAAAGTTATTCCAGATAGTCAAGGTTATTGATATTCAATAGGTTTCTCTTGATTATTACATGCTAAGTAAACACCAAACTTCAAGTCTTTATCCCAGTTTGTTAGGGAGATAGAGCGTTGAAAGACCCACAGACGTACGGGAAATTTCTTTTTCTAAAAATGCACTGGTGTGCAAAATTTACGGACGAGTCAAAAAATGCCAATTTTCAAGCGATTTTCAAGTGAATATTCAAAAGGAAGTAATATAATTCAAATAATTACTATTCCTGCATAAAAGCTAGTTCATATAACATTTCATTCAGGTCACACATGGTCACAAGAGTCACAGTTCTACTGCGAAAGAAAAAATAGCAATTCCATACATCTCTTTTATGAGTCTCAAATGACTACTATATGTGACTCCACTGACATGTCACTGCGACTGCTGTTTTGTGTCAAGTCACCAGATGACTTTACAATGTTGTTTTATTGAGACTCTCATGTGACTGTCTGTGGTGGTTGCTCGTTAACCCCCCCCATATTTTTTATTTTAATTCAATTTTATTAACTATTTTATTTCCTATCATCTCTTTTTATTAATGTTCTCAATTTAAATATTATTTCGATTTCGTTTCTTTTGATGCCGTCGCCTGTAAGTTTTTCTTCCTTACCTAGCTATCGAATGTTCTAAACCGGTAAAATCTTGTTTTGAATTCATTCCATCCGGTTTGGAAAAGCTTCTAGAAAAATCTGGATTGTTCTATGGGAGGTATTTCCGGTTAATCTGGCACGCCTCTTGACCTATCAAATTATGTTCCGCAGGTGACGTGGTTTAACCAACAAAGTGCCTGGCCACCTGCTTTGGCCTTTCTTCTTTAAGTGTTTATCAATTTTTTCCTTATTAAATCCATATTTCACTATACATTGAATCGTAACTTGGCTTATTTTTTTCCTCGCTCTCCTCATTCGAACGTTGCCAACTTGGCGTATCCCGGGTTTACAGTAACCCTTCTTCTTTTCTCCCTCCTGGCTCTGAGCCACGAGAGCAGTTGCGCAGTTGCGCAGTCGGAGCCCAGTGGTGTTGGAGGCAGTTGAGTTGACATGTGCCGAGAAGTTTCTCAGATGCCGAGAAATTTAGCGGAGGCCGGGGCAAGTGTGCCCGCCCCAAGGCGATTATACGTGACCGTTGCTCCATACCAGCTACTCAAAGTTTGTTTTCAAGGATGTTGTTTTTTTTAATGCTGCGAGGAGTTAGGCTCCCCGTCCACCACGTCCTAAATCTTTTGGTTTTCCTTTTTTTTTCTGGCTACTCAAGTTGGTTTAAGTGTTGTCATAGTTATCCTCAAGGAATTATCATCAATCTATTATCAAGCTTAATTCAATCCCTCTTCATCTCATGTTTAATTCGGCCATAAATATATTTAATTATTTGAATATGGAACGGCGTCCCCAAGGGTAAATATTGAAACATCTCTTTGTGATTTGTCCAGGCATATTTTTGGAAGTAATATCAAATTGATAGTCTGAGAAGAATGTTATCTCTGTATCGATTAAGAAAAATGTTTATTCATGTTATGAAAATGCGTATAAAAATATATTGTGAAGAAGAGTTGTTCTAGAATATGTCGACTCATATACGTCACCTTTGTAGAAATTTTTGGAACGAAATAATAAAAGTTCTATTTATATAAGAAAGTGTATGAAACAAGTACATATATATATATAGAATATTCAATGCTTGAAGAAAATTCTCATATGATTATAAATAAAAAATATTTGTCCTCTTCAAAATATTTTTATCATTTGTGTCTCAATACCTGTGCATTTATCTACCTGAATTTCATCTTCATCAGCCAAGAAATTACAGGTAATCTTTTTCTTCTTATCATTTTATAATTTTATAATTTTGCTTTGAATTATTATCATCAAGATTAAAGATTTTTTCACTATTCTAAGAAAAAACTATAATGGTAGCCTTTTTTTTGGGTCGTTTGCTGGCCTTCATCCAGCGCAATGTATTTCATCCATTAATACGATCACTTAGCCTACTTCTGAGATGAAACAAAAAATAAGTGTTTCTCATCTCCTTCTCTTCCCACCAAAACACCACAGTTTAATTTCCTTTGGTGCAGTGACCAACGCTTGACCATCTATTTCCTTTGCTGCCATTGTATTTTCGTTATCTATACATATTTTCAAAAAAAAAAAAATAATAATATCTTCATTATCTTCAATTATATCTTCATTATTTTCAAATTATATCTTCATGCAGTGATCAATATTTTATATTTATATTTTATTGAGTGTGGTGTAATAAATGAATGCATAATATATTTTGATTTTATGCTGAGATAATATTTTTTTTTGGAGCAGTACAGTATATATATAACATAATTTATTGACATATATTTTTCTTGCCATGACATAATTTATGACTAATATATATATTATTTAACAGAGGTGCTGGTAAATATAATTGATTATACTAATATAAATTATTCCTCTTGTCATAAATATAAGAATATTTGTTTTGAGCCATATGATATAGATATTCACATAAAAATTTTTGGGCCATGTTATTTTGATCGGATGCTAACAAATATATGTTGGTATCTATCTTCTCTTCATCACATAATTATTCTTCTTCTTAATAAATATAAAATGATGTATAACGTAAATGAAATTTGACAATATTTTTAAATAATGGGTCGATTTATATATTATTTATTATAAGACCAGTCTATGTCCAAATCTAACCTGTCATTTATTGAGCTCTCACTTTAATTATCTCATAATGCCTCCCAAGTCTAAATTAAATATTGCAATACAGCCATTCGACGGCAACCCTCAGACTGTGGAATTCTTCTTTGATCAATTATCTGATATACAAGAGTTAAATAATTTTTCCGATAAAGAACTTTTTATTTCTCTTCAAATCGAAGCTTGAGGGCAACGCCTTACTCTTCTTTCTTGAAACACAGTCTCAGTTCAAGAACTATAATTTCCATGACATTCGGAAAGCTTTTATAGACTATTTCTTACCTTCAAAAAAGACTGTTTCTCTCAAATCCTTGCAGAATTTAAGCTTAGATTCAAATGAATCAGTCAAAAATTTTGCTTTTAGGCTGGATAAACAGCTTAGGCTTGCATACCCTAAATTGGATTCTTCTGCTCTCAATTCATTAAAATTCACTCATTTTCTTGAGGCTTTGCCTAAACAAATTAAGCAAAAAATTCTTGAAGAAAATATTTCATCTTTCGATTTAGCTCTTGAACGAGCAAATTTTCTTCAAAATATTTACGACTCCCCTCCAAAAAAATCTTACGAGAATTATAATCAAGCCTATTGTTTGGATAATGAAAAAGTCCATGATAATTCCATTCCTTCTAGTAATGTGCTCCATAAGACTCCTATAAAACATACGAAGGATAAAATTTATGTCAATTCACAAACTACCTTCTCACCTTCGCAAACTCCAAATGACAGTTCTCATGCTTCTCGTAATTTTAAAAGAAAACCTAGAACATTTTCTCCTTCTCCAAATAGACAAGAGGCTACAGATAAACATAAAAATAATTTTCGTCGACATAATTTTTATCGGAAACGTCCTTATCATCAAACCACCTTCGACAAATTTTCTCACAAAAAAAATTCTGCATCCTTTTATTACAAACGAGATGTTGTGCAATGTGCGTTTTGTGGAAAATTCAATCATCGTATGGACTCTTGCTACAAATTTAAAAATATTATTAGTGCTTCCAATCAAAACTCTTCATCTAAATTTTCGTCTAATTCTCACAGAAGGAAAAACTATACCTCTTCTCAAAATAAAAACAATGTTTATCATTTAAACAAATAAGGGAGACTGGTTCTACTGACCGCCTTCTCTCCCGTAATTCTCATTCAGGGTCAGTACACTTTAGTAACAAACACAAACAACAACTTGACAAAAGCTCTTCAGTCACTTTAGTATCGTCCAGAGCTGTCCAAACTTCCCCTGTGACACCTAAATTTAACAAATCTTCATGTTCTTATAATTCGTTGACATCCAAACAAACTTTAGAAATTGATGATGATGTACAAGAAAGACATGTCATTTGCAGTTCTTTTAATAACTCGTATGTTCTTCCATGCATACTCATAAACATTCAACATAATGAAATCTCAACGTTAATTGATACTGGATCAAGTTTGTCACTCTTGGATCAAGAATGCTTTAATAGCATTCAATCCAGGCTTCATTACAAATTCTTATCCAGAAATGTATCTGTATCTACTATAAATTCTAAAGTTTTTTTCAAAGGATGCATAGAGATTGAATTTAAAATTGATAAATTCTTCTTTCATCATGTCTTTTATCTTACAAAGATACAAAATGTTCATTTTCAAGCCATACTTGGATTTGAGTTTATCAATAAACATTCCATAACCATTTCACCAAGCTTTAAGTCTATCTTGATTAAGGATAAACATATTCCTTTTCACAGTTATAATGAATCTCCTACTTGCTATTTTATGAATTCTGACTATATTTATGATAATTCAAATGCGCCATATTCTTTAGATGTACACAAAATGCCTTGTTATGAAGATTCTATATCAAATAATCTAAGTAATGGTATTTATACTGATGATTTATATGCAAATTATGGTGATACAAATTTACAATTGTTCAACAATTTCACAACCTATCCTTATAATTATAATTTTCAAAATAATGGTTTGTTTACAAATAATGTTGCTAATACTGCTATGAATTTTCATAATCCTTATATTGATGGTAATTCTACTTATTTTTCTAACTGTTTTCCAACTGATTATGGTAATGTTGTGAACTATGTATCTACTAATGATAATATGCCTGGTAAGAATTTTACATCTGAAAATACTAATGATCTTAGTTATGTTGGTGAAAAGCCAACTCATTTAAATATTGGTAATAAAATTTTGGTGAATTCCAATATGGTACAGTTACTCAATAGAGAATTAATCCCTCCTAATTCTTTTGTTTATTTACATGTTAAGTACCAAAAAAAGGATTGATATTCAGATGGAGGATTTAAATCCTCCATCTGAATATTTTATTTTCAAACCCAATTTAAAAAATAAAGGTCTTGTGTTACATGAATCATTGCATTCCAAATCTTCAATTCAAGATGATTTATTTTTGGTTGTATGTCAGAATATATCAAAGCTGGACATTCATTTAAATAAAAATTCAATTATTGGCGAATGTATCAATGTAGATGAGAAAGATAGTGAGGAATACTCTTTTGATTTAGACTTTGAAGACCAATATTGCAATTTAATTTTACCATCTGAAGAGATTAAGAGAAAACGAATTCAAGAACTGTCTCCAAATGACTTTGATTTAAAACATTTACCTCCTCATGAAAAAGAATCTTTAACAAAGCTATTGTGTAGTAAAGCTCTTGCTTTTTCAAAATCTCTTGACACTTTAGGTCATACTGACCTGGTTAACCCTCAATTCACAATGCTAAATTCTCATCCAGTCAAAACCCTACCTTTTCCTGTGCCACAGGCACTTGAGCAAGAAGCTCTTGACCAGATTAATCAAATGTTAAATGCTGGCATTATTGAGAGATCAAATTCATCTTGGGCGTGTCCCATGCTTCTTGTTAAAAAGAAGAGAACTGATATGTCAAAACCTCAAAAGTATCGTTTGGCTCTAGATTTAAGATTGCTAAATTCCATTATTATTCCATCTTCATATCCTCTTCCTAGAATTCAAAATCTATTGGTGCAATTATCAAAATTTAAGTATTATACTACTCTTGACTTGCCCTCTGCATAATGGCAGATCGCTGTACCTAAAGATATGCAGGATAAGCTCAGTTTTACTACTCCATGGGGAATTTTTACCTACTTGCGTCTCGTGTTTGGCTTGAAGACAGCTGCAAGTACCTTTCAACAATTAATTGACTCAGTTATTCAATTATCTCAAATTGATTCCTGTTATGCATATCAAGACGATATTGTTGTTGGCGCTAATTCAATTGAAGAAATGTCCATGAAACTCACAAAGCTATTAGACACTCTTATTGCTAATAACATTACTCTGTCTCCTGAAAAATGTTCCTTTATGCAAACAAGCATTAACTTTTTAGGATTCCAACTCACAGATCATAAAATTCTTCCCATTACAAGTAACATTTTAAAAATTACCTCTTTTCCAACGCCTAAAACCAAGAGGCAAACGAAAAGTTTTATAGGTTTGTGTTCATTTTATAGGTCAATTATTCCTAATTTTGCTAAATTGATTACTCCTCTAATTGAAGTCACCAAACCTAAAAATAAATTTTCTTGGAAATCTGAACAAGAAAATGCATTTAAAAAATTACAAGACATCTTCTTTCAAAAACCTATGCTTAATCTTCCTAACTGGAATGAAACCTTCTATGTTAATACAGATGCATCAAAGACAGCAATATCAGCTGTTCTTATGCAGAAATTTAATGGTGAACTTAGACCCATCTCCTATTATTCCAAAACTCTATCTCAGTCAGAAAGACAGTACCCTGCCATCAAATTGGAACTTTATGCCATTTACAAAGGCATAACAGCTTTTAAATACTATATTTTTGGTCGACCCTTTATTCTATTATCCGATGCCAAACCTCTTAATAATTATAAAAAGGCTACATCACCAGCTGATATTACTACTCGATGGATGTTAGAACTGTCAGAATACTCGTACACATTCCAACATGTTCCAGGCAAAGAAAATGTCTTAGCAGATTTTCTGAGTAGAACACCTCACATTCCTACTGAAGGTCTCCATAATAATCCAGATCTTATTTCTACACAAGAACCACTACCAATTGTAGATAATCAAAAAGATTTACATAATGAAATTCCTCACTTTCCATGTGGTTTAGTTGACAAAATGCACCACACATGTCATCTTCAAAGTGACTCTTCACCTCCAAATAATGATAATAATCAAGATCCATTATTAGAAATTCTTGATCACACCATCTTCTCTGAACAACAAAAAGACCCAAAAATCAAACAAATTTATGAAGATCTTAAAAATAACAAAAAATCTAAAAGTTTAAATGGCTACTATATTAATCCAAGTAATGAGTTACTTTGCTACAATGGTCATTTTTCTTCTGAAGACATTGAGCTACATAAAGCTGTTTTACCTTTGTCAGTTAGAGCAAAAGCCTTAAGAATTGCTCATATTACTCATACTGGAATTCATAAAACTATTGTTAATTTAAAGAAAAGATTTACCTGGAAAACCCTTGTTTCTGATACCATTAATTATGTCAACTCCTGTGAAATTTGTTTAGTAAACAAAAGTCATAAAAAAATACTGCTCCATACTTACCAGCACCACTTCCAACAGCTCCTAATCAAAAAGTCTCTATGGATTTACTCGGCCCATTAAGAAATCGTCAATATGTGATGACTATCATAGATCACTTTTCTCGTCATTTAGAATTATATGCCTTGAATAATATCAGTGCTGAGTCTGTTACAAAAGCTTTATTACATTACATTTCCACTCATGGAAAACCCGAATTAACTCTCACTGATCATGGCTCTCAGTCCACTAGTGATATGTTTTCTTTCTTTAATAAAAAGCTTGGCATTAAATTGGAACACAGTTCTGTAGCCCATCCCCAGGCTAACGGATTAAGTGAACGAGTTAATTCTCAAATAAAATCGTCTGTGAATACAATGGCTTCCCAAGGATGTGATTTACCAACTGCTCTAAAAATTCACCAATCCATATATAATGCTACACCTCATCCAGCTACAAAATTCACTCCAAATCTTCTTCATTTTGGAAGAGAGATAAATGACATTTATTCTAATTACAAAACTCAAGTGTCCTGTAAAATTCTCAATACTGCCTATGAAATTCATAAATTAATGGATGTTATTGAGAAAATATACTATCAAGCTTACAAGAATAACGAATCTTCTAGGCAAAAAGTGTACCAAAAATCGAGAGAAAAATTAAAATTTGCCAACATCAATGTTAATGACATTGTGTACGTAAAATTTCCCACTGTGTTTAACAAAAAGGTACAAGGCCCATACGTGGTGAAGAAAATAATTTCTCCTGTACTCATTCAAATTCAAGATTCCAATAATAGTCACGCTTCACCAATGTTGATCCACACTAATCGAATCTTGAAGCTTCAAAAGAGAAATGAAGCATAATTATTTCCTTCAATTTCCTCTACAAATGCATCACGTGATCAAACATCTGTTGATAATGCATCCTCTACTCCTGTGAGACAACACTCTCCTACTCAAGTGTCTAATCATGATGCTGCTTGTAACACATCTCCTCGAATTCTTTCTTCTTCTAAGTGCCAACAAACATCTTCATGTTCCAGTAAATCTGTACAGTCACAAGTTCCTCCTGATAGCACTCACACTGGTGTTAAAAACAAGTCTACTCAATATAAAAATTATGGTCTTCGCCCTCGCACTCATAAAATGTATAAAAAATGAACTAATCTTCTTTTCTTTTTTCAGGATGACTCTTGGTTTGTTATATAGTCAGTTAATACTAGTTAGACTGATATTCGAGTAAGAAGAATGACTGTGTAATTTTTTTTGTTTTCTTCCTCCAAGCTGCAGGCAGCTGTTATTTTTTTTTTCTTTCTTTTAAGTCTTCTTCTCCTTGAGGCAATTCAATGGTCATCCTCCAGATGTATGTATGGTTTTAATATATTTTTATTATTCACTATATTCATTTCTAAACCATAATTATTGTAATAAGTATATATGATCTCAAGTATGCCATACACTACTTTTTTTTTATCCTTACAAAGTCTTTAATTGCAATAGTTGGTGCAAAAAAAATTGAGAAAGAATTTGTCCTTTTTATATTCTTATTAAAATATTATGTCATTATGTAAAGTTATTTTTTTTGACAAATGTTTATCCTACTAAGAAAAGTGGATTGTAATTGATGTAAGGTAAACATAAATATGAGTACTCATGAAATCATTTTCCCTATTGTGACTTACATAATAATTTCTCTTTACAATGCATGCATGCTCTAACAATTTAACCTCTTTTAACAGAAAACTGACAATGCATGATAAACTTATGCATACTAATAATTTTACTCTTATTATTGAAATATAGAAAAAATGAATGACTCACAATAAGTATTATTTTTTTTTGTATACTTCTGAGTATTTGAAAGTTATTAAAAAAAAAAAGGTTTTTGTTATTCTATAATTATACTTTGGATCCAAAGATGTTGGTTGAGTCATTATATATGTATATAAAGCAAATACTTGATATATGACAAATACAAAAATGATCACTTGTCATTTAAAAAATGGTTGAAAGTTGCAAATATTCAAGATATCTTATATAAATTTTTTGACATAATTGATTTTTTTTTTTGTTTGTTGACATTATTGAAGCCATATACAAGATTGACATATTCATATAAGTTCCTTTTTATCAGAATATAAATACCCTGTATTTTATGTTTATTTTGAAGGAAGTATAGTATTAAAAATATTTATGCAATTCTTGTCAATTTAGGTTGAAAGTGTTTAGGAATATTCTTTTATGAGAGTATAAAATAAAGCTCTTTGAAAATTGTTACATATATTTTGAAGACGCTTTTATTGAAAATAACATTCTACTTTTTTTTCCTACCAATTTACATATGCCTTTTATTTGGAATTTATTATATTTTTCTTTGAAAATGTTGCTATTGAATAATGCTAAGGTTTTTCATTTAAGATTAGTTAAAAGCTTAAAAAGCTATTACATATTGATACATGTACATTTCTTTTATGAGAGCCTAAATAATCTCTCTGCACCATTTGCATGTATTTTCCTTTTCAAATTTTCAACTTACAAATTCATTCTATATATCATGTGAAACCATCCATTTTTATATACAGTTATAGTTTGATTTATTTTATTGTCAACTGGAAAATATACATCTACATGTTCTTATTGTATAATCAAATATTTTACATATGCTAAAGCATTTAGTTATCATATTGCATTTTGCACAGCTTAACAAGAGACTGTTCATAGTTAAAGACTGTTGTTTCTGCATATATATATGAACTTTGATTTTTTTTTTATACATGATAAGTACCTCTGGAAGAAATTTTGTATACCTTCCATTTTAAATATTTGCTATCTTTGGTGTATTAACATAACGACTATTACCATAATAGTAATTATTTTTATTATCTTATATCATGTAAAACAATTATTTGTATTCATATAACTATTTCTGGTACATTTATTTTGTGTAATTATTTTATATCTTTGTACATGTTTTAGAAAATATTGTTTCGATGAAAAAATTATTGAATTTTTGTCATCTCTCCAATATTTTCTTTTGGGGAGGCCTGGGTAGATATGTGGTGGTTGCTCGTTAACCCCCCCATATTTTTTATTTTAATTCAATTTTATTAACTATTTTATTTCCTATCATCTCTTTTTATTAATGTTCTCAATTTAAATATTATTTCGATTTCGTTTCTTTTGATGCCGTCGCCTGTAAGTTTTTCTTCCTTACCTAGCTATCGAATGTTCTAAACCGGTAAAATCTTGTTTTGAATTCATTCCTTCCGGTTTGGAAAAGCTTCTAGAAAAATCTGGATTGTTCTATGGGTGGTATTTCCGGTTAATCTGGCACGCCTCTTGACCTATCAAATTATGTTCCGCAGGTGACGTGGTTTAACCAACAAAGTGCCTGGCCACCTGCTTTGGCCTTTCTTCTTTAAGTGTTTATCAATTTTTTCCTTATTAAATCCATATTTCACTATACATTGAATCGTAACTTGGCTTAATTTTCCTCGCTCTCCTCATTCGAACGTTGCCAACTTGGCGTATCCCGGGTTTACAGTAACCCTTCTTCTTTTCTCCCTCCTGGCTCTGAGCCACGAGAGCAGTTGCGCAGTTGCGCAGTCGGAGCCCAGTGGTGTTGGAGGCAGTTGAGTTGACATGTGCCGAGAAGTTTCTCAGATGCCGAGAAATTTAGCGGAGGCCGGGGCAAGTGTGCCCGCCCCAAGGCGATTATACGTGACCGTTGCTCCATACCAGCTACTCAAAGTTTGTTTTCAAGGATGTTGTTTTTTTTAATGCTGCGAGGAGTTAGGCTCCCCGTCCACCACGTCCTAAATCTTTTGGTTTTCCTTTTTTTTCTGGCTACTCAAGTTGGTTTAAGTGTTGTCATAGTTATCCTCAAGGAATTATCATCAATCTATTATCAAGCTTAATTCAATCCCTCTTCCTCTCATGTTTAATTCGGCCATAAATATATTTAATTATTTGAATATGGAACGGCGTCCCCAAGGGTAAATATTGAAACATCTCTTTGTGATTTGTCCAGGCATATTTTTGGAAGTAATATCAAATTGATAGTCTGAGAAGAATGTTATCTCTGTATCGATTAAGAAAAATGTTTATTCATGTTATGAAAATGCGTATAAAAATATATTGTGAAGAAGAGTTGTTCTAGAATATGTCGACTCATATACATCACCTTTGTAGAAATTTTTGGAACGAAATAATAAAAGTTCTATTTATATAAGAAAGTGTATGAAACAAGTACATATATATATATATATAGAATATTCAATTCTTGAAGAAAATTCTCATATGATTATAAATAAAAAACATTTGTCCTCTTCAAAATATTTTTATCATTTGTGTCTCAATACCTGTGCATTTATCTACCTGAATTTCATCTTCATCAGCCAAGAAATTACAGGTAATCTTTTTCTTCTTATCATTTTATAATTTTATAATTTTGCTTTGAATTATTATCATCAAGATTAAAGATTTTTTCACTATTCTAAGAAAAAACTATAATGGTAGCCTTTTTTTTGGGTCGTTTGCTGGCCTTCATCCAGCGCAATGTATTTCATCCATTAATACGATCACTTAGCCTACTTCTGAGATGAAACAAAAAATAAGTGTTTCTCATCTCCTTCTCTTCCCACCAAAACACCACACTGTCATTTGGTGCTCAATTTGACAGTCATTGTGAATGTTGCATTATGATAAATCACCAAATAATGCCACTTATAGTCAGATGGTGACTTTCTGTCACAAAACTTTGTCGAATGGTGACAGAGACCCTACTGTGAAATAACCACTGTGAAAAGTAGTGAAAAGTCACCATGTGACTTTAATGGGATATTATTTGTTAATTTTTCATAATGCAACGTTAACAATGACTTTGAAATTGAGTCTCCAGATTAGAGGTCACACGGGAGTCCCAATGAAACGACATTGTAAAGTCACCTAGTGACTCGCCACAAAGTAGCAATCACAATGACTTGCCATTGGAGTCTTATATAGTAGTCATTTCAGACTCATAAAAGAGACATATGGAATTTCCTATTTTTTGTTTCGCCGTAGTGACTGTGATTCTTGTGACCATGTGTGACCTGAATAAAATGTTATATGGATTAGCTGTTATGCAATAATAGTGATTAGTCAAATTATATTACTTCGTTTTGAACATTCGCGGGAAAATCCCTTGCTTGAAAGTCCCTTGAAAATTGACATTTTGGGATTCGTCCCTCAATTTTGCATACCAGTGTATGTTTTTCGGAATCTACTGTGTATGAAACAAGTAAATCCGTAAAATAAAATAAAATGAAATAAAATAATAATAATAATAATTTTAAAAAATCAATTTTCAAAACAATTGCAAGATTTACCCTATATCTAGCATGATGAGTCAATATAAATCAAAAATACAAATAAGAATTCTTTTCTGTAAAGAAAGATCGGTTTCTTTAAAATACAATTTGGATAGAAAACCTTGAAAGACATGATTTTTTTATACACATGGGACTTTCTATCAGGGAGATGACAAATAAAAGACAATTAACTTTTGAAAATATTTGATTTCGTAGGTATTCCCAAAACTTATAAAAAAAATAGCCAAGTTTAATTAATTTTCTTTATTTTTCCGAGACAGTCGTGAGATCAGATTTCATATATTATTTGTAAATATTAGTATACGGAACTCCAGTGATTAAATTATCCCAGTAAAATATATTTTGCTGAAAACTTGATAAATTTACATAAACTTACATACAACAAACGAAACACAGTAAATAATTGTTTTGTTCAGTTTTCATTTTGAGCTAGATTCGGAAAATTATATATGTTGCAATCCAGCTTAATTGAATGAATAAATTGAACAAAATTTGGATATCAAAACTGCACATGTACTTTTAAATAATAATTTTATAATATCTAACACAGATTATGAAATAAGTACCGGGTGTCCCAAAAATGACTGATGGATTTTAAAATTCAATAACTTCCAAACGGTGACAGCTATTTAAAAAATTTTTGCAGGAGGGTTATGTATAATGTCAGGATTTTTTTACAGTAATTTTATATTTTAGTTCGAATTTCTAACAATAGGTGGCGCTGACGGCAATTGAAGGCCTGGTAGACGCTTCACTCAGCACTGATTATCTGGCCTTCAATCGCGGTCAGCTCCACCTATTGTTTGAAATTCGAACTAAAATATAAAATTACTGTAAAAAAATCCTGACATTATACATAACCCTCCTGCAAAAATTTTTAAGTAGCTGTCACCGTTTGCAAGTTATTGAATTTTTAAATCCATCAGTCATATTTGGGACACCCGGTAAAAAAAATGTATTTTTAGATAATTATTTTCGTGTTAAAATAGAAGATTTCAGCTTTATTTTGTTACATCAGACTTCTTTGTAAAAAAGAAATTACAAAGTTCCTAAAACATTTTATGTAACGATAACAGCAAAAAAATATATAAATATATTTTTATATTATATTAATATAATTTTTGCTGTTACAGTAATAACAGTTATAAAAAGTTCTAAGAATCCCTGTTTCCTAAAAGAACTTTTGTAACTTTTCATTTTCTTTTTTTGTTACTGTGGAGTTCTTAGCAAGCCAGAAAATATAACTGTACTTTGTTTATAGTTGTGATGTCTTGTTTTCTTGTATAATTTGTTATGTATAAACTTTCAACGATTCCTATCAATTCAGATTTCATACTTGTATAAAACAAATTGCTTTCAATTATTAAAAATTACAAAAAAAAGAAGATGATTTTTTTTCTATGAGGAAAAATCGGTTTCTTTAAATTACAACATGGACAGAAAAACTTGAAAGACAAATGCTTTCGTTATACACATGAGACTTTCTATCTGTGAGATGACAAACAGATGACAATCAATTTTGAAAATATCTGATTTCGTACGTTCCCAAAACTTATTAAAAAATCGCCAAATTTATTTTTTTTTCCGAGATATTCGTGAGATCAGATTTCCTTTGATATTAGTAAATATTACTATACGGAAATCCAGAGATTAAAATATCTCAGTAAAATAATTTTTGCTGAAACTTGGTAAAATTACGTAAGCTTACAACAGAGAAAACGAAACTCAGCAAATAACTGTATTATTCAGTTTTCATTTTGAGCTAGATTTGGAAATTTATATATGTTTCAATTAATCTTATTTGAATGAATAAATAGAATAAAATTATTGATATGAACAATGCACGTGTCATTAATAACAATTTTATATTATCTAATACAGATTATATAAAAAATATACATGTCTTTTTACATAATTACTGCCGTGGTAAAACAGCAACTTTAAGTTCTATTTTCCAATTTAAGTTGGAAAGTCAAGTGCAAAACATTAACTTAATGAAGTATTCAAATAATAACATAGAGCTGAAATTATGCGAACATTGGTTTAATTCGTTAAAGACAATTTAAGTATAAAAGAAATAACAGAAAAAATAAAAACAATTATGTAAAAATTCCTTTTGTAAGGAAAAATCGGTTTCTTTAAATTACAATTGGGATAGAAATACTTGAAAAACAAATGCTTCCTTTATACACATGGGACTTTCTATCAGAGAGATGACAAATAGAAGACAATCAACTTTTGAAAATATTTGATTTCGTAGATATTCTCAAAAAAAAAATAGCTAAATTTAATTAATTTTCCTTACTTTTCCGAGACATTCGTGAGATCAGATTTCCTTTGATATTAGTAAATATTAGTATACGGAACTCCGGGATTAAAATATCCCGGTAAAAAGTTTTTTTTTTTTTTTTCTGAAAACTCGAAAAAATTACATAAGCTTACAACAGAACAAACGAAACGCAGCAAATAACTGCTTTGTTCACTTTTCATTTTGAGCTAGATTCGGAAAATTATATATGTAGCAATTCATCTTATTTGAATGAATAAATAGATTAAAAATGTGGATACGAAAAAAGCATGTGTGTTTTAATTGATAATTCCATAACACCTAATACAGATTATGAAATGAGAAAATTAAAACATGTCTCTTTACATAATTATTTTCCTGTTAAAATAGAAGATTTAAGCTTCATTTCGTTATATCCCATTGTTAAAAAAATTGCAAAGTTTCTAAACTTTTTCAAGTAAACTGAAATTCCTAAAACGTATATAAAAAAAAATTAGCTAAATTTTATCAATTTTCTTTATTTTTCTGAGATATTCGGGAGATTAGATTTCCTTTGATATTAGTAAATATTAGTATAGGGAACTCCAGGGATTGAAATATCAATTTTTTGCCTAAAACTTGATAAAATTAGATAAGCTTACAACAGAACAAACGAAACGTAGCAAATAACTGTTTTTTTTTTCAGTTTTCTTTTTTACGTAGATTCGTAAAATTATTTATGTTGCAATTCATCTTGTTTAAATGAATAAATCGAATAAAATTATTGATATGGACAATGCACATCTCATTAGTAACAATTTTATGTTATCTGACACAGATTATGAAAAAGGAGAAAAATGCCTGTCTTTTTACATAATTACTGTTGTGATAAAACATTAACTTTATTTTTTTAAATAAGTTGGAAGCCCATGAGTAAACTGTTAATTCATTGAAGTATTCAAATGATAATAAAAAGCTCAAATCATACGGACATTGATATTATTCGCGAAAGACAATTTATTTATAAAAATAAATAAAATAAAAATAAATAAAAACAACTAAGTAAAAATCCTTTTGTAAGGAAAAATCGTTTTTTTTAATTACAATTATGGATAGAAAAATTTGAAAGACGAATGATTTCTTTTTACACATGGGATTTTTTATCAGAGTGATGGCAAATAGAAGACATTTAACTTTTGAAAATATTTGATTTCGTAGGTATTCCTAAAACTTATAAAAAAATAGCTACATTTTTTTTTAATTTACTTTATTTTTCCGAGACATTCGTGAGATCAGATTTCCTTTGATATTAGTAAAAATTAGCAGGCGGAACTCCAGAGATTAAAATATCCCAGTAAGATATTTTTTGCTGAAACTTGGTAAAATTAAGTAAGCTTACAATTCAGTACCAAAATCTTACTTTTAAAAATCTGTAACCCGGATTATAGTTACATAGAAAATTTAGACATCTCAATTAAAAAATCTTTAGTGACCCTATAAACTCTTTTATGTAAAATGCAAACACGCATGTGTTACATGAATTTTTGTTGTTGCCGTATCATAAAAAGTTCAAAGAATCCTCTTTCATAGGAAAACTTTTGTAACTTCACATTTTTTTCTAGTGTGGGGTAGTTTTTAGTAAGCCAAAAAATATAACTGTACTTTTCTTCAAGGTTGTGATGTCTTGTTTATCTGCATAATGTACACTGGTGTCCAAAATTTAAGCATAATTGGTAATTAAGTAATTATTTTTAAGTAATGAAAGAATATGAATCGGAATGTGCTGAAACTCCAGGTGTGTAAACAAAATAGTACGCGTCACATATTTTCGCGAAGAGTTTTCCCCGAAATCGAACAGGGGACCGTCAACAAATTGAAAAAGAACGAAGATCTTTTGGATAACCCTGTCAAAACTAATGTAGCAAAAGCGTTCAAACTGCACATTATGATTAATTGGCTTATTGTAATGTACTGTGTTAATTTTTACAAGGATAGCATGTATACTCGTAGAGAAATTAAGGTTTTTATAAAAACAGTCCTAAGTTTTTTGCTTATAATTTGCAGAGTTCTTAATATAAAATAGTGTTATTTTTTGAAAAAATGACAAACATCATTGTACACAATACCCTGTCATCAGAATTAAAAAATAATAAAAATTGTATGACGAATGAGCAGGTTTACTAAATAATTTTTTACTGCGCATGCGTGAACGCTATTAAAATTCCATTTGCATATTATGTTAGTTAAATGTATAGAGCAACTTTTGTGAAAGTCTCAAAAACATAGCTTAAAAATTCTGAAAATTATCGTTGATAGAATGAGATCAAAATCCTTTATTCCCTAAATGAAGCAAAAAGATGAGGGGCTGTATCCATATTCCATTGTTTAGTGCCTACACAATATTGCACGTACAACTATATTTAGGTAAAACCCCTGATTTTTTTACTTCCTTTAGGAATAACGGATTTTTAGTTGATTCTATAGGCTCCCATTTTCAGAATTTTCAAGCTATGTTTTTGAAACTTTTACAGAAGTTGCTCTATACAGTTAGCTAACACAATATGCAAATGACATTTTGATATCGTTGACGCATGCGCAATGAAAAATTATTTACTAAACATACTCATTTTTCATACAATTTTTATTATTTTTAAATTCTGATGACAGGGTATTGTGTACAATGATGTTTTTCATATTTTCAGAAAAGAACATTATTTTATAATAAGAACTCTGCAAATTATAAGCAAAAAAACTTGGAAAAATTTAGGACTGTTTTTATAAAAACCTTAATTTCTCTACGAGTATACATGCTATCCTTGTAAAAATTAACACAGAACATTACAATAAGCCAATTAATCATAATGTGCAGTTTGAACGCTTTTGCTACATTAGTTTTGACAGGGTTATCCAAAAGATCTTCGTTCTTTTTCAATTTGTTGACGGTCCCCTGTTCGATTTCGGGGAAAACTCTTCGCGAAAATATGTGACGCGTACTATTTTGTTTACACACCTGGAGTTTCAGCACATTCCGATTCATATTTCTTTCATTACTTAAAAATAATTACTTAATTACCAATTATGCTTAAATTTTGGACACCAGTGTATTTTGTATAAATTCTCAATGATTTCTTTTAATTCAGATTTCATACGTATATCAAACAAATTGCTTTAAAATACTTAAAAATAATTTTTAAAAAACGTGAAAATTATTTTCTATATGAAAATATGATTACATATATCTCGATAACTAATTTTCTGATAAAGTTTAATCTTTATGTAAAATTTGTTTTGTATTTGCTTTTACATCCATTCTTTAAAATAAAGAAATCCAAAATTTTTATTTACCTTTCACAAGAACGAATATTTCGATAGTCCGAAAAAATATTCCGAATAGTGGAGGTTATTGATATTAAAAAAGATTTTCTCCGCTATTACATACTAAGGACACACGAAATTATAAGTCTCTATCCAAATTTGTTCGGGAGACAGAGCGTTTATAGCGTTTACAGATGCACACACGTACGGCAATTATTTTTTTTCTAAAAATATGTTTTTGGAATCTTCTATGTCTAAAAGGTTTAAAAAAACAAAAAAAAAAAACAGTTGCAAGATTTTTCTTATTCTACGCATGGTAAATAAGTAAAAAAAAAAAAAATAATAAAATAAAAAAAATCGATAAGGAAAAATCGGTTCCTTTAAAATACGACCTGGATAGAAAAACTTGGAATCAAATGCTTTCTTTATACACATGGGACTTTCTCTCAGTGAGATGACAAACAGAAGATAATCAACTTTTGAAAATATTTGATTTCGTAGGTATTCCCAAAACTCATAAAAAATTAGCTAATTTTTATTAATTTTCTTTATTTTTTCGTGACATTCATGAGATCAGATTTCCCATGATATTAGTAAATATTACTATACGGAACTCCAGAGATTAAAATATCCCAGTAAAATATTTTTTTCAGAAAATTTGATAAAAATGCATAAGCTTACAACAGAGGAAACGAAACGCAGCAAATAACTGTTTTTGTTCGGTTTTCATTTTGAACTGCATTCGGAAAAATATATATGTTGCAATCCATCTTATTTGAATGAATAAATAGATTAAAAATGTTGATATGAACAATACAATTGTATTTTAAATAACACTTTTTATAATAACTAATACAAATTGTGAAATAAAAATATAAAAAATCATGTCTTTTACATAATTATTTACGTGCTAAAAAGAAGATTTAAGCTTTATTATTTTATATCACATTGTAAAAAAATAGCGAAGTTACTAAACTTTTTCAAGCAAACTCGAATTCCTAAAACGGATAAAAAAAATAGCAAAATTTTATCAATTTTCTTTATTTTTCCGAGACATGCGTGTAATCAGATTTCTTTTAATATTTGTAAATATTCGTATACGAAGCTCCAGGGATTGAAATATCCCAGTAAATTATTTTTTGCTGAAAACTTGATAAAATTACATAATCTTACAACAGAACAAACGAAATGCAGCAAATAACTGTTTTGTTCAGTTGTGAGCTAGATTCTGAAAATTATATATGTTGCAATTCATCTTATTTTAATGAATAAATAGATTAAAAATGTGGATATGAACAATAAAAAAAATAGCAAACACTTGTATTTTAAACGATAATTTTATAATAGCTAATAAAGACAATGGAATAAGGAAATAAAAACATTTCTCTTTGCATAATTATTTTCGTGCTAAAATAAACGATTTAACCTTTATTTTGCTATATCGCATTTAAAAAAAAATCAAATTTATTAAACCTTTTTAAGCAAACACGAATTCCTAAAACTTTTCATGTAACAGTTACAGCAAAAATTAATGTAAACAAATCGATTACACTAAATTTTGCTGTTACCGTTACATAAAATGTTCTTGGATTCCCAGTTTCCTATAAAAAAGTTTAGTAACTTTACAGGGGGTTTTTTCAGTACATTAGGAAGGTTATGTCCAAAACGTTAATTTATTGAAGTACTTAAACAATAATATAAAGCTGAAATCAAGGCCTTCGAATTGATTCGCTAAAGGCAATTTCTCAAAGTTTTATGTTTTTTTATTTTTTTTTTTATTTATTTTTTTATTTTTTTAACGAGAGTTGAGTTAACACTTAAAATGTATATTAGAATAATGCAGGTCAGTTACATAATTAAAATATTTACGGAAGTAATAAAACAACTCAGGCGTTCGATGTGGGTCGGCTACGCCTTGCATTAACCACGTTGGGTTCCCATTAGGCAATACGTACAGACAAAAAGTCACACAGAATATCTAAACTGTAAAAATATATATATATATATATATATATATATATATATATATATATATATATATGTAACCCTACAGATGTAAACTTGCCGGAATCTGTATACTTACTAACATTTTATCTGTAAGCTGTACAAGAAAAGATATAAATCTATAAATTAATTTTCGTAAAGCTACAGAAATCTGTATCTTTACAAAGGAATCTACTAAAATTACAGTTATCTTACTAAAATTTTATCTGTAACGTGGGTTGCATATACATAAAAAATTCCAGTTACGAAAAAATCCCAGTTTCCTATAAAATTCTTAGTAAACTTACAGATTTTTTGATTTTCAGTGTAAATGTGTATGTTAGAGTTATTTGTAATTTATGTTTGGAATCAGACATCATACTTGACATCATACTTGTTAGCTAATGTATGTATCCATAGAAACGCAAATTGTCTGGGTTTTTTTTTTCTTTCGCCAGAAGGGCAAGCAACGCTCCACTATATCTTAAAAATAAAGTATGTACAGTCCATTAAAGCATGTGAGTTTATTAGTTAGTGAGTTGTTTTGCCGTTACATAAAATGTTCTAGGAATCCCAATTTCCTAGAAAATGGTTAGTAACTTTACAGTTTTTTAACAGTGTAAATACAGAGCTCCAGAAGCGTTTTATGTGAGAGAATTTGTCAAATCTTTCCATTGGTGAAATGATGGAGGAGGCTCAGAGGAAGACGTTAGAGAATGCAAGAATGATGTCACAGGAATATGATATTCTGTTCTTCAAAAGCGCCCAGTGTTGAATTCGCAATACACTTTCTCAGATTCGTCAGAGATTTCTGTTGATTCGCGGGGAACATTATAAATTCCCGGAATGTTTTTTTTTTTTTTTTTTTTTTTTTTTTTACCATTGAGAACTCAAAATCTTATATTTTCTTGAGAAGGGGGCATCTCAGTGCTCCGGGGGGAATATCCCCTGAAATCAGTACTGAGAGCACCACCTCTGTTTATTGACGAAGTTGTTTCGGGGAAAATGAACTTCATCGAAGAATCAAAACTATAGCACATCGATTTTACAGTCACGTAATCACTGCAGCATTTAGTTCGCAATAATCTCTTTTACAGTAACAAATACAGCAAATAGTTGGCAGGTCCGAATCCTTTATGGAAATTACTGGAAGCCACATGGGTGAAATAAGAAAAGTGTGTGTACATGTATTTTAGTCCAACATAATCTGTGACACAGAGAATAGAAACTAAGCCTTTTTGTTGGATTACTTGCTGAACGGCTTCGAAATTTTCTTTTGTTAATGCCGCATGCAAATTTCCGAAGTTTTCAAAACGATCATCATTAAAATTCTTAGTTCGTCGAATTTTTTCAATCAATGACTCCATTGCATATTTTATTCAGGTATTTTATGCCGTTTAACAACATTTAAAAACTGTAACTTGTTTCACCAATACTGTTGTCCTAGTGGTGAAATTTTAAGAGAAGAATTATCCGTTATTTTAAAGGGTAAACCATTTCAGTAAAGGAATTTGCAATTTCTGAGTAGCACATGGAGCAGCAGGACGGCGTATTACAGAATGAAAACCTCCCAGAATATGTTACTTTACAGACAAGAGTAAGCAAGCAAAGAAGTCTTGCAAGTTCAGTTGTTTGAACTGTCGTGAAGTTAACAAACTTTACCCACCACATATGAGGGTGAATATAAATCATTCAGCCCTCGACCCCAAATGTCCATCGCGAGCTTTAGAGGTGAGTCGTTTGAAACGACGCGTCGATTATGGCGACTAAACTAGTAATAGGACAGCAAAATGTGGGCAAGTCGCTAACGACAATGAATGCGATGCAGCTCGACCTCATGGACTACGATATATTGTGCCTTCAGGAGCCTTACATCTCTCATGGGAAAATCGGTGGAATCCCAAATGACATTGTGACATTCTATTCGAAGACGCGGTGTCGAGCCGCTGTCGCTGTGTTGAACAACTCACTTCCAGTAATGGAGGTTCTCACAGCTAGCAACATTGTCGCAGTCTCAATAGATGTGAGCCCTGAGATTAAAATCGTGGTTGCTTCGATCTACCTTCAGCCTGAGGGGGAGGTCGACGCAGAGCTGAATCTGTTGTGGGACTTGCTCCATAAGTACAAGGACAGCAGTGTTCTATTGGTCGGAGACTTTAACGCTAAAAGCTCGCTTTGGGGTAATCCTCTGCACACCGCCGATGTACGTGGTGACCAGGTAGTAGAATTTATAGAGGAATGTGAATTGCAGCTCTTGAATGATCCTTCTAGTGAGGAAACGTTTTGGAATGCCAATGGAAAGTCCTGGATCGACCTTGCTCTGGGGCGATTCAAGCCTCCCACAAGGGCAGTTGGATGGGAGTTGGAGCCTCGTGAGACGGGCACCCAGCATAGACGTATAAGGACGGTTCTCAGTACGGAGATACCTGTCCCTCGCCCCCGTTATAGGGTGAGAGCGAAGGATCTGAACCTCGAGAAACTCCGAGTGGCCCTGTCTCGTGAGATAGGGAGCATGTCTTTGGACTGGCTGGAAGGGAAGTCAGTCAGCGTGTGTGTAGAGTCCTTGACAGAGATCGTTCAACGACTCTGCAATGAATCCATCAAAAGGAAGGGAAGTAGGAAGAGGAAGGTCCCGTGGTGGAGTACCTCCCTAACGATCGAGCGAAAAGGGGTACAGGCAGCGAGGCGCCGTGCCCAAAGATGTAGCAATGAACTGCAGCGAAAAGAGTACGAATTAATTTATCGTAAGCTCAAAAGTAAATTTAGAAGATCGGTCCGTCGGGCCATGTGGGTTCATTATCGGTCAATTCTCGAGGAGATAAATCCGAATAATCCCTTTGGCCCTCATTTCGACTGGATCAGAGGCCGATCTACGGGTCGCCTCAAGCTCAGTTCAATAACCGATCGGGGGGTAACAAAACCGCGGACTTCTCCTCAACTATAGAAGAACTGCTAAATTATCACTTCCCAGTAGTTAAAGGTGAAAATAACCGCCCTGTTCAGTTCGATACAGAGGACTTGATGCACGAACTCGCTGACGACGACCCGGAATTCACTCTGAAGGAGATTGAAGGGGTTTTCAGGTCATTGAATAGAGGCAAGGCACCTGGAATTGACGGATTACCTCTCGAGATAGTTGAGATGCTCTTCAGGGCAAATAAACCCCTATTTAGAGGGATCTTGAACCGATGCCTGCAGGAAGGTGTTTTCCCAGATTCGTGGAAAACGGCAGAACTGGTTCTTTTCAATAAGTGCGACAGGGATCGTTCGGCTGCCAGCTCGTATAGGCCCATTTGTTTGTTGCCTGCTTGGAGTAAAATCCTCGATAGGCTGGTGACTAATAGGTTAGCTTACCATGCCAGACAGTCAGGTTTTCTTCACGAGAACCAATTCGGGTTTACTCCTGGTGTAGGCACGGAGAATGCACTCCATGAAGTGCGAAAGACAGTAGATGACTGTCATAGGAGAGATAACGATTGTTGCATGATAATGTTAGACATAAGGGGAGCTTTTAACAACTTGTGGTGGCCGTCGATCTTTGAAGCATTAGCAAAAATGGGGTGCCCTCGTAACCTTTTCCAACTGGTGAAGAGTTTTCTGTCCGAGAGGAAGGTACTTTACCGAACTGAAATCTTTTCCATGGTGCATGAGTACAATGTGGGTTGCCCGCAGGGTTCTAATTCCGGACCTTTCTTCTGGAACTTGGTCGCAAACTCACTCCTAGAGCTGGAGTTGGGGAGGTTTGCGCGGCTGATTGCGTATGCGGATGACTTTGTACTACTCATTGAAGGTCCGAACGCATACCAATGCGGAAGAAGAGCAGAACAAGCATTAAGTAGAATTGCAGCATGGGCAAAAGCACACAAGCTCGCTTTCTCTCCGGAGAAAACCACTTCCATCTATTTCCGCCTGATGAGACGGATGGGACAGAAGAGGAACCCCTCTACTGCTCCACGTATACGATTTTTGGGACGAAATGTTCAGTCAGTTCAGTCTGCCAGATACCTCGGTGTTATGGTAGACGCAAAACTCAATGGAATGGCACATGTGGCGTACATTAAGGCAACGATTGCGAACTACACTAGATCTCTACGCTACCTCAGTCAGAGGGACTGGGGCTTGAACGGATGTGTTCTGAAGCGATTGTACAAACTGGGAATCGAGAGGATAGCAACGTACGCAAGTAGTTTCTGGTGGACAGGTACACAACGCATGAGGGAGAAACTGGTCTCCGCGCAGAGACCAGCCCTCTTGTCAATAACCAGGTGCTTTCGTACTACAAACACGGAAGCCACACAAGTCCTGGCTGGGTGCCTTCCACTGGATCTACAATGCGAGAAGGAGTGCATTCTCGCTCGCATCCTCCGATTAGATTGTGATTTGGATTACGGTCCCATTCACTTTAGAGCAGACGAAGTAGAAAGGAAAGTGCCACATTTCAGATACCACCCGGCGAGGGCTCCGTCTATCGACTGGAGGGAGGCTTCTTTACAAAGTGAGGATTTGGACCAGGGGACATCGGTGTATACTGATGGGTCCAAAACCGAATCAGGTGTCGGTTCGGGGTTCGCAGTCTATGAAAATGTGGCACTGGTGGTGGAGAGGTCTTACAGCCTCCCACCGTACGCCACGGTCTTTCAGGCGGAACTTACTGCAATAATTAAGGCAATCGAGCTGTGTGGTTCACTATACGAGAGCTTCTCAATTTACACGGACTCAATGTCGTCTCTGTATGCGCTTTCGCTCGCAAATCCTCAGAATCCACTTGTGGTACGAATACACGAGCTGAGGGAGGGTCTGGAGATTATGTGGTTTTGGATTAAGGCGCACGTTGGCGTCAGGGGTAACGAAGCTGCAGATAAATTTGCAAAAGCAGGGACTGAGCTTGATGTTACCGACACCCATGTTTGCCTTCCACCGAGTGTTGTGAAACACTATGTACACCAGGAATTTATTAGAACCTGGCAAGACCGGTGGGAAGGCGAGGCTCTGGGCAGAAGCGTCTTCGAAATCTTACCGCGAGTTTCAGAAAGACGCGCCTGGACATCTCCACTTATAAACTGGGTGGTTACCGGCCACGACCCTTTTCCGGCTTACTACAGACGTTTCCGGATCAAGCCCTTGCCTCGTTCGTGCCCGTTCTGTTCATCTCCTACTCCGGCATCCAGTCGTCATATTCTGTTGGAGTGTGTGGGAACTCAGCCACTGAGGGATCGTCATTGTCCGAGACTCTCATTACTGTCGGTGCGGAACTACTTCGTGGTTCCAAAGCTTAGGAAGGCTCTAGAGGCTTTCTCGAAGGAGGTAGAGCCTCACCTCTGGTAGGCCTACCTTTTCCCTCGTGGAGGAATCTCATAGTTGAAGGTCGTCTTTCTCGGGGTGTTCTGTGCTCAATGGAATGGTTTAAGTGTTGGCGAAAGAGGGCAAGTACCTTATTGTAAATATGTAAATAGTTTCACTATATTCATTATTCATTCATTCCTATTTTAGTCTAACATGCGCATACCGGTGTGGAGACACTAATTAATCTAGATGTAAACCGCTCCCGCGGTTCCACCCTGATCAACAGTTCTCTGTATTGTAGTTTTATTAATAAAGGGAGTTTTGAAATAATGTGTGAGTTGTCTTTATTTCAGGGAACATAGCCCATGTTGAGGGTGGGGTCGACGGGGCTTGGCGGGCCCTCCTGCTCATGAAGAGTCTTGATAACGCACCCGGAATTCCATCTCAAACCTAGGAGCACGAGCGGCAGTGGCGATGTTGTGCCAAGTGTGAGGCGATAGAAGAACAAACGCAGGGCCAGATTTCAGATCCCCCGCGGAAGTTCTAAGTTGACTGAGTGTAGGTAAGGAATTTTCAAGCTGAAGTCGATCTACTTCAACTCGATGAGAACCAACGTCGTTGGCTTTTCTAGGGGAGGTAGCGACCCCTTGTTGAAGTGATCTGATGGTTTGGAGTTCGCCTTTCACGGTCCGTGAGCTTCAGCAAATGTGATATCTGATAGAGGGCCAAAGGGGGGCTCTTGAGCGCCGTGGCGGCCCCGATCATTGATAGACGGCCAAAGTGGGGCTCTTGAGCGCCGTGGCGGCCCCGATCAGAGTACGGTGTGATGACCAGTAATGGTCGCGTACACCTACCCAATTGCTTTACAGCTCTTGCAGATCTCACACAGCGCCATTTGTTGGTGAACTTTATATATAAATTCAAAAGTGTGTATGACTGAATATGTACTAGTTCCCCAAGCAAAGTGTATTAAACGGATTATTTCTGGAACACCTTTATCTTTAAATGCATTTCATATTTGTCTATATAGTCATGATATTTAGAGCAACTAACCTTATTTCTTGTCACTTCTCGTATTATTTCTCTACCTAAATGTAATTTACCTGCCTCTAATTACAATTTCTCTAACTATGTTTTTTTTTTTTTTTTTTTTTTTTTTTTTGGGGGGGGGGGGGGTCAAGAATTATAAAATATTTTTCTTGATAATATTTTATTATTACTTAGCGATAGTTGTTCTTAAATAAATTTTTAACATAAATCCATTCTAAATGGAGAAAAAAATATTTTCCCAAATATATAATGTTCAAATTGTTCTATTAAGAAAACATGAATAGATTGTAGTCGGTATTCAGTCTGAGAAAAATGTAGAAAATTAGAAAAATGCTGTTACAAATCACGTATAGAAAGCTAAAAGAACAGAGATGATAGAAGATATACATAGTCACTTATAAGACCATTGAATAAGTCATTTTGTTTCTACGATATGCATTTGGATGCAATTTTATTAACAGGTAAGCTCTTTTGAATGATAACTAATACTTTTAAATAATATTTTATGCTTTCAAATATTTGTTTCTCTTATCAAATTTTATCATTATATTTATTTCTCTTAATAATGTATATGTTTTTTTTTTCATCGCGAAAGAAATCATTTAATCACTTCCTTGCAAAATAATTAATTCATAAAGAAATTAATATTAATCCTATTAATAAAATAGTTGCAAGCGACACCTAATGCTTGTTTGATTTGTAACGCATTTCAAAATAAGCAAATGAGATTCAGTTTGTTTTATTCATAGCACAGTTATAGCGAAATTATTTAATAGAAAAGTATAAAATTTGTTTGCGTATTCTGTCGTAAATAATAAATCTTCAATCATAAAAAAGATATTTTGTAAAATAATGCCTTCCAAATAATTGTAATAGAAATTTCTACCTAATATATTTTTCTTAAAAAATCAAACGGGATGAAATATTACAATTGATTTAAGTTCTTTAGGAAAGAACTCAAATTCATGCAATAATTACAAAGTTTCTAATTCAATAATATGTTTGATATTAATACTAGCAATAAAACAGCTCTAGTCCTTGATAAGATAGTTCTTTAGGAACGACTTATCCTGTAAATTTCGTCACTATTGTGACAGCGTTTCTGTCACATATTATTTTGTCTTCTCCCCTTTTTAGAAATTTAACAATTAAAATCGAAACTTCAAAATTTTAACTGGAAATTGCCCCCCTTAAATAAATACTTAAAGTTAATATTCTTACATTTAAGGTTATAATGATGTACTTTGTTATTTTCCCTTTTATAACTTTGTAGGTGAAATTAATTCCTTTACAAACCCTCTTTCATATGATAAAAAAACACCATTTCATTCCCACTCTTTGTTTGGATTTTCATCACTTTGAAAAAGATCTGTTAATTCTTTTCTCGTCACAATAAAAGTTAACCGAATGTCAGTCTTCCTTAGATCTGCACATTTCTGCATTTTTCCCATGTTAAATAGATCCAGCTGTGGTTTATAATAAGTTTATCCGTTAACATTCTCATGCACTCAGCTAATCTTTAAAATCTCCCAGATGTCATGAATCATTCGGCATGTAATTCTTTCAGTATCTGGAAGCACACGTGCGTATGCAATCGACACTCCTTAAAAACCACAGGACTTCAGTATTACACCAACGATAGCATTTTTTCTGTTACTAAGCATTTTAACGGTTTCTGATAACCTTGACGCTGTACATCTTCCCTGCTGCAGTCACACACTTCGACTCAGACCATTGGCCATGTAACATCACGCAAAAAGGGGCGCTGTGCCCCTCTCCGGCTAATGCCGTGCCTTCGGGCACATGATGTGATTTCCCGTATTGCTAGCGTCTTAGTATTGTAAACCTTCCATCGTTCATCTAAATAAACACCTTATTCTGTCTACAATATGTTGGAGTGTTCTTCATCTTCTATGCGCTCTCGATTTCTCTCCCTGGGTTCACTTATACGATCACTAGTATAACTATTGCCTATTTGTAAGCTTCTAAACATCACATATTTTCAATTTTTACATTCTGGAATGGGCAAAATAAATCAAGAACAAATTCTTTGAAATTAGATTCCAATTTGCTGATTTCACATGACATTTGAAATAATTTGCAAACAAATTTTTATAAAAATCTATTACTAAAAATATCATTAATAAACTGGAGAAAAATATTCTTTACAATATCTCCATTTATTTTCAAAACTGTCTGAGTGATATTAAAAATGACTTTTAATAGTACGGAAATAACTTCACTTTATAGACTTATAATAAAATGCTATGAGTAATACAATGGGTCAGAAATTCTAAATTTTGATACTTAAAAGTATTTTATGAAAAAATAAATAACTAAAGCAATGTATTACAATATATAATATGCGCCTAACAGTCAAAGTAATCCACGAAGACAAGACAATACTGACGAATATTGAAATATATCCGGAAAGTATTGTCTATTTACAGATTAATTTATTGAGAATACATATATTCTTAGAGTAGAATGGCTTTTCCATTGAAGGTTTTTACCAATGGAAAAAATTCATTTTTTGTTGTTTCCTTTGTTCCTGTATTGTTAGAAAAAATCTAGAAATCTTAATTACAGTTCAATAAAAATAATAGTATAGCCAAAAGTAAAAATAAAATAAAAAAATAAAAAATAATAAAAGTAGTATATATTTTTAAATTTCATTACTCTTTTTTTTATCAAATTATTGTACTCATTATACTAGTTTACTTATTAAGTTGAATTTTAAGAGTTAATGTTTTTAATTTAAAAAATAATAAGATTTTTTGACAAGTTAGAGAAAAATAAAGTTATTTGTATTTCCTTTTGTATTTTCTTGAAAATCCATCATTTAGCAACTTTCGTGAAATTCCCGTACTCCGTATATTTTTCAAAAGTATTAATGGAAAAATTATAGCGTGCAATCTTTCTGCACAACTTAATTCACTACTTTGAGAAATCTTAGTGTTTTATTTATTAATTTACCTTTTAGGTCTGGTTTTTATTCTAGAAAACAAATATGATAGCGGTTACAAACATTTATTTTCAAAATGAAATCGAGTTTTTTTTCTGCTAGAATTCATTTAATTTAAATTATGTCTGAATTCAAAGTGGTTTTCATTCAAAAGATATTCGCTTTCATAACTGAGAAAATTAAAGAAAAGGGGATCTATGGATACGTTTGATATTATATTGACTAAGAGGTCTATTTACTATAAAGATTATCTTATTTTCTATTTGTTTTTATTATACGTTTATGTAAAAAGTGAATTATTGTTTTGACAATCTCAACTTTCTTTCTGTATGTGTGCTATAAAATTCAAATTATTTTCTAAAACAATATGGTTCAATAAATTTAATACACTACGTATTTTTTTTCAATATCTCATTTCAAAATTTAATCTGGTTTGCATGTACTTAAAAGTAATTATAAAATTTTTGTCAAGAATGTTAAATTTAAGATTTTTTTTTTCGATAATGAGCATAATTTGGAATATTTTTTGAACTTACGACTTTCAATGAAACAATCTCCGTATTTGATTATAACAGAAGAACGTACATTAGTCAATGGAAAAAAATATCTTATTTACTTAATACCATGTTTTGTCACTCGTTTATTAGTTTTTTTGCTTTTATTAGAGAATATTAATTAATATTAGTATTTAATGTAAAAAGAGTATGATTAATTAATGGTAAAAAACGTATTTTAAATTATTACAAAAGAACATTATTACTAAATAGCAAAAATATTTTATTTACACGATATTCATTTATTTAAATGAGGATTTTAGGGAACAGTGGTGGAGTCAAAAGAAAATTACATTTCAATGTTGCGAAAGAAAAATCGACTTCATATACTGAGAATATCATTTTAAAAGTGATATTTTGAACTTGACATTCTGAAATATGATAATTAAAAGTATTTATAAAAAATAAAAATATGAACATAGGTATGCTTTTCATTAAGCATTAAGTATATTGTATGTAAGTACCCCCCCCCCCCCTTTTAACATTCAGATTTATAATCAACAAATAGAAGGATATTGAATCATACTTAAAGAACTCTGAAACATTTATATCTATTTATAGATTTCCTGAATTGGGATACATATTTTTTGACTTTTCATTGACATTTTTAATGAGAGTTTTTTAACGAAGTGATTAAATTCATTTACCATTTCCATTATTTCAATTAGTTTAAAAAATATATTAATAGTGCAAAAAGTAAGAAAACATGTAAAATTCTTTAAATAGTGCATTCTTGAAGTATTTTATATGGTAAAATGTACTAAGTGACTACTTAATAAAGCAACCTACTTACTAAAGTAAAGATTTTAGAAAGTACTAAACATACTTTTTTGTAACTGAAAATTTTCACAATGCATTCAATTTATCAAATTTTGATAAACTCATTATATATATAAAACTCCTCCGTGTACGACGATTCCGGGGTCAACCCATCCACGAGAAAAAGAAACTTATTGCAACTGCGTCCACGTTAGGCTTAACTATTCCGAGCCGTTCACAAATATTCTAATTGTTCAACCTATGAAAATATACATGCAAAAGATTTATTCATTACGCATTTTCTTTAAAACCTACAAAAACTATTTAATTATAATGTTTAAGTTCTAAATAAAACAACCAGCAATTACGAAAAAGAACAAACAATGTAAACAAGTTAATACTGTTGCCATTTAAGAATGACAAATTCCGTGAATGAATCTTTAGAATGACTCCATTGTAACATCACGACTCAGGAATGATTGGGTGCGTTCGGGAGCTATGCGCGCTGAGCGCGCGTGTTCAGGAGACAGTTACATGGAGTGAATATTACAGCGGATTTAGTACTCGGAAGCAAAAATCCCTGAGCTCGCGCGCGCAGCACGTGTGTCTCACGAACACGCGCTGTTTACTCTTTGTTGTTTTCATTTGTTTCCGATCTTATAGAGTGTTTTTGTTAAGTATTAGCTAAAAAGTAGTCCAAAATAGGAAATTTTTTTATACATTTTAGCTATTTTTATTATTTTCTCTCAGTATTTTTATATATTTTTTGGCTGTAGTTTCACAATATAATCTTTTATAATTGATTTTTTGCGTTACTTTATTCTTTTAAAATTTATGTATTTACGATTTGTTCATTACAACCCCCCCCCCCCTCCACCAGACAGTTTTGTTATAGTTTTAAATGCAAATTTCTGTTAAAATTTCCTTTTTTTATAAAGATTTTTTTCCGCGTGTTTAATCGCTGTATTTTTTAAAAATTGTTTAAGCCTACAGTGGCTGATTGACCACAGTTGTAATTTTTTATCATCCTTTTAAAAATGCAAACACGTCATTTTGACGGGCTGTCTTCTAGTTTAATACTATTCATTTAAATGTGATAAGAAAAAATATTTTCGACAAGTTTAAAGAGAAAAAAATTACTTTTTTTTCGTGCCGAATTTTCCAGTAAAACCATTAATAAACAACTTTTAAGACATCCCCGCACTTCGCACATTCTTCAAAAGTATTAATCGAAAAATTCTGGTATACAATCTTTTTTTTCACAACCTAATTCTCTACTTGCAAGGAATCCTGCTTTAGCTTGTTTTACTTATTTACTTCTGAGGTTTGGTTTTTATTCTTGAAACGCAATATAAACGACTTTCAGTCATTTAATTTTATAAATGAAACCGAATTTTTGTTCTTCTCGAATACTTTTAATTTAAATTATGTAAGAATTTAAATTGATTTCCTTCCAAAAGAAATCGCTTTCTTAACTGAGAAAATAAAAGAAAAACAGTGGTTTGAACTCGATTGATATGTAATTGAATAAGATTTTTGTTTACTTTACTAATAGTCTCATTTTCGTATTTTTGTATTTATGACTGTTTTATTTACAAAGGTGAATTATTATGTAGGTTTTTGAAAAACTGCTACTATGTGTGTTTTATCTTATCCATGTTATTTTCTTAAATAGTTTAAGATAATAAATTTAGTTAATTCAATATTAACATTTGATAATAGCTCATTTTAGTATGTACTCTGGCCAGTCAAGTTCTAAAATGTTAATATAAATTACTTTTTTCTGTACCTTTCAGTCAGAAAGATATCAGTATTATATATATATATATATGTGTGTGTGTGTATGTGTGTGTGTATGCATGCATATTAGGGCTGAGCGTAAAAAATTTTTTTTCGAAATTTTTTTCTCCCTAGCGTGGAAAAATTGTCTAGCGGTATCACTAACATACTCACAAAATTTCACAACAATCAATAAATATCTTCCAGTTTCAGTTTTGGGTCGAAATATGCAATTTCAGCCGAATATGTTGAAATTTTTCAAATTTCAGAAATATTTTTTATTTTCGATTTTTTCTTCGCCCGAGAGCGAAAAATTTCATAGAGTACATAAGGAATATAAGTTCAAATTATTAAAGAAAATAACAAATATCTTCCGGTTCCACTTTGGATTTTAAATATGGGAAATTTATCGAAAATGATGCACTTTTTCACATTTTAGTGATTTTTTTTTTAGTTTTAAATTTTCTATTCTAGCTGGCACAGAAAAGTTGGAAAAATATAATTGATACATAAGGGAAAAAATTAGAATAATAATAAATATCTTCCGGTTTCTATTTTGGCATCTAAAAATGTCAAAGTAGCCAAAAATTATGTAATTTTTCTCTTCACAGGAATTTTTGTCTTATCAATTCTCTCTTCTCGCCGGCGTACAAAATTCGGAAAATCATATGGCAAACAAAAGTGTAAAAATTTAAAGTAATTAATAAATATCTTCTGGTTTGATTTTTATCACTTAAACTTTCAAATACATGTCATTAATGGACACAAAAATCTCAGAAGAATCGAATTAAAAGCGATCTGAGAGAAATTCCTCTAATAAGTTCAGTTTTCTGTTCGTTTGCTGTAATGTTACTGTTGGTTTAATGCTCTGATCGTGATAGGTTCGTAATGAGGATATTCAATTTTAGCTTCTATATTTTATTGAAAAATAATACGTCTGAAAGTTTTTACAAAATTTTAATTTTTAATATTGTGTTGAATTGATAGTGTGTATGGAAAATATTACACAGAATTATCAAAATTGAGGCGCAGTGCACGGGATTTGTCTCATCCCATTTTTTTGGGATTCTACAGAATTAAAAACTGGGTTTTTACCAATTTATGAAGATATAATGTATTTTTTTGTTGTTCAGAAGTGAATCGAAAAGTAATTAAAAATCGAACCTACCTTTGGGGTGATAGCGGATTATGGGCTGAAACGGTTGAAGCAATTTGGCGGGCTGCCTCAGTTCCACTGGTTTCTAGGCAAAGAATAGTCCGAATGATTGGTTCATTTAATGATAAATACAAGAGTATAAAGAAGTTTGACGCTAAAGAACAAACGAAGTTAAAACTGAAAATTTTCCTATTGGAAGAAAAAAAACGTACGGTTGAAAAAATTTTCTTACAAGTGTACATCTCTAGAATGATGTAAATGCCCACGTGATATAAAAATTCCAGAATTGGAAGACAGTTTCTTGAGGATCATGGAGCTTCAAAGAAATTGTCGATAGACCAAATTGATACACTCGGAAACACGGTCCAAAACACGCAAACTGAGTAAATGAACAACCAGGCTCGAAAAAGAATAAGAAAGTTTCAGAAAACGGTAATAAAGGGAAAAAGCAATCACTACTGCTTCATCGAAGACTTAGAGTTATTTAAATGCTTTAGTCTTGTTGATGAACAACTGTGTCATATTTTTAGTGATAAACCTTCAATGTCATTGCATTCAAATATAAATACTATAAGTATATCACGAACAATCCGTCGTTCTGCCCTATCCAGAACTTGAGAATCAATGTGAGTGTCCGACCGAGTTGCAGTATGTAACAGGCGCACTTCTAGAAGACTTAAGCGTTATGGCACATGACGACATATCTAATGTTATAGAGAGTCATATTACAAGAATAGAAATAAATAAATAATGCATGAAATGCCAAGTCCAAGATTAGAGTTTCTTACCAAGATTAGAATTACGAATACCTTGAAAAGATTGTATTTTGATCTATTTTGACCGTCGAAAAGATCAAACTTTAATTCAAAGGAATATTTAGGGAATGCTCCATCAACAAAAAGTGCTTGAAGAATACTTGACACTTATAGAAGAACCTGACTGCGATTACATAGGGCAAGTGACACCAATAACCTCTTCTGCTATGTTTCTCATATGATTTTCCATACTTTTCGCTCAACCGAGAAGAGAAAATTGATAAGAAAAAAAAAATCCCTGATATGGGAAAATTTACATACTTATTACATACATACTTTGACATTTTTAGATCCAGAAAAGGAAGCCGGAATACATTTATTTATTATTCTAAAGTTTTTGCTTATGTTTCTTGCATATTCTTCGAACATTTCCATGCCAGCGGGAATAGAAATTCGAAAAGATACTAAAATGTAAATATTTTTAATATTTTCGATACATTTTCCATATTTAGAACACAAAGTGGAATCGGAAAATATTTTTTAATTACTCTAATATTTTTAACATGTGTTCCTTATGTACTTTTTCATTTTTTCCGCATTAGGGCGAAGAAAAAATTAAAAATTAAAAATATTACTAACATGTGAAAAATCACAACATTTTTGGCTAAAACTGCATATTTCGACCCAAAAGTGAAACCGGAAGATATTTATTGATTGTTTTAAAATTTTGTAGGTATATTACTGATACCATTCCACAACTTTTCCGCACTAGGGAGAAAAGAATTCCAAAGAAAACTTCTTTACGCTCCGCCCTATGTGTGCGTATGTGCGTGTATGCAAAATCTATATATGAATGTGTGTATATACTACATATATATGTATGAATATTCATCGATACAACGTCGCTAATAGAAAAGTACATTTTTTTCAAACAAATGTTGAATTAAATAAAGAAACATTTAACGGATCAATAAAGAGACTAATTAAGAAATTCCTTCTTTTTTTAGTCTAGGTTTCAATTTAAAAACCCCGCTTTTGCTGATATCTAAAAACAAAACTGACATTAACTAACGGACAAATTATTTTTTTCATTTAAAATCATATTTTTTTCCCATTCTTTTGTTTGTTTTTTCGATTATATTAGAATATATAGAGAAATGTCGGAATTTGATTTAAAAAGAATTTTATTAAATAATGGAAAATATTACTTTTTTATCTACTAAAATGGAGTAATAATTCTAAATAGCAAAAATTTTATTATTTCTAATTAATAAAAAGGCATATTTTTATCAAATTGTAAAAGTCATCTATTTTTTAATCATTGAAAAAATATTATTCAGAAAAAGTAAAAATTAGCTCATGAAATGCTGCTACTATATCTATGTTTTGTTATCCATATTATTTTCTAAAATAGTATAGCACAATAAATTTAGTTCACTAAATATTATTATTTGACAATAACCCAACATCAAATTACCTTGTATATGCATGTATTTTGAACTAAATAAACATTTTTGTCAAGAAAGTTAAAATAAGAAAATAAAGAGTTTGAAATAATGAGAATAACTTAGAATAAACTTTTTTTTTCTAACGTAAATTGTAATACTCAAAAACCATTTATATATATATATATATATATATATATATATATATATATATATATATATATATTTAAATCATTCATTCGTCTATTTCTATTAATTAATCAATCAAAAATCATCATGCCCCAAATTACGAATTCATGAAAAAAATATCTTCTAAACCTTTTTTGTGAATTTTGGAAAATACATTTCAAGATTTATTTAATCATTTAAAAAATTTAGGAAACATTTTATCAGTTAATATTATTTAACGAAATTTGTATTTATAGCGATTTTGTGCAATATTTATAACTTCACTCAAATCGTTTATTTAAACTATTTTTGTTGTTGTTGTTGTTGTTGTTGATGTTGTATTGAATGAACAATTATGAGTAAATGAATTAGTAATAGTGTGAATGAGTTAGTATTGAATAGTATAGAATTAGGAAATATATAAATATAATGCTCTTACAATTGAAATGTAGGTATAATTCCGATTTAAAAATTTCAACCTTTTTCAACGTCAACAAAGCTAATGATATGCATATGAACAGGATATCATTATTTATTTATTTATTTATTTATTTATTTATTGCTGTGTTCAACCAATAACATTTTTGGAATAATCTGATTATAATAAAAAGCATTGTTATGATTTCGGCGCGAACTTATGTTTTCAATCATGCCTCTTCGAATTTAAACATTTAACGACTGAAGCGCTCGAATAACCCATATGGTGGATTAAAGATGTAACTTCTCCCTTCAGGCAAATCCAAAGCAAATAAATTACGTTATATAAATTTTCAAATTGAACAGATTGTTTTCTTTTTTAATTAATTTATTTATTTTTATATTTTGCACAATTTCAAATTTTATGTACTATTTTGTTCTGAATGATATGACTAATAACAATTTATTCTAATTTAAATATCTAATGCCTTCAATCGAATTTAAAATAAATAATTATTTCAATGGTTGTTTAGCATTAGTTAAAGGGAGACTAAAAAGACAATTTCCGTGCACCGAAAGACGCGATCAACGCCTCTATAGGCCGTTTTAAGTCCCATTTTCCCGGGTTTTCTATTTGTGTTTAAAATTATATTTATTTTTCATTTTATATGATAGGGAAAAATTATTTTTACAAGTGAGAGGAGAAAAATGATTGCTTTTCTTCGTGTCGTGTTTTTTTGTAAAACGATTAATAAACAACTTTCAAGATATTCCCACTCCCCACACATTCTTATGATGCATTAATCGAAAAATTCTAGAGTGAAATCTTTCTCCACAATTTAATCCTCTACTTGCAAGAAATCCAACCTTTTTTGTTTATTTATATCTTGCGCTTAGTTTTTATGCTAGAAAACAAATATAAGAACGGTTTCCATCATTTATTTTGAAAATGAAATCGAGTTTTTGTTCTGCTCGAATTCTTTTAATTTACATTACGTCAGAATTTAAAGTATTTTTCTTTGAAAATAATTCGCTTAGCTCAAAAAATACTAAAAATGGGAGTTTTGAAACTATTTGACATCTTATTAAATGTGATGTTTATTCACTCTAAATGTTATCTTATTTTCCATTTGTATTTAGAACTATTTTAATTATGAATATGAATTATTATGTTGACTTTCGAAAATTTACAGATAGGAAAATTTTCATGCATTTTATTTTCAAAAATAATATATAATTTTTAAAAAATGAAGAATTCGTCCAAATATGAATTCATTTAATATTTTTAATTCTACCACTTTTTTTAATAGAAAATTTTCTCAAAGTAGTAAATTTATCAAAATGTAATTAAATAGAATTTATGCTTTTCATTTTATGTGATAAGGAAAAAATATTTTTACAAATCAGATGAGAATAAGATTGCTTTTCTTTGTGTAGTATTTCCCTGTAAAACCATTAATAAACAACATTCATGATAATCTTACACCCTACACATTCTTCAGATGTATTAATCGAATAATTCTTCTCCCCAATTTCATCCTCTACTTACCAGAATTTTTTTTTGTTGTTTATTTATTTACATCTTTGTTTTTATTCTATATAATAAATATAAGAGCGATTTTCATCATTTATTTTGAAAATGAAATGGCGATTTGTTCTGCTCGAATTCTTTTAATTTAAATTATGTCAGAATTTAAAGTGGTTTTCTTCCAAAAGAGTTCGCTTAGCTATGAAAATACGAGAAAAGAGGAGTTTTGAGCCCGTTTGACATGTTATTGAATGGGATGTTTATTCACGCAAAAGATTATCTTATTTCGCATTTGTGTTTAGAACTATTTTATTATAAATGTGAATTATTATGTTTAGTTTTGAAAATTTACTGCTATACATATTTACCATGCATATTATTTCCTAAAATAACATATAATAAGAAAAAAATGAAGAATTCTTCCAAATATGCATTTATTTGATAATTTAAATTTTATTGCTTATTTTTTTTAATAGAAAACTTTCACAAAGTAGCCAGTTTATCAAATTGTAATTAAACACGGTTAATGCTTTTCATTTTATGTGATAAAATTTTTTTTTACAAGTAAGAGCAGCAAGGAATTACTTTTGTTCGTGTCGTATTTCCCTGCAAAACCATTAATAAACAACTTTCAAGATATTCCCACATCCCACAAATTCTTCAGATGTATTAATCGAAAAATGTCTAGAGAGCAATCTTTCTCTTTTAGTTAATCTTCTTCTTACTAGATATCCTACTTTTTTGTTTATTTATTTACATCTTACGTTTAGTATTTTTTCTCGAAAACAAATATTTCAATATCAAGCGATTACCAAGCGAATATCAATAGTGATTTCAATATCAAGCGGTTTTCAATTTTGAAAATGAAATCGAGTTTTGTTCTATTCGAGTTCATTTAATTTAAATTATTTCATAATTCAAGGTGGTTTTCTACCAAAAGTATTCGCTTAACTGAGAAAATTCAAGATAAGGTGAGTTTTGAATCCGTTTGACATTTTATTGAACAAAATTTTTATTTACTCTAAATATTATCTTATTTTGCATTTGTGTTTAGAACTATTTTATTAATAAATGTGAATTATTATTTTGACTTTTAAAAATTTACTGCTACACATATTTACCATGTATATTATTTAAAAAAGTAATATATAATAAAAAAAACGAAGAATTCTTCCAAATATGTGTTCATTTGATATTTTAAATTCTATCACTTTTTTATGGAAAGTTTTCTCAAAGTAGTCAATTTATTAAATTGTAATTAAATATAGTTAATGCTTTTCATTTCATGTGATAGGAAAAATTATTTTTATAAGTGAAAGGAGGAGGAAATTACTTTTCTTCGTGCCGTATTTTCTTGTAAAACCATTAATAAACAATTTTTAATTTATTCCCACACCCCACACATTCTTCAGATGTATTAATCGAAAAATTCTAGAGTGCAATCTTTTTCCGCAATTTAATCCTGTACTTACCAGAAATCCTACTTTTTTGTTTATTTATTTACATCTGACGCTTAGTTTTATTTTACAAACCAAATATAAGAGCGGTTTCTATCATTTATTTTGAAAAAGGCAATCTTGTTTTTGTTCTGCTCGAATTATTTTAATTTAAACTATGTCAGAATCTAGAGCGGTTTTCTTCTTCCTAAAAGACTTTGCTTAGCTATGAAAATACAAGAAAAGGGGAGTTTTGAACCCGTTTGACATCATATTGAATGAGATGTTGATTTACTCTAAAGATTTTCTTATTTTCAACTTGTGTTTAGAACTATTTTCTTTATAAATGTGAATTATTATGATAAATTTTGAAATTCTTTTGCTATATATGTGTTATATTATGTATATTTTTTCTAATTAATGCATAGCAATGATTTGTTACACTAACTAATTTTCTTTCGCAACAAATTATTTTAAAAGGGTGTAATCGTTATGACTCTACAAAAAAGTTAATATACATTAACTTTTGTCAAAAATGTGAAATTTAAAAAAGTTTTTACATTTAAATATTAAGAATAATTTAGAATAAGCTCTTTCTATGTTTTTTAAATTATGAGATTCACGTACTCAAAAAAAAGCCAAGAAAGAATGAAAAACAGAAAGAAAAAAATCTTGCATTTCATGACGATATTGGGCGAAATATCTAATTTATTTAAAACCATCTTTTTTTCCGTTCTTCTATTTATTTCATGTTCAGAATAACACCTAAAATTTATTATCAAAATGCAACCTTCAAAAACTATTTATAAAATCCCTTTAGGAAACCACTTTGTTAATTATTTAAAAAAATATCTATAAGTATAAATGTTGATGAGTATCTATCCTATAAAAAGTAAACAATTATCTTCATTTAAGGAACACAACAATGTACTTTTATGAGACATATATAATAAGAAATGAATCAGCATAAATTTTGATAATTAGAGTCCTACATATTGCATTTCTGGTCCACATTTCGAACCCATGGATGCAAACTTCAGTCAAATCCATCAAACAAATAAAACTAAAAGGTAAATAAAAAGAAGTAAAAGTTGATCATCAATAAGTTTCACTAAGTGTGCAGTTTGGAACTTGAATCAGATAGCCCATGTCTGATAGAGATAACAAAAACTATGCACAAAAAATGCGCTAATTTTTAAAATTCCAAAGCATCAAAATGATTATTTTTGACGAGATACATTTTTAGAACTTTACTGTTGTCTCTTTTTTTTCTTTACTACGTACTCTATATCAACTTATGAAGTGATCACGCAAGATTTCTTCATTTCGAAAAAAAATTAGACTGCCGACTTTTTATCCCCCTCACGGTTTACGCATTTTGTGCAATGCTCTTTTGCTTTATTTGAGAGAACTCAAGTAATGGTAAAAAACCTCAGAATTAGATTTTCATAAATAAAAATTTTCATATAGAAAAAGGACAAAATCCGTTGTATCCAAAATAAAGTAAAAAAATGAGGGATATTATCCAAATGCAGTAGTACATCCCATATTGTGTATTCTATATTGACACTAATCAATGAACATATGGATACAACCCCTCTTGTTTTTGCTTCATTTTGAGAATAACGGATTTTCGGCTTATTCAATTGATGATTATTGTTAGAATTTTCAAGTTATGATTTTGTGACTTTCACAAAAGTTGCTCTATAGATTTAACTACATAATATGCAAATGAAATTTTGATATCGTTGACGCATGCGCAGTAAAAAATTATTTAGTAAACCAACTCATTTTTTATACAATTTTCATTATTTTTTAATTCTGATTACAGGGTACTGTGTGCAATGTTGTTTGTCATATTTTCTGAAAAAAATAATATTTTATATTAAGAACTCTGAAAATTATAAGGAAAAAACTTGGAAAAATTTGGGATCATTTTTATAGAAACGTTAATTACTCTGCGAGTATGCATGCTATTTGCATAAAAATGAACAAGGCTTTTTACAATAAGGCATTCAATCACAATCTAGAGTTTGAGCGCTTTTGCTACATTAGTTTTGACAGGGTTATTCAAAAGATATTCATTCTTTTTTAATTTGTTGACGGTCCCCTTTGGAGTTTCGGGAAAAAATCTTCACGGAGATGTATGACTTATACTATTATATTTATACACTAAGAGTTTCAAGATGATTCCTCATGTATTTTTCTAGATATTTAGTAAAATGTCTAAAATCGCAAGTGTCCCATAATCAATGGCAATATAGTGTATACACGTGAGATATAGGCCCGAAAGGGGTGGGATGCCCTTCGTGGGGGGCTTTCTAAAGGAACCTAACCGTATTTACGCAAGGAAATCCAAGGGTCGAAGAAAACCACGGAAAACTCCTAACGGTTAGGCCGGCGGCCGCGATTGGGCTCGAACCCAGCACCTGCTGTCTACCAATTGACAGGTCAGAACCTCTCCACAGCTGGTGGGGCCCATACATAAAAAGAAAAATAAATACATACGCGTCGATTTGATAACCTCCTCCTCCTTTTTTGAAGTCGGTTAAAAATTGTAAGACGGAAAAGATTATTGTACATATGCATGTCAGGAGTGGGGTTCGAACCCTCGATTTCTTTCGAAAACCAGAGTTTAAATCAGGTGACTTAGACCGCTCGGCCATCCTGACTGGATTCCGTATGGCGAACTTATTCAAAGTCCGTGTTACTTTTAATTTGCGAGAAATCACTAATTTTATTAGTTTTTACCAAATTACTAAAAAGTACCTAACCAATTTTGATGAGATGGAAGTGGTATCAATTCGAGTGTAGCCTCTTTTATTTAGCACAAATATTGGTTTAATCGGTTAGATAGTTTAGGTGTAATTGGTGAACATATACATAAAAAAATACATACACGTCGAGTTGATGATAACCTCCTCTTCTTTTTTTAAGTCGGTTAAAAAATATAATACTGAAAAATACTGTATATTATACACGTATGTCAGAAGCGGGCTCGAACCCACGCTCTCCTTCGAGAACCAGAGATTAAATCAGGTGCCTTAGACCGCTCGGTTATCTTGACTGCGAACACTTCGTCGAACTTATTCAATGTCGTATTACTTTTCGCAAGTCTATTATTTTAGTACTCTTTCATTGATAAAGTACTGAGTTGATAAACGACCTCTGATACTCTGTGCTAACGGTTAAATACAAAGTATTCGTAATTGCATAATTAGTATTTAATTTGTAAAAAGTACATGTAAAAATTATAATACGAAAAAAGGTTAGTGCATACATGTATGTCAGGAGTGGGGTTGGAACCCACTCTCTCTCTCGGGAACCAGAGCTTAAATTAGGCGCTTTAGACCGCTCTGCCATCCCGACTACACTCCAGTCAGAGGACTTATTCAACACTTTTAACTAGCGAAAAATCGTTAATTTTAATAGTTTTCGCCTAATTACTAAAAAATACTGAATCAAGTTCTATGAAATGGAAGTGGTACCAATTCGAAAGATAGCTCTTTCATTTAACACCAAATCCAAGTTATTCGGTTGGATAGTTTCAGAGTTATCGGCGAACATACATGAAAAAAAATACATACAGGTTGAATTGATAACCTTCTCTACTTTTTGGAAGTCGGTTAAAAATTTCTTTTGTTTCGCGTAATTACGTTTTTTTCCCGTAAAACTTGTGAGGTAGTGTCCCTTTGTAATAAAGGCACCCCTGTATTTTGAGTGAGATCGTGACGTCAAGATTGTAACATGTGTGGCGCAAAAGTGACATCTATCCTTTATGCAACTGTAATTTTCCGGAGTGTGTGTAGTGCCCTCGGTCTACAGTTAACTGCAGTTATGAGTGTTATGCCAATTTCAAGCTCCGTCTTCAGTTTGCAAAGTATAAAAGCAGTGAGTTGGCGTGTGGTGTGTTGTGTGGCGTGGTGAGCTGGGAAGCCTCCAGCTAAGAATAGCAGAGCTGCCATGTAAAGGTGTAGAGGAGCCTCAGCAATCAAGTCGGGTAAGAGTTAGTTAGCACGGTGATTGTTTGAGAATAAAGTTATAGGTGCAGCCACGGGCTGTTTTCTTACAGGTTAGAGTAAGATTAGACAACGACCTGCAAAGAAGAGCCGGGGTTAGTACTTCGAGCCGGACTTAAATGTAACGTGAGTAAGCTGAAGTTTTATTTTTATAGTATTGTGTTTAGTTGTCAGAAATATCGAACTTTGGCCCCACTCCCCATTTTCCCAACTACAGTAGATAAAAGTGCCGAATTTTAACTTTACTTAGACTATTTCCTCATTTGACCGACACGTCACCGGCGACACCCAACGGCACGTCACAAACTAATAATAAACAGCTTTCAAGGTATTCCCGCACTTCGCACATTCATCAAAAGTATTAATCGAAAAATTCTGGTATACAATATTTTTTTCCACAACCTAATTCTCTACTTGCCAGGAATCCTGCTTTAACTTGTTTTACTTATTTACTTCTGACGCTTGGTTTTTATTCTTGAAACGCAATATAAACGACTTTCAGTCAGTTAATTTTATAAATGAAATCAGATTTTTGTGCTTCTCGAATACTTCTAATTTAAATTATGTTAGAATTTAAATAGATTTTCCTTCCAAAAAGAATCGTTTTCTTAAATGAGAAAATAAAAGAAAAACAGTGGTTTGAACTCGTTTGATATCTTTTTGAATAAGATTTTTGTTTACCTCAATGATAGTCCTGTTTTCGTATTTTGTATTTATAACTGTTTTATTTACCAATGTGAACTATTATGTAGATTTTTGAGATGCTGCTACTATATGTGTGTCGCATAATCCATGTTATTTTCTTAAATAGCTTATGCTAATAAATTTAGCTCAATCAATATTAACATTTTATAATAGCTAATTTTAGTATGTACTCTGTCAGTCATGTTCTAAAATGTTAATATAAATTACTTTTTTTGCTACTTTTTAGTCAGACAGGTATCAGTGTTATATATATATAAATGCTTGTGCATATACAGGGTGAGTCATAAATATCGAAACAATAGGCTATCTCCTTAAATATTGCCCCTAGACCCATACTTCCAATTGCAAAAATTCATAAAAAAAGGTGAAATTTTTGATAAGATAAGTTGCAACTCCATGGGGGGTCTATTTGAAAAAGTACGAAAATTAACTTTTTATACGGCCCCCGTAGGATAAAAATTCCAATTAGGGAAACTTTCCTTATCCAGTCCTGAATAATACACAAAAAGTTGCATCGTCATATCTTAAAAATTCGCGGAGTTATAACCGTTTGAATAATTCATCAGGTTTTAAGGGATTAGACACAAATTGAAATGCGCGCAATTCAAAAGACAATGTTACTTTAACAGTTGTAGGAAACGCGTAAAAAATCTATCTTTTGAGTTAGAATTTTGATTTTTTTTCCTTTTTTGTGATGGTTAGCCATATAATTTGCTAAGAAAATCACATGCTAAAATTTATTATAAAATTTAAAAAATTTCATATTGTTAGTACTGGTTTCAATGTGATAGTTAAAAATCGTTATAATTCCAAACATTATTTATCGGATTTCAATTTCTTTCTATTTAACTAAAAATAAAAATCTGATTTTAGTTTTGTTTCGAGGTTTTTGTTTTTTAATATTTATTTTAGAGCTATTAAAAATATTTATTTAAAAAAAACTTTTAAAAAATCATATTTTTAAAAGTAAAAAATTTTTCATTTTTTTAAAACAAAAGTAAGGTAAAATAATTAAAAATGTTTCAAGTTTGTACTTTTTTTCTTTAACAATTCTTAACTTTTAATAATTTAAAGAGAAGAAGTAATTTGAAAAAAAAAAAAAAATCATTATACAGAAAAACGAAATGTGCTGTTTTACTGCCCATTAGTTATTTAAAAGAATGCTTTTCTGAGATGCAGATTAAGTCCTTTTTAAAAAATTAGCTCTCTCAACTTCAAGCTTTTTATCGTTCGGTAGAGGCTGTTAAAAAATCTGTATTCTGGGCTCAGGTCAGATCAGGACCGAGACGTTACTTTTTTCTGAACACTCGCCTATCCGGGTCTAATGTATTTTTGATACCGGAGGGGACTGCTTCCTTTTTCCCAGACTTGCACAGGACGAAATTTTTAATCACGGTCTCGAACATTCCATAATTAAATCACAGAACTAATACGTACATAAAATAAGTAAAATTTGGTTTAATCAATATTTTTACGAAATCCACATATATTTTAAAACCGCTTTTATTTTACAAAAAAATAATAAAAAAAACCTTTAATATTTTTTTTAATTTTAAGAATAGTATATTTAAATGCTAAAAAATTAAACAAAATAGAACCAGAGAAAAAAAAATCTGCCTATGACGGAATTCTGTCTTAAACAGAAAATGTGTTGATCCATGCAAAATAAATACAATAATACCTGAGAATAAAATAAACTTCATTTAACCTTCATAGGAAATGCATTTGTCTATTACGTATTTTTTCTTTCCTGTGTGATTCCGTCTTAAAAGGTTTTATTGTATAACATTTTTCAAATTCTTCAACGCACGGAATATGGATTAGCGATAATAAAATATAAGTGAAACATTTACATATAAACATAGATTCATTGATAAAATAAATATATCACAGGCTTTGGCGCCTCTTTAATAATAAAAAAGTATAAATATAAAAAGCGAAATTCTATATTAAGTATTTTTGGTCAGAACTCCTTCACGCAAAACAATTTTTAACTATACTGAAGTAAAAAACTATGTAGAAATTCACGGCTGAGCCAGCTATGGTTTAAACTTTTTTCCTGGCTGGCTGGGATTATGATTTTAACATTATTTCATGCCGGGCTGAACTTCTTTCTCTATGGGTCGGTCTAGGACCGGACCTAAATATTACGATTTATTCAGACTTCCAGTGCTATCAATCAACATGTTTTAGAAACAAGTTTCAAATTTAAATCAATTCGCTGCTTTATAATGGCCAAATAAGAGGCACGGTCTTAAACCGATATATAACAACGTTACAATTTGTGGACGATCCCTTATTTGCTTTGAAAATTGATGAACAACACTTCGTTTACAGGCATGGTAAAGTGGTGTAAGTCACGAATTTTTGAGAATTTTAGATTTTGATATCTCTGTCAGGTTTTCAGATAGGGAGATGAAATTTTTTTTGTTCAATTTAGGAATGGATAAGGAATAATTTCCTAATTGGGAATTTTGCTCTACGGGGGCCGTATAAAAATTTAATTTTCGTATTTTTTCAACTAGACCCCCCATGGAGTTGCAACTTATATTATCAGAAATTTCAACTTTTTTTATGAGTTTTTGCAATTGGAAGTATGGGTCTAGAGGCAATATTTAAGGAGATAGCCTATTGTTTCGATATTTATGACTCACCCTGTATGTGTGTGGGGTACACGATATTTCGGTCCCGCCACTTCGGTCCCGAGACATTTCGGTTCTTGGCCATTTCGGTCCCGAGACATTTCGGTCCCTGGCCATTTCGGTCCCGAGACATTTCGGTCCGTGGCCATTTCGGTCCCGAGACAATTCGGTCCGTGGCCATTTTGGTCCCCAGCAACTTTGGTCCCTTGCCATTTTGGTCCTTAGTCATTTCGATTCCTTGTCATTTCTTTGCTCGCTTCTACGTTATAAGTCGGATTCTAATTGTTATCAGCCTGCCAAATGGTATAAGTTCAACATTATTCGGTCTTTTAAAAAATTTTTAATTCTCTCCCTCCCTACTCCCACGTTTTATAAAAAGTTGAATATAAGAGTCCGATAAATTTGAACTTTGAGAGTTGAAAAAATGAAATAACTCGTGATAATGAAATCACAGTGAGCTGAAAATTTTGTTTGATTAAACAATGTGATATAAGTTTAGGGGATATTGTCTTTTTTCTTTTAGTAGTACTATTATTAATCAGAATAAATATTTTAAATTTTATTATTAATTATTAGTATAAGTATTTTATATAAACTTCTATAAACTACCATAAACTAAAAAGCATTTTATATAAACTGCCATAAATATTTTTTTGGCTGTTTACGTACATTTTTTAGAACATTTAAATTAGCATTAATTAAATAAAAAAAACTGTGCTTAAATTTTTTTCTTCCAATTAGTTTAATAATAAATATCTATCACCTATCTACACCCTCTCCTTTGATAATTTAGAAATGAGATATATTTATTAAAGAACAAATTTTATATTTTTCTTATTATTTTAATAATACGAAGTTGCATTTTATAAATTTGTTTTCATAAGTTACTTTCCATTATTGACATTGGGAAAGCAATAGTGATTTCATAACTGGGCATGCTATGAAAAAAATTTGTTTTTAAAAATTTGCCCAGCCACTTTTTTAATAATAATAATAATAATAATAATAATAATAATAATAATAATAATAATAATAATAATAATAATATTTATTGATTGCATTTTTTATCTGTCTTCTCACGCCATGAATACAATTTTTGTGAGCTAATTTTATTGAAACTGAACCTATTTTATTCTAATAAGATGATTATTTTAAAATTTTATTTACATAAAATTCATATAATGATATTTTTAAATATAATAATATAAATATTATATATAATATATAATTTAATAAAATATATTAAAATGTAATATGATAATATTTTAAATAATTTTACTTTCAATTTTTAAGTGACAAAATTAAGCTTTTATTTATTTATTTATTTGTATTACCTTTTCGCTCCTACTTTCCCAGAAAAAATAATAACAATTCTTATTTTAGATTTACTTTTAACTATACTAATTGCTTTAAATTTCTGTAATTTTAAATATACAATAAATAAACAAGTAAAAGATAAATTTCAGTTTAGAATTACTAGTAAATATAATGATGCATTGAATATAAAATTGATTATGTATTGAGTTATTTCAAAATAAAATTCATTATGTAAACTAATAATGTAATTAATTAATAAAATATTAATTTGATTTTTATATTAAAATTACTAACTGTTTTGAGAATTAGGATTACCAATTATCATTAGGATTACCGATTATCATTAGTATTACCATACAAAATTTGTGTGAATTATAATATTTTGGATAAGAGTTATACGTGTGTGCGGTTTTTGGGCACTTATAATAGCATTATACTAAAATTTTATGGCCTGCAGTTTAACAACTCTGAAATGTTCCCTATAAAATTATGTCTTATTTCACAAAATTTCAGTTTGCAGGAGAAGGGACCGAAATGTCTTGGGACCGAAACAGCTAGGGACCGAAATGTCTTGGGACCGAAATGGCTAGGGACCGAAATGTCTCGGGACCGAAGTGTCTCGGGATCGAAACGGCGGGACCGAAATAGCAGGACCGAAATGGCGGGACCGAAACGTCCTTCTTCCATGTGTGTGTGTGTGCAAAATATATATAAGTATCTTATACCTAAATATTGTTATATAACATTAAGTAATTCAATGTTAAATATACACTGTCTATGCATGTATTTAGAACTAAATGTAAAAATTTTGCCAAAAAAGTTAAATTAAGAAACAAAAGTTTGAAATATTGAGACTCATTTAGAATAAACATTTATCGTTTTCTAAACTCTAACGTTCTAACCATTTCCAACATCCACTGATATTATTTACTATTTGATATATAAATATTTAAATCATTCATTCATCTATTTCTATTAATTAATCAATCGCAAATCATTATGTTTCAAATTAAGAATTCATAAAAAAAACTATCTTGGAAAACATTTTTGCGAATTTTGGAAACTACATTTGAAAATTTAACTGAATAATTTAACAAATTTTAGAAGCATTTTACCACTTAAAAACAATTACTGAAATTTGTATTTGTAGTGATTTTGTGCAATATTTTTAACGCCATTCAAATTATTTATATATATATATATTAGTATTGAATGAATAAGAATGAATGAATGAATTAGTAATAATATGAATGAGTAAGTATTGCATTAATATAGAATGAGAAAATATATAAATGTAATGCTCCTACAATAGAAATAATTCCGAACTGAAACCTGAACTGCAATCTTTCAACATCAAGAAAGCTAAAAATATGCAAATAAAAAAGGATATCATTATTTATTTATTGCTTTAGTCAACCAATAATATTTTCTTAATAATCTGAATATAACAAAAAGCATTGCTACGAATCAGACGTGAACTCATATGTTTAATTACGCCTCTTCACGTTTGAACATTTGATGACTCAAGCTCTCAAATTTGCCATCTAGGGGAGGAAAGATGTAACTTCCCCCTTCAGGCAAATCCCATGCAAGTACATTGTATTACATATATTTTCACTTTTATTAGATTTTTCATTTATTTATTTATTTACTTATTTTGCACAATTTCAGATTTTATGTAGTATTTTGTTCCGAATGATATGACTAATAAAAATATAACATAATTTGAATAAATAATGCTTTCAGTCGCATATAAAATAAATAATTATTTTAATGGCTGCTTAGCATTAGTTAATGGGGGTTTAAAGAGACAATTTTCCAGTACTGAAACCTGCTATCTACGCCTCTATAGGTCGTTTTAAGTCCCATTTGCAAGGGATATGCTGGAAGTTTTATATCGAAAATGGTACAATAAAACACCGGTGCATCTAACACATCTGTGTCAATATTTTTAGTAATTATTTCAAATTTTACGAGTAAACCATTATTTTTACCTACTGGCCTAGGACGGGCATTTACAGTAGAATAAATAAAATTATCTGTACTTCATTATAATATGTATTACTAGTAACTAATGCATTAAATCATTTTATAATAAGTTACATGAAAGGAACCTTAAAGTACAGTCGGGACATAAAGGAAAAATTATTGCGAAGCGTAAGTCAGTTTTATAAAATTGTACTTTATTTCTCAATCTTTTTCTATCTTTTTTTTATTAGAAAGTATTAATGAATGTTAATATTTTTTATAAACATACCATTATTGAATTATCGTAAAAATAGCAAAACGATCAAAAACTATCAAAAATAAAATAAAATAAACATTATTAGTATTTTTTTTAAAGAGTGTTATTTACATTATCTCCATTTTTAAGAGAATATTATTTACATTAATCCCCATAAATGAGGATTTTTAATGTACAGTGACGAAGTCAAATCACAATTGCTTTTAAGTAATACAAAAAAAATCCACTTTAATTACTAAGAGTATAATGGTATAATTGATACATTGTATCATAAATTCTGATACAGTGTAACTTCTCTTTAATGAAGTTCCTATTTAAAAAATTTTTTTACTTAACGAAATTTTCTGATAAACTTTGAGTTTGAAGAGCAATAACATGTGAAATAATCTCCATATTATGAAAAATATTCTATGTAACGGAGTTTATCCCATTTTCATATAAATACAACATTCGAACGGAAAAAATACTCTTACAGTGGATATATGAATTTACAATTTCAGAGGATTGTATGAAAATGAAAATATTTATTTATTTAATCATTACAATTTTTAAGAAGTAAAAGACTTCTATACAATAAGAAGAGGATTTCAATTTAACGAAAATATTAAAGTTAAATTGTTCGGATTCTTACAAATATGCCAAATTTTTATAAACAGTATTTTTTATACGAATCTTGTACAGGGTACACCCAGAAAAAATTTACTTGGTCCAATAGATCTTTTCGTTTAAATATGGGTCAATGGAAATTTTGTTTGAATGAACAAAAATTTAATGTTGATATTTTTTTCAATTTTCCTTACACAATTTTATTCCGAAATGCATGATAACGTAATAATAATGTCATAAATCCGTCTCATTTTGAAAAATTTTTATTATCCTAAAATTATGTTAATCCTTCATAGTTATATAAGTCAAGTAAACAAAATTACGTGAGAGAATTCTTGCTACTGCCCACAAATTTAACAAAAAAAAAAAAAAAAAAAAAAAAAAAAAAAAAAAAAGAAAACAAATTTAGCAAAAACAACAAAAATTTGTTGGAATTGCAAATTAAAAATGCAAGACTTCAGTAAAACTGAGATAAAATTGAAGAAAATTTGTTAAATTTTTTTTTAAGAATTTAACATTTTGTTTAAGAATTTAATATTTTTTTTTTGTCTGAGCAACGAAACCAATTTTTTACTTTAATTAAAAAATTCGCTTAAAACAAACAAAATGTACTCAACAAAACATGTTTTGTAATTTTAATCAATACCTTTTTCTGAGAGTAATCGTGCATAATTTTTTAGGGAAACATTTTGAATGAGAAAATAGTGAAAAGCTTAAGCTTTGTTTTTTATATTTACTTCTCTTTATTATGTGTTTTCTAAAACATTGTTCTAATAATTTTTTTTATGTTTACGTTGCATAAAAGAATGTTTCTGCGGGATTTTTTTTTTTTTTTTTATATTTAAATACCATGGGATAAGATGTCGTAATCCAATGTTTACAAAAACAAAATTATCGGTGCTTTCTATAATATTTACAAACTGAAATACGTTTTTAAATTAAACATAATATATAAATATAAATATATACCGTATATCCCGGCGTATAACACGCATCACTAATTTGAGTGTATATAATTTTATTTCAAGCATATACTGGCGTATACTGGCATCAATTTTTTTCCCACGACAAAAAACTAAAAATAAAAACTGTCCCCCCACTTCAGACAAATGCGTCTTTCTTTGCGACATGTAAAACCGGTCGTCTTCAGCCTGGTAATCGCACTCAGGGGTGTAGTCATAGAAACAACAGAGGATATACGCTCTAAGCAGAGGGTATATGCTAAAGACAGATAAAGAGTGTGTATACTATAGAGTGTGTATACTATAGCTTTCGTGAGAAACATATGGTATGCAGTATTCCTTTAAAAAATCCAGAAGGTATACGGAGTATCGCACTCAGCTAGAATGTTTAGAGTTAATGAAGGTTGTGTTCGCGAATGGAAGAAGAATGAAGCTGCGATTCTAAATATGCCAAAACAAAAAATCCCTGTCGGCTGGGCTATAGGCGGAGGTAGATTTCGAAGAGTGCTCATTTCAACAACAAAAATATATATATATGATTAGAGATAAACCCAGTTTAATAACTTCATTTGGCCGTTTATGGAAAATTTTTAATTTCATTTTTCTGCAAAAACTGGTTTTATCAGAATCATCTTAAGAAAAATTCAGCTCAAATGCCCATTATGACAACATATTTTAAAATAGATTCTAAATTTATTAAAAAATCGACCAAAACAGTACATTATACAGTTCCTAAATAACAAAAAACTGTCAGTTGAAAGCATTTGAGAAAAAAATCGAATTTAAAAATGAGTCATAAAATAACCGATTTGTTGTTTGAATACATCCTTAATTCTTTAATCATGATTGCTTTGGAAAATTTTGTGCGAAATACTCACTTTGACAGCATTTTTAAAAATATATTCTATCTTTATCAAAAAACTGGCCAATGCGTCACAGTATATAGTTCCTAAATAAGAGGATCTGTAAATTGGATGCATTTGAGAGCGAAAATGGATTTTAAAACGAGTCATAAAAAACGCAATTTGCTATGTGAAAACTTCCTTAAATTTTCAAATCTCGAAGACTTCGGGAAATTCTGTTCAAAATACCCATTTTTGGTAGCCTTTTTCAAAATATATTCTGTCTTTATCTGAAAACCGTTCAATGCATCACATTATATAGTTCCTAAATAAGAGGATCTGTAAATTGGATGCATTTGAGAGCAAAAATGGATTTAAAAACGAGTCAGAAAAAACGAAATTTCTTATTTAAACACTTCCTTAAATTTTCAGTCACGATGATTTCTGAAAATTCTGTTCAAAATACCCTTTTTGGTAGCCTTTTTTGAAATATATTCCGTCTTTATCAAAAAACTGACCAATGCATCACATTATATAGTTCCTAAATAAGAGGATCTGTAAATTGGATGCGTTTGAGAACAAAAATGGATTTTAAACGAGTCAGAAAAAAACGCAATTTCTTATTTGAATACTTCCTTCAATTTTCAGTCCCGATGACTTTCGGAAATTCTGTTCAAAATACCCTTTTTGGTAGCCTTTTTTGAAATATATTCTGTCTTTATCAGAAAATTGATCAATGCGCCACTTTATACAGTTTCTAAATAAGAGGATCTACCATTTGGATGCGTTTAAAATCAAAAATGAATTTAAAAATGAGTCAGAATATAAGCCGTTTGGATTTGAGGTTTTTTCTCCAACTCCTATTTTTGTTTAATTTCTTTTTGCTATTCGAAATGGTCCTATGAAAAACTTGTCAATATAAAAGTTGTAGATATTTTTGAGAAGATGTAAAATAAATTTAATCAGATTTGATATCTTAAAAATTGACGGAGTTATGGATTTTTCTCTTTTTTCAGCGCCCTTTTTCTTTTAGTTTTTAATTTTTTTCATCGGTAAAAATTGGTCCTATCAAAAACTTGTAAATACAAAAGTTTTAGATAATTTTAAGAACATTTATAAAAAATTTAGTTGGACTTGATATCTTGAAAATTGACGAAGTTATGAATTTTTTCTCTCAAAAACCCTGTTTTTTTCGCCCCTTGAGCCCACTTCTAAATTTATCAAAAATCTGTCATGTATATACTTTTGGCCCATTTTTGAGAAGTAATATAAACTTTAAACCGATTCGATATCTACTTTAATTAAGAAGTTATGGCGTTTTTTCGGTTTTCGCAAAAACGCCCCCTTTTCCGACCCCCTTGGTCCGATTTTGCCCATTAACGAACTCAGCCAAGATTTTATACCCATTGATTTTATGTACAAGTTTCGTGGAGATTGGTGAAGAATTATAGAAATTATCGTGTCCATAAAAAAGTGATATATATATATATATATATATATATATATATATATATATATATATATATATATATATATATATAAACTGGTGCGATTGCAATAGGTAGTATTTCTTACGAAATCTACCTAAAAGTGCACTGCGCCCAGACATTACGAAGTGGCCTATTTTAGAGGACAATGTCGCTCAGTGGATATTAGATAATCGCCAAAATGGACTAACAATAACGAGGAATAGTGTTCGTTTATTTGTCTTACAATGGGCAAAAAAGAATTCCAAAGAAAGTGAAAACTTTAAGGCAACAACGATTTAGTGCGATAGATTTATGAATCGCAGAAATTTTGTTCTTCACCAAAATACGAAAGTAGTCCAAAAACTTAGAATAAAAACTGTATATTTTCTAGAAGTTTGTCATTGATAAACGAAAGGAGAAAAACTATGATTTGTCTCAAATTGCGAATATGGACGAAAAATCCGTAATGTTCGATATGATAGGAAACAGAAATATAGAAATAGAAGGAATTAAAGTTGTTCCTTTTAAAACTACGGACATGAAAATTCCCAATTCACAGCTGTTCTTTCTTGCTAAGCAAAACTACTAAATTAAAACCAATCGTAATTTTCAAACGAAAAACAAAGCCAATTGGTAATTTTCCACACGGAGTTTTTCTGAATGTCCATGAGAAAGGCTGGATGGACGAAATGGGTTAACACTAGAACCGCGGAACTTTCGGTATACCTAGAACCGCGGAGCGGGTCAATTTGACCCGAGATGGAAAACAATTTATAAATATGCCCAAATACTTAATTTAATTAATTAAAATATCATATTTTCTTGTAATATCAACATTTCTTAGTATTTACATTATATTTTGCACATAAAGTCAGCAGAAATTCCCTACATTTCAGAAAATGCTATTATTCAAAATTTCATTTCATGAAATATGAGGAAAACATATTGAACAAATATTCAACATACATTTTAAACATAAAATAAACTTAATAATCATTAAAAAGACTTAATAAACATTAAAAATAGATTATTCCTTTCAAACAAATTTAGATATAAAATCTAAGAACATTTTTAAAAAATATAAAAAAAATACAAGTTACTTACTAATTTTACTGATTTATCTTATTTCATTTATTGTATGCATTGCTTGAAAAACATTGTTTAAAATTTTGCACATTTAGAAGAAACGGTGGTTATATTATATTTTGAACAATAAACTTTAATTTGATTTTAATTTTTTTAATTGTGATAAACTGTTTTATGCTTAGTTTGTGTTTTTGATAGTTTCCAGTGTTTCTTCTTGCCCAAATGACAAGTTTTTATTTTATTATTTTTTTTTTTGGGGGGGGGGGTGGGGAGGCGAGAAAAAACAAACTGTTTTCGTACGTCTTCAACCAAGTGTTGAATAAAATGACGTATACTAATAGATTTTCAGGTTACAGATTTAAATAAAACACAAGCATTGATATCAGCAAATTACAAAATATTAAAAAGTGCATTCACTGGACTCTTATAAGATGCAGGCTTGTCATAAGCAATCTTCCTGTCATCTGCGTAATCACACAACCACATTGAATTTACTTGCGTTGTTGTAAACAAGTGTTTTTATTTCTTTTTTTAGAATTATCTAAAATTTCAAAAGTTAGATGTAGACTGACAAGCAACAAAGTAGTTTTACCCTTTTCTCCTTGGTAAAAAGTTATGTTGATGTCTCAATGTGTTAGAAGAATAGCCGCATGTAATTCCGATCTTAAAATTTTTTCAGAGACTTTTATTTCTCTTCGTTGTAAGGCTCGTTTTTATGAACATCTGCAAGGAACTAGAACGTGATACGATACTGAATTTATTTGGTTTTGTTAGACATGTACTGGTTAAAGCTACTCACAGATATTGAAAACGATGCGTGCCCATCTACGCTTATGTTAGTCCTTTTATATAGTTGTTCTATATTTTATCTGGTTGCAGTTTTACTGTCATCTTCTTTATTTGCAGATGTGAATGCACAAGTTATTGTTTATTTATTTTTCAAATCTTCATGAGTATAAACTTAAAATTTTGTCACCTTTTGTTCAAATTCTTAATTTTTCTTTTTTATATTCGATTTTTTATCTGACAAATATCACAAGCTTTCGTTCAATACTGATAATATTTCAGCTATATTCCAATGAAAAAGTCCAACAATGTTAAGAGTATAGGCAGAGCCATCGTCACTTTCATTTTCATCATTAAAATTTAACTTTCTTCATTTACAGGCAGATATTCATCTTCAATCATTTGTATTATTAATAATTTTCAGATAATAGTTGCTAACATTACAAAGCTTATTTGACGGTATTATTTAGACATTGAAAATCATATCACATTCAATAAACGCATAATAAAAGCAACTTCAATAATACTTCTATATATTAGTTGTAATTTTATACTGCAATCACCCATTCTTAATATCAAGAATATAAGATTTTGACTGAAAATTTTCATTATTTCCTCTTCTGGTTCTTCTTATTAGAAGAATTAAAAGTGAGACAGATATACTTTCTCATTAGTAGCAAAAAAATGCATCTCTATTTTGTCATTTAACCGTAAAGACTTATTACGGGTCAAATTGACCCGCTTCGCGGTTCTAGGTATATGTGGCTATAACTGATAAATTATTTATGATATTCGCTATTAAATACAAAAAGTTGTTGTTTACCTTAAAATACTAAAAGTCAGAAAGGGAAGCCTTTTTTCAATAAATACTTTTCGCGCGGCGATAAATTAAACAACGATTCGGGTAAAATTGACCCGCTCCGCGGTTCTAGTGTTAAAGTTATGATACGTAATGTTTGGGAAAAGCGTCCAAGAGCTTGAAAAAAACCAACAAGCCTTTTACTTTTGGATATGATTAGACCCCAAACCGGAATTAAAAAAAGAATAAAAGAATCTAATACAGATTTGACAGTAATTCCAAGTGGATTGATGTCGTTAGTTCAATCTTTAGAGGTTTGAACACACCTTTCAAAGAAAGTTTAAGGCGTCAATGGAACACATGAATGCTAGAAGGAGAAAATCCTTTACAAAAGGAGGAAATATGCGGCATGCGGCTTTATCGCAAATATGTGAATGGATTATAACTTTATGGGATGAAATTAATCCGGAAATAATTGGCAAATCATTTTAAAAATGTGGAATTTTCAATGCATTTGACGGTAGAGAGGATGGCTATTTATGGTTAGATGTAAACGACACTGGTGATAAAATACATGAAAGTGATATTGGGGAAGAAGATGACATTCCCGAAAGTAAAATCCGAGAACGAGTACAATGAACTTTTCATGTAATCTTGTTTCAAAATGGCGGCCATTTAAAAAAATTTTAAAAAATTAAAATTTAAAATTAAATGCGAAGAAATTAAAAGTTAAAAAATATTTTTCTTTTATGTGTTAGAACTTAAAACAACGATTCCAGAACACTTTTTATTTTATTTATATCTTAAAAAATGATTGAGTTATAGCACTTTGAACTTTTCTTATGGCTGGCATTTTCAAACAATCTAATTTTTGTCATGCTATAACTAATGTATTTATGAACCAATTTAAATGAAATTTGGTATTTACATAGTACATACAAATGTCTCGATCGAGTTTGTAAGCTAGCATCATCCGCCGTCTTGTTTCAAAATGGCGGCCATTTAAATTTAAAAAAAAAAATTTAAATTTAAAATTTAATGCGAAGAATTTAAAAGTTGAAAATATTTTTCTTTAATGTGTTAGAACTTAAAACAACGATTCCAGAATACTTTTTATTTTGTTTATATCTTAAAAAATGATTGAGTTATAGCACTTTGAATTTTTCTTATTGCTAACATTTTTAAACTATCCGATTTTTGTCATGCTATAACTAACGTATTTATGAACCGATTTGAATGAAACTTGGTATGTACATAGCACATACAAATGTCTCGACCGAGTTCGTTAGCCAGCATCATCCGCCATCTTGTTTCAAAATGGCGGCAATTAAAAATTTTTTTTAATTTAAAATTTAAAATTAGGTTAAAAAATGTGAGAAATTGAAAAAGATATTTATTTTGTGTATTTGACCTTGATACAAAGATTCCAGGGCATTTTTTGTTTCATCTATACGTTTAAAAATGGCTGAGTTATAGCACTTTCAATTTCCAGTGTGGTTGACATTTTGAAATGCGATAATACGCATATTTATAAATTGATTTGGATATAACTTCATGTGTACATAGCACATATTAATGTCTTGACCGAGTTCACTAGCCAACTTCATCCGCCATCTTGTTTCAAAATGGCTGCTATTTAAATTTATCAAAAATCTTTTAAATGTATAATGATGTACAAATAAAAATTAGAAATTGAAAAAAAGTTCTTTCGAATGTATTTATCTTAATAATGAGTTCCGGAGTATTTTTTGCTTTGTCTTTATCTTAAAAAAACGCCTGAGATATAGTAGTTTGAATTTCTAATGTGGGTGACATTAAAAAAAAAAAAAAAAAAACAATTTGCCCGCGACAGCAGTCGTATATATTAATCGATTTCGATATGAGAGCGCATTTCCACATGAATTAAGATTTCGACTAAGCTCATTGGTTTGTTTTATCCATCATGTTGCTTTAAAATGGCATACACTTCATGATATCGTGGAATTTGGCGACTCTCTATATCGCTGAAAATAAAACCAGGTTGAATAAAATATGACTAATTTCTAAAAATTCCTATTAATAATTAGTATTGATAAAAACTACCATTCAATCTTATAAAATCGGGTTTCACTAATTTGAGCTTTGTTTGTTTGAATAACATAACTTAATTTAAAATAAATAATATATAAATAAGTATATGAAAGCTACCTTTTCCTCCCGGCATTGCCGGAAGGACTTTTTTATTTTAAAACCATTAAAAACATGTTTCAATATATTCCCACACCCCACACATTCATCAGATGTATTAATCGGAAATTTCCAGATGCAATCCTTATCCACAGTTTAATACTGTACTTACCATAAATCCTACTTCTATTTATTTATTTACAACTTACGCTTCAGTTTTATTCTAGAAAACAAATATAAGAGCGGTTTCCATCAATTATTTTTGAAAATGAAATCGAGTTTTTGTTCTATTCGATTTCTTCTAATTTAAATTAAGTCAGAATTTAAAGTGGTTTTCCTCCAAACAAATTCGCTTAAGTAAAAAAAAAAAATAAAGAAAAAAAAAAAAAAAAAAAAAAACTAGAAAAGGGTGTTTTGAACCCGTGTGACATCTTATTGAATGAGCTGTTTATTTACTCTAAAGATTATCTTATTTTCCATTTCTTTTTAGAACTATTTTCTTTATAAGTGTGAATTATTATGTTGATTTTGGTAATTTTACTGATAAAAATAATTATCATGCATATTATTTTCTAAAATATTATATAATAAGAAAAAAATGAAGAATTCTTCCAAATATGCATTCATTTGATATTTTAAGTTCTGCCATTTATTTTTTTAATAGAAACTTTTCTCAAAGTTGTCAATTTGTCATATTGTAATTAAATAGAGTTAATGCTTTTCATTTTATGTGATAAGGAAAAAAAAATTTACAAGTGAGAGGAGAAGAAAAATGCGTTTGTTCTGTATCGAAGTTTTCTTTAAAACCATGAACAAACAACTTTCAAGGTATTCCCAATCCCACAAATTCTTCCGACATATCAATCGAAAAAGTATAGAGTGCAATCTTTCTCCACAAATTAATCCTCTACTTACCAGAAAACCTACTTTTTTTGTTTATTTATTCACATCTTACACTTCGTTTTTATTCTAGAAAACAAATATAAGTGCTGTTTCCATCATTTATTTTGAAAATGAAATCGAGTTTTTGTTCTGCTCGATTTTTTAAAATTTAAATCACTTCAGAATTTAAAGTAGTTTTCTTCCAAAAGAATTCGCTTAGATATGAAAATAGAAGAAAAGGGGAGTTTTGAACCAGTTTGACATCTTATTGAATGGGATGTTTATTTAATCTGAAGAATATTTTATTTTCCATTTTTGTTTATAATTATTTTGTTTATAAATATGAATTATTATGCTGGTTTTTGAAAATGTGCTGTTATATGTGTGTTATACAATGCATATCCCAAATGTTTACATGTCACAAATAATATTACCGTCCGAAGTAAAATATATTTTTACAGCATTTCCATACCTTGGGAAAAGATTCCGAAATCCAAATGTTTACACAAACAAAATTTTCTATGCTTTTTGTAATATTTGTAAATTGAAATAAGTTTTTAAATTATACATTTTTAAAACATTTAAGTCAAAACTTACGGCATCTTTACCCAATCTACGCCATTAATATTCCACAAAGTATTATAAAAAAAGAATTCGTCCAAAAATGCATTCATTTTATAACTTAAATTCTACCACTTATTTTTTGTAATAATCAGAAATTTTTCTCAAATCAGTAAATTTTTCAAATTGTAATTAAATAGAGTTCATGCTTTTCATTTTATGTGTTAAGAAATAAATATTTTTACAAGTGAGAGGAGAAGAAAATTGCTTTTCTTCGTGTCGTATTTTTCTGTCAAACCATTAATAAACAACTTTCAAGATATTCCTACTCCCCATACATTCTTCAGATACATTAATCGAAAAATTCTAGAGTGCAATTTTTCTCTACAATTTGATCCTCTACTTACTAGAAATTCTACTTTCTTGTTTATTTGTTTACACCTTACGCTTAGATTTATTCTAGAAAACAAATATAAGAGCGGTTTCATTTTTATTTTTAAATAAGAATTATTATGTTGGATTTTGGAATTTTGCGGCTATATGTGTGTCATATTATGCGTATTATTTTCTCAAATAATGTATGACAATGACTTTTTACACTAAATAATCTTTTGCAATAACCCATTTTAAAATGGCGTAATCTGTATGAATCTACTAAAAAGGTAATACACAGTAACTTTTGTGAAGAATGTTAAATTTTAAAAAGTTCTTACAGGTAAATATTGAGAATAATTCCGAATACGCTCTTTCTATCTTTTTTTAACGTATTGAATTCACTTCCAAAAAAAAGTTAAGAAAGAAAGACACAAAGCAGTAAAACCCTTTGCATTTCATCGCGAACATTGGGCAAAATAACTCATTTATTAAAACCCATGTTTTTTCCGTTAATCATTTTATGTCCTATTAAAAAAATGTAAAGAATTATATTGATTAAAAAAACAGCAATTTGCCCTGTTGAGACATATGAGGACCCCAGAAGCCAAGGGGTGAAAGTGACACAATTTAGATTTCGAGTACACTGATGTCCAAAAGTTAAGCATAATTGGTAATTAAGTAATTATTTTTAAGTAATGAAAGAAATATAAATCGAAATGTGGTGAAACTCTAGGTGTGTAAACAAAATAGTACGCGTCATATATTTTCACGAAGAGTTTTCCCCGAAATCAAACAGGGGACCGTCAACAAATTGAAAAAGAACGAAGATCTTTTGGATAACCCTGTCAAAACTAATATAGCAAAAGTGTTCAAACTGCACATTATGATTAATTGACTTATTGTAATAAACTGTGTTTATTTTTATAAGGAAAGGATAGCATGTACACTCGTAGAGAAATCAAGGTTTTTATAAAAACAGTCCTAAATTTTTCTAAGTTTTTTGCTTATAATTTGCAGAGTTCTTATTAAAAAATAATGTTCTTTTCTGAAAATATGACAAACATCATTGTACACAAAACCATGTATTCAGAATTTAAAGATAATAAAAATTGTATGAAAAATGAGTATGTTTAGTAAATAATTTTTCATTGCGCATGCGTCAACGATATCAAAATGTCATTTGCATATTGTGTTAGCTAAATGTATAGAGCAACTTCTGTAAAAGTTTCAAGAACATAGCTTGAAAATTCTGAAAATGGGAGCCTATAAAATCAACTCAAAATCCGTTATTCCTAAAGGAAACAAAAAAATCAGGGGTTTTACCTAAATATAGTTGTACGTGCAATATTGTGTAGGCACTAAACAATGGAATATGGATACAGCCCCTCATCTTTTTGCTTCATTTAGGGATTAAAGGATTTTGATCTCATTCTATCAACGATAATTTTCAGAATTTTTAAGCTATGTTTTTGAGACTTTCACAAAAGTTGCTCTACACATTTAACTAACATAATATGTAAATGAAATTTTAATAGCGTTCACGCATGCGCAGTAAAAAATTATTTAGTAAACCTGCTCATTTGTCATACAATTTTTATTATTTTTTAATTCTGATGACAGGGTATTGTGTACAATGATGTTTGTCATTTTTTCAAAAAAGAACATTATTTTCTATTAAGAACTCTGCAAATTAAAAGCAAAAAACTTAGGACTGTTTTTATAAAAACCTTAATTTCTCTACGAGTATACATGCTATCCTTGTAAAAATTAACACAGTACGTTACAATAGGCCAATTAATCATAATGTGCAGTTTAAACGCTTTTGCTACATTAGTTTTGACAGGGTTATCCAAAACATCTTCGTTCTTTTTCAATTTGTTGACGGTCCCCTGTTCGATTTCGGGGAAAACTCTTCGCGAAAATATTTGACACGTACTATTTTGTTTACACACCTAGAGTTTCAGCACATTCCGATTCATATTTCTTTCATTACTTAAAAATTATTACTTAATTACCAATTATGCTTAACTTTTGGACACCAGTGTAAATTGAGTTCAAAGTTAAACATCAATTGTAATTGAATGAATTGAGATGTGAAATTTTTGCTTATATCTTAATGATTTTTTAACTCTTATTTCAATAAATGTTTTTAAAAAAGTGGAATACATATCTTCTTTTTATTTATAATAGAGTTCGCGATAGGATACGTATAGCAGCTATACGTTTAAACGATATATGTATATCCGTATAATGCGTTTTTCTGCTATACGGATACTTTAAAATATACGTTTAAACGTATCCGGATACGTAAAAGGCGTATCAGTTAAACGTTTATTTTAGAATACGTATATTTAATGCATACGTATATTCCACGTATCGTATCTAATTTAAATATTGGACTTCATCAGTCTTATGTCACTGAATGAAGAATAATTTGGAAATCAGTGGCGTTAAGACAGGAATCCGTATAGTATGTCTTATACAAGATCAAGCAATGAAAAGTGTATATTTTTTAAAACAGTTTGCAAAAATTTCACAAAATATCAGATTCCTGATTGGCCAATCTCGTTTCACTAACAGTGAAATATTTATTTTCAAAATAGCGAGTTAATACCGTGAATTGCAAAAGTATTTTGCAACATTGTACTTTGAATTTATTTAGATTTTTTGTTCATTTTAAGGTAATGAGCTCAGATAACCCGTTATTTTAGATTTTGTGTAGGTAATGTATACAAATTTTATTCATTGTAAATAACAAGCAACATTAAACACCTTTTGAGGAAAGAATGAGAGTATAGATGTTTCAGATTTATTGCGAATTCTTGTTAAATTTAGTTTTTACTTTTTAATTATTTAAAAATTCTTCATTCGCTTATTGTTTTACACTCAAGATTGCATCCGAGCGTAAATGCTATTCTTTTCATGGAGCTAATATTTTCTAATTCTGTTAATGTATAATGAAATTTCATTTTTTTATTCTTGACATTCTCACCAAAACATACATAGAATCACTTCATATCAAGCATTAACTGAATCTGTAGTTTGATGAAAATCCGTGCATTAATTCTAGAGATAGAGCTATTGCAGAAATCGTAAATAAAATACAGCAAAGTAGAGCCACCTGTTGAACGATTTACATACAAAACTAGTCAGCAACAATTTCTACCAGGGACTACTTGAATATATAGGGGAGACTAGGATGCATGTGAACAGTTCACATAAACATAGCTTTTTGTCATACCTGGGTTAATTTCTATAAGCAAAACTACTCTATATAGTAAACAGAACTTTTTTTTACGCATGGTATTTTTTAAAAATTAACTTTACAGTTCTTCTTAATTTTCTTAATAGTTTATTGAATTAAAAAAAATAAACTGTTCATATGTGTCCCAACGAAAGAGCAGGAGGAAGGAAAACACATAAGGAAAACATGTGAACACAAGGGAAACAAATTTTTGACATGTTTTTATTATCTTTTTACATGTTACGTTAATCATTAGTTGTATTATTTATTAAATTCACCATAAAGAAAAAAATATATATATATTTATTTAGTTTCTGAGTTATATGTTTAAGCAAAATATTATAAAATAAAAATAAGTAGATTGGGGGGGGGGGCTTAGATAATAGATAAAATATTGTTGCATTATAGCAAAAAAAAAAAAAAATCAAGAAGTAAACTTGAGAAAATAATTAAAGAATTTAAATTTTTCTTAGGGGTTTTTATTTGAGGGAGATTTTAGGAAGGGGGCATTTGGATAATATTTATAGGAAAACTACCAAAAGGCGAAAGATTCTCATTCTTATATTTGCCTTATTTGCCTGTAAATTAAGGATAAAAAATTGTTTTACATTTATAAGCTTCCTCCAAATTTAATTTCTTTTGTTTTTAAAAGAAAGGGGGGGGGGAATCAATAATGGAGATTTCACGGTAGTTATAAGTTTAAAAATTTTATTTTCTTAATATATATATCTATTTTCAAAACACCAAATAAAATAGCTGTTTTAGAAATGGAAGTAAAATAATACTACAAGTTTGCAACAAATGAAACAGAAAAATTTGCAAAGTTGTTAAACATAATATTTTTTGCATTAATGATGCATAAAAAATAGTATTGAAAACTGCTAAATAAAATAATGTATAGAACTTATTGCAATTTAGAAAACATGAAGTTTATTTAAATTACAATTGAATGTAAAGAGCTTGTTGCTTTTTATGTATTTGCTGACAGTTGTGTTTGTAGAAGTTTCTATTACACAAATCAACTTTATATGATAGAAATGTTTTCTATTTCTATAAAAATATAGATAATGGAGCTGGCATTATTTTCACTAAGTTAACTAAAAGGAATAGAATCACTGAATGATTATTGGGCAATTTAATGACATATTCAGATCTGCCTCAACTAGACTCTTCATAAGTGTTCCACATTCCCACAAGAGTTAAAATGACAAATCATTAGCATTTGTCAATTTTAAAAATAAAAAATTTCATAAATATTTATTATTTTCCATAGTATATGTTAAATAAAGAAAAAAAAAGAATAAATTAATAAAATTATTTTTTTATCAAGCTGGAGATTTTACTTTTAAGTACAGTAAGCAGTATTTTGGCTCCTGGGGACAAACAAAATGTCGAAGAGTTTTAAAAAAAAATCCATATGTCTATAGGTGCTCCCATCTTTGATATTTTTTTAAAATAAAAAAACATATAATAACTAGTGAAAATGGCAATGTTCTCATATGCCCCATTTTCACATGTGCCCTAGCCTTCCCCATATATGTTACTTAATTCTGTGTATTAGGGCTTGAGATAGAAAACCCACAAAATCCATGTCACATACAGACAGACAAAGTCACAGACTCATAAACTGACAGGCAGATATTTTGTAAAAACATGTTTTTCGGACTCTCTTGCCCTTAAAACGTGTAAAACCGTCGAAAGTATTCCCGAATGCAATACTTTCTTCTTCTAAATATACAAGAAAATATAAAAAACTAAGTACTGCGTCGCAGATTTTCCAAAGTTTAGTTTGATTCTACCCACAACTAATGTAAGACATTTTATAATAAATAACTTAATTTTTTGGGAAAAAAAGCAAAATCTAAACTGAGGAAGTATTCATTTTTCAGATTTTTTTTAAATACCTGCATAACAAGTAGTAATTAAGTAAACACATCGTAGTTCTTTGAACAAAGAATCGCGATGTTGATACTCTACCGGATATTTCTCAATGTCTCTAAGCCGCAAAAAAATATTGAAACATCAAATTTTATACATTGAATGAAAAACGTTTAAACGTTTATACGTTTAACCGCTTGGGTAAAATCCGTATATAAGATGTACCATATCTGCTGTTTCGTGTAATATGTATAACTGCCGATGCCGAATTATACGTATAGCAAATACGTATTTCGTATAATACGTATTATACGTATACTCGTATAAACGTATAATCAGGAGCTCTAATTTATAACCAAGCAATGGTTATCATCAGTCGGCAATTATACCCCTTGGCTTCCAAGCAGTAATGAAGACTGAAGGGTACAAGTGCCAAATGAACACAAGAAATGAAAAATTATTAAACAAAATATGTAGTTGTGAAAAAATTAAGAACAATGTTATACAAATAAGCGAAAGGACAAAATTTTGTTTTAATATAAATTCTAAAAAAGGAAAAATTATGAAATAAAAAATGAATTTACGAAAAATTTATGAACAATGTTGTTATAAATGAATGAAAGGAAAACTTTTGTTCTAATATAAGTTTTAAAATTTTATTAAAAATTTAGAAACATTAGAATTTCAAATTTTTAAACACTTACCAACAAAGTTGAAAAGTGAATATGTTAGGTAGATTTCGTAAGAAATACCACCTATTGCAATCGCACCAGTTTATACATCTATCTATCTACCTATCTATCTATCTATTTATATATATATCTCACTTTTTTATGGACACGATAACTTCTATAATTCCTCAACAATCTCCACCAAACTTGTACATAAAATCAAAGGGGATAAAATCTTGGCTAAGTTCGTTAATGGGCAAAATCGGACCAAGGGGGTCGGAATAGAGGGCGTTTTTGTGAAAACCGAAAAAACGCCATAACTTCTTAATTAAAGTCGATATCGAATCGGTTTAAAGTTTATATTACTTCCTAAAAATGGGCCAAAAGTATATGCATGACAGATTTTTGATAAATTTAGAAGTGGGCTCAAGGGGCGAAAAAAACAGGGATTTTGAGAGAAAAAAAAATCATAACTTCATCAATTTTCAAGATATCAAGTCCAACTAAATATTTTGTAAATGTTCCTAAAATTATCTAAAACTTTTGTATTTACAAGTTTTTGATAGGACCAACTTTTACTGATGAAAAAAATTAAAAACGAAAAGAAAAAGGCCGCTGAAAAAAGAGAAAAATCCATAACTCCGTCAATTTTTAAGATATCAAATGTGATTAAATTTATTTTACATCTTCTTAAAAATATCTACAACTTTTATATTGACAAGTTTTTCATAGGACCAATTCGTATAGCAAAAACAAATTAAACAAAAATAGGAGTTGGAGAAAAAATCTCAAATCCAAACTGCTTATATTCTGACTCATTTTTAAATTCATTTTTGATTTTAAACGCATCCAAATGGTAGATCCTCTTATTTAGAAACTGTATAAAGTGGTGCATTGGTCAATTTTCTGATAAAGACAGAATATATTTCAAAAAAGGCTACCAAAAAGGGTATTTTGAACAGAATTTCCGAAAGTCATCGGTACTGAAAATTGAAGGAAGTATTCTAATAAGAAATTGCGTTTTTTTCTGACTCGTTTTTAAATCCATTTTTGTTCTCAAACGGATCCAATTTACAGATCCTCTTATTTAGGAACTATATAATGTGATGCATTGGTCAGTTTTTTGATAAAGACGGAATATATTTCAAAAAAGGCTACCAAAAAGGGTATTTTGAACAGAATTTTCTGAAATCATCGTGACAGAAAATTTAAGGAAGTGTTCAAATAAGAAATTGCGTTTTTTTCTGACTCGTTTTTAAATCCATTTTTGCTCTCAAATGCATCCAATTTACAGATCCTCTTATTTAGGAACTATATAATGTGATGCATTGATCGGTTTTTTGATAAAGACAGAATATGTTTTGAAAAAGGCTACCAAAAAGGATATTTTGAAAAGAATTTCCCGAAGCAATAATGATTATAGAATTAAGGATGTATTCAAACAACAAATCGGTTATTTTATGACTCATTTTTAAATTCAATTTGTTTTCTGAAATGCATTCAACTGACAGTTTTTTGTTATTTAGGAGCTGTATAATGTACTGTTTTGGTCGATTTTTTTTAATAAATTCAGAATCTATTTCAAAATATGTTGTCAAAATGGGCATTTGAGCTGAATTTTTCTTAAGATGATTCTGATAAAACCAGTTTTTTCAGAAAATTGAAATTAAAAATTTTTCATAAACGGCAAAATGAAGTTATTAAACTGGGTTTATCTTTAATCATATATATATATTTTTTTTGTTGTTGTTGTTGTTGTTGAAATGAGCACTCTTCGAAATCTACCTCCGCCTATAGGCCCAGCCGACAGGGATTTTTTTGGTTTGTCAGTCCGTCTGTCCGCGCCCTAACTCTCGTAAATATATTCGCATTGCCCTGACATTTTTGGGAATTATTTATGTTTACCGCAACACAAACCTATTTCAACTGAAGTTTCTAATACAACTTGTTTATTTACAGGGATAATCAAAAGTTTTTCGTTACATTACAGCTTATGGGAAAAATCGTTTTAAATGAATTCGAAAGTTGTTACACCTTATGACATATTAAAATTTATATACATTTACGAATTACACTAAAATAAACATTCTATAAAATCTGAGGTGAAAAGAATAGTTATTATTTATTTACAGGACCATACAAAAGGCTTGCATTACCTAATGATAAAGAGGGAATTCTTCGCACATATTTTAATTATATTACAATTTTCATGTATAATGAAAGTCATATATATCGCAGAGGTTTAATATAAGTTTTTTCGCGCATAATATAAAGTACACAGTATTTACAGGGACACAAAAAAGATTTCAAATATAGTATATTCTATAAGAAGTATTGAATACATTATCAATGATGATTGATGGATGGACAAAATGCCATGTTAATTATGAATTGCACTTTTAAGTTTAACTAAATTTATACATGGTATATGACATGTATAAATGCTACAGTTCATATACAGGGTACAGGGTTATACAAAAATATTCGTAAAGGTTACAGACTATGAGCGTACTTTACTTAAAGAGTGCTTTTAAATAAGTCATGCATTTCTATGCTGAACTGCATTCAGTTTACTAAGAAATGCTTGTAAAATATAGATGAAATGATATACAGGATCACGCACAAAATTTTATACATGGTCATCGATGGATGATAATTTCTGAAAATGTGATTTGAGTAGTCTTAAATGTGTTTTAGCTTGAAGTAAATTTCAGTTAAATACTGGCGGATAATAAAGGTTCAAGATAAACTACAGAATGAACAAAAGTATGCAAATATGCTTCCATCAATTAGCATAAGCTGCTGAAAGAGCAATTTCAAACTATTATGTGTGTTTTTGCTAAACTAATTTTTCCCGTTATACAGTATATGTATCAACCGACTGATAAAACATAAGGCTGCTCAAAAGTATCAGAATACATATTTAGCAATGGAGGTAACATTTTATTACCCTAAATAGCAAATATTTTAAAGATTTCAGCGAGTAATGGAAAATGTTTTATAATCTATGCTTAACGCATGATTTTTCTTACTTCATAACAGTTAAAATGCATTTATTTAATGCATACGAAAGCAAATGACTTTGTATGTTGTTGGTCGCGCTTCTGCTATGTAGACGTTAACGGACACAACTATACTTATATCCCTTGGCCTCTACACGTTTCACAGTTTTGGGAAAGAGGTTAAGTAACTGACCCCTATATCTCAGTACATAATGAACAAATCCCTCTTAACTCTTTACCTACAAATAAATAGACATATTTCAAGATAGCCTGAGCACTTAACTCAATTTCTTCAATTTTGTCACTTATACCCCTTGGCTTCTGGGCTCCTCATGTATAAATAAGAATTGAATCAGCATAAATTTTAATAATTAGACTCTTTTGAATTACATTTCTAATCCACATTTCAAACCCATAGATGCAAACTTCAGTCAAATCCATCATAAATATAACTCTAAGTGGTAATTAATAATGAATAAAAGTTGATCAGCAATACTTTATGTGAAATTTTCCCTAAGTGTAGTTTAGAACTTGAATCCAGTAGCCCATGTCTGACAGAGATACAAAAAATTATGCACCCATAAATAGTCACCTGACAAATACACATTTCTCTAAAAATAGACAAAACGTAGTCAGGATTTACTGCAACATGCAAATTCATCAAAAATTGGAAAAAAAATTAAAAAAAATAATTATAGGTATATATATAAAGTATTTGTAACCCCCAATTAGTGTAGCTTTTCACGGCTGATGCGAAGATGAAACCACACACTTTATTTGTAATACTATAGTATTTGGGGTCCGATGAGTGCACTATAATTTTGCAAATTCCAAATATCCATTCTATTTCTTTATATATATACATATATATATTGTTTTACAAGTAATGATTATATATATATAGACATGTATATATATGTTGCGGCCAATACCCGGAGCCTGGCCAATTCTAGAACTGGCCGGCCAATACCCGAACTGGCCAAGCTTCCTGGCCAAAACCCGAAATACATGAAATGAATAGCGTATTTCGGGTTTTGGCCGGCCAATTCGCGAACTGGCCGGGAAGCCTTGGCCAACATCCGAACTGTGATGCATAGGTACCAATTTTTTTGTAATTAAGATAATGTAACATTAAAATGTACAGTAAAAAAGATTCCCGTTGATTATATTGAAACGAAATATTTTTCTGTACCCAACTAAATTAACCAAAAATATTACACAATTCTCTTTTAATATCGAAATTAATTGATAAACCAAATACGATGACAATTACAAGTTAACCGGAAACTTTACTCGAGTTAGATCACGGACAGGCTGACGTCTAGACTATTTGAATTCATAGACACTTTCAACTATATTAGAAAGGATTAAGCCGAGTGCTTATGTCCAGTGTTGGGCACGTTCACAAAATAAACGAGCTAACTCAAACTCACGTTCAATTTCTGAAAAGTGATTAAAGTTCACGTTCAAATTCAAAAATTTTGAAACGAACTCGTTCAAATCAAACTCACTTGTAAAAGTGAACGAAGTTCACTAAAAAGTTCACTTTTTTTAATGTTTGGATATTATTGTCCAAATTTACAAAACTTTGTGAACTAATCATTTAATTATTCGATATGTAAGATAGAGGTATGCACGGGCGGAAATTTCCAGGCCCGATCCATAGAAAAAAAATGTCCGGCCCGATATTAAAATAAAAATTTCAGCCCGAGCCCAGCCCGGCTCGTAGAGAAAATTTAGCGGTCCGACCCGGCCCGATATAATAGCTAAAGTCAAGGCTCGACCCGGCCCGATATAATAGCTAAAAACAAGACCCTGCTTGGCCCGGCCCGGAAAAATTTGAAATTTCGCACCGAACCCGGCCCGACCCCGTGTACATTTCTACAGGACATTGATATTTACTCTTACGGAAGAGTTCTGGTTAAAAAAACTTACCTTAATCTGTTTATAATCTCCATTTATGCAGAAGTGCCGTAGGCTGCGATGTTTATGCTTTTAATGAACCTTTTTTAGCTGTATGTAATTGTTTCAGCTATCATTAGTATTATTAATCCATCTTCCATGTTATGGAGATATAAAAATCTAAAAAATGATACATGGTAAAAGTAAAATCTTCTAAGATGAAACCGCATTGGAAAGAAAACTATAGCTATTTTCGGCGAAATTGTATACAGCCCAGGTCCGGTTCGGCACGACCCGAGTCTGCAGAAGAAGTAAGACTAGGATACTGCCCAGAGAAGTGATATCCAGATTTAACCCGTCCTGAGGCTCGTGTAGGCCTCTAAATGGCATTTGAAAGAGGGAAAAAATGTACTAAGGTCGGGAAAAATTTTAAATAAATTATGAAAAAATTGAACGTAAATTTGAACGTAAATTTCGTTCAAACTCGTCTATTTTTTGAGTTTGGGTTCAGTTCACGTTCGTTTATAAAATAGTGAGCGAAGTTCAGTTCAAAGTTCACAAATAGTGAGCGAAACTCGTGAGTTTTCGTTCAGTGAGCGCGTTCATACCCAACACTGCTTATGTCTATATCGCGAATTGGCCAATCGCATCTGGCCAGTTCGCGAATTGGCCAATTGCATCTGGCCAGTTCGCGAATTGGCCAATTGCATCTGGCCAGTTCGCGAATTGGCTGGCCAATTCTAGAATTGGCCAGTCATTTTTTAACGTTGTTGGCCAATTCGGGAATTGGCCGGCCAGTTCTAGAATTGGCCAATTTCGAGTATTGGCTGCAACATATATATATATGTATATATATATATATATATAGAGAGAGAGAGAGAGAGGGGCTTTTTTTAAAAATTCCAACGAATCAAAATGATTCTTTTTAACTCGATACATTTTTAGAACTGTAGTCTTTCTTTTTTTCTTCTACGTACTTTATATCAACTTATGAAGTGATCACGCAAGATTTCTTCATTTCGAAAAAAATAGACTGCCGACATACTTTTTTTTTTCCTTCACAGTTTACTCATTTTGTGCAATACGCTTTTTGCTTTATTTGAGAGAGCTCAAATAATGGAAAAAACCTATAATTAGATTTTCATATAGGCAAAAAAAAGAGCCTTAAGAAGTTTTTTTTTTCTTATGATGTTATCGAAACCATATAAAGAAATGTTTTTGTTAGAATGGGGGGAAATTCGCTTGCGGATTTTTTTCCCAGTTCATTTAATAAAAAAAAAAAAAAAAAAAAAAACGAATGTCAAGAATGATATGAATTGACGGGATGGCACGCGATATTTAATTTTCTTTTACACACACAACGGTTACCTGAAAGAAATAGGCAATCGAAGATAATATTTTTTGCGAGTACTTTCTTTTTTATTAACAAGGGGATAGGATATACATGGGCTTCCCGGATTACAGAATATCGATCAAAACCATTTATTTAATTGGTATATACTTAATAACTATAGTTGATTTTTACATTTAATATAAAGTGTCCTGGAGTAAAAACGCCGAGTTAAGGTTATATTAATTTTCACGGCTTAGTTTTAGATTTGTTTTCAAAACAAATATAGAATTTTATAAATTAAAAATTATTTAGAAAATTTATACAAGATAGAATATTTTAGCGGATATGTATTCATAAAACGTAATGACGTGTTTGCTTGTAGATTGCTATTCTTTGTTATTACCTTATCTTTGAAACTGAATAATTTCCATGACATTATTTGATCTTTTTTATAGCTTTGATTGCATGACGTTATTTCCTTCTTATGTTGATTATAACGCCCTACAAGTATGCGACGCCATAAAACGACACCTGTAAGGAGATTTATACCAATATTAAATTATATTAGGAACTGACAGAATCTGAAGTTTTGGGAAATAGTGTGCATTAGTCCTTGAAATAGAGCTATTGTCGTAGTCATAGTAATGTAAATAGCAGCGCCACCTCTTGTGTGATGTGCACCAAATTATTTCAATGACTAACTAAATATAATGTTTTATAAAAATCTGCGCATTAGATCTTGAGGTACGCTACTGTGGAAATCGTGAATAATGAAGCATAGCAGCGCCATCTGTTGAGTGATGTACTTCAAATCCTAATTTGTTCTAGTTTCTATCAACTTCTAACAAAAACTTAAGTTTTTTTTTTTTTTTTTTTTTTTTTTTTTTTTGAAATACCGTTCACAAAATTTTTGTCATATGCAGATTCAGATATTGAATGCGTGACAGAGTAACAGAAAGACTCATTGACAAATATTTTCCCAAAACCATCAAATATTGTTCAAGACTATCTACAATAATTAATACATCGAAATGAGAAGTCGAAATTTTTCACAAGTTCAATACTTTCTTCTTTTAAAAAACGGAGAAAGTAATAAATAAACGTCCTTCTCAGAGAAAAAAGTGTGTGAAAAACGATTTTGTACATATTTACATTTTAAAAAGGTTATTCATTCATGAAATTGCAAAAATTACCTCAAATCCCAATGATTGGAATATGTAAAATAATTATACTTAAATTTTTATTTTCCTGCAGGGATTATTTTAAAAGTAAAAAAAAAAATCCCTAATTGAGAAAAATGATGTTAAACATTTGAGTTCTGATACTTTAAAAGATGCAAAATAATAATAATAATAATAATAATAATAATAATAATTTGTCAATTGTTTATAAAACTTTTCTAACAATTGCATTAAAAGAAAAAAAAGAAATAGATATTTTTCTCAAGTTTTGCAGAATGAATTATCCCATATTTATTTATTACTTATTCTTTATTCTACTTAGACATCAGATTCTATGGCATAGAGTTAAGTGAATTTTTTGTAGTAAAAACAATCATGTTGACTTTTTTTTTCAGTTCCTATGAGGATACTATTATGAGTCATTTTTCTTATGAAAATTACAGGTTTATATGGTATTTTACAGAGTAACTGTAATATACAGAATTATTTCTGGCTACTTTAAATTTTTATAAAACATCGAATTGGCAGTATAAATTTCTTCTACCTACTGGAGTGAATCTGTTAGCACACGATTGTATGACGTCCCTCTGCAACCAATCTGGAGTAAACATGAGTTAAGCAATTAAAAGACTGGAAAAGAACTCTGTTCAGGGCATGTAAAATTTTCTAAGATGTTTCGGAGTATATATATATGTGGGTGTGTACATATATATATATATATAATTTATTTCAAGAAATATTTTTTTGCTTTTTTCCTTAAAAAGTCACAGAATAAATATGTCAAATTACAGTTTTTAATTTAAATAATTCATTTTAAATCACGATACAAATGATCTGACATATTTCCATCAATTATTTGTATTTTAATTAATCGGAATAATATGAAATTAAGTAAAACATAAGAAAATTAAGTAAAGCATAAGAAATTCCTCAAATGTATTAATCAAGACTTTCTTGTGTGAAATTTTCCTACTAAACGTAATTCTCTACTTACCAGAAATCCTTCTTTTGGTTTGTTTATTTATTTAATTCTTTTTCAGAGTTTTTTTTATAAAGGTAACAGAATTAAGAGCGGTTCCAATCATTTATTTTCAAAATGAAATCGAGTTTTTGTTTTGTTCGAATTCTTTAATTTAAATTATACCAGAGTTTAATCTTGTTTCCTTTAAATAAATTCGTTTTCTTAACTGGGAAAATAAATAAAAGCTGAGTTTTGAACAGGTTTGATATCTTGTGAAATGAGATTTTTATTTACTCTAAAGATCATTTTTCTTTTTATTTCTGTTTAGTACAAGTTTATGTACAATAGGGAATTATTGTCTTGGCGTTTCATATTTTGCTTCTATATGTGTGTTATAAAATTTTGTTAGTTTCAGAAAAGCATATGGGAATAAATTTAACACACTTAATAGTATTATTTCGCAATAACCCATTTAAAAATTTAACCTGGTTATGCATTCCCTTAGAAGTAATTATAATTTTTTTGTCAAAAATGTTAAATAAAAGACAAGTTTTAAATAACGAAACAAACATAGAAAAAAACTTAGTGTGGGGATCTCAATGAAACAATACACCGTAATACTTAATATTTAAAAAAAATCTGCACTCCACAAGTGGGAAAATCTTTAATGGGTTAGATTAACTTATTCGATAAAATGGGCAAAATTTACTTAAAACAATGCTTTGTTCTTCATTCGTTTATTTGATTTATTTATTTATTTATTTATATTATTTATTTATTTTTATTATTTATATATTTACATTATTAATAGTGATGGATAGTAATATTTAAAGTAAACAGGGTTTTGTTAATTAATAGTAAAAATAATATTATTTTCAATTACTTGAAATTAATATTATTAGTAAATTGTGAAAAGGAATTATTTATACGATCTCTACTTATATGAATGAGGAGTCACATATACAGTGGCGGTGCCAAATGAAAAATGTCTTTTTATAGTTATTAAATAAAAATAAAAAAATCCACTTTACGTATGTAGAAAATATAATTTCATAAGTGATACATTGTGTCAGAATATTAGAAATTTTATGATTAAATGTGCTTTATCAAAAATAAAAGTAAAAAAAATGGAATGTATTTCTACATATTAAATATTTTTAACAATCAAATTTATACCCAAGATATGTCCATCTCTTGAGTACAAATTTGACACTGAAGTTGGACATTGAAGCAAATTTAAAGATTTCTGAAAAATATGTATTATTTGTAGTTTTCCTTATTATTGATATATAATTTTTTAATTTTCATAGACATTTCAATGAGAATTTTTTCAGAAAATAAGGAAATTCATTTACCAATTTAATTATTTCTAAATAGTTAAAGAAGAAAAAAAGTAATTATAGTAAATTAAAAATATCAGTAGGGCAAAAAATAAGAGTTACAAATACAGAGAGTAACACAATCATTTCAATAGTACATTCATTAAATATTTTACATTGTAACATTTACTGAAAGACTACTTACTAAAGTAAATTATTTAGTAAATTAGACTACTCACAAATACTTACAAAGGCCTACATTAGAAAGTTTGATAGTGGAAGAGAGATTTCTGTTAAAATCATATTTTTTTATTTAGCGGAAGCATAACTTTCTGAAAATGCTATTTTCGAACACATATATAAGACTAGATTAATTTTAAACACGATTATTCAATCGGTAAATTAATTATAACAGATGTATTTTTTTAATGAAAAATGAAAAAAATTACATCCCTTATACAAGACTATTGACTTTTTTTTAAAAAAGCATGTTAAATTTTAAATTATTTAATAATAAATATAAAATACTGAAAACATTATAAAAATTCTTTCAAAAGCTTACAAATTTGAAAACTTGTAACATTATATACACATTTTTGGCGGAGGTAAAGTTGGCGTATTTTTGGAAGTAGAGTTTCCAACAACAAATATCATTGCTACAAAATATGACAAAAAAAAAATTTTACCGCCAAATTTGGCAGTTTAACTCAGTTTTGGCGTGAAAAAAATAAAGAAAAATCCACTAATAACAAAAAAAAAATTATGTATAAAAAATACATAAATTTTGATTTTAGCAAGGGATTTAAATCGGTTCTGTAACTTTTATGTATAGGACTTCAAAATGCTTCAGGTTTAGATAATAGGTGCTAACAACGGCAAACGTGATTCCCTTGTAACTAAACTCTTTTTTGTAATAGAAAGCTTTCTCAAAGTAGTCAATTTTTAGGTGCGTTCGTAATAATGTAAATACGTAGCACCTATTGTTGTCGTTCAGTCCGTCCGTCTGTCCGTCTGTCTGTCTGTCCGCATATAACAACGCAAAAACCACCCAACTGAAACGTTTGAAATTTAAAATCCATAATTATTATATAATTTGGTCAAGTCATTTCAAGTTTTATGAATATCGGATGCATAGATCAATTACAGGGACAATCAAAAGGATTCCGTTACATTACTGTCAATGGGGAAAAATTTTTCAAATGCATTTTAATCGTTTGAAATTTTAAATACATAATTATTACATAATTTTGTCGAGTTATTTCAAATTTTATCAAAATCGGATGCATAGTTCAATTACAGGGACAATCAATATTATTCCGTTACATTACGGTTAATGGGGAAAAATGTTTCAAATGCATTTTAATGGTGTTACACTCATTCGAACGTAATAAAATTGATATGCATCTGTAAAGTACATATTATAATACAAATTTTGCGTAATCTGTGTTGCAAAGAACATTTATTATTGATTTACAAGGCCCCACAAAAGTATTCCATTGCATAATGGTATAGGGAAAACATTATTTGGTGCGCATTTTAATTGTAATTATTTACAATTTTATGAGATTGATATAGGAGAGTGACATTTTTAAAAGTTCGTTTTTTAAAACGTTTTTTAAAAGTTCGTTTTTTTTGTCATTTTTAAAAACGCACCTCATTTGCTACGCTTCGCGTGCAATTTCCAACTTGTTCAAATTATGATGGAATAAGGATGTTTTTCATTTGAAAGTCATAAGGAATATTTATTTCAACAAGACAAAAGAGAAGTAAATTATTTTTCTTTCTTGCCACATTTTTTGTAAAACCATTAATAAACAAATTTCTAGAAGATCCCGCACTCTGCACACTTTTCAAAAGCATTAATCGAAAATCTCTGGGGTTCAATCTTTTTCCACAACGTAATTCTCTACTTATCAGAAAATCCTTCTTTTTGTTGTTTTACTTATTTACTTCTCACGCTTCGTTTTCATTTTAGAAAAGAAAAAATGTAAATGCAGATTTAGTCATTTATTTTATAAATGAAACAGACTTTTATTTCTCCTACAATACTTTTAATTTAAATTATATTTCAAAAGAAATCGCTTTCTTAATTGAGAAAATAGAAGAAAAACCAGAAGTCTGAACTCCTTTGACACATTATTGATTGAGGTTTTAATTTACTTTAATGATTATTATATTTTCGATATGTATTTACGATGTTTTATTAACGAAGATGAACCTTTGAAATGTTGTTACTATATATGTGTTACATAATCAGTATTAATTTGAAATTTACTATTTGTCAAAACATTTAGTACACTCAATGTTAATATATTTTGCAATAATCCATATTAAAGTGTACTCTGGTCATGTATGTACTAGGAATTTAATGTATATTTATATGGAACCTCCTAACATACATTAACTTTTGGAACCTTCAGTTTTTTATATACATATATATGTACATATAAATGCGATTTATTCTAATGTGAATCATAAAATCATGTATAATTTCTCATTTCTGCGAAATGTCGTTTAAAGGTATAAGATTGTTTTTTAAAAAAATTGAAAGCAAAAACAAAGTTAAAGGTTTGAGCTGGGGCACTTTTCAAGGAATTCAGCAAAAAGAATAGTCACTTCTTAATAAAAGATTTCTAGACCGTTCCATGGACGAATTTTAGAACCCCCTCCCACTGAAAAGGGCCGAATTGGTATTTTTTTTTTTTTTTTTTTTTTTTTTTTTCAGAATGAAGCATCCCAAGTTTATTTAATACTTATTCATCCGACTACTTAGACATCTGATACTATGGAAATGGCTGAGATTTTTATAATATAAAATCATATTGATCATTTATGTTTTTAAAGCTCCATAAACATAGTACATTTGTGTTATTTTTGCAATGTACACTTTAGCTGTGCATCAACTTGTACGGAATACTGGTATACAAAAACTCATAGAAACTGTTTATGTCTACTTTAAATCACATAAAAACTGAAAGTGGTAGCATAATTCCTTTCTATTTACAGCCATCAAACTAATATACATTCTTGGGAAATTTAAACTCCTCAAAGAAAACATAACACTGTTTTTTTTTCTCTGAACTAACGAGTCGTTAATCAAAAATAACATGTTTTAGCAAGAAATATTTATTTTCCATTTTTTGTAATTTTTAAATAGCTTATAGACAACAAATTGAAAAAGTATTCAATCGTGGAATCGAACCACTGCTATTGACCACTGAATCAAACCACTGCCATCATTGCTTCTCCACTAGGCCGCCTGCACGATGTCAAGCCTAATACAACCCACCTTTATTTTTTGGCAGTCAGTACACGATAATATAACGCTTGTAAGCCACCATTATTATACATACACGAGTCAAGTAATTAAAAAAACAAAAAAAAACTTAATTCAACTGTGCAAAATTTTCTAAGAAATTTCCGAAAAAAATATATATCGGACGATTTTTTAATAAATGATTTTTTTTCTTAAGAAATCAGAGAATATTTATGTAATTTAAATGTTTTAAAATTAAATAATTCATTTAAAGTCACAATACAATCGACATGACATGTTTACATCAATTAGTGAACTTTTATTTATTCAGAATAATGTATGGCATTAAATAAAACAAATATTAACCGTATAACTATTCTCGTTTTCATTTTCCAAGCAGTACAGCTTATAAACACTACCGTAAATAAAATAATATCAAATAATACTTCGTTACTAAAAAAAATCCGTATCCAATAAAAAATAGGCATATTATTATATCAGGATTTTAGCAATATTTTAAATATTTAAAATTTAGGATAACATTTTTAACTACTGATTTAACTTAGAGTATGAATTTACATTGGCTAGAGAAAATAAACCATTAATGTCCCACACTTCTCATTTTCGTATTCTAAATCTCATAGTGTGCAGACACAATGCAGAAAAGAACCTTTGAAACAGGTCTATTAATTTTGGAACTTTACAAAAGCATAATCGTGACAACGAATCTGAAATCCTTTCACATAGATCAGCAATATTGTGTAATTTATGTAATTCGGACAACATATAGTTGTTAAATTTTCGATAAAGACTTCTCAATGGAAATAGATTTACATGTTATAAACATTAAACGTTTGTTGAAACGTTTCGCAAGGATTTGTTTAAACATACTTCATCAGTAATGAATTCAAGTGAAAATGTCTTTTTGGCAATATATTAATAATGACATTTTCTTCTCATTGCAAAAGATTTATGGTTATGACATCTTTAATTTGTTCAAAATTTTTATATCCATTGTATTGAAATTGTGTTTTATAAAATAGTTAAGTGATAATTCTACAATCACTTAAAAGTATTTTACTATTTAACCATAATTTTTATTTGCGTGTATATTAAATGTTCTGTGTATTTTATTTGTGTTTTATAAAGAGATTTAAATAAATATTATACAATTTCGTTGAAAAAACAATACTATTAAAACCTGATTCTTTTTCAGAATTATTTCACGAATTGTCATTCAGATTAGTCAATGATAAGATATATTTTTCTCTTCAAACTAATCTATTTTTTTAAATGTAAAACATGTAATTGATTAACAAACCTAAATATACAGGGTATTGCCCAGTATAGTTGCTCGAAAGCTGATTTCTATACAGGTATATTTTTCATGAATATATCAAACAGAAAAATGCTCATTTATTTATTTTGTTTCAAACTCAGTGTTCAATTATGTGAATTATATTGTATTTTTTTGTATAATGTGAATGGGCCCTATTAATTACATTTAAAAAATCCCTCTTATATCTTTTTAAAACTAAAATTTTTCTTTTTAATGTTGATTTACTACGATAAAATTCACTTTTTTGGGGGGGAGGGGGGTTCTTCATAAAAAATCGTTATTTTTTTCTGCAGATTTTTTTTATGGTACTGGACTGAAAACTAGTTTTACCAATTTTTGCACGCAAACTGTCTAAAACCTTTCCGTGTGGTATATTCATCTAAAATATGCTGCTTAGTTTTGTATGGTAGTGATTATTTTTCAATCTAATCTAAATTTTATGGTACTAAAATACCTATTGATCTACAATCACTTAACGATCATTTCATGCAAATTTCGAGCTAGCCTGTTTACTTGATAATGGTCCGTCGGGTGAGTATATAGCATATGTCCTCTCAGGGAATAAATATAAGTGTGGGACCCTAATATTTAGAATGTACCAAATTTTTTTTAAATCAGTGGCTTTCCAATTTGCAATAAAAGTTCCTTTAAGCTGGATTTCGTTTGGAAATACTTTAGTATAATTCTATGGATGCTTCCCACTTTAAAATTTACAGCGATATTCAACCCAATAAAGAGCGAGACTTATAGTATATAGCTGTATGTATTTGACCATAGCCCCTGGGGTAAATTATGAAATATATATTTAAAAAGTGCTCAACAAAGGAAAAGGAAGAAAAATTGTATTTAGTTCCCAAACAAGTTTAACTTATTTAACATATAGAACGGGATGAATAGTTCAGTTAATCCAGATTCGACAGTGTGTAATATTGTATCTGGATGTAATAACAACTAAAGGCTCTGACTCTGCTTACAAAAGCGGTATGAATCGAAATAATCAAGGGCAAGATGATTTTATGAATGTATCATCATGCAAAAGTTTTGAACATAGACAGTAATCATACCATTACTATAAAATTCCAACATATGAGGATATGAGATTTTGGTTAAAACTATTTAAACAAAAACGTTCTATTGCCTTGTTCGGATTTTAAATTATCTTCTTCATCCTTCATTTTAGCACAATCAGTAGATGTCTCAACCTGTAGTCAAAGGAATAAAGTATGATTTATTTTCTGAAAAATATACTGTTGGCATAAATTTTTGTTAAATACCTGTGGTGCCAATTAACTACGTCCTGTGCGTAGCGATAAGCTAAAGAGCATATTTCCAATCAGGCAGTCACCATAACGGATTGCCTACAGCGTTTAGTTCCCATGCATATTTTGTACTCATTTTATAAAGCGGAAGGAATGAATGGTTCAGTGAATCTAGACTATTTGGATTCTAACTCAAGTAACAATGTAGCCCGATGGACTGAAAACCATGTACTGTGGTCTGATTATTTTTCACAAAGGGGTACGTTTAAAAGAAAATAATCAATTGGCAGATATGTGTCCCGACACGTAGTCAAAGTGTTAACCCTTTCCGGTATAATGGTCTCACTCCACACACCTCATTCTAATTCCAATTTTAAAAGTGGCACCATGAATAATTTAATAAAATTTTTCTGTTACCAATTGAAGCTTAAACTAAGCAGTTCTTAATTTCTAAAAAAAAGTCTAATATAAAATAAAAATCAATGTAAAATTTATCTGTGCCAGAAAAGGATAATTTTGCTTTTATTTTCTTACTCTAAAGGCATAAATCGTTTTTGAATGATTAATGAACAAATTTGGATTGTAGTGCTTATGATTTGTTTAAATTTTAACATTGTTTGTTATTAGCATTTGCATGCATAGCAAAATAATTTGTAATCAATTGAAATCACTATAAGAAAATTGTAACGATTAATTGAATATATAACTATTACGCACTACTCCCCTATTCTTTATTGGTTATGCAAAGCATTTGTTACGTAAACAAAAGCAAATTTTTTTCTTTTGTTTCTGCTTACATTTATTCTGATTGGGAAACGGAAACTGCATTGAGATATGAAAAGAAATGATATCTTCTTTACATCTAGAAATGCATATTATTAATTTGTACACGAAAGTTTTCCGTCGGATGTTAACCGTGTCAGTAAATATAGCCAAACCTTGAGTTTGTGTTACATATGTTTTCAGGTAAAGCATAATTTTCTCAGCAGAGAACAAATTTAGGAGAAAACAAAAGGGCAGAACAATTGTGTCATATAAACATTCGATTATAAAATTTTTTTCTGCAAACTTAGTTCAATATCGCATAACTTATTTATTTTTGATTTCGGAGTTTGTATATTTTATTTTAAAATGGATTTATTTACAATGGTCTTTTTTATGACGAGCGCGGATTATAAAAGAGGTAAGTGACAAAAGCGTGATTTTGAAAAAATAAGCTATAAAGTTTCAAATATCTCTTTCTGTTTGTTTTCAAGTACTTCCTTTATAAATTAAATTTCTTTTTGAGTAACAGGTATTTCAAAATATTAATTTAAGAGGATCTAGGGGATCACTGATTATGAACAATCATATGATTATCTCTTTTGTTTTGTCAGATCACATATCAACATTATCAACCAATCTCTTCATATGTTACTAACATCAACCTTTTCTTTTTTATTAAACAATTCAAAAATTTTATATTTTTAGTATAAAATATATTCCGATGCTTTTTTTATGAACCAATCCATCTGTTTTGTAAACGAATAGAAGAATTTCCCCCTTTTTCTGATTGTCATCAATTTGATTATGAAACAAGTTATATATGATGTATGAAAAAGAAGAACAATATTTGTGATTAGATGTACACAGCTCATATTGTAATTTCTTCCAGGAACCTTTTCGGGGCAATAATAATCATTTGTCTAAATATAGAAAGATCTTATATTTCTCTTAGAAATGTTGCCCTAAGAATTATTATTTCTTTAAATAAGAACAAACGAAATAAATAATGAAAAGAAAATACATACAATATGAATCTATAGATGAAAGAAATTTGTGTGTTATTGCTCGGTATAAAATACATACATACATATATATATATATATATATATATATATATATATATATGGATACCAGGTTGGTTGGCGATCGATTGCGAATATTTAAGAAGCTCTAAAAATAATTAAAATAAAAAGATTGCGCTAAATAATTTTACATGTATATTTTAAAAAATTTAATATAATCAAAGCAGTAGTAGTTATTTTTAATTGAAAATAATACAATTATTTCATATTAATATACTTATGTAGCAGTGTCAATTATTAGAAAATAAAAACATATAAAATCTTAAACTATTCGATTGAAACGCACTATCATCAAGACCTTGTTAATTTTAACTTTAGAAATACTGTTCTTTAGTTACATTTTAATTATTTATATTTTCTTAATGTGACTAATGAAAAGTTGTTTCATTTTATTTAATATGTGCTAAAGCGATGTCCTCTCAATTAAATGAAAATAGGTGTAAAAGAAGAACAAAATGAACGGTCTATGTAGTGGCCAATATGTTCGTTTGGTTACATTTTTATTATTTATTCTCTTAAATGATCTTAATGAAACTAATGAAAAGATGTTCCATTCTTCCTAAAGCAAAGTATTTCTCAATTTAATGAGAATAGATTTGAAAAAAAAGCAGAAGAAGAAGAAGAAGAAACGGTGTATGTAGTGGCCAGCATGTATTACCCATCTGAATCCGACTCAGCATATCTGGAACACACTCGAACGAGGTTTTTGCATTCCTTTGTAACGTTTTTAAGGTTTTCAGATATAACTTATTGATGAGAAAATTCCCGAAATTCTTATCGAGAACCTCATCGCATCCATAGAAAACAGATACAGATATACAATTATTATTTATACTGACTATTTGGGGGGACCACACACCATGTTAAAGAATCCTTTACTCTCTTCAACTATTATGCTTTTTGTTATTTTTGCACATTAAAATTTTTGCTGAGTGTATTTTTATGTTCTGGACGTCATTTAAAATTTTGATATAAAATATTTTAGTGTTTTATTTTCTATGTTACTTTTAATCATTTGCGTGCTTCCAAATTTACTCATGCATGGCTGTTTTGCATAGTTTGCTTTCTCATTTTCAAAAATGCTTTTAAGAACTTATATAAATATGTATATTTTGTAGTTCTTCTATTGACTTGTTTATATTTGGAATTTGAACATGTAGCAGTATATAGACAATTAAAGATAGCATCTGATTTTCTTTTTTTTTTCGTAAGTTAATATCAAAAATATAATCTAAGCAATATCGCTCAAACTAATTCTTTTGACGTATGTCATAAATGTATTAAAACAAACTCTAACGATTTTGACAAAATTTCGAATTGCAGAGTTACAGGCTATGAGATTATTATTGGTCTATGTTGCATGTTGGAGGAATTTTGATTAGAGAGTCATTTTCGGTCGTTATGGGTCTGTATCAAATTAACGATATCTAAAAAAATGGATTAAACGACTACATAAATATATATTGACTATATAAATATATATTATACCGTTTTAAAATACGAGAAGATCACTGAGCTAGATCAGATGTTCAAGAAATTCTTATTAATGGTTTAACTTTTGGGTCACTACGAGTCACATTTTATCTAAAAAACTACTCTAAAGAATTTTATTAAATTTTGCATTCTACCGTTATATAACTCGAAAAGACTATTGAGTTAGGTGTCACGTTCGACAAAATTTGATACTTGATTCATTATAATTTCGGTTCAAAACTAATTGTACCTAAAAATTGTTCAAAATTTGTCAACACTTTGTATTGTAACACTTTTAATCATGTAAACATTAATTGAACTTATAACACGTTCGTTAAATTTCGATTATTGAATTATTTTTGGGTCACAACTAATCCAGCTAATTTCACCAAAAATAAATCTCTATAGTGATTTACTGTTTCATTCTTCAGAAATCCTCTGTGCAGGGTTCCATATTTGAGAAAATTAAATTAGTATGCCATTGCAGGGGACATTTCTGGACGAGCTATGTTAATCAAAGAAACGGCTGAGCGATTTTGTCTAAATTTCGCATCATACTGTTTTTGACTTACAGAAGACCATTGATTTAAGTTAAGTATTCGATAAAATTAATTTGTGTGTAATTTCGGGTAAATACAGGTCAAGGTTTCGAAACTGAGAAATTATCAACAGCCAAAAATCTAGCTATATTTGACAAAATTTTGGCGACATTTGGCCGAAAAATCGACTATGCAGATTACGAAAGCCAATACTCATGCTTAGCGCAAAACGAATGAATGTCACAAAATGTTTGTTTTTTTGGCTTTTAGGACATGAAGAAATTTTTTTTTAAAACATTCTAATTGAAATCGAGATTCATCGCGAATTGAATCAGATTCATGCTAAAAATGTGATTTAGATTGATGTCCTTATTCATTGTAAATATGTAAATAATGAAAAATTTATAAGCATGTACATACATAGTTTTCATTTAAATGTTTTTGTAAAAAATACTGCTGTGAATACCATGCTTTATATAGAGATAACATATCATATTAATATGATGTTTATTTTAAATTAGCATAACTCAATTACACCTATTAGTTTAATTTATACGCCCAAACATCTGCCTTGGGTATTTGGATTATGGCAGCTATAACTGTCACTTCGAATTATCCTTATTTATACACATAAACACATATCGTAAGACATTATTTTTTTTCTGTCATTATATAAAAACACACACATATATATAAATCTCCATGTAAATATATGTAACATTACGATATATAAAATTGTAAGTCTACAGATGTAAAGTTACGTAAATCTATTGTCTTACTAAAATTTTATCTGAACACTGCACAAAAAAAGAAAAAAAAATTTTAATCGACAAAACTAGTTTTTGTAAAGCTACACAAAACTGTATTTTATAAAAGAATACACTAAAATTACAGTGATCTTACTAAAATAATATCTGTAATGTGGGGTGCAGTTAGAAAAAAAAATCTAATCATCTCAATTTTGTAAAAAAAAAAAAAAAAAAAAAAAAAAAAAAAAAAAATGTAAAAAAAAATAAATAAAATAAATAAAAAAATAATAAAAAATAATAAATAAATAAATAATAAATAAATAATAAATAATAAATAATAAATAGTAACATTGGAGATTTTTTAATTTAGTGCATTTGTGTATCGGTTACATGATCTGTTGTTCCAGCCGTTGCATAACAAATTATAGGAATACCAGTTTCTTAGAAACGATTTATTAACTTTACAAATATTTTCTTACAGTTTACAGAACATACAATTACATCCATGTCTATCCCATGATCCATACACTGTGTCTGACAGTGACCTCCTAGACTGATCACGCCACCAGGACTAACGCCCTAAATTTACCATTTTTTTCTGCTTTACGTTTTATGAATTGTCAATTTTTCCAGGCAACAAAAACTTTCCTTTCCCTTTTTAGTGCCGTGAAAAACGAAAAATTGATCACTATATGTAAACTGTATGCTACTAAATTTCATAATATCGAAATTGCATGAAAAATCGTTATTTAATTTTCGAAAAATCGATCAGTTATTAAGAAGTTTATGACGTAACTATTACGACAAAAAGTATGTTTTGATTTTTCGAAATTACAATACTTGATATATTAAGATATATTTACAGATTTAAGATAAAATATTCTTTTCATACATTAAGATGTATTCAACAGCAAATACATCAATAACATCCCCTAATCCTTTTCTTGTTACAGAATACTTTTTCCTTTGTTGAAAACAAAATATATATTATACTTAAGCAAGTGTAAGCGTGCATTTTCAGTTCCTAGAGATTTTGCTTTTTTCTTTTCGTACAAATTGATTGATGAGTGAAGATAAGTTTTGTCATTAATTAATGCCTAATCGTGTGTAATAATGCACTGATATTAAATGATTAAAATGATTTATTTTAGACGTTAGGGGAACAAGTGATGCTGATGTTTTAACTTTTTATGAAAAGTTTCTGTTAATAATTTTAACATAACATAAGTGAAGTTTATTATACAGTTCCTTGTTATTAAATCATCATATTTTCATAATTTCCTCACACATACAGTAAACTAAATTTTAGCAATTGCAATATACAAGATGAAACAAATGAATTGATAATAAATTTGCGATTTTCCCATGTACTTCGTATTAGGTAGCTTTCATTACAAAAAGTAAAAAGCTACCTATTGCAGCCGTCCGGGGGAAAGCACTTCCGGAAAATTTTGGTATATTTTCACCGATCATGACCCCCAGACCCCAAAACCACCCTCCGTTTATATGTTGACATATATATATATATATATATATATAACCATATATATATATATATATATATCTGATTTTTGTCATGCGATAACTAACGTATTTATGAACCGATTTGAATGAAACTTGGTATGTACATAGTACATACAAATGTCTCGACCGAGTTCGTTGGTCAGCATCATCCGCCATTTTGTTTCAAAATGGCGGCCATTTTAAATTTTTTAAAAAATTTAAAATTTAAAATTAAATGCGAAAAAATTAAAAGTTGAAAAATATTTTCCTTTTACGTGTTAGAACTTAAAACAAAAATTCCAGAACACTTTTTATTTTGTCTATATCTTAAAAAATGACTGAGTTATAGCACTTTGAATTTTTCTTATGGCTGACATTTTGAAACGATCTGATTTTTGTCACGTGATAACACGCGTATTTATGAACCGATTTCAATGAAACTTGGTATGTACATAGTACGTACAAATGTCTCGACCGAGTTCGTTGGCCAGCATCATCCGCCATTTTGTTTCAAAATGGTGGCCATTTTAAAATTTTTAAAAATTTTAAAATTTAAAGTTAAATGCGAAAAAATCAAAATTTGAAAAATATTTTTCTTTTACGTGTTAGAACTTAAAACAAGGATTCCAGAACCCTTTTTATTTTGTCTATATCTTACAAAATGATTGAGTTATAGCACTTTGAATTTTTCTTATGTCTGACATTTTGAAACGATCTAATTTTTGTCACGTGATAACACGCGTATTTATAAACCGATTTCAATGAAACTTGGGTTTTACGTAGTACATACAAATGTCTCGACCGAATTCGTTGGCCAGCATCATCCACCATTTTGTTTCAAAATGGTGGTCATTTTAAATTTTAAAAAAAATTTAAAATTTAAAATTAAATGCGAAAAAATTAAAAATTGAAAAATATTTTTCTTTTACGTGTTAGAACTTAAAACAACGATTCCAGAACATTTTTTATTTTGTTTATATCTTAAAAAATGACTGAGTTATAGCACTTTGAATTTTGCTTATGGCTGACATTTTGAAACGGTCTGATCTGAACGATCCACAATGTTGCTTTAAAATGGCATACACTTTATGATATCATGGAATTTAGTGACTCTCTAAATCGCTTAAAATAAAACCAGGTTGAATAAAAGATGACTATTTTCTAAAAATTCCTATTAATATTCAGTCTTGACAAAAACTAGTTTCAATCTTATAAAATTACTAATTTTATAAGATTATTTCCGCTAATTTGAGCTTAGTATTTTTGAACAATGTAACTTACCTTAAAATAAATAAATAAATTTATAAGTATATGAAAGCTACCTCTTCCTCCCGGCATTGCCGGAAGGACTTTTAATTCTTTAGTTTCAAAGATAGTGATTTAACATAATTTTTAAATATAAATATTCTGAACGGTTATAGCAATCCTTGCGGTATTAAAGAATGTTATACTGAAGTAATTGTTATGTTTAGACAACTTGAAGACAATCCTGCTATGAATAATACATATATTAAATAGTATCAATTTATAGAGGGCGTTCACTCTCAACGGCGGCCAATGGTTAATTTCTAAACCGTTAGTCACAGACATATAGTTCCAAATGCAAAAAGGCTTTTATAAAGGTAAAGAATTATTTTTCAAGCTATTTAGGTTAAAAAAAAAAAATCATTAAAAAGTTACGAAAATTAAATTTTTATACGGTCCCCCGGTCCTATAAGTGATATTTAGTAAGATTTTACCACTACTCTAACAAGTAAGACCAAAAAAAGTCCCATTCCTCTGCGATTAAAACTAACCAAGTAATAGCTGTTTAAAGTTGAAGCATCTTTTTTGCTGCAAATTAGGGGTGAGTCACAAATATACTAGAAATAAAAATAAACGCAAGATATAAAATTTAACATTAAACATTGAGAGTAAAATAATTTTTACGATATCATTTTTAAATTTATGGTGATGATTACATATGAAAGCAAAATTTGTACTAAAAATATAAGAAAAAAAAATAGCAGAAAGTTTATTAATTTAAATTATAAAAAGCAATAGTCACAATACGTTAATAAATAACATATATTTAAAATTCTATTGGATTACTTAACCTAACAGAATTTGGTGTAGTTCTATAAAATAAATAAATAACACGTATATAAAATTGCATTAATATTACATTGCCATTAGATATAAATAAGTCTGCAAATTGAACCTCGATCGGATATTTGGAAGTGAGTTAAAATTTGAATCGAAATTTTGAAGTAGGAAAACGCACGTACCAAAGTTTTAAGCAAAATAAAAGCCAATCAAAATAACGTACTTTAAAAAAAAAAAAATCGCAATTTCCCAAAATTTGATTTTTTTTTAATAAAGATAATTTTAAAACTCACGTCTTCAACTTTTTTAACCAATCTAGAAGTTAATTAATAAAAATTAACACTACCGTAAAACTTATATGGTGGTAGCACCTTCAGTTAAATTGCTTTAAATATATTTGTTTATCTCATTTAAAACATTTTTATAAGTGGAACTACATGTCTGTGGCAAATGGTTTAGGATTTAGCCATTGGACAGCGTTTGAAGTGGACGCCCTTTAATATAATTAAAGCACTTAGTATACGTTCCCTGAAAACTTAGTCCAACTCATTCGTTTTCAGCTACAGAAAAGTGGTTTAAGTCATGAAATTTAAAGTTTCATAACTCGGTCAATTTTAACGTTATATGAATAGGACCTTTTTTGTATTGCTTGTTAGAATAGTGGTAAAAATTTACTAAACGTCATTTATAGGACCGAGGGACCGTATAAAAATTTACTTTTCGTAATTTTTTAATATTGTTTGACATAAATCATTTGTAAAAACAATTCTTTACCTTTTTTAAAGCATTTTTGCAATTGGAACTATATGTCTATGACTAAAGGTTTAGGAATTAGCCATTGTCCACTGTTGAGAGTGGACAACCTGTATACTATTTACATCGTGAAAAATCTATAAGTCTACAAATTTAATGTTATGTAAATCTATATTTTTACTAAAATATTATCTATTCACTATACAAAAAAGATGTAAATCTACAAAACTAGTTTTTGTAAAGCTACGGAAATCAAGAGTTTATAAAAGAATCTACTAAAATTACAGTAATATTATTAAAATGTTATTTTTAATGTGGGTCACACAAAAATTTCGACGCATCTCCATTTAATAATAATAATAAAAAAAAAAAAGTAACATGGGGGATGTACATCCAGAGCGTGTCAATATCTATTTTGATCTGATTCTAACTAAACCGAAAGTTTCATATAAATCCATGCATTAAGAGAACAGTGGACTTTCAATATCGCGAAATATCATCAAATTGTTGAATTTTCATTTTTAGCATAACAACACTATATGAACTCCCTGCTATTGAACACAAAAAGAATTTTTCGATTTCCACTATTTTTACTGGAGTTATAAGCATTTTTGTCCAACAGCTGATTCTGCCACGCCCCTTTGTTTAATTTTTTGCCGATTCGCATCCCTAAAATTTAGCTTAGTTTTTAATTTTACCTTACAAAGTGTTACTATTTTTTCACTGAATACTTATTAGTTTTTTGGTTTGTGCAAAACAATACTTTAACTGTAACTTTTAACTGTTTTATTTTAGCGTTTGTTTGCAATGTATTTAGAGGAATTTTTTTTGTTCCCTATCTTTTTAGCGTTAAAAAATATTAATATATTTAATATATTAAAAATATTTAATATATTTAACAAAAACTTGTACGATATGAGGTATTTGTATTTTGAATACTTGTAGAAAATTAAAAAAAAATCATTAGAGAATACAAAAAGTTATTTTTGAAAAGATTTTTTATATTCAGATACTTCACGTTCTTTGCATGAATTACTGTCGAAGCCACATATTTTACGCGAATTTCCCATAAAAATAAAAAACACTAACATATAAGCTACAAATTATATTATATCCTTTATATATAGCTGGAATTGCGTCAGTAAGAAAATATTAAGCAACTATAACCATTGTAGTTACAAAAACCTGTTTTTCTCAGAATGAATATTTTCGTCGTTTTCGTGATTTCAAAATTATGCGAAATTCTTTGTGCCCATTTTTTCTGATTTTTTGTTTAAAATGCTCTCATTGTATGTGTTAACAAATGTTACTAACAATAAAAATTTTTAGGCGCATTTAAATTTTTAAAATTTCAGTTTTATGGAATTTTTAATAACTTTTTAACGAAATATACAAAATAATTAAGTTAAAATCATTTTTTAATGTTTTACAAGTAATATTCTAAAATGCTTAGTAATATTTGTTAATACATGCATAGAGAGCATTTTAAACAAAAAATCAGAAAAATTGGGCATAGAGAATTACGCATGGAGCATTTTGAAATATTGTCATTTTTCATTATTTAAAAAAAAGAAAAATCTACATCTCAAAAACTATTGAATATATTTAAAAAAAATTGTGAAATAAGACATGTATATACTATAACTATTTCCAGAAATTTTTAAACAAATTCATTGAAAATTAAAAAAAATTAGTTTTGAAGGTCCACTGTACCCTTAATTCTACAGATACAGCTATTGAAATCGTGAAAAAATGCAGCATAAAAGCGCAACCTATAAGGTGATTTGCATAAAAAATTAAAGAATAATAATCTGAATTACTAGCAGAATCTGAAGTTTAATAAAAATTCGTGCATTAGTTCTTGAAAAAGAGCTAATATGATTGTCATAAAATATTCAATATCAAATCTTCTTTAGGACTAAACCACCAAATCCATCAAACTTATCAAACCTTCAAATCGTCTTTAGGATTTTCTAAAACGTATAAATCTTTGCTTCTATCAAGTTTTAACAGAATATAAATTTTGGGGAATTTCGTTCATACCCACAAATTTTTTGTGATATGCAAACTCAAATACTGAATGAGTAAAATAATTACACAAGGACTCGCACGTAATTTTCTGATTACGATAAAATCGTTTCAGGATCTTCTAAAACGTAAAAATCCATCGATAATTGGAACTCAAAATTTTTCTTGAATCTAGTACTATATTATTGTAAAGATAGGAGAAAATAATTAATAGTAATCCTTCATAGAGATATAAGTGCGTGAAAAGAAGTTTTCTACATATTTGCATTTACAAATATATAGATATAAGTTTTTGTTAACAACAAAAATGTAAAGTATGTTTAGAGATCAACCCAAGTTAACAACTTTATTTTGCAACTTTTGAAGAATTTTAAATTTCTATTTTCCGCAAGAGCTGGTATTATCAGAATCATCTTCCAAATAATCAAAATGCATGTATCAAAATTCGGATTAAATGCCCACTTTGACAGTATTTTTTGAAATATATTATAACTTTTTGAAAAAAATCTATCAATACCGCATATTATATAGTTCTTAAAGAAGTTATGTTTTTTTACAAAATGCCCTCTTTGACAGTATTTTTTTAAAAATACATTCTGTATTTATAAAAAACCTGAAAAATACGGCAAATTACACAATTCTTAAAAAGGAGACCCCGTCAATTGAAAGCATTAGAGAGCAAAAATGGATTTTAATATGTATCATAAGAAAGAAAATTGTTATTTGAATACTTGAATTTTTGAATTATGATCGCTTCGGAAAATTCTGTTCAAAATGTCCAAGTTTGAAAGCATTTTTTGAAATGTATTCTGCCTTTACTACAGAAATTGAAATAGGTCACATTATATATTTCCCAAATAAGAAAACCTGCTAATTGGATGTGTTTGAGAGCAAAATAAATTGAAAAATGAGTCAGAATGTAAGCAGTTTGGATTTGATATTTTTTCTTCAACTCTTATTTTTGTTTAATTTATTTTGCTGTAAGAATTGGTCCTATCAATAACTTATCAATATTATTGAGAGGATGTATGATAAACTTAATCGGATTTGATATCTTAAGAATTGACGAAGTTGTGGATTTTATTCTGTCCCTCCTCCCTTCGCTTTTGGCCTTGGTTATTATTTTATTTATTTATTTATTTATTTGCAATAAGAGTTGCTCCAATCAAAAAATTGTAAATACAAAAATTTTAGATAATATTAAGAGCATTTATAAAAAAAAGTATCATTTGATATCTTGAGAATTGATAAAGTTATACATTTTTAAAATTCCCCTAAACCCTATTTTTTCCATTGGGACTATTTTTTAATTTATCAAACATTTGGCATGTATAAACTTTTAGCCTAATTTTTTGATGTAATAAAAACATTAAACGGATTAGAAATCTATTTTTAATTACAAATTACGTTCTTTTTTTTCACACATCCCCTCTCTATTTCTATCACCTTGTTCCGATTTGGCCCATTAACGAATATAACCCAGATTTTTTGAATCTTGATTTTCTGTATCAGTTTCGAAAATATTTGAGCAGAAGTTTAGAAGTTTTTGTGGGCTAGAGTATGGATTTGCAGTTTTTTTTCAGAAATTCCAGCACAGGGCCGATCAAAATAGGTTTTATTTCATACAAAATCTACCTAATATTCTGCATTCATTCTATACCAAATATTATTTAACATCGGATTAATTTAAATTTGTAAAATAATTATGCACCATTTTTTCCTTTCTCTTCAAAATCACGTTTTGCAATATGAAGAATTCCATATTTCTCTCATACTTATTCATGATTTTACTTAAATATCAGATTGTATAGACATTGAGTTGACTGAGATTTTTATAATAAAAAATTATGCTGATTACACTGATAAAAATATTTTTGACGACTTTTCTGTTTCTCTATATACGTTGGGTGTTTCTTATAGATTTTAAGCTGCTGAAAAAGAATATGTTTGTAAAAAATTTCTATCACCCTCCAATTTTGAGAAATTTCATTTATAGGTTTTGGAGTATGTAGGCATCATATAGGCATTCTAATTATATTGTTATTCTCTTTCATGTATTTGATTCACACAAACATTCCTTTTTCTTATTACAACGATAGAAGATACAGCAAGAGTGTCCCCCTAATAAGTTTTATGTTAGCGACCTTGAACAGACAGTTCTAACCACCCCCACATTATTTGATTTTAACGCAAATCCATGACAGTTGAAACTTTCGGGGTGTGTGTACTACTATTGCTTTGTTATGATTTTCTAATTAAATTTTGATTATAATTATTCTATTTTCCTCTACAATATCTAAAACATACTTAGAGGATGCATTAATATACTCGATTCTTTTTGTTACGTGTAAGGGGAGCTAACTTTGAACAAGATCGATGAACTTTCACGACGTTAATAAAGACTGCCTATCATATGTACTTTAGATATAAAATAGGTGAACAAGACAAGAAATGGACACCTCATTCTTGTTCTACACGATGTGCTACAAATCTCCGTTGGTGGATGAAAGGTACAAAAAAGTGTATGTCATTTGCTTTACCCATGATTTGGCACATGCGAAGGATCATATAGCTGACTGCTACTAATGTATTCAAAAAATTAAAGGATTCCCTGCAAGAAGTAAACGTATAATTAAGTACCCGAATTTAGATTCAGCAATGTGACCAGCATTACATAATGATGGTTTACAAATTCCGAAACCTCCAGAGAATTTTACATATGACGATGTAGCAACAGAAAAGGAAATTGATGAAACTGAAACTTCCTCCACATCTGATATGAACTATTCTCCTGGCTTAAATGAAGAACCACACCTAATTACTCAATAAGAATTAAATGATTTTGTGAGAGGCTTAAATTTATCAAAAAAAACCCCCTCAAAATTACTTGGATCAAGATTGTAAGGTTGGAATCTGCTGAAAAACAATACAAAGATATCTATTTATCGAGATTGGCATAAGAAATATTCGATATTTTTTCAAGAAAAGATGATTTATGCTATTGTAATGATATAAGTGGCTTAATGTCTGCTTTAAATTGTCTATATAACTCGAAACAATGGTTTATAAAAGAGCAGCCACAGATAAGACATTTACTGCTACATTAAGTATGAAATTTCTTATTAATATCATTTCTTTTTACAAAAATTCTTCTATATTTTTCTGAAACTTTATAAACAATACGCACTTTCAATGTTTTAAATATTAATTTTAAGTTTAATAAGTGTTTATTTAAAAGTTTGCAAATACTAAAACACCAAATGAGAAATTTCATAAGGTAAATGTGTTGAATAAATACTACAAAATTCAGATTTTCAAGATTTTGAATTTTTTAAAAATCTGCTGATGATGGAAACTTTTTAATGGCATATTCTTTCACAACACCACCTAAAATATAAAATTCACCACATACTTAGTTAGAAACAGAAACCTTGTTTATCAGTGTTATTTATTGTTTTTTTTTTTATAGCTTTATAAGCAAATCGATAGGATGTCAATTTTGTAGTGGTCATTACAGTTGTATATATTTTTTACTTAGTATCTGGTGTACTGTAATACGTAGAAGTTTATTTATCTACTTCAAAACACATAAAATATTAAAATGGTGGCATACATTTCTTATACTTACTGCTGTAAAATTCTTATAAACTGTAATAAAATTTACACTCCTAAAAGGAAACAACAACGTTGATTTTTTTTTTCTCGAAAGTAATCGTGTAAAAAATCGTGTCATTAAAATCATATAGTTTAGAAAAAAAAATTTTCTATTTTTAATTGATTAAATACTGCATAGACAACGACTTGAAAAAGAATCCAAGCCTAGAATTGAATCAGTGTCTTATCGTCTATACCCGTCACTGCCGACACTGCACTAAGGCACCTGCACGATGTCAAACCTAGTTCAACGCACCTTTATGTCTTCACAAAAGGAGACTACAGAACACAATGATAAAATGTCTGTCAGTTACCGATCAGAAGCAAGCATGAGTTAAGCAACTAAAAGTCTGTAAAAACTGAATTCAAGCCGTGTGAAATTTTCTAAGAGGTTTCCAAAAAATTATACGCAAACATTTATTTAAAAAAATATTTTCTTAATTTTTTACTTACGAAATCTCAAAATAAATATGTCATATTACAGTTTTTAAATTAAAGAATTCATTTTAAATCACGATACAAATGATGTGACATATTTCCATGAATTATTGCATTTTAATAATTCGGAGTAATGTATGATATTAGGTAAAACATAACAAAATATTAACGATACAGTCTACCGTTTTTTTCTTATTTTTCCCACATTCTTCAAATGTATTAATCAACAATTTCTTGAGTGAAATCTTCCTACACAACGTATATATAATTCTCTACTTTCCAGAAATCCTACTTTTTATTTCTTTAATTCTTTTACTTCTTTTGTATAGTTTTTATTCTAGAAAACAAAATTAAGAGCAGCTTCAATCATTTATTTGAAAACAAAATCGACTTTTTGTTCTGCTGAAATTCTTTTTATTTAAATTATACCAGAGTTTAAAGTTGTTTCAACCTAAATAAATTCGTTTTCTTAACTGAGACAATAGATAAACGCTGAGTTTTGAACATGTTTTATATCATATGGAATGACATATTTATATACTGTAAAGATTACCTTTCTTGTTATTTCTCTCTAGAACAAGCATATGTACAACAGTTAATTATTATTATTATTATTATTATTATTTTGCTTTTCAAATGTTGCTTTTGTATTTGTGTTATAGAATTCATATTATTTAAAAAATATATATATATGACAATAAATTTCGCACACTAAATATTTTTTTTGCCATATTACATTTAAAATGTAATCTGGTTATGCATGCGTTTAGAAGTAGTACATTTTTTTAAGAATGTTAAATAAATAACAATTAAGGAATAAAACAAACATATAATAAAATTCAGTCCGGGGATTTCAATCAAAAAATAAAATGTATTTGATTATTAAAAAAGAAGAAAAAAACCTCCATTTAACCAATGAGTAAAATATTCATTTATTTAAAACCATGTTTTATTTGCCATTCATGTATTATTTTTTTTCTTGTATTACTTACAGAGCATCGCTGAAATTTCCTACACAACGTAATTCTCAACTTACCAGAAATCCTACTTTTTTACTTCTTTTTTCAAATTTTGAATTCTAGAAAACAAAATTAAGAGCGATTTCAATCATTTATTTCGAAAATGAATTCGAGTTTTTGTTCTGCTCGAATTCTTTTAATTCAATTTAAGCCACAGTTTAAAGTTATTAACAACTAAATTTGTTTTCTTAATCCCTTGAGGACCAGCGACATGTATACTTGCGACAACAAGGCTTAAGAAGCCTTCTTTATCTCCACCAGCAAAATTTTACTGTAAAATTTGCCTTATTTAATCGGAGCATTTTCTTGATTTAATCCGGAAGAAATTTCTGTTTTTAAAAGGCGGTGGCAAAATATTAAAAATTTCGTAAAAGGCTACTGTTGCGAAGGGTTTAATGAGAAAATAAATAAAAGCAGAGTTTTTAACAGGTTTATATCATATTGAATGCGATTTTTATTTACTCTGAAGATTATCTTAATTTCTATTTCTGTATAGGTAAGTTTATATACAACACGGAACAATTACTTTGGCTTTTCAAATTTTGTTTCTATATGTGCGTTACAAAATTCTAAATTATTTAAAAAAAATATGTGACAGTAAATTTAGAATTCTAAATAATATTCCTTTGCAATAACTTTTTTAAAAATTTAATCCGGTTGCACTTAGAAGGAGTTATAAAAATTTGCCACAAATAAAACACTATGAATAATCATTTGATTGACTCTTTTTTCTTAGTTTGTTACACCATATACCATATTTATCAACTAACCTCTTCATATGTTACCAACATCAGCTTTCTCTGTTTTATTAAGCTATTCGTCATTTTATAATTTTATTATATAATGTATTCCTTTTTTCATGAATTGATTTATTTGTTATTTTAAACAAATCGAAATAAGCCTTCCCTTTTTCTGGTTAATTCAATCGATCAATTTGATTATGAAACAAGTTATGGATTAATCTATGAAAAAAGAAGAACAATTCGCGATTAGATGTACATAACTCATATTGTAATTTCTTCCAGGAAACTTTTCGAGGCAATAATTATCATGTGCCTAAAAATAGGTAGGCCTTATATTTCTCTTAGAAATGTTGTCATAAGAATTAATATTTCTTCAAATGACAACAAATGAAAAAAAATAATGGAAAGAATATGCAAGTAATATGAATCTATAGATGAAAGTAGAGCTCGCTAAATTTGTGTTAATGTAGTGTTTTTTAGCCTGGATGGTTATACGTGAGTTTTCTTTTTTTCTTATTGTTCTTAATATATATGTATATGGATACCAAGTTTATTGGCGATCGACTTCGAATATTCAAAAAGCTATACAAATAGTTTGAATAAGAAGATTGCACATAATGTTTTTATATGTGTGCTTAAATGAATGTAATTTAATCAAAACAATAGTAATTATTTTAAATTGAAAACAACATTATTATTCCATATTTATATAGTTAAATAGCAGTGTTAATTATTGCAAAATAAAAACATATAAAAGCTTAAGTTGTGTTATTGAAACACACAGCTATTAAGTCCTTGTTTATAACAAGATTAACAATAACACTTGCTTAATTACATTTTTATATTTATTCTCGTATAATTTATTAATGAAACTAATGAAAGATTGTTTCATTCATACTAAAGCAAAATACTTCACAATTGAATGAGAATAGATTTGAAAAAAAGCAGAAGAAGAAAGAGGAGAAATGGGACATGTTATGGCCAGCATGTACTATCTATTTGAATCTGATTGAGCATATCTGGAATGCACTCGAACGATGCATTTGCATTCCTTTGTTGACGTTTTCGAGATTTTCAAATATCACTTTTTGAAAAGAAAATTCTCTAAATTCTTAACGAATACTTTATCCCATCAATAGAAAAGAGATATAGATATTATATTATTATATACTCTAACTATTTATATTAACTATTCCACATAAACTAATTGAGAGTGCCACACACCATATTAAAATAATCCTACATTCTCTTTAACCATTAATCTTTTTGTCATGTTTAGATTTTAAAATGGAGTGGAGCGCCTGTTTCTTTTCTTGACGTCATTTCAAAGAGTTAAAATGTCGATTTAAGATATTTTAGTGGGTTTTTTTCCTGTATTACTTATAATATATTGCGTACTTCTACTTTTAACCATGCATGGCTGTTTTGAAAAAAATGTCATTTTCTTAACAATATATTCGAATTTATCTAAAATATTTTGTGATACTACCGTTGACTTTACTATTTTTTTAACCTTTAAACTTATAGCAGTATATAGGCAATTAAAGATAGTATCTAATTTACTTTTCGGAGGTTGTTATTAAAACTATATTAATAGCAGTATTGCTTAAACTAATACCTCTGAGATAAATCCTAAATGTACCTTAAAACATCTCGAACGATTTCGAGAAAATGTTGTATTTCAATATTTTAAGGTCCAAGACAATCAATAATCTCTGTCACATGATTTGAATTTTTGAAATAATAAATTGAATCGAATGAAATCTTGTAATTTAATCGTTTGAAATTTAAAACATATAATTATTGTGTAATTTGTGTGTATTGTGTCGAGTCATTTCAAATGTTATAAAAATCGGATGCATAGATCAATTACAGGGACAATCAAAATGATTCCGTTACATTACGGTCAATGGGAAAAAAGTTTCAAATGCATTTTAATCGTTTGAAATTTAAAACGTATATTTATTACATAATTTTGTCGAGTCGTTTCAAATGTTATGAAAATCGGATGCATTGATCAATTACAGGGACAATCAAAAGGATTCCGTTAAATTAAGGTCAATGGGGAAAAAAGTTTCAAATGCATTTTAATCGTTTGAAATTTAAAACGTATATTTATTACATAATTTTGTCGAGTAATTTCAAATGTTATGAAAATCGAATGCATAGATCAATTACAAGGAATATCAAAATATTCCGGTACATTACAATCAATGCGAAAAAAAGTTTCAAATGCATTTTAGTGGTGCTACACTCATTTGAACATAATGGAATTGGCATGAATCTTTGAAGTATGTACTAAAATATACATTTTGTACAATCTGTGATGCAAAGAATATTCATTATTAAATTACACGGCCACACAAATGTATTCCACTAAATCATGTTATACGGGATAACATTGTTTGGGGCGTGTTTTAATTATATTAAACTAATTCAAATTTTTTGAATGACATATAAAAATTACTTCCTGCATATTTACAGGAACACAAAGATTTCGACCACTGTACTATATCCAAAGTACGCTCTACTATATCATCAAGATCTGACTATTTTTAAAACTTCGTTATAGTACGAACGCACCTCATTTGCTACGCCTCACGTGCAATTTACAACTTTTTTTTTTTTTATCTGACAAAAAAAAAAGAAAAAATATCTTATGTGATAATATTTTTTAGACTTTCTTAACCTCTTTGTCACGGTGCACGCATTCAGAAGTCCTCATCTGAGTCTGGCCATTTGGTCATTTTTAGGTCACTACCTACCATTCAAGCTAATTTTCTTTAACCAAAAAGACTTAAACGATTGTTTATGAATTTGCTTATTTACCATTTTCAGTTTTTAGAATTCAATTGAGCTGGGCTCCATGTTCGAGAAAATTACATTAGTATGGCATTAAGACCGTCATTTTGAGGCAAGCTAATTTAACGACGAAATGACTGAATGGTTTTGTTTAAATTTTGTATCTTATTGTTTTTGACTAACAGAACATCATTGATATAAGATAAATATTTGAACAAATTTAATTTGCAAGTCATTTTGGGAAATACAGGTCAGGGTCACGAAGCCGATAATTTAAATCTGGTGATATTTGACAAAATATTGACCACAGTTTGCCGAAAAATCGACTTTCCTGATTATTTGTGTCATATAGACATTCAATTTTAAAAGGTTTTTCTGAAAACTTGTTTAATATAGCATAACTTTTTTATTGCTTGATTTTTGTGTTTGTATATTTTTTATGGTAATTTCATTAAAACATATACCATGAGAATATTTTCAATACACTTTAACCATGATGAATTTTCAATGATTTTTTGTATGAAGAGTTTGGATGATAAAAGTTGCAAGTGAAAATTTGTTATTTTGTAAAAATAAGCTTTAAAGTTTCAAATATCTCTTTGTGTGTATTTTCAATTACGTCCTTTATAAATTAAGCTCTCTTTTGAGTAACAGGTATTTCGAAATAGTAATTTAAGAGATGCTAGAGGACCTCTGATTATCAACAATCATATGATTAACTCTTTTATTTTATTTTATTTATTTATTATTTTTTTTTGTCAGATCAGATATCATCTTTATCAACTAACCGCTTTATGCGTTACTAAAATTATCTTTCTTTTTTTATTAAATAAATTAAAAATTTATATTTTTAGTTCAAAATATATTTCGATGTTTTTTTATGAGCCAATTCCTTTGTTTTTTAAACAAAAGGAAGATGTTTTCCTTTTTTGAGATTATCATCAATCTGATAATGAAACAAGTTATGGATTGATCTATGAAAAAAGAAAAGCAATTTTTGTGATTAGATGTACACAGCTCATATTTAATTTTTCGTAGGAAACTTTTCGAGGAAATAATAATAATGTGTCTAAATATAGGTCCATCTTATATTTCTGTTAGAAATGTTGTCCTAAGAATTATCTCTACAAATGAGAACAAGTGAAAAAAAATAAAGGAAAGAATATACAAGTAATATGAATCTATAGATGAAAGTAGAGATTTCGAAATTTGTGTTAGTGTAGCGTTCGTTAGCCTGGATAGTTGTACGTGAATATTCTTTTTCTTATTGTTCGTAATATATATATGTATGGATACCAAGTTTATTGGCGATCGATTTCGAATATTCAAAAAGTTACATAAATATTTAGAATAAGAAGTTTGCACATAATAATTTTATATGTGCGCTTCAAAGGTTATAATTTAATCAAAACAATAGTAATAATTTTAAAGTAAAAACAGCTTAATTGTTTCATATTTATATAGCTAAGTAGCAATGTTATTTATTGCAAAATAAAAGCAGATAAAAGGCTAAGTTATGTGATTGAAACACACAGCCATTAAGACCTTGTTTATTATAAAATTAGCAATAACATTTGTTTAGTTACATTTTTATTACTTATTCTCGTATATTTCCTTAATGAAAGTAATGAAAAATTATTTCATCCATGCTAAAGCAAAGCACTGCTAATTCAAATGAGAAAAGATTTAAAAAAGAAAAAAAACAGAAAAAGAAAAAGAAGCGGAAGAAACGGTGTACTTAGTGACCAGTATGTACTACTATTTTGAATCCGATTGAGCATATCTGGAACACACTCTAAAGATGTATTTGCATTCCTTTGTTCATTTTTTCGAGATTTTCAAATATCTATTTTTGAAAGAAAATTCCCTAAATTCTTAACGAGAACATCAACACATCCATAGAAAACAGATAATATTATATTATTACAGGATGTTTCAAAAATGACCGGTATATTTGAAAAATCAATAAAAGCTAAACAGACAGCGATAGAAATACCCCGTTTGTTGCAATATGCTTGGGACAACAGTAAATTTTCAGGCAGACCAGCTTTCGAAATTACTTACATTTTTCAACAACAGATGGCACTGCAGTCTGGATAAAAATCTAAAGTATGATATTTTCCATATATCCACCATGCACAGCAATAATATGGCATAATGTCTGAACGAAATTATCAGAAACCTTTGTAAACGTGTCAGTTGTGATGGCTTTGCATGCAGAAGAGATATACTGCTTCAGTTGTTTAACTGCTTCTGGATCATGACGATACACCTGGTCTTCGAAGTCAAATATCCTCTGTTCCACGGATTAAACTATTTTTTAACAGCAAACTTTCAATCTGTGTACAGCACACGCTTTCAGCAGAAAGACGACTTCCAGAATTGTGAACTCACAGACTGGGTTTTCTTCTATATCTTTCAATTCACCTGTAGCGTAATCCGCTGTTGAAAATGAGAACTAATTTAAAAAGTTTGTCTGCCTGAAAATTTACTATTGTTCCAAGCATATTGCAACAAACGCTGTATTTTTATCGCTGCCCGTTTATTTTTTATTGATTTTTCAAATATACCGGTCATTTTTTAAACACCCTGTATATACATTAACATTTTGTATTGACTATTCCATATTAACTGTTTGAGAGTGTCATACGCCATATTAAAAGAATCCTACATTTTTTTAACTATTAAGCTTTTTGTTATTTTTAGATTTTAATCTAAAGTGGAGAGTGTTTATGTTCTTGACATAATTTGAAAGAGTTATAATGTCGATGTAAGATATTTTAGTGTTTTTTTTCCTGTATTACTTTTAATTAATTGCACTTTCAAACATGCATGGTTGTTCTGCATAGTTTCCCATTATCTTAACAGTATATCCGATTTTATATAAAATATTTTGTAATTCTACCGTTAACTTTGCTCGTTTTTGGCTTTCGAACTTGTAGCAGTATATAGAAAATTACATATAGCATCTCATTATCTTTAATTAATTACATATTACATTAAATACATATAATTACATATAGCATCTCATTTTTTTACTTTTGGCAGGTTGTTATTAAAACTATATTAATAGCACTATTGTCCAAATTATACCTCTGAGATGAATCCTTGTTGTACCTAAAGCCCTCCCCAACGATTTTGAGAAAATTTTGAATTACAGTGTTTTAGGTGCCGATAAGATCATTGATTTATGTCAAATGTTTAAGGAATTTCGATTAGTGAGCCATTTTTGGCTTTTATGAGTCAGTGTCAAGCTGACTATACCTAAAAATAGGCTAACATGATATTGAAAAAAAAATATATATTAAATCGTTTCAAATACGAGAAAATCACTGAGCTGGATCATAAGAAATTCCGGCTAGTGGCTCAAATTGTGGTCGTTATGGATCTGTGTCAAGGTGACTATATCTAATAATCGGCTACAATGATAGAGGAGAGAATATATTATACCGTTTTCAAATGCGAGAAGGTCACTGAGATAGATCACATGTTAAAGAAATTCCGATTAGTTGGTCAAATTTGAGGTCACTATAAGTCAAATTTTATCTATAAAACGACTCTATCGAATTCGATTAATTTTTGTATTATATCGGTTTATAACTCGAGAAGACCATTGAGTTAGGTCTCATGTTCGAGAAAATTTGATACTTCGTTCACTATGTGTCCGGGTTAAAACTAATTTTACCTAGAAAAGGCTCAAAAGATATCGACAAAGATTCTTTTTACAATATTGTTTGGCTCGAGAAAATTAAATGAGCTAGATAACACGTTTGACAAATTTCGATCAGTTGGTGATTTTTAGGTCACTACCATTCAAGCTAATTTTATCAAAATCAAAGCTTAAATGTTATGGAATTTGGTTTTTTATTGTTTTAAGTCATTAGAATTCATTTGAGCTGCATTCCATTTTCAATAAAATTACATTATTATGGCTTTAAACGCGTCCTTCCGAAGCAAGTTAATTTGTTGATGAAACCGCTAACCGGTTTTGTCTATATTTTGCATCATACTGTTTTGACTAACAGAAGATCATTAATCTAAGATTCGAACAAATTTAATTTGCAAGTCAATTTGGGTAATACAGGTAAGTGTCACAAAGCCGAGAAGTTGGCAATAGCCACAAATCTAGCGATATTTGACAAAATACTGGCGAAGTTTGGTCGAAAAAATAAACTTTCCGGATTACGAATGCCAATACTCCAACTTAGCGTCAAATGAAAGAATGTCAGTAAAATTCTTATTATTATTTGGAAAAAATATTTCTTAATGTGAAGAAAATTTTTAAAATGAATTATAAATTCTGAAATTAATATTCGAAAAAAAAAATAAATAAACGGTAACTTACAATTCCTTTGCTAGAATTGCGTTTGTCTTACGATGCAAATAAAGTGTAAAACGTATTTCACTATCTAACAAACTTATGTTATCCTGATCTTTTTTTTTTTTTATCAGTAACATAGATATTACAAGAGGTTCTTCATAAACATGGTTTATATACATTACATTTACAGATCTCACATTTTACATCTAAGCAAACCCAATTGACTTATTACTGGAGATTTCTTTCTCTATAATTTTCAGTAAACTAATATGTTTATAATTTTGTGCTACTGTTTTTGAAAATTCTATAATATGAAATATTTTTATTCTTATTTGGCGTAGTCATTTTTTTTATTTAGATGGTTTTTAGCATTTTAATAATTTTGTAGCAAATTATTGCCACTGATATTTTCTAAGTTTCATTATGGAAAACAGCCGTAGTTTACATGTTTGCATTTGGTTTATGTTTATTTTTGATAGAATAAACATGATTACATTCACAGGAAATTTCAGAGAACAAAGTTCAATTGGCGGTGCAAACTCGAAAAATTCAGTGCAATGCTTTGATGAAATGAAAGCACGTGAATTATTTTTCTATGCCGATGACGCATTTACGGTAAAATATTAATATAATTCTAACACTTGATATCTACAAAACTTTGATCAAAAAGATTTTATATCATTTAAGTCTTTATTTTATATACAATGTAGTCCTCTAATTATTTATAGTTTTTAATCCAATTTACTCAAATCATGTTAAATTGTTCCCGAAATTACACTATTACCTGTTAGATAAAATATTACCACGAAAGTGCTAATGCATGCCCATTTTTAAAATAATAATTCCTCATAAACTAATCATGTAAAAATGAAAACGAATTCCAGGTACATTTATATTTAGACCAAGTAAATAGCGTAGCATTTATTATTTGAAAAATTAGGTTTTGCTATTGAAAAAAAAGAAAAAACCTAATTTTTTTTTCTTGTATATAGATTGCCTTGTAAGGCATTTTTATGTACTCCATTTAAAAGTACACTTTATTTCCCATAGTTTGGTGAAAGTTACTTTATGTACGATTTTCTGTTGGATAGTAAATAAGAGGACGTTTGCTTTTTTCCCCACGACTGTACATTTTGTATGCACATCACACTTTTTAAATCCCAATGAGGCGATATCGGTATCAGCCAGTTACATCGCATCATAGAATTCTACAATTTGTTATTTTTAAAATCTTTATTTTAATTTATTTAGCTGTTAACTCTACACATCATTCTAAAGTTTCAATAATATAAATGATAGCAAACAGAAGATTAAATAATGTTAAATAAAACAATACATATTTTTCTCACTAGTTGTTATACAACACTTCTATCACAATACTCGTCCATTTTAGGCATTTAAAATATTGCTATTTTAGATCATATGAGAGCTTCAGTATTATAGTATTATGGTCAATATAAACTAAAGAGCATTGTATTTTTTTTAATTATCTTTGTAAAAATTAAGCATTTCAATAGAGATATATACACTAATGTGATACATGATTTAGATATGTATATTTATGTTTTTAATATTTACTTAGAAATGAAAATTTGCATCAAAAGTAACCTCTATCTTTTAAACAGCAAAATCTGTCAAATAGTTCGACTGGACCAAAAATGAAGCGCATTTCTTTTACAATAAAATATATTTATCTGTTGTTTAAAATCATTCAAGCCTAACATTGCTTTGAGATAGCAATTTATTCCAATTGCTCTTATTGGAAATTAATTTTTTTAGTTTGATTGTAAAAGTGTCCAAGTAGTGTGTCGAACTAAGGATTTATCTATAGGGGTTCAGGATTTTCAGTTGCAAATTGTCTATTGAACAGTAAGAGTTTTGCGTGTGTTGATCCGGAATTATTGGAGAAAGGTTTAACGATTCTTATAGAATGACTTTGAAGGAGCTGGACTGTAGAAAGTCGTATACTATGATTGTCTCTACTTTTATGAATATTTCTTGTTGCTTTTGTTGCTCATTTGCGCGTAACAACGCAAATTTCCCAGATATATTTGCTCAACCTAGTATATTTTTGGGTACACTATGTCATATTCTAAAATGAAAAATTAATTGTATAATATTTGTGGTTCATTTGCAGGCACAGTTTAATAAATATATCCACATTATATGTTATATATTATGAATATTTTGCCATGATATTGCATTAAACACATTTAAAATTTATATACCATGAAGTACCAAAGTCTTCTTCCAAATAGAAGCCCCTTACCGTATATCATATCCTCCCATTAAAAAAATACCATTTATAACACTACCCCCCCCCTTTGAAGTTTTATTTTCAAATAATTTCAATCCTCTTGTTTTGAAGAAATTACTAGTGTAAAAGACCTAAGCCTTTTTGCTTCCATATTTCCTAAATGAATATATCTTTTGCAATTTAATTTTCAGCTAATCTACTCAAATGGCATTGTTTCAGAAAGAAATGTATTCGCTACATTGTACTATTGATGCTTTCTTTAATTTTTATGGACAAAGATTTAATAGTGACTCTCAATTTAAATATTCATATTTTTTATTCTTATATCTTTCGTAATTAAATGAAATATTTTATGTAAATTTATTCCGAAGATTTATTATCTTTATTAATGGAATTTATTCAGCTTCTATCGAAGAAAATTTTAAAATCTAAAAATGATAATTTATTTTTACTTTATTTTGCAAATTGTATAAATCTTGTGACATTTTAAAAATTCCAAATATAATCCATATTCATTAAATTTTATTATCTTTTCCCCAAAAGTTCCAATTATAATCCTCCTTTATAATCCGCAGAATTTTCTCTCTGCTAAATTGGGATTACTTTACAGTATAACACTGAGGTTACCAGGCATTTACAACTCAATAAATATAAAGATAGTTTTTTAGATACTACAATGTTATAAAGAAAATTCGCTGTTGTTAATTTGTTTTTAAAATACAGAACTTCAGACTAGAGGCTTTCGACTATTGCATGCATGCCATTTATATCACAAGTTTTTTAATGTCCAAAACAGATAAAATTATTTATTTTTCCTCAAGATATATTGTAAAGCTACATTTGAATATGAAATGAACATGTATATCAAATTTTATTGAAACTGGCTCGTATGCAGCCACTTGTTTTGTTTTTTGTTTTTTATTTTGCACATTTACCGTGAAATGACCGTATACAGGGTGAACATAAAATCCCAGCCCATTTTGCAGAAATAATTAATGCATGGATTCTATATTGCAGGTGAATGATACTCCGAGGATATGCTAACAACAGAAGAACGAATTGCGGTTGCAGCGGCAAGTTTGCATGGTCAGACATTCGAGGATGTCAGAGAGACTTTTCGTAGAAAATTTGGAAGAGAGGCTCCAACATGAGGAAATATCCGAAAACTGGTGAACAATTTTTGCGCACCCGATCTGTGGTTGACGAGAAACGTACAGGTCAACCATCGATGTCAGCTGAAACAGTAGGGAATATCTGTGAAGCCAATGAGCGTAGTCCCGATGCACCGTGGGGATGTTGGAAAAAGTGTTTCGAGCTACACTGAACCGGTGGGAAACATGTTTCGAACTTGATGGTCATCAAGTTGAAAAGTACTAATATGCTATATAATAATTTTAAGATATAAAATTCAGGAATAAATTATTTCTACAAAATGGGCTGGGACTTTATGTTCACCCTGTATATTTTTCCCATCTTTTTGAAACAATATCATTTTTAACCTCGCCCTTTTGAGTTTTATTTTATAGAAGTTTTAATCCTTTTGTTTTCAAGAAATTCCTTTTTTTTTGTTGTTTCATATTTCCTAAATAAATGTATTTTATGTGATCGAGCACTAGAAGAAACCCTTTAATTTATGAAAGAGTATTGATAGGGGAATCTAAAGATCCATGTCTGCCAGAAGTGAAGTGGTCCATGAGCCAAAACTTAATACTTTAAATGATTTACTCGTAGGTTTAGCATTATGTTTTCCTGCACGCAGTCTTTCATGTTGTCATACTTTTGGTTATCGGACAAACATAATGCTCAGCTGACGAGTCAACCACTGGTGGTTTTAATATTTGGCTTATGAAACACTGCACTTCCGGCAGACATGAATCATTAGATTACCGTATTTATACTCTTCCATAAACTAAAGATTTTTTTTCTTGTGCTCTATGATATAGGTTTTTGTGCTTTATGAAATACATTGTTTTTAAAAAACTATACCTCAGTTTAATTGTTTCATTTCTAATAAATGAATATATCTTATGCAATTTATTTTTAGCTAATCTTTTTTCGTATCAATGTTTCAGAATGACATGCATTCACTACATTATGTTATTAAACTCTACCTTAATTTATATGCACTCCGATTTAATAGAGTGACTCTAAATTTACGTATTATAATATTTATTTTTAAAACATTCTTAGCTAAACGAAATATTTTATGCAAAATTATTTCGAAGATTCACTATATTTATTAATGAAATTTATTTAACTTCTATCGAAAGAAATCTTAAAATCAATTTTTGGTAATTTTATTTTAATTTATTTTGCAAATTGTATAAATTCTGTGACATTTAAAATATTCTAATTGTAATTTTTTACTCTTTTAATTTTCATTTACTGGTTCCACACTTCCAATTATAATCTCTCCTTATAATCTTCAGAATTTTCTATCTGCTAAAGCGGGGCTTGATTTTGAGACATTACAATATAGCACTGGTGTGCCTTTTCAGTATTTGTTGTAAAATATGATGTGTAAAGAAATTATAACTCATTTACAAAAAGAAACAACATAATTTCGCTACTGAAAATGAGAATCATTTAAGAATATGATTGCTGGAAATGCTTTTGGGCAAATTTCTCATGTAATTTTGTTTATTCACATAAATTTAAGAATGGAAAATATCAACTCTGCTTCTCGTTCACCAGAACTAAATTTTAGTGTACAGTGTACTATACATACATACATATAGATCATGTTTATGGCAGCGCAAAAAGCATATTTTTCGAGTTTTTAACAAATAATAACGGATATTGAATTTTTAAATGCCTTATGAGATTTTAAAATTATTTATTTAAATACCTTGATAAACCGTGTATTATTTTTTTATAATTTTCTGAATGTGCCAATAAGTATATCATAATCCATTCTGAATGTATGATTTTTAGTTTTTGTAATTTTGAACAAGTAGTATAAGTGCTATTAATCTATACAATGTAGTAATAGAGCGGGCGGCAAATGACTACGTCATCAAGTTACAGAATCAAATCATGAATTAGGACAAGATTATTAGATGAAGATTAAGGGATGACGGGTCCGCCTCATCATATCTTGATACAATATGAGCAACAGACGGCGCCATCTCATCATTTTGGCGTCACTACACATCATCGAGTTCAGAAATGAAACTGGGGAAAAATTAAATCTAAAATAAAGTATTTCAAGAATATTTTGGTCTGTCTCCGCATATCATCTTAGAAACCCTCGGCAGACTACCAGAAACCCTACAAAAACTAATGATTTCGATGAACGTACGTTTATTTGAACTACTGCGAAGTCACGGAAATATAATTTGTACGTAAAAGTTCAGTAAAAATTATAAACCTGGTTGTTTTTTGACATTGTGCATAAACTTTTGAGACAGTATTTTTAAACAATTTTTTATTATATTTTTTACAATTATGTAGCTTATTTTTTTTTCTATTTTTGATATCATTTATTTAAATGTTGCGAAATCTACAAATAAAAAAATGTCAATAATTCTAACGTTTTATAATTCATTGAAAATCAACATTTTATGCTTGTGCTTAAACTTTTGAGACAGACCTTATACCTGTTTTCTGCTAATGAAATATCTGACAGTTTGATGCGCCCTGTAAATGCTAACTCTGCACCTTACAATTTTGTAAAGGCATATAATGAAAGAAATCTCTTTACATATCATTGTTTCAGAAACATATGTATTTGCTACATTATGCTATTAAAGTTTATTTTGATTTTTATGCACTAAGATTAGTAAATAGTGACTCTTGGTTTAAGTATTATAATATTTTTTTTTTAATTTTTTTTTATCTAAATGAAATATATTATGTAAATTTATTTCAATGATTTATTATCTGTATTAATGGCATTTATTCAGTTTCTACTGAAGAAAATTTCAAAATTTTAAAAGGCTAATTTTATTTAACTTATTTTTGCAAATTGTATAATTCCTGTGACATATAAAAAATTCCAAATATAATCTACCCTTCCTATATTCCTATCCTTTTCCCGAAATTTCGAATTACAATTTTCCCACCTTTTTGAAACAAAAACATTTTTAACCTCCCACTTTCAAGTTTATTTAAGAACATTTTTAATCCTCTTATTTTCAAGAAATTACATTCTTTTGTTGTTATATATTTCCTATATATATTCGCTACATTATACTATTAAAGTTTAATTTCATTTATGTACACTCAGATTTAATAGATATGACTTTGCGATTAAGTATTACAATAATTGTTTTTTAAAATTTCGTATCTAAATTAAATATTTTATGTAAATTTATTTCTAAGATTTATTCTTTTTATTAATGAAATTTAATTCGCTTCTATCTAAGGAAATTAAAAAAAAATGCTAATTTTATTTCACTTTGTTTTGCAAATTATATAAATCCCGTGATATTTTAAAAATTCTTAATATAATCCCCTACTCTTCCAATTTTCCTTTACTGTTCCCAAAAGTTCCAATTATAATCTCTCCTTATAATCCTCAGAATTTTCTATCTGCTGAATTGGGATCACTTTCGGGACTTACAGTATACCATCGAGGTGGCTTTTTCAGTGCTTACTGTAAAATGTGATGTGTAAAGATTTTATAATTCATTTACAAAGAGACACAACATAATTCCGTTACTAAAAATGAGTATAATTAAAACTGTTTTATTTTAAATTGTGGTACGTTTTTAAATTTAAATATTTATTTTAATATTACTTAATGTATGGAAATTCGATGCATCTTATACGGGGCTGTGCGAAATTTCTCAAGTAATTTTGTTTTTTCGTGGAAATTTATTAATGAAAAATTCAAACTGTGCTATTTGTTTGATAAAAGTACCTTATAATATACAGTCTGCTATATATACAGACCTACAGTTAATTTACAAGACCGCACAAAAAGCATATTTTTACAATTTTTCATACTAATAGCAGACATTGAATTTTCTAATGTATTATGAATATTTAATATTATTTATTTATTCACTTTAATAAACTGTGTACTTTTTCTTTTTTTATAATATACTTAATGCGATCAAAAGTATTTCACAATCCCCATCGAACGGATGATGTTTAGTTCTTGTTGGTTTAAAATAAGTTTTTTAAATATGAAAGGTCTATAAAATATAATAAACAACGCATTTTGGAGGCTTTTTTTCGCATTTTGTTTTCCGATTTTCAGCAACTTCTATGTGATTTTAAATGTTTATTACTAATCTAGTTACGGAAATATGTAAAAGAAATCCTTTCTTATTTTAATTATTATTAATATACAGTAGAATCCCAGTTATCCTAAAATCGACGTAACCGAAAGACCCAGAAGTTTCTTAAAATCAATTTCAAATGTGAAATATTTTATTGCCAACATTTCTTTTGCAAATTCCAAATGACTTTTTTCAGCAAATTTTGATTACGATTACTATCTCATTTGTAAGTTTTCGATGAAAACAATTCTGGATCATTTTTATTACATTGAAAAGTTGTTTTAATCCATATTAGCTTTAAAAATTAGAAGTAAAACAAGTAAAATTCAAAACTTTCAAAGGTATTATTGGACACTGATAGAAATAGTGTTCAAAAAGCATGTTACTTCGGAAATAAACAAAATCAACTTACTTATTTGGTCCATTGCGTAATTTTGGGCACTGTATTAGATAAATACATATGACACTTCATTTTGCTTACAAAATATGTTGTGATTTAATTTTTTTTTAAACTTTAGGGTGCATTGAATAGGTACCACAACATTTTTATTTCAACTATGCTCTAAATTACGGCTTTTCATCAAATAAGTTTTCACCTTAAGCTTTCCTGTTATTTGAAAATTCCTAAGAAACCCCGATTATCCGAAAATTCCTATGTAACACTGGTTAACCGAAAAAGATTTAATCCCATGCTTTTGGGATAACTTGGATTTTACAGTATTCAATTAGTAATTGGTGAAATGTCATATCATAAGATTTTGGGTATTTTACACGGAATCTATACCAAAGCATTTTATTCGCATTAATTCCTTTTTTCAGCAATCCATTTAGTCCAAGAACCGGCAACACAAAACTCCATGTGATAGAGTACAGGAAAAAACCCTTTATTTTATGGAAAAGTAGTAACAGGGAAATCTAATGAACTATGTCTGCCGGAAGAGAAGTGGTGCATAAACAAAATAATAATAATAATACCTTTATTGGTTTACTCGTAGGTTTAGCATTATGTTTTTCTTCACCCAGTTTTCCATGTTTTCATACTTTTTATTGTATGACACACAGAATTCTAAGCCATTCTTAAGGATCATTAGATTACCTTGTTTTTACTCTTCCTTAAAATAAATGTTTTTATTCTTGTACTCGATGACATAGGTTTTTGTGCTGCCGGGTCTTGAACTATTTTGTTTTAAAAAAATTACTTAAGTATAATTGTTTCATTTCTAATAAATGAATATACAGGGTGAGTCATAAATATCGAAACAATAGGCTATCTCCTTAAATATTGCCCTTAGACCCATACTTCCAATTGCAAAAATTCATAAAAAATGTGCAATTTTTGATAAGATAAATTGCGACTTAATGAGGGGTCTAGTTGAAAAGTTACAAAAATTAAATTTATATACGGCCCCCGTAGGACAAAAATTCCAATTAGGAGAACTTTCTTTATTCAGTCCTGAATAAGACACAAAAAGTTGCATCTTCATATCTCCAAAATTCGCAAAGTTATAGCCGTTTAAAAAATTCATCAGATTTTAAGGGATTAGACACAAATTGAAATGCGCGCAATTAAAAAAACAATGTTACTTTAACAGTTCTAGAAAACGCGTAAAAAATCTATTTCTTGAGTTAGAATTTTGATTTTTTTTTCTTTTTTTGTGATGGTTAGCCTTATAATTTGCTAAGAAAATCACATTCTAAAATTTCTCATATAAGTTATAAAGGTTTCATGTGGTTAGTACTGGTGTAAATGGGACAATCAAAAATCGTTATAACTCGTAACATTATTTATCGGATTTCAATTTCTTTCCATTTAATTAAAGATGAAAATCTGGTTTTAGTTTTGTTCCAAGGTTTTTTTTATATAAATTTTAAAACTATTAAAAATGTTTATTGAAAAAAAATATATATAACTTTTAAAAAATCATATTTTCAAAAGCAAACATTTTTTCAAACACTGAGAAAAAAATATGGTACTGGCATATAGAATCTAAGTAATGGCTCTAGAAAAAATAGTTCCATGTCATCCCTATAAATTTTAGTTCCATTTCTTAGAGAGTTCCAGAGTCTCTTACGAGAATTCAAGCGCGTTTTCCTATATTTTTGTTGTCAAATTTATCTAAAAATCTCTTCAAATAGATGCGAACACAATAGATTTGATTTAGTAGCTAGAATTATAGCTCAAGAAACCATTCCTAAAATCAAGCGATAATTTCTCGCTACTGAAACGGTTCAATGTCGTTTCGTCTCCTAGAAAACACGAGACTAGAAATGTCAAGTCATTTCGCCTATTCAGCTTAGTTGTTTACCCCAATCGCATAGTTTGGACATCTATATTTCTAGTTTAGAGATTCAGAAAGTGACTAACTATTCATTCTAGTTGAAGGCGGCATATTTTTTTTCTCGGTGAAAGTAGACATTTTTTCAAATTTGCCGAAACAAAAATAATCTAAAAAAATGAAAAAGGACGTGTTTCAAGTTCTTTTTTCTTTTAAAAATTCTTAACATTTAATAATTTAAAGGCAAGAAATATAATATAAAAAATTCATTATGCAGAACAACGAAGTGTATTGTTTAAATGTCCGTCAATTATTTAAAAAAATGCTTTTTCTAAGATGCAAATTAAGTTTTTTTTTTTTCTTTTTAAATTTACCTCAGACAACTTCAGGCTTTTTATCGTCCTCCAGAGGATGTTAAAAAATCTGTATTCCGGGCCCAGGTAGGGCCAGGACCGAGATGTTACTCTTTTCTGAAGACCCACCAGGCCGGGCCTAGTGTACTTTTCATAAAAAAAGGGGACTATTTCCTTCAACTTAGGTGCACTCTGGATGAAATTTTCAAACTCGGTCTCGACAAAACACGTATTAAAATCACTGAATGACATAATACGTGCATAAAAGAAATAAAATTCGGCTCAATCGAATTTTTTACGAAAAACATATAGGTTTTAAAACCTTTATTTTACAAAAAATAAAAATAAAAAAAAAAAAAAACCTTTAAAATTCATTTTTTTAAATAGATTATTCAAAGGCTAAAAAAATTAAATACAATAAAACCAGTGAAAAAAAAATCTGCCTTTGACGGAATTCTGTCTTAAACGGAAAATATGTTGATCCATGCAAAATAAATGCAATAGTACCTGAAAAGAAAATAAGCTCCAATAACAACTTCTAGAGAGAGCATCTGTCTATAACGTATTCTTTCTTTCCTATGTGATTCCGTCTTAAAAAGTTTTAGTGCATAACATTTTTCAGATTCTCCAACGCATGGGATATGGATTAACGATATTAAAATATAAGTGAAACATTTACATATAAATAGAGATTCATTGATAAAATAAATATATTACAGCCTATGGCGCTTCTTTAATAATAAAAAGTATAAATATAAAAAAAGAAAAGCTATAAAATAATTTTTTGGTCAGAACTCCTCCATATGAAACATTTTTTTCCCCACGCCGAATTAAAAAACTATGTAGAAATTTGCGACTGTACCGGGCTATGATTAAACTATTTTCCAGACCGGTCCGGGTTATGATGTTGACATTATTTTCAGGCCACGACGAACTTTTAACCGTATGGGTCGGTTTGGGACCTGACCTAGATATTTTTTACCCGGGAAGACGTCTGGCATACCAATTTAGCGTAAAAACTATACGCTGCTAGCTTATGACCAAAGAAAAAGCGCTATCTTAAACCGATTTTTATTAAATTGCAATTTGTGAATGTTCCCTAACAAGTGTTGAAATTGAGTCAAGAAAGCACAGTTTAGAGGCAGGGAAAAATGGTGTAAGTCAGGAATTTTTGAAGATTTTGGGATTTAATATATCTGTGGGATTTTTAGATACGGAGATGAAATTTGTTTTGTTCAAGTTAGGAATGGATCAGAATAATTTCCTAATTGGGAATTTTGCCCTACGCGGGTTGTATAAAAATTTAATTTTCGTACTTTTTCAAATAGACCCCCCATGGAGTTGCAACTTATCTTATCAGAAATTTCACCTTTTTTATGAATTTTTGCAATTGGAAGTATAGGTCTAGAGGCAATATTTGAGGAGATAGCCTATTGTTTCGATATTTATGACTCACCCTGTATCTTATGGAATTTATTTTGAGGTAATCTCTTCACATATCTTTGTTTCAGAATGATATGTTTTCGCTACATTATACTATTAAAATTTACCTAGATTTTTATGAATTAAATTTTAATAGATAGTGACTCTGAGTTTAAGTATTATAATTTTTACTCTTATACTTTTCGTCTGTAAATTAAATATTATAAGTAGATTTATTTCAAACATTTATTTTCTTTATTAATGGAATTTATTCAATTTGTAACGAAGAAAATTTCAAAATTAAATTGCTAATTTTTTTCATTTTCTTTTGCAAATTTTATAGATCCTGTGACATTTTAAAAATTCTAAATATAATTTCCAATCTTTTTTATTTTTCCGATCTTTTTCCGAAAAGTTCCAATTATAATCCCTCGTTATAATCCTCAGATTTTTCTATCTACTAAAGCAGAGCTTACTTTTGGGAATTTACAGTACAGCAATGAGATGCCTATTTCAATGCTTACAATAAAATATAATGTGTAAAGAATTTATAATTCTTTACAAAAAGACACAACATAATTTCGCTACTGAAAACGATAATTATTTAAGCATATGATTGCTGGAAGTGTTTTGGGGCAAAATTTTTCATGTAATTTTGTTTATCCACACAAATTTAAAAATGAATGGAAAATATCAACTGTGCTACTCGTTTAAGAGAACTAAATTTTAATGTATAGTGTTCTGTACATACCGATTTATAGATCTTTTTATTGGGTGCACAAAAAGCATATTTTTCCGGTTTTTCAAAATAATAACAGATATTGAATTTTTAAATGCATTATATTTAAAATTATTTATTTAATCATTTAAATTTATTTTAAAGATTTATTATCTTTATCAAAGGAATTTATTTAGCTTCTATCGAAGGAAAGTAATAATAATAAAAAAAACGCTAATTTTGTTTCACTTTGATTTGCAAATTGTTTAAGTCCTGTGATATTTTAAAAATTCTAAATATAGTCCCCAATCTTTCTATTTTTACTATCATTTTAACAAAAGCTCCAATCATAATCCCTCCTAATCCTCAGAATTTTCTATCTGCTAAAGCGGGGATTACTTTTGGGATATTACAGTATAGCACTGATGTGCCTTTTCGGTATTTGTTGTAAAATATGATGTGTAAAGAAATTAAAATTCATTTATAAAAAGAAGCAACATAATTTCGCTACTGAAAATGAGAATTATTTAAGCATATGATTGCTGGAAGTGCTTTTGGGCAAAATTTCTCGTGTAATTATGCTTATTCACAGAAATTTAGGAATGGAAAAAATCAACTCTGCTTCTCGTTTAATAGAACTAAAATTTAGTGTACAGTGTACTATACATACATACGTATAGGTATACATACGTATAGCCTTATGGCTGCACAAAAAGCATATTTTTCCAGTTTTTCACAAATAATAACAGATATATAATTTTTAAATGCGTTATGAGTATTTAAAATTGTTTATTTAAACACATTGATAAACCGTCCATTTTTTTTAATAATTTACTGAATGTGTCGAAAAGTCGAAAAACCAGTGCACCAAAAATCTTGTCCTACATCAGGTTATCAAACCGAAATTTGATGATGATGTAAGCGCCAAAATGGAGAATTGGCGCACCGTTCTTATCGTCTAGTACTAAAGAATGACGAGGCACACTAAAATATTTTTATTGTATTTCTAAAATGTCAAGATTTCAAGCTGTAACTCGATAACGTGATAGTGCTGTCAAAAGAGTGATTCGACAACTTTTTCAAATCGCTTTATACCAATTTATACCGAATCAGACGTTTTTCTGCATACTATTAATAAGCTTTTCCTTAACCATTAGTTTCGATGGCGAAGTGATATATACTGATGTAATGAAGAATATTATGTTTATAGTTTTTGAATTGTACTTTATGACGTAATTTTATGTTATAAATTTTAATCTGCGGAGGATTTCTGCCAGAATATACGCAGGCAGGCTAAAGTATTCTTAACATATTTTATTTTACCTTTAATTTGTAGAAATTTCATCTCGTAACTCGATGACGTTTTAATGACGCCAAAAAGGCTGACTTAGCGTCCGTACCAAGAAATGCATCGGTAGAACAGTCATTTCTTAAACTACACCTAATAATCTTGTCCTACAGTTTAATCTATATAATATGGGATAATCTTATCCCATAACTTGATGATGTTGTCATTTGCGTCGCCGCCACCCGGTTTATAAACAGCGCATTTGTAAGTCACTGTTTTTTTTTTTTTTTTTTTTTTACTATTTTGAAAATAATTGTTATCTTTGCTAGAGAACTGGGAAATATGAAATACAGCTGAATCTTCTTATTGTTTGAATTCCGCATCTTATTTTATTTTATTCGTTTTCTTCTTGGTTCGTGTTTAATGTCCAAATATAGAATACTTCTGTTGCCACGATCACAAAAAAGTAATTAAAACATAAAAAAATAATAATTTGAAAATATTTATTCCATTTTTTCAAACATATTTCATTTAAAAGAATTTAATTTTTAATAAATTTAAAAGCAAAATAAATGTATTTTTTCTTTTTCTACGCAACATTGTAAAAATTATAAAAGTGCAATGTTTAGAAATTTAAAAAATTGCAGTTCCGAAAGTTGTAAAACAGAAATTTCATTCAAAATTTGTTTATCATGCTTCCAGGTATATTAAGGTTTAATGCTAGTCGTACGTAATATGAGGCGTTGAGAAATCAGTCTGATTAACTCCATCAAGTATAAATGCACATTTTTAACAGTTAAAGTTGTATATCTATAAATTACTGTTTTTTGTCATTGGCCTATGAATATTAATGTTTAATGCATGGCGTACGTAATATATGTCTCGCTATAATCATCAAAAAATGATGTTTATTCTTTTTATTAATTTAAGTATAGACTTTATTTATAAGTCATTAAAATTTTAGTCTTTAAAAATATATTTTCCAAATAGTGTTTGTAATTTGTTAATTACAATTTTGTTATTTTTTTATTATTATTTTAAGTAAATTCAGATTTTTTTCCCTTAACTTGCAGTGAATCCGTATGAGTCAGAAATTATAAATCCCTCCTTAGGTTCCGCCTCTTTTATCCAGTACTTAAATTTATTCTTTTATCTCTTCTTCTTTTTAAATGCAATTGTCCAAGATCTTACAAAAATGGTAGAACTGTATTTCTTGGGGGGGGGGGGGACAGGATATTACTAAAACCATGTTATTGAACATTATTTTTCAATTTGTAATTTGTATAATTTTTAAAAATTAATATTTTTTATTTATTATAGTAAGCAATAATGTATTCTCTCAATAAATATTTTTTATTATTACTAAAGACGTAACTCATATATATATATATATATATATATATATATACATACATATATATATATATATATATATATATATATATATATATATATATATATATATATATATATATATATATATATATTATGAAATAATGCCTTATTTTAGAGCTAACATCCTATTTTTTCCATTCTAAGATGAATTCTAAATTATACACTATCACTTTAGAAATTAAAGCATAAAAATATATATTACATACCTAATTAAAGATAATTTATTTACCAATCGTTAATTATAAAATGGAATAACAATTTAATATTAAATATAGTTAATCATAATTTTGATAAATGTAATTATCACTAGTATTTTTTTTTCAGTGTGTGATTTTGTTTTTCAATAGCTTTTGTGTGATTTTTAAAGGGTATTATTATTCTAATAGCGTAAATATGTAAAAATATCTTATTTAAATTAGTACCAATTTTTTACAATTTTCAACAATTTTTGAAAATATGTCATACCAGAATTTTTTTTTAATTTTCCCAGGAATCTATAGAAATTCATTTTATTTCCATTAAGTATTTATTCTTCGTCTTAATATAAATACACTAACAATGAGATCATTTGTATTTTGCAATATCGCGCTCTAAATATGTAATATGTGAAACGAGGCAAATAAGCTGTGAAACGTGGAAAATAAGCTTTTTTCATACTATAACTATTTTTATTTATACGCAGATCTTTGCGTAATAGCTATAGCAAAAATACATTAATAATAAATTCGTTAAGATTATATATTGTTTGATTCATAAGTAATGGATCTCACTTTAATTTGGCGCTAGCGTACATCGGCGCTAGGGAAGATGTTGAGAGGCTTTGAAATATATAAGGTGCATCTCTCTTGGGCAAAACTTTAAGGGGTGATAGTACATATAAGGACAAATAATATTAAACAGGAAACTAAGGGTCCCAAACGTTTTCCGAAGGAGATAGGCGCCATTAAATTTTAGGGTCCAAAATTTCAAATAAACATAAAAAACTGAAAAAATGGTCGATTGATTTGCGGTTTTCACTAAAACTATTATTTATGTCAGTACTTTCTTGAAAATAAAATATAAAGATAAATTTTAAAAAATGAGGCAGATAGAGATAGTCGATAGAGGGTGCTTTAGATTTTGGAGTCATGTTCAACTATTTTTTGCCGTTAATTTTACATCTCATCAAAAGTTTTCAGAATCTTAGACATAAACTTAAATTTTGAGCTCAAAATCTGAATAGATGGGAGTGTTTAAGTTGCGCAAACTGAACCGTTTTCAAAGGTTAGAATTTCAAATGATTATAAAACAAAAACGGAAAAATTGGTCGATTCAATTGCGGTTTTCGCTAAAATTATTTTTTAAATCAGTATTTTAATGAAAATAAATTTTAAAGATAAATTCCAAAAAATGCCAAAAAAGGCCACTTTAGACATTGGAGTAAAGTACAACTATTTTTAATCTCATTAAATGCTTGAAAAAGCTTAGTCTTAAATTTTCAGCTTAAAATCTGAATAGTTATGAGTAATTAAGTAGCGCAAAATTGAACTGTGTTCGAGGTGGGGGGAGGGTTAAATTTCAACTCCTGAACGCAGTTCAATTTGCGCTTCTAAACCCCTTCCAACGATTCAGAATTTGAGCTCAAAATTTAAGTCTAAGATTTTGCAAGCGTTTAATTAGACACAAAAAATAACGGTTAAAAATAGTTGTTGGTTACTCTTAAATTTATAGCGACCACTAAAGAATTTATTTTTTATTTTTTTTTAAATTTAGTTTTAAGAAAATACTGACATAAAGAATAGTTTTACTGACAACAGCAAAGGAATCGACTATTTTTCAGTTTTTTATCATTTGAATATTGACCCCTCCCCCCTCTCTTTAACACAGTTCAGTTTGCGCTACTTAACCACTCCCAACGATTCTGATTTTGAACACAAAAATTAAGTTTAAGTCTAAGTTTGTAAAAAAAAAAAAAAAAAAAAAAAAAAAAAAAAAAAAAAAAAAAAAAAAAGATCAGTGAGATTAAAAAAATAACCGTAAAAAATAGTTGTTCGTTACTTCAAAGTCTAAAGCGCCCTCTATTGGCATTTTTTTGAAATTTATCTTTAAAATTTATTTTTAAGAAAACACTGATTTAAAGAGTAGTTTTCGCAAAAAACCACAAACAAATCGACCAATTTTTCCATTTTCTATAATCATTTGAAATTTGAACCTCTGAACCAGTTCAGTTTGTGCTACTTAACCCTTCCCAACTATTCAGATTTTGTGCTCAAAATTTAAGTTTGTTTAAGCTTCCGAAAACATTTAATGTGATGCAGAAATAAACGGCCAAAAACAGTTGTTCGTTACTCCAAAGTCTAAAGCGCACTCTATCGATTTTTTTTTTAATTTATCTTTATAATTTATTTTCATGAAAATACTGATATAAAGAATAGTTTTAGTGAAAACTGCAAATACATTGACCAATTTTTCCGTTTTTTATGCCTATTTGAAATTTTGGACCCTAAACTTTAATGGCGCATATGTTCTTCAAAAGAAGTTTGGGATCCTTAGTTTCCCATTTAATATTGTTTTTCTTGATGTGTCCTATCACCCCTTAAAGTTTTGCCCAAGAGTTTAGATACACCCTGTATATATATGAAGTCCGAAAGAAAGCATCGTGCGCAAGCGATATCGCAGTGTATCTTCCAGTTCAAGGAAGATGCACCACGATAACGCACTCAGCCACACCTCCTTCATCGTAAGCGTTTACCAAGCTGGGTTGAACGTTTAAATTGCCCCACATCCTCCCTGTAGTCCGGACTTGTCGCTCCCTGCCTTCTTCTTGTTTCCGCGCTTAAAATCAGCGCCGAAAGATAAACGCTTCAACTCGACCGAGGACATTCAAGAAAATCTCAAGACAGCCCTTGAAGTCATCCCGGAGCAGGACTACGTGGACGCCTTTGAGTCATGGAAATGCCGCCTAAAAACTGTATTGATGTAGGAGGTACCTATTTTGAAGAATTCTAAGTAATTGTACCAATTTGTTCAATAAATCTGTCCTTATATCATTATTTATGAATCCGACCAATTATTTGTTAAATTCAGCTATACTAAAATATGACTCCATCTTAAATATTACATAATCACCACAGCAATCTAGTGTCTTTACCTATCACGGAATATCATTCAATTAATTTCGTGCGATAGAATTTAGTAGAATAATGAAAACTTTTTATAATATCTTTATAAATCTTGATTCGAATTTTATGTAATTTGAAATGACACGACACAATTCTGCGACGATATTATACATTAAATTTCACATTAAGTTTGACTTCGTTATACGCAGACAGATAGACAAAACGAGGCGAGGTCTATAGGTGCTATGCATTTATATGATTACGAATAAATCCCGAATAAATCTGAAAATGTTTTTACATTGCCTGCCTTCTGCTCTTATTTATGAATATCTTTCACACAATTAATAAACAATTTAACATTAATTGTTGGACAGCGGAGCGGGTACAATTTGACCTAAAATCGATTTTAATTTCTCACCACGCGAAAAGTATTAATCTAAAAATGCTTCCGTTTCTGACTTTTGATATTTTAAAGTAAGCAAAAACTTTTGGAAATAAACTGCGAATAACATAAATAATTTTTCAGTTATAAATACTTATACTTAAAAGCGAGAAGCGGGTCAGTTTGACCCGTAATAATATTTTACACATAAATGACAAAATATAAATGCATTTTTTTTTTGAAGTAATGCACTTTTTTAAGTAATGATAAATCTGCCTCGTTCCTAATTTCTCTGATAGGAAGAATAAGAAAGCAGGATAGGAAAAAATTTTAATCAAGATCTTATATTCTTTATGTGACGAATGGATGATTGCAATGGAAAATTGCAACAAATAATTAGAAGTAGCTTTTATGGTTTAAAGTTGCTTATTGTGCAGTTATTAAAACTATAGATAAGATTTACGATGTCTTAATATTACCGTTAAAGAAACTTTTTGAGTGTTAGCAACTATTATCAATAAATGATTAAGGATAAACATCTGCCTGTAAATGTAAAACAAAATTAAATTCTAATAATAAAAAATGAAAGGAAAGACGACTCTGTCTATTCTCTTAACATTGTTGGATTTTTTCATTAGAATATTGGTGAAAATTTGTAAGTAATAAACGAAAATTTGTGACATTTATTTGAAAAAAATAAGTTATAAAAAAGAATTAAGAATTTGAACAAAAGAGACAAAATTTGAACTCTATACTCACGAAAATCTAAAAAATAAATAAGGAGTCACTTGCGCATTCACATGTGTAATTAAAGATGAGGAAAAAAGAAACTGCAAGACTTACTGTATAAAAGGGCCTAAAATAAAAGTAACTGAGCGTTTATTGATCGCTGGTCCGCGGATTATACGCTGGAAATTACAGTATATTAAAATTTTTTTCAATAAAACATCTTCTACCACAAATGGCTGAAAATGTAATGTAAAATCTTTAATAATGAAAAATACGCTTGTCAAATAATTAAATAAATAAATAAGAATAAAAATAAAATAAAGCTTACTGAATAATTTAGAGATAAAACACGAAGAACATTACAGCAAAAAATCCATACCTGTTTTCTTAAAAGATAAATTTTTAAAATATTAAAATTTATTTACGTGAATTAGGACGTGAAAAGCTAGAAATATAGACCGCAAACAGACCGCAGTTATAAACAATATAGGACTAACTTGAAAGCTGGTAAAAAAAAATAATTTCTGCATAATTGAATTAGTTTAAATACCATTTTTTATAAATTCGTACTAATTGTTCAGAATATCAAACTTTGCATTTAAAAAACTAAAAATACTTTTAGTGTAAATAATAAGATTTAAATGATTTTTATACCTCCGAGGAGATCAATCAATCAATCAGATCTCCAATCAGATAAACATTTGAACATCTATAATTTCAAAGGCATTTTCCAATGGAGAAATATTTTAAGAAAATATTATTTATGTTGCTTACCTATTACTGATTTACATGACATTAGATTCCCTTTGATAGGAATACATAAGGGATTTCGGGTCTCAGACGGCAAAAAAATTATTCAGAAACGAAAATAAATTTCAGTTAAATTTTCATCTAATATTAAAGTCTTAGAACAAAAGAAATAAAATTAAAGAATGTAAGATTTATTTATTATCCTTTAAATATAAATTATCAGAAATTATATTTATATATTTCTGTTATTTTAAGAACGTTATTTAAAAAAATGTTTTTGTAATATTAATATGTTTTTACTGATTACTGTGAGATATCTACGATCTTAAATTAGAACGCGATGACTAAAATTTTAAAATAATTGTATGGTATCAATATATCTATTGATCAGTGTCAATACAATATACTTGATATTGCACGTACTATTATGTGTTTAGATACCACACCTCATCTTTTTGCTTCATTTTGCGTTCAACGGATTTTGAGTTTATTCTATCAATGATATTTTCAGAATTTCCGAGTTATGTTTTTGAGACTTTTACAAAAGTTGTTCAATTAATTTAGCTAACACTTTATGCACATTCTATTTTGATTGCTTTTACGCATGCGTAGTAAGAAATGTTTTAGTGAACCTGCTCATTACTCGTGTAATTTTTATTATTTTTTAATTCTGGCTAACAGGATTATTTGTACAATATTATTTGTCATGTGTTTTAAAAAGAACTGTTTTATATTAAGAATTATGCAAATTATAACAAAAAAATTTGGCAAAATTTAGGACTGTATATATCAAAAACCATAATTTCTCAATGAGTACACATGCTGTCCTCATAAAAATGAACACAGTTTGTTACAGTAATCCATTTAATCATAATCTACACTTTCAACGCTATTACCACATTAGTTTTTACAGGGTTATCCAAAAGAATTTCATTCTTTTTCAATTAATTGGCGGTTCCATATGGTATTTCAGAAAAAAAAAATATTCGAGGAAATATATAACCTGTACATTTTTCTTTATACGCCTGGAGTTTCAAGATAATTCCTCCTGTATCTTTCCAGTTATTTAACAAAAGGCCAAAAGTCGCAAGGTATTCACATTAATATGACTAGACTGTGTATTTAAATTTTATAATTTTTATCTTCATTTATATCTATTCCTTTAAGATTATGTAGTAAGAATTATCTTGTCAGCACAAGATATTTTCAGCACAAATGGAAAACTAAATTCCGCATACACGTATGTATGTAGAGCCAGATATTTTTAGTAAATCTTTTTTATCACTTTATGTTATGCAACATTATATGATTACTTGAAAGTTGCTTATAATTCATTGCAAATGACTCTGTATATTTTTAATGCTTAATGCTTAATAATTAATAAACCAAACATAAAATATTTTTAATAATTAATATGTTTAACTAATTAATTAGTACATTAAATTAATATGTTATATTTAAAATAACTGGTGAAATCTATAGTTTTGTAAGTATATATTTTTATTGGTAATTATTGATGAAAATAATGATGGCCTATTGGTAATATACTCCAATTTTACCAGAGGAACAACAAATAAAAACAAATGAGATTTAAAAATTATTTCCGTAATAAGATATTTCAAATAGTAATACATTAAATTTTTTTATATTAATTAAATATATTGCATTTTACAGGATTGAAATAAAAGTTCAGATGACCAAGCATTGACTTTAGAAAAATCAAAAATGATTACAAGTATCTTCCAATTGTTTGTATAATATTACAGAAAAATAAAGAAAAAAATGTTGTTCGTTAACATTTAACCTATATTTTAAATTTTATGAGTTATATTTACATTATTAATTGCATGAAAACATCATTAGTTTTAAATAAAATTCGCCTCATAATATTTATGCATCACATTAAAAAATAAACAATTACTTGATGGCTACTTGAAATACTGAGCATTCTATGACTGTTAAAGTACGTTATACAAAATGATGATTCATAATTTAACAAACTAAACTTAAGATATTTTAGAAATAAAAAGATATTTGAAATTAAATCAAGAAGTTGTACGATTAATAAATAAATTTTATTGCAAATTTAAAAGTTTTAGAAAAAATAAAATGTGTATGATAAACTGAAAAAATTTAGAAATACATAAAATACGATTATTTATAATGTATTCAATAATTTAAAAAAATCGGAATACCTTTAATAATTTTATCCATATTTAAAATGGTAAAATTACTGATTTTAATTGATTTAATGTTTACAAACTTATGACAAAAAATTTTTTTTGGGGGGGGGAGGAGCTAAATTAATACTTTTGATACATTTTTGTGCCCAGTGAATGTAAATAAATAAAAAAATTAATTATTTTTATTAAAATTACACATTAAAAAATTATAATATAGAATATTAAAAAAAGTATTTTTTAAATAGATGATATATTAAGTTGTCTTTATTAAAAATTTTATACATTTATAATTTACTGGGAACAGAGAAAAATATTGCCGTGCATAAATGATATTTTAATATTTTATATATTATTTTCTATTATTATCGAATAGTCTTCACGCAATAATATCCAAACAGACGCCTAGCAAATAGTTTTCTTTGAACAAAACAGCCTCACATAAACTTTGGAAGATAAAGAAAGCATAACTCTCCCTGATAAGCAGCTAATTCTACTCTTTGATGCTTTGATAGATGATTCAATAATGATGAGTAAATCTCGAAGCAGCGAATAAATATAAGTACATGTGCTGATAAATTTAGTAAGTAAACTACAAACAGTTATTGTTTGTTTTCATACAAGAAAGTTATTTCAGTAGTTCTCTCAGTTTAATAAAGTAGGATTTAATTTGGTTATTTCGTTAGACCATCAATTTTGTCCATTTATCAAATATATTTTTCAAATTATTATTATTATTATTATTATTATTATTATTATTATTATTATTTTGAATATTTTTATGCCGATGTGTGATAATTATGTATTGGATTTAATTTTTCAAAAAAAAAATATATTAAATTGCTTTTAGGTAAAAACTATTACCTTACTTTGTACTCGGTGCGTAGGTGATATTTTACTATTACATATATTATTGTCTATATTTATAATATTTTCTTCATATAATAATATCCAAACAGACGTCTTGCAAATAGTTTTCCTTTCACAAAACAGCCTCACATAAATTTTCGTAGATAAAGAAAGAATAACTCTTCCTGATCAGCAGCTAATACTACTCTTTGATACTTTGATAGATGATTCAATAATGATGAGTAAATCTCGAAGTAGCGAATAAATACAAGTACATGTGCTGATAAATTAAATAAATAAACTACAAACAGTTATTCCTAGTTTTCATACATGAAACTTGCTTTAGTAGATCTCTCAATTTAATAAAATATGATTTAATGTGGTTATTACTTTAGAACGATAACTTTGCCCTGTGATCAAACTTTTTATTATTATTATTATTATTATTATTATTATTATTATTATTATTATTATTATTATTATTATTATTATTATTATTATTATTATTATTATTATTATTATTATTATTATTATTATTATTATATGTGTGTGTATTTTTTGAGGTTGTTGTTAGCTTAAAAAGAGTAATTTTCAAATATGATAGTAGATACAGATTTGATATTAATCGAAACATGTATATTTAAAAAAGTAGATTAAAAGTAAAGATTATATGAAGTTACGTTGCTACAAATCAAAATATAAAAATAATTTCTAACAAAAGAACGAAGGAAAGAAAGTAGCAAACAGCTGAAAAAGAAGATGTAAAGAAATGTTATAAAAACAATCAAATTGAAATCTTAATGATATTGAAAGTACTTACATTCCAAGAATTCACCGTATAGTCCATGTTTCGAAAAATGCAAATTTATAGAGATCATACAAGTGTTAAATCATGCTTTTATAACGGTTTCCAACAAAGTTAAAAAGTGTTTATGACTTCTGGTCGTCTGTCCATCTGTCCTGCCGAAACTCTCGTAAATTTACTCCGATTGCCCTGCAATTTTTGGAAATTATTGGAGTTTACCCTAACAAGATTCCTATTTCAAATAAAGTTTGTAGCATGTTTAATTTATTTAAAAGGACAGTTTAAAGTATTACGTTACGTTGCGGGCAGTGGAAGAATCGTTTAAAATTAGATTTAAAGTTGTAACACCTTTCCTAATAGAATTAAATTAATAGTAGCATTATTAATGGTACGTTTACGAAAATTACGATTATTTATTTTTGTCTTATTATTTAATTATAACAAAAACTTGTGAATGTAAAAGTTGAAGATAATATTCAAAATATTTGCATTAATTTTAAATCGATCTGATATTTAGATAATTGAGGAAGTTATAATAGTTTTCTCATTAAGAATTTTTTTCTTCGCCTGCTGAGCTCTTTTTTATTTTATATAAATTCATTCATGCATAAATTTCATGCTCTTTTCCGAAAAGTACAATACTTTAAACTATTTTAATATATATTATTACTAAACCGTTCTAGAAACTTTTTGGTTTTCATAAAATTTCTCGCAATCCCACCAACTTGGTCCGATTTTGCTCATTAACATACTTCATGAAGGTTTTCTGCTCATATATATACATATATATAATGTCAGGAGTTTTTTTACCGTAATTTTTTATTTTAGTTGGAATTTCAAACAACAGGTGGCGCTGACGGCGATTGAAGGCCAGGTCGACGCTTCACTCAGCACTGACATTATACATAACCCTCCTGCAAAAATTTTTTAAATAGCTGTCACTGTTTGCAAGTTATTGAATTTTAAAATCCATCAGTCATTTTTGGGACACCCGGTATATATATATATTTCATATTATAAAATGCAAGTTCAAAATCTCAAGGATAGAATATAATTTGTAGCATTATATATGAGCTGCTTTAGCGCCAATGGTGCTGCAATTTTTCATGTTGAATTGAAACTCTCTCTCTCATATATATAGAGAGAGAGAGAGAGGGAGAGAGAAAGTTTTGAACTGGTTAGTGATTTGGGTTTCTAGGGGATCATGATTGGCGTAGGATTTGCAAAAAATATTCAGAAATTCCTATCTACTTTAAAATGTAATAAGCAGTATTTTTTACGAAAACTATCTAAAATGAAATACTTTAGAGGTATATAAAAACATTTTACTATACTCGTTTTATGTCAAGTATAACATGTGGGTACGTGTGATCGCAGATCGCACAGAGGATTTAGTTTCGTATCTCTTTTAAAAATTTTATTTTTATTCTTATTATGTGTTATAAACTATATATGGCACAGTTTAAAGTGCTCGATTTAACAAAATTTAGCAAATAACATCTTCTGGTACGGCTGTTACAAGAGGTATTCAGCGATAAGTACACAGAATTTGAGCGCTCTGACTTGTATAGTTTTTGTGTACGAACTCTGTGACAGACAGACAGAGGACAGAGACGAATAGGGTTTCGTCAGATGAACGAAACCCTAAAAATTAAGCTAAAAAGTTAACATTTGACACATTAATGAAAAAGGCAGGAATTTTGGATTATTTAATCAAACGAAATTACAATTACAAAGCTTTGTGAAGATTAAAGCAGATAGATTTGGCAATACCATATTTCATCGCTTTGTATGTCTTTTTTTTTATATGGGCTTTAATTATAATATTTTCAATGCTTTTCATCGTATTTTCGTGCTGTGTATCTTATAGAGGTTTTTTTTGAAAAAAAAATGTGTGAGTATAATTCGAATAATATATCTAAAAATAGAAAAAACTCTCAAATTTAAGTTCGACGGAAGATGCTTTATTTTAACTCTTCAATGCACCGTGTAACCACATCTGACACATACCTAAAAATGCCATGATTATCATTATGTGCCATGAATTGGGCAACTTTGATCAAGAACAGTCAAAGAATAAAATAACACTTATTTTGTTTATGTCACATGGCTTTATTTGACAAAAAAATGGAATTTGTTCTTAAGAAACATAATAATTTCCGATTAAGTTATAAAGGCAAAATTTATTTTTTATTATTTTTACTGAATACTTAAAAAAATATTAATATAAAGAAAAACGCAGAAAACTGTTAAAAAGATAAAACTAAATACTTTAAGCATAATTAATTGCAAAATATAGTAATACGATATTTAAAAATTATGATTGTGCATACAGAGTACGCGATATAGAATAACAAAATTAAAAAATATATATAAAGTTTATTTATTTTTATTTATTTTTTACTTTTTAACTTCCTTTGCACATTATTCAACCAATATATTGATTTGAAAAAAATCACAAAAATGTAAAGAATATCCCCATGAAAAGTAAAAAGCAAAAATTAAATTTCGTTTACTAATATGTAGACAATCCCCTGTAGAACAATTTGAAAATATTTAAAACAACATATTTAAATTTGTATTTGATTTGTGTACTATTTCGCTATGAGAAGTTGAATACCATTCTTAAGTTGTAACATTTATAATCGCCGACATCTATCTTGAATCACCTGGTATGTACAGGGATTCCGTAATTATTTGACTGTATTTTAAAGTCGTCTACTTACAAAACTATTGTTGAGAAAGTTGTAAAATTTCAGTGAAATTATATTGAAGGGGTAAGAATTTCTTTAAAAAAAAAAAAAAAAGATTTTTTTTTCAATTTCACCACCAGTGGGAATTTAACCCATTAATGTCCAAATTATTTTTCTTCATTAAAAATTAAATTTTGGATTTCCCACTACTTTTAAAAATAGAATAACTTTTTTCTTAATTTATTGATGAATTTTTATCGTGAAAAATAGTGTTTATTTATCTTTCTATTTACTGGTGTGAAAAGTGCTCTCTTGCTTTTTTTATCTTCCCTAACAAGGGACGCTTGGCACTAATGGGTTAAAAAAATACTCATTTAACATTCATTTATGATAGTTTACAAATCTTTTTATTAAGTTAACTTAACGCTTAGAACATTGTTATATGTCATGCTTTTAACATTTTCAATAACACGCTGAAGCCAACTGTGAATCATGATAACTTATCATTCCAGATGGCAACCTGAAAATTGTGCATGTCATGAGGAACATATTTTGTTATAAATAAAATTTGTAAACTATCATAAATGTATGATAAGTGTGTAATTCATTAGAAACTTTTAATTTTGAGCTGTTTGTTTCACCCAAACAAACACTCACAGCTTCGTTATGTCTTCACAAATTTTCACAACATGTATGTATTAATTTAAACTCAGAATTCATATTTACGAGCGTTTTGTATGTATGTTTTATAACATGAATCATTCTTAATATGATAGTTTTACAATGGTCACAGATATTTTTGGAAGGAAACAGAATGCATATTTTTATAAACTTTTACAAATACAAAATGTAAAAATATGAAAAATAGATAAATTATAATAAAAAAAATATCCTTATTATAAAATAAAGCATAATAAAATGAAACATAATATTTTATTGGTTTGTATAATCATACCCCAATTGTCGCCTAAGCATTAAGTTTGCTCTTCTTAGGATTGAACTTCTTGACAATTGAAAACGCAAAATGTGAAAATTTTTAGGGTGGGGAACCCTCCCCCCCCCCCGAGCCACCACCTGAATTCAGCATTGATAACAACTTATGACTCCATTTGTCACCTGCAAATGATGCACACCATTTGGAATATGTTTGTCGTTATTAAATATCGTAAATTATCATAAATGTATGCTAAGTGCGTTTCATTAAATACGTTCCATTTTAAACTTTTTTCATTCAAAAAAAAAAAAAAAAAAAAAAAAAAAAAAAAAAAAAACCCTATAGTTTTTTTTTTTTTTTTTTTTTTTTTTTTTTTTACAAAATCTCCCAACTTTATGAATAAAAGTTACGTTTGAATAGTACTTTACATTCGAAACTTTTAATTATGGGGATGCTGTATGTATGATAATATAAATCATTTTTTTTAATATGTTACATTTCAATGATCAAAAGTATTTTCAGAAAAAAACAGAAGGCATGTTTACGTAAACTTTTAGAAAAGCAAACTATAAAAATACGAAAAATAGATTTAATCTAATACGAAATTTAAAAAAAATCTTAATTGAAACATAGTAAAAAATTTTATTATTTGACTTTATTATACCGAAAGTGCCGTCCGAGAAATAAGTTTGTATTACAGAGCAAACTCCAACAAAATTTCTATGTTAAACAAAAACTAACATTTTCTGATCAGCAGCTAATGCTGTTCTCAATTCTTTGATGGATTATCCATGGGGATTGAATTGTGAAACAATATAGGAAAAATGTAAGTTAAGCTAGCAGCATTTAAAATGCATTTTCTTTTACGTTGGATTCAGATTAGAAGATTTTTTGTTTCTTAAGTTATAGATTGAACGTTTGTAGATTTTTATGATTATGAAAGTTTTAAAGTTAATTACTTGTCGTACAATAACGTTTATTTTATCTTATATTGAGTAACATTTGTTTGCATTTTAATATTTTCAAGGTTAAGAAATACATTAAAAGAAACATGCATGATAAATGATACTAATGCATATACAACATACAACTGCACATTTAATGTTTAGAATATTTTTTTTGCACATTTAATATTTAGAATATTTTTTTCGAATCAGATTTGTTATTTTTTTTTCAGAAATGCCGATTATGCATATAAAACAAATTGTTAATAATATAAGTATGCGTATTGTTTTATGAGAAAAAATTGTTTATTACTGTAAAGAAATAGAACACATTTCTTTAGAAATGCCTGATGATTTTATGACTAAATTATCGAATTAGTTATAATTTGCACGTATAACAATATATATAATACTTCTTGTCTTTTAATTTAAAAAAATCTAAATTTGATAAAGTTAGACTAAATTTGAAAATAAGTAAGGCTTAAAAAGCTTTTAAAGATGATTTGTGTCTAATCTCGAGACACTACAAAATTGAAATTGAAGATACCGTTGGGACTTTTCTAAATGCTTCAAATATTCAATCCAAAAATTTGTAGGAATTTATATAAACTAGCAAATGCCATAATTTGTTTGGATTCGCAAGACATTATTTCATAAGATAAATATTTGAAAGTAACAATATTTTTTTTTTTTTTTTTTTACATTTTTTTTGCATTTTTATTAAGCAAAAAATGTATTTTAAGTTTTAACGCATTTTAATTTTAAAATGTAAACTCTGCCAAATAACTTAGAATTTCCTTGGAATCTTTTATTTATAATATAAGAATGGTATAAATAAAAATATTTTCGACGCAAAAATGTACGAAATATTTTTAAATTTTCAACTAAAAGTTCTTTTAAAGATTTTTTTTTTTTTTTTTACATTTTCCAATAACAACTGATGTTTTCTCAAATTTGGAATAGATATGTTTCCAATCTTTGTAATTCACGTCAACTAATCTTTGATAGAAATCTTAGAATAGTATACTCAATTAGAGTTTCGAAGAAGATGCTTCTTCAAAATCGTATTTTCTGGAAAAACATTTGAATTCTGATCTCGTTGATACTAATAATTATTTATTATAAAACTTTTTATTCATTCGTATCATTTTATTTCTATCAAGTCCAGAAACGTTTTTTTCCTTAGTTACATTTTTAATGAGAGTTTTCGGATAGTTTTGGCGGAATAATGAAAATAAATTTTATTTTCATCATGATTCCATATTGAATTACTAACTCCATGATTTATTTTTTCCATGAAAATACGCGTGTTTCATTTTTTATTTGATAAAAAAAAATCTTCCGTAATGAAAAAAAAACTTGTAAAAATAATATTGTGCAAATTTTAATATCAGAACTTATTTGTATGTGTAATTTGAAGCCAAAATACTGAATATTTTTTTTTTTTTTTGTAAAGTGTACGACAAAATGTAATTCTATAGCCTAGTAGAGGATTTGCTTCACTCATCCTAATAAGATTTCATACAAAAGAAATAAATTGTTATTAAAAATATTCTAAAAAACGTACTAACATAAATTATATATGTATCGTATCATCTTCTTCTGTTACTCCCCTTAGGTTAATGTTATTATTTTATGAAATTAAATGAGAAAATTCAATCTTAACTTTCAAAAGAAAACAATAAAAAACGACTTGTAGTGTTTTAGATATATTCATTTGCACGTGTTTGACGAAATAAGATTTGTTAAACTTTTGAAAATAATCTAATATAAAAGGATTTAAGTCTACAAAGGACTATAAAGGACTACAAAGTACATCAAAGACTAACATATAACAACATAAAGACTAACATAAAGACAAAGTATATTAAAGAAGTCTTTGCTTTCCGGTATTTTTCAAAGACAATTTAAGAGAATGGTTATTAATAAGGAAAAAAAAGTGACTTCTTAAAAGTAAATTTGTAAATTGAAAAGTAACTTCTCAAATCTATTTGTTACCAAACTTTTCTTTCTCTTTGCAATATCCATGTCAATCTATTTTTGATGTTAGAAAGTAAATATCATTTTTGCAGTTTTAGAATTGGAATAAATAGTTAAAAAGGATCATTTCAAAATATTAAATATATCTTTCGCCCATGTGTAAATATATTTTTTAATTTAATCTGTTTACACTCTTAAAACGAAAGAGCTGTTTTGGCTTCTCATGAAAGAGCTGTAATTTTTTCGATCATAAAAGAGTTGTTTTTCAAACGATTAAATCTTCTTGATCTAAATTGGTTATTTAAATAGCTCAACTTCATTTAAATTGGTTAAAACTCGAGTTATTTCAACTCTTTTTAGAGAAGCTGCATTTCAACATTGAGATGAGTGGATTTCAGCTCAACTTGAGCTATTTTGTGGCTGACTTTTTAAGAGAGTAGTAATGTTATGTTGTCCTTTTAAACAGGACATGATTTGTCGAATTTACCGCTTCTAAGGCATATTAAACAATTGATTATCTTACAGTTTTCCTTTTTTTAATACACTGAAGAACCAAAACTTTATGACCCTTTCTTAATAACACTTTGACCTACTTTTAACCCGGAAAATAGTCGAAACATGCCTTGGCACGGATGTTACAAGTCTTTGATACATGGACGGAGACAGATTGTTTGTTTCAGATTCTGAAACAGCAATCAAGAAAAACTTAGAAGTGTTCATACATGATTGTTTTTTAGTTCTGATCTGTCGTTCGATGACACCCAAAATGGATTACAAACCGTTGTGTTAGGTCGCCAGGATCATTATTGGAACTGCGTATTATAATCCTGGAACCACTTCCAGTCCATTTTGAGCCCTGTGACATGGAGTATTGATTTCTGAGAAGACTCAATTTTCATTTGGAATGACAAATGGAGTCTAAGGATGCAGCTTCTCCACAGTGATGTTCAGACAGACTGCAACCTGCATGGCATTTTCTATCGCAAACACAGCTTCCACAGACGCCTATGAGAATGTTCTCTGAAGTATAAATTCTCCACCATAGAACATGTGTCGCCAAATTTGGCGATATATCGCCAAGTTGGCGACAAACTTGGCGATTGTTGGCGATGGTAACCTTTCCTCTCTTTATAGTAACCCATACGGCGATGCATAGGCGGAGTCCTTTCCTGATTGGTCTATTCGACTCATGGAAGGAGTGGATAAACCGGATTCGTTAGTTCCGGAAATCTTCCACATCAGCATCATTCCAGGAGTCATTCCTTTTAAGGCTAGTTTTTTTTTTTTTTTACTATAGAAGGATTATTGGTTAAAGTTCGCGTTATCATATTTATTTTTTCTATGTAATTATTTAGCGAAATATCAATTTACCTACTGTTTAATTATTTAGAAGTTTCAATCTTTATTTATTCTGGTAACCAGGTAACTGGTTTTGGCTAGTAACTATGAATGTAAGACAGTAAACACAATAAGCAATCTTATTTAAACAAAGTATATTGCGCTTTAGGTAAAGTAACGCTTACAATTAAAATTTATCCATAAAAATTGACGAATAGAGAATTCAGGAAACAGGCATTTTTTCCACGTAATCATTGAGTTGTTAATAATTGTTATTTCTTTAACTTAAAAAATAAAATAATTATTATTTATATTCGTAAAAGGCAATATCTTTAAATTCGTAATAGCCTCGGGAAAAGAATTAGCACGATTAAATAATAATAATAAATTAAAAATATGTAGAAAATTCATCATATTGCGTTACCTTTTCAGCTAAAACATACTAATTGAAAAAAAAATAGTAAATAAGAAAATTTTAAAGTTAGATATTCAATATGCATTAAGAAATTCTAGTTCAGCATATTTTTTCCTCTCTCTCTTAGTAAAAAAAAACGGAGAAAAAATCATTTTAAGTTTTGAGATTATATATTTGATTTTTTTTCCAGAAACAAATGTATCTTTTAATGTAAATAATTCAATTGGCTGTCGTACATTGAACTTTCAAAAGTATACTTAAGACCAAAAAAAAAGCAATTACAAATATTTGAAGTACTGTCTCGTAAGGTGAGGATTGAAAAACTAACGAAGACTACACAGTAGATATCCATCAGCATTTCTGCACATTTTTGTAATTTGTTTCTAAAAACTTCTATGACAATTTTTTTATTACTGATAACTAAGGAAAGAGGAACATTTTATATAATTTTATTTTATATATTTTATATGATATGAGCTCAATTTTGCGTTGATAAATTAATGTGTAAAAAAGTAAGATATCTTAGAACAAGGAGCAAAATATAATCTAAATAAATAGTACGGACCAAAATTTGATGGTAAAAAACTAGAATAAGTCAGACTAGTGATAGATTTAAAAAGTGATAGATTTAAAAGCATTCCACTCATTTTTATGATTTAAACGCGTACTTTTTAAAAATGCATTATTAATTATTAATTATTAATTATTAAAAGCTATGGTATATTAATAATAAATTTACGTTTAAAAATATGGATCTTAATCTTTTTTAACATTTACAGAAAGAGAAACGGTGTCACCAATGAATATTTACATCAACAGTAGAACACAATTAATCCTAATAAATTGGGATCAGTTCCTGCTCGAAATTAAAAAAATTTGGTTTACTCGCTAACACTTTTATGAAAAGTTTCATAAAATAAAATTAAAAAAGCGCTGAGTGAAAATAGTGTATTATACAGAAAAACAATATTTCATTAACAGAAATATAGTTCAATAATTCTGTTATGTAATACTATAATACCGAAGAAGTCGCCTGACAAATAATTTTGCTTCACAAAGCAAACTTACACTAACTTTCCAAGTTAAACAAAAGCTAACTTTTTCTGATCAGCAGCTAATATAGTTCTCTACTCTTTGATAGATGATCCTCTGGGACCTAATTTTGGAACAATGAAGGAAAATAAGAACATGCACAGACAAATCAAGTAAATTAAGCTAGGAGTAGTTGAATGCTTTTTCTTTTATATGGGGATTATAGATTCGAAATATCTTGTTTGCAAAGTTATGAGATGTAATTTTTTTAGATTTTTATGGTTATAAAAGTTATGATGATAAATATTAGCAGTGCAGTTATTTTGCTTTTATTTTAAAATGTGTAAACTAGTTTGCATTTTAACATTTGAAAGTTTTAGAAATAAAGTAACAGATGTATAAAAAATAAACGAAAACAATATAGATAATGCTTTCAGAGGTATTATTGAATGTTTATTATAAGTTTTTAAAAGGATTTCATAAAAGATGAAATGATTCGACAAATTTCCGAACAATTATATGTTTAATATTTCATACATTTTGGTTTGGGTTTTTTCGCTGCTTTATGCAGACAGACTGACGGACGGTCGGAAAAGGCAACAATAGGAGATTATAGGGGTTACATAATTATATATAATTACGAACGTCCCTAAAAGGAGAGAAAGAGTTTATTTTTGTGAATTTACTTATTGAAAGCTCCGAGCTTATACGCAGCTAATGCTTTTTATAAGATGTAAAAGTGCTTTTAAAAGTGTTTTTTAAAAATTATTTCAGCTAGATTTTTATGTCAGACACTTAAGACATTTGCGGCCGCATTTTTTATGTCCACAACAGTGGTATTTATTCTCTTTACAGATTATTTAATCCTCACATTTTTTACACGTTCCAGCTTTAGGAACCCAGTCTATTTAATATAAACAATAATAAATATCATATTAGACTAACTCCTTCCTTATTTATTAATGTATATAACGCATTTTCTTTTATAACTTTCTGAACCCTTTTTGATGCAATTTCCATTTGCAAACGAATCTCATTCAAAAAATTACTTTTATATTCAGTATGAAAACACAATAGGAAAGTTGAAATTTTTCATATTTTAATTTAAAATATTACTTAAAAAAATATCTACATAAAAAACTTGTAATGAAGATGGGTAAATATTAGATAATTTTCTAAAATATTTATCATTAATAATCAGCGGGGTTCTTTACAATTTTGCCTTCATAATTCCATTCTCTCCTTTTCCGAATATAATATAATAACAGAATTACTTATTCATTGGTATTTTCTAAGCAAAATGACATTGTGAATGACAGAAAAAATATATTTTTCTGAAATTGACACTTCAGGCGCTTAGTCATTTAGGTAAAAAAATATGGACGTAAAACTACAGTCCCTATTAAAACATTAATTTAATAACCATTAACCAAAATTAACTCAGTCACAAATTTCAGAACTTTAAACAAGTAAGCAACCTACAAATCCCCCCTATAAAAAAATCATTGAACACGATTTAAGTTAAATAATTATGAAATTTTATCACTTTCTTCGTCGCATAACCGTCTTTTGGACATTTTTATGCATTTTGGAAACTCATGTGAAAATACAATTTATTTTATGAGGTATTCAACTTAGATTCAGGTATTCATTAGTTTGCTTTCAACAAAAAAATACAAACATGCAGCTTTTAATATGTTACGTACAAATATATATAAATAAATAAATAAATCAGATATTTTATTTAATATAAGTAAAACAACAGAGGTCCTCGACTGGGGACACATAGACTGAAGAGATGCTAACACAAGTTTACCAAATGAGACGCCACATAAAAATTATATAACATTAAAGATAGAAATTTAATTGATTAAAAAAATCATTAATGAAAGAAAAACTCTGTTTGACATAAACTTCATTTATTAAAAATCATACTCTTAAATTTTTATATCAATTATTAAAATTAAACTGAGAAAAATAACTTGTCTCTTAAATAATATCTTGAGTCTTTTTTGCATAACAATGTAACAGTCACGGAAAGAATTTTTTTTCTCACTTGCTGTGTGAAATAAAGCAGAGAAAACACAGATGCTGACTAGACAATATTCTCTCCTTCAGAATCTATTACATAATTCAGACGGTTCATGTTGAAATAGTATTTCTCTTCTTTAAAACAAATAGCGAGAAAGTGTGCTACTTAATGTTCACAGTTTATTTTTTAGAATGGAAAGCAACATATTTAAGTATACGCATTTATGTTCATACTTTTTTCCTTTGAATTTTTGAGTCTTTGACAAAACTTTATATAAGTAAGTGAAACATGACTGAGCGTTAATTAATATGGTCCTATTTTGTAAACAGCTCAATTGAGGACACTTATTTCAGACGCTATATAATGATTAAGTAATTAATATATTAACGGGCGGAAGCCCGTTTTTTTTCTTTTGATTTTTCTACATAAATATAATATATGTTTGGGATATGCATATGGGTAACCTTTTAAAATATAGAATTCTTAATAATTTCAATAGTTAGAATAAGGCAAGGAAAAGATCATCTTACCTCAGATTCAGGAAAATACCGCCCTAGTCCAGATTTCGTCTATATATGCGTATAACCCACGAGTACATTTCACTTGAGCATTATTCACTACATCTTGCTAAAGTGTTATGGGAGAAAAAGAAAGAGAAAATGAATTACTTTTATTCTATGTTATTGGTGCTGTAAACTTACTGCAATGAAAAAAGTAGAAGTTTTTAATTTATGACAGTTAAATTTTTGACTATGTTATTATATGCACAAAGCCGAATGAAGGAACAAAGTTCATTTCGTACCAGGAAAAGAAAAACGTGCATGAGACGCCGCGGCAACTGCAAGGAATTTACAATGACGGGAAATATACATCTACACTAAATATGATAGAAAATAAGAAGTTAATACAGCAATTTAAAGAAAATGAATATCTTGATTATTACCCTTCTTTTTTAAATAGAATAGTTTTATCGGTGGATTCTCATACACAGTAGATTTTTGGAGTTTTCTACAAAATATTACACATTACACTTTAAAACATTCGACCCTTTTGCTGCATTGTCGTTCCCCCGCTTTTATAGAATATCTCTATCATTCCATAATAAGCTGAAGTAATCGTTTTCTATAAAAGCGGTGGAGTGACGATGCAGCAAAAGGGTCAAATTTTTAACAGTGTACTGTGTAATAAGTTATTATGACTCTATTTTTTAACAATTCATTCAAAGATACTTATCTCATACAGTATAATAGTTAAGAAATGAATATTCCGCACGATATTTTTCTTTTAAATTTTGATGTTTTCGATAAAACAATATCTAAAAAATTAACACATGACAGCTTTATAAATTAATATGATACTATTTTCTAAAATATGCACTTAAGAACACTTGTATCACACAGTATTATAATTAAGAAATTAATATTCCGTCCGCTATTTTTAATTTGGTTTTTGGCGTTTATCGACAAAACATTATCCGAGAATGTGACACATAACTCGGTGATAAATTAATATAATTCTATTTTCTAAATGTTGTATTTAAGGACACTTAATTCACACAGTGCAGTGGTTATGAAATTAATATTCCGCTTATTATTTTTATTTGAATTTTCGTGCTGTCAATAAAATATTATGAGAGGAAGTAACACAAGATTGCTTTATAATTTAATATGATGCTATTTTCTAAATAGTACATCCAACGACACTTATCTCGCACTTAATAATGATAAATCCTTTCGCACCGGGAGCCTTTTTACGAAATTTTTAATGTTTTCCACCTGTTTTTATAAACAGCATTTTGTGCCTTAATAAATGGAGAAAATGCTCCGATTAAATAAGGTAAATTTTGCAGTAAAATTTTACTGGTGGGAATAAACAAGAATTTTTAAGCCTTTTTGCGACGCGTATACGCGTTGATCGTCCACAAAGGGTTTAAGCATTCCGCCCGTTATTTTTCATTTGATATTTGGCGTTTTCGAAAAAGGATTGCCTGTGGAAGACCTGGCAAGGGGCTGTGCTTATACAGGGTGAGTCATAAATATCGAAACAATAGGCGATCTCCTTAAATATTGCCTCTTGACCCATACTTCCAATTGCAAAAATTTATTTAAAAAATGTGACATTTCTGATAAGATAAGTTGTAACTCCATGGGGGGTCTATTTGAAAAAATACGAAAATTAAATTTTTATAAGGCCCCCGTAGAGCAAATTTCCCAATTAGACAATTATTCCTTATCCATCCCTAAATTGAACAAAAAATTTCAAATCCGTATCTGAAAACCTGACAAAGATATTAAAATCCAAAATTCGTGACTTACACCATATTACCATACCAGTAAACGAAGATTTTTTCGCACAATTTCAAAGCAAATGAGGGATCGTCCACAAATTGAACGTATTATATGTCGATTTAAGACTGTGCCTCTTATTTAAGCATAATAAACCAGCGTATTGATTTAAATCAAAACTTATTTTCAAAATATGTTGATCGTTAGCTTTGGAGGTCTGCATGGATCGAAATATCTAGGCCCGGTTCCAAACCGACCCATAGGGAAAAAAATTCTGGCCGGCATGGAAAAGCTTTAAAATCATAATCCGGACCAGCCTGGAAAAAAAGTTTAAATCATAGCCCGGCTAAGCTGTGAATTTCTAAATAGTTTTTTTACTTCAGTGTAGTCAAAAATTGTTTTGGGAGCAGGAGTTCTGACCAAAAATACTTAAAATAGCTTTTCGGTTTTTATATTTATACTTTTTATTATTAAAGAACGGCTGTGATATATTTATTTTACCAATGAATCTCTGTTTATATCTAAATGTTTCACTTATATTTTAAATCGCTAATCCATATCCTGTGCGTTGGAGACTTTGAAAAATGTTATACAGTAAAACATTTTAAGACAGTATCACATAGGAAAGAAAAAAATATTTAATAGAGAAATACTCTTCCTAGGAGGGTTAAATGGAATTTATTTTTCTCTGGTGTTATTGTATTCATTTTGCACAGATGACCACATTTTAGGTTTCGTCATAGAGTTTCGTCATAGGCAGATTTTTTTCTCTGGTTTTATTGTGTTTAATTTTTTAGCATTTAAATATACTATTCTTAAAAAAATAAAAAAATAAATAAAAATAAAAGCGATTTTAAAATCTATGTGTTTTTTGTAAAAATTTTGATTGAACCAAATTTTACATGTTTCATGCACATATTAGATCAGTCAGAGACAGTGATTTTAATATGGATTTTACGAGTTCGGGATTGAAAATTTCGTCCAATGCAGACCTTATTATAAGTTAAGAACTGTTAAAGAAAAAAAAAGTACAAATTTGAAACATGACATTTTTAATTATTTTACATTAGTTTTGTTTCGGACAAAATTGAAAAATTATTTACATTTGGAAATATGTTTTTTTTTAAGTTATATTATTTTTTCCAATAAATATTTTTAATAGTTCTAAAATTAATATTGAAAAACTAAAACCTCGAAACAAAACTAAAATCAGATTTTCATCTTTAATTAAAAGGAAATAAATTGAAATACGATTAATAATGTTTGGAGTTATAACGATTTTTAATTATCCCATTTAAACCATTACTAATCATATGAAATTTTTATAAATTTTATGATAAATTTTTGGATGTGATTTTCTTAGAAAATTATGTGGGTAAACATCCCAAAAATAGAAAAAAATCTAAATCTAACTTAAAAGATAGCTTTTTTGCACGTTTCCTAGAACTGTTAAAGTAACATTGTCTTTTGAATTGCGCACATATCAATTTTTCTCTAAACCCTTAAAACATGATGAATTATTCAAACGGCTATAACTTTGCGAGTTTTGAAGATATTAAGATGCAACTTTTCGTGTATTATTCAGGACTGGATAAGGAAAGATTTCCTAATTGGAATTTTTATCCTACGGGGGCCGTATAATAAGTTAATTTTTGTAATTTTTCAAAGAATCCCGCCCCCATGGAGTTGCAACATTTCTTATCAAAAAGTTTACCTTCTTTATGGTTTTTTGCAATTGGAAGTATGAGTGTAGGGGCGATATTAATGGAGACAGCCTATTGTTTCGATATTTATGACTCACCCTGTATAAAGTAATCATTTTAGCAGGGAGAAGTGTCTGGCAAATGATAATCGTAAGATATCGCTCGGGAAAGATGGAGGTTTCTATTTCTTTTTTCTTGCTTTCTTTTTATATCGATATCATTTTTATTCTATTCAGAATTTTCTCTTTTCATTTTTAACATGGTCTTTGTTTAAAGTAATGTATTATCTTTTTTTAGTCGGTTATGTATTTTTATGAAAATAGAAAGTTCTTTTTAAAATCACCAAATTATTCTAAAAATATTCATTTCTAAATTATGGGATACCCTAATGTTTGACATTTGTATTCTTCTTCATATGTGTATGTCTTTAAAGTCTCCATTCGAGAAACCATACGATACATATAAAATTATGTAATCATATATAATTTATATATTTGAAATTAAACTTATATTTACTAATCATTTATAGCTATTATATTAATTTATTATTTCTGATGTTTGGTCTGTATAACAAAAAACTAATAGAAGCTATCGATTGTAAAATATATTAAACACTTCATCGACTATAAATATATAACGTATGCTTTTGCCCTTTATAATACATTTAGTTCTGCTTCACTTGTTTACGCAGTTTCTACACTAATTATCCAAAATAATATAAGAATACATATACTAAGAATCAAAACTAAATTTTTAAACATAAGCATGATTAAAAAAAGTTTCAAAATAGACTTACTTTACTATATATATATATATATATATATATATGTATGTATGTATGTATGTATGTATGTATACATATATATATATATGTGTGTGTGTGTGTGTACATATATATATATATATATATATATATATATATACATAGACATACAATTTTATGTAGGTGGAAGTGGGGGACATTGATACATGGGGCACATTGATACACCCCCTGTACTGCACACAGGGTCATCAAAGGAAGTTTCACAACAGCTCCAAAAGGTGATACTAGTGCACTAAACTAACATACAGAAAGTTTTGGAATGATTCAGTTGTTTGTTGAAATGGGACGAGTGATTAATTGTTTTTTTTAGGTCAAAAGTAAATTTGAGTTGTACAATTGAAATGGTATTATACAACTATTACATTATTTTCAACCGAAAAAAAATACTCTCTCTGGCAAGTAAAACTACTCTTTATCAGCTTCTGATTCTTTTTTGTTAGATAAATTATGAAGTATTGGATTTGAGACTCATTTTATTCAAAATGGCTGTATGGGGCATATTGATACAGTCTTTTTCGGAGCATATTCATACAACCTAAATCTTTTTCTAGTTCATTTTTTCATTACCTTCTATTATTTTTGTTACAATGTACTCCTTAATCCAACCATTTTCCGCTAAAAATTTTTAATATTAGTTTTTATTGAAGTGAAATAACTTTAATTTCTTTATATTAGAACATTTTATAGTATTTTTGCAAAGAGAAGACGTGCGAACTTGCCGAACATATAGTGCTAAGAAAAGGACGGCAGCCTGAAAAATTTCAAATTTATATCAATTCTCCAGAGAAAAAAGTATTTTCTACATGAAAGTGTTACGTAAGAGAAACAAGCTGCAGAACAGCACAGGATGATTATATTAAAAACAGAATTTTTAATATAATTATCCTTTATTTTCTGTATATAAACCGATTTATAAAGAGAAAACTTGGTAATTTTTCACCTTTCCTAAGGAAGAAGATAATGCTGGGGTTAAAGTATCAGATATGACCAAGTTACTGCTGCCAACAATCAGATAAGGAACAGCCAGAACATCAGGTCATTAAACATTTCATTTTGATTGCTTTAATATTGCTTACAAATAAAGTGTGGGTGATTTGAATTTTTTAAAATAATATAAAATGGTTTGCCAACTATTTTTTTATGAAAAATATGCATTGGTGTTATTTTGTCTCCATTTTTAGCAGACGTATCAAAGTCTATCGATCTGCCCCGGGGATGGAGAACATTGATACAAATTACTTTTTTTATATTTTTACAATTACATGCAAAAATAATATATAAAACAATGGTTGTATATTTTTATAACACACTACAGAGGTTTTGCTGACATCACATAGAAAAATAACTTGACATTTCTGCTTTCTAGACACCAAAAATTTTTTTAGAAAAAAGCTGTTTCAATGTACCCCACTTCCCCCTATCCCTTTCCATACATTTACATTAATATTGAAAATTTAAATTTTATTCGATACCAGTTTGTACCACTATTTCAATAAAATCTCACTATATTCTCGCTTATAATTAAATGTATAAAAATATTATTTTGTATTTTTCTGTCATGTATTTGTTTAGAGTAACTGTGACATTATAATAAATGTTGTAGCTAAAATAAATGACACCATTTATTTAGGTGCTATTTACTAAACAACAGTATCACTTTATTTTTTATTTATTTTTTTATAGTGTCCAAGAATTTTATTCATCGTTCTTGTGATAAAAGAGCATGTTTCGTAATTGGCTCTGTAAAAACTACTGACATGTTTTAGAAGGTGCTTGGAGGGGTTTCTAACACTTCATAGAGTGAGCGCCATTTCTGACTTCGTCATAACTCATAACTTAAGGAAGAACATTTGCTCCTTAAAGTATCATTTAAAGTACATGTCCCTGTATTTATGAGGATTTTCAAAGTACACATTTTTTAAAGGATGCGTTTTTTTTTCTCTTTTGAACATCTTTTTTCACAAGAGAGATTTATATAATTCAATAAAGATTATTTTTAAGAAAAAAAGAAAGTTTTGTTTATAATATTACTTTGTTTTAATTAATTTCGTAAGTTTAATTGTAATTTTGCAATTGTATCTTTGATTTTAAAAGTAAAGGTAGTTGTTTTTGTGAAAAAGATTATTTAAAGCAAAATAGTATTATTATTTAACACATGATTTGCATTTTAAGTATTTATAAGTATATTTTAAAATCAATAGATATTTGTTACTACTTATTTATTTTTTGAAACATATTTCGAATGAGTTGATTGTACAGGTAATGTAAGTTTATAGCATTACTTTGCATTGAATAAATTTCATTATATTTTTGTAATTGAGCCTTTGATTTTAAAAGTAAAGCTATTTTCTTTTTTGAAAAAAAAAATGATTTTTTAAAGCTAATTATTTGTCACAATTTAAAATGAAATTTGTCGTTTAAGTATTTATGCTACGTATCTTATTAAATCAGCATCAAATTATTATTACCAATAAGCTACTCATTGCAAAATGTATTAAACACTTCTTCGAAGATAAAGATACCGTATATGCTTTTGATTTTCACTATATACTTAGTTCTGATTATCTTGTTTAAGCAGGTTTTACAGTAATTAGCCAAAAAGATATATGAACACACGTATTATGAATCAAAACTAAATTTTTACAAAACCATTATTAAAAAAGTTTAAAAATAGATTTAGTTTATTATATATATAGTTAAAAAGAAAAAAATACAGCACTAAAATCCCTTACCACTCATTTACACTAAAGATTTAAATTTTATTCGACATCAGGTTATAAGAAATTCTTTTTAATTAAATCTCAATATATTTATGTTTATAAATTAGTGTATAAAATCTACTATTTCATATTTTCCGTCACTTATTTCTTTAAAGTAACAGTGACATTATAATGAATGTTATAGCTAAAAGGTGTGACACCATTTATTTAGGTGCTATTTACTAAACAACAATGTAACCTTTTTTATAATGTACCTGAACTTTATACACTCTTTCTTATGATAAAAGAACATATTTCGTAATTGGCTCTCCAAAAACTGCTGACATGTTTCATATGGTACTTAGAGGGTTTTCTAACACTTCATAGAGAAAACGCCATTTCTGACTTCGTCATAACTCATAACTTGTGGAAGAGCTTTTGCTTCTTAAAATAGCATTTACAGCATACCCCTGTATTTATGGGGATATTCAGAGTTCGCATTTTTTAAAAGATGCGTTTTCCAGTTTTTGCATGTCTTTTTAAAAGAGACTTTTATATAATGAAATAAAGATTATTTTTGAAGCTATGGAAAAACAAAAAAGTTGTATTTATAATATTACATTACTTTAAGGTGATTTTTTAAATTTGATTATAATTTTGTGATTGAGTCTTTTATTTAAAAGTAAAGTTAGTTATTTATGTGAAAACGGTTATTTAAAGTTAAACCGTATTACAAATTAACACACAATCTATATTTTAAGTACTTAAAATCTAATCTAAAATAAACAGTATAAATTTGTTACTATTTATCAATTTTTGCAATCCCATTTCAAATGAGTCGATTGGTATATAGGGTTATTTTGCATTGATAAATTTTAATTATAATTTTGTAATTGAGTCTTTGATTTTGAAAGTAAAATCTTAACAAAAAAGGGCATAGAATTACCATAAAAAAATCCGATAAGTGTAATCAAATGTTTTTTTTTTTCTTGCCTATGGTAAAAGTGATTCTATGGAAAACCATATAAGCGTTAAGTGTATGGTAATTCTAATGAAAAACCATATAAACGTTCAGGGTATGGTAATTATATATTAAAAATAATTACCATAATAACAACTTCGGTGACGATATCTTGTAGGAGTACGGAGAACCAAGCTCACTAATGCATTTCGACATGGGAAGAACTGGGATTCGATCCACGGACCGTAGAGGTGCGGGGAGACTGTCTTAACCACTCGGTCATACGGGGATGATAAGCTATGTTTATAAAATATTATATGAATAATGCGTTTAAGTAAATCATCATTATTTTTCGTTCTAAGTTAATGGTTGATGAAAGAAGGGAGTTTTTGAAGGTTTTTTTTAATAAATTATTTTATAGACATGTATTTATAAGGTAATTTATTGTTTTAATGAATGGAATAAATAACTTAGCAAATATTATTTAGCTATAAAATCCTATTATTTAAAGGGAAAACTGTTTTCTATTTATTAAAATTAATAAAAAAATGGAAAACCGATAAGAAAAAATATTTAATTAGAATGAGAAATCATTTGACAACTTAGTATGTAATATATTTTTAGTGGTTACATTAATGTATTATATTAATTCATTACTTACGAGCATTTCTTTTTTATTTTAAAATGAAAAAATACATTACTATTTTTTTAGATAATTTTTACGGAAATTTTGAATATATTTTTTTTATTTTAATGCTAAAAAGATTAATAGATTCTTTTTTTATGTTTTATACATTGTAAAATGATTTTTAATCTTTTCAATAATTAATAACGTTTAAATAAAATAAAATAAAAACTTTGTTGTTGCATATAAAATGAATATAAATGAATATAAAAACCAAAGCTAAAAAAATATTACTATTGTCTGACTATTGTCTCTGCTAATTATAATAGAAAACATGATTTAAATGTCATTATAAGCATAAGAAAAAACAAAGAAATTTTTAATGCAGTTTTTTTAAAATGTGTTTGTAATTACAGAAGTTTGTAATTACAAACTTCTTTAATCGTTGTTAGAATTTTATAGGAGATATGTCATATCAAATATATATTTTTGTTTAACCATTTTATTTCTTCCATAGGATTTTTTATTTATAACGCATAGGATATTCCCACATATATGAAATACATAAGAACAAAATAATAACACTATTATTTCATATGTTATCATAATTTGAGATCGATAAAAATATTAGTATATATTTTTATATTTTTATAGACCGTAAAATAATTTTAAATCTTTTTAATAATTATTAACTTTTAAATAAAATAAAAATCCTTGTTGTTGCATATAAAATGAATATAAAATTATAAAATAACGTGAATTAATTTATGAACTGTTTTTTTTTTTGTACTATTAAGTTTATAATGTTAATTTTTAATTAATATATTATAATATATTATAATATATATTATATTAATATATATATATTGTTGTTAATATTTTCAAAAGCTATTTTAAAAATTCTTTTGGTGATTCATATATTTGTAGGTCCTTTTTAAAATAAATTCAAAATGGTTTTCTTTAAATAAATATAGTCTATTTTTGACAATTTGTTTATTTGGAGGGGGTCCGGGACACATTAAAAATATCTTTTATTGAATTAAAATTTTGCAATTTTTTGTAATGATTAAACATACCATTTTTAAACAAAATCACATAAAACTTCAATATTTTTTTTTAATTTAAACTTTATTTAAAAAAAGTGGAGGGTAATTAAAAAATTATTGTAATTCAATGTAATAATTGTAGAATTTCAGTTTTTTAGCAATTAAATAAACAGAAACGCCTTCATTTTAATTTTGACTCAGCCTTTTTAAAAATATTAATTAAAAAAATGAAAAATATATTTAAAGTAAAAGTTTGAAAAAAAATAATATTTTCAAAAGTAAATATTTTTTCAAATTTGCTAAATCAAAATTAAAGCAATTAAAAAAGGCATGTTCTAATTTTAAAGCATTTATGTTTAACGTTGCTTGAATTATAACAATTTAAATGTGAGAAATTGAGAAAACCTATCATGTAGAAAAACGCATACTAAAAGTCTTATCCATGACAATCAATGCTTGAAAGCTAGATGTTGAAGAAACAAACCCATAATATTTCTTCTTCTAATTATGATAAAAAAAATGATTTAAATGTCATTATAAGCATAAAAAATCAGAGAAATTTTTAATGTACTATTTTTTTTTCATGTTTGTCCCGGATTCCTTTAGTCGCTGTTAGAATTTTATAGGAAATATGTCAGATATATATTTTTATTGAATCATTTTATTTCTCTCGAGATTTTTTTATTATTTTTAAATCATTTACACACTTATATATATATAAATTATATAAGAATAAAATAATAATATGTTATTTTATGTTATATTAATTAGAGATCAAGGGATTTATATCAGAGTGGTTATAAGTTAATAGAAGTTGTTGCTAAATAGATTTTGGTTTAAACCATGTAATTAGTGGTGCTGCTATATTATTCTACTTTTTAGAAGTGTATAAGACATGCATAAAGATAGGAGAAAGTTTTGAGATTACCACAACTGAGTAGTTTTATATTATAGTTACACAAAATCTAATATATTATAATCTTTCAAAAGGTATTAAGATTTTACCATACACCACGCTTTGAAATACCATATAATTTATGGCACAAACAATTATGTATGATTTTACTATACATTATGCTATGGAACACCATTGAATGTATGGTAAATTTCATTTCCCTATAGTTTTACCATAAACCTTGTTATGGAATACCATATCATGTATGGTGTATATCATTATCCTATAACTTTATCATACACATTTCTCTGGATGCCAAATAATGTACGATACATACCTTTATCCTATAACTTTACCACACACATTGCTCTGCAATACCATAGAGCGATGAATGTTTACCATATGAAAACAATATGTTTACATATAATGACATAATTGTTTTATGAATTTCCATATAAAACCATGCGTTTCCATAAAAAAACCTATGCCATTTTTTTGCTAAGGGAAACTGGTTTCTTTTTGAAAAAAAAAAAGGTTTTTTAAAGCTAATTCTTGTTATAAATTAAAATACAATTTATGTTTTAAGTACACATAATAATATGTATGTTTAAAATCAGTATTAATTTATTACTAATTATTTATCTTAAACATGTTTTTAAAATGCGTTTATTGTGAAAGTAAGAATTTAAGAAAGTGTGTTTGTTAATTTAAGCTATAATTTTTCTATTAAGTCATTAAATTTCAAAATAAATGTTTTTTTAATTATTTAAAGCTAAAACTTATTAAAATTGATATGCAGTTCATGTTTCAAATATTCGCGAAATATAGCTTATAAAATAAATATTAATATTTTGCTATCTATTAATTTTGTCAACCATATTTCAAATGTGTCATTTACAGTTACCGTAATTTTCAATGACACATAACTATATTTACATAAATGTGCATTCAAGTAAATAAAAACTTAAACTCTTTTAAACTACACCAGTTATTAATGGAAAGATAACTTATCGAAACATGTAATATTTTATATATACATATAAATGTATGTGCTACTTGCTAAGGAATACTTTTGTCATGTCTTTCTTATTATGATGCTATTTTATACATCGTATTTCTGACAAAGAAAATACTTGGTAATTGGAACTTTTGACACAAGTGACATATTTTTAGAAAGTGCTTGAGAACTTTTCCGACAGCCAATTTTGGGAAAATATTGTCATGAATCACACCTATGGGAGAACATTCACTGCTTAAAGTTATGTTTATATATATTGTAGCTATTTTTATGAGGATTGCCATAAAAATAGGCCTTGTTCATATCTCTAAAAAATCGCGGTTTTCTTTTCAAATGAGCATTCCAGAAGAATAATTTACAGTATGTATTAAAACAAATATACATATAAATACATAAATATTGCATAACGCAGCATTTATATGATTCATTTTTATTATATTTCACACTTGGGTTCAGCACACTTATGGAAATTTGTACTCCATTACTTCATCTATATATAACTAGGGTAACATCCCCAGTAATTGGCACTTTAAGAATTTGTCTTTAAACTTACTTCAATTTTCATTACAAAGAAATCAGATATTTACTTGGAAATATTTTTAAATCAAAGAATGCATATCTGTGCATCTATTTTGTCCACTAAAAGCAAAAATATTTGAAAAAGTATTTTTATAAAAATATATTTATAAAAAGTTGCTGAAATCACCAGTAACTGGCACCTAGAGCACCAATGTATGACACCTTGTCATCCAGTAATTGGCACAAGTTTATATTTTAAAAAAAACTTTGCATTTTGCATTGGGTTTAATCGCTTTAAATGAATTTACTGTAGATGAAGATGCCATATTTTAGTTTTTTGAGAGTAAGAAATCAGCATATTAGTCTGAAATGTGAACACTTTAAAACAATACAATATACTCACATTAATACCCAGTAATTGTCATGCCGTTTCCAGTAATTGTCATATGAAGCTTTAATGGATTCCAATTACTAATAATATTTCATATTTTCAAATAAAAACAAATGATAAACAAAATTAGTCTACAACTTTAAAAGTATTTCCAAAATAAGTGGTTTAATCTCAAATTCCTTGTGAATTCCTTGTAATTGCAATAGGTGCCAATTACTTGGAACTAGCAAAATTGAAGCACCATTAATTGGCATCTATCATTAATTCAGAAATCCAAATATTTGTGTCGAAAATACTTTTACACAATTAAAGTAACCCTTTTTAACTAAACAAAAGTGTTGTCAATTAAAATTTAAAATATATTATAAATCAGATAATAATCAACTGAAAAGTATGCCTTCCTTAAACTAAAGAAGAAGCATTTGCAACAAAAATGGCTAATTTCATACAAGCCATAATTGTTTCTCTTTCCTAGGCACTATTGTCATCTACTAGCATAAATCAAAGTTATAATCTTTAACGTAAATGAGCATATAACTGGTATAAGGTCTTGCATTTTTAAAAGACTGGATATAAATCTTATTTTAGGACATGTTTGTAGGATGTGTCAATCACTGGTGCATGCCAATTACTGGGGGTGTTACCCTATGTTTCAAGTGTTGGGATACTAAAATATAACGGATTGATTACTATGCAAAATTTAATGAGGAATCTAACTGTGTTATTTATTTTTATAAAAACTATCGATTTATTAACTATTATTGTATTTAAATGACAGTATACATACATATATACAGATTATTGTCAAATATGGCCAGTAATTTCAAATGACAGTATTAGGGACTATACATAAATATAATAATAAAAGAAAAAACATAGAACATGTTGCTACAAACCCCGTATATAAAAAAAATTGAAATTATTCTACGTTACCTAAATCTAAATTGGCTATAATAACATATAGAAAACTGAAGTATATTATCAAACTTTTAAAAGAATATCTCACCATAGTTCTAACTGTGATAATAAAAAAAAAGTTGTAGAAGTTTATAGGCATAACCAATGGTAAATTCAGGGAGCGGTCCGGAGGCACATCCCACCCCGGAGCAGTGAGATATTACCACGGAAGATTCGAGATTTTGTGATTTCAATGGCGAAAAAGTGCAATTTAACGCCCTCCTCCATAAATTGGATATCCTACTCAAATACACAGAAATGCCCCCCCCCCCTCCAGAGAAAAGCGTCTGAATTCATCACTGGGTAGAACCATTATAGTATACGTTATAGTACAACAGTACTCAAGCATTCACTCGTTCCTTCGCATTTTAGACTGTTTTTATCTTTTCCTACTTCATCAGCTATTGCTTTTTTTTTACCAGAACACTTCTTGATGTTAAATAATAATAAGTGCAAAAAGTTTTCATATTTTTGTATTTTAATTGAAATATTTTTATCTTTTTCACCAATATTATCGTCAACCACAGTCAATTTAGAATGAAACACCGTGTATTTTGACTATATAAGTTGTTTGGTATTCTTTTTTTACATGACAATCTATCAATCCTCTTGACGCCAACTATTGCACACTGAATCTGTGTCTCATTAAGCAACAACCTGTACACAGAAATGGCCATGATTTGGTCGGTGCGGAATCATACTAATGTTTTGTACATTTGTAATTTTATTGAATAATACCTATTTTTTTGCGTTAAAAGCAGATGTAGAATTTTAAAATGATTCAAGCTGTATATTTTAAATATTTAAAGATTTCCTTTTTCAATTATCTGTTTTAATATTGTAATTTAGAAAACTATCGATGGAATAAAAGGATTAGGTGATGTCTTGAAAGATAAATTTACATTCAATATGTAATGAATATTATTTTAATATTTTCATGGAATAACAATCACCACAAAAAATATGATATCGTAACGTAAAATATATAAACGTCAAATAGACGTATAGCTCTTTTATCACATTCAAATGTGGAAAATTTTTCTGCCTTAAGATTGGTTTTAAAACTTAAATAATTTTGAAATTAATATTTTGAAAATAAATTTATATGTAATACGTATTCTGTACATTTTTTTCTCTTTATGGAATATTAAGTAATAGAAAAGTCATGGTAAGCCATTATGATAAACTAAACATAAAAATTACATATTGCTCACCCACAAGAAAAGTGACATTTCTCGCAAAAATTCATTTTGCGTTTTATGCTACTAATAGGTCATTCATAGTCATGTCTAGCTACACAAACAGTTTCATAAATGTGGTTATATGGAAAATCTCTTTATTAACTACATGACCATTTGTGACCATATAGCTGGTGGGATTGTGTGAGGAAGTAAATGTTCCCTAATTTCCAAATCCCATGTTATGTTTTCCTTCATATAACCGTACACTAAACTACAGGTTTCCCTTCAATTGAAATGTTATTCAAAGTATAATAATTCTGCTGATATAATCCAATTTTTAATAAATTAGTTTATGATTATTAATATCTTATCTTATATACCTATATGTAACAAACATATTTATATAAAGTTTGAGAAAACATATATTTTTTAGCATTTAAAAACATATATTGAGAAAACCACATTACAATTTGGTCTTTTTGCTCTGTGTTCAGTGGGTTAAATTAAAAAAAATCTTTTTTTTTTATTATTATTTAAATTAAAATTTTTAACATTATATTAGAGACTTTCTTTCCTTTTATATTAATAAAACTGATCTTAAAATTTTAAATAGCAGATTTATGCTGTTTGCATAGCAATTAAATATCTATATACGTAAGCGTATGTTATTTTACAAATTTGTGTTAAATTTAATGGATATATAGGGGAGAGTGGGGATACTTGAGCATAGGGGATACTTGAGCCACCCCTATTATCTCTACAGTTGGTTAATTTTACTTTCTAAAACTGCCAATATGGTAACATATTCATAGTTCTGAACATGTAAAAAAGAAATCACACATCTTGGTATCATTTTGAAAGTATAGTGATTAATAGTTGTCTTTTCCCTATCTGAAGTAAATATTTGGGTGCATGGTTTTTTTGTTTTTTTGTAATCAAAGTTTTGTTTAAAGTTGGAACTATATGCATAAATTTAATAAGCATAATTTCAATTGTATTTTGAATCTAAAATAGTTCTAATAGCTGCATGCTTTATTTAGTAAAACTCTGGGAAACAAAAATAGTGGTAGTGGGGATACTTGAGCCAGTGAGAGTGGGGATGCTTGAGCCATGTCTCAACCATCCCCACTAGAAATTAAACATGGGTGAAACAAACAAAAAATAAAATTCCATCCTTATATTCACTAATAGATTTTTTTCTGGATAAAAGGGAGAATAATTTTTCATTTTATTTATTTTTTCTTAAAAAAATAACGACCTAAAAATGTTTAAAAATGTATATTTTTTAAATGAAAATATCCATTTTATTTTTCATTTTGACTAACAAAATAGCCTGTCTAGATAAATGTAAACATAGTTTTCAATTTAACTTTTATTAAATTAAAGTAATTTTTTAAAACTGTTTTACAGGCTATAATCTTTAATACTTTAATTAGTTAGGTCCAACATATTAAAATATTTATTTTTTAATATAACAAATTAAGATTAATATTTTATATTGAAATCGTAACCTCTGTTGCTGTAACTTTTTTTTTTTTTAACTAAGAAAATTGAAGAAAAATTGGTAAAAAAAGCGCACAAAAAACAAGAAAAGCAACAAAAATCCCAGTTCAAACTTACCAGCATGGAGCCAAAGAGGAAGACAAAATCTTTTCCTGTGAAACCAAAAAGGTGTTTGAAATAGTAGAATGATACATCTGGCTTAAATTCCGACAGCTACTAAATTAAAAGCATGAGTTCGACAATATCATTAGAGAAAAATTCTGTCAATGATGGTGATGATATGAAAAGAAAACCTTCTATTGATGGTTGGTTACTAATAAAATATGCCGGAAAGAAAACTGTAAAAATATTTGTTGGATAAGTGCTTAATATTTTGAAAATGAAATTTGCCCGATGAATTGCAGATTCCAAATTTAAATGGCTCTAAACTGAGGATGTTTTTACCGTCGTTATAACTCAAGTTGAAATTATCCTTCGATAACCAGTTCTAACGACAAAAAATGATCCTATTACTAGCTTTGTTTTCTCAATTGGTTTTGTAGGACTTTATGTTTCGTAATTTATCATTCTGTAAAATGTTTGTGCAAAAATAAAGCGAAAAAAATTACTTTTGTAGGTATTTTTCCGTAGTGGCTCAAGTATCCCTTCACCGTGGCTCAAGTATCCCTCCCATGGGGATACTTGAGCCACGATGTAAAACAAAAAATAAACATTTATTATACATAGAAAAATAGTTCAAAATTATTTGAAAGTGGTTTTCAGTTGAAGAAAAAATATCAAATTTTCATTTTCAATATTTTATTTTATTCTAAGAAATTATAAAAAATTTTAAAAAAATAAAATTCAAAAAATGGCTCAAGTATCCCCATCTTCCCCTACACATTTACTTCATTTTTGTGAAAAATGCAGGAACATTAAGAATAGGCAATTTAGCCAAAACACAAAATATGACAGTATTTATTTTTACGAGCTCATTTAAAACAAACTTCCGATATAAGATTGCATACTGCTATTGTTTTTTACACCATCTCTCTAATTATAGAACATGTATCATAATTACGTCTTTTGACACTAGGGACGTTTTAGTACAAATTTGTTTGAGAAGCTATCTAAAACGTCTTTCTCGGACCTGCAATTGCAGGGATATTTTGTCATACATCATGTTATATGATAGAAACGTCTTCCATTATTGAAAGCTATAAAGCGCTTTTAGCCATGTTTATGTCGATGTTTACTTTTTTAAAAGACTTTTTTTTCCTCTTCTGAGGATTTTTTAACACAAAATTTCTTGGAATGGAATAAAAGATATATGTAGATAAAATGTATAAAAAGGGCTTTATACCATAGACAATACTTTTATTATAATCTCTCTCTCTTTTTTTTTATTGTTTTCAATGAAATTGCCATCAAATTAATATATCTATCAAATAAACGCAGATTTAAAAGTGAATTGAACTTATAAAACGTCATGAAGTATTATTTCCTTACTATACTCTACATTTTCTGTTTTAAAATGCATTTAACAAAGCTATTAAGATAAGACTGCTAAAATGTAGTTTTTCTGAATGTTTTATGTTGCAAAATGCTACACAAATTAAAAGTACTTAAATGTAGATTATACGTGATATAATGTTTGTTTATTAAAAATAGAGAGTTTGATTCTTATCAGTATAATATTTTTAAAGTTAAAAAAATAGTAATTTAAATTACTTCTGTTGGAAAGAAATAGACTTACTCTATTAAATGAGTAAAAAAAAAATCATTAAATTAATTCCTTTTTATCATTTATACATAGAGAACAATAATAATAATATTAAGATTAATGCTAATAAATAAATAGCAGTGATCGTTTCTCTGGGTAAAGGTTGGAATTTTAATTAACTTTCTAAAAAGAAAATAGAAACGATTTTTTTTGCGTTGTGATCTTTTTGAAGAACCTTCCCGTATGAGAATATAGCATTTAATCCATTATTATTAGAAGATAAAATGAAATAAGCAATAAATTCAAAATAGTAAGTCCTAAATTTAAAACAAGAAATCAACACATTTTCTTTCTAAATAAAATAATTCTTCTACATTAGTAAACAATTAAAGATAAGATTTATTTACAAATATTTACAAAACTTTACATTAACTGAACAAAATGCATTATGGTGAAAAGATCACCCACAAAAATTACAATTTAAATTTCTCTAGAATCATATTGTTGTTAAGAAGAAAATAATAATAATAATAATAATAACACTGGTCAACAGCCAAAAAATGGTCTAACTTTTTCCAGCTGATATATGTTCATTTTCATACCCTGAATCCAAAACCCAAAACGGTTTCGCTCTATCAGGTCAATTTTTTGTGCAAATGTCCATTTTAGGCTAAGTGATTTCCGGCATAAATGCCTATACTTCATTGCAGTACTTGTGTGTGTTGCATTCCGAGAAGTCGTATTTCGTTGCCCTGGATTACTAATGATAGATTTTCTTTCATTACAGGATCTATCTGAAGTCAATGGCGTTTTCAAACAGATCATGTAGGAATAAGCCGGATGTATTTTGCTATATCTGTGGCGAATACACCCTTGTACCAAACAGGAATCCAATCACCAGTTTTATAAAGCGCACCTACCTTGCTTACTTCCAAATGGCACTAGGTGACCAAGATAAAGGTTGGGCACCACATATAGTATGCAAGAAATGCACCGAGTATCTTCGTGCGTGGACCAAAGACCAGAAGACGGCTCTGAAATTTGGAATTCCTATGGTCTGGAGAGAGCCTACCAACCATGTCACAGATTGTTACTTCTGCGCTGTAGATCTGACTGGTATAAACAGAAACAACCGGAGTAGCCTGGTATATCCAGATCTGCAGTCAGCACGTCGTCCTGTAGCCCATTCTGAAGCCATTCCTGTTCCCGTGTTTAAAGAACTTCCGGACATTGACGAAGAATCATCCTCCCCCATCAGGGTTGCTGCTGATGACGACGACTATGTGGTTCCAGAATGTAGTACTCCAGTTCCGTTCACACAAATGGAGCTAAATGATCTCGTTCGCGATCTTAACCTCTCCAAGTCATCTGCTGAACTATTGGCATCCAGATTAAAGGAAAAAAACTGTGTCACTGAGAGTGTTCACATCACCTTCTACCGCAACAGACATCAAGACTTCCTACAATATTTCCGTGAAGAGCTTGACCTGGTGTACTGTAATGATATCGCACAGCTGCTGTACACGCTGAGAGTGGCAAAATACGACCCCGAACATTGGCGGCTGTTTATCGACAGCAGTAAGCGCTCACTAAAATGTGTTTTGCTACACAATGGCAACCAGTTTGCCTCTGTACCACAAGCTCACTCAATTACATTGAAGGACAAGTATGAATCAGTGAAGTATGCTCTGGAGAAAATTCATTATGATGACCATCAGTGGTACATTTGTGTGGATTTGAAAGTGATGAACATCTTGTTGGGACAACAATCAGGGTTTACAAAGTACCCCTGTTTTCATCTGCATGTGGGACAGGAGGGACAGGGCTCATCATTACACAATCAAGGACTGGCCTCTTAGGGAGGACCTGGTGCCCTGCAGAGCGAACATCATCAACATTCCTCTTGTGAACTGAGAGAAGATCATATTTCCTCCATTGCACATTAAGCTAGGGTTGATGAAGCAATTCACCAAAGCTCTCGACAAAAATGATGACTGCTTCATGTACTTGTGCCAGATTTTTTCCAGAATGAGCATTGAGAAGCTGAAATCTGGCATCTTTGATGGTCCACAGATCCGTCAGCTAATGAGAGATACGCAATTCGAAACCCATATGAGTGAAATGGAAGCATGGAAGGCTTTTGTTCTAGTTATGAAAAACTTTCTCGGCAACACGAAGGCCACTTACGTTGAACTGGTGAACAATATGATAACAGCATTCAGAAACCTCGGATGTAACACGAGCATCAAAATGCATTACCTATTTTCGCATTTGGATCGCTTTCCTAACAACCTGGGCTCCATGAGTGATGAACAGGGAAAGCATTTTCATCAGGAGATCAAGGAGATGGAGAACAGATACCAAGGTCGCTGGGATGCAGTAATGATGGCGGATTACTGTTGGAATCTCCATAAAGATATTTCTGCTGCCGTCCATGCTCGGACCTCAACGAAGAGGAAATTCCTACCATAAGTGTTGCACAATGACGAAACAGTGAACTAACCGAATGTTTTCCTGTCTATTAGTTGTTAATTAACTATGAAATTAACTAAACATGTTTTCTGTTAACATACGTACATTTTTTTTCGGTTCAGTTAATTACACTTCTGTAGTATATATTTCTTTTTTTCAATTCAACTTCACAGCAAAACCTTACCTGATGTAAAGAAACGGATGCCATATTCGGGTTACTGGAGGTTGAAATATCTTAAATTCATTAAAACATGTCAAACCATTTTAAAAAAAGTTTTTTTTGTTGTCCTGTGTAATAATTTGCAAAATTCCCATATTGCAGCTGACTTTAAATTCAAAACATTTTTGGGGGGATTATTATAGTAAAATATTTACTTGCCAAACTGTTGACTTTCATCGCTGTCATCTTCGGACGTCGGAGCATTTTTTTGGGCACTCAGCTAGAGGGATACTCCATAAGATCCTTTTGAGCACCAAGCACATCGAGAATTTTTTTCCAACTGTCATCCGGCATCAATATCAGAGAGCAGAGAGGCAGGTAGGAGGAAATCCTCCCTTTGTCAGCTGAGGGTGTACACACGTTGAAAGATTTTTAGCCAACTGACCCCTCAAAGAAAAAAATCTTTTCTTCCCCGATCTGTGGGAGTGACCAAGTTTAAAAAAAAAACTATAATTGGAGAACAGAATAAGCTGGGTTTTTTATTATTGGGTGATGGGCGTCCTCACCTTCTTTATAGAGACACCTGACGTAAGAGAAACTTTCTCATGTCCAAAAAGCTGTAGTAAATTTATTTTATGGCCCATTATAAATATTCTTGACGTTAAAAGTCAATGTACAATGGTGGTGTCTTGGGTTCTCAGGTCTTAAAATTTTATTACTAAGTGTGTCTTTATACCACCCAGATGGGTAAAAATTGTTCCGTTGATTTTATTACCCTTTTGATTTATGCGTGATGGATATTTCCATCATTTCGCTTAGTTTGTGTTCCATGAAGTGAGTAACAACATAAAGATTAAAAAACAATTCGTACATCTGAAAATTAGACATTTTAATGTGCTTTTAGGCATTTAATTTATTTAAATCTTTGTCTTTGTAAACGTTCGTCGACGCCAATTATTATTATTATTATTATTATTATTATTATTATTATTATTATTATTATTATTATTATTATTATTATTATTATTATTATTATTATTATTATTATTTGAACATTGTCAGACTCATATTCACAAAGAGTTCACAACATTTCTTCATCGACGACAAGTAATTTCAGGGTCAAACTTTATCAGGGACAGACTGTATATTTTTAGTTCCTGTTTCAAAGGAGAACAGAATGGCATATTTTCTATTCCTGTATTTATTTACACTATATCTCTTTTAAAATAACATTTTTTAAAATCGGGTCTTTAGAAACTAGTTGCGCATTTTTAGAAATCATTTGAGGAGTTTAAAAACTACCAACTACCTGGAAATATTTTCATACGTCACCATATATTATAATCTTTCTCTCAAAAGAAATATTTACAGATCTTTAATTCCCATTTTTTTATCTGTTTCTTTATAACCCTCGAAATCTCTCTATTTTTTTTATCCTATTGTATATTTTTAAACCGAAAATATCATGATGTAATGTAATAATAATAATTATTATTTTTTTTATTATTTTTGTTATTATTATAATATTTTCAAATTTTAAAAAAAGTACGATACTTATAGTTATAAAATAAAATAATCTTTGTTATCATATAACATTAAAGAAAATCCAGATATTTTACTTAAACATTAAATAATATTTTTTTCCTGCGTATCATATGACAATTTCCTTGCAACGAAGAGTTACACCTAATACAGCTAATTTATTGGCCGTTCCCTCTATATTATAACAAAATGACATTAAAATGTCACGTTTATGTGCCTCTCTGCATAAAACACAGCAAGTGGTCTGAATTATTTAGTTTTGATTTATTGCCAATGGACATGCAAACAACATTATCCAATGGATCGCTTTTCTAAGCAATTAAGAAGAGTCGATTCAGCATGATTTCTGCCAAATTTGGTATGCTAATGAGACCTTAGACAACAAAGTATTAAAAAAGCAATTATTGGAGTAAAACACAACCTTGTTTGTTTAAAAATGTAAGTAAAAACACAACTCTTTTTTTATAAGTGTACATAAAAATTAAAAAAAGGCAAATTAAAATTTAAACCGTTAAATTAAAAATAACTCCCGTTTTTATTCAAAAACCACGCATAACAAACAACTAATGGTCAAAACTAACGGATAGCTTTTTTAAATAACTGACTGATACTATAATAATGCTTTATTTTATAATTTAATTAATTTTATCAGCATTTTGTACACATAATTTAATCCTAGGTGTTGTATTTAAAGCTTTACTTATGCACATTTTTTGAAAATTGTTTTATTTTATGTATTCTTCTGGGCTATTAAATGACTCCAGAATCTAAACTGTGAAACCAAAATATTCGTCAAAATTTTTATGGGTTTAAACACAGTAATAAACCGCATTTATTAATGGAATTTTGTTCAACGAAAGCATCGATTTAAAAACAGTTCAACGACTGTTTAAGAAGCTTCGAGGAGATTTTAACCAAGTATGGTAAAGGGCGTCGTTCTGTCGTTAACGATCATTAATTAAAGGAAATAGTTAAAGTTCACCGGACAGCTAAACAACTCGAGAGTTGACAATTAAATGTTAAATTTCCGGTATCTTTGTCCACTGAGAACAAAATGACAAGGTAAAGAAACCCGGTAAGTGGCTGCGGCTTTAATGCCAAAACAGATCTGACTGTTTCTTGTCGGCTCGTTTGTTGTGGAGACGTGGTGTTTTGATCTTTAATGAGTTTTCCAGGAAAGGGCCGGTTTTCCGGCAAAAGACTAATCTTTCTCTCAAGTAGAGTGGATCTGCTTATCTCCTGATTCTTTTGTTCCCTTTCAATCGTCCTATTATAAGGAAACCGAAAATGAGTCCTATACAAAAGGATCTTCCAAGAATTCAGTTGACGGGAAGAGTATTGAAATCTGAATGGAGCCTTAATTTACACATATCGTACACTGACAGTCCCCACCGCGTTAAGGTGTAGGCATTGAACCGACATATTGTCGACAACTGTTGCCTTATTTGTAGTTGCGACACGGTGCTTTTGATCTATGATGACTTTTTTCATGTCAAGGAAAGAAAACTTTAATCTAACAGTAAGACATGGAACTTTCCCTCTAGTAGAATGGGTTCTTTATCCACTGAACCGTTGTAACCTCGCTCCGTTCTATTGTCAATAAATCGCAGAACAATTAAGAATAAAGGATTTCTTAGACATTACTTGAAGTTGGGCAAAACATATGTGTCTAAGCCTTACACTTTTGGTCTACACATCACTAGTCCACCCATAGCACTGGTTTCAGCTCTCATCAGCTCTCATCTTTCGACTACCTTTGCATACCTGTCAATGTTTTCACACTTCTGGTTCAAAGGATATGAAGTGAAGATAAATTGTAATTTTTTATAAGCAAAGAGGCTGTCATACGTTTGCTTTACTTGTTAATACATGTCTTTTATTGGTCTTTATACCAGTTGTATCTTAAATTGAAGTTACTTTATAGGTCTCCATATTACATTTCCACACATCTTTCCCACAGTTCTAAACTTTTTACACTTTTGCATGAAAGTTCAGTCTCTCCCACTTAACAGTAATTATTTTTGAATAAAAGTATTTTTGGGAAGATACCGAATACTTTACGCGGTTTTCTTTTCTCATGTTACACTAAAATACCGTTTTAGAAGTCAATATAATGCAACATTGATTTTAAAGTTCAGATTTAACTTAATAAAAAAATTCATTAGTTTGGGTATTAAAAAAAAAGGACAAAAAATTAGAAGTTATACATTTAGGAACGTTGTTATCACATGGATGTAAATGGTCAACGACAGTGTTTCAAAAAAATTTCCACATGTTGGTTGTCTAGCATTTCTTGAACTCTCATCTCAGATATAAGTTTGTAGTAAAATTTATCTTGTAAACTTTTAAAAAAAATAGTGGAAATTTCAAAATTTCATATTATTCATTATTATGGACATTTTTAATCCTTCTATTTACATTATGTTTTTGTTTATTTGTGTATTATGTTTTGTGTTTAATTGCATTATATTACTCCAGTATTTTGCTATTATTATTGTATTGATCAATACACATATTTAATGTTTCTTATTACAAACATTTTGGAATTTATTGCCAATTGGTAAGTGACCTGTAGACTTATACCTGATATTTTGTTTTATTTGTATGTGCACATTTTTTATACAGGTCCTTGTCTAAATAAGACAAATTGAAAAGTGATCACAAATTTTATTAATGAAGCTGCAGCTGTTTCTAAGTAGAAACAATATACGATGTCATTTCTATGACAAAATTTATGGTACCAATATATTTATATCATGATATATATACTTTTATTTGGGATGGTTGCCTACGTAGAGAGAAGTTCAATTGCTGTTTATTTTATTTAGTAAATATTTGGTTTGTTTTCATGAACATTTTACACATTGTTACTTGTAAGAGCATATGAAAATTGATTTCTCTCCCTCCATATACATGTATAGATTTTTTTTTCGCCTGTGAAAGGGGTGATATATGTGATGTAGAATCACATATAGTTTTCTTAAATTTTACATTTTTCTAAATTACAGTTAAAGCTAATCTTTAATTAAATATCTATTTTATCTTAACGTTTTATTTCGATTCCACAATAACTTTCCGTTCAAAAGAAAAGAAAGAAAAACATCTAGCATCTGCCTTATTACTGAAAAACGGCTATCAGATAAAGAGAATTCATTAAGATGCGTATTTCACCCTTGCTGGAAACAAATAAAAAAAGAATAAAGTTCGAATGTGTTTGCGGTCAGTGAAATTTCATTTTCCTCTCTGCGTAACTTTAAGTATAACTTATTCGTTGCATATGAGTCTTTTTATGTACATAATGGTTGTTATGTCTTTTGAGAACATTCTCCCAAAACAGACATATAACGTACGATGTTGGCGCGAATTCTTTTTGGCGTATTTTTTTAGGACTGCCCATTTCTGGTTGCCCTGCATTAAATTCAAAATCATCTTAATTGTTTAAAGCGTAACAGAAAATTTCATGGTTATGATATCATTCACTTTTCATATGCTCCTTTTCGCCAATTCCAAGATGCCAATGTGTGAATTCTGAATGAGAAATTCAATTGCCTCCCTCTCGCTTCATGCACTCAGTCATGTAACAAAGGTCTCTTGAAAAATGGTTACAGGCACCATCCCTAATTATTTCAGTAAGAAATGATTTAATTTTTATAACTCTACTTTAAATAAACAATGTTTTCATAAGGCATTTATTTTATTGATCACAGCCTACAACTCTAGCGAATGCATTATTTTTTTGAAAAGAACCTGGTCGCAATACTTTAAAATACAGATCTACACTACAGAAGCTATGGTGCCTACACCAGGCATTCGCAACTTTTTCAAACATCGAGGGATGGTGCCTGCTGTTATTTGCCTGCTTTTATTAGCCAGCTTTTATTTGTCTGCCAATTTATTTTCTGGACTAGTTCATTAGAAATTATCTGAACTATATCGGGACTATTATTTGGACTACTTATAAGTGTGAAATTGGATTATTAATGCCTGTCTTCAAATAGTTTCGAATGACTGTCTCCTCGTCAGATAAGTCCCACTTATGTTTGTGAACCATGGATTATTAAATAAGTGCCCCCCTTGTTCACAGAATGTTGTTTGAAATGCGTATGTTCCTGTGAATGATGTCTGCTGGATTTTTCTTGATGGACCTCAAGGAGTTGGATTATAGTGCCGATTTATCTTTTATTTGAGCGATTGATTCTTCTGATCGGGACCTTTCGAGATGCTCGGTGTTAACGCGCCCGCTCGTTAAATTTTCTCCTGCCGATGTAGGCCTAAGAATCTACGACTGGCGATTTGTGACTCTTATTTCACCTCCGTTAAACGTTTACTGACATAATGTTTTTATTTCATCTTAGCGGTGTACTTCAGTGACGATTCTATATGCTCTCGACTAAAGTGACACAGAATTTCGTGTTTGACGTTTAAATTCTTCGTCATTCGTCGATAATATGATCTTCACATTGGATTTATTCTTTAAATTTTTGGATGCTGACACTGATGTTTTTCACAAAAATAATTACATGCGCTATACTATTAAAAAAACCCCTTAAAACTACAGCATTGATCAATTTTGTGTCTGTAATTTTGTGCGCTATTGAACGTTTATTTTTACGATAATACTGTTACAAGTTTATTTGTAGTAGTTGAAAGTTAAAAAAAAAAAAATGAGTGAAGAAGACATTCATTGATAAATATTTACAGCATAAATTTCGCAGATGAGAAAGTGTATGCTTTTATATTTAATAGGTTAAATCTCAATTTCTATTTTAATTATATGATATTTTTATTTAAAAAAAAAATTATGTTGAGTAATTTTCAACCATTTTTAGTTTATTATGTATTAGTTTTTCTGTGCTCTAATTGAATTTCTTTAAATACGAACAGTTATAAATGATTTTAGATTGTCTTGAAACATTTCACAGCTTTACAAGTGCTATTTAAAAACTATGATACAAACGATAGCATGATAAAATTATATTTTTCAAATATCTAAGTACTTATTGCTGTGCACTTTTTGCTGAAAGTCGTTTGAGAAATATCAAGACAGTTTATTACTTTTTAAAGAAAGTATTTTTATAATTTCCATTATTAATTAATGACTAGATATTTTGTTTATTTTTTTAATACAGTTATTTTTGAAGTGTTATAAATTGATGTATATTCCTTTTTCTTTTTCATAAATTTTATATTATATTTCCATGTAGATGAAAAAGTTCTAGGTAAGTTAATGGTGCATCTCTTTTTCCTATAAAAATAAGGCATGATGTTGTCGGGTTGCAACCATTATTTTTTTAATATGAGGTTTATATAAAAGAAACAATACGGAGAAAGATGCATGTGAATACTGGTTATACAATAAGGATGTATGCACCTTCATATATTATTGACAGTGGGCTCATTTTCAGATAAATAAAATTTTATCGTTTGAATCACATGCCATGTGCACATGACATAAATAATAATAATGATGCATGCATAATCGAATTATAAATTCATGTATCAAAAAATATATTATTACATTTTATCCTACTTTTCTTTCCTGATTTTTTTCACTTTAAAGGTAAGTTGTGCTTTATATTGTTTGTACAGTAATTTTATTAGGAGATTGTTTTTATTTGTGCAAAGACTAGCCATGTTCTTATTTGCATAATTAAACCTATCTAACATCTTAATATTCTTAAAGTGTGTGCATTGTTTATATCTATTCGAGTAGAATTATTTTTACACTCTAGTCTGAAAAAAAAAAAAAAAAAAAAAAAAATTATAAGATGAATAAGATACAGTATGATACTGAATAAGATACAGTATAAATCATTATTTTCGTCAATTATATTAGCTAATAAAAACTTCAATTTTAGGAGCGTTCAATTAAAAAAAAAAAAAAAAAAAAAAAAAAAAAAAAAAAAAAAAAAAAAAAAAACATTTGATAAATTCCTTAATATTTATTATGATATTTCTTATGCATTTCATATAGGATATAAACAGTGCATTAAAACAAAATGTCGTCTTAACTAAAGTGACTAATTTCCCCCCTTCTAATTTATTTTAAGACTTTTTATACATATACTTCCAGTGTTTGTTTTTCCTATTTGCACCCCACTTGCAAAAATATTTCGTTAGAGAGAGTCCGGTTTTCTAATATTTAAATAAATATTGAGATTTTGTTCATGTTTTTTTCACTTTTTATAAATGTAAAACACAATTTTGATTAGTTTATGGATAGACATTTATTTTAAATTTTTAGCATCTATTTAAAAATATTCTCACATATAGCTGCTTTTATTATATTGCATTGTAGATAGGTTCATTTTTTAATAATCAGATACTGGGCTCGTTTGTTTATTTTCGCATTTTTATAATTTAGGATATAAATTGTGTATAATGACTGAAAAAAGGTCACGTAAATTGACACAAGATCCATCTGTTGTGTTTAACTTTAAGTTTAGACCTGATGCAAAACAGGTAATGTCTTTTAAAACTAATATGGATTCTGAAACAATTGGTTTAGATTCTAATTCTTTTGAGATTTCATGTTTGAGTAGTTTAAAGGATTCTATTAACAGATATTCTAGATCTGTTGTTTCGGATGTTCAGAAATTAATTGATCCTATTTCAAATGAGAATAACCCAGAACTTATGGCAAAATTTAATTCCTATCAAAAAGAAATTGAATTAAAATTTAATATTTTAAGTGATTTGGTGTGTAATGTTCAATCTGAGTGGACTGTTTTACAAAAAAATAATGACCAGATACATAGGTTAAATGAGATGTTGTTCGAAAAAGTAAGAACACTGAACTCGTCCAAACAGTCTATGCATAATGAGATAGCTATTCAATGCGACATTGATGAATCTAAATTGGATGAACCCCTTAATGTTATTAAAGATAAGGAATGTAATTCTAGTGGGAAAGATTTGGCCAAATTTCTAGATAAGGTTGAATCTGAAATACACATAAATTCTGGTACAAATAATTCTGAATTATCAAAAGACAAAAATACTGATCTTATTTCAATACCGGATTACATCCTAAATTTATGTGAGCACAAAAATCAAGTTAGAGATTTATCTGACTGCACAAAAATAATTCTGTTAGGTCTTGATGACAATATAGGTATACCAGATATTATGATATCTATAAATGAAAAGATTGGCAGTACCATTCCTTCCATTAACTTTGAAAGAAAGCATAAATTAAGACAGGGATTAAAATATAACTGGACCATTAGTGTTACATCTTGGATATCTGATTTCTTAATTCAACATGGAAAATTAAATATTAATTCTGTTGACTACACTGTCAGGCCATTTATTAACATAAAACTTTGCTTTCATTGCCAACAAATAGGCCACCTGGCAAAATTTTGTGCATATGATTTGGCATGTGCTAATTGTGGTGAATCACACACTTCAGATAATTGTAAAAATGCTTCAAGATGCATTAACTGCATCGCACATAACCGTGCTTACAACAAGTTTTTCGACATAAATCACCCTGCTTTTTCCACTTGCTGTAATACATTTAAATTTTATTTCAAGCAAAAACAAGCTTTTAATCACTCTAAAATATAACGTAAATATTCAACACTTCTTCAGGTATGCTATTTCATGTATATTTAGTTATTTACATATTTTGTTAGTTACCTTCAGGTGATACTTGGATTTCTCCGCTCTTTTACACAGTATTTTTTTTTTACATTGTTAACCTTTTTATTCATAACACAAACATAAAGCATTAATAATTATATTTTTTTTCATACACTATTCTTTCGTAGATATATATTTTTTCATATGGTGTACACATTTTAATACATTGTTATTTAAAGATTACTTTCAATCATTTCATGATTTACATTTTTCGGGCATTGTTCGTATCTTGATTCTCTTTCATTCAACTGTTTCGTGAGCTCAGGAATAGATGAATGATTCAAAATTTCATATTTTTGATTTATTGATAGTTTTCTTCTGGTGGTTAAGCCCTAATTATCAGTAAGACTTCTGCGGTGAATCTTAAATGTTTGTTTACACAATTTATTTTTCTTTATTTGTATCTTTCGCGATAGATAAAAAATTGCACATCTATTTTGTCTTAATTCGATGTAGCTACTCTATTTTTAGTAGGTCTGTGTAATTATCAATTGCACTTTTCTTTACACACAGTGTTAGTGCGAATGTTCACTAGTGTATCCATATTACAGTGGTGAAAGTTTTACAAAGTTCTTTTTCTTTTGATATACTTGTGGATATTTGCAACTGACTCACTTTTCATACAACTTCTCTTTCCATGCAGCAATTACAATGTTTTTATACAAAGTTTTTTTACAATGGCAGTTTACAAGGGTATATATATTTTCCTGCATGCTTTGCAGAGGAAGTTATTCACATACATATACATTTACATATGCAATTGTTTAATTATCGGTCCTCTGTGAAGTTTTTTTTAGAACGTATTGATTATTATCTTTAATACATAAGTCATTTCTTTACATTTTTTTTGTTTTGGTTATGGATGATTTAATCCAGTAATTTTTACCTTCCCATTTGCACTATTCCATGTTTTCCCGTTTACACACGTGAATTTCATTACTCTTTAGGCGTAATTTAGATAGATATAGACACTTTTTTTGCATAACATTTGTTCGTAATTAAATATCATTTATATTCGCTTCTCCACATTTCTTTATTTTCATTTGGGTATACATGATATACAGCAGTACTTTACACTATATTTACGACCATTAAAAATTAGTTTTCAGTCAATGAATACTTACACATGTAGCGGAGCTTACTCCTTTTTTATTAAAAATTCTAGCAAGATGCAAAATTTTATATATAGACAAAAAATTCACACACTTATTCACTTTAAATTCAATACTCATCCTTTTATAATTTGTACACAGTACTTCCACATAAAAAAATACACTTTAGTCATTTTGTAAATAACGATGAGTGGTATACGACAGTCAAGGTGATATTTAAAATTGCATACCTGTCAATGTTTTCACACTTCTGGTTCAAAGGATATGAAGTGAAGATAAATTGTAATTTTTTATAAGCAAAGAGGCTGTCATACGTTTGCTTTACTTGTTAATACATGTCTTTTATTGGTCTTTATACCAGTTGTATCTTAAATTGAAGTTACTTTATAGGTCTCCATATTACATTTCCACACATCTTTCCCACAGTTCTAAACTTTTTACACTTTTGCATGAAAGTTCAGTCTCTCCCACTTAACAGTAATTATTTTTGAATAAAAGTATTTTTGGGAAGATACCGAATACTTTACGCGGTTTTCTTTTCTCATGTTACACTAAAATACCGTTTTAGAAGTCAATATAATGCAACATTGATTTTAAAGTTCAGATTTAACTTAAAAAAATTCATTAGTTTGGGTATTAAAAAAAAAGGACAAAAAATTAGAAGTTATACATTTAGGAACGTTGTTATCACATGGATGTAAATGGTCAACGACAGTGTTTCAAAAAAATTTCCACATGTTGGTTGTCTAGCATTTCTTGAACTCTCATCTCAGATATAAGTTTGTAGTAAAATTTATCTTGTAAACTTTTAAAAAAAATAGTGGAAATTTCAAAATTTCATATTATTCATTATTATGGACATTTTTAATCCTTCTATTTACATTATGTTTTTGTTTATTTGTGTATTATGTTTTGTGTTTAATTGCATTATATTACTCCAGTATTTTGCTATTATTATTGTATTGATCAATACACATATTTAATGTTTCTTATTACAAACATTTTGGAATTTATTGCCAATTGGTAAGTGACCTGTAGACTTATACCTGATATTTTGTTTTATTTGTATGTGCACATTTTTTATACAGGTCCTTGTCTAAATAAGACAAATTGAAAAGTGATCACAAATTTTATTAATGAAGCTGCAGCTGTTTCTAAGTAGAAACAATATATGATGTCATTTGTATGACAAAATTTATGGTACCAATATATTTATATCATGATATATATACTTTTATTTGGGATGGTTGCCTACGTAGAGAGAAGTTCAATTGCTGTTTATTTTATTTAGTAAATATTTGGTTTGTTTTCATGAACATTTTACACATTGTTACTTGTAAGAGCATATGAAAATTGATTTCTCTCCCTCCATATACATGTATAGATTTTTTTTTCGCCTGTGAAAGGGGTGATATATGTGATGTAGAATCACATATAGTTTTCTTAAATTTTACATTTTTCTAAATTACAGTTAAAGCTAATCTTTAATTAAATATCTATTTTATCTTAACGTTTTATTTCGATTCCACAATAACTTTCCGTTCAAAAGAAAAGAAAGAAAAACATCTAGCATCTGCCTTATTACTGAAAAACGGCTATCAGATAAAGAGAATTCATTAAGATGCGTATTTCACCCTTGCTGGAAACAAATAAAAAAAGAATAAAGTTCGAATGTGTTTGCGGTCAGTGAAATTTCATTTTCCTCTCTGCGTAACTTTAAGTATAACTTATTCGTTGCATATGAGTCTTTTTATGTACATAATGGTTGTTATGTCTTTTGAGAACATTCTCCCAAAACAGACATATAACGTACGATGTTGGCGCGAATTCTTTTTGGCGTATTTTTTTAGGACTGCCCATTTCTGGTTGCCCTGCATTAAATTCAAAATCATCTTAATTGTTTAAAGCGTAACAGAAAATTTCATGGTTATGATATCATTCACTTTTCATATGCTCCTTTTCGCCAATTCCAAGATGCCAATGTGTGAATTCTGAATGAGAAATTCAATTGCCTCCCTCTCGCTTCATGCACTCAGTCATGTAACAAAGGTCTCTTGAAAAATGGTTACAGGCACCATCCCTAATTATTTCAGTAAGAAATGATTTAATTTTTATAACTCTACTTTAAATAAACAATGTTTTCATAAGGCATTTATTTTATTGATCACAGCCTACAACTCTAGCGAATGCATTATTTTTTTGAAAAGAACCTGGTCGCAATATTTTAAAATACAGATCTACACTACAGTACTATGCAACATAAAAAAATAACTTCTTATCCCAAGATGGTGACAAACAAGCTACGTCGACACCGATAAATTTGTAAATGTTTTTCTTTTTTTTTTTTCCTTTTTTTTTAAATTAATAATAATGAAATAAAATCGTGTTGAAAAAAAAAAAATAAGAAACCATATTAATAATCAAGTAACATGATTAGTACACATTACTATAATCTGCCTGTTTTAAAATTTGAAATTCACCAAGTGATGTCTTTTTAAAATAGGTCGGGCAAATAAAATATTAATATAATATTATTGTATTGTATAATTTTTAAATTTTTTCTTTAGTATGCGACTTTGATTCTATCTATATTTTCACTATATACATTCAATAGTTTTTTTTTTTCGTTCAGAACACCATATTTGGAAATTATTAAAATATAAATACTGCACAGTTTGAAATGCTCTGAGAAAATTTCATTTTTCTGTAAGTAAGTCAGTTTATTGCAATAATTTCAATAATTTTATTTGCTGAATTTCAAATACAATTTATACTACTCTTTTGCGGAATTATATTATTTTGGGGGAAAATAAGCAAAGCAGATTATTAAAAAAATATTTTATAACTTTAATATCCACTTAACTGTTTTAGGTGCAAGGTACACGGGCATACATTTACAAAATGATAAATTTAGTGAGTGACAGTATAAACTACAAACAAATTTATTTCAAAATAAGCAAAAGCTTTTTTTCATATACACTGCCCAAAACAATTAAAGGATATTTGAAGTTTTATATAAAATAAAGATATAAACGAATTTTTTTTTTTTTTTTTTTTTTTTTTTTTTTTTTTTTTTTTTTGCCGAAAATAGAAGAAGAGAATCACAAATGCAAATTTTTCTGGTTTTCAAACTGTGGAGTATGCAAATTTTGAGTTCGACGTCAAAAACGTCGCTTCAGCGGCAGCGAATGAAATTTGACTTTCAACTGGATAAAAGAGAATGAAGACAAGGATTATCAGCATTCAGTGGCTGCTTTGTTTCGATGAGTACAATGTTTCAGCGAAGTCATTTGACAGATTCAGAAGCTTGGCGAATTGTTGGTAGGTTAGAAGGGGGGCAAACTCAATCCGAAGTAGCGCAAACCATTGGAGTGTCACAAAGTGTCCTTTCCAGGATCTGGAACCGTTTTTTGGAGAGTGGATGTGCAGGCCGAAGACCAGGGCAAGGTCGTAGACGGGCAACAACGCCCAATGAAGATCAGTATTTAGCGTTAACAGCTCGGAGACACCGAAACATGTACGCTACTCTTCTCCAACAACACCTTCGCTCGGCTACAGGCACCACGATTTCAACTCAGACTGTCCGAAACCGGCTCCATGCTGTAGGTCTGTACGCTCGCCGACCGATGGTATGTGTTAGATTAACATCAAGACATCGTCGCGACCGCAGGGAGTGGGCAACCGAGCATGTCAACTGGAGGAGAAATGAATGGAGCAATATTCTGTTTTCTGACGAATCCCGTTTTTCCGTGCATCCGGATAATAGGCGTATTTTCATCTGGAGGGACCGTGGCAGTAGGAATAATCCTGCGTTCGTGTACGAAAGTGTCAGATTTGGCGGTGGAGGAGTGTTGGTGTATGGTGGCATCTTCATTGACGGGCGCACTGACCTCTACATCATTCGAGATGGAGCTCTGACTGGTCGCCGATATAGGGATGAGATCCTCAGACCTGTTGTAGTCCCTTACGCTGCAGCAATCGGAAATAACTTCATTTTAATGGACCATAACTGCAGGCCACATCGTGCAAACCTGGTGGAGGATTTCCTTTTCGAGGAAGGAATCGTTTGAATGAAATGGCCAGCGTGTTCTCCAGACATGAATCCAATCGAGCACGTTTGGGATGCTCTAGGAAGACGAGTTTCTGGCAGCCAACAACTCCCACAAACTCTCCAAGAACTGGAAAGAGCTCTTCTGGAAGAGTGGGGCAGAATACCCCAACTCGTCATTAATAGCCTCATTGAGTCCATGCCTCAAAGGTGTTCAACGTTGCTGACCTCCCGTGGAAACCATATCCCCTACTGAAAATGATTTTCTTTGAAGAAAACACCTTTTCATATTCTTTTTTTTCTCATGTGCACAAATTGTGTTTTTTTTCCTTTTGTACACAAATGCGCAATAAAATGCATTTTTTTCTGCCAAATATGTGTAATTTATTCTCATATAACCTACTATGTCTGTCGACAATGTATCAATAAGCTAAAAAGTTTCCCAGATACAAAATCCACCTAAAACTGCAATATCCTTTAATTGTTTTGTGCAGGGTATATATATATATAACACGGATTTTTCTTTTAATTCAGTTTAGTTTAATTTTTCTCTGGGTTATTTTTAAAATGTGGCATCAGGAAAAAAAAGTGTTTATATTAATGGAAAGGTTATTTAATATATGTGGGAGATGATGAATGAATGGAACATTTTCACAAAACATATATTTTTAATATTTTTTTAAGTTATTAACAATGTTACATATCCCATTTCATACATGAGTTATATTACAACATTTAAGCACAATATTTTATCTAGATTATTGTTATACAGAAAAATAATATTAAATTTGAACAAACATGCTCATTTTCCCAATCATCACCATAGCACAGATGAATGGAAAACAAATATTTTTCTTCGTGTATTCAATGTTATCTAATTAAAAATTATATTTTTAAAATGTATTTAATAATTTTTTGTAAAATATGATCTTAATATATATGACCTTGTATGGTTCTTATTGCTCAACGTACCTAATAATTTTTTTTACTGCAGTTTTAACTTGTGATGCAAACTTTAACCGTCCATGTATTCGCTTTTCCCACTTACGGGACATTTTATATATAAATGAAAGTAAAAAATGTCTTTGAAATATGGCTAGCTAATAATATACATTCACAAGTTAAATACTAATCACAAATTCATTCATCACTTTACTTTTAGCATGCACAAATGAAATTAAATTTGGTGAAGTATGAGAGGGGATTTATTTAAGAACAAGTTCAAAATTGAATATAATTTCCCCAATTTGATCATTAAGCATATACTACTTTTATTTTTTTATCTATTTTGGTAAAGTGTGAATAGCAATTTTTTAATAAACTATTTAACATTAATTAAAATACAATAAATAAGATTTAATATAATTTTTAACAATAAACAACCTGCATAATACGAGTACTGTTTAACACTAATAAATAACATAAATTATTAAATTATAAATCTGTATAATATTGTTTTTTTTTTTTTTAAATAAACGTTTCTACATTTTAAGCGATGATTGTTACTATCTTATTCATTTCCACTTCAAAATGTTCAACCATACCTATCGTGCGCAGATTTAATTATACGTCAGCCTACCTGAGAAATTATTTTGTCACAATGTATAGTATTCATTCAATTTAATTACCATTATTGAACCTTCAAATAAATAACTACAAATTCCTTTTTTGTGTATATTTTATAAGATATTTGACATAAATAAAAGTTACTTTTAAGCAGAGTTTCAGAAAATGTAACTGCGAGAAAAAGCCATGTTGTTTCTTTTTTGGTTTTAAAGTACACTGTAGTAGTACCATCAATGAGAATAGAAAGTAACTAAACAACAATAACAAAAAATATTTATTGTGTGAAAAACTGCGAATATCCCTGCCACCTCTCGTATCATTCATCCTCTAGTTTCCCTAAATATTTTAAAGCAAGCTTAAAAAGTAACTACAACATATTTTATTATTTATAGTCTATAAGATATTTGACATAAATAAAAGTTACTTTTAAGCAGAGTTTCAGAAAACTCAACTGAGGAAAAAAAGCCATGCCGTTTTCTTTTGTTTTCAAAGTACACTATGACAGTACCTTTATTGAGAACAAGAAGTAACTAAACAGCAACAACAAAAAATGCTCATTGTCTAAAGAACTGCGAATATACATTCCACCTCTTGTCTCATTCATTCCTAGTTTCCTTGCAAATTTTAAAGCAAAAACATGTCCATAAGTTTTGCTGCCGTCATATTGGTAGTTCCAACTATCTATGGCCTTTTTTTAGAAATTTATTAACGACTAAATATAGAGTAACTTCCATTTTTATAATGCCAAATACGAAAGAAAATTAATTTCAAATGCAATTTTTTGTACACTAAACCTCCATAAAATGTGTTTTGTGGTTTTTAAAATAATTTACAAGTATGAATTTATTAAAAATGTATCTCTATACCGTGAAGCACGTTTACAGATGATTACCTCGTGTCGTTTATACTAAGGTAATATAAATAGCTTAGCGTTTCTGTCGGCTATTACTCATAACAAAATTATAAATTAAGCATCAAATAAACAATTTGCAAACATACACAAACATAAGATATATACAATAAAAGTACGCACTTAAAGACTGAATTAAATATAATAAAAAAATGATGCTGTATATATGACAGTATTTATGAATTATTCGGCTATTAACAGTTGGCATGTCTCTAGTAAGACAGTATGGCTTTTAATCAGTTTCAAAATGCATTCCCAGGTCAAAACTCGTGCTAGTACCAACAACAAAAATATGCTAGTTATTGCTAAATATTGCTATAGTCTGCTAGATTTTCCTGCTATTTTATGTTTTGAATTGCTAGCCAGCATAAATGCTATGCAGCTAGCTTACAGAATAACATGACAAGCTATGTAGACGCATCTTATGCTTATTTGCTGTTTAAGCTTCTTTCAAAGCATGCAAAGATAATACCTTAACATGCTATAAAATGCTTTTTATGCTTGTCAGAATGATATACTATTCAACTACTTTAGGAAGAAATAGCATGACAAGCTATGCATAAGCATCTTATGCTTATTTGCTGTTTAAGCTTATTCTAAAGCATGCAGAGGTGGGTACCTGAACATGCTATAATGTGCCTTTTTATGCTTGCCAGCATAATATGCTCTGCAGCCAATTTAGGAAGAAATAGCATGACACACTATATACAAACATTTTATGCTCATTATCTATTTAAGCTTCATGGAGAAGTAGGAACATTAAGCTGCTATTATATGCTTTTTAATGCTTGCTAGCATCATATGCTATGCAGGCAGCTTAGGTAGAAAGCAGCAAGATTCACTATGTGTCAGTAAAATATTCCAATTCGCTAAACAAAAATTGAAAGAAAAATGTTAGTTATGAATTTTTTCTAGAATAGCAGAGCCCCCAACTTTTGCAATATTTTGCACATTTTTTTTTCTCCAAAAAATAATGGATTGTACAGAATTAATACATAAAGATTAAATATTTATGAATATTGCAAAAATATCCTCTTTTTAAAAACTATCTGTTTTTTATGCTTTCATATCAGCGCATGTTTTATATTTCAAAACTGTGCACATTCTTTGCATAAAATAAGTACATATTCGATGGTGGCAAACCATGTGCACATATTTTCAAATAAAATAAGTACATTTTCAATGTGTGCAAAAAACGTGATTTTTTTATGGGAAAAAGACTGTACAGTAAAAAGACTTAATAACGGAAAATAAAAATATTTTACTGAATTTAGAAATCTGGGCAAGGAGGAAAATAGCTGAGCCACCACAACGTGAATAAAACGCTGCTTCTTGAACTGTTTGAGATAATGTTTTAAACACACATACTTAAATAATAGTAACAGTTAATTTTTCAACCCCCCTCCGCCTTCACGAAATGGAAGAAAAATCGCAGCTTCACTTTCTCTTAGTATTTAATTTTTTTTACGTTACTCGAAAAGATTAAATTTTCCGTGTTTTTTTTTTTTTTTAAGAATAAAAAATATGTTTTAGAAATTTCAAAAACGAAGGGCGGTAGGTCTTGGCTTCGGGCTACTGCAAAGTAAATTCAAAACTTCCGTTGTCCACCCGTTTGTGTTAAAGTTGTATCACATAAATCTAAAACAAAATGAAAATTAATTTCCATGGAGGATTTAGGGGGATGTGCGTGTTCCCCATCATAAAATTATAAGCTGTCGATTTTGTTAGTGCTTACTTAACTTAAGTTGTTAAAAAAATAATAAAAAGTGTTTTTCAAAATCGGTAAACAAAACTTATGTTTTCAAAAACAATTTAGTCACTTAAATTTCAATATTCAGAAAGCACTTTTTCATCTAAGAAATATGCTTATAATAATCGATTTAAAAATATGTATGATTGTTTCCCCCCCCCCCACTCTTTCCAATAAATATTACAGTTTCAAAATCCCCCACTTTATATAGAATTTACCTGAAATTTATTCTATCCAAAATCCTTTTAATAATAATGATGAATTAGAATAGGAATTAATCAAGTCATAGTCTAATTATCCATTAACTATTAAAAAAATCTAACAATAAATTCTACCTTCAAGAGGGAAAAAAATATCCGAGAGAGTTTCTCCCGACAATATCTATCGTTGCTTCCGGTGTTGTCAATAGATGGCAGAACCAGCGTCTTTTTTTAACTAGCAACTGATGCCAGTATAGCAAAAATAAAAAGCAAATGGTGGTACAAAAATAATGCTAGACTAGCAGAAAATACAAGCAAATGATGGTCTTAACTTCTGCTGGACCAGCAGCATTTTCAAGCAACACATGCTGGATTATGTATCTAGCCAAGTAATAAAGTGGGCCAATACACACCATGATTTGCTGGTAATTTTGGTAGAACCAGCATATATGTTATAGTAGTTTATGCTAGTTTATTTGCTGGGATACAGCAAGTAATGCTTGTCTAAAAAACAAATACCATCAGGAAATTTGACCTGGGTTGTGAGTGCATAATTGCAATACTTTCAATAAAATACTATTTTATTTGGCCTGCATTTTACCACTGTACGTTAATGGTGCGCAGAGTATTTAGAAAGTCTGCAGGGCATAAAAACATTTTTTGATGAAAACCTATCGACGTTTAAACTCCCGAACGTATTCTTCTAACATGATGACGTGTCTGCAGACAAAGCAGCTCCAGTAAAGCAATGCCTGGTAGAAAAATTCGTGAAACAAATAATCAAGAATATGGTGTCAAAACAAAGTCGTCAGTTAATTGAATGGGAACAGACTTTAATTGGTATTTTCATTGTCGAGATATTTAGAGTACTTGGACTTATAACAATGATGATTTTTAATATTCCTAATTAACTGAAATTTTCTTTCTGGGCGTTTGAAGTGTTATTTTTTATGCTAAAGAAGAAAGAGCCCATCACTCGCTATGAAAAGCTATTTTATTCATGTATGACATATATAGAAATGCATCAAGTTTTCCGAAGGTTTATAGATAGAAGACAAATTAAATTACAAAAATTGATTTAAAATAAATTATACATCTACAATAGATATACATTTAACGTCTGAGTTTAAAAAAAGATATTAAAAGATTGAATAAAATAAAATAAGACAGATTTGAATACATTGAAAAAATTAAAATTCATATACAACTAGTCGTTGGGGCAACCGTAATACGTACCCATTAGGGTGGAGCGAAAAAAAATTTTTTTTGAAAATCAAAAACGGGTAGGTGCCAAAAGTTGCCTTTATACAAGTACATCAACTGTGTGAAATTTTACCGCTGAAAAAAATGGCTTGAGTCTGCGCTTTTGCTCCAAAAATCGAAATTTTGGGTAAAATTTGTCATTTTTTGACATTTTTTCAAAAAAATTAAAAAATTCCTACAGAGCTGGTTAGTATTTAAAAGTGTTGCTTAGACCTTTATATATATCTGCTTAACATATTTAAACTATAAAACAATATGTTTATTCCCTATAGATGGAGCAAAACAGACAACTTTTAGCAAGAAAACAGCATTACCACTCTATTGGGTCATACAACGAATACAGCTCTTGTTTTCAAAACTACCTTGGACATGCGTCGTGGAGGTGGCTATATTTCCTATACCACCCGGCCCAACTATTCGATTATCTTAGTACAGTGTTTTATTTATACATTGATTTGTGATTTTCTTTATAAAAATTTGGCATGTTTTCGATGCTTCCACCTTGTTCATCTGTCTTTGCATCCACATGCTGCTGTAACTATCTTCATGTATATTTTTACAGTTTATACAAAAAAAAATGACAAGCAGAGTAATGCACGGGAATATTATTAAAGGGATCTATTCGGCCATCTATTATATTTATCAAACTTACATTCAGTTGATGAATAGTGATTGGAAGTTCTGTTACCACAACATTTTTTTCAGTCAATTGTATTTTTTTTTACGTAATGATTTGCTTCAAAGGTGATTTCAGATGTTTTAACTATAAGTATGCCATCATTTATTCTACTTTTGCATTTTTTATATGTTGAGAAGCTAGCTGTTTCATGTGATGGTGATCGTCAGAGAGAATTGCAATGAAAATTTGTTCTCCATGTGTAAAGCAACCGCTGTTGTAATTTTTTTTTTTTTTTTTTTTTTTTTGCATTAGTTTTATAACGTTTTCTAAGTTTCCTATTAACTTTTATATCCCCTTTTTATGAGCGGACAACATTTGATGGTTAAATGTCCTGGGCATAAACTTATAATGCATAGTACTTTATGAGGGAATGTACGGATTCTAATCGACTATAAGTGCTCATTTAAAATTAGGAGAATTTTATTTGTCCCTGTGAACCATTTTGCATGGGGTAAGCTTAGAATTGTGTATAATATTGAATCATTCGCTACTTCAACTCCAGTGAATTTCCTCTGCGTCAATTATTTGAGAAGTCGGTATAAAACATTCTAAGCTACATGGATTCACCGGATCAATAAGGAAAATCTTTGTCTGCGTACTATTCACTTCCTATTGCAATTTTTTTTTTTATAAAATAGAGAATAATTTGGAAAAATTATTTTCTCAAATTGAGAAAAGATACTCAGAACAGACTAGAAATTTCTGTCGGAAATTGCAAAGCTAATTCATAAGGAAAGCTATTTCTCAGAAAGAATGGGGAATAGGAATTTAGAAAACATCTCACACAAAAGACAGCTCATAAAGTCAATAAAATTTTCCGCTTTATATAAGCACAGATTGTCAATCAGCGTTTATATGTTCACTCACAAAATGTATAATCCAAGTTTATACCGCGGGATGCTTTATAGCAAATGTACTACACACCTAAATAATAAATCTAAAATCTTATTAGAAATTACTAGACTACGGAACAACAAGGAAACGACATAAAGCATACTAAAACTTCTTTAAAAATATTGTTGTTTTACAACAAGTAGTTATTGCAAATTTTGTTTGCAATCCTCTGTGACAATCTTTATAATATTAAACAGCTAGCTTCTCAGCATATATTCAATGTAATAGGTTCAATAAATGATGACATACTAGAAATTAAATTCATACAATCAATTTTTAGGCAAATCATTACATATAAAATGTAATTGATTGAAAGAATGCTGTGATAACAAAACTTCCAATCATAATGTACTAATTGCATGAAATTTTAATGAAGATAATAGACTGCTGAATAGGTTCAATTAAGAACATACCCAATACATTACTCAGCATCTCTTCTGTTATACATGGTATAAAAATATACGTGCAGCAGGTCACACAGCATGATCCAAATCATTCAAAGTCAGTGAATATAAAGAAGAGATAAATTACTTTGATATATAGAAAACTTATACTCGTCTTCGGGAAAAAAATAACAATTCAATACATAAATAAAACACTGGGCCTAGATGATTGGATGGTTGAGACGGGTGGGATAATGCAACCACCTCTATGAGTTATATACACAGTAGTTTTGAAAGCAACTATGTAAGAAATGCATTCAAAACAACATTTCGTTGTATGCTCCAACAGAGAGGTTAACGCTGATTTTTCACAAAAAATTGTCAGATTTGCACCAATTATACAGACTACAGATATTGTTTTATAGTTTAAATATGTTAAGCAGATAAATATAAAGATCTAAGCAACACTTTTAAATACTAACCAGCTCTGTAGGAATTTTTTAATTTTTTTGAAAAAAATGTCAAAAAATGACAAATTTTACCCAAAATTTCGATTTTTAGAGCAAAAGCGCAGACTCAAGCCATTTTTTTTCAGCGGTAAAATTTCACACAGTTGATGTACTAGTATAAAGGCAACTTTTGGCACCTACCCGTTTTTGATTTTCAAAAAAAATTTTTTTTCGCTCCACCCTAGTACCCATCCTATATATGCATATATAATATATGAAAACAAAACATTTGTAAACTACTTATAAAATGCATTGTAATTCCAAAACAAAATTTAAACATGTATTTAAATATTTTTATTATGCATAGTAATGCTCTATTAATGAGTTGCTGATGAATCTATTTCGACAAATTATACAACACGCCAAGCTACTCAAGTAAGTACTAAATAGAAAAAGAAACATCCTTATAACTCCAAAAATAATAATCTTATTAACCAACAGTTTATTGTGTCAGAAAAAGCTTCTCATTTCCAATTAAATTGTATTTTTGGATTGCAATTTGATTGAAATACAGGGTTATAAAAATTTGAAGAATGTGGAAAACAGGATTGTAGCTATCTCGGCAACTAATAATTCGATCGACTTCGTTCTTTATGCAAAATTTATGCTACTTTATTGCCTTTCACGATCACCCCTTAAAATAAAAAAAAATCGAAAATTTTTATGTACCTTTCATCAGGTGACTGGGCAAAAAATACAGCCATGCTATTTTCTTATGATAAATGCATTGTCTTAAATCTCAGCCGCCCACGATTCTTAAAAAGAGCACCAAGTTTTAAATTAGATGGATATTCACTAAAGAAAGACAATACAATAGATTATCTAGGAATCACTATAGATAATACTTTTTCCTTTCTACCACACCTGCACAAGAAACGGTCTGAAATTAACATAATTTCACAAAACCTATTAAAATTTGCGTCTGCCTACAGAGGATTATCAAAACAAATCCTGAAAATATGGTATCTTCAAATATTAGAAAAAAAATAAGTTATGCCTCACCTTGCTGGTTCCCTTATTTACAACCCTCACACGGTAAAAGACTCTTGTCATCAATTCAAGCTCAATGCCTCCTTCTTGTGTCTAGAGCCTATAAGAAAACTTCCACAGCAGCGCTAAACGTGCTATGTGGAATAATGCCGCTTGCAATTCAACTCAGTACATTATCAACAATAGGCCAAGTGCTACGTTTAGGAATCCCTAAGGATGAATATCAGTCGCATTTCTTTCAACCAAAAATATCTTCCTCGTTAACTGCACCATATGTTAATTATCTACACATATTAGAAGGGAATCCAGACACCACCTCAACGCTCATCTTTACAGATGGTTCTAAATCTGACCAAGGAACTGCCTATGCCTTCTGTTCATATAAAAATAAAAAATGCATTCACACACATCAGGTTAAACTACAGCATAATAACTCAATTTTTCAAGCTGAGCAGTTAGCTATACTAGATGCCATAGAATGGGCAGATTCCTCAATAATGGAGAAATATATCATCTTCACTGAAAATCAATCAAGCCTGCACCTAATGGAAGATATTTTCACAACAGATTTCATAAACTCACAAATAATTAAAAAGCTTCAAGAAACAAAGAAAAATATTCAATTCCAGTGGATAAAAGGTCATTCGGGATCATATGGCAACGATCATGCGGATGCACTAGCAAAGAACGCAATAACACAAGAAGGTGTGCAAGAGAAATATCATCCACTCCCAGCTTCTTTTCTTAAAAAAATATTAAAGCAGAAAGCACTTTCCCAATGGCAAATGGACTGGGACTATTGCAATGTAGAGATAAACATATGACCTTCAGCCAAAAGTAAATTTAAACACTATATTACCTCATAGAAATCTTTATATATTTGCAACCAATCATGGACCTTTTCCAACATATCTTCATAAAATTAAAAAAGCTCCAACTCCATTCTGCACATGTGGCAAATTAGGTACTTCAATTCATTATCTAACTGAATGCACATTAACTTCCTTATTTCATATTCGAAAATCCAGAACCATACAACTACAGCAGTGGTTCAACATTGTGCAAAAAACTCCATCTCTCTACTCCAAAATAATAGAATGTGTCAAGATTATAGAAAATAATGAACATATTTTTCAAAGTACAAACAATAATTATGAGGACTCTGATCCCAAACCATAGCTACGGTAATCTATACAAAAATTTCTACAACTCTCTCTTGTCTTATAAAAGCAACTCTCAACAAATTACGTGTAAATAGAACATTTAACAACTATTATATAGACTTGTAAATAGAACATTCAATAACTCAGCTATAGAGTTGAAAATAGTCTTTTTTTAACAACGTTAAAAACTGTAAACATTATTGTCATATTGTTAAAAAGATTATGCCATCTTTAAACATTGTTAAATAATTTAATTTTTTTTTTTTTTAATAAAGTTGAAACGCGGGATCTGGAAGCCTATGCCGATTGGTGGGTTATCCCGCGCTGCTGAATCTGAATCTGTACCTTTCATCAGAACGAATTTTTCGAGAGTCCGAAAAAAATAGTTCCGGATGATCGAGGTTACTGATATTAAACAGGCTTCGTCCCATTCTTACATACTAAGTGCATAGAAAATTTGAAGTCTATATCTCAATTTCTTCGACAGATAGAGCGTTTACAGACAGACAGACAGACGGATGACAGTTTTTTTTTTCTAAAAATATGTTTTTCGAAATTTCCAGTGTCTAAAACGTGTAAATCCGTGAAAAAAAATTTCAATTGTTAAATCGATTGCAAGACGTACCCTATATTACGTATGATGGGCAAGTAAAAAATAAAATTACTAATAAACATTAAAAAACTAGTCGTTAGGGGCCACCGTAATACGTACCCATCATATATATGCATATATATATGATAATATATGAAAATAATACATTTGAAAACTATTTATAAAATGGATTGCAATTCCAAAACAAAATAATAATCGAGGTTACTAATATTAAATAGGCTTCGTCCCATTTTTACATACTAAGCACATAAAAATTTTCAAGTATCTATCACAATTTGTTCGGGGGATAGAGCGTTTACAGACAGACAGACTTACAGACAGACAGACTGACAGACAGACACAGACAGACGGACGGACGGATAATTTTTTTTTTTCTAAAAATATGTTCTTCGAAATCTCCAGTGTCTAAAATGTGTAAATCCGTGAAAAAAATTTTCAATTTTAAAAACGATTGCAAGACGTACCCTATATTACGTATGATGGGTAAGTAAAAAATAAAATTACTAATAAACATTAAAAAACTAGTCGTTAGGGGCCACCGTAATACTTACTCATCATATATATGAATATATATATGATAATATATGAAAATAATACATTTGAAAACTATTTATAAAATGGATTGCAATTCCAAAACAAAATTTAAACGTGTATTTATATTTTTATTGTGCATAGTAATGCTGTATTAATGAGTTGATGATGAATCTCTTTCGACAAATTATACAACACGCCTAACTACTCAAGTAGTACTGAATTGTGAAAAAGAAACATCCTTTTAACTCCAAAAATAATAATCTTATTAACTAAACGTTTGTTGCGTCGGATTAAGAGTCTCATTTCCAATTGAAATATGTCTTTAAATTGAAATTTGAATGAAATACAGGGTCATGAAAAATCGAAGAATGTGGAAAACAGGATTACACATATCTCAGCAACTAATAATTCGATCAACTTCGTTCTATATGAAAATTTTGTGTTATTTTATTGCCTTTTACGAACACTCCTTAAAATAAAAAAAATTCGAAAACTTTTATATACCTTTCATCAGAACGAATTATTCGAGAGTCCGGAAAAAATAGTTTCGGATAATCGAGGTTACTAATATTAAATAGGCTTCGTCCCATTTTTACATACTAAGCACATAAAAATTTTCAAGTCTCTGGGTCAATTTGTTCGGGGGATAGAGCGTTTACAGACAAACAGACTGACAGACAGACACAGACAGACGGACGGTCGGATAATTTTTTTTTCTAAAAATATGTTTTTCGAAATCTCCAGTGTCGAAAACGTGTAAATCCGTAAATTTTTTTTTTCGATTTTCAAAACGATTGCAAGACTTACCCTATACTACGTAAGATGGGTAATTAATACAAAATTAAACGTTCCGCTAAGCTACTCGCATGACATCATCAGTACAAATACCAGTGGAAAACAAACAGTGAAACAATTTAAGAACAGTGATTATTATCTATTCCTAAAAAATAACTAACTGTAACTGTTCTTGATTTGTTTTACTGTTTGATATCCCATGGATATTTGTACTAATGATTACTTACGAGTAGCTTGGCAAAACGTTTACTTATTGCATTTTTTAATTTTTTTAGAATTTTTATTATGGTGCATAAATTTCAATGTTTTAATTGTATTCAAGTCTGTCTTAGTTTAATTTATTCAATCTCTTAAAAATTTACATTGCTTATAAGGTTTAGTGTTTTTTTCGTTAATGCCTATTTCCAGCGTAATGTCACATTTATCCGTCGTATTTCAACAGGTAGAGGTATAAGCATTCAAATTCAGAACTTCTAAAAAATCTTTTTTTTTCTCTAACATCCTTTCATACCTAATCGACACCACTCTATTTTTAGGTGCGTTCGTAATTATATAATACGTAGCGCCTATAGTGGTCGTTCAGTCAGTCCGTCTGTCCGTCCGCATATAAGAATGCAAAACCGAATCGTTTGAAATTTAAAATACATAATTATTACATAATTTTGTCGGGTCATTTCAATTTTTATGAAACTCGGATGTATAGATCAATTACAGGGACAATCAAAAGTATTCCATTACATTACGGTCAATGGGGAAAAAAGTTTCAAATGCATTTTAATCGTTTGAAATTTAAAATACGCAATTATTACATAATTCTGTCCAGTTATTTCAAATATTTTGATAATCGTGTGCATAGATCAATTACAGGAACAATCAAAAGTATCCAATTACATTATGGTCAATTAGGAAAAAGTTTCAAATATATTCTTTACGTTTGAAATTTAAAATACATAATTATTACATAATTTTGTCGAGTCTTTTCAAATTTTATGAAAATCGGATGCATAGATCAATTATAGGGACAATCAAAATTATTCCGTTACATTACGGTCAATGGGGAAAAAAATGTTTCAAATGCATTTTAATCGTGTTACACTCATGCGAACTTAATAAAATTTATATGCAACTATAAAGTACATATTATAATATACATCATACATAATTTGTGGTGCAAAGAACATTCGTTATTGATTTACAAGGCCACACAAAAGTATTCCATTACATAATGGTATAGGGAGAACATTGTTTGATGAGCGTTTTAATTATAATTCATTATTTACAATTTTATGAGATTGATATATGAAAGTAATATTTTTAAAACTTCGTTATCGTACGAACGCACCTAATTTGCTACGCTTCACGTGCAATAGTGTAACGTTAGTATAACGCTATAAATAGCCTCTTTGCGGCCTCACTCTACATTGCTTAGATACTATATTAATGACAGTACCTGTTGTTCTGAAATTAATGCGGATAGACAGTACAGAAAAACTGTGAATAATTTTATAATAAATAAATAATAATATAATGAAATTTATTTTCAATTCGGAAAATATTAAGGAAAGCACATTATATTTTCCATTTTTAATAAATTTTATAATATTACCATTGCTATTTTTTTCTGTATTGATTTTGTATTTAGCAGATTGTTTTTCAGATATGCTTCAAATCTATGAAGATAAGATAACATTACATCTGAATCCAATATTAAAATGTAATTTCATTTGCATTTCCAACATTTTGAATTTGAAAGTGTTTTAAATAAGCATTAAAATAGAATCTATTATGAATTATTTTTCCCAGTTTGTAAGTTAGATCATCTTTCTTAATACAATATTCTATTGTAATGATAGTTGATGAATATTCGTTTGAAACATCTTCTTCATAATTTTTAATATACATTATGCAAAACATTTAATTTAAAATAGCTAAAAGATAAATATAGTCATCTTGAAATCTTTCCTTTTTAATTTCTCACACAGTGATGTTATAAATACTTTTTATAATTTTTGAATTCAGCATTATCTTGACTCTTTCGTGTATTCAAATGAAGATTGTCTGACTGCTTCTTAAACTAAAAAAAATAAATAAGAAAAAAATACTTTTTACAACATTTATATAAAAACGAATACTTAGGAATAAATGAAAAAAAAACCCTTTTACGTACTTTATTAATTATCCCACTTTCTTCCCCTTTGACTTGCGTGTAGGGCTTCTGTGGTAGATGTAGGTTTTCTGAATTTAGATTTCAAGCATAGAAAATTCTTATAAGGTCTCACACAAAAGCTCACAAAAAACTTCTATGCTATTTTTATCACAGTATACTTTTTATATTACTTCACTTTTCCCTCTGTAATTAAGAAAAAAAAAACGCAATCGTAGAAAGAGCTTTAAAAAATTCATCCAACGACCTATATCTCTTTTTTCAGAAAGCAAATAGCCTCAATGAAAAAAAAAAATTCTAGAAATCAATTTTCTTGAAATTAAAGGGTAAAGAAAAAAGAAAAAAAATTATATAGAAAACTGGAAGTTATTTTTTTTTTATTCAAAGCGTCTCGTTATACAAATACGATCATTATACAAACTTTATTTATTATAAAATTTTAAGAATTTCAATCTTTTTAAAGACTACTTAAATCTTTATCAGAGTAAAGTTGGGATCTTATATTATTTCTACTTGTTGCTTCTACCATTCGGTGGACTTTTTAGATTTATTTACATTGATTATATTACTACTCCTTATAAATATAATGCTGAATTAACAATCGAACACAGGTGATAATATTATTTCAGTTCTGATGAGGATGAATATTAATGTAGAAAAAAATATTCATAGAAATCTTTTAATGTAGCATAATTAATATTTTATAACTCTCAATTTACAGATCAAATGAAAATATATTTCTATATTAAAATTATGTTTAACAATCACGAAATTTAGCTAATGAAATGCAAATATTAGAATAATATGGTGTTTTATGAGCTTGAGTAATTACAAATCTAATGAGTCATTACATTAAGAGGAAGAGAAGTAGTGTTATTTTGATTGTGTTATGGCATGCGTTTATGCCATACTAACCGGGGGTGTAGGGCAAAATTAACTTTTTACTCAATCATGACTGCCCAGTACATGGAATGCTTCCTTTTTTTTAATAACAAATTTAATAAAAAAAAATTGTAAAAAGAAACGTTCTTTTTTAACTATTAATAACATAACTTACTACAATAACTTATTTTCCCTTTGATACTGTTAATATAGAAAACATTGGCAATCTACCGAATAGATAAACATAGATAAATAATTTCTGCAGACATATTATATGTGATAAACTTTATTTAAAGATATAGGGATGTATTTTGCAAAAAAAAAAAACAAGAAAAATGCATTTCTAAAATTAAAATATGCTTCAATTTAAAACAATATTTTAAAAGGGATCAGGGCTTGAAAATTTTTCAAAAAATCAATTTTTTTATGATCTATTTTGATTATTCAATTAATTCTGAACACAGTCCAAAAAACCGCATAAAAATATTTGCATTTTTAACGGAGTTATAAGCATTAATGTATCAATCACTTTCATAGATGCACCCATAAAAACAAACTATTTGATTTAAAACAAACTACAGTCACCGCCAAAAAAATCTTTACACTTTCGATTTTTGATGTTTTGTTAAATATCTAGAAATATACACAATGAATTATTCTGAAACTCCTGGTGTGTAAACAAAATACTACACGTCATATATTTTGACAAAGATTTTTCCCCGAAATCTAACAGGGGACCGTCAATAAATTGAAAAAGAACGAAGATCTTTTGGATCACCCTGTCAAAACTAATGAAGCAAAACCGTTTAAACTGCAGATAATGATTAAGTGGCTTATTGTGATAAGTTGTGTCGATTTTTATGAATATAGCTTGAAAACTCGTAGAAAAATTAAAGTTTTTATAAAAACGGTCCAAAATTTTTCCAAGTTTTTTGCTTATAACTTTCAGAGCTCTTCATAAAACACAATAATCTTTTCAGAAAATATGACAAACAACATTGCACATAACACTCTGTAATCAGAATTATAAAATAATAAAAAATGTATGAAAAATGAACTGGTTTACTAAATAATTTTTTACTGCGTATGCGTCAACGCTATTAAAATTTCATTTGCGTATTATGTTAGTTAAATGTATGGAGCAACTTTTGTGAAAGTCTCAAAAACATAGCTTGAAAACTCTGAAAATTATCGTCAATAGAATATGGTCAAAATCCATTATTCCCAAAATGAAGCAAAAAGATGAGGGGCTGTATCCATATTCCATTGATTAGTACCTACACAGTATTGCACGTACTACTGTATTTGGATACAACTCCTTATCTTTTTGCTTTATTTTAGAAATAACGGATTTTGATCATATTCTATTGACGATAATTTTCAGAGTTTTCAAGCTATGTTTTTGAGACTTTCACAAAAGTTGCTCTATACATTTAGCTAACATAATATGCAAATGAAATTTTAATAGCGTTGACGCATGCGCAGTAAAAAAATATTTAGTAAACCCGTTCATTTTTTATACATTTTTTATTTTTTTTTAATTCTGATTACAGGGTATTATGTACAATGTTGTTTGTCATATTTTCTGAAAAGATTATTGTGTTTTATGAAGAGCTCTGAAAATTATAAGCAAAAAACTTGAAAAAATTTTGAACCGTTTTCATAAAAACTTTAATTTTCCTACGAGTTTTCAAGCTATATTCATAAAAATCGACACAACTTATCACAATAAGCCACTTAATCATTATCTGCAGTTTAAACTGTTTTGCTTCATTAGTTATGACAGGGTGATCCAAAAGATCTTCGTTCTTTTTCAATTTATTGACGGTCCCCTGTTAGATTTCGGGGAAAAATCTTTGTCAAAATACATGACATGTAGTATTTTGTTTACACACCAGTCGTTTCAGAATGATTCCTTGTGTATATTTTTAGATATTTAACAAAACATCAAAAATCGAAAGTGTCAAGATTTTTTTGGCGGTGACTGTATTTGATGGAATGGCTTAATTTTTATTTGTATGCATATAACATCATTATCTATAGATTGAATTAATATATTTTAGATAGTTTAATATTTTAAGTATTTTTAATGAAAAAAAATTATTTTTAGGGGTTTTTTAAAATTTCAAATTTGAGAGTCTTTTTAATAATGTTTTTTTGAGTGATAGTTATATCCTTAATTCATTATATAGGGTAAATTTTCCTGATCATTTTAAAGCAAAAATTAAGTTCTTATGGCAATTTAACGTTAAGATATCCTGCGGGTGGTGATATAACACATTTTTTTTTTTTTTTGAAAAATTGTGTTATATAAATTTTGCTATATTTTTTATTATATTACATTAAAATACTTCATTTTATAATTTTATAAGACTACAAACTTACATTAAAGTATCAGAAAGTTTAAATTAATTACATTGAATACTTCTGTTTTTATGTAGACTCGAAACAAAAGATCTGTTTATATGTTTTTCCGTATCGATCAAGCCCTGAGCCTCCTTAACATGTTAGATTATTTTAGTTTTACTTAAATGTATGTCGGATATATTATCTTCACGATTGGTGAGTGGCGACTGTTACTTTTGGCAAAGTAGTAACAATAAAATCAATCATTAAATTTTAAGTGTTATTCTCTAATTGGTGAGTGTTGAGTGCTAATTTTGTCCTACAGTTGGAGGAAGCAATATGACAACAACAAGAAATTAAATGACATGTTTATAGTCATATTTTCTTCTAAATTCTCAAACAATTACAAGTCTTCGATTTCGTAATTATACATTTCATTTTACAATTATCGCAGTATTGCTCAATGTGAAATATTTATTTTATAATTTATGTGAAAGTAAAATTTCATATAGAAATCAATATTTTATTTTGATCTATAAAGAAAAAATATAAATTTAAACTAATAAACTAATAAATTTTTACTTTTAAACGAGAAGTTAAAATAACACAGTTTTAAATTGGTGATAATTAGAAATCACTTTTTTTGTTTGTATGTTTTTCTTGAGTTTTCTTTAAGCTTCAATTTTAGATTACACAAACAAAATTACTGCTTTTGTAGTCAGATCCCAAAGATATAGGGGGCCCCACCAGTGGCCGAGAGGTTCTGACTCAAACTGGTAGACGGTAGGTGCTGGGTTCGAACCCAATCGCGACCGTCGGCCTAACCGTTCGAAGTTTTCCGTGGTTTTCTTCGAACCTTGCGTAAATACGGGTTAGGTTCCCTTAGAAAGACCCCCACGGAGGGCAACCCACCTCATAGGGGCTATATCCCATAGCGTAGATAATCGGCCGACAAAAAAAAAATACACCACAAAATACACCCAAAGATATAGGTTAGTGAATGTTACCGAATACTAATAGCAATGATAACAACTGTTTAAAAATTAACAATATATGTATCTTTTAAGTTTTATAGCCATTAATGCATTTTTCCTAGAAAGATCTGTAGTAGAGTATCGATTGATAATATTTCGAACCGTGTTTTGATGGCGTGCTACTTCTGCGGCGTTAATGATATCTGAAAAAGCATTCGTATAAATATTTTTGCACAAATTGTTACTAACTTGTTGTTATTTTTACATAAGTTGTTTTTAAATTCTAAAAACTGCATATTCAGAACAATTTACTTTGAATTAATGCTATGTATACCTATGTAAATGGAAAATTATCTCATCGGGTCTCTATTATTTATCTGCGACAAAAAATAAAATTTTATGTTTAAATATTTATTTTTTTTGGAAAAATAGATAATTTGTTTTATTACAGAGATTTTCAAATTTGAAACGTAAAAATAAATTTAACTGTACATAAATTACTTAAAAGGAGCACAAAAGAACATATAAAAATTTGAAAGTATATTTAAAGTACTTTAAAATATTCTAAACATTTTCAACCATACTTACGCGGTCTTCGTCAGTGAGAAAAACTCTAAATGAGTTATTGCTGCTGGCGTACTTAGGCTCATCCGGAAAAGTCCATTTTTACACCGAGAAGGGGGGATGTGGGGGGAGGAAACGAAGCAAAAGTGAGATAGAATAAAAACTGTTGAACATATTTCAAGAAGCACAGACGTAACTATTATAAATAAAATTTCTCCATATTGCGTGAATATCGTAGGAAAGTGCATCATTACATACTATTTCTTTATTGGATATTATTTCGATAGATTATCTAATGATAGCTTCAAGGTGACTAGTAGTATGAAATATTATTTTCGAAATATTGAAATCTATTTCTATAGGCTGAGTTTGTGCAAATCTTGCAAGTGCAGTGTGTGGTCTACCAAATCTTAAATCTGTGTCATGTTCTTTCAACCTCTTTTGAAGTTTCCGTAATGTCATACCTATGTACATATATTCTTTACTATCTGCCTGGAAAGGAATTTTGTATACTCCTGATCTATTTATGCCTTGAATAGGGTCGATCTTTATGTTCATCACAACTCTTAATTTGGGGGGAGAGAGTGCTAATAATGCAATATCAAACTTAGCTAGTGCATGTCTCATTCTTTCAAAAAACTTCGGAATATAATTAACTGTAAAAAATTTTACACTTTCTATGGGATCTTTAATTTGGATATCTTGATCTACCACTTTAAACCTGTTTTTGATTCTTTTAATAAAACGGAAGGGGATGGAATTTTCAACGGCTATTTTCTTAATTAAATCTAGTTCTTCATTCAGAAATTGAATTGAGCCAATCTGAAAAGCCCTTTTTATGTAAAAATTAAAAGGTGCTAGCTTGTGATTAATAGGAGAACTGCAAATACATGGGATTGTAGAATTAGACCTGTTTATTTTCCTAAACACTTTATGATCCAGGCTCTAATTAGTCATATTTCTGATTAGTAAGACATAAAAAAGGCAAGTTTTTGATTCTGTTGTATTTCTAGGGTAAATTATATTTTGTCGTCAAGGCTATTGCTTTTATCAAGAAAAGAATGCAATTCATCCTTTTCGTGGTTCCATATAATATAAATATCATCAATGTATATGAACCAGTAAACTGGAGCTGGTTTTATGGTTTCCATGATTTTCTTTTCAAAAGGTCGAAGATATGCAAGTATCAGGAGTATACAGTATTCCTTTCAAGACATATAGTAAAGAATATATGTACGTAGGTACGACATTAACGAAACTTCAAAAGAGGTTGAAAGAGCATGACGCAGATTTAAGATTGGGTAGACCCCACACAGCTTTTGCAAGATTTGTACAAACTCAGCCTATAGAAATAGATTTCAATAGTTCGAAAATAATCTTTCATACTACTATTCATCTTCAAGCTATCATTAGATAATCTATCGAATAAAAATAGTATGTAATCATGCACTTTCCTACGATATTCACGCAATATGGAGAAATTTTATTCATAATAGTAATAATTAATGATTAAAAAATAATGATTTTAAATCGTTTGTACTGTGCGCAATGAAAGTCTGATGAATTATAATAGTATAGCGCATATGTAAAGTAAACAGTTGTATTTAAAAGAACCGCAGAATCATTAAATATTTGTTGATTAACTATCTCTTTAACACTAACAAATCCTAAATTATATATTTTCATTAAAAATTGAAAATAATAATTATACAAGTTTTAGTCTCAGAAGCAAACTTTTATTTTACTTCAAATGTTCATTTCCGAATGCATTTTATTGCCATAAGCTATTTGAGTGATTTTTTAACTTATCTGTCGAAAATTTATTACAGTACTTATCTCAATGTATTTCTTAAGCTATGTAATCTTAAATAATCTTTATGATGAAACCTAACATTAATTAACTTTATGAAGGCAAAGTTTATCTAAAAACAAAATATGAGGTAACACAATAGAGATCAAAAACTTTATGTAATATAAAAAAAGTTATCTATTTCAGAAACTTTTATAATCAATTTTGAGAAACGATTTGTGTCAGATTAAAGTTTTTTTTCTCCGTATTTAGCGCAGCAGCTTCTTAAATTAATATTTGAAATAAATTGCAGTGAGACACAGGATAAAGCAGCGAAAATAAAAGTTTTGTGGTCGGAAAGTATTTTTAATGAATGGAATTCTTTTCAAAACAATATAAAAATTACATCACACATAATGAAAATACATTTCATAGTTTTCTAAATAAGATATTATAATTATTTTTTATATGATACTATTTTAATTTTTACTTTATATTGATTTATATTCGACTGTTTTCAGCTATGTTATACACAATAATTATCAGGGTTCTTACGCTTTAAACATTTTCAAGCATTTTTTATAAAGCAATGTTTGCTTTATTTAATGAAAAAATTCCATTTTCAGATATAGCGACCAGTATAATACGGAATTACTGCTCCTAAAATACCTAAAATCCACTGATGACTTTGATGTGTGCTAACTCTGACTTTGCGATACTATTTTTTTATTTTTTATTTCTATGATTTTTTATATTTAACACAGAACTAAAATAGTAATTGAGAGTGTTAGTTTGAAACTTAACGGTACCAAATAAATAAATAAAATAAATAAATAAATAATAATAATAATAATAATAATAATAGTAATAATAATTGTGGTTTTGCAATAAGCTATTGTAAAATCCGAAGGACACCATTGGCTTTCAATGCAAATTAATATATCCGTGAGCCGAAAGTTTTCCATGAGTTACAAAAATTTTATTTTCTGAATAAGGCGGGTATTGAAGCACACGTTTTCAACTGAATGCTGTATTCATTTAAAATAGATACTAAAAAGTATATTTTGTATATCGTTTTGCGGCGGTTCAAAATTCAAAAGCATACACCGTATCTTTCCGTATATAAGCGGTGCATACGACTTTTCAGTAAAAAATCGTCCGAAATTGGAAAACAGCATGTAAGCCAATGTGAGGAAAAAATTGGCGAACTGAGCATTTTTTTAATATAGAAAGTAACAGAAAGTTATCTGATATTCTTGTTCTCTATCATTTAGGCATATTGTTGTCATAATCTATTGGGTCCTGCTCATTCTGTTAAGGCTTGATAATTTATAAAAAATTAATATCATGTTTTTGACTTGAATTACTGCAAGAATTAAGCATTTGATCTTTTATCAGCACAATCAGTAAATCAACATAAAAAAGTGTTGCAAGAATAATGCGATGGATTAAATTGGAGATGATGTCATTTTTGAAGAAGACTGCGATTGTTGTGATGGAGAATCAGATACTATGAATGTTCATACTGCTGTATTAATAAAAGTAAGGAATTTTAATGAGTTGTTTGAAAATTCTCATGTTTTGTATTATGAATGAAGATCGGTAACTTTTTCATTATAAAAGAATAGAGTTTTAATGTTTTTAGAAAAAAAATTGAAGTATTTTTAAAGCTTTTTATATTTATGATATATTTTTGAGGGGAGGGGGAATATCAATCTTTGGAATTTTATTTTATACGTGTACCTGTACATTGGGGTGGATCGAAAAATCGAAATTAGGATAATCGAATCGGCGCGGGGTGCAAAAGTTGCCTTTTATGCATACTGATTCACATATGTTTTTTTATTGAAATCCATTCATATCTTCCGGTGCCCCATACTCCTCAAAAATAGTTAAAAATTGAAATTTTTATAAATTAAAATTTTTTTTTTTTTGCTTCTTAATATTTTTAAAATTATTTTTGGCGCAGGTTGCGAAAGTTGTCTTATATATATATTAGTTCAATCTTTTTTAAATTTAAATCCATCCATATCGTCCGGTGCCCACAAGTGCCCCCAAAATAGTAAAAAAATTGAAATTTTATAAAAATTTATATTTTTTGTTTTTTTTTAAATTTATTTTAAGCTATTTTATCAACGGGATAAAAAAGATGCATTTTATAGCATATTAGCATGCATTCAAATAAATTTCGACTTTGATAAATTTCTTCCAATGCCCCAAAGTTTTAATTATTTGCCGAAAATCGAGTTTTCTGCAAATTTTGAGCTAAAAAATACCAGTAAAATTAACAGTTAAAGAATAATATATCTAACGTAAAACGTAGATCTAGAGGATGAGAAATCGTTAATCGTATTTTATTAAATGTATAAAATAAACTTTTTATACTTTATTATTTGGAAGACAATATAGATAGAAGAGTTCTCAGCAATGACCAGCAATATTTATATGATATTTGCATAGCAATATCACGTGGTGAATGTGGTTCTGATCTGGCATTAATGAAACTCGGTCCATTTTATCACTCAACATGGCTAAAAACTGCGTGTAGAATTTTAAGGTTGTAAGTGGCTACATAAAATCCTTCTGATAATCTCATTACTCTTACAACATATATTACGAAGGTATATGCACCTGTATGGTTTCATAGCAAAACAATGCCGTCCATAACTGAAGGAGCGCGTCATATTTGGAAACTTATCACATATTCTAGATATTTGGAACCCAATTTAAGAAAGATCATAGATGCTGCTATTCAACGAAATAGTTTTTTTTTTTTTTTTGCCACCCTGAAAATTTGCTATTGTTAATGCTCACAGATAACACAGAGCATATCAGATCTTTAGCAATGCGAAAGCTAATTTGTGCTAGAAATAAAAAGAGAAAATCGCCAGAAGTGAGAATTTTCAAAGTACCCCAAATAAACTTCAAAGCGAAAGATTATTTTGAACTTATTGACTGGAAACGAGTTGGACGTTTTGAACCACCTCTTTTGATGAATGTGCCTTGCGAAGAAATTGAGAATATAATAAAAGTTGTAAAAACGAATGAATGGTCAAAATATCCATACCATACCCAAGCGGTTGAAAGATGCGTTCGACTAGTGTCTGAGGCATCAGAACTGTATCTGGACAAGAAAAGAGACACGGTTTTATATTGAATAGAATAAAATCAAGAAGCCATATAAAACACTTTGATACCAAAAAGGATTACAAACTTTAAAAATATGTAAATTTCCAAATTGAAGGGTGTAAAACTTTTCTCTACGTAAGTTCGATTTTTGTAATTTTTATGATTTAACGCTTTGATTTTTAAATTTATATGTTGCTTATTATTGTAAAATTAATGTTATTTATAATCTTATACGTTATTAATTAAACTGTTTTCAACATTTGTAAGTATTTTTCGTAAATTATAATTCTTAATACATTTTTGTGAAAATTTCAGTTTTAAATTATAATTGGTGCATTAAAGATGTGAATGGACTTTGATTAAAAAAAATATATCGAAACTGCAGAGTTATGTAGTATTGTGATAGCAACTTTCCAAGCCACTGCCAAATGAATTTCAAAAAGTAGAACAAAATAAAATAGAATAAAAATAAAATAAAACAAAAATTTTTTTTTCAAGAAAATTTTAATTTAAAACTATTTTTGGGGCGTTTGGGGCACCGGAAGATATGAATGAATTATATTTTTTAAAAATATGTAAACTAAGATAGATAAAAGATAGCTTTTGCACCCCGCGCCAAAAGTAATTAAGAAAAAAATAATAAAACAAAACATATAAAAGAAATCATAAAAAACTCAATTTTTAATTATTTTTAGGGCGCTTGGGGCACCGGAAGATATGAATGGATTTTAATAAAAAAAAACCCCTGCAAACTAGTATCCATAAAAGGCAACTTTTGCACGCCGCGCCGATAGTGATTTCTAAAAAAAAAAATATTTTTCCTATACTTTTCGATCCACTCTAATACATAATGACTCTTCTGCAAAACGCTACTCTCGCTTTACAACTTTTGATATTTAAAGGGGAAGGTTTTGAATGGACCTTACAATTAGACTGTACGCCGGCCGCGCCGATAGTGATTTCTAAAAAAAAATGTTCCTATACTTTTCGATCCACCCTACTGTACATGCCGCCTCCCTGCTTTGGAGCCAAAAAATGCCCTAAATGTTTCCTCTTATACAAGGAAATATACGGTAAATTCAAATATATATTCTACATATATATACATATACATGCATATATATATTTATTAAAACAATAGTAAAGTAAATGTGAATACAGATTAACTAACAGGCATAAATTGTCACAAAAATCCACATAAAACATTTAACTGATTTGATCTTAACACAATAAAATTATTTATCTAAAATAATTCTGTATATTCAAAAATCGTATGATCAGAAAACTAACAATATACTAAAGTTTTAAAACAGTGCTTTCTAAAAAAACTTTTAACTATGAAAAATAAATGTGTTAGTGAGTTTTAGAGGGAATATAAACAGATTTTATTAGATTTTGTGATTGAGTTTAGGAAAGAACTATAATCTTAACACATTCGCTGCCTATCACGCGCCAGTGCGTGATTTGGAGTGATGTCCAATAACCAGTAACGTGTTGGCGCGGGAAAATCTTTCACTGATTCAAAAACCACCTTCTACAGTGAGGCATTAACTATCATCACGTCTTCACGTAAGCAGCAGTGAACGTGTTAAAAGGTATTTATTCAGAATTTATATTCCTTATTTCCCGAAACAGTGTGCTATGAAAATAATAATTACAAAAATCACTAAATAATGTAATGTTCAAAAAATTTTTTGGTTGTTTCTGTTACCGAAAATCTGAGCAAACTCAATCATTTATAATATGTCAAAAATCTTTAAACGACACAAACCAAGATAATTTCTAAATCCGATGTATAGTTCAGGTACTACTAAATTAAGAAAATTAAGATAATATCAAGTTTAATGGGGTGAAAATTATGAAAATAAGGAAATATAGGTTTTAGTACAGTTACAGTTTTGTGTATTTTTACAAAATTATTGTTCTTTTACAAGTCCTTAAAAATAAATATGTAACATTAATAACATAATTGTAACACATTTATAAACATAATAAAGATTTTTCTATAAATCTTTCCATTAAAATATTTGGTTTTTTAACATTGTTCAAAATCAATTAAATGAAGTAACATATTTTCTAACGTAATTTGATTTATCATTTCTAAATGCAATTATCAAATTGAGAAATCATTTAGAGATGCTCGTATGAACTTAAAGGATATTAATATACTTGAGAATGTTGCCTGACACAATAACAAAGGTTACTTTGTTCTTATTTCAAGAGATAATTATAGTTAATTATGAAACCAGCAAAGCGAAACCTCTTGTAAGTTGTAATACACACTATATATTTCACTTTGTCTTCCCTATGGAGCAATAAATTTGCTGTAAAATATTGAATCTATGGGGCAATGGGATACAAATGTAAAGTGATGGATATATTATAAGCATTTGTCATAAGAGTTGTTAAAAGGAGATATAGGTTACTCTATTAAATGATTTTTTTATGATTTTTTTAAAATTAAATATGTAATGCATTAAAATTCTCTAAAACTATGTGAAAAACATTATTTTTTACATATAATCCAGAGGCATAATATAATTTCACCACCAACACTAATTATACGACCGTTTAGAAGAGAGGCAATATGCAGCTTCCGTTAGATATACAGATGTATGATAAAGCTGTCATAGCTACTAATAGAACTAATATTTAAAATGATATTTTATACTTATTAAAGATAATCGCTGAGTTAAATAACATTTTATGTAGAATGAAGTGTATCTGAATTAAATATTCCTGATTTGTAGTGAGAGTATGCTGTACTTTCTTTTATAACAACTGTCATACGCCGAGACATGGTCTTCAAAATCATGACGAAGACGTATGTATTCGTTTACATTGTATCACAGTAGTATTTAAATGTATTTAAATCTGACATTATTAGGATTATCTCAGTGAGAAAATTGATGGAGAAAGGTTGTTCAAACCAGTAGCAACTTTGGAAAGAAGGAAAAGTTTTTTACACAATATTTCTTGTCATATGACAAAAAAAGTAATTAAAAATGAAAATGATTTGCTCAAATGACAATCTGATTAATAAGAAGAATATAGGATACATTTTATAATTACCAACATCGTCAAAAATACTTTCACTGATTCGACACTCTTATCAATCACTAATTCTGTTCCATAAAAAAAAATAAAAAGATAGAAATATTAACATCATATTTTATTTTCCTAAAATCTGTACACAGATTTCAAAGTGTTTTGTCACTAATCAAAAGAGTTTCCTTCAGCAATCTCCAACTGACAACGTTAATAGATGGGGCATTCATAGAATTTTTTGTATGGCCTCTATTACATTGAACAGACGAAGTATGCTCTTAGAATTAGGCTAAAAGAAAATCAAAGTTATGTTATAAAGCAGGGACGTGACAATAACTTAATACTGTTGGAATTCAAAGAAAAGGTTTAATCATCCAGAGGCTAAAATCATTCAAAAATGAAATTCAGTTTTCGATTCTAGTATTTTACAAAGATAATTTTATTCATAAACATACTTCCTCCGTAGTCTCATGACCTTTTTTGTGCCCAGAGCTCTTTTTTTTCCTTGTGTGGAGAGATTTTGTTTAGTGATTACTTTTTTTTCAATTAATTTCGTTCAGTTACGTTATTTCTTTAGGATATGGGTTGTTTTCTTTAGGATATGGGTTGTTTTCTTTAGGCTATCGGTGAGGGTGCGTTATTTCTTTAGGGTACGTCCTTTCTCTTGTTTTTCCCTTTTCATTCGGTGTAGTAGACAATACCCAGGATTATGCCATACATTATTTTTTTCTCTCTCTCTCTGGGGAAAGGGGTTTGAATATCCTTGAAACAGCCGTGTGGAAATTTTTGTGTTATGTTTGTATGTATTTGTGCATCAATACTATATTAAATGTTTTATTTTATATAAAAAATACTTTCCTCATGTTTGATATGCTTCGTTTACGTACTGAGGTGAATCGTAAACTTTATGACTTCACGAATCGGACACCGCAGTTTAAACCTACCATTCGTATGACACAGTCGAATCATAGATTCGCAGTTCTTTCCTTTTCTATGTTAGCTATCCATAGACTATTTACAAATAAATGAACATAGACATGCATAATTATTTATAACTTTATTAGATGTAAGATTTTGCATTCTCAGTTGTCCAATCCAATAAAAATCTTTTTTTAACCCTTTCCAACAAAGTTGAAAAGTATTTATGATTTTGTTTGTTTGGTTATCTATTCGTCTGTCCGTCTGACTATCTGGTCATATGCCCGTCTGTCCGTCTACCGGGCTGTTCACGTTCTAACTCTCGTAACTATACACATATTGCGCTGACATTTTGGGTGTTATTGACATTTACTCTAACACCAACCCTGTTGAAAATGAAATTTCTAATATGATTAGTTTATTTACGGGGACAATCACACGTTTTCCATTACATTACGGCCTATGGGAAAAGTTGTTTTCAATTTTAATGCAGTTACACTGTGTAAAACATGTTAAAACTTTTATGCATTTCCGGATTGTATGGTGAAAGAAATATGAGGTGAGAGAAATAGTTACTATTAATTTAGATAAACACACAAAAGGAATTTATTACATAATGTCAAAGAGGGAAATTGTTCTTTTATATATTCGAAACATCTTTTTAATAGTAATAATAATAATAATGGATGTAAGTTGAAACTGCGTAAAGTAGGCGTCTTCCATCGCCATTTAATTTTAATCGGGAACTTTTATCAGTATATAAAGAAAGTTGTCTGAAATCGGAACATAACGCAAGAACTCACCGAAAGTACCGATGTGCTCCTAATAAGATATTTTTTGTCAAACTATTTTTTTTGCATGTCAAGCATTTATTTAAAGATTCTAAATAGTAATTTTTACAAAATCTTTTGCAGTACCTCAAAACATATGAGTATCATAACAATTTGCAGCAGTAAATCCACGCTCTAACACACAAACAAAAGTAAAAAATATCTACAAAACTTAAAAGATTCAAAATGAATTTATCTCCATTTTGTTCCTTTTAAAAATTGTAAGACGAACATAAGTCAACCTCAAAATTTTAAAACAACGCAAAAATATCTATCTATAAATATTTTTTAGATTTTTTTTAGATTTTTTTTATTTTTGCATCCTTTTGGTAGACTGTAAATATTTATTTTGATATTTATTCCACTTTTTGTTTTCTTTTTAAATGCACTTTAAACAAAAAACATCTGAATTATGTAATAGATTCAGAAGGTGAAGCTATTGTTGACTCAGCATCTGTGCTTTTCATAACATTTTCCTGCAGCGATGCTGATATAGTTTACTCTCCACACCAAAATATTCCTTTGATATGTTAAAATGTTTCGGATATATTTATAGAGTCGGCTATTTGGTCTGCAGTAATTTTTTTCCTATGTTAATTCTAGACTATATGTCACAAAATGTTACTTTCTGAAAATAAAATGTTTATTAGTCAAGTGTTTAACAGTAGTAATCTTAGCTTTTAATAAAATGTTCATATTTTTTTCCGATTTGCAAATAATATATCTTTTTTAATATAGTGGGTAAAAAAGGTATTGTTATATGTATTTTAGCTTTGAATATTAATTATTGAGCACTATCAATGTGTTTCATTATTTATTTCATTATTCATTAATATCGAAATAAAAAATACGATTTTGAGGAATTTGCTGTTTATTTATTTATTTTTTTTTTTGGTATGTGCTTGTGTTTCATTTAAAAAACGAAATAAATGAATATGAATCACATACCATCTTAAAATGTTATTTATATTTAATATATTGCATCAAAAGGGGGAAATGCTTCTTAGTATCTAAAAATACTAGTACACCGAACCCGGGGTTCCCGGGTCACAAAGTAAAGAAGAAAAACTTTTTTAAATTTTAAAATTGGAAATTTAATACATTTTTTCTGCGTAATAGGCTTTTTAAACTGCCAACTAATTCCAAATAGCAATTTTTTATGAAACATATTATTTATGTAATCATATATAGCTTTAAAAATTATCGGTACTTCCGTATTAGCTGGGCCGTAGCTAAGGGGGCGCTATGGGCGGCTCAGTCCCCCCCCCTAAAATATTTTGAGCCCCCCCCCCTGGAAAAGATTCCAAGGTCACTCAATGAATTTCTGTTCCGAAAATTCAAATGAAATATTGTTAAAAATCTAATTTAGTTTTGAAACCTTTTCACAGTTTTGCAGAGTTACTAAATTGTATCTAAAATAAGTGTTTCAACACTCCGTCATCCTATTAATACATATGAAGCTAACATGAAGGGCTATTTTGCACCAGTTATACACTCAGAACTTTCATCATCCTATACTTTTCTAAGCATAAAATGAAGTTATTTTAACAGTTTAGGAAGAAACAGAGTACTTACAAAGTGAATATGCATTAATTTATCTTTCTGCGTCAGAGAGAGAGAAAAAAAGACTATGATCCCCCCTACATTCTCTTGAGCCCTCCCTGTTGTTCACTACGGCCCTGCGTATTAGACGCAAGATAGCAGTTATTAGCTAAAGATTTCGCCAAAGAATAAAATTGCATTCTCAGTTTTTAAAAACAACTAAGAAAATATGACACCCAGATATTCTTTAAAATACATTTTTGTAAAGGTTAATTGATGTATCTTTTGTAAAGTAAGTTTACAACGAACTAAAAGTCACTAAATTCATAGATAAAAACGAAATAAAACCAACAACATTCACCGGATTATATAGCTGACGATATATTGACATAATAGGTTTTTAATTACTATTTTTTTCAGTTGCTATGAAAAAATGACAACTGAAATATACAGTGATCTGTTATTTTCCATGGAGAAAAGAGATAGATGGAGGTGCAGTATGAGATTAAAACGGTTTGATGGGCGTTATTCTTCCAATTTAAGTCTCTCATTCGATCCAAACAAAACAATCACATGGAACAGAGACCGAATTTTTTAACATCATTTTTTTTCTAAATGAAAAAGATCTGAATATATTTTAGCATTATAAAATAGCATTTCATTGCATTATGAATTAAAATTGCATCCCTAAAAGTTTTTCTTTTTTGTGAAAGCACGCCGTTGTGTGTGCGTCACCTCCAGCCACTAAACTGCATCACTATTTTTTTTTCTTTTTTACTCTATGGCGATTTTTCTTCTCTTTCCCACATAAATGCGATATTCAAGTTGCCACCATCAGAGAAATTGAACCAAAAATTACAAAAAAATTAATCTATCAAAAACAAATTGAGATACAGTTTTCTAACAAACGGCATTTAAAAGTGCATTTTTTTCTCTAAACGATGGTATAAAGATTGAAAACATGCAATGTCTAGAAGTTTAAAAATTTACAATAGCGAAAATTGCAAAACCGAAATTTCATCGGAAAGTGTTGCCATTCACAACATGACGTATGCGTTACGCACAGATACGTTTGGCTTTTATTATATAGATAGTATACTTAAAATGCTTTATGCACGATAAAAAAATTCGCGGTAACGTTTTCGAAAATCAGCAAATATATATAAAAAAAAAGTGTTTCTAAATACTTCTTACCATATTCAAAATATGTGTGTTTTCTAGTTTCTAAAAATTAAAATTACTTCTCAGAATTATGGTTAACTCAGAAGAGTTTATTTCATATTTTCGCACTAAAAAATAATAATATAGATTTTTCGGTTGCTAAGAATCCTCAAGATTTTTTTTTTTTTAACAGACATGTGCTATGTAGAATAATAACGTATTTAAATACATTTAAACACATATAAACATTACATGTATATAATTGGGATCAAAATTGAATTGAATTTTATTCTATTAATCAGACATGCATAAATTAAGGTATGTCTATAAAAACGTTTAAATATAACAAATTAGTAAATTAATTTTCATAACTCTTTCTTGCAGTGATGCTGATGTAGGTTCCTCTAATACAGAAAAACAAAAACGTTGGTTATGGATTTGGTTATAAATTTTATGCTAATACTTAAAACCAGTATTTTTTAATTTTTTACACTTTAAAGCATTTATTTAAATATTCGAAATTGTAGTTTTTTGCTCGAATTTCGATAAACTCATATGTGTCATAATAATATCGAACAATAAATCCACACAAACTAAAGAAAATTTTCTCTATAAATTTCGAAAGAATGCAGAATAAATTAATTTCGATATAATTTCTTTTTTTTTCCTTTCAAAATTAAATGAGTGGCATGAAAAGCCAAACTCGTCACTTTTAATCTACATAAAAATATGTATATATAAATATTTTTCAAACATAGAGAATCTTTATGGCAAGCTGACAACAGTTAATCGGCGATTTATTCCACTTTTTAGTTTACTTAAAAGACCCTCACTGAAAATAATCTTAAAATTATTTGAAGAAATCTCTACTTCCTTCAGAAGTTTTATAGAAATCTAAAGAAATTTTACAGATTTAGTTTTACTTTAAAAATATCTGCAGAATTTTCTAAGGTAATCTTTAAAATATCTGCAGAATGGGCCAAATACCTACAGATATTCTACAGATTTTTTTTTTTTTTTTTTTTTTTTTTTTTTGTGGGTCCTATAAATGCACTTTTAACAAAAACCTTGTGAATTATGTAGTAGATTCAAAAAGTGAAGCTATTGTTGACTCAGCATCTGTGCTTTTCATAACTTTTTCCTTCGCAATACTGGTACAGTTTACTTTTCCACACCAAAATATTCCTTTGATGTGTTAATATGATTCGGATATTTTTTAGAGTCAGCTATTTGTTCTACAGTGATTTTTTTTTTGTTAATTCTAGGCTATATGTTTAAAAATGTTACTTTCTGAAAAAAAAAATATTATTCAAGTATTTATCTGCAGTAGACTTTGCTTTTAAAGAAATGCTTTTCTTTTTTCCTGATTTGCAAATAATGTATCTTTTGTAATATAATGCGTAAAAAAAGCATGGCTATATGTTTTTATTATTCATTGAGAAGTATCAATCTGTTTCAGAAATTACCCATGTCAAAAAAAGTGTGTTTTTTGAAAAGTTGCTGTTCATTGCTGTTTTTTTTATGTGTGTGTACTTGTGGTTCATTTAACAATCGCAAAAAATAAGTATGAATTACATAATATCTTTAAATGTAATTTTTATATAATATATTGCATCAAAAGGGACAAACATTTTTTAATCTCTAAAAATATATTATACTTAAGGACAAAGATATCAAATAAACTCTTCAGAGTTAAATACGATTCTGAAAACAATTTCAATCCTTAGAAAGTAGAAAACTCACACATTTTGAACATATTGGGAAGCAATCATAAAAACAAACTTTTTTATGTTCGTTGATTTTCAAAAACTTTTTTTTTCGCTAAATTTTTTATCATGGTTAAAACAGGTTTTTTTTTTTTTTTTAATTAATATAGATTATTCGAAGGCTAAAATTCCTCATTTTTTTTTTCAATCGACATGTGCTACGAGTATGTAGAATAATAACACATTTAATTACATTTGAACACATTTAAGTAACACATGTAAAAATTTGGCATTAAAGATAAATTTAATTTTATTGTATTAATCCGACATGCATAAATTAATATATGGTGTCAAAATATTGAAAAAAAATACTAAATTAATTTTCACAACTCTTTCTTGCAGCGATGCTGATGGAGGTTCCTCTAATACAGAAAAACAAAAACGTTGGTTATGGATTTGGTTATAAATTTTATGTTAATACTTCAAATTAATATATTTCCCTTTTTTGCATGCTAAATATTTATTTAAAGACTATGAATTGCAATTTTAGATAAGTTTTTTGCTGAATATTCAAAACAAGTATAAAATCACAGATGCCATAATAATTTGTAACAGTAAATCCACACAAACAAAAGAAAAAAATCTCTACAAATTTCGAAAGAATGCAAAATAAATCCTTTAAAATTTAATTTTCGTTAAAAATTAAATGTGTGACATAAAATGTCAAACTCGTCATTTTAAATCTACGTAAAAATATGTATGTATAGATATTTTTCAAATATACGTTATCCTTATGGCAAGTTGTGAACATTTAATTGGAGATTTATTCCCATTTGTGTTTTCTTAAAAAATATGTAAATGCACTTTGAACAAAAACCTTCTGAATTATGTAATAGATTTTGAAGGTGAAGCAATTGTTGATTTATCATCTGTGAATTTCATATCTTTTTTCTAGCAGTGATGCTGATATAGTTTACTCTCTTACGCCAAAATATTCCTTTAATATGTTAAAATGTATCGGATACTTTTATGAAGTCAAATATTTGGTCCGCAGCGATTTCTGCCTATTTAATTCTAGGTTATATGTTAGAAACATAACAAGCTAAAAGTAAAAATCAATTTTATAATTTCCGTGTTGTTGTTTTCTCTGTACCTCGATTAAAGATTTGAAAATTATTCGCACCTGGCATAAAATTACTTGCCAGCCTTTGAATTAGACCATAGGAATCACATCATTAACCTGTAATATTAATAATGGATGTAAAATAAATCTACGTAAATTAATAAACTTCCAACGCCATTTTTTTGAGGGATTTTCGTGGTATGTGATGGAATATTGTCAGAATTCATCACGTAATGCAAGAGCTCAGCGAAAGTTCCAATCTTCTCCTAATAAAATATATTATATTAAACTAATGTGTATAACTATTTTTATTTTTTTGCATATTAAACACTTATTAAGATAATAAACTAATAATGAACATTAGTCATAAACAAAGTCATTTGCTCTATATTCAAAACATGTATAAACGTATAAGTGTTTCATGAAATTTCCAGAAGAATGCTATCGCCATTTTTTAATAGGGGACTTTTATCGCTATAATTTGGATTTTTTTCTGAATTCAACACATAAAGCAAGAACACACTGAAAGTTTCAATTTAATCCTACTAAGTTACTTCATCGTAAGCGAATATCTCATACTTGTGTGTATATGTACATATATATATGTATATTGCATGTTAAACATTTATTTGAAGATTCTAAATTGTAATTTTAGCTAAGTCTTTTGTTCGATATTCAAAACAAGTATAAACTCATAGGTGTATCATAATAATTTGAAACAGTAAATCCACCCAAAATCTCACCACACACCAACAGAAGAAAACCATCCCTATGAATCTCTAAAGGATGCACAATCAATTTATCTTCATTACTCCTTTTTAAAAACTGAAAGAGTAACATAAAAAATTAACTTCAACATCTTACAACTACGTAAAATAAGTGTATATACAAATATTTTTCAAATATGCTACATTCTTAAGCAAAGCTATGAACATTTAATTGGAGATTTATTCCATTTTTTGTTTTCTTAAAAGATGTGTAAATGCAGTTCGAACAAAAACCTTCTGAATTATGTAATACATTCAGAAGGTGAAGCTATTGTTGACTCAGCATCTTTGCTTTTCATAACTTTTTCTTGCAGCGATGCTGATATAGTTTACTCTACGACACCAAAATATTTCTTTGATATGTCAAAATGTTTCGTATATTTTTATAGACTCAGTTATTTAGTCTGCGGTTATTTCTGCCTATTTTTATTCTAGGCTATGTGTTACAATATATATATATATATATATATATATATATATATATATATATTACAAATTTAAAAAAGTTTCGCCAAAACTAACCTTTATACTATCTTAATTTTCTTATAATAATTTTCCGTACTTACTTCAAATTATTAAATTAAAATCTTGTTTCTAAATCTAATCTGTTAATCCTTATGCAGACGATATAAATTCTTAATTTACCTTAAAAACATTATTCCAGTATGCGTAAATTTAAAAAGATGGCTCTAAATTAAAAATATTCTTAATTAAAACTTTATTTCTTAATATTCCAAATAAAACTGATTTCTTCTATGTTTTTATCAACCCTTTTTAAGAAAGTCATATTAAATTTATTCCAAAACCATACCTTTCAAAAAATATCATTATTTTATTTTATCTATTTATTTATTTTTCCTACGTCAACCTTTGATGTGTGCATATTAATAAATTCATTTCTTTTCTTTTTCTCTTAAAATTAATCATTTATAAAAATCGTCTGCCTAAGATATTTAAAATTCTGAGTCAATTATAAATTGGTTAAATAATATTTTTTTTAAATAAATTTATCGTCTGTGGAAAATAGCCTCGTAGCTGCACAAGAATTCTGTTTACATAAAAGAATGATGGTTTGAGGTTACAGAATGTTCCAGAGCTTTCTTTTTAGTTTAAAAGGGTGGAAGTCTCGAGATGAAAAAGAAGATTTCTTGGGTTGCTTCTTCGATGAGGACAGCTCGCTGAAATAATGATGGAATTTTTGCAAAAGGTGCTTTTCCTTCCTCATTATTACGAATTTAATAAATGAATTTACAGCAGCCCATGACTAATTATTGGATATTCTACATTTATTTATTTATTTTGTTTTTTCCCCCGCTTGCCATGACTGTGTGTTTCTTTTTAACCAGTGGAAATAATTCGAGTTCTCCTTAAATCGTCACAACTAATCGAAAAGTCGGACAGGATAATTTATCTGTGCTGCCTTTTTCGAATATTTAAAGAAAATTTTCGGCTTGCTAATGAAATCGGCTGTGGAACGAAATGATGATAGGTTTGTGAATCGCCGATAATTGACTTCTCGTGAAATCCTGAAGCTTGATATTTTTCGTCATGATGATAAATTTTTGAGACCTGGTGATTTCGAAGTGGATTTAATAAGGAATAGAAGCGCCACGGCGAACTGCCATTCATCTTGTTGCGGCCCAAATATGCGATCATTGACTTTAGGTATTACTGGTAGTGATGACAAGAAAAAGAAAAAAAAACTTACAGGGACAGCTGAACGTCGGTTGCTAATTACCTGGATAATTTTCGGGGTTATTGTCTCCCCTAGGATCCTCTTCAGAATTTCTTCTTATTGGTGAGTTATTTTTAGATGTATTTAATTATTTTGTGTATCCTTTTATTGTATTTGTGTAGATTATTTATTCTCTGTTTGTCAGGTTTATTTATTTGATTATTTATCTGTGAATCTTACTTACTTACCTATTTATGAGTATTTTTATTATCATTATTATGTGTTGAAGATTGAAATATTTTTATTCTTAAGGATTTAATTGAGAAGTATGATGTTCTTAAGATATTTACTGTTACTTATTAAGATTATTATGATATTTTTATGCACGTTTAAAGATAAGTTCGTAATAATAATGAAGTATAAAAGAACTTAGAAGCTCAAGGTTTTTTTTAAAAAGGTACATTTTCTAATTTATTGATATTTGTTTGTTATCAAGAACTATTCTCAGAATGCAGTACTTTCATGATAATGTTCCTACAACTAGACATTTGAGCTGAAAATTAAGTTAACATTTATGTTTTTCATTTTATTTGTTAGAATTTCTGGTTACAGTGAGCTTTGGTTCCCGGATTCTTATAATTTATTTAAATTCAGTAAGAAAGATGGAACTGTGCAAGGCTGTTGCTAGAAATTTGACTGATAAATATGATTAATTTGTCAGTAAAGTTTGTGATTTTAAGTAAGGAATTACCTATAATTAAAATTTTTGAATCTGTTTATGATCTATAAAATAATAAAATTAAAAGTTGATCCCAATTTAAGGTATATCTATGATATTTACAATTTCTGTTTTATTAGATAAAATTTCTGGTTAAAGTTAGCAGTTAAATATAGTAATTTTGAAAAAATATGTAATTGATAGAAATCATTAACTTTGAAATTTATTGCGAATGATTTTACGATCAGGATTTAATAAAGGAAATAGAAGTGTTTCATTTATTCTAATGAGTAAGAATAAAGAAATTATGGAAGATCCTAAGTTCGTACCGTTTGACCCGAGTTCTGGAATGAACATTTTGTCTTGGTAGCTTATTTTGATAAAACATGTGATAGGGAACAGAAAAATCTAGAATGGAAATTTAATTCTATTGCGCAATATTTGAAAGGTGAAGCGCAAAAAATTTATATCAATGACTGCTTAAATTGTACGGATTATGAACAAATTAAGAACATTTTGATAGAAAAATTCATTGAATTAGACATCCCGAGTTTTTCTGATTTTTCAAATCTGAAATTAGATAATTTAGACAATTTAGAAACTTATTTTCGTAAGAAAGTGGAAATTGGTAGGAAATTACATCTTAGTGAAAATATACTATTACAAGGTTTAACTGATGGTTTAAAACCAGAATTCAAAAACAATATTTTCATAAATCCTCCTAGTAGTACCACAGAATGGTACCGGGTTGTCAAACAATTCGTGGAAGTTTCCACCCCACTAGTTTCAAACCAAGTAATAAATCAACCATCAGCTAGACAAAATTTTCAACCTTTTCAACCAACTAGGCCCTGGATTCAGCCAGTTAGGCCCAATAATACACTTAGGAATTGGAATCCCCAAAGGCAATCTCAGTTTCAATGACCTAGAGTTTGTCAAAATAATTATATTCAAAATTCATACCCTTCAAGACCTTGTAGGATATGCACAAATAGGGGTGTGAGTAATGCTTTTCATTGGGAAAGAGAATGTATTTTTAGGAGTGAGTTGCCATCCTCTGATACTCTTCCAAGTAGCTCACAAAATAATTCTTATAATATTTGACTATTAATTGTGTATGGATGTACAAATAATTATAATTTGCCATGTGTTGTAGATACTGGCTCAACTATTGCAATATTGCCAATTAAATTTGTTAAAAAACTTAATGCTAAAATTGAGACTATACCCTCAGTTACCATTGGTCAGGCAAAAGGATTTTTACATATAAATAAAAAATGTAGTGTTCTTCTAAAAGTGGGTAAAATTAAAAAATTTGTTAACTTTTTAGTATGCAATACAAATTTGGATTATGCTATTTTGGGGTTAAAAGAATGTTCTAAATTTAAATTAACCATAGAATGTAAAAATTGTATTGTAAGGCAGGGAAGGAAAATTATAACTAACAGTATATCCATACATAATGAGAGATCCCTTCATTTCAATACAGTAAATATGGACCAAGTACAACAAAACAGGGATCAATCTAATGAATTTGTAACCTCAGAATATAAAAAAAATATGAAATTAAATACTGGTAATACTGTAGCAATAGATAATTATGATAATGAAACACTGAATGTAAGTAATCATGATATAGAGTTACAATCTACTTGTGGAAATATTATGAAAAATGAAGACTGTGTTGAATATGATCACGCAATTAATGTGCATCCTGATTATAGAGGTTCCATGACTCTTCAAAAGTTTCGCGATAATTCGGATTCAGATTTAACTGGGGAAATAAATTTAATTCAAGATGTAAATTTAAGAGAATTAGTTCATATTTATAGTGATATTTTTGCAAAGCATAAATATGATGTGGGTAGGATTAATATTGAACCACAACGCGTTATACTAAACTCAGACCTACCTATATCTTTGAGGCCCTACCGAACATCTCCCCTAGAAGAAATAGAAATAAAAAACCAAATTCAATCATTGTTAGCAGCCGGACTGATAAAGGAAAGTAATAGCCCCTATTCGGCCCCTGTTACACTAGTTATGAAAAGAGAGGAAGGTAAAAAAACGCGATTATGTATAGACTATAGAAAATTAAACGCAATAATTAAAAACGATGCAGAACCCTTGCCCCGTATCGATGGAATTTTAGATAAATTGAGTAGTGCTCAGTATTTTTCAACTTTGGATTTAGCCTCTGGCTACTGGCACATACCAATACATCCATCCGATACAGAAAAATTAGCATTTGCAACCAATTTTGGACTTTTTGAGTGGCTCGTGCTCCATTTTGGCATAAAAACGGGCCCTCCCATATTTAATAGAACCATTCGAAGGATCCTTAATAAATATAAAATCGACTTTGCGTGCCACTATTTTGATGATATTATAATTTTCTCTTCCTCTTTAGAAGAACATTTAAACCATTTAGCTCAAATTTTTGACATTTGCAAACAAGAAAACATTAAACTTAAACTTTCTAAATGTAAATTAAGCCAAAATAAAATCAATTTCTTAGGTTATGAAATCACTAATGGAACTATAACACCAGCAAATGCCAATATTGAAACCATCAAAAATTTAAAACCTCCTTCCAATGTGAAAGAGTTACAACGATTTCTAGGTTCCATTAATGTTTACCATAAATTCATAAATAAATATGCTGAAATTAGATATCCTCTAAATCGATTACTTAAAAAAGACACTATATGGGAATGGAACTCAGAGTGCCAGGAGTCTTTTGAAAAATTAAAAAATTCTTTAATTGCTAAACCCATCCTCAAAATTTATGATCCTAAATTACCTTTACATATGTTTGTAGATGCCTCTCAGATAGCAGTAGGTGCCGTTCTAAAACAACCTGATAAAGATAATTTCTTACATCCTATTGGTTATCATTCTAGAATTTTGAAGAGTTATGAACAAAATTATTTCATAACTGAATTAGAATGTTTAGCTATTATAGATACTCTTGACAAATTCTATCATTACTTTCATGGTGTCAAGTTTACAATTCATACGGACCACGCATCTCTAGTATGGTTAAAGAGTGTTAAAAACTTAAGAGGTAGGCTTTTTAGATGGTCGCTCAAACTTAGTATGTTTGATTATGAGATAAAATATGAAAAGGGTTCAACAAATGTCGAAGCAGACATGTTGTCACGAAATCCTGTTTGTCATTTTAATCAACATATTAGTTTATTGCTAGATAGGAAAGAAATTATAGAGATACAAGACAAAGACAATGTTTGTGACAAAAAATATAAAAAAGAGAATGGAATTATTATAGTTCAGAAAAAGGGATTCAAAAAAATTGTTGTACCAATGTCATTAAGAAAAAAATTACTCCATATTGCTCATGATAATTTTGGACATTTAGGGATTTAAAAAATGCTTAATTTAATATCTCCCAACTATTATTGGCCTAATATGACAATAGACATTACAGAATTTGTTAAACATTGCGATACCTGTCAGAAAAATAAAAAACCAAAACAGAAAAGATTCGGCTTATTACAAGCTATGCCAGCAACAGATCAACCTTTTGAATGTCTTTCTATTGATACTGTTGGTGGATTTAACTATTACAACTCAACAAAAAAATTCTTACACATAATAATAGATCATGCAACTAGATTTGTTTGGGCTTTTCCCTCCAAAAATGTTACCACTGAAACATACACTAACTGTTTAAAACAAATTTTCAATATCAAAGCACCTCAAAAAATACTTAGTGACAGGCATAAATTTCAGATCTCCAAGATTTAAGAAATTCCTTAGAAATCATCATGTTCAACAGCGTTTTACATCCGCAAATCATCCTCAGACCAATGGAAAGGTAGAGCGCGTTAATCAGACTGTAGTTACCAGGCTTAAATGTAAAGTTAATTCCACTTCTTCTAAAATACCTTGGACTAGATTATTAAACCAAGTCATCGAAGAATACAACAATACGCCCCATTCTATCACCAAGTTCCCACCTGCCTATTTATTTTATGGTCAATTGCCTTATGAATCTCCTTTAAAACAAAACTATTACCCATCAGTAGACAAAGCCCTCAAAATTGCGAAAGCGCGAACTCAGGAATTTCACCTTAAAAGTAAAAGGCTCTATGATCGAAATTTTGTCGAATGCCCATTAAAAATACAAGACTCTGTAATTTATGAAGAATTTAAATACCCTAACACTCGAAAATTAGAACCTACTTTCTCTGGACCATACAAAATTATAAATAAACTTTCTGATGTAACATATGAAATAGATAAATTTAATTATGAGACAGGACAGAATTCCGTTATTGTGCATGTTTCTAAATTAAGACCCTATTTTTCACCAGAAGATTTTAAACTGTTTCATGAGCAAACCAAAAAACAAACAAAACCTCAGATACAATCACAATCACTAGATCAAACTAAAGTCAAGGCAGTAGATTAAGTTTTAATTCTTATTCTTTAAATAGTTTATCACCATAATTTTCAACATTAGCAGGTATGTTCTTGGAGGCCTACAAGAATATTACTTGTTTTTGGGAGTTTTTGGGGTTAAATTGGGCTCCTTATGCAGGCATAAGGTGAACACTTTGATTGTAAAAGCTTTCAAATTGATGTTGATAAATTAATTTTAAGGGTGTTTAAGTCTAACTATATTTACTCATGTATTTGACATTAGTATTATTCTATTTATTCAGCAGATATTTATGTTATAACAGTTATAAAATCTAATGATTCTACTCAAACCTATAACATAATATGTGATTTTCAGTGATTGTGGAAACTACAGATATTAAGAGTTTTTCAAAAAAGCACACTATTTTTATTTCTATTTCTCAATTAAGAATGACACCTTTTATTCCTATTGTATTTTATTATTAAAGTTTATAAACCATGTGTAGATAAAACATTATTCTACATTTGGCATTTGAAAACTTATAACCAAATTTGACAATTTTGTAAAAGAGTATCAGAGAGGAATTATTGTAAGGAAATACTGGTTGAGAGTCCATTTTCTAAATAGTTAGATTTAATTTTATTTGGATTTTGGAATTATTGTGATTTTTTTTATTTATACTTTCGGCTAGCCAAAAAATACTTTCTTATGCTATTGGAAGATAAGAAAATTATTTAGTTGCTATGTAATTATTTTTATCCTCAACCAATATTTTCCCTATCAATAATAAACAAAAAGTGATATTTTCTTTTGATTATACTCTTGTTTTACTATTATTATTATCATTATGATTTCTATAATGAAGTTTAGTATTAATTATACTCTTATTGAGAAATATTAGGATATGGAGTCTTATTATACTATCACTTATTATTCTTGTTATTGTTATTATTTAAATTTTTCTATATTATTTATTATTGATATTGAGAGTGATGCTATTTATTACTGAAAAATTGATATATTACTGAAAGATGTTGGATCCAACATAACATTAAAACCAAAGATTAAACTAGGTTTGAAGAATTTTAATTAAAGAGACTGTATTCAGAGAACATTGGAAAAGACACTTTTATATATACTATTGAAAGACTTGTTTCATTTAAAGGACTTATTTAAAATAAACTATGCATTAAGTCATTGTAATCATTTAAACTTCCTTGAGAACGAATTTTTATTGTTTTTATTATATTTTTATCTCTTGCTTATTAATATTCATAACTTATTTACTGTTATTATATGTATTATCTCCTATGCACTTACAAATGGTAAGTGATGTTGTAACATTATTGTATTTCTTTCAGGGAAATGCTCCTACCTAAATTTAATTCAGAATTATTTTCTCTTAACTATTTTATTTTAATCGCTAATATTTTTTATATTGCGTTAATTTTCTTTTCTTCCATCTCTTGGCTTCCTGAATTTGACAGTTTTATTCCAAAATTTAACTTTTCTAAATTATTATATTTCTGTTGTCTGAACTTGTAGTTTTATTTAACTATCAATTTCATACAAAGTCTTGGGGAGGGGGGATAATATTACAATTTTAAAAAAATTTTCGCCAAAACTAACCTTTATACTATCTTAATTTTCTTATAATAATATTCCGTACTTACTTCAAATTATTAAATTAAAATCTTGTTTCTAAATCTAATCTGTTAATCCTTATGCAGACGATATAAATTCTTAATTTACCTTAAAAAACATTATTCCAGTATGCGTAAATTTAAAAAGATGGCTCTAAATTAAAAATATTCTTAATTAAAACTTTATTTCTTAATATTCCAAATAAAACTGATTTCTTCTATGTTTTTATCAACCCTTTTTAAGAAAGTCATATTAAATTTATTCCAAAACCATACCTTTCAAAAAATATCATTATTTTATTTTATCTATTTATTTATTTTTCCTACGTCAACCTTTGATGTGTGCATATTAATAAATTCATTTCTTTTCTTTTTCTCTTAAAATTAATCATTTATAAAAATCGTCTGCCTAAGATATTTAAAATTCTGAGTCAATTATAAATTGGTTAAATAATATTTTTTTTAAATAAATTTATCGTCTGTGGAAAATAGCCTCGTAGCTGGACAAGAATTCTGTTTACATAAAAGAATGATGGTTTGAGGTTACAGAATGTTCCAGAGCTTTCTTTTTAGTTTAAAAAGGTGGAAGTCTCGAGATGAAAAAGAAGGTTTCTTGGGTTGCTTCTTCGATGAGGACAGCTCGCTGAAATAATGATGGAATTTTTGCAAAAGGTGCTTTTCCTTCCTCATTATTACGAATTTAATAAATGAATTTACAGCAGCCCATGACTAATTATTGGATCTTCTACATTTATTTATTTATTTTGTTTTTACCCTCGCTTGCCATGACTGTGTGTTTCTTTTTAACCAGTGGAAATAATTCGAGTTCTCCTTAAATCGTCACATATATATATATTATTAAAATGTTTACCTGTAGTAAAGTTTTCTTTTAAAGAACTGTATTTATTTTTTTACTGATATACAAATAATATGATTTTGATAAGTACAGTGTGTAAAAAAATGTATCAGAATATGCATTTGAACTTTGAAAAATATTCATTGAGCAGTATCGATATATTGTGCTAATTACTCAGATCGAGATGAAAAAATACATTTTTGACAATTTTTGCTGTTTGAAATGTATTTTGTGTGGTGCATTTAACAATTATATTATATCATCCATTATCTCTAATTCCCTCTTTAAAACTTGAAAGAGTAACATAAAAAGTGAACCTAAACGTTTTAAAACTATCTACAAATATATATATATAAATATTTTTTTAAACATACTGCATCCTTATTGCAATCTGCGGGCATTTAATCGGAGATTTATTCAACTTTTTGTTTTATCAAAAGATGTGTAAATGCAATTTGAACAAAAAACCTTCTGAATTATGTAATAGATTCAGAAGGTGAAGCTATTGTTGACTCAGCATCTGTGCTTTTCATAACTTTTTTCCTGCAGTGATACTGATATAGTTTACTCTCCCACACCAAAATATTCCTTTGATACATTTCAGATATCTTTATAGATTCAGCTAATTGGTCTGCCGTGATTTTTGCTTATGTTCATTCTAGGCTATATGTTACAAACTGTTATTTCTGAAAAAAAAAAAGTTTATTATTCAGGTGTTTATCTGTAATTTTGCTTTTATTAAAATGTTTATAATTTTTTACTGATTTGAAAATAGCATATCTTTCTTAATATAGTGTGTAAAAAAATGTATTGCTATATGTATTTGAACTTTGAATATTATTCATTGAGCAGTATCAATCTGTTTCATTTTTTTCCAATGTCGAAATGAAAAAATACGATTTTGAGGAATTTGCTGCTCATTTTTTTCTTTTTTGGTATGTGCGTGTGTTTCATTTAACAATAGATAAATAAAAATATAAATCACACACATCTTAAAATATAATCTATATTTAATATATTGCATCAAAAGGGAAAAATATTTCTTAGTTTCTAAAAATATGGTACACTTAAGTGTGAAGAAATGAAATGAACACTTCTGAGTTAACCATGATTCTGAAAAGAAATTTTAATCCTTAAAAACTAAAAAAGACCAATATTTCGAACTTGGTAAGAGGTATTTATAAACACAAACTTTTTTTTTTAATATACGCTGATACGTTTCCGCTTTTTTTTAACGTGATTAAAAAATTTTTTCTTTCAAATTAATATAGATTATTCGATTGCTAAGAATCCTCAAGAAAAAAAATCAACAGACATTTGCTAAGTAGAATAATAACACATTTACATACATTTAAGCACATTTAAACAACACATGTAAATATCTGGTATTAACATTGAGTTTAATTTTATTCTATTAATCAGACAAGCATAAAATAATATATGCCGATGAAATTGATTAAATATAACAAATTAGTTAGATAATTTTCACAACTCTTACTTGTAGCGATGCTGTTGCAGTTTGATATATGATTGTGGGTTTTGTTATAAATTTAATTTTAATATTTCAAACTGATTAATTTTCCCTTTTTTGCATGTTAAATATTTATTTAAAGACTATAAAGGGTAATTTTATGTACGTTTTTTCCTGGTTATTAGAAACAGGTATAAAATAATATGTGTCATAATAATTTGTGCGCCATAATAATTTCTAACAGTAAATCCATACAAACAAAAGTAAAAAATCCCGATAAATTTCAAAAGGATGCATAAGAAATTAATTTTCATTTTTTCTTTTTAAAATTAAATGAGTGACATAAAAAGTCACTCTCACCATTGTAAAACTACGTAAAAATATGTAAATATAAATATTTTTGAAACATTCGACATCCTTATGGCAAATCGTAAGCATTTAATCTGAGATTTATTCCACTTTTGTTTTTTAAAAGTCATGTGAATGCAGTTTGAACAAAAAACTGTTAAATTATGTAATATATTCAGAAATTGAAGCTATTGTAGATTTAGCATCTGTGCGTTTCATAACTTTTTTCTTCCCAACTGTCTGATATAGTTTACTCTCCTGCACTAAAATATCCCTTTCATATGGTAAAGTGTATTTGATATTTCTATGGAATCAGCTATTTGGTCTGCAGTGATTTCTGTCAATTTGATTCTAGGCTATATGTTAGAAAAATAACCACTTAAAAGTTAAAATTTATTGTATTAGTTTCGTGATTTTTTTTTCTGTTGACCCCGATTAAAGTTTTGAAAATTATTCGCAGTCGACATAAAATTACTTGCCGACCTCTGAATTAGACCTTAGAAATCATATATTTAATATGTTATAATAATAATGGATGTAAAGAAAAATACGTAAACTAGGAGACTTCCAGCAACATTTTTTTTAACCCTTTCGGGTCTAGTGTACTATAAATAGTACATCGAATATTATTTCGTGCTTACAATTATTTTATTACGTTCTACATATCGAAATGATAGTATGTGGCTATGCCTTTCTTATTATGACTTTATTTATGTTTTGACATTTAGAAATAATAATAGTAATAAAAGTTAACTTAATTGTCTTTGCACAGTAGGTGATTCCTTTATTTTATACGTATATTTCATTCTTTAAATTTAAAATATAAGGTATCCTGGGGTAATAACGCCACGTTAAGGTTCTACCAATTTTCACGGCTCAGTTTTAGTTTGAATTTTCAAACAGATATGTGATTTGATACAGCAACTCATTGACTATCGATTTAAAAAAATAATTTAACAGATATGTCTTCATAAAATATAATGGCGTGATTTCTTGACCAATGCTATTTGGCGTTATTACCCACCTATATGGGTAATAACGCCATGCAAACAAAACTATGAAATAAGATGGAATAATTGCATGTAGATTGCCCACTTCTAAAAATATAAACTCTACAAACTTAAAAATTTACAAATTGCATTTTAAGCTATTGAAAATGTTCAATTTCTTGTGAAAGTGCAAGAAAAATAAAGGTGTGGTGTGGAGGGGGGGGGGGGGGAGGATGAGGCAAAAGAATATCAGACCGTGAGCTTCTGTTTGCTTTAAAAGGACCGCTTAAATAGAATTATTAGAAACATTGCACAGTTTTAACTGTGTTGTTTTGAATCAGTATTTAGGATGTAGCTCGGTCAATGTAGGCAATCAACCGGGGTATTAATGCCAATGATTGGCGTTATTACTCCGTTATAGGTATTGCGCTGTACATTTTAAATTACAAATTATCTCGAGAAGATATCCAAAATCTTCAACAACATTTTGAAAGTACATGAAATGTGCTACAAATTTATGTAATTAACAAAGTATTTCCGGATAAAAAAAATAGTCTTCACATCACAAAACGTATCTCGCAAATTTTAGATCAAGCGTTAATTTTAGTTGCTTGTAAAAACAATAAGACCTAAAAATGAAACAAATTAACTTGAAGCTGTTTTTTGCGTTTTATATGACTCAAAACCCTTCTGCTCAGAGCACATGCGTATCATTTACCAGATTATTTCATAGTTATGCAAAATATTAGCACTTGGCGTTATTACCCCACCTGGCGTTATTACACCAGACCACCTTAGGTTGTTTTTCTGAGCGAATCATGTGTAATAAATCGCAAAAAACATTAGACAGTTATAATATCTGTTAAACCTTGTTGTAATACGTTATTTTCCAAACTTCTCCAAAAACACTTCTTTAGCCTATAATCATATAAATGTAAATTGAATAGTTGAGGAAATAAGTGCATTCGTTGCATTTTAGACAACTAGATAATCTTTAAATATCAGTAAGTCTATTTGCATAGCTACGATTAAAATTATTTAACTGATAATAATTGTGTTCTTAAAATTGAAAGAAAAACGGACCTGAAAGGTTTAATGAGGGAACTAACATGTAACACTTGTATTTTTTGCATATTAAAAACATATTAATATAATAAATTAGTCATCAACATTAGTCATTAACAAAGTCATTTGTTCTACATTCAGAACAAGTATAAACTCATACATGTGTCATAATAATTTCCTGGAGACTCCCATCGCAATTTTTAATAAGGAACTTTTATCGTTATATGTTAGAATTTTGCCCGAATTCTGCACATAAAGAAAGAACTCGCTGAGAGTTTCAATTTACTCTTACTCAGATATTTCATGTTAAGCAAATATTTCAAACTAGTGTATATATATAAATATATTGCATATGAAACATTTATTTGAAGATTCGAAATTGTAATTTTAGCTAAGTCTTTTGTTCGATATTCAAAACAAGTATAAACTCATAGGTGTATCATAATAATTTGAAACAGTAAATCCACCCAAAATCTCACCACACACCAACAGAAGAAAACCATCCCTATGAATCTCTAAAGGATGCACAATCAATTTATCTTCATTACTCCTTTTTAAAAACTGAAAGAGTAACATAAAAAATTAACTTCAACATCTTACAACTACGTAAAATAAGTGTATATACAAATATTTTTCAAATATGCTACATTCTTAAGCAAAGCTATGAACATTTAATTGGAGATTTATTCCATTTTTTGTTTTCTTAAAAGATGTGTAAATGCAGTTCGAACAAAAACCTTCTGAATTATGTAATACATTCAGAAGGTGAAGCTATTGTTGACTCAGCATCTTTGCTTTTCATAACTTTTTCTTGCAGCGATGCTGATATAGTTTACTCTACGACACCAAAATATTTCTTTGATATGTCAAAATGTTTCGTATATTTTTATAGACTCAGTTATTTAGTCTGCGGTTATTTCTGCCTATTTTTATTCTAGGCTATGTGTTACAATATATATATATATATACAATATATATATATATATATATATATATATATATATATATATATATATATATATATATATATTACAAATTTAAAAAATTTTCGCCAAAACTAACCTTTATACTATCTTAATTTTCTTATAATAATTTTCCGTACTTACTTCAAATTAGTACTTACTTCAAACTAGTGTATATATATAAATATATTGCATATGAAACATTTATTTGAAGATTCGAAATTGTAATTTTAGCTAAGTCTTTTGTTCGATATTCAAAACAAGTAAAAACACATATGTCTAACATGATAATTTGGGAGAGTAAATCTGCACTCTCAACCACAAATAGAAGAAAACTAACTCTACGAATCTCTAAAGGATGCAGAATCAATTTATCTCAAATTCTTCCTTTAAAAAATTCAAAGAGTAACATAAAAAATCAATTTCAACATCTTAAAACTACGCAAAAAATTGTATATATAAATATTTTTTAAATATGTTACATTCTTATGGAAAGCTGTGAACATTTAATCGGAGATTTATTATTTTGCTAAAAGACGTGTAAATGCAGTTTGAATAAAAATCTTCTGTATTTTGTAATAGATTCAGAAGGTGAAGCTATTGTTGACTCATCATCTGTGCTTTTCATAGCTTTTTCTTGAAAAGGTGCTGATATAGTTTGCTTTCCTGCGTCCAGATATTCTTTTGATTTGTTAAAGTGTTTCAGATATTTAAATACTGTCAGCTATTTAGTCTGTAGTGATTTCTGCCTATCTGATTCTAGACTACATCTTACAAAATATTAATGTATGAAATAAAATCTACTATTCATGTGTTTATTCTTATTAAATTTTGCTTATAAAGAAATGTTTTAAATTTTTACTGATATGCAAATAATGTAAATTAAATAATATGAAGGTATTATTGTCCCAGCATCTGTGCTTTTCATAATTTCTTCTTACAGAAATGCTGATATAGTTTACTTTCCAACGCCAAAATATTCCTTTGATAGAATATAATATTTTTTATATTTTTATAGACTCAGCTATTTTGTCTACAGTGATTGCTGCTTATTTGGTTCTAGACTATATTTTGCAAAATATTCCTTTATAAAAAAATATTTTTTATTGAAATATTTATCTGTAATAAAGTTTTCTTTTAAAGATTTTTTTACTGATATGCAAATAATGTAACTTCGATAAGAGAGCGTGTAGTTTTTTTAAATCACTATATGTATTAGAATTCATTGAGCAGTATCTATCTGCTATACAAATTACTCAGGTCGAAATGGAAAAAATAAATTTTTGACGACTTTTGCTATTCAAAATGTATTTTTTCTGTTGCTTTTAACAATTCAATAAATAAATATAAATCATATATTATTTCTATTTATTTCTTTAAATACTGAAACAGTAATATTAAAATTCAACCTGAACATCTTACAACTATGAAACAATATGTATACATAAATATTTTTCAAACATGCATCATCTTTATGGCAAACTGTGAACAATTAATCGGAGATTTGGTTCAAATTTTTGTTTTCTTAAAGAAACGTGTAATTGCAGTTTGAACAAAAATCTTCTGCATTATGTAATAGATTGATAAGATAAAGCATCTTTTGACTGCATAATCTGTGATTTTCAAAGATTTTTCTTGCAGAGATGCTGATATAGTTTATTCTACTATATATATATATATATTGGTCTTTGATATTTTAAAATGTTTCGGCTATTTTATAAGATATTTGGTCAACAGTTATTTCTGCCTATATAATTGTAGGCCATATGTTTCAAAATATTACTTTCTGAAAAATAAAAATCAATATGCAAGAATTTATTTGCAGTAAATTTTGCTTTTAAAAAAAGAATTTTTACTGATACACAAAAAACGTATCTATGTTAATATACTGTGTAAAAAATGTACAATTATATGTATTTAAACAGTGAATATAATTCATTGAGCAGTATCAATCTGTTTTACTAATTAACTTAGTCGAAATGAAAAAACACATTTATGCAAATTTGCTGTTAATTCTGTCTGTGTGTCTGTGTTGAACTTAACAATTGCAATACATAAATATAAATCATTCGTTATCTCAATTTCTTTCTTTAAAAATTGAAAGTGTAACATAAAATGTCAATCTCAATATCTTAAAACTATGAAAAATATGTACATATAAATATTTTTCAAACATACATCCTTATGGCAAACTATGACCATTTAATCGGAAATCCATTCCACATTTTTGTTTTCTTAAAAACGTGTAAAAGGAGTTTGAACAAAACCCTTCTGAATTGTGTAATAGACTGAGAAGGTGAAAGTATTGTTGACTCAGCATCTGTGCTTTTCATAACTTTTTGTTGGAGCGATGATGAGAGAGATTATCTCCTACACCAAAATATTCCTTTCACATGTTAAATTGTTTTGGATATATTTATAGAATCAGCTATTTGGTCTGCATTGATTTCCGCATGTTGATTTATAGACTATATGTTACAAAATATTATTTTATGAAAATAAACAATGCTTTTATTATTTAAACTTTTCCTGAGTTGGTGGTAAATGAGATAATATAGTTTACTCTCCTACATCAAAATATACCTTTGATATATTAAAATGTCTTCGATAATTTCATACACTCAGCTATTTCCTCTAATGTGATTTTTGCCTATTTAACCCTTAGCATGATTTTTTCTTTTATGATTTTTTTTAATTTATACATTGGTTTAATATTAATAAATAATTTTTTAAAAATAAAATTTAAATTTTCTTATAAAATTTTATATTATAGGGCTTTTACACTATAAACTCAATTAAGGTTTTAAAATATTATATTGCTTTATTTTGTAATTAAAACGGCTTAAATTAATTATTTTTATCTGCGCGTTTCTTTATATATGTATATATTTTAAGTATTCAGTAAAAATAAGAAAAATAAATTTCGCCTTTATACTTCGATCGAAATTTTGTTTGTTTTCGGAGAGCAATTTCTAAATTTTTGTCAACTGCAGTCATCTGACATGGACAAAGTAAGTTTTTTTTTTACTTTTCATGATCAGTTACAGCTATCATATTAGCCAAAATCACGGCAATTAGTCAGAATATAGTGTATTTAAATATGTGCCAGATGTGGCTTACGGTGGTTAAATATTGATATTTTCTGAAAAAAAATATGTTTATTATTCAAGTGTTTATATGTAGCAATGATTGTTTTTAAATAAATGATTTTTTTATCACTGATATGCAGAAAATGCAATATTGTTAATAATTTGTGCAAAAAAATGTATAACTATATGTATTTGAATTTTTAATTTTTCATTGAGCAGCATAGTCACACTCTACCAATTACACAGATGAAAATGTAAAATAAATAAATTTTTGAAAATATTTGTTGTTCAAATATTTTTTGTTTCTCTATATCTCTCTTTACAAAGAGTAAAATTAATTGAAAAAGTCAATCTCAACATATTAAAACAACGTAAAACATGTACATGACATACGAACTACATACAAGCACACTACATCCTTATGGGATATTGTAAACATTTAATCTGAAATTTATTCCATTTGAATCAGACAGACTGTATATTACTCATTGAGCAGTATTTATATGCTGTACTAACTATTTAGATCAAAATCTAAAGAAAAAATACTTTTTTGAAACCTTTTGATGTTTAAAACGTATTTTCTGCAACTAGCGATCACAATGAAAAAAAAAAAAAACATATAATCTAATATTTCAATTTATCTCTTTAATAACTGAAAAAGTAATTGAAAAGGGTCAACCTCAACATCTTAAAAATACGTAAAAAATATGTATATATAAATATTTTTAAACATACCGCATCCTTATGGCAAGTTGTGGGCATTTAATCGTAGATTTGTTCCTATTTTTGTTTTCTTAAAAGAGATGAATATGTAGTTTGAATAAAAATCTTCTGAACTGTGTAATAGATATAGAAGGTGAAGCTATTGTTGACTTAGCATCTGCGCTTTTCATATTTTTTTCTTGCAGCAGTGCTCCCAAATGGTCCGCCAAGTGAACATTAATATTTTCTCAGAGAGATTTTCTTTTTATATTTTTCTTGCATGATCACTTTTCTTGTAAAATACCTTTGGAGGTTAGTTTTAGCCCAAAAACTGTAGAAACCTAAAATGAAATTACCTGTTAAATATACCACCGAATTACGAAATAAACTACACTTATTTTCTTTGTACTTTATACTAATAACTAATACATAACGTATTTCGTCTTAGTTTGATACTATCTAAAATTCCTATTAAACACCGCCCCTTCCTTGCAGCGAATTCACATTCACGTTCAGAAAATGGTCCCACAAGTGACCGGAAAAAGTTAAGAGAAAAGTGAGCGCGTATCGTGAGCGGAGCGTAACGTAACGTAACGCAGTTTCTTGAAGTGTCTCCCGGCAAACCAATTTACAAGACGTTGTCACGTCAAAAATATTGGTGTTCAGTCCGCGGACCATTTGGGAGCCCTGTTACAGCGATGCTGATATAGTTTACTCTATCACACCAAAATTTTCCTTTGATATGTTAAAATATTTCGGATATTTTTATAGACAGTTATTTAGACTGCATTTATTTCTGCCTATTTAATTCTAGGCTATATGTTACAATACATTATTTTATGAAAAAAATATTCAAGTGTTTATCTGTAGTAATATTTACTTTTAAAAACTGTTTTTATTTTTTTACTGTTATACAAATAATGTGACTTTGTTAATATAGTGTGTAAAAAATATATGTGTGGCACTCGGGGACTGCCGCGGTAAAGCTATTGCATAGCATTTTTTTTCAACTTATGCAAAAATACCGCGTCAATGTCTGCTTAAGTCTATCGAAGGATACCGCGCCGAAGTCTGCCAAACTCAAACGTCGTTAGCCGGAGTGTTAGGATTTTTTCTCGTTACGGAATTTCTAGATTCGTTTGCCGCGCTCAAAGCCCGCGATAATAGCTATGCAATAGCTTAATAAATTACCAAACAAAATTTGGTCGCGCTACGAAAATTAGATAGCGAGTTATAAGCATTTTAAATTTTTCGACCCTCACCGTGGGGGGGGGGGGGGGGCTCCTGTCACCAAAAATTAACAGTCTCATATTAAATTACCAAACAAAATTTGCCCGCGCTACGAAAATTAGATCGTGAGTTATAAGCATTTTAAATTTTTCGACCCTCACCGTGGGGGGTCTAATGTCCCCAAAAATTAACACTGCCTCATAATAAATTACCAAAGAAAATTTGGCCGCGCTACGAAAATTAGATCGTGAGTTATAAGCATTTTAAATTTTTCGACCCTCACCGTGGGGGGTCTAATGTCCCCAAAAATTAACACTGCCTCATAATAAATTACCAAACAAACTTTGGCCGCGCTACGAAAATTAGATCGCGAGTTATAAGCATTTTTAATTTTTCGACCCTCACCGTGGGGTGTCTTCTGTCACCGACAATTAACACTGTCTCATAATAAATTACCAAACAAAATTTGGCCGCGCTACGAAAATTAGATAGCTAGTTATAAGCATTTTAAATTTTTCGACCCTCACCGTGGGGGGGGGGGTCTAATGTCCTCAAAAATTATCACTGCCTCATAATAAATTACCAAACAAAATTTGGCCGCGCTAAAAAAATTAGATCGCGAGTTATAAGCATTTTAAGTTTTTCGACCCTCACCGTGGGGGGTCTCCTATCACTAAAAATTGACAGTCTCATATTAAATTACCAAACAAAATTTTGCCAAGCTACGAAAATTAGATAGCGAGTTATAAGCATTTTAAATTTTTCGACCCTCACCGTGGGGGGGGGGGTCTCCTGTCACCAAAAATTAACAGTCTCATATTAAATTATCAAACAAAATTTGGCCGCGCTACGAAAATTAGATCGCGAGTTATAAGCATTTTAAATTTTTCGACCCTCACCGTGGGGGGTCTAATGTCCCCAAAAATTAACACTGTCTCATAATAAATTACCAAACAAAATTTGGCCGCGCTTTGAAAATTGTTTCGCGAGTTATAAGCATTTTAAATTTTTCGACCCTCACCGTGGGGGGTCTCTTGTCACCAAAAATTAACAATATCTCATAATAAATTACCAAACAATATTTTGCCAAGCTACCAAAATTAGATCGCGAGTTATAAGCATTTTTAATTTTTCGACCCTCACCGTGGGGTGTCTTCTGTCACCAACAATTAACAATGTCTCATAATAAATTACCAAACAAACTTTGGCCGCGCTACGAAAATTAGATCGCGACTTATGAGCATTTTTAATTTTTCGACCCTCACCGTGGGGTGTCTTCTGTCACCGACAATTAACACTGTCTCATAATAAATTACCAAAGAAAGTTTGGCCGCGCTACGAAAGTTAGATAGCGAGTTATAAGCATTTTAAATTTTTCGACCCTCACGGTGGGGGGTCTCTTGTCACCAAAATAAATAAGACCACCAAAATAAACACTGTCTCATAATAAATTACCAAACAAAATTTGGCCGCGCTATGAAAATTACATCATAAGAAACATAAGTTTGAGACTTGATATCCTAATATCTGAAAAATACCACGTCAATGTCTGCCGAAGTCTACCGAAGGATACTGTCCCGAAGTTTTCCGAACGGAAACGACGTTAGCCGAGTGTTAGGTTTTTTCGTTACGGATGTGTTCGGATTTTCCGCGTTACGGAATTTTTGGATTCGGTCACCGCGATCAAAGCCCGCGATAAAAGCTATGCAATAGCTTAAAAATGTGTTATAATATGCATTGGAACATAGAATACTGTTCTTTGAGCAGTATCAATATGCTGTACTAATTACCCAGATCGAAATGAAAAAATACATTTTTGACAACTTTTGCTAATTAAAATGTATTTTTTTGTGGTGCATTTAACAGTCATAGTATATCATCCATTATCTTTATTTCTCTCTTTAAAAATTGAAAGACTAACATAAAAGTCAACCTGTACATTTTAAAACTACGTTTAAATATGTATATGTAAATATTTTTCAAATATACTACAACCTTATTGCAAGCTGTGAACATTTAATTGGAGAATTATTTAACTTTTTCTTTAAAAAAAAAAAATCTCAATTCAGTTTGAACAAAAACCTTCTGAATTATGTTACAGATTCAGAAGGCGAAGCTATTGTTGACTCAGTATCTTTGCTTTTCATAACTTTTTCTTGCACGGATTCTGATAAAGTTTACATTCTCACACCAAAATATTCTTTTGATATTTAAAATGTTTCGAATATCTTTATAGAGTAAGCTATGTGTTCTATGGTGATTTATGTCTTTTTAACCCTTAACTGCATGATTATATCTTTTGTTATGAAAAAAATCTATGTATCTAATAATGGAAAAAAATTAATTTTCAACTAATATTTTATATAATATTGCGTGTATCCTATATACACACTTAATGTTTTAAATATTGTATTGCTTTATTTTCCAATTTAGTCTATTTAAATTTATTATTTTTATCTGCTTAACAAACTGTATAATAATTAAAACAATGAAATGCATAAATATTTTTCAAACATACTACATTCTTATGGCAAACTATGAATATTTAATCGGAGATTTATTCTATTTTTTGTTTTCTTAAAATACGTGTAAATGCAATTTGAACAAAAACCTAAATTATATAATAGATTCAGAGGGTGAAGGTATTTTTGACTCGGTATTTTTGCTTTTTTTGCTGAGGTGCTGATATATTTTGCTCTTCTGCGTCCAAATATTTTTTGATGCGTTAAAGTGTTTCGGATATTTTTATAGAATCCGATATTTGGTCTGCAGTGATTTCTGTCAATTTGATTCAAGATAACATTTTTCAAAATATAATTTGATGAAAAAAAAAATACATTAATATTCAAGTGTTTAACTGTAGTAAATTTTGCTTTTAAAGAAATGTTTCAATTTTTTACAGGTATGCAAATAATGTAAGTAAAATAATATCAAGAAATTATTGACTCAGCTTCTGTGCTTTTCATAACTTTTTCTTACAAATATGCTTATAACTTTTATTCTCCGATGACAAAATATTCCTTTGATATATTATAATGTTTTGGATATTTTTTAGTCCGGGTGCTACGCATCAGAAAACTGCAAATCGTGATAAGAATATACCGCTTGGTGAGCATGTACTTTATGGTAATACAATGTATATTAGAGGGGGAGGCATCTCGCAAAGTCGTCGGAATTCAAGATGGCGGCTGTTATTCAAAATGGCGTCATTTTCTGAATATGCTTAATATAAATGTGCATTTCATGTCGATTTCGATGTTTTTAAAGTCAAGTTTTCGTTTTTAATACTATTCAACGTTATTTAAAAGAGTGTATGAATTCGGTTTATCTGTCTGTTTGTCTGTCTGTCCGCCTGTCTTTCCATGCTCTAGCTCACTTAAATGTACTCAGATTGCCATGTATATTTTATATGCTTTATGAAGTTTATAATAACATGTTCGGAGTAAAATATAAAGTGCATAGCTTTTATTGTCCATTTACAGGGCACTCAAAATATTTACGAATTGTCTGACCCTGCTCTTTTTTCCTTAAATTTACTCAGATATCCATGTAATTTATGTATGTGTTATCTCTATGTGTAATTTAAAGACGTGGTATACTGCAAAGTGTTCTATATCGAAAATGAAGTTTCTAGCATTTATAGTTCGTTTACAGGCACACTCAAAATAATCCCCTTACATTATGGTCCATTTGCAAAAATCCTTTTTAGTGTGTTTTAATGATGTTAAATTATTTGAAACATATTGAAATTAACATACATCAGTGAAGTGTAGTACAAGATACTTACTGTACAATATGGTGAACGTAGAATTAATAGTTCATTTACAAGCTTTAAAAAAGAATACGTTTACAATTATGTCTATAAACACAATGTTGCCTATGTGATTTTAAATTATAGTATGCTTTTTAAAACTTTACCAGGTAGGAACGAATTGCAAAATGTCATATGATTATTTTCTTTGGTTGGAATTTAGCTTATAAAATGTGATGCTTTAATATATGATGGGCCATTTCTTACGAACATTTTAAAGCCTCAACAGACTTTAAAGACATTTAATGATTACTACATTAAAACGTTTTATGCTTACTTACGTAGAGACATTGAGAGTTTTAAATGTCAAAGAATATATTTGATTTGAGATAGATATATTATACTAAGCTTTAAAGGAGAAATTACACAACCACATGTTAGAACATGTGCAACCACATGTTAGATTACCTAAAAATTGGCACGATTTCTTAAGAAATTCAAATAACAAAGAAGAGTTTTTTAATCTCCTTGGAAAACTAGCACCACACAAAAACACAGAAGTTATTACCACTCCAGGAGAAAAAGTTAAAGGCAGTCTTACTGTCGTAAGTTTCTTAATTGCAACGACTTGCCCTGGTCACGAAGAAGCAAGATTGAAGAATAATACTGCATCTCAAAGACATGGTTGAAAAAGGACTGAAAAATAATATTGTACGCTCTGTAGACACTGATGTATTAGTTTTGGTGATTCCATATTTTTTTATCCTTTCAAACAGATGCTTAGAAACTATTTGGGTTGTATTTGGAACACGGAAAAATACAGATTTATTCCTGTTCATACCATAGCTGCAGCGATTGGAAGAGAAAAGGCAACGACTTAATGATTAGGATTTAATGCTTTCACAGGATGCAACAGCAATATGGATTTCACAGGAAAAACTAAAAAGTCAAATTGGAAAACGCTCATTCTCTTTAAAGAAGCTACTGCTGCCTTTTCATACCTGTCAAAACCACAAACTTCTATTCTTGAAAGTATTTTAAATATTTTAGAAAAGTTCGTAGTATTGTTGTGCTGTTCAACAAGCAATACCATAAGTGTCAATAATGCAAGACAAGAATAGTTTCTGACAATTTTCTACCAACCAAGGGTGCACTTCAAAAATATATTTTACACAATGCTTTCCAAGCTGGAGACTTTTGGGGAAAAGTAGATCATCGGGAAATACATGCAATCTCTCCAAACAAATGGGAATGGTGCTTGGATAATTTATCATAGAAAAATAGATGGTAGGAGTTGCTAGTGATTTTAGACTCTTGTGAAGATTTAATAAAGTGTATGTGTAAAATCTGTAAAGGTAAATGTGGCTGTAGAAAGGTTGGACTTTCTTGCATTATTGTGCAATTGCAAACACGAATGTGAGAAATATGATGGCACCGAGTGAAGTTTCTATATTCTACAGCATTATATGTAACATTCATTTTTTAATATACTGTATAAGTAATCTATTAATAAAAGAGTATTTTTATTATATATTCATTCTTTTAAATTTTCTACTGTAAATGACAAAACTACTTTAATAAATGTCCTATTTTCATTTTAGGTATATTTCTAGTATTAGAAAGATTATTTTTGAGTTATAAAATGTGGAAATTAACATAATAAATAGCCTTGTAAGATGCAGAGGAAGAAAACTGCAAAAGATTTTAAATAATAGTCGCTATTTTGAATTCCTATAAATTTATACGATACCTCTCTTTCTTACATGCATTTTATTAATATAAGATAAATACTGACTATTCGGGATATCCTTATTACAAAGGTTTTATCCCACCTTGCACTTTCACTAATAACACTTGAATTATATGGTGATCGTTTTAAGATTTATATGCAAATTACAAACGCATATTTTCTTGTTTTGGTGTGTCACAGTAAATAAGCGATAAATACTATGTACACCTTATTACATAATAAGTAATTGGTAGCTCATTGTAGTATTAACATTGATGTATTTAAATTCTAATGTGTTTTAACGAGTATAACATGATTAAGAAACATTGCAATCGATTTGGCCATATACACAATATTGTAATGTAATTTTCTTTAGCGTCCTGTAAATGAACTATAAAAGCTATACACTTTACTTTTTACTCCGAACATCTTATTATAACTTCATAAAACATATAAAATATACATGGCAATCTGAGAACATTTAAGCGAGCTAGAGCATAGAAGGACAGGCGGACAGACAGACAAACAGACAGATAAACCGAATTCATACTCTCTTTTAAAAAATGTTGAATAGTGTTAAAAACAAAAACTTGACTTTAAAAACATCGAAATCGATATGAAATGCACATTTATACTAAGAATATTCAGAAAATGAAGCCATTTTGAATAACAGCCGCCATCTTGAATTCAGACGACTTTACGAGATGCCTCCCCCTCTAATATGCATTGTATTATCATAAAGTACATACTCACCAAGCGGTATATTCTTATCACGATTTGCAGTTTTCACCTTATTTTTGTCGCGTAGCACTCGGACTATTTATGGAGTCAGCTATTTTGTACGCATTGATTGCTGCCTATTTGATTCTAGATTATATTTTACAAAATAGTATTTTATGAAAAAAATCTTAATTATTTAAGTGTTTATCTGTAAGTAAGTAACTTTTAAAAAATGTTTTTAATTTTTAGTGATATGCACATAATATAACTTTTTTACTAAAGCGTGTAACTAAATGTACAGGGTGATTCTTTTTTTTTTATTTTTTACAATAAAAGAGGGGTGATAGTACACATAAAGACAAACAATATTAAATAGGAGACCAAGGGTCCAAAACGTTTTCCAAAGGAGATAGCCGCCATTAAAGTTTAGAGACCAACATTTCAAATAAACATAAAAAACGGAAAAATCGGTCGATTTATTTGCGGTTTTCACTAAAATTATTCTGTATGCCGGTATTTTCTTGAAATTAAATTATAAAGATAAATTTCAAAAAATGCCGATAGAGGGCGCTTTAGACTTTGGAGTAACGAACATCTATTTTTTGCCGGTATATTTTGCATCTCATTAAATGTTTTCATAAGCATGAACTCAAACTTAAATTTTGAGTTCGAAATCTGAATGCTGGGTGTAGTTAAATAGCACAAATTGAACTGTGTTCAGAGGGTTCAAATTTCAAATGATTTTAAAAAACGAAAAAATTGGTTCATTGATTTGTGGTTTTCACTAAAACTATTCTTTATGTTGGTATTTTCTTAAAAATAAATTATAAAGATAAATTTCAAAAAAATGTCGTAGAGGGAGCTTTAGATTTTGCAGTAACGAACAACTCTTTTTTGGCGTTAATTTTTGTATTTTATTAAATGCTTTCGTTAGCTTAGACTTGAACTTAGATTTTGAGTTCAAAATCTGAATAGCTGGGAGTGGTTAAGTAGACAAACTTAGCTGTGTTCAGAGGGTTAAAATTTCAAATGATTGTAAAAAACCGAAAAATTGGTTGATTCGTTTGCGGGTTTCGCTAAAACTAATTTTTAAATCAGCAATTTCTTGAAAATAAATTTTAAAGATAAATTTCACAAAATGCCGATAGAGGGCGCTTTAGATTTTGGAGTAGCGTACAACTATTTTACTGTTATTTTTTTAATCTGATTAAATGCTTTCAAATGCATAGACTTAAATTTTGGACTCAAATTCTGAATCGTTGTTAGTGTTTAAGTAGCGAAAAATTGAATTGTGTTTGAGGAGGAAGGAGGGTTAAATTTCAACTGAACACATTCCATTTTGCGCTTATTAACCCCTCATAACGATTCAGAATTTGAGCTCAAAATTTAAGTTTAAATCTAAGCTTCCGAAAACATTTAAAAAGCTTTTGCAAGCATTTAATTACAACCAAAAAAATAATGGTTAAAATGAATTGTTGGTTACTCTGAAGTTTAAGGCGCCCTCTGACGAAACATTTTGAAATTTATCTTTAAAATTTATTTTCAAGAAGACACTGACTTAAAGAATAGTTTTATTTTAAACCGCAAACGAATCGATCAAGTTTTCCATTTTCTATAATTATTTTAAATGTGATCCTCCCCCCTCCCCCTTAAACACAGTTCAGTTTGTGCTACTTAATTACTCCCTACTATTCAGATTTTGAGCTCAAAATTTAAGTTTAAGTCTAAGCTTCCGAAATCATTTAATGAGATGCAAAAAATAACGGCGAAAAGTAGTTGTTCGTTACTCCAAAGTTTAAAGCGCCCTCTATTGACATTTTTTGAAATTTATCCTTATAATTTATTTTTAAGAAAATACCAACATAAAGAATAGTTTTAGTGAAAACCACAAATCAATGAACCAATTTTTCCGTTTTTTTTTAAATAATTTGAAATTTGAACCCTCTGAACACAGTTCAATTTGTGCTATTTAACTACTCCCAGCTTTCAGATTTTGAGCTCAAAATTTAAGTTTGAGTTCATGCTTACGAAAACATTTCATGAGATGCAAAAAATACTGGCAAAAAGTAGTTGTTCGTTTCTCCAAAGTCTAAAGCGCACTCTATCGGCAATGTATCTTTATAATTTAATTTCAAGAAAATGCCGGCATAAAGAATAATTTTAGTGAAAATCACAAATCAATCGACCGATTTTTCCGTTTTTTATATTTATTTGAAATTTTGGTCCCTAAACTTTAATGGCGGCTACCTTTTTTTGAAAACGTTTTAGACCTTTGGTCTCCAATTTAATATTGTTTGTATTGATGCGCTCTATCACCCCTCTTTTATTGTAAAAAAAATTAGAATCACCCTGTATATATATCACTATATGTATTAGAAGTCCGAAAAGTAACGGAACGTGGTGTACCTCGGACCTATTTTGACATTTTAATTTTTAATTTTTGAAAAAAAAAATGTCAAAACAAAAAAAGAAAATATTTTATAAAATTTTTAGATGTTATACACTACATATATTGTCTTAAATTTTTGTATTAATAACTTCCATGAAAAATTAAAAATAAAATGAAAATTGGTACACCACCAGTGGTGTACCTTGATCCCATTAATAAGAATGAAAAAAAACTTGTTTCAGCAAATAAAATCCCCATTTATTGATCAAAAAGCTACGTATAAAAATTTTTGATACATTTCATTGTTTTTTATGTTTGAAAAATAAGAAATTCCAAATAGATAAAACTTCAGAAAATTTAAACTTACTATAACCATAAAAGACATTAAAACATATTTATATTAGTAATTATATTTATTTTTAGCCAAGATTGTAATTAGATAAGTCAATCTCAAATGTTAACTTCTTGAACTGCTTTTCAGATCCTTTAGACAATACCTAGTGTACCTTGGACCCAGTCCAAGGTACACCTCTTTTATTAGGTTCAAGGTACACCACTTGGCACTTAAAAACAAAACTACAAATCAGGATTTTAAGGTTACGCCTAACTTTATTTAAAGCACATGGTGTAGTAACTAGAGCATTGCTTTATTATACAAAATCCGCTTTAAAAAAAGTTATGTTTTAGTATAAATGTAAAAAAGAAATATCTAAGAAAAATTTACTTTTGAAAGACAAATTTTCTTTTTTAAAAATTTTACAATTAGTTGAGCTTCTAAACAAATGCCAAAAACTTAAATGATACCTCTGGTGGCAAATATTTAATATACGAATGTCCTTCTTTAATGATCTAAACAAGTAAAGCTAGAATTAGCAAAGGTCCGAGGTACACATACGTCCAACGTACACCACTCTTCCCTACTCATTGAGCAGTATCTGTAACTGTAAATTCAGGTTGAACAAAAACCTTCTCAATTATGTAGAAGATTCAAATGTGAAGCATTTTGTTGCATTAGCATCTTTCCTTTTTATAACTTTTTCTTGCAACGATTCTGATACACTTTGAACACTTAGACCAAAATATCCCTTTGATATTTAAAATGTTTCACATATTTTTATGGAACTAGCTATGTTCTGCAGTGATTTGTGTATATTTAACACTTTACTGCATGAAATTTCTTTTATTATGAAAAACAAATATATCTATATATCTGTCTAACAATTTAAAAAATTAAAAGAATAATAATTGCAAATTTTCAGATAATATTTTACACATTATAGCATATACCCAACGCGCACACTTAAGTTATTAAAACACTGTATTGTTTATTTCTCAATTAAATCGACTTAAATTAATTATTTTTATCTGATTAAAAATCTGCTACTTTCTTTTTATATAAATATATTGTTAAGCATTCAGTAAAAACAGGAAAAGCAAATTTACACTGTAAAACATTTCTGTAACGTTACTCCATAAAACTGGTGGCAGCCTTGCTGCCTCCAATTTGGTGGAGTATTTTAACCGATATAATCGGTGTAACATTGCGATGTTACACCAGTAATGCATGTTTTTATTACACCATTATGTAAGTGAAAAATTACTCAATGAAGTGTAAATCGTAGCTGCTACCAATTTTATGGAGCAACGTTACCACAAATGTTTATGTTTTACAGTGTAGTCTTTATACTTCGTTCGAAATTTTGCTTGTTTTTACAGAGTAAATTTAATTTTTTTGTCAAGTACGGCTATCTGTCATGGACAAAATAAGTGTAATTTCATTCTTTGGGCTTTTCTTGATCAGTTACAGCTATCATATTAACCAAATTCACTGCAATTGGTGAAAATTATATTAATTTTAAGAGTGTGCTAGAAGTGGCGCACTTTGTAGTGAAGGTTTATTTGCAGATATATGTTTTAAAATATCATTTTCTGAAGAAAAAAAAATGTTTCTTATTCAAGTCTTTATCTGTAGTAATGTGTGCTTTAAAAAAAATATTTTTAATTTTTTACTGATTTGCAAATAATGTAACTTAATGTAGTGTTTAAAAAATTATCAGTATATGATTTTGAACTTTGAATAGTATTCATTGAGCAGTATCCATATCTTTCATTAAGTACCCGTGTGAAAATGAAAAAAAAAATACATTTTTGACAACTGTTGCTGTTTAAAATTTAATTTTTGTGGCGCATTTAACAGTCATAGTATATCATCCACTTTCTCTATTTATCTTCTGAAAATATAAAGAGTGACAAAAAAAGTCAACCTCAACATTTTACAACTGCATAAAAATATGTATATATAATTATTTTTAAACATGCTCATCCTTATGGCAAGCTCTAAGCATTTAATCGGAGATTTATTCCCTTTTTTGTTTTTCTTAAAAAACGTGTAATTGCAGATTGAACAAAAAATTTTGAATTATGTAATAGATTGAGAAGGGTGAAGCTATTGTCAATTCACCATCTTCGTTTCTTGAAAGCTTCTTTCTTGCAGCGATACTGATACAGTTTACTCAATTTATCAAAAAATTATATTTTTCTGTATTTTTTTTTTTTTTTTTTTTTTTTTGAGAGTATCATAACCATTGACAACAATAAATCCACCCCGTAATACAAAAATGAAAGAAAGAAAATCTCTAAAAAATTATAAGATAAGAAAAAGATGCTTTGTTTATTTATAAACAAACATACAACATTTATAAGATGCATTGTTCCATTAAAAAAATGTAAGGGTAACATAAAATGTCAACCTCAACATCTTAAATTTATGAAAAATACGTATATATAAATATTTTTTCAAAGATACAGCATCCTTTTCGCAAGCTGTGGATATTTAATTAAAATTTTTTCCCCTCTTTTTGTTTTCGTAAAAGACTCATAAATGCACTTTGAACAAAAACCATCTGAATTATGTAATCGATTCTGAAGGTGAAGCTATTCTTGACTCAACATGTGTGCTTTTCATAACTTTTTATTGCAGCGATGCTGAAAGCTTTTACTCTCTTACACTAAAATATTCCTTTCACACGTTAAAATGTCCGAATACAGGGTGTTTCAAAATTGACCGGTATATTTGAAAAATCAATAAAAATTAAACGGGCAGTGATATAAATATATCATTTGTTGCAATATTCTTTGGACAATAGTAAATTTGCAGACAGTCAAACTTTCGAAATTAGTTACATTTTACAACAGTAAGCATTTCAGGCGATTTGAAAGATATAGAAGAAAACACAATCTGAGAGTTCGCCATTCTCTATTTCATTTTTATACTGTTCATAGATTTCAAATTTGCCATGAAAAAATAGTTTATTCCTTAGATAAGATGATTTTTTTCTTGAAAGACTAGGTGTATCGCCACAATCCAGAAACAATTGAATAACTGAAGCAGTACATCTCTTCTGCATGTAAAGCCATCCGGCCTGACACGCTTACAAAAATTTCTGGTAATTTTGTTCAGAGACTACGCCATATTATTGCTTTGCATGGTAGATGTGTGGAAAATATCGTATTTTAGATTTTTCCCAACTGCAGCGCCATCTGTTGTTGAAATTTGTAACTAATTTCGGAAGCTTGCCTGCCTGAAAATTTACTGTTGTAACAAGTATATTGCAACAGACGGTGTTTTACTATTGCTGCCCGTTTAATTTTTATTGATTTTTCAAATATACTGGTCATTTTTGAAACACCCTGTATATTTATAGAATCAGATATTTGGTCTGCAGTGATTTTCGCATATTTAATTCTAGATTATATGTTATAAAATATCATTTTATGAAAAAAGTAATCTAAAGGATATATTAATTAATTAACAATTTCGATCAGATTTTCGCCCTGAATTTTTTTAATAGATAAGTACATCAGTATTATATAAGGAAACTATATATGCTATCGATATGCTACTAATTTTAAAACATACAGCCGCGAACTTTTAAGTAAATAAACAATTTTTAATGCCAATCAAAAGATAAAAATGAAAAATAAATATAATTTGAAAAATACATTTTTTTCATACATCTAACATTTAAGATAGATATCTGTAATTGCTTTATATAAGGACATAATACATTTTTATACAATAAGATAGAAATAAATTAAGATTTTCATTAGTTTATGAAAAATATTTCCTTGTCTTCATTTTACTTTTATGATATTAATTTAAAAATATTTTCCAGAAATGAAGCTTAGAATGCAAAAATAAAAATATTTAGCAATGGCCGTCATTTAAATTAAATTACCCTTTTTAATGCATTCCACTTTTATTACTCAAGTGTAGAAAAATAAATGTCAGAAAGGCTATTTTTATAAATAAAATTTTAAATATGCTGCCACTCAAATATTATTTTTAAAAATGTTTTCACTTTTTAAAAGTTCGCTTTATTAAAGCATAATTAAATTTAGCTAAATGTCTCTGGATTAAAATAAAGTAAAAAGACTTCTTTCTTTAAATTAAATCTGAAATCGGAGACATTTTTTTATTTTCTTTTTATTTATTTATTTATTTATTTTGCTGTCATTTTAAAAATGTTGGTGCTTCCTAAACGCATTAAAAATGCTTTTAAAAAATGTAACAAGGTAAATAAATTTTTATCTTAACCTAAATTTTAGTTTATTTGTTTCTTATTGTATATTCTTTTCTTTTATTTATTTATTTATTTTTGTGCTTAAGTTAAGAGGAAGCAAGTAGAAAGTTTTATTGTTGGATGGGCATAGATTAACATTTTACTTTTAAACTCGTATGCTTTAATTTAACCTTTTAGAAATCAGGATTTACTTTTCACATACAAATAAACAAAAAACAGCGAAATTTAGAAAGGTTTATTGTTGGAAAGGGCATAGATTAACATTTTGCTTTTAAACTTGTATATATAAATTTAAATTTTTAGAAATCAGGATTTACTTTCACATGCAAATAAACAAAAAACAGCGAAATTATTAAATTTTTAACTTCACTGCTTTAGCTCTTTATTATTAGAAAAACATTCTTCCATGAACATCCAGATAATACATAAAGACATTTCCTTTATCGAAGGAAACAAACTTGTAAAGGATTTTATGTATGTAAAAAAGTAAGATAGTTTATCTTGTAACATCTTTAATGTATAAAAACATACATTAATAATCTTGATAGATTTATATTCTTTCTGACCAAAAAGTTCATAATTTAAACTGCGTAATATATTTTTCTCATATATTTTAATAATATAGTATTATATGGCATTGTATTACTTTTTCCTCTAACTTTATATATGCAATCTTATCATTAAAACCATTTTCGATATCTGAATCCTTAGTGAGGTCACCTTTAAACAAAACGGGATCTCGCTTGATGTGTGGATTAGAGTTATATTCTTTCTCACTATAAAGTTCATAATTTAAACTGCTTAGCATATTTTTCTCATATATTTTAATAATATACTCTTAGTATGGCGTTATATTGTTTTTTCCTCTAACTTTGTATATGCAACGTTATCATAAAAAACATTTTCGATATTTGAGAATCTAGTGAGGGTAACTTTATACGAAACGGGATCTCGCTTAATTTGTGGATTAGATTTATATTCTTTCTGACTAAAAAGTTCATAATTTAAACTACTTAGTATATTTTTCTTATATATTTTAATAATATATTATAGTATGGCGTTGCAATACGTTGCAACGTTTTCCTCTAACTTTATATGGGAAAGTAGTGTTATTTTACCGCTCAGACTTTTAAAATTGTATTCATTTTTCTTGAATTGTTTTAAAAAATCTATAAAATCGTATGAAATGATTTCCATCAATTAAAGTTCTTTCAAAACATTTCTTTGAAACCATCCATAGCTTGGTCACTAAAATCCTTTTTGTTTTTGTGCTTTTTTTTTTTGTCTGCAAAATAAAATAAGAAGTATCTATTCATCCAAAAAACCCTAACAATGTCTCTGATTACCTCTGATCTATCTCTGATTTCAATTAAAAATGAGATTAAAGTTACTGGCTCCTTCCACTTCAAAAATCTTTGACATAGCACCTCACAGAAAAATGATTATTTCAAATTTACTTTGATTTGTAGTTAGTTGATTTTTTTTCTTTTTTACATGAAGCTCCAGACCCACATAGGGAATTTATATCTTCTATAATGATATCATATGTATGTATGCCTCATTATTAATACTGCGAGATTTTTTTTTTTTTTTTTTTTGTATTTTTTGAGCTCTGTTAATAACGCTCTTCATTATTTGTCCTTAATTGAAATGCGCCCTTGCTCAATGGAAGTTTAGACAGGCCTGGTATAGATGATATAAAACACGATTAGATAAATTTTCATAAAACTTAAAACATATTTTTAAATGATAAAGCTTCATTAATGAACTTCTTCCACAGAAGCGGAAATCGTTTGTCAACATATTGAAATTTACAACCAAGTAAGCAAATTTAATTTCCGTAATTATAGGTGGATAGTTATTGCCCCTCATTAATATGAAATGGAATTTTTAAAAACTGTATGTCAATATTTTTAAAAAGATGGCAGTCAAAACGACGAAGGGCGTTTTTAGTTAAAGGATTTATCAGGTAAAAATGATGTAATATTTTTTCGTGTAAAGCATTAATTTTAATTAGAAAACATTACTATATATTCAGTGAATTAAATTCGTTAAGTTATGTCATCTGCTTCGAAAACAAATATCCTAAAATAAAAATATACATTTCAGAAATGATATTTTGCATTAATATTAGCTTAAATTTTAAATTCATTTTCTTACTTGAAATTTAGCATTTAATAAAAGTAATATTTCAATATTTTCGAAATGTACTGTAATATTTAATTTCATTAAGCAATTTCCTGTTTTAATTAAATTGAAATGCTTTATTTTATATGATTCATGACGTGAAAGATTTTTTTTATCATTGACAAATATTATTCTGTATTAAGAACTAACCTGGTTGTCATATTTTAAATTATTAGCCAGTTTCTTTCATAAAATATTTCCATTTAGTAGCAATTATACAAAATAGAGTGATTTTCACAGAATGTATCCTTTACAGATACATGTTTAACACCGTTTTATCTTGCAATCTAGCAACAAGGAACAACCAGATTTATTGCTTAAAAAAAAGCATTTACGATTCGAGAGATTTCGTAGTGTGATGACCATTTCGATGTCAATGTTAAATATACAACTGTTAAAAGTGTGGTGCTGTGAAGTTAAAATTTTATAAGCATTTGAAAGTTAAAGATTTTACTTTTTTATTTATTTTTAAGCTATGATGTTTCACTATGATAGATTTTTTAAAATATTTTTGGAATTTGGAATTTGGATATTTTTTTGGAATAAAAACAATGCCGATTTTTTTAATAAATTCAAAGACATGTCTAAAGATTTTTGTTAAAAATAGCTTTAGTTTAAAAATATTTACTAATTTATCTCTTTAAATAATCTTTGACGCAAAAACATGCACAATATCCATGAACAGATTAAATATGAAATTGAATAAATATAAATAATAAAATTAGAATAACGGAAATGTAAATTTATTCCTCATTTTCATCTTAGGAAACGAGTATGAAATTTCGAGCTGACTAAAGAAATTTAAATAATCTCTTACAAATATAAACATAAGCCAATTGGAATCATCAAAGGAGTTTCTATTATAAAACGCAAAAAAATGTTAAATGCACATGCTTTTAATCATGGAAACCTTTTGCTTGATTAAAGAATTTATTCTTCTTTAAATTTTATATGAACAAAGTCACGGGTAACAGCTAGTATATTCATAAAATGTATTTATAAATTTACTTTGTAAATAAAGCTTTTTAAGATCACTAAAATATATTTTACCAACGATCTGAATTCAATATTAGTAAATTTTAAGACATAAAATATATTTTTTATATATTAGGTCTAACCTATATTTCCCATATAAATATAAAAGATTTTGAAAGTCATACGAAAACAAAAACTAAAAAAAAAACTAAAAATATAAAAGAAACGTATATCTCCCCATAACAAAAATAATTATTATTTTTAATGGTTCTTTATATCAGAGTATAAAAAAATCTTTATAGAAAAGTATACTGTGTTTTGACATTTTTTATTGAAAAGAACAATTTCAAGACAAAAGCTCCATTTAACCATCCAAATAAATAATTGAAGTATTTCCCACGTTTTTCAAAAGCATTCTTTGTTATAAAAAAAAAAAAAAAAAAAAAAAAAAAAAAACAATGGAGCCCCGTCTTTTATGATGTGAAAATTAAGGCATTTCGCAGCTAAGGTGCACAAACATTTCTCATTAATAATTTTCAATAATAGTTTTTCTTTTATAAAATAATTTCCACATAATTTTTTAAATACATGACAGGCAAGAGTTTTATGTTCTTTTCTTTTCTTTTTCATTATTCAACTTTTCTCTCTTTGCGCTTTGATTAAATCTTCTTTTTCTAAAGTTTAAAAGAATAATTAGAAATATACATAAGACTGTCTTTCGAAAAACCGTAAATGGTAATTAAAAAAAAAAAATCGAAAATTTGTAACAGTTAATTTGATTAAAAGAATAACTAAGAAGTAATTGTTTCATGAAAAATAATAGCTTTTTAAAATATAATAATTTAAATAACATAATTTTTTAAATGCTGTTTAATAGTTTTATATAAGTTTTCCATAAAATTTAGGTTTTGTAAAATTTGAGATAAAAATATCATAATTTTTTTCACATACTTTTCTAAAGAAATGACAGGCAACCGCTTTATGTTACTTACTTTTTTTAATTGTTTACTATTTTTTTCCTTTGCACTTTGATTCATTAATTTTTCTAAAGTTTAAAAAACAAATTACAAATATATCAATATAGAAATATACATAGGCTTTTTTTTGAAGAGCAGTAAATGGTATTTTTAAAAGAATAGGAAATTTGTAACATTTATTTGGATTTAAAAAATAACTAAGAATTGTTTTATTAAAAAACATTATTTTTTTAAATAATATAAATTAAATAACAGAACTTTTTTTATTGACATTTAATATCTTTACACATTTTCTTTAGAAATTTAGTTTTGTAAAATTTGAGATAAAATTATCATAGATTTCTTTTAACTTTTAGCGCATTGATATAGGTAAAATTTTACATTAAATGAAAAAAATATATTCTTCAGACAGAACGTTTGCCTTTTATAAGAACTTTCCCAAAGGGATGGTAATTGGTCAAGAACTTTAATTGAATATACTGTAGCTTCGCAGAGTTCATTCAAAATGTTTCTAGATAAAAATGAACCGTACCTAAAACCATAATAAGAAAGAAAATTTGCGCAAAAAGCAAGCGATATAAAAAATTTAATGCATTGAAAACAATTTAAAAAAGTCCTTCCGGCAATGCCGGGAGGAAGAGGTAGCTTTCATATACTTATATATTTATTTATTTATTTTAAGGTAACTTACATTGTTCAAAAATACTAAGCTCAAATTAGTGGAAATAATCTTATAAAATTAGTGATTTTATAAGATTGAAACTAGTTTTTTTCAAGACTGAATATTAATAGGAATTTCTAGAAATTAGCCATCTTTTATTCAACCTGGTTTTATTTTAAGCGATTTAGCGAGTCACCAAATTCCACGATATCATAAAGTGTATGCCATTTTAAAGCAACATTGTGAATCGTTTCAGATCAGACCGTTTCAAAATGTCAGCCATAAGCAAAATTCAAAGTGCTATAATTCAGTCATTTTTTAAGATATGACAAAATAAAAAGTGTTCTGGAATCGCTGTTTCATGTTCTAACACGTAAAAGAAAAATATTTTTCAATTTTTAATTTTTTCGCATTTAATTTTAAATTTTAATTTTTTTTTAAATTTAAAATGGCCACCATTTTGAAACAAAATGGGGGATGATGCTGGCCGACGAACTCGGTCGAGACATTTGTATGTACTATGTGCATCCCAAGTTTCATTGCAATCGGTTCATAAATACACGTGTTATGACGTGACAAAATCACATCATTTCAAAATGTCAGACATAAGAAAAATTCAAAGTGCTATAACTCAATCATTTTGTAAGATATAGACAAAATAAAAAGTGTTCTGGAATCGTTGTTTTAAGTTCTAACACATAAAAGAAAAATATTTTTCAATTTTTAATTTTTTCGCATTTAATTTGAAATTTTTAAATTTTTAAAAAATTTAAAATGGCCACCATTTTGAAAAAAATGGCGGATGATGCTGGCCAACGAACTCGGTCGAGACACTTGTATTTACTATATACATACAAAGTTTCATTGAAATCGGTTCATAAATGCGCGTGTTATCACGTGACAAAAATCAGATCGTTTCCAAATGTCAGCCATAAGAAAAATTCAAAGTGCTATAACTCAATCATTTTTTAAGATATAGACAAAATAAAAAGTGTTTTGGAATCTTTGTTTAATCTTTGTTTTAACACGTAAAAGGAAAATATTTTTCAACTTTTAATTTTTTCGCATTTAATTTTAAATTTTAATTTTTTTAAAAAAATTTAAAATGGCTGCCATTTTTAAACAAAATGGCGGATGATGCTGACCAACAAACTCGGTCGAGACATTTGTATGTACTATGCACATACCAAGTTTCATTCATAAATACGTTAGTTATCGCATGACAAAAATCAGATATATATATATATATATATATATATATATATGGTTATATATATATATGTCAACATTTGAACGGAGGGTTGTTTTGGGGTCTGGGGGTCATGATCGGTGAATATATATCAAAATTTTCCGGAAGTGCTTTCCTCCGGACGGCTGCAATAGGTAGCTTTTTACTTTTTGTAATGAAAGCTACCTAAAATTTCTTCATTTAATAAGTTAGAAGATGATGCTTATGTATACAATTTAGAAATCGCAAAATACATTTCAAAATCCAGTTTCAACAATTACTATCTATAGTCCAAAATATATCCGAATTTCACTCTGCAGCATTGTATGATCTTTAGATTATATCCTCAGAAAAGAAAAAAATCTAAAAGTGAAAAAAATCTCTAAAAATGAACCGTATTTGAAACCATAACAAGAAAGACGATTCGCGTAGTATTCAAGGTCTATAAAAGATTGGACGGAGAGCAATAAAAAAACTTTTTATTTTATAGGTTGGATGATAATGATTATATACACAGTTTAGAAATAGCATAACACATTTCAAAATCCAGTTTCAGCAATTGCTATCTATAGTCCAAAAAATATACGAATTCCACTCTGTAGTGTTGCGTTATCTTTAGATTACGATCTTTAGAAAAGATACATGTTTCAAATTTACGAAAATGTACTATAATCATAAAAGAAAATGCAGAAGAGTCCCGTTGTCGAAATTTTAAAATGTAGGGCCAAAATCACAGTCCGGTGAAATCCAAACACATCATTGGTCATTGAGTCGTGTCTTTTTCAGAGAACAATCTCTTAGCGATAGGGGAAATGTCGTCTTACTCCTTTTTTCGTAAAAAAAATCGTAGCGGCAATTTTGATGTAAATCTTATCTGTTTTCATGTATAATCTACTTTTCGCTCTCACTTTATATAATGTTATCAAAATATCTTAATTGAGTTAATTTCGACGGTTTATCGTAATTAAGAACAGACGGTAACAATTACTTCAAAATTACTTTACCCCTCACTCTTTTTCTAATGGAGAAACACGTTCGTGATTTTCACCCATACCACACGACCAATGAGGTCGCTGGATCACACCTGACTGTGATTTTGGCCCTCCATTTTAGAATTTCGCGTCCCGTTGTTCCGAACTACAGTGTCTCACATAAGTGATGGGGCACTTGTGCTTTACAAAAGGAAACTAATCAAATAAATTAAAAAAAAATATGTACACATTTTTTGTGGGTGTGTTTCATACTTAAATTTAGTAAAGATTATTACATAACATACATTTTGTCAAATTAGTAAAATATTAATTTTATAAAAATACAAATGTTTAGAACGGAGCAAAAAATAGCTCACATAAGTGATGGGAAACCATTATATATGCAACAAAAATCGTCTGAAATAAGCAATAAAAATATTTTTTGGGGTTTTATTTTTATTTAAAAGCAATTGGCAATAATTTATAAAATCGTCTGCAGAATTTCTCTACAGTTTGTTTTGGACTTTTTGTGTTTTTTAGCTCTGTGTAGCCATGAATGCTAAACGAAAAGAAACTTCACCTGAAATTCAAAAATTAGTTATTAATTTGCACACTGAACGTGGAAAATCTATTAGAAACACTGCTGAAACAGTTAACTTGAATCGTTCAACAGTTTTCAATATCACTAAACTATGTAAAAAGAATCATATGATTCAGGATAAAAAAAGACCTGGCCGACCATCAAAGCTATCCAATGGAATAAAGCGAATTATCGTTCGAAATATTAAAAAAAATCCAAGAAATAGTGCTTCAAAAGTTGCTGCTGATTTACAAGCATTCTATGGAATAATTGTTAATCCTGAGACTATTAGAAGGGTAATTCTATCTGCTGGATATCACGGTAGAGTAGCCAGGAAAAAATTCTTCGTAAGTGAAAAGAATAGAAAACTCAGACTAGCTTTCGCAAAATCCAACATAAATAAGAATTCTGATTACTGGAATAAAGTTATATTTGCTGATGAGAGTAAATTTAATATATTTGGTTCTGACGGTAGAATCTTGGTGTGGAGAAAACCCACGGAAGAATTTCGCAAACAGAACTTGGTACCAACAGTAAAACATGGCGGAGGAGGAGTTATGGTATGGGGGGTGTATGTCGTCCGCTGGAGTTGGTAATCTTGTTTTTATTGACAGTATAATGGATCAGTGCAAGTATATTGATATTTCAAAGCAAAATATGAAATCTTCAGCACGAATATTGAACCTTCATAACGATTTTAAATTCTACCAGGACAATGACCCCAAGCACACTGCTCTGAACGTTAGACTCTGGCTGCTATATAACTGTCCTGAAATGATAAAAACACCACAATCTCCAGGCTTAAATCCCATAGAGAATATTTGGCAAGAATTGGAATCAAGAATTCGCAAACACACCATTTCTTCAAAACAACAACTAAAATCGGTGCTTCAAGAAGAATGGGGTAAAATCACTCCAGAAATCACAAAAAAATTAGTCGAATCCATCCCAAAAAGATTAAATCATGTTTTAAAAGTAAAAGAAAATCCAACAAAATATTAAAACCTTTTAAAAAGTAAAATTTTTGGATAAATATTTGATGGAAAAGTAAGTGTCCCATCCCTTATGTGAGCCATTTTTTGCTCCGTTCTGAATAATTGTATTTTTACTAAATTAATATTTTAATATTTTGACAAAATGTATGCTATGTAATAATTGTTACTAACTTTAAATATGAAACACACCCAAAAAATTTTTGCACATGTTTGTTTATTTATTTTATTGCAGTTTCTTTTTATAAAGCACAAGTGTCCCATCACTTTTGTGAGACACTGTATTTGGGGCTGCATACAATTCGGTTTACTGGACCTTTGCTGGACCTTTACTTGACCTTTCTCGGAACAGCTTTATTTCATTGTTAATAATTGACATACTGACTTGTCAAGGCATAAATTAAGTATGGGAACATTTGATAGTGTGCCAACTCTTACAGTGCTAATCAGCTCGTGGTGAAGAGGTTGAAATAACTTAATTTAAAATAAAAAAAAATGCTTCAAATTTATGAAAATGTAATATAATCACGAAAGTTTGTGCAGTATATTTCCGTTATTCCGAACAAATTGGTATCGAATACTGTCCGTATAAGAATAGAATTTGGAAAATAGGATATTTCATTCATAATAATCAACGTATTGGCTTTTTAAGGAGTAAATTAAAGGCGGGTACACCTGATAGAGTCAGAGTTGATTGGTCCTGTTCTTTCTAATAACTTAATTTAAAATTTACTGCTAATTTAATTAGAATGCGAAATTTTCAACATGCTGTTATTCAAACATTCAGTAAACTATTTCTTTGAAATAAGATCATTCTCGTTGATTAAAATTATCTTATTTCCTAATATAAAGGCAATTTGTGAACATATTTTCATAAAATATTTTTATGTATAAACTTACATTGTAAAAATTCTTTCTGAAGATCACCAATATACATCTTGTCGTCAATCAGAATTCTAAAAGAGTAAACTTAAATACAAGAATTTTTTATTTTTTAACACATTATAACTAAGCAATTGTTCCTATGCAAATGTAAAGATTTTAAAATTGATAAGAAAAAAAAAACTTAAAAAAATAGGTCCACAAAAATAATTAATATTGTCAACGGTTCTTTTTATCCGAGTTCAAAAACAAATCTTTAAAGCAAAGTATACTGTATTTTGGCAGTTTTAATTTAAAAAAAAAACTTTCATGACAAAAGCTCCATTTAATCATCAAAATAAATAATTGAAATTTTTTTCACGTTTTCTTAAAACATTCTTTGTTATAATAAATAAAGAAAACAATAGAGCTTGTCTTTTATGTTGTAAAAAGTAAGACATTTCTCAGCGAAGGTGTAGAAATATTTCTCATTAATAATTTTCAACATTGTTTAAATAGCATTAAAATCTTCATGAAATATAAAGTTTTCTTTTTATATAAGAGTTTTCACACACTTTTCTAAATAAAAGACAGGCATGCACTTTTTGTTATTTTATTTTATTTTTCATTACTAAAATTTATTTTTTCTTTTGCACTTTGATTAAGTCTTGATTTTTTTTTAAATTTAAAACTGATTAGAAATATACATAAGACTGCGTTTTGAAAAACAGTAAATGGAAATTTAAAAAGAAATAAATTTGTAACATTCTTTTTGATTAAAAAATAACTAAGAAATAACGCTTCATTAAAAAATAAGAGCTTTTTAAAATATCATAGTTTAAATAACACAATATTTTAAATACTGTTTAATTTTTTTTACACATTTTTCTTGGAATTTTAGCTTTGCTAAATTAGAGATAAAATTATCATAATAGAAATCACTCAAAAATTTTTTTATCTAAAAACGAATCGTATCTAAAACCATAACAAGAAAAAAAAATAGCCTACTATTAAAGAGATATAAAATACTTAATGGATTGAGAATACTTTAAAAAAATCTGTTTATTTTAAAAATTGTAAGATAACACCCACATATACAATTTAGAAATCACATAACACATTTTAAAATTCAGTTTCAGAAATTGCTTTTTATAGTCCAAAAAATATTAGAATTCCTCTCTGCAATGTTACGTGACCTTTAGTTTACGATTTTTAGAAAAGGCAAGTGTTTAAAATTTACAAAATTGTACTATAATGACAAAGGAAATTAAAGAAGAGTCCCGTTATCCCGAATTGATTGGGGCTAAATACAGTTCAGTTTAGCGAAATTTTGGAACAGTCTTATTTCATTATTAGTAATCGACGTATTGACTTGTCAAGGAATAAATTAAGTGCGGGGACATCCGAAAGTGTGCCATCTCTATACAGCGCTGACCGGCTCGAGATAAAAACGTTAAAATAACTTAATTTAAAATTTACTGTTAATTTAATTAGAACATGAAATTTTCCACATTCTGTGCTTCAAACACTGTTTCTTTGAGTTGTAAACTGTTTCTTTGAAATCAGATCATTCTGATTCCTTAAAATTAAAAGGACACTTATATAGATCCGACTTTTGAACATATTTTCATAAAATATTTTTATATATAAATATACTTAGCAAATAATGCTTTTTAAAATCACCAATAAACACCTTGCTATCAGTTAGAATTTAAGATGAGTAAACTTTAACGCACGGAATTATTATTATTATTTTAATACGTTGGAAATAACTTATAGTTATTATTCAAATATAAAAAGTTTTGAAAGTGATAGGAAAACAAAAAAAAGAAAGAAACGTGTCTCCTACAATAACAAAAATAATTAATATTCTTAACATTTCTTTTCTAAGATTTGAAAAAAAAATAAGGTACCCTGGGGTAATAACGCCACGTTAAGGTTCTAGCAATTTTCACGGCTCAGTTTTAGTTTGTATTTTTCAAACAAATATATGATTTGATACAGCAACTCATTGACTATCTATATAAAAAAAATAATTTAACAGATATGAATACATAAAATGTAATGGCGTGATTTCTTGACCAATGCTATTTGGCGTTATTACCCACCTATATGGGTAATAACGCCGTGCAAACAAAACTATGAAATAAGTTGGAATAATTGCATGTAGATTGCTCAATTCTAAAAATACAAACTCTCAGCTCTAGGAATTGACAAATTGCATCCTAAGCTATTCAAAATGTTCATTTTTTTGTGAAAGTGTAAGAAAAATAAAGGCTTGATGTGGGGAGGGGGAATGAGGCAAAAGAATATCAGACCGTGAGCTTCTTTTTGCTTAAAAAACCGCTTAAATAGAATTATTAGAAACATTGCACAGTTTTAACTGTGTTTATTTGAATCAGTATTTAGGATGTAGCTCGGCCACTGTAGGGAATCAATCGGGGTAAAAATTGCAAGGATTGGCGTTATTACCCCGTTATAGTTATTGTGCTGTATATTTTAAATTACAAATTATCTCGAGAAGATATCCAAAATCTTCAACAACATTTTGAAAGGCCACGACATGTATTACAAATTTATGCAATTAACAAAGTATTTCCGGATTAAAAAAATAGTCTTCACATCACAAAACGTATCTCGCAAATTTTAGATCAAGCGTTAATTTTAGCTGCTTGTTAAAACAATAAGACCTAAAAATGAAACAAATTAACTTGAAGCAATTTTTTGCGGTTTATATGACTCAAAACCCTTCTGCGCAGAACACATGGGTGTCATTTACCAAATTATTTCATAATTATGCGAAATATTAGCACTTGGCGTTATTACCCCGTCTGGCGTTATTACCCCAGGGTACCTTATATAGAAAAGTATACTGTATTTTGACATTTTTAATTTAAAGATCTCTTTCTTTTATCTTTCCAGATAAAAGCTCCACTTAATCATTAACATAAATAATTGAAATTTTTCCCACTTTTTTTTTGAAACATTCTTTATTATAATAAATAAAGAAAACAATGAAGCTTATATTTTATGATGTAAAAAGTAAGACATTTCGCAGCTAAGGTGCAGAAATATTTCTCATCAAAAATTTTCAACATTGTTTAAACTGAATTAGATACTTCGCAAAATATATGTTGCTGTTTTTTATTTAACAGTTTCAACATACTTTTCTAAATAAATGACAGGCAATAGTCTTTTTTCTTTCTATTTATTATTTAACAAATTTTATACCTTTGCACTTTCAAAAGTTCAAAATTTCTTTAAAAAATTTAAAAGAGTTAATAGAAATACAGAATAGAGAAAATAGAGATTAAAAAAAAAGAAATGTATTATAAAATACTAACTGACCTGCCCGGCGTTGCCCGGATCCATAACAATAATATTGAACAAACTCGAAATTTGTATGATTTTATTTTTAACTCTGAAATCCGTGGCCAATGACACTGTGAGAAATTTGTTTAAAAAAAATAAAATAAAAACTTCTATTTAGCTGTAATAATGCTCAAAATGACTGCAATGGTAAACGCGGGAGGGAATATGTGTGCAGTGATTGCCTGATTTTCGTGTTAAAGTGTTGATATGTATCCCTTAAAATCACTGCTAAGTCATGTAACTAATTACTTTTTTCACATAGAAATATCAAGTGGAATATTTTGAATTTCAAACTAATTATATCACTCTCTAATCTGCCTATACCGTGAATGAAATCGATACTTGAATGATTAGCTAAAAGTATATAATATTATAAACATAGCTGTCAACTTTCAACTAATCTTCCGTAATACCTGGATTAGTTTGATCCAGCTTAACCTCATTTCGAACGAAAAAAAAAATATTTCTTGAATCTTTGTTTAGTTACTTTCATGTATTAAAGTAGAACTCATTTAATTTCATTTCTTAAAAAAAATTCTAGTTCGAAATTCATTTAACTAGGGTCAAATTAAGGCACGTATTACGGAATATTAATGCAAAGTAGGCACCTATATATAAAATGTAATCTAAATATATATAATATTATAATTTCAGAGCCATAGTAAAAAATGTCTATATTTTTAATTAAAGCATGTGTAATGTTCACACTGTGGTCAAAATACTAAACATAACTAATTGTACCGTAACCATAACCTGTCTGGAAACTAACTGCGACTTAACCGTAACCTAACCGTAACTTAAACATAACATAAAAGTAACCTCTAGCCTTTATCTTATCGCAACCTTATCCGTAATCTAACCATAACCGAACTGCAACTTAACCTTAACTTAACTGTAACTTAACCGTGATCTAACTGTAACCTAACCGGAAATAAATATAATCTAAGACTAACCTTAAACATAATTGCAACCCATCTAAACAAAATTGCAATCCGAACCGAACTTAAAATTTCAAAATGAAAAAATATTGGAATCTGACCCAATGCAAATTGTAACGGGCCAAAAATATTCCAATGAACCATAACCCGATCCAATTACGTCAAAATAATTTCTGTATGCATGTTATTTGATCCGAACATAAAAATTCTATTTGAAAAACTCCAAAATCAGAAGCCAGTCAATTCCTAAATGGACAAAGCTATTCCAAATACTTATATCCAGATCCGAACAGGACAAAAAGATTTTCATGGACATAAAGCCAATCCGAAAATAAAAATATTATTCGAAAAAAATCTTAATTTACAAAAAATTGTTGTCTCATGGCGATTTTCATTGGTCTATCACGTCCGGAAAATTGGTTCAAAAAGCCAAGTTTGAGAACATCATTCTAATAATCGTCTAGTTTTATCGAGCAACAGAAATGCATTAAATAGAAACAATTTGCTTTTCTATTTGATAATTTATAATGGTGTATAATCGTCTGCCGATTCGATCAGTTGTACGCATATCAGCCATTTTATTTTCGGTTTAAAAGCAATTTAAAGCCATAAAAATTTTTTAATTAAATAGAATACAACTAAATTTAATCAATGATTAAACATCCTGACTGCCACTGGGTAATTTTTTCGCACACTAACCTGCAGGTTTCACTGCAGCATAAGCAATATTTAAATTAATATAATTCTACAAATAAAACCCAGTTTTGAAAAATTAAGTTAGGATTAATACTCTCAAAGATTATACACCAATACATAGTAACAGATTTTGTATCAGGTTGGAAAAAAATCTTTTTTTAGTATTTTTAATAAATTAAAGAGAAAACAACATTACATTTTTACCCTTTTGCCGGGCAGTCAGGGGGATAAAACATAATTCTAGAAAAGCCTCATGTATATTTTTTTTTACTGCAACATTGACCACACATACATTCTAATGTACGAAGTGCCAGCATTCTGACGTACAACAGCTGTGATCAAAACCCTAAATTAAACTGGATGTTTGCCGGTCTAAGAATTTTAAAGATCTTTGAAAAAAAAAAAACAGTCACTTTTAAATTGGTTTCTTTAATTCTGTCCCAGATTTTTAATTATTGCCTCAAAGGTTTTATACAACCAACCAACCATAAGCAATCGAATTGAGAAAAAAGCGAAAAAAAAATATTTTTTGATGAGAGTGAGTTCTGGATTTTAATTAGTTACTCAGTTAATAATTAGAATTTGGAAATTCTGAATAGCAAGTGCATCAGGCCAGACTTTGGGCTAATTTTAAAAAAAATTTCAGCCTTGTATGTGCTGCAGATTGCGCTAGCCATCGCAGACACACGGACACACACACACACACACAAAGAGAGAGAGCGTTTTGTTCTTTTATTATTATAGATAAGCATAATAATTTTTTAACACTACCTCATTATAATGTAACAGTAGAGTTTTGGATGCATTGTTCTATATCTTAGAAGATTCTAACGAGATTATGACTCGTAGATAAGTAATAGTCAGTTTTTTAAGGAAAACAGCTTCAAAAACGACTTTATAAAATTTAATGTAGTGGACTAAATTCCAGGCTTTAAAACATTGCGTTAATTTAATTAGAAAATGAAATTTTCAACACTATGTTATTCAAAATTAAAATATTATTAACGTTCTGCAGACTGTTTCTTCCAAATGAGATGCTTCTGGTTGCTTAAAATTAAGCTATCTGGCTATATTAAGCTATAAAGGCAATTTTTAACATATTTTCCCAAAATATTTTTATGTATAAATTTACTTTTTAAGAAATGTTTCTTAAGATTACCAAAACACATCTTGGTATCAAGTAAAATCCAAGATGAGTAAACTGTACTACACGCAATTATTACTATTTAATATTTTGGAACTAATCAATACTTTATATGCAAATATAAAATATTTTGAAATTGATATGAACGCACAAATTTCAATAACGAGGTATTAAAAAAGAACGTATCTCTTACAGTAACAAAAATAATTAATATTTTCAATTTTTCTTTTATCATATTTAAAAAAAATCTTTGTAGAAAGTGTACTGTATTTTGACATTTTTTATTTAAAAGAACACTTTCAATACAAAAGCTCCATTTAATCATGAAAATAAATAATTGGCATTTTTTCCGCGTTTTCTTAAAACATTTTTTCTTAAAATAAATAAAGAAAACAATGAATCTCGTCTTTTATGTGGTGAAAAGTAAGACATTTCACATCTAAGGTGCAGAAATATTTCCCATTAATAATTTTCAATATTTATTTATTTATTTATGCCTAAGTGGGACAAGATCACCAGATCGCTAGGATCCGGTGTAGACCCTATTTGTCCCACCCGGAATGTTCCCCGGCATGTGGGGATTCATTACAATAACTTCAACAAAAAAAAAAAAAAAAAAATACATAATATACAGGCTGTATACAACATCAACACAGTGGTATGCGCGCCGGAGACCTGCTCCATCGCGACAAGTGGCGCTACGACTGCCAAAAGCTCAACAAAGTCTCTAACGCGACAGCGGGCAGTCTTAGGAGAGAACGGTTAAGTGGTAAGATTGGCCAGGTCCATAAGGAAGTGATAAATTTGTGCCAATTGACGGAGTAGTTTTGGGCGGGTTAAGATATTTGTGAGCCAGGTATCTGGGCGGGAATAAGGGTTCTTAAGGTGCCAGGCCTCTGTGAGTGTGCAGAAGAAATAGTAGTGGTCTGGAGACCCTATGGCCCCACACTCACAGAGGTCCGTATCTGAGCGTTTAAAATAATTTAGGTATGTTCTGAATGGACCATGGCCGGAGAGGAATGCTGATGTGGGAGGGGAGAAAGCTAAGAGATTGTATGAGACTTTTGGGATAAGGGAATAGGTGTGCCTGCCTTTGCTTGAAGCATCCCAGTAGAGTTGCCAGTCAGAAAGAATGTTTCTTTTGAGGAAGTGGCGAACATGAGACGGGGGAACAGGAAGGGGGATATCTATGTTTGGACGTGAGGTGGCCTCCTTGGCCAGTGCGTCAGCTAGCTCATTGCCAGCTATGCCGATGTGAGCGGTGACATGGCCGAGAGAGACCCTATGGACGAGAGTTTTTAAGATAACTTTTATCTTAAGCACTAAAGGGTGTTTAGTTCTATGGGCGAATATTTCTTGTAGGCTTGAAAGGCTGTCACTATAAAGGTGAAAAAAAGTAGTATGAGGATAGAGAACAATCCATTCCAAAGCCCGCAGGATTGCGAAGAGTTCTGCTTGGAACACCGAATTGTTATCTCCAATCCTGCAAGCCCACTGATGAATAACAACACTGTCTTTGAAAACACAGAAGGATGATGCTACTCCCGTCTCCGTGTGTGAACCATCGGTGAAAATGGCTGGATTTTTCGAGGGGCTGTAAGAATGCTTATTAACATTAACTTGAAGATAGGATGTCTCATCCGCCGGATGCATAGTCCAGCTGTGGACTTTTCTTTGTAAGAGCAAGTTAGGGAAAAGTGCTGACTGTGTTGGTTCGTGTTCTAAGTGTAGTATTCTGTTTTTCTGAAATTCGTAAGCGAGAGTTAAGTGTATGGGTGGAATACCAGTAAGTACTGTAAGTGCATCCGTTGAGATAGTTCTATAACCTCTAACCATTTGCAGAAGGAATATGCGCTGGATAGAGGCAAGTTTTTGCTTAGCCACTTTGGTTAGCGAACCTCCCCAAACGCCCACACAGTAAAATATGATGCGTTCAATGATTATGTGGTACCATGTTTTTAACATATTTGGGCTTGATGCCCCATGTTTTTGATGTTAATTTACAGGAATTATGGTAGTAATTTAAAAGTTTAATTTTTAGTGCTTTGATATGTGGAATCCAGCTCTGATGTTTATCAATAATTACACCTAATAATTTAAGAGTATGAACGTGGTGGACGCTAACCCCATTGACTCGCATCACGGGCTTGCGTTTGAGTTCTCTTGGTTTAATGAAGGTTAAAGCTTGGGATTTTCCGGGTGAAAGCTGGAGATGAAGGCGAGCCAACAACTGGCAAAAAGCAGGGAAAGCTCTTGCCGCTTGCAGTTCGAGATCCAGACGACGACGGCCCGAAAAAACAAAGTTGAAGTCATCTGCGAAGGAGTAAAGATTGAAGCCTAATTTCTCCAATTCTTTTAGCAAGACATTGGCAATAAGCAGCCAAAGGATTGGGCCCAAGCACGAACCTTGGGGGCAACCCTTTTCTAATGGGTGAACTGAAGTTCCTGAACCCCAGTTGATAAGAATGCTACGAAATTTAAGATATGTTGCAATGGTTCCAGCTATGTTTCTCGGGCAGCCGATTTCACGTAATTGTAATAAGATGTCCCGCCACTCTACATTGTCGAAAGCACCTTTAATATGTAAGGAGACAAGAGTTGTGTAATTTCCTTCAGCTATGCTATGAGCACAGGAGGTAAGAATTGCAAACAAAGCCTTTTCACATGATCTGCCTTCTCTGAATCCGTATTGTCTGTGATGAAGTAAGTTATTAGATTCAAGAAAGTGGTTAAGCCGAAATACAAGTAATTTTTCTAATAATTTGCCTAAGGATGGTAGTAGGCAGATTGGGCGGTAAGAAGAAGGTTCTGAGGAGTCTTTCCCTTGCTTCAGGAAATATACTACTTTTCCTTGTCTCAGAGTGAACGGGAAGTAATGGTGAGTGAGACAGAAATTAGCCCAACGCGTAAAAATTTTGGGAATTACATGGAAAGTTAATTTCAGAATTTTAAAGTCTATACAGTCCGGACCTGGAGCTTTTTGTCATTAAACGTACGTAGCGCGGTTGCTACCTCAGCTTTTGAAAAGGGTTTGTCGGGGGGTGCATCAAAAGTAATGTCAGAATTATCTCCTGGTGGATATGAGGAGGGGCCAAAAAGATGTTTGGTGAGGTGCTCCATGTTTTCCTGCCTAGATGATCGGCTGGGTGGCAGTTCGAGCTTAATTTCATCAGGAGTGAAAAACTTTCCTGTGAAAAATTTTTGAGCTGTTCCGAAAGGGTCTGTTTGATTTGTGCAGAACTTTTGCCAGGCAGCATTTCTCGCATCCAGTACACTGCGCTTATATTTAGCGGAGAGAAGACGATAATTGGCGCTGAGATTGCGATAGTAATCCGTGTTAACATCTTCTGTTAGTCTGAGTCTTTTTAGTTTCCTCCTCAGTGCCGTGAGGTGATTACGCTTAGTCTTAAGATCGGAGGTCCAAAACGAGAATGACTGCTGCCTCCGAGTGTTCTTTAATCTAAAGGACGCTTTGGCTGCTGTTTTCATGGTTTCTAATAAATTAATGGTAAAGTCGTTTAATTGAGTGGTATTTGTAACGTCCTTTAGGTGTTGATTCAGGATTGGTTTGTGAGTTTTAATAACATGCGAGAATTTACGGAAGTTACCTCTTGCAGTATTGAATCTTCTTTGTGAAGTGTATAAGGGTGTTATTTCGAAAGAAAATCTTATATAATTATGATCTGAGTCATTGTGGACATCTTCAACTTGCCATTGCCGAATTTTCGGTAGTGTTGGGGGATTTACCAGAGTGTGGTCTGGAAAACCCTCAGCTATTTTCTCTCCTTTGCTGTTATATTTTTGAAATGTAGGTATAGTGTTGTCGATATTGGCAATGACAAGATTTTGAGCAACAATATGTTCGATGAGGCATTCTCCACGGTCATTTTCGTAGTCATATCCCCAGAGTGGAGATGTAGCATTGAAATCACCACCGCAAATGAAGAAATGCCTCTGTGTAATGAGGTGTTGCCACTCTTCGAGGGTTTCCTCGAAATCTGATTTTGGTGCTGCATAAGTCGAGCCAATTATGAGTTTTCCCTCCTTAGCAGTAACTGTGACAAAAGCGCAATGTGTGCCTGTGTAAAGATGTGAATAAATAAGGCTAGTGTTCTGAATGACAAGATGGGCACTCTTTGACGTGGACGGGAAGACCGCCCAGGAAATAGGAAAGTCCGTGAGTGTGCCCTCTCTGTTGCAATATGCGTCTTGCAGAAGAGCAATGTCAATGTTTTCACTGATAAGATAATCTCTCAGGGTTGAATTTGCTGCTTTGCAATGATTTAAGTTAACTTGGAGAATTTTGATGTGACCGAAAGGTGGGCAATCCTTAAATTTACGAGAGAGAGATGTTGGGGCTTGAGAGCCTTCTCTGCTGATACAAAGGAGATCTTGATTTATATCTCGATTTAAGGTGCCTCTATCGGCAAAGAGGAGGCATTGCCTCCTTATATATCCTCTGATTTTTATATTGGCTATTTAAGTAAACTTGTTTTCGTGAGGATGAGATGGTCTTTTTCTGTGAGATAGTTAATTGAGAATAGCTTCTTGAGGAATTTCTATTATGTGTTCTTTGTGGGAGATCATCAGTTCTTGTATAGTAAGTGTTAAACGAGAGATTCGTTTCTTTTTTAGGTTGTTGTAAATAATTGTAGTAGGTTTTTAATGCTTCTGCGCGTTCCGCCTGGTAAACAGGACATAATGGTGAAAAAGCAACATGTTGTAGGTCATTTCTTTTATCCCGTTGACAATTTATGCATGACATCACTGAGTTATCACAATCTGCAGTTCGATGATTTTGTGCGCATTTACCACAGTTTGTCTGGTATTTGCAGTTACGAGTAGTATGGTCGTTTAATGCTTGACAGTTTGTACATCTCGTAACTCTGACATAGTGTTCGATCCTTATTCTGTTGAAGTAAATGTTAATAAAGCCTCGTTTTGTTAGTTCTCTGTAGTTGAGAATACTTGTTTCTATAACCCAATTTTTATGTGATTTGTCCTTAGATATCAGGTTTTTGTTTATTTCAAAGTCATCGTTTATAAAGACTTTCCTAAATTTAAGTTCTTCTTTAAGATCATCTAAAGTGATGTCGTGCGAGACCCCTAAAAGGATTATTTGTCTTCTTCTTTTGTCTGGGTCGAGTACTTTATATAAGACTTCGGTTTTCGGGGCTAGTTTATTTTTGAGAATAGTTGCATCCTCTTTTGTGGTGATCACTTCGATGTTGTTGTTTTTAGTTTGCTTCATTGAACGGATTAATGGTCTTACTTCTTTGTCTTTAATGCAGTTCAAAACCGATTTCTCAAGTTCCGGATAATCTTCTATGGAGTTGGGGATAAAGACTAGTTTTTGTTTATTGGTTTGTGAAAGAGCTGATGGTTGGAGAGAATTGAAGGTTTCTTTGGACTTTTCTGCTGTAGAAAGCGTTGGTGATTTACTTAGTAGTGTTTTAATCTTGTTTAATTGTTTCGAGAATTGTTGATTCATATCTGTTAGAAGATCGCTTTTGAGCGACTCCATTCTGGAATCTTGTAGTGTGAGTTGGGCGTTATTTAGTTGATTTTCAAGTTCTCTGCTTGTTTTAAGAAGGTCGCCTATTTTCAATTGGCAGGAGTTATGGAAATTTTCATGTATAAGCTGGAATGGTAAGTTTTTACTTTTCGAATTCTTAAGCCGTTCCAATTCTGCTGTGATGTTCTCTTTATAAAATTCTAAGTCCTTTAAGAGGCTTTGGGAGAGGAACTTTATTTGTAATGTCGGGGTGAGGATGATGCTCATATCAGGGAATTTTTCTTGTTCTACAGTGTCTTTGAGAGAAAAACTTTGTTTTTGATATCCTTTACAGATACGTAGGAACATCTTAACATCCTTATCATTCCAGGTTTTTCTCCCATATCTGACAAAATCGTTTTCGAGTTGTCTTCTGCCCCTGGAATATGGATCTGTGTCTTTTGTGGTGGTGCAGATTGTTTGTTGCGCAAGTTCTTTTAGTTTACGTTTGACTGTGGACGGTTGAAAAGGAAGAGAGAGCGTTTCTTCTGTTTGTGAACTGTCCTGTTTGTCTGCTTCATTGTTCGAGTTTGCATCTTCACTTTGTATTGAGTACAAGGATTGATCAGATGTGTTGGCATCCTCTGAAGCCGAGTTATGGTGTATTGTAGTGAGGGAGGTATCGATCAGATCTTCTTTGCGCTGGATAATTAGAAGGTTCAATTCTTCCGGTTCTTTATTTTTCAGGTTTATTTCATCCTGTAAGTCGGAGAGCTTGGATTCCATCAGAGAGAGATTAGTAGATGAAGGAAAAAGCCTTGATGATCTTGTGGTTCTTCTTGATATTGTACTTGGTGTTGGTAAGGACTTGGGATGTTCAATTACTGATGAGATTATACTCGTGTCTGATACATTTCCGGCCTCTTCTTCTGTGTTGTCTGCATTTGAGGATTCTAGTTCTTTGTTTAGCTTTATGTTATTGACCACCTGTAGGTATTCCAAGAAGTCCAGTCTTTCTCTGATGAGATCTATTAGTAGAGTTCTGTATTTTTCCACTTGTTCTTTTTTAGTAGAGTCTCTAGAACGCAAGTCCTGTACTATTCCACAAAGCAATGGTTTGGGTTCTAAAACAATGTCTTCATCTGCTGATGATGAATTCTTGTTTTGATCATAGTAGTCACTGGGAATGGCTAAGGGTTCTGTTATCCTTAGACTTTCTAGCTCTGACTCTATATAAGTCAATTTGGTCTCTAATAAGAATTGGAAGTTCTTAGCCTCTTCATCACTTCCATCGGAATGTCTTAAGTAATGCCTTATCATCTGGTCAAGGAGTAGAATTGGACTCAGATTTAATGATTCTATTTCATGGTACTTGAAGAGTAGCCGTCCTTGTGGAGGCGGAATCGTTCGATGTTTCTTTTTAACTTTTGACATATTGTATGATCGGACCTTATTTAGTCTTATATCAACACCTGTCCAAAATTCACTAGTGGAGATACTTTTGCTCAGCGGCTCGATTTATTTTAGATTTACTTGGAGCTACTTTTTCTCAGCGGCTCAAAGAAGTTTAGATTTACTAAAGAACAAAACTTGATTATAAATTATAAAGATTCAGATAAAACAAAAATAATTAGTTGTAATTTGTCAAAAGCTAACTCGGATCGGGGCATCGCCAGCTCTCCACCACACATCTTTGAAAGAAAGGGTAGAAAGAAAGGAAGTAGCAAAAATCAATAACCTAGGTTATTGGAAATGGCTCAGAAAAAGTTTTAATTAGAAATTTAAGGGGCATAATTTTGAAATAAAATAAAATAAAATAAAGATAAAATAACGAAAGGATAGAATTGCCAAATTTGAGAGGGGGGGGATGAGGTTTGGTTCCCATGTCAACAAAATAGCTTATCAATCGCATTATTCATCAAGAATTTGAACCCATATAAAGTAAAAACAATTTTTAATTATTCACACAAACGAATGATAATTACAATTAGCAAAAAGATAGTAACAAATATTAATTAAACAGTAACAGAATAAAATATTTACAGTTTGAAAAAATGATTTTTAAATAGTTTAGAAGCACTTGGTTTAAAAAGATAACGACTCAGTTGTGACACCTTACCGATAGGGGCGCTAAAAATTATAAAGGCGGTCGCAGCCAGTAGACTAGATAAGGAACACTCTTTTTAAAGAGTTGAGATGTATGAATTGAAACACTAATAGTACTGGACTAAAATTAGAGGAGATGAAAGAGTTAAGGAAAATTTGGAATGATTAAGTAAGAGCGATAATAGTTTTTATGATGCTCTCTTAAGCCTATAATAAATACACCACCACCTATGAAAAATAACTGTAGGGGGCGCTCAAATCGAAAGAAAAAAAAAAGGAGGACCTGCAGAGATGATTGAAACCAAACAAGGGTAGTCTAAAATGAATAATATAGAGGTTGAAAATGTTAAGCGGGGTGAGAACATAATCGAACCCTACTACTAATAGAGAAAAAGAGAATTTAAACATATCACTATGACAAATTGTTAAAAACGCCAGGAAAGAAGGTGAGGCAGAAATAAGCAAAACCTTAATAATGAGTTGGCAACCCTAGTAGGGCAAGAAGATTGAATCTGAGACGGCAGATAGTGATGAAAGGTAGTAGTTATGACCAAACACCGAGAAAAACTTCAATAAATAATAAATTAAGCTATAAAGTGAAACTGCCCCGTGCTGCCCCCTAACATAGCAACCCCTATATATAACTAGAAAACAGAAAACAGAATAGTCAAAAGATGCCCCATGAAAAAATAGGTGGGCGAAGCCACTTAGCTAAAAATTTGAAAACTGTAACGTTAAAAATAAAGAAGATATGAGCGAAAAACTAAAAAAGCATTTGATATATGCCCTTAAAGGGTGAAATATTTAAAAAAAAACGTTTAAAATAAGGGCTGAGCCATCGTAATTGATTAGAAAATATTTAAAATAATTAAAAATGAAGTAAAAGAGCTACTCTGTTTTTATAAAAAGAGTAAGCTTAATGATGGCAAAAAGTGAAAATCAGTTTTTGATTACATATTAAATGAAAGTTAGATTGAAAACACCCGTAGGTCACGTGAAACTATAAATATTTATGAAAAAATAATTAATTGTTAATAAATACTCTCTATAGTAAATACTTAGAAAAAAATTTTAATGTACTAAAAATTTAAGTTTCTGGAAGGGAACACTCCAATGGTTGGAATCTCCTTTTTAATCGAAGTGAAAAATAATTTTTTACCGGCAAGGGTCACTCCCTACAAACATTACCATTCTTCAACAAAAATTAAAAAGTTACCAATGTAATAGTCAACTAATCAATCTCCAAAATTCGAAAAGAACACTGATTTAGAGCAAAATTAAAAATAGTTAGTGGCAACATAATTAAAAGAATATGATGTATTTAGGAAGCTCAAAAAGTCTAGTTTCAGAAAATAACAAAGTTATTATTAAAAACTGAAATTAAATATTTTTTAATAATATTTGAAAAAACCCTTCCCACAATGTTAACCTATGGGGCAAAATTAGTTCCGAGAAAAAGAAACAATAAATTCAACATTTTTTTTACATAGAGAATATAAAGTAAAAAACTTAAAAGCAATATAACTCAATACATTAAGATATTAGCTATTGAATGACACCAAATAATAAGTGAAATTATAGTTTTAAACATTATTAATAACAGATTCAAAAAGTAAACATAAACTTAACATCCCCATGTTATCCTATGGGAAAGGGCTACTTTAAAATTACCAAAACAAACATTTTTAAAATATAAAGTTAATAACTTTAACTAATTTAAAACTTGATAAAAATGGTACTAAATTAAAGCTTAAGAACTAAATTAGCTGAATTTCATCAATTAAAAGAACCGGGAAACAGTTAATTGTATAAATTTTCTATTAGAATTTCAATGTTTACCCCATGTTATTCCTATGGGAAAAAACACGAGGCAAACCCAAAAAGAACACTTTATAAAAATGCTTATTACTACTATAAAACTTGACGAAAACTGATCAGATTTGATAATAAAATGAACTACGTAATATAAACAGTATGAAAAGACACATTTTGAAAGGAAAACGGTTCTTATTTAGGTAGAAAGTTATAAGTAAAAACAAGCAAATTTTGAAAATGGCTCATGTTCTATGAAAAGTGAAATAACTTCAAAAGTTAATAACTACTACAAATATGCACATAGACACAACGGGGAGGTATCAAATTGAAGATAAATAAATGAATTAATTAAATTAAACAAATTTACAAGGTTAAAAACAGTTTGAGTGACACCGGGAACCGTGAAACAGAAGACAAAAGTCTGGTTCAGAAGAAAAACGAAAGTAGAAAAAATAGAAAGTTTAGCTTAAACTTCTGAACCACTGCTCCAAACCTCAAGAAAAATATATCAAAGTGATCATCATAAAGAGACGAAAAGAAAGATGTATAGTAGAAGTTGCTAGCTTACCCCATTCCAGAGAAATTTACGCTTTCATCAGGAGCTCGAGCTCAGCGATGCTACCTATGACAGAAGTGGCGGGGGATCAATTTTCAATATTGTTTAAACTGCATTAAATTCTTTACGAAAAGTAAGTTTTTCTTCGTATGTACAGTTTCCACATAATTTTCTAAATAAATGACCGGCAAGCATTTTATATTACTTTCTTTTCTTTTTCATTATTTAATGTTTTTTCCTTTTCGCTTTGATTAAGTCTTTTTTCCTAAAGTTTAAAAGACTAATTAAAAATATACTTAGACTTTTTTGAAAACCAGTATATGATAATTTAAAATAAATAAATTTGTAACATTAATTTTACTTAAAACATAACTAAAGAAAATGTTTCATATAAAATTAGAGCTTTTAAAAATATTATTATTTTAATAACAGAATTTTTTAATTGCTATTTAATATCTTCACACGTTTTTTAAAATATTTAGTTTTATTAAATATGATATAAAATTATCATAATTTACTCTAATTGTTTGAGCTTTCTGTTAGGGAAAATTTTGCATTAAATTTAAAAATATATTTTTCAGGCACAACGTTTGCCTTTTACAAGCACGTTCGCTATGTAAAGGCATTCTGTCAAGATTTTTAATTCAGCATACTGTAACTTCGCAATGTTCATTCAAAAAGTTCTATCAAAAAATGAGCCGTATCTAAAACCATAACAAGAAAAAAATCGCGTACTATTAAAGAGATATAAAAGACTTGATGGATTGAGAACAATAAAAAAATTGTTTTTATTTTATAAGTTGGAAGATAACGCACATATACACAATTTCGCATAGCGCATTTTAAAATCCAGTTCCAGAATTCAGCATCTGTAGGCCAAAAAAATATTTTAATTTCTCTCTAGAGCGTTGCATGATCTTTAGATTACAAACATTAGAACATGTCGATATTTCAAATTCAAGAAGCTGTGCTATAATCACAAAGGAAAATACAGTACAGTCCCATTTTTTAAATTAATTGTGACCAGGGTTCTCGCTGTCACTCACTATTGCGCCAAAATGCGACTAAATTCATCATTTGGCGAGTAAAGAAGCAATTAGATTCGCCAAATTGCTACTGCTCAATTTTTGCTTTTACTTTCTTTTCTTTTTCGTTTTTCATACATATGTATAAATACATATTTTTAATATATACATATTTTTTAATTTATTTGTAGCAGATTGTTGAAATTAGATTAATAACAATCGATGCGTCGCAGTTATAAAAACTTAGATTATTTTAGAGAATATTGAAAAAAAGGGGGAGGAGGGTACATTAAAAGATTAAATATATATATATATATATATATATATATATATATATATATATATATATATATATATATATATTGTGCAACACGACCAATCTATTTTGCTAATACTTTTTTTCATTTGGCGAATGTTTTTTATTTTTAATTAGCCAAATTACTAATGTTGGTCAAAGGTCAGCGAGAACACTGATTGTGACCAAATACATTTCGTTTTAGCGAGAATTTTGAATAGTCAGATTTCATTATTAATAATCAACTCATTGACTTGTCAAGGCGTAAATTAAGTGCGGGGACATCTGATAGTGTATCAGCTCTATACAGTGATGATCGGCTCGAGGTGAAACGGTTCTGTTATTTCTAATAACTTAATTTAAATTTTGTTGTTAATTTAATTAGAATATGGAATTTTCAGGATGCAGTAACTCAAACATTCTGTAAACTTTTTTTTAAATCAGATCATTACGATTGCTTAAAATTAAGCTATTTCTTAATATAAAGGCTTTTTTGAACATATTTTCATAAAATAATTTTTAATATGTACTTACTCACTAAATAATGATTCTTAAGATCACCAACATATATTTTGCCATGAATTAGAATACAAAATGAGTTAGCTTTAACGCATGCAATTATTGTTGTTTTTTACTATATTGAGAATAACCATTGCTTCCTATACAAATATAAAATATTTGAAAAGTGATATCAAAACAATAATTTCAAAAAATGAAAAATGAAAAAGAAATGTATTTTCTACAATAAACAACAAAAAAAAATATATATATATTTTTAAAAGTTCTTTTCTTAGATTTAAAAAAAAACTTAATGGAAGAGTATTCTGTATTTTGACATTTTTAATTCAAAAGGAGCACTTTCCGGACAAAAGCTCGATTTAATCATCAAAATAACTAATTGTAATTTTTTTTTCAAGTTTTCTTAAAACATACTTTGTTATAATAAATAATAATAATAATAATAATAATAATAATAAATGAAGCTCGTCTTTTATGATGTGAAAATTAAGACATTTCGCAGTAAGGTAGAAAAATATTTCTCCTTGATAATTTTTAAGGTGTTTTAAGCAACATTAGATTCTTCACGAAATATAAGTTTTAATTTTAAGTAACAGTTTGCACATTCTTTTCTAAATAAATGACAGACAAGAGTTTTATGTTAATTTCTTTTCTTTTTCATTATTTAACTTTTTTTTTCTCTTCGATTAAACATTTTTTGTAAAGTTGAAAAGTGTAATTAGAAATATACATAACACTGGCTTTTAAAAAGCAATAAATAATAACTTCAAAAGAAAGATATTTATAACACACTTTTTGGTTTTAAAAATAATTGAGAAAAATCTGTTTCATACAAAATAATGTAAATTTGCAGTTCTTGAAATATCATATTAAGTGAGACTGACACATTTTAAAAACATGATCCTGACACCGATAGCTTTTAAAGTAAAATATTTTGAAGATACACTTATTTAAAAAAAGGAGCTATTTACAGTTATAACTCTTTACATTAGAATTCTGTTCAAATTACGTCAATACATCTCCCACGGAACAACCATCATCCTCCCCTCTCGCCGAACGAACGACAAAATAAATAAGTAAATAAATAAATAAAAAATAAAATAAAGTTCCAAGTCAGCTCTCTTCAGCTCACTTCGGCGGTTCGCTTGAATTTGATCTAATTTTTTATTCGTCTGTGTTGCTTGAGTACCTTTTCCTCAGAGTAATGATACGGGACCTATAGCAGACTTACTAGTGAGAGTAAGAATGTCGCTCCCACAATAATAGCTTTATAAAATTATATAATTTAAATAACATAATATTTTGAACGATATATACTATCTTTACACATTTTCCATAGGTTTTGTAAAAATTAAGATAAAGTTTTCATACTTTTCTTTTAATTTTTACCTTATTCTTTGAGGGCTGTGGTAACCTAGTGATCCTAGGGCCAAACTCTTGACTGAAAGGGCTAGTGTTCGATGCTCGACATTACTAAAGACCCACCGGATGTACGCAGGGAACGCAATCGTTAAATAAAGTGGTTGTGAAAATCCTGTGTTCTGATTTAGCTGTTACCATGAGAATAGGTCTCTGTAGAAATCTTCACTTCCCCTTCAGTGATATGTCAAAATTGAGGAGGTGGCGTTGATTGGTGCTGACAGATTTGCTGAACATTTTCTTCAGCAGAAGTCTGACTTCCATACCCCTAGGTGCAGTCAAACTGAAAGCTACATCTTAGTCATTAGGTACACGTCAACAATAGTAGATTCATTTAAGTAAAATTTTATATTAAATGAAACACTATAATTTACGTAATATTTTTTCTTTTACAGCCACATTCCCTTTTGGGTGACGATTTATCAGGAACTTTAATTGAGCATACTGGGATTTTTCAGAGTTCACGCAAAACTCTAAAAACGAACCACATCTAAAACTATATAAAAAAAATAAATTTGAGTAATAAGTAATAATTTTTAATCTCAAACTCTAAATAAATCCAGATATAATAAATTTATTCTCTTAATACTTAATATGATTAACACATTTTTTTAATCTAAAATAACAATTATAATAATGTAGTTTAATTTCTTTGATTAATAAAATTTAATTCGGGTAAAGTTATCGAAGAATTAATATTTTAATATAATTTTCCACGTAATGATATTTCAGTAAAATTGATAACATTTTATTTACGATATCGTTTCAGTAAATAAACTGACAATGAAAAAGTAATTCCTTTCTTTCAATAAAGGTCAATATGACCTTTTCATATGACCTGTCTGTCAATATGATATTTTATTAAATTATTTAAAAAAAATTATTTCATCCAACTCTCATTTGAAATAGTTTTTCCAAATGCCATTTTTGTCATTAAATGAAATATATGTTCATATATTACTGGAATTTAATTTTGATTTCTAAAAGTAGAAAGATGGTTCTGAGAAACCTTCACATACCATTCTGATGATTCATTATTATTATTATTATTATTTATTTTTTTTCTACTCACTAAAACCATATTTTAAAAGCATTACTTAGAAAAAAATATAAAGCATGGGTTTTCTTTTTTTATTATTAGTACATTTTTAATATTCAACCTGTAATATTAATTAGAAAATATGACAATAAAAAACGTGTTACGTAGAGATCTAATCAAATATTTCTGGACGTATTGCTCTTATGACATAGCTGTGTTGATTAAACATGGAAAAAAATTCAATAAAAGCAAATCTTTTGAATAATTTTCAATTATATCACTAATAACAATAATCTTTTTATATAGATATAAACCAATATACGAATTCGTTCCCTTTATTACAGTGTAGTGATAGTTGCAAAATATCAATATCTGAAATATCTGTAAAAGGCTTACAAAATATCGATAAATAAACAGTAAAGTGACGTATTACTCGCACTCAGAGGGTCCCGGACAATAAACATATGTATTATTAACCCCCTGGGGATGAGCGATGATATTCGTGGCATTTAAAATTCCCAGAATCCTTTGTTAGTCCCACCAGTTAATTTTTACCTTATTTCATTGGAACATTTTGACGATTCAAGTGCAAAAAAAAAAAAAAAAAATCTGTTTTGATAACCGGTGGTTAAAGATTAAATATTAAGCATTTCGAAGGAGTTAACTTTATTATTAAAAATTCATTGCTGAAAGATAATATGACTTAAAATAAAACTATGGGAAGTTGGGTTGGTTATAGCGGCATATATTAGAAAAATATGAATTGATATACCATAAGAGTTCAAAGAGATATGAAGGCTAAATAATATCAAATATTACTATTTTGTATAACTTGTTTTACAGATAAGTTTAACAGATAAATTTTTAATTAACTTTTAAATACACGTGTTCTAGTAAGAGACCTACTCAATACAAACTAGCCACGAATAGCATAGTATTTATAGAGAATTCGCATGTATAGGGAATAAAAAAAAATACTAGACATTTTAATACCAGAAAATCCGTAAAGTTGTGGCCGCTGCATTCGAAGTATTTAACGTTTCGCATTAAATAAGGCAAATAATGCTTTTAAAAAATCCTGGTATCAAAACGGATATTTTTTTCTAATGCATTCAAAGCCTGATTCATGTAATTAATTTTTATTAAATTAGCATGTTTGTAACACTAGGAAATTTATCTATTTTCTACTGTTAGTAGGTATTGCATTACTCAAATATATTATTAAAAGTTTTTATTTGGGCTTTAAAAACCGATGGTATGCGGAGTATGCCGCCCCGTCATTATTTATGTCCAAACTGTCCCTGTTTTTAAGGTTAACATCGTGGCTATTTAACAATGAATTATTTAAAAAAAATCATTATCAACAATGCTTTTGTTTTATGCCACGATGGGTACTTCCAGTGCTCCTCAACAATTTTGCTGAGTGCTCAGAAATCGAAATGTGTGCCTAACAGAAGAATGTGCTTATCTAAAAAACTATGCGATCGAGTATAATCTCTATAGTTTTCCTGCGAGGGATGCCATATTTTTAATATACATTATTGATTTTTATCATGGTGTTGTTTATTGAAAAAGAAGTGTGTACCAATAATAATTCAAATACATGGACAGTATTATAGGAACAAAAGCACCATAAGCATATATAAAGCGCTTTGTCAATTTGGGCTTTCGTTTATAAATTTATCTAAATTTTAGCATGCTACATATTGTAAGTAAATTATATAGACCTTATACAGAGTTACAAAAAAAGATTTGCAAGAGTTGTTGAATAAAAACGTAACTGCTTAAAGAGAATTTTAAATCGAAGTCTAAAAATACAACCACAACTACATTTATTATTCCAAGATATATCCATAAATCAATTACTTTGGGTGAGTTTTATATGTATAAGCAGTTTTTTTTATAACATTCAAATGTTCAAATATCTGTATTAGAGTCATGGAACTTCAAATTAGAATTGTGTTGGAAAGCAGGAATGTGACAAATCCGCAAAAATTAAAAATTGTCAGAATTCTAACCATAAGTTTAAGGTTACAGGCGGCAACTGGACCATAATTTTACAATACACTGTAAAAAAATGTAAAATTGCGCTACTTTACAGTGAATTATCCAGTAAATTTAAGGAATATGTCAATTTTGTTTACATAAACGGTCAACTTCTGTGTTTTTTTTGTGTGTGTGTTTTACGTGGAAAAACCATTAATGTAGTGGTAAAGTCCGTTGATATAGGTATAAAATCTGTTTTTTTACGAACATTGTCTGGAATCTCTGCTGCAGCTTTTTTTCAGTGCACCACTCTAGAGATTCTGTCAATTCAGCTTTGAAAAGCTAATGTGCGCTTGAATTCATGTCCAAACCTTTTTGTCCAGTTATCCCATCTTATCTTTTATAAACACAAGGTAGAACCCGTCGACTTTCGACGAAAGAAAATATTTAAGAAGGAACTGTTTTGTTGACTTATAATAAACCTTCAAAACTAGTTACGATAAAAAATGCACCTCATTTGTTAAGTCTAACTCTTATACAGATTATATTTAACCTAAAGTTAACAAAATGCTATTTCCAGAAGGCTTAGAGGTAGAAATTGTTATAACTTAATTTTATTCGTACATGTAAGGAGTAAAACAAATAAAAACGATCTGGTATTGCGATAAAAATTATCAATGAAAGATCTCGCTGGTATTCCAAAATAAAAAAAAAGCACAATTTATTAACTGCGACTCGATCGTAGAATCCCTCCCCCCACGTGAAACCTAAACCCGAAATCATTTTCACCATATCCAAATTTACATATGCATGTTTCATATCTGTATTCATTAAAAAAAAAAAAAATTGGTTATTTATTTGATCATTTTGACTCTAAACTTGAAGTCTCAATGCTATTAGCTGAAACAAATTGTAAACTATTTATATTCTTTTTTAATTAAAAAATGGCAACATAAAGATATAGTAAACTTTTTTTTTCCCTTATCCCTTTTGCTTTTAATAGAAACGGAGTACTTCTGTTGCCACGATTAGAAAAACGGCATTAAAAACTACAAAAAAAAAAAAAACTAATATTTCAAAAATAAATTAAGATATATTTTTGAAACAAATTGCGTTTAAAAGCACATTTTTTCCCTATACGATGATGTAAAAATTGAAAATGTAGGATGTTTTAAAGTTTTAAAATTTGCAAAACCGACATTTTATTTCAAATTTCAAAGTGTTGCCATTTGCAAAATGACGTTTGCGTTACGCACAAATCCGTTTGGCCTTTATAACATAGATACGTTTTCCTTGATGAATGATATGATTACCACTCCTTTCCTTTGGCTAGTATGTCTGATCCTATGCAGTGACTCCTATTTTTTCAATGTTTTCCGGAAAATTTCACACTTCCAGAAGTAAAGCTCCGTTTAATCATCAAAAGAAATAACTGAATTTTTTTCCGCGTTTTCTTAAAAAATTCGTTGTATAATAAATAAAGAAAACAATGAAGCTCGTCTTTTATCATATGTGCAGAAGTATTTCTCATTAAAAATTTTCAAGATTGTTTAAACTGAATTAGATTCTTCACGAAATATATATATTTTCTTTTTTATATTACAGTTTTCACATACTTTTCTAAATAAAAAACAGACAAGCGTTTTATTTCATTTTATTTTTCATTATTTAACATTTCTTTTCCCTTTGCACTTTGGTTTTTTTTTTTTCTAAAGTTTAAAAGACAATTAGAAATAAACTTAAGACTGTATTTGAAAACCACTATATGTTAAATTAAAAAGAAAGAAATTTGTAACATTTATTTTGTTTAAAAAATAACTAATAAAAAATGTTTCATAAAAAAACTAGAGCTTTTAAAAGTTTTATTATTTAAATAACACTTTTTAATTGTCATTTAATATCTTTGCACATTTTCTTAAGAATTTTAGTTTTATTAAATATGAGATAAAATTATCATACTTCATTTTAATTTTTTTTGCGCATTCATTAAGGTAAAATTTTACATTAAATTAAAAAATATATTTTTTAAACTGTACGTTTGTCTTTTATAAATTGTTATTTCCCTGGCAATTTCTTTCCAAATAAATGAAAGGCAAGCGTTTTATGTTACTTTATTTTCTTTTATGTAGCTTTCATTACAAAAAGTAAAAAGCAACCTATTGCAGCTGTCCGGAGGAAAACACTTCTGGAAAATTTTGGTATATTTTCACCGATCATGACCCCAGACCCCAGAACCACTCTAGTTCAAATGTTGACATATATATGTATCAGATTTTTGTCATGCTGTAACTATCATATTTATGAACTGTTTTGAATGAAGTTTAGTATGTACATAGTACATACAAATGTCTCGACCGAGGTCGTTTGCCAACATCATCTGCCATCTTGTTTCAAAATGGCGGCCATTTAAATGTTTTTAAAAAATTTTCAATTTAAAATTAAATGCGAAAATTTAAAAGTTGAAAAGTATTTTTCGTTTATGTGTTAGAACTTAAAACAACGGTTCCAGAACACTTTTAATTTTGCCTTTATGTTAAAAAATTATTGAGTTTTAGCACTTTGAATTTCTCTTATGGCTGACGTTTTGAAACGATCTGATTTTTGTCACGTGATTACACGCGTATTTACGAATCGATTTGGATGCAACTCGGTGTGTACTTAGTACATAATGAGGCCTGAACCGAGTTCGTTAGCCAGTTCCATCCGCCATCTTATTTAAAAATGGCGACCATTTAAATCTTTTTAAAAAATTAAAAATTTAAAATTAGGTACAAAAAGTGAAAAATTGAAAAAGATTTTACTTTTGTGCATTTGAACTTGATACAAAAATTCCAGAGCATTTTTTGTTTTGTATGTATCTTTAAAAATGGCTGAGTTAGCTACTAGCAATTTTAATTTCTAGTGTTGCTCACGTTTTCAAATGATCTGATTTTCGTCACGTGATAACATCAGTATTTATTAACCTATTTCGATAAAACTTGGTGCGTACATAGTACATACCAATGTCTGGACCGAGTTCGTTGGCCTGCATCATCCGCCATTTTGTTTCAAAATGCCAGCCATTTAAATTTTTTTTAAATTTAAAATTTAAAATTAAATGCTAAAAAATATAAAGTTAAAAAATATTTTTCTTATGTGTGTTAGAACTTAAAACGACAGTCCAAGAACACATTTTATTTTGCCTATGTCTTTAAAAATGATTAAATTACAGTACTTTGAATTTCTCTTACAGTTGATGTTTTGAAACGATCTGATATTTGTCACGTGATATTTATGAATCGATTCGTATATTACTCGTTGTGTACATAGAACTTAATGAGGCCTGAACCGAGTTCATTAGCCAGTTCCATCCACCATCTTGTTTAAAAATGTCGGCCATTTAAGTTTGTCAAAAATCTTTTAAATGTATAATGATGTACAAACAAAAATTTAGAAATTGTAAAAAGGTTCTTTCTAAAGTATTTATCTTAATAATAAATTTCGGAGTATTTTATTTTGTCTTTACCTTAAAAAACACCTGGATATAGCAGTTTGAATTTGGTGACATTTTTTAAAAAATCGAAATTTGCCTGCGGCAGCAATCATATATATCTATTTCGATGTGAGTGTGCATGTGCACATGAATTAAGATTTCCCCCAAGCTCATCGTCTTGTTTTATCCATCATGTTGCTTTAAAATGGCATACACTTAGTTATACCGTGAATTGGGTGACCCTATCAATCGCTTAAAATAAAACCAGGTTGAATAAAAGATGACTAATTTCTTAATTTTCTTATTAATATTCAGTATTGAAAAAAAAAACTAGTATTCAAACTTATATAATCGGGTTCCACTTATTTGAGCTTCATATGTTTGAATAATATAACTTATTTTAAAATAAATAAATAAATAAATAAGTACATGAAAGCTACCTCTTCCTCCTGGTACTCCCGGAAGGACTTTTTCATTATTTGACATTTTTTTCCTTTGCACTTTGATTAAATCTTTTTTACCCAAAGTTTAAAAGACTAATTAAAAATATGCATACGGTGTCTTGTTCAAAAGCAGTAAATAGTAATTTAAAAGAAAGAAATTTGTAACATTTATTTTGTTTAAAAAATGACTAAGAAAAAAATATTTCATAAAAAATAGAGCTTTTAAAAATATTATTCTTTAAATAACTGAATTTTGTAATTGTTATTTAATATCTTACACATTTTTCTAAAAATTTATTTTTAATAAATATGAGATAAAATTATCATATTTTTCTTTAATTTTTTGCGCATTCATTTGGGTAAAATTTTACATTAAATTACAAAATATGTTTTTTAGACTGAAAATTTGCATTGTAAGTTTCACAATTTTTTTCTGATCTATAAATGCTTGCTTTTACTACTTCAGTCAATACGTTAGACAGTGCTTGGTACTATAAATGAGGCTATCTTTGAACTTATTTTAGCTTTTTCCCCCCCTGACATTGGAGACCTAAGCATCCTTAAAACAGACATATGTGATTTTTTGTATTACGATTTTTTATTTATTTGTGCATTTGAACGTTGTAAAAAGTTCAAGCTTATACATTTATACCACGATGTTTGTAGAATAGAAATAAAATTATATGCCGGATTATGGAGAATATTGATACATTGGTGCCATAGAGATAAATGCTTGGAAGTGTGATGTTAGCAGTTTTAAGCGTGTTTTTGCATGAATTAAATTTCAAAAAAATATCCTACGTTAAGAAAAATATCTATACTATATACAGTGAGGCACAAAATAATCTAATTAGGTTCACGTCTATTGATAGATAATGCTGCATGAGACTTTTCAGCGTTTTCGTTTAAAACTAAAATTTAATAGGGTATATAAGATGTATACAAATATGCATATCACTTATAGAGTTGCGCAAAAAATCGGAGTAGTTTTCTAGATTTGGGATGTAATTATTGAAATCTGATTTTAGAACGTATTATATATTTCAAAAAAAAAAAAAAATGTTTAAATCGCTATCTACTTTATAATATTAAGCATCAACTTTTTAATAAACTAATCGGAGAATGCTGGGAAGTGTTTCATAATCTCTTTTGATGTATGATTTTTCTTTGTTTTTCAAATTTTTAGTAAAAAAATATTTTCATATGATCTATTTTAACATACCATGTTAGAAAATTCTCATGCCGTTAATACGGAACATGACACCACTTCCTAAACGTTAGTTATTAATGGTTATGTTTCTAGAGAACTTTACCTAGAAAATGGTGTCATGTAAAGATAAGAGTTAAATTTATTCTTTAGTCTAAAGAAAGAAAATGAAGAAAAAATAACCCATTTTATGCGATAGATGTAATAAATTTTTTGTGACCATTTTTTCACTTTCTCCTGTTTTTAATGTTAGTGCAATGACTTTTTTTTTTTTACAATAGTTATTTATGATAGTGTGGATTTTTAATTCAGTCTGAAGATTAAAAAAATGATATTATTAAATTTATTTTTTTTTTATTTAATCGGACACATGTATATTTAATTGTATTGGTTGTACTACTGTGTCATATGTATTTCTTTAAATAATTAAAATATTTTTGATGGGCAACGAAGTAAATTTAGTATGGTTTTTATTCAAATATATGTATTAAATCCCCAAATTTATATATTTACAGTTTACTTTGTTTATGTAAGGATTTTAATAAAAATGGAGAATTAATATTTAAATTTTATCTCAATGATTTATTACGATGTGCATTTTTTGAAATTATGATATAGTACTTAAAAATATAAACATATATTTGAATGTTAAAAACTGCTTTTAATTATTTGATTGAATATATGAGGGTTTTTTAAGTGTTTTTGTTATTATTTCTGAACAATGATATTAAACTCCATGCTATTAAAAACTTGAAACAATTATGACATTGTTTATCAACAATGCAAACAAGGTAATGCAATTTTTATAAAAAAAAATATATAAACAAAATCTGTAACAATATTTTCAATGAAAGATATCTCATGGTTCAAAAACATAAAGGTAATTAATAAATATTTCTTGACAAGAAAAATGGTAAAGATTACATTCACCATACTATTTTTTTGCTTATTTTATGTTTCGAAATTTGATTTTTTTTTTTAGCAGTTATGGAATTCTATGAAAAATTAAATAAACAAAATTTAGATAATTTACGCTTTTAAGCGTAAATTATCTAAATTGAATTTTTTTAAATCTAAGTTGAATTTTTTAAAAAGTGAAATTATAAGTGAAGAAACTTAATGAATGTTAAAAACTGGTTTTAATGATGAGGGTTTTTTTTAAGTATTGTTATTTCTAAACAATGATATTAAATCCCAAAATATTAAATATTTAGAACTATTAAGACATTGTTCATCGAAAATGCTGTCAATGTAACGAACTTTTTATTCAAAATATTTTTATAAAATCTTGAACAGTAAATTAACTGAAAGGTGTCCCATTTTTAAAAGACAAAAAATTAGTAATAATTTCTTGACCAGTAAAATAATAAAGATAATACTCATCATGCTATTTTATTGCATATTTTATGATAACGAAATCTTACATAGCGTATTTACTCGTGTGTACCGCGCATCGTTGTATAAAAAATAAAAAAATATTGCATGGGGTGTAATAACGATTTAGTAATACTTCAATTAAGTAATATTTTCCGAATTTTAATGTTTTCTTTTATTAATTTCTTCTTGTTTCATATGTATATCGTGTGATTACATTCAACATAAAAAAAAATATTCCGTGTATAACGAGCACTCAGTCGTTTTGCCCTTTTTTTTTTTTTTTTTTTTTTTTTTTGAAAAAAAAGTGCACGCTATACACGAGTAACTACGGTATATATATTTTTTTAATTAGCAGCTATGGAATTCTATGAAAAATTACGTAAATAAAATTAAGATAATTTGCGTTTTTAAGAGTTAATATTTTTTTAAGTGAATTTATAAATTAATAAATTTAATAAGTGCGAGTTTAAGATATTGGCACTTTATGAAATTCCTTGATTTCTCCTAATGATCTGCAGACATTTCCTTATACAGGAGCATCTTAAATGAGGTAGGAGAAATAAATACAATGGACATAGTACAGGAATAAAGAATAAATAACAATTATTTTCAAAAACATGAAAAACCTGTATTTTGCGAAAGCTTCAGAAACGGAACGAATAGATATTGGAGTATTGGACGTGACGTGCGATACACTCGATATGAAAAGATTATCGGATGAGTAATCATATGCTGTTATACTCTGATGAACTTTTTGACTGGGCGCTTGAAATGAATACTACGGTTTTGCTCACTCTCATGGTAAAAACATCCACTTTAAAGTATACTTTCTTATATAAAGGAATATACTTTTATTTATTTTCCTTACATCCAAATTTTGTGTAATTATCCATTGTACTAAAAAAATTTGCAATTTGTTTTTGTTCTTTTTTTAGCTTAAACTAGGACTCCCTTCAGAGGGATTACTCTGAGCGATAATGCTAAGAACTTAAATTTAACCATTACTTAATAATAATTTAATAATAATAATTGAACATGAACTACAACAAATTCAAATGACGACGAAAGATTACAAAATATTATACATAAATTCGTACACACTGTTAAAAATAATGGGAAAGCAAACTATGTAAAGCAGCTATGCAAGGGTATAAAATAGGAAGTACAAAATACATAAAAGTAATACAGAAAATAAAACAGTAATATATATTACATCGTAAATTAAATCTTTGAAATGACGTTACGAATATAAAAGGATGCCCCCTCCAGTTTTAGTATCAATAAATGGCAGAAAGCAAAACGATCGAAGAGAATGAAGGTTTTTTTTTCTTGTGTGGTTTTCACAAATAAATAATGCAGAAACGAATAATCCGAATTATTAACGATACGAATATTTAATATATATAATAATATAATATATGCATCTGTTTTCTATGGTTGCAATGTGATTCTCGATAAAAATTTTCTCTCTTGAATTCCTCAAATTTAATCGGTTTTACAAATCCGAATTCTTAAAATTCTGTCTTTAAAAAGTGATGCATCAAAATCTCGAAAACGACAAGAAAGGAATGCAATGAGTTGCTCGAGAGTAATCCAGATGTGCTCAATAGGATTTAATTGGGTTGTGAATGCTAGCCACTACATACACTGTTTGATTTTCAATCCTATCATCATCAAGTTGAGCAGTATTTTGCTTTAGCATACATTAAATAAAAGGAATTTTCAATTACTGTAATATAAGAAACAAAACGAAATCTAAATATCCCGTCTGCATAATCTTTGAGCTGTTACAGTGTCATCTCAAGTAATTTTACATCTGAACATGTTTTTTCTGCAAAACTTGCAAACTCAAAAACGTTAATGTGAACCAATGATAATACAAATTTACACCAAGAAGTTATATTATAAAAGGCCTGCAGAAAATTGAAAAAATGACTCTATGTTAAAATTTGTAGATTAGTAAACCAGAGAAAATGTTTCACATGAAATTTAATCATATTTTTGTTAGGGGCCTTAGCGAGAAAAACAAAAAGCGTAGAGAAGGAACACTTGAATAAGTAGTTACTTTCGGACAACTTATTCGATGTTTCATACTGACATTTATTTAATTTTTATACAATTTATTTAATTTTAGATGAGTAGCTACCATTTTTTTCCATTTAATTTGTGTAGTTGAATTCGGTGATGTACTGTTATTAATTTTAAAAAAATTCTATGCCTAGCAAATCCAAATTAATTTTAATTTAGAACGTTTGTCGTTAATTTCATCTTTTTAAATGGTTATTCTTATACAAACTACTCGAAGAGATAATTTATATCTTAAAGGTAATTTAAACGTAACTTGAAGCAAAATTTCAAGTTTTTAGATCCAGGAGTAGCATAGAAATGGAATCTTCTCGAATATTTTTTGTTCTAAATATTGACAAGCTTTATATATGCTCTATTGCAAGTATTTACCTCTTACAAATTACAGCCATGTTAATTTTCTTTTTTGTATTCCATTTACATCGTTATGTAATTCTTTTTTGGAACTTTGTTTGCCTTATTTATTCTTATAAAGAAACAATAATTAATGATAATTTTTGCGGGTTTTTTCTTTAACTTGGTTCGGTTTGGGCTAATAAATGATGTAAACATACATTTAAATATACCTGATGAAGTTTGTGATTATTTTTACACATAAATATATTCATTGCATTTATGTATAATAACATATTTTATGCAAGTTTCTTTTGTCTGTATGTGAAAATATGTAAATAACTTGTTTATAGTTAATAAATTTGCATGAATGTTTAAAAAAATGCTAGGGTATATCAAACAATGCGTAGGTTACCGGAAAATATGGACAAAAGATTTATTTCTCTTGCCAAGCTCATTTTGTCAACGACCCGAAACTGGAAAAGTATCAATTTCACTTGAAATATTAAAATAAATAAATAAATAAATAAAAGAGAAAGAAAGGGGTGGATGAGATAGAGAAGAAGAAAAATATTAAGAATAAAAATGATTTCATAAATCAAAACATTTTATTTAATCAACAAAAATTTGTATCTAATTTGCATAATCGAAATATAAAAGATACAATTGATGATTAAATTATATGTTGCAGAGGTTATCGCAAAATATCAAATGCTGAATTATTTTGACATTTTTTTTCTTTTAAATTTATGTAAATTAATCTGGAATCTCCCTCTGTTTAAAGCGTTTGTATTATACTTTAGTGCGTACATAATTTTTTAATCTATTTTCTATAATACGTTTTCTAAGAAAGCCTCTATAAAAATGACGCATGATAAATTTCCGTGACGTATAAAGATAACTTTTGCTTTTTCATCAATTTTTACTTATCATTTTAAAACTATTCGGAATTTATACTTTATAGTGGGTGCATTCAGTTGGTTACCCTCATAGATACATTCTGGTACAATGAGAATTGAATTCAGACGAATATTTTTTTAAGTTAAGCTTGACGAAAGAGCCATGCTTGATTTTTAATATAGTTCGTAGCTGTTTAGATACATAAATTAATATTATGCTGCGTATTACCCTTTAGTTCGCTCAGACAATTAATGTACGACACAAATTCACTAAATAAATCTTCAATTAAAATAATTATCTACAAAACGCCAATATCCTTTTTGTGCGACTATTTAAAACAAAAATGTAAAATAGAAACAAATTAACTATTTGTGTTTGATTTAAATTACAAAAATATTTATTTTCCTTCATTTTTTTTTAATAAATTCGTTTGATTACTTTGACCCTTTACAAAATGCTATTTAAGTAAACAAAAAGAGAATTAATGTATTCCGCTATTTTTATTTGAATAATTCTTATCAAAATAATCAATTTGCTTGGACCGTCAATTTCTTGACATAACGCTATATATTTATTTTCAGTGGAATAAAAATAAATTAAGAGTAAGTCCTCACACTATTTATCTCTTTGTAATGGTTCTTTTAACTAAAATGTCAAAGCGTAGTTACATTTCAAAAAAAAGATTTCACATTTAAAAAATTAAATTTTTTCATTTTAATGAAAATCCTTAAAATTTTAATACCTTTTAGCCACATCGGTCAAAAGATTAAATAAATGGGTTTTCTTACACACGAAAGTGAATACATTTCGATTAAATTCGATTAGAAAAATAGATTTCAGAGAAAATTTCATTTTTAATTTATTCCATCATATTATTCATAAATAGTTTCTAACATAATGATGTCTTTTATGTATAAAAAAAATCAAATCGAAAAGCCATATGCTTTGAAAGTGAAACTTTTATTTATAAAATATATTTAGTTAACTTTTTACGTTATGTTTTTACATGGAAATACATTAAAATATATGAATTGTGAAATGTTTTCTAAAATTATTGTCTGAATTATTTTTTAATTGTGATATTAAATTTATGTAGAGAAAATATCAGTTAGTTTCGGCTGTCAATTCTTTGATGTAAAGCTATGTTTGTATTTTCAGTGAAATAATATAAATTAAACGTACGTCCTTAGATATTTTATCATTTTATAATAATTCTGTTAAATAAAATGTCTGCTATTATTATATTCAAAGAGAAAACTTTTCATTTTTAAAAATTGACTTTTAAAAATTTTCAAAATATTTAGCCATACTTGTCAAAAGACTTAAAACATTGATTTTAAAATGCTCAGCAAAAGTTTAGACAATGATCGATTTCACTTCTATGTTCAGAAGTATGTACCGAATTTTTATAATTCATCTGTCATACATAACTTATGACTTATCCTTTATTCACAAACAATAAATTTAAATTTTACCTTTTTATATAATATATAATGACAAAAAAAGAAATTAAACATTGTGGCAAAAGTATAGACAATATGTATATTTACAGAATAACTATAAATTAAAATCGAGTTGCACACACGTTGTCTGCAATTAGTGCAAGAAATGCTGTGTCACTTGGGGGGGGGGGGTCTATTTTGTGCCAAACATGTTCAACAGCAGCACGAAGCTCATTAACAGAAGAGTATATCAAAAATTTGAATAAACCTTACGACATATGATGTCACAAAGTTTTTCGATTGGATCCAGATCAGGGCAATACTCCGGCCAGTTGAGATCAGTAGTATTCTCAGAGTTAAACTAAGTACTTGTTTTGTATGCAACATGAATATGGGTAAAATCTTGCTAAAATCCATACTTTGGACCAGCTAAAAGTTCCCCATATGACTGAAAGTTGATCTCCAACGTATGTATCTAGTCTTGTGTTGCTTGACACCATTGTATCCAGACAACTTCAAAGATATTCGAGCAAAGTGAGGACCAAATCATTAAAAAGTCATCTCCTTGTTGTCGACTTAAGAAAGGCCCACGCTTTTTACGTAAGTTGTGCCAATAGTATGCCCACTCGTTTGGGCCATTCAAATTTTACTGTTTTTTGTTACTGAATATCATAGCATACCGTTTCGGTCCATATGACATATGTTTGCAAGTTTATTCAATCCTCGCCAATTTGTAGGGATATTTTAAAGCTGATTGTTTTATCATTTTCATGCAAATTGTTTTACTTATCCCTGTAATTCATCTACGAATCATATTCGTCGACACAGAAAGTCCTGACTTACTATTAACGGGACTAACAATTATCATTTGTGAAAATGCCACTTCATGGATCCATTTTGTCATCTCATTTACTGGTCACACACGGTTTTCCAGATTTATTTTTTGTTTAGAAGGAGTCACCCTTAGACCATGCTTCATAGCCAGACCACTTTGGACGACTCAATGCTGCTGAAATTTCTGCAACGGTCATCCCATTAGATTTCGCCTTTCCCATTTCAAGTACCTCATGTAACTGAATATTTTTAGCTCGCGGCACCTTCACTAACTGATGCCATATAGAGGTATATTTAAATACTTCAGACATGTGACATAAAAATTTAGAAATTTGCATTTTTTCTATGATCAGGTGGAAAAAAATCAAAAAGTGTCTAAACTTTTGCAATGTTCAACTTTTACTTTTTTCAGTTAAATTAAACATTATCTTATATTATAACCATTATTTATATTCTAAAATGTTTAAATTATATTTAAAAATAAGTATAGCTCTTTGTAAAACTCAAGCGTTCATATTTTTATTAAAATGTTAAATAACACCAGTATCTAAACCTTTGCTGAGAACCGTATTTTGCATATTGAAGTGCATTAAAAGAGAGAAAACGGAGTACATAGAAAAATTCATTTTTTATTTATTCGATCATTTTATCCATAAATTGCCTCTAACAGAATGACGTCTTTTATGTATTTAAAAAAAATTGGGATACTATATGCTTTGAAAGTGAAATTGTCATATTAAACAAATATATTTTATTTAACTTCCATGTTATCTTTTACGAAAAATGTTTTTAAATATATGAATTTTGAGTTGTTTTCTATAATTATAATAATGAAACTTTTATTTGTTTATTTACTTTTTTAGTTGTTATACTAAATTTGTATAGTGCGAAAAAGAATTGCGTTTAGGCAGCTCATTCTTTCATGTGAAGCTATCCTTTTATTTTCAGCGAATAAAAATAAACATAACGTACGTCCTTACTCTTATTATCTCTTTACAAAGGTTTTTTTTTTAAATAAAATGTCAACGAGTTATTTTATTCAAAAAAAGAGCTTTGTAATTTATAAAAATTAACCTTTCGAAATTTTGATAACATTCAGCCATACCTGTCGAATAACTTAAAAAGTTGTTTTTGTTTTACATACATTAAAATAGTACATTAAAACAGAGTATAGAGAAAAATTCATTTTTTTTATTTATTCGATCTTTTTAATCATAAATAGCCTCTAACAGAATGATGTCTTTCATGTATTTAAAAAAATAATTTGGGATACCACATACTTTGAAAGTGAAACTTTTATATTAAACAAATTTCGGTACTTTGACACTATATGAATTTAATATCACATTTTAAGAAATATATAAATAAAAGGTTCCATTATAGAATACACTTCAAAATCCCTACGTTAAAAAAAAATCCATATAAAAAGATAACAGGAAACGAAACAGAAGAAATTTGGGTACTTACTTATAAACGCCACCGCAGCAGAAGTTGCGCTATTACGCCAATACAGAGAAATATTGTTGTTCACACACGCACGCAGTTATCTTTTGGATTCCTTGTTGCTTTGTTGTTGGCTGGTTTTTGACACCATTTCTTTAGTGCTTTAGGTTTTTTTTTACTCATTTTTGACGTCAATTTTTTGTGCCCATACGAACAACAAGATTGCTCTTTATTGGCGCACTTGCGCAATTTCTGCTGCGGTGGCGTTACATAAGTTAACCAGTACAGCAGAAATACCCAGTAGTTACACATACGTAAGTACCCAAATTTCTTTTGAGTCGTTTCCTGTTATCTTTTTACATGGATTTTTTTAAATATAGGGATTTTGAAATGTATTCTATAATGAAACCTTTTATTTATATATTTCTTAAAATGTGATATTAAATTTATATAGTACCAAAATGGATTACATTTAGACAGTCCATTCTTTGATTTAAAGTTATGCTTGTATTTTCAGTGAATAAAAATAAATAAAACTTCAATTAAACTTCAGATAAATTAAAAGAGTCTTTAGACTTATTATCTCTTTACAAAGATTTTTTTTTTTAAATAAAATGCCAAAGAGTTATTTTATTCAAAAAGAGAGCTTTGTCATTTATAAAAAATAACTTTTCGAAATTTAGATAACATTTAGCCATACCTGTCAAATAACTTAAACAGTTGATTTTATTTTACATACGAAAGTAAAAAGGAGTACAGAGAAAAATTCATTTTTTATTTATTCGATATTTTTATTCAAAAATAGTTTCTTTCTGAATGGTGTCTTTTGTGTATTAAAAAAATCAGTTTGGAACAACATATAATTTATGGATTTTATGCTTGGAAAGTGAAACTTTTTTTTAAACAAAATTTATTTACTTTAATTTATGTAATATATTTTTACATGAAAATATTTTTAACATAAGAATTTTGTAATGTTTTCTTTAAATATTGTATGATTTTTTTTTGGATTACGTTAATCTGAAGAAACGCTATTTATATATGTGTTCCTGTCTGTCCGTACATAAAAAATCTGTAAGTCAGATACTTCAGATTATTTTGTACTTACAGCTGATTATCTTGTGTCACACGTTAAATAATAAAATTCTGAAGAAGTCTAATATTTTAATTAAATTAAATTTATCAATGCCATCTACTTATTTTTAAAAGTTACGTTAAAAAAAAAAAAAAAAAAAAAAAAAAAAAAAAACTTGATCGTTTTGAATGTAGACAGCATGGCGTATCGCTTGTAGACAGGAGATTATTTGTTCAATCCCCGGTGCAGAAAGTGGAAATTTTCATACTAAGATGGGTTTAATTAAAAAAATGTTCGCATTTATCTAATAGTTATATGAAAGTGCATAAAAACCAGTAAAAAGAAAACTTCATCTTTCAACTTACAAAGCTCGCTTGTTTTTATTCATAAACAGTTTTTAATATAATATGCATTTAATACAGAACAAATATTTTTCGGAATACCATACACGATATGTAACGTTTGTTTTGATAGTGAGAACTTTCGTATTGAACAAAATTTGTTTAGTGGATTTTCTATGATGTGATTAGTTTAAATACTGTTTAATTAATTTTTAATATTGAATCTTGTGATTAATGTGAATTAATATTTAACTTTAATATTAAACCATATCTATTTATGCGATTTAGTCTAAGAATGTATGAAGATATAACATGTTTGATATTTTTATTTACAGAACTACCTAATAAATAATAAACAAAATGTTTTATTTTTTCTATAATATCCCATCCCATCAGTGGCCGAGATTTTCTGACCTCTAAACTGGTAGACGGCATGTGCTGGGTTCAAACCAAATCGCTGCCGTCGACATAACCATTCAGAGTTATTCATGTTTTTTTTCGGACCTTGGATTTCTTTGCGTAAATATGGGTTAGGTTCCCTTAGAAAGACCTCCACCCCTTCCGGGTATATATCCCACGTGTTGATAATCGGCCTTCATAACACAAACCAAACCATAATTATCCTGATTATAATTTTTGTACTTGAGACAGAAGCGTCATGATGATCTTTAAAAACAAATAATAATAATCGTGCATTACAGAAAAATAAATAAATAAAAAATAAAATAAAATTTTTCTCGAATGTATTACAGATTGCACCCGTTTTATACCAACAGTTTCCAAACCAAGAACATATAGTTGAATGCGTATCTTGTTTTTGAAATTCATTAGTTTTAAAAGTTAAATTTTTCCTTTTTATTTAAAAAAATGAAATAATAAAATTAATGAAGTCTTCAAGTGCAACCGTAGCTAATTGATTATAATCCGTGAATAGGACGCTGGTATTAGAGCATTAACATAAAAATAATCTATATTTATCAATTCATTTGTTTTATAATAATGCATACATTACTTTCTAAATCCTCTGTCACTTAAAATTTATTAAAAAAGAAAAAAAACGGAATTACGGAATTTACCTAAGCACTCTGCATATATCTTTCATTTTACTTCAGTTAAGATCATAAAAATATATATTAAAAGATATTACTCATCGAAAACAGGAAATAAGAAACCATTTATTTCTATGTGATTGTTACAAAGCTACAACATTGTCATGTCTTTTTATTTTTATTATTTCCTATTATTTCTCATCCTATCTTCGATAAAAGAACATGTTTCATGATTGCTACTTTTGACACTAGCGACATGTTGCTAGAAAACACTTGGGGAGTTTTCTAACACCTCATTCACAGACCGCCAATTGTGAGGATGTATCCTCATAAATCATAAAGCATGAGAGGACTTTTTCTTGTTAAAGAGCCATTTAGAACACTTGTTTCCTGTTTTATGGCGATCTTCTGTGCTCACATTTTTTAAAAGCTGCGTTTTTTCGAACAATAATTTCTATTAACATTTTATGTTACAGAGTAAAAAGTCTATGTTTATAACATATATAAGTATTTGTTACATGAAAATAATCTTTAAAAAATTCATATTTCTAGGATTGTACATATTTTGCCAGATTTTTTATGAATTTATATATTTAAAGTTGAATGTCTTGAGAAAATACTTATATTTAATGGTCAATGTATTAATAAGAGAATATTATTTCCATATATATATATATATATATATAAATATATATATATATATTTACTTAGGATCGTTTTATAATATAAAAAATACTTGTATGATGTATTTGAAATTTTTATCATTCTTAATATAATGATTAGCACTTCATATGAAAATGTCCTTAAAAAAATCGGTATCGACTTTCATAATAATAATATTTATTTCCCGCTTTTTATTATATTTAGGCAATTCAATGCAACAAAATATTACTTAACTGTCTTAAGATCAATTCTCTTATAAATACTATTGCATGTCAATGCATCAAAGTCCCTCTTACGGGAAAATAACTTAACTTACCTGTGCACCTTGTATATGACTTTCATTTTCGTTCTGTTAACATCATAAGTAATATATTATTAATCGAAAACAGGATATAAGAAATCATTTATTTTCTATGGGATCGTTACTAAGCTACAACATTGCCATGTATTTTTATTATTTCCTTTTTGTCGCATCGTATCTTCCATAAAAGAACTTGTTTCATAATTGCTTCTTTTGACACCAGCGACATGTTGGTAGAAAACGGTTGGGGAGTTTTAACACGTCATTCACAGACCGCCAATTGTGGGGATATATCGTCATAAATCATAAAGCATGAGAGGATTTTTGCTCGTTAAAGAGCAATTTAGAACACTTGTTTCTTGGTTTATGTCGATCTTCTGTATTCATATCTCTTAAAAGCTGCGTTTTTTCGATCAATAGTTTCTATGGACATTTTATGTAACAGAGTAAAAGGTTTATCATTCTAAAGTATATAAGCATTTTTTTCCTGATAATAATCTTAAATAAACTTCAAGTTTGTGTGATTTTACATATTTTCTAGATTTTGTTTTTTGAATTTATGTATTTAAAGCAAAAGTCTTGAAAAAATATTTATATTTAGTGGTAAATACGTTTATCTTTTTTTATATTTAGGAATGTTTTATAAGTTTAAAATGAATATTATTATAAATTCTTTCAATTTTTTATCATTCTTAAAATAAGATTAGCCTTCATGTGACAATGGCATGAAAAATATTGACATCTAGTTTCAGAATAGTACTTTAAAATAAAAAATATCGTTTAGCTGTCTTAATATCTATTCTCTTATAAATACCACTGCATGACAATCTATGAATGCCCTCTTATGATAAAAGAAAAAAAAAAGGAAATTACCTATGCACCATGTATATGTCTTTCATTTTTGTTTAGTTAACAGTATAAATAACATATTGCAAGACATTATACATCAAAAACAGGAAATAAGAAATCATTTATTTTTATATGATCGTTACTAAGCTACAACATTGCCATATCTTTTTATTTTTTCCTATTTTTCACTTCGCGTCTTCAATAAAATAACATGTTTCATAATTGCTTCTTTTGACGTTAGAGACATGTTTCTAGAAAACTCTTGAAAAGTTTTCTAACACGTCATTCACAGACTGCCAATTGTGAGGATATATCGTCTTAAATTCTAAAACATGAGAGGACTTTTGCTTGTTAAAGAGCCATTTAGAACACTTGTTTCCAGGTTTATGGCGATCTCCTGTGTTTATTGCTCTAAAAAGCTGTGTTTTTTTCGATCATTATTTTCTATAAACATTTTATGTAACATAGTACAAAGTCTATCTTTAAAAAATGTATATTTGTTTCATGGTAATAATCTTAATAAAAATCTGCATCTTTATATTATTTTATATAGTATTATTTTTAAGAATTTATGTATTTAAAGCCAAACGCCTTGAAAAAATATTTATATTCAATAGTCAATGCGTTAACCAGAAAATATTTTTTCTATTTGTTTTTAAACTTAAGGCCCCACACTAGGCACGGAAAAAGACCCGAATGATAATGTAAAGTCTATGGGGGCATTCTTTGCAAATATCTCGCTCAAATTTTAATATTTTACCTGATTTTTTGCATAGGATAGCTGAGGACGATCTACAACCTGCCTAGTTTTTACTTTTTCGATTTTGCTTATATATTTTTATATTATGATTTGCAGGGCCGTGCTTAAGGGGGGGCGAGCCGGACATTTGCCCAGGGAAGCCAAAATTTGGGGCCGCAAAAAAGTTGGTGTTGCTTTTACATTTTACCAGTTTTTATGAAGAGTCTATTTGACTTGTCAGGCGCAATCCGAGCCTGACAAGTTGGTTACAATTTATTTTAAACTAATTCGTAAAACTACTGAAAACATATTCTCAGACATTATCATTCATAGGCGTCCATATATTCAGTTCTTTGCGTGGCCCTGTATATCATTTTATCCATGTTCAAAAACTATTCCTTAGTAAAATGAATGCAGTTTAGCATAAAAATGCATAACTTATTTAAAAATCACCTTTAAGTAATTTACGTTCATATTCAGTAACGTTTGCGATCTTTTTGGTATAGCCTTGTATATCAACTGTAGCATTTATACACTCTATATAATATGCATAAATTTAGAGAAACTTAAAAGCACTTATCATAATTAAAATGCATTTTATCCATCCATCAGCCATCATCGGATACATATACAGTACGTCGGAAAGAATATACTATTCGAAATCTTTTGTATGTCCCTGTAAATGCTGTGCACTTCGTATTATATATGGTTATATCGTATAACTAATGTTAAGTCTCAACGACTTATATCAATTTTAGTATGTATAAAATAATTTAATATAATTAAAATATGTCGCACACAATTCCCCTCTTTACCACTATGTAATGTAATGTAATTCTTTTGTGTGGCCTTGTAAATGAATAACAGCTATTTTTTTCACCGCATATTTTACAGAAAGCATATTTTAGTGCACGTCGTAAATGCATATAATTTGTAATGTATTGGACAGGGTGTAAAATCTATAAAATTCATTTGAAACGATTTTTCTCCTCAGGCTATAACATAACGGTACACCTTTGGCTGTCCCTGTAAATAAACTAATCATGCTAGAACCTTCATTTGAAATAAAGTTCTGCTAGGGTAAACGTCAATAATATCGAAAATTTTCAGGGCAATCCAAGTTATTTACGGAAGCTAGAGCGCGGACAGACGGATAGGTAAACCGAAATCATAAATATTTTGGAACTTTGTTAGAAAGTATTAAAAGAGAGACTTTTTCGTAATCATTTTAAATATAACATTTTAAATATGCCGTAATGTTCGTCTTTAAATGTGTTTCGCATGTATTATTAGGTTTAATGTTTTCTTTCTATTTTAAAGTCAACTTGTAAATATATTTTTAAGTAGGACTTCTTCCCTCAAAGGGATTCATCGATTTAATTTGTGACAAGTGAAGACACAATTTTCTGACATAACTTCTTACAAATGCAGAAAATGAACTACTTTTTAATTAATAAAATTAGTATACAAATTCAAAAAATGAAAATGAGCAAAATAAAAATATTAGAATTCAAAGTAGTACTTATCAATTCATACATTTTTAGCTATTATGATAATTCTTTCAGTAATCCTTGTACAGTGTTAATATATATGAAACATATCTAGGCGTTGTTGACCATTAATATAATTAAAAGAAATTTACTGAGATTTTTTTTCTATATAAAACATTTTTACTATTCCTTTAAAAAATGGTAAAATTAACACAAGATTCAAGCATGAAGTCTTTAATCTTTTTCACTCTACTGAGCCCAACATAAACCAAACCTAATATAACCCCTGGTTTATAGTTTTTGAATTAATTTATTACATTTCATTTATTTGACCTTTTTGCAACTTAGAAAGATAGACATTTCGAATATTTTTTGCAACTGAAACCCTCTGTTGATAGCATCCCGAACCAGTAGCGTAGCTATGTTTTTTGGCGTCCGGGGCCAGCAAGAAATTTAGCGCCCCCACCCCAATATAGATATATAACAATTTCTCTCAATTTGGCGCCCCTAGGCCTCGGTGCCCGGGGCGGACACCCCCCTTGCACCCCCTTAGCTACGCCACTGTCCCGAACATAAAAAATAGCTTGTTTGTTATTCTTTAACAGGCTCCATCGCCACAGGGCTAGAGAATATAAGGGCTAGGTCATCCCTTTGAGGCGATCTATGCCACTTTGTGACTAGCTTTCCTCCCGAACGGAAACTCTGTGACGTCACTGTTTTCACGCTGGTCATTGAGTTATACTTCGTTTTTCAAGAAAGCACATAGTATATTGAGTTTATTTTGTCTGTAACTGGTATATTTTAATTTTTTATACTAAGCAAACATTATCATTTTTTACATATGCATCTTATGCAGTCGTTACATGCCAAAATATGCATCGTAATACGAAAAAAAAAAAAAAAAAAAAAAAAAAAAATTGGTTGCCTGTAAAGTCGGTATACGGGCGAAAGTTTTACGTGACAACGACTTTGAGTTGTAAAATAATTTTAATGTGAATATTCATTCGTATAGTAGGAAGAAGGATGAAATAATAGTAACAATTTAAAACATTTATTTATACAAAGAATTATATTTAAAACATTAATTTATACAAAGAATCTCGCACTGAATTTCATATTAACAAAATTTTATTTTTACCTTTACACATACATACGTATTTATATACAAATATACATACAATAACTTGCAATACACTGTGTTTGTTAAACACATTTTACTTCATGTTTATTGATGTCAAATGTTGAATTTTGTAAACAGCATATTAAAGAATTTTTCAATGAGCAGAATATAACTAAAGTAAAATGGCTTTCACTAATCACATATCATTAGTTTTCCATAATATACCACCGAATTACGAAATAAACTACACTTATTTTCTTTGTACTTTATACTAATAACTAATACATAACGTATTTCGTCTTAGTTTGATACTATCTAAAATTCCTATTAAGCACCGCCCTTTCCTTGCAGCGAATTCACATTCACGTTCAGAAAATGGTCCCACAAGTGACCGGAAAAAGTTAAGAGAAAAGTGAGCGCGTATCGAGAGCGAAGCGTAACGTAACGTAACGCAGTTTCTTGAAGTGTCTCCCGGCAAACCAATTTACAAGACGTTGTCACGTCAAAAAAAAAAAAAAAAAAAGATGTAATCTTAGCACGATTGTATCGTAACACAAGAGAAAATTTTTCTCCATTTTGCACAGAAAAATGTATAATTATACAAAAAAATTATACAAAGATGCAACAAAAAAGACATAATTACCCCTTCCCACTTTCAAAGAAAAAAAAACGCAAGGTTATGCTGTGATAATTTTTATTAAGCGATTTACAAAGAAAGTTTGAAACAGATTATTGAGATTAACTGAAAAGAAAAATTAAAAGTTTTTTCTTCTGAGTTTCTTTCTCGCTTTTTTCCAAAATATATTTATAAACCGAAGTTTTCGATTCATGTATTTTTTTACAATCTTTTATTTATTCAACTTGTTTTTTGTACGTAAAGATGGAATTTTGTTATTGATTGTTAATCAACTAGATAAACTAGAATTATACAAATTACGCTCACAGTTTTATTTCTGATGACTATACAACATTTTAATATTTTCAAAAATTTTTTATAAATTAATATATTAATTTTAAGACCAGGGCCATCGCTAAGACATTTTATTGGTGGGGGAGAAGACCTTAAATTGCCAAGTCAAATTTTCATATTTGCCAACTTGTTTCATAATTTTGCCAAGTTACCAAACTTAGAAAATGTAATACAGTTCTTATTTGTAAAACGTTCAATAATATTCCCAATTAGAGTTGTAACTTTTGCAACTTTTATCTAAAAATAGGAAATATATTACAGTTTTTATTAGAATTTTAATGAAATTTGCCAAGTGTAACAACATTTGGGAATGTTTGGGAGGGAGGCTCCTCCCTTGTCCCCCCCCCCCTCTTAGCGGAGGCCCCTGTTTAAGACATTTTCCTGTTAGCTTGCCAGAGGTTATCAACGGCCAATATTCTCTGTAACCTGTACAATTATACGAGAGCTGAAACAAAAGTGAATTTCATGATGCGCCAATAAACGATCGCAAAAATAGGCTAAATTATTGTGAAACTGCATGAAAGAAAATGAATCAATGAAGCATATTAATAGCTAAAATGTAGAAAATTATAAATAAAAAATGTAGAATGCAGAATTATTTTGGTTATATTTATAAAAGTATTTATGTATTTAAATATATATATTCTTTTATCAACTAATATTTTAATATTAATTAATTTACGATTATACATTGATAAATCAATTTACAAATTTTAAAATATAGCTAAAAAATGCTTTTTTTTTTTTTACTTTCAAGTTGCCTTATCTTAAAAAACAAACAGAACAAACATTACGTATCTTTTAATAAATCCGCTTGTTTGCGTTTTGTGCAAGATGAAAAAAAAAAAAATCACAATTTTTTTATAATGGAGTTAGTTCGGTGCCTATGCCAAGTGAATATATTATAGAAAAAAAAAAAAAAAAAAAAAAAAATTGGGAAAAAATCTAGATGTGATTTTCCGGATGAACATTGAATATTTATAATTTTTAAAAAAAACTTATTCAATTTTCTATTTATCTAAATAGGAAATAATTGCTAGAAAGTAATTAATCTTAATAAGTTCATTTCTTTAAAAATCATCTTATTGCAGCCATTTTATGTTTATGTATAAGTAGTGCGAATCTTACAATCATAATAAAGTCTGAAAAACTAAACAAATTTAAATTTGATTTCGATAATATATATATATATATTTTCTTATCTGAAATTTTATGCTATTGTTACATAATTTAAAATATTTCTTTTTATTTAGCAAAGCAATAGTTTAACAGAGAGGAAAAATGTGTGAAATGCAAGCATTTAAATATTCCTCTAATTTTAATAAGTATGAAATACAAAAAGTGTTATTGCATATTTAAGAACAATATTTCTCCTTATTTAAACTTTGTTAAATTATTTAATAGTAATATTGACCAAGAGAGTTAATAAATAGTATCGTAACAACTTAATGGAAATTTAAATACTGTATAATGCTCTATTTAAATACTATGTATAAATTTAAATACTGAAATCCAAGCATTTAAATATTTCTTTAATTTTAAAAAGTGTGAAATACCAAAAAAGTTGTTACGTATTTATGAAAAATAATTCTCATAATTATATAATTTTTTTCTTTAAATCATTCAAGAGTAACATTGATCATGAAAGTCAATAGTCATCATAATAACCCAACGCCCGAAATAGTGACAAACATAAATATTTCAAGTATAATTTTAATATTTTTATGCAAAATAAACTCAATACGTTTAAATCCCAATTCTTTGTGCTGGCTCCTTCAGCCAGCGTGAAAATGACTACGTCATCACGGGCAACTTCCTGTTTCACTCTCTGAGGCTCGGTGACTTAGCCCTTCTTTTCTCTAGCCCTGCCATCGCCACAAATTTACTTTTGGAATCGGTTTGATACTTGTTGAGATTGTTTACAAATCGCCATTTAGAACGTTTTTAGGACACTTTTCGCTCATTTTCCATTCTTTTAAATTTCGAATTTTTTAGGAAATGTTTTTGGGGACCATATTTATCTTATAAGTAACTACCATTCTAAATTTCATGTTTCTAAGCCCTTCAGTAACACACAAATCGCATTTTTAGAGCGTTTGTTTGCTTCTGCACCCCTTTTGGGGTAACGACATCGACATAAGATATAGTTTTTGTTAAAGAAAGGACTGTCACCATCATTTTGACATCATTATTTTTTAAATCGGTTCTTTACTTCCCGAGATTGCTTAAAAAATTCAATTTAGAAAGTTTTTATATCTCATCTCGTGCATTTTTTACCCTTTTTAAATTTTATATTTTTTAGAAACTGCTCTTGGAAATCATTTATATTTTATAAGTAATTAACATCCGAAAATTTATGTTTCTAGGTCCGTCAGTAACGCAAAAGTAACATTTTTTTAGAACTTTTTTTACTCCTGAACTCCTTTTGAGAAGTGACACCTACATAAGATGTCGCCTATGTTGGAGCAAGGGCTATCACCATCATTTTGACATCATTATTTTTTAATCGGTCCGTACTTCCGAGATGGATTAAAAATTGCAATTTAGAACACTTTTCGCCCATTTTCACCGCTTTTAAATTTCGTATTTTTGGAAAACGCTCTTTGAGATCATTTATATCTTATAAATAACTAACAAACCAAACGTTATGTTTCTATGTCCTTCAGTAATACAACAATTGCATCTTTAGAAAGTTTCTTGCTTCCTATGGGGTAATGACGCCAACATAAAATATAGTGAATGTTGGAACCAAGGACTGTCACCATCATCTTGAATCATTATTTTTTTAATCGGTTCGTTATTTCTGAAGATTGTTTAAAAATCGCTATTTTGCGCCTGTACTCCCTGGGTTAGTGGCATCGACATAAGATATAGCCTATGTTTGAACAGGGAAGAGCACCATCATTTTGGTACCATTACTTTTGAAATCGGTTCGGTAGTTCCAGAGATTAGTCCCTAGTCCCTACATATAAACAAACTTGACCTCTTTATAATATAGGTATCGATTACGTGCGATTTATGATGCTAAAACCTACAAATTAAAATGAACTGTAATTTATCATGAGAAGCCAAAAAATGGTAAGCTAAAAGGATTATTATAAATACTGATTTGCAAATGAAATTTGATTCTTTTGGTAATAATTCTGATGATGTCTTTTTTTTTTCAATTTTTTTTGTGTTAAAAAGTTTATACAAGTTTCACTCTTGTGACATATTTTGTACGGTTTATAACATTTTATATCCGTTTAAAAAATTTCGGAAAAAAAGGCCGCCAAAATATATTTCGCCCAGGGCCGCCAAAGTCCTAAGCACGGCCCTGATGATTTGAGAACAGGTTTAAACCGGTTTTGAAATTTAAAGAGTTTTTTTTCTTTTAATCTGAAACCGAAATTGAAAAAGTAAAATCTAGTCCAGTTGTAGGTCGTCTTCAGCTATCCTTTGGAAAAAAAAAACATGTAAAAAGATTTAAATTTGAGCAAGATATTTGAAAAGAACGCCCCCATAGACTTTGTATTAACATACGGGTCTTTTTCTGTGTCTAGTGTGGGGCCTTACGTTCGTTTTATAACTTTAAAAAATACTTGTACGAACTCTGTGAAATTTTTCTCATTCTTAATATAATGATTAGAAATTCATGTATAAAAAGTCTAAAAAAATATAGTTATCTAGTTTCAGAATTAATGGTATTTACTTGTAACTTTTTTTTATGTTCAGGTATTTTACGGTATGTACTTTAAGACAACAAATTATCGTTTAACTGTCAGAAAATCCAATCTCATGTAAATACCGCTGAATGTCAATGCATCAATGTCCACTTACAAAAAAAAATGAACTTACCTATGCACCGTGTATATGTCTTTCATCTTCGTTCAGTTAAGATCATAAATAACATATTACAAGATATTATTCATCGAAAACAGGAAAAAAGAAATCATTTATTTCTGTGTCATTTTTACTAAGCTACAACATTGTCATGTCTTTTTATTATTTCCTATTTTTTCGCATCGTATATTCAATAAAAGAACGTGTTTCATAATTGTTTCTTCTGACACTAGCGACATGTTTCTTGAAAACGCTTTGGACGTTTTCTAAGACGTTATTCGCAGACCGCCAATCGTGAGGATATATCGTCCTAAATCATAAAGCATGAGATAAATTTTACTCGTTAAATAGCCATTTAGAACACTTGTTCCCTGCTTTATGGCGATCTTCTGTGTTCATGTCTCTTAAAAACTGCGGTTTTTTTATCAATAGTTTCTATGAGCATTTTATGTACGAGAGTAAAACATCTATCTTCATAAAATGTATACTTATTTGTTGTATGAAAATAATCTTAAATAAATTTCTAAGAATGTACATATTTTGCAAGATTTTTTTTAATTTACATATTTAAAGCAGATTGTCTTGGGAAAATACTTATATTTAACTGTGAATGATCAATAGTCAATGATTTAATAGTCAAGTTAATCAGAAAACATTTTTCCATTTTTTTTCTTTTTACTTAGGATCGTTAAAAATATACACTTGAACGAAGTGTTTGAAAATTTTAACAGTTTTATAATAATGATTAGCACTTCATGTGAAAATGTCGTTAAAAGATATTGGTATCTGGTTTCAGAATAATATTTACTTCTCACTTTTTATTATATTAAGATAATTCAAAGCAACAAAATATAACTTAATTGTCTGAAAATAAAATCTCTTATAAATGCCATTGCACGTCAATATATCAAAGTCCCTCTTGCGGAAAAATAAAATGAAATAAAAAAATAAAGTGAACATACCTGTGCACTTTGTATATGTCTTTCATTTTCGTTCAGTTAACAACATACATTATTATATATGATTACTACAAGGTTTTTTTCATCGAAAACAGGAAATAAGAAATCCTTTATTTTTATATGATCGTTACTAAGCTACAACATTGCGATGTCATTTTATTAATTCCTCTTTTTCTAATCGTATCTTCAATAAAAGACCGTGTTTCACAAATACTTCTTTTGAAGCTAACGACATGTTTCTAGAAAACGCTTGGGGCGTTTTCTAGCACGTCATTCACAGACCGCCAATTGTTAGCATATATCGTCTTAAATTATAAAACATGAGAGGACTTTTGCTTTTTAAAGAGTAATTTAGAACACTTGTTTCCAGGTTTATGGCGATTTCCTGTGTTTATTTCTCTAAAAATCTGTGGGTTTTTTTCGATCAATAGTTTCTATGAACATTTTTATGAAACAGTGTCAAATGTCTATCTTCATAAAATGTGTAAGTGTTTGTTTCACGTTAATAATCTTAAATAAATCTCAAATTTATATGATTTTTTACATTTTATGAGGCTTGTTTGTGAATTTACATATTTAAAGCGAAATGTCTTGAAAAAATATTTATATTTAATGAAAATCGCATCAATCAAGAAACATTTCTCCCTTTTTTTTTTTTTTTTTTTTACTCGGGACAGTTTTGTAAGTTACAAAATATATACTTGTACGAAGTTTTTATTTATTTATTTATTTTTCTGGACTTAGGATTGTTTTATATGTTTAATAAGAATACTTCTAGAAACTCATTGAAAAAACTAATAAAAATCAAACTTACTTACGCACACTGTATATGTTTTTCATCTTCATTCAGTTACCAACATAACTAACATATTACATGGTATTATTTATGAAAAACATGAAATACGAAATCATTTATTTTTATAATCGTTACTAAGCTACAACATTATCATGTCTTTTTATTATTTCCTATTCCTTCACTACATATTTTCAATAAAAGAACATGTTTCATAATTGCTTCTTTTGACACTGGCAACATGCTTCTTGAAAACGCTTGGGGAGTTTTATAACACGTAATTCACAGACCACCAACTGTGAGGATATATCATCATAAATCATAAAGCATGGGAGGAATTTTGCTCATTAAAGAGCCATTTAGAACATTCGTTTCATGGTTTATGGCAATCTTTTGTGTTCAAACCTCTTAAAAACTGCGTTTTTTTTAGATTAATAGTTTCTATGAACATTTTATGTAACAGAGTAAAATGTCTATCTTTATAAAATGTATAAGCATTTGTTACATGAAAATAATTTTAAATAATCTTCATATTTGTCGGATTGTACATATTTTGCAAGATTTTTTATGATTTTATATATTTAAAGCAAATAAGTCAATGCATTAATCAGAAAACATTTTCTTTTCATTTTTTTTCGTTTTACTTAGATCGCTTTTAGATCGTTACTAAAATTGTTTTATAAGTTAAAATAATATATACTCATACGAAGTCTTTGAAATGTTTATCATCCTTAATATAATGTCTCGCTGGCTTCATTCTCTAGCAGGCCCCTCTTTTTTATAAAATTTCGAAATGGACGAACGTCGAAGAGAATAAACCTCGAACCGTGTCCCTACCGTCCTCGGTAGCGTACAGTAGGCGTGCTACGCATGCGCTCTGCTTGCACCCCTTCTTTTCGAACAAAGTTTGAACCATGTCCCCGCTGACTGCGGCTGCTAGCTGAAGAAAAGCAGTCGTGCTGCGCACACACTGCCGGGTGTGAGTTTTTTTCGAACAAAACTCGAATCGTTTTGCCCCTGATAACCACAGCTTATAGCTGGCGTGATGCGCACGCACTACCGAATATGCTTATATTTTTTAACGAAATTCAAACCGATATACTAATAGAGGAGGAGGCACTTTAAAACAAGAGTTTAAGATTTTCGCAAACATTACTATTCGTAAATAGTGGAATTTAACGCGGAATATTTTTTTATAAATTTTTATCATGTGCCATAAACTTTTTTAAAGTTTCAAATAGATCAAACTAGGATTTTATTGTACTTCCTTAGTTTGTTCGCACCTTCTCTCCCCATCCCGAAATGTAATTTTTTAAATAAATTTATATCATGTGTCGTAAACTATCATAAAATTCCAAACGGCTCCACCAAGAATTTAACATTTTTACAAAAATTACTATTAGAAAATAGTGGTATTCGACGCATCATCCTTTTCCTTAAATAGTAATTGTAATGCTTTATTATATATCTAAAACTTTCAAACAGAACGCGTAATGGCAATATATAATTAGCAGCTAAAACGGTAAGAAGTGCAGATAAAAAAAAAAAAAAATGCGAAAACCAACATTTGTAACAAAATAAAAATGGATATTTTCATAAATCCGAAAGTTTTTAATCTGGACGTATAATTTAGCAGAAATAAAATTCACGTTGGTTTAAGAAAAAAAATCAACTAAAAAAAAAAAAAAAAAAAATTCGATAAAAATTCATAAATTTAGATCTAAATTATCTACGAACAGGATTTTTAGAAAATATGAAAGTAGATTTTTTTCTATGTCTAACAGTACAAGTTTCGAATTTCTGATATGTATAGAAAAAAAGTTACAGACGCCTTAAAGTTTTCCTAGTTTCAAGTGCCACGTGATTCTTCAACTACCGAAAAAATTTTGATAATATTGGGGTTTATTTTCATTCCTTTCAGACAATCTGTCAATATGACATATTGAAACAAAAAATGAAATAGTATGAATTTTTAATCCATTTCTAAGAATACTTCGAGAAATAATGGGGCAATAAAATTAAATTTCAAAATTTCGGAGAGCTCTTTCGATTTCACATTCTCTCGTGCAAGTTGCGTATTCATGGCTTTTTTAGAACGAAAGATATCGCCTTTTAAATATTTGCTTAGTATATAATTTCTGTTAGATTGACACCTACTTTTGATCCATTTAAGATGAAAATCATTAAAAAATGTCGTTCGTAATTAAATTTGTTGCTTATTACTGCCAGATTTTTTCTAGACATGCATTTTCGGCTATGATAGAATGAATAGCTTTTTTATGATATATATGGTATGTTTCTACGTCAAATAGAAAAGAAATTGTTGAGCCTTCAAGGGGGTTTTGCGCGCAGACAGATGTTTCATAATAGCAATATTTGCTTCTCACTTTTTATTATATTCAGATAATTCAACACAATAAAATATCACTTAACTGTCTGAAAATCAAATCTCTTATAAATACGATTGCATGTCAATGTATAAAAGTCCCTCTTACGGAAAAAAACTGAACTTACATGTGCACCTCGTATTTGTTTTTCCTTTTCGTTCAGTTAACAACATATATAATATATAACAAGTTTTTATTCATCGAAAAAAGGAAATAAGAAATCATTTATTTTTATACAATCGCTACTAAGCTACAACATTGTCATGTCTTTTTTATTATTTCCAATTTTTCGCATCGTATCTTCAATAAAAGAACGTGCTTCATAATTGCTTCTTTTGACACTAGCGACATATTTCTAGAAAACGCTTGGGGAGTTTTCTAACACGTAATTCACAGACCACCAATTTTGAGACTATAACGTCATAAATCATAAAGCATGAGAGGACTTTTGTTCGTGAAAGAGCCATATACAACACTTGTTTCCTGGTTAATGGTGATCTTCTGCGTTCATATCGCTTTAAAGCTGCGTTTTTTTTAATCAAAAATTTTTTTATGAATATTTTATATAACAGAGTAAAAAGTCTATATTTGTAAAATGTATAAGTATTTGTTTCATGAAAATAATCTTAAACAAATTTATTATTTGTAAGATTGAACATAGTTTGCAAGATTTGTTACAATAACAATTAAATTTACACAATTTATACAATTTAACGAAATGTCTTGGGAAAATATTTACATTTAATAGTCAATGCAATCACGTGAAAACATTTTTTGCTTTTTACTTAGGATCGTTTTATAAGTTAAAAAATATATACTTGTACGAAGTTTTTAAAATTTTTATCATTCTTTAAATAAGAATTAGCACGTCATTTGAAAATGTCATTAAAAAATATTGGTATCTAGTTTCATAATAGTAATATTTACTTCAAACTTTTTATTGTGTTCAGGTAATTCAACACAACAAAATATCACTTAAACAGTCTGAAAATGACATCTCTTGTAAATACCATTGCATGTCAATGTATCAATTTCCCTCTTATGGAAAAAAAACTGGACTTACCTGTGCATCTCTTACATGTCTTTCATTTTCGTTCATTTAAGGACATAAATAATATATTACAAGATTTTACTCATCGAAAACAGGAAAAATGATATCATTATTTTTATAGGATCGTCTCTAAGCACAAATATTGTCATAACATTTTTATTATTATTTCTTATTTTTTTAATCATATCTTCAATAAAAGGACTTGTTTAATAAATGCTTATTTTGACACTAGCGACATGTTTCTAGAAAACGCTTGGGGAGTTTTCTAACACGTCATTCACAGATCGCCAATTATAGGGATATATCGTCATAAATCATAAAGCCTGAGAGGACTTTTGCTCGTAAAAGAGCAATTTAGAACACTTGTTTCCTGGTTTATGTCGATCTTCTGTGTTTATATCTCTTAAAAGCTGCGTTTTTTCGATCAATAGTTTCTATGGACATTTTATGTAACAGAGTAAAAGTCTATTTTTCTTAGGTGTATAAGTGTTTTTTTTTTTTCATGATAATAATCTTAAATAAATTTCAAATATGTAGGGTTTTACATATTTTAAAAGATTTTTTATGAATTTATATATTTAAAGCAAAAGTCTTGAAAAAATATTTATATTGAGTGGTAAATGCATTAATCAAAAAACATTTCTTTCATTTTTTTTTTTAATTTTAGGATCGTTTTATAAGTTAAAAAAATACTCGTAAGAACTCTTTGATTTTTTTTATAATTCTTACTATAATGATTAAAGCTTCATATGAAAATGTCGTAAACAAATATTGATAGTTAGTTTCAGAATACTAATATTTACTTCTCACTTTTTATTGTATTCATGTACTTTAACACAACAAAATATCGCTTAACTATCTTAAAATCCAACCTCTTATAAATACCATTGTATGTTACACTGTAAAAGAAAAAAAAAATCCGTCAAATTTACGACAAAAACTACTGGCAACAATGTGGCTCATTTTTGCCATCAAAGTTGTCGTAAAATTAGATCTTTAAAAAAAATGTATATCTAATTTTACTGTAATTTTCACGGCAAAAAGCTGCTATCAGCAGATTTTGTCGTACATTTGACCGATTTTTTTTAGTCCAATCAATCAACGCCCTGTTACGAAAAAAAGGCTGAACTTACCTGTGCACTCTTTAAATCTCTTTCATCGCCGTTATGTTAACATCATAAAAAAACAATGTATTATTCATAAAAAACAGGAAATAAAAATCATTTATTTTTAAATGATCGATTACTAAGCTACAATATTGTCATGTCTTTTTATTATTTCCTATTTTTCGCATCGTACCTTTAATAAGAGAATGTGTTTCATAATTTCTTCTTTTGACACTAGCGACATGCTTCTAGAAACCGCTTAGAAAGTTTTCTAACACGTCATTGACAGACCGCAAATTGTGAGGATATATCCAGACTTCGAGTCGATTACAGAGGACTGTAATCGATTAAGATTATGATTATTTTCAATTTAAAAAAATAGATTACTATTATGTCTCTATTTATGCAAGCCTGATTACGATTACATAATCGATTATCCATTTTTTTCAAGATTACGATTACGTTTGGATTACGATTTCCGAACTAGTCGATTACGATTACAGTCCGATTACAGTAATTCCGTAATCTACATGTTACAAACTAGAGTTACAAATTTACAAAATATGAGTTTCCTTTAATTTATTCATTTTTAAAGGAAAAATAAATCATTTATATTAAATGAGCTATTCTTTTTTATATAAATAATATATGTTTTCCTTTTTGAATATTTTAGAACTGATTTCATTATTATAAATTTATTTTGAAATTAAGAGCATTTCTAAGGATGTTCGATTAATAGAATAGGTATATGTAACATGCGAAATTTTGATTTGAAATTCACGAATACCGGTGTTCGTAGAATGAGCCCCCCCCCCTTCCCCTTACACATACACTAAAATTTCGGGGGGGGGGAGGAAAGACATGTGTGTCAATTTTTTTTTATGTAAATTTTAAACATGAAATGAGTTTAACTAAGGTTATTTTCCTCAGAACATTCGTTGCAAGACATTTAAGCAAATACGCAAAACAAAATTTAAAAAATGAAGAAAAATGAAATAAAATAAGCTTCTACCAAAATTTTCGAGATGGAAGAAGCAAAGCAATTCATTATTTTTTTTCATTTGCATACCTCTTTCCAATTGAACCACATACTTAAAACAAAATTGAGAGACATAAACGTTAACAGGCAAATAATAATAATATAAAATACTGTCTTTTGGTAGGAGTATATTGGGGGAGGGGAGGGGGGGAAACAAACCTTTCTGGGCAAAAAATTAACTACATTTTTCCCCCCATTCTTTATTTATAACTCATTTAGAGAGATTGGTAATTTTTTACCTTTTTAAAAAAATCAGAGATAAAAAAATTTGGTTGCTACATTTCAAACTTCAGGGGTTAGTCATTGAATTTGACGGCGCATATGCTAAAAAAAATTACCAACAACTAGATATCATTACCATTGTCCTTTACCCTTAAAAAAATCATACTTACACCCGTATGTTTATTGACAAACCAGCCTTAGTTTCTGTTTTTTGGGGGGGAAGGGGTAGGGGGGATTCTGATAAAATAAACATATATATATATAAACAATCTTTTAGTATTACAACTTTTGTAAGAAAACTGATCTATATGCTTAACTTATCCAGATATATTGAAATACAAATTTTGGATAAACATACTTTATACTTATTATTAAAAACACTATATAGTTAATTTAATATAAAAAATTCCTTTCACTACAATTTAAAAATAAAAGACAAGATATCACTACGCAATGTTTCTAAAATAAATCTATACAATATGTATATATTTATTAAAAAATTACCTGCGTGTGGGTGTTCAAATCGGACTTGTTTTTTATGGAGACTCTGACAACTGACGAGCACAATTTGCATTTCTATTTAAAAATTTTAACGCCTTTTTCATTCAAATCTGATACAGATTCCGTGAAATAATCTTAATTTTTTTTGTTGTTTCTCTAAGCCATCTCTTTCTCTAGATCCTTGAAATCAACCACTTAGATATTACCATTTAGAAATCCAACATGCGAATGAACTAATTTAAGCATCTCCCCCCCCCCCCGAATTTTCATTATTCTCCGATTCCCACATTTGAAAGAGGGTGATGTCTGTCAAATTGCTAAGTGCCCATAATAAAACCATAAATATAGTATATTTCTTTCGTTTATTTTTTTCTTTTTATCCTTTATCACTCCCACTCAATAACCCGCGAAACAAGATCTTTCGAATGACCACAAAGAGTTTTCCCCAATTCCCATACCTTTTAACTTCAGACTATTTCTATGCCTTCTACTACCATATACCAGTAACAGCCCTCTATTGCACTGACACTGACTATATACAGTGTAAAGAATGCATTCAGTTTCAACCGAACCGCTGCTTTATGACCTATGACCTCTTCTTACTTTAGAGGCGATTTGAGTTGCAAACGTGGACACTCTTTGTTTGGAGCAATGTTTAACTCACCGACCAAGTATTTTATGGACTGCACGAAAAGAAGAAGGAAAAAAAAACAATGTAATCATATAACGTAATCGTATACTTGTGCTCGATTACGATTACATAGCTTTTTGATACAGATTACATTGCGATTATCTGCATTGCGATTACGATTAGATTATGATTGTAATCAAAGTGAAATCTTTTGATTATGATTATATCGCGATTATTTCGAAATTAAAATTTACGACTACGATTACAATGCGATTACACAGTTTTATGTAGTCGATTATAATCGATTACGATTACAAGATTACGATTACTCGAAATCTGGATATATCATCATAAACCATAAACATGAGAGGACTTTTGCTGATTAAAGAGCCATGTAGAACACTTGTTTCCTGGTTAATGGCGATATTCTGTGTTCATATCCCATCACATTCGATTAATAGTTTCCATGAACATTTTATGTAACAGAGTAAAATTCTATTTTTCTAATATGTTAAGTATTTTTTTTCATAATAATCTTAAATAAACTTCAAATTTCTATGATTTTACATATTTCATAAGATTTTTTTGCGAATTTACATATTTAAAGAAAAAGTCTTAAAAAAATATTTATATTTAGTGGTACATGCGTTAATCAAAAAATATATTTTATAAATACTTAGGATCGTTTGATAAATGAAAAAAAAAATACTAGTTTGAATTCCTTCATATTTTTATTATTCTTAATATAATGATTATTACCTCATGTGAAAATGCCTTTAAAAAATATAGATATCTAGTTTCAGAATAGTACTTTAACACAACAAAATATCGAATGACTGTCTGAAAACCCAGTCTATTATGAATACTATTGCATGTCAATGCATCAATGTCCTCTTACAAAAAAAAAAAAAAAAAAAAAAAAAAAAAATCTGGACTTACATTTGCACCTTTTATATGTCTTTCATTTTCGTTCAGTTTACAACATAAATAATTTATTGTAAGTTATTCTTCATCGAAAACATGAAAGACGAAACCATTTATTTTTATATGATCGCTAGAGCATTGTCATATCTTTTTATTATTTCTTATTTTTTCCCATCGTATCTTCAATAATAGAATGTGTTTCATACTTGCTTCTTTTGACACTGGTGACATGTTTTTAGAAAACGCTTGGGGAATTTTCTAACACGTCATTCACAGACCGCCAATTGTGAGGATACAGCTTCATAAAACTTAAAAAGGTGCATTTCACCAGCCCGCACCTATGGAGTTCAGGAAATTCAACAATGTCATTCGTTAGTACTCCGTTAGTACCGGTAAGTACCGAGAGATTTTCGTTTATACCGCATCCGTTGCAGAGTTATTGCCAATTCTCAAGTTCCGGCGCGCGGGCTGGAGAAACATGGGATTTCCTATAGGAAAAAAATGAAGGTTCTCCGATTTCGTTCAAATTATGTGGGTCGTTAGTACTACGTTAGTACCGGTAAGTACCGAGAGATTTTCGTTTGTACCGCATCCGTTGCGGAGTTATGGCCAATTCTCAAGTTCCGGCGCGCGGGCTGGAGAAACATGAGATTTCCTATAGGAAAAAAATGAAGGTTCTCCGATTTCGTTCAAATTATGTGGGTCGTTAGTACTACGTTATTACCGGTAAGTACCGAGAGATTTTCGTTTGTACCGCATCCGTTGCGGAGTTATGGCCAATTCTCAAGTTCCGGCGCGCGGGCTGGAGAAACATGAGATTTCCTATAGGAAAAAAATGAAGGTTCTCCGATTTCGTTCAAATTATGTGGGTCGTTAGTACTACGTTAGTACCGGTAAGTACCGAGAGATTTTCGCTTGTACCGCATCCGTTGCGGAGTTATGGCCAATTCTCAAGTTCCGGCGCGCGGGCTGGAGAAACATGGGATTTCCTATAGGAAAAAAATGAAGGTTCTCCGATTTCGTTCAAATTATGTGGGTCGTTAGTACTACTTTAGTACCGGTAAGTACCGAGAGATTTTCGTTTGTACCGCATCCGTTGCGGAGTAATGGCCAATTCTCAAGTTCCGGCGCGCGGGCTGGAGAAACATGGGATTTCCTATAGGAAAAAAATGAAGGTTCTCCGATTTCGTTCAAATTATGTGGGTCGTTAGTACTACGTTAGTACCGGTAAGTACCGAGAGATTTTCGTTTGTACCGCATCCGTTGCGGAGTTATGGCCAATTCTCAAGTTCCGGCGCGCGGGCTGGAGAAACATGGGATTTCCTATAGGAAAAAAATGAAGGTTCTCCGATTTCGTTCAAATTATGTGGGTCGTTAGTACTACGTTAGTACCGGTAAGTACCGAGAGATTTTCGTTTGTACCGCATCCGTTGCGGAGTTATGGCCAATTCTCAAGTTCCGGCGCGCGGGCTGGAGAAACATGGGATTTCCTATAGGTAAAAAATGAAGGTTCTCCGATTTCGTTCAAATTATGTGGGTCGTTAGTACTACGTTAGTACCGGTAAGTACCGAGAGATTTTCGTTTGTACCGCATCCGTTGCGGAGTTATGGCCAATTCTCAAGTTCCGGCGCGCGGGCTGGAGAAACATGGGATTTCCTATAGGAAAAAAATAAAGGTTCTCCGATTTCGTACAAATTATGTGGGTCGTTAGTACTACGTTAGTACCGGTAAGTACCGAGAGATTTTCGTTTGTACCGCATCCGTTGCGGAGTTATGGCCAATTCTCAAATTCCGGCGCGCGGGCTGGAGAAACATGGGATTTCCTATAGGAAAAAAATGAAGGTTCTCCGGTTTCGTTCAAATTATGTGTGTCGTTAGTACTACGTTAGTACCGGTAAGTACCGAGAGATCTTCATTTGTACCACATCCGTTGCGGAGTTATGGCCAATTCTCAAGTTCCGGCGCGCGGGCTGGAGAAACATGGGATTCCCTATAGGAAAAAAATGAAGGTTCTCCGATTTCGTCCAATTTATGTGGGTCGTTAGTACTATGTTATTACCGGTAAATACCGAGAAATTTTCGTTTGTACCACATCCGTTGCGAAGTTATGCCTACTATTCATCTCCAGTTTGTGGGTTAGGGAAACGTAAGATTTCCAATGGAAAAAAAATTAGGTCTTCCGATTTCGTTCAAATTATGTATGTCGTTAGTACCGGTATGTACCGTGAGATTTTTGTTGGTACCGCATCTGTTTCGGAGCTATGATCAATTTTTCAGTTTTGAGACGCGGTAGAGGTTTGCACGGATTTCCAGCGCGGTTTCCGGACCAACCAGTTTATATTTTTACATTTCTAGACACGGCACGGTCCGTATAGAAATAAATGAAATCAGGTCCTGCCTGAATTGGCCCGACACAAAGTTTCTTCTATTTCGAAAAAATGAGACTTTTTTTCATATAATTAAGATTCTTTTCCTTGCATACATTTTTATGGGATGATTTTATTGTATATTTTACAGAAAATACATCATAGAAACATTCATGATTACTGAGATTTTTAGAATTTCATCATTCAATTAAAGATTCATTAAAAAATGAACATTGTTTAGAATAAAAGAAAAAACAATGTTAAAAACTTCATAACTTTCGAAATTTTATAATAAAATGTAATAAAATATCTCTATATCATTTATTAAAGATTTTCTGAATTTCAAAGAAATTACTTTCTGATACATTTCTGAATTCATTTCTTTTCGGAAACGCATAAGATTAGCAGGTGTTTTTAATCAGAAACTATGTAATCGAATAGCCTTATCCATTTTTTGATCCAAAAATTTTAAGAAAATACTGTCAAAGTTAGCACTTTGAATCGAATTTCCGGAACCAAAATCATCTGAAGGGAGAAAAATCTGCAACCACGTAAAAAAAAATTGTTATTGCAACAAATCTATGCAAGGATATTATATACCAAAAATGAAAATCGCTATTTGATTCCAAGTACCTTTAATAGTCAGACTTGTCTTTTGTAATAAAAAATTAGTCAGAAAATGCGTCAAACTTTCTCGTTGATGAGCAGCGAATTTAGGAATCCTTTAAAAAAACCACTGAGAAGTATATTTCCAAAGATTACGTTAACAGAATTTCTTTAACACTATTAATATTTTTACATATCATATTTTCTGCCCTACACATCTTGAAACAGTTAAGTCTAGTTCCGTTATATGTTGGAAAACAATGGAAGCCTGACTCGGCCCGGCATGAGTCTACTAAAAGTAATATTACGCCCGGGTACACAATATAACAGTCCAATGTAGATCTTTACATTGTGCAAGTTGCATTTCTGTTTTAGAACAAAATGGATTTAAAAATGATTCAGAATGTAAGCAGTTTGAATTTGAGTTTCTTCCCTTCAGCTCCTGTTTTTGTTTTATTTTTTATATAAGAATTTATCTTATCAAAAACGTGTCAATGTAAAAGCTGTAGATATAATTGAAAAGATGTATAATAAATTTTATCAAATTTAATATCTTAAGAATTGAGGAAGTAATAGATTTATTTCTTCCTGCCCCCCCCCTCCCTCCTTTGTTTTCGTTTTTATTATTATTATTGCAATGAGAGTGTTTCCTATCAAAAACTTGCAAATAAAGTAATTGTTTTTTTTTAAGTTTTAGATAATATTAAAAAAATGTATAATATTTAAAAAATTGTAATTTAATTGGATGTGATATCTTGAGAATTGATGAAGTTATGAACTTTTTTCTCTCAAAAATCCCATTTTCTTTCCCCGCTTGAGCTCATTTTTAATTTTATCAAAAATCTGTGATGCATTTAACTTTTTGCCCATTTTTTAGGAGTAATATAAACTTTAAACTTATTCGATATTGATTTTCAATAAGAAATTATGGAGTTTTTTCGGTTTTCAGAAAAACCCTCCATATTTCTACTTGGTCCGATTTTTCCCATTAACGAACTTGACCGAGATTTTATGCCCTTTGTTTTTAAGTATCTATTTGGAAGAGATTTGAGTAGAATTATAGAAGTTACCGTGCCCATAAAAAAGTGATATATAAATATACATACACGCATATATGTAAACTTTTTTACCTTCATTTTTTTCCTATAGGAAATCCCATGTTTCTCCAGCCCGCGCGCTGGAACTTGAGAATTGGCCATAACTCCGCAACGAATGTGGTACAAACGAAAATCTCTCGGTACTTACCGGTACTAACGTAGTACTAACGACACACATAATTTGAACGAAATCGGAGAACCTTCATTTTTTTCCTATAGGAAATCCCATGTTTCTCCAGCCCGCGCTCTGGAAATTGAGAATTGGCCATAACTCCGCAACGGATGTGGTACAAACGAAAATCTCTCGGTACTTACCGGTACTAACGGAGTACTAACGAATGACATTGTTGAATTTCCTGAACTCCATAGGTGCGGGCTGGCGAAATGCACCTAACATAAAACATGAGAGGACTTTTACTCGTTAAAGAGCAATTTATAACACTTGTTTCCTGGTTTATGTCGATCTTCTGTGTTCATATCTCTTAAAAGCTGCGTTTTTTTTATCAATAGTTTCTATGGACATTTTATGTAACAGAGTAAAAGTCTATTTTTCTTAGGTGTATAAGTGGTTTTTTTTTTTTTTTTCATGATAATAATCTTAAATAAATTTCAAATATGTAGGGTTTTACATATTTTATAAGATTTTTTATGAATTTATATATTTAAAGCAAAAGTCTTGAAAAAATATTTATATAGAGTGGTAAATGCATTAATCAGAAAACATTTCTTTCATTTTTTTTAAATTTTAGGATCGTTTTATAAGTTAAAAAAATACTCGTAAGAAATCTTTCATTTTTTTATAATTCTTAATATAATGATTAAAGCTTCATATGAAAATGTCGTAAACAAATATTGATAGTTAGTTGCAGAATACTAATATTTACTTCTCACTTTTTATCGTATTCATGTACTTTAACACAACGAAATATCGCTTAACTATCTTAAAATCCAACCTCTTATAAATACCATTGTATGTTACACTGTAAAAGAAAAAAAAATCCGTCAAATTTACGGCAAAAACTGCTGGCAACAATGTGGCTCATTTTTGCCATCAAAGTTGTCGTAAAATTAGATCTTTAAAAAAATTGTATATCTAATTTTGCTGTAATTTTCACGGCAAAAAGCTGCTGTCAGCAGATTTTGTCGTACATTTGACCGATTTTTTTAGTCCAATCAATCAACGCCCTGTTACGAAAAAAAAGGCTGAACTTACCTGTGCACTCTTTAAATCTCTTTCATCGCCGTTGTGTTAACATCATAAAAAACAATGTATTCTTCATAAAAAACAGGAAATAAAAATCATTTATTTTTAAATGATCGATTACTAAGCTACAATATTGTCATGTCTTTTTATTATTTCCTATTTTTCGCATCGTACCTTTAATAAGAGAATGTGTTTCATAATTTCTTCTTTTGACACTAGCGACATGCTTCTAGAAACCGCTTAGAAAGTTTTCTAACACGTCATTGACAGACCGCAAATTGTGAGGATATATCCAGACTTCGAGTCGATTACAGAGGACTGTAATCGATTAAGATTATGATTATTTTCAATTTAAAAAAATAGATTACTATTATGTCTCTATTTATGCAAGCCTGATTACGATTACATAGTCGATTATCCATTTTTTTTTCAAGATTATGATTACGTTTGGATTACGATTAATATTTTTTGTTGGATTACGATTGCCGAACTAGTCGATTACGATTACAGTCCGATTACAGTAATTCCGTAATCTACATGTTACAAACTAGAGTTACAAATTTACAAAATATGAGTTTCCTTTAATTTATTTATTTTTAAAGGAAAAATAAATCATTTATATTAAATGAGCTATTCTCTTCTATATAAATAATATATGTTTTCCTTTTTGAATATTTTAGAATTGATTTCATTATCATAAATTTATTTTGAAATTAAGAGCATTTCTAAGGATGTTCGATTAATAGAATAGGTATATGTAACATGCGAAATTCTGATTTGAAATTCACGAATACCGGTGTTTGTAGAATGAGCCCCCCCCCCCCCTTCTTCTTACACATACACTAAAATTTCGGGGGGGGGGAGGAGGAAAGACATGTGTTTCAATATTTTTTTAATGTAAATTTTAAACATGAAATGAGTTTAACTAAGGTTATTTTCCTCAGAACATTCTTTGCAAGGCATTTAAGCAAATAAGCAAAACAAAATTTAAAAAATGAAGAAAAATGAAATAAAATAAGCTTCTACCAAAATTTTCGAAATGGAAGAAGCAAAGCAATTCATTATTTTTTTTCATTTGCATACCTCTGTCCAATTGAACCACATATTTAAAACAAAATTGAGACACATAAACGTTAAAAGGCAAATAATAATAATATAAAATACTGTCTTTTGGTAGGAGTATATTGGGGGAGGGGAGAGGGGGAAACAAACCTTTCTGGGCAAAAAATTAACTACCTTTTTCCCCCCATTCTTTATTTATAACTCATTTAGAGAGATTGGTAATTTTTTACCTTTTTAAAAAAATCATAGATAAAAAAATTTGGTTACTACATTTCAAACTTCAGGGGTTAGTCATTGAATTTGTCGGCGCATATACTAAAAAAAATTACCAACAACTAGATATCATTACCATTGTCCTTTACCCTTAAATAAAATCATACTTACACCCGTATGTTTATTGACAAACCAGCCTTACTTTCTGTTTTTTTGGGGGGGAAGGAGTAGGGGGAGGGATTCTGATAAAATAAACATATATATATAAACAATCTTTTAGTATTACAACTTTTGTAAGAAAACTGATCTATATGTTTAACTTATCCAGATATATTGAAATGCAAATTTTGGATAAACATACTTTAATCTTATTATTAAAAACACTATATAGTTAATTTAATATAAAAAATTCCTTTCACTACAATTTAAAAATAAAAGACAAGATATCACTACGCAATGTTTCTAAAATAAATCTATACAATATGTATATATTTATTAAAAAATTACCTGCGTGTGGGTGTTCAAATCGGACTTGGTTTTTATGGAGACTCTGACAACTGACGAGCACAATTTGCATTTCTATTTAAAATTTTTAACGCCTTTTTCATTCAAATCTGATACAGATTCTGTGAAATTATCTTAATTTTTTGTTGTTTCTCTAAGCCATCTCTTTCTCTAGATCCTTGGAAACAACCACTTAGATATAACCATTGAGAAATGAAGCATGCGAATGAACTGTTAGATAAATTGTCACATGCAATTTAAGCATCTCCCCCCCCCCCGAATTTTCATTATTCTCCGATTCCCACATTTGAAAGAGGGTGATGTCTGTCAAATTGCTAAGTGCCCATAATAAAACCATAAATATAGCATATTTCTTTCGTTTTTTTTCTTTTTTATCCTTTACCACTCCCACTCAATAACCCGCGAAACAAGATCTTTCGACTGACCACAAAGAGTTTTCCCCAATTCCCATACCTTTTAATTTCAGATTATTTCTATGTCTTATACTACTATATACCAGTAACAGCCCTCTATTGCACTGACACTGACTATATACCGTGTAAAGAATGCATCCAGTTTCAACCGAACTGCTGCTTAATGACCTATGACCTCTTCTTACTTTAGGGGCGATTTGAGTTGCAAACGTGGACACTCTTTGTTTGGAGCAATGTTTAACTCACCGACCAAGTATTTTATGGACTGCACGAAAAGAAGAAGGAAAAAAAACGATGTAATCATATAACGTAATCGTATACTTGTGCTCGATTACGATTACATAGCTTTTTGATACAGATTACATTGCGATTATCTGCATTGCGATTACGATTAGATTATGATTGTAATCAAAGTGAAATCTTTTGATTATGATTATATCGCGATTATTTCGAAAATAAAATTTACGACTATGATTACAATGCGATTACACAGTTTTATGTAGTCGATTATAATCGATTACGATTACACGATTACGATTACTCGAAATCTGGATGTATCATCATAAACCATAAACATGAGAGGACTTTTGCTGATTAAAGAGCCATGTAGAACACTTGTTTCCTGGTTAATGGCGATATTCTGTGTTCATATCCCATCATATTCGATTAATAGTTTCCATGAACATTTTATGTAACAGAGTAAAAGTCTATTTTTCTAATATGTTAAGTATTTTTTTTTCATAATAATCTTAAATAAACTTCAAATTTCTATGATTTTACATATTTTAAAGGATTTTTTTGCGAATTTACATATTTAAAGAAAAAGTCTTAAAAAAATATTTATATTTAGTGGTACATGCGTTAATCAAAAAATATATTTTATAAATACTTAGGATCGTTTGATAAATGAAAAAAAATACTAGTTTGAATTCCTTCATATTTTTATCATTCTTAATATAATGATTATTACCTCATGTGAAAATGTCTTTAAAAAATATAGATATCTAGTTTCAGAATAGTACTTTAACACAATAAAATATCGAATGACTGTCTGAAAGCCCAGTCTATTATGAATACTATTGCATGTCAATGCATCAATGTCCTCTAACAAAAAAAAAAAAAAAAAAAAAAAAAAAAAAAAAAAAAAAAAAAAATCTGGACTTACATATGCACCGTTTATATGTCTTTCATTTTCGTTCAGTTTACAACATAAATAACTTATTGTAAGTTATTTTTCATCGAAAACATTAAAGACGAAAACCTTTATTTTTATATGATCGCTAGAGCATTGTCATATCTTTTTACTATTTCTTATTTTTTCCCATCGTATCTTCAATAATAGAATGTGTTTCATACTTGCTTCTTTTGACACTGGCGACATGTTTTTAGAAAACGCTTGGGGAATTTTCTAACACGTCATTCACAGACCTCCAATTGTGAGGATACAGCTTCATAAAACATAAAACATGAGAGGACTTTTTCTCGTTTAAGAGCTATTTAGAACACTTGTTTCCTAGTTTATTTCGATCTTCTGTGATCATATCTCTTAAAAGCTGCGCTTTTTTTCGATCAATAGTTTCTATGAACATTTTATGTAGCAGAGTAAAATTTATATCTTTGTAAAATGTATAAGTATTTTTTTTCTTGATAATAATCTTAAATTAGGCAGCATAAAGACAGCATACAATCTGTTAACAACTAATGTGCAATTAAAAAAATGTAACTAATTTAATGATATCTTAGAACTTTGCGAATACTTTTCAGATTTTTGATTTGATTCATCTAACAAAATTATTAAATTTCGAATTCAGTACTGATATTGAAATTTCTGAATGTGATTGGTGATACAAAAGATAATTGATTTGTTTATTACTAAAGGAAAATCGTTGCTGTCAAAAACGTGTATGCTTAGAATGCATCCTAAAATTATGTCATGAATATGATAAGAATTTTCAAAAATAACTTCAGTATTGCATGGAACGGGGATATATATAAATTTTTGTTGCACCAATTTTATGTCATTTTTTATGTAATTCATCCAACCTTAAATGTTTTGCTATTAATTCATTCATCATATAATTGTGTGACAGGATAACCTATAAAAATAGAGTAAAACATAATATTATTCATTCATTAGGAACATACCTGATTTCAAGTGGTTTTTAATGGAAAATTTGTAATACTGATTTAAACTCCACTATGCTGCATTCATATTTGGTATAAAATATATAAATTTAGCTTGTACAGAAAATACACATTCTTTAAAAAAATTAGATCTTATTTTATTGTAAATATTTTAATTATAACAATAAAATAAAACAACAAAATAAAGCATAGTAACCGTACCCGTTACATGTTAAAAAATGGTAATTCGCATTATGTATTTGAGAGTACTGTAAAATTAGAACTTATAAAATTAAAACATTGATTTCTGAATAGAGGCAGTGGTTAAACATAATATTTAAATATAAATACCTATTGAAATTTCTGAAATTGAAGCCGTGTTTTGAGGCAAAAATGGGTTTAATATATTCTACTTTGTTTGATAATTTAGTTTATCATTCTAAAAGAAGCATACATAATTGTGTTAAATAACACATAATTTTTTTTTAAATAATTATTACTTAATACATTTAACAATGTAATTTAAAAAATGTCATAGAAAAATTTATATTTTAATTGCATAGTATAACAAAAAAACCTCCATTTTTTTAATATATCAAATTGTTATTACGAAGCATTACCAAAAAAATTCTATAGAGTAATTAATAACATGGACTTTGAATATCAGTACAGTATCGGAAATATTAGCTAACTAACTTTTTTCTTTTTTTTACTAATATCGGAACTTTCCAATATATAAATTTTTTATGCATAAAGCGATATTTAATTATTTTATCTTATTGGAAATTCGGAAGTTTTGATGACACTTTTTTGTTAAAAGAAAAAGTTAAACTTATAGAAAAAAGTATTAATTAAAGTTATATTTAGAAACTTCATTCTTACAGTTAATAGCTTTAATTCTTTTTAAAAAAATAAGAAAACGACACAAAAAGCTTACTTTGCCATACTATTATAGCAATTTTTAGGTTAAATATCAAAAGAATATGATTTTATAATATTTTAATAAGAACTTGGTATGCTATAAATCACATGCGTTTTAACAGAGAGTCATGTACTGTAAAAGCTAAAAGAATTAAATTCATTTCACATATAATCTCTCTGAAAAGAAATAAATAATAAATAATGGATCAATGATTATTGTTGCCGGTTGTGAGACGCCTAATCAGTGACCGAGGTGTACTCTGCTGAAACTGGGGGACGTGAGTACTGGGTTCGAATCTCACCGTGCTCGCCGGCCTAGATGTTTGGAGTTTTGCATGATTTACTTCGAATCTTGGAACCCTGAAAGAAAATGTAGGAATTAACGTTATATTTTGAAACTACATTGTCACAGTTATTAACTTTAATTCTTAAAAAGAAAAAAAAGACATATTATCATCGCAACTTTTAGATGAAATATCAAAAGAATATGGTTAGAAAACATTTTAACAAGACCTTGGTATGCTGTAAATCATATGCATTTTAACATAGAGTCATGTGTATGCTAAAAGAATTAAATCCATTTCATATAAAATCTCTCCGAAAATAAATAAATAATAAATAATGGAACAATTATTATTTTTGCCGGTTGTGCGATGCATAAGCAATGGTCGAGAGGTACTGCTCTTGAAATTGGTGGACGGGAGTACTGGGTTCAAACCCAACCGCGCTCGCCGGTCTAGTTGTTTGGAATTTTGCTTGATTTTCTGCGAAAATTGGATTTCATTGCTTAAATGCGGATGAGGTTCCTTAAGAAAGACCCCCCACGTCGGACACTCCTCCCTCCTTTTAGGGCCTATATTCTTCGTGTCGATGACTGTCGTCACAAACCCAGTCAACCAAAGGTTGTGATATTCCTTATTTATTTTATGCAGTCATTTATTAAGAAGCGTTGAGAGTCGATATTCTTCTGACTTTTTGATTAATTATTATGAAGATTTTCAACATTTATCTGCCTTTCACATTATATTAAAATAAAATTCAATTTTGGATGAAAAATATTTTCCTTTAAATTATCTTACTATTTAATTTACAAAAAATGAATCCTCGTAGTTCCAGTTTTTAATATTTTCTAAAAATTCTTATTTTACAAGATTTAAACCAAAAATTAAATTTTATTTTTAGTAACAATTTCATTGTAGGTGTTTATTTATTACGTTATATTAAGGACACATTATTCATTTTTTCATGTTTTACGTATTAAAAGTTTCAAAATGGAAAATAATTGGAGTCATATAAGACCGAACGTTACTAAGGGAGTTAATTCACATTACGTAAAATAAACTTTTGATTAAATGAAAAGTATAAAATACACAATTCCATAATAACTGAAATCTTAATAGTTGATATCTAAATCTGTATGCACTAATAAAGTGATTTTTACCATATACCAATAAAAACTGATTAAAAAAAAAAAAAAAAAAAAAAAAAAAAAAAAAAAAAAAAAATTGTTTTTTGCTTTTTGCTGAAGCTAAAATGCCACACTTTATTTATTTATTTTTATTGCTGAATATTTCTACTGGATTAGTTTTTAAAAGAAAGTGTCTATTGTTACGTTATATTCAGCACACATATTATTCATTCTTTCTGATTTCACACATTAAAAATTTCAAAATGGAAAATAATTGGAGTCATATAAGACCCCAACGTTACTAGGAGAGTTAATTCACATTATGTAAAGTCTCTTTTGACTCCATAAAAAGCATAAATATGCAATTCCACTAGAACTGAAATCATAATAGTTGATATCTAAATCTTTATCCACTAATTATGTGATTTTTTCAATTTACCAATATAAGCTAATAAAAAGAAATAAGAATATAAAATTAAAAAGCAAAAGAAAGAAATCCTTTTTTTTGTATTTTTGTTGAAGCTAAAATGCCATATTTTACTTATTTATTTATTTATTTTTATTGCTCAATATTTCTACTGAATTAGTTCATAAATAAAAACGTTCCGTTATTTGCCCTTTTTAATATCTCAGACAAGTTTGTAAGGCAGTTGGGTAGTTTTCAGAATGGTTGTTAAAAACAGTTGATGTCATGTTATTTTTTATGGAAGTATCGGCTAAATGAGTTCAAGTTAGAGTAATTTATGAAATATCATCTTTGAAGTTTTCATGCGATATTTTTTTCTTCAAACGTTATTTTTGTTTAATTTCTTTTCACTGTAAGTGTTTGTTTTACCAAAAACATTTCATTATAAAAGTTGTAGATAATAGTAAGAAATTAATTTTAGAAATAGGGCAAATTATATAGTTTCTGAAATGACGGATTGCATATTTTCTGAAAGGAGTTTTTTTTTCATTTTCGACCCCCTTCACCTGTTTTTTTTGGCAATTTTGGATTATTTTTTTATTTAAATATTTATTTATTATTTTATTTACTTAAATCAAGATATAATATTTATTCAAGTTTTCTTTCTAGCCATTTCCGATTTGAAACTGTGAAAAGCGTTCCATTTCGTAACATTTTTGCAGGATGGAGCACCTACCCGGTCCTGAGGAGTACATTTGGAGATACAATTGTCCTGAGTCGTTCTTGTCAGCACGAATTGCCTCCAAGGAATCCAGATTTTTCATCTTGTGATTTTTTGTTATGGATTTACTTGAAGTCCCATGCGCACAAATATAGGTCAATGTCATTGACACAACTGAAAGATGCTATACATCATCACTTTTGAAAAAAAAAAATCCTGAACCGCTTTTTAATTCTTTGCAAGCTGTTTTACTTTGTCTCACGGTGGTAAGTAAGATAAGTAAGTAATAAGTGATGGGTCTCATACTGAAATGTTGAAACCATTATAATACTTAGACACTGCTTCTTCATTTTAATGAGCTGTATTACAACATAGAAAATTTTTCTTTCCATTTCAGCGCCACCGGTTAGCAAAAAGTGCAGCAAATATGGCCTTTTTTTCATTAAAATTATAATTAAAATAGAAATCCCAAAGTCTAGTGAAAAACGCATCTTTTTTTTTATATATATTTTAATAAATATTTTCAGTTTTCATTTAAAAATTCCTAGAAATTCTGGATCACTCGGTATATATATATATATATATACCCATCTATCAATCTATATATATAGATAGATAGGTATATATATACATATATACCTATCTATCAATCTATATATATATATAGATAGATAGATTATTAGATAGGTAGATATATGTATATATAAATATTTATATAAATATACATATATATGTAAAAAAATCTAGATTCAAAAGACTCCACACAAACTATATGTCATCAAAAAAGAATTAAATAGATCTCAGACAAAAAATTAATTATGAAGTTACGTAAAAATGTCGGAATGTTTTACATTGAAAATTATTAACAAATTCAATTTTATGATAATTTACTTTTATTTGCTTTTTTATACATGTTCGGCGAAAAATATGTTAGATTTAATTAAACTTCTCAGGGATTTGTCTTGTAATTATTTAAGAAAAATAATTTTAATTAAGAAACCAATGACACTAATATTATTTATTAACTATAATGGCACAGATTAATTAAAAATGTATCTAGAACTAATTTTTATAATGGTTTTTTGTGTATTTTTTTTTAATTTCTTTACACAATGATAAGACGTTATCAAGTTAACACGCTCGAAATAATTATTTTTCACATATTCTGACTACGATATTTGCTATAATTTATACTATTAATGTTTATTTATTGTAGAAAATATATTATTATATTCCATCATCATCATCATAATCGACCGTTTTCGATATATATGCATATAATACCTTTGGATCGATATATATATGTATGTATATATATATATATATATGCATATAGTTATTTGTTTTAATCGGAATATAACAAATTCCTAAATTATTTATTTTCACAAACATTGAAGACTTTTTAACCTATCAGACATGAGAGGCCAGTATACGTGCCCCTTAATGTGCTTAGAAACCTTTATTATTCCCAAAGGTTATTTTTTATTGTAAAGTTTACCTTATTTCGTCATCAGAGCCTCAATCAATCCATTGCTCAATGTTCAAATTAGTGAACATTGAACAATGGTTTGATTGAGGTGTCTGTAGCACCTCCACACGTCCCTGGTTAATTACAGCTGTAGAAGAATGGGGAGCAATCTAAAAACTTGACTTGTACACTGTAACAAATGTTTTGAAATGGTCCCGAGAGTATCGAAGTCTCTGCTGAACGATACTAACGGAAAGGTTACTGATTCGAGCAAAAAAAAAAATGCTTTGTTTTCATTCCCCTGCTGAAACTAAGCCAAAAATATGGGAAGAATTCTGATGGTTTCAGAAAGCGAATAAAGATCTCAGATATCTGATGGTATGTAAAGTGTTCTTGTTAGAATACTAAGTTTTCCAATTTTTTTTACAGTGTAGCAATAGCAGAGGGAGGGGAATAAAGTTAAACCCTCGGACACGAGCGCCCAGTATACATGCCACATAAGGTGTTCAAAATCCTTTATTATTCCCAATAGTTATTATTTTACAGGAAATTTGACTTTATTTCATCAAAGCTAATTTTAAACGATGTTTTAACGAAGGCGCCTCTGGATATCTCCCCACATATGCGGTTAGTGAGAGATACAGAAGAGCAATCTGAAAGCTTCACTGTTAGCAATAGTAGGAGGTAGATTTAAGGTTATCTGAGCGAAAAATCCCAGCCGGCTATCGCCCAGATAGCTTAACAGGTAAAGCATTGGCCTTGTAAGCCAAGTATCCGGGTTCGATTCCCGGCCTGGGCAATTTTTCGCTCAGCTGGAAATAATCAATTCGTATGATAACTTTACCAATCAGTTTTATTGTGTTAAAAAATAATAGTATATCTACGTATCCATCGTTATATGGAGTTCCATTACCTGCGGATTATTCTGCGAGCTGTTTCAAATGACAGACCAGATGTTACGACCAATAAGGTTATCTGAGCGAAAAATCCCAGCCGGCTATCGCCCAGATAGCTTAACAGGTAAAGCATTGGCCTTGTAAGCCAAGTATCCAGGTTCGATTACCGGCCTGGGCAATTTTTCGCTCAGCTGGAAATAATCAATTTGTATGATAACTTTACCAATCAGTTTGATTGTGTTAAAAAATAATAGTATGGACGTTAATATTTTTAAAAGTAACAATTTTGATAGAGAGATCGCGCCGTGATGAAATCCGTGAAGAAAAGCAGTTGAAAAGATAATAAAGATAATTAAGCCTGGAAAGCACAAAAAAGCGCGCTTTTCGCCATTTAAAAGGAAACTTGTTGTTTCGTGGTGTGCTGATCGTAATTACAGGCAAGTTTAAATTATTATTAGATATTGTAAAATTACTTTAAATATTGAAAAGTGCGGTGTTTTAGAAAGCTTTTAAAACATATTTTCGATTGCTATTGCATATATTGCTTTAAAAAGTTTTATACATTTATTTTTTACAAGAACTAATAAAACTACTCCAGATTCCCAATATGGACACCTTATGTCCACATTGGAAGTACGAATCTTCAGATTCAGAAAATTGAAAACTAAGCAAAACGAACTACATTATTTCATATAATTTTGTAGTAACTGAGGTGCTTTGCATCGTTCTTCGAAGAGCCTCAACCGAAAATGACCCCCCGCTCTAAAGTGCATTTCTCTAAAATTCCATAGAAGAGTAGCTCTTCCCTACACCCTGTGTAGTAGGTCAGTTCCTTGTATGGACATTTGTTAACATTTTTTGTTTTTATCTTTTAAATAAAACCGGAATAGTTAAAAAGTCGCTAATTTTAATAATGATAGTCAATAGCCCAGAGATCATGATGATATATTTTTGGAGTCCTATCACGCGTACATGGCGATGAAAAAAATAAATTTTCCTTAGGGTGTCCATATTAGGCACATGTGCCTTATATTTATGTATCATGTATGTGATTTCTTGTATAGGAATTGTGTTCTACACTGTAAGGCTTAATAAGAAGTGCACAGTTTCATTTTAAAACTTTAGAGATCATCATAAGTACATCCACTTTTCTAACATTTATAACAAAATTAACAAATTGTCAAATCGATTTACGGTTAGACTTTGGAAATTTGTCAGAAGTGAATTTAAGGTTTCAAATCTTTAGAAGAATTTGAAGATAGAATAGCAGATTCTTTCCAATTATTCCTGTAAATCTTATATTTTAAAATAAATTAATGTCCTCTTGAACAGTAGGTAACTAGATAAATGCTTGTAATTTTAGTGAATATTTCTGCCGAATGAGATAATATTTACATAAACTATACAGTGTATTTAAACATTACTATTTTTTCTTCCTATATTTTAATCTCTCTTTTTTTAGCTTTGAAAATACGGTTTAGCATGTCAATGACAAATTGAACAAAGAGTTGTTAATCTGACTCTTAACAACTCCTATCGTCTCACAAACTTTTAACATGAAAACTGCGAAAGTGCAAAACCAAAAATGTTTTTCAACGTATTAGGTTATAATCAAAATTCATATAAACACCTATTCGTATAATTAGATTGCAATCACATATGCATTTTGATTCTCCCATAAATTGTGTTCGAAATCCAACCTTTCAATTGACTCTGAAGCGTGCCGTTTACAGTAAAAGTGTGTGTGAGGTTTATTTTTCTTTTTTAACGCATTGTTGTAGAGCACACAAGTGAATAAAATGTATTTATATACATTTTATATGTGTAAATTTTTGTATTGGAATTGTGGTCTATACTGTAAGGCTTATTAAGAAGAGCAAATTTTCATTAAAAAATATATAAGGCCACAAAAAATATGCTTTTTTCAAATGCTTATAACAAAATTAAGAAACAGTCAGATCGATTAGCGGTTAGATTGCGGAAAATTGTCAAGGGCTAAACCGAAACTGTTTTTCAAGATATTAGGATATAATTAAAATTCGCATAAATCCGAATAAAATGTAACAAATTTATTTTTGCGTACATACAAAGTGAAAATAAAATTTCAATACAGTAAAGAATGAAAATAAAATTTCAAAACTTTTCCGACCAAATCCACAGGGCCATCTTGAGCGGTTTTTTAAATGTTTTCATTTTCCTTTAAGTTTCTTTGTCAAGGGGTTATCACTGTAATTCAAAAGTGTTATGGAAGATAATTTGAAAGGAAAAAGTAACAAAAAAGGAAGAAGTAACAAAAAACAAGTTTTCATTTGCTGCAACGATTACCAATATTTTTTTTTCTTTCACGTAGTATTTCCTAAAATTTTGGAATATCCCCATTTCTCCTATAAATATCCCATTTTCCCTCCTTCAACGCATAGCGCAAACATACATTTTTTCATTAACAATCTTCTTATTACAAACATATGTTAGTGACCATGCATTATTCTATTATTATTACGCATCACTACTGATAGAGTGCTTCTGACCCCTCAGGTGTTGGGTTCGAACTTAATTGCGGCCGTCGGCCTATCTGTTCGGGGTTTTCGTGGTTTTCTTTGAACCATGCTTATATACGGGTTAGGTTCCCTTAGAAAGACCCTCACGAAGTGCACTCCTCCCCCTGGGCCTATATCCCTCGAGTAGATAATCGGCCGACAAGAAAGAAAAAAAACAATCTGTTATTATCACACAGCCATTTGTAATATTTGTGTGGTTTTACTAACCAATTTTGTGAATTTACTAAACATTTTTATTATTTCCAATATTAGAGATATTACCGATACTATTTTCATATACTCCCAACAGGCCTCTGAGATCCGCTGAAAACTCTGCTCTTTTGCAAATCTTCTCGTCTACATGGAAAATATATCACAATGCATCGTAACATACGATATCTATTTTTCAAAATTATTACAATGGACTTTTTTAAATTGCCTCCTGGTAATAACTTGCACGAATTTATTGTAATCTACATTTATAGGTCGAAAATGAGCTAATATTGCTGCTCATTGTGGGGTCTATTTAACAAGAGATCTGCTTCATGATCTTTTAATCTAGCTCGAAATTTTCGAAGAAATAATGGCTAGTTAGTAGATAATATCTTGTTTGAGTAAGTCCTTAACATGTCCGAGTAAAATATGCTACAAACTTACTATTTTTTAAATAATGGTGCCAGTAGAATATTAAAATAATGGTCAGTGGCTACCACTAAAGACCATTTTAAGATTCTACTAACACCATTACTTTATGAAATAGGTTTATAGTATATTTCTCTTTGACATGCTATGAAATTGTGTGTTAAAAATGTGTTTTGAGAATTGTACGAGGTAGAATTTTAAAATGCCAATGTTGAATGGTCCGGCAGCAAAATATTATGCAGGAGGAATTAACAAGCAGCTGTAAGCTATAAGTGTTGTAATTTATAAAGTGATTATGTTGCGAATCAGCTATATAATGTGCAGTTCAAATGTAAGAAATAAAAAATGTTTACTTTCGTATTTTTTTAAACTCATAAACGACCTTTGCTTAAAAAATAACCCTGGTATATATTTATATATTTTATATTATGTATTAAGATATAGATGTATAATTTTTTTGCGTTATAATTTATGTATTACATTTTTTTTCTTTTAGCAAAAAAGAGGTTTATTATAACACCAATATTAGAGAAAAAACAATTTTGAATTATTAAATAATTCCCTTCGCTTCTGGAGTATGTAAAAGATAAAACTAATTAATTTGCATATGATTAAACTACCTACTTTCATTTCGAAATAAAATATTTAATAAAGATATAATAATAAAAAAATCACCGTAAATATATCTGCTTTGAAATATAAAGCATCACTGTAATTAATTTTAACATCGTATTTCATGTCGGAAAATTAAAGAAGAAAATTTAATATGCTTTTAATTTATTCTTTCCTTTAAACAAATAATGTATTTTAATAATAACTAAGTAATATAACCAATTAATCTATGACTTAAAATAATATATTATTTTTATAAAAGGAGAAAAGTTAGCAACAAAAAATTGTTGAATAATATAAAGAAGCATAATATTTTTTTATGTATTTTAGTAGTTTTTATTTTTAAAAATGTCATTAAAATATGCAGTGTTTTTTTCCATATATTTAATATTTTAGTAAATATAGGACATGATATTTTTAAATTTTTTGGCATCATAATGCTAACAAATCAACTACAGTCGACCCTCGATTAACCGGGATGGTTGGGAAATGTCTATATCCGTATAATCGAATTTGTGCAAAGCTTTATTAAAAATTTTAGGAAAAGGGTAAAATATTTGAAATTATTATACAGTAAGGCATTAATAATTTAATTAATACAAAAGAAAGTGAATAAACGCAATTTATAATATTAGTTTTACATTTAGTACAATAGTAAAGAAAAGAAATGTAGTTTTCATCACTCTTTTGTGCAGAATGAAATGATAAAAGTTGTAACGGTTGTGTGCTCGTACTGGGTGTTGAATGCAGACATAACTCAGAATATAAGATAAAACCAGTTTATTTAAAACGGTTAGGGCTCAAGGGCAGTGGAGCAGTTCTTTAGTTTTAATAACTGGTAACAATACTAAAAGATAAAACTCATACTCACAGCTCTGGCACTAACTCAATCGGGGCACTTCGGATTACTTCTCATTTAAACTTTAGCTAGACTGCTAGATAAAACTTTATAAAACAGCCCGTGGCTGTGATACACACTTTATTAACTTTGAAATACTCAACGTAAATAATTACTATCTCTTACCAACGGCAAACTTCCCAAATCGATCTCCTCTGAATGAACTAACTGCTGTCGGCTCACTGTAAAACTCCTGGCGGACACACTCAGCTGCTTTTTCCTGCTAGACACCACTAGCTGGCTAACGCCGCTAGACACACCACGCACACTCAAACTCCAAGCTTTTATATGCTACAAACTGAGATACTACAAATTTACATATTTCTTCTAACAGCGACATAACTGTAGAATCCGAGAAAGATACACACGCTTTAGAAAGTTAAAGTAAAAGAGAGGATATATGTCGCTTTCACGCTTACACATGTTATTACACACGCTTACACATGTTACGCATGTACACAGTGCCTTTATTACAAAGGTCACTCCCTCACAAAGTCTGCTTAGTTTTTCATTTACTCTTTGACAAATTTTATTACATAATTTTCTCAACATCATTTTTAGGAGCACTTTTAATTATGTAAATGCGTAGCACCTATAGTCGTCGTTCAATCCGTGCGTCCATTCGTCTTCCCATATATCTGTCCGCATAAAATCGCTACTGAACCATTTGGCATTGAATACTGTTACATATTTTTATGAAAATCATATGCATAGTTTAATTACAGGGACAATCAAAAGTATTCCGTTACATTACGTCCAATGGGAAAAAATAGTTAGAAGTGCATGTTAATGGTGTTACACTTTTTCGAACATAATAAAAATTATGTTGTATGTTGCGGCGATGCGTATTAACTTAATTAATAAACTGACATGCTTTAGTAGACTGTCATCCTTTATTTTAAGACATAGCGAAAGCGCTGCTTACTCTTAGCAATTCAAAACAACAACTAACAAAAAACAGACGATTTGCGTTTCTATAGTTACATAGAATAGCGAACTAGTATGATGCCACATTTCAAAGATAAATTACAAATAACTCTAACAGATGTGTATCAATGAATTATGTTTTATAATGTACATTCTGTGCGATCTGTAGAGCAAAGTATATTTGTTATTAATTTACAAGGCTACACAAAATTATTCCATTATATAATGGTATAGGAGAACCATTGAATAAGGCGCGTTTTAGTAATATTAAAATATTTCACATTTTATGAAATTGATACACGTTGCTGTGATTTATTTCAAGGTACTTTCTGTATAATAGAAAAAAGATAGTGTGTACAGGGATACACAAAAGATTTCGGATACTTTACATATCCGAAGTACTGTATACTATTTTACCAAGATATGAATATTTTTAATATTTCTTTATACTACGAACGCACCGCATTTGTTATGTTTGACGTACAAATTTCAATTGCGGATTTACTAACATCTTCTTGCTCCAAGTAATTAAATAACGCCTCACTGCTTATTAATCCGTCACTGTGACTTAATTTTTGATGAGTTACAAGATTCTTCATCAATTTAGAGACATCTTCGAATTTTCTTATTTCTTCTCAACCACAAGCAACATGCAATACAATACCATCGTCACTTAAAACTTCGTAACATTCTAATTTCGAATCTTTGTTAATCTATTGGGCACTGTATTTCCGTTCGCATTCTGAGAACAGCTTAACATACTCAAATCTTCTTAGCGTTTTCTCTGCAAATCAGTGTTAAATACTGCATCTTTTAAAGGGATATCTTTTTCTTCAGAATTAATTAAAAACTAACTTTCACGATTTTTTTCGGCAGTCGTTTTTTTTAAATTTCCATGCAAAATCATCATAATAAATTGCATCCAAAAATGTGAGAACTTTATCATATTGGTTAATCCGCATACAGGATAATCAAACCCGGTTAATCGAGAATCTACTATATATTATTTCACTTTTTTTACATGATAATATGTAGTGAATTTATAGACTAAAGAGAAAAAATACAGATAAGTATGGTGCATGGAGGTGTCAAAATTGTAATCCTAATATCTGCTACATTCGGCACCAAAACAATCAAGTGATTTTGCAAAATAAGAAGAAATGTTTAAGTAATGCATTTTTAAATTCATAATACAATGGAACGCAACATTTTAATTATTAAAAATAAGCATATCGTTTCCATCGAAAGAAAAAAAATGTACGGGTAATGGCCAAGAATTCGGATTGTTTTCCACGTGTTTGCTTTTTCTGGGCCGAATGATGACAGTTAAATTTGAGCTATTGCGTGATTAAATTGTAAACCGTCTTCACGGCATACACAATCTCAATTCATTATCTTTGCTCTATGAGTGCACCGAAAAATTAGTATCATAACACATACCAAGGAATCCTGGTCCACACTACTGATATTTGTGTGGTTTACAGTTTATTTGGAAGATGTTCACATTTTGTTCGAAAAATTCCGGTCCACTTCCCTTCAGCAGTTCCCCATTTAGTGTGTTCTAACGAAATAACAGTGTGGCTAACGCCCAATTCAAAGTTGCGGGTGTAACATTTACACAACCTAATTTAGTCACCATCAAAAAAAAATTTGAGCATTGGTTTCAATTTGTATGAATTTCAATGTAGACCACTTACACATACATTTATCCAAATCTGAAAATTATCCGATGTATCATTTATATATAAAAAAAATAATTTCCGCCTGTTGCGGGTGTGACATAAAAAGGACATGCATTTTCATCTTTCAGTGCAAAAATGCAAAACTCTGTGAATTATGACAACTGAGTGAATTGATATTTTTATATATTAGACAGTAATACTTATATAATTATTCTATGAAAAAATTAAATTACTTACTCAATTCTTGGTTTTGTGGAAAATATTCAAAATTTTCGTTGCGGGTGTGACTTGTATAGCCAATAGAATAATGACATACACAAATATTTTCAAGGCAGATTTTTTTAAATTAAAGAATTAATCAAAATTACAATTATAATATCTAGAGAGGAAAATATAAAAAAAATTTCATTTCCAATCTTGAATTTATAATTTCTGGTGGTGGTATTTTTTTTTTTTTTTTACAAAAATGCTCTTTTTTTTCCTAGGATGCATGTGACTGACTGGGCTAAATATGCACGTTTTCATAATTTTTTTTTCAAACATTCTAATTCTATATCGTCACCATCCATTTGTCTTATTTGTCCATCAAAGTTTTCACTTTTTTAATGTTCAGAATAAAACAACTTCTACAAAATCTCCAACTGCACATTCATCGTTGGATATTATATCCTTGTCAAAGTATGGATACATCTAACTGACTAAGCCAAATATACACATTTTCTTGATATTTATTCCGATACTCTTATTCTATAATATCCCCATTCATTTGTCTTATTTGTACATCAAAGTTTTCACCTTTTTTTTCTATGTGGAGAATAAAACAACTTCTACAAAATCTCCAACTGCTCTCTTATCATTGAATATTATATTTTTGACAAAATATGACAACAAACAAATTCTCTTGTGATCACTTTCTGAAGTTATTTTTACATTAATTGTTCCAACGTCAATAGAAACAACATGATGTATCGATTGAATGTTGAGCTCCGATTGTGCCTGGTGCCAGCATTCATGAAGCATTTTCACAATGTCTTCCGAAATTTCACATTAAGCAAAGTTCTTTTATATTTTTAGGACCTTTTCTACACATATGGAAAAATCTGAAGCTGAATTTCAGAGCGTTGCTAGTCTTACCGTTTTCTTGGCAAATGCACCAACCCCATCGACAACTCCTTTACCATGAGATGAAATGCAAAAGGATTGCCATCCTTTACCACGATTTTTTAAAATAGTCTCTTCTTTTCTCTCCTTGCTTTGTCTCTCTCCTTCTCTTGTTGTAGATATGCTTCATATTTAAAAGGGTTTTCCTTAATCTTTTTCAATGATATCGTGATCTTTCTGTGCTCTTCATTCTCTGCAAAAGAGAAGAAATTAATGGGTAAACTGAATAAATATAGCACTTCCATCCAAAAATATAAGCTTAACAAATTTTTAATAGTTATCCCTTGAAATTCCTAATCTTACATAAAGTTAATTATGTTAAATTTTGGTTAATTTCAAACTGATTATATACATTTTATGCTAACTTAATAAACATTTTAACAGTTTCTGTTATTCTTACTTCTACTTTTTATTTAATTTGAATTAAAAGAGAAAAAAATCTTCCCCTAATATTGATTTACTTATTTTAATAAACTAAATATATATATATTAGATAAATACTATCAAATAACAAAATTAAAAAAAATGTATATAAAAAACAAAACAAAACTAACAAATAAAAAAAGATGCTAAAATATTGTTTCGTAATTTTCTTTTTTTAATTTCTATAAAATTCTTACCTTTTAAATTAATTTCTTAATCATATATCACTAATAAAATTATTTTCTTGCAGTAAAGCAACAATTTTATCAATCCAAATTGAATAAATCAACTGCACGCAGTGTCATATGCTCAGATGATGCAAATTTTTATTTATTAACTGGAATTTCCACTATTAAATCAAAGGGTATAGTTAAATCTGCCAAGTACATGTTTTTCAGCATATTATTATTTTATAAATTTACATATAATTTGTTTAAATATGCATTTGTAATCAATTTTAAAAGAAGTTGGGTGTGTGACTTTAATTAAATGTCACACCCGCAACAGGGACATGTCACGCCCGCAACGCCCAATAATTATAATTAAAATATTAAATAATTTCTTTTGTGTCTGTATTTCAAAGTATCTTAATAAACTATTTTTGAATATAAAGTTTCATAACTTTAAATCAAAAATATTTTTCTGCAGAGATATAAATGTAACTTTTTGTTGCGGGTGTGACACAATAATTGAGAGTAATTAAATATGATTTCCTTTTGTAATGAAGATTAGTGAACACTTCTCTGCAGACAAAAACTCTCAATAATAGCTGTCATATCATATATAACCAAGTTTGGAGATTTTCAGAATATTTGTTCAGCTGTACGAGACCATGAAATGTAAAGATTTTTGCCGCAGTCTATTTTACAAAGTCATAGTGTCACTTTATTAATTAAAATAAATATGTTAATGACAAAAATTTGATTCTTTTTTGATAAAATATGAAATAGTACACTCTTAACAGTTAATATGCAAATTTTTAATCATATTTAAAGAAATTTAAATTTTCATCCTCATGTCCATTTTTTCGTGGATTGGACGCTAAATCTTTTCAGTGCTTGCAGATTTCCAGTCTTCATTACATCACAATTCAAATAATCAAAAATATTTTCATAAAAAACATTTTTTAATCGAAGTTAAAACAAATATTTGAATTTCATTAACATACAGGTATCCAGAGCGCCGTTTCTATTTTATTCTTAATAGTTTATTTATAAACAATTAGGCAACGAGAAAAAAATTCCATTTTTGTAATATCATAACATACTGAATTTTAAAAAAAAATTCTATATTTCTTTGAAACATAGTTAAACCCAAGTAATTTTAGTGCTAGTAAAACCTAGACTTAAAAAATTATTATAAATATCTGTGTATATTTTGGTGTAACGGAAATGTAAGTTTTACTATTTTGGTTTTTCGATAATGTAGAAAACGTCTCTAAATTTAGTTCATAGTATACAGGGACCATGATTTTTTTATCATTTCATAGCATTTCTAAAAAATAGCAATTTTCACTTAAATGGATTTTCAATTCAAGAATAAACATTTTAAAAATATATTTACAAGTGTAACTAATTTTCTAAATAATCGGTATATGAAATATGGGTTGATTCATCAGTGAGTATAGTTGTATATTTTTAAAGTTTAGGATGTTCTTAGGACAGTAATATTTTTTATATTCAGGTTATGAATTTATGGATATTGTGTAGTAGATATAGTTATAATCTGCAATAAAGACAAAAGAAAATAAAAGAACTTTTACTAAAAATGAAAAATGTTATTTTTTCCAAAAATTGTCCAATGGAATTTCTGATATAATGAATGTGGAGGACTTAGCGAAGGAATTGAAATTATTATTTTATTGATGATATTTATTTATTTAAAATGATTTTAATTTTTATAACAATACTTTAAAGTAAAATCAGTCAGATTTTCAGTCTTATAATACTCTTTTGTTTAAAAAGTTAAATTATTGGAATTTTGGGCTTTCATATGAATTTCATAATTTTTGTATTGGTGCGCATTTTATTACACAATTTTCTCTGCATTTTCCTAGATTATACAGGGAAGCAGCTAAAATTGTATCGTACAAACAATTTAACTTAACTAAATATTATTTTCATCTTAAGGATTTATATTTAGAAGACACATGGACAGTGAACTTTTAAAATCAGTTCAAAATAATACCATAACTAAAACAATGCTTATGAAATAGCTCTACCAATTTGGTTTTTTGTGTTACCTATTTCAAATTTAATACATTCCCTGACTGTAAAAAATAAGAAAAAATACGATATTATACACAACTTGCAAAAACAATCGAGACACATGTACTACTTCCGATTTTTAACTATTTGGAAAATAGATTTTATTCTCTTTAGAGAAATGGGATATCTGAAGTATGTCTGAATATTTTTATGGATTGAATTCCGCAACTTATTTTATTTCATTCTTTTTCTGATTGGTTCAAGTTTAATGCCCACAAATGGAAAACTTTCGTTTTATATTTTATTCATGTCTTGATTGGTCCAAGTTTAATGTCCAAAAATGGTATACTTCTGTTGCCATAATGACAAAAAGAGTAATAAAAACTTTAAAAAAATATAATTAAAAAAAATATGACAGAGACAAAAAAAAATCATTAAAAAGTGCATTTATTTTCTCTACGCAACGGCGTAAAAAATGAAAATGTGCGATGTTTAGAAGTTTAGAAATTTGCAGTTCAGAAAATTGTAAAACTGAAATTTTATTTAAAATTTGTTTAGTATAAGTCCAGGAATATGAATGTTTAATCCCTGTCGTTCATAATAGGAGGCGTGCCAGTAGTCAGTCTCATTAACTCCATCCGATAAAAATGCACACTTTAAACAGTTATATCTATAAGCTACCTTTTTTTATCATTGGTCAAGGAATATTAATGTCTAATGCACAGCGTATTTAATTTAGGATTCGTTATGAAAATCCTATAAATTATATTTATTATTATTATTTATTTAAACAAAGAATTTCTGTATAAGTCTTTAAAAATTTAGTCTTTGAAACTTTATTTTTTCAAATAGTCGTTGTAATTTGTTAAATTACAATTTTGTTAATTACTTTTATAAAAATGGTTTTCTATAAATTTCAGAAGAATTTGTGTCTTTCATAAAATTTTTCTTCTTTTTCCATATTTCCTTACTTAAAAACTTCGGTGAAAATAAATAAATAAATAAATATACATACTTATTTAAGGTATAACATTCCATTTTATGAATTTAACTGTTCACTTCTTTAGTACGCAGCCTGTATTAGGTCACGGTTTCTCTATTGGATTCAGACAATTGTAAAAAGCTTATCCACCACAGGATTCGAGGTTTGAAACTGTCATGTTGTACAGGGGCGTGCGAAGAAAAAACTGCGCCCGGGGCAAAGTTTCAATTTCGGGTCCCCTTTCTTTTGCTCATGACAAGCCGAAAATGACGTTACTAATATAAATTTGGCACCCCAAAATTTCCGAGCCCATGGCGACCGCCCCCTTTGCCCCCCTCCTTTCGCAAGGCACTGAGAATGCAGCATTTTGATCTGGATCACCAATACACGGTTGAAAAAGCTGTCTTTTCAAATGTTGTTATTTATTTAGAAAGCACCCGTAATATGTTAAACAAAAAAAGTATTTTCGTAGAGTTTTTTGTTTTTTAAATGAATGTATAACTCAGAATATTTTACACATTTTCCTCCCATAATTAAGGATATTTGGCTTTATAATGCCATACCTTCTAAAAGACAATTCTTTAATTATTCTTTAACGTTTTGCATGCAGGAATAGGCAAGGTAATTCAAAATGAATATAGCGATTACAAGTAGCTATGGCTAATTACTTGAAAAAAATATTGATAAAACTGCACAAAATGTAAATAAATGTGTAGAATTTTGTTTACGTGTTTTATAACTGTTCTATGTGACTCTCCTGGGTGGTCATACGGACAACATCTAAACATCATTTTTGTTCAAACATCAGATACTAACGGTATGTTTTTTTTTTTTTTTTTTTTTTTTTTTTTTTTTGGCATTTGGATTATTTTATGTGTTTGAATTTTACAATTCCCATTTGTGTCATCACAACGATACTGTCTAGCAGTGTCGCCAAAAATTTTGGGTTGACTCAAAGATATTGGGTGTGTTCAAAATATTTTGGTAAAGTTGTATCACTAGTTTATTTTTCTTTGAAGGGTGAACAGATGGTGAAAAATGGAAATTTTAAATCAGACTAACATATTTTAATGAAGTTGCAGTTTTATTAAATTATATTTTCATGCATTTTACTGTATAAAGACACTAATATATATTGTAATATGATCATATCATGAAAGTGATTGCAAACACAAATAGCTGAAAGTTAAACATGGAGTGAACTTTTATGTAAAGTTAAACATTTCAGCCATTTGTACTTAAGGGTTTAACCCAATAATTAAAATACCTTATCATTAATAAAATAAATTTTATAATGAAATAATAACTAAATAGCACAATGAAAATTAAGCACGCCAGAGCTCAAAATTACTGGGTGGGTTCAAACACCATGGGCCCATATAAGTTGGCGCCACTGCTGTCAAGGACTTCCCAATGCTAACAATATATGCACATTATATCAGATGTTTGAACAAAAATGATATTTTGATGCATTCCCTGTGATCAAGAGAAATGACCTAAAATATTTATAATGTATGTAAGCAAAATTTTGAATTAAGAATTCTTTTCATAGTTTTATCGATAAATTCCTTTCGATTAAATAATTATAGCCTTTCTAATCTCTATATTCGTTTTGAACTACCTTGTATTATGAGTAATGCCATAATTAAAACATATATGCTACTAAAAATATTAATGTTGTAATAAGAATATGCAACTAAATATACATTAAATATATTAAAATTCAATTCAATTCCAGAAATAATTTTTAATAAAAACTTGGTCTCGTATGTTGTTTCTTTTTGCAAGATTTAAAAAATATTTTTGGAATAATATTTTCATGAATTTAGCTATTTTTGTAAAAATACCGACATAAGTTTTTCAAACACATTTTTTTCAAATAATTTGTGTGACGATATAATGTAAGCTGAGGTAATCATTATTACTACATGGTGTTAAACTAAAATTCCTTTGTTGCTTATTATAATGTGGATAATGGTCATTTTTATAATAATTTTCTTGTTATATTTCGGATATATTAAAATTTTTGTGCGCGAATATGTTAAAGTGAATAGATTACACATATTAAAGTAAAAAAATATTTTTTTTAATTTTAAAACATCTTACAGACACTTAAAAATATATATTTTTAGCTTGATAGAGGCAAAATTAAACATATTTTTTAAATGATAATAAAATACAAAATAATATTTCTTTTACAATTGTGTCAGACTTAACAATAAGTTTTAAAATTTCTATTTCTTAAATTTCTCAGAAATATGTTAGATTTTTATTATTTTATAAAATAAAAAATTACGCATCGTGCTGTTTAAATGTTCATACTCTAGATGGCGCCATAATTTTTATAGATTCTACTTTGAAATCCTTGTAAAAAATTCTTTTAGCCAATATTGAGGAAATATTCGATATGTTTTCAATATAAAGCCACATTCAATCAATATTGAAGTTGCATTGAAAATAATGACAATTATGTACAACTATTAATTATTTCGCTTTCTAAATACAGCAATTACTTCAAAACATCATTTATGGTATTGTACTGTTTTGAAACAAAATACATAAATATTTCATAAATTTTTACTGAGAACTTCCTAAACTTATACGGATTTGTAATCTCCAAATATCCGTTAAGAAAATTATCAGTCTTTTATTTATTTTTTTTTTTAATAAGTCGCAAAATTCAACCCTTTATCTACTGACGGTACTTATAGGTGCCATTAAAATTACTTATTTTAAGCTTCTTTTAATACGTCAATTAGTTGTAATACTGTTTAGAATGAGTTACAGATATATTACTTTATTTTGTTCTAAAAGCATTATTAATTATACAAAACAAAAATATTTCTAAAAGGAAGATTTCTTTTGCCTGTGTATATTTTCAGTTTTCTTGGCACTGAAGGAGAGAGATGGAGATTTTTCAATTTGGAAATATTTCTATATTTATATTATAAAAACATCATATATTATCATTTTATAATGCAACAAAACACTAAAAAACAAATTTAAATAATATATTTGAGCGGGATTATAAATATTGTACAAAATCCCTGTAAATTTAAGTTGAATTAATCCTTCTAAATCATTCAATCCTTTAAATACTTGAAAAATGTATTAAATGAATATGTAAATTTAGTTTAAACAATTTATGTAAAATGATTTAGAATACAAAATTTTCATCAATTCATAATGCGGTAGATAAAGGGTTAACGGATTAAAAATGCCTTTAAAACATGCAACATTTATTATAACATTGTATTTTTTCTTTATGTATCAAAGTAAGATTAATTAACTACTTTCAAAAACTGAGTCAATAAATACTATTATTAAATTACATTTCATTCAAGAAATATTTTTCATAGAGACTTGGTCTCGATTAAAATCAATCTTTTAGCTTATTTGATTTTTATGCTATATAATTCTTATCTTCACATTGCTCTAGAATTTAATTTCGATTTCTCAATATAGAAAGTAGAATTCTTTTGATAAAATTAATTTGATCAATTTTTTTGTGTTCCCAAGTGGAATTATACGCAGCATTTATATTAAAAGAAATGAATATGCGGATAATAAAAAATATGAATCATCGTTGTCAAAATTAAGTTTGATGAAGCAAAGTATTAAACTTTTTTGTGTGTGTTTAATGACAATTACACCTGTATTATGTGAAACTGAATCCGATTTTTACATGCATCAAAAATATGTAAGTATTTAATGATCATATTTTAAATTTCTTGGAGTTCTTTTTCTTCATATTTCGATGTTTTAAAACTCAAATGATCATTACATTAAATATTATTCAAATTTCAACGTCATAAAGGTACCTATGGTACTTAAAATTCAATGAAAATCACCGAAAATGCTCGAAATTACTGACACATAAACGTCCATTTTGAAAAGTTTCTGCCATTTGAATTTGTTCCACAAATATTTCATATAGTGTAAAACAGAAAAATTGTCCCTTATGTGTGTGCCTAAAACGTATAATATTGTTAATTCCTATTGCACGATTGCTTATCTTTAAAAAATGTTACCTGCTGCAGAAATTTGAAATTTAATAAATATTTTGAAAGATAACATTTTGCTTTTGCATTGAGCGGGTAGATGGCGTTAGTTGTTTCACAGAATTTGAATGCTTGGGCAATGAAAGTTCACATTCCTATCAGAGCTAATGAAATCATAAAATATTTAAAATGTTTACAAAAGTGGTCTAGAATGTTCCTTTTTGACAAAGACAAACGAGGCAAACGCCCATACCGATTAAGTAGTGTTATCATCTTTTGGCATGACCAACCAGCCTACACATTTCTCACTAGATCAACAAATGCTTCAAAAGATCAATAATGTAGTCTTCAACCATTACCAATAATGCAAAAATTTTCAGATTTTGCACAAAAATGATTATTTATTTTTTCTATCTTTCTTTATTACCATTGTAAAAAAATTAACTAGATCGAGATCCTCTTCAGACAGTGAAGTAAAAACAGCTTCCAATAACAGGGTCAATGGCCAGAGACAAGATTTATAGCAAAGCAAGTTATACAAGCTGATCCTTTTTTCACATAAAGTCTAAAGAGATTTTGTTATTGTTCGGAAAGTAATCTGCAGTATGCATCTTAACTTCCTTTTGTATTTTCTTTCTATTATTAATAAATAATTTATTAAAAGCCATATAAGATTTTGATTGTATTCACTTTCGTATACATTTACTGGGATACAAAAAATTCTTTATTATCTTTTACACATCTGTCAATAAAAGCAATACAATTTTATTTTTTATTTATTTTATTTATTTATTTATTTATTTATTTATTTTTTTTTTTGCTGTTTCATTCTAATATTGTGATTTTTTATTAACAGAAAAGTTTTTATGAGCTAAAAAAATCCCCCCCCCCCCTCATCTTAAAAAAATACTATTTGAATATTAATGTGACTTTATACATGGCGCCTCAAATGTCGGTCACCACCTTCAAACGTCAGAGCAATTTTATTTTTATTTATTTATTTACAGTTTTTTTCTGATATTATTTTTTATTAAAAAAAAGTTTCTAAGAGCTAAAAAATACTATTTCAAATTAATGTGAGTACATATATGGTGCCTCTAATGTCGGTCGTCACCTTCAAAACAGCCGAACAAATGCAGCTATAGTTATAGGTACAGTAAAGTGCCGATGTGCTGTTAGACCGCTTAGAGTGGTGTGTCGGAGTTAATGTTTCTGTCTGAAAAACGGTATGAGATATATAAAAAAAGAATTACAAATTTGTAAAATTTCTTCGATTTATTTTAAAAGCACATCAAGTGAACAAGAATGCTAAAAACAAAACGGCAAAAACGGGATTAATTTTAATCGTAATTTCCAAAACTTTCATGTTATGAAAATTAAACGAATGGAGAAATCATTACATTTTGTACAAAAACTAGCAAGTATCACGGCATAGAGCGACTGCGCACAAAATAGCACCAGTGAAGCAATTAATGGTGTAGGTATTAGGAGAAAAAATGTCAGAGCATATTTATTTTTAATTATTTATTATGTTCATTTTAATAAGTCTAAACCTATTAAACATCGACTAGGTAGATATGTTTATGCGAAAACGAATGTTTCATAGCAGTACTTAAGCTAAAAGTTCTATAAAAATTATAAATGGATAAAACAAAAATATCTTATTAATAAAATATCAATACGATATTTCCGATAGCGATGAAAATTAAAATAATAAAATTACGAACAAAAAATCCAAAGTACTAGAACAACTTAAAATAAATCTGTTATACATTATTAAGAGTCCCTATTTTGCTTTTTTATGCCACGTAATTTAATTCTGTACATGCTCTGAAAATGCATCATTTAAGATATCGTTTTTACAAGTATTTTTTTCCCTTTCTTTCGTTATCACAAATTATTCGATAAAAAAAATTCTTAAATTTTAAACATTTCTTGTAAACTTAAACCCATTTAATGAAATAATTTATTAAACACTGTATAAAAAATGCAAAATACCATTAAAACCAAATGAATAGTATACACAGTTCATTAATGCATAGCAAACGATACAATTTTGTAAATAATGGGAATATAAATATTAAAAAAATAATATTTAGCTTTTAGACATTGGAGAAAACTTACGTAAAAATTTATTTATTGCTTTTTTCATAAAAGCACTTAGCTTCGTTTTTTCATGTGCATAAATTCATCAGTAAAATATTACGTTCTTATTTTCAAAAGCAGCATATTATATTTCTTTTAATTATTTTGCAAACATACTGTATTTAACTACATAAAAAGAGATAAATTCTCTGTCTAAAGCTTACTACATTTAGGAAATAGCGACGTGTAAAATTTTCTAGATAGTTTCTCTTTATTTTAGAATTAATTTATATGATACATATTCATTTAACTGATATTTTTTTCCTCTATTAAAAGTTTAGTTTACATTTTAATTACTTGGTATTGTTTCATTTGTATGTATAAAAAAGCATTTTCGTGTAGTGTAATACAAACAACATGCCTTTGCAATAATTAATAAAAAAAATCTGCTGATCATTATAATTTGTTAACACTGTTTAAAAGTTTTTGTTTGGAAATGTATCTAATTTGTTATTGATCCTTCAATGTTTGTAATCTATAGATTAAGAAATCTAATTTATAAAATCCTTTCATTATTAGTAATTTGATTTATAGGTTTTATTATTATTATCATTATTATTGAATCAAGAATTTAAAGTAAGTAATGATAAATCCCATTCCTGGTAATTAAAAGGAATTTCGTCTAATATATTTCATTTTTAGCTAGGGTATATGCATAAAATATGCAAACTCTATAATAAAAGTCTAATATGAAAAATAAAAATTAGGCGTTAGGATAATTTTAAGATTTTGCATATTTCTCTGTGCAATATATCATGAATCACGTCAGCGATGGGGAATGATTACACAATACTTTTTTATTCATAAACAAAAACATGTTTTGCATATCATCATAAACATTTTTCTGTTCACTGGAATAAATATATCCTAACTGTACCTAAAATTTTAATGGTATTAGATGAAAGAAAATGAAAACATACGCATTTTTCTAGTAAACTAGGGGGCTCTGCCCCTTACGATCTAAGCTCGTCAAACCCCGTTGAGACACCATAAACTCTCAAAACACGCAAATCTGAGCGGCTTTCAAAAGACTATAACTATATTTCTTTCAAATAAATAGTGATGCCCTGTAAACGGGTTTTCCACTCATTTACATTTGATTGGGGAATTTTTTGATCAACTCAGCTGCTGTTAAATATTTACGGGCTATTTACGTGTTAGATTAAACAAGATCAGTTAAACATCGATACACAGATTGATGATACACAGTAAGAACACATATTTTTTGCCTCTTGGTTATTTTGAACCGTGATATACAAATAAAATAAGTAGCGAACTTTAAATGTATCGTTTAAATCTGGTGTAAATTTCACTTTTTTTTTCTTTCTTTGTTTAATATTCATGTAAAAATAATTTCGATTTTTGAAAAGAACTTTACTTGTGCCGACTAGAATTTACAATGATAGTTAAAAGATCATTTCAAAATATAAAATAATTGTCTCGTCTAAATATATTTTTAAATATAATTAGAAAATATCTATATAATAATAGAATTTTCAGAATATGTCTAAATATATTCTTTAATTTAAACTATTTTGCCGTGTAACTGGATCATCATAAATATAACGGAATTTCTTTTAATTGCTGTTTTTAATGAACATTTGACGGTTGAAAATATTTATAAGATCTTATTGAAAAAAAAATATTTCTTTCGGTATAAGAAATGTGCTATGAAGATAATGAAATTAGTAAGTTAAATGAGGCTTTGATCTTTATTTATAGATAATAAAAAATCAACGAAAATTATCAAAAATTATGTCAATAATCCATGTCAGTATTACTCGATTATAATTCAACGAAATCTAAACATAACATCTATTTTATCGTCACAAAACATATATGCATACTTTCCATATTCATACTCACTATTTTAAATATATTTTAACGTGCGATTGATTATTAATAAATATATTCTAACAGTTTTTCGCGTTTTCCATATACATTTTTTATAAAGTTTATTGTTAAAATCACACAATAAAATAGAAAAGACAATTGGATAACGCGATCAAATGTAATTGATGGCAAGTGTATATGCGATGAATAGATATAAATATTTTCCATCGGATTTTTACAAATTGACTTATAAATTTTGAGAGCGATATTTATTTTGTTAATTAATTAATTTCATACCAAACTCTATCATGAATCATATCTAATCGTTCCAAATCGAAATAAAGTTGTATGTGACATTCCCCATTTCTTCTTCATTTTTTTTCAAAATAATTATTTTATAAAAAAATAATCTATGCTTTACCTTTCGTTTATTCATTTTTTACTGATATAAGTACGTTCTGTATTATTTTATTATTTTTTACTATGATAATGATCAAGTTATTTTATATATTTATTTACTCGACCAGCTTTAATTTAAATAAAATTTCATATCATGACATTACATTATTTTAGATTTAATTAGATTCTATATATATAGCCATATACAAAGAAGAATTTTCTTTCAAACTTCCTATATATTTTTTTACGTTATCGAGATAAATGTAATTAATATTAGCATAATTTTATCGGTTCAGTAATTAAAAAAGTGTTTTTTTCTCATTAACCGTGTGCCTTTCCCTCGATATATTTTTTTTTAAACTAAGATTGAGTAATTCTTATATGTTGTATTTTACTTAACATTTTTTTCCTATTTGGAACACTTAAGTAAAATGTACGTAAGCCTAATAGAAGCTTTTCTATTGTTTACAGTATTTCTTTAACAAGGGACGTAATTCATAACATTCTGCAAACATATAATGGCAGATTAAAAAATTGAATTTACAGAAAAGTTTTGTAATATTTTAATTTTTAATGAAAATACACTATATGTATTTAAACCTTTATCCATTTATCTAGATACACTGGTGTGCAAAGTTTAAGGACGAGTCTTAAAATGCCAATTTTCAAGGGATTTTCAAGCGATAATTTTCTCGCGAATATAATTCGAGTAATTATAAATAATAAATAATTCGAGTAATATAATTCGAGTATATTATATAATATATTATATATTTTATTATATAATATATTATATATTATATTAATGTAATATAATTCGAGTAATTACTATCCCTGCATAACAGCTAGTTTATATAACTTTTCATTCAGGTCACACATGGTCACAAGAGTCACAGTCACAACGGCGAAACAAAAAAACAGGAAATTCCATACGTCTCTTTTATGAGTCTCAAATGACTACTATGTGTGACTCTATTGACAGGTCATTGTGACTGCTGCTTTGTGGCGAGTCACCAAGTGATTTACAATGTCGTTTCATTGAGACTTTTGTGTGACCTCTCATCTGGACACTCAATTTCAAAATCATTGTGAATGTTGCATTATGATATATTACCAAATATTATCCCATTAAAGTCACATGCTGACTTTTTACCATTTTTCACAGTAGTTACTTCACAGTAGAGACTCTGTCACCATTTGACAAAGTCTTGTGACAGAAAGTCACCTTGTGACTTTAATGTGACATTATTTGGTGATTTTTCATAATGCAACATTCACAATGGCTTTGAAATTGTATCTTCAAATTACAGTCACATGAGATTCTCAATAAAACGACATTGTAAAGTCACCTGGTGACTCGACACAAAACAGCAGTCACAATGACCTGTCAATGGAGTCACATATAGCAGTCATTTGAGACTCATAAAAGAGAAGTATGGAAATTCCTGTTTTTTGTTTCACCGTTGTGACTGTGACTCTTGTGGCCATCAGAGCCCGATCAAGCTGAAGTTGGGCCCAGGGCCTGTTAAAAAATTGGGCCCCCCTACCTACCCATTTTCGGCGACACTTTCACAAAAAAGACGTGTTTTTTGACGAGTTGACAAAGTTGTTTGGGTGAAAAGTGCCTAGGTTAAAAGCTTCTGAAAATTTTATTGCGTCATTCAGAATATTTAAATTTTACGTTTTATATTTTGTAAAACAACTTTATTTGAAAGGTATTTGATTAAGGGGGAAAAAAAATCAGTCGCATAATTTGTGGGCCCCTGAAATTGGTGGGCCTAGGGCCAAGGCCCTGGAGGCCCGTGCATTAATCAGGCCCTGGTGGCCATGTGTGACCTGAATTAGATGTTATATGAACTAGCTGTTACGCAGGGATAGAAATTATTCGAATTATGTTACTTCCTTTTGAATATTCTCGTGAAAATTATCGGTTGAAAATCCCTTGACAACTGGCATTTTGCGACTTGTCTTTAAATATTGCATACCAGTGTATATTATTATTAAAAATTACTCTGTAACTTTTTTAAATGTTGTGCAATTTTTTGCAAGTTGGTATCATTATTAACTAGTCGAATGTGGCAATCCCGAAACTTTTCTCTATCTCATGCATGTTAACACTTCAAATGACAATCTGTGTTCATCATGAAAATTCTAAACGTCTGAAATTCTGTGCATTATTTATTGAAATAGGACTACGAGAAAATTGAAACATAAAAGCGCTACCTGTTAGTCACCAATCTCTACCAATGTTAAATAGCTATCTATCAAGCTATACCTGAATGTGAAGTTTGATGAAAATTCGTAAATTATTTTTTGAGATACATCTTTTGAAGAAATCAGGAATAATTTCGCTTAGCAGCATTACTTGTTGGCCGATTGACACCAAAATGTTAACAGAACTAGTTTTTATCACAGAGTTACTGAATCTGAAGTTTGGTGAAACGCAGATAAAAAATTTTGAGACTCTGTGTACATTTACATTGATTATCGGTTAAGTTCATGCGATTGAGTTTTTCAGTCAACTTTTTACAGACATTTCCCTTTTCTGTATCAATTTCCCTATAAGAATTTCCAGGTCTTTATTTAACTATTTTTTTTATCTTCGTTATGGCCTTTATTCTAGGATAAACGCATTTAAAATAGTTTTACAAATTCATCAAAAATATTGAAGAAGAAATTTTGTTTATAACATTATTATATTAAATTTGAAATATATTAGAAAGCGAACATTTTTATCTGGAATCAGTCACGATTTTTTTGGACAATTACTTTACAGGTATTTATTAATCTTAAATATTTACACATATATTCATAAATATTTTAAAAGATATATGGCAGCTTACTTCAAATTAAATCATCTAAGCTTCCCGATGTTTGTCAACAGATAGCACGAGTTCTCATTAACCGATTTCAAAAGAACAAAGCATGTGTATGGGACATTAGAACGTATAGAGTTCGTTAGTTAGATTTATCTATCATCTTGTATTAAATATATGGCCTTTTAAAATAATAATAATAAATTTAAAAATTAAGAAGAGGTACAAAAAAATTTAGGAATTTAAAAAAACTGTTTCTTTTAAGTGTTTGATCCTGATAGAATGATTTCAGGATAATTCTTTGTCATCTTTTTAAAAATAGCTGAGATATAGCAGTTTGAATTTCTATGGTATCTGCGATTTTTAAGCAATCTGATTTTTGTCATGTTTCGACACTATTATATATTAATCGGATTCAGTGTAACTTAATATACCGACAGAACTGATTGCGATCTCGAGCAAGTTCATTCATTGCTTCTTGGACATTTTTTATTTCTCGATGAAACTGGTTTGAGTAAAATCTGGTAATAGTTTAAAATTCTATGATCGCCACTTTTTCAGTAATTGGATTTCATTTGTGAGCTGTTAATAACTATGTTTATTGCAAAATTATCATCATTGTTGTAATCATTATTATACTTAGTGTGCTATCATATCTATCAAATTCTCTCCAAGATTAACACTAACTTAAGTAATATCGCCAACTTTGGCGACTAAACATAAATCACTCTAACTGAACTAGCTAATATGTGCCTGACATGTTTGAAGAAATTTTCGTGCTCATTTGGCATTGACGAAAGCAAGTGTTGAAACGGGTTTCACTAATTTTAGTTTCGTGTATTTGAGTAGAATAAACTGGATGTTAAGAAGAACGGAATAAGAAAACAACCTTTATGGGAGCTACCTTTAATACTTTACTGGCTAGTTAACTACAGGACGAATAGGTGCACTCCTCATAATTTATCTGTTTATGAAGAGATTCTGTATTCTCGCTTTCCCCATTGTATATTAAAGCTTTTTTCATGTGCAATGGACATTCATTACGATTTTTCTTCTTTTTGTATTCGTGAGTATTTTTTTTTTTTGCTTCATTCTTTTTCTAAATTTTAACACATATCTAATAATTATGATTTAACTTTTGTAGGTTTTCATAGTACCTGATTAACTCTACCTGCTCCATATGTGATTTATATCGACTGCTACTGTTTAATGGTTTACATTTCCTATTTTGTGAAGAAATCGGTTATGGGGCTAATAGGCATTTTGAACACGGGCAAGTAGGTTCAGTGCTCCTTTAACATTACATTGTAATGTTTTCTGCTATGTTATTTTGTTTGATATATTAATTAATTTTATACAGAAAACATGCGTAGTTACCACTGAAAAATTAATCAAGTTAACACACCGAAGAATTTTATAAGAAATGATATGGAAATTACATTATTCCCTTAACTACCAGGGCGTATATATACTTCTTGTTCAGCCGATGCATTAAATGTCACGGACTTATATGTACGGTTTTCCAAAGTCCGATGCTTTTCCTCGCACTGCTACCAATAAAACTTCTCCTATTAATTTGAAAAGGAATAATATGACCTTATCAGTGTTAGCGAAGTATTTACATTTTGTATTTTTGATTTTTCTCATTTTATGTTTTCTGTGAAAGTAAACAGATTTAAGATTGCAAAGATAACCTCTTCTTTTCCCCGAATTCACAACATAAACACGCACGCCTATTTGAAAACAGTGGCACTGAAAAGCGAATAGCGTAAGTTTTCCTTTTCATATAAGGGTTAATTAACCCAAACTATTAATTTTTTAAACATTTCATTAAAAAATTTGAACTGACATAATGAATTCCAAATATCGAAGAATGAAATTTAACCACTTTACAGATGTACACGTACGTCATAAGGGCAAGAAGAATTTTCTTGATTCATTTAAATCTTTTTGATACTACTATTTTTTTTAAAATATAATTTCATACTATTTAAAGGCAGAAATGTTTAGAAAAAATATTACGAATATTTTCGCTTTAAAAAAAAGTTGTATTTATCCTCTATTTTCAGCTTTTTGGACACAAAAAAAGAATCAGTTAAGTGTTTAAACAAGAGATGATGTCCATAAGCCATCCAAGACATGCTTGATGTTCAAAAGATTTAGTTATAACTTTTTCGGTTTTATCTCCAATAGTCACATGAACTCCATTGTTTTCAGCTTAGGAACTTTGAAAATTATATCTTGATAGGATTAGGCAAATAAACAAAACGGAATCATGGAACAAAATAGGGTTTAATGGACGTAGGAAAAAGGGTGCCACGTAAATAATGGCAGATTCATGATATCGTAAGAAATTGAAAGATGAAAAAAACGAAGTACAAAAAACAAGACAAAAACGGCAAAAGTAAACGGTGGCCAAATTTAAACAGATAATAAAGAAAGCTTTGTTTCCACTTGTAATAAAAGGGAAGTTGTTATTGAGAAAAGCCCAAATTTTGACAATACCTCAGATGACAAGGAATAATAATATTTGTGTGTGTTGGTACTTAAGGATCAGCAAACACAGACGTGTGGATAAAGTTTGAAGTGAAACACAATCTGTGTGAGATGAACTGTTTAGGCTCATGCCACCTGAATAAACGAATACACTCGATTTTACATCAGTTATAATGTATATAAATGATGCTATCAAATACGATACATTTTACTCAATGCTAATGTTTTATTCATTATTTTTATGTCTGTAAATTTAGAATTTTTATTTTACGGGGAAATTTTTTTTGCTTAAACTTGCTGGTCATAACAAAAATGATTTCTCTTAACTGTGCGTTTTATTTGAGCTTCAAATAACTTTTTATGAAGACTAAACCAACTTAACACATAGGTATAGGCAAGAAGACCCATGACGAGGTAGGTTGGCACATTTTATCTTTAAATTTCATCTCCCTTTAAACACAAATTATAATAACTAAAACTTAGAACTTCGGGTATTTATAACCAAATGTCTGTGCTTGAAAAGTGCAATGAAATTTTCTTAAAAAATTTTTAATAATAAATAATAACTGAAAACATACCTACTAGTACCTGTCTGCCTTACCTCACGTTTATAGCAGAAGAACTTTTTATACTCATCTCAGCCACTTGAATAAAATCAACAGGTATGATATATATTTTTAAGTATAAGTAAAAAATAAACTTGGATTTAATGTCAGGAAAAAATTAAAATTAACAAATGGTTAAAACTCAGTATAATTTTTTTCTGTCTGTTGTGGTATAACAATTTTAAATTCATCGAAAACAGATAAAAACAAGCACATAGATAAGATTTGCACTACTTTATATTAAAATATGTTTACTTTAGTAACCTAAATTGAATAATAATAACAATAATAATAATAAGAAGGCGAATATATATACTTAAATGTCAAATAGTAAATAAGTATTAACTAAAACTTGTAGTTTCCTTTATTTATTTATTTATTTATTTATTTATTTATTTATTTATTTATTTATTTTTATGTGAAAAGTTAATATCTAATGCAATTACAATTTAAAACTAATCTTTTAAAGGCACCGTAATACTTACTCATCATGGATATGCAAAATAAATAATAGGAAAACAAGACACGTGTACTCTATTAATAAAATTCTTTCCAATTTTAAAATAAAATTTAAACATATATTTATGTATTTTCAATATATAGAAATGCTCTATTATGAAATTGCGGGTACTAAGTGATTATCCTATCGACCTATTTCGACATATTATACAAATCGCAACACTACTCGTAAATTACACAAGTTGGTATATTTTTTTTTATTTTTTTTTACACTACGGAAGAACAAAGAAATGTGTATAACACTAATAAAAAACAAATAAACTATCAAATTAAAAATCAGTTGTGGAAACACATAACGTGTTTAACGACAACTTCATGTGACACTTACGATAAGCCGTTATTGGCATTTAATCTTATATTTGGCGATAGTGTTTTGGTTAATGTAATAATAGAGCATTAAAAGAAACATTCGTATAACTCGAAAAATGATAAACCTATTATGTAATAGTTTCCTTACTCAGATGAAGTGTCTCATTTGCAATTAAAATATATTTGAATGGAAATTTGAATGAAATAACGGATCATAAAAAATTGAAAAGTGTGAAGAAAATAGGATAATAAATAAATCAACAACCAACAATTCCATCGATTTCATACTTTATGCAAAATTTGTGTTTTTTATTGTATTTTACTTACAATAAAAAATCGAAAATTTTGATATCTTTCCTCAGAACGAGATATTCGAGAGTCCGTAAAAAATAATTCCAGATAATTGAGGTTATTGATATTTAATAGGCTTCTTCTCATTATTATATACTAAGTACACACCAAATATTAAGTCTCTATCTCAATTTTTTAGAGATAGAGCGATAGCAGTCAAACGGACAGACAGACAACACATACACTATATGGCCAAAGATGACCAAAGATGACCAACCACTTGCAATTCTTGTCATTTTGTTAAATATCCAGATAAATACTTGAGGAATTATCCTGAAACCTTAAGTGTATAAACTAAATAGTACAGGTTATATATTTACGTGAAGATTTTCTCCCGAAACTCCATACGGGTCCGTCAACAAATTGAAAAAGAACGAAAATCTTTTAGATTAACCCGTCAAAACTAATGTAGCAAAAGCGTTTAAACTGAAGATTATGATTCAGTAGCTTATTGTACTAAACTGTTTTCATTTTTATGCGGATAGCATGGGTACTCGTTGAAATAATAAGGTTTTTATAAAAACAGTGCAATTTTTTTCAAGTTTTTTGCTTATAATTTCCAGAGTTCTCACTATAAAATAATGCTCTTTTCCGAAAATATGACAAATGACATTGTACATAATACCCTCTAATCTGAATGGTAAAATAATAAAAATTGTATGAAAAATGAGCAGTTTTACTAAATATATTTTTACTGCGCATGCGTCAACGTTATCAAAATGTCATTTACATATTGTGTTAGCTAAATGTATAGAGGACTTTTGAGAAAGTCTCAAAAACATAGCTGGAAAATTATAAAAGTTTTTGTCGATTGAATAAGCTCAAAATCCATTATTCCAAAAATGAAGCAAAATGAAGAGGGGTTGTATTAATTTCTGCATTGATCAGTTCTAATCTATAATGCACAATAAGACACGTACTACTACATTTGAATACAACCCCTCATTTTTTTTTTTTTTTTTTTTTTTTGCTTCAATTTTGGAACTAGGGATTTTGTGTTTATTCTATCTACGAAAACTTTCAGAATTTTGAAACTACATTTTTGAGACTTTTACAAAGTTGTTCTATACATTTAGCTAACACAATATGCAAATGAAATTTTGATAACGTTGACGAATGCGCAATGAAAAAATATTTAGTAAACCTGCTCATTTTTCATACAATTTTAATTATTTTGCAAAAGTACAATGTTTTTGTCATATTTTCGAAAAAGAACATTATTATGTATTAAGAACTCTGATAATTATAAGCAAAAAAACTGTTTTTATAAAAACCTTTTTTTCTCAACGAGTATGCATGCTGTCTGCATAAAATGAAAACAATTTATTCCATTAAGTCACTTAATCCTAACGTACAGTTTGAAAGCTTTTGCTACATTAGTTTTGACAGGGTTAATCAAAAAGATTTTAGACCTTTTTCAATTTTTTTCTGTTCCCTATGAAGTTTCTGGAGAAAATGTTCAAGGAAATATATTAATTGTACTATTAGGTTTACATATGTAAGGTTTCAAGATAGTTTCTCAAGTATTTTTCTAGATATTTAACAAAATGTCAAAAATCCCAAATGGACGGTCTTCTTTGTCCATATTGTGTACAAACATAGAGACAGAAGGACCGCAAAATTACTTTGTAACGCTGATTTTTTCTGAATCTCCAATGTCTGAAACGTGTAAATCAATCATTTTTTTTTTCGATATTTTAAATGACTAGCAGAGCCGCCCGGCGTTGCCCGGGCCTGTAATTATATTCTAAAACAAACCTGAAATTTGTATTGCAAAAGTCATAAAAATACTCAATATCATTCTGAATCCCCGCTGCCTACGGTACCGTTTAGCAGAAGTGCTGTGCATGCACGTCAAGGAAAAAAAAGGGTGGGGGTTTTGGAATTTTTTAGTTTTACATTTCACCAAAAGGGAGCGAACTCAATAAAACTCTTTCTGGACTTAAGAAAGATATTTAATGAAATTATTATTCGAAAATAGGGGTAAGTACTTTTAAAATTTTATATTAAATAATTATTTGTCTCTGGGCTCTGAAACATCCACATCTAAACGGTACGGTTTTAAATATTTGATCACTTAAAAGAAAAAAAATTGCTTTTGCTACCCATATTTGGACGTCCCTTAATCTTTAAAATCTGTGTTAGTGTTATAATCTAACGGAAAGTTTTATATTAAATAGGTAATATTTATCCCTGGGCTTAGTGAAAAGTCCCCATTTGGAATGGTAGAAAACGTTACAATATTATATATTTAATCGCTTCCCCTAAAAAAAAAAAAATACTATTTGTAATAATTTTTTTATAAACTCCAAAAAAATCGTTTTTTTTTTTTTTCATTTTTTTTTTTAATTAATTCGTTTTTCAGCGTTTCTTTTCCTTTTTTTAGCACTTTCCAACAAAGTTGAAAAGTGCTTATGCATTCGGTTTGTCTGTCCGTCTGTCCGTCTGGCCGTCTGTCCGTCTGTCCGCGCTCTAACTCCCGTAAATATACTCGGATGGCTATGAAATTTTTATACATTATTGAGATTTACCCTAGCACGAACCCTATTGAAAATGAAGTATCTACCATGATTAGTTTATCTACAGAGAGAACCAAAAGTTTCCCATTACATTACGGCCTATGGGGAAAAATCGTTAATATACTCGGATTGCCATGAAATTTTAGGACGTAATTGACGTCTACCCTAGCACAAGTCCTATTGAAAATGAAGTTTCTACCATGATTAGTTTATCTACAGGGCGAATCAAAAGTTTCCCATTACATTACGGCCTATGGGGAAAAATCGTTAATGTACTCGGATTGCCATGAAATTTTAGGACGTTATTGACGTTTACCCTAGCATGAACCCTATTGAAAATGAAGTTTCCATTATGATTAGTTTATCTACAGGGCGAATCAAAAGTTTTCTGTTACATTACGGCCCATGGGGAAAAATCGTTAATATACTCGGATTGCCATGAAATTTTAGGACGTTATTGACGTTTACCCTAGCACAAGTCCTATCGAAAATGAAGATTCTACCATGATTAATTTATCTACAGGGCGAATCAAAAGTTTCCTATTACATTACGGCCTATGGGAAAAAAATGTTTCAAAGGAATTTTAAAGATGTTATACCCTGTCAAACATATTAAAATATGCATTCTATAAAATATAAGGTGAAAATGTAGCTATTATTCATTTACAGGGCCACACAAAAGAATTTCATTAGATAATGGTAAAAGGGGGAATTGTGTGTGACATATTTTAAATATATTAAGATTTTTCATGTATAATAAAATTGATATAAGTCACTGAAGCTTAATATAAATTATACGCTACTGTTTTGCATAATATGAAGTACATAGCATTTACAGGGCCATACAAAAGATTTCAAATAGTATATTCTTTCCGAAGTACCGTATATGTGTCCGATGATGAAATGCATTTTAATTATGATATTCGCGTTTATATTTCGCTAAATATATGCACATTATATGGTGCGTATAAATGTTATAGTTGATATACAAGGCTCCCCAAAAGAGCTCACCAACGTTACTGAATATGAGCGTAAATTATTTAAACATGGTTCTTAAATAGGCTATGCATTTGTTCGCTGAACTGCATTTAATTTATTGAGAAATGTTTGCAGATTATAGATAAAGGGATATACAGGGCCACGCAAAGAATTCGGTACATAGACGCCTATGAATGATGATTTATGAGAATGTGATTTCAGTTGTTTTAAAAGTGTTTTAGTTTACAATAAATTTTAGCCTAATGCTGACGTGTAATAAAGGTACAATGTAAACTACAGGGCTGAACAAAAATATTCAAGTATGTTTCCATCTAATAGTATGAATTGCTGAAAAAGAAATTTCAAGCTACTGGGTATTTTATTGCTAAGCTAAATTTTCCCATTATATGAACTGACATATGAAATACAGGACTGTTCTAATGTACTGGAATACATATTTGGGTATATTTGGCTATACACTATTATTTCCCTAAATAACAAAGTTTTGTTAAAGATTTCATTAAGTGTTGGAAAGTGCTTCATAATCTATGCTTAACGCATGATTTTTCTTACTTGTAATAATTGGTAAATAGTTTTAAAAACTAAAACACACGCTTTTACATCAGGTTGGACTAAAAAGATTAATTCTTTTTTGATTGCATACTTACAATTTCCTTACGTTTTTCAGTGATTGGCATGAGTCTAGGGTGTCAGGTAACTTTTAATTTCTCAAAATTGCTTTTGATCCGTTTATCCGACGTTTTATTTTGATCCTTTTAAGCGGCGATTATAGCCTATGTTCACCGGAAATAGTGTAGCTTTCCAACGGTGAAATAATTTTTCAAATCCGACAAGTAGTTTCCGAGCCTATTCAATTCAAACAAACAAGCAATCAAATCTTTCCTCTTTGTAATATTAGTATAGATTGCAAGACTTATCCAATACTACGTATGATGTGTATGTAAAAGTAAAAGTAAAAGTTCGTTTTACTGAGAATTGTATAAATGAGATTTGACATAAATGTAATACATTTGTCTTACAGGGGATATTCAACAAAAAGTAAAGTATGAAGAAAAAAATAATTTTTCATAAGACACTAAAAATTGTCAAAAATACAAGTTCCCGTTCCATTAATGCTACCCTATATATTAAAAGTTCAATATACTATTTTATTTATGACTATATAGTATTATGACTTATATTATGTATTTGGTGTTTCAGTTAAACGTTTCAGAACTCCTAAGAAAGGTGCATCCTGATGACTCGAAATCATCTAGCATTGCGGGTTCAGAAATGCTTTCCCGACGCGCTAGATGGCGTTGTACAAAAGTACCGAGCAGTGATCCTACATAGAATATCTCTATGTAGGATCACTAGTTCCGAGCTTTCATGAAGGGAATCGTCATCCGACCTATCATCTCTTGATTTTTATTTCTGAGGTCACATGAAAACACTGATTTATGATACCCCTGTTGATAATGCTGAGGAGGTTGGTTCCAAGAATCGCAGTAGCTGTCGGCGAAATTCGAGATATGCCTGGAGTATTCGAGAATGTTCTGATTTCGATGCGCCGGAGACGTGAGGTGTGCATTGTAGTTGGTGGCAGAAATTTCGAACACTTACTTTGACCCCTGTACCTTTCGCTTTTTTACACATATTAATAAAACGATTTTTCACTTACGGTGTCTTTTCTTTATGGTTTTTCTGTGTACATCACCGCTTCAGGAAAACATTTCCGATCCCACATTGCTATATGATTTCGAGTTATCAGGATGCATCCTACCTCTCTTAGGAGCTCTGAAACTTTTAACTGAAACATTCTGTTTGTCATAAAATTAATGAATTTCGTATGACCTGATACAAAACTCTCGAAGAACATTCTGAAAATATTATAAATGTGTAAAAAGATTCAATAAAGAAACAAGGCACTTTGTCAAAGGTGCTACAAAATATCATGTCATACTAAAAATACAGGATATGATCCTATAATGGAAAAGAACACATAAAAAAATATCATAGTTTCTGGTTTTGATGAATGCTAGTTTGTGTTAATTTTTATTATTTCAACAACATGAGGTTAGATGCTTTGTTGTATAAGTTAATCTTATTTATTTGTAAACATGTATTCTAATGCATCTTAACTACGTAGAAATGAAAAATTTAAGGATTAAGTTAGTTTTTTTGCATTGAAAAATAAAGGTATTTGGTTGTCGTCTCAATCAGAAGCCAAAATAAGTACGAATAAATTTAATGGGGGGGGGGGAGCAAAAGAGACAATCAATTTCATGGGTTAAATTACAGTATTAGTTTAAAATCGATTCAAGTGATCCGTGATTTCAGGTGTTTCCCACGCACATATGATTTGGCAGACCGGTTACGTTTTAATACGCGAACAGAGTTTTTACTATGTCTGGAATTTCAGCCCTGAAATTAATGAGGTGATTGACCAGTGCTGCTGTATATACTACTAATATTATTAAGATATACTTAAATGTCAGACAGTAAATAAATAAATATTAACTATTTTTTATGAAAAGTTTATCACTAATAAAGCTATAATTTAAAAATAAAAAAAATAAATTTCACTGAAAATTGTATAAATAAGATTTGAGATAAAAGTAACATATTTGTTTTTTCTGTCCTACAGGAAATATTATACAAAATTGTAAACTGTGAAGAAAAACTTAATTTTTCACAAGTCACTGAATATCGTCATAAATGTAAGTTCTTGTTCCATAAATACTAGTCTAAATATTATAAGTTTCCCGTACTATATTATTTATGACTATATATTATAAAATTAAAGATTTTCGTATGTCGCGTTATAAAACTCACGAAAAACATTTTGAAAATATTATGCTTGCGTCAAAAGATTCAATAAAGAAACGTGCCACTTTATCAAAGGTGATACAAAATATCATGCCCTACTAAAACTACCGGATATGATGACACTATAATGGAAGCGATCACATAAAAAAGTATCATAGTTTGTTTTGGTGAATACTGGTTTTTATCAATTTTTATTATTCCAAAAACAGGGGGGGGGATTGTTAGATGCATTGTTGTATAAATCCATTTTATTTCTTTGGAAACACGTATTCAAATTCATTTTACCTATGTAGAAATGACAAAATTAAGGGTTAAGGTAGTTTTTTACATTGACAAATAAAGATGTTCTATCAAGTTCTGTTGTCGTCTGGATGAGAGGTCAAATTATGTAGGAATACATTTGACAGGGAGGTGGCAGAACAGACAAGTACCTCATCAATTTTACGGTTTAAATTCTAAAATTAATTAAAAAACAATTGACATGTTAAAATGTAATTGGTCTGCTAAGTCATACCTTACTAAAAAGTTCCTGAAACCAGATTTAAGCAGTTGACTCGTAGATTTACAATTGTGTCTTCCTGCTCACAGTCATGTTTCGTTTCGAACCTTTAGCTTTTTCTGGAAAGTACAATGCTCAACCTGCGAGTCAATCTCTAAAACTGTGTTTTCAAGTGTTTTAAACGGTGATAAGACTTGACAGACAGGTTGCGTTTTAATACGCGAAGAGAGTTTTAACTGATTCTGGAATTTCAGCCCAAAATTAATGAGAAAATTGACCTGTGCTGCTGTATACACGACTAATTTTAATAATAAACACTTAAATGCCAGACAGTAAATAAATATTAACTAATTTTTTAATGAAATGTTTATATCTAATAAAACTACAATAAAAAAAAATAAAAGTTAATTTCACTGAAGGTTGTATAAATAAGATTTGACATAAAAATAATATTTATTTTTTCTGTCCCCAGGAAATGTTAAACAGAAATATAAACTATGAAAAAAATTATTTTTCTTAAAACACTAAATATCTTCATAAATATAGCACTCTATACCATGAATATTACCCTAAGTATCAAAAGTTTCCTATACTATATTATTTATGACAATATATAACGAAATTAATGACTTTCGAATGACGTGCTATAAAGCTCTTAAAGAATATTTTGAAAATATTATGCTTGTGTCAAAAGATTCAATAAAGAAATGTGTCCTTTTATCAAAGGTGCTACAAAATATTATGTCATACTAAAAATACAGGATATTACACTGGAAAATATCACATAAAAGAAAGTATCATCGTTTATGTTTTGATGAATACTGGTTTTTATCAATTTTTATTATTTCAAAAACATGAAGTTAGATGTATTATTGTAGAAATCCATATTATTTCTTTGCAAACACGTATTCAAATTTATTTTACCTATGTATACTATTTTAAGTGTTAAAATAGTATTTTTACATTGACAAATAAAGATATTCTATGAAGTTCGGCTGTCGTCTAGATGAGAAATCAAAATATATAGAAATATATTAGACCGGGGGTGGGGGCTTCGCACACACTGATTTTGCAGACCGGTTGCGTTTTAATACGCGAACACAGTTTTAAATAATTCTGGAATTTCAGCCTTGAAATAATGAGGTAATTGATCTGTGCTGCTTTATATACTAATAGTATTATATATATAAAACCCCTCTATGTATAACAATTCCGGGGTCAACCTATCCGCGAGAAAAAGAAACTCATTCACCAATGAAAACGTTTCATAATCGTAATGAAGCGTTCTCTTTGGTCAGATTTACAGTGGGAGCTGTAAATGACGTCACTACATTTTACTTCGCTTTGAAATCTTTCCACGATTTCACAAAGTACACTGTTAAAAATTTGACCCATTTGCTGCAGCGTCACTCCACAGCTTTTATAGAATATCTCTTTTATGACCAATGAGAATGCTCCATAACACAGTAAAGTAACCGTTTTCTATAAAAGCAGTGGAGAGACGCTGTAGCAAATTAATCAAATATTTTACAGTGTATATTTAATTAAACTTTTTATTAAAGGAAAGCGAAGTTGCGTTTTAAATGCAATATTGTTAAAATTTTTATATTCGGGTTGCTTTAATGTTTTTTCTTTACAGCCGTGAATGACTCTTGAGAATTTCAAATCTTTAAAAAACATTGTAAAAAGTTACCTCCAATTTCAAAGGCAATCTATTTTCTGACCAATGAAAACGTTCCATAGTCGTAATGGAGCGTTTTCAATGGTCAGATTTACAGTGGGAGCTGTAAATGACGTCACTACGTTTTACTTCACTTTGAAATTTTTTCAAGATTTCAAAAACACTATTTAATTAAAACTTTTTATTTAAGCAAACGGAGGGTGCGTTTTAAATTTCATTATAATCCCCACCCCCATCTACCAGATAGTTTTGCTATAGTTTTAAATGCAGATTAATGTTGAAATTTTCTTTCATTCTTTTTTTTTCTTTTTTCTTTTTTTTCTTAGATTTTTCGCTCTACAAGTTTAATCGCTGTATTTATCAAAATTGTTTCAGCCTAAAGTGGCTATGATTGGCCACAGTTGTTGTAATTTTTTATCATCCTTTAAAAATGCAAACACGTCATTTTGACGGGATAACTTCTAGTTAATAAGATATACTTAAATGTCAGACAGTAAATAAATATTATTATTTACTATTTTTTATGAAAAGTTTATATCTAATAAAACTACAATTTAAAAAAGAATAAAAATAAATTTCAATGAAAATTATATAAATGAGTTATACAATAACAGTAATATATTTGTTTTTTCTGTCCTACAAGACATGTTAAACAAAATGCAAACTGTGAAGAAAAAATTCATTTTTCATAAGACACTGAATATAGTTCTAAATATAAGTCCCTGTTCCATAAATACTATCCTAAATATTTAAAGTTCCCTGTACTATATTATTTATGACTATATATCATAAAATTAAACAATTACTTCTAATGTGTTATAAAACTCTCGAAGAATATTTTTAAAATATTATGCTTGTATTAAAATATTCAATAAAGAAATCTGATATTTTATCAAAGATGCTACAAAATATTATGTCACACTAAAAATAGAGGATATGACACTATAATGAAAAGGAACACTTGAAAAAGTATCATAGTTTGTGGTTTTGATGAATACTGGTTTGTGTTAATTGTTATTGTTTAAAAAATATATTGTTAGATATATTGTTGTATAAATACATTTTATTTCTTTGGAAACAATTATTCAAATTAATTTTACCTATGTAGAAATCACAAATTTAAGGGTTAAGGTAGTTTTTTGCATTGACAAACATGTTCTATGCAGTTCTGTTGTCGTATAGATGAGAGGATAAATTATGTAGGAATACATTTGAGAGGGGGGGGGGTGACAGAACAGACAATTACCTCATCGACTTTACGAGTTAAATTCTAGAATTAGTTTAAAATCAATTCACATGTTATAAAGCAATTGGCCTGCTTAGTCATATCTTACTGGAAAGTTCCTGAAAACCAGATTTTATGAGTTGTCCCGTAGGTTTACAATTGTGTCTTTCTGCTCGCAGTCATGTTTCGTTTCGTACCTTTAGCTTTTACTCGAAAATACAATAATAAACCTACGAGTCAATAGCTAAAATTGTGTTTTCAAGTGTTTTCAAAGATGATGTTACTTGGCAGACAAGTTATGTTTTAATACACGAACAGAGTTTTAACTAATTATGGGATTTTAGCCATGAAATTAATGAGGTAATTGACCTGTGCTGCTGTATATACAACTAATATTAAAGGCAAACAAATAAATTCTAGATAGTAAATAAATATTTACTGTTTTTCAATGAAAATTTTATATCTAATAAAGTTACAATAAAAAAAATAAAAAATAAAAGTTCATTTCATTCAAAATTGTATAAATAAGTTTTGGAATAAAAGTAATATATATTTTTCCGTCTTACAGGAAATGTTAAGCAAAATTTAAACTGGGAAATAAAAATTAATTTTTCATAAGACTCTGAATATCGTAATAAATACAGGACCCTGTTCCATAAATACTACCCTAAGTATTAAAAGTTCCCTGTACTATATTATTTATGACTATATATCATAAAAATTAATAGCTTTCGTATGACGCGTTACAAAACTCTCGAAGAACATTTTGAAAATATTATGCTTGCGTCAAAAGATTCTATAAAGAAAAGTGTCATTTTATCAAAGGTACTGCAAAATATCATGTCATACTATAATATATATAGTATGACTCTCTAATGGATAGGAACACATGAAAAAGTATCATACACTGTTAAAAATAAAGGTGACAAACCGGTGCCATTTGGGACCCGGAGGTGAAAAGGCGGTGCCATTTGGAACCCTAGGGTGTCATAGGAGCTTGAATATGCGGTTGGGGTGACGACAGCTCTGTTACTGGATGATGGGAGCTAAATAAGGTGCCATGCACTTCGTAACCACCTCATCGGGTGACTGGCAACTTGCACATGCGCTATGACGCGTGTCTTTCTGCTTTCGGTGTCGGCAAGTAAAGTTTACGGGTGTGAGCAAATGAAAACATGGCAGTGTGTAAATTGGCGATATTAATTGAGGACTAACCACTGAGCTACAATGAAACAACAATGAGGACTTAACGATCCGATTTGCTTGACCAGTGAACCGGGCAAAGTCTGATTAAAGGTAAGATTTAACTTTATTTTATTTTATTTTATTGTTACGTTAATTTATCGTACATCCCTATAAGTAATGTCATAAAAAAACAGTAAATTAGATTTTTTTGTTAGTATGATTGATTGTTAAGTTTATTATGTGAATCTACAAGCTACACTCTCACCAAAATACCCGCTTGCTAATGTTAAACCTATGAGATAGTTATTTTATAATTTCTCGTAAGGCGCATAATTAGAATGAGCGAAATGAAATATTGTAAAAATATTTACGTATTTTTTCATTACAAATCAGTTATTATAGACGAATCTTGCTGCAATCGGAATATTCTATGACTATTTTACCTTGTGTTTAAACTCAACTGTTTAGATTTAACCCTTAACTGCTGTTAGTGGTCTCAGACACCGTGGGTTTTTCAAGTTTCACAGTTTAACTTGTAATTTTTAGTTTAACTATAGATACTGGTCAAATTTTTTTAGTTTATAGCCTTATTACTACCTCTAAATACTTTTGAATAGCTGAATTTGATTTATAATATTCTTGTACATAAAGTTTAATACATAAATCGCATTCTGAGAATTTATGTAACATTTTATTCATCTTCAGATTAAATGGTCTGACAGACAGCTCACAGTAGTTATGTAACAATTTTTGTCAGAGCAGTTAAGGTTAAAATATGTTTTTGCGTCTATATACAGTTAAAAGCAATTAATTTTAATTGCGAAGTTTTAATTTGAACCTTTACACGGGATCTCGGACAGCATCTGGCCGGCTTTGCATATATTGTCGGATAGATGCTATCCGAACCCCTCCTGTAAAGGCTAATTCACACCATATTGCAGCCTCGCGTAACTTCTCTAATATTGTTTCAGTATACCTGATTTGTCTTTATTTGAGAGGGGGGGGGGGTAATTTTTTCATTTAAGACAATTGAATACTTGCAAATCTTAAAGTAATCAAAACTTATTTACAGGTTTTTCATTATTAATATTTTCCTTATTAACCACCATTATTTGCAAAATAATCTTCATAATAAGATTAGATCGGGAGGCGGTAGCACGGACAATCATTTAGTCTCATTTAAGTATAAAAATCATGGATAAAACCTCGATTTGCAAATTAAAACGTTATTAGTCAGCCAAGTCTTACCTTGGTGGGAAATGCCTCAAAACCCGAATTTAGCGGTATCTTGGGTTTACCATTATGTTTTCTTACTCCCAATTCTTCATATTTTCATACGTTTGGTTTCATTTTCTTTCAAAAAGATGAGAAAATGTTAGGGTATTGAATTTAATAAACCTTATGATCTGATTATCGGGTATGCAGATTTACACCCATTTTTTTTTCGAAAGTATTCTTTCGCATTAAACTTTATTTAGTAGCAGAATTTTATGGTTGAATAAAATAAAATATTTTTTTTTCAATAATAGTAATTTAAGTTTGATTAGACCGTAATCAGTCCCCCCCCCCCTTTCTCAATCATCAACATCATCCGATATGACAAATTTGTAGTCATGAACATTCAAATTATAAAAGGAAAACAATCTGTATTTACTCCACTGAACTTTCAGAATAGTTTACAGAAATAGTGTGTGTTCAAAAAATATAACAATGAATAAAAACTTATATCGTAATTTTACACAAATGTGAAAATTTTCCGCAGATGATGAAGATCTCGTGTTTTAAAGGCGATTTTTGCACTGTCATTTATAAATCTTAAACATTTTTCTAATGACATAATTTTTAACAATCTTTCATTCCACTCGTTCTGAAACAAGGCCATTAAACAGGGTTGGCTTTTTACCGGTAAAAACCTGGGGAGAACGTGGTAAAAACCTAAGGATATAAAATAAACTGTTAGCCCTTAAACTGTATTTTAATACTATTGATAAAAATTCTATTTTCGTGTAATTGGTGTATTAATATATAATATCTCTATTGGGGAGAGTGGGGTGGTGTGGGACTTTTTTTACAAAAGTAAGAATTATATATATATATACAAAAAAAATTCAATTTATAGCATGCAAGGTAAAACACTTTTTAGCTCACAGGCTATCATAGCCTGAGAGCTTATGTGCCCTTCCGTTCTGTATGTACGTTCGTACGTTCGTGCGTAACGCGATAACTCATGAAAAAAATATCCGATCCACTTGAAATTTTGTATGTAGGTATATCCTGACAAGGTGCTTACCTGATTAGTTTTTGGAGTTAATTCGATATGTATAAGGGGGGAACGGGGGACTGATGTCCCTCCCCTTAGTTGATATAAATGGGATTTTCATGCAGAATTAAGTTTTTGTTCAAAATTTAGATTAGGATAATTCTGATGAGGCAATTCCGTGACTGTTATTAGGTGTTCATTGAATAAGTATAAATAGGGGAAACAGGGGTTCTAATGCCCCCCCCCTTTATTTATATAAATGGATTTTTCAAGCAGAATTTTCAGATTTCGTTCAAATCTCTGAATAGTTTTGGAAGTTTAATGGTGAAGTATAAAAGAGGGGGATAACTCCTTTTAAATTATATAAATTCTAAATGGGTTTTTATTAAGAATTATTTCATTTGCTCTGAATTTTGGATATATATTTTATATGATAAAGCATGTCTTTGATAGTATAGGAGGTTCAATGATTAAGTATAAAAAAAGAGGAAAGGGGAGAGCTGTTTCCCTTTCTTAATTTTTTTTCGAACGGAATTAACCCTTGAAAATATAAGGCTTTAATGTACAATTAGTATTTGTAGCCTGTAAGCTCAATGCCATCAGTTTAACTGGGCAGTATTCTTTATTTATTAATCCCCCTGAACAATATAGAAACATAACGTGCAAATACTATTTTATTTTAAAGAGAACGTAAGTTTCAAAATGTGTCTCATACCTCCTCATTAAGAGTTATGGGACAGCAATAATAAAAAAAAGCTATAAGGCACAAAATAACCTATAGTGTCGGTAATATAAACAATCAAACAAAGGTTGTAAGTTGATAATGTATATGCCACAATATAAAATTCCAGTATCTTCATGACTGGAATGAAAATTCAGGATTCTCTGTCATAGGTGTCATTACGGCCCCACACTAGGCTCAGAATGTAAAGATGATAATGTAAAAGTCTATAGGAGCGTTCTTTTGAAATACCTAACTCAAATTTTAATATTTTTACATGATTCTTTTGAGCAAAGACAGCTGAGGATGATCCATAACCGGCCTAGTTTTTAATTTTTTCGATTTTGCTTTTATATTTTTTGTATAACGATAGTTTCAATTTCAGAACGGTTTAAACCAATTTCGTAAGTTAAAGTAATTTTTAAAAAAAATCTGAAAAAAAAACTGAAAAAGTAAAACCTATGCCGGTTGCGGATCGCCCTCAGCAATTTTGTGCAAAACAATCACGTAAAAATATTAAAATTTCGACGAAATATTTGAAAAGAACGCCCCCATAGACTTTGCATTATCATCCGGGTCTTTTTCTGTGCCTAGAGTTGCGCCTTAAATAATCATCAATTTATTTACATTTTGAAGTATGAATGCATATATTATCAATCTTACAATTAATATATTATCTTCTAAGAAATTTGCATGCTAGCAATTCGCATTATTATTAATTAAAAAAAAGGAACTGGGCGCGTCCCATTCATCCCTTTTCTGGCATGTCCCATTCCTCGCCACTTCCTTGTTTGTGTTAAACTTATTGTTCAAACAAAAATGCTGCTTTAGGGTTAGTTTAAATTATGGATAATATACAGTATAACAATGTTCCATAAATAGGGAAACTATTACATTTATAGATAAACAAGCCTTTAATATATTGAGAGCAAATAAATGAAATTTAAATTGGATTTTTGAAATAATTTTTTCTTTCATACATTTGCAAGTCTATGCATATCAATATTTTTTGTAAACTGAAGAATGGATTACCATTGCTTCATCTTGTATGCGATCGATGAAATGTTTTGAATAATGCACAAAAAGAAAAATCTACAGTCCCATTCCACCCGACTTTCCCCCATATAGCAAAAGGGGAAATAAAGAATTAGCCAGTTCCTTAAAGCTCCTGATATGCACTATATGGCCAGAGATGACCGTCCACTTGCGATTTTAGACATTTTGTTAAATATCTAGAAAAATGTATGAGGAATTATCCGGAAAATCTTAGTGTATAAATATAATACACTACTTAGCCATTGATTATCGTCCACTTGCGATTTTAGACATTTTGCAAGATATCTAGAAAAATACATGAGGAATTATCCTGAAACTCTCAGTGTATAAACAATACAGTACAGGTCCTCTATTTCCGTGAAGATTTTTTCCAGAAACTTTATAGGGGACCGCCAACAAATTAAAAAATGTATGAATATCTTTTGGATAACCCTGTCAAAACTAATGCATCAAAAGCGCTCAAACTGTAGATTGTGATTAAGTGGCTTATTGTTATAAACTGTGTTCATTTTTATGTCGGTAGCATGTATACTCATAGACAAATGAAGGTTTTTATAAAAATACTTCCAAATTTTTCCAAGATTTTTGCTTATAATTTGCAGAGTTCTTAATATAAAATAATATTTTCTGAAAATGTGACAAACAACATTGCACATAATATTGAGAACTAATATTAAGAACTAATTTTATATTAAGAACTCTGCAAATTATAAGCAAAAATCTTGGAAAAATTGGGAGTATTTTTATAAAAACCTTAATTTCTCTACGAGTATACATGCTATCTGCTATACGTTGTATTTGGGGAATCGCTATCCCAGCAATATTTGGCAGCCAAAACTTGTGGAAACGAACAAGTCGGCCCAAAACAATAATATTACCGGTAAACAACTCCTCAAATACAACCAGCAGCGCGTGAACGTAAGTGCGACATTGCGTTGTGCCAAAAAAAAAAAAAAAAAAAAAAAAAAAAAAAAAAAACTGAATCATTTAATTTTGTAATATTGCTAACTCTAGGATACCTGAAATAAAAATAAAGAAAAATCACTCACCCAAGAAGCACATGGAGAAAGGAAGGCACTTATTTGCAGCAACCTAAGATTTATTAATTATAATGATGAATATATTTTACCGTGGCCACGTACTAACTTTGAAAGAAAAAAAATACATTATTGGATTTTGAGGTGCTGAATCATCATACAGTTCCGATAAGAGGAAAGTCTCTTGTCATGTAGATCGGGTAGACAGTCCAAATTATGTGCACTACAGGAACAGTTTAATCTATGAAGATTTTCGATGATCGAGGACGGCAAAGGCTTTTCCACAATAGCAGAACTCCACACTTCAAATTGGAGACTAAGAATCGCTGGTTCTCACGATGACTCTCCACACATTACCGCCGGAAAGGATGAAGTACGTCGATCAAATTCCGCAGCAAGATCACGTTGACAGCTCTTGAAGTTCCCGGTATTTACGTAGCCTCAATTGGCTGGAGGGACTACTAGCACCGTCACACTGATAAACACTAATACTTTGGTAAATCCTGTTGTGTACATATGGAATTTACGATAACTAAAGTCTTTTACTGGAGTTGGAGGGAAACTGTATGCCAAAAATGCAATAAAAATACACAGTGCGGGGGCTTTTAAAAAGGATAATAACATTGCTGCAACATTCGCAATTAGAGATCTTATTCTCTCAAAACTTAACAAAAAAAAAGATCTATCTATCAGATGCCCCTCAGCAAGGCGCTTGTTAGAATCATTCTTTTGTCGCGTAATCCTAAAAAAAGGAGACTCTTCTGTCCCGACGCTAACCCTCGAGAGGGCAGCGCCGGGCCACGGACGTCTTTCGCTAACGCTGCTCTTTCTCAAAGTGTCAAATAAATCAGAAAATCTTCCTCCCTCTCACGGCAGCGCGCGTGCGCTCAGCCAATCAGAATCTCGCATCACCCGACGCTAGGAATGATCTGGAACAAACATGCGTCATCAAGGGATGGACGCTGAGATTTCAGCGGGAAATTTGTACCAAAACGACGCTTCCGGAATGTCGTAGAACATTCTAAGCCCCGATGACTCATGTCCAGCATCTAGGAGGTATCAGTAAAGAAAATGGCGATGCTCAAAAAGGAAAAATTAGCGATCGTCACATAAAAAATACGGAGATTATCTTAAATTTTGAAATAGCATAAATTACGAATTATACGATTAAAAGACTGGGAAATTACATGAAAATGATCTATATTTAAAACTAGGACTGATTAATATAATTTTAAGAATGAATAATTAATAATAAAATAATTTAGAAAAATATTATTTTGTATATTGCTATTATGTCAAATAGGGTAGCTGCGATGTATCAAATGAAAATACTGGATTTATAGGATATATTAATGAAATTATGAAAGATTAAAATTATTATTATTTTTTTTGAAATGAGTATTAATTAATTATTTTTTTTTAAATAATGATCTGAATTTTTTTTTTGAAAAAAAAATAATCTGAAAATCCTCCCTACATCCTAGCACTATCGACATAAAAATGAACACAGTTTATAACAATAAGCCACTTAATCACAATCTACAGTTTTAGCGCTTCTGCTGCATTAGTTTTGACAGGGTTATCCAAACGATATTCATTATTTTTTAATTTGTTGACGGTCTCCTATAAGGTTTCTGGAAAAAATCTTCACGGAAATATATGACCTGTACTATTATGTGTATACACTGAGAGTTTCAGGATAATTCCTCATGTATTTTTCTAGATATTTAACAAAATGTCTAAAATCGCAAGTGGACGATAATCAATGGCCAGGTAGTGTAGTACAAGTCATATATTTCCCTGAAGGTTTTATTCCGAAACTCCAATAGGGGACCGTCAACAAATTAAAAAAGAATGAATACCTTTTGGATATCTTTTGGATAAACCTGTCAAAACTAATGTAGCAAAAGCGCTCAAACTGTAGATTATGATTAAGTGGCTTATTGTAATAAACTGTGTTCATTTTTATGTCGATAGCATGTATACTCGTAGAAAAATTAAGGTTTTCTACGAATCCGAAAAACAGTCTAAAATTTACTTAAGATTTTTTGCTTATAATTTGGAGAGTTCTTAATATAAAGTAACATTCTTTTCAGAAAATGTGACAAATAGAGTTGCAAAGCGTCGGTTTATTCCCGGGTTTATTTCCAATAGACCAGGTTTATTCCCAGGTTTATTCCCAAAAAACCGAATTATTCAAAAAAATCCCGGGTTTTTTCCAGGTTTATTCCTAAAAACCCGGTTTATTCCCGGGTTTAAACCGGCTTCTTTCAAACCTTTGCAACGCTAGTGACAAACAACATTGCACACAATACGTAATCAGAATTAAAAAATAATAAAAATTTTTCCAATATTGAGTAGGTTTACTAAATAATTTTTCACTGCGCATGCGTCAAAGATATCAAAATTTTATTTGCATATTATGTTAGCCAAATGTATAGAGCAACTTTTGTGAAAGTCTCAAAATCACATCTTGAAAATTTTGAAAATAATCGTCAATAGAATACGTTGAAAATTCGTTATTCCCAAAATGAAGGAAAAACACGAGGGGTTGTATCCATATATTCATTCATTAGTGTCAATATAGGATACATAATAGGGGCTAATAAATTATAACTATTAAATTTAAATAAAATTCCTCATTTTTTTTTATTATTATTACTGGTATGGAATACCTGTACATGTTAGGGAAATTCGTTGCTAATCTGGAATAGACACTTTGTTGCAAGATATGTTTTGTAAATATGGTTAATAATGTAAATAGTTTGTAACTCTTAATGATAATACAGGAAAAGAATATCTGAATGACAAGTATGAGTTGGTGATGTAATTTTCTCGTTCTGTCCGAAAATAGGCAATAAAGAGGAAAGTGCCCAGTTAAACTGATGGCATTGAGCTCGCAGGCTATTCATACAACTGTATATTATACTCTTATTTCAAAGAATATTGCCCTTCCAAAAATAAAAGAAATCAACTGTAAGTTATATGACAGTGGATTAACTGCCATCCCTCTTTATACTTAACCAATGAGCCCTTAAAACTAATCAGGGAAGTGCCTTATCAGAGTGAACCTATTAGCAAAATTTGAAGAAAATGTGACAATTCTGCATGATTTCTGCATATTTATATAAATTAAGGATGGTTGCACTCTCTTCTCCCCCCCCCCTTCATATTTAACCAATGAACCTCCAATGCTAATCAGTGAAGAACCTTATCAGAATGAACCCACATATAAAATTTGAAGCAAATCTGATATTTATATAAAGAGTTATCATGTTACATACAGAACCTGCGGGCACATTAGCTGTCAGGCTTTGATAGCCTTGTGAGCTATAATTTAAATTTTATTCTTTCTTTTTTTGTTCATCTATCATTTTTGCTGTACTTTGATGTTACATTTTAATTCGACTGTCTTGTTGTGTGTTTTCCTTAATGTGTTATTATTATTATTTCAGATAATGAACTTACATTTATAGTACTTACATTACCATGATTGATACAAGAAAAGTTTCCGACTCTTTATCATGAAGAAGTTGCAGAAATTTCTGTGTTTCAACCTGTTACTGTGTTCCGCAACTCAAGCAACTTGTTAAATTACTCATGCTATGTAATAATTTTATATAAACAGTTAATTACAAAAACTGATAATTTTATAAGCTTAGTTACTTTGTGGTATGCATTATTTTGGTTGTTTAACGTTAACTATAGCAAAAGCCAATTTAAATTTTTATCATTTTTATTAGATACTTATGTCTTCAAAATTTTCTCAGTGTCATCAGTTTCACATAGTGTTACGTCTTTGTTTAATAATATTTAATATATTCTTGGAGTTTACAATAAAAAGATTATTTGAACTAAAAGGTTGTTTTTTTTAATTCAGTGTTTTATTCCTTTCATTATAATTACTCTTTAGATTAAAATTTCAGATGCAATAAGTCAAAACTCAAAAACAATTTGGCAGAAAGTGTTTTGATGTGGATACAGGACTAGAAATCAGCAGTCGTTAGCCGTCAAATGAAACTAAATTATAGAAAAATTATTCCTATTCGTCAAATCTTGATTGCTAGCTTTCTTTAACTTTAATTTTTGTTTAGCAAATGCTTTCATTTGTATTTTAGTATACATACCCCTCCCTCTGCACCATGACATTAGCACATGTCTTAAGAATTTTGAACCTTTCAATAACCTCTAAGTTAACTTCACTTTCACCAATGACTGATAAAACTGGTCCTTGGATATTACACCCCTGTAAACAAGATTTTCTTTTATTATGAGATATTTCTGCATCCTTATATGTTCCTAAAATAAGAAACTGTATTAAAATCGTTTTAAAATTTTTGTATTCCCTTCCTCAAACAAACAAAAAAAAATATGTGTGATTTGGAAATGTTTTAAATGCCACACCGTAATTGGCAACCAAAGATTCATTTATTTGCTAACTTTTTATTTTCTGATGTACTGTTAGTCTCAGATTTTTTAAAAATTAGCTTATCCCTAGTTATATCGAAAGCTCATATTTTCTCTCTGTGGACATATTTGCTTGATTATCTGTTTTGTACGCATATTAGCTTTATAAAAAGAATAAGTTTTTCCAGAATCCAAATATTGTAGTTTAATCAGGTTTCATACTTATGGAAAGTCAGTTTTTATTTTGTTTAGTAAGAAAAAGTGTTTAATATATAAAGTTTCCTCCCCACTTCCCTTCAATACATTAAAATTAAATATGCAATGCAATATTATTACTATTAACATGGTTGTGAAAAGAAATAAGAAAATATGAAATGCAGTTGGCACATCGAAAAAAAATTGTAGGCATTATTTTGACACCTTACATACAGTTCTTAATTTCTAATCCTGTGTGGATATATGCTATAAAATATGGATTTGCATAAGTTCACTATAAATGTAAGTACTACATATATTGTAAAAATGATTTTTTTTTTTTACTCTATTTCATCTGTGATTTTACCACAACTATAAAATGAACTTATTTTCTATAATTCATTTCATAGCTTGATGGCTAACTTTCTGGAAGAATTTTAAAGAATATGAAGTATTCTTACTAATTTAAAAGTTACACAGCATTTATTACATATTCTTTTCTAATTTGTGTTTTACATTTTTTTAATTAGATACAGCAGGGTAGCTGAAAAAATATTGGTGCGTTGTTTGACATTAATATTTCACAACTAAAATCTGAGAAACGCTTATTTTAAAATTTTGTAGCATTTCTTCTATTATATGAAAATCTTAATCCTCCGAAAAGTTCACAACCGTCAAAATGATCAGCAACTAATATGTTCAACGAAGTGTTCGCCTCATGGAAGCAAAATAATTTTAATGGAACTTCCAGCAGTATTGCGGCTTTCACATGGAGCAAAAACAACATTGACCTTCAACACCCATCTGCGTAGATATTTAATAACAGGTGTATTGCCTTCGAACAATCAGATCTTAACTCACTTGACTTCTGTAGAAAAGCTAGAAATAGAAACTCCCCAGTTTGCATTGTATGTGATGCGAAATTATCAAGGCATAGAATGATTTAAATCAGAATTATCTGCAGCGGACTGTCAATTCTGTGATCTTTCGTTTTCAAACTTGTGTAAAAAATAAATATCAAGCCAGTGAACAATTTGTTAAAATATTGTTATTTCTTTTATTTTTTTATTATTAAATTATGGCATATATTTTACAGGATATAGCATTTTTCTGTGTCCCCATACTTTTCAGTTGCCCTGTATATAAAATAATGAAAATACATGTCAAGCAATATACTATGTGTCAAAAAAGATGGTTACGGATTACTTCTGAAATTATAAGAAAATTATAAAAATATTCATATGAAGATAGTAATTCAATTTGTACTTTCTCTTATTTTGGAGTCAAAAAACATCAAATTTTTATAATGTTCCTGCATCTAAAAATGCCCAATCACAAAAATATTTACTGACCCTTTTTTAAACATACCCAAAAAGATTGATCCTAACATATGAGATAGAGACAGTCAAAAATCATTATTTATTTCATTTTACAAGAACTTCAAAACATAAAATTGAAAATCAGGCTTCAAATTGCATGACAAAGTCACAATATTTGACTCTAACTCAGTGATTTTTAGAGGCAGAAAATAGGTGTAGAGGTTTTGTAAATTTTGCGATTTATTCTAACAAAACCTTTTGGGTATGACTAACAATGCAAGAGTGATGACTTATGATTGGTGATTTTGAAATGCAAAGACTGTATAAAAGTTAAAATTTTGAATTTTCTTAAAATACTCTCCATGTAAATGAAAGTACAATTTGAATTCTCTGTCTTTCTATGATTATTTTTGTAGTTCATATTATCCCTCTCTGAGTTACAAAAATATGCTACAATTTTTCTTTCGACATCTGATAATGAGTTTAAAAATATATTCCATCAATCTAAAAGAAAAAAAAGACTCAAAATATTGACTGATAATGATAATTTTCTCTGCAGAATTCAATCTAAAAATGGGTAAACACTTTGTATTTCATGATTCAAACCAATAAAATTTCTTGACAAGCAGGGTGGGGGGAGGGGGGTTGCAACTGTGGGCCATAGATTGTGAGTGCTATTCCTTGTAGGATGCCACAGGGCACACTGGATTATGTGTTTCATCCGTTCACCCTCTAGGGCACTCTGGATAAGTGGTATCATTATTCTCCCATGAGATGCCATTCTTTCACCCCTTAAGGTACCTTGGATGAGGGGTGCCATTACTCTCCCCTCAGATGCGATCCTTTCACCCTCTGGGGCACCCTGGATAAGGGGTGCCATTACTCTCCCATGAGGCGCCATCTTTTCACCCCCTGGGGCACCCTGGTTAAGGGGTGCCATTACTCTCCCCTGAGATGCCATCCTTTCACCTCTGGGGGCACCCTGGATAAAGGGTGAGATTATTCTCCCCTGTGGTGCCATCGTTTCACCCTATTGAACACTGTGGATAAGAGGTGCCATTATTCTTCTCTGAGGTGCCGTCCTTTCACCCCCTGAAACACCCTGGATTAGGGGTGCCATCCTTTCACCCTAGTTAAGGGTGCCATTTTAGCTCCTCTAGGGGTGTCACCAGTGAGACAAGCCTTTCACCCCTAAAAGGTGCAATGTGTCACCATTAGTTTTAACAGTGTAGTTTGTGGTTTTGATGAATACTGTTTGGTGTTAATTTTTATTCTTTCAAAAACATTATGTTAGATGCATTGCTATGTAAATCTCTGTTATTTCTTTCAAAACACGAATTCAAATTCATTTTACCTACGTAGAAAAGACAAATTTAAGGGTTAAGGTAGTTCTTTATATTGATAATTAAAGATATTACAGGGTGTCCAGCAAATAACACCCTGATTTCAAATTTAAATTTCTCAAAAACAAAAATCGATAGAACTATTTGGTAAACAGTTTCTTTATTAGGTAAGCTATAAAAATGTTATACTAAAGTTTCGAACGGTGAATATTTTGAAAAGGTTATGTTCGGATGGCAAAGAATGCTCGACTTGACGTTTTTCTTGCTTTAGATTGCTTGTAGAGAATGAGTTTTTCGGGATACTTAGCCATATTTTTAAAACTAAATTTTTAAAATTTCTGAAATTCCAAAAATTTTGTTCCAAAACACCTTAAAATATGACATTGTCTGCCCAAAATCTCATTCAAACCAAGCAATTTAAAGCAAGAAAAATGTTAATTCAAGCATTCTTTGCAATCAGAACAAAATCTTTTCAAAATATCCACCCTTCAAAACTTCTATATAACATTTTTACAGCTTTCCTAATAATCAATCCGATTACCGCATAATTCTATCAATATTTGTTTTTGAGAAATTTAAATTTGAAATCAGGGTGTTATTTGCTGGAAACCCTGTATATGAAGTTTGGTTGTCGTCTAGCTGACCAGTCAATTTATGTAGCAATACATTTGACAGTAAGGTGGTAGAACAGACAATTACCTCATCCACTTTACGAGTTAAATTCTAGAATTAGTTTAAAATCAATTCATATGTTAAAATGCAAGTGGACTGCTTTCTCATATCATACTGGAAAGTTCCTGAAAACCAGATTTTAGGAGTTGACTCGTATATTTACAGTTGTGTCTTCCTGGCCACAGTTGTTTCGTTTCGTATTTTCGGCTCTTGCAGGAAAACACAATGATAAACCTATTAGACAATAGCTAAAACCGTTTTTTTCAAATGTTTTACTCGGAGATGACACTTGGCAGTCAAGTTGCATTTTAATACGCGAACAGAGTTTTCAGTAATTATGGAAGTTTAACCTTGGAATTAATGAGGTAATTGACCTGTGCTGCTGTATATACTACTAATATTAATAAAAAATACTTAAATGTTAGACAGTAAATAATTATTAACTATTTTTAATGAAAACTTTATATCTAATAAAGCTAGAATTTTAATAAAAACAAAAAATAAAATTTCATTTCATTGAAAATTGTATAAATGAGTTTTGATATATAAAATATATATATATATATATATATATACTGTAAAAAAAAAAAAAAAAAAAAAAAAAAAAAAAAAAAAAAAAAAAAAAAAAGAGTTATTAAAAGTTTTCTAGGAAACTGGGATTCCTAGAACATTTCATGTAACGGCAACAGCAAAAAACTCAGGTTACAGATACAGATTTGCTCTGAAAATCAAAAAATCTGTATGGTTACTAAAAATTTTCCAGGAAACTGGGATTCCAAGAACATTTTATGTTATTGCAACCAAGGTTATAGATAAAATTTTAGTAAGTTAACTGTATTTTTAGTAGAGTCATATGTAAAGTTATAAATTTCTGTAGCTTTAAAAAAAATTAGTTTTGTAGATTTATATTTTTTTTCTTGTACAATGTACAGATAAAATGTTGGCAACGATACAGATGTCGGCAACTTTACATCTGTAAAATTACGGACTTTTTTTTTATACAGTGAGTTTTACAGAAAATGTTATACAGGATATGACACTATAATGGAAAAGATCACATAAAAAAACTATCATAGTTTGTGTTTTGATGAATACTGTTTTTTGTCAGTCTTTATTATTTCAAATACATCAAGTTATATGTATTGATGTATAAATCCATCGTATTTCTTTGTAAACACATATTCGAATGCATTTTCCTGTATAGAAATGATGATGTTAAGGCTTAAGGTACACTGTAAAAAATTACTGGTAATCTAGACGCCAGTACTACTTCCGTTTCTTAACGGAAAAAAATTCTGTAAATTCCAGAAATAGTTTCGATTTTTCACAAAATATTTCCATTATTTAATATTTTCTTATGTAAAATTTTTCGTTTGAAAAGTTAAAAGAATTTTTCAAGGACAAACTAACATTTTTGTGGTTATTATTCTTAACTTTTCAAAGATACGTTAACATAAGGGACACATTACATTTAATTTAAACAACAGTGAAGAAATATCACTTACCTTCCATGGGGTTTGATCCGGGACCTCTTGTGTCGTAACTGGTAGTGCAATACCATTACACCAGGATTACACAATAGACCATTTCAAATATCTTTAGTTATTTCGGATGCATTTCATAACGTAAAAATTAGATTTTGAACCCAGGTTTATTTTTGTGAGATAATATTTTTATATTTAGTGGATAATTCTAAATGTTTTACAGATTTTCTTTCCATAATTTTGAATATTTAGCTTATTAATTTTAGCTTTATATGTATATAAAAAATTAGTCTTTAAAATATTACATGCATGAAAGAATTTATTAAGAGTTTTGTTTCTTTCTTTTTTTGGAAAAGTTTTAAATTTTTTTGCAATATTATTGATATTTATTTCTTTACTTAAAAAATACTAACATATTGAAAAAAGTACATTTTAAGAAATTATTTTATGATGATCTAATGTAAACTCAGTAAAGAAAATTACAATGGGTTATAAAAATAAATTTCAGTTATTAATTTTTTATAATTTATGTAATCGCCGAAATTGTAATAATTTCGGTAATATATTTCGATATATTTTTAATTTTATGTGCAAACTTCTTAATTTAAATAAATGAAAAAATGTATATATTAAAATTAAAAGAAGAATTTTTTCCCACTTTAAAATATCGTACGCACTTAAAATATATACATATATATATATATGATATAAATAAATTAAACATTGTTTTAAAATCATAAGCAACTTCCACTTACAACTGTTTCAAACTTAAAAAGAATTAATAACATTTTATTTTTTTTATTATTATTTTCTAAATAATATAAAAATACGTTAGCTTTTTATTATTAAAACAGAATGAAATAGAGAAATGTTCTAGCAAATTGTTTAAAAACACATCATCTCGGTATAATGTTTTTAATTTCCTGGCATAGATGGCACCACTAAACTCTACTGTTTTCGGAAACTTGATGGAACACTTCCTGGATTTTGCGGATTTTTGATTTCAAAATGTCAAATACGGAAATTCTACTGTTTTTTCGGAAAAATGAAACTATTCCGTAAGTTTCGGCGAGATATTTTAAATCCCCTTTTAGACTTAACATTATCATCGGGGTCTTTTTCAGTGACTAGTGTGGGGCCTTAAAATCGGTTTATATGTTAAAGTGCAGATGGTTCGCAGGTCACATCTTAGTGAAATTTAACTGAAAGCACGATTTTATTAGTTCACTTTTAGGTTTACTAATGTGTCTTTCTGCTCCAAGTCATATTTAACTGAAAGCAGGATTTTATTAGTTCACTTTTAAGTTTACTAATGTGTCTTCCTGCTCCGAGTCATATTTCTTTTTGTACTTTTGGATGCCCGTATCAAAATGATAACCCTGCGAATAAACCGCTAAAACGAGTTTTCATGTGTTTCCCACGGAGAAACGAATTAGCAGACCGGTTGCACTTCAATACGCGAACCGATTTTTAAATAATTCCAGAACATCAGCCTTGAACTTGAGAGATGATTGACCGATGCTTCCGATTTTCGATATATATATATATTATAAAGCCAATTTATGTACATGTTAAATCTCAATCCATATTCATAGTTCACATTCCAACCTAACAAATTTGCCATTTTAACCTTTTTTTTCCTTTTGATCATTGCACGATTTAAATTTTTACAATTTCGAATATTATTGAAAATATATTTTTTATAATGCAGTTTTTTGAAATTTTTTAGCTCAATTTACTGATTTTTTGATGATTTAAACATTTTTTAAGCATGGTTTGAAAAAAAAAAAAGATAATTTATGTTTATTGCTTGCAGACTGAATGTGATTAATTAATCCGGATTCACTTAAAGCAATATAAACTTTTATGGCATAATGAAACTTCATAAATAAGTAAAATATTAGCATACTAAGTTAAATAAAATTTTTATTTATTTGAAATTTAATCGAATTACGCGCTTAATCGATGGAAATTTTGATAAACGCGAAATGACAATGCATCTCTACTCCGTACTGGTCCGTACGTTTAATTAATTCGATTTTGCTTAAAATAATATAAAAAGTTTCTCAAAATATTTCATGTTGAAACTGCTGAAATAAGTAAAATACTTATCACACTTACTTAATTAAAAATTAAAATTATCTGAAACGTAATCAAATTAATCGCTGAATCGACGGAAATTATTGATAATTGCGAAATGAAAATCTATCGCTATCAAGTACAAAACGATTACGATTATTTAATCCGGCTCCATTGAAAGCAATGAACAGAGTTTCCGGCAAATAATTCATAATGAGACTTTATAAATATAGAAAAAAACCCGCATAAAAATATAAAAAGTCCGCTTTAGCGACCAGTTTTTTCACCATCAAATGTACAGTGGCGGTCAAAAGTTTCCGGCCAGCCAAAATTTTTCAGTTAATTTGTAAATATACCCATATGAAGAGGAATCTCAAAGCGATACTTACACATTTTATTGACATATTAGTTAGGAACTTACTTATAGTAGAACGTTTAAATATCAATAAATTTTATTGACAAAATTAAGTATAAAAGAAAACGCATGTTCTCAAAAGTTTCCGGCCACTTATCATTCTTTAGTTTTTTTTATATCCGTTAAGTGTTTTTTGGTTGTGTTTATGAATGAATCAACGTGTATAGAATAGTTTGAATTGAAATTTGAAAAGTGCAACAATTACTGTCCATAAATGAGTGATTATTTGTCGCTAAAAGGCCCATCTTCCTGAGATATTGCGGCTAAGTTATCGATTGGTAAAATTGACTGTAAACGATATTTAAAAATTATATAAAGATGGCCATGGCTTTCAGGACTTTCAGAGGTCCGGGAGACCCCGGAAAACTACTATTCCTATGGACAGAATTATCAGGAGAAAAACCATTGGTAATCCGCATGAAAATTCCGTTGCAATATACTGTGATTTACGGAATGGAAATATTGCTGGAATAAGTTTGTCTAAAGTGTTATGATGGTGACGTGATTCAGAACTTTATGGAAGAGTCGGTGTTAAAAAATTTTCAGAGGTAAAAAAAATACTGACGTACCCTACTGGCATTTTCCAAGGAACACAAAATCTGGTCAAGTGAAAACTGGACAAAATTTCTATTTTTCTATTAATCGAATTAAAAACAGTTTTGGAAGTGATGGCAGACACAACGTCCGATGATCTAACAACAAAAGATATCATTCGACCTATGTTATTCCTACAATAAAGCATGGCGGAGGACACGTTATGCCGTGGGGAGTATTTTCTTCAAAAAGTTTCGGTCCGTTATTTGAAATCCACAGCCAAGCGAATGATACAATCTATAAGGATATCTAGCAAGACCATTTTCTGCCTTATTAGAGAAAAAAAAATTGGTCGCAACTATTTTCTTAACATGATAACGACATAAATAATGTATGCAAGCCTCGATAAGCAATGGTTTTCACACAAAAAATTTCGTTTTTGAAATGTTTAGCCCAAACGCCCAACATGAATCCAATAGAAAACCTTTGGAAAGAAGTTGGCAAAAGTCTGTGTAATTATAAATATTCCAGCTCAGCCGAAATTTCTCCAAAATTGCAAGAAATGTGGAAAAAACGTACCATAGACGATCTTTAACCGTTGATTGTATGAATGTCTCGTTGCTGCGCCGTAGTACTTATTATTAAAGCTTATAAAGTAGTAATACGATAAAATACTAATTGTAAATGCCGTTTATCACTGTAATATTCTATTACAATACCACTTGTTTACAAACTTGTGAAGGTTGCCGGAAACTTCTGAGAACATGCGTTTTCTTTTATACTTAATTTTGTCAATTAAATTTTTGATATTTACACGTTCTTCTATAAATAAGTTCCTAACTATTATGCCAATAAAATGTATAAGTATCACTTTGAGATTTCTCTTCATATGGGTATACTTACAAATAAATTGAAAAATTTTTGCTGGCCAAAAACTTTTGACCGCCACTGTATGCTAAGCATTGTAACATGATACTTTGAATCACAAATTTATTACCTTAATCTTTCGCCAAATCGGAAGATCCTGATAGAAAAATTGTTTTTTATGTATTTTTATTTTAACCAGGTGCAGGTGATAAATTGCCAAACGTTGTTCACGTGACCTTTTTTACATAATTCATTAATCTCATTTAAAATATAATGCTTTCACTCATTTTAATCAAAATACATAGCTTTAATTTAAAACGGGAAACTTTTAAATTCATGACTTTCCCTTTTTTTTCTCTTTGTTATTTATTAGCCTCCGATGCTATTTCATCAGACAAGCTAAAAAATGTCGTGTCATCAGCCCTGAATTTTCTACTCAACCAATTTTGACAATTATTCTTTTAAATGTAAGCTATTTATTTGTAGTTGTGCCCATTTTAGTTATTTTTTAATTTATTTCCATTTTTATGTTTTATTTTTAATTTTAAATGGTTTTTACGATATTACTTTAAAATGGTGACAACTAAGTTTAGCCTTTCTCTCGATAATAAAAATTTATTTTCAAAAATGATTGCGTATAATTATGCACTAATTGAGGTAAAAAATACATTTACTGAGAAATAATATTAATTATGTAAATAAAATAGCAGAAAATAATTTATGATAAAAATTAATGTCTAAAGCAAAATCAGAAAAATTTTAAATGAGGAAAATGATGTCATTCAGCAACCAGATAAATGGAAATTACAATATTATTACGGATGCCTTTTTTAAATTACTACTTACAGTAACTTTTAAAAAACATTTGAAGAGAAAATGACGTTACTATTTAAAACATCGTATTTTTACTTATAACGATATTAGGTACTACTCTGTGATCCCGTCAACCAATTTCGCCAAATTATACAAATCACCAAACTAATAGCCAAATTATACATATTGACATACTTTTTATTTTAAATAACGAAAAAACAAATTATTAGTAGAATATTAATAAAAATATTAATAAAAATTCGAAATATCACTTAAAGACATATTAAACACATGAATCGTATTTAATGTTATTGAATGTGACATTCACGATCATCCATTATTGGCATTTAACCTTATAGTTTGGCGATAATTTTTTGGTCAACGGGATAACATAGTAGTACCCGATATTACAATTCAATATTTCTTTTCATTATGGACACTGAGATTGAGATTTTACTTTCAGATGACTTCAGTTAGTGAAAATAATGTCACAGTAAAAATAAAATTAGTTTTTTTTTTTTTTTTTTTTTTTTTTTTTTTTTTTTTTTTTTCTGTGAGTGCATATAAAATAAAATTTCTGGATTTCGCCGGCACTCAGATTACAATTTTAACTGAAGATGTGGGAATATTTGCATGCCAAATCGTAACCGGCAAACTTGACATTTAGTTTGTAAATATATTTATTATATATTGTTTCAATAATGTAATTACTTCTGCTTTTTTTTAAACCAAATCGATCGGGTCTTTTAAACATTTCATTCGTCGAATTCGACGGGATTCTACTCGTTTAATTGTTAAATTGCATTTCCTTTTATTCAGAGTCTATTAAAAAGTGTTTAAACTAAAGAAAAAAATCCGTTTTTGATTAATCTAGTCAATGAAGAAGTAGCATGTCAAATTGTATCTCTTTATTATTCCGCAATTCCAATGTCTCAGAGAGAAATCGCTAATCAATTGGGTATTTCACGCCGTTCTGTTTGCTATTATATTAATAAACATAAGAAAAATGTAGTTAGTTCATTGCAATCTAAACGGTCTTTTAAACATTTCATTCGTCGAATTCGACGGGATTCCACTCGTTTTATTGTTAAATTGCATTTCCTTTTACTCAAAATCTAAAAAAGTGTTTAAACTAAAGAAAAAATCCGTTTTTGATGAATCTAGTCAATGAAGAAATAGCATGTCAAATTGTATCTCTTTATTATTCCGCAATTCCAATGTCTCAGAGAGAAATTGCTATCCAGTTGGATATTTCACGCCGTTCTGTTTGCTATTATTTTGATAAACACAAGAAAAATGAAGTTAGTTCTTTGCAATCTAAACGGGGTCGCCCTTCTAAAAAACCTCTATCGATTTTTTTTTTCTAATCGGAGGCGAAACTGAATTCTGCAATGGCAGAATCTACATTCAACTTGTTCATTTATTTATTTTAAGAAAAGAAAAAAATAAATATCTAAAAAAAAAACCACCACACTTAACTTCAACATCAAAACATTGTTTTAATTAACCACGCTAAATGTAAAATATGCTATTTAGAGGATTAAGAACGCTATTGGCGATATTTGCGTCAATCTAATATAAAAGCACTAGGATTTTTTTTCCGATCATGGCAACAATTATGTAATTTTGTTTGAAAAGAATAATAATTAAAAATGGAGGTCTTGCATATAAATAGAGAAGCAGGGATCAACCCAAATTGTTTATGATAGTCATCAGTAATATAAATGAAATGATTGTGATGGAGCAATATTTGGCGACTTATCACATAAGGTTAAATTAAAATTATTTATATATATATATATATATATAACTTTCCCTAGTTAATGAAATGTTTAGTGATCGGCCCGAAACTGTTGATGGCAGTGACATGACATAGACTTTTAATATGTAGATGTTTAAAATGGTAATTGGCGAGTTAAAAAAATACTGTTGGTGAGATTTACACCCAACTAATATGATAGTATCAAGAATTTCTTACGATCATGGCGACATTTTACTTAATTTTATTAAAAAAAATACTCTTTTTTTTTAAACAACATTGAAATCTTGCGTAAAAAAAGCGATGGGAATCAGCTCGCAATTGTTAATGACTTGGAGTAATATTATATAATTGAAATTGTGGCGATGGAGCAATATTTTGCGACTTATCAAATGCGTCTGGCCAGCATTAAATTTCCGAAATGGTTGCCTGACAAAGTAAGGCGGTCAACCTGGAAGTGTTAATATCAGTCACATGGCTTTGGCTTGTATTATATAAATTTAAAAATCTCTAATTGGTGTTTAGTTTACGGACAAAATTTATTCCAAAAGAATATTCTTTAACCGATTATAGATTTGCATGGGAATACAATTAAAAGTTCTTAAAATCTAAATCTATACATATATTACATAGAAGTAAAGTTCGTCTATTTGTTGGGGCTAATTTCTGGAACCACCCAACCGATTTCAAAATGATGATGTTTGCCTCTGTTTAAACATGGGCTATACCTTATGTCGACACCTAATACTCAAAGGGGGTGCAGAAGCAGAAAATGTTTTAAAAATGTGATTTTTGTGTTAGTTAAGGATTTGGAAACATAAAATTTGGCATGATTATTGCTTATAAGGTAGATGTGATTTCGAAGAGCATTTCCCAAAAAATACGAAAATTAAAAAGAATAAAAATGTGAGAAAAGAGCTCTAAAAATTTTCTAAATACTGAATTTTAAACAATACCAGTATTTGCGAGTTTAATAAGAATTTTTATGTTTCGCGAACAATTTGAATCGATTCGAATCAATCTATGATTGGATTTGCAAATTCTAGTTTCGAATTTCGTGAGATTTTTAAACAGTCTCATGAAGTAACTAACCGATACAATAAATAATTATAGCAGCGCCTATAGTATCAAACAGTAGAATTTAATAAACAAATTCTAATAAACAAATACTTTCGAGAAAGCAGCAAAATCTTTTAAAGAAATTGTAGAATTCAGTATCAAGTAATACTTTACAGGAACTTCATCGATAGTTAATCATCTCTTTTAAATTGAAAATAATGGCTTTAGGAAATGTTACATTATAATACAAATGCCAATTTAAAGAGATGCACATAATTAATGCATATTCTAATGAGATATTTCAGCATGAAAACCCTGAATATTAAAATATGAAAAAAAATACAATGTAGGATAATCTGACTGAAAGAGAAAAACCAATATTATGCATAACTAATGATCACATACTCTCCTTTAACATTTACAATTTTTAAATTCTTTTTTATTAGGAAAACCGGAAAGTTCTGTCGTATAATATTATTTTATGCAGATATGAATTTTTTTTATTATTATTTCTTCATTGGTCTCTTTTTTTTATTTAATAAAATTCGGATATTCTTCACGTTTCATATTAAGGTGAAAACAAGAAGAATTTTACAATTTCAAAATTGTGAAGAGGATGAAGAAACTTAGTTTTTTTTTTTTTTTTTTTTTTTTTTTTTTTTTTTTGAAGAGTTGACTATTTATATCTGAAGCACATTTAATTTTGATACAAAAAACATTAAAATTATAATGTTAAAAAAAATCATACAGAATATAAAGTAAATGTTTCAAATTTTTTATACCTCTATGCTAAAAAAATATGTATGCATAAAAAACATACATAGAAAAAGATAACAGAAAGTAAACTAAATAAATATGGCTGATATAAGTGTTTCATTTTCAAATCATTTAATACATATGGTGTGCGGTATTCAGAATTAGTTTTGTTATTTTTCAAACACAAAACTGTCACCACTATATTAGAAAAAGAAATGTGAATTTAAATGAACGAAAAATTAAAAATGAAATTTTCTGAATGCAATCTGTTTTCATGCAATTTTGAAAGAAAAAGAAAATACTTTATAAATCATTTGACAGTTATGGTTAAAAGATATTAAAATTTTAAAAAGCTTAATTTTTCAAAATGACAAAGTTCTCTTTTTGAATGTAATAACTCATTGACATTTTATTTAAAAGAATCATTATAAAGAGATAAATAATCAAAGGATACATTAAACTTATTAACGTACATTTAACTTATTTTTATTCCATTGAAAATAAAAATACATCGTTACATCAAAGAATTGGCAGCCTAGGAAAATTACATATTTCACGACGAATTCTTCAAATAGAAATAACGAAGTACGTTTATTCACTTTTTGTTCATTTAAATAGAAAATTGTATGGAGGAAAAAAATCAAAGAAATTTTATGAAAGGCAAATAATGGAAAAAATATACAGTCGCATTTTAAATGAAGCATAAATAGTTAATTTGTTTCTATTTTATCTTCATGCATTAAATATTTAAACTACACATAAAAATATATTGACGTTTTTTATAGGTATTGTACATATATAACTCTTTTTATTAAAGATGGTACTTTAATAGATTAGGTAGCACATGGGTGAAAAAAATATTCTATATTACTTTGTTTGATACATAAGCAAAAATACACAAATTTGACATCTAAAAGAAAAGACTAATCCAATGTTATTTGACATCAGAAAATACATATTAAATTTTGACGCTGTTTTCCCGAACGGTCAACAAAGTTGTAGTAATTCTTAAAGATATCAAGTCAACTAGGTTATGAGGCACAAAGTCTACTAGGCATGACTGGGTATGCTTGCTTATCTGGTAACATTTTGATTTAAGACATGGCATAGAGTGCTACAGAACTCGTTCGCTCTGTTCTTGAAGCCTTCGGGAAATATTTGTTGAACATGCTTTGTGAAATAATCGTTATTTATTTCACATTCTTCTGCTAAGATCATTGAATTTATTTATCTTATTTTATTCTACGTACTGCTATGCCTGTGAAGAGAAGGAAAAAATCCTAGAAAACGCTTGCGCTCGAATTCTGAAGCTTTCGGAATTTTTTGGAACATACTTCGTGAAATATACGTTATTTGTTTGTTACTTTTCTGCTATGGTCATTGTATTTATTTTTCTATTTCATTCTAGGTTCTGCATGTATGGACTGTCAAGCCATGAAGAAAAGAGTCCCATAAGATATTTCGCTCAGTTCCTGAAGCTTTCGGGAAGTATTTGTTGAACATGCTTTGTAAAATAAGCGCTGATTGTTTGATATTCTTCTGCTATAGTTATTGTATTTATTTGACCTATTTTATTTTAGGAATGGCTATACATTAGGGCGGAGCGTAAAAAAGTTTTTTTCGAAATTATTTTCTCCCTAGCGCAGAAAAGTTGTGAAGTGCTATCAATAATATTTTCACAAAATTTCAAAATAATCAATAAATATCTTCCGGTTCCACTTTTGGGTCAAAATATGAAATTTTAGCCAAAAATGCTGTAATTTTTCACATTTCAGTAATATTTTTAATTAATATTTTATTTGCCCTAATGCGGAAAAACTGAAAGAGTACAGAAGGAACACAAGTCCAAAATATTAGGGTAGTCAAAAAATATCTTCCGGTTCCACTTTTGGTTCTAAATATGGGAAATTTTTTGACAATGACACAAATTTTCACATTTTAGTTATTTTTTTATTTTTCGATTTTCTTTTCCCGCTGGCATGGAAATGTTCGACCAATATGCAAGAAACATAATTAAAAAAACTTTAGAATAGTAAATAAATATCTCCCGGCTTCCTTTTCGCGATCTAAAAATGTCAAAGAAGACATTCTTCAAGCACTCTTTGTTGATGGAGCGTTCTCTTAATATACCTTTGAATTAAGGTTTGATCTTTTCGACGGTCAAAATGCAATCTTTTCAAGATATTGGTGGATATGAAACTGTAATCCTGGACTTAGCATTTCATGCGATATTTATTTCTTTCTCCTCTTGTGTTATGCCTATCTATAACATTGGACATGTCGTCATGTGTCACAACTCCTAAGTCTTCAAGAAGGGCGCCTATCACTGATACTGCAACTCTGTCGGACACTTCCATTGTGTCTCAAGTTCTGGCTGGGCAGGAAGACGGGTTGTTCATTATATACTTATAGCATTTACATCCGAGTGCAATGACGTTAAAGGTTTATCACTAAGATCGTGACACAGTTGTTCATCAACAAGACTAGAAGAACTAAGTATCTCCAAGTTTTCGCATGAAGCATGATTGTTTTTTCCTTTTATGCTAATTTCCTAAAATTTCCTATTCCTTTTCAAACCCGCATGCTCGTTCCCGTGTTGTGGGCCATGTTTCCGTGTGTATCAATTGGGTCTATCAACATTTTCCTTGAAGTTCTCTGATCCTCAAGAAACTGTCTTCCAATTCTTGAACTTTCCTATCACGTGGGCATTTACATCCTTCTAGAGATGTACACTTTGAAGAAAAAATTTCAAGCAGACGTTTTTTCCCTTCCTGTAGAAAATTTTCAGTTTTGACTTCGTCTGTTCTTTAGCGTCAATCTTCTTTATACTCTTGTATTTATCATTATATGAACCAAACGTTTGGATTATTCTTTGCCTAGAAACCTTGGAACTGAGGCAGACTGCCAAATTGCTTCAACCATTTCAGCCCACAATCCGCTATCACCACAAAGGTGGGTCCGATTTTTAATTATTATTTCGATTTATTTTTCACCACAAAAGTACATTATATTTTCATAAGTTGGTAGAACGACAGATCTTAATTCTGTAGGATCCCAAAAAATGGTAAAAGACAAATCCCGTGTACTGCGCCATAATTGTGATATTTCTGTGCAATATTTTCCATGTGCACTATGAGTTCAATACAATATTACAAATTAAAAGTTTGTAAACACTTTCAGATGTTTCAGATTTTTCAATAAAATATAGAAGCTAAAACTGAATATTCTCATTACGAACCTATATCGAGCAGAACATTAAACCAAAGGTAACAGTACAGTAAACGACCAGAAAGCTGAACTTATTAGAGAAATTTCCCTCAGATCGCTTTTAATTCGATTCTTCTATGATTTTTGCAAAAATACACAAATAACATGCCATGTATTTGCCAGTTTAAGTAATAAAAATCAACCGGAAGATATTTATTAATTACTTTAAAATTTTACATTTATGTTTGTCATTTGATTTTTCGAATTTTCAGCGCTAGCGAGAAGAGATAATTGATAAGACAAAATTCCCTGTGAAGTGAAAATGTACATAATTTTTGGCGACTTTGACATTTTTAAATGCCGAAAGAGAAACCGGAAGATATTTATTGATTAATCTAAACTTTTACCCCTATCTTTCTATTATATTTTTCCAACTTTTCCGTGCCAGCGGGAATAGAAAAAAAAAATCACTAAAATGTGAAAATTTGCATAATTTTTGATAAATTTCCCTTATTTAAACTCCAAAGTGGAACCGGAAGATATTTTTTATTTACTTTAATATTTTGGACTTATGTTCCTTATGTACTCTATCAACTTTTTCGCTCTAGGATGAAGGAAAATCGGAAATTAAAAATATTGCTGAAATGTGAAACAGTACAATATTTTCAGCTTAAAATTACACATTTCGACCAAAAAGTGGAACCGGAAGATATTTATTGATTGTTGTGAAATTTTGTGAGTATATTAATGATACCACTCCACAACTTTTTCTCGCTAGGGAGAAAAGAATTTCGAAAAAAACTTTTTTACGCTCCGCCCTACTATACATGACCTGTCGAGAAATGAAATAATAAAACAAATCCTACGAAATTAGTTCGCTCAGTTCCTAAAACTTTCGGAAAATACTTGTTGAACATGCTTTGTGAAATAATCGTTATTTATTTGTCATTTTTCTGCTATGTTCATTGTAATTATTTGTCCTATTTGATCCTAAGTGCTGCTATGCATGTCCTGTTGAGGCATTAAAAAAAATCCCACAAAACTAGTAAGCTCATTTCCTGAAGCTTTTGGAAAATATTTGTTGGACATGCTTTGTGAAATATTCATTATTAATTTCTCATTTTTCTGCTATGATCATTCTATTTATTTGTCCGATTTCATTCTAGGTGCTGCAATGCATGTCTTATCTAGACATGAAAAAAATCCTACAAAACTAGTACGCTCAGTTCCTGAAGCTTTTTTGGAATATTTGTTCAATATGCTTTGTGAAATAATCGTTACTTATTTGTCATTCTTCTGCTGTGATCATTTTATTTATTTCTCCTGTTTCATTCTAGGTGCTGTAATGCATCGTCTGTCGAGACATGAAAACATAATCCTATAATACTCGTACGCTCAGGTCCTGAAAATTTCGGGAAATATTTGTTGAAGATGCTTTTTGAAATATTTTTTATTTATTTCTAATTTATCTGCTATGATCATTGTATTTATTTGTCCTACATCTTTCTAGGTGCTGCAATGCATGGCCTTTTGAGAGATGAAAAAAAAAATCCCAGAAAACTCTTTTTCTCAGTTCCTGAAGATTTCGTGAATCATTTGTTTAATATGCTTTGTGAAATTTTCCTTATTTATTTCTCATTTTACTACTATGATCATTGTATTTCTTTGTCTTATTTCATTCTAGGTGCTATTATTCATGGCCTGTCGAGGCATCAGAAAAAAAAACTACAAAACTCGTTTTCTTAGTTCCTGAAGCTTTCGAGAAATATTTTTGCCCATGCTATGTGAACTAAACGGGAATCGAAATACAGCAAAAAATAACAGAACCACATATCTCCTGCCCGGCATCTATCATTTCCAAAACCACCCCTATAGGATGCATTTAGAAATTGAATGCACAACCGAAAAAATAAGAACAATCTCATTAGAGATTTCCAAGTGCTCAGAGATCTGAATAGTCTTTTTACTTTTGCCACAAAACCGGTCGAAAAACAGAAATAGACACTACTAGGAGTCCCGTCAAATTACGATGAAAAAATCATAACAGACTCAATTACAGCTCGATATAATGCTCATAAGACGAGCTCATATACATTAAAAGCACCGATGGCAGGTCACGAGGACTGTCGAACTGGCTAATTGTCATGCCTATCCCTCTGGCGCGCCTAATTATCTTGGACGGCGGTCTCCTCGTTGGATTTAAGCATTGCCAACTTCGCCCGCCCACACATATACAGCTTTGTAGGAAATGCGAGTTCCTTGATCACAACGAGAAGCATTGCCCCAACAGAACATTCTGTGAGACCTGTGGGGAAGTACTATTCAAATGACGGCCATAACACACCCTGCTACATTAACTGCAAAGAATCTAACCGGCGTCACCAAACAAGATTTAACATCAAACACAAGGCTTCTGATTCTACATGTAAGACTTTTAGACAGGCTTACAGCATGCAGAGAAAAAGGCTAGACGACATATTCATGCCATCACGTAGAAAGCAACCACCACCTTAGCAGCCGAACTACCCTGAATATGATGATGAACCAAATCGTCATCCATTAAGTCACCTAAGCGATCCTCTACCCCCACCTTCAGGACATTATCAAAATCTATGGTCCAAAGAAGATACTCCCAACAGTCATCACCGTGCAGGCCAAAGAGGTTGGGCTCTTTTAATCTAAGCTTAACACTTTTTTTCCATTTGGAAATTTCCCCCAAGTTTGTATTCATATTGTAATCACTAATTTTAATATTTAAACAAGATGGCTTCTTCTCAGGATCCCTCTAAGAAATTCCCACCTTCTCTTCCTTTTGGCAATATCACATTTGTGCAAATTAACCTGAATCACTGTAAATCAGCTAATGAATCCCTGAAGAATTTTATGATTACTACTGGAGTGGATATTGCATTGCTGCAGGATGCTTACTGTAACAATGGCAAAGTCTCGGACATTCCGTCGTCTTGGCCAATCTTTTCATCAAAAGCAAATACAGCTCACGTGGTAGTCAAGAACACAAACATAAATTACACACACCTTTACACGGGTCAACACTGCGCTTTCATAACCATTACAGCTAAGAAAAGTCAGCTGATAGTTGGCTCAATATATGCTGCCCCACGCTTAGTTTTTGAAGATACCCTCGAGGAGTGGGAACATCTCATCACACAAAGGCGACACTTCATTTGTGGTGGGGACTTTAACGCGCAATCGACCCTATGGGGTTATGCACGGTCCAGTGTCCGTAAAGATCCCTTCATTGAATTTCTGATTAAAAACAATTTAGCTATATCAAATATCGATAACACAGCACACACATTCGTTAAAGGAGATAGTACTGTCACAGTGGTGGCCAGGGGCTTCCCGGATCACACTCTGGTCAACCCTCTGTCCAATCACAAAGTTCGCAATTTGTAAGTCTCGGATATTTAAAACGATTCAGATCACAAGTATATTACTTTTAGCTTCAAAATTACACCTCTTTACATCATACAGCTCATATTTAATACCACTCGAGGTAATATACGCAAGTTTACACATAAAACACAAAAATCACTCCTCAGCCAACACCTAAAGGATGTTACAGATACAACAAAACTTAATAACTTCACAGATCTCCTGATAAATACGATGCAGATCGCAGCTACAGCATCCGGCAGGTACAAGAAAACACATAGGACTGTTAATTTCTTTTTCTGGACGGCAGACCTCCGTACAAAACGTAACAACTTACAGCGTTAAGAACGAAGTTGAAATCACTTCGACCAACACAAGAGGATACGGACAACTTCCGAGCACTAGCAGCACGCTATAAACTATTGGCAGAAAAATATAAACGTAGTGTTCTTGACGCCAAGAATCCAGCATGGGGGAAATTTTGCAGCAATCAAACCGATCCAAATGGAATTGCGCAAAAATTCCTCACGGGTAAATTTTTTCGGCCAGACGAAATTAAGCTTGAACTGCCTTCGTCTAGAGTGTCAATACAGCACAATATGGAGTATTTAACAAAAGAACTATTTGGACCTTCGGCATATCCTAATAACATTAATGATGACCTAATTTTTAATGCACCATACGACCTCCTTCTTTCAAAAGCAGTGCTATCATCAGCATTAAAGATGTTTAATGACAAAAAAGATCCAGGCCCTGACTGTATAGATTTTCGCATCCTAAAGTTAACCTTCAAAATTAGTCCAAATCTTTTCACAAGATGGGCAAATCTTTGTCTATCGTACAATTATTTCCCCCTCACTCAGAAACAGGGAGAGGTAGTCTATTTCAAGAAGCAAGGGGAAGATCCCTCTGAACCCAGTGCATATAGGCCAATCTGCCTTCTCCCAACGTTAGGCAAACTACTAGAAAAACTACTAGCAACACGATTAGTACATTACTTAGAATCACACAATATCTTGCACCACAGGAAATATGGGTTCAGAGAGGGCAGATCTTGTGAAAAAGCATTGTTCAACATAATGTCCTTCGTTGCCGTCAGTCAAGACTCTGGACTCCACACCTCCCTAGTCTCCCTCGACATCAAAGGTGCATTTCATAACGTGGAGTGGCTGGATATCTTACTCCAGCTGATTGCATTTAACTGCCCGGGAAATATAGCTGGAAACATCGGCTCGTATCTCTCTCTCAGAAGCATTTTAATTAACTGGGCACTGGCACATCAGTGCACCAACTAGAAAAAGGCTGCCCACGAGAGTCCTGCCTTGGACCAGTACTTTGGTTGCTGATAGCAAATGTAATTTTAAAAGAACTCCATAAATTAGGCTTCTTGTCATTTGCCTTTGCCGATGATTTCAGTTTTATTTTCACAAGTCGCCAGCGCCTAGACCTTGAAATCGCGGCACGTCAAGCACTCCTTGTTTTCTATCAGCTGCTAACCGACCTTCACCTCCAGCTCTCACCAGGAAAATCTCAAGCACTCACATTCGACAAACCTATAAATCTAGAACGCAAGCCCGTGATGCGAATTAATGGACGCAGCGTAAAGAACACATATGAAATTACTAGGATTTAATATAGACAAACATCGGAGCTGGATGGAACATATTAACGCAATAAAATTACGCTTAGCAACACTTCACAATAATAGCTGTAAATTAAAATCAAAATCTTAGGGCATTAAACCCAACATGCTAAAAATATGGTACCAGACAATAGTGGAACTGATTATCTTCTACGGCGTGGGCGTCTGGGTAGGAAGCCTCACTAATAAAGTGAAGAACAAACTTTCCTCGCTATAAAGGATGTTCCTCCTGCATATGGCGAGGGGGTATAAAACAATCTCCACAGACGCGCTCACAGTACTTACAGGTATCCCACCCATAAAATTAACACTAAATTATGAATATATATAAAAAAAGAAACCTCCACCTCGATCACAAACAAACACAATATACGCACTTTCCGCAAACAGACATACAAAGGGAAGTTAGCAGCTGACTCCTGCATACTGCAAAAGAAACATCACATCTGCAAGTCAACCCCTCTAAAAATACATTTTTACCCTCAAGAGTCCCAATCGTTTACACTGATGGATCCCGCACGGAATCGGGTGTGACCTCAGCATTTTGCTTCATGCGGAATGATGAGGTGATCCATGAATGGGCCTGTAGAATCGGGGACGATAACTACGTATTCCAAGCAGAACTTCTTGCTATACTTCGGGCTCTAGATTGGATGTCTTATCAACCAACTTCCTTCACCAGGCTGTGCAAGTGATAGTCTTTCAGACCTACAGGCAATATTTGCGCATAGAATTAAGAACCCTTTTGTTCTCGGCATAAAAATTAAGTAGCTCTCTCTCGTTCGCAAAGTCGCCCTGGGCCACGTGTCGGCCCACATTGGCATTGAAGGCAATGAGCGGGTTGACAAGCTAGCGAAAGAAGCAACGTCAAAAACATCGATAGATTTTACTCTCCACCTTCTCCCCTCTTACATTTATAGAAAGTTGGATCTAAAAATCATACCAGTGTGGGAAGAATATTGGGATGTGTCTGCCAAAGTTAGACACACTTACAATCTCATACCTGTAGTGTCTACAGAAATGTAATTTCTCTCACCAGCCACAACAGCATTCATCTCTTGTCATGAGCCTTTCAAAGATTGTTTGAAACGCTTTCTTCGAGCAGCCAGTCACTTATGCACTGTAAAAATTGAAGACCCAAATTGGGTTGAAAGATTTCTGGGTATAGTAATGTTCCTAAAATGGTGCAGTAAGGATTCTAAAATAATAGAGTATTGTTCCCAAAATACAAAACCCAAAATCGTTCAAAACAGAGCAGATCTTTATTACCATTAAATTAATCAAAATGTCTGAGGTATAATTTATATACTATCTAAGATATTTTAATTGTTTTAATGCCATTAAAAATCTAACTTTTTTAAAACGATTTTGTGCTACAAACTGAACTTTCCAAATTGGAACAATGCTGTACCCAAAAATCTTTCAACCCAATTTGGGCATTTTGTTTTTACAATGTGCGAGTGCGGCGATGTTGGCACCCCTGAGCATAGCTACTATCACTGTACGATTACCCAAGCCTGGCAGATTAAGCGTCCCTCAATCCTTCCTAAAAACTGGCTATCTAATATTTTATCAAGACCCCTTCTTATACGCAAATTAAATAGGATTTTTAATTTCCAAATGGAACTAACAAATCTCACCTCATAGGCCTGCATGGTGCACCAACCTACTGTTCCCACGCAACTTCTCACAATGACATTACCATAGCTGCCAACATCTTCCGCTTTTTCAGCCCGGAAAAATTTTATAGTAAATTTTACTAATTCAAATCTCCGTAATTTGCCGTTTAATTAAGCCAATAACTTCTGTTAAATTTTTCCGGGCCAAAAAATCAGAAGAGTTGGCAGCTATGACATTACCCACTCTGCTGGTTTGCGCCTTGTCGCGAGGGAGCAGCCTGTGCGCCGGCCGATGAAGCTTGTTCTGTACATATTTTTTTCATTTTTTTCATTTTTTTAGCTAATTGTAACGAATTTCCGCGTGTCGGGAAGCAGTCCGTGTGGGGTTAATAGAGTCTACACCGGACCTTTGAGGTCTGGTGATTCCGCCCCACTTAGGCAATAAGTAAATAAATAATAATAACGTCATTTATTTGTCATTCTTCTGCTATGGTCATTGTATTTATTTCTCCTATTTCATTCTGGGAGTTGCTATGCATATGTCGTCTATTTGTCTGTCGTTAAGCCTGTCGGTTGTTCAAAAATGACAAGAAGCTTCATTGTGGTATAATTTCTTAAACTTACATTAAATAAATTTCTTTTATTGTAAATTCACTTTTGAATTAATTTAACGTTTAACAACGTAAACTACCTGAAGTAGATTTACCTTGTTATTCATATCAATCCATCACTGCGATGTATAGATATTTATGTCACAGTTTGTATTATTAAATATTTAATAAAAATAGTATGATGTGTGAAGTCGGTACTAATTTAGTGACATTTATTTAGTATAAGTAATTACAAACTAATCGAATATGGCAATAAAAAATCATTCTTCTATCTCATACGCGTTAACACTTCCAGAAAAATGAAACATAGCAGTGTTATCAGTTAGGTAATTTACACCAAAATCTAATTTACAACAACCTATTTCAATTTCTAATCGAATCTCAAATTTGATAAAAATCCGTGTATTAGTATTTGAGATGAAAATATCGCAAAAATCGCAAAGCAGAAAAAAATAAAAATATAAGATTAAATAAAATAATATAAAATAAAAGATAGAACCGCCATTTGCTCTAAAAACTAAATAATAATAATTTATTTAATTATTAACTAAATTTGAATTTTAATGAATATCCGTGAATTAGTAGCAGAGATAGAACTATTGCGATAATTATGAATAATGCCGCATAGCAGCACCACCTGTTGAGTGATTTACTCCAAAAACTGCAGAATTTTAATTTATATCAGGGACTAATTAAATCTGGAATTTGATGAAAATTCGTGCATTAGTTCCTGGAATTGAACTATTGAAATAACCATGAATAACACCGCATATCAGCGCCCCTTTTTGTGAGATTTAGACTATAACATTATCAGACCCATATTATATAAAGGACTAATGAAATCTGAAGTTTTAGAAAATTCCATTTATTAGTTCTGGAGATATAGCTATTGTAGGAATCGTAAAGAAGGCAGCGAAACAGAGTTTAATAATCAGAAATATAGTTTTTAAAAAATTTTAACTGTTGCAAACAGCTGTTTTGAATCTACTATCGAAATTCTTCATCAATGCAAAATTCAGCGAGCTACAAAAAGCAAAACTGAGAAACTGGGCTGAGTTTTGCTTTTTCTAGCTGACTGAGTTTTGCACTGATGAAGAATCTCGATAGTAGATTCCAAACTGCTGTTTTCTAGCTTTTCATTCATTATTTGTGCATTTGTATGTCTTGGTTTTCTATCTTTAAACATTTTTGCACAAAGGCTTTATTTTCTACTTTAAAATATCGTTTTTTTCTTTTAATCAACATTTTTTCATAAATATGGATTTAAGATTCGACTTCAGCAAATAAAAAACTAAAAATCATTAGAAAGGTATGAAAATACTTCTGAAAATCAATGTTCTATTTTTAGAAATCAAAATTAAATTCCAGAAATATATGAAGATATACTTCATTTAACGCTAGAAGATGGCATCTTCAAAAAGTATTTTATACGACAAAAGGATTTCTTTAAATCTTTTAAGTTCATTTAAAAAAATGCTTTATTGACTTTGTTTTTGACTGAATGGAATTAATTTTTCATTGCTAGTTTAATAAATGCAATGATATCGTAAATATTATGAATTTAATAAAACATCGTTTAGAGGAAAACTAAATTATACTATTAAATTTTGCGATTAGATTGCTTTAATTAAACTCTTGGTACTAAAATAAATTAAAATAATTTATTAAAATTAAATTCTTAAGTGATTAAATTCTTAAGTAATAAAAAATGTGAATCATATTAAAAAGTAATCAGAAAAATTTTATTCAATCTGGATTTGTTTAGCATTCATATTTAAAAATCTATATTATTGTATCTACCTTCTTGGATTTGTTTGTATTTATGTCGGTCTATTATCTACACTGTGGGATATAGGCCCTAACGGGTGGGATGCCCTCCGTGGGGGTCTTTCTAAGGGAACCTAACCCATATTGATGCAAGGTTCTAAGAAAACCACGAAAAACTCCGAACGGTTAGGCTGTCGATTGCAATTGGGTTCGAACCCAACACCTACCGTCTACCAGTTTGGAGGTCATAACCTCGCGGCCAATGGTGGGGCCTACCTTCTTCGAATAAAAGTGTTTATGTCTTTATAGTTTCATATTTTATTTGTAAACACTTTTCCGACATAATATTGCACTGATCTATAATTTTTTTACAGAAGTGCTAAACTGGTGAGTCCATCTTAAAATATCTTCACTACTAAAAAAATTAATTAAAAAGATCGAGCAGTTTTATAGTTATATAACTTAAAAACTACTTATTGTATCCTTTTTACAGATAATATATACGATATACTATCTTAAAGATGTCACTTAATTTAATGCGATGTTGGCAATAATAAATGAATAGAGTTATCTGGTCATAGTAAACAAAGTTTTAATCAAAAAGCATTTATAACAGAATATGCGTGAACCTACGTTCACTGTCAGTTTAGCGAAAGCTATTGGCATGTGTGCTTCTATGAGATAATATATTTTATACTCTCCAAAAGTCTCTGTCGTCTGACTGTCAGTCCGTCCCATAGTGCGTAATCAAAAGCTGTATAAGTTCTGTGTGCTTACAGCTGAATATAATGGGTCGCATGACAAATCCTTAATTTTGGATAAAGTCTATTATTTTAATTAAATTACTTTTTTTTCAATATAATTCATTAGTTTTTGCAATTTAAATTTAAAAGACCTTAATTTTAACGTTTTTCGTGTAGACTTCATGGCTTTGAGGTAAAGCATCTTGTTAGTAAACAGAGGGTTCTTAATTCGAAACCCAATGCCGGAATTTGAAATTTTGATGTTGATATGGATTTAATAATAAGAATTTCCTATTTTTAGCCAATTTAATGGCTATTTGGTTACATTTCATTCATCCGACATTCATAATACTTTTTGAAATTCATTTTTTTTCTATTTTGAAAACTTTACGATTTATTAATGATTCAGCATTTTAAATTCATTTTTAAACAATTTTTTCCTCTTTTACAAATTTTAAATTTTATTTATATATCCGTTATTTTTTATAAATTTCAGATTTTCAACAATTTTAAAATTTTGGAATTTACTTAAACAAGGCAGAACCCGTCGAATTTCGATCAAAGAAAATGCTTAAGAAAAAACTGTTTCATTAATAAATAATAAACCTACAAAAATAGCTACAGTAAAAAATGCATCTTATAGATCAGTCTAACTTCCAAACAAATGTTATTTTAAGCTAAAATTAACAAAATTACTATATCTATAAAACTTAGTTGTCTTAATTATTAAAATTAAACTTTAATTTAAGATATCAGTAAAATCTAATAAAAATCAGTTATTATGTTAAAGTTATTAATTGAGGCTGTTATGCTTGGTATAAATGCGAAAAAAAAAATTCCGAATTGACATGATCATGCAATTTCAAGTAAAGTCTAAACCCGTCATCCTTTACATCTTCACAAAATTTACATACGCAATGCTCTATCCGTATTCAAAATGTTTAAAAAAAAATAGCATTTTAATTTGATCATTTTAAAATCACTTTAACTCGAAATTTAAAGTCACGGTTGAAAATAACAACTTTGCATGTGAACAATAAATAAAAAACATATAATTGATGAATAAATACGAAATAAAACCGAAATTCACCGGATTTTATAACAGACGATTTTTTGACAAAGTATTCTAATTTAAATTTTGTTTTCAATTTTAAGAAATTTGCGTATTTTTACTGCCACAATTACAAAATTCGCACTAAAACTTAAAAAAAAAATTAACATCTTAAAAATATATTGTGATACAGCTATGACGCAAAATGCATTTAAAAGTACTTTTTTTTCTCCATTCGACGGTGTAAAAATTGAAAATCTACGATGTTTAAATGTATAAAATTTGCAGTAGCGAAAATTGAAAAACCAAATTGCATGGGAAAGTGTTGCCATTCGCAAAATGACGTATGCGTTACGCATAGATACGTTTGGCCTTTATAATATAGATAGTTTAATTTGAAAATTTTTAATTTGACATTTAATAATTGTACATTATGAATTTGGATTTATTAAGTAAATTATGAGTTATTTTGAAAGAAATATTAAACGAAACCTTCTGTTCGATCTGCGACTTCACTTAAACATCTAATATCAGTATCGTAATGTAATATGCATTTGTCTGCTCATTTACAGTGCATTAAATCTTCTAACACAATAAAATCTGTGTGTTGTATGAAAAAAAAAAAAAAAAAAAAAAAAACTAACGCCATGTGTGTATTTATTTACATCAATCAGTTAGTTACATTAATGTTACCGGGATGTAGAAGTAATATACAAACTAATGTGTGTTGTACAATAATACCAACATTACGGAATAAAATGACGATATGCCCGATAAATGAGAATTACATTTATGTGGGTAGTTGACAGCCACCAGCGATATTAACCATTTTCCTTATCATTGAAATCCATTAATGGTAGGGATCATTCTGTGAAAGTTTTCGGGGGCTTCATTATAGATTTAGGGGTAGAATAATTTTCATTCGGTCGAGCTATGTAAGGTTCAAACGTCAACTGCCTCACGTATCGTTTAGTCAAGTTGGGATAAAACGTCATTAACACATTTTCTGGAGACACGACTACTGAATTGTTCTTCACTTTATATCTAATTCGCACTCTTGTTACAGTCTATTAAGATGCTATTTGTTTTTGCTCTAAATGTTGTACTTGTTTAAACTTAACCCCGTCATATCATTTATTTTGTCATACTGACCATATCACAAACCAGTAAGAAAAAGGATACATGTCGACAAATTGAAATTTCATAGAAGAGGCGAAAGAAAATTTGCATGGTTTTACAGGGACATGAAATTATAGCACTTATTTCTGAATACAGGAATAAGACCATGCAAAAAAGTGGACACACAGCGGAATAATTCGCTTTTATCTTTAAAAAGGGGAAAAAAGATAGCTTTTTTTAATGTTACGGTAGGGTAACATCTCCAGTAACCGGCACATTAAGGACTTGTCTTTAAACTTACTTCTATTTTCATTACCAAGAAATAAAATATTTACTTGCAAATATTTTTAAATTAAAGAGTGCATGTCTGTGCATCTATTTTGCCCACTAAAAGCAAAAATATTTGAAAAAGTATTTTTATAAATAAATATATATATATAAAGTTGCTGCATTCACCAGTAATTGGCACTTAGACTTTTACATAATTAAAGTAACCCTTTTCAACTAAACAAAACTGTTGTCAATATTAAAATTTAAAATATACCATAAATCAGATAATAATAAATTGAAATGCACGCCTTTCTTAAGCCAGAGAAGAAGCATTTGAAACAAAAATGGCTAATTTGATACAAGCCATAATTGTTTCTCTTTCTAAGGCACTATTTTCATTTAGTAGCATAAATCAAAGTTATTATCTGTAAAGTAAATGAGCATATAACTGGTATATGGTCTTGCATTTTTAAAAGAATGGATATTAATCTTTTTTAGGACATTTTTGTAGGATATGCCAATTATTGGTGCCTGCCAATTACTGGGGCACCTATTCAGTTTTTTTTGTGTGTGAGTGTTGCACAGAATATTTAATAAGAATGATCCATAGTTGAAACGAAAAAAAAAAATAATAATGCGATAAATTAACAACAACAACAACAAACATGAAATAGTTTTTTTTTCTCTAAATATTTAGAAGTGAATGGGAGCAAAAGTAAAGGTAAAATACAGATATTTAAATGATTCATTTTATAATAGGATCATTCAGTACAAAATGAGCAAATAAGGAGTGGGGACGAGTCGGAGATAGTACTGAAATTCGTCACACTCATTTACGAGTAGAAGCAGAGTAATAGATTTTAGACTTATTTATTTCTGTATACAATTATACTAAAGGTTGATACAAAATCGAGGTTTTGTATTCGTGCTTGAAATTTCAACTTTCATTATCAGCTTTGGGAACTTAAAGATTGCGTTAAAAATTATTTACAATTAAGAATGAATAATAAGTAACAGATTAGTGTGATTTAGTTATTGTTTTTTATTCTATAATTTAAAAATAAATAAATAAGAAGAAATTTTATGGGAAAAATGAAATCTTTCTATTACTTGTTTGAACAGAAAATACACGTCTTACAGTAAAAAATTATTCGACGTTATAGCTAATGGTATATATTTTAAATATTTAAAGTTTTATTCTTGCCTTTTTATTCTGTAATAAAGAAAATAAGCAGCTAAAACTATTTATAGAAAAAAATCAATAATTCTATCAATTATTTGGATATGAAAAAAAAGGTTTCAAAACTTTTAAATTTTTTGATATTATAAATAAAAGAGTACATTTTAAACTAGAATTTTTTTCTTGCCTTCAGTTTTTTTTTTGCATCAAGGATATTTTTTAATTTGGGCAGAAAAAAAGCTTCGTTCGCAAAAATAATTATATGTTAATCATTAATCCAAATACAACAAGCACATGACATCACATATCTTTTTTTCTCTTCAAATTCTGCAATATGTTATGAAAGGCGCGCCATTTTAAAGAGGAATAATTCATGGAATATAACGAATATCATTTTTAGCCCATTTTTGCTATCTTAGAAATCAAAAAGCAATCTTGAATTTTTTTTTGTATAGTTTATAGTTTTACAGATCCGTATGACTGTGCAGTATTATTAATTTCAGACCTTTCCTTTATTTATTTTTTGCGGTTACATTAGAAAAAAAATTATGATTTTGTAAGGTTTCTTTTTTTTTTTTAAGTTTGTAATTTTTTTTTTATGATGAAGGAAATAAATGATAGCTTTCGAATTTGGAGAAATCGATATATATAAGTAATACTATATAATGCATAAATTTAACAGCTGTTTTTTTTAATTGAATTAAAATTTAAAATGTTTATAATTTTCTGAAAATTTACAAACTTGAAATATCTGCAGTCAATTTAAGATTAATCATAAATTAATGATTAAGAGATTTAGATTAATAATAACAAGATTATTATTGCTCAAGAAATATGAAGATACATTTTCAGAGGTTACAATATTATTAAAAATTTAATTTCTGTTCAAAAGTTTTCAAGATACAGAACTTCAAACTTATCACTGTCTATGATTGCACACATGCCATTGTATATCCCAAGTCTTTTAAGTATCCAAAGCTGTTAAAATAATTTGTTTTTCATTAAGATACACTGCTCAAAACAATTAAAGGATATTTGAAGTTATATATAAAATGAAGATATAAACGAATTTTTTTTTTTTTGCCGAAAATAGAAGAAGAGAATCACAAATGCAAATTTTTCTGGTTTTCAAACTGTGGAGTATGCAAATTTTGAGTTCGACGTCATAAACGTCGCTTCAGCGGCAGCGAATGAAATTTAACTTTCAACTGGATGAAAGAGAATGAAGACAAGGATGATCGGCATTCAGTGATTGCTTTGTTTCGATGAGTACGATGTCTCAGCGAAGTCCTTTGACAAATGAAGCTTGGAGAATTGTTGGTAGGTTAGAAGGGGGCCAAACTCAAGCCGAAGTAGCGCAAGCCACTGGAGTGTCACAAAGTGTCATTTCCAGGATCTGGAACCGCTTTTTGGAGAGTGGATGTGCACGCCGAATATCAGGGCAAGGTCGTAGACGGGCAACAACGCCCAATGAAGATCGGTATTTAGCATTAACAGCTCGGAGACACCGAAATAGGAACGCTACTCTTCTCCAACAACACTTTCGCTCGAATACAGGTACCACGATTTCAACTCAGACTGTCCGAAACCGGCTCCATGCTGTAGGTCTGTATGCTCGCCGACTGATGGTATGTGTTAGATTAACATCAAGGCATCGTCGCGACTGCAGGGAGTGGGCAACTGAGCATATCAACTGGAGGAGAAATGAATGGAGCAATATTCTGTTTTCGGACGAGTCCCGTTTTTCTGTGCATCCGGATAATAGGCGTATTTTCATCTGGAGGGACCGTGGCAGTAGGAATAATCCTGTGTTCGTGCACGAAAGTGTCAGATTTGGCGGTGGAGGAGTGTTGGTGTATGGTGGCATCTCCATTGACGGGCGCATTGACCTCTACATCATTCGAGATGGAGCTCTGACTGGTCGCCGATATAGGGATGAGATCCTCAGACCTATTGTAGTCCCTTACGCTGCAGCAATCGGAGATAACTTCATTTTAATGGACGATAACTGCAGGCCACATCGTGCAAACCTGGTGGAGGATTTCCTTTTCGAGGATGGAATCGTTCGAATGGAATGGCCAGCGTGTTCTCCAGACATGAATTCAATCGAGCACGTTTGGGACGCTCTAGGAAGACGAGTTTCTGGCCGCCAAAAACCCCCACAAACTCTCCAAGAACTGGAAAGAGCTCTTCTGGAAGAGTGGGGCAGAATATCCCAACTCGTCGTTAATAACCTCATTGAGTCCATGCCTCAAAGGTGTTCAACGTTGCTGGCCGCCCGTGGAAACCATACCCTCTACTGAAAATGATTCTCTTTGAAGAAAACACATTTCTTATTCTTTTTTTCTCATGAGCACAAATTGTGTTTTTTCCTTTTGTACACAAATGCGCAATAAAATGCATTTTTTCTGCCAAACATGTGTAATTTATTCTCATGTAACCTACTATGTCTGTCGACCATGTATCAATGAGCTAAAAAGTTTCCCAGATACAAAATCCACCTAAAACTGCAATATCCTTTAATTGTTTTGAGCAGTGGAAAAAAAATCTATTTTTTTCCTTGAAAATTTCAAATACTATTTAGATGTAATACATAAGAATAAGTATGTACAATGTTGAAAAAAAGAACATTTTCTACATATTCTGCTGCAAACTGAACGAAAGGGCAGTTGATCAATTAATTCAGAGTTACGCTGGTAAAAAATTTTAAATATTAAATTTAATGTTGATTAAAGAATCTTGAAATAAAACATATAAATAAAAAAACTTCTAACTAAAAAAAATTAAAGAGCAATTTTGTTAAATTTGTCAGAGAAAATTCTATGTTCAGTTGCTGACTTTTTTTTTTTTTTTTGTAACTTTGGTACTTGGTGTTCGTGATTTTTATTATTTAATATTTCCTTCTTATATGCTATTAGAAAAGCAGAAATGGATATTGTTATTACATAAAGAATACTGATTCGATATCTATTTTCATTAAAAAATTATAGTTTTTTTTTTTCACAATAACATCCCTATTTCAAATCTTGACCATTAACGAACTTAACGCACCATGATTTTACGTATCAGTTTTGAAGAGATATTTGCAGAATCGGAATTCGAAGTTATCGTGTCCATAAAAAAAATTGAAATAGGTATATAGATATATAGATAACGTTTTTAACGTATGAGGGTAGTTTGGATTGTAGAAATCACGATCGTCGTAAATCTGCAAAATGTTTTCAGAAATTCTTACATAGGAGACAATGTAATAGGTAGTATTTCATACGAAATCTGTCTAAAATTCTGAAATGCCGTTACAAGAAAATTTATGAACATGTATGCTATTTAAAAAAATATTGATTTCTAACTGTTTATTTGAGGATATTAGATAAAGAAGAAGGAATAAAGCACTGTTTTATAAATGACAAGTCCTAAGTTTTTACACTTTAATGTCACCAAATAACATGAGTTCACCTTCTAAACAATGATCAGTGCAAATATATTTTCTGAACTTTTTAGACTATGCTGACATTAAACAAAAGCCGTGGACTCTAATGTGATAAATTCGAATCAGAGAACAACAGTAGCAATAGTTTTAATGTTCTACGCGAACATAGTACACCAAAAACCGAATTGAATCTGGAAAGACGATATGTGGAGTTTATAATAAACAATAAATTATATTCAAAGTATAAATTTGTAATTTATTAGACACTTTAGCTTGGTAATTGACTGCATTTTACTCATTCGAAATAAGCAAAACATATTAGCCACAAATGTTATGTCTTTGCGTTTGCAATTAGAATATATGTATATATATATGAAATCAGGAAAAAAAACATTTATCTATTTTCCTCATAGTTTTGTTGCAATAAAAATGAAAGCAAATAAATCTCATTTTATCCTTTACTTACTGATTTAAAAAAAAACTAAATAATTAACATGGAATAGAACTGTAGAAAAAAAAATTAAAATATGAAACATAAAACTAAGTAAAATAATTTTTTATTATACCGTTTAACAAAATACTTCACTGTATTTTTTTAAGTATGTGATCTGCAAATTACATTTCAATGATAGTATCCTACACTATCTATTTCATTTTTATGCACCTAAATTCTCAATGTATAAATTACATTTTATGTGAAATATTAAAAAAAAACATGTTATATTTTTTAAAAATTCAAAAATTCAAAAGAACATGTTATCCGCGCTTTAAATGTAAATTAATAAATATCTTTATACTATTTAATATCATATTTTAGTTTACAAAATAATAGCTCTATATTGCTTCTAGAAAGTATAATGAATTACCACAGTTAAAATAATAATTTGTATATAGAATATCCAAGATTCTCTATGCACATAATGTGAAAATATTGCAATTTTAGAAACATACAATAAGGTTCTAGAAATGTTATTTGTATTATTAAGTGTGCTATTTTGGGAGCAGATATATATACAAATTTTGATTTTTGTATGAATATTCATTTTTTACGCACATTATATGCTAATACAATTCAATTTCTGTAAAAAAATATATATATTGCGTTTTTCATAACAGATGGACAAAATTTAAGGGGACAGTGGACCTTTATTAGCAAAATCGTCGCAAAAACGGTCTATTTCTGTGGTATAATAGAACCAAAACAGAATTTGTTTAATTTAAATATCATTTATGAAGGTTTTAAGAAGTAAATAATAAAGGTAATGTATTTGTACAATTTAAATCTGTTTTTCTTAAAACTGATTTTTCAGCGTTTTTAGTTTGAAATGCTTCTTGCGACGTAATTTTTGATCAATATTTATGAAAATTGATAAGGAAGTATCCTGATGTTGTTTAGAGAAAAATTGTATAAGCTTTCCAAAATCGTTTTCATTAAGATAGTCAAATTTGATTTTTTATTTTTTAAAAGGCAAAATTTTGATGAAAATCGATATGGAATTTAGAAAAAAAAATCTGTAAAATATTAACTATTCAAGAAATTTAAAAAAATCTTAGGCATATTTGTTCATAATAGAGTTTTAAGTAATAAAAATGCAAAAGCAAGAAAATATCTCGAAAATTAACACACGAGGAGCTTTTAAAAATCACGTTTAAAAATTTTAATTTTTTAAATTTTTATATATTTTAATAATATTGGAATGTTTTGAAGTTATATTTTGGTGAAATGTATATATGCACAAAATTTCATATGTCTATGATGAAAAAAAATATGCTAACGTCCACCGTCCCTTTAAGAGCGTACTCTAGTCACGCGGTAAAAGCCGAGCGCTAATGTAAAGTCTATGAGGGCGTTCTTTTCGAATATCTCGCTCAAATTTTAATATTTTTGCATAATTTTTTTTTCACAAGATAGCTGAGGGCGATCCACAACCGGCCTAGTTTTTACTTTTTCGATTTTGCTTATATATTTTTTATATTACGATTGTTTCAATTTCAGAACCGGTTTAAACCGGTTCCGAAAGTTTAAGTAATTGTTTAAAGAAAATCTGAAACGAAAACTGAAAAAGTAAAAACTAGGCCGGTTGTGGATCGTCCTCAGCTATCTTGTGCAAAAAAATCATATAAAAATATTAAAATTTCAGCGAGATATTCGAAAAGAACGCCCCCATAGACTTTACATTAGCACTCGGCTTTTACCACGTGACTAGTGTGTGCTCTTAAGCGGTGATAGTGCACATTCGAACGGAAAGCTTTAAGCAAATATCCTATTCGAAAATACAGCGCAAATGAGTTGGCGCACTTGGAAACTTTATCCATAAAAAGTTATTGTGAAAAGGGTTGCGAGTTATAGTTAAGGCGTTAGCCAACCATATTACCAAACCGATCTTGCAAAATACGTTAAGTAATAAACGATCTTTGTATATATTTTAATTCCGCGTTTGTAGCACTTGAACAATCTTTTTATTGCTATTAATGATTCGTCTTTGTAAAGAGAATTTTGCTAGAAAGAAACTTGAATGACGCCTTTTTCAATTTTTTAAACCATTTTGTCTGTAGCCGTAATATATAACCTCGACAGTGGTTCTTTAGGCCCCTCCAAAACCAATAGTTTAAAATAACAGCATACAATGCGCATTCCGTTAAGTTTAACCATATCCTCATTAGAGCAATAAGAGCATCATTAATCAAAAAGGATTTTTATAATCACGCTGTATATATATATATATATATATATATATATACAGGGTGTCCAAAAAGTCTGGAAACGGTCGAATAACTCGAAAAATACATATGAGATTGAAAAACGTAAATATACGAGTTAAATATTTTTAAAAAAGCTACTCAGTGATACCAAATTTGACCTTCGTAACCGACCCCCTGGGGGTCAGAAGGGGTCCAACTTTGAAATCTTAAATTATAACCCCCATTTTTTATGGCAGATTCGGATTTTACGGACAAAAATACGTAACTTTTGTTTTGATGTTTATTTCGAATCCTCGTTTATCACGGTGTAATTGAGCATATTAAATCGATACATATTTCGGCTTTTCCAACGGGATTTTCCCTAATCGAAACTAATTGGGGAGAATTTATGACATCAAATTCCTCGTCTTTTGCAATATTAGCGTTTCCTGAAAATCACCCGTGCCGATTATTTCGGTAGTGCTAGACAGTTAAAAATTTGATCCATTTGCTGTAGCGTCACTCCACAGCTTTTATAGAATATCTCTTTCATGACCAATGAGAATGTTCCATAACACAGTAAAGTACACTGTAAAAAAATTACCCTTTTGCTGCATCGTCACTCCACCGCTTTTATAGAAAACGATTACTTTACTGTGTTATGGAGCATTCTCATTGGTCACAAAAGAGATATTCTATAATAGCTGTGGAGTGACGCTGCAGCAAATGGGTCAAATTTTTAACAGTGCAGCACTATTGAAATAATCGCCACGGGTGATTTTCAGGAAACGCTATTCCTACAAAAGTCGAGGAATTCGACGTCAAAAATTCTGCCCAATCAGTTTCGATTAGGGAAAATCTCGTTGGAAAAGCGGGAATATGTATCGATTTAATATGCTCGATTACACCATGATAAACGAAGATTTGAAATAAACATCAAATACAAAAGTTACGTATTTTTGTCCGTAGAATCCGAATCTGCTGGATTGAGTAAAAAATGGGGGTTATAATTTAAGATTTCAAAGTTGGACCCCCTCTGACCCCCAGGGGGTCGGTTTCGAAGGTCAAATTTGGTATCACAGAGTAGCTTATTTAAAAATATTTAACACGTATATTTACGTTTTTCAATCTCATATGTATTTCTCGAGTTATTCGGCCGTTTCCAGACTTTTCGGACACCCTGTATATATATATATATAGGAGAGCGGTGTTGTCTGGATAATACGCAAAGGTTAATTTAATACAAAAAAAATATTGTGAGTACAAAATGTCTATGGAGTTTAAATAACACCAATGTATGGATTATTGTTTAGTTATATCTATTATATTAATAATAATGTTAATCAATTACATTATTAAATTGCACTTCACTTTTAATAAATGAGTGTACTATATCACTATAACTGTATACGGTACATTTCTTAATAAGCTATTTTTTAATCTTTAATCTTTCTTAATTAAGTTTTTGAGTTCAGCCTAGCATAGTCAAAATAAATGTTATTGATTTAAATAATAATAGGGTAAATTATGGTTCATGGTTTAATTTTTCTGTTATTACATTATTCTGATTTTAATTAATTTATTAATTTAATATTATGATGTGTACGGTAAGTCGTTTTTTTTTATTATTATTATATTATCTCCATTTTTCTGTCACATGTTATATGAATACTTCAAGTTTTAATTTACCACGTGCGGTATCAGTGTTATGGTTGTGTATTTGGGATTCATTCTACTTTATAGCTCATCACTGTGTTAATTTCTCCATATCCACTATAAATTACTTGGTATTTCTTTAATTAATTTTGGTTTCATGTGTGTCGGTAGTCCCAAATTCGTACTGTTTCGCTTTCTCATGGCAAATACGAAGAAGAAACCACACACTCCATTTGTAGTTCCAAAGTATATGGGACCTGATGATTCTGCTTTGGTTCTACAAATTCCATTTATATTCCATTTGTATTCATATTAGTCTTTTTTCCTTTCATATTCAATTTGATATAAGTTATTAAATTCAATGGTTAATTTCAAATGGTTAATATTTTTTACTATTAATGGCCATATATATATATATTAAAACTGATATATGAACTCAAATCACACACCATATCTAATTTACTAAAAAATCAATACATAAACTATAAAAAATTCTTAAAAGCAATAACTGACAATCATCTAAATCGTTAACCAAAATTGAAAAACTAATATATATGTATATTAGTACCTTTTCATATTACATACTTATTACTTATTAGTAAGTAATAAGTACTACTACATACTACTTACTTACAAATTACTTATTAATATATATATATATATATCAGAAAAAAGTGGCTCAATGAATTAATAAATCTTATTAAACTATATGAGGAAAAAATATGACACGCATGCAATAAGATTCTTTTAAGTCAGAAATAATTTAAATTTATCTAGGAAAATATTATATATTTTGATATGCTAATAATGAAACATAATTTTCAAACCTTACCTTTTTAAGCAATTTATAAACTTTTGTAGTTTTGTAGTCGGTAAAGAAAGTGCTCTTGTGTCATATTTAGTTGTTCACGTCATATTTGGTACTTTATGATTCTTTTTAATAAAAAAATAACTTAACCAGAAAAATTTATAATATAAAAAAATAAGTATTTTTTCAAGTGAGATACGTTAAATTAATATTATATTTTAACTTTTAATAATTAAAGAACATTTGTTTGTGAAAAAGAACATTCGTATTTTTAATAATATCAAATAAAGAATAAGAGGTTAAAATGAAAAGGTTAATCTAAGGCTAAAATCAACCTTTTAAATTGTTTGAACAGCTTTTCTTACGATAAATAATACATAAAACTGGACAAATAAATTTAATCTTGGTTAAAATAAAAATTTAGTTGACACGTAAAATTTTACAAACTCTTCTTTTATATGTTTAAGAAGCATCATCATTTTAAAATCTTTAAAAAGCACAACTAAATAAAATTTTAAGCATAAAAGAAAAAAAGCCTCTGTTCTCTGATTTTAGACTTCATTTAAAGAAAAAAGCCCTTTTTTCTTTTATTTGTATCGTGAGACATTTAACTAAATTTAATTATTCTTTAATAAACTAAACTTTTTTAAAGTGAAAAATATTTAAAAAATAATATTGGAGTGACAGTATATTTAAAATTTTATTAATAAAAATATCCTTTCTGATATTTATTTTTCTGCACATGAATAATAAAAAAAGTTTCGCATGCATTAGGAAGCTAAATTTCATTAAAATGACGCTCGATGCTAAATAGTTTTCTTTCAGTATTTCAAGTTTAATGTTGGAGAATATTTTAAAAGTCATTTCAGAAAACGAAGAAAGGAAATATCTCCATCAGCTTCAAATGTCTTGATTTATATTTATCCGATTATACGGACATGCACAATGTACTTATGGAATACAGACACCGACCTTTTTGTTAAATGTTACATTTATAAGATAAATGTGTGGCTCCGATTTTATTGTAATTTTTATGTAAATATTTTGATTTATAGTAAATAAATTTCTGTATATTTTGTTTTACTAAATTGCATTTAAATAGACTTTATATGTACTTTTTTTTGGAGGGGGAGAGGGTTTTATGATATAAAAAGTCATATGAACTTTTTTTTGTTATTCTTTTAAAATCTTAATTCTTTTATTATCAACTGAATGACATATGTAATTACCGGAAATTTTTTGTACACTCTTCAAGACATTCTTGTAAGTATATAAATACTTCCGTGCTCAAAAGTTTTTTTTTTCTAGATTTTATACCACTTATCAGTAAATGCAAACTTTGATTATTTTTTTCTGGATAATTCATACTTGATATTGTATTTAATTAAATACTATTTTAATTATTCGTTTCTATCTTAAAATGTCATTCACAATTTCATAATTTTAAAAGCAAATGTATTCAATTAATCTGTTGCGTCCTCCCCCCCCAATATATTATACCTATTTTGAACAATCTCTTAATGTTATCAAGGTTATACTTGTATTTTATTCCATATTACTGCACATAAAATATACACATTTTGAAGTATTCAAAACTTCTTCCAATGTAATATTATGGGTGTTACGAGGAGTTTCTGTATGTAGAAATTCTTGTAACTTGAACTCATAAGCCAAGAATGGAGATATAGTACATACCTTATAAATAGTTATACATATGGGAAGCAAAGAGAGATGGCACACGCAACATTCAGTATATATATATATATATATATATATATTTCTTGAAAAGCATGCTTAACTACAAATAAATACTTTAATACAAAACATTTTGTTTTCATGATGCAAATATTTTGCTATATATAATTTAACATTAACTAGGCTAAAATAACAGGAGACTAAAAAGCTAAATCCATAAAAATAACTCAAACTTTTTAACATACTAAAAGAATATTTTGATTCAAGAGAGTAAACCATATCACCATCGCTGCAAGAAAAAGCTTTGAAAAAGCACAGATGCTGAATTGAAATTAGCCTTTGCTGAAAGGATGGAGTTTGCCTAAAAATATTTATATAAACACACTTTCACGAAGTTTTAAGATGTTGAGGTTGGCTTTTTTTGTTACTCTTTCTATTTTTAAAGAAAGAAATGGAGATAAATTGCGTTTGCATCCTTTAAAAAGTTGCCTTTAACAACCTTTAAGGAACCTTTATAATGCAAATATAAACATTTTTTATTATTATATTACAAGAATTTTAACTAGAATTACAGTTTGGAATTTTTAAACAAATCTTTAATATGCAGAAAGTGTATAATTACAAAATCATTTGTACCTGTGAAATGTTTTCTGTTTACTTTTGTTCACGGTTTTTTAAACTCTAAATTGTAAATCATGTTTCTGTAATGTTCGTGTGTGTTATAGGTATTAACTTTGATTTTAAAATCCAACATCAAAAATTATATTTTGTGCAGGAAAAAATGTTAAAACAATTATTTATTTTTTCAACTTTTGTAATTAATACAAAGGATTACTACTGATCAACGAATGATAATCAAATTGTAAATGCACACAAATAAACTGTTTTGCTGAAACAACTAAACTTTAGTTAATATTGTAGCTCTAACCTAAACTGCTTCTTCGAATGACCAAACTGTATACAAAATTATATTTAATTAAAGTATTTTGTCAGTCAATCACATTTGGTTATTCTAATCAAATATTTGGTTGAAGCTACATTAACCAAAATTTAGTTGTTCCAAGAAATCTGTTTCTTTGTGCATGCAGTTATCTATTTTTTTTTCACATTTTATTAACAAAGGTACATTATTTACACGAGAGGGAACCCGTCAAAATTCGACGAAAGTAAATGTTTAAGAATGAACTGCTTCGTTGATTTATAAAAAATCTACAAAATTACTTAGAGTAAAACTGCATCTTATGTTGATCGGTCTACCTTTCAAACAAATATTATGTATAAATGCAGCTTACATCGATCAGTTTAACTCTAAAACAAATATTATCTTAAGCAAAGTTTAGCATAATACTATAAAACTCACACTCTTAAACGAAAGAGTTGATTTGGTCTCTCAGGAAAGAGCTGTAACTTTTTCGATCATAAATGAGTTGTTTTTCAAAGGATTGAATTTTCTTGAATTAAATTGGTTATTTAAGTAGCTCAACGTCATTTAAATTACTTAAAGACAACTTATTTCAACTCTTTTCGAAAAGCTGCCTTTCAAAACGTGAGATGAGTGGATTTCGGCTCAACTTATTTTGTGGCTGTGGAGTTATTTTGTGGCTGACATTTTAAGAAAGCAGATGCCCTATTTTTTAAATTAAAATTTAATCGAATGTAAAATTAGTAAAATATAATAAAGATCAGCTATTATGATGAATTTATCAATTGAGATTCTTATGTTTAGTATGGATGCGAATGGTAAAAAACACAATTTTTTTCCAAATTGATACTATCATAGAATTTCACGCGAAATTAAAACCCGTCATAATTTTCAACTTCTAAAAATTTAAACATGTACTTTTCATATCCGTACTCACCATGTTTAAAAAATTGTATTTTAATTTGATTATTTTAAAACTACTTTAACTCAAAACTTGAAGTTATTTAACTCATGAATAGAAACGAAATAAAACTAAAATCATGGAATTTTATAACAGACGATATTTTTGCAAAGTATACACATGTTAATTTCTGGTTTTTTTTTTCAATTTTATAATAAAATGGAGTGATTCTGTTGCCACAATTAAAAAACAATGATACTAAAAAATAATATCTCAAAAACAAATTAAGATAAAGCTTTCATACAAATTGCATTTAAAAGTACATATTTCTCTCTATACGACGATGTAAACATAGGAAATATGCGATGTTTAGAAGTATACAATTTGCACTAGCGAAAAATGCAAAACCAAAATTGCATGGGAAAGTGTTGCCATTCGCAAAATGATGCATGCGTTACGCACAGATGCGTTTGGATATGAGCAAAAAATAAAAATAATCCTTTAAAAGCATACTTAACTACAAATGCTTGAATAATAACCATTTTTTTCCAGGCACAAATTTTTTGTTCCATATAGCCGAACATTGAGCAAGTAAAAATCACTGCAGACCAAACATCTAAGGATATAAAATAACCTGAATCATTTTTACATATCAAAAGAATATTTTGGCGTAAGAGAGTAAACCCTATCAGCACCGCTGCAAGAAAAAGCTTTGAAAAAGCACAGATGCTGAATTGTCAATGGCTTCACCGTTCTCAGTCTATTACATAATTCAGAAGGTTTTTTGTTGAACATATTCGCTGCCGCTCCGCGAAAGCGCGTGATATGGTGCCAACGTTAAGGGGCTACTCATGCGCCCGCGCGTGATGTGAGGTGATGTCCAATAACCTGTCACGCACTGGCGCGGAAAAATCTTTCACTGATTCTTTGTTATAAAAAATAAATCGGCTTCTGGGAAAACCCCACTTCCACAGTGCGGCATTGACTATCATCTCATCTTCACGTAAGCGGCAGCGAACGTGTTAAACTGTATTTACACATCTTTAAGAAAACAAAAAGTGAAATAAATCACTGATTAAATGCTCACAGCTTGCCATAAGGATGTTCTTTGTCTGGAAATTATATATACACTGTAAAAAATGTCAGATGTTTCTGAATATGTAAAAACGTACTGTAATCAAAAACGAAAATATACAGTGACCTCTTCTAACTCATCTAAGGTTTCGAAAAACGTTCCTTTACCTTTAAAAATCCCAGAAAGTTATTTGTTTTCGAAATTTAAAGAAGAATTTATAAAAATTAATTTTTATTAGCTGCCAATCCATTTCGGAAACGTTTCTAAGTAGCTTTTATAGTACAATAATCCCTTTTCTCAAATCAAAATATCACTTTTTCGGATTCTATCAATTCTCAAATAAACATTTTCAGCTGCATAACTGATTTTGTGCATGCATTTGTAGCTAAATAATGTGAATTTTCATATTAATGATAATACTGTTAATATTGTATTTTTGTCTATTAAACGTGCTCTCTGAATATCAAAATATTTTCGTATCAATTGGTAGCATCCTAAAAAGTGATATTTTTATTTGAGAAAAGTGATTATTGTACTGTAAAAGCTACTTAGAAACGTTTCCGAAATGGACGGGCAGCTAATAAAAATTATTTTTTATAAATTCTTCTTTAAATTTCGAAAACAAATAGCTTTCTGGGATTTTTAAAGGTAAAGAAACGTTTTTCGAAACCCTAGATGAGTTAGAAGAGGTCACTGTACACTTTCGTTTTTGATTACAGTACATTTTTGTATATTCAGAAACATCTGACATTTTTACAGTGTATAAACACAGTTTCACGTAATTTTAATATGTTGAGGTAGACTTTTTATGCTACTCTTTCTATTTTGTTTTTAAAGAATAAAATGGAGATATTATTCTGCAACCTTTAGAAATTGTTAGAAAGCTTTTCTTTTGTTTGTGTGATTGAATATTTATTCACAGTTTCAAATTACTACAATGCAAATGCAAGTTCATATGTTTTTTTTTTATGATTGTATTGCAAAAGTCCTGACTAGATTTACAGTTTGGAATTTCTAAAGAAATCTTTAATATGCAGAAAATGCATTATTTTGAAATCATGGATACCTCAGAAATGTTTATTATTTAGCTTCCTTCGCGATTATACTATATTTATCGAAATTAAACAACTTTTGTCTGCTTTACAAATCTACATTACGCATCACGTTTTTGTAATATTTAAGTGTGTAATTTTGATTTATAAAGGAACATCAAAAATTACTTTTAAACAGTTAAAATTGTCAAAATATTCATTTATTTTTTAAAGATGTGTAACTAATGCAATAGATCAATATTGATCAATAAACAATAATCATATTGTAAATGTAGTTATACATTTTATTTTAACACTCTGTATTAACAAAGTTACATTATTTACGCATGAGTAAAAAATAAAAACACTTCTTTAAAAACAAATTTGACATACAAATAAATTCCTCAAAAAATATAAATTTTTTCTTTTCAAGATTCCGATATTTTTTTTACATATAGTCTAACATTAACTAAACAAAAATCAGTGTAGCACAAAAAGCTAAATCCATAAAAATTTCTGAAACATTTTTACATATCAAAAGAATATTTTAGTGTAAGACAGTAAACCATATCATTATCGCTGCAAGAAAGAGTTTTCAAAAAGCACAGATTCTGAATTGACAATAACTTCGCCCTTCTCAATCTATTACATAATTCAGAAGGTTTTTGTTCAAAGTGCGTTCAAACGTATTTTAAGAAAACAAAAAGTGGAATAAATCTCCGATTAACTATTCACAGTTTGCCATAAGGATGCTGTTTGCCTAGAAAATATTTATATAAACACACTTTCACGAAGTTTTAAGATGTTGAGCTCTTATTTTTATGTTACTCTTTATACTTTTTTAAAGAAAGAAATAGAGATAAATTGATTCTACATCCTTTAGAATTTTTCATTTTTTTTGTTTGTCTTGAATCATAGTTTCGAATTATTATAACACGCAGATAAGAATATACATATTTTTTATTATTATATTACGAAAATCTTAGCGAAAATTACACTTTGATCTTTTTAAATAAATGATTAATATGCAGAAAATTTATTATTTTGAAATATTGAATAACACATTATTACTAGAATATTGTAACTTTTGATGCGTTCACCTATTATATGATGAATTGAGAAAAAATTTAAATTATTACATGTAATCTAACATTAAACAGCGAAAAATCACTGTAAGAATAAAAGCCAAATCCACAAAAATATCTGAAAAATTTTTACATATCAGAAAAATATTATGTATAAGAGAGTAAACCATATCATTATCGTTGCAAGAAAAAGCTTTGAAAAATTACAGATGCTGAATTGACAATGGCTTCACCCTTCTCAGTCTATTACATAGTTCAGAAGGTTTTTGTTCAAAGTGCATTTACACGTCTTTTAAGAAAACAAAAATTGGAATAAATCTCAGATTAAATGCTCCCAGCTTACCTTAAGGATGTTGTTTGTTTGGAAAATATTTACATAAACAAACTTTTACGTAGTTTTAAGATGTTGAGGTTGACTTTTTATGATATTCTTTCTATTTTTATAAAGAAAGAAATGGGGATAAATTGATTGTGCATTCTTTAGAAATTTGTTGGTATTTTTTTTTCTTTTTTTTTGAGTCATCGAGTGTTGATTTATAGTTTTGAATTATTATAATACTCAGATAAGTTAATACATTTTTTTAAATATTATACCACAAAAGCCTTAGCTAAAATTACAGTTTGGCAGATTAACAGTTTACTTTGTAACAACGATACATACATACAGTGCTCAGCAAAAATTTAGACACTGGTGTTTTTTAACCTTTAAATAAAGAATATACGAAAACTTGAGTTTTACAAATAGCTATACTTATTTTTAAATATATGTTAAACAATGTAGGATAAAAATAATGGTTAAAATATAAGATAACATTTAATTTAACTGAAGAAAGTAAAACTTACATATTGCAAAAGTTTAGACACTTTTTTAGTATTTTGCCAACTTTTCATGGAAAAAAAGCAAATTTCTTAGTTATGATGTCACATGTCTCAAGTATTTATTTATACCTCGATATAGCATCAGTCAGTGAAAATGCCGCGAGATAAAAATAATCCGTTAGATGAGTTAATTAAAGTAGGAAAGCTGAAGTGGAAAGAAAAGACTGTTACAGGAATTTTAGCAGTATTGAATCGTCAAAAGTGGTCTGACTATGAAGTATAGTCTAAGAATGACTCCTTCAAAACAAAATATAAATCTGGAAGACCTTGAAGACTGTTACAGGAATTTTAGCAGCATTGAATCGTCAAAAGTGGTCTGACTATGAAGTATAGTCTAAGAATGACTCCTTCAAAACAAAATATAAATCTGGAAGACCTTGTGTGACCAGAAAATGAGATGACAAAATGATTCATAAACTGACATTTACACAAATGATGATTGCTAATCACATTATAATTAAGTCAGGACTTTCTGTGTCGACGGACATGATTCGTAGATGAATTAAAGAAACAGGTAAACCAATTTACATGAAAATGATAAAACAATCAGCTTTAAAATATCACTACAAATTAGCGAGAATGCAATGAACTTGCAAACATACGTCATATGGATCCAAATGGTACGCTATTATATTCAGTAACGAAAAAATGTGAAATTTGAATGGCCTAAAAGGGTGGGCATACTATTGGCACGACTTCCGTAAAGAGCTTGGGACATTCTTAATTCGACAACAAGGAGGTGACTTTTTAATGATTTGGTCCTCACTTTGCTTAATGCTCGAGTACCTCTAGAGTTATTCAATGGTAGCCAAGCAATACAAGACTACGTACATATGCATATGATGAAGATTAATTTTTATTCATTTCGGAAGCTTTTAGCTTGTCCAAAGTATGGATTTTAGGGAAATAGTGCGTCTATTAATGTTGCATACAAAAGAAGAACTTCGTTTAACGCTGAAAATACTGATGATCTCAACTGGCCGGCGTGTAGCTCTGATCTGGAGCCAATCAAAAACTTTTATAACATCGTATGTCGTAAGGTATATGCAAATTTTTGCTATACTTTTCTGTTAATGAGCTTAGAGCTGCTATTGGACATGTTTGACACAAAATAGACCCCCCAAGTGACGCAGCATTTAGTTTCTTCAATGAAAAGTCACATTCTTACACTAACTACTGACAATGTGGGTGCAATCCAATTTTAATTTTGAGTTATTTTTCTCTAAATAAACAAATTGTCTATACTTTTGCCACAATCTTAATTTCATTTTTTTTGTCATTATATATTATGTTAAAGGTAAAATTCAAAATTTATTATTTGTGAATAAAGGATAAGTCACAAGTAATGTATGACAGAGGAATTACAAAAATTTGGTACATATTTCTGAATTTAGAAGCGTAATCGATCATTGTCTAAACTTTTGCTGAGCACTGTGTAAATATACTCATATATAAAAAAAATATTTACATATGAGTAATAAAAAAACTTTTTAAAAACATATTTAATTACAAATAAATATTTGAATAATTTTTTCAAAATACATTTTTTTTTGGTTACATGTAACCTAACATTATCGAGGGAAAAATCTCTGTAGACCAAAAAGCTAAATCAATAAAAATATCTGAAACACTTTTACATATCAAAAGAATATTTTGGTGTAAGAGAGCAAAACATATCATCATGGCTCCAAGGAAAAACTTTGAAAAAGCACAGTTGCTGAATTGACAGTAACTGCACCCTTCTCAATCTATTACATAATTCAAAAGGTTTTTGTTCAAAGCGCATTTACACGTCTTTCAAGAACACAAAAAGGAGAATAAATATCCGATTAATCCTCACAGCTTGCAAAAGGATGTTTTTTGTCTGGAAAATATTTATATAAACACACTTTCAGGTAGTTTTAAGATGTTGAGGTTGACTTTTCATGTTATTCTTTCTATTTTTTTAAAGAAAGAAATGGAGATAAATTGATTGTTCATCCCTTAAAAATTTGCAGGGAATTTTTCTTTTTTGTGTGATTGATTGTTTATTCATAGTTTCTTCTTATTATAGTGCACATATAAATTTATACATTTTTTTTATTAGTATATTAAATCTTTAACTCTGCAAGAAAAATCTTTGTAAAATCACAGATGCTTAATTGACAATGGCTTCACCCTTCTCAATCTATTACATTATTCAGAAGGTTTTTATTCAAAGTGCGTTTACACGTCTTTTAAGAAAACAAAAAGTGGAATAAATCTCCCATTAAATGCTCATAGCTTGCCAAAAGAATGTTATTTTTCTGCAAAATATTTATATATGCACACTTTCACGTAGTTTTAAGATGTTGAGTTTGGCTTTTTTTGTTATTTATTTTTTTTGTTATTTATTTTATTTTATTTTATTTTTTTTTTTTTTGTTATTTTTTTTTCTTTAGAAGAAGAAAATGGAGATAAATTGATTCTGCATTTCTAGAAATTTTTATTAAATTTTTCTTTTGTTTGTTTGATTAAGTGTTGATTCAGAGTTTCAAATTATGAAATATAAATATAAATTTATGAGATGAAATACAAATTTCTGTATTTTTACTGTTATATTACAAATAGTCTTAAATAGAATTAGAATTCAGAACTTTTAAATAAAAGTTTGACGCGCAGAAAATTCGTCATTTTGAAAAAAAAAATGCTCATTAAAAAATTAGAATAATTACTTTTTAAAAAAATTGAAAGTATCGTTTTTCATTTTAATGTCTTTTAAACCAAATCTGCAAACGGCATTTTTATTTAGAACTTGTTTTTTATAAAATTTATTTATTATCTTAAACTTAATATTAATTTTAAAAAGATTAATTGAAAAAAATATTTCGAAAAGTCAAAATATTGGAATATTTATTCAAGTGGTTCAAAATATCAGAAGATTTTACATTAAATCTACTTTAATTATCACCAATTCATAACTGGTGGCATCATTGATTAAATTTATATGATTTTATTTAATGATTTGTTACTTCTTAATCTATTACATAATTCAGATCAAACTGCATTTACACTTGTTTTAAGAAAACAAAAGGTGGAATAACTATCCGATTAAATGCTCACAGCTTGCCATAAGGATGTTTGTCTGGAAAACATTTATATATACACACTTTCATGTAGTGCTATGAAGTTAAATTGGCTTTTCATGTTACTTTTTCTATTTTTCAAAACAAGGAAATGGAGATAAATTATTCTGCAATCCTTCAAAAATTGTAAGTCTTTAATTTGATTTATTAAGTGCTGATTTACACTATTGAATTATTACAAAGCAAATATAATTTTTTTTATACATTACGAATGTCTTAACTAGAAATAAAGTTTATAATTTTGAAACAAATATTTAATACGCAAAAACTTATTATTTTGAAATCATGCGTTCGTCGGAAGTGTTTATTAGCCTCCGATGCTATTTTTTTCAGACAAGCTAAAAAGTAACGTGTCAAAAATTGTATCCCTCTTTTTCATAATATGGCCGTTAAAACGAGACATTCATACAATCTATATATTTAAAAGACATAGTTGTTTTTTAGTCATCATCCCTGAATTTTCTACTCAACCGATTTTAATATATATTTTTTAAAATGAAAGCTATTTATTTGTAGTTGTGCCCATTGTAGCTATTTATTAATTTATTTCCATTTTTATATTTTATTTTTAATTTTAAATGCTTTTTAGGAAAATGATGTCATTCAGCAAGCAGATAAATGGGAATTACGATGTTATTACGGATGCATTGTTCATATTACTAATAACAGTAACTTAAAAAAAATTGAAGAGAAAAAATTACATCACTATTTAAAACATCGCATTTTTTCTCATAACGATATTAAATTTCAATATTTCTTTTCATTATGGACACTGAGATTGATAGTTTACTTTCAAATGACTTCAGTTAGTGAAAATAATGTCACAGTAAAAATGAAATTAGTTTTTTTTTTTTTTTTTTTTTTTTTTTTTTTTTTTTTTTTTTAATAAAACTATTTTTGTGAGTGCTTATAAAATAAAATTTCTGGATTTCGCCGGCACTCAGATTACAATTTTAAATGAAAATGTGTGAATATTAGCATGCAAAATTGTAACTGGCAAAAGTTTGGAAATATATTTATTATATATTGATTTAAAAGTAATTACTTTTGATTTTTTTAAACCAAATCGATCGGGTCTTTTAAACATATCATTCGTCGAGTTCGACGGGATTCCACTCGTTTCATTGTTAAAATGCATTTCCTTTTCCCAGAGTCTATAAAAAGGCGTTTCAAATAAAGAAAATCGTTTTTATAGAATCTTGTCAATGAAGAAGTAGCACGTCAAATTGTCTCTCTTTATTATTCCACACTTCCAATGTCCAAAGAGAAATTGCAAATCAATTAGGTATTTCACGCCATTCTGTTTGCTATTATATTGATAAACACAAGAAAATGAAGTTAGTTCATTGCATTCTAAACGGGTTGGCCCTTCTAAAAAACCTCTATCGATTTTTTATTCTAATCGGAGACGAAATTGAATTCTGCAATGGCAGATTCTACATTCAACTTGTTGTTTATTTTTTTTCGATTTATACCATAATTATAGAAACTAAGTAGCACTTTTGTGCTTTTACAGTCTACATTATATGTCAAGTTTCTGTAATGTTCATGAGTATTAAAGATACAAATTTTGATTTTTAAATGGAACATCAAAAATTACATTTTTTACAGTTAAAATTGTCAAAACAATTATTTATATCTTCAACATGTATAATTTATGCAATAAACCAATACTGATCAACGAACGATAATCAGATCTTTTAAAAGCTTAGTCGACTACTAATAAATACTGGAATAATAAACATTTTTTTTTTCCAGATGCAAATATTTTGGTACATATAGCCTAACATACAAGGAAAAATCTCTGCAGACCAAAAAGCTAAATACATAAACACATTTTTACATATCAAAATAATATTTTGGCGCAAGAGTGTAAACCATATCACCATAGCTGCAAGAAAAAACTTTGAAAAAGCACAGATGCTGAATTGACAATAATGTCACCCTTCTCAATATATTACATAATTCAGAAGGTTTTTGTTTAAACTGCGTAAACACAGCTTTTAAGCAAATAAAAAGTTGGATAAATCTCCGATTAATTTCTCACATCTTGCCATAAGGATGATGTATGTTTGAAAAATATTTATATAAACTAACTTTCACGTAGTTTTAAGATGTGGAGGTGGGCATTTTATGTAACTCTTCTTATTTGAAATGGAGATAAATTGATTCTGCATCCTTTAGAAATTTGTAAAGATTTTTTTTAGTTATTTGTGTAATTGAGTGCAATTGAAGCATTACAAAGCAAATTTAAGATTATATTTTTTCTTATTAATATTACAAAAGTCATAGATAGAATTACCGTTTGGAAATTTTAAACAAATTTTTAATATGCGGAAAATTTATTATTTTGAAATCATGCGTTCATCGGAAGTGTTTATAAGCTTCCGATGCTATTTTTTTTCAGACAAGCTAAAAAGTAACGTGTCAAAAATTGCATCCCTCTTTTTCATAATATGGCCGTTAAAACGAGACATTCATACAATCTATATATTTAAAAGACATAGTTGTTTTTTAGTCATCATCCCTGAATTTGCTACTCAACCGATTTTGATATATTTTTTTTAAATGAAAGCTATTTATTTGTAGTTGTGCCCATTGTAGCTATTTTTTAATTTATTTCCATTTTTATATTTTATTTTTAATTTTAAATGCTTTTATCAATATTTCTTCAAAATGGTGGCAACCCAGTTTAGCTTTTCTCTCGATAATAAAAATTTATCTTCCATTATCACTTTCCACTAGTCAGAAGCTTTATTTCATCAGAGAACATGTCCTCCCATTTAAAAGAAAAAAGTTAATTGTTTTCTTAAAATTTAACCACAATAAAATGATTGCGTATAATTATGCACTAATTGAGGTAAAAAAATATATTTACTGAGAAATAATATTAATAATGTAAATAAAATAACAGAAAATAATTTATGATAAAAATTAATGTCTCGAGCAAAATAAGAAAAATTTCAAATGAGGAAAATGATGTCATTCAGCAAGCAGATAAATGGGAATTACGATGTTATTACGGATGCATTTTTCATATTACTAATAAGAGTAACTTAAAAAAAATTGAAGAGAAAATTACGTCACTATTTAAAACATCGCATTTTTGCTCATAACGATATTAAATTTCAATATTTCTTTTCATTATGGACACTGAGATTGAGAGTTTACTTTCAAATGACTTTAGTTAGTGAAAATAATGTCACAGTAAAAATGAAATTAGTTTTTTTTTTTTTTTTTTTTTTTTTTTTTTTTTTTTTTTTCTTTAATAAAACTATTTTTGTGAGTGCATATAAAATAAAATTTCTGGATTTCGCCGGCACTCAGATTACAATTTTAACTGAAGATGTATGAATATTTGCATGCAAAATTGTAACTGGCAAACATGACATTAAGTTTGGAAATATATATATTATATATTGATTCAAAAGTAATTACTTTTGCTTTTTTTAAACCAAATCGATCGGGTCTTTTAAACATATCATTCGTCGAGTTCGACGGGATTCCACTCGTTTTATTGTTAAAATGCATTTCCTTTTCCCAGAGTCTATAAAAAGGCGTTTCAAATAAAGAAATCGTTTTTGATGAATCTTGTTAATGAAGAAGTAGCACGTCAAATTGTATCTCTTTATTATTCCACACTTCCAATGTCCAAAGAGAAATTGCAAGTCAATTAGGTATTTCACGCCATTCTGTTTGCTATTATATTGATAAACACAAGAAAATGAAGTTAGTTCATTGCATTCTAAACGGGTTGGCCCTTCTAAAAAACCTCTATCGATTTTTTTATTCTAATCGGAGACGAAATTGAATTCTGCAATGGCAGATTCTACATGCAACTTGTTTATTTTCTTTCGATTTATACCATAATTATAGAAACTAAGTAGCACTTTTGTGCTTTTACAGTCTACATTATATGTCAAGTTTCTGTAATGTTCATGAGTATTAAAGATATAAATTTTGATTTTTAAATGGAACATCAAAAATTACATTTTGTACAGTTAAAATTGTCAAAACAATTATTTATATCTTCAACATGTGTAATTTATGCAATAAACCAATACTGATCAACGAACGATAATCAGATCTTTTAAAAGCTTAGTCGACTACTAATAAATACTGGAATAATAAACATTTTTTTTTTCAAGATGCAAATATTTTGGTACATATAGCCTAACATACAAGGAAAAATCTCTGCAGACCAAAAAGCTAAATACATAAACACATTTTTACATATCAAAATAATATTTTGGCGCAAGAGTGTAAACCATATCAACATAGCTGCAAGAAAAATCTTTGAAAAAGCACAGATGCTGAATTGACAATAATGTCACCCTTCTCAATATATTACATAATTCAGAAGGTTTTTGTTTAAACTGAGTAAACACAGCTTTTAAGCAAATAAAAAGTGGAATAAATCTCCGATTAAGTTCTCACATCTTGCCATAAGGATGCTGCATGTTTGAAAAATATTTATATAAACTGACTTTCACGTAGTTTTAAAATGTGGAGGTGGGCATTTTATGTAACTCTTCTTATTTGAAATGGAGATAAATTGATTCTGCATCCTTTAGAAATTTGTAAAGATTTTTTTAGTTATTTGTGTGATTGAGTGCAATTGAAGCATTACAATGCAAATTTAAGATTATTTTTTTTCTTATTAATATTACAAAAGTCATAGCTAGAATTACCGTTTGGAAATTTTAAACAAATTTTTAATATGCGGAAAATGTATTATTTTGAAATCATGGGTACCTCAAAATGTTTAATTTTTATTTTCGTTCGCGGTTATAATATATTTATGGAAATTAAGCAATATATATCTGTTTTTACAGCCTACATTAAATATCAAGCTTCTGTAATGTTTGCCTGTGTTAAAGATATTTATTTTGATTTTTAAATAAATCTCCAAAAAATGCGTTTTGTACAGTTATTAAATTGTCATAATAGTTTTTAGCTCACAGGCTATCATAGCCTGAGAGCTTATGTGCCCGTCCGTTCTGTATGTATGTTCGTACGTAACGCGATAACTCATGATAAAAATATCCGATCCACTTGAAATTTTGTATGTAGGTATATCCTGACAAGGCGCTTCCCTGATTAGTTTTTGGAGTTCATTCGATATGTATAAGAGGGGGATCGGGGGGCTCATGCCCCCCGTTAGTTGATATAGATGGGATTTTCATGCAGAATTAAGTTTTCAAAATTTAGATTAGGATCATTCTGATGAGGCGATTCCGTGACTGTTATTAGGTGTTCATTGATTAAGTATAAATAGGGGGAACAGGGGTTCTAATGCCCCCCCCCCCGTTAGTTGATATAAATGGGATTTTCATGCAGAATTAAGTTTTTAAAATTTAGATTAGGATCATTCTGATGAGGCGATTCCGTGACTGTTATTAGGTGTTCATTGAATAAGTATAAATAGGGGGAACAGGGATTCTAATGCCCCCCCCCCGTTAGTTGATATAAATGGGATTTTCATGCAGAATTAAGTTTTCGTTCAAAATTTAGATTAGGATAATTCTGATGAGGCGATTCAGTGACTGTTATTAGTTGTTCATTGAATAAGTATAAATAGGGGGAACAGGGGTTCTAATGCCTCCCCCCCGTTAGTTGATATAAATGGGACTTTAATGCAGAATTAAGTTTTCGTTCAAAATTTAGATTAGGATCATTCTGATGAGGCGATTCCGTGACTGTTATTAGGTGTTCATTGAATAAGTATAAATAGGGGGAACAGGGGTTCTAATGCCCCCCCCCCCCGTTAGTTGATATAAATGGGATTTTCATGCAGAATTAAGTTTTCGTTCAAAATTTAGATTAGGATCATTCTGATGAGGCGAGTCCGTGACTGTTATTAGGTGTTCATTGAATAAGTATAAATAGGGGGAACAGGGGCTCTAATGCCCCCCCCCCCCGTTAGTTGATATAAATGGGATTTTCATGCAGAATTAATTTTCGTTCAAAATTTAGATTAGGATCATTCTGATGAGGCGATTCCGTGACTGTTATTAGGTGTTCATTGAATAAGTATAAATAAGGGGAACAGGGGTTCTAATGCCCCCCCCCCCCTTAATTTATATAAATGGGTTTTTCAAGCAGAATTGTCAGATTTCGTTCAAATCTCTGAATAGTTTTGGAAGTTTAATGGTTAAGTATAAAAGAGGGGGATAACTCCTTTTAAATTATATAAATGCTAAATGGGTTTTTATTAAGAATTATCTCATTTGCTCTGAATTTTGGATATAGATTTTTTATATGATAAAGCATGTCTTTCATAGTATAGGAGTTTCAATGATTAAGTATAAAAAAAGAGGAAAGGGGAGAGCTGTTTCCCCTTCTTAATTTTTTTTCGAACGGAATTAACCCTTGAAAATATAAGGCTTTAATGTACAATTAGTATTTGTAGCCTGTGAGCTCAATGCCATCAGTTTAACTGGGCAGTATTCTTTATTTATTTATTTTGTCGACCTTTATAGTAATGCAAAAGTTGAGTACTGATCATCGAATGATAATCAAAGTAGAAATGCATATATTTAAATACTTTACTTTTGCATACAATATTAATAAATGTACATTATTTACATTGCATGAAAAATATTTTCTTTAAAATCATGCTTAACAACAAATAAATACATAATAAACATTTTTTCGAAGCTACAAATATTTTCTTCAATAGCCTAAGATTAAATAGTCAAAAATCACTGTAGATTAAACAGCTTAATTCATAAAAATATCTGAAACACACAAACATATCAATTTATTTACATATCAAAAGAACATTCTGAGGAAAGAGAATAAACAGTATGAGCATCGTTGCAGGGAAAAGCTTAGAAAAAACTCAAATGCTGAATTGACAATAGCTTCCCCCTTCTCAATCTATTACATAATTCAGAAGGTTTTTGTTCAAACTGCGTTTACACGTCTTTTAAGAAAACAAAATGTGGAATAAGTCTCCGATTAAATGCTCACAACTTGCCATAAAATGTGTTGTTTGTCTGGAAAATATTTATATAAACACACTTTCACGAAGTTTTAAGATGTTGAGGTTGGCTTTTTATGTTACTCTTTCTACTTTTATACAGAAAGAAATGGAGATAAATTGATACTGCAACCTTTAGAAATTTGTTGGGAATTTTTCTTTTTTTTTGTGTCTTTGAATGTTGATCCATAGTTTCGAATTGTTATAATACACAGATAAGTTTATACATTTTTTATTATAATATAACTAAAGTCTTAGCTAAAATTATACTTTAAAATTTTAAAGTAATTATTTAATATGCAGAAAATTTATTATTTTGAAATATGGATAACACATAATTATTCTCTATCTATTACATAATTCAGAACGTTATTATTCAAACTGCATTTACACCTCTTTTTAGAAGAAAAATGTCGAAAAAATCCCTGATTAAATGTTTGCATAAGAATGTTGTTTGCCTGTAAAATAATTATATAAATACACTTTTATACGCTCAACATCTCTACAACCTAACAGACGTACTTTTTAAGATGTTGAGGTTGACTTTTGATTTTATTCTTTCTATTTTTAAAAAAAGAAGAAAATGTAGATAGATTGATTCTGCATTTTTAGAAACTTTTAGGAAAGTTTTCTTTTGTTTGTTTGATTAAATATTTATTCACAGTTTCCAATAATTAGAATGCAATTATAAATTTATGTTTTTTTACTGTTATATTTCAAAGTATCTTAACTTGAATTAGAATTCGGAGTTTTAAAATAAATGTTTAACACGAAGAAAATTCATCATTTTGAAATACAGCTCACATTCAAAATATCAGAATAATTACTTTTTTTTTCAATTTGAATGTATCTTTTGACAATTTAATGTCATTTAAAGTAGATATGAAAGCGACATTTTTATTCAGAACTTAGTGTTGATTAAACTTACTTATCATCTTAAAATTAGTAAATAATTTTTTAAGATAACTTGCAGAAACATATTTTGAAAAGTAAAAATATTAGAATATTTATTCAAGTGGTTCAAAATAGAGAAGGATTTCACATTAATTCTCCTTTAACTATCACCAATTCATAACTGGTGGTTCATTGATTAAATTCGGACGATTTTAATCAAAATCAGTATTCTATTTGCAGTTTTTAGCCTTTCGTCTTAAAATGAGTCGTGTAAGTGATATTCTTGAATCTATTTAACTGTGTTTGATTGATTCGTATCGCCACGGTAAAAATAGATGCTATACAGCGAATTATTTGCATTGTTGGTAAAATTGTGGTCGAAAACCGAAACAATTACGCTAGAAATGACAAAAAGCTGAAGCGTATTGTTAAGAAAAACAGTTTAACCGTGTAACCGTCCGAAAATTGAAAGAAGACGAATTGCAAATTTTTACATCGGCAACATTAAGGCGTCTCCATAAACTTAAGTTTAATTATTTTGTACCTGAAACAAAACCTCTCATGAATTCATAACAAAAGCGTATAAGATTGAATTAGTTTTAATAAAGACGTTTATGAGCAAAGAAGATTGGAAATATATTTTATTTAGTGATGAATGTATGTTTTGTGTTTCATATGGTTTTCAAGATATCCGAATTTGGAGAATAAAGAAGAAACATTTGATAAAAAATGTATTAAACGTTTTGTAAAATTTGCTGCTAATGTCATGGTTTGGGGTTGCATGAGTGCAGAAGATCTTGAAAAGTTATGCACCGTCTGCGAAAAGGTTAACTCTCTTTCTTTCTAACGGATGACCAGGCCCGTACCTGCAGAGTTAACTCAGCTTAACGGGTTAGAGATTCGTTGCAAGATTAAAAGCCGGTTGCCATCAATGTTGCAACCGAATTAGTGTCTGACAAATTAGTTATAGGTCGATTCATTGTCAAAGAGCAATTTTCAAGCTTGCTAAAATGACGTGCTTTTTAACTTTTAAAGAGGGATATCGGAAGATCTTAGGAACGTTGAAAACATCTAGAATTATAGATTAATATCACGAATAGGTATTAGAAACATATTTTATAAACAAAAGTCATGCTAAAATGACACAATTTTAATATAAAAAAAACTGCATAATCCCCACTCCCACTAGTAAACTCAACGTCTCCCGTTAAACAGATTGCCTCATGCGTACTGCATAACAAAACGGAAGAGCATTTAAAAAAATGAGCCTTGCTAAACTCAGGTAACAAAAATGTTACTAGCTTTTAGACTATTGTGTCAGATATCATTTTAAGGAAAATTTACGCAATTTAATATTATATACATATCTGTAAATGATTTTTCACTACTGAATTATGTTTTCATAATTGTAATTGAATGTTTAGTATAATGCATGTCATTTTACATAATTAAATTACTTTTAGCTGTTTTAAAATATATTAATTTTTTTATAAAACTTTCTATAAGAATTTTAAATGATAAGGATGCATTTTATATAATTCAAGTTTTACAAATTTCATTTTAACTATTTTGTATTAACTGTTTAACCGTTTGTCCCAACTTTTTCCGTTTCTAGATATCATGTTTAAATGGCTGCAGACAAACATATTTTAAACGAAATGTTATTTTGAATCATACATAGAAAGAAGTGATATTAAAGATATTATAGCATCAAACTGTGATTCATTATTATACATATCTTGCAGTTTTATAATCATTCTTATAAAAATACATGAAAACCCTTGGACGGCGAAAGGGTTAAATAATTTTTTTAAAATATGCTTTTTCTAACTGATGTAAAATCAATATTTCTTCATTTTCGTAATAATACCTTTGTTCTATTTGTAATTTTCAGTTTTACTTATTTTAAAATGTGTGAACATTATATCAGTTTTCGAATTCATGTCGGGTTGTGGTCGTGGTGATTTTTATCGTTGTTGTAATTGTTAGAACTTTGTCTAAATCTTAGCTATAAATAAAAATGGAAAACGATACCACTTTATTTTATGAGCATTTCTATTTTTTTCGCACATAATTATTGTATATAGAACATTGAAGAATTTAATTTTGCTAACTGTCCAAATAATTCAATACTTTATGAGGACTTATTTTTTTTAAAGAATTTTTCACATCGTTTAATAGCCATACACTTTTATTTTAATGATGGCTAACTTAATATATATATATATATATATATATACATATATATATATATATATATATATATATATATATATATATATATATATATATATATATATATATATATATATATATATATAATTCAATTAGCAAAATCTACGATTTTAAATCAATATTTTATAATGAAAAAAAAAATAACAGCTGTTTAGAATTTATTTAAGATTTCCGTCTTGTTTTGTATTGAATGGTATTGTATCAAATCTGGCACGTAAGCATTCATTCGAATGCTTTGTAACTTCTTTCAGTATGCGTGAATTTATTTAATTCCGATGAACAGCAGAGACCTTGCCGACATTCGCGCAGATCGAGAATTGGATGCATACAGACAGTGAAATAAATTTAACAAGTAGTTTCCCCATGAAAAAATAAGAGGCATTTTTAACATTTATTAACATCACGCTATCTAAAACAAATCCCACGATACATTAAAAAGCTCAATTCTTGATTCTACAGACCTTCGTTAGTGTTAATAGCATTTACAATGTAAAGCTATGGACATCAACCGACTGCGAGTCAGCATAGGTAAGAGCATTTGGAAAAATAGAGCAAAATCTGTCTCTTCACTGATTGCTCCTTTTTGACAACCTCGCATAACAAAATTTCTGACGTTGCGCTTATTCTGGGCAATGAGGAGCAGTAAGGCACACGTAAAGGTCGAATGAGATAATTCTGCAAAGAGTTCTGTCAAATGAAGCATTAATATTTTAAGAATGCACAATTTCCTTACACGCGAAAGATCATGAAATAAAATGAGTAAAAACCAAGTAAGAAAAATCATGCCTTAAGCATAGATTATGAAACACTTTCCAACATTTCGTGAATTTTTTAACAAAACTTCTGGTCTCTGTTTAGGGAAATAATGTATCGCTGTCCATAACCAAATATGTATTCCAATATTTTTGAATAGCGCTGTATTTGATCTTTCGGTTCATATATAGACTAAATGATAGTAAAATTTAGGTTAGCAAAAAAAAGGACTAACTGTTTTAAATTTTCCTTTCTTCATTTTATACTAATAAATAGAAACGTACTTTAATACTTTTATTCAACCCTGGACTTTATCTAGTACCTTTAATACACGAAAATATTTTGTTAAAGTTTAGTTCAACAAAAATACACTTTAAACTACTTAAATCAGATTTCCAGAAATTATCAAACAAAGGCGACACTGTATCCGGTTCTTTGCTTTTAAAAAATCACATTTAAGTAAATTACGCTCATATTCAATAACCTTTTACAGAAACTTTGTATAAACCTGTATTTCTAAAATTTGTAAATATTAACATTAATACACACTATACAATATGCATACATTTAGTGAAACTTAAAAGCTCATTTTATAATTAAGAATGTACTTCATTCATCCAACAGCCATCATCTATATTATATAGTACTTAGGATAGTATATACTATTTGAAATCTTTTGTGTGTCCCTGTAAATGCTCTGCACTGCCTATTATGCATGATATAACTCATATTAAGCCTCACAGACGTATATAAATTTCATTATACATGAAATCGTTTATCATAGTTAAAATATGTCGCAAACAATCCCCCCTTTATTATTATATACGGGAATTCATGTGTGTGGCTCTGTAAATGAATAATAACTATTCTTTCCTCTCCATCTCCATACCTTACAAAATGCATATTTTAGTGCACGTTGTAGATGCATATAAATTTGAATATGTTTGACAGGGTGTAACATCTTTAAATTTTATTTGAAACGATTTTTCCCCATAGGCCTTAATGTAATGGAAAAATTGTCTCTGTAAATGAATTAATCATGGTAGAAACTTCTTTTCCAGTAGAGTTTGGGAAACGTTAAACATCAATAACGTCCAAAAATTTCAGGAAAATCCGAGCATATTTACGAGAATTAGAGTGCAGAATTTCGGGCAGACAAACCGAAAGTATAAACCTTTTCAACTTTAATGGAAACTGTTAAAAATGCATTTCATCTATTCAAAAGCCATCATCTTTAATATAATAGATCGGATAAAATATTTTTTTAAATCTTTTGTGTGTCACTGTAAATGCTATGCACTTCGTATTATGCCTACGAAGTACAAATACTACGTACCTTCGTATACTATATTTATACGAACTACACATAACTCATATTAAGCCTCAGCGACTTATATCAATTCGATTATGCATAAAATCGCTTACCATAATTAAAACGTGTTACAAATACTCCCCTCTTTTAATATTATGTAATGGAATTCTTTTGTGTGACCTTGTAAATGGATACTAACGATTCTTTTCATTGCATATTTTTAAAAATGCATATTTTAGTGAGGTATGTAAATGCAAATAAATTTCAGTATGATTGACTAGGTGTAACATCTTTAAAATTCATTTGAAACGATTTTTTCCCATAGGTCGTAATTTAATTAAAAAGTTTTGAGTGTCAATGTAAATAAACTAACCATGATAGAAACTTCATTTGCAATAGTGTTCGTGTTGGGGTGAACGTCAATAACTTTCCAAAATTTCAAGGAAATCCAAGTAAATTTACGAGAGTTACAGAATGGAAAGATGGACAGACAAACCGAAATCATAAACACTTTTCAACTTTGTTGGAAAGTGTAAAAAATGCATTTCATACATCCAACAATCACCATCCATAATATACAGTACTTCGGATAAAATGTACTATTTGAAATATTTTGTATTATAAATGCTATGAACTTCATATTAAGCATGAAATAACTCATGTTAAGTCTCAGTGGCGCACATTAATATCATTATACATGAAATAGTTTATCATAGATTAAATTTGTCACAAACAATTCCTCCCTTTATTATTATATAACGGAATTCTTTTGTGTGGCCATGTAAATGAAAAATAGACATTATTTTCACTGCATATTTTATAGAATGCGTATTTTAGTAAACTTCCCAAATGCACATAAATTTGAATATTTGTTAGGCTGGGTGTAACACCTTTAAAATTGTTTTGATATTTTTCCCTTAGACGTAATATAATTTTTGACTGTCTCTGTAAACAAACTATTCATGGTAGAAATTTCATTTTCAAAAGCGTCCATGCTAGAACAAACGTCAATAAAGTATTGAAACTGAGTATATTTACGAGATTTAGAGCGCAGAAAGGCGGCAAGACGTACAGACGGACAAACAAATCGAAAGCATAAATATTTTTCAACTTTGTTGGAAATTGTTAAAAACACATAATATAATTAAAAATACCTTTCGCCTAGCCTTCAGCCATCATCTATAATATACTTCGGATAGAATATATTATTTGAATTATTTTGTGCGTCCCTGTGAATGCTATTTACTTATGCGTGAAATATTAAGCCGTATATTAAAGCCGTGAAACATTAAAGACCGTAATGTAATAGGAAACTTTTGACTATCCCAGTAAATAAACTAATCTTGGTAAAAACTTCATTTTCATAGGGTTCATTCTAGGGTAAATTAAAATAACATATAAAAATTTCATGACAACACGAGTATATTTACGGGAGGTAGAGCGTGGACAGACGACAATACGAACAAACTTAAAGGCAAACAGACATAAACACTCATCAACACTTTTGAAAAGTATTAAAAATGCACTTTATCCATCCAATAGCCATCACACAGTACTTCAGATAGAATATACTATTTGAAATATTTTGTATAATATATCTCTGTAAATGCTATGTACTTCATATTATGCATGAAATAACTCATACTAAGCCTCAACGACATATATCAATTTGGTTATACATGAAATAGCTTACAATAATGAAAATATTCGCAAACCATTCCCCCCTTTATTATTATGTAACGGACGTCTTTATTGTACCATTGTAAATGAATTATAAAAAATCTTTTCACCGCATACTTTACAAAATGCATATTTTAGTGCACGTCGTAGATACATGTACATTTGAATAAGTTTTACAGGACGAAATATCTTTATAATTCATTTGAAACGATTTTTCCCATAGGCCGTAACATTATAGAAAATTTTTGTCTGCCACTGCAAATAAACTAATCAAGGTAATAACTTCATTTTCAATAAAGTTCTGAGAAAGGGTAAATCTCAATATCTTCCAAAAATGTCATGCCAATCCGAGTATATTTACGAGAGTTACAGCACTGCCAGACGGTCAAACGGACAGACAAACAGAAAGGATAAGCACTTTTCAACTTTGATGGTAAGTGTTAAAAACGTATATCATATTTAAAAATACATTTCGTCCATCCATCATCCGTCATTGATAATATACTTCGGATAGAAGTATATTATCAATGATGAAAGATTCTATTTGAAATATTTTATGTGTTCCTGTAAGTCCTATGCACTTAATTTTATGCATGAAATATTAAGCTTTGGCGGTGCATATCAATTTTATTATACATCGAATTGATATATGTCACAAAAAATTCCCCATCTTTGTTATTGTACAATGTAATTCTTTTGTGTGGCCCTGTAAATGAATGATAGCAATTATTTTCGCTGCATATTTTAGAGAATGCATATTTTAGTGACCTTTGCAAATGCAATAAAATTTGATTATGTTTGGCAGGATGTAACCCCTTTAAAATTCCTTTTGAACGATTTTTCACATAGGCTGTAATGTAGCGGGAAGCTTTTGACTATCCATATATGTAGGGGAGAGGGCCTTTGAAATTTTTTCAGAAACTCAAAAAAATTCTTACGTGAATTATATTTATTGAGTTTTAAATATAACATAATAAAAACAGCGCATTTCTTCATCATATGAACCATAAGTTAATCAATTTCCAAAGAAATTAAATAAGTTGTGAGGATTTAAAAAGTTGAAAGATTTTTCTTCGAACCTGCCCGAAGTTGGGGTACCTTCGAACAAGTATAGGACACCTTTGAACAAATGGATATAATATGAAAATATTGAGTTTTTATTTAAAAAATTGCATATGTTACAGAAATATAAAGTAATATGAATAAAATTAAATAGCTACATTTTGTTGAAATTACTAATTTTTTTGTTATTTAACCAATTTTAAAAGCCGTCAAACTTGATGTCAAAATTCATTATTGATAAAATACAAAGTGCCCCTCCATTTATGTTTGGTTGTGAAAATTTTTTTACAATATCCTTGAAACACACCAATGTGATATCTGATGCTTCTAGAAAATTAAAAAATTTCATTCGCTATTTTTTTAACACACCTGATATAAAATTCCGTTTTATCCGCTATGAAAATCAGAAATAATGATTTGAAACATGTTAAACATGAATCATTATTTTGTATCAAGTATTTGCAATTATCCGCTAAATGAATTTAGATTTGAAACTTCCCATCAATGAAACATACAGAGATTGGAATCTATTTGTGCAGTAAGAAAAATTGTTAGCAATATAAGTCCATGTTCTTTGATATTCTTATTTAATCTCTTTTCAAATAAACAAAGTCAGAAATAAATAATATTTATACACATTAACAATTCTTTACTTCATAGTTTTAAGTGTTTGCTTAAAATTATTTTAATTATTACTTATCGCCAGTTTATTCAGTGTCATTTCGCTCTTGAATGGTGCCCCCACTTTTTTGTTCAGTGGTGCTTCATCACATGGAGTTCAACATTATAATGGTTTACTCCATTTGGCTGAAGAATTTGAATAAAACAAATATTATAAATTAAAACTAACATCTTTGTTTAAGCATTGAACAATAGATTAAAATTTTAGGGATTGCAATTTGTAAACAAAAATCTTAATAATTTATTCTCTTAAGTTTAGAATCAAGAGGAAGAAAAATACATATCTCGTTTAGACAGTCCTGTTCATACAAAATGGTACAGCTTTGTATATTTATTCTCTTGAAGCAGCAGTAATGTACTGTCATATATATTTTTTAAAAATAATTTATTTGAAGGAAAATATTTAGAATGACAAAGGTGACCCCAATTCAAACGTACCCACCTCTCCCCTATACATACGAAAAAAATAATTATGTTTTCTCATTCAGAAAATTATACAATGCATTTCATTACTTAAGATGTAATTGTTTTATCTTAAGAAAATATCTCTATTCCTGGAAAATTTCTTTCAAATTTCTTTCCATTTGTATCGCTTCATTACATTTTTATTCCTTTATTGCTTCATAGCAAAGTATTTCTAGTGTTAATTTAAAAAGGTTCATGTGCTGGTACATTTTTTTTGTTTTGCTTTAATCTGATGCGCAAAAGTTTCTAAAAGTTACTTATAAAAGTTTTTGACACATATAACTTTTCGTAATATGAAATTTTTCTGCTTGTATTGTTTTATGTCATCTTTTGTTTCAGATAAATTTGTCTTGATAAAGTTAATTAGGGTTCAGTTTTTGTCATAAATATTATTTAAAATTACGTATTTTAATAAACACCGCGAGATTCTCTAATAAATTTTCTATCCATAAAGAAAAACATCCTTTTTAAAAGTTATAATGATAATCTGCATTCTAAAATTAGCAATTACAGGAAAAAAATTGCTTTTAAGAGTGAAAATTGTTCAAGCATAATTTTAAAATTTTAAGAATATTTATATTATTTTTAAATTTTAAGAATATATATATTTGTTTTTATTTCCGAATTGTCAGCATAAAAATATTCTCAATACGCGATACTTTTCAGTACAATTATTTTCATTATTCATGCATTACAGTTATGATTTTAATATTGTTTTTACTCTTATATTCTTTCTCATAATTTCGTTATGCTTTGCACAAACAAATGCAAGTTATTATCTTTTATTTGAAAGATATATAAAAAATGAATTAATCATTAATATATTTATTATATTAAAGAAAATGTTTGCATTTATTTTCTAAGTGGTTTTTATGCTCTATACAATACACACACACACATATATATATACAGAACCATTATGCAATGCTACTACTTAACATGTATAATGAATATAGGATAACCCATAAAATAACAAAATAAAACATATCAAGAGGGATTGGCAATATTGGAACAACCCCGAAGCATTAGAAATGTGGTATTTGGCACGTTTTCAAATGTAATACCAAACAGACATATTAAGTACGATTAATTTCTGATGAGAAATCAGGCTAAACCTGAAAATGATTTCTAAAATCCACTGTTTAAAAATTTAAAAATTCATATACAGTTTTAAAAGCCTGAGGTTGTAAACATTTCATTTTGTTGTAAAATTTGTAAAAAAATCGATTTAAAAAAGTCCTTCCGGCAATGCCGGGATGAAGAGGTAGCTTTCATATACTTATTTATTTATTTTAAATCCAGTTATATAAATTAAATATACGAAGATCAAAATAGTGGAACACGATTATGTAAGATTGAATACTAGTTTTTGTCAATTTTGAATATTAATAGGAATTTTTAGAAATTAGTCATCTTTTATTCAACCTGGTTTTATTTTAAGCGATTTATAAGGTCACCAAATTCCACGATATCCATTTTAAAGCAGCATGATGGATAAAAAAAACCAATGAGCTTCATCGAAATCTTAATTCATGTGAACATGCACACTCACATCGAAATCGATTAATATATACGAGTGCTGTCGCGGGCAAATTGACTTTAAAAACAAAAAGTCACCCACATTAGAAATTGAAACTGCTATTGAACTGCTATCCCAGGAGTTTTTTAAGGTAAAGTCAAAGCAAAAAATATTCCGGAATTCATTATTAAGATAAATAGTTTAGAAAGAACTTTTTTTTCAATTTCTAAATTTTTGTTTATACATCATTATACATTTTAAAGTTTTTTGACAAATTTGAATGGCCGCCATTTTGAAAGGAAATGGCGGATAAAGTTGGCCCGTGAACTCGGTCAAGACATTGGTATGTATCATGAACACACGGAGTTATATCGAAATCAGTTTATAAATATGTATATTAACGCGTAACAAATTTCAGACCGTTTCAAAATGTCAATCTCACTGGAAATTGAAAGTGCTAAAACTCAGCCATTTTTCAAGATATAGATGAAACAAAAAATGCTCTGGAATCTTTGTATCAAGGTCAAAACACAAAAGAAAAATCTTTTTGAATTTCTTACTTTTTTGCACCTAATTTTAAAATTTAAATTAAAAAAATAATATTCCGCCATTTTGAAACAAGAAGGGCCGTCGGTTGGAACTGGCCAACGAACTCGGTGCAGGCATCAGTATGTCCTATCTACCCACCAAGTTTCATCCAAATACGCGTGCATAAATACGCGTGTTATCACGTAACGAAAACCAGATCATTTCAAAATGTGAGCAACACTAGAAATTAAAAGTACTATAACTCAGACATTTTTTAAGATACAGACGAAACAAAAAATGCTTTGGAATCTTTGTATCAAGGTCAAATGCATAAAAGAAAAATCTTTTTCAATTTCTCACTTTTTTGTACCTAATTTAAAATTTAATTTTTTTTTTAATTTAAATAGCCGCCATTTTTAAACAAAATGGCGGATGGAACTGGTTCACGAACTTGGTCCAGGCTTTATTAAATACTATGTACACACCAAATTACATCCAAATCGATTTATAAATACGAGTGTTATCATGTGACAAAAATCAGATTGAATCAAAATGTCAGCCATATGAAAAATTCAAAGTGCTATAACTCAATCACTTTTTAAGATACAGACAAAGTAGAAAATGCTCTACAATCCGTGTTTTAGGATCTAACACATAAAATAACAATATTTTTCAACTTTTAATTTTTTCGCATATATTTTTAACTTTTAAATTTTTAAATTTTTTTAAATAGCTGCCATTTTGAAACAAGATGGCGGATGATGCTGGCCAACGAATTCGGTCGAGATATTTGTATGTACTATGTACATACCAAGTTTCATTCAAATCGGTTCATAAACACGTTAGTTTTAGCATGACAAAAATCAGATCGTTTCAAAATGTCAGCCATAAAAAAAAATTCAAAGTGCTATAACTCAATCATTTTTTAAGATATAGACAAAGTAAAAAGTGTTCTGGATATGGTGTTATAAGATCTAACACATAAAATAAAAAAAGTTTCAACTTGTAAATTTTTTACAGTTAATTTTAAATTTTAAATTTTTTAGAAATTTTTAAATGGCTGCCATTTTGAAAGAAGATGGCGGGTGATGCTAACCAACGACCTCGGTCGAGATATTTGTATGTACTATGTACATACCAAGTTTCATTTAAATCGGTTCACAAATTCGTTAGTTATAGCATGACAAAAATCAGATTGTTTCAAAATGTCAGCCAAAGGAAAAATTCAAAAAGCTATAACTCAATCATTTTTTAAGATATAGACAAAGTAGAAAGTGTTCTGGAATTGGTGTTTTAAGATCTAACAAATATTTTTCAACTTTCAATTTTTTTGCATTTAATTTTAAATTTAAATTTTTTGAAAAATTTAAAATGGCCTTCATTTTGCAACAAGATGGCGGATGATGCTGGCCAACGAACTCGGTCGAGAAATTTGTAGGTACTATGTACGTACTAAGTTTCATTCAAATCAATTCATAAATACGTTAGTTATCGCATGACAAAAATCAGATATATATATATATATATATATATATATATATATATATATATATATATATATATATATATATGTTAACATTTGATCGGAGGGTGGTTTTGGGGTCTGGGGGTCATGATCGGTGAAAATATACCAAAATTTTCTGGAAGTGCTTTTCTCCGGACGGCTGCAATAGGTAGCTTTTTACTTTTTGTAATGAAAGCTACCTAAAACAGAAAATGATTTGGCATAAAAACTATGCGCTCCTCTAAATGTATGCAATAAAAAAATGAAATTGTTATCCAATAAAAATACAATACCTATTTGTAAGAAAAAAAGTCGTAGAAAAAAAAAATCAATGAAATATTCATCTTATACACATAGGTTTTACATTTTTTTTTGCATAATAAATTCTTGTAATTTGTGAGGTTTATGTAAATTAATAAAAATTAATATCTTTTTTTAGTTTTATATCATAGGAAATATACGCCATTTATATACGCCAAAGAGACTTCATGTAACAGACTTATAATGTATAACACAAAGTACATAATACTCACAAAAGATTTTAAATTATATTTTCTATCGGATGTATATTTGCGTGTATTCGCGAAAATATCAGGAAAGGAATTTTTAATTATGATATGCGCTTTTTAAAATTTGTTATATTTATGAATATTATTTTTTGTATAGAAGTATTCATATACATGACAACACAAAATACTTAGTAAAGGTGAATGAGTATGAGCGTAAATTACTTAAAAGGTTTTTTTTTTTTTTTTTCAAATGTGTTATGCATTTTTATTCTAAACTGCATTCAATTTACAAAATAATAATAGTAATAATAATAATAATAATAACAATGTTTGTAGAATACAGAAAAAATGATATACAGTGTGATGCAAAGATTTGGATACATGGCCGGCTATCGGTGATAATTTTTGAAATTGTGATTTTAAGAGTTTTAAAGTTTTTTAGTTTGAATTAAATTTTTGTTTAATAATGGCGTGTAATAAAAATACTAGGTAAATTACAAAGTTGAACAAAAGTATTCAAGTATGTTTCGGTTTGTTAGTGTGAGTTGTTAAAAGAGAAATTTTAATCTGTTGAGCGTTTTCTTGTTAAATTAAATTTTCTCATTATGCATATAAATCAACATACAGATCAAATACAATGCTGTTCGAAAGTATTGGAATACATATTTGACTAAGTGCGGTAACTTTTTATTTCTCAAAATAACGGAGTTTTTTATTTTTTATCTTATTTTTATTTATTTATTTTTTTTAATCTTAAGGAAGTGTTTGAAATTGTTTTCTAATCTATGCTTAACGCATAATTTTTCGTAATTGTTCATTTTTGACGAAAGTTTCTCGCTATGTACAAAGTGTTAACGTATTTTGTTTTTGCTATAAATTTGCTACAATGTGTATGCTATAAAGAAAACGTGTTGCTAACGCTCATGTCAAGTTGAAAGTTTAAACACTTGGTAAATTTGTTTTTTCTTGTGTTTTTTTCTTTTTTTTTTTTTTAACGCACAATTTAAATTTTTACAACGTCGAATCGAGAAATTATGATTTTTAAAATGGACTTCGTCTAAAAAGTGCATCTCACTTATTTTTTTAAATTATTTTTTTTATTATTATTATTTTAAATCTTCAAGATTAAAAGAAAACTATATCAAGCGCAGTGAGATTTCCAAACACAGACAGATTTGTACACAATGCAACATAAAAACTTCATTATTTGTTTCGGGTAATACTTAAAACGAAATGAAAAAAATTAATAATAAAATACATAAATCTGTAAAATAAAATGAGTAAAATTAAAAATTTATTGGAATGTAATCGAACTACTCATCAAATACACAGAAATTTTCAATGTAAAAAATAGCATTCTACGGTTATTTATTCGGTTCTTAACTACTGGCATGCAACTCCAAAATATCCCCAAAAGTATCACTTTAAATAAATTTCATTTTTTAAATACATAAACAGCAATTTTTATTAAAAGAAGATTATTTGGTGTTGCTTTTGTTAATGTAAAAAAAAATAATTAAAAAAATGTAATGAATTAGAGTAAAGTAATTTGGTAGTCAATCGGTAATCATGGAGAAACACGCGTCTTTATGCACATACCCTTGCGTTTTACGTATATATATTTGTATATACATTATTCTCTTTTTATTTATTCATTTTTTATTATTTATTTCAAGCATTTTCATTCATTACACAATATCCGTCATTTAAGGTATCGTTTTTACAACTAATGTGTTTTTTTTTTTAATGTTTTTCGTTGGTCTATCGCACATAATTAAAAAAAAAAAAAAAAAAAAAAAAAAAAAAAACATTTATAAACTTGAAACATATTTAGTAAACCTAAGCCCATTTAAAGAAATAATTTATTCAATACTGTATGAAACTAGTTGGATGTGTCAATCCCGAAACTTTCTTCTATCTCATAAGTACATTTTAATATAAGAAAAAAAAAAAAAAAAAAAAAAAAAAAAAAAAAAAAAAAAAACGTGGTAACCCCAAAGTTACCCACTATAGAATTTCCTCGAACATTTGACCTAGCCTAATGAGATGCTGGTATCCGAAAAGCCTAAAACGCAAAATTTAATTAATATTCTGAGAAAATGAGCTTAGTAGTGCCTCGTGTTGGGTAATTTATACTAAAACCTAATAAGCATCTATTGATGTCAAGCCTAGCAGAATCTGAAATTTGATGAAATTTCGTCTATTAGTTCATTAGTTATAACAAAAAATTTGCAAAACGTAGCACAGCAACACCATATCTTGGACAATTTATGCCAAAACGTAAAAAAGCGTCTAATTATGTTATGGTGTAAAATAATCTGAAGTTTGATGAAATTCTGTGCATTAGTTCTTGAGATATAGCTAGTTAAAAAAAAACGTGTAAAATATAGCACAGCAGTTGAAGGATTTATAACAAAACGTAATCGTCGTGTAACTATGTTATATGTCATTTTGTAACAAAATCTGAATATTTATGAAATTCTGTGCGTTGGTTGTTGAGATATAGCTATCGGAAAAATCGTGCAAAATGCAGCATAGCTTTACGACCTGTTGCAAGGTTAATACCAAAATGTAATCAGCGTCTAATTATGTTGTATATTCTTGTGTAACAGAATCTAAAATTTGATAAAGTTCTCTGCATTAGTTCTTGAGATATAGCTATCGCAAAAATCGTGCAAAATGTAGCATAGCAGCGCCACCTATTGGGCAGTTCACACCAAAACCTTATCGGCGGCTATGTATCTCAAGGTATCGCAGAATCTGAAATTTGGTGAAATTCTGTGCATTAGTTCTTGAGATATAGCTATCATGAAAATCATGAAAAATGTGGCATAGTAGCGCCACCTGCTGGCCAATTTACACCAAAACTTAATCAGCGTCTATGTATATCAAGGGGTCACAGAATCTGAAGTTTGGTGAAATTCTGTGCATTAGTTCTTGAGATATAGCAATCTTGAAAATCATGAAAAACGTAGTACAGCAGCGCCACCTGCAGGCCAATTTTCACCAAAAACCAATAGGCACTAATTCATATCAAGGTCTAACTGACTATAAAATTTTATTAAATTTCGAGCATTAGTTCTTGAGATAGAGCGCCCACAAATTTTTTGTCACATACAGACAGACAGACAGACAGACAGACAGACAGACAGACGGACAGACGGACAGACTCACAGACAGACATTTTCTAAAAATAGTCAAAACGTGTTCAGGACCTTCTAAAACGTATAAATCCGTCGAAAACCGGAAGTCGAAAATTTTCATGAATCCAATACTTTCTTCTTGTAAAGATAGAAGAAAGTAAAAAAAGGAAAATCATATTGCGATTAAGAAATACGTAATTAAGAAAATATATAAATAAACGCAAAACAATATAAATATATATATATATAAATAATATAAACTCAATTACGTAATAAAGAAATAACCTTCACAATTCATTAATGGATCGCAAATGATCCTATTTCATAAATAACGCAAGTATAACTATTTTAAAAAAACTTTAATTTTTCGAAATCTGATAAACTTACATAAAACATAATTGCTACATTTTTCACAAAAGCAATTAGTATTGTTTATTCATATGAATAAAATCATTATTCATATGTTATACTATTTTTTTTTTCAAAAACAGGTTATTATATTATTTAATTTTTTTGTCAACATATATTTCATTACTTAAAAAGGGTTTTTTTAATTACTCAAGTAGTCACTTCATTTAGAAAATTACATAGAATTTGTAAAGTTTTCTAATTCTTTATCAATATTATTGTTACTTTATTAATGTCAAAATTAATTTAAGCGATACATATATTTAAATATTTTTTTCTGTTATCACGGCTTAAATATTACTTATTCAGTATTTATTCTTTGTTTATACATAAAAAAATGTCTTTTTAATTTGTGTTATTAAAGAAACTTGCAGCTAATATAATTTTAAAATTAAATGAACTACAAAGTGTTTTGGTTGATTAATGTATGTTGACACTATGTAAACAGTATTGTTTGGTGATGATTTTTACCATAACAGTATTTCTTACGAAATATCCATATAGTACGAAGTTTGAAATCAGTAATTGAGAGTAAACATTACATAAAATAATTTCATGTATTCATATTTTCGAAACCTGCTTGTGTTACGTATGAAACTTTGTTTATATGACATTTTAGATAATATTTTGCACAATTCATTGAATTTCCCTTATACAATAAGGAAAGCTATAAAATACAGTAAAATTATGCATGTTATTGAATCAATATTTTGTATACATACTGAAAAAGCCTATTATAGTTAAGATAAAATGAATTTAGTTTTGAAAAATAAGTTATAAATTATACAAAATATATTAATAAAAACCTAGAATAACAAATAAAATTTGAAGATTATAAAATTTATCCTGATTTGTTTTTCTGCGCAATTTTTTACGAAACACACTAAACATACAAAATGTATACAACTAGTATTTTTTATTCAGCTGCAAAATTACATATTTAAAAAAAGGTTTTATATACATTGGAAAAAAAAAATATATATATATATATGGATCAAGCATTAAGAAAATTATGAACAAATAATGTCAAAGTTTACAGTGCGGAAGCTTTGTGTGGAAACTCTTTTATAAATATGCGAAGATATTTAATTTCTAGCTTCTATAATGCTGGTTAAGTGAACTAATCTACAATTAATCAATCTCAGAAGCAGCACACACTAATATTAGGTTGTATAAAAACACATAAAATGTTACTTTCTTCAAAGAACAATGTAGCGCAAATCCAGATTTATAAGTAAAAAAATAAAAAATAAATAAAAAATAAATTGTAATTTAAAAAATTATAACGACTATTTGGAAAATGATATTTTCAAAGACTAAAATTTTAAAGCCTTATAAATAAAAAAATTCTATAGTTAAATTAATAATAATAATGAGCATTATTTTTAGAATGATGATAAAGAGTCATATATTACGTACGCCGTGCATTAACCATTAATATTCCTGGACCATTAATTAAAACAATAATTTATAGACAGACAACTTTAACTGTTTAAAATATGCATGTTTATTTGATAGAGTTAATCAGACTGACTTCTGAACGCCTCCTATTACGTAAGACAAGGATTAAATCTAATTAAACATAATTAAACTTAGTCAATCAAACATAATTAAAGATAATAACTTTAAAATACTTTCGGACACTCCACAAAAAAATTTAAAATGAAATTTCAGTTTTAGAATTTTTAGAACTGCAAATTTAACTTCTAATTATCGCACATTTTAAATTTTTGCACAAATATGTAGAGAAAAAAAATGCACTTCTTAATGAAATTAGTTTAAAAATTTTAACACAACTTCTTTTCAAATTATTATTATTTTTTAAAATTTTTATTATTTTTGGTCGTCGTGGCAACATAAGCATTCCGTTTTTGGACATTAAACTTGGACCAATCAAAAAATCAATTGAATAAAGTAATTTGCACAATTTAACCAATAAAAAGATTGAGATATACTTCAGATTTCCCCATTCTCTACTGAGAACAACAACTATTTTCCAAATAGTTAAAAAAATACTGAAATTGAAATCCGTTCAAGAGAGTTTAAAATGTGTTTGCATTGATAAAACGAATGATTTATCAATTAGCCGGAGCAATATATATATATATACTTTCCTTTAAATGAGGGAAAAATACAGGATAAAAGAAAATATGTTGTACTATACGAACTAAACGCATAACATTTACCACATTTTTACATACTTTAAAACTGTAACGGTGAAGTTTATTTCGGTCATTTTATTCGGTGAAACGGTCATTTTGCACAGTGGCTATTTTTTTTTTTTTTAAATAATGCGGTTTCATTTAATATTTTTATACCTATGGCGGTCGCACCTATGTTGGATTTTCAAAAAAACTTTTGCAAATCTACGCCGATCATGACCACTAGACCCCAAAACTATATATATATATATATATATATATATATATATATATAACACCATTAATTATATTACAATATAAACCATTAGAATTTAATAGAAAAATACGCATTGAACACGAGGAAAAAAATAATTAAAGAAATTAAATGAATACAAATGGAATTTGTGGAACCAAAGCAGAATTATCAAGCCCCAAATACTTTGGAACTACAAATGAAGTGTGTGATTTCATCTTCGTATTAGCCATGAAAAAGCAAAATAATACAAATTTGGGGCTATCAACATTAAATGAAGAAATTACATACAAAACAAAGCACGACAAAAGTACTAAATTGGACAGAAAAATGAAAAGGGGAAAAAATAAAAATAGTTATTGTGCACATGATAATAGTAAATTAATGAATAAATTAAAAGCAGAATAATGTGATAACAGAAAAAAAACCATACACCATAGTTTACCCAATTAAGATGTAAAACAGAAACATTTAATTTTTTTACTATGCTAAGCTAAATACAATAGCTTAATTTAAGATGATATAAGATTTAAAAATAGCTAATTAATATATATAACCTATGCACTTAGATAGTGTTACAGGTCTCTCATTTATTAAAAGCCAAGTGCAATTTAATAATTTAAATTAATAATATTATATTAATATACTTGATATTACTGTACAATTATCCATACATTAGTGTCAATTAAACTTCCAGTAGAATATATTTTCAATTTAACAAATGCATTTCCCATTCTCAATTTTTTTTTTTTTAATTAACAATTGCGTATTATCCAGACAACACCGCCCTCTTCCGTACTCTAACATCTACCGACCCAGCCATATATATATCAGAATATCAACAGAATAAATTGAAGGTCAGTATATGGAACTGCAGAAATGCTTCATACGAAATCATATTAGAATAATTTACAACACGGTTATTCAACCGGTAAATTAACTATAACGGAGGAATATTTTTCCCAAGTGGGTGAAAAAATGGTATCCATAGTATCAGACCATATTGTGCATTCGTTAGGGTTACGTGGATGAAATATTCCTCTAGTGTTCATCCGGGATGGCTCAGTTGGAAGAACATTGGCTGCTTCAGCCAATACACCTCTGGTTCGAATCGTGGCCCGGGCTTTTTTCACTCACTTGGAAATTTTTCTTTTTTATACGTAATTTACCGATTGAATATTCCTGTTGTAAATGATTCTAACAATATTAACTAGTTTTCATTGCAATCTGCATCTTTTGAAATCACTTTTTTTAAGTAACATATTTGTTTTTCAGCCCAACAGAAATGGTGAAGAAAATGGAAAGTATGAGAAAAAATACTTTTTCATAAAGTATTAACCCTTACTATTGCATAAAAATAGAACTATATTCAATAAATATTAGTCTATATAGTAAAATTTCAAATACTAATAGACCTATACTATTTTATTCATAGCAGTGTATCATAATATTAATGGCTCGATATGTCATGTTATAATACTCTCCAAGAATTTAAAGAAAATATTATGCGTGTGACAAAATATTAAATAAAGAAACGCGTCGATTTATCAAATTTATGACAAAATATCTTGTCATACTGAAAATACAGGATATGACATAATAATGGAAATGAACACATAAAAAATATATCATACTTTGTAATTTTCTTGAATACTCTTTTGTGTTAATTTTAATACTTTCAAACATGATTTTAGGAGAAATGATATACAATATTATGCATATTTTTTAAGAACTCTGAAAATTATAAGCAAAGACTAGAAAAAATTGGGGATTACTTTTATAAAAACCTTAATTTTTCTACGAGTATTCATGTTACCCACCTGAAAATGAACACACTTGTAATCTTAATCTGCATGTAATCTTAAAGCCATGTAATATTAATCTGCAGTTGGACGATTTTGCTACATTAGTTATGACTGGGTTATGCAAAATATTTTCATTATTTTTCAATTTGTTGACGATCCTTTATGGAATTTCGAGGAAAATTCTTTACGGAAATGTACGATCAGTACTATTCTGATTAGAGACCTAGATTTTCAGAATAATTTCGCATGTATTTTTCTAGATATTTAACAAAATGTTTAAAATCGCAAGTGGCACGTCAATTTTGGTTCATATAGAGTATGAGGCGCGTGTGTATACAAATATTAAACTTTGGAATTATAAACAAAATAAAACTTCATTGATTGTTTTTCTTTTTCTCATATTATGCATGTGTTCCATGAATTCTACTTTAGTTTTTAATGCTATATTTAAATCTTGCAATATATTATTTAGAAGTTACAAATCTTAAATCTTTTTAAAAAACAGATATAAGACGAAGCAATTGAATGAACGTAATAGTTGATCAACTGTTAAACTAGTCGTTGCGGGCCACCGTAATACTTACCCATCATGGATATGTATATGGAAATAAAACATGTGAAAACTGTTTATACAATACATTGCAATTCATAAACAAAATTTAAATATTGTTAATGTACATAGTAATGCTCTATTAAAGAACTTCTGATTACCAATTTCGACAAATTATATAAAACGCCAAACTACTCAAGTAGTACCGAACTGCGTAAAAGAAGCATCCTTATAACTCCAAAAATAATAACTCTATTAACAAACAATTAACTGCGTCGGATTAAGCGTCTCATTTCCAATTAAAATATACCTCTGAATTGAAATTTGAATGAAATACAGGGTCATGAAAAATCGAAGAATGTGGAAAACAGGATTACAAATATCTCGGCAACTAATAATCCGATCGACTTCGTTCTATATGCAAAATGTGTGTTATTATATTGCCTTTTACGTCCATACCTTAGAACAAAAAAAATTCGAAAATTTTTACATACCTTTCATCAGAACGATTTTTTCAAGAGTCCGAAAAAAATAGTTCCGGGTAATCGAGGTTGCTGATATTAAATAGGTTTCGTCCCATTCTTACATACTAACTACATACAAAATTTCAAGTCTCTACCTCAATTCGTTCGGGAGATAGAGCGTTTACAGACAGACAGACAGACAGACGGACGGCAATTTTTTTTTCTAAAAATATGTTTTTCGGAATCTCCACTATCTAAAACGTGTAAATCCGTCAAATTTTTTTTTTCGATTTTCAAAACGATTGCAAGACTTACCCTATACTACGTATGATTTGTAAGTAAAAATAATAATAAATTAATGGAAAACTGTTAAAACCACAGGTTGCATATAACACTCTGTTGTGGTTACTCTTAACCACTGCCATATTTTTTATTCAATTTAATTTATCGCATATTTTATTAATCTTTATTCACTTATTATAAAAAATTTGCATTCTAAAAATTTATTTTAGTTCTCGTTTTTTTTAATCTCTCATGTAAAGTTTATTTACTTACGTAACTTTTTGTTGATTTCAAAATGTTAAAATGTTTTCGAATTTGTTACTTCCGGTTGTGGATTGTTCCTGAATTTTCTAGAATACTCGATGGGGCGTGTACTTCCGTTTTATAGCCCCTCCCCTCGTCCAATCGGAATCTATTCTACTGATGCGTAATTTAAAATAGGTGAATCCTTGTATACATTATTGGCTTTGCATCTTTCGGGTGCTACAAAAGTTTATTCTTAAAAATTCAATTTTCCTATTAGTGTTGAAGCACTTGGCCTATCTGTTTTACCGCCACTTCTATAGCTCTGCCAATTGGCGCATTATGAGATTGTGGCAACCCCCTTCGCCCTTTGCGGCTGCGTTCGCATTCTTTTGCAGTGAGACGAGACAGAATCCTGCGGTGAGAATGTGTGTGTCGGGTGTCGGCGATAATTGTTCCAAACGGACGGAAGAAATCATCTTTTTGATACGAAAAATAATTAAAAAATCAAAAGTAAAATGTTGAGAGCAGAACAGTACAGAATCCTGAGAGGGTGTGCTGGTCTAGTGTCTGCGTTTATTGTTCCTAACGGATGGAAGAAATCATCTTTTTGATACGAAAAATAATTTAAAATCAAAAGTAAAATTTTGAGAAAAGAACGGTGCAGAATCCAGAGAGAGTGTGTTCGGTGTCGGCAATGATTATTCTAAAACGGATGGAAGATACCGTTGGGTATGGGTCGAAAAATAATTTAAATTTAAAGAAGCACTTCACTCTAGTCAAAGAATTTACATAAGGATTAGAAAAAGGGAACATGTCTCCCCTTATTCCTCAGGAGAAAACTTAATTTCGTTTCAAGTATTTTTCTTAATTCGCCAAGTGTGGAATTTTTTAAAAAGATGCTAAAGTTCCAGGTCTCTAAAAAAATGAGAGACCACGTTATGTTTACATCTGCCTTTCAGCAAAAATAATAAAACAAGATTTTTGCAACATAAAAAAAATCCCTGTCGGCTGGGCCTATAGGCGGAGGTATATTTCGAAGAGTGCTCATTTCAACAACAAATATATATATATATGATTAGAGATAAACCCAGTTTAATAACTTCATTTGGCCGTTTATGAAAAATTTTTAATTTCATTTTTCTGCAAAAACTGGTTTTATCAGAATCATCTTAAGAAAAATTCAGCTCAGATGCCCAATTTTACAACATATTTTGAAATAAATTCTGTATTTATTAAAAAATCGACCAAAACTGCACATTATACTGCTCCTAAATAACAAAAAAAACTGTGAGTTGAATGCATTTGAGAAAAAAATTTAATTTAAAAATGAGTCATAAAATAACCGATTTGTTGTTTGAATACATCCTTAATACTTTAATCATGATTGCTTCGGAATATTTTGTGCGAAATACTCACTTTGACAGCATTTTTAAAAAATATATTCTATCTTTATCAAAAAACTGGCCAATGCGTCACAGTATATAGTTCCTAAATAAGAGGATCTGTAAATTGGATGCGTTTGAGAGCGAAAATGGATTTTAAAACGAGTCATAAAAAACGCAATTTGCTATGTGAAAACTTCTTTAAATTTTAAAATAACGAAGACTTCGGAAATTTCTGTTCAAAATATTGTTTTTAGTAGCCTTTTTCGAAATATATTCTGTCTTTATCAAAAAAACGATCAATGCATCACATTATATAGTTCCTAAATAAGAGGATCTGTGAATTGGATGCGTTTGAGACCAAATATGGATTTAAAAACGAGTCAGAAAAAAACGCAATTTCTTATTTGGACACTTCCTTAAATTTTCAGTCACGATGATTTCGGAAAATTCTGTTCAAAATACCCTTTTTGGTAGCCTTTCTTGAAATATGTTCTGTCTTTATCAAAAAATTGACCAATACTTTACTTTATACAGTTTCTAAATAAGAGGATCTACCATTTGGATGCGTTTAAAATCAAAAATGAATTTAAAAATGAGCCAGAATAAAAGCAGTTTGGATTTGAGTTTTTTTCTCCAACTCCTATTTTTGTTTAATTTCTTTTTGCTATACGAATTGGTCCTATGAAAAACTTGTCAAAATAAAAGTTGCAGATATTTTTGAGAAGATGTAAAATAAATTTAATCACATTTGATATCTTTAAAATTGACGGAGTTATGGATTTTTCACTTTTTTCACCGCCCTTTTTCTTCTCGTTTTTAATTTTTTTCATCGATAAAAGTTGGTCTTATCAAAAACTTGTAAATACAAAAGTTTTAGATAATTTCAAAAGCATTTACAAAAAATTTAGTTCGACTTGATATCTTGAAAATTGACGAAATTATGAATTTTTTTCTCTCAAAACCCCTGTTTTTTTCGCCGCTTGAGCCCACTTCTAAATTTATCAAAAATCTGTTATGCATAAACTTTTGGCCCATTTTTAAGAAGTAATATAAACTTAAAACCGATTCGATATCTACTTTAATTAAGATTTTATGGAGTTTTTTCTGTTTTCCCAAAAACGCCCCCTATTCCGACCCCCTTGGTCCGATTTTGCCCATTAACGAACTTAGCCGAGATTTTATCCCCTTTGATTTTATGTACCATTTTGGTGGAGAATGGTGAAGAATTATAGAAGTTATCGTGTCCATAAAAAAGTGAGATATATAGATAGATAGATAGATAGATATATAAACTGGTGCGATTGCAATAGGTAGTATTTCATACGAAATCTACCTAAAAAATAAAATTTCTTTTTTAATGAAGAGAATCTGCCTGCATCTTTATTGATGTCTTCGTGTTCCTTTTTTTTCAAGTCTCTGCAGGTAAGCAATTATTCAATTATTCTGTCTATTTTTCCCTGCATTTGTTCAAAGAATTTGATGAATTCTGTCAGTCAAGTCGAGGGTTTTTTGCGGCCACATGATGCAATGTACTTGAAGAATTACTAATTCCTTTCCGGAACGGCTTAAAACGTTCCAATGCAAACACAACACACTCCTAGGGGTGAAACGCTTATCTCGTGAGCGACCCCCCCCTAGAGGAGCCACAATTGCACCCCTAGAACATACCATGGCATCCCAAGTGCACCTTTAGGGCACCCTATGGAACTCCCATGACACACTGTGGGGTGCCGTGGGGTGCCCTAGGGGGTCGCTCACTAGACAAGCGTTTCACTCCTAGGAATGCCATACGCAACCTGTGGTTTTAACAGTGAAAGTCTATTAAAGTTGCTCAAATCATTTTAACAAATACTTTTTATTTTTCATGAGATAAAACACTGAATCACAATGTAACTGACGACATTAGTAGTTTAAGCGTAGCAGGAAAAATTTTTCTTAACTATTTTTTTCAGGAAGAAGCAAACCAAATGAAACAAAATTACATAATCTTTAATGCAACAATTGTACATGTTCATTATAATTATTCATGAATGTTTCTTATTCAAAAGCATATTTCTAAAAAATTTAATTAAAGCGATACAATTTGATATTATAAATTAGAGTTTAAGTAAAATTATTTTTTTTTACTAGTTTTATTTACTTTTACTTAGGTTTTTTAATGTATCATGGTTATGGTGACATTAAAAAACTTACATGTATTCGCTTTCCAAATTAGGCATTGAAAACGTATGCATTGAAATAGCATCAAACTTTTAGACATAAGCAACGTTTTCAATTTACCGTGTAAACTTCTATTTAGGAGTAAAAACTGAAACAATTGCATAAAAATAACATTTCCCTCTTTAAGAATAAACGGATTTTTCTTTATTATTTTTTTTTTATTGAAAAGCTTCTAGAATACCTATTTTGAATATTATTTCAAGATTTTATTATAAAATTTGTAGGACATAACCACTATATAGTCATTAATAACCGGAGACTCAATTTTAAACATTTTATTTAATATTAAAAATTATACTAATAGGATTATTTTTTAACTTAAGGATAATAAAAATTTTGCTTTACTTTATATTTATCAATATTCCTCAATCTTCTCATTTAATAAGGAGAATAAGTATGGGGGGACAAAAAATAAAAGATAAATAATAATATTTTGCATCAGCCTATACATTCTAATTCGCAAAATGATCTATCGCAGAATAATACATGTATGTGGATGGTATACAACACATCCACTGATTTTTGTATTAATAACAGGCATATTCATGGAAATATAGTGATTTTTTGAAAATTTAAAAAATGGTTGCATGTGTTTAGCTTATATCATGCAGGGTTTTCAACCAAATTTAGCACCAGTTTCAGAAAAAGTGAAACAATATAGTAAAAATAACATACTGCAAGTAGAAATTAAATACATAAAATATTTTATGAAATATTAGTAGTTGTATGAAATATTTTTTATCTGCGCATGTACGAGCTGTAACAACAATATATTAAAATCATCTTATCTCTATAGAGCAACTCATTGAAAAAATGTTAAAATTTGATGAAAAAAAAATTAGCGGTATTTAGTTTAAAATTTTGAAAGGAAAATGAGTGTTGGAAAATTTTCTATTTTCAATAATTGGATATGCATTTATTTTAATTGAACGGATTAAAGAGCTTGTCTTCTCGAATATAAATTTCGGATCATTATTATTTGTTTTAAAAACTCCCCAGCGCCGTGAACTGATAAATTTAATAACTAAGTTGTAGATTTCACAAAAATGGAAGCATTCTTTTAAAATTAATAAAATTCTGTATATAATACAGTTTTAAAACAAACACGTATATTTTTTTCAAAATTTGTGTTTAAAAATGTTTTCATAGGTAAATTTTTAAATAAAAATCTCTGAAAAAATGTAAATAATTTATTTAAATGATCTACATATAAAGTAAAAATGGAAAAACAAAATAAAAACAAATTAATTTTCTTTTTAAGAATGTTTAAAAGTATCACTAGGAACGAACAAATTTCTTTAAAGCTTAAGGGTGAAAGTAACACGCTTGATTTCATCAGAATTCGTAAAAACTTTAAAAGTTTGAAATATTGGAAAAAAATGAATGCGAAATTTGGAAAAAAAAGTTAGAAAACTTTTTTGGCTCGAAGCTCTATGATACATACTGAATTTTAAAATATTTTCTAGAAAATTGAAGTAGTGTTTCTGTCTTTACAAATGTACTATTCAGTTTCTAAATCAGATGCTTTTAGTTAAATAATTTCTTTTGATTTTTTTAAACCTAAAGTTTTTCATAAGGATTTAAATAACTGATTAATGATTTTACAAAGAAATGGACATCGGATACATGATGTGTGCGAAATATTCCCAAAATCACATACATCTATTTTAACATTTTATCTACCGACGGTATTTATAAGTAGCATTCAAATTGCTTATTATTCAATTCTTTTAATACATCGATTAGTTGTAATATTATTGAAAATGAATTACACATACATTACTTTATTTTATTCCAAAATTATTATTGATTACGCAAAAGAAAAATATTTTTAAAAGAATGGTTTCTTTTGCCACCGTATCTCTTTCAGCTTTCTTGACGAAAAGGGAGAAGGATGGGGATTTTTCAATTCGGGAATATTTCTATATATATTGTAAGAACATCATATTTGTGCATTTATAATTCTATAAAATACTATGAAAACAATTTAAAATAAAAGCTTTGAGGTTGTTATAAATATTGCACAAAATCCCTGTAAATTCAAATTTATATCATTCATCTAAAACCTTCAATTCTTCTAAAATCCTTCAAAAATTTAATAAATGATTATGTAAATCTTTTAACTTAGTTTAAACAATTTATGAAAAATGCTCTAGAATATAAAATTTTCATGGATACATAATTCGGTAGACAAAAGGTTAAACATTAATATACTTTCACTAAAAGAAAATTTCAAGTTTGCTTCAATGAAATAAAATCTCTACTTCTGACAAATTCTTCATTATTTGATATTTTTAGAGATTTAGCATTATAATACATCTTTTATCACCTTAACGCGAAGTTTTGTCAAACCTGTTAACTGTGCTCCTTTAAATGTTAATTCGGAATGAAAGAGACTGGACTCATGGTAGCTCCCAAGAACTTCACACTGAACATTAAAAAGTTTGTATTTTAAGAGGTTTTAGTTTTAAATCATTTTTCTTTTATAATTTCTGTTTAGATTTGTTTTGATACGCGAAATTTAAAATCAATACTCCACTAATAATTTAAAATTTTTTTAATGATTCTACATATAATCGATAAATGAAGAAAAAATATTATGTAATCACATTTTTTTAAGAATGTTTAAAAGCATCCTTACTAGAATCAAACAATTACTGTCAAAGCTTAAAATTTAAAGTTACACGCTTAATTTCATCAGAATTTGTAAAAAATTTAAAAGTTGGGACAAAAAACTTTAAATATTGGAACAAAAAAAAAATATGGAACTGGGAAAAAAATGAGAAAACTTTTTGACTCGAAGCACAACGTACTCCAGTACATACTCCATTTTAAAGTATTTTCAGGAAAATTGAAATAGTATTTCTGTCGTTAAAATTGTACTATTCAATTTTAAAAACTAACGCTTTTTATTAAATAATTTTATTTATTTCTTTATTTTTAAATCTAAAGTTATTCATACGCATTTAAACGACTGATAAATGATTTTATCAAGAAAGGGACATCGGATATGTGATGCATGCGAAAAATTACCAGAATTATATAGATCTATTTAAAAACATAATATGTTCAAACTCAAGTAGAATTTATAACTATTTGCTACACGTTTGACTTCATTGAAATGAAATTTCTGGTTCTAACGAGGTCATATTTTTAGCGGTTCAGCGTTAAGATACATCTTTTATCAACTTAACACGAAGTTTTATCAAGTCTGCAAATTTTGTACCTTTCAATATTATTTCTCAAATGAAACTGGACTCATGGTGGCTTCAAACATTTCGCATGAAAGTTTCATAAAGTTTGTGATTTAAAAGGTCGGGATTTTGACCACTTCAGACCTGAGGTACACAAATGGGTACCTCCATTCTTTTCCTCATAAAAACTACACTGTTTCATTTTTTTTTGCATTATTACATTACTTCTGAATGTTTTTTGCTTTAAAACAACACCAATAAATGCCAGCACTAATGCATATTGCCTAACAAAATAAATATTATTTTCTTCCGAGTTTCGAAAATTCCTTCAAGACATTGTGGCCAAGAAAGTAAGAAATATTTATGATTATTTAACTTAAACGTTTTTCAAAAAAAAGAGGATTTGCTGGTTATTTACTTGGTTAAAGACATTAATTTTGTTATTGCTTAAATTTATATTACTGATAGCTAAACTGATGTTTTAAGGAACTTAGTATTTTTACATCCATATTTGTAAACTTAAATTACCAGCCCACTAAAGTACTGATATCATAAAAATAACTCTTTCTGATATCTTTGGTGTCATTTCAATTATGCAAAATCAATAAATATATATTTGTAGAGTTATTTTATGCTCAGGCCTGAAGAGGCTAAGTTGTATATTAGAAATTCGCTTCAGCACGAGAGGCTTTAAGATCAGATGGTTCTGCTGATTTTTTCCTTTATACACACAACCGCAAATATCGGCCACCAGTGATTGTCATACGATTGCTTGTCCTTTGCTGCTCTTTCTAGATACCAAACCAATAGTGGTTTTAAAAATATCCAAATCTATCAACAATAAAAGTACTCAGATTTAGCTATCTGACCATCTTTGATTCAATTCGACCTGCCTCCAATTCTCCATTAATTGTATATCGAACTAATGCAGAATTGGAAACAAGTCAAATTGAAACAAAGATGGTCAGATGGCAAAATCTGAGTACTTTTATTGTCCATAAGCTTTGGAATTTTTTGATGATGAAAAAAATTAACGTCGTATATCGAAGTTTACGGACGAATATTACATCCGAACAAATAAAACGAAGAAAAAAGAAGTGAATAAAATAAATGAAATTCGCTGCTTGTTGACAGAAGAATAAAAAAGCATTTCGCTACTACAGCCAGCACTTAAGTATCGGGAGGGCTCTTGGTGACTTTTTTTTAAAATCCTAAAATAATCCTCCATCCCATATCATTCTGCTTTCTTCGAAATATATTTTTCTGCCAAGAGATAGGGACTAACCGCCATTATCTTACTTACGAACTTTAACAATTTTGTGCAGAGCGATATTTCAACAATAATGTGTGTGATATATAAAATAGGTAACGCATTACAAAAAATGACTCAAAAAAGTTATTATTCTTAATATTTTTACCGCAACATGGAACTACAGCACTTAATCCAGCATGCATATAAAGTCATATCGTTACCTGATAATAATAAAGTTTTAACTGTGTTTTTGAAAAAATTAACTTATCGATATAAATAGGTTCTATTTTTATCTATAAGGGCATTTTTGGATTAAATGATGTTATTTATAAGTTACACATTACCTTACAATCATAATATCACATTATGTTAATCCAGAAATGTTTTCATCGATACAAACAGAGCCTTTCGATATCGATAAGGCATCTTTTAAATACACAGATAGAACTTTATTATTTTCAGGTGACGATATGTGTAATATCATTTTTTATGGGTTAAGCGACATGTGAACATAAAGTTTTATTTCAACATCTACACGAACAATTTTGTTTGATTCTCGGACAGCATCTGTCCAAGAATAAATGCTGAATCGAAAAAATGCTGTCTGAGGCCCCTTCTAAAGTTTAAGTAAGGAAAATAACTTCTTAATTGGAGCAAAAATAACATTATTTATGGTGTTTTTTTCTTTTAGATTTATACACTGAAAGGAAAACGGTTGATTTTACAAAAATTGTACTGATAATCGGGAAGCCAGTACAATTCACTGTTTTAATGGAAACAATTTTGTAAATTCCTGAAAATTTCCTTTTTATTGAATTAACTTCACATTTAATTAATTTCACTGAAAAAACAGTGAATTTTTTTTGGTGCACCGTGGGGCAAATTCCCGAAAAGCTGGACAAAATATGAAAATGTTATTCAAATTTCACGAAACTTCGAATGCAGTGTCTTTCAGGATGCTAAGTAAGATTACAAAATTTAAAAAAACATGGTGGATACAATATGGCAGAACAAAAATTATAACGCCTCGAAAGTCATTCCATTTGCGTGAAATTTCGTAAACTTTTCAGGATTCTAAATTAAACTTTAAAAATAAATAAATAAATAAAATGACAAATTAAAAGTAAAAACAATTAGATTTAAATAAAATTTAAAATTTCGACGCTAAATTTCAAAAGGAATTTTTAAGGAACCAAGACACGCGTAAACGAGATTTAAGTACGTTAATGGAAAGTAAAATATTAGTCTATTTAATTTTTACATTATTAGAAAAAAACGAAAATGCATTTTAGAAACTGATCTTTCGAATTAATTGTAGTATAATTAATAGGTTCTTCAAAAGCGAAGGGGTCAAAATTGTTAGCAGAAGTCGTTGGCGATATTAGAAGATGCAATTACTCTTAGGGTGAATGATTTTAATTTGGTCTTCGGTAATTTATCTAAGGTTGAAGTGAAAGGATCTGATTACATTAAAAGACACAATTGTTTTAGATGTGCTACGGTATTTTTGCAATAAATCTTCTCGATGCATTTTCATCAGTTTTTCAAGATTCTTCTTCATGTCTTCTTACATTTGACAAATTGGCAACAATAAAGAAGATGTTTTTTCTTTGCCATTAATAAGTAGCTTGTGTACTGAAATAGGCATATAGTACGGGTGTAGTTCAACGAATCTACAAGCTGTTTATAAGGAAAAACCTTTGAAATTGATAAAATAAATGATATGACTACAAGAAATTACTTATGACATAAAATCATTTAATCCTATCTTCGTATTTGCTTGTTATAGAAGCAGAAATATTTGTGTTTTCAAAGAATAGTTGAATTGTATTTCCATAATTTTTGCTTCCAAATCTGGAATTTGGTTTGGAATTTGGACAAAAAGTCTTAATTATAAGCAATTCTTTTTATTTTTTTAATTCAGTGTCCATCTTCTCATGCACATTACGGACTTGCCATTTCTTTCTATCCAGTTTGTACGCCAGATGTAAGAACCTCCCAAAATACTCTGAACTATAAATTATCTTTATTCACTTTTTATTAAAAAAATGTCATATCGGTAAGAAGCTATTTTGATGTTCCCTAATAGGTATCAACATTGAGTATCACACTAATTCGTTATTAAAGACTACTTCTTCTTTATTAATGATTGTATGAAGAGTAAGGATTACAATCCCGGGATTCCGGGATCCCGGTGTATTTTTAATCCCAAAAATCCCGGGATTTGTCAGAAAAAAATCCTGGGATTTACGGGATTGTCTGTTTTTCTAGTGAAATAATATTCAGTTTAATTTAAAAAAGATATTTATAAACTTTCGCTTTTGGTTGAAATAAAATCAATTTTCATGAAGCTTATACATGATTGAAAATGAATATATACCTCAAATATTTTTTACATATATTTCTATGCGAGCAATTCTTTTACAGTAACAATCTTTTGACTGTCAAACAAATGTAACACATACAGCTTTTAGACAGGAAAAATGAAATCATTTGTTTATTTCGATTTTACTGCGTTTGTCGAAATTATCTTCACTTCGTAGATCATTTTTTGAATTAGCTTTTACTGATAAGTGTCGCATTTGTGTATGGTAGCCATTATGGGCTAACTTCTTTGCTTTTCGTGAATTCAGACTAACTTTGTTTTAAAGAGTCCACTGAAAAGGATTCCGTGGCTCATCGGAAAGACAATGATGTATCTTCAATATGGTACTGCTATTTAACGCCAAAAGATGGAAAAAGCGCTAAATGTAAAAGGTGTAGCACAGTGCTTAAAACATTAGGTGGATCGACTAAGGGATTGCAGAATTTATTACATATAAAAAGTTGAAAATAGAGGACTATTTTATTAGTGATAAGAAATCATTGGATGTGATTCTATCGAGAATGACTGCTAAAGATGGTTTTTCATTTAACGTTTTCATCGCTTCAATTAATTTAAGAAATTTATTGGTAGCTAAAGGCTATAATGATTTGTCAAAATCTGCAATATCAGTTTGAAATCGTGTAATGAACTATAGTTTCATAATAAAGATGTTAATTACATGAGAAACACAAACTTTTAAAACTTCGGGGGAAAATATTACTTTGATTTTGACGAATGGACATCTACTGCAAACATGCGATTTGTAAATATTAATGTCCCTTCAAGAAATATAAATTTAAATAAATTCTTTAATTTAGGGCTTGTGCCTATACATAGATCTTTCATTGAAAAAAAGAGTATCGAAATGCTAACTCTGCGCCTGAAACAGTATGATATTTCGTTGAAAAAAGACGTTGTTCAAATCGTCACTGATGGACAAAATCTAATGCTGAAAGTCGCATAAGAAATTGAAGCTGATGAAGAGCTTTGTTTCTTTCAAGGCATTCTTTTAGCAGTTTGTGATGATTTATATTGTAATTACGAAATACAGAACCAGAAACATCCTCCAGTAAAACAATAGCTGAATCATGCTGCGGAAGTGAAAACTTAGCCCTAGAAGAAGATGATAAAGATGAAGATATTGAATCTTCCGAAAGTTTAGAATCGGGGTTTATTTTAATTTTTGAAGATGAAAACGGCTTTTCATACTCTGATGAATATATCAATGAACTTATTAAAAAAGTTCGAAAATTGGTAATTTATTTTAAACGATCTGCAACAAGGAATGAATTTCTTCAAAAGTATGTTAAATCTGAATAAAAGAAAAAACTTTCCCTTCTTTTAGATAGATAGACTAAATAGAATAGCTGGTAACTATACTTGAACGATTTCATTTCTTGAAAAAATGCATACAGAAAGCATTAATCGATTTAGAGCATGAGATCTGAATTGACGATTCCGATTTTCTACTTATAAACGAAATTGTTGAAGTCCTCAAACTGATAAAAATCACAGTAGAAGCAATTTGTTGCAGGGATTCTAATTTGTTAGCCACAGACGCAACCTTAAAAATTCTTTTAAACGAATTGTCGGCGAAAAAAAATCAAAATTTGCTTATAAAATGGCAGACGTGTTAAAACTATACATTAGAGAACGACGACGTCTAGAATTATCGGGTGTTTTAAATTATTTGCAACACCATAATCCTAAACGAGATTACCTGAATGCAAACTAGCAGTATGTTTTCTATTCTTAACAAAACTGCTGTTAAGAAGCAAGTAAAAGCAATAATTGGAAGGGTGAATAACAGTGTTGACACTAGCAAGTCTGAAGATATAGAAATAACGCATATTGATACCACTGTGAAATGTCAAACATATAACCGAACATTTAAGGAAAAATTACAACAAGAAGTAGAAAAAAGCATGCAAACTGTCTAACCTGAAACACAAAAACAAAATGATTTATCAATACAAATTAGAAATGTGATGTCTCTTTTTGAAAATGGAGGAGTAAACGGTCATCATTTAAAATTAGTTTATCAATAATTGCTGACAATTCCTCTTGCGAGTGTCGAAGCAGATCGAGAAGCTTCGGCAGCAGGATTTATTGCAAACAAAATTAGAAGTCGACTTGGAGGTGATAATTTAGATGCTTTGATATTACTTAGATCATATTTTCAAAGGAAAACCGATTAGTTAAGGGTGTTCTTAAATCAAAAAGGGCAACTTTGTGACACATGCTTTAATTTATTTTTGTTCGGAAATGCATGAAAATAGCAGATGTTGTTATTAAGAAACTGTCTAATTGCACTCAATTTTCAGTTTAAAAAAAAAAAAAAAAAAAAAAAAAAAAAAAAAACACAATTGATTTTTCATAACAAGCCTTCAAAGTTGACACTTTTGAGCAAATTTCCCGACAAAAGCAGAAAAACCGGTCAAAAAGCAGGAGAAAAACGGGTGATCGGAAGATCGAAATAGCTTATAACTCGATAGGTAATTTAACTATCATAAAATGGAAAAATAAGTTCGATTCCATAGTCAGGTATTTCAATTATATATATTTCTGTTAAAAAATGAATTTGTAAATGTGTCAAAACGTTTTGTACTTGTTCAGCGTAGCAGTTAAGAACACCCTTAAGAGACACTGAGCTATTCAAACTAATGTTCTTTTTTTTTTATCTTGGTATGCAATAAATTTTTATGTTATGCAATGTTTTCAAATTTTAACAACTATCATTAATTAGAAATTTAAATAATACATTTATTTAAATTTTTATTGTTATATGTGAGTATGTGTTAAGTACTTTTATTTCAAGAAAAAAACAGCATTATGTAGAGGAAAATCTTGTGTTTTCGATATCCTAAATTTGTAATCTTTAGTTATTTGGTAATGAGAATAATTCAAAGTTTAATTAGTGATATTAATTTATTAATTATCTTTCCATATTGTAAATATTTACCCATTTAAAGATGTTTTCAACACCAAATGAAAAACTTATATGGAAGATAAAACATAGCCTTTTTTGTTGATGTTGTTACATTGTCAAACATCAACATCATATTTGTTTTAATTTCCAATTGTTGTAATTTATACTATACTTTATTATAATTAATTAATTAATTTTGAACTTGGTATAATTTCTTAAGTTAGACTGTATTTTTGCTGTAATTATTTTTTTTTCAATATTGTGAAATTTAGCGATTGTGAGAATTGGTAATATTGGAGAAATTTTAATTTTCATTATCCCGGGATTATCCTGGGATCCCGGGATTGAATCTAAACAATCCCGAAATCCCGGTACCGGAAATTAGTCTCGGGATTGTAATCCCTAATGAAGAGAAATACGTTTTAATCTCTTTATATTCGATACAATCCTCTTCATTGACAGTAGATTCTGTATTTTTGTTCAAAAAATGAATCTTGATGGGTCTAATAAATTCAGTGTAATGAAGATCTCGAATTTTTCAAATTGACAAATGGTTATGAATTATTCGCAACACTTATGTATTCAAGTGGTACGGGAGAAATGAAAAGTATATTAGAATCTCCTAGTATAGTCATCGTTAAATGTATTTTGAACAAATCTGCCATCACATCCTCACTTGCAAATCAAATCCATATTTTTCATGTATTAAAGTCATATTAATAATGATTTTATCCCCATTAATAAAATACGCTCAGCAGTTTGATCTCGCAAAGATTGCCATTGATAAGATAATTGTTCTAATTACAATGGAACGAAAAAAATTACTATCTATAAAGATACGAAAATGTAATTCTATGGGATCAATAATAGAGAATTGCTTTCATTTTTTCATAACTAAACTTCTTATCAAATTAATTTATTCTTATGAGTTTAGTATTTATTTATAATATAATAGGTAATAAACTATTACAAAATTGAATAATCGAAATATTCGAAAGATATTTGTCAGCTAAATTAATGTGAAAATTAATCAATTTCAGAATTTTTGAAGCGGCCAAAAAGTATCATTTTTACTTCCGGTTACTACAATATGCGTGAAATGCAGAATAGCAGGTTTGGGCAGCTGGTTTTTCATAATTCATTAGACAATATCTCAGGCTATTATTTCCATTAAATTTCGTAGTGGAATACTATGGAAAATTTAAACTGCTTGATGTTTGAAAGCAAAAAATTGAAATATTTTATAAAAAAATAGTTATGAAATTTTTAATTTTTATGCGCTTAGTATAAATTTTGTAATTCATATAAATAAAGAACACACTATCATAGTGTGAATTCATTTTAAATCAATAAAATTGGATAAAATGATAAAATGTAGCGTGGGTTCAGAGGAACAGTTGTTTTACACTTTTTGTTCGCTCTGAGTGATACTCCTTCAAACATCACTTTAAAAAAAATACTGATTGTAAGGGCAAGGCAAAAATCCTTTTTATAATACAAATTTTGGCTCTCCAAACATTATTTTAGCCAAACATATAATCGATATTCCCTAAATCGCAACTTCATTTTTGACTTTTGGCCAGCTTTTTGGGTTTTCGGCCCTTTGTGAGGTGTCCCGATTACCAAAACAATTTTCATAAAATCTTCCTTTTTTTTTCTACAGTGTTTTGAAAATATTACTTGATACTTTGTAAATAATGGAATTCAAGAGTGTTTTAAATACTATACACTGTTAAAAATTTTGTGCTACTTTGAACCGAAATTTGGTGCTTAGTAGCTGCCACCATAAGATGGTGAAATCTTGTTCCAAGATTTGGAACTTCGGTTAAACCATAATACCATTTTTTCAAATAATATGGTGTAAACGCGTTCCAAGATTTGGAGCTTTGATTGAACCATCCCATGGTGGCAGCTGGTGATAGCTGCGAGCACCAAATCTTGGTTCAAAGTAGCACGAAATTTTTAGCAGTGTATAATCGAAATTCGATAGTACTATATAATCGAAATTCCGTAAATCGCAGCTTCATTTTTCGACTTTTGGCCCGATTTTGGGGTTTTTGCCCCACTGTGTTGTCCCAATTAACAGTACAATTTCCGTAAAATCTTCCTTTTTTTTTCCTACAATAAGTTTTGAAAATATTACTTTATACTTTGTAAATAATGAAATTCAAGATATTATAACATAAAAATTATATATTCATGGGTTCTCCATTTAAGATAACATTTACAAAAATCTGCTCATATTTTAATATTTTTAATTTATTTTATACTATGTATTTCTTATTAAAATATTCCTTATGTACTTTTAACCATACTAGCGAAAGCTGATATTATTTTCGTCTCATTTCCCTTGAATTCCATTAAAAGTGTAACTTAATATTTTACACCCACTTCATTTCTCAAAAGGGATGTTAGTATCTAAAGTGTATATTTCAACATGATACGTGTGAAATTCCAGACCAACTGCTTTTAATTTAATAATAATCTCCGTTGAGATAACAATCTAGATGTTTAAAATTTGCATGCGTTACGGCTTTCAAATGCATTAACTTCTCAAAATTTAATTTAAGCTCCATTCAATACCTTAACTTTGATGTTTAATTCGAAATATATTCTCTTTCTAAGTACATTAGAGCGAATGATAAATTTCTTGTAAAGTTTTTGAGAAGTTGAAATGTGTCTTATGTGCAAATTTTAAAAATACTACAGAAACCACCTATTTGATACTTTTACGTCAGAAAAAAAAAAAAACATTTTAACTTTCTTAATATTTTACTTTTAAATTGCTATGATTATTCACAAACTAATCGTGAAAAACACTACTTATATATTTTAATTATTTTGAAATCGGATTTCATTAGGAAATAATTATATACTTTCATGAAAAATAATATAAAAAGAAAAACCAGTCTCTTACTTCTCTGCGGCTTTAAGCATGCTAATTTTTATTTAATTATTAAAATTTTAATATTACATTCACCTTAAAGAATGGGACTAGTGAGCAATATAATTCTTCCTTTTATAATGCTATATTAGTGCACAAACTTATCGTTTAAAATGGTTCTTATATATTTTATTTTTTTTTTGAATTAAGATTTTATTATGAAATTATTATACAGTGTATGCATCCTACACGGTGGCCAATGGCTAGATCTTAAGCAGTTAGTCATAGATATATAGTTCCATTTAGAAAAATGTTTTAAATGAAGTAAATAAAAAGTACTTTAGAAGCGATTTGAATCAATAAAATCCTTTTCTAAAAAAATTACAAAATTTAAATTTTTATATGGTTTCATATGTCTTATAAGTTATATGTAAAAAAAATTCCTATTACGCTAAGAAGTAAGACAAAAAAAGTCCTGTAAAATGTCCACTAAAACTGATCGAGTTATGAAATTTCAAGAACTAAGTCTATAGCCGTAACAACAGTACGTTTAGTTACATTGAATAAAATCACATTAAGTGATTTAAATTAAGAATATTAAGTTAAAAGTAATTTTACTCTTACGCTATCAGCAATATTTTCTCTGGTAACTATTTAAAAAATATACACATCTAATTCCTAAATGTAATAAAACTCCTAAATACTTCATACGTTTGAATCGGATTGTTTATTATTATTATTATTATTATTATTATTATTATTATTTTGCTTTTTAATAGTTAAGTCGGCAGTATACCTTATCAACATATTTGTTTTGTTTAAGAAATACGGCTATTGTAAAGACACTACATTTCAATGTACAAATAAAATTACATTACAATAATAACTGCATATTTAATTAAAAATTAAAAATAACTAAGTATTTTTAATTCTTTCTACTTTTTAAAAACTAGGAGGCTCTGCGCCCTACGAACTGCACTCGTCAATCTACTTCCCAGATCTAAAATAAAAATTTATTTAATAAACTTACAAGAAAAAAAAAAAAGAGCGAGCGCTTTATAAAAGGAAAATTATTCTTTTCAGTTTTACAGATAGGTTGTATAGCCAAATGTGCTGCTTACAAAAGCTATTTTAGCGTTTGATGAAATAATATTATTTTAACATTTCCGAATCAGGTAATATAAAATGAGCTTAGTCAGCAGAATCTTAGCTTCTAGATATCTTTTGATACTGCTGTAAGATAATGGTTTGAAATAAGTGATTTTCAAATGGGCCGTTTGAAATCTGGCGTAATTTTCACTAAACATTTTTTTCTTTTCTGTAATATTTACGCAAAAATATTTCTATATTTCGAAAGGAAATATTATTTGCAGTGCTATTTTTATATTATGTTTAAATCTGACGTATTTTCTCTTTATTTACGACTTTTAACGCATATTTATGTCGTAATTTTCAACATTTTTCTGCTTTCAATATTTAACATTCATTTAATTTTAATTCGAAACTGTAACGGATGTTTGAATTGTAACGGAATTGTAGACTTCTTGACATCACAAAAAACATTTATTGCACGACACATCACAAAACACACATTACACATTTATACGATGAGGTTTGAAGGCATAAGCTGCACATATATACGCAAAATACACCTTGGATAAGGCGTTCAACATTTTAAGTGTCATCGGAGTGACATCTTTTATGCGGGGCTAACTCACAACTACCCTGGGGGGTAAGAAAAATTGTTCCGCCCAAGGAACCAATGACAAACAGCGCATTCTGGGCTCTGGAAAACATAGCAGAGGGAATGGTGCGTTACAAAGCTTTTTTTATCTATTTATAAATAGTCACAGTTCCATTATGCATTTTTTTTCTAAGAATCTTCTTTGCGCTGTTTTAATAGTTGTTAAAAAGAAACGCAATTGAGACACAATTTCTATTTTTTTTTCAATAAATTCCTAAAGAATTTCTGGATTTTGCAGATTTTGTCCTTTGTTTCCATATTTCCTTACTTAAAATTTCCGTTAGAAAACGTGATAAATAGCCATCCTTAATTTAACGTATAGCATATTTTTTTCATGAATTTAACTCTTCACTTCTTTAGTACGCAGCCTGTATTAGGTCACGGTATCTCGATTTTATTCAAACAAAATTAAACAAATAACGCTGACCCACCACGGGTTTCGAAGTTTGAAATTGCCATCTTACACAAGGCCGTGCGAAAAGAAAACTGTGCCCGGGGCAAAATTTCATTTTGGCGCCCCTTTCTCAACTTTTACTTAACACAAGCCAAAAATTACGTTTTGTAAAATAAATTCGGCGCCCCCTAAATTTCCGCACTCGAGGCGACCACCCCCTCCCCCCCCCCCCTTCGGCGCTGAACTTGTAGCTTTTTGATCTGGATCACCAAGACGGGATTATACAAGCTGCCTTTTCAAATGTCGTTATATATTTACAAAGCTCCCGTAATATGTTAAACAAAAAACGTATTTTCATAGAGATTTTTTTTTCAATTGAATGTATAACTCTGAATATTTTACACACATTCTTCCCATAATTAAGGCTATTTGGTTTTTTAAATCCATATTTTCTAAAAGACAATGTATATTTATTAACACTTTACATGCAAGGAATGTACAGTAGGGTGGAGCGAAAAAAATTATTTTTTTAAAAATCTAAAATGGGTAGGTGCCAAAAGTTGCCTTTATACTAGTACATGAACTGTGCGAAATTTTACCGCTGAAAAAAAAAATGGCTTGAAACTGCATTTTCGCTTCAAAAATCGAAATTTTGGGTAAAATTTGTCATTTTTTGACATTTTTTCAAAAAAGTTAAAAAATTCCTATAGAGCTGGTTATTATTTAAAAGTGTTACTTAAATTTTTATATTTATCTGCTTAACATATTCAAACTATAAAACGATATCTTTATTCCGTATAGCTGGAGAAAAACAGACACCTTTTGGTAAGAAAACGGCATTACTATTCTATTGGGACATACAATGCATTGTTGTTTTTAATACAGCTCTTCTTTTAAAAACTACTTTGGACATACGTCATGGAGGTGGCTATATTTCATATACCACCCGTCCCAACTGTTCAGTCACCGTAGTACATTTTATTTATGTATTAATTTGTGATTTTCTTTATCAAAATTTGCATGTTTTCGATGCATATATCTAGTAGTTTATCTGTTCTTTGTATCCACATGCTGCTTTGACTATCTTAATGTATATTTTTACAGCTTATATAAAAAATGAAAAGCAGAGTAATATACGGGAATATTATTAAGGGGATCTATTTTCTTTATCAAATTTACATCCAGTTGATGAAAGTGATTGGAAATTCTGTTACCACAACATTTTTTCAGTCAATTATATTTTTTTACGTAATGACCTGCTTCAAAGATGATTTCAGGTATTTCATCTATAAGTACACTGTAAAAAAAATTCAAGAGGTTACTAAAAATTTCTTAGTAAATTTGTATTCCACAGAATTTTTTAGTAACCATTACAAACTTTTTTTTGCAAGTGAAACTAGCATTTCTTTTGTAAACAGAACAAAATAATTTTTTGTATAACTAACTTAAAAATTTTTAGTATGAGCCACCAAGCAAATTTTAGTAATAGCTCCAAAATTATTTTTAATAACCATTACGTGCGTCCGAAGGGCAGGAGCTTCCTTCGAGCTGCACCCAGACTTCTGAAGTGGAAGATTTTCCTCAAAACCGCAATAGATGGCAGCACCAAACATTCCTATCTGCTCCGACAGGATTTTCATAATCCCTTTATTAACGAGACACTACATACATTCGGGGCGTATTTGGCGGTGGCAAATTTCGAACCCGGGACCTTTTAGTCTGGAGTCCGTTACTATAACCACTATGCTATCAAGGCCACACCAACTGAGTTTTAGAAAGATCTATTAAACCTATTAAACTATTAACTCTATTCGTTGCTAACTTTTTTCTAGTAATTCTTACAGATTATTTTGTAACCGACTAAGATTACTAAAAATGTTTTAGTAATTACAAGGATCACTACATTTTTTTTAGTAGATCAAACCTTTTTTTTTTTTTTTTACAGTGTATGCTATCATTTATTCTGCTTTTACATTTTTTATATTTTGAAAAGTGAGCTGTTTAATGTGATTTCTGGTGAATTTCCGAGAGAATTGCAACGGGAATTTGTCTTGCACGTGCAGAGCAATCGTCGTTGTAAATAACTTTTTTTGCATTAGTTTTATGCCTTTTTCTAAGTGTTTTCGTAGGCAGGTAATTTCCCATTAAATTTTAGATCCCCATTTTACAAGTAAACAATATTTGATGGTGAACTGTCCTGGGCATAAACTGGGCATAAAATAATGCATAGTACTTTTTTGAGAGAATGTACAGACTCTAATCGACTATAAGTACTCACTTAAATTTAGGAGAATTCTTTTTGTCTCTGTGTACCATTTTGCATTGGGTAAACTTAGAAATGAGTATGATAATGGATCATATGCTACGTCAACTCCAGATAATTTCCTCTGCGTCAATTATTAGAGAAGTCGATGTAAAACGTTATAATCTACAAGGATTCACTGGATCAAGAAGAAAATCCTTGTCTACGTACTATTCATTTCTTATTGCAATTTTTTATAAAATAGATAATAATTTTGAATTTTTTTTCTCAAATTAAGTAAAAGATACTCAGGATAGACTAGAAATTTCTGTCAGAGAGCAAAGCTAATTCATAAGGAAAGCTATTTCTCAGAAGAAGTGGGATATAGGAATTTAGAAAACATCTCGCACAAAAAAAACAGCCCATAAAGCGAATAAAATGTTCCGCTTTATATAAGCACAGATTGGCAATCAGAGTCCATAGATTCACTTACAAAATGTATAATCAATGTTTATACCGCGGGATATTTTATATCAAATGGTCACACCAGTAGCATCCAATGTCAGAGAAAACAAAGAAGAGGTAAACTACTTTGATACATAGGAAACTTATGCACTTCTTCGGAAAAAAATAACAATTCAATACAAAAATAAAACACTGGGCTTAGATTGCTAGGTGGCTGAGGCGGGTGGGATATGAAACGCAGCCACATCTACGAGTTATATACAGATTAGTTTTGAAAGCAGGTAGGTAAGAAATGTATTCAAAATAATATTTTTTTGTATGCTCCAATAGAGAAGTAACGCTGGTTTTTACCAAACGTTGTCAGATTTGCTCCAATTATACAGACTACAGATATTGTTTTATAGTTTAAATATGTTAAACAGATAAATATAAGGGTTTAAGTAACACTTTTAAATAATAACCAGCTCTGTAGGACTTTTTAAATTTTTTTGAAAAAATGTCAAAAAATGACAAATTTTACCCAAAGTTTCGTTTTACCCAAAGCGCAGACTCAAGCCATTTTTTTCAGCGGTAAAATTTCACGCAGTCGATGTAGTATAAAGGCAACTTTTGCCACCTACCCGTTTTTAAATTTTTAAGAAATAATTTTTTTCGCCCCGCCCTAATGTATAGGGTAATTCAAAATTAATATAGCAATTACTAGCGGCTATAGTTACTTACTTTTTAAAAATATCGATAAAAATTGCATAAAATCTATATATTCAAAATTTTTTTTTACGCGTTATATAATTGTTCTATGTCTCTCCTGGGTCACACGGATATCAAATTACATCATTTGTGTTCAAACATCAGATACTATCTGCATGTTTTTTTTCTTTTTCTTTTGGCATTTGGAGCATTTTGTGAGTTTAAATTTTATAATTCTCATTTCTGACAACACAACGGTACTGTCAAGCAGTGCCACTTTCTGAAAAATATTCGTTTGGCTCAAAAATATTTTGGTAAAATAGCATGACTAGTTTTTTTTTTTTTTTTTTTTTTTTTTTTTTTTTTTTTTTTTTTGTTTTGTTTTTAGTGAACAGGTGGTGAAAGATGAAAATTTTAAATCAGGCTAACATGTTTTAAGACATTTGCACTTTCATTAAATTATATTTTCATGCATTTTTCTGTAGAAAGACACTAATATGTATTGTAATATGATCATATCATGAACGTGACTGCAAGCTGAAATAGCTGAAAGTTAAACATGGAGTTAACTTTCAGGGAAAGTTAAACTTTTCAACCATTTGTACTTATAAGTGTCACACAATGATTAAAAATACATTATCATGGGAAAAATATTTTTTATAGTAAAATAGTAACAAAATAGCGCAATGAAAATTGGGCACGCTTGGACTCAAAATTACTGGGTGCGATTGAGCCCCATGGGCCCGTATAAGTTTGTGCTACTGCTGTCAAGCACCTCCCAATGCTAATAATATGTATGTATGGTATCGGATGATTGAACAAAAAGGACATTTTGATGCGTTCCTTGTGATCAAGAGGAATCACATAAAAATATTTATAATGTATTTAAACAAAATTTTGAATTTTTTTCATATTCTTTGTAATTCTTATTGATAAATTCCTTTCAAATAAATAATTGTAGTCGTTTGTAAGCGCTATAAGCATTTGGAATAATTACTTTGTATTATGAAAAATGCCATAATTAAAACATATATGCTGTTTAATATATCAATATTATAATAATAATATGCAATTAAATGTGTATTAAATAGAATTAAGTTAAATTCATTTCCAGATTTTTTTTTAAACTTGTTCTCGTATAATGTTGTTTCTTTTTGCAAGATTTGAAGAAAATATATTATTGTTATAATATTTTTATTAATTTAGTTAGCTTTTTTGTGAAAATACAAACATAACTTTATCAACCATAAACTTTTTAATTTTCAAATAATCTGTGTGACGATCTAATGTAAACTGAAATTATCGTTATTACTACATGGTGTTTAAATGAATTTCCTTTTTGCTTATTATAATGTGGATAAGGATAATTTTTATAAAAATTTCCTTGTTATATTATATGCCTTGATATGCTGAAAGCTTTGTACGCGAATATGTTAAAGTGAATAGATTAAATATAGTACAATAAAAAAATATTTTTTTTAAATTTTAAAGCATCTTACAGACACGTTATATATATAGTGTTACGAATTTTGTAATTAGTTAGTGTTTGTACTGTAAAATAATGTAAATAATCTTAGTAAGCTCCATTCCTTTACTAATATTAGTTTTTGATACATCGTCTCTGTTATCAAGCAAACTTGTCCATTATTTTCAGTGTATGTCTACGGCAGATTGGCGAAATAATAAAGATATCGCCAAGTTGGCGTCACTTTTGACGACTAATTTTGGTCGCCAAATCTAAATACCATCTAAATACGTACCAAATCTAAATACGTACCATCCTAAATAGCCTCTCTCTCCTGGTGTCTAGAGACCAACAGGACTGGGACAAGAAATTGCCTCTTTTCCTGCTTGCCTACAGGAGTGCCACTCATGAGGCCACTGGTTACTCCCCTTCTCAAATGCTCTATGGTCGTGATCTTCGTCTGCCTGCGGATCTTTTGTTTGGCCGTCCTCCTGATGCTCCTTCATCGCCTGAGGAATATGTCGATGAACTCCAGGCGCGGATTGAGGAGATTCATTGTCTAGTGAGGAACCGAATTGGACTGGCAACGGAAAAGATGAAGACACGGTACGACACAAAGGCAACTGGACATGAGTTCAACGAAGGTGACAAAGTTTGGTTGTGGAATCCTATACGTCGTAAGGGACTGTCGCCAAAACTACAAAGTAACTGGGACGGTGCTTACACAGTCGTCAACAGGCTGAATGACGTCGTCGTACGCATACGAAAATCGCCACACACCAAACCCAAGGTCGTACATTATAACCGGCTAGCCCCTTATTTTGGCCAAAGTGATTAAAAATTCAAAACTGGAATTTCAGACCATGGTCATGAAAGTCACTTTTTGTAAATATGTAAATAGTAATTAGTTCTTATTTATGTAAATTTTATTATTATTGTTATTATTTATTTATTTATTTATTTGTTTGTTTATTTATTTTAAGTGTTTTCCTCTAACTCAAGGATTGCACTGCCCGGGACGTGCAGTCTTTGAGGAGGGGCTAGTGTTACGAATTTTGTAAATAGTTAGTGTTTGTACTGTAAAATAATGTAAATAATCTTATTAAGCTCCATTCCTTTACTAATATTAGTTTTTGATACATTGTCTCTGTTATCAAGCAAACTTGTCCATTATTTTCAGTGCATGTCTACGGCAGATTGGCGAAATAATAAAGATATCGCCAAGTTGGTGTCACTTTTGGCGACTAAATTTGGTCGCCAAATTTGGCGATATATCGTCAAGTTGGCGACAAACTTGGCGATTGTTGGCGATGGTAACCCTTCCCTATCAATGGTAACCCCCCTTAGGTATACTGATACATTGTTTGTTGTTCCGTGGATTTTTCGAGATGGCTCTAGAAATTTCCCGCACCTGCAGCGAGCCTATATAAGAAGAGAAGCGATGCGAGCTGTTGTTATTATTTACCAGTCAGTCATTGAGTGAACAACGTGTTTGTTAAGCAAGTTTGCTTGAGTCTTATTTACGTTATTTTGAATGTGATTTAGTGTTGAGACGTTGTATAAAGAGTCTCTGGAACCTATATCTGCACTTATATGATAGATTTGAAAAATTATTTTTGAATATCTAGAAATATTTGTGAGTTTCGAAGACTCTGTTGTTCTGAAGTTCTGTAAATAAATTATTTTCTACTTTTCTATAAGCGAGAGATTGAAGTTGTCTAACCATAAGATCAAAAGAACCCTATATACGCTGCAACATTTGGTGTCAGAAGTCGGGATCTTATGGCGAAAACGAGAACAACGGACGGACAACTGAAAGAACTGTTAGATGCTATCAATGGCATAAAGACAGAAATGAATAAAGGCCAAGAAGAGTTGGCGGAAAAAATAAATAAAAGCGAAGAAGAGTTGGCAGATAAAATGAATAAAGGCCAAGAAGAGTTGGCAGATAAAATGAATAAAGGCCAAGAAGAGTTGGCAGATAAAATGAATAAAGGACAAGAAGAGTTGGCGGATAAAATGAATAAAAACGAAGAAAGAATGGAACAGTTGACAAATAAAATTGATAAAGGCCAAGAAGAAATGAAGAAAACTTTTGAAGAAAAGTTCTCGTCGGTAGAAAGAAGAATAGGTTCGGTAGAAGAGAAAATTTAGGAAGTAGAAGATAAAATTCAGAATGAAATAAGTAACGTTGAAGAGAAAATAGTTGACGTAGATGTAAAGCTAAATAAAAGAGTAGAAGATCTTGAGAAGAAGCTTTCAGCGTCTAGTGGTAATTATGAAGAATTTAGGAATCTGTCTGCTTCTCCCGTGCACATCAAGCTGTCGACATACGACGGAAAGAGTTCCTGGCAAGTCTACAAGACCCAATTCACCATTCTAGCCGAAGCGAACAAATGGAGTGACGAGGTGAAAGCTTGTCAACTGGCAGCATCTTTAAGAGGAGAAGCCGCCGACGTGCTGCAAACATTGCCCGATATGACGCAATTCAATTTTGAGACTCTAAGTTGTGCACTTGAAATGAGATTCGGCGAAAAATTCTTCAAGGATTATACGAGAATACAAATGAAGAGCCGCCATCAAAAATTGAGTGAAACCCTTCAAGAGTTTGCCTCGGAAATTGAACGGCTTGCAAATTTATCATTCATTGACTGTCCAACAAATGTACGGGAAATGCTCTCACTGCAATATTTTGTAGACGGAATAAAAGATCCAGAAGTACAGAGAGCGGTACGAATGGCAGATGTACAGGATTTAAAGGCTGCACTACTATATGCCTTAAAGTTGGAAGCAGCTACACAAGCCAGCCGAAGAGATCGTCATTCAGTCCGAGGGGCAACGGTGAACAAAAGCTCAGACACTGAGAACGACGTCTTGAAAGAAATTAGGAGAATAAATCAAGAACATGAAGCTTTAAAATACGGAAGAACAAGCTCAAGAAGACAGAATCTCACGTGCTCGGGATGCGGTGATACAGGACATCTCCGAAGAAATTGCCCCAAAATCCACGAACGTGAGATAAATTCAAACAGTCAGCAGGGAAATTAAATTTTGGCCATCTCGCGGGGCGGAGATTGCCAGAGAATGAAAAGCCCCACCTGAAGATCCTCCAGATATCAAAAATGAGTGGCGGTGATAATGAATTATATGTGATAGGCTTTATTAACGGAATTCAGTGCCGTATGATTGTCGATACAGGAGCCAATGTAACAATAATAAGAGAAGATTTGGCTCGAAAACTGAAATGTAAACTCATCTGGAATCCACCCTGCGTTACCCTGCAAACTGTGACGGGCGACAAGATAGGCATATATGGAAAGGCCAATTTAACCATCAACTTTGGAGGAAGCAAATATTATCATACGGCATATGTGGCTGACATAACAGATCCTTGCATAATCGGGCTAGATTTTCTGAAGAAGTTTGGCTTCAAACGTGATTTTAAAAATAATGAAATGCTATCTAAATTTGAAGAAATAAGCCTTTTTGGATTAAATAACGAAATTGAATATAAACAAACAGTAATAGCCAAAGAAGACATCAATATAGGTCCAAGAACAGAATTTTTAGTTCCAGCTGTAATTAACAATGAAACTAATTATCGATTTGGCCATATAGATTATCCCGAAGACAATAGTAAACAAGCAGGAGTATTGGTGGCTTCATCTGTAGTGGACCTCTCGAAAAAAACCATTCCAGTCAGAATTGCTAACATCAGTGATAAGACGTGGACTATCAAGAAAGGAGAGGTGATAGCATCATGTGCTCCTGTGACGTGCATAAGTCAAAATTCCAGTCACTCTGAGAAATCTTCAGATAATTTAGTCAAGGATTTGTTACAGAATACGGACTTAGATCCAAACCAGAGAGATGCTGCTGAAAGTTTAATTAGAGAATTCCAAAGTTTATTTTCCCAAACATCTGAAGACTTTGGACGAACTAAAATGGCACAACACCGAATTGACACGGGAGATCACTCTCCTATTAAACAGCACCCTAGACGATTACCTTTTGCCAAGCAAGAAGAGGTGCAGAATTTAATTAGGGATATGGAAGAAAATGACGTCATCAAACCATCGACAAGTCCATGGGCGTCTCCCATTGTATTAGTAAGAAAGAAGGATGGTTCAACAAGATTTTGTGTAGACTACCGCCGACTGAATGACGTCACTAAAAAGGATAGTTACCCTCTACCAAGGATCGACGACACTCTCGACACACTTGCGGGCAACACTTGGTTCTCGACTTTAGACCTGAAGAGTGGTTACTGGCAGGTAGAGATCCATCCCGACGACCGCGAGAAGACTGCCTTCACAACAGGACAAGGATTATGGCAATTCAAGGTAATGCCTTTTGGTCTATGTAATGCACCTGCAACTTTTGAACGCCTTATGGAAACGGTTCACCGGGGGCTGTCATATGAGGCATGTCTTGTTTATTTAGACGATATCATAATCGTAGGAAAATCTTTTGATGAACATCTGAACAACCTCAGGCGGGTGCTACAAAAGTTAAAGGAAGCTAATTTGAAGTTAAGCCCTTCGAAGTGCAGTTTGTTTCGCAATGAAGTCGCCTACCTTGGACACATCATCTCGGCGGAAGGAGTTAGGACTGATCCGGAGAAGATATCAGCCGTGAAAAATTGGAGTCGTCCAGCAGATGTTCACCAGCTTCGGAGCTTTCTAGGATTATGCACCTATTACCGAAAATTTGTCAAAGGCTTCTCGATGATTGCAAGACCACTTCATAAATTAACAGAAGCCAATCAAAAATTTATCTGGACACAGGAATGTGACGCTGCTTTCGAAAAGCTCAAGGAGTCCTTAACATCCACTCCAATTCTGTCGTATCCTCAAATCGAAAAATAGTTTATACTTGATACGGATGCAAGTAACGAAAGCATTGGCGCTGTACTGTCCCAGGAAATCGACGGCCAGGAGCGTGTTATCGCCTATTTCAGCAAGTGCTTATCAAAGACAGAGCGAAACTACTGCGTAACAAGAAAAGAGCTTCTTGCTGTAGTGAAAGCCATAGACCATTTTCATCACAATCTTTACGGTCGAAAATTCCTGCTCCGAACTGATCATGCTTCTCTAACTTGGCTATTGAATTTTAAGAACCCTGAAGGCCAGATAGCCAGGTGGATACAAAAGCTTCAAGAGTACGATATGGAGATACGCCATCGAAAAGACTCATCACATGGAAATGCAGATGCTCTCTCAAGAAGACCCTGCTCAGAGAATTGTAGATACTGCGACCGGGTTGAGAAGAAATTTAATGTCAAAGGTCCTATAGTAAGACAAGTTACAACTGGGTCTACATCATCGCAAGATCCGTGGAGTGACGAGAGCCTGCGTAAAGATCAACTTGCTGATCCTGAAATTAAGCCAATTCTAGAGCTGAAAGAGGAGTCCAACAGGAAGCCCAGCTAGCAAGACATGGCCCATTACCATCCTACGACTAAACGTTATTGGGCCCTCTGGGATTCCCTACATTTGAAGAACGGTACTTTGTACCGAAAATAGGAGTCTGACGATGGAAAGACATGTAGATGGCAACTACTACTCTCTAAGTCGAGAATTTCTATGGTCCTTCAAGAACTGCATGGTAGTCCCACAGGAGGTCATTTTGGTGTAATGAAGACCCTGCAAAAGGTTCGAGAGCGTTTCTACTGGAATAATGTTTGCAGTGATTAGAGAAGTGGTGTCGAACTTGTGACACCTGTGTAGCACGTAAATGTCCAAAGAGGCGCACCCGTGGGCGACTGGAGCGTTATAATGTAGGAGCTCCTTTCGAACGAATTGCACTAGACATCCTGGGTCTTCTTCCTAGAACATCTGATGGCAATAAGTACATCCTCGTTGTCATGGACTACTTCACTAAGTGGCCTGAAGCCTACGCCATTCCTAATCAAGAGGCGGTAACAGTAGCAGACATACTAGTTCAACACTGGGTTTCTAGATATGGAGTTCCTCTTCAAATCCATTCCGATCAAGGAAGAGACTTCGATTCGACTGTGTTTAAGGAAATGTGTGGACTACTCGGCATGGACAAAACTCGAACTACACCCCTACATCCTCAATCGGACGGCATGGTGGAGCGTTTCAATCGTACCATCCTAAATAGCCTCTCTCTCCTGGTGTCTAGAGACCAACAGGACTGGGACAAGAAATTGCCTCTTTTCCTGCTTGCCTACAGGAGTGCCACTCATGAGGCCACTGGTTACTCCCCTTCTCAAATGCTCTATGGTCGTGATCTTCGTCTGCCTACGGATCTTTTGTTTGGCCGTCCTCCTGATGCTCCTTCATCGCCTGAGGAATATGTCGATGAACTCCAGGCGCGGATTGAGGAGATTCATTGTCTAGCGAGGAACCGAATTGGACTGGCAACGGAAAAGATGAAGACACGGTACGACACAAAGGCAACTGGGCATGAGTTCAACGAAGGTGACAAAGTTTGGTTGTGGAATCCTATACGTCGTAAGGGACTGTCGCCAAAACTACAAAGAAACTGGGACGGTCCTTACACAGTCGTCAACAGGCTGAATGACGTCGTCGTATGCATACGAAAATCGCCACACACCAAACCCAAGGTCGTACATTATAACCGGCTAGCCCCTTATTTTGGCCAAAGTGATTAAAAATTCAAAACTGGAATTTCAGACCATGGTCATGAAAGTCACTTTTTGTAAATATGAAAATAGTAATTAGTTCTTATGTATGTAAATTTTATTATTATTGTTATTATTTATTTATTTATTTATTTATTTGTTTATTTATTTTAAGTGTTTTCCTCTAACTCAAGGATTGCACTGCCCGGGACGTGCAGTCTTTGAAAAGGGGCTAGTGTTACGAATTTTGTAAATAGTTAGTGTTTGTACTGTAAAATAATGTAAATAATCTTATTAAGCTCCATTCCTTTACTAATATTAGTTTTTGATACATTGTCTCTGTTATCAAGCAAACTTGTCCATTATTTTCAGTGTATGTCTACGGCAGATTGGCGAAATAATAAAGATATCGCCAAGTTGGCGTCACTTTTGGCGACTAACTTTTGGTCGCCAAATTTGGCGATATATCGCCAAGTTGGCGACAAACTTGGCGATTGTTGGCGATGGTAACCCTTCCCTCTCAATGGTAACCCCCCTTAGGTATACTGATACATTGTTTGTTGTTCCGTGGATTTTTCGAGATGGTTCTAGAAATTTCCCGCACCTGCAGCGAGCCTATATAAGAAGAGAAGCGATGCGAGCTGTTGTTATTATTTACCAGTCAGTCATTGAGTGAACAACGCGTTTGTTAAGCAAGTTTGCTTGAGTCTTATTTACGTTATTTTGAATGTGATTTAGTGTTGAGACGTTGTATAAAGAGTCTCTGGAACCTATATCTGCACTCATACCTTAGATTTGAACAATTATTTTTGAATATCTAGAAATATTTGTGAGTTTCGAAGACTCTGTTGCTTTGAAGTTCTGTAAATAAATTATTTTCTACTTTTCTATAAGCAAGAGTTTGAAGTTGTCTAAACATAAGATCAAAAGAACCCTATACACGCTGCAACAATATGTATAATTAGCAAGATACCAGAAAATTTATATATAATTTTTAAATGATAATAAAATACAAATTAATATTTATTTTACAATAGTTTCAGACTTAAAAGTAAGTTTTAAAGTTTCAATTTCTTAAGTTTCTTAGAAATATGTTAGATTTTTATTGTTTTATAAAGTAAAAAGTAATGTATCGTGTTATTTAAATGTTCATAATCTGGAAGGTGCCTTAAATTTTACTGATTTCACTTTGAAACACTTGTAAAACAATCTTTTGGTCAATTTAAAACGTAAACACACATGTAACTGTATATAAAATACTTAAAGGTGTTCTTAAATCAAAAAGGATAAATATGTGACACATGCATTAATTTATTTTTGTTCGGAAATGCATGAAAATAGCAGGTGTTGTTATTCAGAAACTGTCTAATTGCACTCATTCTTTGTTTTTTTTAAAAACACAATAGATTTTTCATAACAAGCCTTCAAAGTGGACACTTTTGAGCCTATTTCCCGACGAAAGCAGAAAAACCGGTGGAAAATGAGGAGAAAAATGGGTGATTGCGTCATCGAAATAGCTTATAACTCGATAAGTAATTTAATTAACATAAAATGGAAAAATAACTTCAATTCCAAATCGCTTTCATAATCAGGCATTAAAATTTTATAATTTTCTGTTAAAAAATGAATTTGTAAACGTGTCAAAACGTTTTTCGCTTGTTGAGCGGATCAGTTAAGAACACCCTTAAAAGGTGCATAATAAAACATATAAAAACCTAAAAATTCATTTTATGTACTTTTTAAAAAAAGTTCAGATCATTTTCAACCGTCACATACGCGGTCTTCGTCAGTGAGAAAAAATCTAAATGACAGTTGTTAGTCAAATTTAGTCAATATTGAGGAAATTTTCGCTATATTTTCATTATAAAGGCACATTCTGACAATATAGGAGTTTTCATTGAAAATAATGACATTTATGTACATTTATGAATTACTTCGCTTTCTAAATGCCGCAACTATTTCTAGATATCATTTATGGTATTGTAATGTTTCGAAACTAAATACATAAGTATTCCATAAATGTTTACTGAGAAATTCACAGACCTATACGAATTCGTAATCTCAAAATATCAATTACAAAAATTATCACTTTTTTTTTTTTTTTTTTTTTTTTTTTTGTAAATTTATCTGCAACATTTAACGCCTTAGAAATACTGTTAAAGTATGTAAAATTAATTATTACCTTGTATTTTTTCTTTATATATCAAAGTAAGATTAACTAACTACTTTCAAAAACTGAGTCAATAAATACTGTCATTAAATTACATTTAATGCAAGAAATGATTTTTTTAATAGGAACTTGGTCTCGTTTAAAATCAACCTTTTAGATGCTTATTTGATTTTTATGCTATACGATTCATACCTTCACGTTGCTCTAGAATTTAATTTCGATTTCTCAATATAGAGAATAGAATTCTTTTGATCAAATTAATTTGAGAAATCTTTTCTGACTTCCCAGGTGGAATTATACGCAGAATTTATATTAAAATAAATTATAACAAAAAATATATGAATCATCGTTGTCAAAATTAAATTTGATGAATCAAAGTATTAATTTTTGTGTGTGTGTGTGTTTAATGACAATTACACATGTATTATGTGAAATTGAATCCGATTTTTACATGCATTAAAAATATATATATTTAAAGATTATATTTCACATTTTTCTGGGAGTAAAAATTTTATTTTTCATATTTAGATATTTTAATCTTCAAATGGTCATTACTTAAATATCATTCAAATTTCATCGTCATAAAAGCATCTATAGTACATAAAATTTATGAAAAATGTTCCGGAAATACTCAAAATTACTGACACATAAATGTCCAATTTTAAAGTTTCTGATATTTGAATTTGTTCCTCCAATATTTCATATAGTGTAAACAAAATAAACTTGTCCCTTTTGTGTGTGCCTAAAACGATTATTTTTTTTAATTGCACAACTGCTTATCTTTAAAAAAGTTTACCTACTGCGGAAGTTTGTAAATAATAAATATTTTGAAGGGATACTTTTTTTAAGGGCTAATTTTGTTTATTTAGAGCGGGTAAACGGCGTTAGTTGTTTCAGAGCCTTTATGTGTGTGGGTAATGTAATTTGACATTTTCGTCATAGATAATGAAATCACAAAATATTTAGAAAGCTTAGAAAAGTGATTTAGAATGTTCCTTTTTGACAAAGCAAAGCGACGCAAACACCCACGCCGATTCAGTAGTGTTATCAAATTTTGGCATGCCCAACCAGCCTACAAATTTCTCACCAGCTCAACAAATGCTGCAAAAGTTCAATAGTGTAGTCTTTAATCATTACTAATAGTACCCAGATTTTGGACAAAGTGATTATTTCTTTTTTCTGTCTTTTTTTATTAACATTGTAAGAAAACTTAACTAGATCGAGGTCCTCTTCAGACAGTGATATGAAAATAGCTTCCATAACAGAGTCAATGGCCAGAGACATGATATCTAGCAAGGCATGTTAAGGCTTTTTTCACATAAATGACTAAAGAGATTTTGTTGTTGTTCGGAAAGGGATCTACATTATTCATCTTAACTTCCTTTTGTATTTTCTTTCTATTGTTAATAAATAATTTATTTCAAGCCATTTAAGATTTTTGTTGTATTCACTCTCGTATACATTTACTGGAATACGAGTAATTCGTTATTTTCTATTACACATCTGTCAATAGAAGTGATACAATTTTATTTTTACTTATATATTTGCAGTTTCTTTCTGATATTATTTTTATAAACAGAAAATTTTCTAAGAGCTAAAAAAATACTATTTGTTAATACGTGGTGCCTGTAATGATTGTCCCCAATTTCAAAACAGCCGAACAATTGCAGCTATAGTTATAGGTATCGTAAAGTGGCGATGCACTATTAAGTTAGAACTCTTAGAGTGGTTCCTGATACAAAATGCCGGAATTAATGTTTCTGACTGCAAAACGGTACAAGATATAAAAAATAGGAATTACAAATTCGTAAATTGTCATCAATTTATTTTAAAAACACTTGAAGTTAACTAGATTGTTGAAAACAAAATAGGAAATAATTTTGATTGTAATTTCCAAAACTCTTATGTTACGAAAAGTGAACGAGTGGAGAAAAGATTATCTTTTGTGCAAAAATGAGCACGTATCATGGCACAGAGCGCCTGCGCACAAAACAGTACCAGTGAAGCAGTTAAGGGGTAGTAATTCGGAGAAAAATGATAAAAGCATATTTAGTTTAATTAATTATTATGTTCATTTTAATAAGTCTAAACCCATTAAACGTCTAGTAGAAAGATATTTTTATGCGATAAAGAATGTTTCATAGCAGTACTTTAGCTAAAAGTTTTTATAAAATTTATAAATGGATAAAACAAAAATATCTTATTAGTAAAATATTAATAAAATATTTCTGATAGCGATGAAAATTAAAATAATAAAATTACGAGCAAAAAATCCGTGGTATTAGAACAACTGAAAATAAATTTGTTATAGATTACTATTAGTCCATATTTTGCTTTTTTAGGCCATATAATTTAATTCTTTAAAGGAAATGCATCATTTAAGATATCATTTTTGCAAGCATTTTTTCACTTTCTTAGGTTATCACAAATTATTCAAGAAAAAAATTCTTAAATTTTAAACATTTCTTGTAAACGTAAACCCATTTAAAGAAATAATTTATTAAGCACTGTATAAAAAATTCAAAGCACCATTAAAAACTAAATGAAAAGTTCACTAATGCATAGTTCATTAATGCATAGCAAACGATATAATTTTGGGAATAACGGAAATATAAATATAAAAAAATAACTTTAGCTTTTCGAAATTGGAGAAAACTTACATAAAAATATATTTAGTGCTTTTTTCTCTAAAAGCAATTAGCTTCGTTTTTTCATGTGCAAAAAATCATTAGTCATATATTATGGTCTTATTTTCAAAAGTAGCATATTATATTTCTTTTAATTATTTTGCAAACATACTGTATTTAAATACATAAAAAGGGATAATTTCTCTGTCTAAAGGTTACTACATTTACGAAATAGCGACGTGTAAAATTTCCTAGATCATTTTTATTTATTTTGAAATTAATTTATATGATACATTCATTTAATTGATTACAGGGTCATTCCATGTCAATTCAACCAATATTTCCCCCCATTTGTAACCCGACCGACAGGGATTTGGATGAAACTTTGTGTGCACACTAATTCTATCATGAAATGATTCCATCAGAAATTTTTCCTTCCCAGACCTCATACTTTGTGAGATATGGGGGGTCCAATTCTTGGGTTTTCTCAAATCGCACATTTCTGAGTCTGTATTCTGAGATTGCAGTTCCATCTTCAAAAATATTTTTCTCTAGATCTAAAACATGAATCATCCTAAAAATATCACTATGATAAGATAAAATTATGCAAATTTTAATAAAAAATATTTAAAAAAATTATTTGTAATATTTAGGATAAAAAAAGTCAGCCAAAGTTGAGAGTTATGGTTATGTTTCCAAATTTTTGTGACTTCACGAAAGAGGCTGTACACAAAAAGGCAAATTAAATTTCCAATTTCTTTTTGTTTTAAATAAAAGTTTACACTTTGGGTTTTCTATCTATGAAATAAAAATGATGTGTTTCGCATGGCTTATGCAAAAATTTTGGGTACTTTCCAATTAGCCGGATAAGTGCTTTATTTTTATATATTATATATGCACACAAAAAAGCAAATGAAATTTCCCATTTCTTTTTGTTTTAAATAAAAGTTTACACTTTGGGCTTTCTATCTATGAAATAAAAATGATGTGTTTCGCATGGCTTATGCAAAAATTTTGGGTACTTTCCAATTAGCCGGATAAGTGCTTTATTTTTATATATTATATACGCACACAAAAAAGCAAATGAAATTTCCAATTTCATTTTGCTTTAAATAAAAGTTTACACTTTGGGCTTTCTATCTATGAAATAAAAATGATGTGTTTCGCATGGCTTATACAAAAATTTTGGGTATTTTCCAATTAGCCGGATGCGTGTTTTATTTACATATATATAGATCTATATAAATACAGATGTATTATACATGTACATACGTATGTATATATATATAGTATATTCATATATATATATGTATAACACTGGTGCCCGTCTAAACGAAAAGTACCAAATTTTGCCTTGTTTTGAAAATCTGCACCAATTAAACGGGAAAAAAAATCTGACCAAGTTTAGCTGTGGTACTTAAATAATTACTGGAGTTTCTATGAGTTACTGAATTTAATGTTATTTGATACAAAAACAAATTGGAAATTTCATTTGCCTTTTTGTGTAGAGACATTTTTCATAAAGTCACAAAATTTCGGAAAAATAATCATAATTTTCAACTTTGGTTTACTTTTTCGGCCGTATATAAATCTCTATTAACTGCCCTAATTGCTTTTTTCACTTGCTTCTTATGCCGCTTAAATGGATTATATAATTCATATTTCATTAAGAGCGAAATTCTGTGATGCTCACATATATTAATCAAGCGGTTTTTACTTAATTTTTGTTTTATAAATGCAATAGTCCTAAGTAATAAAGGTTTTTTTTTCTGAATCACAGAGATTATCAATGTAGTCTATTTCTCTGTTATTTGTATAGCTAGTTTTGTGACATTCTAAACCAGTTAATATTAAATACTGCAAGCCCGAAGACTAGTAGAAGGTTTAATATCAGGCTCCATATTAAAACAATAAAGCAAAAAAATATTTATACATATCACAAACTATAAAATAAGTAACAATCAGAATATATTTTTAGTAGCACAGTAAAAGTTAGATCATTCTTCTATGATAAGAAACAACAGAATGACAATAATTTGATTAAATTGATTTCAAAACATCTGCTTTCATACTAACAAACATTACCCTGCCTTTATCAGAAGGTGTTTATAAAAGGCAGGTGCAATTAAATCTTTTAGACTATAGAAACAAATTTAAGTTCTGTTAAACATTTGTGTTTTTAAACTTGTCAATATAAATATTTTAACTGATTAAAATTAACCAAGAAAAGGAAATACAAGGTTTAGAACATTTTTTAAGCACAGATAATTAATATATAAGAATTCGAAAGAAAGAATGGAAATGTGAGGCGAAAAAAATATCTATTTTATACTGTACAAACAAAAATCTGTTTTGAGTTTAATTATTGAAAATAAAAGTAAGAGATTCTTTAGATTAGCATAAAATGCCCATTATTAAATAACTAAATGGAATATATGGACCATTCACTAAATTTAATGGGGAAACATATTACAGTCAGATTTTTTTTAATCAGGAAAAACAAAGCCTAAACTTTACTTTGCAAAAAAAAAAAAAAAAAAAAGAAAAAAAAAACATGCATAAAATAACATTAAATTCAATAACGCATAGAAATTACAGTAATTATTTAAGTACCACAGCTGAACTTAGATTTTTTTCCTCTTAATTGGTGCAGATTCTCAAAACAAGGCAAAATTTGGTACTTTTCGGTTAGACGGGCACCAATGTTATACATATATATATCAATATATTGTATATATACATATATATGTATATGTATAATACATCTGAATTTATATAGATCTATACATATGTACATATGTAAAAATAAAACACGCATCCGGCTAATTGGAAAGTACCCAAAATTTTTGCATAAGCCATACTAAAGACATCATTTTTATATCACAGACAGAAAGCCAAAAGTGTAAACTTTTATTTAAAACAAAAATAAATTGGAAATTTCATTTGCCTTTTTGTGTGCATATGTAATATATAAAAATAAAACATGCATCCGTCTAATTGGAAAGTACCCAAAATTTTGCAAAAGCCATTCGAAACACATCATTTTTATTTCATAGATAGAAAGCCCAAAGTGTAAACATTTATTTAAAACAAAAAGAAATTGGAAATTTAATTTGCCTTTTTGTGTACAGCCTTTTCGTGAAGTCACAAAAATTTGGAAAAATAACCATAAATCTCAACTTTGACTGACTTTTTTATCCTAAATATTACAAGTAAATTTTTTAAATATTTTTTATTAAAATCTACATTTTTTTATCTTCTTAAAGTGATATTTTTAGGATGATTTATGTTTTAGATCCAGAGAAACAATTTTTTAAAAATGGAACTGCAATTTCAAAATACAGACTCAGAAATGTGCGATTTGAGAAAAGCCCAAGAATTGGACCCCCCATATCTCACAAACTATGAGGTCTAGGAAGGAAAATTTTCTGATGGAGTCATTTCATGATAGAATTAGTGTGTACACAAAGTTTCATCAAAATCCCTGAGGGTCGGGTTACAAGGTCTGGTTGAATTGACATGGAATGACCCTACACTGACAAACAAATTTTAACGAATTTTCGATTTCTCTATATACGTTGGGTGTTTCTCATAGATTTGAAGCTGCTGAAAAAGAATATGTTTGTAAAAATTTTCTATCACTCTCCAATTTTGAGAAATTTCATTAATACGTTTTGGAGTATGTAGGCATTGTATAGGCATTATAATTATATTATATTATTCTCTTTCATGTATTTGATTCACACAAACATTCTTTTTTCTTATTACAACGATAGAAGATACAGCAAGAGAGTAGAAACAGATGTCCCCCTAATAAATTTTATGTTAGCGACCTTGAACAGACAGCTCTAGCCACCTCCACAGTATTTGACTTTAACGCAAATCCCTGACACTGGAAACTTATCTTTTGGGGCAAATATACTACTGTTTCTTTGTTCTGTAAGACTTTTTAATTAAATTTTTATTATAATTATCATATCTTCCTCTACAATATGTAAAACATGTCTAGAGGATGCGTTACTGAACCCGATTATTTTTGCTGTGTGTGCGGGGAGCTAACTTTGAAAAAGTATCGATTACCCTATCATATGTACTTTGGATATAAAGTAGTTGAACGAGATAAGAAATAAGCACCTCGTTCTTGTTATACACAGCGTGCTACAAACTTCCGGACATGGATGAAAGGTACAAAAAAGTGTATGTCCTTTGCTATACCCATGATATGACACATGCCGAAGGATCAAATAACTGACTGCTAATAGTGTATTAAAAAATTAAAGGATTCTTTGCAAGAAGTAAACATAAAATTAAGTACACGAACTTAGATTCAGCAATGTGACCAGTATTACTTAATGATGATTTAAAAATACGGAAACCTCCAGAGAATTTTACATATGATGATACTGCAGTAGAAATGGAAATCGATGAAACTGAAACTTCCTCTACATCTGATATGAACTATTCTCCTGGCATAAATGAAGAACCACACCTAATAACTCAAAAAGACTTAAATGATTTTGTGAGAACCTTAAATTTATCAAAGAATAACTCAGAATTACTTGATCAAGATTGCAAGGTTGGAATCTCCTGAAAAACAATACAAAGATATCTATTTATCGAGATTGATATAAGAAATATTCAACATTTTTTAAAAGAAAAGAGGATTTACGCTACTGTAATGATATAAGTGGCTTAATGTCTGCTTTAAATTGTCAATATAAATCAGAACAATGACCTATAAGAGAGCACCCACAGCTAAGACATTTACAGCTACATAAAGTATGAAATTTCTTATTAATATCATTTCTTTTTACAAAAAAATCTATATTTTTCTGAAACTTTATAAACAATGCATACTTTCAGTGTTTTAAATATTAATTTTAAGCTTTATAAATGTTTATTTAAAATTTTCTCATTACTAAAATACCAAATGATAAATTTCATAAGGTGTATGTGTTGAATAAACACTACAAAATTGATATTTTCAGGATTTTGAATTTTCTAAAAATCTGTGGGTGATGGAAACTTTTTAATGGCATAATCTTTCACAGCACCACCTAAAGTATAAAATTCACCACATACTATTTAGAAACAGAAACCTTGTTTATCAGTGTTATTTTTTCCTCTAATGTAAAGAGTTTGGCTTAAATTTTAATAACTTGGTATTTATTTTATTTTAATGTATAAAAAAGCTTTTTCGAGTGGTATTATACAAGAAACATGCATTTGCAATCATTAATAATAATAAAAAAAAATCTGCTGATCATTACAGTTTGTTAACACTGTTTAAACATTCTTGATTGGAAGTGTATCTACAATTTTATTGATCATGTTTGTAATCTGTAGATTGAGAGATATAAGTTATAAAAACTTTCATTATTAGTAATTAAATTTTTAGGTTTTATTAATACTATTATTATTCTTGAATCAATATATTAAACGAAGTAATGATAAATCCCATTCAAGAATAGTAAAAAGGGATTTCTTTTAATATATATATATATATATATATAGTCTCCATATTTCTGTTTATCGCAATGTACTACTCAATCATTTGTTCAGAATCAAATGTTTATGTTCCCGTCATCTCATTAACTAAAATATTAACAGTTAATATTTTATGCGACAAATCACGGTTTTCAGAAGACATTCATTTACTCTTTAATATACCATTAATACTTTTATCATATATAATGTGTGTTTATTGTCAGGATGTTTATTGTCAGTTACTATTAACATCTTGCGCGTTCAATATATATATATATATACAGGGTGTATCTAAACTACTGGGCAAAATTTTAAGGGGTGATAGTACACATCAAGACAAATAATCTTAAATGGGAAACTAAGGGTCCCAAACGTCTTCCAAAGGAGATAGACGCCATCAAAGTTTAGGATCCAAAATTTGAAATGATTATAAAAAACGAAAAAATTGGTCGATTCGTTAGCGGTTTTCACTAAAAGTATTCTTTATGTCAGTATTGTCTTGGAAGCAAATTATACAGATCAATTTCAAAAAATGTCGATAGAGGGCGCTTTAGACTTTGGAGTAACGTACAACTATTTTTTACCGTTATTTTTTGCATCTCAATAAAATTTTTTAGAAGCTTAGACATAAACTTAAATTTTGAGCTGAATATATGAGTCGTTGAGAGTGATTAAGTAGCGCAAATTGAACTTTGTTCAATGGGGGTGAGGAAGTTCAAATTTCAAATGATTATAAAAAATGGAAAAATTGGTCGATTCGTTTGCGGTTTTCTCTAAAACCATTCTTTATGTCAGCATTTCCTTAAAAATAAATTTTAAAGATAAATTTAAAAAAAATTCCGTTAGAGGGCACCTTAAACTTTAGAGTAATGAAAAACTATTTTTAATCGTTTTTTTAAAAATCTAAATAAATGTTTTAAAAGCTTAGACTAAATTTTGAGCTCAAGATATGAATCGTTGAGAGTAATTAAGTAGCGAAAAATTGAACTGTGCTCGTAGGGCGGGCACGGTAACATTTCAACTCCTGAACACAGTTCAGTTTGCGCTTTTTAACCCCTCCCAACGATTCAGAATTTGAGCTCAAAATTTAAGTCTAGCTTTTGCAAGCATTGGATACAAAAAATAACAGTTAAAAATTGTTGTTGGTTACTCTAAAGTTTAAGGCTCCCTCTAACGGAATTTTTTGAAATTTATTTTTAAAATTTATTTTCAAGGAAATACTGACATAAAGAATGGTTTTAGAGAAAACCGCAAACGAATCGAGCAATTTTTCCATTTTGTATAATCATTTGAAGTTTGAACCTTCCCACCCCCATTGAACACAGTTCGATTAGCGCTACTTAACCACTCTCAACGATTCAGATTTTCAGCACAAAATTTAAGTTTATGTCTAAGCTTCAAAAAAAGTTAATGAGATGCAAAAAATAACGGTAAATAATTGTTGTGCGTTACTCCGCAGTCTAAAACGTCCTCTATCGACATTTTTTGAAATTTATCTGTATAATTTATTTTTAAGACAATACTGACATAAAGAATAATTTTAGGGAAAATTTCAAATCAATTGACCAATTTTTCTGTTTTTTATAATCATTTGAAATTTGAACCTACCCACTCCCATTGAACACAGTTCAATTTGCGGTCCTTAACCACAGATTTTGAGCTCAAAATTTAAGTTTATGTCTAAACTTCTAAAAACATTTAATGAGATGCAAAAAATAACGGTAAAAAAAGCTGTTCGTTACTCCAAAGTCTAAAGCGCCCTCTATAGGCATTTTTTGAAATTTATCTTTATAATTTATTTTCAAGACAATACTGGCATAAAGAATAGTTTTCGTGAAAACCGCAAATGAATCGACCAATTTTTCTGTTTTTTATAATCATTTCAAATTTTGAATCCTAAACTTTGATGGCGCCTATCTCCTTCGGAAGACGTTTGGGACCCTTAGTTTCCCATTTAATATTATTTGTCTTGATGTGTACTATCACCCCTTAAAGTTTTGCCCAGTAGTTTAGATACACCCTGTATATATACCGGGTGTTTCAAAAATGACTGATGGATTTTAAAATTCAATAACTTGCAAACGGTGACAGCTATTTAAAATAATTTTTGCAGGAGGGTTATGTTGAATGTCAGGAGTATTTTTTTTACCGTAATTTTTTAGTTTAGTTCGCATCTCAAACACTAGGTGGCTCTGACGGCGATTGAAGGCCAGGTCGACGCTTCACTCAGCACTGATCATCCGGCCTCCAATCGCCGTCAGCGACACCTATTCTTTGAGATCTAACTAAAATAAAAAATTACGGTAAAAAAAAAAAAAAAAAAAAAAAAAAAAAAACTCCGGACTTTATACATAAGCCTCCTGCAAAAAATGTTTAAATAGCTGTCACCGTTTGCAAATTATTAAATTTTAAGATCCATCAGTCATTTTGGGACACCCGGTATATATATATATATATATATATATATATATATATATATATGTATAACTAAAAAATAACAGATTCTGATTCAGCCAGGTGGGGAGGCCTACGAATTGGTTGGAACTCAACTAGCCCCACCCAGCAATGTTTATTAAAAAAAAAAATACCGAACAATTATACAGTCATAAAATAAAGGCACGTAACAAAAGGTAATTGAAATAATGAAATAAGTATGAGTAACAATATTACAATAGACGAGCAGATTGCTTTACAGACGTATAACACATATTTTTTCTTTAACAGTTACACTAATTCTATAACTGTTTTAAAGTAAAAGTTTGATTAGTTCCATATCTTATCATCATTGTCATATAAAAGGTCCCGTAAAGGTTAAAAATTAAAAATTACAAAAATATAAAATAATAGGTAGGCTGGGTGGGTAGATATTAGATTATGGAAGAAGGGTGAAGCTGCTGGAAAATATGTGCGCGTATATTAACAAAATATTTATATAAAATCGGAAGGAATATGTACTGTGTAAAAGTAGCTAAATAATTAATTATGATATTCTGTTGACATAGCATTCCTTGTTAAGGCCTTACGGCTTTAATTCGCAATATAGTTTGTGGCTTGATAATTGTAATTATTAATTTTTTTTTTTTAGTTTGACATGTAAGCTATCAAAATAAACTATCCATTTAATTAGTGTAATTTTAAAATATATAATAAATGTAATTTTAAATATGCAATATGTAATTTTAAATATGTAATATGTAATTTTAAATATATATATATATATATATATATATATATATATATATATATATATATATATAATATATTGTTAATTGTCATATAGTTATTTAAGGCTAATATGTAATAAAAACGTGTTATTTTAAATTAATAATCAATATAATTTGCACGTAAAGCAATTTTAACTTTTATTTCAAACTATAGATGGCGCCATTCAACAAATATTAAATACTTTTTTTTTAAATACAATAATACCTTTAATCTACATAGTTTTGAAACAATTGTTCTTATTTTTAAAATTCCCTACATTTCCATTAATTTACATAAAGGGCTTAATTAATTGCTTATAATATTCTGTTGAATTAGCTTTCCTTGATAAAGCCCAAGTGCCTTAATTCACAATTCAAATTGTGGTGTAAATACATTTATAATTTAACAAGTAAGTTATCAAGTTAAACTATCCATATTGATATTATATTTTTTATTAAGATTTTAAAATATATTATTAATTCTCCTTTAGTTGATTAAGATTAAATTGTCAAGATAACATATTATTTTACATTTATAATGAACCTACCTATCTTTACCTTTCGTTTCTTCATTTTTTAATGATACAAAGTATGTTGTGTTTTATTTTATTATATTTTTACAATGGTCTCATGTAGTAATTTTATAAATTTATTAACTCTAACAGTTTTAATTAAATTAAAATTCCATATCATGATATTACATAAGTTTAGATTTAATTAGATTTTTTTTATATAGCCATATACCAAATAGCACTTTTTCTTTTTCAAATTTCCATTATTTTTTTACGTTATCGGTATAAATGTAATTAATATTAGCATAATATCATCGGTTCAGTAATTAAAGAAGTGTTTTCATTTTGATAAATCGTGTGCTTTTTCGCCGATATTTTTTTAAAAACTAAGATAGAGGAAATCTTATATGTTGTATTTTACTTATATTTTTTCCTAATTAGAACATTTAAATAAAATTATGTAAGGCTAATGGAATCTTTTCTATTGTTTAAAGTATTCCTTTAAATACGGAAGTAATTTACAGCATTCTGCAAACAAATATTGGCTGATTAAAAAATTAAATTTCCAGTAAGTTTTGTAATATTTTAATGAAAATACACTATTATATACATATATTTATCTATCTATCTAGACATACTGTTGTTAAAAATTACTCTGCGTATGTTTTAACTGTTTTGAAGTTTTTGGCAAGTTGGGATAGAATACTAACTAGTCAATGTGTGTATCTCATACGTGCTAACACATCTAACTTCTTTACCACATTGCCAAAATTAAATGACAATCTATGCACATCATGAAGATTCTAAAAGCCTAAAATCCCGTGCATATTTTCTTGGAATAAGGCTACGGAAAAGTTGCAACATAAAATCGTTACCTGTTAATAATTTTATACCAAAACATAAAAAGCAAAAACATTTATCACAGCTATACTTGATTCTGAAGTTCGTAATTTAATTCGTAAATTAATTCCTGAGATATAGCTATTAAAGAAATCAGGAAAATTTTAGCTTAGCAGTGCTACTTGTTGGATGTTTGACATAAAATGTAAATTTCTACAAAATGTCTGTCTGTCCGTGTATCTGTTTGTGTGTACGTATGTCGTCATTCTATCATCAAAAAGTGTATGAAAATATACATAGAACTGAACCAAATTTCTTGTGAATATTTTTGGCTGTGGCAAGCAGGTCCTTCTTCATTATTGACATATTCCACCGGAAGGGGGCGCTGCAGTAGCGATTTTTGTGCCATTTTCTATATTTTACCGACTAAAAGTGTATGAAGTTATGCATAGAATCGAACAAATTTTTTGTGCAAGTGTTTGACTGTGGACTTCCCTGAACTTGAAAAAATATCGGCTGGAAGGAGTTATAATCACGATGTGTGTGTCAGGTTTTTATTTAAATATATTTTTATCTTTGCTATGATCTTTATTCAAGAATAAACAAATTTAAATTAGTTTTACAAATTCATCAGAAATATTGAAAACGAAATTTAGTTTGAAGCATTATTATACTAACAGTTGGAATATTTTAGAAATGGAAAATTTGTCTCTGGAGTTAGTTGGGATTTTTATGGACAATCACTTTACAATTGTGTACGCATCATGTACATAAATCTTTCCAAAAATACATATGTTTGCTCAGTTCATATTCTATCGCAAAACCATTCTGATGTTTGTCAACCGATAGCACACATTTTTATTAACCGATTTTGAAAGAATTAAGCATGTGAAGCATGTGTATAGGGCATAAAATAGACCGTATGGAGTTCGTTAACCAGATACATTTGCCATCTTGTTTAAAAAAGATTACCTTTTAAAAAAATGGTAGTATTTTTACAAATTAAAAAGAGATACAAAAAATTAGAAAAAAAACTGTTTCCTTTAAGTGTTTGACCCTGATAAAAAGGATCCAAAGTACTTTTTCGTTTTCTTCCTAAAAATGGCTGAGATATAGCAATTTGAATTTCTAGTGTCTGATTTTTATCATGTATCGACACTCTTATATATTACCTGGATTCACTGTAACTTAATATGGCTACGGGAGGGACTAAGATCTTAAGCAGGTTCATTAATTGCTTCCTGGCCATTTTCTATCTCTCGTAAAAACTGGCTGAGATATAACAGCTTGAAATTCTGTGGTCGTTATCTTTCCAATAATTGGATTTCATTTATGAGCTTTTGATAACTTTGTTTCCTCAAAATTATCTTCATTATTGAAATCATTGTTATACGTAATGTATAGACATATCTACCAAATTCTCACCACGTTGAGCGTAAATTTATGTAATATCGCCAAGTTTGGCAACTAAACATAAATCGCTCTTCCTCAAACTTACTAACATTCATCTGACACGTTTGATGAAAATGTCGTGCATATTCGGTATTGACGAAAACAAGTGATGAAACGAGTTGAGCAATTTTTAGTTTCGTGTATTTGCGTAAAATAAGCAGAATTTTAAGAAAAAGGGGATAGTTAAGCTACATTTATGGGAGACCGGAACTAGTTGATTGCATTGGTAAATAGGCAAATACCTCATAATTTGTCTGGTTATAGATATATGACACACACAGTAGCAGAGTACCTTTGTTCTTAGTTTCTAAAACCCCCTTTGTAGTTTTGCAGTATAACCCATTTGTAGTGGATATTTATTACGATTTTTCTTCGTTTTGCATTCAGAAGGAATTTTTTGTTGCTTCATTCTTTTTCTAATTTTTAATACATATTTTTATAATTACAATAGAACTTTTGTAGTTTTTCATAATGCATGTTTAACTCTACCTATTCCATATGTAATTTACTTAGCATTTTTTTACGTTTAATGGGGTACATTTACAATGTTGCGAAAAGATCTTTTGTAATACTAGTAGGCACATTTAGCATGGGGCAATTTTGCTCAGCGCGCTAACTAACCTTGTAACATTGTTCCGTAATATTTTATGCTATTTTATTCCGTTTGATAAATTAATTACTTTTTTTACAGAAAACTCTGAATTACCGACTAAAAAACTTAGGTTAACATACCCAAGAATATCATAATAAATGATGAGGAAGTTGTATTAATTAACAGCCAATCTATAAAGCAAACTGTTAAATTTTTAATATTCCATTAAGAATCTAGATGCAATATTTCTAAATAATTAAGAATGAAGTTTAACCACTTAACTGACTTGCCCCTACGTCGTACCTGCAAGAAGAATTTACTTGATCCATCACTTAAAATTTCTGACACCACTATTTTTTTAAATAAAATTTCATACTATTTAAAGGCAGAAAGGTTTAGAATAAATGTTAGCAATATTTTAGTTTAAAAAATTAGTGTTTATCCATTACTTTTCATTTATAGGACGTGAGAATAAAGTCAGTCTCGTGGTCAAACAATTGATGATGATTATAAATCACCCAGAACGAACTAAAAGCTGGATGTGCAAAAGATTCAATTTCAACTTTTTTAGTTTTATCTCAGGCAATTAGTGTAGTTCTTCTGTTTTCAGCCTCAGATATTGTATAATTATATCCTGAGTAAGTTATACTAATAATAAAAGAAACCAGAATCACGAAAGAAAATATGGGAAAATAGCCGTAGGCAAGAGGAAGCCATATAAATATTGGCAGATTCTTCAAAAGGCATTGAAAGATAAAAAGCAAGCTTTATAGAGGAAAATTGAGGAAGTACAAAAAATGCAACAGGAAAAGATGGTCAAAGGTAAACAGATAGTAAGTGAAGCTCTATTTCCACCTATAATAAAATGGAACTTGATACTGAGAAAAGCTCGAATCTGAGATGATAGCTCAGATGACAAGGAATGATAATATCTGTGCGAGGAGGTAAAAGCATGTGGAGGTCAAACACAAAATGTATGCGAAGAAGTATTTGGGCACTTGTAACTTGCACAAAATAAGACACTGTGATGCAATCACAGTGATGACCGCAACTCTGAAGATGATATCGGGTACTATGCTTAAAAAAGTTGCTGAATGCTTATTCTTTATTTTAATGTCTGTATAATTTAGAATCTACATTGTATGTGGACAATTCTTTTGTTTGATGGTTATAAAAAATTAATTTTGCGTAAAAGCGTGAGCCAACTTACCTTAATGGTATATGTAACTTGCCCCGTGACGGGGTAGAATAGCACACATTTTCTCTCTCACTTTAAACTTCGACTTAACATAAAGCTACAAACTTAGAATTCCGGTTATTTATAACCTAGTATGCTTCAAAAGTGCAGTGTTTTGTTTTCAACTTAAATAAAATCTTAATGAAAATTATGAATTTAAAACTGTGCCTAGTAACACCGGTCTCCTTTATCTACCGCTTATGCCGGAAGACCTTTTTATACTCATCTCAGCCACTTAAAATCAACAAGCAGGATATATATATATGTATATATATATGTGTGTGTGTATGGTTAAAACTTTGTTTAATTTCTTTCTGTCTGATGTGTACACCAATTTTATACGCATCGCAACCAGATAAAAACAAATACAGAAATATGTTTCACACTATTTTATACTGAAATATGTTTACTTCAGTAACCTGATATTAAATATCAAAATAATATTAAATAATACAAATAGAAATAAGTAAATATTAAATAATATTAATAATATTATAGAAAACTATTATTATTATTATTATAAGCTATATTTAAATGCCAGACATTAAATATATATATACTAAATTTTATATATATATACTAGTTTTTTTTGCAATATTGCAAGTTTATATCTAATACATCGCAATAAAAAAAAAATAAAAATAAAGTAAATTTCACTGAAAATTGTACAAATGAGTTATGATTTAAATGTAATATATTTGTTTTTTCTGTCCTACAGGAAATGTTAAACAAAATATATATAAAGAAAAAATTAATTTTTCATAAGACACAAAATATCGTTATAAATATAGGACTATGATCTATAAATACAACCCTAAATGGCAAAAGTTTCCTATACTATACTATTTATGACTAGATATCATAAAATTAAATAACTTTCGTATGACATTTATAAAGCTCTCGAAGAACTTATCGAAAATATTATGCTTTTGTCAAAAGATTGAATAAAGAAACGTATCACTTTATCAAAAATGCTTCAAAATATCATGCACTACTAAAACTACAGGGTATGACACAATAATTGAAAAGATCACATAAAAAAGTATCATAGTTTGTGGTTTTGATGAATACTGGTTTGTGTTAAATTTTATTAGTTCAGAAACATGATGTTAGATATACTGTTGTGTAATTCCATTTATTTCTTTGAAAACACGTATTTAAATTCATTTTACCTATGTAGAAATGACAAATTTAAGGGTTAAGGTAGTTTTTTTCATTGACAAATAAAGATGTTCTATGAAGTTCGGATATAGTCTAGCGGACATGTCAAATTATGTAGGAAGGCAGAACAGACAATTACCTCATCGACTTTACGGGTTAAATTCTAGAATTATTTTAAAATCGATTTACATGTTAAAATGCAATTTGTCTGCTTAGTCATATCTTACTGGAAAGTTCCAGAAAACCAGATTTTACAAGCTGATTCGTAGGTTTATCATTGTGTCGTCTTGCTTCCTCTCATGTTTCGTTTTGTACCTTTGGCTTGCAGGAAAAAAATAATAAACCTACAAGTCAACAGCTAAAATCGTCTTTTCAAGTGTTTTCCACAAAGCTATGACTTTGCAGACCAGTTGCGTATTAATACGCGAACAGGGTTTTAACTAATTCTAAAATTTCAGCGCTCAAATTAATGAGGTATTTTATCTGTGTTGCTGTATATACTACTAAAATTAATAAGATATACTTAAATGTCAGACAGAATAGTGACTTTTTTAGAAAAATTTATCACTAGTAAAGCTACAATTTAAAAAAATAAAAATTAAAAGTATATTCAATTTAAAATTGTATAAATGAGTTTTGATATAAAAAATATATATATTTGTTTTTTTTCTGTCTAACAGAAAATGTCAAACAAAATGTAAACTGTGAAGAAAATTTTTTTCATAAGACACTGAAAATCGTCATAAATATAGGACCCTGTTCCACAAATACTACCCTAAGTATTTAAAAGTTCCCTATGCTATTTTATTTATGACTATATATCTTAAAATTAATGACTTTCTTATGACGTGTTATAAAACTCTCGAAAAACAATTTGAAAATATTATGTTTGTGTCAAAAGATACAATAAAGAAATGTGTCATTTTATCAAATGTGCTGCAAAATATTATGTCACACTAAAACTACAGGATACGACATCATAATGTAAAGGAACACATAAAAAAGTGTCATAGTTTGTGGTTTTGATGAATACATGTTAGTGTTAATTTCTTATTTCTTTCGTATCACGAATTCAAATTCATTTTACCTATGTAGAAATTGCAAATTGAAGGACTAAGGAAGTTTTTTTGCATTGACAAATAAAGATCTTATATGAAGTTCGGTTGTCGTCTAGCTGAGATATCAAATTATATAGGAATACATTTGACAGGAACGTGGTTGAATAGACGATTACCTTATCGACGTTATGAGTTAAATTCTAGAATTAGTTCAAAATCAATTCACATGTTCTAATACAATTAGTCTGCTTAATCATATCTTACTGGAAAGTTCCTGAAAACCAGATTTTAGGAGTTGTCTCATGAGTTTACAATTGTGTCTTCCTGTTCACAGTCAGGTTTCGTTTTGTACTTTTGGCTTTTGCATGAAAACACAATGATAAACCTACGAGTTAATAGCTAAAATCATATTTTCAAGTGTTTTCCACAGAGAACAAACTTGGCAGACCAGTTGCGTTTTAAGACGAACAGTGTTTTGACTAATTATGGAATTATAGCCTTGAAATTAATGAGGTAATTGACCTGTGCTGCTGTACATACTACTTATATTAATAAAAAATACTTAAATGCTAGACAGTAAATTAATATTAACCAATTTTTTTAATGAAAAGTTTATATCTAACAAAGCTTCAAAAAAATAAATTTCATTAAAAGTTGTAAGTAAGATTTGACATAAAAATAATATATTTGTGTTTTCTGTCCCCATGAAATGTTAAACAAAAATTTGAACCACGAAGAAAATTTTTTTTTCATAAAAAACAAAATATCTTCATAAATATAGGACCCTGTTCTATAATTATTATCCTAAATATCAAAAGTTCCCCATACTATATTATTCATGGCTATATATCATAAAATCAGTGACTTTCGTATGACGTGTTATAAAACTCTCGAAAAACAATTTGAAAATATTATGTTTGTGTCAAAAGATTCAATAAAGAAATGTGTCATTTTATCAAATGTGCTACAAAATATTATGTCACACTAAAACTACAGGATACGACACTATAATGTAAAGGAACACATAAAAAAGTGTCATAGTTTGTGGTTTTGATGAATACTTGTAAGTGTTAATTTCTTATTTCTTTCGTAACACGAATTCAAATTCATTTTACCTATGTAGAAATTGCAAATTTGAGGATTAAGGTAGTTTTTTGCATTGACAAATAAAGATCTTATATGAAGTTCAGTTGTCGTTTAGCTGAGATATCAAATTATATAGGAATACATTTGACAGGAACGTGGCTGAATAGACGATTACCTTATCGAATTTATGAGTTAAATTCTAGAATTAGTTCAAAATCAATTCACATGTTCTAATACAATTAGTCTGCTTAGTCATATCTTACTGGAAAGTTCCTGAAAACCAGATTTTAGGAGTTGTCTCATGAGTTTACAATTGTGTCTTCCTGTTCACAGTCAGGTTTCGTTTTGTACTTTTGGTTTTTGCATGAAAACACAATGATAAACCTACGAGTTAATAGCTAAAATCATATTTTCAAGTGTTTTCTACAGAGATGAAACTTGGTAGACCAGTTGCGTTTTAAGACGAACAGTGTTTTGACTAATTATGGAATTTTAGCCTTGAAATTAATGAAGTAATTGACTTGTGCTGCTGTACATACTAATAATATTAATAAAAAATGCTTAAATGCTACATAGTAAATAAATATTAACCAATTTTTTTAATGAAAAGTTTATATCTAACAAAGCTACAAAAAAAGTAAATTTCACTGAAAGTTGTAAGTAAGATTTGACATGAAAGTAATATATTTGATTTTTCTGTCCCCATGAAATGTTAAACAAAAATTTGAACCACGAAGAAAAAATTTTTTTTTTCATAAAAAACTAAATATCTTCATAAATATAGGACCCTGTTCTATAATTATTATCCTAAATATCAAACGTTCCCCATACTATATTATTCATGGCTATATATAATAAAATTAGTGACATTTGTATGACGTGTTATAAAGCTCTCGAAGAACATTTGAAAATATTATGTCTGTGTCAAAAGATTCAATAATAAAACGTGTCACTTTATCAGAGGTACTGTAAAATATCATGTCGTACGAAAAATGTATGATATGACTCTGTAATGGAAAGGAACATATAAAAAATATCATAGTTTGTGGTTTTGATGAGTAAAGTTTTGTGTTAACTTTTATTATTTCAAAACGATGATATTAGATGCATTGTTATATAAATTAATCTTATTTATTTGGAAGCACGCATTCGAATGCATTTTACTTTGCAAATGACAAATTTAACGTTTAAGGTAGATTTTTCGCATTGAAAAATAAAGATATTCGGTTGTCGTATAGATGAGAGATAAAAAAATATAGGAATATAATGAATGGGATTCGGTAGAACAGACAATCGATATGACGGATTAAGTTGGAGAATAAGCTAATAATCGATTCACATGTTAAAATGCAATTGGTCTGCCTTGTGGATAGTATCTCAAAACCAGATTTTAGGAGTTGCCTCGTAGATTTTCCATTGTATTATCTTCCTTCTAGCCATGTTTCGTTTCGTATCTTTGGCTGCAGTAAAACATAATGATAAAACTACGAGTAAATAGCTAAAATCGTGTTTTCAAGTGTTTTCCACGGAGATATGACTTGGCAGACCAATTGCGTTTTAATATGCGAGCAAAGTTTTAACTACTTCTGGAATTTCAGCCATAAAATTAATGAGCTGTCTTGCTGTATCTACTACTAATATTAGTAAGATATAATTAAATGTGAGACAGTAAATAAATATTGAGTGGTTTTGAATGAACTGTTTATATCTAATAAAGCTACACTAATATATATATATATATATTTCACTGAAAATTGTAAAATAATATATTTTTTTTTCTGTCCTACAAGAAATGTTTAACAAAATGCAAACTGTGAAGAAAAAATTAATTTTTCACGAGACACTGAATATCGTCATAAATATACATCCCTGTTCCATAAATGCTGCCCTAAATATTAAAAGTTCCCTATACTATATTATTTATGACCATACATCATAAAATTAATGACTTTCGCATGACGTGTTATAAAACTCTTAAAGAACAGTTAAAAAATATTATGCTTGTGTCAAAAGATTTAATAAAGGAACGTGTCACTTTATCAAAGGTACTACAAAATATCATGCCATATCAAAAATACAGGATATGACAATATAATAGAAAAGAACACAGAGAAAAGTATCATAGTTTGTGGTTTTGATGAATACTCGTTTCAGTTACTTTTTATTATTTCTAAAAAATTTGAATTTAGATGTAATGTTGCATAAATTCTTCTTATTTCTTTGGAAATAATAATAATGCTAGTTTTGTGTGATAATACTAATTTTTAAAATAGCATAAAATTAATGGTAAATCAGTAAATAAATATAAAATAATATGTAAATTTCCTTTCATTTATTTATATATTTATTTATTTCGATATGACAAACTAATATCTAATATAGCTAGATTTAAAAACAATAGAAGTAAATTTCACTGAAAATTGCATAAAAATGATTTGAAATAAAAGAAATGCATTTGTTTTTTCTGTCTTATAAGAAATGTTAAACAAAAATGTTAACTATGACGAATAGTTAGTTTTTCATAAGACACTGAAGATCGTTATAAGTATAAGACAATGTTCTGTAAAATAATAAAACTCTCAGAGAACTTTTTGAAAATAGCATGCTTGTGTCAAAAGATTCAATAAAGAAACGTGCCACTTTAACAAAGCTGCTACAAAATATCATGCCACACTAAAACTACAGGATATGACATTATAATGGAAAAGATGACATAAAAAAGGTATCATAGTTTGTGTTTTGATGAATACTGGTTTTATCAATTTTTATTATTTCAAAAACATCAAGTTAGATGTATTGTTGCATAAATCCATCTTATTTCTTTGCAAGCACGTATTCAAATTTATTTTACCTATGCAGAAATGACAAATTTAAGGTTTAAGGTAGTTTTTCGGATTGACAAATAAAGATATTCTATAAAGTTTGGTTGTTGTCTACATGAGAAGTCAAAATATGTAGGAATATATTAGACCGGATGCAGTAGATCAGACAACCACCTCATCGATGTGACTGTTTAAAGTCCAGTATTAATTTAAAATTTATTTACATGTTAAGACGTAACACTAGTCACAAAAAATGACCCGGTAATAATGTTAAATCTATGGGTCCGTTGTTTTCAGATATCTCACTCAAATTTTAATATATTTTACATGATATTTTTTGCATAGGATAGCTGAGGATGATTTACAATCGGGCTAGTTTTTACTTTTTTCGATTTTGGTTAAATATTTTTTATAATAGTTTCAATTTCAGAACCGGCTCAAACCGGTTCCGAAAGTTAAATTAATTTAAAAAAAAATCTGAAACTAAAATTGAAAAAGTAAAACTTAGCCCAGTTTTAGATTGTCCTCATCTATCCTATGCAAAAAGTCACATAAAAATATTAAGGGCACATACGACCTTTAAAAATGAAAATTACGCAAGAAAAACCATAATGTTTAAAATTTAATTTATCGGAATGTATTTGCTTTATGAGCATAACTTTTTTACTGCCTACTAGCTGACCCGCCCGGCGTTGCCCGGGTCCGTATTAACAATATTAAACGAACTTGAAATTTGTATGATTTTATCATTAACTCGAAACATGCAGAAATGCATTGTCAGAAATACGTGGCCACCGACTGTGTGAAAAATCGGTTTAAAAAACAGCTAATGTTAAGCTCTAAAAATACTCAAAATGAGCGATGAGAAATGTGGGAGGGAATATGTATCGAACGACTGCGTGATTTTCGTGTTAAAGTGTTGATATTTATGAAAAATCACTGTTAAGTCACGTAACTAATTATTTTTTTTCACATAGAAATCCCAAGTGAAATATTTTGAATTTCAAACTAATTATATCACTCTTAACCCTTTCAGGGTCAAAGTATTTCTGCTCCGAAAATGTTCAAATAATTGATTCACACCACAATTTAAGAACAGATTTATTTGAAAATAATCAAGAGCTGTTTTTCGTGAATATTATAAAATCGAAATTGTACTAAATTATTACTGGTGCCAGTTCGAAATTGGAACAGTAATATTAAGTGTTTGCAGACTGCAAACACCGCCCCTGAAAGGGTTAAATCCGACTATAGCATGAATGAAATTGATACTCGCTCGTAGCTAAAGTGTTGGTATGTAGTATTAGAGTTTCAGAGCCATTTAACAAAAGTAAGTGTTGTTTTGTTGTTTTTAATCAAAATCATGCATAATGTCCACTCTATACATAAATTCCTAACCGTAAACTTTTTTACCGTAACCATAACCTTCTTGTAACCTAACTTTGACTTAACAGTACCTTACCGTAAATTGAATATAACATAAATGTAACCTAGCTTTCACTTTATTGTAACATATCCTTATTCTAACCATAAAAAAATGCGATTTAACTTTAACCTAACTTTAACTTAACCGTGACCTAACTGTAACCTAACGGGATATTAAATACAATCAAAGACTTACCGTAATGTAATTGCAACCTAAATGTTACCAAACCATATATTGGTTTCATGTCCATGGAAATTATTTTGTCTTGTTTGGATCTAGTTATGATTCATTAGAACATTTTTGTCGGGTTCAAATTTTAGGTATTTTTTTATATTGAGTTATAATGTTCGGGTCGTATTCATGTCCATGGAAATTATTTTGCCTTGCTCGGATACAATTATGGTTCTTTGGAATATTTTTGTCGGGAACAGATTTGTTTCAATTCAGATTTCTGCTTTTTTTCAAATGGAATTTTTGGGTTCGGGTTTTCTTGCGTGCTCACGGAAATTATGCTGCCTTGTTAATAAGAACATGCTTCACTGGAATATTTTTTTCTCAAGTTCAGATTTGGTTCAGTTCAGATTTCGTGATTTTTTTTAAAGAATTTTTTTAGGTTCAGATTCGCTTCAGGTGAATGGAAATTATTTGTCTTATAACGATCCAGTTACGATTCTTTGGAATATTTTTTATCAGGTTCCGATTTGGTTCGATTCAAATTTCAGGTATTTTTTCAAACAGAATTTTTAGGTTCGGATCTCGTTCATGTCCACGGAAATTATTTTGTCATATTCGAATCCACTTATGATTCTTTCGAATATTTTGGTCGAATTTAGATGTGGTTTGGGTCAAATTTCAGTTTTTTTCAAATCGAATTTTTTAGGTTCGAGTTGGGTTTATGTCCATAGAAATTATTTCGTATTGCTTGGATTGGGTTATAGTTCTTTGGAATATTTTTGTCAGGTCCAGATTTGGTTCAATTCAGATTTCGAGTTTTTTCTTCAAATATAACTGTTGAGTTCGGGTCTTCTTGCATGTTCACGGAAATAATTCTGTCTTGTTCGAATAAGGACATGCTTCACTGGAATATTTCTTCCAAGTTCAGATTTCGTTCAGTTCGCGATTTTTTCAAAGAAATTTTTTTAGTTCGGATTGTGTTCATGTCCATGGAAATATTTTGTCTTGTTTGGATCCGGCTGCGTTTGTTTGAAATAGTTTTGTCAGATTCAAATTTGGTTCGATTCAAATTTAAGGTATTTTTTTGAATGGGAGTTTTAGGTTCGTATCGGGTTCATGTCCACGGAAATTATTTTGTCTTACTCGAATCCGGTTATGGTTCTTTCGAATACTTTGGTCAGATTTAGATGTGGTTTGGGTCAAAGTTCAGGATTTTTCAAACGAAGTTTTTTAGGTTTGAGTCGGGTTTATGACCATGGAAAGTATTTTGTCTTGCTGGGATCGGGTTATAGTTCTCTGGAATATTTTTATCGGTTTTAGATTTCGTTCGAGTCATATTTCGGGTTTTTTTAAAGAAAATATTTATGTTCGGGTCAGATTTCATGCCCACGAAAATTACTTTTCCTTGTTTGAATCGGGTTATGTTTCACTTGAACATTTTTGCGGGATTCAGATTTAGTTCGGGTCAGTTATCAAATCCATAGTTTTTTCCCAAACAGAATTTTTAGGTCAGGGTCGGGTTTATACTCACGGAAATTTTGTGTATCACGGATCGAAGTGTGGTCTTTTTTTTTTTGGTTGGAATCGGGTTATGTTTAAATTAGTCTAAACATTAAAGTTATAATCAGTTTTGCTACTATTCTTTTTATGGCTATTTCTGATAGATAATTTACTTAGCTATTTAATAATTTATTATGGTGAATGAATCGTTTGCGGATACAAACAATTGTACGCCAAACAGCTATTTTATTTTTGTTTTAAAAACAAATTAAAGCCATATTACAATTTTAAATTGAATAGAACACATTTAAATTTAATCAAGCATTAAAAAAATAAACTCATAGAAAAGTGTTGTGTAATGTTTTTTACTGCAACACAGCTAATGACTCATACATTCTAATGTTCGAAATGCCAAAAATATGCGTACAGCCATATAGTCAAAAGAAATTAATAGAGTGGCAGTATAATGTCTTGGGGTGACGCAAAAAATGTAACTCTAAAATCCGCGACGTTAAGTCCAAATAAGCACCTACAAAACCATGTGCTTTGAAACTCCGATCAATTCAAATTGGTTTAAACCAGTATTTCTTTGTTTTTGTTTTTTACCTTTTAAACTGTTGTTGAATAGATGACTAAAATTTCGTTTAAAAAATAACGTTTTGTGCCATTATTGCCGGTAATACACAGAATGCATGAAAGATATAATTAGATCAATCATAGGCAATAATTATTTGATTATTTTTATAATATGACTTTGAAATATCAATATAGAAGCATCATTTAAGACTTTGCTTGAAAAATCAACATTCTTTCGTTAATGTCTTAAAATCGTCTGCACTCTGAAATCTATATTTTAGATTATTATTATTATTTAAGTGTTCATGCATGATTTTAAAAGAATCTTTTCATCACTATATTTTATATATTGACATGGAATTATAAAAATGTTGTTAAATCATAAACATTTTTCATCTACGTTATAAAGTATTAAAAATTTCTGAAAAAAAAAAGAGAAAACTTTTAGTAATACAATTTTTTACTTCAAATCATATGTTTTCAATATTTTATTTAATTTTGTTTTGACATTTAATTATTTTTAATTTTCCAAATTCAATTATTTTAAAAGCAAACATTTATTTTAATAAATAATATAATAGAAAAAAACATTTAAAAAAATTACGATTTCTTCGTAAAATATCCTTCATCTGTAATTAATTTCTTCCAATCCGTCTTATTAATACAAAATTCCTTCCTCGTGTTTTATTTTGAGACATTAAAATTTCAGCGATAAATGGTTTCCTCTTGCAAACCTTTCTTTTTTTTTCGGTTTACTTCGCCACCAGCCATCTTTTTCCTTCATGGCGTACAGCTGCTGTGATAAAAAAAAATTCCTCATTTAAACTGACAGTTTGACAGTCTATGAATTTTAAAGGTCAGTCTCAGTTTTTAAAATTATTTCTGCGAAAATTTTATGCAACCAACCAACCATAAGAGAATGAAAAGGAAAAAAGCTAAAAAAAAAGCGATTTTTTATGAGAGTGAGGTTTGGAATTTAATTAATTACTCAGTTAATAAATAGAACTTTGAAATTCTGAGCGTCAGGTGCATCAGGAGAGATATTGGGCTACTTCCAGAAAAATTTTGAGCTTCGTACGTACCGTAGTTTTCGCTAACTATCGCAGACACACACACACACACACACAGAGCGATTTGTTATTTTATTAATATAGATAAACTGAAGCATTATGATTTAAAAGATGTTTTTTATATTCGTTTAAAGGAAAAAATAGTAAAAAAAAACTTTTTTTTCCTTTATATAGGAAAATTTATATTATATTATTTTCCTTTATTTAAAAAATACTTATTGTTTAAACCTTCTAGTAAAGGTTTAAACAGTAAGTATTTTTTTTTAACTGATACAACAACTTGCGCGCAAGATTTCAAGCAAAATATCCAATGTAATACAGAATTCAACTGTAATAACATATTACAATACTTTCTCTTTAATCTGAACGTAAATTTGTTCAAATTTAGGCTTAAAAAATATATTTTTTTAAAGTTTTAAATAACTTTTTATTTTTAGTAAAATATGAAATGTGACCTGCATGAAAAATGGGAAGGGGGTGGGGGATGTAAAAATTTAGTTTTCAGTTTGAAGGATCTGGTATGTTACACAATCTGTGAAAATTTCAAGAAAAAATATTAAATAGTTTCAGAGATACCCAGCGAGCTAGGTTAAAAAAAATTGAGATAAATGGCTTTAAAGTTATAATTATTGAAAAATTCACCATATAATTCGCATTAGTTTTGTATCATACCTCTGGAAATAATTGGAATATTTTCATGATTTTTTTAGTGCGCAGAAATGTTCAGACTTTCACAAATGTTTTTTTGTAAAAAATCGATGTTTTTTAAGCTTAAGGGTCGTTTGTCCCCTTAAAATTGGAGCGAGATATTTAGAAGAACGCCCCCATAGACTTAACATTATCATCCTTGTTTGTTTCAGTCACTAGTGTGGGGACATAAACTGAATTTATATGTTAATGTGCTGTTGGTTAACCGTTGCAGTAATTTCACATCTTAGTAGAAAATAAGTGAAAACACGATTTTAATAGTTGACTCGTAGTTTACTATTGTGTCATATTTCGTCTGGTACTTTTAAGTGCAGGAATCACAATGATAACCCTAGAAGTCAATCGCTAAAACTAGTTTTAATGTGTTTTCCACGGAGATATGAATTGGCAGACAGACGGCATTTTAATAGGTGAACCGAATTTTAAATAAAAATAAAGAAATTATAAAAATTTTGTTATTTTTATTTAAAATTCAAATTACAACGCCTATTTGGAAAATGATATTTCAAAAACTGAAATTGATTCAAAAGACTTATAAATAAATTCTATTTTTAAATTAATAATAAGCATCATTTTTAGGATGATTAGAACGAGTCATATATTACGTACGCCGTGCATTAAAAGTTAATATTCCTTGAGCAATGATGAAAAAAAAAAAAAAGAAGACTAAAGCTAGACAACTTTAACTGTTCAAAATGATTTTTTTAATGACCATTATAGAGTTAATCGAACTGACTTCTAAACGCCTCCTATTACGTACGACATGGATTAAACATTAATATTCCTAGACCCATCACAAAAAAAAATTTAAATGAAATTTAAGTTTTACAATTTTCAGAATTTTAAATTTTTAAGCTTCCAAATATCGCCAATTTACAACGTTGCGTAGAGAAAAAATGCACCTTAAATGAAATTTGTTTGAAGTCACTATCACAATTTGATTTATAAATTATAAATTTTTTAAAACGTTTTAATTACTCTTTTGTGTCATTCTGCCAACAGAAGTATTCCGTTTTTGTACAGTAAATTTTGACCAATCAGAAAACGAATAAAAGGAAACAAGTTGCGGATTTCAACCAAAAAACAGATTTTTATTTTTATTTTTATTTTTATTTTTTTTATTTTTATTTTTATTTTTATTTTTATTTTTATTTTTATTTTATTTTTTTTTTTATTTTTTTTTATTTTTTTTTTTTTACTATTGCATGATTTATATATTTTTAATATAGAATAATATTGAAAATATATTCTTGACAATGAAGCGTGTTTGAAATTTTGTATCTCAATTTACTGACTTTTTGATGATTTAAAAATAGTTTTCGAGCATGGTTTGATAAAAGATAATTTATGTTTATCGCGTGCAAACTATGATTAACTAATCCGGTTCCACGTATAATCCGCTTCCAATATAAGCATTTCTGGAATATGTTACATAAAGAAAATTCACAAGTAAGTAAAATGTTAGCATACTAATTTAACTAAAATTTAATTTTGTTTGAAACGTAATCGAATTAAATGCACAATTGATGGAAATTTGGATAAATGACAATCTAACTCAATCGCGTGCACGGTCTATTACATTAAATTAATCCTTTTTTTTTATGATTAAAACATTATAAATAGCTTCTCCGAATATTTCATGCTGAAACTGCTTAAAAAATAAAATAATTATCATGCTTATTTAATTAAAAATAAAACTATCTGAAACGTAATCGAATTAATCGTTCAATTGATGGAAATGACAATCTATGTCTATCACGTACAGGCCGATTACGATTAATTAATTCTATTTCGATTAATTAATTATAAATATAGAAAATAAAACGCATAATTATGTAAAACTAGACGCTCTGGCGACCAATTTTGTCTCCATGCAATACATGCTAAGCATTGCAACATGTTAGATTGATTCACAATTTAATTTATTTCCTCAATCTTTCACCAAATAGGATGATTCTGGTACAGAAAATAATTTTCATGTATTTTTATTTTAGCCAGGTGCAGGTAATAAATCGTCAAACGTTGTTCACCTGGCATTTTTTCGTAATTCATTAATCTCATTTAAAATATAATACTTTCACTCATTTTATTCAAAATACATAGCTTTGATTTAAAACGGAAAACTTTTAAGTTTGTGACTTTCCTTTATTTTCATTTTATTATTTATTTATTTATTTTTCATGAAAGAAAAAAAATAAATATAAAAAAACGACATTTAACTTCAACATCAAAATATTGTTTTAATTAACCACGCGAAAGATAAAATATGATACTCAACGGATTAAAAATGCTTTTGACGATATTTCCGTCAATCTGATATAAAAGCTCCAGAATAGATCAGGGCAATACCTACGCAATTTTATTTAATAATAATAATAATAATTAAACATGGAGGTCTTGCATATAAATAGCGAAGGTATAAGCCCAAATTGTTTATGAGAGTCACATCAGCAATATAGATGAGAAACGGCGATGGAGCAATATTTGGAGATTTATCATTAAGCAGCTAAAATTAAATTATAAAAAAAAATCTGCCTAGCATAGAAAATGTAAAGCGATCAGCTCGAAACTGTTGATGACAGTGACATGACTTAGACTTTTATTATATAGATTTTTAAAAAATGCTAATTTGCGAGTGAAAAAATACAGTTGAGTGAGTAAATGTAACAGTAAAATGTACAATACAGTTGGTGAGATTTACACTCGACTAACATAATAGTATCAAGAATTCTTTACGATCATGGCAACATTTTATATAGTTTTATGAAAAAAAATGATTTTTAATCAAAATAGAAATTTTGCATATAAAAAGTGTTCGAATCAGCTCGCAATAGTTTATGACTTGGACTATTATAATATAATTGAAATTGTGGCGATAGAACAATATTGGCGACTTAACAAATACGCCTGGGTAGCATTAAAGTGCCAAAATTGTTGCCTGACTTATAAAAAGTGAAGCGGTCAACTCGAAAGTGTTGATGACAGTCACATGATTTAGGCTTGTATGATATGGATTTAAAAATCTCCAATGGGTGTTCAATTAACGAACAAAACTTATTCCAAAACAGTATTCGCTAACCGATCATAAATTTGTATTGTATTTGCATAGGAATTCAATTAAGAGTTTTTAAAAGCTAAATCTATATCTATATCATAAAGAAATAAAGTTCGTTTATTTGTCGAGGCTGATCGCTAGATCCACCAAACCGATAAAAAAAAAAAAATGATTATGTTTTCCTCTGTTTAAATCTGGGCTACAACCTATGTCGATGCCACTAACTCAAAGGGGTACCAAAAGCAGAAAATGTTCTAAAAATGTGATTTCCGTGTTAGTGAAGGACCTAGAAAGATAAAATTTGGCGTGTTTATTACTTATAAAATAGATATGATTTCTAAGAACATTTCCCAAAATTTAAAAGGGCTGAAAAAGTGAGAGGATGTTCAAAATTGCGAATTTTAAATAATCTCGATTTTTACGAGTTTAATTAGATTTTTTTATTCAATTTCGCAAACGATTTGAATCAATTTGAATATAATCTTTGATTTGATTTGCAAATTCTATTTTCGAATTTCGTGAGATTTTAAAAAAGTTTCATGAAGTAGCTAACCGATTTAAAAATAATAATGTGCCTACAGTATCAAACAGTAAAATTTGCAAATTATATTAAATAAATATTTTCGAGAAAGCAGCAAAATCTTTTAAAGGAAATGTAGAGTGCAGTATTAAGCAATACCTTACAAGAACTTCATCGACAGTTAATCATCTCTTTGAAATCGTAAATAATACGTATCGTAAATAATTTTTTTTAGAAATGTTACATTATAATACAAAGGCCAATTTTAAACAGATTCACATACTCAATACACATTCTAATGCCATATTTCAACATGAAAACCATGAATATTAAAATATGAAAAAAATACAATGTAGGATAATCTGATAAAAAGTGAAAAACCAATATTACGTAAAGCGCATTGATCACTTATTCTCCTTTAACAATTTTAATTTTTAAATTCTTTTAGGTGAGTTGTAATTATGTAAATACATAGCACCTATAATTGTCGTTCAGCCCGTCCGTCAGCATATAACAATGCAAAAACTCCCAAAATCGTTTTAAATTTAAAATATATAATTATCACATAATTTTTTCATTTCAAATTTTATGAAAATCGGATTTATAGATCAATTACTGGGACAATGAAAAGTATTCCGTTACATTACGGTCAGGGTGGAAAAAGTTTCAAATGAATTTTAATGGTTTAAAATGAAAAATATATAATTATTACGTAATGTTGTCTAGTCATTTCAAATTTTATAAAAATCAGATGCATAGATCAGTTAAAGGGATAATCAAAAGAATTTTGTTACATTACGGTCAATGGAGAAAATGTTTCAAATCCATTTTAATGGTGTTACAGTCATTCGAATATAACAGAATACATGAAGCTTTGAAGTATATATATATTAAAACATGCATTCTGTACAATCTGTGATGTAAAGAATAATAAATTAGAGAACCACACAAAAGTATGCACTGCGTAATGCTATCGGAAAACATTGTTTGGGTGTGTGTTAATTATATTAAAGTATTTCATATTTTATGAATATGATATACGTTGCTGAGGTGTAATGAAAGATTCGTCCTATATATTTACAAGAATACAACCAAGATTTTGGCCACTATATTGTATCCGAAGTACTGTCTACTTTAACAGCAAGATCTGGATATTTTTAAAACTTCGTTATCGTACGAACGCACCTCATTTTCTACGCTTCACGACCAATTTCCAACTTGTTTTATTTAATATATTTCCGATAGTCTTCACATTTCAAATCAAGGAGAAAATAAAGAAAATTTTACAATATCAAAATAGTGGTGCCGATGAAGTATATTTTTAATATATCTGAAGATATATGTGTAACAATATGTAATAATATAGATGAAGAAATCTAATTTTTTTAAAGCAGGCATTAAATTACATTATCTTACAGCGTTTTCCAGTGAACCTTATATATCTGAAACACAATTAATTTTGATACAATAAGCATTTAAAATCACATTGAAAAAAGAGTCATGCAGAATATAAAGTAAACGATCAAAAATTTTTATACCTCTATGCGAAAAAAAAAAAAATATATATATATATATATACGAAAATATAGAAAACGATAACAGAAAGTAAGCTAAATAAATTTGGCTGATATAAGTGTTTCTCTTTCAAATCATTTAGTAGTTACGTGGTATTTAGAATTAGTTTTGTTATTTTTCAAATACAAAACTGTCACTATTATATTAGAAAAAAATATGAATGAAAATGAACGAAAAAATTAAAAATCAAATTTTCGCAATACATTCTGTTTTCATGCGCCTTCGAAAGAAAAGGAAAATACTCCATAAATCATTTGACAGTTATGGCTAAAAGATATTAAAATTTTAAAAAGCTTAATTTTTCAAAATGACAAAGTTCTCTTTTTGAATGTAATAACTCATTGACATTTTATTTAAAAGAATCATTATAACGAGATAAATAGTCTAAGGACGTACATTTAATTTATTTTTATTCCACCAAAAATAAAATTACATCTTTACATCAAAGAATTGGCAGTCTAGGAAAATTACATATTTCACGACGAATTCTTCAAATAGAAATAAAGATGTACGTTTATTCTCTTTTTATTCACTTAAATAGCAAATTGTATCGAGAAAAAAAATCAATGAAATTTTATGAAAGGCGAATAATGGAAAATAAATATATTCACATTTTAAATGAAGCATTAATAGTTAATTCGTTTCTATTTTATCTTCTGGTTTTAAATATTTAAACTACGCATTAAAAAATATTGTTGTTTTTTATAGGTATTGTACCGGGTGTCCCAAAAATGACTGATGGATTTTAAAATTCAATAACTTGCAAACGGTGACAGCTATTTAAAAAAATTTTGCAGGAGGGTTATGTATAATATCAGGAGATTTTTTTATCGTAACCTTTGATTTTAGTTCAAATTTCAAACAATAGATGGCGCTGACGGCAATTGAAGCCCAGTTCGACGCCGAAACTGACCTCACTCAGCACTGATCACCTGGCCTTCAACCGCCGTCAGCGCGACCTATTGTTTGAAATTCGAACTAAAATCAAAAATTACGGTAAAAAATCTCCTTACATTGTGCATAACCCTCCTGCAATTTTTTTAAAATAGCTGTCACCGTTTGCCAGTTCTTGAATTTTAAAATCTATCAGTCATTTTTGGGACACCCGGTACATGCATAACTATTATAATTAAAGATGGTATTTTAATAGATTATATCGAACATGGGTGAAAGAAAAAAAATATTCAATATTAATTTGTTTGATATAAAAGGAAACATGCATAAATTTTGCATCTAAGTTAAAAGACTAATGTTACGATGTTATTTGACATAAAAAAATACATATTAAATTTTGATGCTGTTTTCCGAAACGGTCAACAAAATTGTAGTAATCCTTAAAGGCACAAAGTCAACTCGGTTATGAGGCGCAAAGTCTTCTGGATATGACTGTGTATGCTTGCTGATCCGGTAACATTGAGAAATGACGGCAAATCCTACAAAACTCGTTCGCCGAGTTCCTGAAGCTTTCGAGAAATATTTGTTAACCATGCTTTGGGAAAAAATCTTTATTTATTCGACATTCTTCCGCTGCGTTTGTTGTATTTATTTGTCCTATTTTATTCTAAATGCTGCTATGCATGGCCTGTCGAGACATGAATTAAAAAAAAGAAACTCTGAAGAACTCATAAGCTCAGTTCCCGAAGTTATAGGGAAGTATTTGATGTACATGCTTTGTGAAATAATTTTTATTTATGTGCCAGTCTTCTGCTCTGGTCATTGTATTTATTTGTCCTAATTTATTCTAGGTACTGCAATGCATGCCTTGTCGAGACATGAAAAAAACTAAAAATTAAAAATCCTACGAAACTCGTGCGATCAATTTCTGAAGCTTTCTGGAAATATTTGTTCAATCTGCTTTGTGAAATAATCGTTATTTATTTGTCATTTATCTGCTATGGTCATTGTATTTATTTGTCCTGTTTCATTCTAAGTGCTGCTATGCATGGCCTGTGGAGGCATGAAAAAAATTCCTACAAAACTCGTACGCTCAGTTCCTGAAGCTTTCGGGAGTTATTTATTGAACATCCTTTGTGAAATAATCGTTATTTTTCTGTGATTTTTCTACTAGAGTCATTGTATTTATTTGTCCTATTTCATTAACAAATATCGTTTTTTCCTTTTAATCAACATTTCTTCATAAATATGGATTTAAGATTCGACTTCAGCAAATAAAAAATTGAGAATTAAAAATCATTAGAAAGGTATAAAAATACTTCTCAAAATTAACGTTCTATTTTTAGAAATGAAAATTAAATTCCAGAAATATATGAAGATATATTTCATTTAACGCTAAAAGATGGCATCTTCAAAAGTATTTTATACGACAGAAGGATTTTTTAAACTAGTTTATGATCATTTAATAAAATTCTTTATTGACTTTGTTTTTGAATGAATGTCATTAATTTTCATTGCCAGTTTAATAAAACCCATGATAGCATAAATATTATTAATTTAATGAAACATAGTTTAGAAGAAAACTAAAATATGATGTTAAATTTTGCGATTAAATTGCTTTAATTAAACTCTTAGTACTAAAACAAATTAAAGTAGTTTATTAAAATTAAATTCTTAAGTGAAGAGTAATAAAATATGTGAATCATATTAAAAAGTAAATAGAAAAATTTCTTCAATCTGGATTTGTTTAGTGTTCAACTTTTAAAATCAATACTTTGTTGTATCTACCTTTTGGAAATAAAGGTGTTTATGTCTTTTTAGTTCTTTATTTTATTTGTAATATCTTTTCTGACATAGTATTGTACTGATATAGAAATTTTTTACAGAATTGATAAATCAGTGAGTTAATTTTAAATTATCTTCACTACTAAAAAAATAATAAAAAAGATGAATTAGTTTAATATTATACTAGATGGAACCCGTCAAAACTTGACGGCACCACAGAAATAAAAGGTATTTTCCAGCTATCAAAGGATTTTTTAACGACTAATCTTCAGCAAAAATTTCAATAAATAAAAGAAAAACCTGCATTTTACATTCATGCAAATGACCCGCAATTGGCAGAGTTACATTCAAACATGCTGCTATAGAATTAGAATCTCTCTCATTTGATAATTTTCCATTTACAAATATAACACCAATAAATTATACATGACATGAATAAATCATAAATTATCGTCATTTCTCATTTCATACAAAATATACATACTTCACTTACTTCGCAGCAAAATAAGACTGAATTTATAGTTTGCCATTTAGCAACAACTATAACAATAATCCTCTCAGTGGTTAATTTGTTTTTACATTACCCACCCCATTCAACAAATAAATATTTGCATTTTCAAATAACTTTTCTATTACATTTTCATAAATCAAAAATACAAGTCGATTTCAATTATTAAAAAAATTAATGATATTTATTCTGGCCAGGTGAAACCCGTCAAAACTTGACGGCAACAATATGAAAGAACCAAAGAAAAAAAAGTATTTTGCCGCTATAAAAAATTAATATTTCTTAAAAATTTCAATATGCTTTTCCATTTACCAACGTAACACCAACATGACATGATCCCAGGCGCAGAATCGGTGCAACGCTGTGACACACGTCACAAACTGTTGAAAATGTTTGAAGATTATTTTTCTACTGTTGAAGTTTTTTTAAAAAAAAATGCTAGAAATCATTTACTATGTACAAAAATTTGTCTAGGTACCATAAAAAATGCAAATTTTGGCAAATAATCACAAAAAATAGCTATTTTCATCAAAATACAACCCCCCCCCCCAAAAAAAAAAAAACATCACCTGGAAATTTTGTAAATGGATGTGAAAGAAAAAAACAGCAAATTTCGTCAACAGATTGCAAAAAACAACAAATTTTATGAAAAGATCTCTAAAAAATTTGTCAAAAAATGCAAAAAAAAAAAAAAAATGTCTAGGTATCCCAAATAAAACAAATTTCGTGAAAGTATTGCAAAAAATCAAATTTTTGCCAAAACGTTTAAAAAAATTGGCAATTTTCATGAAAAAATTTCGAAAAATAAAGCCAAATTTGACAAAAAAAATCCCTAAAAAATGGCAAATTTGTAAACATATTCTGAAAAAAAATTCAAAATATTGTAAGAAAACAAAAAGTTTTGACAAATGATTGTGAGTAAACAACAAATTTCGTCAAAGGATTGAAAAAAAGCAAATTTCATCAAATAATCACAAAAAAAGTAAATTTCGCAAAAAAACCCAAAAAATTTTGCAAAAAGATCTTCAATAAAAGGGCAAATTACATAGAAAGATCGTGACAAAACGACAATTTCATCAAAAGAACTCGAGAAAAACGATAAACTTCTCCAAAACTGTCCAGGTATCATAAAAGACACGAATTTCATCCAAAGATCTCAAAAGCACATAAATTTTGTCTAGGTAATCGCAAAAAAGGTAAATTTCGCAAAAAAAAGCAAAAAAAAAAAAAAAAAAAAAAAAAAAAAAATGGTTACAAAAAACGACAATTTCTCAAAAAAAAAAACATGAAAAAAGGATAAAGTCGATAAAGCGGCAAATTACATAAAAAGATTGTGAGAAAAAAACAACAAATTTCAAAAAACAACTTTCATTAATTGCAGGGGCAAAAGATGCAACATTTCTTTGTTCATCAGAAAAAAAAAAAAAAAAAAAAAAAAAAAAAAAAACACAAAATTTTTCGATCTATCACATGAAAAATAGAAAATTTGTCAATCAGTTGAAGAAAAAATACAAAAATCGACAGTTGGTCATGTGGGGTAAAAATTATAAAATTCATTAATGAATCATCGATAAAAAGTCATTTAGTTACGTAAAAAAGCCCACAAAAATCTTGTGATTGATCGAGACATTTCAGAATGTTTTTTTCTGGGTAATCTTACGATGGGAATACTGCAGTTCAGTGTACCCATTGAACTGTGTGCTAAGTGACATATGTTAATTCAATCATTTTGTAGGCAATTAAATATAGGTATGGAATTTTTTATCGCAACGAAATAAGTATATTTTCAACATAGGATCAGAGTAAATTAGTCTTTTCAACAAATAACCTGGTAAGTGAGAACTAACTTTTTTATTGATAGGCAATGTAACATCGGGTCGATCAAGTTTATTTTGATTTTGCCCTTATTTTTGAAGGACATAATTTAACCGTTTTTTCTACTGCATAACACTTCTTATTGTGCAATTTCTTATTGTGATCTTCATTTCTGTCATATGAAAAATTCATTTCTATTTTGCCTATAGCATTTACATAATGTTGACAAATTTCTGAAAAAAAAAAAAAAAAAAAAAAAAAAAACGAAAAAAAACGAAAATACAACAAATTTCCAAAAAAAGGATAAATTCGATAAAACGGCAAATTACATCGAAAGATGGCAAGAAAATACGACAAATTTCACCGAAAATCCCTGAGAAAACAAATAATTATTTCCTGGTATCATAAAAGACATGAATTTCGTCAAAAGATCGTGAAAATACTTTAAATTTGTCTAGGTACTTCAAAAAATGCAAATATTGGTAAACAGATTGTGAGAAAACAACATATTTTGTCAAAAGATGAAAAAAAGAGGTACATTTCATTAAAAGATCACAAAAAGGTAAATTTTTCAAAAAAAGGTGAAAAAAAAGACAAATTTCTAAAAATAACAAAAAAATGAAAAATTTCACAAAAAATCTCGATAATTTCGATAAAACAGCAAATTACATCAAAAGATCGTGAGAAAATAAGAAATTTCACCGAAAATCCCTGAGAAAATAAATAATTTTATCCAAGTATGAAAAAAACATGAATTTTGGCAAATAATCACAAAAATAACAAATTTCGTCAAAATACCCCCCCCCCCCAAAAAAAAAACAAAGAACACCTGGAAATTTTGTAAATAGATGTGAAAAAAAAACAGCAAATTTCGTCAACAGATTGCAAAAAACAACAAATTTCTTCAAAAGATCTCTAAAAAATTTGTCAAAAAACTGCAGAAAAAAAAATTGTCCAGATATCTCAAATAAAACAAATTTCGTGAAAATATTGCAAAAAATCAAAATTTTGCCAAAACGTTTAAAAAAATTTCGAAAAAAAGCAAATTTTGACAAAAAAAACTCTAAAAAATGGCAAATTAAACATATTGTGAAAAAAATTCAAAATATTGTGAGAAAACAACAAATTTTGACAAATGATTGTGAGTAAACAGCAAATTTCGTCAAAGGATTGAAAAAAAAGCAAATTTCATCAAATAATCACAAAAAAGGTAATTTCGCAGAAAAAAAAACAAATTTTGCAAATAGATATTCAATAAAACGGGAAATTACATCGAAAGATCATGACAAAACGACAATTTCATCGAAAGAACTCAAGAAAAACGATAAACTTCTTCGAAACTGTCCAGGTATCATAAAAGACACAAATTTCGTCCAAAGATCTCAAAAGCACGGAAATTTTATCTAGGTAATCGCAAAAAAATGTAAATTTCACAAAAAATAGCAAAAAAAAAAAGACAAATTTCTCAAAAAGATAACAAAAAACGACATTTTCTCAAAAAAAAAAAAAAAAATCACGAAAGAAGGATAAATTCAATAAAACGGCAAATTACACCAAAAGATTGCGAGAAAAAAACAACAAATTTAAAAAAAAAGCTTCCATTAATTGCTTGGAGAAAAGATGCAACATTTCTTTGTTCATCAGAAAGAAAAAAAATCACAAAATTTCTCGATCCATCACATGAAAAATAGAAAATTTTTCAATCAGTTCGACAGTTGGTCATGTGGGGTAAAAATTATAAAATTCATTAATCAATCATGGAAAAAAAGTCATTTAGTTATGTAAAAACCCCACAAAAATTATCAATCAGTAGAAGTCCCCACAAAAATCTTGTGATTGAGACATTTCAGAATGTTTTTTGCATGTCCAAATTAAAAATATATATATATACAGGGTGATTCAGCTCGTCGGTGACAAACTTTAAGGATCGATAGAGCACACCTAGACGAACATTTTTGAATAGGGAATGTAGGGTCCCTGACGCGATGGTAAGGCGCTAGGCGCTTTCGAAAATTTGGGTGCCGAAATTCGAAACGTCATAAAAACTAGGGAAATGGTTAGATTTTCTTGCTTGTTGCGTCGAAATGATTCTGTTTGTTTAGACTTTCTTCAGTACCAATTTGATAAGCGTATCTCTTAAAACATGGATAGGGGGCGCTGCAGACTTTGGAGAGCTAGACAACAACTTTAAGCCCGTTATTTTGATAATTTAACACATGCTCGACAAAGTTTATACTCTAACTTAAAGTTTGAACCCAAAAGTAGAGCCCTGCAAAAAGCGTAAGAGCCGGAATAAAATGTCAAAGTACAGGGTGGTCGAAACTCGAAGGCTCCTAAGAGATAAACAAACAGATTTCTTGACTTATGGCATGCATTTTCATGATTCTGTATTGCAGTCTCCGTTTTGAAAAGTACAATTTTTTGTTATTATTTGACCGATTTATATAATTGAAAAAATAATTCAGTTGCGATATTTATACATAAATCAACATTTAATCCAAATAAAAGTTAATTATAGCTTACCACTGATAACGTTATGCATGTTAATAAAGATAAAAAAATAAAAACAATACTGCATCATAACTTGCTGAAATTATTTTCTCATTTAGATTAGGTTATTGTTGAATGCATATACATTGTCTCTTATATTCAAGGATCTACTCTATTATGCTGGTTATATTTCTCATATGATGATAAGAGAACAATCAAAATTTGAGAAAAGAAAATGTTTAAAAATTCCATTTAAGTGTGAATTTATTTTTCGAATAAAAGAAAAATATTACATCCGCTACTTTAACTTTAAATATCTATATGTATCTATCTTTCTATCTATCTATCTATAAATATATATACGTTTCAGAGGCGAAAAAGATATATAAAAGAAACTCGAATGGTTATACCCATATTCTCAAAAAATAATCTTTCAATGTTAGAAAATAGGAACTGCGTCTAAAAAGTAACTTTATCTCGCGAAATGAACACTCAAAGAAAACAGGCGAGGGCAACACACATATATAAAAAACTAAATATTTTAGTTTGATTAAAAAAAAAAATATAAGTACTAGCCTTCATCGACAATTACTTAGCGAATATAGTAGAAAAGTTATCACACAATGAGGAATATTCAAAATTTGACGTTTACTTGTTGATTTTATTTAATGCGCAATCATCGAAATTGAAGTATAGTTTTCGAATTTCAAAAAATTTAATACGCAGAAATCTACAGAGGGAGATACTATATTACATATACTATATTATATTGAGGATTACTATAGTGGAAACGAAACTTTTACATAGCGTTAGACGACAATCTTACAAAACCGTTCTTGCAGAATGAGAGAAGTAATAAACGATATTTGCATCTATTTTAATTAATTCTTTAGCACTTGAACTACCGTTTTATTTCTATTAATGATTCTTCTTTGTAAAGACCATTTTGCCAGAAATAAACTAGAATGGCGCCTTTTTGAATTTTCTAAACATTTTAGTCTGCAGCCGTAAATATATAACCTCTATTGTTGTTCATTAACTCATTATATAGTCAATAGTTTAAAATACCAGCATGCAATGTGCATCCCGTTAAGTTTAACAACACCCTCACTAAAGCAGTTAGAGCATCATACATTAAAAAGGATTTTTATACTCACGCTGTATATATATATTTCAGAAAAAAGTAGCTTAGTGAATTAATAAATATTATTAAATTACACGGACACACATGCCATAACATTCTTTTATGTCAGAAACAATTTAAATTTATCATGGAAAAATTTTATATATTTTGAGATGCTAATAATGAAACAGAATTTAAAAACCTTACTTTTTTACGCAAATAACTAACTTTTGTAGTTCTTGTAGTTTGTAAAGGAAGTGCTCTTTTGTCATATTTAGTTGTCCACGTCATATTTGGCACTTCATGATTCTTTTTAATAAAAAATAAATTAATCAGTAAAATTAATAATGTAAATGACAAAGTAATTTTTCAAATGAGGTACGTTAAATTCATATTATACTTTAAATTTTAATATTGAAAGAGCATTTGTTTGTGAAAAAGCCCATTCTTATTTTTAATAATATAAAATAATGAATAAGGGTTTAAGATCAAAATATTAATCTAGGACTAAAATCAACCCTTTAAATTGTTTGAACAGCTTTTCTTAAGCTAAATACTATAAAAAACGGGACAATTAAATTTTATGTTGGTTAAGATAAAAATTTAGATGGCACGTGAAATTTTACAAGCGCTTCTTTTATTTGTTTAAGAAGCATCATAATTTTAGATACTTTAAAAAGCACAACTAAATAAAATTTCAAGCATAAAAGGAAAAAAGTCTCTGTTCTCTGATTTCAGACTTTTCTTAAAGAAGGGAATTTTTTTTTGTTTTATTTTAATCCTGAGACATTTAACTAAATTTAATTATTCTTTAATAAACTGAACTTTTTAAAAGAGAAAATTATTTTTTAAAAATAGTATTTGAGTGACAGTATACTTAGCATTTTATTAATAAAAATATCCTTTATGACATTTATTTTTCCGCACATGAATAATAAAAAAGTTTCGCATGCATTAGGAAACTAAATTTCATTAAAATGACGCCCGATGCAAAATAGTTTTCTTTCACTATTTTAGGATTAAAGTTGGAGAATATTTTAAAAGTAATTTCAGAAGACGAAGAAAAGAAATATCTCCATCAGCTTCAAATGTCTTCATTTATATTTATCCGTGTTTTATGGACGTGTACAATTTACTTATGGAATACAGACACCGATCTTTAAGTTAAATGTTAGATTTATAAGATAAATGTGTTGCATTTTTTTGGGGGGGGGGGAGGAGGGGGTATTTAAATGACATAAAAAATCCATTTTGTACAATTAAAATTGTCAAATCAATTACTTATTTTTTTCAAACTGTTTAATTAAATGAAATGATCAATAGAGATCAATAAATGATAATCAGTTTGTAAATACATTTAGATATACATTTTATTTTCACATACAACATTAACAATAGTACATCACTTACATATAAACAAAAGAAAAAAAAAAAACAATAACTTAAAAAATTATTTAACTGCAAATAAATATTTAAAAAATAAACATGTTTTTCGAGATACGAATATTTTGTTACATATAAACTAATATTAATCTGGGATAAACCCCTGTAACCCTAAAAGCTAAATCAATAAAAAAAAATCTGAAACATTTTTACATATCAAAAGTGTATTTTGATGTAAGAAGAGTAAATCATGTCATCAGTGCTGCAAGAAAAAGCTTTGAAAAAGCACAGATGCTGAATTGACAATAGTTTTCCTCTTCTCAATCTATTACATAATTCAGAAGGTTTTTGTTCAAACTGCGTTTACACGTCTTTTAAAGAAACAAAAACTGGAATAAATCTCAGATAAAATGCTCAACAACTTGCCATAAAGGTGCAGTATGTTTGAAAAATATTTATGTAAACACACATTCACGTGGTTTTAAGATGTTTAGATTGGCTTTTTTTTTGTTAATCTTTCTATTTTTTAAAGAAAGAAATGGAGATAAATTGATTCTGCATCCTTTACAACGTTGCCTTTAACAACCTTTAAGGAACCTTTACAATGCAAATATAAATGTAGATTATTTTATTATTATATTACAATTGTTTTAACTAGAATCACAGTTTACATTATTTAAACAAATCTTTAATATGCAGAAAATGTATAATTTCAAAATTACTGGTACCTCGTAAATGTTTATTGTTTACTTTTGTTCGCGGTTATACTATATTTTTTTAAATCGAACATTATTTGTCTATTTTTACAGTGTACATTGCACATGAAGTTTCTGTAATGTTCGCGTGTGCTATAGGCACTAATTTTCATTTTTAAATGCAACATCAAAAATTATATTTACAGCTAAAATTGTTATAACAATTATTTTTTCAACATGTGTAATCAATATAATGGATTAATACTGATCAACGATTGATAATCAAATTGTAAATTCACACAAAAAAGACTGTTTTGTTTAAACAAATAAATTTTAATTAATATAGTTCTAAGCAAATTTTTTTTGGAATAACCAAACTGTGTACAAAATTTTTTTGAATTAACAAAGTTATTTGGTCAATCAATCCCATTTGGTTATCCTAACGAATATATTTGATTGAAGTTACATTAACTAAAATTTAGTTGTGCGAACAAACAGTTTTCTTGTGCATGTAGTTATCTTTTCGAACTATATTAACAAAGGTACATTATTAATAATGAAATATTATTAATAATATATTAATAATTTATATATATATATAAAATATAAAAATAATCTTTTAAAAGCATACTAAACTACAAATAACTGCTTGAATAATAAACATTTTTTTTTCAGGCAAAAATTTTTTTGTTACATATAGACGAGCATTGAGCAACTAAAAATCACTGAAGACCAAACAGAAGAAGCCATAAAATAATCTGAACCATTTTTACATACCAAAAAAATATTCCGTCGTTAGAGAGTAAACCATATCATTGTCGCTGCAAGAAAAAGCTATCTATTTTATTTTCAAACTATTTTAACATAGGTACATATGAGATTGAAAAACGAAAATATACGTGTTGAATATTTTTAAATAAGTTAGTCAGTGATACCAAACTTGATCTATGCAACCGACCCCCTGGGGGTCAGAGGAGGTCCAACTTTGAAATCTTAAATTATAACCTCCATTTTTTATTGCAGATTCGGATTCTACGGACAAAAATACGCAACTTTTGTATTTGATGTTTATTTCGAATCCTCGTTTATCACGGTATAATCGAGCATATTAAATCGATACATATTTCAGATTTCCCAACCAAGTTTTGCCTCATTGGCCAGAATTTTTGACGTCCAATTCCTCATCTTTTTCAGAAATAGCGTTTCTTGAAAATCACCCGTGGCGATTACTTCGATAATGCTACACTGTTAAAAATTTGACCCATTGTCTGCAGCGTCACTCCACAGCTTTTATAGAATATCTCTTTTATGACCAATGAGATTGCTCCATAACACAGTAAAGTAACTGTTTTCTATAAAAGCGGTGGAGTGACGCTGTAGCAAATACGTCAAATTTTTACAGTGTATATGGTTTTTATGTTCTTCTCAACAAAAAATAATTGAAATATATTAATTTAGTTTTCCATTTGGATTTATTTTTATTCAGTAAATGGTTTCTAAATAACGACCTACTTGTTTTGATGTTTTAATGCGTAAATATGAACCTCCCTTCCCGAATAGTATACCTTCAGTTTTTGGGGGCGAGGTATGTATATAGTTGCGTTTCGATCAATTCTGACTTCTTTTTCTTCTTTTTTTAATCTTTTAGCTCAGGGGGGCGGATGGGCATGCATGAAGATTTTTAAATAATTTCTACAATGTAGAATAACATCTAAGGCAAATTGACCTGCGTGTTTCGATCTTGTAACGTATTGTAGAAAATATAATAAAAACTCCATGCACGCCCATCTCCCCCCCCCCCTGAATCAAATGGTTACAAAAATAAGTCAGAACTCATTGAAGCGCAAAATATACACCTCGCCCAAAAAGACTGAAGATATATTTTTTCTATCCGCGATGGGAGGTTCATATTTACACATTAAAACATCAAAACAAGAAGGTCGTTATCTAGAAACAATTTACTAGATAAAATAAAAATCCAAATAGAAAACTAAATTATTATATTTCAATTAATTTTTGTAGAGAAAAACATAACTAACCCTATACACTGTAAAAATTTGACTCATTTGTTACAGCGTCACACGACCGCTTTTATAGAAAACGTTTACTTTACTGTGTTATGGAGCATTCTCATTGGTCATAAAAGAGATATTCTATAAAAGTTGCGGAGTGACGCTGCGGCAAATGTTTCAGTTTTAACAGTGTAGTATTATCGACATAATCGCCACGGGTGATTTTCAAGAAACGCTATTCCTGCAAAAGACGAGGAATTGAAAAATTCTGGCCAATCAGGCAAAACCTGGTTGGGAAAACCGAAATATGTATCGATTTAATATGCTTGATTACACCGTGATAAACGAGGATTCGAAATAAATATCAAATACAAAAGTTACGAATTTTTCTCCGTAGAATCCGAATCTGTCGGGGGGGGGAGGGGCGGTTGCGAAGGTCAAATTTGGTATCACTGAGTAGCTTATTTAAAAATATTTAACACGTATATTTTCGTTTTTCAATTTCATATGTTTATGTGGTTGAGAGTTAATTCACAGTTTCGAAGTATTGCAATGCAAATGTAATTATATATACAGGGTGGTCATAAAAAAACTCTGCCGGCTCTGGAGCTCTAGCGGCCAGTCCGCTCAACCGATCGAGGTGAAATTTCAGATATAGCTATTCAGAGGTATGAGCTCGAGATTCTGTGAACGACAACAAAATGGCGCTCACGGTTACGGTTGTAGTTACAGAAACTCGAAAATTTCCATTGACAACACCCATTTTATTTCATCGCAAAATGCTCAGTGCATGCGAAACCCCTAAAGAGCGTTGGATCCGTACGTGTATCGCAAGAAACGGACATGTTATGCACGCACAAAAAACTGCTCTGCGAATCCTCCCCCTATAGAAAAAACTCGATTGGGGCACAAACAACGACAAATTTGCATATGACACAGTTTCAGTCCACTTATCTCTGATTACAATACAGATCGGAGAAATTAAAACTTTTACTTTGATTACACATTTTCCACATGGGTGCCATCACCATGCAATGCCTGTGATGATACCCATGTAGAAAATGAGTAATCAAAATAAAAGTTATTGTTTCTCCGATCTGTATAGTAATCAGAGATTAGTGTACTGACTCTGTGTCATATGCAAATTTCCTCCTTGCGCACCAATCGAGTTTTTTTTATGGGGGGAAGGATTCCCAGAACGGTTTTTTCTGTATGCATAACATGCCCGTTTCTTGCGATACACGTACGGTTCCAACGCTCTTGAGGGTTTTCACATGCGCTGAGCATTTTGCGATGAAAAAAATGGGTGTTGTCATTGGAAATTTTCGAGTTTCTGTAACTATAACCGTAACTGTGAGCGCCATTTTGTTGTCGTTCACAGAATCTTGAGCTCATACCTCTGAATAGCTATATCTAAAATTTCATTTCGATCGGTTGAGCGGACTGGCCGCTAGAGCCCCGTATATCTGCAAAGTTTTTTATGACCACCCTGTATATATATATATATATATATATATATATATATATATATATTATAATAATACACATGTCTTTATTAGAAATACAATTTAGAATTTCTAAAAAATCTTTAATTTGCAGAAAATGTATTATTTCGAAATCAAGTGTATCTCAAAAATCTTTATTGCTTATTTTTGCTAGCGATTATACTATATTTATCGAAATAAAGCAATATTTATCTGCTTTTACATTCTAAGTTACACATCATATTTCTGTAATGCTAATGCGTGTTATATGCATTAATTTTTAAATTTTAATGCAACATAAAAAATTACATTTTATACAGTTAAAATTGTCAAAACAATTCCTGAATTTTTCAACATGTATAATTAATAAAATACAGGTTGGTTAGTTATTAACGCCAGGTGTTCAGAGTCCTCTAGCGACTAAAGTTTTTGGTGAAACATAACCAAATTTGATTAGCATATATAGTACATCATGGGATTTCGAATTCCTAAAAAAATTAAAAATTAAAAAATTCGCCACTAGTGGCAATATTAGCGTTGTTTACCGACTAAAATGCGTTAATTTGCATAAAATCAGTTCTCTGTGGCGATCATGAGTATAAAAGGAAAGGTTGGGAGAGTTCTCATCATTCTCAGACCAATTGCTTTGCGATGGCTCTAACCTTACGGGATCATGTTTTGCTAGTCCCGCCCCCCCCCCAAAAAATGCCAATAGGGACATTTTTAGCGCACCACAAGTGTATTAGTGTAAATGTTGAATGATTAAATGCCAAAAATATAGTACAGATCATTTGTATACTACTGAGATATTGCCTAAGCCCTGATGGTATCCTGCACATTTTTCATCTCTTGTTCGACAATAGCAGCTACATCTTCGTCAACTTGTTATTGACTAGTCACTTAGCGTCCTTGACTTTCTTGCTGCGTAGTTTCAAATCGATGAATCATCTTTTGAAATTGGTAAATTTGTTTGGTCTCATTGGTCCTTTTCGCAAATTCTTTAATCGGAAAAATTCAGAAAGAGCAGCATTGCAATTCTCGTTCTGCTGATAACACAGCTTGACTAGCAAAGCATAGTCCCGTATGATGAGAGTTGATAATGATGAGAACTCTCCCAGCCTTCCCTTTTATACTCATGAATGCTACACAGAAGTGATTTTAAGCAAATTGATGCATTTTAGTTGGAAAACAACCCTAAAATTGCCACTTGTGGTGATTCTTTAATATTTTAATTTAATTTATTTTCTTTTAGGAATTTGATATTCCATGATCTATTATATATGCTGATCGAATTTGGTTATGTTTCGCCCAAAACGTTAGTCGCTAGAGGATTCTGAACACCTGACGTTAATAACTAACCACCCTGTATATCAATACTGATCAACGAATGATAATCAAACTGCAAATACATACAAAAGAAAAACTATTTTGTAGAAACAACTAAATTATGGTTAATGTAGCTTCAACAAAACATTTTTTATGTCATGACAAAATTATAAATTAAATTTAATTGAATAAATAAAATTTTTTAGTCAGTCAAACCACATTTAGTTTATCTATCCAAAATATGTGTCTGGAGCTATATTAACCAAGATTTAGTTGATTAAAAAAACAGTTTTTTTCGTGCATATAGTTATCCATTTTATTTTCACACACTATATTAACAAAGTACATTATCTACATATGAGCAAAAAAATACTAATAATCCTTTAAAAGCACAAGGGGTAACCCGTCGAATTTCGACGAAAAAAAAATTTTTAAGAAGGATGTGTTTCATTGATTTATAATAAAACTTCAAAATTAGCTACAGTAAAAAATGCATCTTACAATGGTAAGTCTAATTCTCAAACAATTATTATTTAAAGCTAAAATTAAGGGGGAAAATACTATTTCTATAAAACTTAGTTGTCCGAGTTAATTAAGAAAAATTAAGTTTTAATCGCATATGTAATCAGCAAAATATAATAAAGATCAGTTATTATGATGAAAGTATGAATTGAGACTCTTATATTTGGTATAAATGGGAATGAAAAATAAAGAATATTTCAAATTGACACGATTTTAGAATTTCACGGGAGATGTAAACCCGTATTAATTTTCATCTTCTCAAAATTTACGCATGCACATTTCAAAATCCTTTCATGTGTAATTTCAAAATCTGTGGTACCTCGGAAATTTTTATTGATTATTTTTGTTTGCGGTTAAACTATATTTATAGAAATCAAGCAACGTTTGTCATTTTTTACAATCTACATTGCACATCAAGTTTATGTATTATTCGTATGTATTGTAGGTATTAATTCTGATTTTTAAACGCAACATCAAAAATTACATTTTGTATAGCTAAAAGTTGTTAAAACAATTATTTATTTTTTCAACATGTGTAATTAATACAATGGATTGTTACTGATTAACGAATGTTAATCAAATTGTAAATGCACACATAAAAAACTGTTTCATTGAAACAACTGAACTTTATTTAATATAGCTCTAACCAAAACTTCTTGCTGAAATGACCAAACTGTATACGAAATTTTATTGAATTTACAAAATTATTTTTCAGTCAATCACATTTGTTTATTCTGACCAAAATATTTGGTTGGAGCTACATTAACCAAAATTTAGTTGTTTCAACAAAACAGTTTTTTGTGCATGTAGTTATCTATTTTATTTTCATACTATATAAACAAATGTACACTTTTTATATGATAGCAAAAAAATAAAATAATCCTCAAAAAGTATACTTAACTATAAATAAATGCATGAACAATGAACTTTTTTTTTCAAGCACAAAATTTTTTGTTATTTATTGCTGAACATTTAGCAAGTAAAAATCACTACAGCCCAAACAGCTAAAGCTATAAAATAATCTGAAACATTTTTACATATCAAAAGTGTATTTTGGTGTAAGAAGAGTAAATCTTGTCATCAGTGCTGCAAGAAAAAGCTTTGAAAAAGCACAGATGCTGAATTGACAATGGCTTCACACTTCTAAAACTATTACATAAAACAGAAGGTTTTTGTTCAAAGTACATTTACATGTTTTTAAGGAAAACAAAAATGTTAAATAAATCTCCGATTAAATGCTCACAGCTTGGCATAAGGATGTTGTTTATCAGGAAAATATTTATCTAAAGACACTTTTACATAGTTCTAAGATGTTGAAGTTGACTTTTTATGTTATTCTTGCTATTTTTTAACGGAGAAAATGGAGATAAATTAATTCTGCATTTTTAGAAATACGTAGGAAATTTTCCTTTTGTTTGTTTGATTAAGTGTTGATTCGCAGTTTCAAATTAATAGAATACAAATATAAATGTATATATTTTTTACAGTTATGTTACAAATAGTCTTAACTAGAATTAAAAATCGGAATGTTTAAATAAATGTTTAACATGCAGAAAATTCATTCACTTTGAAATACAGCTCATATAGTAATTCTAAAATAATTACTTTTTTTAATCGTTTACTTTTATTTATAATTACTTTTTATTTATTATTTATTATATATTACATACAATATTTTTTGTTTATTATGTATTATATATTATTTATATTTATTAACTATTTATTTATAATTACTTTTTTATATCGTTTGGCATGCTAATATCTTTTAAAGCAAAAACGAAAACGATATTTTTATTTAGAACTTTTGTTGATTAAACTTATCTATAATCTTAAAGTTGGTACCATTTTTGAAAAGATTAATCAAAAAAATATTTTGAAAAGTCAAAATATTAGAATATTTATTCAAGTGGTTCAAAATATTGGAATATTTCACATTAATTCTCCTTTTAATATAACCAAAGCATAACTGGTGACTCATTGATCAAAATCAGATGATGATTTTCTTTAGAATCAGTATTCTATTTGCAATTTTTAGCCTTTTCGTCTTAAAATGGATTGTGTGGATGATATTCCTGAATCTATTAAAATTTGTATGATTGATTTGTATCGTCATGGTAAAAATAGATGCTATACAGCGACTTATTTACATTGTTTGCTATCAAACATTAGTAAAATACTAACACAATATTAGAATACTAACACAATATTCAAAATACATGAATTTTCCCAATAATCGGCGGAATGGTGGTCGAAAACCGAAAACATACGCTAGTAATGATAGAAAATAGACGCGTATTGTTAAGAAAAACCGTTTAACCGCGTAACCGTCCGAAAATGGAAAAAAGGAGTTGAAGTTTTTATGTCGGCAACATTATGGTGTCTCCATAAGTTTACCGGGAACAAAATCTCTCATGATTTCAAAACAAAAGCATATAAGATTGAATTAGTGTAAATCAAGACGTTTAAGAAGCGAAGAAGATTGGGAAAATATTTTTTATGATGGAAGTATGTTTTGTGTTTTATATTTTAATCAAGATATTCGAGTTTGAAGAATAAAACAAGAAGCATTTGATAAAAAAATGCCTTAAACGTTCCGTAAAGTTTGCTGCTAATGTCACGTGACATCACATCGACAATCGATGGTCACAAAGTCACAATGTGACTTCACAACGACGTTGCAGTGACGTCACCATGCTTTGCGGGTCATATGGTTTTCAAGATATTCGATTTTGGAGAATAAAGGAGAAGCATTTGATAAAAAAATGTTTTATATGTTCTGTAAAATGTCTGCTGCTAATGTTATGGTTTGGGGTTACGTGAGTGCAGAAGGTCTTGGAATGTTATGCATCGTCTGCGAAAAGGTTGATTAACTCCCTTTTCTTCTAACCGATGCCCAGGCACCTATCTGCCGAGTTAACTCAGATTAACGGGTTAGAGATTCATTGTAAGATTTAAAGACGGCTGCCATTAACATGGCATTCGAATTTGTGTATGTCAAATTAGTGTTAGGTTGTTTCATTGCCTTAGAGTAATGTTACAATTTTCAAGATTGCTAAAAGGGCGTGTTTTTTTTTTTTTTTTTTTTTTTTTTTTTTTACCTTTGAACAGGAATCACGGAAGATCTTAACCAAGTTGGAAACATCTAGTATTATAGTGTCATATCACGAAGAGGTTGTAAAAACAGATTTTCTAATCAAAAATCATGTTAAAATGACATAATTTTAAATTTTTTTATAAAAAACCTACAAAATCCCTACTCCCACTGGATATCTCAATGTCTTCTGTTAAGCAGACTGCTATCATGCGTACTACACCACAAAACTGAAGAACATATTAAAAAATGAATCTTGCTAAAATTAGGTGACGAAAATGTTGCTAGCTTTTAGACTATTATGTTAGGTATCATTTTAACGAATATCAATGCAATTTAATATTATATAGATATCTGTAAATAATTTTTCACTTCTGGAATCTTTTCTGGAAATAGAATTTGACTTTTTAGTATAATGCATGCTATTTTATTCAAATTTCTTTTAACAGTTTTTAAAATAAATTAAATATTTTATAAGCCTTTTTATAGGAATTTTAAATGATAATAAAGCAAGTTCTGTAATTCAAGTTACATAAATTTCATTTTAACAATTTTGTTTTAAATAATTTTTATAAAAATATGCATTTTACAACTGAAGTAAAATCAATATTTCCTAATTTTCATAATATTCTTTTTGTTCTACTTGAAATTTTCAATTTTACTTATTTTAGTAATGTTCGAACTATACATCAAATTTCGATGAACTGATTTCGAGAACTGATATGAATATCAGTTTGTGGTCTTTAAGAATATTTATCGTTATTCAAATTGTTTGAATTTTACCTAAATGTTAGTTATAAATAAAAACGGATAAAAAATCTTTATTTTATGAGCATTTCTATTTTTTTGTTTATTTATATTGAATAAAATTTAAGAATAAAACTTTTAAAAAATGCTTCTATAATTAATCAAAATGTCTAACAATACCCTCAAGAATTTTCATTAGTTTACATAAATTATCTTAATTAAAATTACTTATTCATGGTAAGATAAATATATTTTTTTACAAAGTAATTTTTAAGTTTTATTAGATTGCTAATTTTCAGAATTTGTATGTTACGTAATTATTTTATATAGAACATTGAAGAATTTAATTTTGCTAATTGTCTAATTCATTAAATACTATATGAAGACTTATTTTTGTAAGACGCTTTGTTCATCGTTTAATCGCCATACACTTTTATTTTAATAATGGAAAACTTTAATATATATATATATTGTTTAAAATTGACTTAAGATTTTTGGCTTGACCTGTTTTGAATGGCATTGTAGCTAATCTGTCAAATAAGCATTCATTCGAATGCATTATAACTTATTTCAGTCATGTGTGAATTTATTTAATTTCGATGAACAGCAGAGACCTTGCCGACGTTAGCGCAGATCGAGAAGTGGATATATACATGCAGTGGAATAAATTTAAAAAGGAGTTTATCGATAAAAAAGGTAAGAGTAGGAAGGGAAGAAAGGGAAGTAGAAAGGGAATCTTTAACTTTTATTAACATCACGTCATCTTAAAGAAATCCCACAATTCATTATAAATATCAATTCTTGATACTACGCATCTTCGTTGGTGTTAAAATTAATTACAATGAAAAGCTATGGACATCAACAAATTCAGCATAGATGCTAGCAAGTAGAAAAATATAACAAAATCTGTCTTTTCACGGATTGCTCCTTGTTGACATGCTCGCATAGCAAAATTCCTGGCGCCGCGCTCATTCTGGCCAATGGGGAGCATTAAGGCACTCTTAAAGGTCCAATAGGAGTAATTCTTCTAACAGCTCTTTCAAAAAAAGCATTAATATTTTAAGACTACAAAATATCCCAACACGCGAACGATCAAGGAATAAATGAGTAAAATCAAGTACGAAAAACCATGCTTTAAGCATAGATTATGAAACACTTTCCAACACTTCGTAAAATCTTTAACAAAACTTCGTTATCCAGGGAAATAATGCATTTCTGTTTGTAGCCAAATATGTGTTTCAATACTTTTGAACAGAAATGTATTTGATCTGTCGGTTTATATATACACTAAAAATTTGGGAAATTTAGTTTAGAAAAATAGAAACGACTAACTGGTTGAAATTTTCCTTTCAGCATTTTATACTAATAGATGGAAACATACTTGAATACATTTGATCAACCCTGTTATTTACCTAGTACCTTTAACTCACGAAAGTAATTTGTTAAAGTTTAGTTTAAAAAAAAAAAAAAAAAAAAAAAAAAAAAAAACCTCTCTACACTATTTAAATCGGCATTTCTAGAAATTATCATGCAGTTCATTGCGTGACGCTGTACATAATTCTATCTATATTCTGCAAACGTTTCTTTTTAAACTGAATGTATTTCAACATGAAAATGCACAACTCAAAACCACCTTTAAGAAAATTATGCTCATATTCTTTAACTTTCCGAGAACTTTTATTTACCCTGTTTATCTAAATTGTGTAACTATCAGAATTTATATACACCATACAATATGCAAAAATTTAGTGAAACTTAAAGCGCATATCATATTTGAAAAGGCATTTTATCCATGCAACAGCCGTCATCCATAATGTACAGTACTTCGGATGGAATAAACAATTTGAAATCTTTTGTATCAGTGTCACTGTAAATGCTATGCACTTCGTATTATGCATGAAATAACTCACATTAAGCCTCAGCGACGCATATCAATTTCATTATACATGAAGTCGTTTATCATAATTAAAATTTGTCGCAAACAATTCCCCCCCCCCTCCCGCTTTATTATTATTATTTAATGGAATTATTTTGTGTGTCCTTGTAGAAGAATATTAACTAGTCTTTTCCCTTTATACTTTAAAAATGCATATTTTAGTGCACTTCGTAGATGCATATAAATTCGAATATGTTAGCCAGTGTATAACATTTTTAAAAATTATTTGAAACGATTTTTTCCCATAGGCCATAATGTGATGGAAAAATTTTGACTGTCTCTGTAAATAAATTAATTATGGTAGAAACTTCTTTTTGAAAAGAGTTTGTACTATGGTAAACATCAATAACGTTCAAGTATTTCATAGCAATCCGAGTATATTTACGAGAGAGAGCGTGGAAAGACGGACAGACGGACAGAGAAACCGAAGGCATAGACACTTTTCAACTTTAGTGAAGCGTTTAAAAATGCATTTCATCTACCCAACAGCCATCATCCTTTATATAATGTATCGGTAGAATACTCTATTTTAAAAGCTTTCGTGTGTCACTGTAAATGCTATGCATTTCATATTATGCTTGAAATAAAAAATATTAAGCCTCAACGACGCATATTAATTTAATTACATGAAATCGCTTATAAAGAAAATGTGTCACGAACAGTTACCCAGCTAAAAATGAACTCCAGTGAAACTGAAAAGAAAATGCAGTTGCGAAACTGTGGTGATTTGGCACAAATCACTGCAGTTTTTTCGAAGTCAACAACTACAAAATCACTACAGTGAATGTGTAGTTCATAACTACATATTTTCTGCAGTGAATTTGAAGTTAAATGCCCCTCCCACCCAAAAAATTGGCTCTGCTGGCGCCATCTATTGACCATACTGGTAAGCTTGCTTTTTAATATTTCAAAGGCAGATTTTGACTGTGGAGACAGTTGTACTCGAACTGACGATCCCAGGTACAGGAGAGACACGCTTTGACCACTTGCCCGTTGAGACTTGTGTGGTTAGTGTTGTGCGAGGTATAAAGGGGAGGCATTTCAATTAAAGGTTATTTGTTGCAAAAGCTGAATGGCAGGCAGAAAAATTGGATGTTTTAAAGTGCTTTTATTTTATTAATTATTTATTTATTGTAATTCGTTTATATGGGCGTGTATTTTAAAAACAATTTAATATTAAATGAATTAAACAAATACTTTAGCGAATTAGCTAAAGCAAATGAATTGGTTTTTCTTCTGAATTTAAAAATCAGTAAATATTTAATAAAATAATTTTGGTCTTAGGCTAATTGCGAAAATAATAATTTTTTTATTATGAATTATAATGTAATTACATGCGTTGTGTTAATTTTATAAAATATATATTTTTGACATGGAAGTACTTTACTTTAATAAATTATGGGTCGGTAATTAATATTTTTTACTTAGAATAAAAATTCATTTTATGTCGTTTAATGATAAGGTAAAACATATTTTTTATTATTGTGTTAAAATAATAATTTGTTATTTATAAACATTTTTTAATTTAAAAATTAATTTTTCTTTGTGAGTTTTTTAAATAGGGAATATTTCTGAATCTTTCTTGCAAATTAAAAAAAAAAAATAAATAAATAAACGAATTTTAGAGGTTTTTCTGATAATATAATTTTTTTAGGAATTATAATGTAATTAAATGTGTTAATTTAAGAAATATATATTTGTAAAAAGGAAAAATTAATTTTATGAAATAAGAATATAATATTGTGTTAGAATAATAATTTGTTATTTATAAACATTTTTTAATTTAAAAATTAAATAAAAATAATATGTATATATTTTGGTAGTGAGTTTTTTAAATGGGGAATATTTCTGAATCTTTCTTGCAAATAAAAAAAAAATAAACGAATTTTAGAGGTTTTTCTGATAATTTTTTTAGGAATTATAATGTAATTAAATGTGTTAATTTAAGAAATATATATTTGTAAAAAGGATAAATTAATTTTATAAAATAAGAATATAATATTGTGTAAGAATAATAATTTGTTATTTATAAACATTTTTTAATTTAAAAATTAAATTAAAAAAAAATACTTTTTTTTTTGGTAGTGAGTTTTTTAAATGGGGAATATTTCTGAATCTTTCTTACAAATTAAAAAAAATAAACGAATTTTAGAGGTTTTTCTGATAATATAATTTTTTTAGGAATTATAATGTAATTAAATGCGTTAATTTAAGAAATATATATTTGTAAAAAGGATAAATTAATTTTATAAAATAAGAAGTTCATAATTAATAACTTTGAACTAGAATAAGGACTCATTTTATGTCGTTTTTATTTTTTAATGTAGCATATGTTTTTAATGATTATGTAGATATATTTGATTGTTAACTTATATACATTTTTACCTAAAAATAAAATAGAAACATTAATTTAATTTTCTTCTTTTTTTTTCTTTGGTAAATAATTTTTTACAAAGGGAAATTTCTGATTTTTTTTAAATTTTAATATAAAAAATAACTAGATTTTTCAATATATTTATGACTTGTAAAATAATTTTAAACACTTTTACTAATTTGATATTTGCATGAAATAAGAAACTTTGATGTGCTTTTAAAATGAATACATAATTAGAAAATACACTTCAATTAACTGATGAAGTATATTTTTTCTTTCTACGATTCATTAAGTTTAGATCGTATAATAATTTTAAAGAGCGATTTAAAAAATTATTTGATGATTCAAGTATTTGTATGTCGATTTCAAAACGAAGTAATAGTAAATTAATTGCAAGTAATTTTCAGTTATGAAGATGGAGATGTATGGGGGCAGGAAACAGAGGAGCTCGTTGGATTTTAAAATTTAATTAAATAAAATTTCCTCTTCTTTTTTTCAAAAACCTAATGTAAATTTTTCGAGTAACTTTGAAAGAAAGAAAAAGAAATTTTCAATTAAGGAGGGGGTTGTAGACTCATTGCCTCTCCCTGGATTTTGAAATTTAATTAGCAATTTTTCCTCCAATTTACAAAAGCATAATAAAATTTATTCTTTTAGTGTGATTTAAATAAAGAAAAGAAGAATTTTCCGTGAGGGGTGGGGGAATAGATGAGCCATTTTCCCTCACTCGATTTTGAAATTTAACTAATTTTTTTCTCTGATTTTTGAAAAAATACTAAAATTCAATCTTTTTCTTTAGCTTAAAATATAAGAACTGAGAATTTTCTGTTAATGGGAGGAAGGTAGAAGAAAGTATTTGTCCCTTCCTAAATTAAAATATATATATATATATATACATTAACAAAATTTTTCATTTATGATATTATCAAAAGCATAGTAAAATGTATAATTTTCAAGAAATTTACAATAAAAAGTAAGAAGAAATTTCGCATTAAGGGGCTGGTGAGTGAAAGGCCCATTGTCCCTCATAACTTTTGAAACTTAATATATTTTTTCTCTGATTTTGATAAACCTCGCAAAATTTATTCGTTTAGAGTAACTTAAAATAAAGGAACTAAGAAATGTCCGTTGTATGCAGGAGACACAGGTAGTCACTACCCCTCTCTGGACTTCGAAATGTAATTTAGTGAAATTAATTTTTTTTTCTCTTAGCCTAAAATAATAAAGGAACTAAGAATTTTAAGTTAGGGGGAAGGAAGCATAGTTAGGGACACCCATGTCTGAATTTAAAAAAAAAAAAGAAATGGATTTTAATGTATTAAAACTTGTAATTTCCAAGTAACAAAACAAAGTAGGAATTAATAAATTTTTTACTACGGAAGTGGTTCGATGGGATGAGAAATCCCTAGTTCGATTTTGAAGCATATTTGAAATTATTTTTCTTCGATTAAATTCTGTGAATTTATCGGACAATAACTACAGTTATACGAGAGATGCATCGGAAATGTACTTCTAAATTAATGGTTGGATAATAACTTCAATTTCACTGCAGTGATTCTACGGTTATAAAGTCTTATCTATTATTTAATTTTTGATTATAAAATGACTTTATAAAAACTACAGTGTTTTCAAAGTTAATAGTTTAAAATAAATTACTGCAAAATCACCTTTAATTAACTACAAAATAACTGAAGTGATTTTATAGTTGAGATTGCACTACAGAAAGACTAGAGAAATTTTAGAAAAACCTCAAAAACACTTTACTTCTACAAAAAAACTGCAGTTCATTTTTAGCTGGGTACCCTTCCCTTTATTATTATGTAATGGAATTCTTTTGTGTGGCCCTGTAAATGAATAATAATTATTCATTTTATTGCATATTTTACGAAATGCATATTTTAGTGAGGTATGTTGATGCATACAAGGCCAGGTGTATCGTCTTTAAAATTCATTTGAAATGATTTTTCTCATAGGTCGTAATGTAAACAAAAAATTTAGACTGTCAATGTAAATAAACTAATCATGGTAAAAACTTCATTTGCAATAGGTTTCGTGTTAGGGTGAACGTCAGTAATTTGCCAAAATTTTAAGGCAATCCGAGTAAATTTACGAAAGTTACAGAATGGAAAGTCGGACAAACAAACCGAAATCATAAACACTTTTCAACTTTGTCGGAAAATGTTAAAAACGCATATCATAAATAAAAATAAATTTCGTCCATCCATCAGCCATCATCGATAATATATTTCGTATAGAATGTACTTCTCGAATTTTTTTGTGTTTTCCTGTAAATGCTACACACTTAATATTATGCGCGAAATATTAAGCTTCAGCGGCGTACATCAATGGTATTGTACATGAAATCATTTAACCTAATTAATATATGTCGCAAACACTTTCCCATCTTTGTTATTGTGCAATGGAACTCTTTTGTGTGGCCCTGTAAATGAATGGTAATAATTACTTTCACTGCATATTTTAGTGCACTTTGCAAATGCAATTGAATTGTAATATGTTTGGCATGCTATGACACCTTCAAAATTCCTTTTAAACGATTTTTTCCCATAGGCCGTAATGAAAGGAGAAACTTTTGACTATTATTTGTAAATAAAATAACCATGATAGTAGCTTCATTTTCAATAGGGTTCGTGATTGAGCAATCGTTAATAACATCTAAAATCTTCATGATAATCCGAGTATACTTATGAGAGTTAGAGCGTGGGCAGTCGGGCAGAGAAACCCAATGCGTAAACACTTTTCAAATTTGTTGGAAAGTTTAAAAAAAGACATGGCTCGTTTAAAGATATTCGATTTCATACTAAATAATAGAAGTTTTCTCGAAAACGATGACGTAATTTAGGAAGAAAAGAAAGATTTACATTTATTTAGACTGAGTAAGTTAAAAATTTATTTAAGAAGAATTTAACAAGATTAACGTTAGATATTAAAAAAATAGAAAATTAGGAAATATGTCGGTAATTTAGTATAATATAAAGGAAATATCGCGAGGTAAAAATTTGTAATAAAACATGTATACATATATGAAAAAAATAATTATGTTTTCTCATTCAGAAAATTATACAGTGCTTTTCATTACATAAGATGTAATTGTTTTTTATTAAGAAAATATTTCTATTCATGGAAAATTCCTTTCAATCACAAATCTTTCCATTTTTATCAATTTATTATATTTTTATTCCTTTTCTGCTTCACTGCAAAGTATTTCTCGTGTTAATTTAAAAAGACTCGTACGCTGGTACATTTTTTTTTGTTTCGCTTTAATCTGACACACAAAAGTTTCTCAAACTAACTTATAAAAGTTTTTGACATATATAACTTTTCGCAACATAAAATTTTTCTGCCGCTATTGTTTTATGTCATCTTTTGTTTCATATAAATTTCTCTTGATAAAGTTAATTAGCGTTTAGTTTATGTCATAAAGATTATTTAAAATTACGTAGTTTAATAAACACTACGAGAAAAGTTCTTTAATAAATTTTCTAAAAGAAAAATATTATTTTAAAGTTATAATGATAATTTGCATTCTAAAATTAGCAATTAAAGAAAACAAAGTTTTCTTTTAAGATTGGAATTTGTGTGAGCATTATTTTTAAATTTTAACAATATATATTTTTTAGTTTACTTATTGTTAGCATAAAATTTTTTCAATCCATGATACGTTTCAGTACAATTATTTATATTATTGATACATTACAGTTATAATTTTAATATTCTTGTTACTCTTATATTCTTTCTAATGATTTCGCTATGCATAGCACAAACAGACTCAAGTTATTATCTTTTATTTAAAAGATATATAAAAAATTAATTAATCATTAATATATTTATTATATTAAAGGAAAATATTTGCATTTATTTATTAAGTGGTATTTATATTCTTTATAACACACGCACGTATATATAAATACATAGATATATATCCGCAGTTTTAAATTTTAGAAATTCAAATGCAATTTTGAAAACATGAGGTCGTAATCGTCTCAGTTTGTTGTAAAATTTGTAAAAAAAAAGACTTAAAAACAGAAAAAGATTTGATATAAAAAATTTGCGCACCTCTAAATGTCTACAATAAAATAAATGAAAGAGTTATCCAATGAAACACAATACCTATTTAAAAAATAGTCGTAGAAAGAGTATAAAAAATCAATGAAATATTCATCTCATACACATAAGTTTTGCATATTTTCGGCTTACTAAATTCTTGTAATTTATGAGGTTTATGTAAATTAATAAAAACTAATATTACTTTTTTTTTTTACTTTTATAACATAGGAGATATACGCCACAAAGGCATAATATGATAATTTTTGTAAATGTGATTTTAAAAGTTTAAAAGTTTTTTAGCTTGAATTAAATTTCTGCTTAATAATGGCGTGTATTAAAAATACCAGGTAAACTACAAAAGTGAACAACATTATTCAAGTATGTTTCCATACATTACTGGGAATTGTTGAAAGAGAAGTTTCAATCTGTTTTGCGTTTTCTTATTAAATAAGACTTTCTCATTAGATAGCATTTAAATCCACATGCAGATAAAATACAGGACTGTTCGAAAGTATTGGAATGCAAATTTGGCTAAAAGCGGTAACTTTTTAAATCCCAAAATATCACAAATACGGATCGCCGTTCTTTTTCCCAAAAACATTCGGAAAACATCAAACTTTGTGTTGCTTGCACTGTGACGATTAGTAAATGTAGAACACTCAATGTAGTATCAAATGTATCAAATGTAGAAACGAACAACATTTATTAACACATTGACGGACAATAAGAACAAGTTCCCAAAGTTTAATTCCCAAAGAGCACAGTGGCACCAGAATGTTTGTAAAAAAAACTTCTATTTATTAAATTCGTAAAATTTAGCTTTTTTCTTATTTATAAATACAATTATTTTCAAATCCCGGTGTCAATCATTAATTTCAACACTTAAAATTTTCGCTTTGACGGCTATAGACGCAAGTGTCCGTCAACGTGTTAACATCACACAATAACATACGGACACCTTAAAACAGAAGTTGAATACATTTACAAGAATATTATTATTATTGTTCCACTAGAACAATGCTTCTTCGCGACACACGAAGAGAGCTTTTTGGACTTCCTCCAATCACACTACGGCCCCGACTGCCCGAACGCAGTTCTCTTTTTCCGTGGAGGGCGTGCCACTTGGCAAGAGTCTATCTCTTATTTGGCGACGTCAACCATTGTTTCTTTTTAAAAAAAAGTCAAAGTTTGAATTGTGGAACCTTACATGTCCCTCCGTAAAGAGCACATAGTTCTCCTTAGAGACTATGCTGCTAAGGAATGTTTTTAGCATATTTCACACACCTGTAAGTAAGTTTATTTTTAGTTAATTTTTAAAAACCATAGAGTAATTTTTTTTAGCATATTTCACAAACGTAAAAGAAGAACTCGTTCGCTAGCCCAAAATTTAATACTTGAATGAACCAATATAAATATATGTGTATACAATAATATTAATACTAATAAGTAGATACAATATGAAATATTCAACATGAAATATTATAATGAATAATAATGCATTATTTACACAATTACTTTATATGTTTCCCTAGGGGAACCTGGAAAGTGCATCAGCATTACCATGTTTGCTTCCTTTCCTATAAGTAATTTTCAGGTTGTATCTTTGGAGTGCTAAAGCCCACCGTGCTAGTTTGGCACCATGTGGTAAGCCCTGGGTAAGGTAAGAAAGAGGATTATGATCTGAAATCACTTCAACTTGCGATCCGAAGATCCAAGTATCAAATTTTTGAAGCGCACCTAAAACGCTGTAAGCCTCTCTTTCTATAGTAGACCACCTGGTCTGGCATGGGGTAAGCTTTTTGCTGTAAAAAGCTATAGGATGCTCCTTCCCATTCTCATCTAACTGTGATAAACACGCTCCAACGGCCGTAGCGGAAGCATCGGTATAAAGCTGAAAGGGTTTTTCAAATTGTGGAGTATATAAAGATGGCATTTTAACTAACTGTTCCTTTAGTTTTTGGAAAGCTTCTTCTTCCAACTTTCCCCAGGGGATATCTTTGGGAACTCTCTTTTTCGTCAGATTAGTCAAAGGTAATACAATACTTGCAAAATTCGGAATGTAGTCTCTATAATAACTTGCTATCCCCAAAACCGTTCGCAATTCTTTCTTGTTAGTAGGTGCCGCTAATTTCTTCATAGCTTCCACCTTTTCAGGGTCCGAGACATATATCTTCCTGACCCAACTATATGCCCTAAAAATTTTACTTCTTTCTTTCCAAAATCGCATTTTTCTAAATTAACAGTAAGACCTACTTCACGAAGAGTTTGTAAAACTGCACTAATATGTTTCAAATGGTCTGCCCATGTTTTTGAGAAAATTGCAACATCATCAATGTAGGATCGACAGTAATCTTTATGCGGAATCAGAACTTTATCCATTGACTTTTGAAAGGTGCTACCAGCATTCTTCAGGCCAAATGGCATGACTCTCCATTGGTAATGGTCAGAGTGAGTTACGAAGGCAGTATAATGTTTGAACTCTTCTTTCATGGGAATCTGCCAATATCCCTTAGTAAGGTCAAGTACGGTGATTATTTGTGCTTTCCCTATTTCATACAGCAGTTCATTAGCATGTTTCATGGGGTAAGAATTTGGAATAGTAAAACTGTTTAGTAGTCTGAAGTCAACACACAACCGCAAGCTGCCATCCTTTTTAGCAACGCACATTAACGGATGGGCCCATTCACTATCGCTTTGTTCAATGAGTCCAGTTTCTAGTAGCTCTCGAATTTGATGATCTACTTCATTTTGGAGGGCTATAGGAATTCGATACGGTCGAAGTCTTTTCGGTGAACAATCAGGTGTAACCTTAATCACATGCCCTTCGACTTTCGCCATTCCAGGTTTAGTATTGAATATGTCATGGTATTTACAAAGTAAGTCGCTTAGATCATGCCGTTGCTTAGCATCTAATGGGCTGGTCATATCCCGGACATGTTGCTCTACTTCACTTTTATTGAGAGTCATTTTCTCGGTTGGAGCAGAATGTAATTGTCCAAAATCTTTATCCTGTTCAAAAACAAGACCTATGTGTTGGACACGAGCCACATATGGTCGAATTTTATTGAAATGTAGTTCTTTTCTTGTACCATCATCAAATTCAACAATGGCTGAATGTGGCCTGCTCAATTGAACCACAGTCGCCGGTCCAGACCAAGTTTTCAATAGCTTATGAGATGATGTTGGCAGCAGGATCAGAACCCTGTCACCTACTTGAAAGGTTTTTTCTCGAGCTCTCAAGTTATACCTTTGGGCATAACTTTGTTGATTTAGTTGAGCGTTCTCGTTTGGAATTCTATGAGCGTTTTCTATATTTTCTCTTAACTCTTCTAAATATTTTTCGACAGACCTAGAAGCCGTTGTAGGTATCACTTTCTCACCCGTCCAAATTTCTTTAAGTAATGCGGTCGGTCCCTTAGGAATTCGTCCATACACTAACTGGTATGGAGACACACCAGTAGTGCAGTGAGGAACTTCTCTATACGCAAATAAGAGATGCGGAATGTGGATATCCCATTGATTTCCATATTCCTGAACATTTTTGTTCAGCATATTTTTTAAAGTTCTGTTCCATCTCTCCACAGCACCCATGCTCTCGGGATGACCCGGCGTTGAAAATCTTGGTGATACCCCTATTAAATTTATAAAAGCCTCGGTCAGTTCTGAGGTAAAATTTGGACCTTGATCTGTACATATCATTCTAGGGAAACCAGTGCGGCTGAAAATTTGCATCAATACATTGGACGTAGTTTTAGCGTTTATATTTCTAGTCGGTATTGCTTCTGCCCATCTGGTACATAAATCAATCGCGCAAATGATATACTTGTGTCCTCTTCTGGAAGGAGGTTCTAAGGGGTCAATGCAATCTACACTCCAAACTTCAAAGGGGTATTCTGGCCTGGTAATTGGTTGGATCGGAATTCTATCTCGGTAAGTTTCAGTTCTTCTAACTTGACAAGGTTTGCAACTTTCACAAAATTTCCTGACATCATTTTTGATAGTCGGCCAAAAGAATGAATACTTTATTCGCTCTTTCGTTTTCTTTTCACCCAGGTGTCCAGCCAGGGGAATTTCATGGGCAACTTTCAATACGAAATCTCGCTTGCTGTAGGGCAACACCACTTGCTTTATTTTTTCGCCACACACCCATTCAGAGTGTAACAACAGTCCGTCCTCTAACTCAAATCCATTTCTCCGTTCTTCTGCAAGCTTCCAAATATTTGTTAAGGATTCATCTTCCCGCTGAAGCTTTATAAACTCTGATCTACTTTCTTTACAACCCTCTTCTTCACTGGAGATAGCAGGACTTTCTATCTCAAGTGCTTCTTCTTCTTCATCACTCTTTACAATTTCATTCAGGCTGTAGCTTTGTTTCTGTTTATTTTCTTGCACAGGAGGGGAAGTCACGGGTTGACATTCTTGAATTCCATCATTTAGTGAGTCAAATGCTGTAGAACATATCAGCATATCGCTTACCAATTTTTTGGATACCGCACATACGACAGGGACTTCACAATGTCGCGAGTCATTTATTTTCATTTGAAAAACTACTAACGGGGCTGTTTCAGTTGATCCAAATGCACATACTAGTTTTACAGTTCCTTCAGCATCGCCTTCTTTAATAGGAACCAGGTCATGTCTTATGACTGAAATTTGAGCCCCTGTGTCTAAAATGCCGTTAAGAATCGTAGAACCACATTTCAATTCTATTTCCTTCAGTTCATCACACTTCACAGAATTTGCCTTGAGAGGGAATGACATAGGCACGGTAATTCGAGCAGTCAATACCTCTTTATTCTCTATGACTTTTTCTGTAGTGACCGAATTGCTACGAACATTTTCGATTCTGCCCCGATTTCCTTGGCTATTATTCTTAGGACAAGCTCGTGCAAAATGCGTTGGATCACCACATACGAAGCATGTGACTTTAGATATTCTAGGACCCCTGTCCCTTTGATAACCTCCTTGGTATTTTGTTCTGTCAACTTGCTTGTCATTTCCGCCATATTTGGTTATACCTGCTAAATGATTATTTTTGTTGCCTTCGAACCTTTCCTTGAATTTACACTTATTTTTCTCTTCTGATTGCCATCGGGGAACATCCCTTGGCTTTTTGTGCACTGGATTATTCTTCAAACCGTGCTTCAAACTTTCGTATTCATCAACCTTTTCTGCGACCTCCAAAGGATCGATCATTTTATTCCATTGGTCCAAGAAATGTTCTTTTATGTCGTTTGGTACTCTGCGTTTGAGTTGGTCCGCAACCAGTAGCTTCTTTAATTGGTCGAAATCCTCGACTTTTAATTCATTTATCCATTCGTTAAAATAACTATTCAATGCATGATAGTAACTCCTCCAAGATTCTTCTGGCCCCTTTTGATGTCGGAAAAATAGCTGTCTCAATTTTTCAGGATTTGTAGCGTTTAAGCAACATTTCTTTTATGAAATCATAATCATTGGCTCTCTCAGGAGGCTCCCGGGCTATATTGTTAGCTATCTCGGTTGGTAAAAGTCCTAATAAATATGCCACCCATTCGGTTTTTGGTACACATGCCATTGCCGCCCGACGTTCAAAGTTTACCAAATACAATTGCATTTCGTCTACCTTTTCATCGTACTTTGGGGTTATCTGCATTAGCTGTACTTTAGACCTTGTTTCATTCGAATTTTCCACTACTTCACCCAAATGTACGTTATTTCCCAATAATTCCAAGCGTTTTAACTCAATCTCATGGGCTCGCTCCTCCGTTCGGATTCGATCTTCTCTTTCTTTTTCCCAAATTCGTTCTTCATCTTCTTTTTTCTCACGCCGAAGTCTGTCTTCTATTATTCTGCTCAAAGAAACTTTGGCTTCATCTTCAATGAAATTCCCACTGTCAACGATTAGCTTTCTAATTTCAGCCCTCGTTAGATCTGAGTTAACTTTTAACCCCAGTTCGGTGGCCAGTTCGATCAGATCCTCCTTGCGACCCTTACCCAAGAAAGATGATGCCATGGTAACCCGGAAAAAGAAACGAAATACCAGTAATTGTAACAATCAGTAACAGTGTAATAACCCCCAAGAGTTATTCATTCCCTTCAGGAAACATATTTACAACCATGACGATATAACCTATCGCTCAAATAATAATTTATTTCATTTATTTACTTCTACTCAAAAAAAAAAAAAAAAAAAAAAAAAAAAAAAAAAAAAAAAAAAAAACGCAGCATAAGTAACCAAAACTTAATACAACACAATAGTATATTCAATAATCAATCGTTTGATTTCGTTTTCATCACTCAACATAATAAAACAATTCTACAATATCTAAGTGTACCAATATTTTCTCAAAACAATGAATTTTTTTAATTAATTACTCTTAATGAACATTTAATAGTGTTCACAATACCCCCAAAAAAAATCACAAACCATAAGAACATTCAATGTTGTAATAACACTACACTCGTATCATTTATTTCACCACAACAACATAAAAAAACAACCGAAAAAAAATAATACCTATGTATATTTTGTTTGTTTTCTTAAAATACCATCAATATAATTTTAAATTTTTTTTTTCTTTAATCACTCTGTATACAGAAACGAAATTGCAAATTAAAAAAGAATTCTTTACTACCAAGAGTATCATTTTTTGGCAACCCTTCAAAATTCATAAATAAATTTTCCTTTATTCATTTCTTATAACACTCTATATACGTTTATATTATTGAAATCATAAAGTCGGTTGCACTACAAGATATTTCATATTATCTCCAAAAATATTTCATAAAAGAACTCTTTCATAACACTAGTTTCGATTTACCGAACTTAGACAATGAATGCAAAAAAAATAAAATAATAAAAATATGTACATATATATATACAGGGTGATTCCGAATTTTTTTTGCAATAAAAGAGGGGTGATAGTACACATCAAGACTAACAATATTAAATAGGAGACCAAGGGTCCAAAACGTTTTCCTAAGGAGATAGCCGCCATTAAAGTTTAGGGACCAAAATTTCAAATAAACATAAAAAACGGAAAAATCGGTCGATTGATTTGCGGTTTTCACTAAAATTATTCTTTATGTCGGCATTTTCTTGAAATTAAATTATAAAGATGAATTTCAAAAAATGCCGATAGAGGGCGCTTTAGACTTTGGAGTAACCAACAACTATTTTTGCCGGTATTTTTTGCATCTCATTAAATGTTTTCGTAAGCTTAGACTCAAACTTAAATTTTGAGCTCAAAATCTGTAGTTGGGCGTGGTTAAGTAACACGAACTGAGCTGTGTTCAGAGGGTTCAAATTTCAAATGATTATAAAAGACGGAAAAATTAGTCGATTGATTTGCGGTTTTCACTAAAACTATTCATTATTTAGGTATTTTCGTGAAAGTAAATTATAAAGATAAGTTTCAAAAAATGCCGATAGAGGGCGCTTTAGACTTTGGAGTAACGAAACACTCTTTTTTGGCGTTATTTTTTGCATCTTATTAAATGCTTTCGTAAGCTTAGACTTGAACTTAAATTTTGAGCTCAAAATCTGAATAGCTGGGAGTGGTTAAGTAGACAAACTTAGCTGTGTTCAGAGGGTTCAAATTTCAAATAATTGTAAAAAACGGAAAAATTGGTCGATTCGTTTGCGGTTTTTGCTAAAACTAATTTTTAAATCAGCAGTTTTCTTGATCAATCAGTGTTTTCTTGAAAATAATTTTTAAAGATAAATTTCACAAAATGCCGATAGATGGCGCCTTAGACTTTGGAGTAGCGTACAACTATTTTTAACTGTTATTTTTTTAATATCATTAAATGCTTTCAAATGCATAGACTTAAATTTTGGGCTGAAATTCTGAATCGTTGGGAGTGTTTAAGTAGCGAAAAATTGAATTGAGTTGCTCGAGGAGGAAAGACGGTTAAATTTTAACTCCTGAACACACTTCAGTTTACGCTTCTTAACTCCTCATAACGATTCAGGATTTGAGCTCAAAATTTAAGTTTAAATCCGAGAATATTTAAAACGATTTTGTAAGCATTTAATTAGAACCAAAAAATAATTGTTAAAATGAATTGTTGGTTACTCTGAAGTTTAAGGCGCCCTCTGACAGAATTTTTTGAGATTTATCTTTAAAAATTATTTTCAAGAAGATACTGACTTAAAGAATAGTTTTATTTTAAACCGAAAACGAATCGACCAATTTTTCTATTTTCTATAATTATTTTAAATTTGAACATCCCCCTCCCCCTTGAACACAGTTCAGTTTGTGTTACTTAACCACTCCCTACTATTCAGATTTTCAGCTCAAAATTTAAGTTTAAGTCTAACCTTCCTAAATCATTTAAAGAGATGCAAACAATAACGGAAAAAAATAGTTGTTCGTTACTCCAAAGTCTAAAGCGCCCTCTATCGGCATTTTTTGAAATTTATCTTTATAATTTATTTTCACGAAAATACCTAAATAAAGAATAGTTTTAGTGAAAACCGCAAATTAATCGATCAATTTTTCCGTTTTTTTTTTATCATTTGAAATTTGAACGCTCTGAACACAGCTCAGTTTGTGTTACTTAACCATTCCCAACTACAGATTTTGAGCTCAAAATTTAAGTTTGAGTGTAAACTTACGAAAACATTTAATGAGATGCAAAACATACCGGCAAAAAATAGTTGTTCGTTACTCCAAAGTCTAAAGCGCCCTCTATCGGTATTTTTTGAAATTTATCTTTATAATTTAATTTCAAGAAAATGCCGACATAAAGAATAATTTTAGTGAAAACCGCAAATCAATCGACCGATTTTTCCGTTTTTTATGTTTATTTGAAATTTTGGTCCCTAAACTTTAATGGCGGCTATCTCCTTAGGAAAACGTTTTGGACCCTTGGTCTCCTATTTAATATTGTTTGTCTTGATGTGTACTATCACACCTCTTTTATTGTAAAAAAAATTTGGAATCACCCTGTATATATATTATCCAATCTATAGCAATAACAATTGAACTCAACCAATTTCTATTACTTCCTTCAATCAACGGTACTCCGTTGCAAAAACCAACCAATAATTATTTTATTTTATCCTTTTAACACTTCTGAAATAAAAATTCCTATTCCAGCCATTTGTTCCAAATTACTTCATCAGTAACACAAACAAAAAAAAATCATTTTCGATAACAATATTTCGTAATTGTCAGATGGATAATATTCTAAAGTACACTTTATCGATTAAACAAAACACATTTTTTTTTTCAATTTAATGAACATGAAAGATATTTTTCATTTGCAGAGAAAATAATAACACAGAACCTACTATTTATTCTCAATTCTTTTTATTTCATTTTTCATTCACTAGAAAGAGAAAAGAGATTTTTTTTTTATTATTATGTTTTTCTGTATAATACCTATATAGGATTACCTATATATATACTTTTTACCTAGAAAGATATATATTTTTCTATTGGGCTAACGACACGAGAACTTCTTACCTGTAGGTTCATAATCCACTAGGCTGCGCCAATACGGATCGCCGTTCTTTTTCCCAAAAACATTCGGAAAACATCAAACTTTGTGTTGCTTGCACTGTGACGATTAGTACGTGTAGAACACTCAATGTAGTATCAAATGTATCAAATGTAGAAACGAACAACATTTATTAACATCACACAATAACATACGGACGCCTTAAAACAGAAGTTGAATACATTTACAAGAATATTATTATTATTGTTCCACTAGAACAATGCTTCTTCGCGACACACGAAGAGAGCTTTTTGGACTTCCTCCAATCACACTACGGCCCCGACTGCCCGAACGCAGTTCTCTTTTTCCGTGGAGGGCTTGCCACTTGGCAAGAGTCTATCTCTTATTTGGCGACGTCAACCATTGTTTCTTTTTTAAAAAAAGTCAAAGTTTGAATTGTAAAACCTTACATCACAGGTTTTTTTTTTTTTTTTTTTTTTTTTTTTTTTTTTTTTTTTTAATTTTGAGGAAGTGTTAGAAATTGTTTCCTTATCTATGCTTAATGCACGACTTTTCGTACTTGATCATCTTTGCCGAAAGTTCCTCGCTATGTACAATGTGTTAGCTCATTCTGTTTTTGAACCAGTGGGTAATGTTTATGCTATAAAGAAAACATGCGTTGTTAATGCTGGTGTCAAATTGAAGGTGTAAACACTTGGTAAATTTCTATTTGCTTGTGTTTTTTTTTTTCATTTTTTAACTTTTAAAGATCGCACAATTAAAATTTTTACACTATCGAATAGAGAAAATATGATTTTTAAAATCATTTCGTCTAAAAAGTGCATCTCACTTTTTTTTTTTTTTTTTTTTTTACATTATTATTATTTTTTTAATCTCCCATTTAAAAAATATATATTATGCGCAGTCCGATTTCAAAACACACATAGATTTGTAAACAATGCGACAAAAAACATTCTTTATTTGTTTCGGGTAATACTTAAAACGAAATGAAAAAAAAATGAATAAAATACATAAATCTGTAAAATAAAATGTATAAAACTAAAATTTTATACGAATGTAATCGAACTACTCATAGAATACATATAAACTTTCAAAGTAAAAAATAGCATTCCATGATTATTTATTCGGTTCTTAACTATTGGCATCCAGCTAGTCCGAAAGTATAACTTTAAATAAGTTTCATTTTTTTAACTTAAAAACAGTTTTTATTAAACAAAGATTATTTGATATTGCTTTTGTTAATGTAAAAATATAAATTGACTTAAAAATGCAATGTATTAAAGTTATTTGGTAATCATTGGATAATCATGGAGAAATGCGTGTCTTTACGCACATACCCTTGCGTTTTATGTATATATATTTATATATTTATTCTTTTTTTTATATTTTATATCAAGCAATCCCATTCATTACACAAAATCTATCATTTAAAATATTGTTTTTACAACTAATGCTTCTTCTTCTTTTTTACTTTTAATGTTTTTTGTTTGTATATTACAAATTATTTAAAAAAAACATTTATAAATTTTAAACATATTTCGAAACCTAAGCCCATTTAAGGAAATAATTTACTAAATACTGTATAAAAAATGGAAAATCATATTGCAAAACGCCATTAAAAACTAAAGGAATAACTTTTACAGTTCATTAATGCATTGCAAACGATCTTGTTTCATAAATAACTGAAGTATAAATATTTAAAAAAAATCTTTAGCTTTTCGAAATTGGATAACCTTACATAAAACATAATTGCTGCATTTTTCAGAAAAGCAATTACTATTGTTTATACATATGAATAAAATTATTACTCATATGTCATGTTTTTTTTTCAAAAATTGGAAATTATATTATTTACATTTTTTGTAATCATATATTTCATTACTTAAAAAGGATTTGCTTTAATTACTGAAGCAGTTAATTCATTTAGAAAATTAAGTAATATTTGTTAAGTTTTTTAAATCTTTTATTATTATTATTATTATTATTATTATTATTATTATTATTATTATTATTATTATTATTATTATTATTTTGTTAATGTAAAAATTAATTTAAGCAATATATATATTTGATTTTTTTCCTGTTATCATAGCTTAAATATTAATTATTCAGTATTTATTGTATTTCTATACAGAAAAATAATGAATACTAGTCTTTTAATTTGTGTTATCAAAGAAAAAAAACTTGCAGCTGATATAAATTCAAAATTAAATGAACTATAAAGTGTTTTTTGTGTGATTAAAGTATGCTGTCACATAATAAGCACACTGTCTACTCAATAAAAACAACTTTTGTAGCTCAGTCAGAGGTATTCTTCCACTGTAAAGTGGACATGTTAACCCTTTGGCGACGAGCAACAAGTAAACGTGCCGCAAATAGGCTTGAGAATCCTTCATTATCCCCACCAGTAAAATTATTGTGTAAAATTTGCTTTTTTTAATCAGAGCATTTTCTCGGTTTAATAACGCACACATTTATGTTTTTAAAAACCGGTGACAAGACATTTAAAACTTCGTAAAAGGTTCCCCTCGCGAAATTAGTTGACTTCCCAATACGGCTAGAAACAAATTGTGTGAAAATTATATGATAGCGCAATTCATATTGACTCCAAATATTCAACTTCTTTGGAGCTAACTCAAAACTAAATGATTCACTAATTTAGATAACTAAATTTATTCATTGTCATTAAAAATAAATTTACTCGAATTACAACGAATTCATGTAGTTTTCAAAATTACTCGAAAAATCAAAAAACTTTTTGGTTAACTGAAAATTGTGTGTTTTACCGATTTTGAACGCTAAATTTAATTATTATCATTAAAAATAAATTTATTGAGTCCTGTGTATTTTTAACGATATTAATTTACATATTGTATTGACAAATTCTATGCCAACTGAAATCAGCAGTGAATTTTCCAACTTCATGTTATCTTCAAGTATTTGGTGTCATTTTAAAGGCAGTTTATTGCAGTTAATGGATTTAATATTTATTGTTGAAAATTATGCATGGTTTATTTAAACTTTATGATAAATAATGGGTATTTAGTGATTTTGATTTATAATGTTAAAAATGTGACTTTTTAAAAGATCAATTATTTATTAAAAATATGGCGATTATAGCTATATTTTTTCATTTATATAGTAAGTTAAATGGTTCCTAATCATAATTTTACAGTAATAATCTTCATATACAACTTTCTTCTTATTTCTTTAAAATAAAGTTATTTACAATTTTTATTTGTCCACTCTGTTACAATTTTTTTAAAGTTTATTTTATTCAATATATAAAAGAGATTTAAATTTAATGAAAAGTGTTTACAATAAATATCATTTGTGTAATCATATTATGTAATAATTTTGAAAAAAAATTCAATTTTTTTTAAAAATATGCGTAACAGAGGGGATGTAACAGAAGAGATGGAGCTAAATGTCCCCTCTGTTACACATGGTTTTGAACGAATCTAATTATTTTAACGCAATCTAATTTTCAGTACAATTTAATTATTTTAAGCAGCTTAGATAAAATCCAACCAAGTGTGCGTTACAAGTAGATTTTAGCGAAAACTTTACTTTTGTTACACAAAATGAGATACAATCAGCACATTGGATTCACAAGCAGTGTCCTTTGTTTTACTGCTGTTTCTTGGCTCCCAAAAGATGATCTCTTGGAAGAAAAAGAAATTAAGAGTTATGTCATAGCCAGTGATTATATGCAGCATGACAAATATGCAATCCATATTTTTCAATGAAATCCTATTTGGTAAATTATAAAATTAATTCCCTGTGTTAAAAGAAATTGACACTTTTAGTGATGGGATATCATCCCAATTCAAACAGAAATACACATTTTGCAATGTTACTTTCTCACTCTTTAAAGTCAATTGGCATTATTTTGCTACTTGTCATGTAAAGAGTGCAGTTGATGGAGTGGGAGGTACTGTATGTCTGAATTATGTCTGGGAAAATGGGCTCCTCTATAATCTGATGCTAAATCATTTGCTGATACCATTTGCAATGGAGTAGAAATTATTCATTGTGAAAAAGAGGATGTAGAAAAGGACATTGCTGCCTTTAATTAAAGAGTTTCAAATGTAAAAGCTATATCAAATTTGTAGAGAATTCATTGTGTTAGAGTGCTACAAAAATGTTGTATTTCTTATTCATCTGTGTCTGTTGAAGAAGGTGTACAGTTTTGCTTCAAACATGGCATGGACAAATCTGTAGAAAATAACAATTTATTAACTACTGATAATAATGTTGGCAATTTTGCAATTGTTAGATTTGAAAGAGAGAATAGGATGGTGCAATTTGTTGCCCAAATAACTGAAATTAACAAGGAAACTGACAATGTCCATGTTGTATTTTTAAGTCGGTCTAGTGGACTGAAAACATTTAAATATAATCATAAATATATAGCATGGTTTATTATATTTGAAATAAAAAATGTACTACCACCTCCAACATTAAGTAATCAAAATGTCGCCTTTGATAACGATATTGCACTGGAAATATGATCAATGAATTTGTAAGATTTCCCCTCTGTTACATTCCATGTCCCGTCTGTTACGTTCTATTAATTCCATTTAAATCAAATGCATTTTCAATTTAAACAATCTGATTGGTAATTATTTTACCTTGATATGTCTTTACTTAAAAAATACATTTAATTTCTTTTTTGTAGTTTCAAATCACAGAGTTTTATATAAACTGTAGTGCATGTTAAAAAAATGTGTTTTTTTTTTTGTCCCCTCTGTTACATACCATTTTAATTAACTTATAATTAAATAATTAAGCTTTTTCATCGTTTCTAATTAATTAATTTAGCTCTGTTCCATAAATTGACATAGTCTTGTAAAATATTTGTCTTTGGAAAATTTAGTAAGTATTTAAATGGAAAAATTCTTATTTAATTTCCCCTCTGTCACGTTTGGAATTCATCTATTGTAAATTTACCGAATAACTTCTGTGTTACTTAACAATCCCGATTTTTTAAATATTTTTTAATATTATATATGATTTAAGACAATGAATTATATTTAGATTCTTTGTAATTTCCCAAAAATTTTTTTAACAGCGCATGTGATATTTGAATATAAACTTATAAGGTACCCGGGGTAATAACGCTTCGTTAAGGTTCTACCAATTTTCACGGCTCAGTTTTAGATTGTATTTTTCAAACAAATATATGATTTGATACAGCAACTCATTGACTATCTATATACAAAATAATTTAACAGATATGTATTCATAAAATGTAATGGCATGATTTCTTGACCAATGCTATTTGGCGTTATTACCCACCTATATGGGTAATAACGCCATGACAAAGAAAACTATGAAATAAAATGGAATAATGGCATGTAGATTGCCCAATTAAAAAAATACAAACTCTACAAAGTTAGAAATTGACAAATTGTATTTTAAGCTATTGAAAATGTCCAATTTTTTTGTGAAAGTGTAAGAAAAATAGGATGTAGCTCGGCCAATGTTGGGACTCAACCAGGGTATTAATGCCAAGGATTGGCGTTATTACCCCTGTATAGTTACAGCGCAGTACATTTTAAACTACAAATTATCTCGAGAAGATATCCAAAATCTTCTACAACATTTTGAAAGTACATGAAATGCACTACAAATTTATGTAATAAACAAAGTATTTCCGGATAAAAAAATAGTCTTCACATCACAAAACGTATCTCGCAAATTTTTGATCAAGCGTTAATTTTAGTGGCTAGTAAAAGCAATAAGACCTACAAATGGAACAAATTAACTTGAAGCTGTTTTTTGCGATTTATATGACTCAAAACCCTTTTACGCAGAGCATATGGGTGTCATTTACCAGATTATTGAATAATTATGCATAATATTAGCACTTGGCGTTATTACCCCGCCTGGCGTTATTACACCAGACCACCTTATATGAAATACGCGCTGATTAGCAGGGTTTTCTATGTCGCATATCGTCATTTGTAGAGTTCATCGAGGATGCTGCAGCAGCAGTATTAAAATTATTTGATTTGGGTAATCAGTCATTAAAGTAAAAACTTATTATTTATTATTTCGATAGTTAATAATGTTCGTGAATACTAAATTACCTAAATAATAGTTCATTAGTTCTTAACAGAGTATGGCAACAGTTTTGTGCCTTACAGATCAAAATATGTAGAAATACATATCAGAATGTAAAATCGTGTATGTGAATAAAACTTAAGTCATATTCACAAATAGAATACAAGACTAATATATATATATTTATTTATTTATTATTTTTCAAAAGTTATATAATTTTAGTTTTTACATCGTCGATTGATGAAGAAATATTCTTTCAAATGGAGTATGTTTCCGACTTATGTCTCAGTTTACTTTTTTGTGGGTTTTATAATTTTTTTATACAAGCATAGTTTTATAAAATAGTCGTTCGTAACCGTGTGCAGACTGATCACGAATGATTTACTCAGTTCTACTATAAACACTTTAAATAATTATCCAAATAATATTTTCTAACAAATTTAAAATTTCATAAGCAAATAAAACAAAATAATGTACCAATATAAGTAAAAATCGATGTTAATCGAATTAACTTATGCAAACAAGTCAAAATTATTAATAAAAACGAAATCATTGTTGAATTCTTAAATCATTGCTGTTTAAAACTGCCAAGAGTCTGTAGTTCAGATGTAAGTATACCTTTAATCGTTCCTGCATTGATCGTTTTATTTCTAAGGCCCCTGCGCAAATTATACTTAAATAATGTTAATGAAAACCCGCAATCATCGCTTTTCAAAAAGTCGTTTTCCTGCATTCATCGTTGTAATATTTTTCTCCTCACCGAAATGAAATTCAAAGTCATACAAACTCGAATTACTTCGTTTACCGTAAAATAACTCTTTTGTGTTGTTTGTATTACTGATGGCGACAACAATGCGGATAAAGAGCGGTTGTATACAGCGCAAGATGCGATTATGTTCCCATTGATCAAGATGTTGTGACATGTGGTATCCTAAACATAGAGGAGATGTGAGAGAATGTAATAAATAAAAAACATGGAGAAGAACCAGAGGATAACGTTCATGACGACGAAGCTTAGCCACCAGTGCTAGTTCTGTCTGATGCAATCGGACGAAATTAAGGAATTAAAAATTGTATGAACTTTTAACTATGCATATGAAATTACACAAAATAACCAGAAAAATGTTGTGAAACTTGAACATTTTTTTTATTTTTTTTTTATTTAAAACAATGAACGAAGAAACGAACAAAGTTTTGATTTTTTTAAATAAATATCCATATTCTATAACTTCGATTGATTTCTTTTACAGTATAGTAAGCAACAAATTAGTATTTATGAGAATATTGCAAGCACTGCATGATTAGTAATCCATAAACATTGTTTTTTTTCCGGATTTTAATGTTAATCCGCATTCATCGTTTTCCAGCATTCGTCGTGTTTTTCCCGCACCCCTTGAAATATGAGGGACCGAGGTTCTACTGTATATTTAATTTAGAAAATATGACTATTTTTTAAAAAGTTAATATACTTCTCTTTCCTTTTACTGAAAATATTTTTATTTCTTTTTTAAATGATTTTTTTTTTTAAACGCTGAATCATAATTAAAACATTTTTATTTATGTTTGTTTGAAAGAGAAAAAAGTGATATTCCACAATTATTTCGAAGTATAAAGATTTAAATCTCTCTACTTTTTTAATAAATTTAAAATTTAAATGAAAAAGAAACATGAGAAAATTTATCATGTGATTTTGTTTATTAAAAATATAGTTAATTACCACAAAAAATCAATAAATATTTTTTAATGTGTACATACCTCTTTAAATGTAAAGATTGTATATTTTGAATTAAAATATTATCTCCATTATATTCTGTAATTCGGGTCAGAAGCACTACTTTAAATTGAAGATATCTTGATCTAAAAGTAATGTTGAACTAGGTTTCATTGCAAACTGCATCTTTTGAAATCAGTTTTGTTTTTCACTACAAAAGAAAATGGAAAATATGATTAAAAATACTTTTTCATAAAGTATTAACTTTGACTATCTGCATAAATATAGAAATATGTTCAAAATTGTTTTATCTAGATAGAAAAATTTCGAATAGCAATAGTCCTATACTATTTTAGTCATAGCAGTATATCATAATATTGAAGACTAGATATTTCATGATATAATACTCTGCAAGAACTTTAAGAAAATATTATGCTTGTGTCAAAATATTAAATAAAGAAACGCGTCGATTTATCAAACTTACGACAAAATATCTTGTCATACTAAAAATACAGGATATGACATACTAATGTAAAGGAACACATAAAAATGGCATAGTTTGTAATTTTGTTGGATACTATATTGTGTTAATTTTAATATTTTCAAACAGGATTTTAGAAGTAATGTTATACAACATTTTCCCTTGGTAAAATACATTTAAATATATTAACTACATAGAAAGGACAAATTGAAAGGTTATGGAGAACTTCACATTAAAAAATAAGCATATTCTATTACGATCCTTTTGATACCAGATAAGATCTCAAAATAAGTATGAATATCCAAACTAATAAAAGAAAGTTTTGCTCTGAGTGCGTCTATTTGCAATAATTAAAATAACGTTGGACTACACAAGGCTGATTATTTTTGCGATGGTTATTTTTGCGCTTATATCATGCAGGGTTCTCAACCACATTTAACATCCTTTTGAGAAAAATTGAAACTATATATTAAAAATAACATACTGCAACTAAAATTTAAATATATAAAATATCTATGAAATGAGAGTAGTTGTATGAAATATATTTTATCTGCGCATGTACGAGCTGTAACAACGATATTTCAAAAATTTTCTTATAGTGCATTCTATAGAGTGACTCGTTGAAAAAATTCAAAAATTTGATGCAAAAAAAATTGGCTGTATTTAGTTAAATATTTTGAAATGAAAATGAGTGTTGGAATTTTTTTATTTTAAATAACTGTATATGTTTTTGTTTTAATTCAACGGAATGAAGAACTCGTTTTTTCGAATTCTAAATTTCGGATCATTATTATTTGTTTTAAAAACACCCCAGCGCCGTGAACTGATAAATTTGGTCACTAAGCTGTAGATTTCACCGAAATGAAAGCATAATAATGCTTTCATTTCGCTGCTTTCAATGCTTCAAAATTAATAAAATTCTATGGATATAATGCAGTTTTAAAACAAGCACATATATATATTTTTTTTCAAAATTTGTGTTTAAAATTGTTGTAGGTAATATTATATAATATATAATATATATATAGGTATATAATATATATATATTGGTATATAATATGTATATAATATATACCTATATATATAGGTAATATTATATATAATGTTATAGGTATATTTATAGGTAAATTTTCAAATTAAAATCTCGCAATTAATGTAAATAATTTATTTAAATGAATCAAAATATAAACTAAAAATGGAAAAACAAAATACAAAGAATGTTTAAAAGCATATTTACTAAGAACCAACAAATTTCTTCAAAGCCTACGGGTGAAAGCAACACGCTTGATTTCATCAGAATTCTTAAAAACTTTAAAAGTTTGAAATTGAAAAAAAAAAATGTGAAATTTGGAAAAAAAATTAGAAAACTTTTTTGGCTCGAAGCTCTATGATACATACTCTATTTCAAAGTATTTTTAAGAAAGTTGAAGTAGGGTTTCTGTCTTTACAAATGTACTATTCAGTTTCCAAAGCAGATGCGTTTAGTTGAATATATTTATTTTGATTTTTTTTTAAATCTTAAGTATTTCATACGGATTAAAATATCTGATTAACGATTTTGCAAAAAAAATGGACATCGGATACTTGATGTGTGCGAAATGCTCCCAAAATCACATAAATCTATTTTAACCTTATATATACCGACGGTACTTATAAGTATCATTAAAATTACCTATTATAAAATTCTTTTAATACGTTGATTAGTTGTAATACTGTTTAAAATGAGTTATATATATATATATTACTTTTTTTTCGTCCAAAAGCATTATTGGTAACACAAAACAAAAATACTTTTAAAAGGATGATTTCTTTTATCATTGTATCTTTTTCAGCTTTCTTGGCGCCGAGACAGGGGGGGGGGGAGATTTTTCAATTCGGAAATATTTCTATGCGTATATTGCAAGAACATCATATTTGTACAATTAAAACTCTACAAAATACCATGAAAAATATTTAAAATAAAAGATTTAAATGAAGTTATAAATATTGCACAAAATCCCAATAAAATCAAATTTAATTCAACTATCTAAATCCTTTAATCCTTCTAAAATCCTGCAGAAATGTATTAAATGATTTTGTAAATCGTTTAATTTGGTTAAAAAATTACGAAAAATGCTGTAGAATATTAATTTTTATGATTCATAATTCGGTAGATAAAGGGTTTAACATTAATATATTCTCATTAAAGGACAATTTCAAGTTTGCTTCAGAGAAATGAAATTTTTTCTTCGAGTGAAGTCTTCATTATTTGATATTTTTAGCGATTTACTGTTAAAATACATATTTTATCACTTTAACTCGAAGTTTTATCAAATCTGTTAACAATGTACCTTTTAATGTTATTTCAGAATAAATGAAATTAGACTCATGGTAGCTCGCAATAACTTCAAATGAAAGTTTTAAAAGTTTGTAATTTAAGAGGTCTTATTTTTAAATTGTTTTTTAATTAATTTTTAAAATTGACTTGATACGTAAAATTTAAAATTAATACTTAACTAATAATATAAATAATTTATTTAAACTATTCTATATATAATGGTTAAATAAAAAAAAACTTTGTACAAACGATTTTTTTAAGAATGTTTAAAAGCATCCTTACTAGAAGTAAATAATTTCCATCAAAGCTTAAAAGTTAAAGATGCACGCTTGATTACCTCACAATTCATAAAATTTTAAAAGTTTTAAATATTGGAACAAAAAGATGTGAAACTTAGAAAAATTTGAGAAAACTTTTTGTCTCGAAGCACTACGATACATACTCAGGAAAATTGAAATACAATTTCTGTCTTTACAAATGTACTATTAAATTTTCAAAGCAAACGCTTTTCGTTCAATAAATTTCTTTTGATTTTTTTCATCTAAAGTTTTCATACTCATTTAAACGACTAATAAATTATTTTATTAAAAAAAGGCTCATTGGATATGTGATGCATGCAAAATACTACCAGAATCAAATAGCTCTATTTAAAATCATAATATATTCAAACTAAAGTTGAATCTTTACGTATTTACTACACGTTTGACTTCAGTGAAATGAAATTTCTTGTTCTAACGATGTGTTCATTATTTCATATTTTCAGCGGTTCAGCATGAAGATATATCATTTATTAACTTTAAACGAAGTTTTATGAAGACAGCAAATCCTGCTCCTTTCAATATTATGTATCAAATTAAACTAAAATCATGGTGGCTCCAAAAATTTTGTATGAAAGTTTAAAAAGCTGGTGATTTAAATTGTCGGAAGTTTAAGTCGTATATTAGAACTTCGCTGCAGCACTAGAGGCTTTAAGATCAGTTGGCGCTGCTGCTTTATTCCTTTCTTATAAAGCAGCGTATACATATATTCTAATTTAGTGCATATATATATTCTAATTCTTTAAGAAATATTCTTTTTCATACATTCTCAAATTATTCATACGCATTTAAATAACTGATAAATGATTTTATACAGAAAGGAATATCGGATATGTGATGCATGCGGGGTATTACCAGAATCATACAATTCTATTTAAAACCATAATATATTCAAACTAAAGTAGAATTTATACCTATTTGCTATACGTTTGACTTGTATGAAATGAAATTTCTTGTTTTAACGAGGTCTTCATTATTTCATATTTTTAGTGGTGCAGCGTTAAAATATATCTTTTATCAACTTAACACGACGTTTTATCAAGCCTGAAAATTATGTTCCTTTCAATATTATATCTCAAATATAACTGGATTCAAATAAAACTGCTGGATCCAAAAATTTTGCATGAATGTTTAAAAAGTGTGTGATTTAACAGGTCGGGATTTTAAATCCTATATTTAAACTTCAATGCAGCATGAGAGGATTTAAGATCAGATGGTGGTGCTGTTTTATTCCTTTGTAAACACAACCGCAAATATCAGTCACTAGTGATTGTCATACTATTGCTTTTGTCCTTCGTTGAAACTTCTGGATACCAAACCAATAGGGGTTTGAAAAAAATTCCAAAGTGTATGAACAATAAAAGTACTCAGATTAAGCCAACTGACCATCTTTGCTACAATTTGAACTGCCGCCAATTCTTCATTAGTTGTATATCGAACAAAAGTAGAATTGGAGGCAGGTGAAATAGAAACAAAGATGGTCATATGGTGAAATCTGAGTACTTTTGTTGTTGAGACCAAGGTTCGCACACTCCTTGGAATTTCCAAGGACTCTGGCACCACTATTAGAAATAAGAATATTTACATTTAATTTTTAAACCACAACATTCGTAATCCCCACCTTCATTCACAGATTTTACGATATCTTTCTGCAGTGAAACACTTCGAAAATATTCTTAAAATTTAGTAGTAGAACTGTCCGAACCCTGGTTGAAACGCTTTGGATTTTTTTGACGACGAAAAACATTATCGTAGTATATCGAAGTTCTATGGATAAACATTGTCTCTATACTAATAATACAAAAAAGAGAAGTGAATAAGATAAATACAATACGTTGCTTATTGATAGAAAAAGTAACAAGGATTCCGCTACGACAGTTGCACTTACTGCGGTATCGGAAGGGATCTTGGTGACTTTTTTTAATTCCTCTAAAAAAAAGCTCCCTCCCATATCATTTTGGTTTCTTCGAAATAGATTTTTCTTCCAACAGATAGGGATTAACCGCCATTTTCTTACTTACGGACAATAACTGTTTTGCACAGGTTAATACTTCAACAATAATGAATGTGATACACAGTGTAAGTGACACATTACAAAAAAACTATTCAAAGCAAAATTATTATTATTATTATTTTACTGCAATATGAAACTACAGCACTTAATCCAGTATACATATAGAGTCATATGTGGATAACATCCGTTCTTTTTATATGTAAAGTCATTTTTTTTTTGTTGTCGGAGATGTGAACACAAAGTTTTGTTTTAACATCTACACGAACAATTTTGTTTAATTCTAGGACAGCATCTGCCAGAGAATAAACGCTGAATCAGAAATATGCTGTCTTATGCCCCGCTTAAAGTTTAAGTAAGGAAAATTACTTCCTAATTGGAGCAAAAAAAATATATATACATATATGTATAATATATATTCGGTGTTTTTTCTTTTACATTTGTACACTGAAATAAAAACACTGTAGAAAAAAATGAATATTTTACGGATATTGTACTGTTAATCGGGAAGCCTCTACAATTCACTCTTTTTAATGGAAAAAAAATAGTAAATTCCAGAAAATTTTCCGAGTTTTTGGAGATTTTTCTGGAATTTACGGGATTTTTTTCCAATTAAAAAACTGTGAATTGTACTGGCGTCCCGCTTAACAGTACAATTTCCATAAAATCATCCTTTTTTTTCTACGGTGTTTTGAAAATATTACTTGATACTATGTAAATAATGAAAATCAAGAATATTTTAAATAACGTAAGAAATATATATTCATGGTTGCTCCATTTAAGATAACATTTCCAAAAATCTCCTCATATTTTAATATTTTTAACATATTTTATACCATGTATTCCTTATTAAAATATCCCTGATGCACTTTTAACTATACCAGAGAAAGCTGATATTATTTTCGTCTCATTTCCCTTGAACTCCATTAAAAGTGTAACTTAATATTTTACACCCACTTCATTTCTCCAAAGGAAGGTTAGTATCTAAAGTGTACATTTTAACATGATGCGTGTGAAATTCCAGACGAAGTGCTTTTAATTTAATAATAATCTCCCTTGAGATAACAATCTAGATGTTAAACTCTGAATGCGTTACGACTTTCAAATACATTAATTTCTCAAAATTTAATTTAAGCTCCATTCAATAACTTTGATGTTTAATTCGAAATATATTCTCTTTCTAAGTACATTAGAGCGAATGATAAACTTCTTGTTAACTTTTTGAAAAATTAAAATATCTCTTATGTGCCAAATTTTTAAAATGCTACAGAAACCACCGATTTGATAAATTTATGTTAGGAAAAAAAGAATTTTTTATTCCCGATATATTTCCCTTTTCATAAACTAATCGGAAAAAATATAACTTATATATTTTAATTATTTTGAAATATGATATAATTATATACTTTCATTTAAATATTATAATTACATTTAATAAAATCAGTCTCTTGCTTCACTGGGTGTTTAAGTATGTTAATTATTAATTTAATTATTAAAATTTTAATATGATATTCAATTTAGAAAATGGGATATTAAGAGATAAGCATTCTTTCTTTTATAATGCTATATTAATGCACAAACTAATCGTTTAAAATGCTTCTTATATATTTAAATTATTTTGAAATCAGATTTCATTAGGAAATAAATGTACTGGCTTTCCACCCTCAACGTTGGCCAATGGCTAGATCCTAAACAGTTAGTCATATACATATTGTTCTATTAACAAAAATGTTTTAAATGAGGTAAAAAAGGTGCTTCAAAAGCGATTTGAATCAATAAAATTCTTTTCTAGAAAATTATTAAATTTCTAGAAAATTTTCTTAAAACTTTTATATAGTATCCCGGTAATCTAAGTTATATTTAAAAAAAATTTCTTATTACTCTAAAAAGTAAGACAAAATAATGTCCCGTTCATATAACACTATATTTGACGGAGTTATATATTTTTTTTAACTTTGTCTATAGCCATTACGACAGCACGTTTTTTTTTTTTTTTTTACCTTGACTAAAATTACATTAAGAGATTTTAGTTAGAAATATTATGTTAAAAGTAATTTTACTCTTACGTTATCTTCAGTATTTATTTTCTGGTAACTATTTAAAAAAATACACATCTAATTCCTAAATGTAAAAAAAAATTCCTAAGTATATCATACCGTAAAATGGGGTGAATAGGAACAGCGGGGTGAATAGGAACAGCGGGGTGAATAGGAACGAAACTTCCCGGTCATACAAATAAATTCATTATAAATATATGTGATGATATTTTTAGTTGCCAATTTTTTTATAAGAAGGAAATAACATTAAGAGTTGGGAAATTCGGTTTTGACTTGTTGGCACCACTACTGGGGTATATAAAAATACTTCAAGAGGATCCTCAAAAACTTAATTTTTTCAACCTCTTCAAAACTTTATATGTAACTACGGTATTTTTTGTATTCTAATCCTAAGAGTGGGGATTTTTAATTAATGATACACCTGTAAACGATATGCTGTATTAAATTCTACTTATTTCTAAACTACATAATGAAAAAATGACCAATGGCTTGAAACATCAGAGGTTTAAGATTTACTGGGTGAATCGGAACACGTTTTCTCTCATGGTTTAATTTTCTATACAGTAATGGTTTCATGTTATATATGAAAACATATGTATCAATATGTAATGTAACAATATTTTGTTTGTTCAAATTACTTGACGAGTTTAAAGGTGCCAAGAAATTACTTGGTTAAACAAAAAAGTCAATGCCTAATCCAACAGACCTGGAACACACATTAAAAAATTTAAAAATAGCAAATTAGTTAGAAAAATTGCACAGAATTATTCTCTGGCATCCACAATATTACACAAACATCTCAAAATCAAAAAAATCTCTGTCGGCAGGGCAAAACTGGTTTTATCAGAATCATCTTAAGAAAAATTCAGCTCAAATGCCCATTTTGACAACATATTTTGAAATAGATTCTGAATTTATTAAAAAATCGACCAAAACTGTACATTATACAGTTCCTAAATAACAAAAAACTGTCAGGTGAATGCATTTGAGAAAAAAATTGAATTTAAAAATGAGTCATAAAATAATCGATTTGTTGTTTGAATACATTCTTAATTTATTAATCATGATTGCTTCGGAAAATGTTGTGCGAAATACTCAATTTGACAGCATTTTTAAAAATATATTCTATCTTTATCAAAAAACTGGTTAGTGCGTCACAGTATATAGTTCCTAAATAAGAGGCTCTGTAAATTGGATGCGTTTGAGAGCGAAAATGGATTTTAAAACGAGTCATAAAAAACGCAATTTGCTATGTGAAAACTTCCTTAAATTTTCAAATCGCGAAGACTTCGGGAAATTCTGTTCAAAATACCCTTTTTGGTAGCCTTTTTCAAAATATATTCTGTATTTTTCAAAAAACCGATCAATGCATAACATTATATAGTTCCTAAATAAGAGGTTCTGTAAATTGGATGCATTTGAGAGCAAAAATGGATTTAAAAACGAGTCAGAAAAAAACTCAATTTCTTATTTGAACACTTCCTTAAATTTTCACTCACGATGATTTCTGAAAATTCTGTTCAAAATACCCTTTTTGGGAGCCTTTTTTGAAATATATTACGTCTTTATCAAAAAACTGACCAATGCATCACATTATATAGTTCCTAAATAAGATGATCTGGAAATTGGATGCGTTTGAGAACAAAAATGGATTTAAAAACGAGTCAGAAAAAAAGCAATTTCTTATTTGAATACTTCCTTCAATTTTCAGTCCCGATGACTTTCGGAAATTCTGTTCAAAATACCTTTTTTGGTAGCCTTTATTGAAATATCTTCTGTCTTTATCAGAAAATTGACCAATGCATCACTTTATACAGTTTCTAAATAAGAGGATCTACCATTTGGATGCGTTTAAAATCAAGAATGAATTTAAAAATGAGTCAGAATATAAGCAGTTTGGATTTGAGGTTTTTTCTCCAACTCCTATTTTTGTTTAATTTCTTTTTGCTATACGAGTTCGTCCTGTGAAAAACTTATCAATATAAAAGTTGTAGATATTTTTGAGAAGATGTAAAATAAATTTAATCAGATTTGATATCTTAAAAATTGATGGAGTTATGGATTTTTCTCTTTATTCAGCGCCCTTTTTCTTTTCGTTTTTAATTTTTTTCATCGGTAAAAGTTGGTCCTATCAAAAACTTGTAAATACAAAAGTTTTAGATAATTTTAAGAACATTTACAAAAAATTTAATTGGACTTGATATCTTGAAAATTGACGAAGTTATGAATTTTTTTCTTTCAAAATCCCTGTTTTTTTCGCCCCTTGAGCCCACTTTTAAATTTATCAAAAATCTGTCATGCATATACTTTTGGCCCAATTTTAAGAATATAAACTTTAAACCGATTCGATATCTAAATTAATTAAGAAGTTATGGCGTTTTTTCGGTTTTCACAAAAACGCCCCCTATTCCGACCCCCTTGGTCCGATTTTGCCCATTAACGAACTTAGCCAAGATTTTATCCTCTTTGATTTTATGTAAAAATTTGGTGGAGATTGATGAAGAATTATAGAAGTTATCGTGTCCATAAAAAAGTGAGATATATATATATATATATATATATATAGATAGATAGATAGATAGATAGATAAACTGGTGCGATTGCAATAGGTAGTATTTCTTACGAAATCTACCTAAAACCCAATTAAAAATGAGAGGGATAGAAACAGTACTAAGGACTGGGGATGAGGGCGTATTAGTAGATCGTATTAATACATGCAGCGATTGGGACTACTCAATAGATCCACTTACCCAATGACTACTAGTAAAGGATAACACAGGACAAGGCTGAATTTGTATTAATTTCTACCTCTGCAATTCGAATATAATTTCTTTAAATAAATTTTAATTTTTCTTGATTTCAAAGTTGTTTTCTAATTTTTCAAAAGGCATATCTTTACTTGTATATAAAATAAAGGCTTGGTTTCACAATAACTACGTATTCTTATTCCTCCCTTATCATTATTACCTGTTTTTATTAATTCTTTTAAATTTTGAATCGGAATAAATTAAAGATTATAACAATTGTTCCGATTCACCCCTATCTGCGGGGTGAATCGGAACACCATTAAAAAAATAAATAATATATATATAAACAGTTAAAATGTTTTGTTTTTGCTTAAAAAGTAAAGAACAAAACAAGACCGAAGTTTCTAGTAGAAAAATAAAAATAATAAAAAATCAGTTGTTGCTTTTATTTAACGTTAAAGTTGAAAAGTGTTCCGATTCACCCCATTTTACGGTATGTTTCAATCCTTTTTTTATCATTTATTTTATGCTTTTTAATAGTTAAGTGGGCAGTATACCTTATCAACAAATTTGTTTTGTTTAAGAAGTATATGGCTCAGATTGTAAAATGGCTGCATTACAATGTTCAAATAAAAGTATATTTAAAAACACTGCAAATTTGATTAGAAATTTAAAATAAATAAATATTTTTTAACCCTTTTTAATATTTAAAAACTACGAGACTCTGCACCCTACGAGCTACGCTCGTCAATCCCCTTCCCAGCTGTAAAATAAAATTTATTCGATAGACTTAAAAAAAAATTGACGATCGCTTTGTAAACGGAAAATTATTCCTTTCAGTTTTACTGCGAAGATATACAGCCAAATATGCTATTGACAAAAGCTATTTTCGCGTTTGATGAAATAAGATTATTTTAACATTTCAAAATCAAGTAACATAAAATGGACTTAGTCAAGAGAATCTTATCTTCTTGATATATTTTGACAATATAAGATTATTGTTTGAAATACGTGATTTTCAAATGTGACGTTTTAAATCTGGCGTAATTTTCACTAAACTTTTTTTTTCTTTTCTATAATATTTACGCAAAAATATTTTTATACTAGAAAGGAAATATTATTTGCACTTCTATTTTTATGTGTTGTTTAAATCTGACAAAATATTTCTTCATTTACGCTTTTTAACGCATATTGATGAATTTACTATCTTACAATTTTCTTCTTTTAAAAGTCTGGTCTAAATATAGCTTTAATGCCGTAATTTTCAACATTTTCTTCCTTTTAATATGTAATATTCATTTAATTTTAATTCGATTTTTTTTCTATTTATAATAGTCACACGTGACCTTTTTTTTATTTGAAGAAACTTTTATTCTTTGGGCCATTTTAAAAGTTGTCAAATTTAAAAAAAAAAATTATTCGATTTAAAACTGTTTGCGCCGCCGTTTTAACAATCAAATTTCTACAATATCACCAATTTTCATCTTTTTGTAGCAAAAACTCTTTTAATATTAATGAGGAAAGATATTCAGCCACAAAAAATTCATTGTCAACGGTGATTCAGCATCCGAAAAACAATTCCCCCTTAGAGCATATCCTCGCTCTATTTATCGCGTTTTCCATCATCCATCATTCCTCGGGATGATCCGCCTCCGTCGCTCTTGCACGGCGGTCGCCTTTACTAGAGAAACATCTTTCTCCTACTTGTTAAAATCATGGCCATAGCAGTCTCTCGCGACACTTCAAAGGCCCATCTCTCGTGGGGTCTCAAATCGGAGTAACGACCATATGCATTAGTCGGAAAGTTCCCTTTAAGTGCTCTATGGAATTCGGCTGACTCTCTTATGTCTATTTTGAGGATGGAGAGAGATGTATTTCTCCTTTTGAGAATTCCCCGAGCTTGGCCGACGTGGGGGGTAATTTTAGAAGCGTGGGAATGGAATTCATCACAACAGCGTTAGTTAATTATTTTTTTTATTTTTTGTTGTTTTAGATTCGGCAGATATCTAATTTTGCTCAGATGTCCAAATGTGCATTGAATAAGACTGCCCATGGTTTTTTCAATACATCTAAAATTGAATTTAATGTTTTTTTTACTCATATATATATATATATTCATAAGAGGATCCCAGATGCCAAGAGGTATAAGTGGCAGAATTGAAAAAAAAAGTAATTAAGTACATAGACTATCTGCAAATAAAGCTTTTGATTTCGAGGTAATGATATATAAGTGATTTTCTATTTACGTGCTGCGTTCCAGAGGTTGATTTTTTAATTTCTTTAAATTATTTAATTACTCAACCTTTTTAATCTTGACTTAAGATCGTCCGACAAACACAAAAATTTTCAAATTTTCTAAAAATATTTAATTACATTAAAAATTTTCTTTGTCCTTTCTGCTTAAAATGACATTTAAAGTATGTTTCTTTCTCAATTGGAACAGGAAATATCAATTTTTCAATTTGTTTATTTTAAAAATCGACCTTTCGAGGAATGGCTGTCGCAGAAGCGACTTCTTGTGAAATGCGTTTTTCTCCTTGATGGGTTTTTTCACAATTTCTTCTATTTAAATTGTTATAAATCAAGAACCATTAAAAAATAATTCTTCAAACTTTAAACATGTATTTTTCATTTGTTTTACATTTGATTCAGGAAAGTTGAAAAAAAAAATTATTTTAAAGAGTGATTCAAAAATAAAAGTTACATCATTAAAAAAATAATAATAAATTAAAACATTTTAAATGAGATAACTTAATACTTTAAAGATATTGAATCAAAATTAAAGTTATGTATTATATATTTCTATTTAATTAAATCAAAATAAATTGAAATTCTACAAATAATAATTCGTACCATAACGATTTTAAAGTACCCTGAATTTTTAATAATTTTTAAATTATTATAATTATTTTATATTTGAGGAGATTTTTTTTATATACTTTTGATTACAAAATTACATTTTTAATCAGCAATAAAAAAAATTCAAAAATTTAACTCAATAAATAAAAATTATTTTAAAACATGTTCCGGACCTCCCTAATTTTTTAAAAAATATTACATTCTATTTCCTTGCATAGTTATTGAAATAAGAGTTCAAAGACCGCTATTGAAATAAGCAATTCTAATTACGGCAAAAATAAAAATAAATGGAGAATGATGGTAAGCACTGAAATATAGGGTTAAAAAAATCGAAGAGTGTAGGAAATAGGATTATAAATATATCGACAACAGCTATATACAGATCGGAGAAACAGACCAATTTCATTCTTTATGCATAATTTACATTTTTTATTGTTTTTACTGTCAATTCTTTTAAAAGATTAAGGTACTAAAAACTTATGTACCTTTCAACAGAACGTTTATTTCGAGAGTCAAAAAAAAAAGTTTCGGAAATCGAAGTTACCTAGTTACCTAGACTTTTTCTTATTGCATACTAAGTATACATGCAATTTTAAGTCTTATCTAAATTCGTTCAGGTGATAGAGCGTTTACAGACGGATGGATACACGCAGACATACACGCAGATGACGGACGGCAATTTATTTTTCTAAAAATAAGATTTTTGGAAACTCTCCTATTTAAAACATAAAACACTCAAAAAAAAAAAAAAAAAAAAAAAAAAAAAAAAAAAAAATTAATTTTTAAAACACTTGCAAGATTTACTCTATACTACGTACGGTGGATAAATAAAATAGCATATTAATTAAGTTACAACTTGTTTCTGTAACTAAAACTTTTATTTTGATTGCACATTTTCCACATGGGTGTCGTAATTGCCTGTGATGGTGACGGCACCCATGTGAAAAATGTGTAATCATAATAAAAGTTTTAGTTTCTCCGATCTGTATTGTAATTAGAGATTAGTGTACTGACCCTGTGTCATATGCAACTTTCCTTCTTGCGCCCCAATCGAGTATTTTCTATGGGGGGAAGGATTCCCAGAATGGTTTTTTGTGCGTGCATAACATGTCCGTTTCTTGCGATATACGTACGGTTCCAACGCCCTTTAGGGTTTTCGCATGCGCTGAGCATATTCCGATGAAAAATAATGGGTGTTGCCATTGGAAATTTTCGAGTTTCTGTAACTATAACCGTAACCGTGAGCGCCATTTTGTTGTCGCTCACAGAATCTCGAGCTCATACCTCTGAATAGCTATATCTGAAATTTCATTTCGATCGGTTGAGCGGAATGGCCGCTAGAGCTCCGTATATCGGCAAAGTTTTTTTATGACCACCCTGTATATTTTAATTGAAAATGAGACATTTTCTCCGAGTCAGTAAACTGTTATTTAATATGTTTATCTTTATAGAGTTATAAGGATGTTTATTTTACTGTCTGATTCTTGATTATTACGTTGACGAAAAAGCTATCGCCAAATTATAACATTAAATGCCAATAATGGCTTATCGTAAATGTCATGTGCACTTGACATGAAATACATTACATGTGTTTGTATATTATAACTGATTTTTAATATGACGTTTAATTTGTATTTTTATGAATCTTTTACTAACTTATTTGTTTTTTAGTTATTTAAAATAAAAATTTTACCAATTTGTACAGTTTAAGAGTAGTTTGGAATTTTATATACTTTGTCGAAATGGGTCGATCTGATTATCAAGTAGTACTTACAATACCGTAACTGAGCATTACTATGTATTAAAAATATTTCGATATAAGTTTAGATTTTATTTTGGAGCTGCAGTGCATTTTAAAAATTGTTTACACGTGTTTTATTTTCATTTTGATTGTATGAATATCCATGATGGGTAAGTATTACTATGACCCTCCAATGAGTAGTTTTAATATAATTATGCTTCTTACATTAAAAACCAAGAAGTATTATCATCATATTCAATTTGCATATTAAGCTATACATAAATGATGTTTCTTTAAAACCACAAATTGACCCAATCGTTCAATATCATTGCATCGATCAAGAATATATGAAATGCAGTTTAAAAGTCATTTCAAAAATTAGCAGTTTAAAGAATATATGGTATATATATTTTAAAAGTCATTTAAAAAATAGAAATTTTATGATGTATTATACAACGATTTAGTTTTTTAAAAAATATTAAAATGTTTAATATTATAAATAATACATAATTTTTAAAAGGCAATGAGGTTATTGAATTATATATACAAGTAAACTTAAAATAATTATAAAAAAAAGGGAAGCTCATTTAGGTATCCAAACCACACCTATAGATCAACAAGCAAACTTTGTCCCGACTGAACTCCGATCAACAACAAAATCATGTTACAAACTAAGTATTGAAGATGTGATATAATATTAGACCCTACCCCCTGTTCCCCCTGTTTCTAGAGAACTAATGTAAGTTGTATAAAATCCTTTAAACCTGATGCTAATTCCCCCTACTTTACAAAATACACAAACATTAGAATAATGATCAAAATAATCACCCTTGTAGGTTACCAGAAAATATTGCTTAACTAATGTACTTCAATGTATTTTTTCCCGTACATTTGTACTGTTTTCAGAGAATATGTTTTTTGCTTTACTTCGAATTGCATTGCTAAATATCACGTTATGAATACAAACTATCCAACACTGTGAAAGAATTACACGTCTTAAATATTCTCATAACTGCTTTCGGCTACTTAACTTACGCAGATAATGTTAAATGGCAAATTTGCGTGTTCGTTGAAAAATAAATAAATAAATGAAAAACTACACATGGAAATTCTCGGTACGTTGCGTGCTTGTGCCTGTTTCCTAAAAGAAGGCAATATCTTTTTTTTTTAATATTACTTTTGTTTTACTTAAAATGAAATTTAAGAGAACCAAGAATTAACTGTAATTATAAAAGAAATGACGAATGTTCTTAGACGAATGTTTATTTTTTATTTCTATTTATAGGTAATGATATTAATTTTAAGAAATGTGATAATTTTTAGTTTTTTTTTTTTTTAGTTTTGATTTTCATTAATTTTATTAATGATTTTTAGTATTAATTTTCTTAGTTTTGACTTTTATTAATTTTTGTTTTCAAAATACTGATTTTTTTTATTTTTTAAACAAATTAATTTTTTTTTTTTTAAGTTAAAGGGGTCAGAGAAAAAATATCTTAACTTTTTATTTCAAAATAATTTTATTGCTGTAAAAATATATCTCTTTTAATTAAAAATGACGTACAAATCATGTTTCTATTATAAACAACACAGAACATATTATTATTATTTTTATTATTTTCAATTAGGTTAGTTTTCAAAAGCTAGCTTTCAAGCAATAATTGTCATGATAAGAAAGTTATCTGAATAAGAACTTTTGTGCGGTTTTCTTCATGGGGATTTTTTTCACCTTTTTTCTTGTTTAAATTATTATAAGTCAAGAATTATTAAACATAAATGGTTTAAACTTGGGATATGTCTTTTTTCATTTATCTTACTGTCACTTTAATAAAAAAAAATATCTAATTTTGAAAATATAATTTATTTTTTTAAATTTCCTCAATGTTTTTACAATTTTTATTTTAAATATTTTTAATTTTTATGTAAATTGACTTTTAAAAAAATTCATAATCAAAATTAAGAATTATATATATATATATATCAATTAACTATAATTATTTTTTTAATTAATTTTCAGCAGTTAAATTACGCTTGAAATGATTGAATATTTAATACACTGTAAAAAAAAAATTCAAGAGGTTACTAAAAATTTCTTAGTAAATTTGTATTCCACAGAATTTTTTAGTAACCATTACAAAGTTTTTTTTGCAAGTGAAACAAGCATTTCTTTTGTAAACTCAACAAAAGAATTTTTTGTATAACTAACTTAAAAATTTTTAGTATGAGCCAGCAAGCAAATTTTAGTAATAGCTCCAAAATTATTTTTAACAACCATTACGTGCGCCCGAAGGGCTGAAGCTTTCTTCAAGCTGCATCAAGACTTCTGAAGCGGAAGATTTTCGGCAAAACTGCAACAGATGGCAGCACCAAACATTCCTAATTGCTTCGACAGGATTTTCATAATATCTTTATTAACGAGACACTACATACATTCGGGGCGTATTTGGCGGTGGCAAGTTTCGAACCCGGGACCTTTTAGCCTGGAGTCCGTTACTATAACCACTATGCTATCAAGGCCACACCAACTGCATTTTAGTAAGAGCTATTAAAAATGTAAAACTATTAACTCTATTCGTTGCAAACTTTTTTCTAGTAATTGTTACAGATTTTCTAGTAACCGACTAAGATTACTAAAAATTTTTTAGTAATTACAAGGATCACTAAAGTTTTTTAGTAGATCGATCTTTTTTTTTTTTTACAGTGTATTTGGCTATCACATTGCTTACAAGTCATAGAACCAACGTAGTGAAAAAATGTCTAAGCCAGCGATCGAACCCAGAATCCTTGGAATAGCGCTCCGAGTTTTCTACCATTCAAGCTACGAGGACGATGCCCAGCTTGTTATTTCTCACTTACATTTTGTTACTAAGGCTGCAAATGCAGCACAAGTTATGAGCACACGAACCTGTAGCGTAACATGAGACACAAGTAACCCAGCATCGGTGAATATATCAATTATTTATAATGAATTTTTCAATTAATTTTCAGTAGTAAATTACGCTTGAAGTTATTGAATATTTAATATGTGACTATCACATTGCTTACAAGTTGTAGAACCAATATAGTGAAAAATTGTCCAAGCCGAGGATCGAACACAGAACCCTTGGAATAACACTCCAAGTGCTCTATCAAGTGCTCCAAGTGATCTATAGGGCTCCCGGTTCGATCCCCGCCATAGAAATTTCCTCTCCCCTCCTTTTCGCTTGGAGCTGGTAAGTTCAGAATTAATTTTAAAACTGTTTATTGAAATAAACAATATCTGTAAAATATACAAATACGAAATTCCGCAGTTTAAAATAATTCGCGTGAATGTACGCAGTATGTTTTTAAAATTCATTTCTTTTAATTTTTATAGTGCTTATATAATTTTTTTATGCTGAGTTTTTTTAACGAAGAAAAGTATTTTTCATGGCCGGAATCTAGATATATTATGTGCTGTTAGCGAAACGAGATTTTCAAATCAGAAAATTCGCCCACTTAAAAAAGGAAAAACTTTGTCAAAATGCCGGTTTATGATTGTTCAATCGTGTTTTTCCATCTTTGTATTCCCAAAATTTATCTGAATACTGGACATTAAATAAAAACATTGCATTGATGTTACTTTATTTATTGCTAGAAAAGCTTCAAATTTTGTAATTACTGAATCATCTGCCGCATGAAACGATATCTGGAAGCAGAAAGAATTCTTTTAATTTGTTTGCTAAATTTTTTTTTTGAACGCGTGATTTGTTTTCTTGGATAATAATAAATAAATAGATAAATAAAAGTATCCTTGTTGTAGGATTACGTAATGTAAATAAGTAAAGGTAAGTGAAATTTTATTTGATGGCTATTGTATTTTGTTTGTTTTAGAAACTGGTGCATATAAAGTTTTATATATTTATTGTGATTATTTTTTAATCGGTAGATCGGGAGCGGTAAATTTTTTAAATTCGAAAAATATGAAGAGAAAACTTTGTGTAATTCGAGAAAATTCGTATTAAATAGGTTAAATATCTGTAAATTGTTTGATTTATTGTTTGTAAAAAGCTTGTTTATTATAAAGTAATTGTCCTTGAAATTGAGCATGTCGCTAATTGTCTTCCGAAAAACTCGAGTTGTGATTAAGGAGAATCTCTAGGTTGCTGAAAACTCGGTTGGCGCTCGTGGATGCTTGGCGCGTCTTAAAAAATCGCCAAAATCAGGTGTCGCGCCTGTTGTAGGAACATGCCGAAATGTTCCGATAACCTATTAATCAACCTATTCTGATAACCTATTAATGCAGATTTTTTAGGAATTATAATGCAATTAAATGTGTTAGATTAAGAAATATATATTTGTAACATTAAAAAAATTTTCAATAAGAAAATAAATTGATAATTAATCAGTTTTAATTAGAATAAAAAATATTGTATGTAATTTAATGGTTTACTGTGGAATATATTTATTATTACTATTGTTATTACTATTATTATTATTATTATCATCATTATCATTATTATTATTATTGCATTTAGAATTTTTTTTAAGAAGAAGGATATTTTTGAGCCTTTTGTTTAAATTTTAAGGCCAAAACGCTGGGTAGAATTGTTATATTTTTATAGCTTGTAAAATAGTTGTAAAGAATTTCTAGTATATATATATATATATATATATATATATATATATATATATATATCTTTTTAATAAAATAAAAAAAACAGCTATTTCTTTGAAAATTAATAAATTTATAAAATAAGTTAAATTAACTTATGAAGTATTTTATTATTATTATTATTATTATTATTATTTACGATAAAATTGGTAAAGAATTATAAGCGATAAAAATAAGTGTTTTTTGCTGATTCAAATAACTGTAAATTTTTTTCAATGAATTAAAATAAATAAATAAATAAATATAGGTTATTATTGACATTTTTGAATTTTACATGAAATACATGAAAATTAGTTCTATTGTCAAATAAATATATCACAAATAAAATTCAAAGTCTCAAATAAAATTAAGACAAAAAAATAAATGCTGGTTAAAATTTAAAAAAAATCAACTTCGGACCAATGTTTATAAATCTAATTGGGCTACTTTCAGAAATCACATATCGGTACCACGATATCAAATGATAAACTTTCATTATTTTAAATTTATTAAAAATTTAAATTCTGAACATTTGTAGAATTCTTTTAGCCTTTACATATATATATTTATATATATATATATATATATATATATATATAAATTTTCATGAACATGTTTCTTAAGCATGTCCCACACTGCGTAACTTTGCCATAAAAACTGTTATAAGTGAAAAATAATTTGCCTATCATGCATAAACCATTCACAGCATGCGCATGTTTCCCTATTAACCAGTCGCTTTCGTTATTTCTTAATTATATGAAAACATTTAATTAGTCGTTCCAAACTACATGCCATGCATTTGAGTTATTTTGAGCCGCCAAACTTAATGATCTCCTCTCACCTAGAAAAGTTCACTTCAAGTTTTCTGAACAAATTAACATACGTTCAGCTTGGAATTGGGCAGAGCTACTCTTAAAAAATTAATTGAAGTCTTTGACAACCGCTAATTCTAGAAGCCCTAATCTGGATTCTGTTTAGTTTATGAATATACAAATGAAACACATTAAATAAGAAAAAATCGTAAATTTTAATTTAAATGTTAATTATATTGAAAGTAATAACTACGTATAAATGCACATGAATAATGATGCAATTACTCTATGTAATGATGCTTTATTTTGTAAATATGAAGTAATTTAACTACCTACAACTAAAACTATACAGATATACATAAAACATCATATTTTTTAAGTTTGCGTTTGTATGCATATAGTATAATTGCGAAATTCACGGCTCTCGTCCTGTAATATTTTAAATATGCGAGGTGGTATATGAATGCCTACTTTTATTAGAGAAACTATACTGAAACATGTAATTAACAAAATTATAATTAAGCCTCAGTTTAACATAAAGTTCATTATTAGACTGCATTATTCGATAATAAGTTTTAAATTGATGCAAATAGTTCAAGTTAATCTTAAATAAGTTATAATTAAGAAAGCATTTTGAAATTTTTACACTCATTTCTGTTCCCATTTGAAGTTTTGATTTTTTTAGAAACCGATCATAGTACGCATTTGCATCTTAAAAATAAACTAATGGAATTTTTCAAAATTTTAGAATAACCACCTGCTACGATTTTGGTTGTTGTGTAAAAAAACATAAGACCTGTCCTATGTTAGAACAGGGAACTCTACGATCAATTTTTGGGTATTAATTTCGAATCTGTAATTACAGCATCTAGAAAACATAGTGTGGACACGGCCACAAAATAATACTAAAAAATTGTATCCGTTAAATATAATATAATTTTTGACAATATGCTCATATGAGCGCCATATGGTAGCTCTTGTCAAAGTTAATATTGTATTCGAGTTGAATTGAGAAAACGTTGCGTTTCAAAACTGGATATATAATATTGAAATTTTAAGTAAATCAAATGACATGTTTTAAAATAAAACTTGGATTGAAAAAATCCCTCCGTCAATGCCGGGAGGAAGAGGTAGCTTTCATATACATATTTATTTATTTTAAATCTAGCTACATTATTAAAACATACGAAGATCAAACTAGTGGAACCCGATTTTATAAGATTGAATGCTAGTTTTCGCAAATTCTGAATATTAATAGGAATTTTCAGAAATTAGTCATATTTTATTCAACCTGGTTTTATTTTCAGCGATTTAAAGAGTCGCCAAATTCCACGATATCATGAAGTGTATGCCATTTCAGATTATTTCAAAATGTCAACCACACTGGAAATTGAAAATATTATAACTCAGCCATTTTTCAATGTATAGATAAAACAAAAAATGCTCTGGAATCTTTGTATCAAGGCCAAACACACAAAAGAATAAGCTTTTCAATTTCTTACTTTTTTGCACCTAATTTTAAAATTTAAAAATTTAAGAAAAAATTATAGGTCCGTCATTTTTTTCAAAATGGCGGATGGAACTGGCCAACGAACTCGGTCCAGAAATCGGTATGTACTATGTACGCACCAAGTTTCATCCAGATCGGTTTATAAATACGCATTTTATCAAGTGACGAAAATCAGATCATTTCAAAATGGGAGCAACACTAGAAATTAAAAGTGCTATAACTTAGCCATTTTTAAAGATACAGAGGTAACGTAAATGCTCTGGAATCTTTGTATCAAAGTCAAATGCATAAAAGAAAAATCTTTTTCAATTTCTCACTTTTTTTTAACCTAATTTTAGATTTTAAAATTTAAAAAAAATTCAGATGGCTGCCATTTTGAAACTAGATGTCGGATGGAACTGGTTAACGAACTCGGTCCAGTCCTCATTACTTATTATGTACACTTTGAGTTACATCCAAATCGATTGATAAATACGCGTGTTATCAGGTGACAAAAATCAGATCGTTTCAAAATGTCAGCCATAAGAAAAATTCAAAGTGCTATAACTCAATCATTTTTTAAGATATAGACAAAGTAAAAAGTGTTATGGAATCTTTGTTTTAAGTTCTAACACATAAAAGAAAAATATTTTTCAACTTTCAATTTTTTCGCATATAATTTTAAATTTTAAATTTAAAAAAAATGAAATGGCCACTATTTTGAAAAAAGACGACGAATGATGCTGGCTAACGAACTCGGTCGTGTTATTTGTATGTACTATATACATACCAAGTTTCATTCAAATAGGTTCATAAATGCGTTAGTTACAGCATAACAAAAATCATATATATATATATAGAGAGAGAGAGAGAGGGAGAGAGATAGAGATAGATATAAATATTTATGTCAACATTTGAACAGAGGATGGTTTTGGAGTCTGGGGGTCATGATCGGTGAAAATATACAAATTTTTCTGGAAGTGCATTCCTCCGGACGGCTGAAATAGATAGCTTTTTACTTTTTGTAATGAAAGCTACCTAAAAGTACTATAACTCAGACCTTTTTTAAGATACAAAGGAAACAAAAAATGCTTTGGAATCTTTGTATCAAGGTCAAATGTATAAAATAAAAATCTTTTTCAATTTCTCACTTTGTTGTACCTAATTTCAAATTTTAAATTAAAAAGAAATTTTAAATGGCCGCCATTTTGAAACAAGATGGCGGATGGAACTGGCTAACGAACTCGGCCCAGGCTTTATTATGTACTATGTACACACCAAGTAATATCCAAATCGATTTATAAATGCGAGGGTTATCACGTGACAAAAATCAGATCGTTTCAAAATGTCAGCCATAAGAAAAATTCAAAGTGCTATAACTCAATCATTTTTTAAGATATAGACAAAGTAAAAAGTGTTCTGGATATGCTGTTTTAAGATCTAACACATAAAAGAAAAATACTTTTCAACTTTTAATTTTTTCGCATTAAATTTGAAATTTTAAATTAAAAAAAAATTTAAATGGCCGCCATTTTGAAACAAGATGGCAGATGATGCTGGACAACGAACTCAGTCGAGATATTTGTATGCATTTTCTACATAACAAGTTTCATTAAAATCGGTTGATAAATAATTTAGTTAGAGCATGACAAAAATCAGATCGTTTCAAAATGTCAGCCATAAGAAAAATAATCAAAATTTTACATTATTTTCAGACTTGCACATATGAAAATAAAAGGACAAAGGATTTATCAGGGCTCGCACCGTTCCTAAAGTTTACACACGTTGCTACCAGTATTTTAAATAAAAAATCTTCATGGAAAGTCCGTTTAACATCTACAAAAGAATTATACAATAAATTATACCGTTTAAAGATTGTGGTAGGAAAGTACGGAAATTTTAGGAACAGTGGATTTATTTATTTGGCATGTTTTTTCTCTTTCTTTTTTTTTTTTTTTTTTTTTTTATCTTACAGATAAAATAAACCTTAAAGGGTGTCCTCAGCCTCCATCCTCAGCCACCATTATCCATAAGTGTCCTTCTAATCTTGTTCTTAATTTTTGGAAAGCTTACCACATCATTAAAAATTATCACACCTCAGTCAATGAGTTATTAAGTACATCTTATTTTCCAAATATTTTGAATTTAATGTTTTTTTCGGTTTTGTCTTCTGGTAGATATCTGTGCATGTTAATGCTGCTTTCTCCTCAATGGTTTCTTTTTGGCGCCTTCACTCCTTTAGCAATTCTCTATTGCTTTGCTTAGATTTGCTTTTTCCAACAGACAGAGTAGATCTGGATAGTACATTCGAAACAGCTGTTTGCTACCTTTAATATACATTATTTGTGCATTTCTAATCATTATTTTCAATACTTGTACAAAAGGACTGATTTTCGAATAAAATACATACATTAATATTTTTTTTTTATGCTATTTTTATATTTCAAAAAATCCTTCTTCTGAAATTACTGAATATGTAAATTACATTATATGCATTTATTTTTGTGGAAGAACTTTAGCAAATTTATTCTTCTAAAACAGCATACGTAAGTTATTTTATGTAAACTTACTTTAAAGGAAGAAATACAAGTTTCGCAAATTTATTCGTTTGAAAATATTTGTATTTTATAAGGATTATGGCGTTGCATAATTTGATTTATTTTAAATAATGTTGAATAATATTAAATGAAATTTTGTCTATGCAATTGGTTTCGAAAATCACTTGAGTATAGTTTTTAAACTTCTAATAATTTAGTAAAAGAAATTAAATGCTGATTTGAAATTTTTATGTAAGGATTTTTATTTCCTTATTTTAAGTTTGATTTATTTTAGAGATGGGAACATATTTTGCAGTATGCTTAATTTATTCGAAGAAATTTGAAAATTGTTTATACATTTGATTTATTTTTTAAACGCTGTCTGATTTGCAGATATATTATCTAACTTTTCTATGTATATTCTTCGACTGCCATGATTTTTTTCTGTATCATTAACGTTTTTTTATTGATTTATCGGTATTTAATAAGAAGAATTATGCATCTACATTTCGTTTTTTAGGACATAAAAAGTATTTCCTTTGCAATGTATGTACTATGGAAAGTGTCGTTTGAAAGAATTTAATTCATGTTATAATATTTTAAGTAAAATTAAATTTGCAAGCATCGCTGAGATCAACTAAAATGTGCTTTTTCAAGAAAAACATTTATAGAGAAAAAGTAGCTATCAGACAGAAAGTTTGTAAATGTAATTAAATTAAACTCGTTTTGCTTGAGATTTTAATTTTGTAGACGTTTTTTCTAACTATTCAATGCTAAAAGTATGCATTTCAAAGCTGTATAATGAAACGACATAACAAAATATAAATGATATTATAATTCCCCCTTCTTGATTTTTTTATTATTTTTGAACATGGTTATTTCAAAATAATCCTACATAAAACATTTAAAGAATAAACGTAAAATGATCTTTTAAAAAATAATAACCATGCCAATATACTTTTAACATAAATACTTTCAAAGAAAAGAATTTTTTCTTGAGTAAGTAATGCACAAAAAATGAAAACATACATATAAGAAAGATTGTTGTGTTCTCTTATTTCAAATGAGCATTTTTTCAATAACTAATGAGCATACAGATTAATAATATTTAGAGAAAACTATACAAATTTATATTTTCTTAATACAATAAACGTTTCTGTTTACAATTTAAGAAAGCTCCAATATCTTCAAAAGCACTAAGGTTTTTTCAATAAATGATGTTAACTTTTATCGAACATGATTGTAGTTCATAATAGAAAGGGATAGATAGATAAATATTTTGCATATTTAACAACAATGCACAGTAATTTCATTTTTTTAAAGACCAGAACTTAATATTTTTAAATACAAGCGAGCATTTTATTAACATGAAACAAATTTATTTACCAATCAAATTGCACTGTTAGGAAAAGACACTATTTCTTTAGCCACGGCTTCATTACGTAATTTGAATATACTGTCACATAACAAAATAATAAATAATAACTTTTTCAGTATTAATTTTAAAAAATAAGTTTTATTTCAATTTTGTAACTAAACAAACGTCTAGTCCCTGTTGAATACATACTTATTTATTATTTTACAAAATAACCACTTCTATATTCAATAAAACAGGTTTCAATGTCTATCTAACAACCAATGTACATACCGTATTGCATTGAAAAGAATAATATTATAATTAATTCTTGTTGATTTTCTTTTTATTTATTTCGAATATGGTTTAGTTTAAAATATCCTACATAAACCATTTGAAGAGTAATATGTAAAATGATCTTATAAAATAATAACAATATCAATATATTTCATATACAGGGCTATTAAGTAATGCACAAATACCTATGTATAAGATTCTTGTGTTCTCTTTTTTGAAAAAGAGCATTTTTTCATTAATTAGTGCGCGTACTGAACAAAAAAATTTTAAAGAAAACAATACAATCTTATAATTTTGTTAACATAATAAACGTTTCTCTTTGCAATTGAAGAAAGCTTTAATATCTCCAAAATAACTAAAGTTTATTCAATAAAAATAGTTAACTTGTATTGTATATGACTGTACTTCAAATAAGAAATAAACCATGCTGTTTTAAAAGGGTTAGAAAGATAAATATTTTAAACATCTAACTAAAATGCATGATAATTTAATTTCTTTCAAACCGGATCTTTGTATTTTTAAAATACAGGTGAGTATTTTATTAACATGAAAAATTTTTTTACAAAAAAGCATTGTTAGGAAAAGACTCAATTTCATTAGCTGCGATTTTAATACGAGTATTTATACTGTCACAGTATAAAATAATATAAATAGTATTTCTTTTTTACATTATTTATTTTAGAAGATAAGTTTTATTTCTTTAATTTTGTAACGAAACAAATCTCTAGTTACTCTTGAACATATACTCATTTATTATTTACAACATAACCACTTCTATACTCAATAAAATAAGCTCCACAGTCATTAATAAACCAGAGTTTTTTATAACATAGATATTAAATTTAAGACATAAACAAAAGTTTAAATGCTAGATAAATAAATTTATAATTCCATCTTGCTAATATTTTAATTATTATTTTCGAACTCGGTTAGTTCAAAATAATCCTGTATAAATCATTTAAAGAATATTATGTAAAATGAACTTTTAAAAATAATAACGATGTTGATATACATTTAACATAAATGATTTCTGAGAAATTTTTCTTTTTACTTTTTGAGTAAGTAATGCACAAAAAATAAGAAGTATTCTTCATATTTATCATTCTTGTGACCTTTTATTTAAAAACTTACACTTTTTCAAAAAATTTGAGCATACTGAATAAATGAATTTTAATGAAAACTATACATACTTATATTTTTCTTAATACATTTAACATTTCTGTTTGCAATTTAAGAAAACTCCAATATTTGCAAAAGAACTAAGGCTTATTGAATAAAAATTGTTAACTTTTACCAAAAAAGATTGTCATTTAAAGCAGATTTAAATTGTTGTTTTTTATCAATTATGATTGTACTTCAAAATGGAATTAATCCAAGCTATTTTAAAAGGAAAAGATAGATAAATATTTTAAATATCTAACCACAATGCATAACATTTTTTTATATATATAGACCAGAGAGTTATGTTTTAAAATGCAAGCGAGTGTTTTATTAATATCAAAACAAACTTATTAACAAAACCGACTGCACTGTAAGGACAAGACTCCATTTCATTAGCTACCATTTCAATATCAACACTTTTTATGCTGTCAGAGTACAAAATAATAAATAATATTTTCTTTTATTTACCAATCTTAAAAGATAAGTTTTATATGATTAATTTAAAAATAAAAAAGTATTTTTGATATGTTAAGCTTCCAAATAGTATGTATGTTAAAGTCAATGTTATTAGTTGATTATTAATAATAGTAAGAAGTTATTAAAATAGTAACCGATTATTAATATTAATAATCAATGATATACAAATAGATCGATCTATATGAACACTTTATGAGAATTCATAAAATTAACCTGTTATTATTAATAATTAACAACCAAGGCTGGTAAATGTAATAAGTGGGAACTCGTTTAGCTTTAGATTTTTATATCCGATAAATTGTTTTTAAATATTTATTGCTAAAAGTATAAATTTCAAAGAGGTAGAAGGAAACAACATGGCAAAAAATATAAACAAAATAAATGATATTACCTATAATTCCTTCAAATTGAGTTTTTTATCATTTTAGAACATGGCTAGTTCAATGTAATCCTATATAAACCATTTTTATAAAAATGTGTAAAATGATCTTTTAAATATAATAACGATGTCGTTATATTTTTATCATAAATACTTTAAAAATAAATCCATTCTTTTGGAGTAAATAATGCATAAATAATAAAAAATACATACATAAGTAAGATTCTTGTGTTCTCTTATTACAAAAAGTGCACTATTTCAATAATTAGTGAGCATGCTGAAAAATGATTTTAAAAGAAAACTACACACAAATATATATTATGAACTTTAAAGTTTCAGATATACTTAAAAGGCTATTAAAAAATCAATGAATGAAATCAAGAATGAGTTTTGGTTTATCGGGAGCGCCGGCAACGTTCCAGAAGGCCATGAATAACATCCTAAAACCTTCGCTTGGTAAGGGTGTCTTGGTCTACCTGGATGATATAATTATAATGGCAGGTACGTTTAAGGAGCACTTAAGACTATTGAGGGAAGTATTTACGTTAATGAGAGACGCTGGGTTAACAGTTAAATAGAAAAGTGTAAATTTTTGCGAAAGAAAATAAAGTATTTGGGAGTAAAAAATGCGCGTGATGGTATTAAGATAGATAATGAGAAAATTGAAGCAATTACGGCAATGAATCCCCCCAAAAATAGTAAGGAAGAGGCTACATTTTTAGGGATGGTTGCTCGGTTTTCCAAGTTCATTCCACATTTTTCAGAGTTATGTGAACCATTGTATAATTTAAAAAGGAAAAGGGTAAAATTTACATGGTCGTCAGCGGCTGAAATATCTTTTGAAATGCTAAAAGAGGCTTTGGTGTCACCACCTGTTTTGGATCATCCTGATTATTCTTCTCGGTTTGATGTTAATTGTGATGCGAGTGCAGTGGGGGTTGGAGCGATGTTAGCACATAAAAGTCGACCGATAGCGTTTGCTTCAAGAAGTTTAAATGCGGCTGAAAGGAATTATTCGATTACAGAAAGGGAGTGTCTGGCAGTAATCTGGGCTTTGAATAAATTTCGTTGTTTTTTCACAAATATACCGGTGAATGTCATTACGGATCATTCAGCTTTGACAAAGTTAACGAATGGAAGAGGTTTGTCTTCTCCTATGGTTAGATGGTGTTTGAAGCTGGCAGAGTATAATGTTATTATAGAACATTGGGCAGGCAAGGAAAATGCTGTAGCTGACGCTTTGTCTCGTAACACGCATGGTGGTTTAGAGGTCTGGAAGGAATTTAAGTGTTGTGCATTGTCTTAGTTGGTGTTAAGGTCACTGGAACAATTAATAAGCGAACAAAAGCAAGATAAGGAGTTTGGTTGTTTATATTGTTATTTGGAAAATCCTGATGATGTCTCCAGCGCAAATGTGCTTATGTTAGAGAAATGGTTGCAATCATTTAAGCTTATCGATGGTCTTCTTTTCTATTCTAAAATTGTAAATTCACATGGCGAATTGAGAGTTTTTATTCCTGCTAGTCTTCGTAAGGCCATCTTGAAGGAATTTCATGATAATCCATTAGCAGGTCACTTAGCAATTACGAAAATTTATGCTCGAATTTGTGAATCGTGCTACTTCTCTAAAATGCATGAAGCAATGCGCGCTTACGTCTCCAGCTGTAGGACAGGCAAACGTTATAATTATAAAAACGTAAGTCCAACTGGCAAATTAATTCCTATTAAAGTAAATTTTCCTAATGAATGTGTAGGTGTAGATTTAATTGATCTGTATACATTGTCTAATCCTAAAAGATATAGATTTGTATTAGTTACAGAGGATTATTTTAGTAAGTGGGTGGAGTTAGTTCCCCTCAGGAAGGCTTCTGCACCTGCAGTTACCGATGCCTTTTTTTGATAATTATATTTCTAAATATGGTGCACCAATTAGGGTAGTTAGTGGTCATGGCTCTTATTTTATATCAGATTTATTTAAGTCTCTGTGTGAGAAGCTGGAGATTGATCATTCTTTTACTGTTCCTTACCGTCCTCAATCTAATATGGCTGAACATGTAAATCGTACGTTAATTCAAATGATTTCTTCTTATGTGGGTTCACATCATTCAAATTGGGACCAGTTTCTTCAGCATTTTGCGTACGCACTTCGTACGGCAGTTCATGAGTCGAAGGGGAAAACGGCTGCTGAGTTATTTTTGGGTAGAAAAGTTATTACTCCATTTCAAAAGTTGGTTATGGTATCGGGTGCAAAAAGTCAATCTATGTGTCAGGATACTGAGAAGTGGTTAAGGAAGCACAAGCTCAGATGGGAAAATTCAGGAGAAACAGGCTCAGTATTATAATGTTCGTAGAAGGGAGTTAGAAGTTAGGGTTGGAGATTTTGTTTTAGTAGAAAAACATTGGTTAAGTTCAAGTCGTCAGAAGAGGGTAGCTAAGTTTGGTCCGAAGTATGTGGGTCGTTTTGAAGTTTTGGAAGTTTTAAATAATAATTTGGTTGTAAATGCAAATGGTGAAAGATTGACAGTTAATCTGGATCAGGTTCGAATTTATAAGTTTAGAAAGAACGGTAGTGAAGGTTCTCATGTGTCGAGTGGTGTTTCACAAAATTTCCGATCCAATGAGTTTCCCGAGTCTAGTTCATCTTCATCTAATTCTTATCGTTTATGTTCGCAACGAAAATCTAGACAGACAGCGCCAAAAACTATTGCTGAAAGTAAAAAGTCCTTGAGCAACCTAGAACAAAATATGATAATAAAACTTAGAGAACAATTTCAAATACGTCAGACTCAGTATGTCATAAAAAGAAGAAGATCGTAAATCGACCCGTTCCACTTCTAATCACCCATCAACCTCAGAAACATAAATTGTCAAATAGTTCGACGTCATCGGTACTTAATCCTCGAAAAAAACACTTTTATGGACACTCGTCGAGATGTTAAAAGAACTCTCGATTCTGATTCTGTTTTGCCCAATAAAAGACAGCGTAGTTCTGGAAAGAAACGTGGCCTACCTTCAACGATGATTTCAGGTGCGTCCAGAAAGAGGAGACAGCTATCAGAAAAACAGCGTCAGCAGTTTGGAAACCGACAGGATTCTCGCCATGGATTGAACCCAGCGAACCAATCCGAGCGGAGTCGTCGAGTGGAATCTACAAGTGTCTCACGGCATCCATTCAGACCAGGCTACAAGCTCGGCAGTCAACGGTTGCTTCCCCGTACAGTTCTGATGACGAAAGATCGTTTGTGCAAGGATTCTGGGGCAAAAGGAGAAAGCCTTCCTGTAGTACGAAGCCGGCTAGCAGTGAATCTTCTTTATAAATGGGTGATGATGTTCTTTGTTAACTTTCTATTAAAGTGCGTTTATGTGGTAGCAATATAAAGGAGTAAAAGCAGATGAACTGTTTTATTTTTTGACCGTTTTTTGGAAATTTTGACGGATACACGAATGGTGCTTGTTTAAGTTAAAAATTTGTTGGTTAGTTAAAAATTGTTAATTGTTATTTTAGTTTCTAAAAATGTTGTTAGATTGTTACATGATTAATGTCTTATATTATGTGTGTTAATGTATGTTTTATTTCCAGAAATAGATAAATAATATTTTAAGTTATTTTGTACACGCGCCGAGGTTAGGCGTGCACGTGTTTTGCGGTCAAGAAGTCCTTGACACGCGTCTCTGTCTCATATACTAACATTTAATTGATTAACTTCCTTCTTATCGTTTCGGGTTTTGTGCGTTGCGTTCTTACTTTAGTTGGGAGTAGTTTCCGCAGGTTGCGAGTTTTTGTGTTGCAATTGAATATGGAATTGTATTGTTTAAAAATTAAATGTTAATGAAATTTTTTTGCAGGGAAGTATACCTGTGTTATGTTTTGATACTTTTATTTCTTTTGTAGTTCAAACAGATGAAGATTTATGTTCGATGAAGTCAATTTTGTCTTGTAAATTTTATTTTCTTGATTATTGTTGCATAAGCACGGCAATATGAAGCTGCACGTATGTACCCCAAATATTGTTTAGTGGAGCTGGAGCTTTTTGGGTGGTAGTTTATTGGCTTATGGATATTTAGGTATGTTACGAGGTAGCATGGAGTAAATTTTATTTTGGATAAGTTATGAGTCTTGGTGTGGAAAATTTTTGCATGGGGTTTTTGGACTTTGTGCGAATTCTAGTGATATTAAAGTTTTACGTTGAGAGATTTTTGGCAAAGTTTCGGTTATTTTCACGTGTTGAGGAAAATATCGTAAACTTAATGTATTGATGAATTTTAGCATATCCAATGGAACGTTTTTTTTAAAAAAGTAGTTGGTTTTGAAAGTTTTAGGAATTTTTTTAAAGTTAGGAGGATGATTGAGATTGAGTATGTGGTTCTGTATGCAAACTGATGATTTTTTAGTGATGGGTTAAAGGTTGAGATTTTTACAGTTATGATTCGGCACCAAATTTCACCCATCGCCTTCTTTTTTGTGCGGTTCAAAATTTATTTCAAGAAAAAAGTCCAGGGCACGTATTTTTCCCAGTCCTTTTTCTCTGAAGATTCCGAGGGGGGGGGTTGTGAGGGAGTGTCCCTTTGTGTAATGTCACTCTAGGATTTTTAGTGAGATCGTGACGTCAATGTTCTAACATGTGTGGCGCAAAAGCGACATCTATTCTTTATTCAACATTGACAATTTTAACTTTCCAGAGCATGCGTGTCGCCCTCGAATCTACAGTTAGCTGGGGTTAGGAATATAATGCAAATTTATAGCTCCGTCTTCAGTGTGCAACAAATAAAAGCTATGAGTTGGAGTGTTGTGAGTGGTGGTGAGGCGGCGGAAGATAGATTGTGTCGTAGAGCAAAGCAAGATGTTATAAAGTGAGATAGCCATTATTGTGAGCAGAGTTAGCTTGTGGTGAGCTGAGTTACCCAAGGAGGAAAGCCTGCGGGCAAGATTTATTTAATACGTTGAATATTTTTGAAAATAAATGAGTGTTTGCAGCCACGGACAGTTTTATTATATATTTAAACTAGCTTTTAGCCGCAATCTGAACGTAGAGCCGGAGTGAGTGCCCCAAACTGAGCTTAAGCCGTGGACGTGAGTATAATTTACGATTTAATCTCTTAGTATTGTGCTCAACGACTGAAATCTTGAACTTCGCTCCACTTTCCCATGTTCCAGAGGTTTAAATAAACTGTTTGAGTTTATCTTATACTTAAGAATTATGTCTTCATTTAACCAGCATATCCCCAGACACGTCACAATTTTAAAGTACTTATTATATATTTTGTATTAAAAGCAAGGCAAAAATTTCATACCGTTATATATTTTATATTTATTTAAACCTATACTTAATTTAATTTTTTGTTAATACAATAAACTTTTCTGTTTAAAATATAAGAAAGTTTCCGTATCTCCTAAAAACCTAAGGTTTATTCAATAACAAATGTTAGCTTTATTCAAATATGTTTGTAATTCAAAATAGAATTAAACCATGCTAATTTAAAAGGTACAGATAAATAAATAATTTAAATGTCTAAAAGCAATGCATGGCAATTTAATTTTTTGAAGACCTGAAAGTTATATTTAAAAATATAAGCGAGTGTTTTATTAATATGAAAAAATCTTATTTACTAAATAAACTGCATTGTTTGGAAAAGACTCGATTTCATTAGCTCCCATTTCAATACATAAATTTTATACTGTCACGGTACAAAAGGAATAAATAAATAAATAAATAAATTTTTCATTATTAATCTCAAAATATTAGTTTTATTTCATTAATTATTTTTTTTTATTTTAGGCCTTTAAATTGTATATATGTTAGGCTCAATTTGATTAATAGGTTAATATTAATAATAACCAAATGCTATACAAACAGACCGGTTAATTTGATATATTTATATGAATTTATCAAAATAACCTGTTATTATTAGTAATTGCCAACCAAGATTGTTAAATGAATAAATTTTAACTCGTTTAGCTTTAGATTTTTATTTTGAATTCATTATTTCTATATATTCACTAGTAAAAGCACACATTTCAAAGCTGTATAATGAAACATCATAACACAAAATAAATACAAAGTAAATAATATTATAAATCCTTCTTGTTGATTTTTAAATTACTGTCGAGCATGGTTAGTTCAAAATAATCCAACATAAAACTTTTTAAAAATAATAAGTAAAATGATCTTTTAAAAATAATAACCATGTCGATATACTTTTAGCATAAATACTTTTAAAGAAAATATTTTTCTCTTATTTCAAAAAGTGCATTTTTGCAATAAATAGTGAGCACGCTGAACAAAGGAATTTTAGAGAAAACCATACAAAACTGATATTTTTGTTAATACAATAAACGTTTATGTTTCCAATTTAAGAAAATTTCAATATCTTTAAAAGAAGTGAGTTTTATTCAATAAAAAGTGTTATTATTATTTTTTTTTAATTTTCATTGTATTTCAAAGAAGAATAAAACCACGATACATTAAAAGGGATATATAGATAAATATTTCAAATATCTAACAACAATGCATGAAAATTTAATATTTTAAAGACCAGAATGACATATTTTTAAATACAAGCGAGTATTTTATTAACATAAATCATACTTTTTCATGAAACAAACTGAATTGTTAATAAAAGACTCAATTTCATTAGCTATGATATCAAGACTTTTTTTTTTTACTGCCACAGTACAAAATGATAAATAGCAAAATTTTTCAATGTTAATTTTAAAATACATGTTTCATTTCATTAGTTTAAAAAATAAAAAGTATTTTAGATACATCATGCTTCAAAATATTAAATATAAATATACTTTATTTCCTTTAAGTAAGATAAAGAAATATTTTGTGTAAAACATAAATCTCAGAAAAATAGAAAAAGATATATTAGAAGATATTTAAAAATGAATCTATCATTTATAATCATTTTCTTAAAAATAATTTTTAACTACATATAATAGTAGACATTCTTAAATATGAATATTTTTAGAGACACACAAAGATTAAATCAGTATTTTCTTTTTCAAGTTTTCTTTGTTTATAAATTTTATTTAAAAAATTATAATTAGGCTTCTTAAATATGCTTTATTTTTTATTTTACAGTAAACATTAATTGAAAAATTTGTAGTTATACAATTACTGTCATTATTTTTATACCTAAATATTTCATACTTTTACATATTAAGTTATAAAATAAAGTACTCATGTAACGCGCACAACCTACTCAAAAAAAAAAAAAAAAAAAAAAAAAAAAAGTACGACCGCATTTTGCGACCATGAGATATGATGAATAAGAGACTCTGTGAGTTGTCAGTAAGTTCAGTTCTGTTGTTTTGGTTGTGTGCAATCTGAAATACGTATGAAGAATTATTAGAGCTATTTTGTTTATATTTGTCTTTCGATGACGCATTATTTGCTATGTACAGTCTGTGACGAAATAAAAAAAAAAAACATTTAACACTAGAACCACGGAGACGGGTCATTTTGACCCTTATCATACGCAGAGATGTCGATTCGAACCATAAAATTCTTTATAAAATAAGCTTAATATAAGCTGATAAAAAAAGAATTTCAATAAATAACCTAAACAGTTTAAAATAAAAATTCCGGTGAGAAATAATTTTGTAAAACTTATATGAATTTTCCCGCGGTTCTAGTGTTAAAGAGTCATCGCCCCGAGAATTTAATGTTTAAAAACAACAAGCGAAATTTCTATAAAATTATTTGAGTTAGCCTGCAGTCATAGCTTACATAGTAAATGGGATTATTTAATTTTTGAAATGAAAATCTTCTTCCATTTAAAAATGACATCAAAGTACTAATGTCTGTCTACAAAGTCTAACGTAGCACTAAAAATTAACCGTAAATTTCTCATAAATAAGCTTATTTCACTATTATTATAAATTCACTGAGCTCAAATTTACGACTCTGTTTACCAATCCAAAATATGGCAACCTGAAAACTTACGTGATTAGTTTCTCACTTGCGGCAAGTCCTTTTTTTTCTACTACATTTTTAACTTGGAATTATGAAAAATACAACATCTACAAATAACGAAGTATTAGACTACATAGGGAAGCTCACTTATATATTATTCAAAATAAAACAAAGAAATGATTTAACATAAATTTATTGAAAATGTGAAATTTTTAATCTCCCTTTCTAAATCAGAGTATTGGATTAATGTTTGAAAATTGCATTTCTCAACAATCTTCAGAAAAAAAATCATCACGTTATTTAAATCTTTACTATCTATTGAACATTTAACAATTCTAATTCTAAGTAAGTATAAACACTTCGACTTCACGAAAACAAAAATCTCTGAATCTTACAACCCAAACTAACAGCAATCTAATAAAAAACTCACAAAACTCGAGACAGTTGCAGTCAAAAATTGCACGTATGAACTCTTAGCGTTTATGAAAACAAACAAATAAACATCAAAAGAAAATCATTAGATACAAATTATTATCTGTGCTGAAATCTGAAAAATTCTCGAAAATCATTAAAATGACATTTAACAAGTAATGATATAAATGCGGCGCATTCCTGAAAAAAAAAAAAAAAAAAAAAAAAAACATTACTCGATACAGTAAATTAGATGTGCAATGCAGAAATCTGAAAAATACAACACTCGCTGCATATAAGAAATATGTAATAAACATGCAATAAAAAATGTTACAACAAAATATCAAATAAATATATTATAATATAAATAATATTTTTTAGTTTTAAAAATGATGTAAAAAGTAACAGAATTTCATTTATCAAATAATATAAAATACAATTATGTATATGTGTGAATGCGAGCATGTCTGTTATAATACAGAACCTTTGTAATATTTTTTGTATTTATAATTTTATTATAATACACACACACACATACATATATATACATATATATATATAAATCTAAGTACTGTTATTTAGTTTTCCTTAAGATGTAGGTTTTGTTTTCCTCTAAATGCTCCAACTTAATACAATATTATGCTTTATATCAAAATACAAATCATTCTTCTAAAAGTAAAGTAAATTGGCATCTACAGCTTTCGGATATTTGAATTATTCATCTATTATTCCTTTTTAAAATAATGCGGTGTAATTCTCTTTCAGAAATACAATCGCTACATTTATTGAAAGATAAGATATCTTATTGAATAAAACTTTATTCTTTTCGTATTTTTGAAGCTTTGTTATGCTACAAGCATAAAGGATAATTATATAAAATGGAAGAGGAATAAGTACAACCGTAATACACGTTTTTTAGAAAATGACTAGGTATTTTGATTTGTAACTTTTATAATAAAAGTATGCAAGAATATTTTATCCACTTATAGTTATTCATGAATTATATTGTGCAATTCATATCGACGACATTTTTCTTATTATAAGTATACTTGTGTTTTAAAAAGTGGCATCATTATTATCCTCAAAGAGTCGTATTTCATATCATACATTGAATTCTTATGTATAAATTTCTGGGAATGAATATCTTTTAAGTTATTGAACTTCAGAATTTCTTTTATAACGTTAAAATATACTACGGATGAATCATTTATTATTACATGATATTTATTTTATTATATTATACTCTTTCTTTCAACAAAATAATATGATTGTGAAAAAAAACATCTTTCACCAGGATTTAAGTTATTTCTTAAATTCGATAAACGTAAAAATTCATCTTTAAGTTACAACACCATACATGATTTCAAAACTCAAATACGCTTATGAAATTTAATTAGTGCAAGATATTTGAAATAATTTTTTACATTTATAAAATATAAAACATATTTTTATATATAAAATTGTAGTAAAATAAAAAATTGCATATTTCTTCTCTGACAGTTAATTTTAAATCCATCGTGTGTTATCGTTCCCATTTTTAAGTATGAAAATTAAAACTCTATTTATCACAAATGTGCGTAACAGTTTCTTTTAAGGTTTAAATTATTATATAAATGCAGATATATATTGCCTCATTATTTTTTTATTGTTTTCATTTGAACAATTAAATAGTAGCTGCAACTTTATTTTCATTTAAAAAAAAACGTTCAAAAACTTTGTAGTATTAAATTCATTAGAGGAAATCATTACATGAATAGACGCTGCGGGAGTAATATTATACTTAAGTATATCTTTTGCCCTATTATTTAACGCCAGTGAAAGTGAAATAAGTCCAATAAACTCGGAAGAATGTAATTATCTTTCTTTATCAAACAGAAATATAGTTAACTGGTTTTGGTAATTTTTAAATAATGCCGCGTTTTTACATATACTTTTTTATCTGTACTCTAAAATTTCAAAGTATGGACATCTTACTTAAAACATTTGGTTTAATACCCCAATATGATTTTTAAATACTTTAATCTGTAAGTTTAATAAGGCATTAGCTAATTCTATTTATTTTAAGTGGAAAAATAATAGAGAAATTAATTTCCCCTAGTAAGAGAAACTCAAAAAGTTTATGTATAATAAATTGTGTAATTTGACCCATCATGGCCCTGTAATTAAAGATACAGTGCCAGTTACCCCATTCTTGAAAAAAATTATTGGTAACAAAGCACTGGCCTTACATTTAAAACATTAAGTAAATATGTACCGACAACACATAATATTAATGCCTAATTTTTGTAATGCATTTTTTAATAAAAGTACTTACAGTATTCTAATATAAAACCGAGAAAATTCAACCAAACTTCCGTTTATTTTTTATTTTTTTTTTTTTTTTAATTTTCCACGACCTGTCACAGAAAGACAGAATATGATTGAGCTAACACATATTGTTTTATGAAATAGACAATAGAGTGCATTATTCACAAAAGCTAAAACTTATATTAAACCTATATGTATGTGTATATATAAAAGCCTATGGCACAATTACCTCATGCATTCAGTTACCTCAGATTATCTCACTATGTTTATTAATATTTGAAAAATATTCTGCAGGATATCTCTCCTTATTTAAGCGTGGATATTCTAAAAGAAAATAATGGTATCGAAGATTATACTGGTCATACGTCCCTGCATTCGTAAGGATCCTGATGACAAGATAAAAGTAACTTAAGCGCTAACTGATAAATACACTTTTAATTATTTTAATTAAAAAAAGAATATTTTTTAATAAATAATATTAAAAATGAAACTTAAAACACTTATTCGAAATATAACTTCATTTTCGAAATTTATTATGCTCAGAATGCTCTATTAATATTTTTTCATGATGCAGCAAAGATTCTTCTATGTAATTTAACCATAAGGAATATTTCAACTTTAAAGCAATTTCTTTTTCATAGCGTGTTAAAAATGTATTTCACGGGAGATAATAGCGCTTCATTCATTTCAACAAATTTGCCTACTACATTACCTGCAGAAAATTACATGCGTGAAAAACATTTTTAGTAAAGCATAATTAGGGGAATTTCCGATATAAACCGGATACAGAAAACTGTCACAATGTCATCAGTCATCACGATTAATGTATGATGAATAAATAGCATGCTTTGCCAGAAAAAGCTCTCATTTAATTTTGAAGTTGCAATAGCAGGGGCATTTGTCTATTGAAGTAAAATGTTTTAAAACGATTATTTTCTGTATGGGTAAACTGCATTTAATATATATATATATACATTTTAGTAAAAAATGTATTAAAGTGATAAAACAACAAAGTAAATTATAAGGTATGTTCATTGAATTTTAACTGTATGCGTAAGATGTTCTAGTTTATAATTTATTTCTTAATTTTTTTTTTTTTCATTCTCAAATTTCCCGAATTAAACATCATAAATGATTAAGTAAAATTTAATCAAATTTTAACTCTCACATTTCCGAGTTAAAAATTTTAAATACAATATTTTTTACACAATCTATGAACGTCAATTCTACTTCAAGCAAAACTAAATACTTCATTTGCTAAAAAGATTAATTATTTAATGCGTTATAAACTCTTTGAAAGTATCAATACGCACATAGCTTTGTTATGTGAAACAGAATGTTTATATATCGATAAATATTTATTTCAAGAAGTAATGTTAAAAATGAAATTTTAATTATATATTCGAAATATAACTTCATTTTTCAAATAAATTATAAAAAAATGCTCTATAAATTTAAAAGATATATTTTAGATAACTTGTAAAAATAGTTTTTCATGATACAGCAAAGTTGCTTCAATGTTTTCTACCCGTAAAGAATATTTCAAATTTAAAGCATTTCCTTTTTCGTGGCTTTTTTAAAATGTATTTCCCGGGAGATAATAGCGCTTCATTCACTTCAAAAAATTTGTCTACTGCATTACCTGAAGAAAATTGCGTGCGTGAGAAACACTTTTAGTAAAGCATAATTAGAGGAAATCGGAAGTTCCCCTAAACTTCCGATATGTACTGGATACAGAAAACTGTCACAATATCATCAACTATATTGTTTAAAGTATGATGACTAAACAGGGTACTTTGCCAGAAAAATCTCCATTTAACCAAATCTCACTTAATTTTGAAGTTGCACTAACTGGGACATTTTTCTACTGAAGTAAATGTTTTAAAGCGATTTTTATTCTGTATGGGTAAGCTGTATTTAATATTACTTTTTTTATGAAAAGTGTAGTTAAGTTATAAAATTACAAAGTGAGTTTATTGAATATTAATAATAAATAATATTTATTCAAATACATGTTTATTGAATTTTTAAGTATATGCGAATTGTGTTTTAGATAACGTTTTATTTGTTAATTATATTTTTTCCATTCTCAAATTTCTCGAACTAAGCATCCTAAACAATTTTGTAAAATTTAATCAAATTTTCACTGTCAACTTTCCATGTTAAACATTTTAAATTCGATATATTATAGATGATCTATATTTAAACATCAATTCTGTTATAAACAAAACTAAATATTTTATTTCCTAAAATAAATAGTTATTTTATCTGTCATAAACCCTAGGAAAGTATCAATACGCACATTGCTTTATTGTGTGCAACAATAATTATTTATATGTCGATAAATATTTATTATAGTAAGTAATATTAAAAATGAAACTTTATTTATACATTCGAAGTATAACTTCAATTTTAACCCTTTGAGGGGCAGGGCAAATTCATTGCTTAAGTATTGAAATTAATGACTGACACCGGAATTTGAAAACAACTTTACTTGTAAATATGAAAACGCTATACTTCACGCATCAATAAACCGTAATTTACTTTAACGAAATTCGGGTGCGAATGGGGCGTTTGGGAATTAAAATTAAGTGGTATATCTATGAAACCACCGCCCCTCAAGGGGTTAAATAAATTATACAAAAAAGTCTCTATCAATGTAAAATTGCATTTTAGATTATTTATAAAAAAAGTTTCTTATGATTAGACAAAAATCATTCCATGTAATCTACCCATAAAAATATTTAAAGTAGGTTTCAACTTTAAAAATTTTTCTTTTTCGTGGCCTGTTTAAAATGTATTTCGCGGAATATAATAATGCTTCATTCAACAAATTTGCCTACTAAAGTCTAAAAAAAAAAAAAAAAAAAAAAAAAAATTAAAACTAAAAAAAAAAAAAAAAAAGATCTTGACATTTGCGATTTCAGACATTTTATTATATATCTAGAAATATACATACGGAATGATTCTAAAACTCCAGATGTATAAACAAAATAGTGCATGTCATATATTTTCGAGAAGATTTCCTCCAAAAATCCAATAGGGGACCATCAACAAATTGAAAAAAAGAATATCTTTTGAATAACCAAATCCAATGTCAAATCTAATGCAGCAGAAGCGTTCAAACTGCAGATTCTGATTAAATGACTAACGGTAATAAACTGTGTTCATTTTTAAACAGATAGCATGTATACTCGTAAAAAAAGTAATGTTTTTATAAAAATGAACCCAAATTTTGCCAAGTTGTTTGCTTCTAATTTGCAGATTTCTTAATATAAAACGATGTTCTTTACATAAAATATGAGAAACAACATTGTACTTGACATCCTTTAATCAAAATAAAAAAAATAACAATAATTGTATACAAATTGAGCAGAATAATTAAATAAATTTTCACTGCACATGCATCAGTTCTATAAAACTTTTATTTGCATACTGTGTTACCTCAATGTCTAGAGCAACTTTTGTTAAACTTACAAAATCATTGCTTGAAAATTCTGAAAATTACAGTCAAAAGAATAAGATCAAAATCCATTATAACCAAAATGAAATAAAAAGATGAGGGACTGTATCCATATTCCTTGATTACTGTCTACACAATATTACACGTATTACTGTATCAGGATAGTGCCCCTCAACTTTTTGTTTATATTTGGGAATAACGGATTTTGATCTTATTCTATCGATGATAAGTTTCAGAATTTTGAAGCTATGATATTTTGAAACTTTAACAAAAGTCGCTCTATACATTTAGCTATCATTAACATTTAACTAAATATGTAAATGCAGTTTTTATAAAGTTGACGCATGCGTACTGAAAATGTATTTAGTAAAACTGCCTATTTCTCATACAGTTATTAATATATATATATATATATATATATATATATATATATATTGGTTACAGGGTGTTATGTATAATGCTGATTATCATATTTTCTGTAAAGAACGCTGATTTTATTAACAACTTTGCAAATTATAAGCAAAAAAACTTGGTAAAATTTTGGACCGTTTTTGTAAAAATCGTAATTTCTCAACGAGCATGCATGCTATAATCATAAAAATTAACACATTTTATTACAATAAACCTCTTAATCATAATCTGCAGTTTGAACACTTTTGCTAGATTAATTTCGACAGGATTAACCAAAAGATCTTCTTTATTTTTCAATTTATTGACGGTCCGCTATGGGATTTCGGGAGAAAAACTTCACGAAAATATATGATCTGTACTACTCTGTTTACACACCTGGAGTTTCATAATAATTCCTTATCTATATTTCTAGATATTCAACAAAATTTCAAAAATAGCAAGTGTCAAGATTTTTTTTTTTTTCTTTTTGCTGAGACTGTATATTACTTGAAGAAAATTAGGTGCGTGTGAAACATTTCTAGTTGAGCATAATTAGGGGAACTTCCGATATGTACCGGATACAGAAATGTGTCACAATGTCATCAAGCACCAAGCTTAACCCTTTCCGACACACTGTGCCCGGTCGGAAATACCTAACTTTTATTCCAAACTTGCTATCGGCACCAGTAATACTTTTGTAAAATTTTGTTTTTACAATTAAAACTTAAACATTTCAAAATATCTAAAAAATTCGTTTGTGAATTCCGGTGTCAGTCGATAATTTCTCATTTTATTAACAAATTTTGCCTCTGCCGGAAAGGGTTAAAGTGTGATGACTAAATAGCATATTTTGCCAGAAAAATCCCCATTTAATCAAACCTGATTTAAATTTGAATTTGCACTAACTGGGGCATTTGTCTACTGAAGTAACATTTTTTAAAGCGTCTTTTATTCTATATGGGTAAACTGTATTTAAAATTTATTTTTTCATTGAAAAATGTAATAAAGTGATAAAACTACAAAGTAAATTATAAGGTATATTTATAAATTTTTAACTGCATGCGAAAGATGTTTTAGTTTACGATTTATTTGTTAATTATTTTTTTTTCATCCTCAAATTTCCCAAACACCTTAAATGATTTTATAAAGTTTAATCAAATTTAAATTCGCAACTTTCCATGCTAAAATTTAAAATTCAATATTTTATAGATGATCTATATTTGAAGGGCAAACCTGCCTTAAGAAAAATAAATACTTCCTGGCGAAAATAATTAATTATTTAATATGACATAAACTCTAGAAAAATATCAATACGCAAACAGCTTTATTTTGTGAAAGGGATTATTTATGTGTCGATAAATATTTATTTCAATAAGTAATATTAAAAATGAAACTTTAATTATATTTTCGAAACATAACTTCATTTTGAAATAACAAAATTCTTCAAAAAAGTCTCTGTTAATGTAAAATTAGATTTTAGATTATTTATAAAAATAGTTTCTAATGATATGGCAAGGACCATTCCATGTAATTTACAAGTAAGGATATTTCAAGACTGTTTCAAATTTAGAGCAGTATCTTTTTCATAACGGATTAAAAATTTATTTCGCGGGAGATAATAGCGCTTCATTCGTTATTTACAAATTGTCTACTACATTACCTGAAGAAAATAATATGTGTGAGAAACATTTTTAGTAAAATATAATTAGAGGAATTTCAGATATGTACCGGATCCAGAAAACGGTCAAAATGTCATCAACTACTACGCTTTAAGTACAATGACTAAATAGCGTGCTTTACCAGAAAATTTTCCTAATGAAATCTAATTTAATTTTGAAGTTTTACTAACTGGGGTATTTGCCTATGAAATAAAATATTTTAAGGCGAATTTTTATTCTTTTTTAGGAAAACTGTTCGAGTTTTTATTTAAAAAAATGTAGTAAAGTGATGTAACTGTAAAATAAGTTTTAAAGTAAGTTTATATAATTTTAACTATATGCGAAAGATGTTTTAGTTTAAAATTTATTTATTTATTATATTTTTTTCATTCCCCAATTTCTTTCCCTAAGCACCATAAATGATTAAAAAAATTTATCTTTCCGAGTAAAAAAATTAAAATACAATATTTTATACATAATATTTGAACGTCAATTCTACTTCAAACAAAACTAAATATTTCATTTTCTAAAATAATTAATTATTTAACTCTAGAAAAGTATCAATACGCACATAGTTTTATTATGTGAAAAGATGTTTATATATCGATAAATATTTTTTACAATAAGTAAAATTGAAAATAAAACTTTATTTATATATTCGAAATATAACTTTATTTTTTGGAATAAATTACACAAAAAAGCTCTATTAATATAAAATAAGATTTTATTTATTTATAAAAATAATTTCTAATGAGAAACAAAGATGTAATGTAATTTATCTGTAAGAATACTTCAAGACTGTTTTAACTTTAAAGAATTTTCTTTTTCGTAGCGTGTTTAAAATGTATTTCTCGGGAGATAACAGCACTTCATTCATTTAAACAAATTTGTCTACTACATTATTTGAAGAAAATTACATGCGTGAAAAACATTTTTAATAGAACATAATTACAGGAACTTCCGATATGTTCTGGATACAGAAAACTGTCACAATGTCATGAAGCACCACGCTTAAAATATGATGACTGAATAGTGTGCTTTGCCAGACAAATCTCCATTTAATTTTGAAGTTGCACCAACTGGGGAATGTGTCTACTGAAGTAAAATGTTTAAAGCGATTTTTATAATGTAAGGGTAAATTGTACTGAAAAAATATTTTTTTATTATATGAAAAATGTAGTAAAGTGATAAAACTACGAAGTAAATTATTGGGTATGTTTATTGAACATTTAACTGTATGCGAAAAGTTTTCTATTTTATGATTTATTAGTTAAATATATGTATTTTCATTCTCAAATTTCCCGAATGAAACACAATAGGAAATTTGGTAAATTTTAATCAAATGTTAACTTTCAACTTTCCAAATTTGTCTACTGCATTACCTGAAGAAAATTACATGCGTGAGAAACATTTTTAAGAGAGTATAATTAGGGGAAAGCATAATTACTTCCGATATGTACCGGATATAGAAAATTGCCACAATGTCATCCAGCACCACGCTTAAAATATGCTAACTAAATAGCGTGCTTTGACAGAAAAAGCTCCATCGAATCTCATTTAATTTTGAAACAGCACTAACAAGGACTTTTCTCTAATGAAGTAAAATATTTTGAAGCGATTTTTATTCTGTAGGGGTAAACTGCATTTAATATTTCTTTTTTTTTATGAAGAAATGTAGTAAAGTGATAAAACGACAAAGTAAATTATAATTTATGTTTATTGAAATTTTTACTATATGCGAAAGGTGTCTTAGTTTATGATTTATTTCTTAATTATTATTTTTTTTCATCCTCATATTTCCCTAATTAAATACCATAGATGATTTAGTAAAATTTAATCAAATTTTAACTTTCAACTTTCCAAGATAAAAATCTAAAATTCAATATTTTATAGATGATCTACATGTGAACGTCAATTCTGCTGCAAACAAAACTAAATACTTCCTGTGCTGAAATAATTAATTATTTAATCTGTCCTAAATTCTAGGAAAGTATCAATACACATACAATTATTGTATGAAACAGATTATTTATATGTCAATAAACAGATTATTTGAATAAATAATATTGAAAATGAAATTTTAATTATATATTCAAAATATAACAACATTTTGAAATAAACAATACAAAAAAGGTTCTATTAATGTAAAATTAGATTTTAGATTATACATAAAATAGTTTCTCATGATACAGCAGAGAACATTCCATGTAATCTACCCATAAGAATATTTCGAGACTGTTTCAATATTAAAGCATTTTGTTTCGCATAGCGAATGAAAAATGTATTTCGCAAGAGTTATTAGCGCTTCATTCATTATTTACTAATTTGTCTACTATATTACCTCAAGAAAATTACAAGCCTGAGAAACATTTTTAGTAAATCTTAACTAAGGGAACTTCCGATATGTAACGATACAGCAAACTGTCACTATGTCATCAAGAACCCCGCTTGAATTATGATGACTAAATAGCGTGCTTTGCCAGAAAAATCTCGTTTGATACTAAAGTTGCACTAACTGGGACATTTTTAAATTAAAGTAACATGTTTTAAAGCTATTTTTATCCTGTATAGATAAACTACATTTAAGATTTCTTTTTCTTTATTAAAAATGTAGTAAAGTGATAAAATAATAAATTATGATTTTTTTAACTTTATGCGAAAGGATATTTAGTTTAAAATTTATTAGTTAATTCTATTTTTTTTCATTCCCAATTTTTCTTCATTAAACATCATAAATGATAAAGTAAAATTTGATCTAATTTTAACTATTGCCTTTCCAAGTTAAACATTTTAAATACAATATTTTATAGATAATCTATACTTGAAAATCAATCCTACTTCAAACAAAACTAATTACCTCATTTGTTAAAATAATTAATTGCATAATATGCCATAAAATCTAGGAAAGTATCAACAGCCACATAGCTTTTTATGTGAACCAGAATGCTTATATATCAATAGATATTTATTTCAAGAAGTGATATTAAAAATGAAAATTTAATTATTTATTCAAAATATAACTTCATTTTTCAAATTAATTATGAGAAAAATGCTCTAATAATGTAAAATTATATTTTAGATTATTCATAAAAATAGTTTTTCATGATACGGCAAAGTTGCTTCTATGTATTCTAGCCGTAAAGAATATTTTAACTTTAAGACACTTCTTTTTTCATAGCGTGTTTAAAATGTATTTTGCGGGAGATAATAGAGCTTCATTCATTTCAACACATTATTCTAGTACATTTTCTGAAAAAAAAAAATTACATGCGTAAAAATAAATAAATAAATAAATAAATAAATAAATAAAATTTAGTAAAGCATAATTAGGGGAATATCCGATATGTACCGGATACAGAAAACTGTCACAATGCCATCCATCACCACGCTTAAAGTATGATGACTAAATAGCGTGCTTTGCCATAAAAATCTCCATTTAATCAAAACTCATTTAATTTTGAAGTTGCATTAACTGGAGCATTTTCAATTTATCTAAAATGTTTTAAAGAGATTTTTATTTTCTATGGGTACTGTATTTAATATTTCCTTTTAGATACGAAATATATAGTAAAGTTTTAAACTACAAAGTAAATTATAAGCTATGTTCTTTGAATTTTTAACTATATGCAAAAGGTGTTTTAGATTTGTATTTAATTGTTTAGTATATATTTTTCAGTCTCAAATTTCCCGAATTAAACATCATATACGATTTTAAAAAATATAATCAAATTTTAACTCTCAATTTTCCAAGTTAAAAATTTAAAATTCATTATTTTATAGGTGATATTTGTTTGAACATCAATTCTACTTTAAACAAAACTAAATACTTGATGTGCTAAAATAGTTAATTATTTAATCTGTCATAAACTCTAGGAAAGTATCAACACGCACATAGCTTTATTGTATGAAACAGATTATTTACATATCAATAAATATTTATTTCAATAAGTAATATTGAAAATAAAACTTTAATTATATATTTGAAATACAACTTCATTTTTGAAATAATTTATATAAAAAATGCTCCATTAATGTAAATTATATTTTAGATTATCTATAAAAATAGTTTCTCATGATACAGCAAAGATAGTTGAATGTATTCCACCGGTAAAGAATATTTGAACTTTAAACATTTTCTTTTTTATAGCGTGTTTAGCATGCATTTCGCGGGAGATAATAACGCTTCATTCACTTCAACAAATTTGTCTACTACATTACCTGAAGAAAATTACATGCGTGAGAGACTTTTTTACTAAAGAATAATTAGGGAAACTTCCGATATGTACCAGATACAGAAAACTGTCACAATGACATCAAGCACCACTCTTCAAGTATGATGACTATATAGCGTGCTTTTCCAGAAAAATCTCCATTTATTTAAATCGCCTTTAATTTTGAAGACTTTTGTTTACGAATAATCGTTTCTTTACGATTTATTTGTTAATTATATATTTTTCATTCTCAAACATCCCAAATTAAACACCATTATTGATTTTTTTAAATTTTAAACAAATTTTAATTCTCCTCTTACCGAATTAAAAATTTAAAATACAATATTTTATACAGAATCCGTTAACATCAATTCTACTTCAAACAAAATTAAATATTTCATTTGTTGAAATAATTAATTATTAATGTGTTATAAATTCTAGAAAAGAATCAATATGCACATAGCTTTATTATGCGAAACAGAATGTTTATATATCGATAAATATTTACTTCATTTGGTAATATTAAAAATGAAACTTTAATAATATATTTGAAATATAACTTCATTTTTGAAATATATTATACAAAAACGCTCTATTAATGTATAATAAAGTCTTATATTATTTATAAAAAGTATTTTATCATGATAAAGCAAAGATCATTCCATGTAATCTACTCGTAAGCATATTTCAAGTCTGTTTTAACTGTAAAGCATTTTCTGTTACATAGCGTGTTTAAAAGTATTTCTCTAAAGATAATAGCACTTCATTCTTTTAAACAAATTTGTCTAGTACATTACCTGAAGAAAATTACATGTGTGAGAAACATTTTTAGTGGGCATAATTAAAGAAACATCCGATATGTACCGGATACAGAAAACTGACACAATGTTGTCAAGCACCACGCTTAAAGTATGATGAATAAATAGCGTGCTTTGCCAGAAAAAATTCTATTTAATCATATATCATTTAATTTTGAAGTTGCACAATTTGCGGCATTTGTTTATTGAAGTTAAATATTTAAAAGCAATTTTCATTTTGTAGGGGTAAACTGTATTTAGTATTTCTTTTTTATGAAAAATATAGTAAAGTGATAAAACTACAAAGTAAATTAAAAGGTATGTTTTTTTAAAATTATTAACTGTGTGCGAAAGGTTTTTTTTTTAATTTACGATTTATTTGTTAATTATATATTTTTTTTATTCTCAAATTTCCGAAATAAAACGCCATAAATGATTTTGTAAAATTTAATCACATTTTAACTTTTAATTTTCCCTGCTAAAAATTTAAAATTCAATCTTTTATAGATGATCAAAATTTGGACAGCAAATCCGCTTTAAACAAAACTAAATACTTTATGTACTAAAATAAATAATTATTTGATCTATCATAAAATCTAAGAAAATATCAATACGCATATATGTTTATTGTAAGAAACAGATTATTTATCTGTCAATAAATATTTATTTCAATCAGTAATATTGAAAATATAACTTTATGAAGTGTTGAAGTGTCTTGAAGTGTTTCTAAAATGATACTAACTTCATTTTAGAAATAAATCGTACAAAAAAGGCTTTATTGTGTAAAATAAGATTTTAAAATATTAATAAAAATTGTTTCTTATGATACAGCAAAGATCATTCCATGTTATCTACCCGTGAGAACACTTCAAGACTGATTCAACTTTAAAACATTTTCTTTTTCATAGCTTATTAAAAATGTATTTCGCGGGAGATAATAGCGCTGCATTCATTTCAACAAATTTGACTACTACATTACCTGAAGAAAATTGCATGCTTGAGAAATATTTTCAGTAGTGCATAATTAGGGGAAAATCCGATATGTACAGGATACAAAAAACTGTCACAATGTCATCAACTACTACTCTTAAAGTATGATGACTAAATAGCGTGCGTACCAGAAAAATCTCCATTTAATCAAATCTCATTTAATTTTGAAGTTGCACTAATTGGAGCATTTGTCTATTGAAGTAAAATGTTTCAAAGCGATATTTATTCTGTATTTGTAAACTGTATTTAATATCTCTTTTTTATGCAAAATGTATTAAAGTGATAAAACTACACAATAAATTATAAAACTACATAATATTTATAAATTATGCTTATTGAATTATTAACGATATTCGAAAAGTGTTTTAGTTTACGATTTATTTGTCAATTATATTATTTTTTTCACTCTCAAATTTACCGCATAAACATCATAAATATATTTTTTTAATTTAATCAAATTTTAACTTTCAACTTTCCATGCTAAAACTTTAAAATTCAATATTTTATGGATTGGTCTATATTTCAACGTCAATTCTGCTTTAAACAAAACAAAATATTTCATGTACTAAACTAATTAATTTTTTAATCTGTCATACATTCTAGGAAAGTATCAATACGCACATAGTTTTATTGTGTGAAACAGATTATTTATGTGTCGATAAATATTTATTTTAATAAGTAATATTAAAACAGAAAATTTCATTATACATTTGAAATATAACTTCATTTTAAAATTAATTATACAAAAACGGCTCTATTTATTTAAAATTAGATTTTAGATTATTTATAAATATATATATTAATATTTAATTATTTATAAATATATGCATTAATAAGAATATATTTATTAATAGTTTATTATGATATAGCAAAGATCATTCCATGTAATCTACTCTTAAGAATATTTCAAGACAATCAACATTAAAGCATGTTCTTTTTAGTTGCAGTTTAAAATGTATTTCGTGGGAGATAATAGCGCTTCGTTCAATTCAACAAATTTGTATTCTACATTACCTGGAAAAAATTACATGCGTGAGAAACATTTTTATTAAAGTATAATTAGGGGAATATCCGATATGTAACGGATTCAAAAAACTGTCACAATGTCATCAAGCACAACGCTTAAAATGTGCTGACTAAATAGCGTGCTTTGTCGGGAAAATCTCCATTTAATCAAATCGCATTTAATTTTAAAGTTGCACTAACTGGGGCAATTGTCTATTTGAGTAAAATGTTTTAAAGCTATTTCTATTCTGTATGGGTAAAGTGTATCTCATAATTTTTTTTAAATGAAAAATGTAGTAAAATGATGAAACTACATAGCAAATTTAAGGTATGCTTATTGGATTTTTAACTATATGCGAAAGGCGTTTTAATTTACGAATTATTTGTTAATTATATTTTCTCAATCTCAAATTTCCCGAATTAAAAACCATAAATAATTTTGTAAAATTTATACTTTCAACTTTTCAAACTAAAAATTTAAAATTCAATAGTTTACAAATGATCTACATTTGAACGTCAATTTTGCTTTAAACAAAACTAAATTCTTTGTGTTTTAAAATAACTGTTTTAATCTCTCATAAACTGTATGAAGGTATGAATAAGTAATTTATTTTATTGTATGAAAGATATTATTTATATGTCACTAATTATTTATTTTAATAAGTAACATTAAAAATGAAACTTTAATTATATATTCGAGATATAACGCAATATTTGAAATAAATTATACAAAAAAGGAAGTATTATTGTTAAGTTATATTTCATATTATTTATAAAAATAGTTTCTCATAATATAGCAAAGTTTCTTCAATGTAATCTACCCGTAATAAATATTTCAACTTTAAAGCATTTGCTTTTTCATAGCGCGTTTAAAATGTATTTCGCGGGTGATAATAGCGCTTTTTTCATTTCAACAAAATTATCTACTACATTACCTGAAGTAAATTACATGCGTGAGAAGCATTTTTAGTACAGCATAATTAGAGGAACTTCTGATATGTAACGGATACAGAGACACTGTCACAATGTCAACAAGCACCGTGCTTAAAGTATGATGACTAAATAGCGTGATTTTCCAGGAAAAATCTCCATTTAATCAAATCTCATTTAATTTTGAAGTTGCAATACCTCAGGCAATTGAAGAAAAATGTTTTAAAGCAGTTTTTTTCTGTATGGGTAAAATGCATTCATTATTTCCTTTTTTATAAAAAAAATGTAGTAAAGTGATAAAACTACAAGGTATAATATAAGGTACGTTTATTAAATTTTTAACTACATATAAAAGGTGTTTTAGTTTATGATTTATTTGTGAATAGTTTTTTCATTCTCAAATTTCCTTAATTAAATGGCATAAATCATTTTGTAAATTTTACTGAAATTTTAACTCACATTTTTTCAAGCTAAAAGTTTAACATTCAATATTTTATAGATGATAAATATTTGAACAAAAACTAAACAAAACTAAATATTTTATGTAATAAAATAATTAATTATTTAATCTGTCATAAACTGTATTAATTTATTGTATGAAGCAGATTATTTATATGTCAAAAAATATTTATTTCAAAAATTAGTTTTTAAAATGAAATTTGAATTATATATTCGAAATATAACTTCATTTTTGAAATAAATTATACAAAAAAGGCACTATTAATGTAAAATAAGATTTAAGACTATTTACAAAAATAGTTTCTCATGATACAGCAAAGATTATTCCACGTAATCTCCACGTAAGTATATTTTAAGGCTGATTCAACTTTAAAGAATTTTCTTTTTCATAGTGTGTTTAAAATGTATTTCGCGGGAGATAATAGCACTTCGTTCATTTCATCAAAATTCTCTACTACATTACCTGAAGAAAATTACATGCGTGAAAAACGTTTTTAGTAAAGCATAATTAGGGGAACTTCCGATATGTACCGGATACAGAAAACTGTCACATTGTCATCAAGCACCACGCTTAAAGTATGATGACTAAATAGCGTATTTACCAGAAAAATCCCTATTTTATCAAATCTCGTTTAATTTGGATGTTTAACTAACTGGCCCTTTGTCTATTGAAGCAAAATATTTTAAAGAGATTTTTATTCTGTTTTCCGAAAACTTTATTTAATATTTCGCGTTGTGATATATACATAGCTGCCAACTTTCAACTAATCTTCCGTAATACCTGGATTAGTTTGATCCAGGTTAATGTCATTTCAAACCAGAAAATATATTTCATGAATCTTTATTTATTTAATTTCAAGATTTTTAGGGGGAAGATACTTAATTTCATTTCTTTGAAATATTTCTGGTTCGAAACTCATTAAACCAGGGTCAAATTAACGCACGTATTACAGATAATCTATGTCAGGATGGCACCTATGTACCGTAATTTCGGGTGTATAAGCCGCAGATCAAACATTTCTTTTTCGACCCAGATTTTTTAAAGAAACAAATAAAACTAGTTAGATCACCTTAAGTATTTGTCTTCAATCACTAAATAAAATTTCTGGGTCCTAAAAGAATTGTTTGATCCGCGGCTTATACACCCGAAATTACGGCATATATATAAAAACTAGTATATAACCCCCGACAAAAATGATGGAATTTTGACCTGCATTTTATTTTCGTAAGACTTCATACAAACAAACAGAATGAAGATTTTATTATTAAAGAGTTTGTATTGCAGAAAAGCATATTTAAAAAATAGCAATACAAATGATTTTTTTTTTTTACTTGATATTAAATTTCTGAAATAGTTCAACAATTGGGCAAAACATACAGCAGTATTTATCACAACAATGAAAATAATTAGCAAAGTAAAACACATTTTCTGAAAATTTCACATTAAAATAAAATATTGATTTTTTTTTAATTTTAAAATGCATTATTTTACAAAAAGCAATGATTCCGCAGTGATTTTAGCCATATATATAACAAGGATATGAAATAGATTCCTAGATAATCGATTATTAAAGCTTTATACTTTATTTTTAAATATGGGTTTGGCTCATCTAGTAGCAGTTAATATAAACAAACAACAACATTAAAAAAAAAAAAAAAAAAAAAAAAAAAAAAAAAAAAAAAAAAAGTTTTGGAAACAACATTAAAAAAAGCTTTTTGGAAAATTTAGATCAAAATCAATTTTTAAAAACTCTATGTGACTTTAAAAATTCATTCCTTATTAATGAAAACCAAAATCGTTATTATTATTTCCTTCGTAAAATTTTAATTTTATTATGCCAATTTTTAAAAACTTAGCTTATATCCACTTGAAATGTGCTTACATTGTAAACGAAATTTACATTTCTTATGAAATGTAATTAAAATATAAGTAATATACATTCATGTATAACTTATACTAATTACAACAAAGCAGGTATTTTTTTTATTTTTAGCATAGTAATTTTTGAATATAATAACTTTGAAAAGTAAGAAAAATTATACTTTAATAATAGAATGTGGAAAAATAATTTTCAATCTCATTAATGCAGTTGTTATAATATCTCATATATCCATTACACCTTGAGGGAAAAAAAATATTTTCTTTATAATAGAAAACAAAATTTGAAAAATTAAGTTGATAAATGTTGACATCTTAAAAAAAAATAATAATAATGATAAAACGAAATTTAAATTATATCTAAGAAATCATATGAAAATTATTCTATTTATTTATAGCTTGGTATTTTAAAATTATATAGCGGAAACGTTCAAGAGAAATCTCTTACACATTATTACATCTTGCAATTTTTATTTATTACTATTAGTATTATTATTTTACTATAAATCCAATGGAAAAAATTATTCATTTGCTGTGATGCTGATAGATGGCAGCACAATAAGAGCTGAAGTCCGTCCACAGTGCATAAATGGAGGCATAAATCCATGAAAAAACCAGTGAGTATTTTTTTTTTAATGTTGTAAACTTACTGCCTATAATAAATGTAAACAAAAGTGAAAAATATAATTTAAAATGTATTTAAATGTTTTAATATGATTATATAATAAATATTTTAAGAACGGAATTAGATAATTGACGTGTATTCTTTTTTTTTAGTAATGCGTTCAAAGAGTCATTCATTTGTTTCAAGATTTGGAAAATCTGAATGGCAACAGAGTTCGTTTGTTTATATCGTAATCTGATGTTTACAATTACTTATTTTTAATTTGGAGCCTAATACATTATAATTGGATATGATATACATGTTTTATAGAAAAATATGCTGTTTAAACGTTATTTTAAGTAAAAGAAATTATCTTTTAGCTGTCATATGTCTGCATTTGTTTTTCATTAAGCCTAACGTGGCATATTGCTAGAGTCCATTCACAGATAGGAGTGGCGAATCCTGGAACCGTTCCACACACCTCTTCAGAACGCATTTTATTATAAGTAGACGTAGTAATTCAGAGGTCGCAGCGTCCCTAAAATTTTCGCACTTTTATACCAGTATTTTAAATAAAATTTTTTCGTATCAGACTCCTTTAACCCCTAACAAGAAATTCTATCTTAAATATTGTCGTTTTAAAATTGTTGTAGGAAAGAGTGAAAATTTTAGGGAAGCGTCAACCCCTGGTAATGTGATGTACCGTAATTTCGGGTGTATAAGCCGCTGATCAAACAATTCTTTTTGGACCCAGAAATTTTATTTAGTGATTGAAGACAAATATTTACGGCGATCTAACTAGTTATATTTGTTTCTTAAAAAAATCTGGGTCAAAAAAGAATTGTTTGATCCGAAGCTTATACACCCGAAATTACGGTAACTGCAAAATAAGTTATAAGGTAAGTTCATGTAATGTTTAACTATATGCGGTGTTTTAGTTTACAATTCATTTATTAATTATATTTTTTCATTCCCGAATTTTCTTCATTAAGCACCATTAATTAATAAGTAAAATTTATTCAAATTTTAACTCTCACCTTTCGGAGCAAAAAAATTAAAATACAGTATTTTATACATAATCTATGAACGTCAATTATACTTCAAACAAAACTAAATATTTCATTTGCTAAAATAATTACCGTATTTACTCGTGTATAGGGCGCACGCATGTATAAGGCGCACCTCTACTTTACAAGTAAAAATGGCGATTTTTTTAAAATTTCGTATATAACATGCACCATAAACTTGATACGTCAATGAAGAATGACCAAATGAATTTCAGTAAAAAAAAAAAAAAATTCGAAAAAAAACATTACACCAGACCAGAAAACACGACGAAAATGCATTTTTAGACTTCGGGTTCTAAGAGAATAACGGTAAATAGGAATGACTGACGGCAAAGAGAATTGCTAATTAGCGTTTAGATAACGTCATTAGCTCTGTTGTGTAAAAAAACTGCAGGGAATAAAATAAATATGCAGTAATACTTCAATTAAGTAACATTTTCCGAGTTTCAATATCTTCTTTGAATAATTTCTTGTTCCATATGTATATCGTTCTACTGCATCCAATGACAATCAAAAATTATTCCCTGTGTAAGTCGCATCTAGGAATTTTGCCCTATTTTTTGGGGAAAAAAGTGCGCCTTATACACGAGTAAATACCGTAATTATTTAATGTGTCAAAAACTGTAAAAAAGTATCAGTAGGTACATAGCTTTATTATGTAAAACGGCATGTTTATATATCGATAAAAATTTATTTCAATAAGTAACATTAAAAATGGAACTTTATATATATATTGAAAATATAACTTTATTTAAAAAAATATATATAGAAAAAAGGCTCTATGAATGTAAAATAAGATTTTAGATTATTTATAAAAAGAGTTTTTCATGATACAGCAAAGATAATTTCATGTAATGTACTCTAAGAGTATTTCAAGACTGTTTCAAATTTAAGGCATTTTCTTTTTTCCTAGCGTGTTTAAAATGTATTTATCAGGAGATAATACCACTTCATTAATTAAAACAAATTTGTCTACTACATTACCTGAAGAAAATTACATGCGTGTGAAACATTTTTAATAGAACATAATTAAAGGAACATCCGATATGTACCGGATACAGAAAACTGTCGCAGTGTCATCTACTACTAAGCTTAAAGTATGATGACTAAATAGCGTACTTGATGACTAAATAGCGTTACCATTTAATCAAATATCATTTAATTTTAAAAGACAATAACGAGGGCATTTGTTTATTGAAGGAAATTTTTTAAAGCGATTTTCTGTCTATTTTGGGAGAACTGTATTTAGTATTTCTTTTCTTATAAAACTTGTTGTAAAATGATGTAAATATAATGTAAATAATATAGCAAGATTGTGAAATTTTTATCTACATGCGAAAGGTATTTCAGGTAACTGTTTATTGTTTATTTATATATTCGCTTTAGTTGTCAAATTTCCCGCATTAATACTAGAATGCCCGAAATTTTAATAAAGTTTGAAGATAATATTTCTCACCAGAATTTCTATTAAAAGTTATTTAATTGATTTATTTAACATCTGTCTACTTTAACTTATTTCAATGAAAATTTTCTGGTGCTAATTGAAACTAATCCACATGGTCAGAGTCGAATCGACTTCTTCCGCGCGTTCTAGTGTTAAACACAATAATAAACACAATAACTGTAATTTTTTTCAAGTTATCTAGTATTTGATAAAAAATAGCACCAGCCCTTTACACATGTATATCTTACACACAGATTTTGGAATGGAAAAATACAATATAGAAAAGCTGCATTGGAAATTTCGCACTTTTTAATGTATCCGATGTGTTTTTAAGAGAATCCGACTACAAACACTTTAATGTTCGTATACCACAACATGGATAGTTCGTTTCCAAAATATTTCTTTTAATGACCAATAATCGTTTGAGAGTGCGACCAAAGGTGTTTCAGGATGCGTTAGAGTGTGAATATGATTGTAAGAGATGCATACAGAATTAAACAGTCGGGTCAATCCATTTCAAGTTGTCCAGCACTGGTCGCTCGACTATTTTTAAAAAATCTGAAATTTTTTGTACAACAACCCTAACATGTCAGGAGTTCGAAATGACCGTTCTTTTAATTTTACTATTTTTTGTTTGTGCACGGCAGCCATCTTTGTTTCATCGTGTGCAGCGATTTTCTCAGATACTAGGGTACACAAAATTGTAAATATCTCGTCTTCTATTTTCTCTATTGAAATGGGGTTTGCAGCATTTTGTTCAGAATAAAATAGGCTAAATAGACAGTGATAGAAATTTTTTGAAAAATAAATTTTTACAGGTGAAATTTTAGCACAAAATGTACGATTTTTTCCAAAATCTATCCGTGTGCAAGAGGAAAATTTTCATGCAAGGGAAACTATCAACCTTATACAATTTTTTCTACAAATAGGTCAAAAGTACGTGTACTCATACACCAAGTCCCAGATCTGGGAGTTAATTTCTCTTTGCGAAAAAAATTCCGAAATTCGTCAAAAATTTCAAAAATCGCACTTTTTAGGCTTTGATATCTCTGGTGGGGCACGAGATAAAAATCTGAAGTTTTGGCCTATGATTGTATCGTGTAGTAGCGTTATGTAAAAACAATTTCAAGAAGGAGATTTGACTACAAGCGGAGATATAACATGGAAAATATGCGAAAACAATACTGCAATAAAATTGTAAACCTATTATGTAATTATTCAAGAAGACTGTCAACCTTGCACAATTTTTTCTACAAATAGGTCAAAAGTGCGTGTACTCATACACCAAGTCCCAGATCTGGGAAATGATTTCTCTTTGCGAAAAAAATTCCGAAATTCGTCGAAAATTTCAAAAATCGCACTTTTTAGGCTTTGATATCTCTTGTGGAGCACGAGATAAAAATCTGAAATTCTGGCCTTTGATAGTATTGTGTAGTAGTTTTATGTACAAAAAATTTCAAAAAGGAGATTTGACTGCAAGCTGATATATGACATGGACAATATGTGAAAACAATACTGTCAAACTATTTTAACCTACTATGCAATTGTTCATACCTCCAAAATTTTAAATTAATTATTTATGCTACAAAGTTAAATGTTAATTACAAATATCTTTTTCAAATGCTTCTGTGTGATTTTAAACAATTCAAAATGTATGCTGAGCCAATACACTATTTGTCCAGATGAACAAATGTACTAGAAATGCTATTGCAACAATTTTACTCGGAACACATTTCAGGAAAAGTAAATTACAGACAATGGTTTGCAACTGATCGAGTTGACATGGCTTCAATTATTAAACCTAAAGAATTTCATTCAAGTTAACAAGGGATGACAAGACTTGGGGGGGGGCTTCAAATAAAATTTTTAGAAAGAACAGCCTGATGGAATGACAACAGCAACTGGTCGAACTCATAACATCTCTCGTAAATATTGTTAAGCTCTTTGTTGAGCATACATAGTATTTTGTAAATTAAATGTTTATTATTTAACTGTTTTCGACAAACGATATTTTCTGTGTAAATATTGTAATAAAAGAGACTAATCTCATTTCTCCTAATGCACTCGTAATAGCATTTCTTAAAATTTTTTTTAATCACCGTATCTCAGCTTGTAGTCAAATCTCCTTCTTGAAATTATTTGTACATAACACTACTACACAATACTATCAAAGGCCAGAATTTCAGATTTTTATCTCGTGCTCCACCAGAGATATCAAAGCCTAAAAAGTGCGGGTTTTGAAATTTTCGACGAATTTCGGAATTTTTTTGGGAAAGAGAAATCGTTTCCCAGATATTGGACTTGGTGTATGAGTACACACATTTCCGACCTATTTGTAGAAAAAATTGTGCAAGGTTGACAGTCTTGTTGAACAATTACATAGTAGGTTTACAATAGCTTGACAGCATTGTTTTCACATATTTTCCATGTCATATCTCAGCTTGTAGTCAAATCTCCTTCTTGAAATTTTTTGTACATAACGCTACTACACAATACTATCATAGGCCAAAATTTCAGATTTTTATCTTGTGCCCCACCTGAGATATCAAAGCCTAAAAAGTGCGATTTTTGAAATTTTTGACGAATTTCGGAATTTTTTTCGCAAAGAGAAACTAACTCCCAGATCTGGGACTTGGTGTATGAGTACACGTACTTTTCACCTATTTGTAGAAAAAATTGTGTAAGGTTGACAGTTTCCCTTGCATGAAAATTTTCCTCTTGCAAACGGATAGATTTTGGAAAAAATCGTACATTTTGTGCTAAAATTTCACCTGTAAAAATTTATTTTTCAAAAATTTTCTATCACTGTCTATTTAGCCTATTTTATTCTGAACAAAATGCTGCAAACCCCATTTCAATTTGGAAAATAGAAGACGAGATATTTACAATTTTGTGTACCCTAGTATCTGAGAAAATCGCTGCACACGATGAAACAAAGATGGCCGCCATGCACAAACAAAAAATAGTAAAATTAAAAGAACGGTCATTTTGAACTCCCGACATGTCGTTTTTGTACAAAAAATTTCAGATTTTTTAAAAATGGTCGAGCGACCAAAAAAGTATTTTCTGGACCACTTGAAATGGATTGACCCACACATATAACAGTCACAACACTAATCACACAAATTAGAACAAAGATGTAGTAGCTGAGGTTTGGGGTAATACCTCGCATTTAAATGATGTTCGTAAACATTATTTATGGGAATATTCCCGCTATCTAAAATATATGAATAGTTGGGAATAAAATCCGAAGTTAGATTTATAGAACGTTGGGGGTGAGACCCGCTAAAAAAAACACAATGTGCCTTAATGGCAGCTAGAGCAAAACTTAACGCGGTCACATGACCGCAGAAGTGCGGTGTTCGTTTGGCATGCGCACAAGGATCGTACAACCTGCTTTTGGATAACTTTACATAAAAATGGCGATGATTTTAATGTTTTTAAAATCATATTTGACACTCTTGTAGATGTATATGTCTCATTAGTCTCTGTTATTGTTATAAAAATTATTACAAAAATATTTAATAAGCACGACACAAGTAAAATTGCAATTATTCCACTTTTTTCACTATAAATTTATCGTTTCCATTTGTAATTTAATAGGAAATCGATGTAAAAAAAATACATTTTTTGTAATAAGTACTGTATTTTTGAACAAATAATTCCGAGATTGTATATAATAGCGGAATTATATTACTGTATTCTAGACTGGGAGAGGGGGACAATTCACGAAGAAATCAATGATCTATTCATTTTGTAAATCAATTTTAGAATTTCGTAAAGAATCTTTTTTTTTTTTCTTTCAAATTGCAAATAATTGCTGAAAGAACCTAATAATTTTTTCTAGATATATTTCAGAAATGTAACTTTGAATTTTATTATGTCGGAGAATGAAAATAATATTTGTTTTTCATAATAAAAAAAGCATTATGAAAGGCACTCCTAATACAATTATAGTTTCTATTTTCTATTGTAAAACTTCAAGGACCTCAACACAATCAAAACTTATTCAAGAAGATCTGTTACTTTCAATTGCTGAGCTTGTATTTCAAAAGTGAATTAAACAGTGCTATGTTAAAAAAGACAGATTGATGAATAATTCAGATATTTTCGAATCGCGCAAGCCAATTGAATTTACGTTTCAAATAAAGGCATGCTACATTATGAAATAAGATAAAGGGATATTATAAGCCTTAAAGATATATACTTTGAAAACCAACTGCGTTATAAAGAAATATCCGAATATCATACTATTTCAAAAAAAGAAAAAAAAAATAATTTCGTGTGCAGTATTTATATGCAAAATTCTAGTGTATGACAAAAATTCCTGCCTTTTAAATCTAATAACGATTCCAATTCTTTTTGCTACATAATTACGTTGGAACTGAAGAAATGGGTTTGAAAAAAAAAGGAAAAATACTTGAGAAAAATATGTTTTATATACAAGATTCTCCTATCATTATTTATTATTTATTATTTATTATTTATTATTTATTTGTTTATTTTTATTTAATATTTATTTATTTATTTTTATTTATTTTTATTTATTTATTTATTTAATTTTGTAAAACGAAATTTAAAATAAATTAAGAAACTATATTTATAGTTGTATTTTTGTCGCTTCCTATTTATATAATTATTTTTTCTTTATATCTCTTTCTAATTATTTTTCTAATTTAAAATTAAATAATACTTAATATCTGTAAAATGTAGAATATTATTAATTAAGAATTGTTTTTGTTTATGGAATATAGGGAATGTAAAGCATTTAACTCTGAAATCCCCTGTTTCACCTGTAGGTGACACAAGCTTACTTTTTTTCTGTCACATGGAGTTTTTTTTTTCGATTTAACTAATGAAGCATAGCCAATTAGTAATATTCTATATTATTGATTGCTGCAACGCAAGCCAAACGTCATTTGTTTAATTCATTCAAGTTTCGCGAGAAAATGGAGCAGCCCTTTCATGTGCCATTGGGAATTGATGAGATAAAATGCATTTTCAATGATTCCGTTAGCACACAATTCATTATCGTTATTACTATTTTTACAAAACATATTGCCTGACCGACACATCCTAAAAAAAATATGAATACATGGCCCGATCAGCGTACGGGGCGGTTGAAGTTATGTGCTCGTGCAAACCTAAATCACATTTCCAAAGCAAGTTTAACACAAAAAGTATACTCTGTTATTTATTTCGAAAAAAAATAAGGTACTGGTTTGTTGGGTTTATATCGGCCAAATATCAACACGTGAAATAAAATTCTTAATGGGGTGGCGGTAGGGTTGGCCTTCCGTCCTTTCTAATTTAATCCAAACCGTTTTAAGCAAAGAAATCCTAGGTTCGAAGAAAATCATCGAAAATTTCAAACAGTTATTCGACGAGAGCGATTTGGCTCGAACACAGCACCTTCCGTCTACCAGTTTAGAGAACAGAACATTTCAGCCACTGACACAGCATTAAAGGAACTGTCATAGACCGACTTTTAATAATGTGTAAATTTATGGTCGAAACCTTGCATTTTAAGCGAACTGATCAGAGGTTTCGATCAGAAGTATGCTAATATAGATTAAATCACGAATATTTGATTTTAATATAGCAGATATCAAAATGGATTTTTTTGTTGTTGTTTAATTTAGGAATGAATAAGGAAAACTTTCCTAATTGAGAAATTTTATGCAATAATTACCGTAAAAAAAATGTTTTTTCTTTAAAATATCCTCCCCATATCGAATGGGGTTTCATCTTATCCCATCTAATTTTGCACCATTTATGAAACATTGTTATTGGAGATATGTACCTAGGTTAATATTTAAGGAAATATCATATTTTTCCGATATTTATGAATCGCACAGAATATAATGTTACAATGAAACAGATTTTAAATTGTCGTTTCAGCTTATATATTCGTTATGTACGTCCAAAACTGTCAAAACTATGTTTTTTGCTTATTTTGTCCTGACCTGCATGATAAAGGATTTCAATATTTACACAAAATTATTTTTAACAGTTGTAATCCCTTGTATGCTAGCGGATTATAAATTATGTAGAGTCCTTTAAAAAACGATCAAACACCAGATATTTTTAAAAAACGAAATCATTTTAAAATTTCAATTCTTTAAAACTTTTGATCGTGAAAAAAAAAAACAGAATTATTTATTTTGCGTTAAAGTATGAGTTATTTCAATTTATGTTTTAAATGAGGGCGAGGGGTTTTGTATCATGCTCAAATTCAATCAATCAGTATATTTTGCTTCTGTCTATCTGCTTCACTCTCTATATTTATAGCTGTAAATGCATTTATAGACTGTTAAAAAGAAATCTGAAACTCTTGAATATATTCATCCTGAATTTCACAAAAAAGTCATTTTCACGGCAAAGGGACATTTTCCGTTAAAAATCGGAAACTTCCCACATATTTTCTGAAATCATCAAAACGGGCGGAGTTGGAGGGAAAACATCAACAGTAGCTATCCAAGTATATTAATTAGAATTTAACAAACATTTCAACATGTGAAACATAATGATTATTGTGTTTTTGCGTACCATTTAACTTATATGCATATCACAAAAGACTAAGGAAGAATTTCTGGATATGTTTAGAGAATATGGCATTACAGTGAGATTTAACTTTTGTTACAGCTTTCTAATACTTTTTTGCGCTTTATTACATATGCTTCTTTCAGAAAAGTAACTTTTACTTTAAATTTAAAGTGTAAAATATATATTTAAAATTAAAAAAATCGCAAACGGAGCAAAGAAAATTAAGTAAATAATAATAATTATTAGTAGTACTTAGTACCAAATCATAAATGAAGTTATATAGTAAATGCATAGCTATATGCTAACATTACTAAATGTAAATACTAGCAAAAGTATTTCTTAAAGCAAAATAATACCCCATTAAAACACTTGTACTATTAATAGTACACCAGACCCGAAAGGGTTAACAATAATAATGATAACAAAAACTCAATCTCTTTTGTGAGACTTCTATGGTGCAGCAGAATTGGAACTGTATTGCTTTTTTTCTAGAAAGAAGAGATTATTATCTATATTTTTAAAACTATATAACAACTTTATAATACCAAATTCATACCAATCCAGCTTTAAACAAGTTTGCTTTTTTTATTAAAAAATGATGGATTGTACATCATTTGTACATAAAAACTGAATATTTTTCAATATCTCCAAAATGTACACTTTTTCCCATACAAATTAGCGCATATTTTATGTTATCAAAAAATGTGCACATTTTTTGCATAAAATAAACGAATATTCGGTTTTTGAAAAATATGTACACATATAAATATAAATATATACAGGACAGTTACAGCATGCAATTTAACTAATAAGAATGTATTTATTAAAATACAACACATTGCTCAGTGGTGCACAGAGCCACTGAGCAATGTGTTGTATTTTAATAAATACATTCTTATTAGTTATGTACACATATTTTTGACCAAAATAAACATGTATTCAGTGCTTGCAGAAACTGTGCATTTTTTTTGCGCTAAAAAGTCTGAATAGTGAAACTTATGAACAACAGACACCTCAGGAGCGCGAAATTTGTCCACTATTTGGAGGTGTTAGCTATAAACAACTAAAAATGTTCAGTTATACAGATGTTAAGAATAGAAAAATAGAGGCGTTAGTTAAATAGAGGTGTTCGCTCTTCAGGAGATTTCGTTATGGAGGATTTACTGCGTATTGCAATTTTGTAAAATATTTAAAAATAAATTTTTATTTACTTAAATATTTATTAATATTACTTTTTTGTGTGGGGGGGGGGGGGAGTTAAATTATATGAGGAATTTAAAATCTATGGGAGAGTTCTAGAAAGAAAGCTTCTACACACACGATTAAGGGAATATTTTTAATATTATTTTTTAGTAATTTTATTCAAACCACGTTATAACAAACTTCAAGGCTCAAGAGGGTTTTTTTTTTAGCTGTATCCAGTGGTTCATTTTATCCGAACTGTTAAGAAAAATGTTGGAATTCACAAAATATATAAATAATTAGTTGCTATGAGTACATTCAATAATGATGTATATAAAATAGGGGATACAATCTATTAAGTATTATCATTAATGAATTAAATTGACTGAAATCGATTACATTAATCTGACACAATGCTTATTAACAAAAGATGAAGACAAATAGAAATAAATCTGGCATACACATTGGATCAGGAGTAAGAGAAAATGACTGACGGGTGAGCGGGATCACACCTGCAGAGGGGCTGCCATAAAAGAGAAACAATGCAATTGATTCTACTTTTAATGAAAAGAATCATTGTAAATTTTCAACATGTTCCAATAGCCGTCATACATTTTCTTTTGAAATCAGATTCGAAGTCTTTCTTATACAACTGCGGAAAAGTAAAGAAAATGCCTTCAACTTTAGAAAATTGATCGTTATAGCCGACCTTAAGGTTTCGGAAGTTTACTATAAAAGGAATAAATTAGAATTAAATACAATAGGAAAGCGGCGGGAATAAAATTTTCGTTCGTTATATACAGGGTTCGCTATAATAGGGTTCGACTGTAAATATTTTAATTTACTTGAAAAAAAATAAAAGTAATTTTTTTTAAAAAGTAGGAAAAGAAAAATTTCGTCTATTGACATTTAAATGTGTAGAAGGATGTTACCGCCACCTTCATTCAAGACAGACTTAAGCCACTCATTTGGCATTACTGTTTATCAAATAAACATGAAAAAAAAGCAGAACTAAAGTTTCAATTTTAAGGCATATTTAAATTACTCCTCCCCACCCCAACAGAAAAATTTAATCGATCATTTGTGAAATATTTTAATAATCCCTTTTAGAGCTTCCTACCAGCCAGATTGGGAGGCGCTAAGGTTATGTAATCAGCAGATTATTTAATGATAAAATATCTTTATTGCAGCGGATGCTGTATTTGGTGGCTTTCAAAAGTCAGGGATATATATAATTGTATTCTAGTACACTTGGATAAATTGGTATTTATATCAATGTATAAATGACATATTTCATTGTAAGTACTGTATTTATCAAAACTTTAAAAGTGCAAATAATAGAATTTTCATAATTTTTAATCGTATTCTGACTAACAAAAAAAAGTGGACAGTTAAAACGATAATGTTTTTCTGTGAAATATGATATTTTTAATAAGTATGTGACGGTAATCGTATAGTAATCGTGACAATTTGAAATAACGCTCTCCAAATTCGACACATTGATTTACGTGGATTATTCATGGAAATATATAATATTTTCTATCATCTTCTTCTTATTGTTAAATTATATTAACTTAGTCGAAAATTATAAAATTACTATGTCTTTAAAATTCGGAGAAAAATAAAATTCTGCTTATTAAATTTTAAAATCTGAGGGAGGAGGGAGAACAGCTGTGTACCGCCACCTGAATTAAACACTGTCACTTTAACTCGTTTGAGATATTTAAAAAACATAAATTAACATTAAATTCCAAGTTGAATTTAATCCCCCTCACTTAAAAAAATTGCACTTTTTCTCAATATTTATTTTTTTTTTTTAAGTAACTCGAAAAGATTAATTTTATTGAGTTTATTAAAATCAGAGAAGACATTAGTTTGCTAACTTTTAAAATCCAGGTGCGTACATTTTCTTTCCAGGCTACTACAACTTAAATAAAATACTGCCTTCGTCCAACTGTTTCAGGCAAAATTTTAACAAACAAAAATCTTTAAAAAAACTAATAAAAAATTATTTAACAAATTACAACAACCATTTGGAAAATGATATTTTGGACCCATCAGAAAACGAATAAAATAAATAAAGTTGCGGAATTGTACCAATAAAAGCATTCAGATATACCTCAGATTTCCCAATTCTCTATCGAGAACAAGAAGAATTTTCCAAATAGTGGAAAAAAAACCTTGAAAATTAATTTCCATGAAGGCTTTTTGGTAAAAAGTGCCCTGTCACCATCGTATTTATAGCTTTCAAATGGTCTTTCACTGTATTTTAAGTTACTTAAAAACTTGTTTTTTAAAATAGGTCAAAAAGAAAATTTAATCAGTCAAATTTCAAAATTCAACAAACACTTTTTTATTTAAAAAAATTAGTCATAACAATCAACTCTAAAATATTCATAACTGATGTCCCCCTACAATAGGACTAAAATTTTAAAATCTTAACACTCTCCTGAATTTGATAAAATCTATCCAATATACACTTCAAAACTGTTTATTTCTCTGAGACAGACAATTCAAATCACATTCAAATAATTAATTGTGAAAAAAGATTACAGTAATAAATTATATTAATCAAACCGTATTCTAACCCAGCTAAAAATGAACTGTAGAAAATTAATAAAAAAACTGCAGTTTGAAGACTGCGGTGAATTGGCCATTTCCACTACAGAGTTTTTGTAGTCGATACAACCACATAATTACTGTAGTTTCCAAACTACAGTAATTTCATAGTTGTATCAACCACAAAAATTCTGTAGTGGAAATGGCCAATTCACCGCAGTCTTCAAACTGCAGTTCTTTTGTGGTTGTATCTACCTTCAAAATTTTGCAGTAATTTTGTAGTTGTATCATCCTAAAAATTTTTACAGTGGAATCGGCCAAATCACCGCAGTTATCAAACTGCACTATTTTTTAAAAATTTTCTGCTGTTTATTTCTAACAAGACATGCCGGAAGAAACTTTTTTTGTTTCTGATTACTAGCTGAATAATTTTATGGCTTTCAAAATCAATCTTAATTGGTTCCTTTCTTTTACATGTCAACAATGAAATTTTTTTTGTATCCTATTTGATGACCATTATTTTCTTTTTTCAAATTTTGCAACTTAATTCATTATGCATCACATCCACATAGCATTTAAAAGAGCATTGTGATCTATAAAACTGGATTTTATAGATACGTTTGGTATCCCCAACTTTATTAATAAAATCCAGTTTACTACATACAATATGCATTAGTTTTACTGGTGACTTTGAAAATAATTATACACAAATTCCGCCACGTTGCACATATCATTTTAACACTATTTCTACCAATGTCAAGAGGCATCTTTTAAAAAATCTCAATTTATAGTTTAAATTTTTTAACTTTTAGAATGAAACAATTGCAAAACATTTTTAACACATAAAACATTGTTTGTTATGCTTATTTTAAATTAAAAACTACAAGCGAAATAAACATAAATCAATACTTTAAAACTGTTGTTGTCACTCGTAGAACCAGTGTTAAAGACAAATGAGTGTAATTATGCATACAAATTTTTAAAATAACAAAAAAAATTCTACAGATTTTTTTGCTGTTTCCATTTCAGTCTTCGCATTTTGGAACATGATTATTAACAGCCTATACAAATGTAACAAGTTATTTTCTGTTTTATGCTATTGTATGATGTTCATGAGTTTTTTCTCAAATTCCAAAAACATTAAAATTCCTAGCGGTCAAATGTAAGTAATATAGAGAAAACGATAAAAACAAATTAATATATTCGGTACTACTTGGTTATCCCATCAACCAGTTTCGTCAAATTATACAAATCGCCAAATTGACATAATATATTGACATAATTTTTATTTTAAATAATGAAAAAACAACTAATTAGTAGAATATTAATAAAAACCAAATAAAAAGTCAAAATAAAAATCACTTAATTGTGGATCATATTTAATGTTATTGAATTTGACATTCATGATCATCCATTATTAGCATTTAAAGTTTGGTAGTAGTTTTTTGGTCGATGGGATAATCAAGTAGTACCATATTTTTTATGCAAAATAATGAATTTACATTTTTCCATATATATCTGTGATAAATGCTTAAACCTATTTTTCTTTGTTTTTTCAAAAGTTGAAATCAACCTCATATTTTAAAGGAAAAATAAGGACATTATTATTGTTATTATGTTGGAAAATATATGTTATGTATTACAAATAATGGAATGCTCCCATTTGGGAATATTGGCATTTAAATGGTTCAGCACTGAAACTAGCCTTTTTTGCACCTGGGGTAAACATGGATTTTGGTGCCCCCATCCACCACATATATGCAAATTTTATATCAATCACACCAAACAAAATCTTAATTTGGCATCACGTCACCTTCTGTTCTGATGGCACCTGGGGCATGTGCCCCCTTCTAGTTTCGGCCCTGAAACGGTTAATTACTGAAAACACAGAAATTCAAAACCGTGAGATTCACATTAATGTAGTTTGCCATATATATGCACAATCTACTATCCAATCTACATAATAAAAACTTATAAATTCATGTGACTGTCCTCAACAGTTCTGAACTGACTGCTTCACTTTTTATATGCTTGGTGACTATTTTGATACTTTAATTACCGTATATACTCGCGTATAAGTCGAAAAATTTTAGAGAAAAAAAGAACTTCAAAGTGGGGGGGTGGGGGTCGACTTATATGCGAGACCTAAAAAAAATTTATAAACAAGTTTGCTAGCGAATCAGTGCTGCAACACCCCATTGTTTGTAGAGTACAAAATCCAAAATCCTTCCAACCTCAACGATTCTGAATTTAAGATCATTTTTAGTTTATTTTTCAAAAAAATAATCTACCCTACCCTGTTGCAAAGAAAAAAAAAATGTGTGATTTATGTCAAGAACACATTTCCAATTCTAAAAAATAGAGATGGGCAAAATCGTCCATTTTAAAGATTCGTTCGAGTCAGAATCGTTCACCGAAAAGAACGAGTTATTCGAATTTGTTCCGAAAATAGGAACGATTCAAAGAAAAAAGGAACGAATCCAAGAAAAAAAGGAATGGATCCGGGTTTTCAGCATCATTCTCCGATTTTGATGAATCGTTCCTTTTCGGGATTGTTTCATATCGGAACGAGTCCGAGGAGTCGTGTTTTTCGGAGTCGATTCATTTTGGAACGAATCAGAGGAGTCGGTCTTTTTCAGAGTGATTCCGAGAAAACAGTTCTTTTCAGAGTCGTTTAATTTCGGAATGACTCTGAAGAATTGGTCCTTTTTGGGGTCGTTTCATTTTGGAACGACTCCGAGAATCGTTCCTTTTCAGGGGAAAGTCAATCGGTTCCTTCTTTTGGAGGGGGGTCGACTTATACGCGGGTTTTGAATTTTTTCTTATTTTTAACAATATAAGTTAGGGGGTCGACTTATACGCGAAGTCGTCTTATACGCGAGTATATACGGTATAGCCCCCTATACAGATAAAATACCCAATTAAGTTCACAAGGATATTGCAACAGTTTGCATTTGTATATTTAACAGACTACACTTTATACCCCTACGTTTCAAAACGGCATAATGAACTGCATTTTGGAAAGGTCATTTTTCAGAATGTTTACTTGAGTCTTGTTGCCATTATTGACGTGGCTGTTCAATTCATTACCTTTTCTAGTAGCAGATTAAAAAATTATTTAATAACAGTGAAAGTGTCTCTAAATTATACATATAAAAGTGATGCAAGAGTGCCTTTTTGAGAATGGTTGAGCATATTTTACTGCCACCTTTGGTCAAAATTCTCATATTTTCTGTGATATTTCATAAAAATTATCATATTGTCACAATCTTTAATGAAAATTAGCTTATTTTCTGTGATCTTTTGAAAAAAGTTCACACATTTACCCAACTTTTTGACCAAATTCACAAATTTTTTCCGATTTTTCTACAAAATACGTCTATTTTTCTCGTCTATTCCCTATTATTTTCGTCTATTTCCCTATTATCCTATTTTTTTCGACAAAATTTGAGTATTTTCCATGATATTTCACATATTTTCTCGACTTTTTGATAAAATTTGTGATTTTTTCTACAAAAATCACATATTTTATGCAATCTTTCTACAAAATACATCGATTTTCTTCAATTTTCTTGTATTTTCCTGATTTTTTGACAAAATTTATAAATCAAACACAAGAATTTCGTGCATGAATCTTGTAAAAAAGACGAATTACATCTATTACTTGCTCAAACATGCAAATTTTGCCCACGAATTGTTCAAAAAATGCAAATTACGTCCATGAGTCGCATAAAATAACACAAATTATGTCCATTAATCACAAAAAAAACATAAATTATGCTCATAAATCATATTAAAAAAGCAAATAATGCCCATAAATAGCTAAAAAACATGAATTATGTCCATAAATCACTCAAAAAACATGAATTTCGTCAGAAAAAAGCTGAAAAAGGTGCAAAATATGCCCACAAATAGTACAAAAAAAAACGAATTACTCCCATTAATTGCATAAAAACGTGATTTACGTTCATGACCCGAGAGCAGAATTGACGCAACGCTGCGACATATGTCGCAGATTCTTGAGAAGGTCTGCAGACTATTTTTCAACTGTTAAAAATTTAGCAAAAATTAAAAAATTTCGGACATTTATCCAAAAATTGCGATGTTTTGTATCACGATTTTCGACAAATAGTCTTCGAAAAGAAATCAATTTTGTTCAAAAAATTTCTTCAAAAAGACCGCAAAAAAATCGAGTTTCTTCAAAACATCGCAAAAAGCAGCAAATTTCTTCAAAAGATCAAGAAAAAACGCCAAATTTCATCAAAAGATCACAAAAACGGCAAATTTCTTCAAAAAATCACAAAAAACAGAAAATTTCAAAAGTTCACGAAAAAAATGGCAGTTTTCATGAAAAGATCATGAAGCAATGTTGTTATCGCGAAAAAATGGCAAATTTCTTCAAGAGACCGCAAAAAACAGCAAATTTCTCCAAGAAATCGCGACAAAACGGAAATTTTCGTCCAAAGATCATGATATATCGGCAAATTTCTTCAAAAGATCACAAAAAACATCAAACTTATTTAAAAGATCATGAAAAAAACAGCTTTCGACAAAAGATCATAAAAAAAAACATCAAATTTTGTCAAAAGAGTGCGAAAAAAGTAATTTCGTCCAAAGATCGCGAAAAATGACATTGCGTCAAAAGATCGTGAAAAACCTGCAATTTTGTCAAAGGGGAGACCCCTCTCCCCTCTTTCGGACAATGTATGAGGTGGTAAAAATTCTGAGAACAAAGGCAATTTCTTTTTAAAAGAATACTTTTCTTTTACGTCTATCACAAATACTTTTGAGGTTTGAGTGCATGTAATGCGAAGAATTGGTCTGCAGACAGTTTAGGTTTTTATTTGCATTGCAGACTGCAGAAAAAAATTATGCTGCTGGGGTTCATGAATCATTAATAAAAAAAAGAGAATTTTGTTGACAAATCGCTCAAAAAAACGCATGAAAAAAGCAAATTACGTCGAAAAATCGCATTAAAAATGCTAATTACTTTCATGAATAGCATAAAAAACGTGGATAACAGTCCATGAATTACTCAAAAAACACAAATTACGTGCATACATCACATAAAAAATGCGAATTACACCTATGAAGCACTGGAAAAATTAGAATTATGCCCATGAATTACTCAAAAAATGTGAATTACATCCATGAATCACGTAAATAATGTGAATTTCATCTATGATTTGCTCTAAAAATGTGAATTACATCTATGAATTGCTGAAAAACACAAATTACATCCATGAATCACATAAAAAAACACAAATAACATCCATGAATCGCAAATTACATTTATGTCTTAAATCGTTCCAAAAACGAGAATGTTGTCAACTGAAATCTCAAAGAATGCAAATTACACCCATAAATTGCATAAATATAGTGAATTACATTCATAAATTGGATAAGAAATGCAAAATATATACATGATTTGCATAAAAACGCGAATTGCGGTTCATGAATCGCTCAAAAAACATAAATTTGGTCAACAGAACACTCAAAAAACACTAATTTCGTCTATTGATTGCTTAAAAAACGCAAATTACATCCATGAATTGCATAAAAAAGCAAATTATGTCCATTAATTGCTTTAAAAAATGCAAATTACGTTCATGAATTGCATGAAAAACACAAATTATGTCCAAAAATCGTGCAAAAATCTTGGAATTATACCCATGAATTGCATAATAAAAGGAAATTTCGTAATATAATGCATAATTTTATTAAATGTTAAATTAATTTGCAGAAAGTTTTTGACCCAATGTAACGTGCGTAGAAAGTTTTTGGTTTTATACAAGTCTGTTTCGTACTATTTTTCAATGAAATTTCTATAATTTGTGTGATTTTTCTACGAAATGCATCTATCTTCCTCAATTTTTGTCAAAATTCTCTTATTTTTCAATCTCCCAACAAATTTTGTATATTTTCGTCAATTTTTCCACCAAAATTCTCGATTTTTCTGCAATATTTCAACAAAATTTGCATTTTTTCCTTGATCTTGCGACTAATTCATGCATTTTCTTTTTCACACAATCTTTCGACAAAATTAGAGTATTTTTTGCGACTCTTTGACAAAATTAGAGTATTTTTCTGCAAAAACACTAAATTAGAGTATTTTTCTGCTGTTCACAAAAACTGCATTCCCCCCTTCAATCGTTCTGCCTGTTTTTTGTGATCCTTTAACAAAAATTAGAGTTTTTTTCTGTAATCCTTTTACAGAAATCACACTATCGCTCACAATTCTTTGAAGAAAATAGTCCGCTATTGCTTGACGAATTTATAGATAGAAATAAATGAAAATTTCTTCATATATGCAGTTACCATGTTATCTTAAAAGAAATTTATGTTCTGCAGAAATATATTGCATTTCATGTGAGAAAATCAGCATATGCATGGTAATAACATGGTAGTCTTTTTTATAATCACACAATTTGTTTGATTCCTAAAAAGAAATGTTACTTACCGATAAAATGCTAATCCATGACATATATTGTAAACTTATTTATAATATGAAAATGAAATTTTTTAGTTTAGTATTGACTTTTTATATAACTGAACATTAAATAGAAATAGAAAACATTAATAAAAAACATTCTTTTTTAAAGATTATAATGATTGGAACAACTTTAAATCTAAAATAAAACATTATTAATTATTATTATGAACAGTAAAGTACTAAATCATGTAAAAAAATATAATAATAAAATGGATAACACTTTAGATAAACATATTTATAGGATTTTTTTTTTTTCTAAACAAAGTGGGTTTTTTTTTCTTCCATTTCAGTATTTTTATTTTTATATTAGCTACCCTGGCACGTTTGGTGAAGAGAACACCAAACGAAAGGTTGCCTAAAAAAGACATATTTTATTTCTGAATAACGCTCAATTTTTAAAAGCATCAGGCAAAGGCAAGCATGCTACTAAATCGAATGATCTTATAACTTTAATTCAAATGCACTAAGTCTTCCATATTTAATAATATTATTTAATTTAGTTTACAAAAATATTAATCAGGTCTTCTAAATTAATTTCAATAAACAGAACAAATTATCTTCGCAAATAAACTAATTAAACTATTTCTACGATCTCAGATTACAACGTGACACCGGGAGCCGCGCGTCGATCGATTTGCAAGTAAATAAACCGGTCAGTGTTGCCAGATCAATTTCGGAAAAGTAGCAAAAAATTTTTCAAAAGTAGCAAAAAATAGCCCAAGCTGTAAAATGGTGGCGCCATCTACTGGTACTTTCTGAAACTACTAAGTAATTTAAAAAGTGTTCAAAAGTAGCCCCTTGCACGTGACGTAACATGCTTCATATTTCGCCCAAACATAAGGCAGATGTGGTTTTTTTCACATTTGTAAACATAGTGATTTTTGCTTCATTTTTTAAGTAATTAGAAAAAAAAATGCAAGAATAAGAAAAATTAGAATTAAACAGAAGCACCACATGTGCTTTAAATAGCAAATGAGGAGTTATGATGTTTTGTTTGGGCATAACAGCCGTTGCTGTGACGTCAATACAAGGGGTCTATTCGCTACTTGTAGCCCGCTACTGGCAACAGTGCGAACTACAACCAAAATAATGTTGCCGTTGCCATTCCAAATTCCAAAGAAAAATATAGATTTACAAGAAAGTTGCCAAATATTTTTCATAATTTATCCATAAATATTTAAATATAAAGAAAAAAAAATAGAGAGAACGAGAGGAAGCTAAAAGTAGCAAATTGTAGCGCAATTTTTTTTTAGTAGCGCAAAAAGTAGCAAGTATCCCAGATTTTTAAAAAAGTAGCCTGGAGTGTTCAAAAGTAGCCCAATTCGCTTCTTGTAACCCGATCTGGCAACAGTGAAACCGGTCCGAAAGTTGAGTTGTGTGTCTATTCCAGGGGAAACAGACCATGGAGTCAGAAATGCACTGTAAGAGCTTGAAAAAGAAATCATAAGAATTCTTAATAAATAAAAAAAGAAAAGTATATTATTCTTTTGGTGTTAATCTTGCTTTTTATGAAATAAACGTGGAAAAATGGAAGTCATGTCCGATATGGAATAAGGACAATTTATGCAATGAGTAAGGAATAAACCCACTCTGTATTTTTAAGCTCGAATTATGGGCGCCATGAAAAAGAATGGAAAGCCACTGTCCCTCCCTTGATTTTTAAATTTTCTTTTTCTTCGATTTTGAACAACACAATTTTTTTCGAGTAATTTAAAATAAAAGAGGAACTAAAATTATTCAGTTATGAAGATGGGGGGGGGGGCAGGAAGCAAGGGAGATCTATTGTCCCGCCCTGGATTTTAAAAAATTAATTAATTAAAATTTCCTTGTCTCTTACTTTCAAAAACATAATGTGAATTTTTCGAGTAAATTAAAAACTTAAACAGAAAAGAAATAAAAACATTTCAGTAAAGGGGGGGGGGGGGGGTGAGACACATCACCCCTTCCTGGGTTTTGAAATTTAATTAGTAATTTATTTATTTTTTTAATACGATCTACAAAAACATGATTTATTCTTTTCCAGTAACTTTAAAAAAAAAATAAATAAAAAAGAATTTTCTGTTAGGCGAAGGTAGCATAGGTCAGCCATTGCCCCTCCCTTAATTTTGAAATATAACTAATTTTTTCCCCCATTTTTGAAAAACACAGTAAAATTTAATCTTTACTCTTAGCTTAAAATGAAAGAGGAAATAGGAATATTCTTTGTTGCTAAAAAGGTAGAAGAGAGCTTGTCCCTTCCTATATTTTAAAATTTAATTTTTTCTTTCTTTTCATCTCTTTTTAAAAACGTAGAAAAAATTCTGCTTCTCAAATAACTTAGAATTAAAAAAAATTAAGAAATTTTCTATTAAAAGGGCGGAATGGAGCGATGAGAAGTTCATATTGCCCCTGCCTGTCTTTTAAAATGTTAATAAAAATTTAATTTTTCTTTTCAACTTTTGAAAAAAAATTTATTTAGAATAACTTAAAGAAACAAAGAATTTTCTGTTAGGGGAAGGAGACATTAGGTGGGAACCATTGTTCCTCCCTTAAATTTAAATTTTAACTTTATTTTCTTTATCTTATAATTTAAAAAGAACTAAGGATTTTATGTTAGGATGAAGGAAGCATATGGGATAGATATTTCTCCTGCCTAAATTTTAAAATTTAATCATTTTTTTTTTAAATTTAGTAAAATTTATAATTGTCAAGTTACAAAAAAAAAAAAAAAAAAAAACAGGAACTAAAAAAAATATCGTTAAGGAGGTGAGTAGTGTGGGAGGTCCTTGCTTCGATTTCGAAAATATAATTATTTTTCTCCGATTAAGGAAAATTACGGTTAACTGGAAATATCAAGTTTTTTTTTTTTTTCTCTCAAATTTATGATTATAGAAGGACTTTACAAAAACTACAGAATTTTTGCCGTTTATAACTCACGGAATATTTGAAATAAATAACTACAAAAACACCAAACTCTAGCCACAAAAAAACTGAAGTATTTTTAGAGTCGAGATTGCACTATAGAAAATCTATTGTCAACGGTAGAAAAACTTCAAAATCTCTTCACTTCTATAAAAAAACTGCAATTCATTTTTAGCTGGGAACTATCCATTAACGATACAAAAGCCTTAAAAATAAATTATTAATTGATACTTGCAGGAATTATAACATCAGCGATAAATTTACCTTGTATCTAATAAAAATATCAATACAGCCGAATTAGCTTCATCACCCATTACCTACATTTATCCATTACCTATAAAAAATCGGCCCCAGTAGAAAGGTAAGTAGAACATTAGTTTCCGACACCTCAAATAGTGAGTTCTGTCCTCTTCGAAGAGAAAACAAATCTACATAAATCTCGCACTTTAATAAATATAAGTGTTTCCAAAGTTATCCAAAACCGTCTTTTTTCACTTTTTATGCATAATGAAAGATGCCAAATACATTCAAATTTTGTGCGCTTTTTGCAGGCTTTTTCTGGCAGGGAACATTATACGGAAACTTAGCGCTTCTTCAAACATTGATTTTCCTTTTCTGATTACCAAAGAAGGAAAATCAACGGACGGAATGGAAAAATTCCGGCAATTATGCTGCCTGTAATTTTGCTGTAAACTCACATTTTTATTTTTTATTTTTTTTTATTATTTTTTTTTTTACGGTGTATTTTTGTACGTGTTTTATCCTATATATATATATCTCTAAAGGTCTATCTGTTTGAATATATAATTTCTGCTCTCCTTTTCTCTTTATATATATAAATATTTAGCTACCTCTCTTTTTCTATATATCTCTCAATCTCTTTATATTTATGTCTGTCTCTCTCTCAAGGTATCCCTCTGTCTCTCTCTATATGCCTATCACTCTGTCTATCTGTTTATCTATTTGTTTATCTATTTGTTTGTCTATCTGTTTTTCTATTCAAAATGAAGTAATATAATTCGAATAATTACTACCCGTACGTAGCAGCTAATCCATATAACATCTCATTCAGGTCGCATATGGTCACAAGAGTCACAATCACTACGGCGAAACAAAAAATAGGAAATTCCGTACGTGTCTTTTATGAGTCTCAAATGACTACTATATGTGACTCCAATGACAGGTCATTGTGACTGCTGTTTTGTGGCGAGTCACCAGGTGACTTTACAATGTCGTTTCATTGAGACTCTCGTGTGACCTCTCATCTGGAGACTCAATATGAAAGTCATTGTGAACATTGCATTATGATAAATTAACAAACAATGTCCCATTAAAGCCACATGGTGACTTTCTGTCACAAGACTTCGCCAAATTTTGACAGAGACCCTACTGTTAAGTAACCACTATGAAAAGGATGAAAAGTCACCATGTGACTTTAAAGGGACATTATTTTGTAATTTATCATAATGCAGTGGAGTCACATATAGTAGTAATTTGAGACTCAGAAAAAAGACGTACGGAATTTCCTATTTTTTGTTTCGCCGTAGTGACTGTGACTCTTGTGACCATATGCGACCTGAATGAGGTGTTATATGGATTAGCTGTTATGCAGGCCTAGTAATTATTCGAATTGTATTACTTCATTTTTAATATTCGCGTGAAAATTATCGCTTGAAAATCACTTGAAAATTGCCATTTGTGACGTCCTTAAATTTTGCACATCAGTGTATATAATGCACATATATATATACATATATATATACAAATATTCAAAAACATTTTCATTCAAATATATTTTGAATTGCATAAATTATTTAAGGATTTATGATACCGAAAAGAGTTAAAAAATCAGTAAATAAATATTACAAGGTTAAAAAAAAACTATACACTTCTTAATTTTTTATTTCTCTCATTCTAAAATAAAAAAAAAAAATATTCTCCTTAAAATTTGACTAATGATATTCAGATTTCTTTTACAATGAAAACCTCTTTGTCTGTGAATATATTTGTCCCAATTTAATAAAATATTCTCTTGTAATTGAAAATACTACATTCCATCCTCTCAAAAGTAAATTGAATTGGTATGTATAGTTCTTAGATATTTGAATTATTCATCTTTTTTTTCATTTTTAAAATAGTTCGGTCTAATTCTCTTTTAGAAGAAAAAATCTTACATTAGATGAAAAATAACATTTCTTACTGAATAAAGCTTTATTTTTTTAGCATCATTGAAGCTTGGTAGAATGCAGATAAAAAAGTCTTAATGAAAAGTAAAGTAAATACTTTTTTTTTTAATTTGTCCATTAGAGATTTAAGTTACTTACATTTATAATAGAAGTAATCCAGGTTTTTTTAATTGGTTGTTTATTAGATTAAAAAATATTATGTGTTATTATATTAAATGCCTTATATATGAGTATTTGGAATTAGATAGATTAAAAACACATCTATGAAAAATTTAGCAGCTATTTGATAAATGTTATCTTGAAATAGAAATAAATAAAAGATTTAAGCCATTCCAAGGCGGATCTTCAAATTAATAACTTCTTCAATTTTGGACCATCTAATTTTAATTCCCAAATGCTACATCAGCACAAGAATATTGGAATGAAAAACGGCTTAGCTGTATTTAACGTTTGGCATAAGAATTATTTTATACTACACATGATATTAAAACTACATGACTATAATTCAGTTTTTCAAGCTGAATTGGCGGCGATAGATGAGGCTATAATTAGTGTATTGGTTCATTACATGATTAATTTCCTCTTTATACTGAAAGCTCATCATTAATTTATGCTATTCAGAGCTTATTTCCACCTAAAGATCAGTTTTTTTTATATTTTCAATTCTCAACGCCTGCTACTTAATAAAATCACACATGTTGGCTGGATAAAATCGCATGTTGAAATAAGAGGAAATAAAATAGCGAACATGTTGGCAAAATCAGTTATGATTTTTATTACAAAGTTCTATTCATTCTTGAACTAATGTCTTTTTTAAAATATCATTTCAAAACACTTTTACATGAACAATGGCAGACTTTCAGGAAAATGTTGTACAAGTGAAGAGATACTGATGCGGTATTAAACAAAGTTGGTGATTTTTTTCCGTGTGATTCTCAAGTGATAGGATACTTTCTTTTCTCACATGGAGCCTTTTTACAATATGTTTAAATTTGGAAAGAGCCCTGAAATAGGTATAACTGTGCTAGTATAGGAAGTATACGATGTTATCTGTTTGAGCATTGTTCGTTAATGCCTTGTGCAATGTATAATGTACATTTAATTTCAATAGGAACTGAGATTCAATATTCAAAATATTCTCTTCATCCGATCAAACTATAGAAAAATGTATGCTATGTACAATGCGCTTCATAGGGAACCTTCATTTATTAGGAATAAATTTTAACAAATTTTCTTCTTCAAATTTTTGCTTCCTATTGTACTGCAAATATTTATCAATGATTTACTACAAGCATTTTTATGGGACTTTGACACTGCTTTAGAAATGAGCTCAACTTTGTACTTTATACAGAAACTCACTATCTCTATGCATATTTATATCTTTATTATGATGTTCAACGCTTCATCAATTGTTTTGAAACATTATTATGATATATTGAAGTAAATACATCTGGCTGTGTGTTATTTTCTGCTTTTTCTTTTGGCTGCTTTCTTTAACTGCAGCATTGGTGATTGTAGCGGGGATTTTCCACCGGAGCTTCACAATAATGCGCCATTTTTTGTTTGGTGCTCCCGTTGGGTGATCAAGTATATGAACAAAAGCTTTTGCTTATTTTAAAATAAATTTGTTTGTAGTTTATTCTGTCAATCACTAAATTTATCATTTTGCAAATGTATGTCCGTGTACCTTGCACCTAAAAGAGTTAAGTGAATATTAAAGTTATAAAATATTTTTTAAATAATCTCTTTTACTTATTTCCCCAAAAATATTATAATTGCGCAAAAGAGTAGTATAAATTGTATTTGAAATTCAGCAAATAAAACTATTGAAATTGTTGCAATAAACTGGCTTAGGCACAGAAAAAGGAAATTTGTCAGAGCATTTCAATATGTGCAGTATTTATGTTTTAATAATTTCCAAATATGGTGTTATGAACGAAAAAAAATAAACTATTGAATGTGTATAGTGAAAATATAGATAGAATCAAAGTCGCATACTAAAGAAAAAAGTTAACAATTATACAATACAATAGTATTATATTAGTATTTTATTTGCCCGACCTATTTTAAAAGACATCACTTGGTGAATTTCAAATTTTAAAACAGGCGGATAATGGTAATATGTACTAATCATGTTACTTGATTATTAATATGTTTTCTTAAATTTTTGTTTGTCCGATTATCTAAAAAGTTTTTTATCAAGATTTTATTTCATTATTATTATTATTTAAAAAAGGGAAAAAAAGAAAAACACACAAATTTATCAGTTTCAACGTAGCTTGTTTGTCACCATCTTGGGATAATAAGTTATTTTTTAATGTTACATATTACCCATCATGTTATCATTTAATATGGATAAATTTTAATGACATATTGACGATATTACATTAAATTGTTACATGCAGAAAATGCCTAATTTAATTAAACGTCAATTTCACTTGAAGAAATTACATGGATGTATATAGGGGAGAGTGGGGATACTTGAGCCACCCCTATTATTTCTACAGTTGGTTAATTTTTCTTTCTAAAACTGGCAATATGGTAACATATTTATAGTTCTGAACATGTAAAAAAGAAATCACATACCTTGGTACCATTTTGAAAGTATGGTGATTAATAGTTGTTTTTTCCTATCTAAAGTAAATATTTAGGTGCATGTTTTTTTTTTTATTATTATTAAAAGTTTTTTTAAAGTTGCAATCATACGGATAAATTTAATAAGTATAATTTCAATTGTATTTTGAATCTAAACTAGTTCAAATAGCTGCGTGATTTACTTAGCAAAACTCTGATAAACAAAAATGGTGGTAATGGAGATACTTGAGCCATGGTTCAACCATCCCCACTAGGAAATTAGACATGGATGAAACAAACAAAATGTAAAATTGCGTCTTCATATTCCTAACTAATATTTTTTCTTTAAAACATAATGATTTGGTGTTTAAAAATCATGTTTAAAATGTATATTTTTCAATGAAAATATCCATTTTATTTTTCATTTTGTCTAAAAAAATAGCCTGTTTAGATAAATTTAAACATAGTTTTCAATTTAAATTTCATTACATTAAACAAATTTTTTAAAACTATTTTAAAAATCATAACTGCTAATACTTCAATTAGTCAGGTCCAACATATTAAAATATTTATTTTTTAATATAATATATTAAGATTAATATTTTATAGTGAAATTGTAATATCATCTGTAACTGTAAGTTTTTTTTTAATTAAAGAAATGACTATTGTCACCAACAGAGGGCCCTACTGTGTTACCATGTAGCTCAAATTAAAAAGATTTTGCAATGATCCTTCGATCAGCAGCTATAACGACAAAAAATTATCGTATTACTAGCTTTGTTATCTCAATTGGTTTTGCAGGACTTTATGTATCATAATTTATCATTCTGTAAAATATTTGTGCAAAAATAAAGGAAAAAAATTACTTTTTAGATCTTTTCTCCGTACTGGCTCAAGTATCCCTACACCATGCCACAAAGTAAAAAAAGTAAAAATTAATTAGACATAGAAAAATAGTTGAAAATTAACTGAAAGTGGTTTTCAGTTGAAGAAAAATTATAAAATTTTGATTTACAATATTTTTTTTTTGTTCTAAGAAATTATAAAAAATTAAAAAAATTTAAAAATTGGCTCAAGTATTCCCATCTTCTCCTATATATATATATATACAGGGTGAGTCATAAATATCGAAACAATAGGCTATCTCCTTAAATATTGCTCCTAGACCCATACTTCCAATTGCAAAAATTCATAAAAAAAGATGAATTTTTTGATAAGATAAGTTGCAACTCCATGGGGGGTCTGTTTTAAAAAATACGAAAATTAAATTTTTATACGGCCCCCAGAGAATAAAACTTCCAATTAGAAAAAATTTCTTTATCCCTTCCTGAATTGAACAAAAAAAATTTCATCTCGATATCTGCAAATCCCTGAAAGATATTAATATCCAAAATTTTCCAAAATTCCTGACTTACACCACTTAAGCATGCCTCTGAGAGCAGCAAAATCAGTTCATTCGAAGTACAATTAAGGGATCGACCATAAATTTACGTATTGTTAAATGTCGATCCAAGACAACACTTAAACTTTTAGATATAAAATAAAAGCGTATAGGTTTGTGCTTTAAACTTCGATAAATATACTAGATGTCTGCAATATTTCGACCTTGCAGCCACCTTCGTAACTGGCACGACTCATTGAACGGACCATTAAAACGGACCATTATTAAACATTCATTAAAAGTGTTATCAAATTAAGTAATATTAATTAAACTCTCATCAAAAGTGTCTTAAAAACTTATTGGCGCAGGCAATAAGTTTAGTAAATATAGTGATAGCGAAAATGACTCTTCTATTAGCGGAATCAATGGAAATATATTTTAATAAATTACATAGAAATATTTTTAAAAATCTACTTTATACTACAGTTAAACCGCTAGAACGGACACTCCCGAATAGCAGACACCTCTGTTTAACGGACTATTGTCCAATCCCCATTCTGAAAACCTAAATTTGTGCTTGTTTAATCTCTAAATAACGAACATTCCAAATAGTGGACACTATTTAAGGCGATAAAGGATGAAAAAGTATTTTTTTAAGGACAAAAAAATAAAAAAAGTAAACAGGCCTCTAAATTTATCAGGGAATTTTGTGATAAATGAGCTGGGGAAAATCCCCCCCCCCCTCACGTTCAGAGTTGAATTGAAGGGGTTGCCAAGGAGGGAAATCTTCCAGAGCATTGAAATATCCCCTCGGAAAATTGAGATTTTATGCTTTTAACAGCAAAAAGTGCAATCCCCCTCCCCGACCGGAACTCTATAATGTCCAATAATGTCACTTTGGAAAACAAATTACATGTAATCGCAAGCAAAGTTAACTTTTGTAACAGGGTTTTTTCATAAGCATGTAATGAACAGTGACTGAAGGTGTGTACAGTTTTATTTAGCCCCATTGCTTAAAAAATAATTTTAATTTCTGATTAATCATATAAAAGAGGTTTTAGGACACATAAAAGTCAATTAATAAAATGTCAAACGTTTCTTAGCACTTTTTGAATATCTTTGTTTTTCCCAATAGCGGACACCTCCGAATAGCGGACAATTTCTGCGTTCCTGATTTGTCCGTTATTTAGAGGTTTTACTGTATTCAGTTCCAAAATTTATGAAGGTTTTAAAGCTATTTTTTGCTTTCTTCTATTTTTACAAGAAGAAAGTATTGGATTCATGAAAATTTTGAATTCCGGTTTTCGATGGATTCACACGGTTTAGGGCTCAAAGATACCGAAAAACATGTTTTTATGAAATGTCTGTCTGTGAGTCACAGCACAATGAAAAAATTTGAAATCGACGTGATAAAAAAATAAAGTTTAAATCAACTGACGCATTTAAACAGTAATTAAAGAAGGTGAAAATGTCAAAACTTAAACAAAATTTGAAATCGAAACTATACAGCATTTAAACGTTAGGAGCCCATCTTTGCCCATCTTAAAACTAAATGCACTTTACTGCATCAAATTGTTTGTATTTCAGTATTTCTCATTTTTAAACTGACATACGTCAATAACCGTCGGTAACGGTAACTTTTCAGCTCAGAAAATTTACTTTTAAAAATGTGATTTGTTTACAAAAATTACCTTTTTTTTTAATGTTGCTATTTTAAATACTTTTATTTTTTTTAAATACATAGTATTTAAAATGCTGAATTAAAATTGAAAATTAGACATTTTCGTTTAATCAAAAGAAAAAAATTCAACGCGACAAATAATATTTTGAGTTATAACAATTTTAATTTACTCATTTTTTTTTTTTTTTTTAAATATTAAGAAGTCTTATGATGTGATAATGCTTACAAATTATATGGTTAACCATCACAAAATATTCAAAATTCCAACTTTATAAATAAATAAATAAAATGTTTCCTGGCCCCATTATAGCAACATTGTTTCTTCAATTACACGCATTTCAATTTGTGTCTGATCCCTTGAAACTTCACGATTTATTAAAATTGTCATAACTTTCTGAGTTTTGAAGATATCAAGATGAAATTTTTTTTGTTCAGTCCAGGAATGAATAAGGAAAATTTTTCTAATTGGATGTTTTATCCTCTGGGGGCCGTATAAAAATTTAATTTTCGCATTTTTTAAAATATACCCCCCATGGAGTTGCAACTTATCTTATCAAAAAATTCACCTTTTTTTATGAAACTTTGCAATTGGAAGTATGGGTCTAGGGGCAATATTTAAGGAGATAGCCTATTGTTTCGATATTTATGACTCACCCTGTATATATATACAACGAACATAACAAATAACTTGATCTGCCTTTACCCAGGAGAGGCGGAGTAAAATCCAACACAGATTTAAAATTTTAAAGTACCGTAAAATGGGGTGAATCGGAACACTTTTCAACTTTAACCTTAAAAAAAAAACTGATTTTTTAATTCTTTTATTTTATTACTAGAAACTTCGGTCTTGTTCTGTTCTTTACATTTTAAGCAAGAGCTTAACATTTGTTACTGTTTATATATATATACATATATATTATTTTTTTAATGGTGTTCGAATGGTGAATCGGAACAAATGTTACAATTTTTATTCATTTTGAATAAAACTTTAATAGGGTTAAAAAATAAGTAATAATGATAATGGAGGAATGGGAGCATGTAGTTACTATCAAACCAAGTCTTTATTTTATATTCAAAAAAGATCTGTCTTTTTAAAAATAGAAAACAACTTTGAACCGAAGAAGTATTCTAATTACAGAAGTTGGAATTTAATACAAGTTCAATCCTGTTCTGTGTTATCCTTTTCTTAGTCATTGGGTAAGTAAATCTATTGAATAGCCCCAATCGCTGCATGTATTAATACGATCTACAAGTACGCCCTCATCCTCAAAATTTAGTACTGTTTGCACTGCTTATTTTTTAAAATTGGTTTTCCATTTTGAGATGTTTGTGTATTTTTGTGGATGTCAGAGAATAATTCTGTGCACTTTTTTGTTGTAATTTGCCATCTTAAAATTTTATTGTGCATTTCATGTCTGCTGGATTTGGCGTTGACTTTTTTCTTTAACTAAGTAATTTCTTAGCACCTTTAAACTCTTTAAGTAATTAGATCAAACAAAATATTTTTAAAATGCATATTCATACATATGTTTCCAGATATTATATGAAACTATTGCTGTATAGAAAAATAAACCATGAGAGAAAACGTGTTCCGATTCACCCCGTAAATCTTAAACCTTTGAGGTTACAAGCCATTTTTCACTTTTTCATTATGTAGTTTAGTAATAAGTAGAACTTAGTACAGCTTACCATTTAAAGGTCTATCATCAATTAAAAATCCCTACTTTTAGGTTTAGAATACAAAAAATACTGGAGCTACATACAAAATTTTGTAGACATTGAAAAAAGGAGGTTTTTGAGGATCCACTTGCAGTTTTTTTTATGTACCCCAGTATTGGTCAGAACATGACAAAACTGAATTTACCAACTCTTAATGTTATTACCTTCTTATATAAAAATTGGCAACTAAAAATATCATCCCGAATATTTATAATGAATTTATTTGTATGACCGGGAAGCTTCGTTTCTATTCACCCCATTTTACGGTATTATCACCAGTTTCTGTAAAAGGAGACACTCTTACATTAAAAATTAAACGTTAAAAGATGAGAAAAACTCCTTGCTTTTAAATTAACTTAGAGATCTTACGCAACTTAACTTTAGAAATTAAAGTTGTTCAATCAAAATTTAAAGGTCCAAATAAATGCTTCAAACGTAAATACATTTAAAAATGTATAAGTAAATTATATATGTTTCTTTAACAGGGGAAATATAAGGTATCTCGTCTCCACTCATGACAACATTGAAAGCGCCATGATAATATGTCTGCTTACACATTTTCTTTGAACATAAAATATTTCGTCATGCACACCCCCGTCATGCGCACATTACCTACAGTCAAACAACTGTAAAGAATCTATTCTCACTGATTGAGGTCTGAGTTCATATCGTTCACTCCTAATTTCAAACTTGAACAAACCAATTTTTCCTTCCATTGCAAAGAGACTCGCCAAATTGATTTCTAAATTATCAATTTCCTTAACTTTCATGTATAATTCACACCAAAGCGTCCCAGTGGTGTACGATTCATTGTACATATTTACACTAGAAACACCATAAATAATCTACTCTTACTGACTGAAGTCTGATTTCATATCATCACAGCGTACGATGATGCGAAACGTTTCTTCTCTGTTATTTGGGTAGATACTGCTACTAATCACCGCTCAAACTTTTTTTATTGTCAACACTGTATTAAGTATCCTTGAGTAGTCTTCTGGAATGTGTTCAATCGAACAGACAATTTCGACTCCTTTTAAATTATGTAAACCATCTGCATACACTCACAAAAAATGGAACTTCATTTCTATACAGGATGTATATAAACTATTGAGCAAAACTTTAAGGGATGATAGAACACATCAAAAGAAACAATATTAAATAGGAAATTAAGGGTTCCAAACGTTTTACGAAAGAGATAGGTGCCATTAACGTTTAGGATCCAAAATTTCAAATAAACATAAAAAACGGAAAAATTCGTCGACTGATTTGCGATTTTCACTTAAACTATTCTTTATATAAGTATTTTCTTGAAAATAAATTAAAAGGGTAGATTTCAAAAAATGACGATAGAGGGCGCTTTAGGCCTTGGAGTAACGAAAAACTACTTTTTGCCGTTATTTTTTCCATTTCATTAAAAGTTTTTGGAAGCTTAGACTTAAACTTAAATTTTGAGCTCAAAATCTGAATAGTTGGGAGTGGTTAAGTAGAGCAAACTGAACCGTGTACAGCGGTTCAAATTTCAAATGATTATAAAAAACGGAAAATAATGGTCGATTTTTTTTAGGTTTTCGCTAAAATTACTCTTTGAGTTTTTGAAGTTTTTGAGAGTTAAAGTTATTCTTCTTTATTCTGACATGTTTTAAAATCTTAGAAAATCATGCTTCGATAATTCGTGTGACATTATCTTCATTTTTTCTTCTTTAAAAAATCCTTACACGATAGGTAAAATGTAATTTTTGCCACAAATTGTCATCGGCAGATATAAAAAATTGAAAAATTTATATATTCAACTTTTTTTTGTTTCTTCTTTACTTTTTCTTCGTATAAGATTTGCATGTGTCTGAAAAATTACCTTACAAACCATAGAAAAAAAATCACTAAAAAATGTATAGCGTGTTTTAGATACACACGCATTTAGGTTAAGTGGTGCGTGTGTTAGAATATGTTAGAACTGCACAAACTTTTAGGCCAAGACATCTCTTAGCCTAAAAAGTTTACAAAAGATAGTCATAGTCATACCTATAAATATGTACATCCCGTATGCATAAATTGACGTTGGGACCCTTTAAAGGATTTTTATTTTTTATTAACTACAGCGAACTTTCTACGATGCAATCAATAATGTTTCATGAAAATGGAAAAGGGGGACAATTTCATTTCAAAACATTTCCCTTTTTATTAAAAAAAAATATATTAAATTAAAAGAAACTCGAGAAATGAATAGAAACACCCGTCAAAAATCCTTTTGAATCTTTATATCGTTTCCATTTAGTTTTCTGAAATTGTATTATGTTTTTTACATATGTATTATTCAGGACCACAAGATATTGACATATTTAAATTTCATGTTCATATAGAGTCATTTTGTTTCTTAAGTTAAAAAAAATGTTGTTGGAAACAAAATTCAAATTCAGTAGGATTTTACTTACTTGTAATAATTCAAAGTTGAATCGTTCATATGTTTTTGTATTCGCTTAAAATAAAATATGAATTGTAAATTTTATAGGGAATGTTTCTTTAACATTACAAATGTCTTTTGTGATTTTGTAGTATATTTTAAATCTCATTCTACAAAACAAATCCATTTTCCTTTAATATTATTTGATATTCTAAGAATAAAGTTCTGATATTAAAAATGAAAACCAGATACTTTTTTTATCTCATGCGAATTAGTTTGCAAAAGATGTTGTAAAATAAAAAAAAGCATTTCCTGAGATAATTCAAAAGTTTACATCTAAATAAATTATGTTATATCCAGACAATTCTTATTTCGCAAATACAAAATATATTTCGTGCACATTATAAATAAACGTTGTCATGCAACGTGGCATTGGATTCTTAATGCTGATAAGAAAATTCACAGGAATTACTACTATGTTATTTTATTTTAAAAATAATAATAATGGCGATTTTCAAATAATTTACTAGATAATGTTTTGAAGATTGTGCCACATTTGTGGTTCTTAATATTTTTCATGTAAAATGCTGTTAAGACTTGTTGTTTTAATATCAGAAATAATGCAATATCTTTCGATTTTTTTTACATAAATTAGAAGTTTTGAATAAGTTATACACAAATATTATTCTTTGCTTACGGAGTCTCAATAACAAAACAAAAAAAAGACTGTTTTTAATGTTTCATATCTTAAAATGTATAAAATTTTAAGTTAAAATTTATTTTCAGATGAGACCATATAAATACGTTGTTTTATTTTATACATTTAAAAAAATTCAAAAAACAGAATTAGCATTTACAGGCATTCAATACTGACAGATATTTGACGAACAAAAAACTATATAACAGATTACTTACATTATCACAAAATAAATAATGGATAAATTTTCAAATAGGAAAATTTCCATCGTTCATTCCTGAAATAAACAAGAATAATCCACTTTGATGTCTGCAAAACTCATATAATTATTAACATCCAACATTCTTGACTTACACTCCGTACGTATACCTCCAGTCAAGGCAATATTTATACATTTGGAATAAATGATAAGTAATATTCACAAATTATACGTTCTTAAGTCAAATTGAGACATTGCTTGTCTCCTTGGATATATCAGCGTGCAGGTTTAACATTAATTGTGTTTTCAAAATATGAAGTAAAATGCACTAAATTCCTTAACTAACCGAAATTTTTAATCCTAATACCCTGTTCGCAGTGAGGAAGCTAAGTCACTTAACTTGAAGTTTTTTGAGGCGGTCGTACCCGAAATCAAGATTATCTCTTAAGCAAGTTTCTGAAACTCACACTCAAAGCTTTGATACTTTCTTAACTATGAGTTGAGTGAAATCAGTCTTCTGAATATTTAATTGTTATTTCTGAAGTTTAGAATATTTAATTCTGATTATTAAATTGCTGAAGTTAAGTCCTATAAATTATTATAAATATTTCAAATTTTCATTTGTTTACCCCAGTGTCTTAACACGTGAGTTTGTTGGGGGGGGGGGGGGGGTTGTAATCAAATGTCGAAAATGGAATATGTTGACATTGTTATTTCCTCCCAAAAAAGAAATTGGGAGAATGACCAAATTAATTTTTTTATTGAAATACGGCAGGATAATTGCTGTGTAAGCAAAAAAGAAGTTAGAAGTTGCAGTTAAAAATTTTAAAACTTATGCACACGTCCAGATGTCACTTTGGTCAAGTTACGACACTTACAATGTTTAGTTAATGCGAACAGGTGAAGCCTAATTTCAGGATCCCGCTTCAAAAAATTTGACTTGAAGTTAAGTCACTCAACTATCTCTGCGCGAACAGCGTATAAGTTCAGTCTGACCTATAGAACAATGCTCGAGATCACTCAATATAAAAGATAATATTTTCGCCTATTATCGAGCCTTTATAGGAAATTTAAAATATCTTCCCGCGCCCGGCCAGACTGAATTTCTTCAAATCATGGTGTTTTGCATTGAATGATTAAAAATCTTTTTGAACGAGAAGTTCTGTCCAGAAGATCAAATGAATCTAAAATTTGCATTAAATGTATCAGTTATCACTAATAATATTAATCATTATTCCATGTATTGGTGACACACTCTTTTATATTTATGGTATATAAAAAATCCTTACTGATAATTACAGTGCAGCAAGGTTGCCAGCAGTTGCTGCCGTAAATTTAACGAATTTTTTGTTCAATGTATAGATACACTAGGTGTGCGGCCACTTGCAATTTTAGACATTTTGTTAATTTTCTAAAAAAATACAAGACGAATTTCCCTTAAACTCCAGGTGTGTAAGCATAATAGTACAGGCTATATATTACCGTGAAGATTTTTTGCCGAAACTTCATAGGGGACAGTCAACAAATTGAAAAGAAAGAATATATTTTGAAAAACCCTGCCAAAACCAATGTAGCAAAAGTGTTCAAACTGTAAATTATGATTGAATAGCTTATTTCTACAAACTGTATTCATTTTTGTGTGGATAGCATGTATAGTAATTAAGGATTTATAAAAAAAATCCCAAATTTTATCAAGTTTTTTTTACTGAAATTTGTAGATTTCTTAATATAAAATAATGTTATTTTCTGAAAATATGACAAATAACATTGTACAAAACACCTTGCTGGAAGAAATAAAAAATAATATAAAGTAGGTTTACTTACTAATGAGTAGGTTTATTAATGAGTCGGTTTACTAAATAATATTTCACTATGCATGCGTGAACATTATCAAACTTTCATTTACTTATTCTATTAGCTAAGTGTATACAGTCCCTGGCCAAATTATTACACGCACCATTGTTTTTTACGAAATACATGTTTTCCAAGAAGTGAATATGCAGTTGTGTTATATTTAAACATAGATTTAATGAATTTATATTCAGGAGATTTCTTATATACTTTCTGTTGTTATTTAGTTTTAACGTATGGCAACACATTGTGAACCCATGTATGCATGCACTTAAACAAGTTGGTTGGTAGCGTCAGCTCCTCCCACACCGCTGGACCCTGGTTCGAGTCCAGCTAGCGGCATGGGTGTATGTGTTGTCCCTGTGATAATGTATGTACCGGATATTCTGTAATAAAGTGTTCTATATGGTTTCTTGTGATCATTGGAGGTTATGCCGGCGAATAGCTGTAGCGCCTACCTCAAAGCAAATAAATGTAAATGTTAAACAAGTGAAAAACGTTTGCAGCCAGTTCAAACGGGCGTTTGCTTATGCGTAAGTTTAGGAAGTGCTTCTGTGGCGTTTTCCGCTTGGTTTATTTGTTTCAAAGTTGTATGCTACATAGTTTGTTGTTTTTCGTGTATGCAGTGTTTAAAATAAGCACAATGAACACTTTTAGCATGGAGAAAACAGGTGACCTGTCACCTCATAAAATAGTTGAGGTAAAAGCCCTCATGGATGCTAAAAGTTTTTCAAACCGCGAAATATCACGAAGATTGAAGATTTCTGAAGCTAGTGTGCAATTCATAAAGCAGAAAATGAGACAGAGGACAAATTGAGCCCAAAACAAAAGTAAAGATGTGCCCATTTTCACTCTATGATGTGAGAGATGTTTAAAGAAAATTTGTGGGGAAAACAGATTGGCTATTACAAAAAATATAAAATCCCAACTCCAAGATGCTAATGTGAATGTTTCTGGGCACACTGTTCGCAGAAAATTAACAGAAAAAGGTTTTAAGGACTGCCGCTCTGCCAGGAAGGCTGCAATGAAAGAAAGGCATTTGAAGTGAGTCAAGGAGTGGCGTGATAAAGATGTGGACTTCTGGAGATCGGTAAGTTATTATAATTTCATCACTAGTCATACATTCACTATAATTTTCTATGACATGACACAAGAACCACAGAGATGTTTGTATTTTTTTACAGGTTTGCTTCAGTTAGACAAGATCAGTACAAAGACGTCTTAAAAATCGGTTGATTCCGCAGATAAAATAATGGTTTCCAAACGGGGAACGAATCATTTTCATGCAAGATGGAAATTTCTGCCCTATAGCTCGGTTAAATTATTTTTAGCACAGCAAAGTATCCCTCTGTTGGACTAGTTGGGTAACAGCCCCGATATGAACACAATTGCGAATGTGTGGAAACTGGTGAAAAAAATAAGTGGTTAAGGTTGTAATTACAAAAAAAAAAAAAAAAACTCTTATAACGTATCATTCATATGTGGAATCATCATCCTCAAATGCAGAAGACAGTACAGTCTTGCATTGATAGCATGCCGTGCAGAATTAAAACATAGCGGCTAAAGTTGGGCCAACAAAAAGTTAACTTTTCCTTACATTTTCTTCATTCTTGTTCAAGAAATAATATGTACAATTTTTTTCTAAAATGACATTGTTTTATTAGTGTTACAGATACTTGCGTGATTAATAATATATTAAATATGTATTTACTTCGTAAAAAACAATACAGCTGTACAGTATCATCTGCTAATAAACGTTTTACATCAAATCTTATGGTGTGTCTAATAATTTGGACAGGGACTGTAGAGCAACATTTTTGAAAGTCTCTAAATCATAGATTGAAAATTCTGAAAATGTATATATGGATTCAGCCCGTCATCTTTTTGCTTCGTTTTGGGAAATACGGATTTAGATCTTTTTCTATCAATGATCTCTATCAGAATTTTCTAGCTATGTTTTTGAGACTTTCACAAAAGTTGCTATAGAAATTTAGCTAACATAATATATAAATGAAATATTGATAGCGTTCACCTATGTGCAGTGAAAAGTCATTTGTTAAGCCTACACATTTTAATACAATTTTTATTACTTTTTAATTTTGATTACAGAATATTATGTATAAAGTTATATGCATTATTTTTGAAAAAAGAACTTATTTTATATTAAGAACTGTGCAAATTATAAGCAAAATATTTGGAAAACCCGGGATTGATTTTATAAAAACCTTAATTTCTCTACAAATACACAAGGAAATACACATAAAAAGGAATACATTTTATTACAATAAACAACTTAATAATAATCTACAGTTTGAATTTTTTTCTACATTAGTTATTACAAGGGGTTATCCAAAAGATATTCGTTTTTTTTTTTTTTTTTTTTTTTTTTTTTTTTTTTTTTTTTTTTCAATTTGTTGACGGTTTTCTATGGAGTTTCGGGAAAAAAAATCTTCACGGAAATGTATGACTTGTGCTATTACGTTTACACAATTAGAGTTTCATGATGATTTCTCATGTATTTTTTCTAGATATTTAACAAAGTTCATAAAATCGCAAGTGACCGGTCACCTTTGGCCATAAAGTATATATATATATATATATATATATATATATATATATATATATATATATATATATATACAATTTAAATTTCATGAAAATATTTATTAAGCACTAGGTGCATAATGTATAAACATTTTTAAAAACAGTAAACATTAAAATAACAATATTAAACAAATAAAAAGTCACCCGCAGAATAAAAGCCATCACTCTTTAGCAGGCGTAATGGCTTTAACCTTCCCCCCACTATTAAAATAAAGCTTAATCAGCAGGTTTCGTGTAATATGACAGTCTTGCATTAAATATGAAAATTACATATTTAAAAGTCACTTAAAAATCATTTGAAACGTCAGTTAAAGATCAATTCAAAGAAATAAGCTTTACTTAATTATTGATGTGAAGCAATCAATTATTTACACTCAATATTTTGAATCATAATAAACCCATTTAAAGAATAAACTTTTATATTTATGAAATCTTAATTGATTATAGTATAAAATGCAAGGAACTGCCACACCTCCGCCTCTACCCGCTTATTAGCATAAAAGATAAACTTACTGCATAAGCACGGCTCTTTAATTCCAGCAGGTGACAAAAACTTTTAACTCAAACGAAGACCAGTCCACATTTCCATTATCATAGCCATTTCTGTCCGGTCGTGACATCTTTCTGCATGTTTTTTCATCCACAGTCATCCTTTCCACATTGTAGACTTTGAGATGACCGCTTCATGTAACAAGCTCCAGAGGCCAGCATTCCTTTCAGCTACGCCTCCAATCCAAAGAGTTTCCATTTATTGAAAAGTAATTTTACGTAATATCTCAAAAATTTACTCGGATAATTATTTTTATAAAATAAATTACCTAAAAACTTGTAAACCTGTTTATTTACATTGAAATCATTACTGCATATTTTTCTAAATCTGATAAACTGATTTATAACTGTATTAATAAAAACTTTTTTATTCAGATTGGAAAAACAATGGGGTAAATTTATAGTATAAAAATCAAAACTGTTTCTTTTATCATATAGATCGATATTGATACTATTGTCTGAAATATTAAAAGAAATATCAAGGAAATCTATTTTGTTATCAATATTGTTAGCTTTATTTAATTTTAAGAAATCAGGATAAATTTTATTGTATTCATTGTAAAAATCAAAATTATAAACTAATATGTCGTCAATGTATCTATGCACATGTAAATGCTTATTATATTTAACTGTATAATTGTATTCATAATAAAATAAAAACAAGTTAGCAGCAGTGCTAGAATAGTTAGTTCCCATTCCGATTCCACATGATTGATTAAATATATTATTCCTATAAACTACATAATTATTATAAAAACAAAAATGACATAAATTCAAGAAAAATTCCCGACTAATATTTAGCTCTTCATTGATACAAAAAGTGTCAAAAATATCTTTTAGAACATTGTATAATGAATCTATTGGTATGTTATTGAACAAAGTTTCAAAATCAAAAACCTGCATGAAAAGAGGAATGAAGTGTTTTTTATCCAAAACCTCATAACTATTATCGATTGACCAAAAATGGCTGTTGTTTTTAAATTTATACTTAAGAAAACCGTATATCCTTTTTAATATTTTTTGAAGAACAATGTTAAAATCTCTATTGATACTTTTGGTTGCGCTACAAATATATCTGAATTTTTTTGGATTTTTATGAAATTTTGGAGTCATAAACAAAAAAGGTAATGTTTGATGACTAGACAGATTGAAATTATAAGAGTATAAAGTTTTACATTTCTTTTTAAAAGCACTAAATGTTTTATGAATGGGGTTTAAATTTTCATTAATTTTAGTGTAAAAACTATCATTTTGTAATTCATTAATTACTGTATCAGTTTAAATTTTTTTACATATAACAGCATAATTGTTCGCACCTTTATCCACTGTGACAAAAACAAATTTATTCTGCAAATCCTCTATATCTTTATAATCATTTTTATTAAGCTTTTGGTATTCATATCTATCACAATTTAAAAATGTAGATAAATTTGATTTGAAATATTTAACTATGTTATCTTTCCAATCAAAAAAAGCTTCCAAATGTAAACTATTCTTATAACTTTGTTGTTTAATAAAATTATCAATATCCTCATTAAAAATTACCAAAGCCTTTTTCATGCTAATTTTTTCATTCAATCTAAATTTGGTTCCAAAGTTCATTAAATACCTTATATTACTATTAGCAATTATATTTAAATCATCAGTAATGACATGCTTATGAAAATTATCTATCCATTCATCATAATCTCTACTGTTGCAAAAACAATTTATAACCGAATCCACATCACCTTCAGCAATTTGTCTATAATTAAATATTTTACCACTAAACGGTCTATTATAAATAAAAGCCACAGTAATAAAGCAATTCTTAATTGGAAAAAGATTATAATTATCATTAAAAACTTTATTGAAATTCTACGACTTTTGCTGAAATTTTATCTTAAAATATAGTTTATCCTTGTCACTATTTAACTTATTCATTAACTTAAAATTTATTGAATCAAAAATTAAATCTTTAAATTGTAAATTTTTAAATTTAAACTTATCCAATGTAAATTTTAATTTCTTCAATGTTTTAATCTTCAATTTAAAAACTTCAGTTTTTGCCATTTTAATACTGTAAGTCAATACAAATTTTTCTTCTAAATCTTTTAACCAAGTATCAGGATCAATATTGTTAAAAATATTGCTAAAACGATGTGAACCCCTTTTGCCTCTAATTATCACAATCATATTATTAAATTTATTACATAAGTCATATACATTTACAATATTCTTGATATTTATATGATTTAACATAGTGTTAAGTCCATAAGGATAAATAGATTTGAATTTCATCATAAAATCATTCTCACGAGCTAATCTGTCCGCTTTATCTTCAACATGGTCCAGTATTTCAATCTGGATTTTAGCAAATGAGTGTAATCTAAAATGTAGAATTTCAAAAGTTGGATTTTGTTTTTCAGCTGTATTAGATCTATGTTGATTAATAAGACTGTGTATTTCATGAAATGGCAAAAACTGAAGTTTTTAAATTCAAGATTAAAACATTGAAGAAATTAAAATTTACATTGGATAAGTTTAAATTAAAAAATTCACAATTTAAAGATTTAATTTTTGACTTAATAAATTTTAAGTTAATGAATAAGTTACTGGTTATTTAAATATAATTGCTAATAGTAATATAAGGTATTTAATGAACTTTGGAACCAAATTTTAATTGAACGAAAAAATTAGTATGAAAAAGGCTTTGGTAATTTTTAATGAGGATATTGATAATTTTATTAAACAAAAAAGTTATAAGAATAGTTTAACTTTGGAAGCTTTTTTTGATTGGAAAGATAACATAGTTAAATATTTCAAATCAAGTTTATCTACATTTTTAAATTGTGATAGATATGAATACCAAAAGCTTAATAAAAATGATTATAAAGATATTGACGATTTGCAGAATAAATTTGTTTTTGTCACAGTGGATAAAGCTGCGAACAATTATGCTGTTATATATAAAAATTTTATACTGATACAGTAATTAATGAATTACAAAATGATAGTTATAATGCAATTACAAAATGATAGTATTAATAAAAATTTAAACCCCATTCATAAAAAAATTATTGCTTTTAAAAAGAAATGTAAAACATTATACTCTTATAATTTCAATCTGTCTATAGTCAGGGAACGAGAAAGAAGCGAGTGTGTACAAGCCTGATAGCGACTTTTTACTCCGTTGGCTTAACATGGTTGCAATACCTGGCATTGTAGCACTCTTTTCGGCGACATAATATGAATTTTGAATTGTGTTTGCAAAAAGCTGATTTCAAAGATTTTTTTTACGTCGTTTTTGGAAAGATTAATATAATCGGTTATTGACAATTTATTATCAAAGCACATTATTTAAATTAGAATAACATACATATACTCCAAGAATTTTTCATCTTTGAAAGTAATCTTTAGAATTAAAATGTTTTGAAAGTTAAAAATAAACATATTGTTACAATTTAATATCACCTATATATATATATATATATATATATATATATATATTGTAATGGAATCGTAATTTTTTCTTTGATAAATGTGTTTTTAATAATCAGATTTAAAGTGATATGTGTGTAATTTGTACCAGGTACCTAACATTGTTCAATGTGCAATTTTGAAGAACCACACGAATTCACATTTGTATTTTACATGAAGTCTTTTCATATTTTAAATTAAGATAAGAAAACATACTATTAAAACAAAAAAGATTTTAGAACGAATGAGATATGATTTGTAATTGTTTTTGCAGCCTTGATCACTTTTTTTTAATTTTATTTTTTACAAAAAGTTCACTATAAAGAGGGCATAAGATAAGCTATTTATTTTATATTTATTTAAAACATCCGCGCAGGAAACTTTTTATAACATGCCAAAAAAAAAAAAAAAAAAAAAAAAAAAAAAAAAAAAAAAAAAAGCAATTTTAAAATTTAACGTAGAAAAAGAAAAAAAAAATTCAAACTTGATTTTCTCTACTGGCATTAAAAATATGAAATAATAAATAAAAAATAAAAAGAAAGAAAGAAAAGACAGCAATTTCTTTTTCGTTAGGGAAGCCCCCCCCCCTCTCCTAAAATTCCGTTTAAGATACATTTTAAAATATTGAATGTAAAAAGAAAACAAATCTAAAGGGAAACAAATTATAGAATGTACACACTATAAAAATATGCAAAATAAACTTTTAGACTTATTTTTATAATCAATATATTTTTTCTTTTTATTTATTTTATTTTATTTTATTTTATTTTATTTTATTTTTGTTATTCAATCCCATATTCACGTTAAAACTTCTATACTATATTAGCATAATTATGTAATGTTTTTTATTTCTACTATTGCCTCTAAACATAAATAGCAATTCGTTGAATGGATTTCGGTAGAACGAAATCCAGGGAAAATAAAGACTTAAGAACAAAAATGAGGCTCAAATGAGACTATTTATTGCTATGAACTTCATTGTTTACAATTGATCCAATTTACTATTTACAATCATCATTGATTCAAGATGTGAATGCGAATTATAAAGCAAGCAATTCTTATATGATTATTTTTATGTTCTCATTAAAAGCTGAAAACTTAACAAACAGTAATAGTAAATTTTTATTTTGAAACTGCAAAAGTGCTTCGAATACTCTTCGAGATAGGCTCTAGCACAACAAACGATCATTTAGAAAAATTGTTATAAAAGATAAATCGACCTGTGTATGCCTAACACTTATTAAATAAATATTTTATATATAATAAAAAATAATAATAAAATAAATTGGCATAATAGAAAATATTTCTGTGTCGTTGTTCAGTTATATTCTATTTTATGAAAATAAAAAGTGTTGGGTTTAAGATACAGCGAGTGCTCTTGAGTCACACACATAATTAATTAAAAATTGTGTATAATTAATAAATATGTATAATTAATTAATAAATATGTACTGTTTATAAATAATTATGCATATTTAATAAATACATTTAATTAAAATAATTATGTATATTTAAAAATATGTATAATTAATTAATAACCATGCATATTTAATAAATACATATAATTAATAAATAATTATGTACATTCATGTATGGCTTACATTTTTTTTTTTTTTTTTTTTTTTTTTTTAACTTTCATTTTCAACCGAAAATAGAAAGATCACCGAAAGTCCGTATCAGTTTCGACCATAAAACCTGTTTAAGTCGATCCTTAACCTCAGCACTTAAATAAAAACCTTTTCATTTATTTAATTTTACTTTAATATTTTATTGTCATATTTGGTATGCATTTCAATTAAAATTTTCCGATAAATTCAAATCCACAAAAATTTTTTCTGTATTTTAAAAAGTTTCAAAAATAAAAAATATGTATTGCAGATTAAGTACCGCGATCTTTAAGTAATTATCTCTTAACTGACCGGAAATTCGGAAAATGCGGGAAGCCATTATTTCTAAAAGGTTTGCAATTTTTGTACAGCACATGTTTATTAGCGCCAAAATCTCGCCAAAGCGAATAAATACATTTTTATATAAATTTTCTATGTACATATCATAATATTGAAAAATTTAAACTTAAATCAGTTCCATTTGGTGAATAAATCGTTTTTGCATTAAAACTTTGAAGAAAAAAATAGATACTGAGTAAGATTTTATTAAAATAGTCAACGCACTTTTTCTTGTCGCGGAAGTATAACATTCACAGTATAAACTGTACTGTCAACGTGAACGTTCCCCAACTATAGTCATCACACATTACCTTTTTTGTTTATGACTCCAAAATTTCATTAAAAAAAAAAAAAAAAAAAAAAAAAAAATCAGATATATTTGTAGCACAACCAAAAGTATCAATAGAGATTTTAACATTGTTCTTCAAAAAATATTAAAAAGGATATACGGTTTTCTTAAGTATAAATTTAAAAACAACAGCCATTTTTGGACAAAAAACACTTCACTCCTCTTTTCATGCAGGTTTTTGATTTTGAAAATTTGTTCAATAACATACCAATAGATTCATTATACAATGTTCTAAAAGATATTTTTGACACTTTTTGTATCAATGAAGAGCTAAATATTAATCGGGAATTTTTCTTGAATTTATGTCATTTTTGTTTTTATAATAACTAGCATACGCAGCCCGCCGGCACTCCACGTGCGTCGGGTGAGCGTCAGAACAAACTTTCAGCATATACATATGGGTGGTTGTACTTGAATGCACAGACCTGCGCGTTTTTTTCTATCTTGCTTTTATACCTCTGGACCGAGTTGGCGCATTGCCAAGATTTGCTTCCTCTGGACCGAGTTGGCGCATTGCCAAGATTTGCTTCCTCTGGACCGAGTTGGCGCATTGCCAAGATTTGCTTTCCCCTGTGCCTCAATCAATTAATTAATTATCCTCAGAATTCCTTTTATTTATAGAGATTATGTAGTTTATAGGAATAATATATTTAATCAATCATGTGGAATCGGAATGGGAACTAACTATTCTACCACTGCTGCTAACTTGTTTTTATTTTATTATGAATACAATTATACAGTTAAATATAATAAGCATTTACATGTGTATAGATATTTTGATTTTTACAATGAATACAATAAAATTTATCCTGATTTCTTAAAATTAAATAAAGCTAACAATATTGATAACAAAATAGATTTCCTTGATATTTCTTTTCACATTTCAGACAATAGTATCAATATCGATCTATATGATAAAAGGAGCAGTTTTGATTTTTATACTATAAATTTACCCCATTGGTTTTCCAATCTGAATAAAAAAGTTTTTATTAATACAGTTATAAATCAGTTTATCATATTTAGAAAAATATGCAGTAATGATTTCAATGTAAATAAACAAATTACAAGTTTTTAGGTAATTTATTTTATAAAAATAATTATCCGATTAATTTTTTGAGATATTACATAAAATTACTTTTCAATAAATGGCAACTCTTTGGATTGGAGGCGTAGCTGAAAGGAATGCTGGCCTCTGGAGCTTGTTACATTAATCGGTCTTCTCAAAGTCGACTGTCATATTACACGAAACCTGCTGATTAAGCTTTATTTTAATAGTGGGGGGAAGGTTAAAGCCATTCCGCCTGCTGAAGAATTATGGCTTTTATTCTGCGGGTGACTTTTTATATTGTTTAATATTGTTATTTTAATGTTTACTGTTTTTAAAAATGTTTATACATTATGCACCTAGTGCTTAATAAATATTTTCATGAAACTTAAATTGTATATGTATATGTTGCAATTGATAAGTGCTGCAATGGCCCCTACGGTAGCAATACTCTACATACTGATAGCAAACATATATATATATATATATATATATATATATATATATATGTATGTATGTATATATATATATATATATATATATATGTATGTATATATATATATATGTATGTATATATATATATATATATATATATATATATATGTATGTATATATATATATATGTATGTATATATATATATATATATATATATATATATATATGTATGTATATATATATATATGTATGTATATATATATATATATATATATATATATATATGTATGTATATATATATATATGTATGTATATATATATATATATATATATATATATATATATATATATATATATATATATATATATATATATATATATATATATATATATGTATGTATATATATATATATGTATGTATATATATATATATATATATATATATGTATATATATATATATATATATATATATATATATATATATATATGTATGTATATATATATATATGTATGTATATATATATATATATATATATATATATATATGTATGTATATATATATATGTATGTATATATATATATATATATATATATATATATATATGTATGTATGTATAATATGTATATATATATATATATATATATGTATGTATATATATATATATATATATATATGTATATATATATATATATATATATATATATATATATATATATATATATATATATATATATATATATATATATATATATATATATATATATATATATATATATGTATGTATGTATGTATGTATATATATATATATATATATATGTTGCGGCCAAAACCCGGAGCCTGGCCAATTCTAGAACTGGCCAAGCTTCCCGGCCAATACCCGAAATACATGAAATGAATAGCGTATTTCGGGTTTTGGCCGGCCAATTCGCGAACTGGCCGAGAAGCCTTGGCCAACACCCGAATTGGGGATTTAAGGCTACCCAGTAGATGCGGCGCCGTCATGAAATTCTTTTAGAAATTGTTTCTTATTCAAAGAGGAACGTAATTTGCGACGGTTCCGTTTGATGGCACTGATATGCACACGTGACAGAAAAGGATATTTCCATGCTATTCTGATATGCCACCTTAGTGGCCTAAATTGCCATTTTTTCTAATAGAAATATTATTTTTTATTTGTATAAAAATGGTCTCAGTAAATTTATAGTATTTAGCATTATTTCCAATTCTTTTGAACCTGATTAACTACATTCTGCAGAAGATTCTTTACAAATTAAAATAAACATGAAGGGGGATTTTTTTAAAGTAATAAACGTAACTCATCGACAAATATGCAATTTTAAACTTAAAACAAGAAAGGAAATGAATCACTGTGTAGATTACAAAATATCATGCAACTCTATCGCAATGTTGTTAAGAGAATTTACTCCGGTTCTTTTTATGTAAAGAGATATCCACATAAGCATAAAAAAAAGTAAAATTTCATTTCAGCAATAGGTTTCCGCAACTAGTAATCTATTTATTTTATCTTTCATTAAAGCTTTCTATGATCTACAAATTGCTTTACAAATAAATATTAAAAGTTTATCGCAGCTGGAAATGCACATGAAAAACAATCGGAATATAAATGGTAAATTCCACCTACTCAATAATCTATAGAAAACATGTTGTAGAGCATATTAGAAATGTATAAAGGGTTTATTATATTTGAAGTTGTGAAATATCAAAAAAAAAAAAAAAAATACTCTGTAAAAGTATTTCTCGCATATATCATAATTCCTTATCGGAATACTTTTTTAGAGTCCCTATTAACGATTTATAATGATTTCTTAATCAATATTCTACAAAGAAACCTCCTGCTTCCCTCATGAGTGAGGCATATAAATTTTACTATGTTTGAAATATGCCATAATTCTTTATTGGAATTGTTTTGGCGCCCCTATAAATGATCTACAAATGCTACTTAATCAATACGCAACAAAAGACATTGTTTCTCACATCAGTGAGGCTCATGAATTGCATTATGTTTGAAATAGTGTAATATCATTAAAATAACCTATAACAGATTTTTTGGCATACATCATAATTTTATACCGGAATTCTTTTTGGCGTTCCTCTAAACGAATTGTAACGGCTATTTAATCAATACTTTACAAAAAAAGTATCACATGTGCATTATGTTCGAAATCGTGTAACATCATTAAAATGACTTATAAAAGATTTGTTCGCATGTATTATATTTCCTTGTAATGGCTACTTAATCAATATTCTAAAAAAAAATATTGCTTCTCACATGAGACAGGCTTGTAAATTGCATTATGTTTGAAATAGTGCAACATCATTAAAATACCCTATAAAAGGTATTTTGGCATACATCATTATTCTTCATCGGAATTCTTTTTGGCGTTCTTATAAACGTACATTAGAATGGCTACTTATTCAATATGCTACAAAAAATTTACATCCCACATATGCATTATGTTGAAATAGTGTAACATCATTAAAATACTTTATGAAAGATTCCTTGCATTTATCATAATTCTTTATCGGAATACTTTTTGCGTCCCTACAAATGAGCTATATTGACTACATAATCAATACTCTACAAAAAAGCATTGCTTCCCACATGAGAAGGGCATATAAACTTCATTATGTATGAAATGTATCATAATTCTTCATTGGAGTCATTTTTGATGTTTCTATTAACGAACTACGATTACTAATTAACCAATACTCTACAAAATATATATTGCTTCCTACATAAGCTAGGGTTTTAAATTGCATTATGTTTCAAATAATGTAATATTATAAAAATGCCCTAAAAAGGATTTTTTGGCAATATCATAATCTTTATCGGAATTCATTTTGGCGTCCCAATAAACGAACTAAAATGGCTACTTAACCCATTTTCGGCCAAAGGTTCGTATACGAAACATTTCGATAAATATTTTTTTTTAACACTCTGACACATTTTTTTCAAGAATTTTATTTTTCTTCTATTTTTTAAGGCTTTTGAAGACATCCATAAAATATTAGTAATTCAATTGGAGTAAACACTTTCTCTTAAAAAATTTTCAAAATACGCTAGAGTTCTAATTTGAAACGCCTTTGACAAATTCGACTTTTTAAAAATATATTATTATTCCAATTGAAATGAATTATATGTTTTTAAAATAGATTAAAGTTGCAAATTCTGTATATGAAATAAGAATAAAACAAAAGTCATAAAAATATTATTCATATTCATATTATTCATTATAAGAAATAATATTTTATATTATTATATAAAATATTATTTCTTATATAAAATATTATTTTTCATGCACGAATCTTTTTTTGTGTCTTAATGTATGTAATTTAAGCATATTTCAATAAAAATAATGCTACATTTTATAAAATTTCTGTGCTTGGCCTAAAATGGGTTAATCAATATACTCTATAAAAAAAGTTCTTCTACACTAGAGAAGCATGTGATTTTCATTAAATTTGAAATAGTGTAACATCATTAAAAGGCACTAAAAAATTCTTTCATCATTTTCTTAGTAATAAAATTTTCAGTGTTTCTGAAAAAATCTAGAATTGCTATATTTCATGCACTGTAATAAATAACTGTTTGTCGTCTTTATTAATGATACATAGGTACCAATTTTATTGTAATGTAACAACATTAAAATGTACCGTAAAAACGATTCTTATTGATTATATTGAAACGAAATATTTTTGTATATCCCAGTAAATTAACAAAAAACAGTACACAATTCCCTATCAGTGCCACAATAAATTGATAAACGAAATAAGATAACAAATACAAGTCATCCCGAGCCTTTACTCGAGTTAGAGAACGGCCAGGTAGACGACTACACTATTTGAATTCATAGACACTTTCAACTGTGTTAGAAATGATTAAACCGAGTGCCTCTATCTATTTCGGGAATTGGCCAATCACATCTGGCCAGTTCGTGAATTGGCTAATCGCATCTGGCCAGTTCGCGAATTGGCCGGCCAATTCTAGAATTGGCCAGTCATTTTTAAACGTTACTGGCCAGTTCGGGAATTGGCCGGCCAGTTCTAGAATTGGCCGATTTCGGGTTTTGGCCGCAACATATATATATATATATATATATATATATATATATATATATATATATATATATATGTATATATATATATATATGTATATATATATATATTGCAGCCAATACCCGAAATTGGCCAATTCTAGAACTGGCCGGCCAATTACCGAATTGGCAAGCAACGTTAAAATATGACTGGCCAATTCGCGAACTGGCCAGATTCGATTGACCAATTCGCGAAATAGATTTATGCACTCGGCTTAATCCTTTCTAACATAGTTGAAAGTTTCTATGGATTCAAATAGTCTAGATGTCAGCCTGTCCGTGATCTAAGTCGAGTAAAGTTTCCGGTTAACTTGTAATTTTCATCGTATTTGGTTTATCAATTAAACCCCCTGACTGCCCAGCCAAAGGGTAATATTGTAATGTTGTTTTCTCTGTAATTTATTAAAAATATAAAAAAAAGATGTTTTTTCCAACCTGATGCAAAATACGTTATTAGTATCGGTGTATAATCTTTGATAGCATCAATCCTAACTTAATTTTTCAGAACTGGGTTTTATTTGTGGAATTATACTAATTTAAATATTGCTTATGTTGCAGTGAAACCTGCAGCTTAGTGTGTGAAAAAATCAGCCGGCAGCAGTCAGGAGGTTTATTTCGATATTGAAAGGGAATTGTGTAGTATTTTTGGTTAATTTAGTTGGGTACACAAAAATATTTCGTTTCAATGTAATCAATGGGAATCTTTTTTACTGTACATTTTAATGTTACATTATCTTAATTACAAAAAAATTGGTACCTATGCATCATAGTTCGGATGTTGGCCCAGGCTTCTCGGCCAGTTCGCGAATTGGCCGGCCAAAACCCGAAATACGCTATTTATTTCATGTATTTCGGGTTTTGGCCAGGAAGCTTGGCCAGCTCGGGTATTGGCCGGCCAGTTCTAGAATTGGCCAGGCTCCGGGTAATAGCCGCAACATATATACATAAAACACGGAGCTATTATAAACAGTATTTAATATTCACTATCCCTGTTAATGTTACAAACAACTGAAGATGTATGAATCATTACTTAACCATTTTTCATTTATTTATTTATTTATTGTTTTAGCTGTTTGAATGACGATATCGCTTTATTCAAAGTTTCTGTATTATTACATGGTAGTTACATTAGAAAATATTTTTTAGATGTTTTTAAATAGCATTATCGTAAATCTGGGATTCATCAGTGAATGCAGGTAACGTCATTTTATATAAAATATAAGCATGTATTTTAAGTATTAAAACTGAAATATGTTTTATATACCTACATTTATATTTTCTTTTCCTATGGGAGCGATACTACATTTTAAAAAGCAAGTAAGAAAATCATACGTTAAGCATAGATTATGAAGCACTTTCCAACACCCCAGGAAATCATTATCAAACTTCGTTAATTAGGGAAATATGGGTATATAGCCAAATATGGATTCCAACACTTTTTAACAGCCCTGTATTTTATCTGTCAATTAATTTATATATATAATGTAAAAATTTAGTTTAGCAAGAAAAAAGCATAAAATGTCTTTTTCAGCAATTTGTAGTAATAAATGGAAACATACCTGAAAACTTTTGTACAGCCCTCTATTTTACCTTGTACTTTTATTACACGTCAGTAAGAAGCTAAAAATTATTTAAAACTCAAACACTCTTAAAACATCTGAAATCACATTGTTATAAATTATCATTCATCGGCGTCCATGTACCCAATTCTTTGTGTGGCCCTGTATATGATTTTATCTATATTCTGCAAACATTGCTTTGTAAATTGAATACAGTTCAGCGTAAAAATGTATACCTTATTTAAGAACCACCTTTAAGTAATTTACGCTCATACTCAGTAACGTTGGCGAGCTCTTTTGGGTAGCTCTGTATATTAACTATAACATTTATACACACCATATAATGTACAAAGGTTTAATGAAACTTAAGTATGTATATCATAATTAAAATGCATTACATCCATCCATCAGCCATCATCGGAAACATATACAGTACATAGGAAAGAATATGATATATGAAATCTTTTGCGTGTCCCTGTAAATGCAATGTACTTTTTATTATGCAAGACAGTATAGTATAATTTATATTAAGCCTCAGTGACATATATCACTTTTATTATACATGAAACAGTTTAATGTATTTAAAACATATCGCACATTATTGTCCCTTTTACCATTATCCAATGGAATTCTTTTGTGTGGCCCTGTAACTCAATAATAGCAATATTTTCATCGTATATTTTATAGAATGCTTATTTTACAGCACATGATAAATGCATATAAATTTTTATATGTTTGACATCGTGTAACATCTTTAAAATGCCTTTGAAACGATTTTTCCTCTTAGGCGGTAATGTAATGGAAAACTTTTGACTCTCCCTGTAAATTAACTAATCGTGGTAGAAAGTTCATTTTCAATAGGGTTAGGGCTAGCGTAAACGTCAATAACATACAAAAATTTCAGGGCAATTCGAGTGTAATTACAGGAGTTCGAGCGCGGCCAGACGGCTAGACGGACAGACAAACCGTATGCTTAAGCAGAATGTAAAGTGGAAAGTGCTAACAAGCAGAAAGCTTAAGCAGAATGTAAATGGAAAGTGCGATAAAAGAATTGCTGTTTTTGTATATATTTAATTTTACCAAAATTTAAAAATTAAAGGAAGAAAATATGCAGAAATTAAAGAGATTATTTTGTTTTCAACTTTGTATGTTTTGGCTTAATATTTGCAGTGGCAAAGTGGAAATTCCGTGAAGGGGAGGACTTTGAAAGCCGAACGAGCCATAGTGCACACTAATACAATTACATAGCAATGAGAGATTTTTACGTGAGGAAATACAGAAATAGACAGTAATACTGAAATAATACAAAGTTTTAAACTGGAAAATATTGAAAGGTAAGTTATTACCGGAGAATAACTTTTCATAACTATGAAATATTCTACCAAATTAAATAATGGCTCTTAACGCTTTCCTTTCGTAGTGTCCTTAAAAAAATGACAATTAATTTTACTTTTACTGCCACCAATAATATTTAATTAAAATTTCCTTTTATAATATACCTGAAATTTAGCAAAAATGTAAATTTGCTTATAAACTTTGTTTGAAGTTAATTATTTCAAACAGATTTACTTCGCACCGCAATAGTTTATATTGGTGCTCAAATTTGCATGAAGTTGCTCTATACTCACGTAAAACGGAAATACTGTTCTTTCTTTGGCAACAATATATCACTTTCTTATTGTCTGCTCCACAAACGTTACAGAAGCAATACATACTCAGTTTTTAAAACATGTTCTGAAGCGATACTGATTCATAATCTGAAATCTAAAAACGAGTTTATATACACATGTAAAATACTCTACAAAAATTTAACTTAATTCGTTGCACATACGGCTGAATGATTTCTCTTTCGGGTCAATCCATATCAAGTGGTCCAGAAAATATTTTTTTGGTCGCTCGACCATTTTTAAAAAATCTGAAATTTTTTTTACAGCAATCCCAACAAGATGAAAGTTCAAAATGACCGTTATTTTAATTTTACTATTTTTTGTTTGTGCATGGCGGCCATCTTTGTTTCATCGTGCTCAGCGATTTTCTCAGATTCTAGGATACACAAAATTGTAAAGATCTCGTCTTTTATTTTACCAATTGAAATGGAGTTTGCAGCATTTTGTTCAGAATAAAATAGGCTAAATGTACAGTGGAAGAATAATTTTGAAAAATAAATTTTTACCGGTGAAATTTTAGCACAAAATTTAAGATTTTCTCCGAAATCTATCCATTTGCAAGAGGAAATTTTTTAAGCAAGGAAAACTGTCAACCTTACACAATTTTTTCTACAATTAGGTCAAAAGTGTGTATACTCATACACCAAGTGCCAGATCTGGGAGTTTATTTTTCTTTGCGAAAAAAATTCCGAAATTTTTCAAAAATTTTTAAAATCGCACTTTTTAGGCTTTGATATCTCTGGTGGGGCACAAGATAAAAATTTTAAACTCTGGCCTTTGATAGTATTGTGTAGTAGTGTTATGTACAAAATATTTCAAGAAGGAGATTTGACTACAGCTGAGATATGGCATGGATAATTTTTGAAAAATAATATTGTCAAATTATTGTAACGTACTATGTAATTGTTCCATAAGACTGTCAACCTTACACAAATTTTTCTACAAATAGGTCAAAAGTGCGTGTACGCATACACCAAGCCCCAGATCTGGGAGTTGATTTCTCTTTGAGAAAAAAATTCCGAAATTCGTCCAATATTTCAAAAATCGCACATTTTAGGCTTTGATATCTCTGGTGGAGCACGAGATAAAAATCTGAAATTCTGGCCTTTGATAGTACTATCTAGTAGTGTTATGTACAAAAAATTTCAAGAAGGAGATTTGAATACAAGCTGAGATATGACATGGACAATATGTGAAAACAATACTGCCAAACTATTGTAACATTCTATGTAATTGTTCATACCTCCAAAATTTTAAATTAATTATTTATGGTACAGAGTTAAATGTTAATTACAAATATCTTCTTCAAATGCGTCTGTGTGATTTAAACAATTCAGAATGTATGCTAAGCCAATACACTATTTGCCCAGAGGACCAAACCTACTACAAATGCTATTGCAACAATTTTACTCGGTACACATTTCAGGAAAAGAGACTGCCAATTGAAATGGAGTTTCTTTGGACAATGGAGTTTCTTTGGACTTTTTTCAGACAATGGGTTGCAACTGATCTAGTTGACATAGTTTCAATTATCAAACCTAGAGCATTTTATTCAAGTTAACAAGGGATGACAAGACTTGGGTGGCTTCAAATAAAATTTTGAGAAAGAACAGCCTGATGGATTGACAACAGTAACTGGTCGAATTCATAACATCTCTCGTAAATAGTGTTAAGCTCTTTGTTGAATGTATATAGCATCTTTGTAAATTAAACATTTATTATTAAACTGTTTTCAACAAACGATATTTTCTGTGTAAATATTGTAATAAATGAGACTAATCTCATTTCTCCTAATGTACTCATAATAGCATTTCTTAACTTTTTTTTTATCACCGTATCTCAGCTTATAATCAAATCTCCTTCTTGAAATTTTTTTGTACATAATACTACTACACAATACTATCAAAGGTCAGAATTTCAGATTTTTATCTCGTGCTCCACCAGAGATATCGAAGCCTAAAAAGTGCGGTTTTTGAAATTTTTGACGAATTTCGGAATTTTTTTTGCAAAGAGAAATGAAGTCCCAGATCTGGTACTTGGTGTATGAGTACACGCACTTTTGACCTATTTGTAGAAAAAAATTGTGTAAGGTTGACAGTCTTGTTGAACAATTACGTAGTAGGTTAGAATAGTTTGGCAGTATTGTTTTCACATATTGTCCATGTCATCGCTCCGCTTGTAGTCAAATCTCCTTCTTGAAATTTTTTGTACATAAAATTACTAAATAATACTATCAAAGGCCAGAATTTCAGATTTTTATCTCGTGCCCCACCAGAGATATCAAAGCCTAAAAAGTGCGCTTCTTGAAATTTTTGAAGAATTTCGGAATTTTTTTCACAAAGAGGAATTAACTCCTACATCTGGGACTTGATGTATGAGTACACGCACTTTTGACCTATTTGTAGAAAAAATTGTGTAAGTATAAATCCTTGAATGAAAAATGTCCTCTTGAAAACAGATAGATTTTGGAAAAAATCTTAAATTTTGTGCTAAAATTTCACTTGTAAAATTTTATTTTCCAAAATTATTCTACCACCATATATTTAGCCTATTTTATTCTGAACAAAATGCTGCAAACCTTATTTCAATTGGGAAAATAAAAGACGAGACATTTACAATTTTGTGTATCCTAGTATCTGAGAAAATCACTGCACACGATGAAACAATGATGGCCGCCATGCACAAACAAAAAATAGTAAAATTAAAATAACGGTCATTTTGAACTTCCATCATGTTAGGGTTGTTGTACAAAAAATTTCAGATTTTTAAAAAATGGTCGAGCGACTAGTGTTGGATAACTTGAAATGGATTGACCCCTTTCAGACTCGATCGAACGTTTACTAAGACAACCGCCATTTTTTATTCATGATTTCAACTAAAACCTGGAACAACAGCAAAAATATTTGCTGCAAGAATTCCTTTGAGAGCTGTCACTATTTGTAACATGTTAAATTTTAAAAACAATCAATTTGTTTTTAAACAGGCGGTATTATTTTGCAAATTATAAGTCGCATTTGAGACATATTCCGAAAACGTTATTTTTAAGAAAACTAAATGGATATAATTTAATTAAATAAGTATACTAAAATAAATGTATGAAATAAATTCTTAGCTATTCCGATTTCTTTTTACTTGATTTTTTCCGACAGTATATTTTTTTCGAAAATAATGAAGTATTCTGTTCCATTTGAAAAAAAAATCTCTTCACTTATCCAAAAAGAAAATTGAATCAGTAGGCATAACTCTTAGAGAATTGAATTATTCATATAACATTCCTTTGTAAAAGAGTTCGGATTAATTCTCTTTTAGAAATGCAATCCCTACATTTGAAGACAAATATTATTAAATAAAACTTTATTCTTTTGAAACAATTGAAGCTTTGAGGTACTGAAAAAGAAAAAAAGAAAAGGAAAAGATAATGATATAAATAGAGAGAGGAGTAAGTATTATTTTATTGCAACATTTTGTTTCGAATGCTCCTTGGATATTTATCTTTTTTTTTTTTTTTTTTTTTTTTTTTTTTTAAATTTATGATGAAAAGATAGGGAATTTTTTTGTCTACTTACATTTATTCATTGTATATTTTATATGAGCATGTTATTCAAGATATTTCCTTTCATTTAAATAGAGTTATGCTTAATAAATTTGCTTTATTATTGTACTGATACGATGTTACCATTTCAGAATCATTGACATCTTTATTTATTGGATCATAATATCCTTGGAATATTTAAATACTGCATATTATTTTTTATAATAGTTTTCATGTAATATGTTTAAGGCTTTTTTTAATAATATATGTATCTTATTTCATCTAAATAAAAGAAATGATCAGGAAAATATCCTTTATAATTATTTTAGTGTGATTTTCAATAAAAAAAAATAATAAGGAGTCTTAGGACTCTTAAAATTGAATAAATGAAGGAAAAACACATGTCGGAAATTGCACGTCAGACTTAGCAAATGAGGTGAGTACGTACTATAATGAAGTTTAAAAAATATTAAATCCTTGTGTAGTAGTATAGAGTACTTCGGATGTTGTATAAGACTCCGAAATTGTTTTTGAATCCCTGACTATCTACTTTCCATTACACATGAAGATAAACCTCAGCATTTTATATCAATTTTATAAAAAGTAATGAATGTAATGTAATTAAAACGAGCTTCAGACAATACTTATTCTACAATTATGCAAATGAATACTTTTGTGTGGTCCTGTAAATTAATGAAAAAATACTTTTTAGCGCAGATTGTACAGAATGTGCATTTTAATACACTCTAAAAATAAAAGTGTAAATTTACACACAAGAATGTGTAAATCGATGATACAAAACCGATTTGCTTATATGTGTAAATTTGTGTGTAAACTGCCAAAATACACGCCTAATGTGTAAATTTCAAAATACACATTTCAGTGTGTAATTTGATGATAACACTAAGTGTGTAAAAGTTATGGTGATCACTCGAAATACCCACATTAATGTGTAAATTGCGCAAGAATACACATATATCTGTGTTATATTCTTACTCTGTGATTACACTGATAAATATGTATTACGCAAAAAACACATATTATTGCGTTATTGTAATTTACACAGTTCTTTGCGTAATATAAAAAATACGCATATTCGATGGAGGTTCAATAACTATTGTGTCTCGTGTATATGAAATATCTGTACTGCAACGCGTTGATGAAGAATATCGATATATTTATGCTTAGTTTCAGAACCGTAGCTGCAATATTCATATAGTTTTGTATGGAGGAGTAAAATGTGGGGGGGGGGGGTAGTTGAAAGTCTGATTATTAGCTTATGGGGCTAGATTTGTGACAGTGGATGCGATAAAATAGTGTTGTTTGGACTCGGGATCATAGTGATGTACACACTTCTCATCCACTATCACAAGTGTAGCATCATAAGCTCCAAATCAGCCTATCACACTCACTCCCCTTCTCTTAAAAACTCCCTATAAATAGGTTTTTAGAACTTTGCCCCTCCCTTTAAAACTATGCTACTATAGCAGCTACGGATCTAAAATTCAGCATATAGCCATTTAAGACAATAGTTTTTGATATTCCTCATCAACCACCATAGTACAAATATTACTTCTCTATTAGTGGGGAAGTATGGGACACATTGTGAAATTTTCAATTTCTTTAATTATAAAATTGATTCTTCAAATTATGTTTCTATATTGCTCAAGGACATTAGAAAGTGTTTCCTTTTGTATTCTATAAATCAAAGTTTTTGTATTTGTGTCAAGTAAAGTTGATTTTATTATTTTTGTAAAAGGTGTCCCACTCCTCCCCACTCTCCTCTAAATATACACATAAAAACTGCTATTTTATTTTCTATATTCTTCCTTGTTTTTAATTTTATATATTTCCCCTCATTTATATATTATTCAGAACATGCAATTAAAAATTAAGATAAAGAAAAATAAATAATTAATTAATGATAGATTTTAGACTAATCAGATGGAATAATCATAGTTGGTAAACTTGCAATCTCCACACTTTTTATTTTCAGAGTTCAGACTCAATTTTTCATTTTTTATTTTTCATACTCAAGATACAAAGTCAATTACATTGAAGGTACTGTGTTACATACAGTTATAAAAGTAAAATTTAAAGTACTATAAAAAATAGAAAAAAGTATGTAAATTTTATCTCACATACACACACACATATTACCTGCAAATATTTTAGCTGATTTGTTTATATATCCATAAATCCCCTATATTACATGTTGAATTGTTTTCTTTTCATAAATATTCATCATTACAAAGAATTTGCCATATAAAATATTATCAGGACTATCAAAAAAGCTGTTGAATCATTAAAGTAACACCTTTTGCATTAAATTTATATTTAGAAATTTGTGTCTTAAAAAAAGAAAAAAAATGCAAATATATTTTAACATTAATGAAATTAATCCTATCTTCATAAATGAAATTTTCAGATATTCTAATTAAAATTTTAGATATTAAACTAATGTGTATTTTTATTTATCAGCTATAGTAAAAATAAAAGGAGAAATACTGTGTCAATATCCAAATATCAATTTTCTCTTATAAATTTTCAAAGTTAAAGCTCGTAGAATTTATTTGATAATTACATTTGTGTCTTAAGTGTATAAAACTCATCCGGCGGGGGATATTTATGTAGAGGGGGAGGGAGAGAATGATAAGTTCGATTTTGAATATTCATTATGACACAACTGTTATATTTTTTTTATATACATACAATCATATGTTTTGTGTCATATAAGTTCTGTAATAATAGGCAAAATTGGAATGGAAAAATGCATATTTGAAGAAAAAGCCTTTACTTTAACATAAATTTCCTTCAGAATTTTTGATCTGGAGTTATTTTAAATCAACGTACTTGCGCCCTTTTGCAATTTACTTCTGTGTATTTTTATTAAATCTATAATTAACAAGCAAAAATTATGTGTTCTTTACTATGACTATTTTAGTGGAACATAGTTCTCCCGATGTAATATTTTCAAATTAAAATACAGCTGAAAATTTAATGTAATTAAGATGAAAAATTTAAAAAATTAATTTCTCAAAATTAGGAAATGTAACGTAGAAACTCAAAAGCAACGCTATAGTTTTAATCGATGATAAACTTAGTTAACATTATAAATTTCATAATTAAAAAAAAGTTCAATAAATAAATAAAACTCAGATGAATTTTTTAACTTATAAATCAGAATATTTAATTTATAGATATACATTTGTATATATTTGTATAATTTGTACAATACATTTGTATAATAGTTTATAAATAAACTATAATATCTTCCACACAACCGAACCAAAATTAAACACCTCCCCCCCCCCAAAAAAAAAAATGATGTTAATGTTTATTTTGCTACTGTTAACATACATTCATAAATTCTTTTTAAGATGAAAATTTTTCAAGAAATAAATGACTTTAGATACAACAGTTGTTATTTTAATAGACATTTATCAGGAATAATGAAATGTTGACATTTTTTAAGGCAAGTAAATTATACGTGTAAAAAATTCTTATAAAGTACCCTGGGGTAATAACGCCACGTTAAGGTTCTACCAATTTTCACGGCTCAGTTTTAGTTTGCATTTTTCAAACAAATATATGATTTGATAGAGCAACTCATTGACTATCTATATAAAAAAAAAATAATTTAACAAATATGTATTCACAAAATGCAATTGCGTGATTTCTTGACCAATGCTATTTGGCGTTATTACCCACCTATATGGGTAATAACGCCATGCAAACAAAACTATGAAATAAGATGGAATAATTGCATGTAGATTGCCCAATTCTAAAAATACAAACTCTACAAACTTAGAAATTGACAAATTGCATTCTAAGCTATTCAAAATGCTCAACTTTTTGTGAAAGTGTAAGAAAAATAAAGGTGTGGTGCGGGGGGGGGGGAGGATGAGGCAAAAGAATATCAGATCGTGAGCTTCTTTTTTGCTTAAAAAGGACCGCTTAAATAGAATTATTAGAAACATTGCACAATTTTAACTGTGTTTATTTGAATCAGTATTTATTATGCAGCTCGGCCACTGAAGGGAATCAACCGGGGTATTTATGACAAGGATTGGCGTTATTATCCCGTTATAGTTATTGCGCTGTACATTTTAAATTACAAATTATCTCGAGAAGATATCCAAAATCTTCAACGACACTTTAAAAGTCCATGAAATGTACTACAAATTTATGTAATTACCAAAGTATTTCCGGATAAAAAAATAGTCTTCACATCACAAAACGTATCTCGCAAATTTTAGATCAAGCGTTAATTTTAGTTGCTTGTAAAAACAATAAGACCTAAATACGAAACAAATTAATTTGAAGCTGTTTTTTGCGATTTATATGACTCAAAACCCTTCTGTGCAGACCACATGGGTGTCATTTACCAGATTATTTCATAATTATGCAAAATATTAGCACTTGGCGTTATTACCCCAGACCATCATACGTAAAAAACAATCCAACATGTATCCTATACATTCATACATAAATATAAACAAATCAGATAAAAAGAATTGGAGATAATACGGACGTATGACATTACATACCTTATATTTTATAAGAGAATAACTTATTATATAATATATTTTTCTGAACGAGAGCGCTTGCAATCAGCTGGGCCCACCATTTATTTTCAACTTAAACATGATGAAGCCAAGTAAACGAAGATTACGATTTTAGTTTTCTATGCTAGATTCGGGTCTAACTCGGGGTTGAAGTAGTTCCTGAATACAACCATCAATTGCACTGCGAACTGAAGTTAAACTAAAATTACAAGTTAAACTTTGAAATGGATAAATGTTTACAAGCTACCAGACGGCTCAAATAATTTAGAGTAAAATCAAGCATACTTATATTTGATGTGCAAAATGTATAAATATCTCAGGATACGAATTTAGAATTATCTTAATTACATGAATTCGAAATAGTTTTTAGATTTTACTGAAGACTATCCTTTTAATTAGGGGGGGGGACAGCAAAAAAGAATATCAACAGTACAAAAAATATAATTTAATTTTATGAATAAGCATATAGTGGGATTATATCTCTATTATAATGCCTCGTTATGAAGTCTTCCTAATGTCGCTTTAAGAATGAAATCTAGCACTATTACTGAAAATTACAAGTAAAATTGTGAAAAATAGCAGTCTGCGCGATGGCTGAAAGAAATTACGATTTAATCAAAACCTAGAATTATACAATGAAGCATTTTTATATTTGATGTAAAAATTTTAAAAGGGAATTCGGAAAACGAAATTAAAATTTACTAATTAAATGAATAAAATTTTACGTTACATGTAACAATATATTTGTTACATGTGTCGAGATTAAATTTTTTTAACTTCTTTTAAATGTTCACGTGCTGCTGAAACGGGGAGAGAGGTGGTCAGAGTATCTTATAAAAATAAATATATATATTTTTTTATTACTTAAAAATACTGTTACAGCAATGCAATGACACCATGTTATTTATGGAATGGGTTTACTGAAATAAAAAGTGTAGCTCTGAATAATATTTAAGCCTCCTATCCCTTTCGTAACGTCTACTTTAAAATTCACGCATTTATAATTTTTTCAACACAATAATTAGTGTAATTTCAGGAGTAATCTACATTTACACATTTTTATGAGTTTATGCACTGATAACAAACTTACATACTTAATGCCATAAACTAAACACACATTAAAATAAATATTTTTTATGACAAGTGGGGGACTTTAGAAATTTACATTCTTACCTATGTGTATATCATTATGTGTAAATTACAATAACGTATCAATTTGTGTAAATTCAGACATTTTTCAGCATTTACACATTTATTTATGTTTTTCAAGTGATAACAAAATACACACTTAGTTTGTTAAGCTAAAATGCACGTAAAAACGGGTAAAACTTTGCAAAAAGTGGGTAATTTTCAGGTCAGGTGTGTAATTTTAAGAATTTACACACATATATATGTAAATATGTCTAATTTACACTTTTATTTTTTAGAATGTATATACATTATAAATGCATATCAATATCATTATGTTCGAAACTGTGCAACTTCATTAAAATGCACATAAAACTATTTTTCCGCATTGACCATAACGTAAAGGAGTACTTTTGATTGTCCTTGTAATTGAGCTATGCATTCCATTTTAGAAAAATTTGACAATGAGTCGAAAAATATACGCAGCAATTATATATTTTAAATTTCAAACGATTCGGTTGGGTAGCTTTTGTTGTCTTGTATGCGGACGAACTGGACGATGACTATAGGTGCTACGTATTTATTTAATTACGAACGCACCTCAAAAATCCATTTTCAACATTTAATATTTAAAAAAGTAACTTGCTTTAAAATACAATTTTCATCGTCATGAAAGATATGTGTGTCCTTTCATGTCATGTATTTTAAAAATTGCAAAATGCAGAATTAGTATTTAGAGGGTTTCGAAATTGTGAGACATTTGTTGAACAGAAAATGGATATAACAGTTTACGCGCACGATTACAAAATAAATTTTAAAACTAGATTTAAAAAAAATTGCCTAGTTATGTTTTATATTTATCAATTGCAATATACAGGGTGATTAAAAAGAATGTTGACAAAATGTTAGGAAAAATCAGGTATACGACAAGGATAAAAAATCACATAGAAACATAGGGCCCCAAACCATTTATTGAGTCACAGAACCTGAAGTACATTATAATAAAACATTTAACAGACATTCTCACTATTGTTTTAAATGTGATAACACCAAAAAAGTTGTAGTTTTGCATTATGCGCGCCAGCAATATGCACATGACACCTCACATTTTGGACTGTGATTATCAGTTTATACAGTATCATCGATTGCTGGAGCAATATGTTTTTCCAGATCTTTTCGTAACGTTATCACATTTCACACAAAATAAAGTATATATCGTACAATTTTCATTATTTATTTTTTTTCATCGAAATTATTATTTTTAAAGAATTATTACATTGAAATTATTACTTTTCTTTTTTATTACTAGAATGAAACACCCTGTATCTTTGACTCTATAAATAATTTGCGACCCTTTGTTGCATGCTTGATTTGACAACGCTTGATCAACGTTTTACTGAATCAACCTGTATTTGAAGTAGTGAAATTTCAGTGAAATTCTCTGCAAACAATGCTTTTCAATTTACCGTAATATAATGGAATTCATTTGAATGTTCCTGTAAAGGATCTATTATCCCACGTCCTTCATATAAAGAATTAAACATGATTTGTCAACCGTGGTTAATATTTTTCCGTTGCATGAGATTCCTAGAATATATAGAAATGTTAGAGCCTGGCGAGGCGGATCGACAAAGAATTTCCGACTTATTTGTAAAACATTAAAAGTCCATGGTAAAAAAAAAATAATAAAAAAAAACATTCTTTTTTTTTTCAACTTTGAACTATTGAAATTATTGGAAGTCCGATCCAAATTTTAAATTAGTCTGATGTGGCAATCCCAAAACTTTCTTCTATGTAAAGCATGTTGATACTTCAAATATTGCTACCACAGTGCCAAAATTAAATGATAATCTCTGCTCATCGCGATGATTGTAAAGACACGAAATTGCGTGCATTAGTTCTTGCAACAGGACTATTGCAAAAATCGAGAAAAATGCAATATAAAAGTTTCTGTTGTTGGGCGATTTATACTAAAGCATAACTAGCAATAACTTTTATCAAGCTATACCTAAATTTGAAGTTCGATGAAAAAAATCGTGCTTTACTTCTTGAGATAAAGATGTTGCAGTAATCGAGAAAATTCAGCATAGCAGCGTCACCTGTGGGTCTATTGACATCTAAACATAAACAGATCTAGATCATATCACGGATTTACTAAATATAAAGTTTAAGGAAAATCCGTGCGTTAATTTTTGAAAAAGAAGTGTTGCGTAAATTATTAAAAATGTATTACAACAGTGCCACATGTTGGACGATTTACAGCAAAGTATAAGCAACATCAAATTATGTCAAGAAGTTAGTGAATCTGAAATTTGGAGGAAATCCGTGCATTAGTTCTTGAGATAAATATATTGCGAAAATCGGGAAAATATAGAATAGCAGCGCCATCTGTTCAGTGATTTTTACCAAATTATAAACAAAATCCTTTCATGTCAAAGACTAACTGAATTTGAACTGAAATTGTGCATTAGTTACTGAGATAGAGCTGTTGCGTGTAAAAAAATATGCAGCATAGCAGCGTGACTAGTGATCGATTTATTCCAAAAACTAATCAGCATCAGTTTATATCAGGAACTACCTGAATATAAGTATCTTTTAAATTCTGTCAATTAGGTTCTTACATACACTTTAAAAAATCTTTTCATAATTTGAACCAAATTTTGGTGCTTGGCAACTGCCGCCTTCAGATTTTGAAACCTCGTACCAAAATTTGGAGCTCTGTTTGAAGCAAAGTTGCAATAGTTGGTACAACATTTTAATAGGAAGCTCCACATGTTGGTACGAAATTACTCTATTTAGTGGTAGCTATTGAGCACCAAGATTTCGCTGAAACAAGGACAACATTTTTAACAGTGTAGTGTGCCCACACAATTTATGTCGCATACATACAGACTTACAAACAAACATTTTGTTAAAACATGTTTTTAGAATTTCTGACCACAAAATATGTAAATCCGTTAAAAACCGGAATTCAAAGAAATTAACGAATTCATTACTTGTAAAGATAGTAGAAAATAATAACTGACTATTAAGATCATCAAACATAGCAAGTGGATGCATGCAAGTGCAACCAACATAAAAAATATTGGTTCAAGTTTCGTCATTTACAATATGCTGATATATTGAAATAAAACAAACTGATACAAATGAATATATTGATTATTGGATTCTTAAGGCATTTCGTATTAATACACTAGCAATATCAAATTTTATATTAAGCAATAAATGTAAAATTGAATATTTTTGTCATATTTCACAAGATAAGGTGTCAGAAATTCCTAAAAAATATTAATAAAGAATAGACGACTTTAGAGCATTGATTCTTATCTTAATTGCGTTCGTCTTCACTTATTCCAAACTGATGGTCATTTATAAATAATCATGATTTAATAGAAACTAATTCTGTGTGTAACGTTTGTAACTACATTATTAACTAATTTTGTTTCACCGCAATTTATAAATAACACAGCATGTACTATTATATATGTACAATATAATTTTTTACACATAGGATATGAAAAAAATCACATTCAAAAGTAACGTATTTCAAACTCTTGAATCAATTTACAGATATTTTATTATTTTAAAAATATTATTGGTTAGTTAATTTATTAGTTTATTTTTAAGATATTTCAAGTAGAAGGCAGTAACTCGATTACTGTAAATTAATATATTTGCACGTAAAACAGGTCAAAAAGTCAGCCTTTATGTTACTGCAATATTAAGAACTATTATTAAAAAACTCACTGAAAGTGTGATAGATGTATTTTTTGATTTGGTTGATTTTTTTATATTAACGTAGATCATATTTAACGAATAATGTACACTTTTGAAGCCCAGAAAAAATTCCTCTTTCCTATAGAAAGTTTCAACGTTCTAGGTTGTGAATTCCATTTATCATGAAAAGCGAAATGATAGTATATTTAAATTAGTTATATCTCTGGCAAGTAACAACACCCCAAAATTCTTTTGGCATAAACTGTTATTATAACACTACCTGCTTATGAAAAAGTGTCTGTTTCCATGGGGCATTATTATTTTACATTGTTAAGTTGCCACAAAACGTTTTTTGTCCGTTTTCCGCACTTATTATTTTATTTAAGTAATAGTATCCCAAACTGTTTCTTATAGAATATGAAAGTGTAGTACTCGAAGAAATTAAATAATGTATTATTTTTCCGGGGTATTGTTTCTGTACTCAGATACGATCGGTTAAATATTCAAAATTTTCCAATTCTGCAACATTTAAATTATTGTTATCTGAAAAAATCATCACAGTTGAATAAAACAAAATATATCACGCAGTAGTTCCGCGTATAATGAAATAATTGAAATAAAAATTTTCTATGGAAAAAGAAACCTCTCTCCATTAATTGTTTGTATATGACTTATACCAATGTATTAAATAATGTTTTTAGTGTAGTTAGTAGATAATCTTAGCTAATTCTAAATTTAAAATTTGTATTAAACACTTTCTGAAATTCATGAATATATTTCTTGAATTTCACAGAAAAGTGCCTTTTCACGACAAAAGCACATTTTCCGGTAAAAGTCGGAAATTTTCATCATATATCCTGAAAATAACAAAATGGACGAAAATGGAAAGAAACAACGGTGATAGTCCGTTATCTATCGCAAAATTAATTTCAATGTTTATAAATCTGACATGCTGTTGTATAGAAATAAAAAATGAAAGAATGCATGCTAATTTTATAAGATTTGTATAGTGCTGTTGAACAGCAACTGCACTGATACTAACAACTTTCTGAGCAACAAAATAACCAGACCTTATTCTAATCATTCATTGATCAAAGAAAATTTCACTAATAAATTATTTAATCAAGCCATATTATTATTCATTAACCATAAAAATTCATAATTGTAAATTAGGCCTAAGACTTCCAAGAATTATAACAGAATCGTTAAAAGTCCTATCTACCTTATAAGAATACAAACACACTGTAGGATACACTATATCACTTTAGAATCAGATGCTTTTGTAAAACCTATGGCGCTATACCTAGAGTAATGGAATCCCACACCAAAGGCTGTCATTTGGAATCTTTGCTAAAATGTAACTTTTTTCCTCGATCAAGAAAGATAGGAGATTCTAAATTGATCGCCAAATGGCACTACCAGGTAGTTGTTATATCATCACATTTTTCAAAAGGAATTTTTCCTTCTTTTACTTCCCAAACCGGAAAATAAACTAAATAAACGCAAAAAGTCAGGCAACTTTGCTGCCAATTCTTTTACTACAAATTCATGAATTTATTTTTAACAGTGTAGTTTTTTGTTAAATATGATTCTCTCCTATATTATGTAAACTGTGGCATCTCTGACCCAAGTAGACGATATGGTGTATCGACTTCTTAGTTAAAATTATAAAGTAAAAAAGTGTATCTTTATAAAATTTTGTATTTTAACGATTGCTTCCCAAGCTTTAGAATCTTACAACATGTAATATCAGAAACAGGGCAGAAAGGAAAAAAATATATTTTGACGTATGTGAAAATTTAGAATAACAAAAAACCTGCAGCAATAACAGATTAATAAAAATCAGAGCAGCTCATCAAACTTTATGCGTACACATGCGTAAAAAATAAACATACAATCGAATTGCATAAATTTCTCTTATGGAATTAATACAAAAAAGATTATTTTAATCTATTTTACCTACTATGACATACGTCATTAAATGCACTCCTTAGGCACGTAATAAAATAATATATGTATATTGATTTAAAATAAATGTCCTATATTTTTAATTATTTATATTCCATTAGAAAAAATAAAGAGAAACATTTGACATTTGAAAATATTCTTGAAACTTACAAAAGGAATTTCATTATTGTTCATTTAGGTATTTACAGGTGTTTTTTACTTACATATGCAATATTCAACGCAAAAATAAAAGTGACATATTTAAATTTCATGTTAATAAGCAGACTTATTTTTTTTTCACAATTTCTGATACTAATGTTATAACAAACAAATTTCGAATCTTACGAGTTTTTATTTGATTGGAAGAACTCAAAACTAAATCCTTCATATGATTTATACGCAGTTAAACAAAAATACGAATTGTAAATCATTTAGAATATGTTTATACAACTTCATGAATATCTTTTGTGCTTTTCAAATATATTTTAAATAAGTTCTATCAAAAGGTTTTTTATTCTCTACTATTATTTCAAAGTCCAAAGATAAAATTTTGGAATTACAGATAGTAATTCAACGGTTTTCTTATACATTTTTAAATTAATTTTTTAAAGATCTTTGGAAAATAAGCCAGGAATAAACAGTCAATTCTCTTATACAATGAATTATTTTGCTGAATATATAAATGAATACTGCATGTTTTATATTCTAGTAAGAATCATCTGAAATTTTTTTATATTTTGAACAAAGTTACTTTCAAGTTCTAAAGTGGAATATTGTATGTAGAAAAGTATATCTTATATATGTTACAGGCCAAACCCGATTTTAGGCCAAACTAGATTGGCCTAGACCAAAATAGTTTATCCTAACGCTCATCGGATAAACTAGTTTTTCCTAGGCCAAACCGGTCTATCCTAACGCCCATCGGATAAACTAGTTTTTCCTAGGCCAAACCGGTCTATCCTAATGCTCATCGGATAAACTAGTTTTTCCTAGGCCAAACTAGTCTATCCTAAGGCCCATAGGACAAACTAGTTTTTCCTAGGCCAAACTAGTTTGGCCTAACTATTTTAGGATAAACTAGTTTAGCCTGCTGTTTATTGGCCTGAACTAGTTTATCCTAGGCCAATTCAATTTGGCGTGATTTTATTGAATTCAATGACCGCCTCAGCGCCAACATTCTAGTTTGTCCTACGCTGATATATTTTATCCTAGGCCAATGTAATTTTACATGTTTTTAGCTCACAGGCGTCAAAGCCTGAGAAATAATGTGCTCGCATGTTCTGTATGTATGTATGTACGCATGTATGTATGTTTGTACGTACGTACGTACATTGTACAATGTATTTAAAAATACATTGTAAATTTATCGAATAAATCTGTATGCAGTATGTTTTAAAGGAATCTTAATTGTATGTGAAGTAAAACCTGAATTTTTTACAGAAATTGAAAAAAAATACTGCATACATATTTATTGGATGAATTTACAATGTATTTTTAAATTATGATGTGTTCGCAGAATGGAAAATACACAATGTATAAATGATTATTTAGATTCTTAGACCTTTCAATATTCAAATAATGATTAATTAAATAATCAATGTAGTTTAGAACAAAAGAAACAAGTAAGACAAATCATGCGTTGATCATAGATTATGAAGCTATTTCCAACGCTTCATGAAATCATTAAAAAAACTTCGTTATTTAGGTAAATAAGGATATAAACTCAAATATAGCCAAATATGTATTCCATTATTTTGAACAGCCCTGTATTTGATCTGACAGCTAATATACAAACTATATAATGGGAAAATTTAGTTTAGTAAAAAAAAAAAAAAAAAAATGTCTAGAAACTTGAAATTTCTCTTTCAGCAATTTATATTAATAGATGGAAACATACTTGAATACTTTGTTCAGCCCTGTAGTTTGCCTGATACCTTTATTATGCATCAGTGCTAAGCTAAAATTTATTTTAAAACACTCTTAAGACAACTGAAATCACTTTCTGATAAATTATCGTCCGTAGGCTCCATGGATTCAATTCTTTGCGTGGCCCTGTATATCATTTTATCTATATTCTGCAAACATTTCTTAGTAAATTTATTGCAGTTCAGCGTAAAAATGCATAATTTATTTAAGGACCACCTTTAAGTAATTTACGCTCGTATAATCATAAGCAGTAACGTTGGCGAACTCTTTTGGGTAGCCCTGTATATCAACTATAGCATTTATACACATGATATAATGTGCATAGATTTAATTAAACTTAAATGCGCATATCATACTTAAAATGCATTTTATCCATCATCGGATACATATACAGTACTTCGGAAAGAATGTACTATTTGAAATCTTTTGTGTGTCCATGTAAATGCTATGTACATTATATTAGGGGAGGCAGTATGATATAATTCATACTAAGCCTCATTGACATACATCATTTTTATTATACATGAAACAGTTTAATATATTAAAATATGTCACACACAATTCCACCTTTTACCATTATCTAATGGAATTCTTTTGTGTGGCCCTGTAAATGAATAATAGCTACATTTTCACCTCATATTTTATAGAATGCATATTTTAATGCACCTCGTAAAAGCATATAAATTTTAATATGTTTGACAGGGTACAACATCTTTAAAATTCCTTTGAAAAGATTTTTCCCCATAGGCCTTAATGTAATGGTACACTTTTGACTCTCCCTGTAGATAAACTAATCATGGTAGAAACTTCATTTTCAATAGGGTTCGTGCTAGAGTAAACGTCAATAATGTTCTAAAATTTCATGACAATCCGAGTATATTTACGTGAGTTACAGCGCGGATAGACGGCCAGACGGATAGACAAACCGAATCCATAAGCACTTTTCAACTTTGTTGGAAAGTGCTAAAAAAGTTACAAACATCGTAACATTTGAATCTGTTCAGTAAAAAGTAGATTTATGAATATATTTCTCTATCATTCCTTAAGACTTTTCTCAAATCCAAAAGAGCTACATCCTAATACATTTTTGAGCTAATTGCTTTTCGGAAATGCATAAGGTTAACAGGCATTCTCACTCATAAAATATGTAATCGAATAGCGTTAACCATTTTTTTCATAAAAGCGATGTATCTTTGAGAAAATACTATTAAAGCTATGTTTTGAATCGAATTTCCGGTTACGACTTTACGGAAAAAAAAAAAAACTTGACGCGGTGACAAGAATGTAGCTTATATGTCGACAGGTAATTAATTTCTCAAAAATGGAAAACGCTGTTCGATTCCAAATTATGTTCAGCTCCGATATGGCTCGAATATGCAATGATAATAGTAATAATAATAATAAATGCAAGTCTGATCTCACTTGGCACGAGTCTGCAGAAAAAAAAATAAGCAAACAACATGTCCAATGCTTCATGTCTCTACTGTGGAGATGTTAAATTTCTGTATTGATGTTATAAGCAATGACTATTGGCTCACATTTATACTTATTCTAGTGAAAGATATGTTTTTTTACCGGCCAAACCCGATTTAAACCAAATTGGATTATCCTAGGCCAAAATATTTTATCCTAACGCCAAATGGATAAACTAGATTTACCTACGCCAAACTTGTTTATCTAAATGCCCAAAGGATAAACTAGTTTTTCCTAAGTGAGATGTTAATCCTTCATTTTTCCCTTCTTAGTTAACCACTGCCTTATCAGAAAGAAGCTATATCGATAATTTTAAGCAAATCCGTAAATTTTGCGTCAAAAACCGCTTATCTAAATTATGAAGGGTTACCTACATTGCCCTTTCCTTTAAACTTAAAAAATAAACATCTACAACTAATTACGGAGGCGCCTTGTCAGAATGATCCTATATCTAACATTTTAATTGAAAACTGATAATTCTGCATGAAAAATCCATTTCTCTAAATTAACGGCGGGGGATTAGCCTCCCATTCGCCCCCTTTAATCTTATAAAATGAATTCCCAAAACTAATAAAAAATACCGTATCAGAATGAACCTACATCCAAAATTTGAAACAAGTCGGATATTTCTATCACGTGTTATCGCGTTACGTACATATGCACGTACATGCGTACATACATGCGTACATACATGCATACATACATACAGAACTTGCGAACCCATTATTTCTCACGCTTTGACGCCTGTGAACTAAAACCACGTAAAATTACATTGGCCTAGGATAAACTAGATCAGCCTAGGACAAACTAGAATATTGGCGCTCAGGCGGTTATTGAATTTAATAAAATCACGCCAAATTATATTGGCCTAGGATAAACTAGTTCAGACTAATAAACAGCAGGCTAAACTAGTTTATCCTATAAGAGTTAGGCCAAACTAGTTTGGCCTAGGAAAATCTAGTTTGTCCTATGGGCCTTAGGATAGACTAGTTTGGCCTAGGAAAAACTAGTTAATCCGATGGGCGTTAGGATAGACCGGTTTCGCCTAGGAAAAACTAGTTTATCCGAAGGGCGTTAGGATAGACCGGTTTGGCCTAGGAAAAACTAGTTTATCCGATGGGCGTTAGGATAAACTAGTTTGGCCTAAAATCGGGTTTGGCCTGTAACATATATATGTATTACTATTCATGAGATAAATGGTTTGATTTTTTTTTTACTATTGAATTTCATATCAGATTTTTATTTTTTCAAAAACATTTGACGAAGCAATCGAAGCACAAAAATGATTGTTTATTAATATACAAAAGAATGGGAAGCACACTTTTTATAACACGAAAATAAAATAGAAAGCAGCAATTGTTAGCATAGGCTTTTCGGATTAGAATTTAGCAATTTCAAAAAAATATCACTTTCTCTGACGCTGCTTTATTTGTATTGACTGTTTCACTTTTTTCTCGTATGATTTCAAAAACTACTGCATATGAAATTTGGAAATGTGTACTTTTACAGAGTTGCATAATAAATATTTTGTAGTGAACGTTTTTTATATACGAAAGAATTCTTTTAAATACATTTTTATCTTCATATCGACAGAGATAGTTCTGCTAAATAAGTTTTCCTGGATCTTAATATATTCATAGTCTGTTAATTTTTTTTACATATACATACTGTGTCATACAATTGACAATAATATTCTTGTTTAATTATTATTATTTTTTTGTTTGTTTTTGAATCTTTTACCAAAAGTCTATTGCAGAAATATAGAATGAATTCATATTTTTCAAATAATCGTTTCTTTTTACAAATGCCAAAATTCCAAAACGTAGCAGGATAAAAGCGAACTTCGCTATCGTGAACAGTCTGCGAACCAAGCAATATAACTGATGGTTCACTATATTGAAATTCTTTGAAAAATATATTTTTTTGCATATAACATTGTTTAAAATAATAGAGGAAACTTGTGCACATTGTTACAGTTTTTTTCTAAGTATTCTTTACTGTCCAGAAAGTAAAATTTTCAAGTTTTTTTTTTTTTCATGTGGTGTCTTCTGTAGTGTGTTATAAACATGTACAATTGTTGTTTTATATAGTATTTATCAAGTAAGAAGAAAAAACATAATTTGTTTCTATGTGCCCCATCCACGAGGTAGATTGATACACCTCATGGGGCACTTTGATACGTTTCGGAAAAATAGAGACAAAGTAACACCAATGCATGTTTATCATAGACAATTAGTTAGCAAACCACTTTATATTTATTTATAGAAATTCAAATCCCCCACAATTTATTTGTAAGCAGTATTAACAATCAAAATTAAATGTATAATAACCTGATGTTCTGGCTGTTCCTTATCTGATTGTTGGCTGTGGTAACTTTGTCATATCTGGAACCTCAACACCAGCATTATATTCTTTATTAGGAAAGATGAAAATGTTACCAGGTTTTCTGTATATAAATCGGTTTATAAACACAAAATACAGGATATTTATATTAAAATTTCTATTTATCATATAATTATCCTTTGTTGTTCTGTAGCTTGTTGCTTTTACTTACCATAACGTTAAATGTAAAATACCTGCTGGAGAATCGATATAAATTCGGAATTTGTCAGGCTGTCGTCTATTTCTTTTGTTAATTGCACTAACACTAGCTGTTAGGTAAGTTCGTACGTCTTCTGCTTGCAAAAATACTATAAAATGTTCTAATATAAAAAATTAGAGCTATTTTACTTTAATAAAAACTAATATTAGAAATTTTTGTCGGGAAATGGTTGAATTAAGGAGTGTATAGTAAAAAATAAATAAAAAGTAATGAAAAAATGAAGTAGAAAAAGATTCAGGTTGTCTGTAGCTATTACGGAGCACACTGATACACTATTAAAACTAATGGTGACACATTGCACCTTTTAGGGGTGAAAGGGTTGTCTCACTAGTGACATCCCTAAAGGAGACAGAATGGCACCTTTAATTAGGTGTGACCCTTACCCCAAATGACCAATATTAAAAAATAAAAAAATAAATAAGCCGACTTTTGGTCGTCGACGGATTCGAACTCACAACGTCTGATTGCAAACTCATCGCTATAACCACTCGGCCATCGAGTTCACCTTCAAAGTCGCCCTGAAATGTTCAAATGTCCTGAAATTCAAAGTTTGCTTTATATAAAAGAAGATCGCCAAAAGTTAGCCATCCGAAGTTCTAAATGAAATTAAGATAGCGCATAGCGGTGATAGTCATCGTAGGGAGAAATTTCTGTTTTGATCCACCAGTGACGGCGAGTTGAAGGGCAAGGATACATGTCACAGAGCATGCGCAAATGACTAAGAGGTAAAAATCTTCTAACGGTATGCATTGCGCGGCACCCTAATTAGCTTGAATCATCCAGTGAAAGATGAAACTGCACCCCAAACACATTTCCAAGTCCGCGGGTGTCAAATGGTAACACCTTTTCATTTCTGGGGGCGAAATGCAACTGGTTGTCATCTTTATTTTTAACAGTGTATGCATCAAAAAGCCCCAATATAGACTGTATTAATGAGCCCCATACAGCCATTTTGATTAAAATGGATCTCAATTCCAAAACTTCATAATTTACCTAACAGTAAAAGATGAAAAATTGATAAAGTGTAGCTTTATTTGTTAGGGAGGGTATTTTTTCAATTGAAAATACTGAAAGAGTTGTGTAATACCATTGCAATTGTACAACTCAAATTTACTTTTGACCTACAAAAACAATAACTCACCCGTCACATTTCATCAAACTACTGAATCATATCAAGACGTTCTGCATGTAGTTGTGTACACGAGCAGCACCTTTTAGAGCTGTTGTGAAACTTTTTTTAATGACCCTGGTTGTAATAGTGGGGATGTATCTATTGTGCTCCAGTTCCCCCTATATGCATCTTATTTCTTCAAAATAAAACAGCAGAGCATGAAAATATTCTTTACCACGATTTGAGTGTGATTTTTGATTTGAAAAATATTAAAGGGTCACAGGACTCTTAAAATAGGAAAAAGTTTAAAAAAAGACACTTATCAACAATTATTATCTGAAAATAAAATGTTTTAAAAACACAATTTTTATTAGGGTAATATATATAAATTATTAAAAAGATATGCGTTATTTAATGCCATTTTTCTTTAAAATGGCAAAATGTGAATTAGCATTCATAATGGATCAAAATTGTCAAACAATTGTCAAGCACAAAATGGATAATGGACAATACCGATATTCGGAACGGCGTGGTTTAAATGGACCGTTGTCATTTTGCCATTAGTTACAGAAAAAGAGGCAATCTACCACTGAAATCCTACTCATCAAATTGACTTTATTTATAATTAGATGAATCGCCCATTTTTTCACAAACTGTTTTGAGAAAATTTCAAAAAACCTAAAATTACATGGATAAATAGTACAAGTAGTACAAGTTTGAAGTTAGAGAAAAAAAAAGAAAATTCTAGGAAGATAGAACTTGAGTCCACTATAAAAGAACTATTAAATTCCCAGCTTTTTACTTTAAATGTATGAAATCACATTGATTTTAGTGGAGGTCGCACATGACCGCTAAAAATATTCACTACATCTGAGTATTCACTATATCCCGGGTTCATTATAGCGAAGTTCGACTATATAATAAAATTAACTAGATAAAATAAATTTATAAAATAAAGTCATAACTATTCCAATTTCTTTTTACAAGCTCTTTCATGCATATATATTTTTTTTCAAAATTAATAAAATATTCCGTTTCATTTGAAAAAAAAATTACATTCACTTTTTCAAAAAGAAAATTATATCACTAGGCATAGTTCTTGGAGAATTGAATTATTCATATAACATTCCTTTGTAAAAGAGTTCGGATTAATTCTCTTTTTGAAATGCAATCCCTACATTTGAAGACAAACATTATTAAATAAAACTTTATTCTTTTGGAACCGTTGGAGCTTTGATGCACTGCAAAAGGGGAAAGAAAAAGAAAATTATATAAATAGAAAGAGGAGTAAGTATTATTGTATTGCAAGTTTTGTTTTGGAGTGCTCCTTGGATATTTAAAATTGTTTAACTTTTATGATAAGAGTATGGAAGAAAGCGGTATCTACTTACATTTATTCATTGTAGATTTTTATTGGCGCTTATTACTCAAGCCTGTCATTTGAATACAGTTTTATAAATGAATTGTAATTATTAATGGACTAATTTCATGTTAGGTTCTTTCGACACATTGACTGCTTTATTTAGTTTCAAATAATATTCTGGAAATAAACAAATACTATATTTAATTTTTAATAATTGATTTCATGTAATATAAAGAGGGCTTTTATTAATAATATATGTTTCTTATTTCATCCAAATAAAAGACATTAGCATGAAAATATCCTTTACAACGATTTTCGCGGGATTTTTGATTTTATAAATATTAAGGGGTCACAGGACACTTAAAACTGGAAAAAGAAATAGAAAAATCCTTTTTAACAATTAATATCTCAAAATAAAATAGTTTTAAAACACAGTTTTTATTGAGATGAAATATAAAAGTGCATTACTTAATATCATACATTTTAAAAATGGCAAAATGCAGAATTAGTATTCATAGTGGCTCTAAAACTGTCAGATATTTGTAGAGCACAAAATGGATAGGGGAGAATAGACATATTTGGACTGTTTTTCATTTTGCCTTTAAACATTTGTGTAATGTTACACTATAAAATGGGTGGCAGCTTTGCTGCTTCAATTTTATGGACTGATTTTATTTTCACCTGTATAATGGTGTAATGTAAAAATATTTTACTGGTGTAACATTCAATATTACACTGGTTATATCGGTTAAAATATTCCTTAAAATTGGAGGAAGCAAGGTTACTCCATAAAATTGGAAGCAGCAAAGCTGCCACCTGTTTTATGTTGTACGGTTACTCAAATTTTTTACAGTGTAGTGACAGGAAAAGAGGCCATCTACCTCTGAAATCCTACTCATCAAAATTACTTTATTTGTGATTAGAAGAATTGCTCGTTTTTCAAATGATATTTTCAGGTAATTTCAGGGCATTGCTTTTTACTTTAACGCGGGAGAACTCGAAAGTGAGAATTTCTCTCACGGTGACAATTTGCTTTTCTTTTCCTTTACATTTACTTAATATCAACTTTTTTGTTTGGATCAGTACTTTTATTCACAAAAGAGATAGAGCAATCGAAATAACATTTTGAAATTTTACTAAAATGAAAAATGTTTTAGATAAGAGTCTTAAAAAGGGTATGATGGAGAAAAAATCTCATGCAGCGAGTCCTCCCGGGTTAATTGTGTTTATAATCACTTATTCCAAACTGATATTTGTTTACAAAAAGGAATTATTTAAAACAAAACTTAGTCAGTGAATAACGCTGGTATCTGCCTGATTTATCAATTTCCTTCAACCGCATTCAATAAATACATACAATATGTATTGCTATATATGAATGACTAATTTTTTATAGCTTGGATTACGAAAAAATGTACTTTCAAAAATAACTTAGATAAAACAATTCAGTTTACTATTTTTTATGTGATTTTAAAAATATTTTGCAAGCATGAAAGTTATTTTAAAAGTGAACCAGTAATCCAAATACATAAGGTCAACACGATTGAACTTAAAGCAGTGTCAACTATTGTTTCCTTATAATATTTCGAGCCCTATATATCCCACAAAAAATTAAAATGTCAGAAATGCATAAATTAACACGAATCTAACATATAGTCGAGCTTCATGTTAGAAGTTCGACATTTAACATGAACGAACATATACGAACGAACATAAATAGTTCATTTTTTTATAATAAAAAAATGAAACAATTATTGAAATTAAAATATTTATATCGAAAAAGAAACCTCTCGTGTGTAATTGCTGGTATGCAGGTTAAACGAATGTATCAAATGTTGTTTCTAAAATAATTAATTGGTTATCTAAAAAATATATTAAATCCTTAATATCTGTTGTAGTTTATGATTAAAATATATTCTGATTCTGATGATATTTGTTGTTTATCGCAAAGCATTATATGCATTATATAAACTGAAAGTTTCTAAAAATGACGCATTTATAGGCTAATTTTCACACATTTCTAGTTCTAAAAAAGCCCTAATAAACCATGATTCTCCAAATTACGAGCATGCAATTTCAGATTATCCAGATAAAGTATATTTTGTGTAGGATCGCAAGAAAACTTCCATCATTTTAGAAATATCACCGTCAGAAAAAATATTTATCCTGAATTATAACTTCTGTATTAGCAAATTGAAAAAAAAATATATTGTACTTTTCTTAAAAACATAAAGAAAAGAACAACATAGTGTGCGTTTAGTTGCGATGCGAGGACTTGCAACATTTAATTTTTCTTTCATTTCTTTAACAGATGCTGAAATGTTTTATAGATTCGTTTATGAAATTTTTCTCTCTCTCTTTTTGGATGAGAGCTTGGAATTCAAGAAAACGCTTTTCGGCTAGCAAGCTGAGTATGCTTAGGAATGGCAAAAAGGTAATATCAATCTGTGCTGACTAGACTATGTAATTTAAGGCATCTCTAACTCAGGTAGTCGGTGCATTATCGAATTCTTAAATGAAATTGTAAGTTCAAGTGTATTTTAACAACATATTAAATGTTAACTATCGTTGCCCAAATTTTTAATATCTTACATCCTATAAATTATAAAAAACAACAAAAAGGCAAAAATAAATATTTTTTTGATTATGTGATAATATTAATAAATAAATTAATAAGATAAATTATATAAATTATAATTATATTATCTAATAATAAGCTAAATTATATGTGTATGAAATGTATGTGTGTGTGTGATGTAGAGACATGGGGAGCCAGAAAAAAAAATCTTATCACACGTCATTTTAACAGAGCTACAAAATGTTTCCGAATTCAACATAGGATTCTTGACGAGCGAAATAAAAAAAAATAAAAGAAGTAGAAGCTGCATTAAAAGCTAAACATTGGCAGCACCAAATTGTTTTTTAAAAGCAATCATATGGAAAGGGAAATGCTCTAATTTCACCGACGAAATGAATCTAATTTTAGAAATGAACGTTCTATTTCAAATGATTGGTCACATTCTCTCTCGCCATATCGCCTGCCAATTTCCCGACCAAAACTTCCTGGAAATTCTCTGGAACATTCTATACCCTTGAATTCGATACATTTCCCGTAAACTGTATTTTAGTATCTGGCAATGAGATCAAAGCCGCGGAATTGAATGTCTCCCGAAAAAGGTAATTTTATTAAAAATATTATTATTTAACTTATTTAATAATCGAAAGTAGTGGAAATTCGACAGTATTTTACAAACGAAAATTTCATTACAAAAGTAAAAAAAGGAACTTATTGATACGTAATAAATATAAAACGTAAAAAAAAGAAAAAATAAATAAAAAAATAGAAAAAAGATGTTTTGAATAAGTGTGCTTTTTTGCAATACATTTAGAATTTTTTTTTAAAAAAGAGGTTTATAAAAACAGAAAAAGTGAGTTTTATTAGAAATTTTGGGAAATAAAATATATTTTAGCATATTTTTAATTTAGAGACATTTTTTAGAGTTACGCATAGTGGAATAAATATTTTTTAAAGGCGAATTAAGAATTAATATTATTTGTATATATTAGATTAGATCCAATAAAAGGATTTTAATTTAATAAGCCGGAATAAATACGGGATATTATTAAAAATAAATTAAAATAGTATAAAGTTAATTTTGGCGAAAAAAAAATAAATTTTGCAATACGCATATATATATATATATATATAAAATATTTTTAATACATATACTTTATATATCTTTAATGTAATCGAAAGTAGCTGAAATTCGACTGTATTCCAAAAACGAAAATTTCATTACAAAAGTAAAAAAAAAAAAGAAAAAAGGAATTTATTGATATGTAATAAATATAAAACGTAAAAAAATATAAAAGAAATAAAATATAGAAAAAAGGTGTTTTGAATAAGTATGCTTTTTTGCAATACATTTAGAATTTTTTTAAAAAAAGAGGTTTATAAAAAGAGAAAAAGTGAGTTTTATTAGAAATTTTGAGAAAAAAATATATTTTAAAATGTTTCTAATTTAAAGACATTTTTTAGAGTTACGCATAGTGGAACAAATATCTTTTAAGGACAATTAAGAATTAATATTATTTGTATAAAGATTATTAGATTAGATCCAAATAAAGGATTTTAATTTAATAAGACGGAATAAATACGGGATATTGTTAAAAATAAATTAAAATAGTATAAAGTTAATTTTGGCGAAAAAAAAATTGTAATATGCATATATATATATATATATATATATATATATATATATATACACTGTTCAAAACAATTAAAGGATATTTGAAGTTTTATATAAAATAAAGATAGAAACGAATTTTTTGCCGAAAATAGAAGATGAGAATCACAAATGATAATTTTTTTGGTTTTCAAACTGTGGAGTATGCAAATTTCGAGTTCGACGTCAAAAACGTCGCTTCAGCGGCAGCGAATGAAATTTGACTTTCAACTGGATAAAAGAGAATGAAGACAAGGAGGATCGGCATTCAGTGATTGCTTTGTTTCGATGAGTACGATGTCTCAGCGAAGTCATTTGACAGATTCAGAAGCTTGGAGAAGTTTCGGTAGGTTAAAAGGGGGCCAAACTCAAGCCGAAGTAGCACAAGCCATTGAAGTGTCACAAAGTGTCATTTCCAGGATCTGGAACCGTTTTTTGGAGAGTGGATGTGCAGGCCGAAGACTAGGGCAAGGTCGTAGACGGGCAACAATGCCCAATGAAGATCGGTATTTAGCGTTAACAGCTCGGAGACACCGAAACATGAACGCTACTCTTCTCCAACAACACCTTCGCTCGGCTCCAGGAACCACAATTTCAACTCAGACTGTCCGAAACCGGCTCTATGCTGTAGATCTGTATGCTCGCCGACAGATGGTATGTGTTAGATTAACATCAAGGCATCGTCGCGACCGCAGGGAGTGGGCAACCGAGCATGTCAACTGGAGGAGAAATGAATGGAGCAATATTCTGTTTTCTGGCGAGTCCCATTTTTCTGTGCATCCGGATAATAGGCGTATTTTAATCTGGAGGGACCGTGGCAGTAGGAATAATCGTGCGTTCGTGCACGAAAGTGTCAGATTTGGCGGTGGAGGAGTGTTCGTGTATGGTGGCATCTCCATTGACGGGCGCACTGACCTCTACATCATTCGAGATGGAGCTCGGACTGGTCGCCGATATAGGGATGAGATCCTGAGACCTATTGTAGCCCATTACGCTGCAGCAATCGGAGATAACTTCATTTTAATGGACGATAACTGCAGGCCACATCGTGCAAACCTGGTGGAGGATTTCCTTTTCGAGGAAGGAATCGTTCGAATGGAATGGCCAGCGTGTTCTCCAGACATGAATCCAATCGAGCACATTTGGGACGCTCTAGGAAGACGAGTTTCTGGCCGCCAACAACCCCCACAAACTCTCCAAGAACTGGAAAGAGCTCTTCTAAAAGTGTGGAGCAGAATACCCCAACTCGTCATTAATAGCCTCATTGAGTTCATGCCTCCAAGGTGTTCAACGTTGCTGGCCGCCCGTAGAAACCATACCCCCCCTACTGAAAATGTTTTTCTTTGAAGAAAACACCTTTTCAACTTCTTTTTTTCTCATATGCACTTGTGTTTTTTAATACAATAATGTTTTATTAATTGTGTTTTTTTTCCTTTTGTACACGAATGCGCAATAAAATGCATTTTTTTCTGCCAAACATGTGTAATTTATTCTCATATAACCTACTATGTCTGTCGACCATGTATCAATCAGCTAAAAAGTTTCCCAGATACAAAATCCACCTAAAACTGCAATATCCTTTAATTGTTTTGAGCAGTGTATATATATATATATATATATATATATATATATATATATATATATATATATATATATATATATATATATATATATATATATTATTATTATTATTATTATTATTTTAAAAATATATGTGTTGCTGCTATAATAGTAGCATCATCTCAACAATAAAAGTATTACACAAATCAGTGTAACTCTTTAAAGTGTATGAATATGCATGCGTAAAAATTAAAAATTCAAACGAACTGCATTAATGCCTCCCATTAAATTTATTGAAAAATAATTATTTTGAACTATTTTACTTATAACTTCCGTGAATGGAATCAATAGGCATGTATGAAGAAAAAAAATTTTTTTTCTATTTATTTAAAATTAATTTTCTATTTTCTTGAACTATTTAAATTAACATACAATGAATGAAAGAAATATTTTTCATATAAAGAATTTTTAGAAAAAGAATTATTGTTTTCATTTAAGTATTCACAGTTGTATTATGTTTTTTACATACGTATGCATTATTCAATGCAAAAATAACAGTGACATATTTAAATTTCATGTTAATACACAGACTTATTTATTTCTAAAACTCTGATGCAAATCGTATTACAAACAAATTTCAAATCTAGCAAGTTTTTATTTTCTTTTAATAACTCAAAGCTAAATCCTTCATATGTATCTGCATACAGTAAAAGAAAAATATGAATTGTAAATATTTCAGAATATCTTTCTAGAACGTTATAAATTCATTTGTTCTTTTCGAATATATTTTAAATAAATTCTTTCAAAAGACTTTTCTTTACTATCATTTAAGTGTCTAAAGATAAACTTTTGTTCTTTAAAATAATAATTCGATATTTTTCTCGTAGAATTTTAAATTAATTTTTAAATATGTTCTTTATAAAATAATTTGAAAAAACCATCAATTCTCATACGTTTTTTCTGAATACATAAATTATTATTCTCAAAACATTTTTGTTAACTCTTTGACAATAATCATGTTCTCTTGCTCTTTGAAAATAACCATGTTTTGGGGGAAATTTATAAGTGTTACTTCCAAGTTATAATTTAGAATATTATTTATTGAAAATTTTATCTTTTAAATATATGCAACTTTTTACGTCTTATGTTAATTTTACTGAAATTGTTTACTGAATTTTCTATCAAAATATCTGTATTATTTTTTAAGAAGTTTGATATTGCAATTTGTGCACAAAAAAGTATTTTTTAATCAATCTGATCAAATTACAAAAGCAGTTGCAAACACACTTTTTAATAACATAAAAATAAAGTTGAAAAAAAAAAATTAGCGAAGCCTTTTTAAAATAAAATTTTACAATTTCAAAGAAAAAGAAGTTGATAATTCTGGCACTTCCGTGCTTGTATCGACCGTTTCATCTTTTTTCTCATTAACAAAAGACTATTGCATATGAAAACGTCAAAATTTTCACTTTTATACTGATGCATAATAAATATCCTGTAACAAACTTTGTTTTTACCAAATAATTATTTTAATTCATTTTGATTTTCATATCAGTAGAGATAGTTCTCTTAGGTACGTTTTACCGGATCATATTATATTCATAGTCAGTTACAACTTTTACAAATACATACTTAGTTATATTGTGGTATGCACTTGCTATAAGTTTTTAACAAGTTTTTAACTTTGTTTTTGAAATTTTACGCAAAAAATATCGAGTAAATGCAGATTAATCAGCAATTTCTTATTGCGTCCTTTCTTTTTTAAATGCATTTTACAACAGCTTTTTAAAATTCACTAGGATATTGTTTGCGTTTTGACACTTAAAAATACTTAAAATAAGTCAATATAAACTTATTTTTTTATGTTACAGAAAATAAGAGTAGATGCAATGTTGTCAAAATACCATTGAGCGGACTGATTGTCTATATACAGGGTGTCCCAAAAGGTCGTTTACAAACTTAACTTGCTGGTCTGTCATATCATGATGAACAATATTAAATAGGAAAGTAAGTTTCCCAAACGTCTTCTAAAGGAGATATGCGCCATTAAAGTTTAGGGTCCAAAAATTCAAATGATTATAAAAAACAGAAAAATTGGTCGATTCGTTTGCGGTTTTCACTAAAACTAATCTTTATGTCAGTATTTTGTTGAAAATAAATTATTAATATAAATTTAAAAAAAATGTCGATAGAGGGCGCTTTAGACTTTGAAGTAACGATAAACTAGTTTTTACCATTATTTTTTGCATCTCATTAAATTTTTTTAGGAGCTTAGACATAAACTTAAAATTTGAGCTCATAATCTAAATCGTTGGAAGTGGTTAAGTAGCGTAAACTGAATTGCGGGGGGAGGTTTAAATTTCAAATGATTATAAAAAACGGAAAAATTGGTCAATTGATTTGCGATTTTCACTAAAATTATTCTTTATGTCAGTATTATCTTGAAAATAATTTATAAAGATAAAATTCAAAAAATGCCGATAGAGGGCGCTTTAGACTTTGGAGTAACGTACAACTATTTTTTCCGTTATTTCTTGCATCTCATTAATTTTTTTAGAAGCTTAGACATAAACTTAAATTTTGAGATAAAAATCTGAATCGTTGGGAGTGATTAAGTAGCGCAAACTGAACTGTGTTCAATGGGAGTGGGGAGGTTCAAATTTCAAATGATTATAATAAACGGAAAAATTGGTCGGTTTTCGCTAAAACTATTCTTTATATCAATATTTTCTTGAAAATAAATTTTACAGATATCTTTCAAAAAATTCCGTCAGAGGGCGCCTTAAACTTTATAGTAACCTACAACTATTTTTAACTGTTATTTTTTGTATCTAATAAAATGCTTGTAAAGTTCAAACTTTAACTTTGTGCTCAAAATCTGCATCGTTGTGAGTAATTAAGCGGACAAAAATTGAACTGCGTTCGAGGGGTGGGGAAGGTAACATTTCAGCTCCTGAACACAGTTCAGTTTGCGCTACTTAAACCCTCCTATCGATTTAGATTTTGAGCACAAAATTTAAGTCTAAACTTTTGCAAGCATTTAATTAGATTAAAAAAAAAAGAAAAAAAAAAGGGAAAAGAAAAAAAAAGGGTTAAAAATAATTGTTCGTTATTCTAAAGTTTAAGGCGCCCTCTAACGGATTTTTTAAATTTATCTTTAAAATTTATTTTCAAGGAAATATTGACATAAAGAATAATTTTAGCGAAAACCGACCAATTTTTCCGTTTTTTATAATCATTTGAAATTTGAACCTCCCCACCCCCATTGAACACAGCTCAGTTAGCGCTACTTTACCACTCCCAAAGATTCAGATTTTCATCTCAAAATTTAAATTTATGTCTAAGCTTCTAAAAAAAAATTATGAGATGCAAAAAATAACGGAAAAAATAGTTGTACGTTACTCCAAAGTCTAAAGCGCCCTCTATCGGCATTTTTTGAATTTTATCTTTATAAATTATTTTCAAGCTAATACTGACATAAAGAATAATTTTAGTGAAAATCGCAAATCAATTGAACAATTTTTCCGTTTTTTATAATCATTTGAAATTTGAACCTCCCCTCGCAATTCAGTTTGCGCTACTTAACCACTTCCAACGATTTAGATTTTGAGCTCAAAATTTAAGTTTATCTCTAAGCTTCTAAAAAAATTTAATGAGATGCAAAATATAATGGTAAAAACTAATTTATCATTACTCCAAAGTTTAAAGCGCCCTCTATCGACACTTTTTGAAATTTACCTTTATGATTTATTTTCAACAAAATACTGACATAAAGAATAGTTTTAGTGAAAACCGCAAACGAATCGACCAATTTTTCTGTTTTTTATAATCGTTTGAATTTTTGGACCCTAAACTTTAATGGCGCATATCTCCTTTGGAAGACGTTTGGGAACCTTTGTTTCCTATTTAATATTGTTCATCATGATATGACAGACCAGCATGTTAAGTTTGTAAACGACCTTTTGGGACACCCTGTATTTTTCTGCCTATCTGTGCCTCTGTCCTTCTATTTATTTGTATCCTGTCTCTCTTTCTCCATTTATCTGTCTCTCTGCCTCTATAACATAGTATGATACTTGTAAAGGTGTTTTCCTTTACATATTAGTTAATAATTGTTTTCCCCCTTAGTTAAAATTACAATATTCCCTTAATTTGTAACTTTATTTAATATGCTAGATTTTTAATCCCTTTAATTCCATTCATGTACTAACGGCCATTTTTCCTTTAAAATATAATTTCAGTTATCTCTAATTCTTTCTTTAAAACCACAACGTACATCCGTTTGTTCATGTAACTGTAAGTATTTTCCCATAGCAACAACCATTTAAAGAGTTAGTTCTAGCCTGTATTTATTCATAGTTAAACGCTATTCACTTAAGAACCAGATGCGCTAAGTTTGTCTTTATTTTATTTCATTAGAATTAATTTCCTCTCTGAACCCGTGAGACTTTTGTTAACCCTATGTAAAGAATTCAATCCTTGTGGTTTTCCGGTGCCATATACACCCTTTTATCGTTTGGCATTAATTATTTCAAATTTTACACTTTGAGCATTCTCATTGCACTCTGTGTAACGAAAATCAAATGCATGTCTCCTATCATCGGAAATGTACATCTGGTGTTCGTTATTGGCGATAAAATACCAATGTAATACGCCAAAGACAGTGGTTTCAAAAATTGTATTTTTTATCATTCGGCTCTCATCCTTTGTACTGTAATGTGACATAATATTCTCCTACGTTCCGGCGGTCGACGGGACTCACTACCGTCGACCGGAGCCTTTTTACATGCCTGATGCTCTTCAATAAAAGGATTATGTGTCAAGAATAATTCGTCTTCTCTTGGAGTTTTTTTGTCTTTTCTTGAACCCGTGATTACATCACCGATGCGGAGTGAATACGCCCCTACACACATTGGTGCAAAGTGCCGTATTTTTCTCCAAGTAAAAAAAAAAACTACGGTATGTGGATTGCAGTAATAGGCTAAAGATGTTCTTCAATCATTCGAACATTTGACGGTATACCTCCTTTCCGTGTCCCATGACGAATGTTGGATTGTTTTCGAGTTATCACGATAAAAAAAAAGAAAGAAATGAAAACTATTTCGAAGCGAATACTTTCATCAAATTGTGTTTTTCTCAATTTCGTCCATTCCTGAAGCGATTGATTATTAATCATAAAAAAACTGTGCGCAATATTAATCAACTTAAAGGTCTATTCTTACTGCAAGTGACTTTAGTAAAGCCTTTTTTATTTAATTATTGGGAGAATTATGACGTTTCTGCAGTAAACAACTTCAACAAAGCTGCAATTTATTTTCTCTCCCACTACAAGGGTGTGACTCAACATAACACTGTGTTCGCGCCGGCAACCCTGGAAGTCTCCCTGGCAAGCTAAGTTTTCTTCGCCACTCATCAGTGCCGGACTTAAATGAATCATAATGCTCCTTAATGTTTTCGTGAAGAAAAAGAAGATAAATATGTCAATGAACTTCCATCTGAGAAATTTACTATACATCACCACTTTAGACCTCTGCAGTTAATACTTTTTAAAGACAGGCTTGCAGCGGATCCTAGATTGACGTACAAAACAGATAGCGCAGCAAAATTAGCAAGGACACATGCTGTTGTTAATGTATCAGTTAATTAGGAAGGTGTTATTTGGAAAAGGAATGTTTTGTTTTTATTTTTTTCGCGCTTCAAAGTGCAATATATTTAAATAGATATAGAATAAGATTTTAACGATAATATCTAATATAGATTACATCAAGTCGCAAGGCCTTCAGTTTAATTATTTTTTTTCTTTCACCTAAGGTAAGTAACATATTTCTATGGAGATGTTGCAATGCAAATGCATGTTTTGCTTAAAAGACATTTTAACCTTTACGGAGGGGCTGTGACAGCATCTGTCCGGGCTTACATGTATTCTCAGGTAGACACTGAGCGAGCCCCTCCGTAAAGGTTAAAGTCTCTTATTATTATTTATAGAGAGTTTTTGGGTAAGAAAAAAGGAAGTATAATGCTTCCAGGATTTTACGTTACTTGAAATATGATTTTCCTCTATTAAAATAGTTTTTAGTATAATTTTTGAGAAGATACAAAATATTGCTTAAAATATTAAGAGTTGTGCCTTCATTATGTAAATTATAGACAGGTCTTGTCACAACTTAGAAATGAAGCACTTTATTATTTTATTTTTAAATTTTCATTTTCTTCGTGATGTGTTTTGTTTGTAAAGCTATAACCCTTCTATAAGTGTTTTTACTGATATTGATCTAGAATTTGTTAATTATTTTTATAATAATACACAACGTTTTTGTGCATTCCTTATGAGATTTCGTACAAAAAAAATAGAAGCTAATATTACGCTCTATAAAACATTGTGGTACTAATATTTTCAAGTGATGCCATTGCATAGATTATTTCTTCTTAGAAATTTCATGCCTTTTATTACTTTTAGATATTTTATGTTTTCTATATTTTAACTATTTAAAGGTATTTTTATAATATTTTTGTCTCAAGTTTGTAAACATTTAGTAAATATATTTATAGTAGATTGTGGTTACGTTAAATGTCTTAATATTTAAAGCAGTACATATTTTTTTGTGTAATTCGTCACATATTTTCATATAAAAATATATATTTTACATGAATAATTATGTACAGGTAAAGAGTAATCATATTTTTAAAAGTGCTCAAAATTGTTTTGCATGACTGTTATTAAATTCTTTCTCAGTTATAATCAGTCACCTATCTTAAGTTGAAATTAATTTTATTCTGACAACAATGATTGCTTTTTTAAATGTACAGTGAAATGCATTAGACACTAGTTTATTGCAGTGTATTTTTTTCGTTCTTGAATAATTTCAAGGGTGCGTAAAATAAGTTGTGGTGTTGACATATTTTTTCTCAAATAAATTGTCAGTTTATGTACAGTTTGACTTTAGTCAGTGTGTTGGATTCAGCGATACCCCACCAATTTTACACACAAATTTACATTTTGCAGTCATTACTAGTGAAAGCCTTTTTTCAATTTTACACGTGTATCGCTGCATCCTCATATGTGTTTATTTTTTACTTGTTTAAGTTACACCCCCCGTAAACGCAAATATGCATTTATTTATTTTAGATTTTTACCATTCATAATATGCAGGTGTATACCAGTAGTCATTTTGGAGATCCTACATTATTTTTCTCCCTATTTTGAGGTTCCGGTGATGCAGGGATATTCTGCGGTGTGACAAACTCGCAATTCAGAAATGATTACTTAATCTATTTCTGAGCTCTTGAATTGCGTGTCGGTTGCTTGCGGTTAATGCACTCAGCTAAGTGCGCTGGTTCGCATTTTTGTGTATAATCGTTTCAGTGCCTTTATTGTCACATTGCATTCTATTCGTTTTTCTTTTTCTTCTCTCCAGTAACAATATTTTGCGATGCAGTTTGCTTGACTAAAGTCACACTGTTTGTTTTTCTTGTGAAATAGTTACACACCTTTAAAAAAAAAGAGTAGTATTTGTTCACAAAAAAATAAAATAAAATAAAAATAAAAATAAAATTTCTCTTCTAGCTGAGATAAAAAAAAAAAAAACTTTCTTTGCAATTAATAATTTTGAGACTTGTACACTTAATATATATAGACACCATACTTCTCTTGTGGTTTTTCTCTTATACCTATATATGTTTGCTGTGAATTTATATGTACCTACACTTGTTTATGTTTATTGTATATACAGGTAAGAGTGACAATCCCACTTTTATATTTTAAGTACTATACATTTTTTGTGTATCATACCTAAACACATAATTTTAAATAGAGAGTCCAATGTCGGGCTTCGAAAGTTTAACTTTTGCATCTGTGACATCGTAAAAAAAAAAAGGAGCAAGTTAAATTTATTTTTCCTACAGTTGTAAGTTGGCAGTTATTATTATTACCCAGATTTTAATACACTTCTCTAATTTCTGTGTCTTCTAAAAAAATAATAATACACATATTATTTTTCAGTAATGAGTTTTTCTATTTGATTCGATTTTCTGTCATAACCATTAGATAGTTTTGAGTCACTTTCATGATGTAATATGAAATCTTACACACACAGAGATGATACTATCTCGTTTTCCCCTCTTCTTAAATGAAAGATAGTCACACAATACACATTCTAGTAGAAGCATTTTAATTTTTAAATTTTTACACTTTGGTATGTGTGGCATTTGGCATACCCCTACACAGTACATTTTTATGTATTTGTTCTTTTATTTTGGCAGTCATAAAATTTTAAATTTATTTTTGTGTTATGTCATCATTCACGGCGCTGTTTTCCCGGGAGCAGCAATGTGTCTGATGTTTTGATTTCAGGGTTTGGTTGAGCAAGTTGGCCGCTTGCTTAGTCAAAGACTGAAATGGATTTATTTACACGATTTTTTTAATATTTTATTTATTCACACAACGCGAACACTTAGAATAATTTAAGTTTTTTTTGTTTTGCATAAGGTGTGTACATAAATTAATTGTACACAGTGATCGCACATGCATTTAAATTTTTATGCATGAAATAATTTGTAGGTTTGAATTACTTTTACACAGGTAAACACACAGGTGATAATTCATTAGTTGTACAAATAGTGACTCGATAACAATATTTCTTATTTCAATTTTTCTCTCAAATATATGACAGCATTTTTTTTAAATTCATGTCGGTGTGTAATGTTTTGTTATTTTGCCTGCTTTGAAACATATCATCTTTCACGACTGGATCAGGTAAAAAAAAAAGGGATTTTTTTTATTTTAGATTTGATGCCTCTTAATAAAATTTTAAATCATTTACACTTTAACTTTAATAATGTTGTGTATGTAAACATTTTATTTTATTATGTGTATTCTTTTGCTAATATAGTATTCGACAGTATATTTTTCTCATACATAGTAGTTCATTGATAATTTACACGAAACTCAAGGTAGCTGGGTTAGACTTTAACCAGATTCTAGTTACACTTTACACGTTGTTCATTGATTTTTTTTACACACATACTGGTTGTTTACTATGTTGCCCTATTTATTTTTCATGACTGTATTTTCTTTTTCAGGAAAGAAGGTATATAGTAGTAACAATTTTTATTCCTAAAAAAAAAAAAAAAAAAAAAAAAAAGGCCTCTTTAAAAAAAAAAAAAAGTAATGGATTTTTCACATTTTTAGGATGTATTTGATGGAATTTACCTTAGAAATTCCACATTTTTTTCACTTCACAAGAATTTTTTTTCGTTGTTTTTTTTCTTCATTCACTGTTTGGACATTGTTGTGCCTTTTATAACAAAATTACAGCAAGATTGTTTTTTTTTTCGTAATTTAACCCTTAACTGGCAGTGTAAACAACGGTAAATTTCAAAACGTAACACAATGGGTTTCGTGCTTAGTGTACAGGAGGAACTTTTGTTCATTGAATTTACACATTAGTTCATTGCATTTTTGTTCATTGGATATTACACACGTTGCTCATGGTTTGGGTCTCTCAGTACCCAAAATTTTGTTTCACACACATTACACATTAGTTCATCGTTTACAAGAATACTATTTCCTTGTGTTGTCAGTTCTTCGTGTGCACTGGTACTATAGCCCTTTACATTTCATTTTTTTAGGTGGGTTTGCTATGTCAGTTCCTGTTACTTTCACACATATGACTCCTTTCACATAGTTCGTAGGATCGTTTACACTTTTGTCAGAAATTTGTTTGATATTTTGTTTGCACATTTTGTTATTACATGCACCGCTCATGTGATTTGTAGTTGCGGTTTCAATTTTCAGTTTTTCCATACTACACCGTGTTTACATTCATCCTTTTTAGTAGTGTGTATAGCGGAAATTTGATTTAACAGGACTTTTCTCAATTTAATAGATGTACACCATGTCAGTTTTTTTTCCATTACGCTCTTTTATTGTCCATTAAGACATTACACATGATATATTTGTAAGGCTTTCATTATTTCTGGTCAGTTTGTACACAGGTAAACAATATTTTTTTGTTCTCTTTTCCTGTTCACATATGCAGCCGCATGCTGATAGTCTTCAGTTACTACACCGAATGGTGTTTCGGGCTGCACTCTCTCACACACACATACATCTATTCTTTTAACGCTTGTGTACGATTCACATTAACCTGCCTTACATTTTTTTTTCTCACGTTATACATTAAATCTTTTGTAGAAGGCTAGTTTTTTTTACATATTTTTTTTAAAAAAAGTTCATTGTACACCCTTGTTTTTTTTTTTTGCTTAAACTAAATACAGCCTAGATCAGTAAACAGACTGGTTTTGTTTTTGACAGAAAGAGTTATTGATAAAGTCAAGTTTCATCATATAATTCTGCCATATTTGCTCCTCTTTTTGCTCTAGTTATAAAACTTATGTGTCACAGAGTTCTCAAAATGTTTGATTGTGTTCTTATATATATTCAATATTTTATGTGTTATTTTTACCTTTTTGATATAATTCATGTCTCAAAAATATAATAATAAAGTAGAAGTTGGAATGTAACCAACTCGTTTAAGCAATAAAAAAATTGCTTTGGCTTGAATAGAAATTTCAAGCAATTTGAATTAAAATCTTCTGGAATAATATTGAGTGTGCACACAGAAAAAAAAAGAAACAAGATAATATACAGCTGTCCAGAAGTTCACTGCAGTTAAAAAAAAAGACTTTTTGCAAGTTTTATAGGTACCTACTTGCTTTACCATGCTTGTCAGCATATTTTAAAAAAAATTGAGACATGATACCTTTTCTTATTTACTATTTAGTTAGTGCATTATTCAACAAGTCATAACCAGGTTTCTCTTTAAAATATGTTTGTTTGTGTTTATCTTTTAACGTTGAGCGGAGACATGTGTTTGTTTGTTTTTTATTTTTCTCCCGCGTTTCACGTTTTTTTTTCTTTGTCGGTCGTCGGGGAGATATATGTAAAGGTGTTTTCCTTTACATATTAGTTAATAATTGTTTTCCCCCTTAGTTAAAATTACAATATTCCCTTAATTTGTAACTTTATTTAATATGCTAGATTTTTAATCCCTTTAATTCCATTCATGTACTAACGGCCATTTTTCCTTTAAAATATAATTTCACTTATCTCTAATTATTTCTTTAAAACCACAACGTACATCCGTTTGTTCATGTAACTGTAAGTATTTTCCCATAGCAACAACCATTTAAAGAGTTAGTTCTAGCCTGTATTTATTCATAGTTAAACGCTATTCACTTAAGAACCAGATGCGCTAAGTTTGTCTTTATTTTATTTCATTAGAATTAATTTCCTCTCTGAACCCGTGAGACTTTTGTTAACCCTATGTAAAGAATTCAATCCTTGTGGTTTTCCGGTGCCATATACACCCTTTTATCGTTTGGCATTAATTATTTCAAATTTTACACTTTGAGCATTCTCATTGCACTCTGTGTAACGAAAATCAAATGCATGTCTCCTATCATCGGAAATGTACATCTGGTGTTCGTTATTGGCGATAAAATACCAATGTAATACGCCAAAGACAGTGGTTTCAAAAATTGTATTTTTTATCATTCGGCTCTCATCCTTTGTACTGTAATGTGACATAATATTCTCCTACGTTCCGGCGGTCGACGGGACTGACTACCGTCGACCGGAGCCTTTTTACATGCCTGATGCTCTTCAATAAAAGGATTATGTGTCAAGAATAATTCGTCTTCTCTTGGAGTTGTTTTGTCTTTTCTTGAACCCGTGATTACATCACCGATGCGGAGTGAATACGCCCCTACACACATATGCAGAAAATCGATCAAAAATATTAAAATTTGAGCGAGATATTTGAAAATAATTCTCCCGTAGACTTAACGGGTCTTTGAAAGTGACTAGTGTGGGTTCTTAAAAGTGTATAACAGGTGAAAAATTTGACAGACTTTCAATTTGTCATCAATTTCACACTTAGTTTAAAAACATTATTTGTCATGTAATAAATTTAGCTATTAGGTACAAAAAAGTTTACCTATATCATATAAACTAACAATATTTTTTTTAAATAAAACTTAAATATTAATTAATTACTTTAAAAGGAAGAAATAAATTAAATTTTACAAGTTTAAACACTGCATAAATTGACATTTTATATTAAAATTTTAATACAAATTTCTCAAAATTATAAGCGCAGTTAAAAATAATAATAATAATAATAAAATTTCGGACAAGACTGGGAAGGCTATGATTTAACAAAATGTATGGAACCCATAACTTGTTATTTGTTTTCTTCTTTCAATTTTTTATTAGGATTCTATGAAAATTGAGGCCTTTAAAACAAATGATTAGATTAAAAAAAAAAAAAGTGTTCCAAAAATTGTTTATAGATTGGATAAAGACTTTAACTTTAAATTTTTTACTTTAAAAGCATATTTTAACTTTAAATCGCCTGTTCCTTTTATTTCTCATTTATTGAAGTTTCGTTAATTTAAAGTTTATACTTTTAGGTAAGATCTAAAAAAATATTTTCTTTTAAAGTAATATAGAAAGCATTATTATTATTATTATTGTTGTTCTTATTATTATTTTGTAAACACTGATATTTCAGCAACTGACATCAAGATTGGGGTAAGACGCCTTTCAGGAATTGCATTAACAAAAAAAAAAACAAAAACAAAAAAAAAACGTATGAAGCTGTATAAACTTTTATATTAATGATTTTCACATGTGTCTATTCTTTTCAGTAACATCTCAGATCTGCAACAAACATCACATTTCTTTACAAACTTTGAGGAAATTTTATGTAAATGACAGATTTACTGAATGTACTTGATTCAATCACAATTGTCCGAGGATTGATTGCAGTCTGCTTGACACTCTGAATATTTTTTATTATTCACTGAAAAAAATTCCCATCATCCGAATCTTGGACCAACATTTGTTTAAAATCCTCGGTTCCTAACCTTTAAATTTTCCTCATCTATTTCATTTTTAAAAAGGATTCAGACACTTGGAAATTTACAGTTTCTATAGTCACACCGCTTTATTTTGTTTTCATAGGCATTAAAAAATATGTCTATACGAATATTGAAATGTAAAACAAAACTTTGGTAAAAAATATTTCATATTCAAATCGATAAATGTAAAATATATTACTTAAATTAACTTTCTTATAGCATCTTATTAAGCGTTTACACTCCGGATTAATATCGCAATGTAATTATGATTTTGTTTTTCCTAAATTACAGCTTCAAATGTTTTAATTTATGCACACAAATTTAATATGTAACAACAAAAAATATTTCTGCCGTTTTTTGGCTGTTTTCATTTCAGGTTCGCATTTTGGAACATGATTTTGATTTGACAACCTATGCAAATATAACTTTTTTTCCGCTATATGCTGTTGTATATTGTTCTTGAGTATTTTATCGAAGTCCAAAAACATTTAGATTCCTGGTGGTCAAATGTAAGTAATGTAGAGAAAAAGATAAAGCAAATAGTATATTTTTATGTAAATTAATGACTTTACATTTTTCTTATACCTGTGATAAATGCTTAAATATAAAATATATTTTTTTAAAGCTCAAAGCAACCTGATATTTTACAGGAAAAATAAAGACATCGTTATTATTTTGGAAAACATATGTTTTGTATTACAAATAACGCAATGTTCCCATTTGGGTACATTGGCGTTTAAACGGTTAATTATTAAGGCTTAAAATATCGCGGCCTGATGGAAATGAATAGAAATCGAATTTCAAGAGATATCAACTAGTCGTTTATTTAATTAACTCCTCTTAGCAAAAACTGGCATACGATTTTTTTAGAAATATATGGTTGTATATAGAAAATCATAAAAATGGTATGTAATTATACCTAAGCATATTGTATTCATATTGTAAACATTCATCACTCTATGTTATTCTAGAGCAATGTGTATGGTAAAGTTACAGGATAATGATATGTACCATACATTATATGGTATTCCAGAGCATCGTGTATGGTAAATTATTGGGAAATGAAATTTGCCATAAATTCTATTATGTTCATAGCATTATGTATGGTAAAATCATACGATAAATGTTTGTACCATAAATTGTATGGTATTTCTCGTCATATTATATGATAAATAAAAAAAATAAATCGTTTCTATATTTTTAACTCATTCAATTAATCTAAATATTTATATTAAAAACATTTAATGTATGAAGTGAAAAATGTTGGTTTGAAGTTATTAACGATGCATTTTTTAGACAATTATTTAAAAGTAAAATGTGCACACGGATCAAAAACGAAATAATGCATGTGCATATAACAGTCTTGTTATCTTATTTGCATTTATTCTAAAAGTTAAAACTTTAAATAACTAATGAATACAGAAGAAAAAGAAAATGTCTTTACAATTGGAGCTTTTTCGTCTTTTTCTTTTATAATTATGACTTCCGATTCCAGTATAACAAAGCTTCAAAAGAAAAAAGTCTAAAAGAACAAGATTTATTCAATAAATTTTGTTATCTCTCATCATATGTAAACACTGTACTTCTAAAAGTGAATTAGACCGCACTATTTTAGAAAAGGGAGATATATGGAGGAATGAAATCTCTTAGAATTATACATGCCGATTCAAAATACTTTTCAAAGGATGAAATAAACTATTTTCAATTAGATTATCCTGTTTTATTATACTTGCAGAAAAGTATTCAGAGATTTTATTTTTTAAAAAATGTAAGAGGGAATCTTGATATTATTTGTAAAATTTTTGTTTTATGTGTTGAATTATTAAAAAAAATAAAACTTATCAACAATTTATGTAAAAAAACTCTAATGAAATAGTTTTATGAAATGAAATCGTATAGCCATGCTATGAAAAATTAACATAGGAATTGGAATATATGAATGAAATATGTAAAACCAATTTGTGAATCCTTAAAATGCGTGATTAATTATATTATTTTATAGTTATGCAGACATGCAGATAGATAGGTAGACAGATAGATAATTTTGTAAAAAGACAAACCGATATACAGATAGACAGAAAAAGTGGAGAGACAAAGATACAAATAGAGATAAAGAGACAGTATTGTGAGGGAGTTATACTAATCTCTTATACCGAAAAGAACCGAACATTGTAGTGAATGTGAGCTGATTTTGAAATTTTGCAGGCAAATCAATCTGACGATATGCCTGATGAAAGTCGAGAGAAGAGAAAAAACGATATTGTGAAAGATTTGAAATAATAGTTTGAATTTTTGGAAGTGGATAGGACGAACCTTGAATTATAGTATTAACCATTCTGAGATCTAATGCGAGTCTATATTTCTGTATACCTGTACCGTCTGGTTTCTTTTTAACAAGAAGCATGGGGCAGGCCCATTCGGAACAATGACGTTCAATGATTTTGGCATCAAGCAACTGTTTGATTTGATTTAAAACATCCTTCTGCACAGCTTGGGGAAGAGGGAAAGGGAGAGTCTTTATGGGGTAATCATTAATGAATTTCAAATCAGGTACAATTTTATCAGTATGACCAAGTGTGTCTAATGATTTGGAAAAGGCAGGATAATAATTAAGTAACAATTTAGTTAGGTTCTTTGCTTCATTCGAATTTAAGTGAGTAAGATTAAAATCCTTAGCCGATAAATCCTGCTTTCTTTTTAGTAAGATTTCATTAGACGCCTGAATGAAATTTACAAAGTGCTGTTCTGAGTTATTTTGCTTGTCAGACATTTCAGAAGTATGGTCACGAATTTCCTCAATCTCAGATAATTGACCTATGTCTGTGTGTTTAGGGAGATGAATGGTCTTTTCAGAAGTGTTTTTAAGTGTTATTGAGAAGAAATGATGTATTTGTGAAGTTTTCTTTCTTTTATTGGATAATTTATTCATTTGAATAATGGCATCATTTCCTATTAATTCTTTTGTTTGTGCCAAATATTCAAATAGATAATTTCTGTCATTGTGGATGTTATTGGAGGTGTAAACAGAGCACCATATTTGTTGTTGAGGTTCCAATATTATTTTTCGAGTTAAGAACACCGCTTGATTCATTACAACATCACTCAAAGAATTGCATGATTTTGATTGTTTCTCTCCAGAAGAATCTTTACTGGTTTTTAAAGGAACAGAGAAATTATTGTTGACATGGAGACACTTGTTAAAAGTATCGATGACAACATTGTATCTAGTTATGAAATCAAAACCTAAGATGCCTTCAAAACTGGAAGACTCGGGTATGTCAACAATATAAAAGTGGTGTGAAAACGCTTTTTGTTTTAGCTTAATGGATGTTCTGATGCAGGCGGAAAATGAGACATCAGAATTGACAGTTTTAATATTGACGTCAGTGGACAGTCTTTTATATTTTAAGACAGGTTTAAGTTGATTAAATAATTTTTGTGAAAGTAAAGATATACTACTACCAGAATCAGCCAACAAAGTAATATCATGGTTTGCTATAGTGGCTTTAACAAGAGGGAGGGATGGTGACATAGTGTTTACACTACAAATTATCTAAACATTATCACTTTCTGTTTGTGTACTGGTGTTATTTGCTATCTTAATGGAGTCAAAAGTTTGGGAACCTACTGAATTAACTAGTCTCGAACTTGAAATTTTAGGTAAAACAGGGTCAAAAACAAAAGTTGCTGATGTAGAAGTATTAGATTGAGACACAACACCATCAGCATAAAAATTGTCTCTCTGTTTCAGTTTTCCTGAAATTGTGGAGTGGAATTTGTGTAATTGTTTTTTTCTTTGAGTATTTGCTCTTTTCCATTTAAAACAAGAGAGAGCGTCGTGATTGTTTCGGCCACATAACTGACAAACAACTGGTTTTTTATGTGAAAACTTGTGTGGGGAATAACGTCTAGTGTAGCTCCGATTTTTGTAATTTTTTTTGAAGCGTGAAACACTTGCGGAATGTTTTGGTCTAGTCTGCAAATTTTTTTGCTCAGTTTCGGTTTTAGTATCAGGAGGGACAAAAGATAATGCATTTATTTTCTCAGAAATTTCTTTCAATTGCGATTCGATGAGATTTTCTGGTCTGTGTACCGAAGGTAAGGAATGTAAAATTTTTTCATTCCTTAAAATTTCATGAAGGGTTTGCGCTCTTTCAACTGCTGTTTTATAATCATTAATGCCTTCTTCCTGTAATTTTATTCTAATATTTGAAGGAAGGGCTTCTAGAAATGTCATGAGTTTGATAGTGTTGCGTGCATTTTCGTCATTGATATCTGCATAAACAGTCGCCGCAAGAACATTTAGTCTATGAGCTAAATTTTTTATGGTCTCAGAAGGCATAAGTGCTAAACTGGACAATTCAACAGAGGCAACACATTTACTAGGGGGGCACACATACAGTACTCGGAGAAAATCTCCGAACAGCGATTAGCAACTTCACAAGACGAGAGCAGTGAGTCAAGTGCCCTCGTACATAGCAACAAACCGCCACTTTTGGCATGATAGAAAGTCGCCAACATACACAAGTTCGCCCATGCACAATGGGTAGTATACGCCAAATAACAGTAAAATGCAGCCAGCAAGATCAGAATTCAATTTGGTTTCCCAGCTGGGATGGGAAAGGAAGGTTGCCAAACTATAAATGTTACACGTGTTATTATGTCTAACAAAGAAGCACACCAAAGGGACATCAGATTTTACTGCGCAGATGTTAAATTCTTTTTAGGGTTTTGTCGAGAAAGGAAAAAGAAGCGTAAGCATAAATTTCAACTGCAAAACAGAGATGATCTCCTTATAAGGTAATGCAGAATTGCTTCGATCGGAAATAGCAGACATCTGGAAATTGTTTTAAACGGTTGATTAATATGTGAGTGTATTTCTCACAGATAAAGTTAAGCAGCTGCCGATTTTCGGTTAGAGAATTAATAAGCAAGAAAAATGGAAAAGGAATGAAGGACAACTTAAAACTAATTTTGAATTGAACAGAGACGGGGGGGTGTAAAGGAATAATTTAAGAAAATAACCAATATATAACGAAATAATCGTTATATATATAGCGGCTAATTTGAATGCTAGTCTTTAATGTTTCAATTTTGATTTAAGATTTTAAAAGAAAAAAAAACTTCAGTTGAATCAGTTCTGAAATCGAAACTATTCTAATATAAAAATAATATAACCAAAATCGAAAAATGAAAAACTATGCGTCTTCAGCTATTCTATGGGAAAAAAATATTCAAAAATATTAAAATTTGATTGAGATATTTGAAATAACGTCCCCATAGACTTAACATCACCATTCGGGTGTTTTTGGATGACTAGTGAAAGCTTTTATGCGCTGTTATTAGTGGTCTTGAATACAAAATATATAAACTCCCAATATGCATAAACACAATTATGGTAAGAGATGAAATCTGTGCTTTTTGTTAAAAGCAACGGTTACTTTTTGATGCGAAAAATGATGCTAAAAATATGTACTAAAATAAAAAAAGATTACTAAATGATACACTTATAAAAAAGAATATATTTAAAATACACTTAAAAATTCATCAACGTTTCATTCGTTTTTGCGAACGTTGTCACGTTACAATAGAAAGATGTTAAATGCAATTTAAAGTTTCAAAATATAAACATATACGTCCACGGGCATAGTTAGGTTAAAAGTGCGTAAACCTGATTTGTAGTGGATTATAGCATATTATGCCAGATTTTATGAATTGAATATGATAAATGATCTTTACAAGCTCTATCATGTTCAATTCATAAAATCTGGCATAATATGCTATAATTAATTAAATAGCAGGTTTACCCACTCTCAACTCAACTACACCCGTGGACGTATGTGTTTATATTTTGAAAGTTTAAATTGAATTTAGTTTCTTTCTATTTTATCCTGACGACGGTGGCAGAAGTGATCGAGACGTTGATGAACTTGTGTACGATTTAGTAATCTGTATTTATCTTAGTATATTTTTTAGTATAATTTATAGTGCAATTGTCCAATTCATAATTATTAAAAAATGATGCTCCAAAAAGCAGAAAAAGATGAACATTTGAAAACATTTTACGATTTTAGCAGACTATAATAGCCTATGAGCTTCTGCGTGTACTTACTTATGTAAGTCTATGCAAAGCGATAATCATTCACAAAACTACCTGATTTGCTGTAAATTTGGTATAAAGCTTCATGCTGATAAGACGCTTCCATGATTATTTTTGAAGGGTTCATTGTTTAATTAAAAAGGGGCTGAACGGGAACTATCCCCTCTTCTTGATATAGAAAAATGGGTTTTTCATGCAGAATTATCCGAATAGCTTTAATTTAGGCTACCGATTTATTCTGATAAAAAAATTTCCTGATTAGATTTAGAGGCTCATTAGCTAAACAACAAGAAGAGGAACGGGGGACTAATAACCTTATTTTGATAAATGGTTTTTTCATGCCTGATAATCCGATTCGCTTTAAAATGATATACTGATTTATACTTATAAGGTGCTTCCCTGATTAAATTTAGATATTCATCGATAAAGTACAAATGGGGTAGAATGATCTCTTTTCCCTTAGTTTAACTAAATGGGTTTTTTGCTGATTTCTTTGAGTATTTTTCTTTCAAATAAAAGCATAATGTACAATTAGAGTGAATCGTCTGTGGGCTCAATGCCAGAAATTTAATTTGGTACTTATTTCTTATTTTATGAATTGATGAAATTAATATAAAAGACAGTAAATAAACAGGAACATTTTCATTACCAAATTCTGTGAAATGTTATTAGTTTTTTCATTTAGTTGTCTAAAATTTTATAATTATTTTTACATACATAGTTTTAAGGGCATAATAATATTTTGTCATGTTTAAATTTGTTCTTCATACATTTTTTTTTTTTTCATTTCTACGAAATTTTAAAGAAATTTCAATTCAACTTGCACTTTATTTTCTTGTAATAATGCAAGGTTGAATCTTTCGTACGTTTTTGATTCCATTTAAAATAAAAAATTAACTGAAAATATTTTAGAATAAGTTTCTTTAACATTGCAAATATATTTTGTGATTTTTTAGTAAGTTCTAAATCTGATGCTTCAAAATGTTTTTCTTTAATATATTTTGAGAGTCTAAGAATAAAGTTTTGTTATCGAAAAGGAAATAAGACTGCCTATCATTTATTTTGTTTTCATTTTCAAATTAGTTTTCAAAATATGTTCTTTAAAGAAACAAATGAAAAATAAGACAACAGGAACATTTTCAGAGATATTATCTTAGTGTATAACTAAATAAATTTCAAATGCTATTTTACAGATATAACTTATTTTTTGCTAAAGTAGTATATTAAAATTCACATGCAGCATTACATCCTTGTTGACAGGCAATTTCAGGAGGATTTTTTTGAGCAATTTAGGAAAGTTTATATTCAAGTATTTTCCAAGATTATTGTATTTTGGATATTTTATTTGATGAATAGTTGTTAGGTGATTTTAAAAAAGCAAAAGTACTTGGTTGTATTTGTATTATGAATGTCATAAGTTCCACGAAGTTTTCTTATAAATTTAAGAATTAAATTGCATCGATGTATATATATATATATATATATGTATGCATGTGTCGCGTTTGTTTATGGGATATCCATGTTTATATCATATACATGTAATCTATTGTAGCACTATCAGTATTATGAGGGAAGCATCCGAATTTTTTATTCAAAAAATAAAAAATAATTTAAACTCTCATTAATTGAAGTATTTATATTTTTAAAAAATATATCAGTAATTCTTAAAGCGTATTTTAAAAAGCATAAATGTTGCTTATAGAGTTCTACTTTATATTTATTTAATTACAGACGCTAAAGCATATTTTTTGAACATAACAATTATACAAATGTATTTCAAAGTATCTGTTTTAAATTCAGATTGAAGAAGTTAGTGTTTAAAAACGATCTTACGTAGTAACTTTCAGAGAAATGTTTTAAACATTTATTTTTTTTTTTCGTTGGGACATCTTCAGTTTACTCATGTTGTCTTCAATTGCTAGTACATAGTGATTTAGATCTTCAGTTTATTGAAAATACTCTCGTTAATGAGTTTTTTTTATTACTATCCCTGTTATTTCAGAAGAGACTTTTTCGATTTTTGACATTTTTGAAAAAGGTGTGTATTCGTGCCGATTTTCAAATAACTATCTGAACTAGTTTTTAAAATTTGAACATTCCTTGAAATGTCAACTCCATGATTTTTCGGGCAGCTAGTTTTTTTGCAACCATGTTCCGTTGGAAATTACGAAATCTCTATGGATCATTTTAATTAGATGATCGCACCAGCCCCGTTTACGGGTCTAGATCAAGACAACTTGTTATTTTGAGGAAATAAATGTTTAATGATTTTTTGATAAATATCTCTGCTAATTATGAAAAAAGAAAACTCTGAGCTTCAGTCTATCAGGACACTCATTGTATTAACTTCTTATAAGTTTTCAATGCCTTATTTTTTCTTCCCATCGGTGATAAATAGTCAAACAGAGCAAATATATTTCACTATTATTAGTAGTAGGATAGTAGAGGTCCTGACAGACGTTGCCTAAACACATTATAATAACGTTAAACAAAATTGAAATTTGTATGACTTTATTATTTAAAAGTTTTTCAATGTACTTAGTGTCGGTGGCTCCATTGATATCGGTATCATGGGATGTTTTAAAGAAATACATTTTTTTTCTTTTTGGTGGAGGGGGAGGGGGGCGGGGTTGACTTTGTAGGGTCTAATGTGTTGACAACAAATCTTTTTTCGAACTAACTTATGACCTCGTTTCCCGCTGTTGAAGCGAGAGTAAACCGGGAGTGCTCTATGCGCAGAGGAATGAATCAAAAAACCAAGTCTAATGATCCAAACACTAGGGTTCATACAACCCTATTTTATTATTGTGGTTGAATTTATTGTGTCCTTTGGCGGTAGACAGTAGAACTAAATCTACAAAACTGTTGAAGCTTAGTAGAATAAACCAATTTTGGTAGAAATATCTCCGATAAAAAACTTTTTTAAACCCCTTTTTAAAAAATTGTAATACAAAAACTGCATCCGTAATGAAAGGGTAATTCCCATTGTTTGTTTTATTTTTCTCTTCAGCAGTGCAACTAACCCAACTGCCACCAAGGTAAAAAAAAATTCCTCTTTTTTTTATATATACAAATATATATATTAAAATATAAAAATGTGATTATTTAAAAATGGTCAATGTTGACAAAATAAAGTATTTTCATTTAAGATAAAACTTAACTGTCAAAATCAGTTCCATAGAAAGCTTATGCTAGATGACTAAAAAAAAGTTTTATCTTTTAAATATATAGATCATAATTGCATGGAAATGACGTAAATTTCTTAAACATTTTCGTCTGTGCGTACTAGTCATTTTTAAAGAAATATCAGACATTCAATTTATTTTTGATGCAACAATTAAGTCAGTGAGCACGATGTCATCTTTGACATACATATTAAAACATATATGCATGGAGCAAATTTCTCTGTTTTTTGAATGACGTGTTTTTTTCTCATCGGATACATTTCGCTTTAATTATACCTGCTATATTTTTATCTTAGATATTTTTTTTGTTATTTTATTTACATAGATCACATAACATTATTTCTCAATAAATAATTTGCTTTTCCGTCATTAATACATAACTACATGCAATCATTTTATTATAAATTGGTTTTTTTCGTGCTTTATAGATGATAACCCTGCAAACCATTTTTCTTTCAGTGTTTCTTCTGTTTTTATGATATTTTAAAGCTTTTATGCACTTATACCTATCCGGAATAACTGTTTAGACATATTATCGTAGCCATATAATACTATTGTCGCTTGATTAATCGCACTTAACCGTCATGATGCTATATTTCAAGAATTTAACCAGTAATATTTAAAGATATATCAAAAGTTTAGTGTATTTTGATGCCAGAACTAAATCAGTGAGCAATATGTCATCATTGACGCACTTATTAAAACAATTTTTATTTACATTGTTATTATTTTTTTTTACAATTATCATTATTTTAAATTCTTAAAAAAACATAAAAAATGAAGCATTTTGCGTGTAACTAAAACATTCAATTAAATATTTAAGCATTATTAATTTATTTTGCCAAGTAAATAGAATCTCACTATATTAGCAACACAAAATATTATTTGTTGAATTATTATTCGAATTTTATTTATTTTTTTATTTTTTATTTTATTTTAATACTTTACATACATAATACACGGCACTGTTAAAAAATAAATATTTAGCTTTTTCTATGTTTATTTTTCAATTTAATAAAATTTTAAATATTTTAATTTTTAACTAAATTTAACTTCTTTATATTGCATTGTGAAACAAATTGATATTTAAGAACTTATGATTCTTCACTATTTTAGAATAACAACAGAGTTGCAACGCCTATTTAAAAAGAAAACAGATTTTTTTTATAGTGAAAATAGATTGACCATCGTAAAAAGAAGAACACAAAAATAAATTGAAATGGTATTTTTAGAAATCCAGAAAATAAATATCTGTACATAAACCTCGTCAATACATTTGTTTGGAAAGTCAATTCACAGCGTGGGTTCAGGTGCTTTAGTGAACATATTTTCTTTTTAAAATAGAATGAAAGTTATATACCCTAGGAAAAAAAGGTATAAAAATAACTTAGAAATAGAATATTTAAAAAAAATACAAAGATTTTTTTCTGCAAAATAATAGAAATAAATTAATTCTACTTAGCATAATAATATAAATCTTATAAAATGTCTTTTTTTTTTCATTTTTAAAAATTCATTTTTTCCGATTAAAATTAATATTATCAAATTCTATATATTTTTTTCTGTATTTGCAATGCACAGTTTCAGTAAATGATGAAATACTGGTAGTTGAATCTCATATATTATATATATTTCGAGAAAATAATTTATTTCCATGATATTTAATATTATTATGATGTTGTCAGGAAAACTTAGAGTATTCTAATTAGTTTTGATATCGCTGTAAGAGACATTAAGAAACACCATTTAAAATAATTTAAATACTTGTAGAATTGTTAAAATTTCTTCTGCCTTTTTTTATATAAAAGTACATACAATTCCAAGAATAATATTTTCATTAGCTAACATAATGATATTAAATTTGGCTTTTTCTTTATATACCTTTTTAAGAATTTAAAATAATTATAGTGGTTATTATTTATAGTGATTATTATTAAGCATACGCCTGGTCATGTGTGATTAATCAAGATACAATATTATCCATATCGTCATATTGCCAAAATAATATAATTTTCTTCTACACCTTTAAAAAATGTGCATACAATTCAAAAAATAATATTTTCATTAGCCAATATAATGAGATTACAGATAGGTTTCTCTTTATATATATTTTTTTACGAATCTAAAACAATAACAGTGGTTATTATTTATATTCGGGATATATAGCATCAGACCGGTCAAGTGCGATTAATCAAGATACAATATTATCCATAATATTATACGTCCAAGATAGTATGTCTAATTAGTTCTACCGGGTGGGTAAATGTCCATAAAAACATTAAAATGTGATAAATACCGGAAAAATAACTGAAAAAAAAAACGATTAACATCGTTAGCATCTATAAGTCGTCGCGACTGGATGATTTAAAAGAATCATATTATCAATATTTCCATAATTCTTCTTAAAAATTTTAACCTTTTACACTCCAAATTTTGAATTTAAAAACTTTTCTCTTTTAAACATTTTTCTTTGCATTACTTTTAATAAATTAGAAGATGTATGCACTGAAATTAAAAGATTATCATTTTTTTTTAAATTACGCAAATTAATTGATTTGTATTTTAAAGAGCTGAAACACGTGGATAACTTGTCAGATGCGGAAACCCACAATTTACTTCTATCAAATGCATATTTCATGCTTAAAAATTCGATACCACAGCGCTTTAATTAAATGGCAATCTATTATCTACGTAAAAATCGTAAAGGTTTAGTATTCCGTCTATTAGTTCTAGAAAAAAGAGTGTTGCAGATATTGAAAATCTCCAGCACAATAATGCCACCTATTTGGCGATTGACACAAAAACGTAAACAGAGCAAACTCACCTCGAACATTAATTCACTTTGAAATCCATGAAAATCCGTGTTTTACTTCTTCAGATATGATGCTGTTGCAGAAATCGTGGAGAATGACGCATAGCTGCCAACTTTCAACTAATCTTCCATAATACCTGGATTAGTTTGATCCAGGTTAACGTCATTTCAAACCAGAAAATATATTTCTTGAGTCTTTATTTATTTCATTTCAGAATTGTTGGCGGAACATATTTAATTTTATTTCTTTGAAAAAATTCTGGTTCGAAAGTCATTAAACCAGGGTCAAATTAATGCAAGTATTACGGATAATCCATGTCAGGTTGGCACCTATGATGACGTGAATGCAGCCTAGAAGAACAAGCCATTGAACATTTTACAAGAAAAACTAATCAGCGCCAGTTTTTATAAGTGACTACCTGAATATAATTTTTATTAAATTCCGTGCTTTATTTCTTGAGTATACTCTCTAAAAATTTGTATCAGATAAAGACAGACACAGTCACTGATTCACAGACAGAAATTTCATATTATTATTATTATTATTATTATTTATCTATTTATTTATTTATCCTTAAAATGTGTAAACCTTTCAAAAACCATAATTCGATAATTTTCTGACGAACCCAGTACTTTCCTCTTGTAAAGATAGAAAAAATAACAAAAATCGAGTCTTGGAAAAAACAAGTAAGAAAAATCATGCCTTAAGCATAGATTATGAAGAACTTTTCAACACTTCCTAAAATCAGTAAAAAAACTTCATTAACCAGAGTAATAAGGTATGACTTTCATAGCCAAACATGTATTCCAATTAATTTGAACAACCATATTTTTGATCTGTCTGATGACATATATACTATATAATGAATAATTTTAGTCTTCCAAAAAAAAACGCCTATTTTGTTGAAAATTTTCTTTCAGCAATTTATACTAATAGATGGATATATACTTGAATACTTTTGCTCAGAACTGTAGTTTATCTAGTATCTTTATTACATGAGTCTTTTGCTAGAATTTACTTCATGCAAAAATACTCTTTAAAATATTTAAATCACATTTCCTGAAATTATCCTCCATAAGCGTCTCTGTATTCAGTTCTTTGTGTGACCCAGTATATCATCTTATATATATTCTACAAACATTCTTAGTAAACTGAATGCAGTTCAACCTAAGAATGCATGACTTATTTTTAAACCATATTTAAGTAAATTATTTTTTTATTCAGTATTTTTTCTGAGCAGTTTTTTGTAACCATGTATATGTAAATTGTGAAACTATAAGCATTTAAACACACCATATAATGTACATGAACATTAAAAGATTAAATGAAATTTAAAAGCGCATATCATAATTGAAAATACATGTACATTTTCTTTAAAAAAAAAAGCATCTTTAGATGCTTCAAAAATAAAGAAAATTATTTTATAAAACAAATGTATTTGAAAAATTATGTGAATAAAATAAATGACTTATTCATGTAATTATATTTCTTAACCATATATAAATAAATGTTACAAAAATTCTCATTAAAAATGTGTATTTAGAGTGCTTTGCCACAACAGTATTTCTGGCTATAAAACTGTGGATGATTTGTAATTTCGGAATTAAATGAATTAAATAGGATACGCAATTAAAAAAATATTTATTTAAATAATGATAAAAATCAGAATTAAAACTTAATGTTTGTTTATGAATTTACTATTTATTATTTAAAAGTTTGCATAGGAAAATTTTACAAGAAAACAGTATATTTAAGTGTAAATTGATACATGTGATGCATATGTAATGTATTTCTATTTTCTGATACATGTATAACAATACTTTAAATTGCATTTAAATTTCCTATTTGAACTTTTAAAACTTAACGGATTAGTACTAATGTACATTTAAAAACTAATGTGCTAAGCATGAATATTAAGCTTTGACAAACGACCAATATATTTTAGAAAATTAATGGATAGTTGCTTTTAAGTGCTTCGCAGTATTTCGAGATTTTTAAACGTAGTAAACATTTTAGCCTATTTAATGATTACAGTTACTTGTTTAAATATTAAATGCATTAATACAATTTAAGTAATATCTTTGTTCTATTACCTTTAATGTAATAATTTAAACTTCAAATAAGACAATAATAACGTCAGTTTAAAAATTAATTCGTTCTTATCGTAAATATGAACTGTAATTTATGATAATTAAAATAAATGGATATGACAAAATGTTATGTTTAATTTTAATTCTAGAATTAAATGTAAAATAATTTCAAGACTAGAATAAGGTCCTCCTATCTCGTGGCGAGGAATAACAGAACACAGTTAACCCTTATCGGAATCAACAACTTTGAAAAGAAACATATTTTTAGAGATAAAATATGAAAAACGAGCTAATGGAGAGTCTTACAAAGCGTAAATGTCAATCAATGAAGTTAATACAGGGTGTCCAGTAAATGACTGTCCCATTTTGAATGTAAATAACACAAAAAAGTCTAGCAATAAAAACGTGCGGTTTGCTGCATTGTTATCAGAAAATCAATAAATTTTTAGACATGCACTTTCTTAAAATAGCTCGAATCTCAGCCAACATATGGCGCTGGCGGCAGCAAAAGGCTGTCGAAATTCAGACATTAGTCTAGATTTCATAAACGAAAGAGCATTTCGGCTCATTTCGCAGAGTCGAATCTCAGTCGACATGTTGAATTTGACTCTCCACTCAACAACAGAAATAGAGTTTATTAAATGGAAATAGATTTATAATAATATTTATGATTGAATAATGTCTATTATACTTAATAAAAAAACAACAAAACATACTTTTTTATTAAGCATCGACTTTTTACACATTTACCATAAACGAAAGCTATTCAGAAAATATTTTTGCAACCGGTTAACAGATTCTCTTTTTACGTAAAATAAGTTGAAAATATGGGATAAACACCGTTTTCTTAAGTTAAGAAAATCTTAATATTTAATCTAAATATTTCTTCCATTAAATAGTATGAAATTGCTTTAAAAAAATTAGTAGTGCAAAAAAGCTTTAAGTGATGGATCAAGCAAACTCTTCTTGCCCACGTCGTGCAGTTAAGGGGTCAGGTACCCTTTGAAGAATCCAAAAATCGATTTTTTAAAAAATAGCTTATAATTAAGTATGATTCTTTAGGAACATTTAAAAACAAACCGCATTCAAAAATCCGCATTAGAAGAAGAGTTATGTTTAAATAACTTTACGCTTTTCTTAAACGATCAATGGGTGATTAAAATTTTAACGTCAATTTTCTCAAAACAGCGATTTTGTTCATTGCGCGCACGATTTCTGAAAAATGGTTGAGTAGAATTTCACAAAATTTTCGCTGAATGTGTTAAACGTATACAGGCACAAAATGACCTACTATTACGTTCCTCAAATTAGAAGATTAGAACTCACGACTATTTTTGTGTAAAAAATATCACGATATTTCGAATTTTTTTTAAATAATTTTTTTTCTGGATCTATAAATTTTATTTTTTTCATCGTAGGTCATTTTGAAAACACATTATATCTCTACTCATAAAAAAATCTTGGATTGTTTTAGCCATTCAAATTTGAAAAATCGTGCGCGCAAGGCATACAAGAATTATTCATTCGTAAAAATTGTATTTTCTTTAAAAATCATTTACAAATCATTGCATATGTGTATACTTTTTTTTAACAACTTTATCTAATAAAATGAATCCTTCTTAATATGTGTTTTCAATTTTATAGTTAAAAGTCAATTAGATACAGAGTGACTGCAATTCTTACAGAGGTCATTTTGTCACGCAATTCGTTAGTTCAAAGGGTACCTGACCCCTTAAATTAAGTGGTTAAAACAGTGGGACGGAAATAGCGTTGGAAAGTTCCCTGTTTAAAACAAAGCGGGGCTGTGACTTAAAAGTCGGCACATAAAAATATAATAAATCTTAGAATGACAGAATTCGTTTATAACAAATCTTGTTTTAAATGTAAAAATATATTGTCTTCGACGGAGAAAGTAACATACAAAACCAACTGGTAGGATGGAATCCTGCCTGAAACGAAATAGTATTCATTTTTCCGAAAACCGAATTCCCTTCATCATATTCATATTTTGACATTTAACATTATTTTAAAAAAATGATTCTAAAAACGTTTTGAAAATTATATATGAAAAACATTAAAGTCCCAGTAATTTGGTAATATTTATAACATTGAACTAAAATAAGTAGAACTATGATGATTCTATGACGATTCAGGCTATATTGTGCTTTCTGTAATGACATTTTGAAAAGGGGTGACTCGCAGTATATAAAAAGATGTAAGTCGCATTTTTTTTTAAGTATCCTTCCATTTCAGCGTAATGCGTTTGCAGTCAGGGGAAGAAGAGGGAAGGGTTATGTGTAAAAAAAGGATTTTAAAATCTGTCGTGGCTTTCGTAATAAAATTTTCATATATATTTAATGTTAAAATATGAATATACGCAGGGATAAATTGGGTTTGGGAAAAAAGAAAAATATTTCGTTTTAGCAGGTAGTTTTGTATATTACTTCTCCGTCGTGATCAATAATTTTTCATGTTTAAGACAGGATTTGTTATAGACGAAATATAGACTAGCTGTTATTTTAAAGTTTAATATATTTTTATTTGCTGTATTATAAGTCACTATCCCGCTTTTCTATTTAGACAGGGAACTTGCCACCACTATTTGCGTACCACTGTTATAACTTCTGATTTCACTACACCACGTACAAGCAAGAAGAGTTTGCTTGATCATCTCTTAAAGTTTTTTGACATCACTATTTTTTTAAATACAATTTCATACTATTTAACGATGGAAATGTTTAGATTAAATATTAAGATTTTTTTAACTTAAAAAAGCGGTGTTTATCCCATATTCTCAATTTATTGCACGTAAAAAAAGAATCAGTTAACCGGTTATAAAAACATTTTTAATACAATTTACTTGTGTGAAAAGTCAATGCTGATTAAAAAAGTATGTTTTGTTGTTTTTTATTTAGTATAATAGACATTATTCAATCATAAATATTATTATAAATCTCTTTCCATCCAACAAACTTTCTTAAAATAGTTCGACTTTCTGTAGTTGAGTGGACAGTCGATTCAACATGCCGACTGAGATTCGACTCTGCGAAATGAGCCGAAAAGTTCATGTGTATGAAAACTAGAGTAATGTCTGAATTTCGACAGCCTGCGCCAGCGTCATCTGTTGGCCGAAATTCGAACTATTTTAAGAAAGTGCATATCTAAAAATTTATTCATTTTCGGTTTACAATGCAGCAAACCGCACATTTTAGGCGCAAACCGTTTTTTTTTTTTTTTTTTTTTTTTTTTTTTTTTTTTTTTTTATGGGTTAGACATTTACTGGACACCCTGTAGAAGAAAACAGATGAACGAAATAAAGTGCAAAATAAATAACAACATGATAAAAAAGAAAATTATTAATTATTGAAAGAGGCAAAATCAAAAATAGAGCGAAACATAGAGTGTTTTATAATATTTAAAAAGTACATGGTAAGATTAAAAATTAGTAATATTAAAAAATAAATATTTTAAAATAAATATTTTTTTTCCAAAAAAAATTTCAAAGCTTTTAAAACAGCTTTACCTCCATTTTTTCGCTAATTATTCTATCGGAACCCACTATTACTGTATGTTTTTTTTTTTTTTTTTTTTTTTTTTTTTTTTTTTTTTTTTTTTTAGAAAAATGTTTAAAAAATTATAAATCATTTATAGTGCTGTAAGTTACTGATTTTTTAATTTTTTCAATATTCCAATGTGTATCAGAGTTTTAGATTCATATAGATATCTCTTCTATGAACTCATGTGAATCTGTGAGTAGATTGAAAGTGCCAACAAGTTTTCCTGCTAGAGGTCAGTTTTTCTTCTGGAACTCAAGGATGAACTTCTTCCGTCTAAAAGAAAATTATTAATCAGTAAAGGAGGCAGAAACAGAGATAGAATAAATTATACATTATTATATTGTTTATTATATAATATCAGAAAATCAAACAAATTTACATGGTAAGATGATGAATTAGCAATAATTGTAATTCATTGATTAAACTTAAATATTATTTTTCCAATAAGATTTTCATAGCATTTCGGATTTTTTTTTCTCAAGTTATATATGGTACAGGCCGAACTACTATCACGGCCAAACTACTATATTTTTTACAATAAAAGAGGGGTACTATCACACCTCTTTTATTGTAAAAAAATTTAGAATCACCCTGTATATATATATATATATATATATTAATCTCTGTGGAAAATTTAAATTGCTATTGGTATGTCATGTATGAAATCTTGTGAGTTGATTGATAAATTCAACCTATCTTCCCTCCCCCCACACACACATACACGCACACTATTTCTTCAAGAACTGTAGAAGTAATTTCTCTTTTGTCAAAATCTAAACATTTTTTTTTCGATTCCTCAGTAAGAATGCACTTGCTGCGTCACATAAATTGTTGGATATCTGGAAAACGGCTCATTTCGACGGGTAGTTCCATTGAGTTTTTTAATCCTTATGATGAGATCTTTACAATGATACCACTTTTATGAAAATCGGTGACTTATACTTCTTCCAGTTCCCTAGTAAGATCCATATTTCAAATGTTCGCCAATAATGTTACTTTGTCGTAAACTGCGAAGTTTAATGTGTTGAGAATATTTCAAATTATAATCAAGGATATATTCATTTTCATAATTTAGAGCTGACTTCGTTATAAGTAAAAATAAATTTAGGGAAATTTCATTTTGTTATTTAAAATAAAAAAAATCTATGCTGTGTATGTGACAATTTTATGCAGAATAAGAAATAAATATTCAGTGATTCTCTTAGAATCAAATATCATACTCACAAATCATCATTTGCAGTAATATATAGTTAAATGTAAATTTTTATTAAAAACTATAAAAATCGATAGATTTATTTTAAATAAAATATTACATTTAATTATTTAAATAAAGTAGTGGAAATATTTTTAAAAAAACGCAATGCTTTGTAATAAAAAGCAGAATATTTCTTATAAAATATAGAGTTAATTTTAAACTTTAATATTAAATTCCAAAATATTCAGAAGAAATACAGAATAAAATGTCATTCAAAACTCAAATTTTATATTTTCGTTAAATTCTTATTTTTTTATCTATGCAGTACAGGAAAATTTATTTTCATAAGTCATGTTTAGATAAGAAACAATGTGCGAAAATTTAAATTTCATATTAATGTAGAATCAGGGTTTACTCTTTTTAAATAAACTGAATAAAAACAGGACGTAATTTTAAATCCAACAAGGGTTTGTTTACGCGTAATAACTCAAAGTTGAATCGTTCAAATATAAGAATATTTGAATTACATTAGAACAAGTATTGTAAATATTTTAGAGCGTGTTTTTGGAGGGGACATTTATAAAAAAATATATATTGGTAGTTTTCTAAGTAAAAGCGGTTTAATGAAAAGAAAGATTAATTTTGATTCACTCTTATTTTAACACTTTTAGTTAAACAGTATTTATGTATACCTGTCCACCTTTCACTCATGCTCTAACTCCATAAATATAGCCCGATTGCAATGACATGATATATGCTAATTACAGTTTACTGTGGTATTTTCAGTATTCTAGATGCGTGTATGGCATTTTCGGTTAATTTACAGAGATAAATAAAATAATTCTATTACATTATAGAGAAAAATCGTTTGCCAAGAATTTTAAAGTTATTGAAATTGATGTTCGTCACTGAGGTAACTTAAGTTTATTGTAATTATATAATATGATGTGAATAGAACGTATTGTTCATTTATACGGTTACACTAAAGACTTAATTGCAGAATAATATGTGCAATACACTGTTTTAAAAAATCTGTGAATTCACGGTAAAACTACTAGCGGAGATGTAGCCAGACATTTACCGTTCCGTTAGTAGATTTTCCGTTTTGGAAAATAAAAGAAAAGGAAACTCCGTTTGATGAAGCGGTAACTTTCCGTTACATTTAGTGATGATAATTTATTTTTTTTTAATTAATGAACCGAACAATCGTCAAAAGATTTAAGCTTTGCAAGTGATTTTCAGCTGCCACAATATTTAATTTAGTTTATTTTATTCTTTTATATCTTGTATAATTTACTTCAAGCCAGCCTGAGTATCGAACGCTAGATCTTTTGACAGCGGAATAGATCCTTGCTGACTCAGCCAAAGCAGCTGATGCCAGTATGAACAAAGTATGTCTGTACAAAGTACCTGAAATCTGTTGTATTTTTCAAAGATTTCCTTTCAATATATTTGTTAGAATATTCGTAAGCGATTTATTCTATTTTATTTTAGACCGATGCATAATATTCATTATTTTTTTAAATCAATTTTAATTTTTTAACTAGTTTAAATAAAAAAACACTGTTTAAAATCGCTATTTTTTAAATTATTGAATGTATGAAAAGTAAATTTATTAATTTAATTAATATTTTACAAAAAAAATGTTGTGGACATATTTTTTAATTATCGCACACAATCCATTGGGCTAATTAGTTAAAAGTTCCCAGGGCTAATTAGTTAAAAAAAATTTAAGAAGAAATAAGAGAAAAATAAACAGAAGAAATGTAATTAAAAGGGACTTTTTATGTTTTCATTATTTCATGGCACTAAAGAAATTCGAACCCACAGTCTACGCTCGCACGCATTTAGTTGCGTGGTGTCTTGAACACTCGGTTACAGATACCCCCAGATAACGCTGTATCTCCGTTTTGTTTTTTTATTTTGATCCCTTTCGTTATTTTCAGGAAATATGGTAGAGTTCCCAGATTTTTAACGGAAAATGCCCTTTCATTGTTAAAAGAGACTTTTTCTGTGAAATTCAGGAAAAATATATCCGTGAATTTCAGATTTTTTTAATAGTTTAATTTAATAATTGGAACTTAAGAACAACAATTTCTGAAAGTGCGTTTTGAGCTTTGGTATCAGTTTTTAAACATAAATATATATATTTTTTAATGTTACATAATATGTATAATTTCTATAGATTATATACAGGGCTATGTAAAAGTTCTCAACAACATCGGTTTATTATCGGAAGGTGTTGTAAAGACATTTTCAGATGTGCTATGCATTTAACTGAAGAAACTTTTAGCATACCATGTTCTATATCATGTGTACTATATGTATACATTTCTAGACCACACACAAGGTTCCACAAAGTATCGTATATTTTAACGATTATCTATGGTAGTGGCAGCAATCGAGGTTTCAAATGCGTCAAGCATTTTTCAAATTGTTCATTTATGCGACATCTTTCCAATTAGAAAACAATGTAGATTTATTATAGCATTCTGAATGTGTGTGAAAATATTTTATTATTCTACGCTGTTTGCATATTTCTTGTTCTTGTTTTTCTTTAGTAATATCTGCTAATAGAAAATAAAGATTTTTAATTCATTTTAGTTAATCCTAAGATGCCTTTGCGCGTTACAGAATATAGGTGGAAACTTGTTTTTGTTTTACTTAATAGTTTTCAAATTATTTTTAAAATTGATACATTTTTCATATTACAGATTAAGAAAATAAAAATAACACTTTGTATAAGTAATTTAAATAATGTATTGAATTTTTTTGTTATTTTTATTTGGAAAATACTTTTTTCTCGGTACAGAATTGGAAAATATGAAGTATATTTGAATTTTTTTATTGGTTGAATCCCGCAATTTGTTTCATTTTATTTCATTTCATTCGTTTTCTGATTAGTCTATGTTTAATGTCCAAAAATTGAACACTTCTGTTTTTATTTTATTCGTTTTGTGATTCGTCCATGTTTAATGTCTAGAAATGAAATATTTCTGTTGCCACGATGACAAAAAAAGAATTAAAAACTAAAAAAAATTAATAACTTAATGACAAATTTAGATACAAGTTTCAAACAAGTTGCATTTAAAAGTAGTTTTTTCTCTGTATATGACAGTGCAAAAAGTAAAAATGTGTAATGTTTAAAAATTTAAAAAAATACATTACCGAAAATTGATAAAATGAAATTTCATTTATTATTTGTTAATAACTAGGCCAGGAATATTAACGTAACGCTAAATTTCCAGGCATATTAATATGATTCTGTTATTACGTAACCTATGTTGTGATCATCATAAAAGTTAGGTTACTATTGTTTTTTTTAATATAGAAATCATTTGTAAGTCTAAAATATAGTCTTTAAAAATATTATTTACCAAATAGTCGTTGTAATTTGTTAAATTACATTTTTTTAATAGGGGAAGGATTTTTTTTCAAATTTATGTCGATACTAAATGTACCGAAAGGATTTACTACATACATCAGCATTCTCTCTGACTAATATTTCAGTGTTTTAAGTGTTCGTTTACGCGTATATAAAATTTGTCTTTATTTAATTTTTTTCTTATATTTATTAACAGGTAAAGTTCATTTATAAAATATTAAATGGAAGCAAATTCTGAACTATTTGCATTGTTTTAAATGAAAACGGCTTAATCTTTTGTAATCTTCCGCATGCGATAGAAATGATAGCTATAAAACGTTTTATGCTTAGAAATAATTTTTAAAACATAAAAAAATCAAGTAAGCATATGATTTATGGGAAAAAATGATATTTTAGAGTACATTTTTTCTCATATTCGATACTAAACGTTTAAAGAATTTTAATAAAATGTAAAACATTTATCTGCAGGTGTCAACAGCTTCACAAAATCAGCATACGTACGGATACATTTTCTTTTTATAATAATGATTAGGAAAAAGATATATTTTATATAGAAAGGCACATTACTTTCTGTTTCGGAAATGTATCAGTTTTGTTATATACATATATTTTTTCAAACGTTACAACTAACAAATTTATTATAAGCATTTTTCTATCATTTCAATCTAAAAGTTAAATATTACTGTCATTTTCAAACAAAGTTTATGTGAATTCCACGGTAACAAACGTAAATGACTTTAAAAGTTATATTTGAACATCGGTTTTGATAACAGAACGGTTTATTAAAAAAAAAAGTTTTTTATTTTTTTATTTATTTTATTTTATTTATTTATTTATTTTTTTACTTTTATGTGAAATAGAAATTTTCAAAACTTATATCTGTTTATTGGAAATGATATATGTAGGTTATTGTGTATTTATTATCTACGTTCTGAACATTAATTAAAAATTTGACATGTTATATTAGAGGTAAGAATAATCTAATTTTATAGACAGTATTTTGTGTCCTATGAGCGAGATCTTTTAAGATTTAAAATGAATGATTTCGTATATTTATAAAAATTGAATTTTAAAATATTGCTTAAACTTCTGTATTTACAGTTTTTAATTTCACAAGTAAATTATACATATATACATAGATGCCGGCATCATTTAATTATTCCGGAGTCTGCTCCAAGACAAACATGTTTTCATGCGGAAGTTTTATTTATCCAAAAATTTCGAAATGGAATCCAAAATTAACCTCACTGACAGTGAACACATGTTTTATGTATATTTTCCGGTTAAAAAAGCATATTTGTCTTGGATGAGATCGGGAATATTTCACAGATCTTGGTATCTATCGCTATATACAGGGTGTTTATAAATTCGATAGTCAATTTCACGCCAGGTAGCGGCAAGCATGTCGGCATCCACAGGCTATCGGCCTGATATTCTCCTTGCGACGAAGGGGGCACACGTGGAAGTTCATTAACAAGGGTCATGAAACTTTTTGAGTCTACCTAACCATTCATGTTATTAATTTTAACGTATCTTTATTATTTTATGTGTTATTAAACTTCAAAATGGGTCCAGGACTTTATAAACACCCTGTATATTTATCTGTCAAATTGAAAGTTGTGACTCAATATTTATTTCATCATAATGAATATTTTTATATTTATCTTTTTAAACATTAAATTATTATTTCAAAAAATATTTTTTATGTTTTTATTTGTTTTTATTTATAAATTTTTTTTATAAAATTTAATATCATACGAAATAATTTTCTAAATATTAGTACCAATCCTTAAAATATAGTATTGAAAAAATGCATTTTTTAATTATTTCATTCCTACTGCATTAAATACAAAAGAATTTTAGCAGTTAACATTGAATATTTAAAAAGGGAACATTGTTCAATTAAACATATTTCTTAAAGTTTTTAGATCATCAATTATCTACAAAGACATAAGTAATCGATATAGTTGGCTCGTTTTAATTAGCTAATTTCAACAAATGAGTTGTTTCTACTTCAAAGTTTTCTTTTTTCAAACAACCCTTTCTTATCCACTCTGAGAAAACATGTAAATAAGTTTATCCTTCTTCTAAATGGGAAAAAAATAATCAATTCCGCTGCTAAATGTTTTCTTTTCCATACTTGCCAGTTACTTTTAATGTTGTTATCGAGCACTTTAACATTCCATGGTAATTCTTTGTGGATATATTTCTCCATTTCCTTTGTCTGGATGACTTAATCGAATCATCAGATTCTTTCTGAAAAACAGACAAAGAAACATGTCTTCTTAATTAATCCGTAAGCATAACGGAAAAAGACATTTATCCCATAGGGACAAGCGGAAATTATACATATGTTTTTGTAGCTCTTACAAGAAGAAAATCAAAAGAATGGTAAATCTAAATAGCATTATATACTTAATCAATTAAGGATAGAAATGGTTATATTTACGATATATAAGACTTCTTTTAAACGCGGTATTATATCAAAAGATAATTGATGATGTAATTGTATTTTTGATTTATATATAGCAAAATAAACAATTTTTACTTGATTTAAATATTGCAAAATTTTGAACAAAATATGAAAATTTTTATTGCATGTATTTTTTTTTAATATTATAATTCCATTGATTTTGTTTTTGCAACATATTTTATTCTTTCAGCATTGAATTATATATTAGTTTTTATTACAGTTTTATCTCTTTTTTCGTGTTTCAACAAACATGTTCTTATTTTGGTAATTAAATAGTATTAAATGCGCAATTATATTTTAATGAAAATCTTAAGTAAATTGACTTAACTCTACAGTTATTTCGTTTTCTTACACCAGTGTATCTAAAAACAGTTTTTTTATGCTTTCCAACATTGACCAAATATGTTTAAGCATTTGTTTGTCTAACCGTCTGTATATATGACCGTCTGTCTCACAGTTGGTCTATTTAGTGGTATGGTTGCTGGTAATTTAACTTACGTAAATATTTTAAGATAACCATGTAATTAATGGGTGCTATTGAAGACTACAATGTCGTGTTCGGCATTATCAAATGATTATTTAGAATTCATAGTTCATTTATATTAGATACACGTATAAATTTTCATTGTCCTACGATCGATCTGAAAAAACCATTTGTGGGGTTTCTTAACAAAATTACACTACTTTAAATATGTTACATGTAGGGAGTGCAATAGATTTATAGTAATACTAACTGGTAACTACAGTTTCAATTAAAAGAATCGCTAAACAGTGGTCATAACGAGGTAAATTGCTTACAGCGAATTTTGTTATACATAAAAGTACACTATTTTGAACAAAATAAGCATATTCACAATTTTGAATCACATTACAAGATGCTTATTTAGCATATAGCCTGTATGCAATCAATTTTAATTTACAGGGACATAGAAAGTATTTTTTTCGAGTATCGTACACAGATACGATGCATTAGTGGGACTGTTAATATTGTTTGTAATTCATTTATTTTCCAGCGAAACAATAATCATAGAATCATGCAAAGGAATTCTGTTACAGTACTGTTTATTAATATTAATTGCAAGACGTGTATTTTCATTTGTGTTATGTGTTTAAATAATTGTATGTAAAATTATGCTTATTATTTGATAGTCAAAGAGCTAACCGCACAAAACGCTAAGTCATAGAGCACAAGAAAAATTTTATGGAAGAGTAGTAATAAATGAATGTAATGATCCATGTCTGCCGGCAGCGAAGTGGTGCATAAGCTAAAAATTAATACCACTAGTGGTTGACTCGTAGACTTAGCATCCTGTTTGCCGTACAATCAAAAGTGTGAAAACATGGAAAAATGGTTGCAGTAAAATGTAATGCTAAATCTACGTGTCAACCACTAGCGATATTAATTTTTGGCTTATGCACCACTTCGCTTCTGGTAGACATGTATCAATATATTCCTTTATTACTACTCTTCTATAAAATGAAGGAATTTTTCTTGTGCTCGATGATTAGGATTTTGTGCGGTAGGCTCCTGGATTATGAGTTTATAATTTTTATAGAACATATAAAATGACTCCAAATAAAAATTAAAAAACAATTACGATTATTGACCGAAATTGCTGAAGTGGTCTTTTCAACTACCCTATATACTCTCCAACTGAATAAAAACTTTACATACTGTGTAGTATTGATACAGATTTATAGATTACATATAGAGCTAAAAAGAAATTTTGGGCGACATATGATAATTGATTAGATTGAGTTATATATATTTCATGCAATTCGCAAATTAATTATATAGATATAATCTTTCAGCGTACTAAACTATGAAATTTATGTACAGTATTTTGAATGTGTATGAGAGTTTTTCATAATCTGCTTGACGCATAATTGTTTTTTCTTTTTTATATTAATTTCATTTTATATTTATTAGAACACATTTTTCAGGTAACTAACAGCATTTATTATTAACTTTCGCATAACAATTTTCGAAGTCATTCCATAAAGTTCCAGTTTTTTTTATAGAAAGAAATTAAGATTCTTAAAATTTTTCAGTATAAAGTACTTTGCTAAGTGTGTTCTCAACTGCTCTGCTCAATAAATGCAAAACATTGTGACACATTAACAAATACATTTTTAAACGGAAATATATAAAATTAAACGGTCTAGCTATGAAAGCATTTTCATATTGAGCTCAGTTTTCCATTTTATGATAATTAAACTATCTACCGAGTTATAAGCTATTTTGATCACGTAATCACGAGATTTTCTAGCTTTCGCTGACTGGTTTTTCTGCTGTCGTCAGAAAATGTCTTTCAAAACATCATTTTTGGCACCCTTATACTAAAATATCTATTGCGTTTGCACAAAAAGAAAAAAATGTGTGCGATTTTAAAGTTTTTGAATAACAACACCTGCTAGTTTTATGCATTTCCGGACGAAAATAAATGATTACTTATGTCACAATGATGCCCCTTTTTGATTCAGCCTTAAACAATAAAACCTACACTTATCCGCAATACAGGAAAAATTACAGAAACGGTGAAAGAACTTATTCTACTTTCTTAGCTAATTTACTAAATAAAAATTATTTGTTCTGTGTCTTAAATTTATAAGTCAACCAACTTGAACATACATAAAAATATCATCAATGTTGCAAAAAGTCAGATGTATATCTTTTTAGATTTTTATAGACAATCACATATTTTTAGCAACACACTAAAATTTTACAAAATTGAAGCAAGAATTTAAAATATTTTCATTATAATATTTTGTCAAACATTGAAAATATAAATGCATTACCTTATACAGAAGTTTTAATTTTATACATATAAAATATCATTGTGTAAATGTATCTTACTTTCTATTATTTTATAAACATGGTAGTGAGTCCTGGTATGAAAATAAATATTTACTACTGTTACAAAATGATTGTTTTTCTTAAATCTGTACAATCTATAGATGGCGCTGTTTTTCGCTTTCGGCAAAATATCATGAGATATTTTCCCTTTAAACATGAAGTAAAGAGAAATAATTTGGCACGATGAGAGACTAGATTTGCGGTGGTGTCCAAATGTTAAGATTTATGAATCTTCAATCATTATGTTACGCGCTTTGCGGATATATATATAGAATATATATAATATTGTAATTGTAGTTTCATTAAAAATGTTACTCTTTAAACTGTGATTAGTATTTAACCCGAAGAACACCCCCTCCCACACACACACACATTACTATAAAAGTTACTTCAGATTTTGTATATAGAGCCAAAAGAAATGATGCATAACTTTCTTTTTTTCATATCAGAAATGTAAAACATTATCAAAAAGGAATTATTTAATAATAATAATAAAAAAAAAACGATTTAGAGGCTATTCGAAATTGTCACATAACTTAAAATTCATTGGGTTATGGAATTTATATTTAAACACCAGAATATTGTATGTCTCATATTTTACAGAATAATACTACTTAGATCAAGTATGCGAAAAATATCAAAATACATTTAACTGCAATAATATAAGATATTGAAACTTCATTACTATCGTAAACGATACGTATGATTATTTTCTGTATGGAATAATGAGAAAAATGGCATTGATATCTAAGAAAATTTTCGTCTCTTGAGGAAGTTTTAATAATTAAAAGCGATTTTTAAAAATGTAGGTATAATCATATGATGACTTTAATTATTATTCTACTAGCAAGACCCATGTCATTAAAAGTGTTGTTTTTAAAATAAGTCAAGAGGTATTTGTGCATTTATTTACATTGGAGAAAAACACACTGCTATGGATAATTTAAATAATAATAAGCCACATTTTCAGAAAACTCGTACTACATTAGATATACACATGTCATGTTAAAAAGAAAATCATCAATCCAAGTCATTTACAGTCAGACCCATAAAAAAATTCAATGCTCTGTACGTGATTACTCTACATGTAATCTGTCATACAGTGAACGTTTTTTATAAAACCGTTTACTCTAAATGTATCATTCCTAAAGACAAACAATCGTTTCTTCCTTACATTTAAATATAAATTAAATATCCATATAAATTACGATATCGTTATATAATTTGTTGTAAATCGATGGTTTAATATGCTTAAATGTGAATTTTGTATTGTAAAGACTAAATACGCCGTACTTACTTACATATTTGATAACTATTTTTCTTTTTTATTGCAATTTCATCTAATGTTCGAATTTTAATGAAACTTCAGATTTTTTTTGTCCCTTATGCATTTTAGTATTCTATAGTTTTTTGGGTAAATTGCTCAGCACAGATGGCCCTGATATGTGGCATTATTCCTGATTATTGTAGCAGCTCTATCTCAAGAACTAATGCACGAATTTTCATCAAACATCAGATTCTGTTAGTTTCTGATATAAATTATTATTTTTCAGTTTTTGGAGTAAATAGTTCAATCGGTGGTACTTCTGTCCAGCTTTGTCTTTTTACGATTTGTACGATGATTCTGTCTTAAATACTAATGCACTGATTTTCATCAAATTTCAGATGCAGTCAGAACTTGAAATAAGTTTTTGAAGATTAGATTTTGTAGTAAACTACATAACCGGTGACGCTGCTACGTTTCATTTTTTAGGAAATATTAAAATGTATGAGATAGAAGAAAGTTCTGGGATTGCCACATCCGAATTATTTGTTAGGAATATCACTATTTTAAAACCCAACATGATCTAACCTCTTAAATAAAAATTTTAATTCTATTTTGCATCGAATAATCTAAAAAAAATCTTAACAGGCATTTGCGCCTTTAATTTAACTACCAATTGAAATTTAATTATTAGCACAAATGGAATCTGTTTGTACATATTTGAAGTATTTTCTAAAAAGATAACACGTAGCATACAGTTAATCTGCCAACGTTATCCTTGGAAAAATATATTGAAAACCAGCTCAGTAGCCCTAAAGTATTACTTATTTCACATTCTTTAACTTAAAAAAAAATCAAACTTGAGTCTCTAATTGACTGGCATCATACTTTTAAAACAAGTTGCTTAAGTGGTTTCAAGAAATACTATATATTGTCAAGAAATACTATATATATGTAGACTGTAGTCAATGATTGGAATAAAATTGTGACAAAAGCTTCTTTGTCCTTTAATTCAAAAAGTAATATTTTAGTTTATAAAAGGAGCTATCAGACTGAGCGTGTTACAAAATAAAATTTTTATTTTTATCCATGTATTTTTTAGCTCACAGGCTATCATAGTCTGAGAGCTTATGTGCCCGTCCGTTCTGTATGTACGTGCGTTCGTGCGTAACGCGATAACTCATGATAAAAATATCGGATCCACTTGAAATTTTGTATATAGGTATATCCTGATAAGGCGCTTCCCTGATTAGTTTTTGGAGTTCATTCGATATGTATAAGAGGGGGAACGGGGGGCTCATGCCCCTCCCTTAATTGATAGAAACAGGATTTTCATGCAGAATTAACGGTTTTCGTTCAAAATTTAGATATAGGATCATTCTGATGAGGCGAGTCTGTGGCTGTTATTAGGTGTTCATTGAATAAGTATAAACAGGGGGAACGAGGGGCTCATGCCCCTCCCCTTAATTGATATAAACGGGATTTTCATACAGAATTAACAGTTTTCGTTCAAAATTTAGATATAGGATCATTCTGATGAGGCGAGTCCGTGGCTGTTATTAGGTGTTCATTGAATAAGTATAAACTGGGGGAACGGGGGTTCTAATGCCCCTCCCCTTAACTTGTATGAATGGATTTTTCTAGCAGAATTGTCAGATTTCGTTCAAATCTCTGAATAGTTTTGGAAGTTTAATGGTTAAGTATAAAAGAGGGGAATAACTCCTCTTAAATTATATAAATGCTAAATGGGTTTTTATTAAGAATTGTCCGATTTGCTCTGAATTTTGGATATAGATTTTTTATATGGTAAAGCATTTCCTTGATAGTTTAGGAGGTTCAATGATTAAGTATAAAAAAGGAGAAAGGGGAGAGCTGTTTCCCCTTCTTAATTTTTTTTACAAACGGAATTAACGAAAATACAAGGCTGCAATGTACAATTAGTATGCGTAGCCTGTGAGCTCTATGCCATCAGTTTAACTGGGCAATATTCTTTTTATTTAAGAATCATTTTATATATTTAAACATCCTTTTTGTTATACTTATAGAATTGTGTATATACAAGGAAGGTGCAGTAATTATTTTACCTAGTACATAAAAAATATTTGTACTGCTATGGTTGTTGTGTATAATCAAAACCTATTGTTACATGCGTATATGCTTAATTTCAGAGCCGTATTTTCTGTATTCATAATTTTTTTGGAGGGAGAGACTAAAGGCGTGGAGTTGGGGGGGGGGGTGAAAGGCAACATTTTAGCTTATGGGATGGATGTAGCCACATCTGATCCACTATCATAACCTTAATCTTCAAATTAATCTTTCACCCTCACCTCCTCAACCTCCCTTTAAGGTATGTGCTAGTGGACAAGACGTCTACTGTCGTCTGTATTCGGGATAAACTAGCATTTCAACCTCACCCCCCTTATAATATTAATGCATTAAGGGGACGGTGGATGTTATTATTATTTTTTTTCAATTTTCAACATAGCAATATGAAATTTTGTGCATACATACATTTTATCAAACGCATATAGAACATCTTTAAAAAATTCCAATCTTATTAAAAATTTTTATTTAAAAAAATTAAATTTATGAACTAAATTTTAAAATGCTCCTGCTGTTTAAAATTTTTGAGATGTTTTCTTGCCTTTGCCTTTTTATCACTTAAAATTCTATTGTAAATAAATTTGTATAAGAATTTTTAATCTCTGGAATAGTTAATATTTTATTGATTTTTTCTTAATTCCATATAAATTTTAATCAAAATTTTGCCTTTTAATAAGTAAAAAATCAAGTATGTCTATCTTAATGAAGGCGAGTTTTAAAAAGCTTACACAATTTCTTTCTAAACAATATCAGGATACTTTCTTATCAATTTTATAAATATTGATAAAAAAATATGTCGCAAGTTGCATTTCGAAAATCTAAAAACGCTGAAAATTTAGTTTTGAGAAAAACAGATTTAAAGTATATAGATAAATTTACCTTTATTATTTAGTTCTGAAAACCTTCATAAATGATATTTTAATAAGAAAAAATGTTTTGGTACTATTATACAAAAGAAATAAACTTTTATTGCGACAATTTTGCTCAAATAAAGGTCCACTGTCTCCTTAGCATGACAAATATAAAAATATTTTTGGAGATAGGAGTGAAACAGGCGGAGGGTGGGTTGAAAAACTGATTTGGAGCGTTTAGAGCTACATTTGTTATAGTGGATGAGATGTTGCTAGTGTCGTTTGGACTCAGGATCATAGTGATGTAGCCGTCTTATCCACTTTACCAAATCTAGCCCTACAACCTTCAAACTAATCCCCCCTCCTTAAAAAAAACCCTTTAAAGTTAAGTTTTTAAAGTATCATCCCTCTTTCCGAAACTGTGTTAATATAGCTGTTACGGTTTTGAGATTGAGCATATGGATATTTTATACATTATGTCACTTGAGAATAATAAGGTTCTGTCTGTGGTTTTGAAAAAAAAAATATTTATCGATATAAATAGATTCTATTTGTATCTATGGAGGCATTTTTTGCATCAAAATGATGTTATATATAAGTTACATATGACCGTACAATCGTAATACGACATTATTTTAATCTAGAAATGCTTTCTTGGATACAAATTGTACCTTTCTATATCGGTAAGTTAATTTTTTCAAAAACACAGATAGAAAATTATTATTCTTAGGTGACACTTAGGCATCGATATTCTACAGCAACCATTGGAGTACAAATATTTTATATACACTAGGAGCAGTATTATTAATTTTTTCACTTACTATAATGTTTCTATCGATTTGGCAATTTATGGCCATCTCCTCTTTTACTACATAATACGTTACCATACTCCGACATTCCCTTCGTTAATGATATCGATATGAGTGCCTAAACATTATTTTTATTTTTATAACTTTACATTTTTATTGTTTATTTTCACCGGATTTCTATAATATAGATGTACGGTTATACATATACTATTCGCACAATTTCCTGAAAAAAAAAAGAAATTGATAAATTTATACAATAACATATGAAATATCACTTCAAAGAAATACTATTTAAATGATTTAAAAAATAGTTTATAGCTATATAATGCATTTAACCTTGATATTGTCTTCTTAGACTTTCTCAATGTGCGAGGATAATCAGCACTATTTTTAGGTGCTTTCGTAAAAATGTAAATATGTAGCACGTGTAGTCATCGTTCAGTTCTTTAATCCATCAGTTCACGTGTCTGTCTATTTATAATGTACTCAAATGGCAAAAGAAAAGGAATGACGGACTTTGCGATAATAAATACTTTGTTATAAAAAAGTTTTACGAATCAATAAGTGGTTTCAATGGTTAAACGTCGAATTTTCAAAAAAAATAGGTAACCTATTACGTTGATGTAAAAAGAAAAACTACCTGAAGTAAATAATTTTTGTTGTATACCCAGAAAAAAGTAATTAATTAAAACTACAAAACATTTATTGTTGAGTACATTTCCGTTGTTTTAAGCGATTTTTTTTGTTAAAGTAAAAAATAGGTTTTGTTGCTCAGACAAAAAAAATATTGTTACCACTCTTATAATATTTTAACAAAATTTCATCAATTTTATTTGTGTCTAACTAAAGTCTTGTATTTCCAGTTTGTAATTCCAACAAAGTTTTGTTGTTTTTGCAAAATTTATATTGGTGTTCAGTAGTCATAACTCTCTCACGTAATTTTGTTTAATTGACGTATATAGCTATAAAGGATTATTATAATTTTTGGACAATAAAAACTTTTAAAATTGAGACGGATTAATGACGTTATTATTACCTTATTATGTATTTCGGTTGAAAATTGTAGACGTGAAATTGAATATATATATATATATATATATATATATATATATAGATATTCACACTGAATTTCCATTGACCCCTATTTAAAAGAACATATTTATGTTGAACCAAACAAATTTTTGTTAATTCATCAAAAAAAAAAAAAAAAAAAAAAAAAACAAAAAAAAAGCATGTATTAAAAATGATAGCGATATGAAAAGACAAAGCTCTTTGCCGGAGCGATACTAAGTGCCAGACTCCCTCTCCCGTAAAATTACAGCATTATAGTATATCTATAGCGCCTAATGGATTACTTAATTTCAGAAACAGATTATTTTTGAAAGCACACTAAGTAAGCATTGATTATTGGAATTTTTTCTTCGATAACTGAATTAAATGCGAGTTTTATGTTTGAAATATATATTAATAAGTAATTTTAATCAAGCATGAGACATAGGTATCCAAGTGATAAAATTACGATTTCTTACTCCAAAGTACTCACGAGAGACAATTTGAGAGAAAAAATGTTTTGAAAGTTTTGTAAGGCATACATAAAGCTTTTCTATTTCCCAGTATAGAGATGAAATTAAAAATGCATCTGAGTTTTGTATCTGTACACTTAAAGCTTAATGGATACTTACTAATGCATATTTAAAAAGTAATACATTCGATATAAATTCCAACTACTTTATCGAAATATCATATGTATGTCCTTCATAAATTAATAAATAAAACCTTTTCAGCATTCTAAAAATTCTACAACTTTTAATGCAGTCAATATTTTAAGAAATACATATTAACGATATCATTAATTGCTTTATTTTTATGATATTCCTTTACATATTGTATGTAATATGTCAATTTATGGAAAATTTATTAAATGGATAATGTGACAAACATCATTGTTAAAAATAATCTCTTAAGCGTTATAATAGCAATAATAAACATATAATCGAAATTAAAATAGCGAATATCATTTGATAAAAAAGGAATTTGTAAAGGTTTTTAATTTATTTTAATTTATTTGAAACGATAGCTTGTCTTTGAAGCATATTTAAATTGCTTTTTTTATAAATGCGTACTTAAGAAATAATACTAGATTGTTATATAGCATATATAGATCTCATAAAATAGTTCTGAACTAAACAATATTTTAAAGTCTAAATTAAATAAAAAAACGAGCTTTTCTGTGTTGCTTAGCAAAAATTGAGTAAGCAAAATGTCTATGAAAGCAAATATTGTGAAAAGAGTATGTTAATCATTTTAGCTTATCTCCTTCTTATATCTGAATATATATACAGTCGAGCCTCTATATAACGAAATCCATCGTTCCAGTAAAAAATTCATTATATAGAGAAATTCGATGTATAGAGTATGATGTTAAAAATAGTATTTAATGTGTAAATTTTGAACAAATATTATTTTTGATCTTTTTAATTAAGAATTTTAAATGTTTAAAAGTATATATTAACCTAACATTATATTTCTTACTTATTTAAGCAGTTTCAAAAAAGAGAAAATACATTTATTTGAAAGCTTAATAAAAATCAAATGAGGAAGACTTACATAAATTTCAGAGGAAGAAATCTGTAATTTTTTGTTGTTTTGATTTTAAAATTACAATTGTTACGCTCTCAAAAAAAACTCACAAATTTTAGCAAGGAATGAAAAATTGTAGTTGATATTTTCCTCCATTTGAAGGTCTCTCTTATGTGCTCTCATTGATTCCTCTCTTATATGTGTAACAATTCAATTGACTGTGTTTTGAGAAGGATGTTGAAAGGTGTGTGGGAGGTGGGATGAACTTGTTAGATTTAAAGAATAAGGAGAGAAGTAATATTTATAAAAAAAAAACCGCTCCACTGAACGATAAATAAAAAATAAGTGATGGAAAATTGATTCCATATGATTTCGAAGCTTTTCTAAAACTGAATAAATTAAGATCAATTTATGAAAAAATTCGTTATATGGAGATAGATATTTCGCTATATAGAGTCTGTTTTTAATGTAATCATGCGAAAAGGGGACCGTTCTTACTAAAAATTCGTTATATGGAGAAATTCGATGTATGGAGTTTCGTTATATAGAGGTTCGACTGTATATATATTCTTTTATAAGAAAAGTATGAAAATGATGAAAAGTTTTTTTTAAAGCGAATTTATGGGTTTTTTAATTTAAATTTAAAAATTCTAGTTATTTTTGGTGTATCCATAACAGTATTGAAGTCTTAAGGAAATTAAACACGCCTACAACGCCCACAGATCTGTTTACTTTTGATTTTGAAATTTTTTTTCAAATATTCCTATTGATCTGTTGTTTAAAACTCTGGAGGATTTGTTTGATACTTTTCATATCGAGGAAGAGCTGGGTATTAATAAAGATTTTTTTCTGAGTTTATGTAATTTTGGTTTTTAAAATAATTTTATAACATTCAATGATTCTATTTTTTATCAAGTATGTGGAATATGTATGGGTACAAATTTTTCAAGCACTGCCGCTAATCTTTTTCTATTTTTTTATGAATATAAATTTATTTTAAATTCTAACAATTCATTTAGATTTTAGAGATACATCGATGATATAATTGTCTTCGATAACAAACTTTTAGAATCGATTAATCATATTTATCCACCATGTTTAAAATTGAATTGTGCTTCTGACAATAATTTACATGTTGTTTTTTTAGATCTTGACTTAAATATTAATAATAATGGTGATTTAGTTGTCAAATTATTTGATAAAAGGACTTTTTTCAATTTAAAAACCCACTCCATGCCTCATTGGCATTCTAATCTAAGTAAAAGAGTTTTTATAAATATTATTTTAGGTCAAATAACTAGATATTACAATATATGTGAGTCGATAAAAATTTTGGAGACACAAATTTTTTAATTTGCTGCAAACTTGTTTTATAATAATTTTTATCCTCATAAATTTATATTTTATTATGTAAATGAATTAAAAAAAGGTTTCTTGAAATGGCAACAGCAGGGCCAAACGCCATAAAGGAGGTTTCTTCTCGGGTTTTGAATTGATGAGGATCTGTGAATGAAAATCCATTTAAGGAGAGTTCACAGGGCGATGGTTATCAACATTTGGGAGTAAACAGACCTGGATTGAATATGGAGAGAGGTGAACAACGGAAGGACAATTCAAAGAACTTAAATTTTTGATGTTGGCCTACTACCATATTAGGCCTAACAGTTTTCCCGCTCATGCAAGTATGGAGGTGTAATGTGATAATTTTTTAACAGGTATCTTTTTTTCTTTTTTCTTTTTTCTTCACAGTTAAAGGTGGGGGCATTATTCAATTTATTGTTTAGTTATTGAGATTTTTACAGTTGTTATTTATTTTTTGAAATTTCAGAATATTTTATGTTACGAGTTGATTTATGCCATGGTTTTATTGTTGGTTATTCATTAAGTTCAGAATTCAATGTTATTTCATTTTTTAATCTTGGTTTATTAAATTCAGTATTCAATGTTATTTTCTTTTATATTCTTTATATAATTGGAGTATGCGGTTTTGTGATGCCTTGCGAAACCTGTGAGGATACATTTTTTTAATAACTTTTTGATGCCTGTTACTCCTCCCACCTTCTGAAGAGCAGGGAATTTATTATTATTTTTTTTTATGTTGTTCTTTTATAATTCATTGTTGTTGCACACATTTTGTCATCTTTTCATCATTTTCATACTTTTTTCATAAAAGAATATATAAACTTTCTGCAAAATAGAGCTGCTATGCGCCAGTTGCATGAAGATGATAACTTTTTACACTCATTTAAGATATATATATATATATATATATATATATATATATGAGGATTTTACAAACACTTACATTCACTGCAGAATAAAAATTTCCAACAAATTTACTCATAACTGTTTTTTTTTTTTTTACTTTGTTAATTAAATTAAGAAATATAATATTTAGAAGGGCATTCTTCATTTAATCAAGATATTACAGAACTGTGCGTTATATTTTTAAATTATTCTATTTGATATAAGATATTGCAATTTTAAAAAGTTTTTCTTTTACTATAAAGAATAGAAGAAAATTAAAGAAAGCATTTTTATGTTAAAACTGTGCTATTTAATAAATGATTTATTTGCGATTGCCATTTTTTGTTTAATAACGAAACTGGTTTCCTCTTATTCTAACCAATTAATAAGATATCGAAAAATTGCCCTTTTCCATCTTAAATTAGTGCTTTAAGAGGGGTCTTGGTCACAGAAATCTTCAAATTTTAAAAAAATATTTTAGGGCATTAAAAATTTCTCTCTCTCTATCTTTTTTCATGACGTTTAAATTACGTTTTTATCTTAATTGGAAGAAGAAATATTATAAGCAATTGTTGGCATGGAAATGACTTCTTGTGAATCCATGTTTTTCTTTATGATGGGTTTATTCACAATTTCTTGGATTTAACATGCTATAACTCAAGAACCGTTAAAAATATATGCTTTAAACTTAGAACATGTGTTTTTTGATTACTTTACTTTATTTTTGATTCAATAAATTTGAAAAAATATTTACTTATGAAAATATGATTTTTTAATAAAATTATGTAATTCTTTTTAATTTTTACTTTATTTTTTCATTTATATTTAAAAAAATATTCTGAATCAAATTAAAGATTTAGATTTTTCATTTATTTAAATGTAAAAAATTTGGATTTTTACAAATAATATTTTAAGTTACCCCACTTTTATAATGAATTTTTATTTATTTATTTATTTTAATATTATGAGACGTTTTATCAAGTGATTTTGCTTACAAATAATTAGTGTTATAAAAAAATTAACTAAATAAATAAAAATTACTTTAAAATGTGTTCAGGAACCCCTTAAAGCACATGTCTTCATGTACAAACTGCGAATGGCATAGCTGGATTAGTGGTTAAAAAAGTCTCTGAAACCAAGACGATGACACCAGTGCTATTTGATCTTCTTTCAGAAGTATATAAAGTGATTTCCTGTAATGTATACATTTTTTTAAATCAAAATGAAATATTCTATCATGGATGCATTATTCCATACATGATATGTAGAAAATTTTCATTTTTTTTAAAGACTAATGGTGCTATGATATTTTTTTATCAATTTAATTATCATGAGTCATCTACAATGGAGAGAAGAGATTTGCAAAAATATGTTAGGCCAGATATGTTTAAAAAAAGTGTTCTAAAAGTAAAGAAAATGACAAAATATGGGCCCGAAAAAATAATTTAAAAAATGCCTGGAATATATATTGTATTTGTTAGCAGTGTAAGATTTTTTCCCACGAGTAGACTGCTTGTGTGTCTAAAATGACGATCTTTTGTGTCTGCTTTCTAACACATCATTTTACCAAAATAAATTACGACTCTAATGAGTAAATGAGATTAGAAAGAATACATACGTATTTTCAGGTATCAAATTGCCAACCAACTATTATGGTTTGGACGTCAATATATCTGTCATTAGCTCTCTAATATTCTGTAATCTCCACCATTTGGAGAAAATAATTGTATGAAAGTTTTTTTAAGTGTTTTATTAGCTACATATAGTACAGGACAGCGGTTCTTAGCATGTGTGTTCCACGTAAGCATGAGAGTGTAGCTCTTGTATTTTTAGCGTCTCCGTCTCGCTCGAAGGAAATAAATAATATTTTTAATGATATCAATATATTAAAAGAAAATTATTTTTAATTTTTATTAATCGTCACGTAAATTACAACATCTTAATGTTTTGAGTTTTCTCTAGGATTTGACAATATTAAGTTTATTGATGATCATAAAAACTAAACTGGGTATTGTGGTAAAAACTTCAAATTAAAAATTTTATTGCAGAGACAGTATATAACTGTGCAGATTTTATATGCCCACTCATTTTCGTCCTTATAGTAATGCATCTAAACAGCTGTAATTTGCGAAACATTGACTACGGTGGTGAAACATCCCATTGTCATACTTTCTAAAAAAGTTTTCACAGTCAACATTTTTTAGGACTCTTGTTCTACGTAAATATTTCTCAAGCATAACCATGTAAAATACAATTTATTATTCTAAGCACACCCCGAAGTGTCAGTTCTGGATTTTGACGGTAGTGGTATCGTTTGAAAGTTCTTGTCATGAGAATCAAATAATATGTGCAGGAACTATATTCCTGAATCCAATAATTTGTTACTTATGGACCATTCTCTGTTTCGAAAGAGGATAAATAAAAAAGGGAAAAAATTGACAAAGTAGATGAAAAATTAAACATAAGAAAACTGGGCTTTGCCATACTTCCTGGTTTTCTAAAAGCTAAATCATATAAAAACCTTCAGTCCTTGAATTTTTACTTATTACATGACTGCAAATACATATATAATAAATATTATGTATGAATTTAACACATGTAATAAAATAGGTAGGAAAATATTTAAAAACACATCGAAGTATTTGCCGTTGTAGTTACACAACTTCTATTTAAATTATATTAGCAAACTATATTTTTTGTATCCTAAAACTAGTTGGTTTGACCTACTTTCAATGATGTGTATGAGCATACCTTTAAAAGACTTTATTCCGAAACACTGATTTCGTTTTCTTGTAAAACGTGTATGATCCATTCTTACAAGGCATACTTGCACTAATTGTCAAACGATAATGATCTCCACCGTTTGTACCTAGTCTTCAAAAGTTTGCATTTTACGTAGAAAATTCACCCATGGTTAATTATAAGACAACATTCCTGCCTTCGATAACTTTTGAAGGAATCTCATGCACTTCGTATTTAATTCATCTCTTCTGAAATCGAAAAAGAGTACACAGATCGCAAATTATTGGATTCCGGACTATAGTTCCTATACATTTCTTCGGCCTCGCGACAATAGATTTCGAATGATACCCTCCTTTCCAAAATCATAAACTGACACATGCGGAGGTTCAATATCTGTCCGGTGTTGGTTTGATTATTATTTTTTTGTACCTTTCTTTTTAACTTCCGCTAGAGATCCGCAATAAGGGAAAAATATCGTGAAAGAAACGCTGACGGAATGTGCATGTTGAAATATTGCGGATATATATACATATATTATTGAAATATACATACATATATATATATATATATATATATATATATATATCGGGTGTCCCAAAAATGGCTGATGGAATTTAAAATTCAATAACTTGCAAATGGTGACAGCTATTTAGAAAATTTTTGCAGGAGGGTTATGTATAATGTCAGGAGTTTTTTTATCGTAATTTTTTATTTTAGTTCGTATCTCAAACAATAGGTGGCGCTGACGGCGATTGAAGACCAGATGATCAGTGCTGAGTGAAGCGTCGACCTGGCCTTCAATCGTCGTCAGCGCCACCTATTGTTTGAGATGCGAACTAAAATAAAAAATTACAGTTAAAAAACTCCTGACATTATACATAAACCTCCTGCATTTTTTTTTTAAATAGCTGTCACCGTTTGCAAGTTATTGAATTTTAAAATCCATCAGTCATTTTTGGGACACCCGGTATGTTTAACAATCACTATTTAGCAACTTCTGGCTAAAATTAAACAGTACTACGAATTATTTATTAAATACAAATCAGAAAAATTAAAAAAATAATACTTAAGCTAAAAGCTAAGCTAAGCTAAATACGTAATGCTAAAAGCTTACAATATGTAATTTATTTAAATACAAATCTAAAACTACTTAAAAAGTAAAAAGAAACATTTACCGTATCTATAACATCATACATATATATTTCAGTTAATTATAATTTTTTTAATAATATGATTTATTTAACATTGCGATAGTTTCGCCAAAGAGTATGGGTACAATCGCAGCATTTCTCAGAAAAAGGAATTATTCATTTTCCTTCTTTATTCTCAGAATTTCTCCCAAAATAATATGCAAATATATAAAATATTTCTTAGAGAAAATTATTCAAGCTGTATACATTCAATTCACATTCTGCTTCGGAATACATTGTCATTCTTCGAATAACGAATGCAAATTTTAAGAACGCATACGGATTACAAAAAAATTTGATTTGGATATTTATAATAAATAATATTACTTTTTTATCTTAGTGCATGTATTTATTTCATTGTTTTTTTATTATTCATTAAATAAAATTTTACAAAATAAAAAAGATGCCATTTTCTTTTTGTTGCATTGAAACTTGTAGTAATTACCCAAAATGTATATAGAGTAGATATATTAAATGTCGCATATTGTGATTAACCTGGTCATACAATTTAACGCGATTCCCTTCAATATTTATGCAAATATCAGTCAAACATAAACACCAGCAGATAAAACACGATCCCATGATGCTTGGTAACTTAACAATGCAGTTTTTCAGACAGACTAACTACTTGAGCAAGGCAAATTGTATATAGCATCTAAAATCCTACGATCAAAAGAGTAGTTTTTTTTAATTGAAGGAATTCAATAAATTAATTTAAAAATTCGACAAAAAATATAACTTAAAGTATGCCATTAAAAATGTTTTGAAAACAGCATTCTTTTTCCTTCTATATTCAATATATATCTATATATTTGAAATCAAATAAATTTTCATAAACTAGTGAGTTATTATTCATTATTATAGATTTTTAATCCATATTATTAAATTTTTAATCCAAATTGATAAAACAATCATTCGTATTTTAATTGAAATTTATTGTTATTTTTTTGGTAAAAAACTTTTTTCATAAACTTTCATTCCAAATGTAATAAATTGGATGCAGAGATAATTTTGATGCCAAGTTTACTTGGCATCTAGATTAAAAAAATTTTGCGAAAAAAAAATGTTAAATTTATATTATTAAAGAAAATTTCATATTAATGAATTTATATTATAATGAAGGAAATCTTCATTTAACAGAGAAAAAGAAAACAAAATCTCTCCAGACAAAATCAATTATTTTGCTGGTGTGAGTAACTTTTATTTTTATGTACAAGTCCTAGGGACTGTGGAAAGTTTTCTTCTCTGGAATTTTTAAAGTATATATGTTTTTTTACTACTTACTCCAGATTCTAATTTATATACAAATTATATGAAATTTTATATGAAATTTTGTTTTCTTTCTGAATTTAATATCATCAGTTTGGAACAACCTGGGAAGAACTATTTATATTGTGAAAAATGCGATTTTTCTTAAAGTAAAAAAATGTGTATGAAAAAAATGTATATATATATATACAGGGGGTGGACAAAAATATGGAAACACCTTTTGAAATGCATGTTTGAAAAGAAAGATAGATTTTAATGAACTATGTAGATGGCGCTGGCGTTTTCGCCTACTGACGCCACCTATACAACTTAAAAAAAATCGCTGCACCATTCAGTCGTTGTTGGAGCACTGTTATGTGAAGTTGTCATTGCATTATGACAGAGTTAACAGACTTCGAATTTGGCCAAATTGTTGACGCGCGTATGGTGGGTGCTTCCGTAAGCAAGGTAGTCGAGGTTTTTAGTGTTTCAACCCAGCTAAAAATGAACTGCAGTTTTTTTGAAGAAGTAAAGTATTTTTGAGGTTTTTCTAAAGTTAACTATAAATTCTCTACATTGCAATCTCAACTATAAAATCACTATAGTTATTTTAAAGTTAATTTGAGGTGATTTTGCAGTAATTTATTTTAAATATTCTGTGAACTGTTAACTTTAAAAACACTGTAGTTCTTATGAAGTCATTTTATAATCATAAATAAAAAAATATGAGACTTTATAACCTCAGAAATACTGCAGTAAATTTGAAGTTTTTATCCAACCATTAATTTAGAAATACATTTTCTGGTGTATTTCCAGTATAACTTATCGTCCGGTAAATTCATAGATTTTAATCGGAGAAAAATAAACTCAATTATGTTTCAAAATCAAAGGAGAGATTTTTCATCGCATCCACCCACTTCCTTGGTGAAAAATGTATTAGTTCCTACTTTATTTCGTTAGTCAAAAAAAAAAAAAAAAAAAAAAATCATTAAAAAAAATTTAGGCATGGGCGTATCTCGCTCTCCCACCCAACTGACATTTTTCAGTCCCTCCTTTAAGTATCTTTCAAAATCTAAGAAATGCAATCACTGCCCTCCTTTCAAAACAGAAGAAAAAGAAAATTGTGTAACTTAACTTGAAAAATCTAGGAGAGAGGGGGAGAAATGACTTCCCATAATCTCCCCCCCCCCTCATTTTTAACGAAAAATTCTTTCTTTCTTTCTTTTTTTTTAGTCACTCGCAAAGAATAAATTTTATTATGTTTTCAAAACTTAGGGAGGAGTAATTACTCTCCCATGTCCCCCCCTCCTCCCCTTATCGGAAATTTCTCGTTTCCTTTTTTTAAAATTTCCGTAAAAAAAAAAAAAAAAAAAAAAAAAAAAAAAGTCGTTTGATGGACATTGGAACCCACTTTCCGCTGAAATGACTTCCAGTTTTTATGAAAATTACTTTTACTTCACAAAAACAAATAAAAAAACTATAATTCTCATTAAATAGTTCATTTTAAATTTACATTTTAAAATTTTATTATTATTCACCTAAATGAGGCTGATTTCTAACTTTCGTGGTTAGCGAAACGAGGTTGACCAATCAAAACCCTGCAGTTTTACCAAGAACCAAGAGATCATGAAGATACAGGCCTCTGATTGGCCAATCTCGTTTCGCTAAACAGCGAAAAAGCTCTCTGTTTTCCCACGATTCTAGAAGGCATAAAACTACTCAACTTACGATCTCTTGGTAGCTTATGTTTACATGACTAGCACATGTGACACTCGCGTCTCGTCTTTTCCCATTCTGATTCGGCTTTCTTTAATTATTTTTTTCATATACTATCGCTTGATTACTGTTTGAATAGAATCACTTTAAGATACAAATTTATGCCCTGAGCTAGATTTATCGGCGTATTATTAGTATTACCGATTCGTGTAGTCGATTCGTGTTACCGATTCGTGTTCGTGTAGTATTTATTGTTCGTAATCAGTCTTGTGTGTAAACTTCTTTGATTTTTTTTTTTTTTTTAAATGTGTATCTATATACATAGCCGTAAGTAATATCATGCACCGAGCTACATCTGTCTTTTTGTTTGTATTTCCTGATATTTTGTTTGTATTTCCATATTTTAAATGATTCTTTATGCTAGCTGAAGTCAATCTACGAGGCTCATTTTTTACTTTTTTCACTTTGTTTGCAGGATTTTTTTTTTTTTTTTTTTGTCTGAAAATAAGTATAAATACCTCATTAAAAAAAAAAAAATCGTTAAAGTAAAAGAAGAAGTTATTGTAGAGATCAGTTACCCAATGGAAACAAAATCATTAAAATTTATGGAATTGCAAATGAGATATTTAAAAAAAAAATCTCCTAGATTAAGGTTAGCAAGTGGGTGTCTTTGCATAGGTGAAATAGCAAAGTGGATTTCACTATTTTGAAAATGGTAGGGGTGCCAATTTAAAGAAGGGTAGGCACTGCATATGGTAAAAAATATTCTAGAGGAAACGCTATACATTATATAATAAAACATTTTTTATTTAAGAAGCGTTATAGCTTGATATAAAGTTGGATTACCATTTCACCAGTAAGTAATTTATTTTCTTTTTTCTCGATTGTTTAAATCAAAATAAATGTGTGGTGTTTACAATATGCGAGTCAAAAAATATTTCCTTTATTTATAAGTAATTTGCTTAGTATGAAACTAAAGTTTCTCTCTTTTCTTTCTTTCTTTTTTTTTTTTTTAACCTATGTATACTAAATTTCACAATACTTTAAGAATTGTGAAGACAGCTCTGTTTATTACTATTGATAAATTGAAGTGATAGAGTTAATTCTAAACCAAAAAGGTTGTACATACACAGAGTTGTATAATATTGACGCATGCTCTGCGCAGAAAATTTTATGAAGTTTGCAAAAAATTTTAAGAAAGAAACAATTTTTATTTTTGTATTTTTTTCTTTTTAGTACCAAAAAAATAAAAATATTCCCTCAATTTTATGAACAAATTATTTACTGTTAATGCGAATGTCGTTAAAAAAAACATGCATTTTGAAAACATGCAGAATTTTGAAAACATGCATTTCGACAAATAACTTAATAAAAAATGTATATCAACAAAGAATCGTTTAAAAAAACAATATTTCGACAAAATACCATGCAAAAAAAGTGAATTTCATTCAAAGGCTGAATAAAAAATGCGAATTTTGTCCAAAGACCGTGTTAAAAAAGAAAATTTCATCCATGAATCGCGTAAAAGATACGAATTACGTTTATGAATAGCGTAAAACATGCCAATTACATGCATGAATCACGTAAAGAACACAAACTACATCCATGATTCGCTCAAAAAATGTGATTTGCATCCATGAATCGTGTAAAGAACGCGAATTATATCCACAAATCGCTCAAAACATGAATTACGTCCATAAAACATGTAAAAAAGTGAGAATTAAGTTCATAAATTGTATGAAAAACGCAAATTACGTCTATGAATCGTGTAGTAAAACATGAATTATGTTCATAAATCGCTCAAAAAAAACGTGAATTTCATCGGCTGAAAGCTGAAACGCAAATTACGTCTTTAAATTGCTTAAATATAGTGAATTGCATTCATAAATCGCAAAATAAAAGTATAATAAAAGCAAATTGCGTTCATGAATCGCTCAAAAAACACAAATTATGTCCATGAATCACATAAAAATGCGAAACATCCATAAATTGCTGAAAAAATGCGAATTACGCCCAAGGATTATGTATAAAAGTGAATTACATTCAAAAAATGTAAATTACGTCAATAAATCGATCAAAAAACGCGAATTTCGTCGACAGGAAGTTTTAAAAACGCCTATTACATTCATGAATCGCATAAAAATAGCAAATTATGTACATAAATCGCTCTAAAAACACAAATTACATTCATAAATCACATAAACGCAAATCACGACTACGAATTTCACAAAAAATGTAAATTACACCCAACATGAAATTTGCAAAACTGAACAAGAAAATTCATTTTTTTTACAAAATCGATGAAGAAAATCCACAATCTTTCCCCGTCTGATGAACAAAATTCCCTATTTTTGCAAAAGACATCAAGAAAATTCATTATTTTTACAAAATCGATGAAGAAAATCCAAAATATTTCCATGCCTGATCAATAAAATTCACAATTTTTGCAAAACCGAACATGAAAATTCATTATTTTTACAAAATCGGTGAAGAAAATCCGCAACCTTTCTGCGTCTGATCAAAAAAATTCACTATTTTTTCAAAAGCGATCGAGAAAATTCATTATTTTTACATAATTGATGAAGGAAACACAAAATATTTCCATGTCTGATCAATAAAATTCACAGTTTTTGCAAAACCGAACAAGAGAATTCATTATTTTTACAAAATCGGTGAAGAAAATCCACAACCTTTCTGCGTCTGATCGAAAAAATTCACTATTTTTGCAAAAGTGATCGAGAAAATTCATTATTTTTACATAATTGATGAAGAAAATCCAAAATATTTCCATGTCTGATCAATAAAGTTCACAATTTTTGCAAAACCGAACAAGAAAATTCATTATTTTTATAAAATTGGTGAAGAAAATCCGCAACCTTTCTGCGTCTGATCGAAAAAAATCCACTATTTTTGCAAAAGCAATCAAGAAAATTCATTATTTTTACAAAATTGATGAAGAAAATCCAAAATATTTCCATGTGTGATCAATAAAATTCACAATTTTTGCAAAACCGAACAAGAAAATTCATTATTCTTACAAAATCGATGAAAAAAATCCACAATCTTTCCGTGTCTGATCGACAAAATTCACTATTTTTTCAAAAGCGATCGAGAAAATTCATTATTTTTACATAATTGATGAAGGAAATACAAAATATTTCCATGTCTTGATCAATAAAATTCCCAATTTTTGCAAAACCGAACAAGAAAATTCATTATTTTTACAAAATCGGTGAAGAAAATCCGCAACCTTTCTGCGTCTGATCGAAAAAATTCACTATTTTTGCAAAAGCAATCAAGAAAATTCATTGTTTTTACAAAATTGATGAAGAAAATCAAAAATATTTCCATGTGTGATCAATAAAATTCACAATTTTTGCAAAACCGAACAAGAAAATTCATTATTTTTACAAAATTGATGAAGAAAATCCACAATCTTTCCGTGTCTGATATCCAAAATTCATTATTTTTGCAAAAGCGATCAGGAAAATTCAATATTTTTATAAAATCGGTGAAGAAAATCCACAATATTTCCGCGTCTGATCAACAAAATTCACAATTTTTGCAAAACAGATCGGGAAAATTCATTATTTTTACAAGATCAATGAAGAAAATCCAAAATCTGTCCGTGTTTGATTGACAAAATTCAGTTTTTTTGCAAAACCGATCGAGAAAATTCATTATTTTTACAAAACCAAAGAAAAAAATCCACAATCTTTCCGTGTCTGACCGATAAAATTTGCAATTTTTGAAAAACCGATCAAGAAAATTCATTATATTTACACAATCGGTGAAGTAAATCCAAAACCTTTCCACGTCTGATTGACAAAATTCATAATTTTTGCAAAACCGAACAAGAAAATTCATTATTTTTATAAAATCGGTGAAGAAAATCCGCAACCTTTCTGCGTCTGATCGAAAAAATTCACTATTTTTGCAAAAGCAATCAAGAAAATTCATTATTTTTACATAATTGATGAAGAAAATCCAAAATATTTCCATGTCTGATCAATAAAGTTCACAATTTTTGCAAAACCGAACAAGAAAATTCATTATTTTTATAAAATTGGTGAAGAAAATCCGCAACCTTTCTGCGTCTGATCGAAAAAATTCACTATTTTTGCAAAAGCAATCAAGAAAATTCATTATTTTTACATAATTGATGAAGAAAATCAAAAATATTTCCATGTGTGATCAATAAAATTCACAATTTTTGCAAAACCGAACAAGAAAATTCATTATTTTTACAAAATCGATGAAGAAAATCCACAATCTTTCTGTGTCTGATTTCCAAAATTCACTATTTTTGCAAAAGCGATCAAGAAAATTCATTATTTTTACAAAATCGGTGAAGAAAATCCACAATATTTCCGCGTCTGATCAACAAAATTCACAATTTTTGCAAAACAGATCGGGAAAATTCATTATTTTTACAAGATCAATGAAGAAAATCCAAAATCTGTCCGCGTTTGATTGACAAAATTCATTATTTTTGCAAAATCGATCGAGAAAATTCACTATTTTTACAAAACCAAAGAAAGAAATCCACAATCTTTCCGTGTCTGACCGATAAAATTTGCTATTTTTGCAAAACTGATCAAGAAAATTCATTATTCTTACACGATCGGTGAAGTAAATCCAAAACCTTTCCACGTCTGATTGACAAAATTCATAATTTTTGCAAAACCGAACAAGAAAATTAATTATTTCTACAAAATCGATGAAAAGAATCCAAAATATTTCCATGTCTAATCAATAAAATTCACAATTTTTGCAAAACCGAACAAGAAAATTCATTATTTTTACAAAATCGGTGAAGAAAATCCACTATCTTTCCCCGTCTGATCAACAAAATTCACTATTTTTGAAAAAGCGATCAAGAAAATTCATTAATTTGACAAAATCGATGAGGAAAATCCAAAATATTTCCATGTCTGATCGACAAAATTCACAATTTTTGCAAAACTGAACAAGAAAATTCATTATTTTTACAAAATCGGTGAAGAAAATCCACAATCTTTCCCCGTCTGATCAACAAAATTCCCTATTTTTGCAAAAGCGATCAAGAAAATTCATTAATTTTACAAAATCGATGAAGAAAATCCAAAATATTTCCATGTCTGATCGACAAAATTCACAATTTTTGCAAAAGCGATCAAGAAAATTCATTATTTTTACAAAATCGATGAAGACAATCCAAAATATTTCCATGTCTGATCAATAGAATTCACAATTTTTGCAAAACCGAACAAGAAAATTCATTATTTTTACAAAATCGGTGAAAAAAATCCACAATCTTTCTGCGTCTGATTGACAAAATTCACTATTTTTGCAAAAGCGATCAAGAAAATTCATTATTTTTACAAAATCGGTGAAGAAAATCCACAATCTTTCCGCTCTGATCGACAAAATTCACTATTTTTGCAAAAGCAATCAAGGAAATTCATTATTGAAATCGTTTCTAATTGAAAACTATGATAGATTCCAAATTATTTCCAAACTAGTTAATTTTTGTTTTTATATATAGTTTTTTTTTTTACTTTTCATGAAAATTTTCCTTTTTTCATAGAACTGAAATAGTATAATCCTTGTTTTGTTTTTTTAGTTTTCGATAATTTGATTTTCTAGGTTTGTGAAATGTGAAATTGAAAAAAATTCTGTAAAGCAAAACTGTTTTTTTTTCTTTTTTTGAAAATGCAGTCTGCATTAAAGAATCTTAGCATGTGCTATTTCAATCAAAGGATCACGAAAAAATGTGATTTTAGCCGAAATATCATAGGTAAAAGCACAAATTTCAATAAAGGATACCGAGAAATCTTGATTTATAGAAAAAATGAAATTTACATGAAAAGACGGCAGAAAAAACTGATTTAAGTCAAAAAATTTCTTAAAAACACAATTAATGTCAAAGGATGAGATTTACTTCAAAAGATCACAAAAAAGACGAGAATTTCAGCAACACACCATTAAAAAAAGCGAATTTTGTAGAGAGATCTGGAAAAATACTCAAATTAACTCAGCATCAAAATAATAGCTAGAATTTTTTAGCTACTGTTTTGGTGGTAGTGTTAATTTGAGTATTTTTTCTGATCTTTCAATGAAATTCGCTTTTTTTCAATGATGTGTTGCTGAAATTCTCGTCTTTTCGTGATCTTTTGAAGTAAATAATCTCATCAGACATAAATTGTGTTTTTAAGAATTTTTTTTACCCTGGCAATATTCAAGGTTATTACATTTTCATATGATTGTCAAGTTGACCAAAATATTTGTTGACATGAAAAAGAAAGGTTTCAATTAAGATTGATTTTGTAAACCGTAGAAGTGTTTAGCTTGTAACAAAAAGCTAAAAAAAATTTTTCCAGCAAGCCTTGATAGAAATGAACTGCAGAAAAAACTGCAGTTGGAAGACTGCGGTGAATTGGCCGATTCCACTACAGAATTTTTGAGGTTGATGCAACTATAAAATAACTGCAGTATTTTTTAGGTCGATACAGCAACCACGAAATTACTGCAGTTTACAAACTACAGTAATTTTGTAGTTGTATCAACCGCAAAAATTCTATAGTGGAAATGGCCAATTCACCGCAGTCTTCCAACTGCAGTTTTTTTGTTAAATTTCTGCAGTTTATTTTTAGCTGGGAAGAGGTACTGTGTCGAAGATTTATTCCGCATATTTGAAATGCGGAAAAACATCATCTTCTAAATCACAGCGAGGACGAAAGTGTGTGCTGAGTGATCGTGACAGACGATCATTAAGGAGGATTATCGCGAAAAATAAGAAGACCACAGCTGCAAAAGTTACTGCCGAAATCAATGTCGTGTTGCCAAACCCTGTGAGTACCATAACAATTAGAAGGGAGCTTCAGAAACAGAAAATTGCTGGCCGTGCTGCAATTGAAAAGCCATTCATCAGTGATGCTAATGCTCGTAACAGGAAAAAGTGGTGATTAAGTAATAAAGCCTCGACTATAGAGCCGTGGAAGTGAGTAATATGGTCTGATGATCTTCTTTCACATTGTTTCCCACTTCTGGCCAAGTTTACGTCTGGAGAACGCCATCTCAAGCCCATAATACAGACTGATTGTTGCCAAGAGTGAAATATGGCGGGGGTTCGGTGATGGTTTTGGCAGCCATATCTTGGTTTTTTTCTGGCCGCATGATAAATCTGTCAGGGTTATTTACTGCTCAGACTTATGTGAACATTTTGGCCAATCAAGTCCATCCAATGGTACAAACTTTCTTCCCCAATCGTGATGGTATCTTCCAAGACGACAACGCCCCCGTTCACACAGCTCACATTGACCAGGCTGGTTTTCTGAACACGAGGATGAATTGTCGAATCTCCCCTGGCCACCGCAGTCACCAGACCTGAATATTATCGAACCTTTGTGGTCTACATTGGAGCGGAAAGTGCGTTCTCGCTATCCACCGCCAACATCGTTATCTGAACTTGCCACCGTTTTGCAGGAAGAAAGGTACAATATTCCCTTGGAAAATATACAGGAACTGTATTTATCCATTCCGAGAAGACTGCAAGCTATATTGAATAACAACGGTTACCGTACACCATATTAGGCGAGGAAACGTGTTTTTTTAAAGGTGTTTCCATATTTTTGTCCAACCCCTGTATATATATATATAATACAGTGTGATTATAATTAAAGTCCGAGATTCAAAGCGCTCTAAAAAGCAAACCACTCGTTAGAATGGCGTCAAAATTTAACAGCGTATTATTGAAGAAGGGGGAAAGAACATGAACCAAAAAAAAAGTTCCAAATTTGAGTGACAGATGTGCTGTAAGCGTCAGTATATGTAAATTAAAATACCTGGCATTCGCACGACAATTTCAGGTGTTATAAAAGCATTGGGTAAACGGCGTTTCCTCATTTCGCTTCTCAGACGTTGGCCATGAGTGTCTCAATGAAGGATCGTGCTCTGCTTGTAAAGCTTTATTACAAGAACGGTGATTCTGCATATATATATTAGTTTTACTTCTATTTACTTCATATATCCTTGCAAAATATAATTAAATATTCAATTTACTAAGTATGATATCATTGTATTAAAATTCGTAGTAAAAATTAACGAAATGTACAGCAGAAATTGTAGCCTTGTGATTTACCGTATTCTGTATTTCTTCTGTTAGCAACAATTTATGCATAACCAGTTTTCTTTTCATTACGCATTGAATACATATATTTTTCTATTTATATTTCCAAACAAACTTTTTTACTCATAGATATAATAATATCATTAATTAGATTTTATCCATGGCTTTAAGTAATTAGAAATGGACTAACATTTATTTAACGTATTTTTAAAGTTACAAAAATATTTCTAGCTTAAAATATCTCTACTTGTAATAAGTAGTATATTTAAAAAAATTAAAATATTGACATTATTACTCGTACTAAAATTAAGCTTAAAAATATTAAAATAACATTTTCATGAATTTTTAATAAATGTTTTAAAATACTGCTTAATATTTCTAAATATCGAGAAGCAATAAATATTTTAATTAAGGTGCACTTAATTTTTAATCTAGACACATAAAATAATTTACATAGAAATAACTATTAATGGTATGTTTTTTAATTTTTTTTTGTAAACATTATTTCATATTTTACAACATATTTATCCTTTTTGTGTTTTATTTATTTCCCTTTCCTGTATTCTATTGCATTATTTTTAAATATATAAATTAAAATTAAATTATGAAAGCACGATGGTTAACTGCAATAACATTCTGATCTACAGTTTTATTTTACATTAGTTTGTAATTCATTTAAAAAGAAAAACATTAACTTTTAAATGAAACACGTTTCATTAAAACATTTTATCTCTAGCAGTATCATGTATCATTATTTGGTTAATTTGAAGTATGCAGGATTTTTTTATATGGTATATTGATAAAATTATTATTAAAATTTATTTTATTTCCATTATTCGGAAAATTAAATAACAATTTTATTTCTAAATTCAACAACATTAATATTTTACATAAACATTTTGGTTTTGTATTACTTGTTTCTAGTTTTACCTATTCCTCTATTGCTTCATGAAATAAAAAATATTTATTTAACATAAATGGATTTCATTTAAATTAATTCGATATTTTTATTAGTGGATTCTTTTCTAATATATATTTTTTGTGACTGCAGTAAACAGTATACTAATAATTTAAATTTTATTTCGAAATGCTCAACTTTAATACTATGAAAAATTAAACTTCCCTCATTAACTTGTCTTTCAAATGCATGTTTATCAATTCCATTCAAACATTGTTAAAATAAGTATAAACTTTGAAAAACAAATGTTAAATTATATGAGAACCAATGGTTTCACTCACATAGAATGTAGACTTTTCCGGTTATGTTTAATTATTCTGTCGACCAATACAGATTGCCAAACTATTTGCTAAGTTTTGCGAGGTTACGATTAAATAATATTTCTTAAAATAAGAGATAAATAGAGAATCATAGTGTTTGGCTTATTTTCAATAAAAATACTTTGTGCATTCAGGATTGTAATAAATGGCGCATTAGCTTATATTTTGGCAGGATGTTGGTAAAACTGGAAAACAGCGTAAAATAGTTTTAAAAAAATCTTCGTTCAAAGTTATCCCAGATTGCGGTAGTCTCGAATATGGAATAGGACTTCTTTAAAGACATAAAACCAATATAAGCCTTTTTCCCAAAACCCGATTGGCAATTTATGAAATTGAATGTTCAAATGTGTTATGTATTTTCAAAATACATTATTTAATAGGGTAGACTGAAAAAATGCTAAAATTGATTTACAGTTCGCAATAACGCAGAAATGTAGTGAATTCCGGAGACTAAAAATTGAGTAAAAAAATAATATGTGTTTATATCTTCTGGTACCGCATGCTCTGTAAATTTTGCAGAATTGATTAAAAATTCACATAATTACCAGTAACTTTAAATTTTTTTTTTACGAATTAATTGCTGAAATTCTTATGCATTATAATTCTATAACACAATGCTAAAATATTACTTTAATCCATCATTTCTTTCATTCACGCATGTGTTCTAAAGTTGTAAGGAGCTATTACGCTTTAATAATGACAAGCTAAGTAAGATGAACGATCAGCGTAAAAATGTGATTCTTATCAATCTTTACAGCAAATGAGCCACAAAAAGAAGGTGATCGATTTAAATAATCTTTCAGTTTTATGTTTTATTATTATAATACGTAAGAATTTACGCTATTACATTCGTGAAAAGGATAAAAGGCAACATTTCGACAAATTTTATAGCGCATTTACAACCGAAAGCTATAAATTAATTTTCTTTCTTTTGTTACCCGATTTGTAGCCTTTTCAATTCGCCTATTTTCCGGTGTATTTTGAATCGAAAATGCAATTTAGCATTTTTTCGGCCCACTTACTTAAACACCAACCTCATTCTTATTAAGGGGACGGTGGACGTTATTTTTTTTCATCAAAGCAATATGAAATTTTGTTCATATAAAATTTCCCCCAAAATCCTATAGAGCACCTTAAAAAAAATTCAATCTTATTAAAATTTTTAAATTATTTTTATTTTTATTTTTAAACGAAATTTTGAAATTTTTCTCGTGTCTTAATTTTTGAAATATTTTCTTGCTTTTGCATTTTATCACTTAAAAGTCTATTATAAACAAATTTGTGTAAGATTTCGAAAATTTCTTTAACAGTTAACAGTTAAACAGCAATTTTACAGACTTTTTTTCTAAACGGCATATTGATCTCCATCCAAATTTTGCCTTGTAATAAATAAAAAATCAAATTTGTCTATCTTAATAAGTACGAATTTTAAAAAGCTTAGACCAGGGCTGTCCAACGCGGCGCCCGCGGGCGCCATGGCGCCCTTTGCAGGTTTTCTTGGCGCCCTTTTGAAGGTTTCCCGTTACAAGTCTTTTTAAAAATATACAATTCCCTACTTTATTTAAAATCCTTTATATTTTCTGGACCGATGTTTTAAAATAATCTCTACAAGTGTATTTTCACGTATCAACAATTATAACATTACGCAACGCATTAAAAGAAAGGCAATGGCACAAAATTAGTTTTTTAGAACTAATTATGTGCTGTTACATTTCTTTACTAATTTATAGTTATGCTTTATAAATCTTTTTATGGAAATTATGCCGATAGGAATTAATAAATGCGCGCAATAAATTTTATACTATAAATTAAAGAAATAAATTGTAAGAAGTTAATTGTAGAAAAAATAAGTGATTCTTCTTCTCCTTCGTGTATGAAAGTGTAGAATTTTGTTATTGTTATTGATGTTGTTTCACTGGCCTTTTGGCTATTTCATAATATGGGATAAAGGCTTTTTTTTCTCCCCTAGACCTTAACTTTAGGTGTTTTTTTTTATCAATAAAATCTTACGAAAGGATTTTTATCAATGAAAGCTCTTTCAGGTTCTCTGTTTGGAACCATCCATGATTTCGTTTCTGTACTTTTTATAACGGCAAATTTACACCTCTAAAAAACTGTAGTTAATGCAAAGTATTTGCGTCCTCAAAAAATCTAACACTATCTCTGATTACCATTTTATTTTAATAATAGATGATATTTCATATTCTCGCTCCTTCCAATTCAAAAATGTTTGAGATAGACCACGTGGAAAAATTTATTATTCGAAATTTATTACGATTTACTGTTTTGTATTTATTATTTTTTTAACATGGAGCTTTAGATCTATAGGGTATTATGTCATTTTTGCATACATATATATCTTGCTACTAATATTAAAAGGTGATTTTCTTGCATGTTTGAGCCATGTTATTAATGGCGACTTTCATTGCTTGCCAAAAGCTGAGGTGCGCCCCCTCTTAGTAAAAGGTTGGACAGGCCTGGCTTAGACAATTTCTTTCTGAACAATATCAGAATACTTCCTCATCAATTTCAAAACATTTCAAAAATCTCAAAAAGCTGAAAAGTTAGATTTGAGAAAAACAGATTTAAAGTATATAAATGTATTATTCACTTCTTAAAAACTTCATAAATGATAATTTAATAAGAAAAACTGTTTAGGTACTATTATACCACAAAAATATACCTTTTTTGAGACGATTTTGTTCAAATAAAGGTCCACTGTTTTCTTAAACACGAACCTCAATCTTATTAAACGGTGAAGCTTTGTTACGGTGTTCAAAATGATTTGGAAAGTGTTTTCTAGTAAACATTTGATGCATGTTATTTTTAAATTATAAAATAACAGTGGTATTTTGTATTAAATGGTTTTATGAAATTAAGATTTTAGAAGTCTAAACAGTTTATAGAATGCCCGTTGTATTATTTGGTGTATGGTATCTATCTCATTCTACTTTAAAACTTGCCGTATTAAATATAAATTTTCTGTTTTGCTTTTAATATTTAAACCTAATATTAAAAAAGTACAATTTCTAAGATTTTTATTCGTTGTTTAAAAACTAATTTCTTGCAGCAATAAAGCATTAAGTTTCTTATATGAAACACAATTAATTTTTTTTATTCATTATCCGAATTTATGAAACATATTTTAAAATAACATGAAACACATTTAAAATTTCTAATCAAACTTTTCAAAATTATATTACGGTTTAATGCAAGTTGAAACTTTCTTTTTCAGGTATAGTAAAATTTCCCTTTTATGATAAAATCCATACATCGTCTAAAAAACTAAAAAATTACAAAAAAAATCTTTTATTTCGAAAAAGTTTTTACGAATCGATATGCAATTAAGGTGTACATGGTACTTAACTAAAGCTGTAAATGTATTTAAGAATACTGCAGCAAAAAAGGTAATTAGTCTTATATGATTAACTCTAAAATAACGCCAGAGTCTTCTTTTTCTTAACTAAAAATTTCTAAAAGATATATTTTTGAGTGAATAATTTTAGCAGATTATGATAAAAAAAAAGAAAAAAAAAACAATCATATAAACGAAAAAACTGCCGACTGTGTGATTTGTAATATTGTATGTATATATATACATATAATTATGTACACACACACACACACACATATATATATATATATCTACAGTGTGATTCATAAAATGTTGACAAAATTGTATAGCAAATCCGGCATACGACAAAGATAAAAAATCACATAGGCCCATAGGACCGCAAGTCACTTATTGAGTCGCAAATACAGGGTGTTTCATCCTAACTCAATTTGCATTGACGGTAATAAGTTTAAGAAGGCTGAAGTACATTATAATAAAACATTTAACAGACATTCTTATCTTTGTGATAACATCAAACGAAAGTGGTAGAAGTTTGCATTATGCCCGCCAGTAATAGTCACTTGACGGCTCACATTTTGGACTATGACAATCGGTTTCCAGATCCGTTTTTAAAAATGTCACATTTTGCACTAAAGGTAAATATCAATCAGGTAAATGTCATTGCATTTTCATTATTTTTTTCCCTCATAATTATAACTTTCAAACTGGGTAATAATTTTATAGATTAAAACACCCTGTAGCTGTGACTCAATAAGTAGTTTGGGAACCTATGTTCCTATGGGATTTTTTATCCTTGTTGTATGCTTTATTTGTCATATTATTTTGTCAACGTTTTTTTGAATCACCTGCAGATATATATATATATATATATATATACTGATTTTGACTTTCTTAAAAAGTAAGAACTGTTAGAAATAATTGTATTCCCATTTAGATTAGGGTGTTAATTATCAATGGTATACTAATTTAATATCGACTAGCAAAAAACAGTATTTCTGTCTTTTACAGTTTTAGTCTGGTTTTGGCAGGTAACACCTGTAAAACTCAGTTTGTAGGACGTCAGCCATGCAGCCTTTCTCCTGAATTTTAAACATTAAGCTTTTCTGGTCTTTATCTATTATTCAAATTTGCTACAGACATTTTTAGTTCTCTGGTTTACATTGGTTTTTAACCGACTTCAAAAAAGGAAAGGAGGTTATCAATTCAACGCGAATGTATTTTTTTTATGCATGTTCACCGATTACTCCAAAACTATCCAACCGATTAATTTGGTTTTTGTGTTAAAAAAAGAGTTTGCTCTCGAATTGGTACCACTTCCGTTTCATAGAAATTGGTTCAGTACTTTTTCACTAATTAGGCAAAAACTAATATAATTAGTGATTTTTCGCTAATTAAAAATGTTGAATGAGTTCGCTGAATGGCGAGCAGACAAATGGCCGAGCGGTCTAAGGCTCCAGAGTTAATGTCGGGTTCTCGAAGGAAAGAGAGTTGGTTCAAACCTCACTACTGACATGCATGTATACAATAACCTTTTCGTATTATAATTTTTGCATATATATTTTACAAATAAAATACTAATTTTACTATTAAGAATATTTAGTATTTAACCTTTAGCACAGAGTATCACAGATATTTAAACGATTCAATACATTATCAATGAAAAAAGTACTAAAATAATAGACTTGCGAAAATTAACATGATCTTGAATAAGCTCACCGATAGCTTGCAGTCAGGACAGCCTAGGGGTCTAAGGCGACTAATTTAAGCTTTGTTTCTCGAAAGAGAGTGTGGGTACGAACCCTACTCCTGACATATGTGTATAATATATAGCATTTTTTTCTTATTATATTTTTTTAACCGAGTTAAAAACTAGTTGGATGTGTCAATCCCAAAACTCTCTTCTATCTCATAAGTACATTTTAATATTTAAAAAAAAAAAAACAAACAAACAAACAAACAAACGTGCTGACCCTAAAGTTACCCACTATCGAATTTCCTCGAACATTTGACCTAGCCTAATGAGATTCTGGTATCCGGAAAGCCTAAAACGCAAAATTTAATTAATATTCTGAGAAAATGAGCTTAGTAGTGCCTCATGTTGGGTAATTTATACTAAAACCTAATAAGCATCTATTTATGTCAAGACCTAACAGAATCTGAAATTTGATGGAATTTCGTCCATTAGTTTTTGAGATATAGTTATAACAAAAAATTTACAAAACGTAGCACAGCAACACCGTATCTTGTACAATTTATGCCAAAACGTAAAAAAGCGTCTAATTATGCTATGGTGTAAAAGAATCTGAAGTTTGAAGAAATTCTGTGCGTTAGTTCTTGAGATACAGCTAGTTTAAAAAAAATGTGTAAAATATAGCACAGCAGCACCATCAGTTGAAGGATTTATAACAAAACATAATCATCGTGTAATTATGTTATATGTCACTTTGTAACAAAATCTGAAGTTTGATGAAATTCTGTGCGTTGGTTGTTGATATATAGCTATCGAAAAAATCGTGCAAAATGCAGCACAGCTGCACCACCTGTTGCAAGGTTAATACCAAAATGTAACCAGCGTCTAATTATGTTATATATTCTAGTGTAACAGAATCTAAAATTTGATGAAGTTTTCTGCATTAGTTCTTGAGATATAGCTATCGCAAAAATCGTGCAAAATGTAGCATAGCAGCGCCACCTAAAGGGCAATTCACACCAAAACCTAATCAGCGGCTATGTATCTGAAGGTATCGCGGAATCTGAAGTTTGGTGAAATTCTGTGCATTAGTTCTTGAGATATAGCTCTCATGAAAATCATGAAAAACGTGGCATAGCAGCGCCACCTGCAAACCAATTTACACCAAAACTTAATCAGTGTCTATGTATATCAAGGGGTCACAGAATCTGAAGTTTGGTGGAATTCTGTGCATTAGTTCTTGAGATATAGCAATCTTGAAAATCATGAAAACCGTAGTATAGCAGCGCCACCTGCAGGCCAATTTTCACCAAAAACCAATTGGCACTAATCCATATCAAGGTCTAACTGAATATAAAATTTTATTAACCCGTCAGTAGTCGCGTGTCGGTCTTTTCGCCGCCCGTATAACTTATCTTCTAATAACTTGTCTCACATTATAAATAGAAAGCAGATCTGCCACGTAGCTGACTTTAAAGGTCTCTCGACTATTTTAGTGAAGTAACAAGGCATTTCTGTTTTTCATTCAGGTGCATTCTTAAAAACAAAGATGAAATTGGCGAAAAAGTCTATGTAAAAACTACTAATGACAGTTCTTTTTTACTTTTTCCAATTACTCCAGATCTCATTAATAAAATGCATAATTTAAGAAAATTGCAAATTTATATCTTTATCGAAATGTTATTTTCGTATATTAGGTGAATAATATCTCTTATTTTACATATTTGGTATGCGGGGTGGGGGCAGCGGCGAAAAGACCGAGCGCGACTAATGGCGTTGTGAAAAAAGTCGCGACTACACGCGGGTTAAATTTCGAGCATTAGTTCTTGAGATAGAGCGCCCACAAATTTTTTGTCACATACAGACAGACTCACAGACAGTCACACAGACGGACAGACTCACAGACAGACATTTTCTAAAAATAGTCAAATCGTGTTCAGGACCTTCTAAAACGTATAAATCCGTCAAAAACCGGAAGTCGAAAATTTTCATGAATCCAATACTTTCTTCTTGTAAAGATAGAAGAAAGTAAGAAGGAGAGGAGGTTATCATCAATTCGATGCGTATGCATTTTTTATGCATGTTCACCGATTACACCGAAACTATCCAACCGATTAAACTAATAATTGTGTTAAATGAAAGAGGTTACTCTTGGATTGGCACCACTTCCATTTCATTGATATTAGTTAAGTACTTTTCTAGTAATTATGCAAAAACTAATAAAATTAGTGATTTCACGTAAATTAAAAGTAACATTGACGTTAAATAAATTCACAGTACGGAATACAGTCAGGATAGCCGAGTGGTCTAAGGCCCTGATTTAAATTCTGATTCTCGAATGAAATCGTGGGTTCGAAACCCACTCCTGACGTACGTGTGTGCAATAATCTTTTCCGTATTATAATTTTTAACCGACTTCAAATAAGGAGGAGGTTATCAATTCGACGATTATTAATTTTTTTTCTATGTAGGTTGTCTGATTACTAAGAAACTATCCAAACGAATAATTTGGTTTTTGTGTTAAATGAAAGAGGTTACCTCTCGAATTGGTACCACTTCCATTTTGTCGAAATTGGTTCAATACTGTTTTAGTAATAAGCCAAAAACTGATAAAATTAGTGATTTCTCGCAAATTAAAAGTAACATGCACGTCGAATAAGCTCGCCGAGTGGAGTGGAGTCAGGAAGGTATACATGACGTCGGATAGCCATGTGAACTAAAGCGCAAGAATTAAGCTCTGGTTCTCGAAAGAGAGCGTGGGTTCGATCCCCTCCTGACATACGTGAATAATATACAATATTTTTTCTGTATTATAATTTTTATTAACCGAATTCAAAAAAGGAGGAGGCGATTATCAATTCGACGTGTATGTACTTTTTTCGACGTGTATGTATTTTTTTATGTATGTTTACCGATTATTGCGGAACTATCCAACGGATTAATTTGGTTTTTGTGATAAAAGAAAGAAGCTACTCTCGAATCGACACCACTTTTATTTCATCGAAATTGGTTCTGTACTTTTTCAGTAATTAGGCAAAAACTAACAAAATTAATGATTTCTCGTAAATTAAAAGTAACAAGGGCATTGGATAAGATCGCCGAATGGAGTGCAATCAGGAAGGCCGAGCAGTCTAAGGTTCCAGATTTAAGCTTTGGATCTCACAAGGGGGCGTGGGTTCGAACCCCACTCCTGACATAATTTACATTCATGCACAATATACACATAACTCTTTCCGCATTTTAATTTTTATTAACCAGCTTCAAAAAAGAAGGAGGAGGTTATCAATTCGACGCGTATATATATATATATATATATATATATATACATTATGTATGTTCACTGATTACTCCGAAGCTATCCAACCGATTAATTTGGTTTTTAAGTTAAATTAAAGAGGTTTTTCGAATTTGTACCACTTCCGTTTCATAGAAATTGGTTCAGTACTTTTTTAGTAACTAAGCAAAAACTAATAAAATTAGGAATTAATTGCAAATTAAAAGTAACTTGGGCGTTGAATAAGCTCACCGAGTGGAGTGCAGTCAGTAAGGTATACGTGCACTCAGTTGGCCATGCGGGATAAGCCGCAAGATTTAAGCTCTGGTTCTCAAAAGAGAGCGTGAGTTCGAATCCCCTCCTGACATACGTGTATAATTTACAATATTTTTTTCGTATCATAATTTTTATTAACCAACTTCAAAAAATCGTTAACTTTTAACTAAAGAGAGAAAAATAAAATTTTCTACCAAAAACTGAACCGGCTTCAAAAACTACTGCAAAGTGAAATATATATATATATATTACATAATAGTAATTCGAAATTAAATTAAGGTATTTGCCTACATCAAATTGGCTGTTTTGGTGAAAATTTCCGAAATTTTTTTTATTGTTTTATATGAAAGAGCAATCTTTTACGATTTCAAATCTGTTTTAATTTTATTCCCACTATTATTAGATGAGGAGTTATGGCAATTTTTAAAAACATCAAAATGGCCATTTTTGTGAAAAGTTTCTTTTTTTTATTGTTTTTTTTAATGAAAGAACAATCTATTACGATTCTAAATCAGTTTCAATTTATCCATTTTAATTTATAATTCAGGTTATTTAAGACTTTTACCTCTATTCGAACAATTAGGAGTATCAGTTGAACAAAATATGATCACAAACTATTTTAAAATTGATGATGAGCGAATGAAGAATTCAAAACGTCACTCGCTATCCTCTGCAAAACTTACCAAGATAACGAAAAAAGCAACTAAGAAATTAAAAAATGTTAAATATGAAGTTAAAAATGGGTTAGAATATAAATGTGGTGCATTTTAAAATAAATATATTAGATTTTTACAAGAAAATACATGTATGCGATTTCTGGAAAATTATTTTTTTCATTATTTCTATGTTCGATAAGCTTCATTGCATAAAAAAATTTCTAGAGATATTTACGTGAAATTTGGTAAGTATGCTTTCAATATCACTCACTATGCTCTGAAGTAGGATATAAGCCATATGTGACAATTTAATTATTTTATAGACACTCAAATATGAAAAAATGGTAATTTTTACTCTAAAAAAGTCTTTTTTATATATTTTGAAAATTTTCGGCTATTTTTCAATATATTGTAAAGTTCTTCATTCGGTGCACAGATAAGTGTAATAGAAGTGTGCAGCATAAAGGAAATTGAAATATGTTTATTTGAATTGAGTGTACGCTGTTTGGCGTAAGCATGATATTTTGCTAGGAATAAAAAATTCAAATCGTTCCTCTCTATACACAGAAAAACTTACCAGGAATACAAAAAGAGCTACTAAGAAGTGAAAAATGGTTAAAATTAAAGTTAAGGAAGGGTTAGAATATAAATGTGGTGCATTTTAAGCGTAACATTTAAATATTGTAGTTTTTTACCTAAAAAGAAATCTTTAAATTTGATTTCTGGAAAATCAATTTTTTCATTATTTCCGTGTGCGATAAACTTCATTACATAAAACGTTTTAAAGATATTTCAGTGAAATTTAGTAAGAATGCTTTCCATATCACTCACTATGCTCTGAACTAGGATCTAAGCTATATGTGATAATTTAATTATTTTATAAACACTCAAATATGAAAAAATGGTAATTTTTACTAAAAAAAATGTACTTTTTTACAGATTTTGTAATTTTTCTGTTATTTTTTAAGATATTGCAAAACTCCTAGTTCAGTGCACAGATAAGTGTAATAGAAGTGTGCAGAATAAAGGAAAATGAAATATATGTATTTAAATTGAGTGTACGCTGTCTGGCGTAAGCATGAAATTTTGCTAAAAAAAACACTAAAAAAACCCATTTTTTTAAATATTAAAAATATATTGCTAGGATTTTATGTTTTCTTATCATTCTTTAATACAATAGAAGTAAAAATTATTATATTTTTTTAAAACTGCCCTTTTTTAAAAAAAAGTGCTCCGCACGTAGGCATATAGGGGGAACTGGGGTACATTGATACATGGGGCACATTGATACACCCCCTCTACCGCTCACAGGGTTATTACAGGAAGTTTCACAACAGCTCCAAAAGATGATGCTAGTGTATTCAACTACATACATAAAATCTTGGAATGATTCAGTAGTTTGATGAAAAGGGACGGGTGATTTATTGTTTTTGTTGTTCAAAAGTAAATATGATTTGTACAATTGAAATGCTATTATACAACTGTTCCAGTATTTTCAACCAAAATGAATACTCTCCCTGGTAAGTACAGCTACTCTTTATCAGTTCTTCATTATTTATTGTTAGATATATTGTGAAGTGTTGGATTTGAGACTCATTTTATTCAAAATCGCTGTATGGGGCACATTGATACAGTCTATGACGGGGCACATTGATACAGCCTAAATCCTTTAATAGTTCATATTTTCATTATCTTTTATTATTTTTTTTACCATACACTCCTTAATCCAACCTTTTTTTTCACGAAAAATTTCTAATATTAGTTTTTATTGAAGTGAAATAGCTCTAATTTCTTTATATTAGAGCATTTTATAGTATTTTTGAAAACAGAAGACGTAGGAACTTACCCAGCATCTAGTGCTAGTAGAACTAATAAAAGAAAAGGACGCCATTCTGGCAAATCTCGAATTTATATCGATTCTCCAGAGAAAAAAGTATTTTCGACATGCGAAATGTTAAGTAAGAGAAACAAACTGCAGAACAGAAAATGATACTTATATTATAAACAGAATTTTTAATATAATTATCCTTTATTTTCTGTTTATGAACCTATTTATAAACAGAAAAACTGGTAATTTTTCCATCTTTCATAAGAAAGAAGATAATGCTGGGGTTGAAGTGCTAGATATGACAAAGTTACCACAGCCAACAATCAGACAAGAAACAGCCAGAACATCAGGTCATAATATATTTAATTTTGATTGCTTTAATATTGCTTAAAAATAAATTGTGGGTGATTTGAATTTTTATAAATAAATATAAAATGGTTTTCTAATTAATTTTCTATGAAAAATATGCATTGGTATTATTTTGTCGTCATTTTTCTCAAACGTATCAATCTGCCCCGGGGATGGGGCACATTGATACAAATGACTTTTTTTGATTTTTTTAAAATTACATGCAAAAATACTATGTAAAACAATGATTGTACATTTTTATAACATACTACACAAGTTTTGCTGTCACCTCATGGAAAAAAAACTTGAATTTTCTACTTTCTTGACACCAAAAAAAATCTTAGAAAAAAACTGTATCAATGTACCCCAGTTCCCCCTACCTTAAGACCGTAGTATTTACCATGCGCATTATTATATTTATGTACATTTATTTTATTTTTGAGTCGGTGCCAGCCAAGCCAATTTCAAAATGAAAATTAAGTGTCCAATGCAAATCGTAAAAGAATAATGTTAAATTTTTAAACTAAATATTAAATCGTAAAAAAACGCGTAGATACTGGGATGTGTGGCTATTGAAAATTAAATGTAAGTTGGTTTCGCTGGCACCGACTCCAAAAAATCAAATTAATGTACATAAATATAGCATAGTAAATACTACGCACTCAATTTAATATCGAATTACTATTATATAAAAAAATTATTTTTCACTTTGCAGTAGTTTTTGAAGTCGGTTCAATTTTTGGTAGAAAAGTTTATTATTGATTTTGTTTTCTAATTTTAATTGTATGGGTATGACCCTCAGTAGGCTTTGGAGAGCTTAAATATTTTGCATTTTGTATTTGTATGATTTTTATATTATGTATATATATGTATATATATGTATGTTTTTTTGTGTGTGTGTGAGAGAGAGTTCATGACCGTTATTTCATGAAATATCTTCTGTATATTTCTAAGCATAAGCCGAGAAATTTAGGACATTTTTTTGCGCCAATGCTGGGAGGTCGGTTTATACAGCAATATGAGAAATTTTCAATAATTAACATAAGCAAAAGTAAACATAAAAAAAAGTTTTAAAATATTGATAAGTTTTTGTAAGTTTATTTAAAATAATTTATTTTACACTGAAAAAGTTACCAATCCTCATTCATTATTAAAATCATTATTAGAATTTTCAAAAACCTCCTTAAAATTGCTTTCTTTCTTTCGTACCTCAGAATAAATGTCGACAGTATCTAATTCCACACTACCACATATCTATATTCTTAAAAAAATGAAAGCATCTGCAGTTCAATCTATCTCGATTTTGCTACAACATTTTTTTTTTTTTTTGAAAGATCAATCGATAATTCTATGTGTTAATTCAAGCGAAATCAAGTATATTTCTTTTTTATGAACGAGCAAGTCATAATTGAATGAGCGAAACACTTTTAAACAAATATGGTTGCATTACTACATCAAAGATGAGATATCAATAAATTAAAAGAATGCATATTGTTCTATTACATAAAGTGCTAAGTTTCCGTTCGCTGAATTTTTAATCATCATTTTTTAATATATACACCATATATGATAGTTTTTTCCTCAAATACGTAACCAAGTCCGTTAAAATGTGTATAATTATTAGATTCTAGTATTTCATTAATTATTTTATAGAAAAACGTTATTGTTGATCTTATATTTAAAGAAATAACTTTTATATTTTCCAATGTAACTGTAGATAAGGGCTATTTTATAAAAGGAAACACATTACGAAAAGACAATATTATTTTTTATTCAGGGGGTCGAAGACAATTTAAAAAAATATATTGAGTTAAAATTTTGAATTTTTTGTGATAATTGATTAACCATATTATTTTAAAATAAAATCACATGTAAAACTTATCTTTTTTTTAATTTAAAATTTATTAAAAAATTGGGGTAGATTACAATTATTATAACTGAAAATATTATGTATGGGATTTCACTTTTTTTACATTTAAATATATATATATATATTTCAAATTTGCTGAATCAAAATTAAGATAAATCAATCCAAAAAGACATGGTCTAAGTTTTAATCATTTATAATTAATTATTTTTGAGTTATTACAATTGAAATATGAGAAATCCATCATGAATAAAAACGCATTTTCACAATAATTCATTTCCATGACAATCATTTCCTGAAAACAGGATTTTGGAAAGAAAATTAAAAGGGAAAATATTAAAGTTTCCTGTTCCAGTTAATAGAGAAACATGATTTAAACGTCATTTTAAGCAGAAAAAAAGTAATGCAATATTTTTTTTTTGCAAGTAAATTAGCATTACAAAAATTTGCATTACAAAAAAATTAGTAATGCAATAGCTTTTGTATCCCGGACCACCTTAAGCAAAACAAACAAACAAACAAAAAAAGGAATAAAAAGAGTATTATTTTTCAAAAAAACTTACACAAAATCAGATTGTAATACTTCCATTAATATATATCAAACCGTCCGCCAATGTGCTAATTATTTTCAGCTATTGTAAATTTGGATAAATCAACATAACGAAAAAAAAAAAAAAAAAAAAAAGAAAAGTAAAAAAAGTCGAAAAGGAATCTGACAAAGAAAAGAAAGACTAATCAAAATTACTAAGGAAATTCAAGTTCAACCTTTTTAAGCTTAAAAAATATTAATTTTAAATAAATTTTATAATATATTCTGTTTATAAGAAAATTCTTTTTTAAGGCATTCATTAATAATCGCAGAATGTTTCTTAAAGCTAAAAATAAAACATTTCTTTCTGAATCACCAACTCCCACTCATGTAATTTTTCAAATCACACCTATATAATTTTGCTGTCTTGTAGCTGTTCATCTCCCAAAAGAAATAGAAAAACGTTCATATTGATTTTAAATGAAATGTTTGCATAAAGTATCTAACTGTTAATTCAAAAACAATCAAATAGTCATTACGATTTATGGTAATAACCTGCACTTATGATTTACAATACGATAAGAACTGCCATTATAATTTCATAAATCTGAAATATCGATTTTCTGAGTTAAGAATACAAATAATGTTGAGACTTTAGGGCTTTAGTAAGATGATTTTCAAAGATACCTTGGCATAGAAAAAAAAAAGTATTTATCGTAAGATTTGTAAATAAAGAAAGGATTAAGTACTCCACATTTGAGCATGTAAAAATAATACTACATTCTAATTTACTTGTCTTTATAATTAGATTCTGCTTCAGAATTCAGAATAACACTCCAACTCGTAGACGTTTTTTAAAATTATTTCTTGGCTACTTGAGGTTCACTTAAATAAAAAAAATATATTAGACAAAAAATTAATTAATGTTGATTGTAAGTTAAATAAAATACCTTTTGTAAAATAACTGCAGTTAAGAGATATTTTATGAAATAAAACGTATCAGGAAATAAAAATTATTAAACATTTTGTTCTAATTAAAACAAAAAATATGTATAAAGAAATACACTGAGTAAAACTCAGTAAAACATATTTTAATACTTCACTTAATATATATCAGACGACAGTTTGACAATATGCTAATTATGTGTGGCTGTTGTATATGCAGACAAATCACTATGAAGAAAACTTAACCTCTTCAGTCCCTGAGTACCCAAATGGGTACATCAGTTTTGTCCCATTTTATTAATGATACTCAAATATAAATGAAATTTCGATGTAAGAATAATATGTTTCGAATTCTAAGAATCGAGCTAATGAAAATAAAACAAAAATCTAGTTCCGAAGTCAAACGAGAAAAGAAATAATTCAGTAATAATTAAAAATACTGTAATAATCGCCAGTAGCGAAGAGGTTAAAGAGAAAATGGAAAGTCTAAGAAATCAGATAAAGAAAGGAAGACTTTTCACAACTACAAAGAAATTTTAAGTTTATCTTTTTAAACTAAAAAAAAATACATTATTTTTAAATAAAATTTATAATACATTCTGCTGTGATAAAATTCTTTTTTGAAAGGCGTTTATTAATAACGGAATGATTCTTGAGGCTGAAAATAAAATCTTTCTGAGTTACTAACTCTCGTTGAAGTAATTTTTCAAGTCACATCAATGTAATTTTGCTGTCTTGCAGCTGTTCGTCTCCCAAAAGAAATAGAAAAACGTTCATATAGATTTTAAAGGAAATGTTTGCACTGAGGATCTAACTGTTAATCCAAAAACAATCAAATAGTCATTACGACTTATGGTAATAACTTGTACTTATGATTTACAATCTGATAAGAACTGTCATTATGATTCATAAATCTAAATTATTGATTTTCCGAGTTTAGAATACCAAACAATGTGGAGAATTTAGGGCTTTAGTAAAATACTTTTCAAATATAGTTTGACAGAAAAAATACTGTGTAATTAGTAATTTAAGAAATAATTAAGTATAATATATTTGAACATGTAAAAATAATATGACATTTTAATTCTATTGTCCTAAGTTTTAAATTCTGCTTGAGAATCGTTAAATTAATATAACCTTTAAAAAATTCCATTTATACAATTCTTACCAGGACGCTTCCTCTGATGTAAATAATAATAAAAAATAAATAAATAAATAAATAAAATTCTAAGTAAGCAGCATTTGAAAGATTATATTTAAAAATATCTGCACATGCATAAATTATCTGCCCTCATCTCTGCATTATACGGGTATACAGGGTTTACACAAATAAATAACCGGTTTTTGAAAATTTATGTTTTCATAACTATTACACATATTATAATAAGTATTATGGTAATGTAAAAAAGATCATTCGAAGATTTTTTTCCAGCTACAAGTCGGTCTGAGAACCTGGAAATCCTATTGTAATAGTTGAATCAGTATTACCATTGTGTTTCCCTGCACCCAAATATATGCAAACATGGAGAACTGGGAGAAGGAAAACACAATGGTAAAACTACGACTCATCCACTAAAATTTGTTTTCCAAATATTTTTCTCTAAGATGTGATTTGGCAGATCGAATTCGTTTTTTATATACTAATCGAGTTTTAACTAAATCTAGAATTTGAGCCGATAATTCGAAGAGGTGATTTTTCTCTGATGCACACTCCCGGTTAATCAGTTTCTATATTCAAAATCTTGGTTAAAAGCTGAATAAATTCATCTGGCGTCGATACTGCACCCCAAAAAATTGTTATTGATAAGAAGGAAGCTACTACTGCTTTACCATGACTATATATAATGGTTGCATTGTGAACTCACAAACGGCGGCACAACATATGCTTTGATCATTTAACTTGCCAGTTCCACAACATCTGTATGTCACATGGCATTGCTTAAAAGCAGGAGTGCTTTTCTTTTCTTTAAAATATATATCGGAATTTGTTTGAAATCTTCTTGCCAATTTCGTTAATTTTTTATGTTTATTTGTTTTTAAAATATTTTTAAATTATTACTATTTTTTTCTAATCTGTGTTTGTTGTTTATAGACGACAAGGAAAGATAAATGGGTTTGTAATTAAACTAATATAAATAGCTCAGAAATTGTATCTAGTTTATATTCCAAAATAAAAAATAAACCTGCATAAACCAATGAATAAAACTTAGTTATCGCAGTTATATGTATAAAATATGTATATATCGTAATTTGAATACATATAAGCCTCTTAATCTTAATATATTTCGTATATGTTTAATCTGAAGAAAATTAAGGCACTAAATATTTTGATATCTTTAACGATATGGATTTAAGAGCAATATGCAAAAAAAAAAAAAAAAATTAATCATTCAAAATTTTATACTTTTAGAATTTTAACAAAGAAATAACTATCATAGAAAGGAGAATATTCTATCCCTTTAAGATTTCATCTTTTTTCGATATTAAAAAATATCAAATAAGAATGGACTTTTGGATCGCAAAATGTACTTCATAATATTTAATATTTTCTCGAACACGATTACATATTTATTCACACGGAACAATCGATCAAATTAAAATTTTGCTTATAAAATATTTACAATATTTCATCTCGAAATGAAAAAAAAATACTTAAAATTTGTTATATAATTTTTTAATCACTATAACGTTTATGATGTAAAAGTATATGAAATGTGACATTTATTTTCCAAAATCAAAAGTAGCATTTCAACTTAATCCCAGCAAACTAAGGAAAATAAAATATTCTACGCCTCATGTAAAATTTGCGAGTACATATGTTTATTTATCGGAAACTCATCTAATTATTTTAAATTTGAAAATCTTATGTAAATGCTGTGAAGATTAACAGTATTTTGAAAATTCAATAATTTTATGAAACTAAAAAGAATGTTTGTGAAATTTTTAATTTATATTCCTCGATTGAATTTATTTTCTAGATAAAGTAAGCACTGTTTTGGATATTTAATTTTTAATATAATATTTTAAACAAAAAAGTGCTTACTTACAAAATTAGTTTTATTTGTTTTGTATAACCACTCAAAGCAATGAAATTATAATTTTTATTTTAATTTTAAATGTAATTCGCTTTTTTATTTCATAATGTCAAGTTTTAAAATCTAAAATCATACAGAGCCATAATCTTTTTTAATGTTTGATTTAAAACGCATGTTGTTTTATGAATTAACTATTTAATTGGAAGTCTTTGGCCGTTAATGTAGAATTAAAATTCCAAAATGCAACCTAAAATCAAAAATTGCATTCATAAGCAGTAGGAATGATAAAAATAAATAAATAAATAAATAAATTAAATTTCTCTCTCTCTCTCTCTTTTTTCGAAACTGAAGTTATTTTTTTAATTGTAAACTGTGTCTCATTATATTGAACGCCTTTTTAAAACTTATGATTGATAACAATGAATGATGAAAATTATAGTATTTCGCTTAAAAATATGGAAATATATATATATTTAAATCGTTTCTATTCCTCTCTTTGAAACGAGTCTGTAAAAGAGCAGGTTCCATATTTAAAAATAATTAAAATTCCTAATATGCTTTTTAATCGCTAGAATGTTCTAGATGTAAAAGTTTATGAAAAATGACATTTATTTTCCAAAATCAAAAGTAGCATTTACACTTAATCCCAGCAAACATAGAAAACAAAATATTCTATGCCTCATATTAAAGTTGGATATACATGCATATAATCATAGGTATACATATATTTGTTTATCGAAAAGTCAGCTAATTAGATTAAATTTGAAAATCTCTTGTAAAGAGTGAAAATTAACAATATTCTACAAATTCAATAATTTTATTAAACTGAAAAGAATGTTTGTGAAATTTTCAATTTATATTTCAAGATTGAATTTATTTTCTAATTTACATATGTATTTTCTCATATATTTAATTTTTCATTTAATCCTCTAAACTGAAGTAATCTTAATTACAAAATTAGTTTTGCTTGTATACCAAAACCACTCAAAGTAACGAAATTAATAATTTCCTCCTAATTTTATATATAATTTACTTTTGCTTTATCTCATGAAGCTAAGTTTCAGATTCTAAAATCGAACAAAGGTATAACTTTTTAAAATGTCTCATTTAAAACAGATTTCGGTTATATAAATAAGTCATTTACATGAAAGTCTTTGGATTAAAGTCTTAGAATTAAACCTGTCAATTTTATAAAATAATTTCATCAACAGTTCAAACTCTTTCTTATTTTTCTAGTAATAAATGATTTGTTTGCATTGGAAAACCATTCAAATTAATGAAAATATTATTTTTCTTTTAATTTTAGATGTAATGGTGTACTTCATAAAATCAAGTATTAGAATCTAAAAGTATACAAAGAAATATATATTATTTGATTTGATTTAAAACGAAACTTGTGTATATGAATATATCATTTACATGAATGACTGCAGTTGCTAATGTAGAATTAAACTTATCAATTTGATCAAGTAATCTCATACAGTAGTTTAAACTTTTTCGAATATTCCTTGTAATAACGGTGATAAAGGTAATCTAATAATAAACGTTTCTATTTATCCTTATCTTATTTTTCTAAATATATTATTATCAATATATTTATATATTATCTATATATTTATATATTATTTATATATTTATGTATTATCTATATATACATATGTTATCGTATAATTATAGAATTTTTTTTAAATTTAAACTCTGCATTATATTGAACACTTTTTATAAAACGTATGTCTCATGATAATGAAAAATAAAAATTATAATATTTTGGTTGAAAATATGGATATATGTGTATCTAAATAATTTTTTTCCTATTTAACTGTATTATTATTTATATACCTGTATATTATCTATATATCTATATGTAACCTTATTTTTTAAACCATTTTTTTAATTCAACCTGTGCATTATATTGGATACTTTTTATAATACTTATACCTGATGACAATGAAAATAAAAGTTTTAATACTTTGGTTGAAAATATGGGAATATGTATATCTAAATAAATGCTATTCCTCTTTTTGAAATAAGACTTTAAAAAAGTAAAGTTCCATATTTTTGAAAATGTATGAGGAATTAAAAATATAGTTTAATAACACTTATTTCTCAATATTCAATCTCAAAATGAAAAAAAAAATAAGAAGAAGAAAAATTCTAACATGCATTTTAATCACTAGAATATTTGAGCTGTAAAAGTTTATGAAATGTGACATTTATTTTCCAAAATCAAAAGTAGCATTTTAACTTAATCTCTTGAAACTAAGGAAAATGAAACATTCTATGCCTCATGCAAATTTTTCGAGTACACGTATTTGTATATCGGAAACTCAGCTAATTGTATTAAATTTGAAAATCTTATGTAAATGTGGCAAAGATTAACAACATTTCGCATATTCATTAATTTTGTTAAAATAAAAAGAATTTTTGTGAAATTTTAATTTATATTTCACGATGGAATTTATTTTCTATTCTGCTTATGTATTTTGTCAGATATTTAATTTTTGATTTAATATTTTAAACTAAAGTATGCTTATTTATTAAATTAGTTTTAATTGTATACTAAAACCACTCAAAGTAATGAAATTATTATATTTTTCTTAATTTTATATGTAATTCTCTTTTGCTTTATTTCGTCTGATCAAATTTTAGAAACTAAAAGCATATAAAGACCTATTTTTTTCAATGTTTAATTTAATACGCATTTTGTTTATACGAATAAATATGCATGAAAATCTTCATAGTTAATGTAGAATCAAACTTATCAGCTATATAAAATAATTATATATAGTAGTTAAAACTTTTTCTTATGTTTTCTAGTAATAAAAGCAACGAAGGCAATCTAGAAATAAAGATTTCGAATAATAATAATCTAGATAATATTTTTCTAACTAAAACATGCTTTTTAAATGCAACTGTGTAGCAATATATTGAGGGTTTCTCAACTGCAATGCGGAACAAGTGCAAAACGTTTTGACGCTTTAAAAATTCATTTTTCAACGGAAAGATATGAAATTGGAAGTCTTGCATATGGAATCTATTTGGAATCTAACTTTGTTTTCCATATTTTAATGAATAAATTACTTATTGAGTTATATGCATTTTCGATCACGTGATCACATTTTTTTCTCCCTTTCTTCGACTGGTTTTTCTGCTTTCGTCGGGAAATACAAATCAAAACGCGTACTTTGACTAATTGTTTAAAAAAATCTACTGCGTTAGCAAAAAAAAAAAAAGGGAAAATGAGTGGGATTAGGTAGTTTCTGAACAACAACAATTCTCTAGTTTCATGCATTTCTGAACAAAAACAAATTAAAACTTAAGTCACAAACTTGCCCTTTTTGATTTCAGAAAACCCTTAAAAGCATTTTCAAAACTTATGGCTGATGATAATGAATAATGAAAATGATATTTCTCATAAAATATTTAATTTGTGTATATAAATCAACTTCATTCCTTTCTTTAAAATAAGGCTTAAAATAAGGCAAATTTCATATCCTTAAGAAATTTTTAAGGAATAAAACACATACTTTAATAGCACGTATCTTATAATATTTATCTCGAATTAAAAAAAAATAAGTAAAATTTGTAACATATTTTTTAATCACTGGAATTTTTGAGGTGTAATTTTTTTTTTTTTTTTTTTTTTGACATTCACTTACCAAAATTAAAAATAGCAATTCAATATAATCCCAGAAAACTAAGTAAAAATAAAATATTCTACGCCTGATTTTAAATTTGCGAATATATATATATATGTATTTATCGAAATCTTAGCTAATTAGATTAAATATGCAAATTTCTTTAAATACGGTGATTATTAACATTATTTTGCAAATTCAATATTTTTATTTAAATGAAAAGAATGTGAAATTTTTAATTTAAATTTCATGATTGAACTTATTTTCTAGTTCACATATGCATTTCGTCAGATATTTAATTTTTCATTTAATCTTTCAAACTAAAGTATACTTACTTAAATATATATATATATATATATATATATATATATATATACATAAACCATTTACATGAAAGTCTTTAGATGTTAAATTAGAATTAAACTTATCTATTTTATAAAATAATTTCATACAGTAGTTCAAACATTTTCTTATTTTTCTTGTAATAAAGGTAATAAAGATAATCTGGTAATAAATTTATCTAGATCTTATTTATCTAACTAAAATTAATTTTTTTTAAATGCAAACTTTGTCACATTTTATTAAACAGTTTCTTAAAACTAAATGTTGATAATAATTAATAATGACGATTATAATATTTCGCATCTAAATAGCGAAACATGTATATCTAAATCATTTTTATTCCTCTCTTTGAAATATGGCTTAAAGGGACAGTGGACCTTTAATTGAGCAAAATCGTCTACAGCATAATTGTCGCAAAAAAGATCTATTTCTGTGGTATAATTGTACCGAAACAGTTTTTTTCTTTTTAAAATATCATGTATGAAGGTTTTAAGAAGTAAATGATAAAGATTAGTGTTTTTATATACTTTAAATCTGTTTTTCTGAAATCTTATTTTTCAACGTTTTTAGTTTTTTTTTTAAATGCTTCCTGCTACGTAATTTTTGATTAATATTTATGAAATTAATAAGGAATTATCCTGATATTGTTTAAAAAGAACTTGTGAAAGCTTTTCAAAATTCGTCTTCATTAAGACAGTCAAACTTGATTTTTTACTTATTAGATGGTAAAATTTTGATGAAAATCGATATGGAATTTAGAAAAAAATCTGTAAAATATTAGTTATTCAAGAGATTTAAAACTACTTATGTTTGTTTATATTAGAGTTTTAAGTGATAAAAATGCAAAAGCAAGAAAATATCATAAAAAAAATTAGACTCGAGGAGCATTTTAAAATTTCGTTTTTAATTTAATTTTAAAAAATAAATATTTAAAAATTTTAATAAGATTGGAAATTTTTTGAAGATGTTCTATATGCTTTTCGTTAAATATATATGTTACAGGCCAAACCCGATTTTAGGCCAAACTAGATTGGCCTAGGCCGAACTAGTTTATCCTAACGCCCATTGGATAAACTAGTTTTTCCTAGGCCAAACTAGTCTACACTAAGGCCCATAAGACAAACTAGTTTTTCCTAGACCAAACTAGTTTGGCCTAACTTTTATACGATAGACTAGTTTAGCCTGCTGTTTATTGATTTGAACTAGTTTATCCTAGGCCAATTCAATTTGGCATGATTTTATTGAATTCATTGGCGTGATTGGCATCATTCAATTGGCGTGATTTTATTGTTGTCGCCTCAGCGACAACATTCTAGCTTGTCGGGCTGATTTAGTTTATTCTAGGCCAATGTAATTTTACGTGTCTTTAGCTCACAGGCGTCAAAGCCTGAGAAGTAATGAGCTCTCAGGTTCTGTATGTATGTATGTACGCATGTATGTACGTATGTACAGACGTATGTACGTAACGCGATAATTCTTGATAGAAATTTGCTTCAAATTTTGGATATAAGTTCATTCTGATAAGGTACTTTTCTGATTACTTTTGAGAATTCATTAGCTAAGAAAAAGAGGGGGGCGAACGGGAGGCTAATTCCCCGCGGTTAATTCAGAGAAATGGATTTTGTATGCAGAATTATAAGTTTTCATTTAAAATTTTAGATATAGGATCATTCTCACAAGGCGCCTGCGTGATTGGTTGTGGATCGTTATTATTTAAGTATAAAAGAAATGGCAATGTAGGTAACTCCCAATAATTTAGATAAATGGTTTTTGACGAAGAATTTACAGATTTGCTTCAAATTTTGGATATAGGTTCTTTCTCATAAGGTGATTCTCTGAATAATTTTGGGAGTTTAATGGTTATCTATGAAGGGAAAACTGAAGGACTGCTCTCTTACCTAGGAAAAACTAGTTTATCCTATAGGTATTTAGATAAACAAGTTTGGCGTAGGAAAAACTAGTTTATCCAATTGGCGTTAGGATAAAATAGTTCGGCCCAGGACAATTTAATTGGGCTCAAAATCTGGTTTGGATGTTAAAAACATATTTTTCACTAGAATAAGTATAAATGTGTGTCAAGAGTCATTGCTTATAACATCAGTATAGAAATTTAACATGTCCACTGTAGAGACATGATGCATAGGACATGGTGTTTGCGTAATTTTTTTCTACAGACTAGCGCCGTGCTGAGATCAGACTTATTATTGCTATTATTATTATTTTTGGATATTCGATCCTCATCGGAGCTGAAGATAATTTGGAATTGAACAGCGTTTTACATTTTGAGAAATTAATTACCTGTCGACATATAAGCAAGTTTTTCTTTTCCGTGAAGTTATAACCGGAAATTCGATTCAAAACGTAGCTTTATTTTTTTTTCTCAAAAAACCATCGCTTTTATGAGAAAATGGTTAACGCCATTCGATTACATATTTTCTGGGTGAAAATGCCTGCTAATCCTATGCATTTCCAAAAAGCAGTTTCTTAATAAATGTGTTAGGATTTGAGAAAAGCCCTAAGGTATGACAGAGAAATACATTCACAAATCTACATTTTCCTAAACAAATTCAAAAATTATGCTGTTTATAACTCTCCTTTTTTTTCTTTTATTCTAAACTACATTAATTATTTAATAAATCCCTATTTGAATATTAAAAAGTTTAAGAATATAAATAATCAATAATATATTGTGTATTTTCCATTCTGCGAACACATCGTTATTTAAAAATACACTGTAAAGTTATCCAATAAATATGCATGCAGTATGTTTTTAAAGGAATCTTAATTGTATGTGAAGTAAAATCTGATTTTTTTGTAGAAATTGAGTAGGACCAGATCGAGTCGGACTAAGTCTCTTTTCTCTGATTATTGTACAGGTATAGGGCTCGGAGTGAACTTTTAATTTTTACACCGGTCAAGGCAAAATAACTTTCCTTCGGGATGGGCGGGGCTCGGGCCTCGAAATACCGGCCCATGCAAAGCTCTAACAGTATTCTACTACTCTACGAATAAAATACATTATACAGGGGTGACGACAAAACCACTTTGCACAAGGTTAGCAATGAAGCAGTAGTTGACAAAAAGAATATTGCCCAGTTAAACTGATGGCTTTGCATTTAATGGCTGTTTACATTAATTTTGTATTACAGCCTTATTTTTTTTTAAATAACACCGTCGAAAATTAAAGTAAGGGGGATTACCCTTTCCCATTTCCCCCATTTATACTTAAACATTGAACATCCACAATAAATATTCAATAAACCAATAAACATCCACAATTAATCACCGAGGCGTCTTGTCAGAATGATCTTATATCTAAAATTTTAAAAGAAAACAGATAATTTTGCATGAAAAATCCATTTCTCAAAATTAACGGGGGATTAGCCTACCGTTCGCCCCCCCCCTTTATTCTTATCCAATAAATTCCGAAAAGTAATCAGAAAGTACCTTATCAGAATGAAACTACATTCAAAACTTGAAGTAAATCGGATATTTCTATCAGGAATTATCATGTTACGTACATACGTCCGTACATACGTACATACATGAGTACATACATACATACAGAATCTGCGAGCCCATTATTTCTCAGACTTTGACGCCTCTGAGCTAAAAATGCGTAAAACTATATTGGCCTAGGATAAATTAGTTCCAATTTAAATATGTTCATACGTACATACATGCGAACATACATACATACAGAACCTGCGAGTCCATTATTTCTCAGACTTTGACGAGTGTGAGCTACAAAACGCGTAAATCTATACTGGCCTAGGATAAACTAGGCCAATCAAGTTTGGCCTAAGATCGGGTTTGGCCTGTAACATATGTATGCACAAAATTTCATACTGCTATGATGAAAATTAAAAATTACAATAACAATAACATCTATAGTCTTCTTAAAAAAAGCAGGTGCCTATCCTTGAAAAATACAAGAGGATTTATATATACAGTTTAAGAAAAGAGATTTTACAATATTTAATCTTGAAATGAAAAAAAAAATATATTTAAAATTTCTAATATATTTTCTGTAATTACCTGAATATTTGAGATGCAAAAGATTTTGAAATAAGACATTTATTTTCCATAATAAAAAATAGCATACCAACTTAGGAAGCCAGCAAACTAAGGAAAATGAAATATTTTACGCTTTATATTAAATTTGAGAGTACATATTTGTTTATGGAAAATTCAGCTAATTAGATTAAATTTGAAAATCTTATCTAAATATGGTGAATATTAACAATATTTTGCGAATTCAATAATTTTATTAAACTGAAAAAAATCTTTGTGAAATTTTTCATTTGAAATTAACGAATGAACTTATTTTCTAGTTTGCAAATGAATTTCTTTAGATATTTAATTTTTCGTTTTATATTTTAAAATAAAGTATGCTTACTTACAAAGTTAGTTTTATTTGTATATGAAAACCAGTCAAATTAATGAAATTATTATTTTTCTCCTAATTTTATATGTAATTCACATTTTCTTTATTTTATGAAGCTAAGTTTTAGAGTCTAAAGCAAACAAAGGCATAACTTTTTTAAATGTTTCATTTAAAACGGGTTTCATTTATATAAATAAATCATTTACATCAAAGCATATAGATGTCAATATAGAATTAAACTTATCAATTTTATAAAATAATTTCATACAGTTCAAACTTTTCCTTATTCTTATAGTAATAAAGGTAATAAAGGTAACCTAATAATAAATTTATCTAGATCGTATTTATCTAACTTAAATTAATATTTTTAATGCAAACTTTGTCACATTATATTACACAATTTTTAAAAGTAATGGTAGGTGATAGTAAATGATGAAAATTATAAAATTTCGCTTGTAAATAGCGAAATATGTATATCTAAATCAATTTTATTCCCCTCTTTTAAATAAAGCTTAAAAAAAGCAGGTGTCATATCCTTGAAAAATAAATGAGGAATAAAATATAGTTTTATGGAACATATTTTACAGAATTTCTTCTGGAAATGAAAAAAATAATAATTTGCAGTTTATTTTTTTAATTACTAGAGTGTTTTAGATGCAAAAGTTTTTGAAATGTGACATTTATTTTCCATAATCAAAAATAGCATACCAACTTATTCCCTGTAAACTAAAGGAAATAAAATATTCTAAGCTTCTTATTTAATTTGAGAGTACATATTTGTTTAAGGAAAACTCAGCTAATTAGATTAAATTTGAAAATCTTTTGTAAATATGGTGAAGATTAACAGTATTTTTCGAATTCAATAATTTTATTAAACTGAAAAAATGTTTGTGAAATTTTTAATTTATATTTCCTGATTATATTTATTTTCTAGCTTGCGTATGCATTTTGTCGGATATTTAATTTTTGATTTAATTTTTTAACCTAAAGTAAGCTTACTTAGAAAACTTGTTTTATTTATGTACGAACCCCCCTCAAAGTAATGAAATTATTATTTTTCTCTTATTTTATTATGAAATTCCGTTTTGTTTCATTTCATGAAGTCAAGTTTTAGAATCTAAAAGCATACAAAAGCATAACATTTTAAAGTGTTTGATATTAAACGCATTTTTATGAACAAATCATTTGCATGAAAGTCTTCAGTAATTAATGCAGAATAAAACTTACTAATTCCATAGAATAACTTCATACAGTAGTTAATTTTTTTTACTATATTCATTGTAATAAAGGGTGTCCAGAAATAACTTGACATTTTGTGGCGACAGCGTGCTTTGAAATTTCATTTTTAATTTTGAATAGTACTGCAACATATGTATTGGCTCAATACTTAATTTTAAAAATTAAACAACATTTTTTGTAAATCTTGAAAAAAACCTATTTCACTAAAATATAATTAAAAAAATTAAACTTTTTAAAAAATCCTCTGTACTTTTCTAAATATGAATATTTTTTCTTCAAACTTTTCCACATTCATAAGAATGTATCACATAAATATATGCATGGGTTTTTAGATGTATGGGATTTTACATTTAACATGATCATTTTTTCTCTCGTGCTCTCTCTAGTTCTCTCTCGATTTCTTCAAAAAATACACTAATCTTTGTTTCTAGCAAAAGTGATGAACACAAAAAATTTCCAAGCTCTAATTCTACAAGTAAATAATATTGTAGTTTTTGGCGATGATCATTTTAATTTAAAAAGAAAAAAAAGAACTTTATTTCTATTTTCACCACAAATATTATACAAGTGTTAACTAAATCTAACATATATATTTTAAGATATAATCGTACTTGCAATCCAAACGATCCTACTAACTTCTAACCTATCAGTTTGAGTAGCGGATAGGGACAGCTTAATGCAACAATGTTAAAACTTAGACTGCATAGCGAAACAGGGAAAAAATAAAAAGATCCCTAGCCGGTTTCGGTGAGTTGTTTTCTTGGTATTGATGTTAAAATGATGTTATACACTTATAAACTTAGACAAGGGTTATAGTGAAAATATTTCTTCGATTTTATTTTTTAATGATGATTTTAACTGCTATTTTATAGAAATGTACAATGAAAGCATGTTATAATCTTTTAAAAGTTAGAATATTAATAATTATAATGCATTCTCTTCAAATATTAATGACATAATCCTAAACCAACACAGACATTGGATTTTGTCGATTTCAGTGACAATCACACTCGAGCGAACTGAATTTTCAGAAACCTAATAATTCTTTCCAATCACAACGCGAAATTTTCGGCAGGTAATTAACGACGCGAACAGTTCCAACGATGTTTCCTAAGCGCTGCGCGCCTATTAAATTAGAGAAAAAAAACGTTATTGAGCACACGAAACTGACTGTGTAGCAGGCTGTAAAATGAACAAAACTCGTCAATGACGCGGTCATTAACGTACGTAAGAGCGCTGCGCACCCATTTAAACCCCCCCCCCCCAAAAAATCACTGGATGTACTAAACTCGCTGTGCAGCAATCTCTAAAGTGCAAGAAACTCGCAGTGCAGCAATCTCTAAAATGCACGAAACTCGTTAGTGCCGCAGTCGCTAACGTACGTATGACCGCTGTACACCCACTTAAACTAAAAAACATCGATGATTGTACGAAATTCGCTGTGCAGCAATCTGTGACGAGGACTAAACTTGCTGTGCAGAAATCTCTAAAGTGCACGATATTCGTCAATGCCGCAATCACTAACGTACGTATGAGCCTGCGCGCCTATTTAAACCAAAACACATCACTGGATGAACAAGACTCATTGTGCAGCAATCTCTAAAGTACACGAAACTCGTCGATGCCGCAGTCACTAAAGTACAAATGAGCGCTGCGCGCCCATTTAAACAAAAGAAAAACATCACTGGATGTACGAAACTCACTGTGCAACAATCTCAAAAGTGCATGAAACTTGCTGTGCAGCAGTCCCTAAAGGGCATGAAATTCGTCAGTGCCGAATTCAACACGCTTATGAGCGCTGCGTGCCCATTTAAACAACAACAACAATAATTGCTGGATGCGCACAACTCGTTGCGACACAACAAAACTAGTCAAAGCTGCTGTTTCTAACGAAACTAAAACCCAAAGAAACATCTCTGGCTGCACGAAAATCGCATTAAAGAAATTTCTAAAATGGACAAAACTGGTTAATGCCGCGGTTACTAACGTAGGAATCAAACTATTAAAATCTGCATAAGTTAGTTCAAAAATACGCGATAAAATTTTGAAATATTTTTCTAATATTAATGAGGCATAAATATTTTTCCTACTTTTAAATTTGAAAAAAGAATTTTTGTTAAGGAATACACTACCGTATTAACATCTAAGATTATAATATTAAGAGTAATAAAATAATGAGAAAAATAAAATATAAATGCACAATAAAATGTAAAACGCATTAAAAAGTAACTGAAATGAACATCAATACTACTAAGAAAACAACTCGCCGAAACCGGCTAGGGATTTTTTGATTTTTTCCCCCGTTTCGCTATGTAGTCTAAGTTTTAACATTGTTGCATCAAGCTGTCCCAATCCGCTACTATCAGTTTTCTCTCGAGTCTCTCTAAAATCATTGAACGCGTCTTTAACACAACATTCTTCAATCTGAGCAATTTGATTTCAGAGATGGACATTCCACACAACACTAATTTTGTACGTTGAAGAATTCATTAGTGGAAGCATCAATGCAAGAAAGACCACAGCTACCTTATTTTTGAAATCTTCAAGGCCTTTGTCAAAATATAGCACGAAGTCTCATACGCAAATTAATTCAACTTAGTTTTCCGTTTGAACTTATACATCTCATATGCTCATACCTTGGTGATCGTTTTTCCTCTATCCGCATAGACAACATCTGAAATACTCTATTCGATGAGCAATCATTCAGGGCTCAATTCTGGGTCCCACCCTTTTTAATCTGCAGTTTTATGACTTACCTTTTACTCTCCTAATTACTACCTTTTTATTCTGACGCAATTCCATTTGAGCTACTTCACGTCATCCGTGTTTTCTTTGCAAAAATATTCAACATCATCTGCGTTTATCTATTGAATGGTGTCTTCTATCACGCATTAAACTAAAGAAAAGAAAAACTTCAATTGTTTTTTCTTTCGATCTTTTAAATATCCCAATTGACTTAACAATAACAGTACTGTTATTCATTGGTCTGACGAAACTAAGTGCCTAGGGATTATCAATGACGATCGCCTTATCTTAAAAAAAAAATAAAAAAATAAATAAAAAATAAAAATAAAAATCCTTAAAAACGATGGTAGAGCCGCCTGGGTCGCTAAATCACTTGCCTATCTAATATATTGCTCTACCCTCTCATATCAGAATAAAGTACACTTTTAAATTGCCTGCATCCTCTCCATCATTATCAAAATCCGTCCAATTTTGTGATTCCTCTGTAAAACCATTCTGGACAAATTTCCTATTTTCACCGATAAACAACTTACAAGGAAGGTATCCTTACGGGCATACTAAAAAAATACAGAATGTTCTTCTCATGAAGATATATATACACACCTATATGTGTTAATAAAACAAAATCGGAGGATATGTATGACAAAGTAATCATAATTTCTTTATATGGCGATTTTTTCTTTGTTGGGGATGAAATACATTTTCGAGAAGTACTATTTTATGTCTAAGATACATTTTAAAGATTTTTTTTGCATACTTAACTTGTTTCAATAAATTGAATTTAAATAAAATTAGTTTTTTCAGTTTTATATTGTTTAAACTATAATTTTGTCACATCGATATTTATACGTATTTACATTGAAATTTAGCTATCAAAAATTACGATTTAAAACAAAATTAAAAATTTAAATTCCTTGAAATTAATTTCAAGCTCAAAATTAAATTCAATTGAGTATTATCTAGTTAATTTTGTTGGTATGGAAACGATTCTTAGATACTAAAATATAAGACTGCAGCTTTCTCCATCTGGCTTTTATTTCTGAATACGGTTAAATATATGAAAAAATATCTATATTGAACTCTTACATAATTAAGTTTAAACTCATAATATACCGCTTACAGGCAATCTAAAAATCTATAATAAACAATTTTCAATTGCATTAAAATTGTTTGCTTTTGGCGAAGAAAAGTGCTGCTCGTCAAACCGCGTGACGCTTTCATCTTTTCACGCCAAATATTCGAAAGTATTTTATTCTTTTACAGACTGTGTACAATAATTCCGCCGCTAAACATGGCTGATAGATTATTACCGACATAAGTAGTTTAATTACCAGTGTTGGGTATGAACGCGCTCACTGAACGAAAAATCACGAGTTTCGCTCACTATTTGTGAACGTTGAACTGAACTTCGTTCACTATTTTATAAACGAGCTTGAACTGAACAGAAACTCAAAAAATAGACGAGTTTGAACGAAATTTACGTTCAAATTTCCGTTCAATTTTTTCATAATTTACTTAAAATTTTTCCAGATCTTAGTACACTTTTTCCCTCTTTCAAATGCCATTTAGAGGCCTACACGAGCCTCAGGACGGATTAAGTCTGGATATCACTTCTCTGGGTAGTATCCTAGTCTTACTTCTTCTGCAGACTCGGGTCGCGCCGAACCGGACCTGGGCTGTACACAATTTCGCCGAAAATAGATATATACAATAAACTCTCTGAAAAAGGTGGATTGTGTAAGGCGGAAATATGTCTAAATCGGAAAGATTTTCAAGTTCTTGCAAATCCGCAGACAGAGTAGAATTTGTCTAAGACGGAATATTGTCTTCTACGGAAAATTTTCAAGATACCGATCGATTCTGCTATAGCCATAGTTTATTCTAATTTTAAATTACCATGATTCAACAATTAAACTTTTTTTTAAAGAATAGTTCATATACAATGCTAGGGGATGAGAGATACAGTATTATAAAAGGTGCTACAAAAATCTGTATATGACGAAATACTGTCTCAAACGAAACAATTTCCAGATCGGTGCCAAATAGATAGAATAATCCGTGTAAAAAAAAAAAAAAAAAAAAAAAAAAAAAAAAATTCATTACGCATTTGTAAAAGACGGCGAATTTCTTAATAAAGAATCTGTCAACAATAAATTTTTCCTAAGTGTTTTTTTTTTTTTTTTTTTTTTTTTTTTAAGGTTCACCAGTATAGATTTGGAATAAATATGCCTATTTACGCAGCCCACGACCCCCTTTTTTAAATGAAAAACATAAGCATGAAAGGGAAACTGTACTAAGTATTTTTTAGAGTTCTGGTATTTAAAAAATTAAACGGAACCATTATAAGATCTCCCTCTTGTGCCTGTTTTTTGTCTATCGCAATTGCTATAAGGTAAGTTAGCCCCTCCTCTTCTGTAAAATTAATACTAAGTTCCAAACTAGCAAAAAGGAGCAATTACTAAAGCACAATATTCAGACCAGCATTTTCTCGAAGGGTATGCATACAGACATCCAGAGAGTGCAACCGTGTGTTTGTGCCATTTTCAATATTGTACCGACCAAAAGTATATGAAGTTATGCATCGAATTGAACCAAATTTTTTGTGTGAGTGTATGACTATGACTAATTGGTCCTCCCTGAATTAAAAAATATCCGCCAAAAGGGGGCACTGCAATAGCGAATTTTATGCCACTTTCAATATTGCACCACCTAAAAGTTTACGTTCTAGTAGTTAGTTCTAGAACTGAACTAAATTTTTGTATATGATTATTTTTTGGTGAGACATGTAGGTCCTCCCATAATTTGAAAAAAAAAAACTGGCTATCATTCGATTGTTTATCGGCTCGTGCAGAGACGGAAAATTGTTTTTATTCCGATTAATTGACTGAAGTAGAAATTTAAGATAAAAATCAAAGTTGGTATGATATTGAATTGTTATTGTAAAATTATTAAAGCATTAAAATGAGTAACTATTTTTTTTAAATATTAAAATGTATGTATGAGATTGAATAAAGTTTTGGGAATGGCACATCCAACAAGTTTCCATTCAAATGCCGTTTAGAGGTCTATATGGACTCGGGACGGGTCGAGTCTGATCCTTAGAAAATATATGCCCGTGAAACTAGGGGAAAAAATACTAATTCAGGTTAGGCACGGAAAAAATAATATGACCCGGCAAGGTGCTTCTGGATAAAAGGCCCGAATATGGTCTGGAAAGAATAGCAACTAGGCCCGTCTTTCCCGAATGTTCAGAAAAAAGAATGGCCCTGTTCCAGACCGAAAAGAATGAGGCTCCGGCCGTAAGTCTTCCACGGGGTGTTCAGAAAGCAAATTTTTCATTCTTCGTTTTCTTGGTGTCTATTTATTCATTTATTTATTTATTTTGGCCACTTACGATGAGTAATTTTTATACTACATATAATATATCTAGCTATATTTAGGCATCTACGTCTACTACCAATGTTATGTTTTTATAGGAAAAAAAGTGTATAATATTCAAATATTTATAAATTACTGCATAAAATTTAAAAGTCATCAGTTTTTTCGGGTTTCACCCATTCCCACCCCTTACTTCGATTTTTCCCATTAACGAACTTAACCGAGATTTTATGCATCTGTTTGGAAGAGATTTGAGTAGAATTCTAAAAATTGTCGTGTCCATAAAAAAGTGATGTATTAGATAGATTTTCAGAAATTTCAACAGGGGAGAGATCTCAATACCTAGTATTTCATACGAAATCTACCTAATATTCTTTTAGCGAGTTGGGTAGGAGTAGGATAATTCTTGCGAGTCATAGTTAGATCTTTTGAAAGTCGAGTTGTTTGCATTGTCAAAAAAAGTTTGAGCACGCACAACTATGTTTCAGACTGGTAGATTGGAAGATCTGGGTTCAAACCCAGTCGCGCCCGTCTGCTTAATCGTTCGGAGTTTTCCGTAATTTGTTTTATTTTTTTTCACGATTGTACTTTTTATTTCGAATTTAATAAAAAATCTCCCCTCTCCACCTCTCCCCCCCCCTTCTTTTAAGTGCGTAAAAAGCATGAAGCAATTTTGACTACAATTTTGATTTTTTGTATAAAATAAATATTTCAAAAAATGTATACATTTTTTAACTTTTGTTTCACTGCAGTCATTTTTTTTTTTCATATGAAAATATGCTAATTTTAAATTTTAATAATTCGGGATCAAATTCTCACAGTTCAATGAATTTTTTATGAATGAAAAGCATGCCATAATTTTTCATGGGATATCCACCTTTCTCTTTTTGAATTTTTACATAACAGAAATATAAAATCCTGATAATCACATCACAAACACTTATATTTGGAATCGAAAACTTTCCCAAAATTGTTATTTTAAGGCTCTATTCAGATTGCATTACTCTTTCTTTAAACTGAATTCTTGTAAAAAGTGAAGAAGTCTTTTGTACAAGATCCATTTGCGGTTTCTTCATAATAGAAACAAGGGAAATTAACAAAAGATTCAGGGGACAAGCAATCCCCCCTACTTGACGGAAAGTATTTTTCTTTTGCCGGACAACCATCCCATTCCTGCAAAACTCATTAAGATCAAAAACACCGACGCCATAACAAACGAACCGACATCGCACTTCAAGAAGTGGTCAAATGTGTTTGGGCCTTAAAGGTCTCTTTTTAGGAAACAAGAAAATGTTCGGAATAGATAAGGTAATATCTTTGTCGCCGGTCTCATGAAAGAAAATCCCACAATGTGCACAAGGATAGGAAGAAGTAATGTCCTGGTCCGGTGGTCCGGTCCTGTTATCTTATATAAGAACAATTATATACGGTTTACAATTCAAGGCGCCAACCCCCTAGAGTAGATACACTTGTTATATGAGCTTGGTTGAGCAGGCTGAAAGGCTAGAAGTAATTGGTAAGTTTCTTACTATGCTCTTTTAAAAGGCTGGATTAAAAAAAGAAAGAAAAAGCCCACTGCTGTTTTTAAGAACCTTTTAAGATAACAAAAATAATCATATAACAATCGCAGCGCCGGCATTCACTTTCACTTAAATTACTTTATACGACAAGGGTGGTCAAAACATTTTCAATCAATCAATTTGTTAATAGTCATGGTGACAGCCCTTGCTCCACCTTTAAACGTAAAACAATCTTTTTATTTTTATTTATTTATTTATTTTTCATGCAAATTTTGCTTAAATTACAAAGATTTTTTTCCTCAGTAAAAAATTTTATTGGCTTTAAATTTCAGCATCACAAATCATCTTGTATACAATGATTTCTTAATTATTTGCCTTTCTAAAATCAATATGCCTAAAAAATATGTATGCATAAATATAATTAATATTAATACGCCGACTTTTTTTTATGTCTAACACGATTACAAAGGATTAATGAAAGGTTCTACTTCATGGACATTCTCTATCTCAATACATGTGAATTGTTTATTCCATTAAAAATGCTTTTCACAGTTAAAATTGATGTTTGGCCGAAAAAAAGCGCACCTTTTTGCAAATCACATATTCAGATAAATTTGATAATAATATATAGATCTTAGAATATAAACACTAGATTGAGATGATTTTTTGAAACTTCAGCGTCCTTGCTCGATCGGGACTGAGATGGAAAGAGGGGTCTTTAAAAGTTCTCAAAACTGTCATTGCCTCAATGAGGGGAAAAAATTGTAAGGTGCAGAGAATTAGAATATAAACACTAGGTACTTTAATTTATTTTCCCTGAATCCCTTGTTCTTCTGTGGGGTGTGGTTGTGTGTGTAGAAGGGTGTCTACGAACTCTGGATTTATCTCTTATATTTATTTTTTTCTATTATTTATAATTTAATTACTTATAATTTTAATTATATATAATAATTTATATATTAAATAATTGTTATTTTTATTATTATTATAAAATAACATATTAATATTTTATTATAATTTATATTATATTTGTATATTTATATTTATACATGTATATATAATATTAATATATAACATAATAATAAACAAATAATAAATTAATAATGCGTAACATTAAATATAAATTAAATTAAAAATGAATATATAAATAAATATAATAAAACATTAAAAGTTGCACTCATTAACAAAAAATATTTTAAAAATGGCAATATTTTATTAACTTTTAGTAAGTTAATTAAAATAAATGTATAAATAAATAAAACTAATATTAAAAATTAGTTTCATTAACAAGAATTAACTTTCAAAATGGTAATACTTTATTAAATATCGGGCAAAATCATACAAGAATTTATCGGACATAATAAAAATAACTGTATAAATAAATAAAATAAAATATGAAAAATTATGCTCATAAACAAGAATTTTTGTGCTCTTGATTTTTCGGTCGCTTTTTCCCTAGACTCTAGAAAACGTCCCGACAAAAGGTTATCATCTAAAGCCGTGATAAAATCGGAGCTTATAGACCCTCCCCCACTCTCTACCGAAGAACAATGGAGGCTGAATTTTAAAAATGTATAAGTATATATTACTATAAGTTAGTAAAATATTATCATTTTTTAAATAAATTTTTATTAATGAGTATAATTTTCAATATTTAATTATATTTATTTATTGTATTTATTTATTTTTTTATTTCATTTATATTTAATTTTATATTTAATTTATATTTATTTATTATTAATTATTATATTTTTTAATAATTTATTTATTATATTATTATTTATTTACAATTATTATTACATTATATTAATATATTAATTATTATATGTTACATTACATATTATATAAATATACTATAAAATATAATAAATATTAATATTTAATTTTATAATAAAAATAATAATAAAAATGATATAATATATAAAGTTTTATATATAATTAAAATTATAAATAACATTAAAAAATAAATATAATCGTAAATACTCCCTCCCCCCCACAGAAGAACAAGTGAAACTAAATTTAAAAAATACATTTAAGTACCTAGTGTTTATATTCTAATTCTCCGTACCTTACAATTTTTTTCCATTGAAGAAAATGACAGTTTTGAGATAACTTTTAAAAACCGTCTTCCCTCCGAACCCAATATCAGTAACAAGGGAGCAAGGACGTTCAAATTTCAAAAAATCATCTCAATCTAGTGTTTATATTCTAAGATCAACCAAGTGTATTATTAAATTATTTTATTATCAGACTTATCTAAATATGTGATTTATAAAAAAGTGCGCTTTTTTCCGGTGCGCTGCAAAAGGGGGGGGGGAGCTTTAAAAGTTATCTCAAAATCTGTCATTGCCTCAATGATAAAATTGTGTAAGATAGGGACAAAGCAAGCATTAATTTCTTAATTTTAATCTGATTAATTGAAGGGTCACTCACAAGTCACAAGAGTTACGAACCCTGAGGGGGCGGGGGGAGGATGTCTACAAACTCAGAATCTATCTCTTATGTTTATTTTTTATATTAATTGTAATTTTAACTATATATAATAATGTTATATTACGTAATTTGTGAAATATGTTATGAAAAATAGCATTTTGCAACGAAAGATGAAAGTCTCTTACTCATACTCAAGTACAAAATTCGAACAAAGCAAGCATTAATTTCTTTACTTTTAATTTGATAAAGTGAAGGGTCACAAGAGTTACGAACCCTGAGTCTCCCCCCTGCTCTGAACAAAGAAATATTTTAAGGAACATTTTAAAAAGGAAATATATATTAAATTCTTTCAAATTTCTCCCTTGATTAAGGATGCGAATCTTTCTAAATTTTTTTCTTGTACTTAAATCATAAGTACATAAATTCTGACGGTAGGCGGAAAAAAGCGCACCGGAAAAAAGCGCACGGAAAAAAGCGCCCCGGAAAAAAGCGTCCCTGGAAAAAAGCGCACCGGAAAAAAGCGTCCCTTTTTACAAATCACATATTTAAATAAGTCTGATAATAGTACACATAGTTAATCTTAGAATATAAACACTGGAGTGAGACGGTTTTATGAAATTTGAGCATCCTTGCTCTCTCGGGACTGAGATGGGCGAAGGTGAGGGGGGGGGGCTTTAAAAGTTATCTCAAAACCTGTTATTGCCTCAATGAAAAAAAAATTGTAGGATACGAAAAATAAGATAATAAACACTAGGTACTTAAATGATTTTTTTTAATCCAATCTCCCTTGTTCTTCTGTGGTGGAAGTTGGGGGGGGGGGAGGGGGAGAGGGCGATTGTCTACAAACTCTGAATTTACTCAAACTCTTACATTATTTTTTTTATATTATTTATAATTTGATTATTTATAATTTAAATTATACATAATTAATTTATATATTATATGATTATTATTTTTATTATTATTATCAAATTACATATTAATATTTTATTACATTTTATATTATATATTTATACTTATGTAATACATAATAATTATTAATATATTAATATAATGTATTAATTGTAAATAATTAATAATATAATTAATAAATTAATAATAATAATAATAATAATAATAATTAATGATAAATAATTTATAATAAATAAATAATACATAATTATAAATTAAATATAAAATTAAATAAAAAAAATAAAAAAAAATTACAAATAAATATTATTAAATATTAAATATTATACTCATTAACAAAAATTTATTTAAAAATGATAATATTTTATTAACTCATAGTAATATTAACTCATATATATTTTTCATTCAGCCACCCTTGTTCTTCTGTGGGTGCGGGGGGGGAGGGGGGGTGAGCCTACAAACTCCAAATCTATCACTGCTTTAGACGATAACATTTTTTCGGAATGTTTTTTAGAATTTAGGGAAAAAAGTGGCTGGAAAAACAAGATCGCAAAAAGTGATCAGAAAAAAGTGACAAGGAATTGATAAATATTGAACTTGTGGATAAATAAATGATAAAAACTAAAGTGGCAACAAATGTCTCATTTATATCATTCTCGTAGGACAGCGGTTCCCAACCTTTGATACGCGTACCATTGGGGATGCGTAGCGAGATTGCTAGAGGTATATGACAATAGTATCAGTAATGGCGGGTGATAAAATATCATTTTTTAAATAAATTCTGGTTAATGTGTAGATTTTTTAATACTTAATTTTATATATTTATACACTTATTTTTATTATGTCCTATAAGTTAATAAAATATTATCATTTTTAAAATTAATTCTTGTTGATGAAACTAAATTTTTAATATTTAATTTTATTTATTAATACATTTATTTTTATTGATTTACTACGAGTTAATAAAATATTATCATTTTTAAATAAACTTTTGTTAATAAGTATAATTTTTAATATTTAATTACATTTATTTTTAATTTTATATTTAATTTATATTTATGTATTATTAATTTATTACTTATTTATTATAAATTTTTTATTCTGTATTATTATTATATTACATTAATATATTTATTATTATATATTATGTTATATATTATATAAATATAAATATATAAATGTAATATAAAAACTAATAAAATATTAATATGTAATTTTATAATAAAAATAATCAAATTATAAATAATATTAAAAAAATAAATATAAGAGATATATTCAAAAGTTTGTAGATACCCTCTCCCCTCCCCCCGCCCCACTCCACAGGAGAACAAGGGAGACTGAATTAAAAAAAATCATTTAAGTACCTAAAGTTTATTATCTAGTTCTTCGTACCTTACAATTTTTTTCATTAAAGCAATGACAGGTTTTGAGATAACTTTTAAAGCCCCCCCCCCACCCCCCCCTCCCATCTGAGTCCCGAAAGAGTAAAGACTTAAATTTCATAAAACCGTCTCAATCTAGTGTTTATATTCTAAGATTAACCATGTGTACTAGTATCAGACTTTTTTAAATATGTGATTTGTAAAAAGGGACGCTTTTTTCCGGGGACGCTTTTTTCCGGGACGCTTTTTTCCGTGCGCTTTTTTCCGGGGACGCTTTTTTCCGTGATTCAAATTCTGACACATCTATGAAGTCAATTTTAATCTTAGATGCAAGATATTTGCATTTGCATTTATTCAGTAGTCATGCGATTGAAATAACGGTTTTTTTATTTCAATAAAGAGAGAGAATCTCATGGGAAATCTTTGTAAAATTTTTGGTTTAAAATTGTATTTCGGCAGTAATTGTAAATGCGGCAGCCAATGCTCTCTTATGACGGCATTTCTGTAATGTTTAAATCATAAAACTTGGCTTTAAATGCTTTTTTTTTTTTAATTGATTTGTTGTTTTTATAACAGAATGGGAAATTCTTTAATGTTTGTTTGCCGAATAAAATGTGTAAATTGTATGTTCTTAAGCTCACATGCTATCAAAGTCTGATAGCGTATGCGTATGTGCCCATCCGTTCTGTTTGTATGTAATGTACGTGCGTACGTACGTAACGCGATAACTCATGATAAATATATCCGACATACTTGAAATTTTGGACATAAGCTTTTCAGTATAAAGCGCTTCCCTGATTAGTTTTGAGAGTTCATTCGATAAACATAAGAAGAGGAGAGGGGGCTAATGCCCCTCCCCTTAATATATATAAATGAGTTTTTCATGCAGAATTATCAGATTTTGTTCAAATCTTAGGAATAGGATCATTCTAATGAGGCACTACCATGATTAGTATCGTGTATTCATCGGATAATTATAAAAGTGGGCGTAGGAATAAAGGGAACTACCCACATAATTTAGGTAAATGGTTTTTCATGCAGAATTAACCGATTTTTTTTTCAGTTTTGGAATACAGGTTCATAGGGGTAAGAAGCCTCCCTCATTAGTTGTGGTGCTCTTTTGTTAAGTATAAAAGGATTACGGGTGATTACTATTACCTCCCCATTAAGTTAGCTAAATAGAGTTTTATGCAGGCTTGAAATTTTGGATGCAGGTTCTTTCAGATAAGTTGAATTTCTGAACAGATTGGAGGTTTAATGTTTATGTATAAATGGGGGAACGGGGACAACATTTCTTAAATAGCATAAATGGGTTTTTATACAGAATTATTCAACTTGCTCTGAATTTTGGATACAGGTTTATTATATGATAAGGCCCATCCTTGATTGGTTTTGGGGTTCAATGATTACGTATAGAAAAAGGAAAAGTGCGGGGGGCTATTTCTCCCTTAATTTATTTTTCAAAGGGCATTATTATATAAAACTGTAAAATACAATTAGTGAGCGTAGCCTGTGAGCTCTATGCCATCTGTTTAACCGGACAATATTCTTTTTATTACATTATCAATGCAGTTTCTTTTCACTCACGAATGAAAATGACGTAAGAAAAGCAGCCATATTTTAGCTATGCGAAGAGCTTTTAATAAAAAAATTGTTTATTAAGAGATGTTACCCATCCACATACACACATACACAAAATAATAATAATAATAATAATAATAATATTAATAATAATAAATTACAATAAATTAAATAAATAAAAAGTACTACTCTTCTCTAAATAGAGGGCTGGATTCATTCTTATATACATAATCGATCGTATTTGTTCGACAAATGAAAAAATATAATTGCAATTTAATAAATTTTAGGACAAATAAACCTTTTGTGCCTCGAGAACGATAATCTCTATTATGTCTCTAATTAATATATATAAGTTCCAAAGTATTTGGGACCTGAAGATTCTGCTTTGGTTCTACAAATTCCATTTGTATTCATATTGTTCTTTTTTCCTTCCATATTCAATGAATATGCTATAAGTTATTAAATTCAATGGTTAATTTCAAATGGTTAATATTGTTTACTATAAATGGTCTTATATATATATATATATAAAATACCAATAATAAGAATTACAAATTACTGCACCGAAACCTACCCACATACATATATTGTAATTGTAATGCAAGGTAATAGAAAAAAAGTTGTATTCATGTATTTATGGGTTTTTTAAAAGTTATACACACACACATACCCATGCGCATAACCAGGGGGGGGGTGCCCTGGGTGCCCGGGCACCCCCCTCCCCGCTCGCACAGATCCAAGATTGATTATTTTAAAAAATCAAAATTTATAAAAGAAAAAAGAAAAAAATGAAAGCACAGTTAGTTCAATTATCAAAACTAACAGTCTATGTTTTGAAATGTGATAAAAGAAGAGATCCAGATTCTTTTATTTTTTATTTTTTTTAAAATTATTTTGTTCATGTTTTTTTAAATTTAGAATATTTATTAGAATCTGTATTAATCACAGTAAGTGAAAAAGTTGGTTTTATAATCCCAATTTGATGTCTTTTGTTTTTGGAAAAAAAATTTTAACGCCGTTCTTTTTCATGAACGTTTAGGCAATTCTATAAAAAAATTAGCGTAAATTCTCGACACGGATAGAAACTATTTATATCTTTGCTTTTGTATGCTAAAGTCTAGATAGGAGCAAAAAAAAAAAAAAAAAAAAAAAAAAATTGAAAGGAAATACTGATGTGAAATAGAGATGATGATGAGACGGGCTCAGCCCGAGCCCGGGCCCGGCAAGGCCGTAGCTAAGGGGACGCTATGAGCGGCTCAGCCCCCCCCCCCCTCATAAATATTTTAAGCCCCTTCCTACAAAAGATTCCAAGGTCACTAAATGAATTTCTATTCCGAAAATACAAATGAAATTCTTTTCAAAAATCTAATTTAGTTTTGAGACCCTTTCACAGTTTTGCAAAATTACTAATTTGTATCTAAAATAAGTGTTTCAACACTTCTTTATCCTATTTGTACATATGACGCTAACACGATTTTTAATTTTGCACCAGTTGTACACTTAAAATTTTCATCATCATATACTTTTCTTAGCATAAAGTGAAGTTATTACAGAAGTTTAATAAGAAACATAGTATTTAGAATGCGAATATGCACTAATTTATCTTTCTGTGTCAGAGAGAGAGAAAAAAAAAATTATGAGTCCCCCCCCCTTATGTTCACTTCTAGCTAAGGCCCTGGGCCCGTGCTCAATTTTTTTTAAGCCGAAAAATTTTAGAAAAGATTGAAAGAACTTTTTTCACTTAAAATTGCGTACCTATTCCTTTTCAAGTCATTTCAATTCTTTTTTATCAAAATGTTGTGGGTAACTGAATGCTTGTTTATTTATTTTAGTATTTCAATTTTTAAGCATTTCATGCATTTATTCATTAAACACAAAGGTGTCCATCCAGTTAGCTTGTTAACGGAGGAAAAAATATAAGAATCCTTTTAGGTGTGAAGTACATTTTTATTTTATACGGATTTTGATAGGATTGAATTTAAATTTTCATTTAAAAATTATATCTATGTAAGAAGTTTTTAAAAGTGTGATATTACTTTTGAAACAATTTTTAAATACCATACAATTTTATTTTGTATATTTTTGGTATTGGGCTCTGGTGACAAAAAATCTTTCGGGCTCGGGCGGGCTCGAACTTAAAAACGTTGTTTAATTTCGTTTTCTGTGGCCATATTTTGACATTCGTACGGGCTCTTTTTTTTTTTTTTTTTTTTTTTTTTTTTTTTTTTTTTTTTTTTTTTTAACCGGAACATTTTATTTATTCATTTGTAGAAAATATTAAAAGAATTATTTTCCAGTTTAAATTGCGTACTACAAGTTTAAGTTATTTTAATGCTACTTTGATCAAAATGAAGGGGGGGGGGACTAAAGTCGTATTCATGTATTTTAGTATTTCATTGCAGTTTTAAATGAAAACTTGTGATGATTACAGACTTTTGTTTACGGATATCTTTGTTTTATATCTACCATGTTTTATCTATGTTTATATATTTTTTTCTTATCCATTAGGTTTAGTTTTGAGCAAATTCTCATCCTTCTTCACGCAATGAAAAACTGCGTTGGGTCCTTTTTAAAATAAGTAGCACACAATTATATCGTCCGCAAATAAAAATCTGTCTAAAACGGAAATTCGATAGTTTCATGGGATTCCGTTTTATTAGGTTTTACTACATAAGATATTGTTTGTACCCAACATGTTCAGGTTAAAAAGTTTGGGCACCCCCCCCCCCGTTCAAAAGGCTGGTTACGCCTATGGATATACATATATGTAAGTATGCATATGTGTTTATTAGTAATATATTTTTATATACCTATCATTAATTGTTATATATATTTATTACCGTGCACTCATTCATTACTTTAAATTTGTTTTTAGACAATTTCGCTTTTGTCCGAAGCTGGTATGCAATGGAATTCTCTTATGTGACATTGCATAAGTGAATAATAAATGTTTTGAACCCTAAATTCTATAGAAGATTGTTTTAGTTCAATCAGGACCGCATAACAATTTCATTACGCTTGAAAGCGGGAACATCATTACACGATGTTTGAAAAATTTTTTCCACTGTCCGCAATATAACACACTTTTGTCCTGTATCTGCAAAAAAAAAAAAAAAAAAAAAAAAGAAAGAAAAGAAAAAGCTATCAATGCTATGCATTCTATTTTCATTAGCAATCCTGCATTAAAAGTCAGGAATTTATAAAATTACAGGACAATACGAGTATATTCGGCATAATTGGAGTACGAACAGACGAACAAACAAACCGAAATTATGAGCATTTTCGAATTTTTTGGATTGGAATGTGTTAAAAGAAAACACCAAAAAGTCAAAAAATGGCAAGATGTGTATGCTATGAAATGCTGAAATGCTCATTCACATTTTTCACCCCGGGGGATTTTTTTTTTTTTTTTATGCAAGTTGTTTGAAAAAAGTCGGAACTAATTATAAGAAATAGTAAAGAAATGTGGTATACAAAACCACGATCGCAATCCAAGTAAACAAAAATCTAAGTGATTGAATGTGATTGAAAGTGAACATTGAATTGAACCCTGATAAATTTAGACAATTTAAAGAAATTGTCAATCGACTTACCCTATTTACGATATTAAGAAAAATATTAGATATGCATAATAATTTTATCAACACTGTAAAAAAAAAAAAAAAAAAAAAAAAGGGTTTATTATATACTACTGATTTTATTTAAATTTCTGGAATGCAAACTTTTTGTTTTGGGTAGAGACATGGGCGTAAGAAGGGGGGTACTGGACCCCCCTAGAAATATTTTATAGTGAAAAGACGACTATTTCTTGAAAGATTATTTAAAAGTGTACTAGTGTTATAGATGATAAATAAAAATGCGAATAAAATGCAACATTTAGTTTTCCATACCAGTATTTAAATGTGCGTATGTGTGTGTAGGGGGGGGGGCACAGACTCAAAGTCATGTAAGTGACAAACAGCAAAACACATGTCAGATATGTGATGGATTCTGGTCTAGAACTATGGAGTTCTCGATATTTACATGACTGAAGCGAGAAAAAAAGGAAAAGATACTGTATTGCCATTACATTCTGTGATAAAGCAACTGCTCCTCTTTTGTATAGACTGTCCTTGGAACTAACGAAAGCCTCTCTGTACGATCTTTTCCGAACCCCTACGCTTAAATTCTAGGAAACTACGTATATAAATCAGGTTCCCTCCCGTCTCAAAGATAATAATCTAACTACACTGTTTTGGAAAAGTTTTGCGCTTTCTCTGTAAATTATTTTTGAATAGAACTGGGAGCTACCATGTTATGTATAAAAGAACAGATAATGTTCAAGAAAAAGACCAGTAGCCGTAATGCACGTATTGTTTTGCAGTACGTGTGTGGTGGTCATGGCTCCGGGGTCCCGACGGGGGGGGAGGAGGGAGGTCATGGCTCCTTTATTGGGGGAAGAGGTCACATTTTTTAACGAGTAATTTTTACATTGGAGATAGTTTATATATCCAATGTAGCTACTTTTCAGATATTTTGGAAAAGTTATATACATTCGTAAATACAAAACGATGGCATTACCATGAAATTTAAAATTTTTAAATTTTCTTATAAAGATGTAGAATTATTTCAGGAAATGCTCATTTTAAAGCAACTTTTAGGACTTGACAGTTACAAAAATATCATAAGGGAGTAATTGTGTGTCGATGCCTGGAATTCAAACCCCATATATTAATGAAATTTCCTGAAAAAGGCTTTGTCTTTATCGAAAAATGGAAAACTCGAATCAATCATATTTTTCTTATTAATTGCATTTGCAAATGTTTTGAGATTTAAAAATAAATGAATTTATGGATATGTTAGAAATTAGGTACTTTGGATATAAGTGGAGATTTAAAGAATCGGAAAGTATCTCGTTATTGAGGAAATGGTGACTTTGAAAACATTTAATATATATTTCATTTTTAAAATATCTTTTAAAATTTTTCTTCATTCTGGAGGGAGGGAGAGGGGGGGTCATGATCCTTATGACTCCCCCCCCCTTCCGCTTCTTGGAGCTGCTATTGTCAAACAGAGACTCCTTGTTTGTAGCTTTGAACCAGTTAAATGGGAAACATCTTTTGCTGTTTATACTTTACCTTGCTTTCTACATTATACATACATTAATATTTTACATGATGTTTTTATGCAAATCTTCTCAGCTTTTAAATGTGTTGGTTAATTGTGTATGTTCGGTAGGGGGGAGGGGGGTAAACTCACAAAGTATATACATCTGATACATGTATGTATATAAAAATATATACATCCTTCATAGAATTGATGTATATGTCTTTCAAATGCATAAATAAATTAATTTGTATAAATTTTATAGCAACTTTAAATTAATGTAGAATTTAGTTACATCTACTAAAAGTAAATAAGATACATTTTTTCACTTTTAAAATTGAATTTTTTTAAGTATTTTGGAAGAGTTAAATCTTTTCTCTCTAGAATGAGTGACTTATGAAAAATATGAATCTACGCTTAAAAGATAAAAACTAATTGGATGTTGCAATCCGAAAACTTTCTTCCATTTTATACATGTTAATACTTCAATATTCAATTTCACACTGCCAGATTTAAATGACCATCGATGCCCATCACCATCGATAGAATTCTAAAGGCATGAAATCTTAGGTTATTAACTCATATGAAAAAATTGCTTTTAATAAATTTCCAAACATTATTTGAATATAAAGTTTACACTTTTTAAATAAAAATGGTTTTCAGTGTTGTTAGAAAGCTATCTAAAAAATACATATAAGTAGTTAACCCTGGTTTCCACTTATATTCAGCTCTCTGGGAGGACCGGACTCTATCAACACCTACATGATATTTTTACAAGGTCAAATAGGTGTGGGTTATATTTGAATCCTCTAATATATTTAAAGTGCCTGTTGAAATTAAGGAGATTCCCCTGGAAGGGGGGCTTTTATAAGGATCTACACGATTCCGTAATTGGCGAAGTGAAGCTGAATTTTCAAATAAGTGGGGTAGCCAAAAAATTGAACGGGCCATCCGGGCATATACATCCAAAAATATATATACATTAGCGGGCCTGCCGACCCGATATCAAAATCTAAGTGAAGCCGATAAAATATTAAATACTTTTTATGAATTTGTCTTTTACGAGAATAAGTATAAATGTGCGTCACGAGCCGATGCTTGTTTGACAGCATCAGTACAGAAATATAATACGTCCACCATACAGACAAACATCGCGCATCGGACATGATGTCTGTTTTTTCTTATTTATTTATTTATTTATTTTCTGCAAGCTCGTGCCTGCCCTTTTTTCCTACATAGTCGAGCCAAGCCAGAAATGTACAGAAATGCTTTCAGATGTGTAGGTCTTTATGTGTTTTATAAAAATATTAACAGTGATAATGAACTTTTGTTAAGGCAATCTTTGGAAATATAGGAGTACCTTAAGATGGTTCTCAAAGTTTACTGCTTAACAACGCAAAATTTTGACACATAGAGAACATATGGAATAAACATATGGAATAAACTGCCTATGACGGAATTTTCTTTTAAACTGAAAACTGAAAATTTCTTTTAAAGTTCTTTTAAACTGTTCATCCATGCAAAATGAATACAATAATACGGTAGAAAAAATATATTAAACATTTGCACCTGCTAAAAAAGAAACGTATTTTTTCTTTCCAATGCGGCTTCATCTTAGATTTTACTTTTACCATACATCATTTTTTAGATTTTTATGTCTCCATAACATGGAAGATAGATTAATAATACTAATGATAGCTGAAACATTTACATACAACTAACAAAGGTTCATTACCTTTACGGAGGGGCTGTGACAGCATCTGTCCGGTCTTTACATGTATTCTCAGGTAGACATTCAGTGAGCCCCTCCGTAAAGGTTAAAAGTATAAACATCGCAGCCTACGGCACTTCTGCATAAATGGAGATTATAAACAGACTAAGGTAAGTTTTTTTCGCCAGAACTTTTCCGTAAGGGTAAATATCAATCTCTAGTAGAAATGTACTCGGGGTCGGGGCGGGTTCGGTGCGAAATTTCAACTTTTTTCCCGGGCCGGGCCAAGCTCGGGCCTTGTTTTTAGCTATTATTTCGGGCCGGGTCGGGCCTTGTTTTTAGCTATTATATCGGGCCGCTAAATTTTCTCTACGAGCCGGGCTGGGCTCGGGCTGAAATTTTTATTTTAATATCGGGCCAGACATTTTTTTTTCTATGGATCGGGCCTGGAAATTTCCGTCCGTGCATACCTCTATCTTACATATCGAATAATCAAATGATTAGTTCACAAAATTTTGTAAATTTGGACAATAATATCCAAACATTAAAAAAAAAAAAAAAAAAAAAAAAAAAAAAAAAAAAAAAAAAGTGAATTTTTTAGTGAACTTTGTTCACTTTTACAAATGAGCGTGATTTGAACGCGTTCGTTTAAAATTTTTTGAGTTTGAACGTGAATTTAAATCACTTTTCAGAAATTGAACGTGAGTTTGAGTTAGTTCGTTTATTTTGTGAACGTGCCCAATACTGTTAATTACTCCTTTCTCTAAATCTTCCGAGTATGCCTAGTGTACATACCGTCCTTGTTAGGAACAGTCGTAACGGTTTGTTATATCTCCGATTACGCTATCATAAAAAAGGAATCTTAAAATTTTTTTCTCTCATTAATCGCATCATATTCTTAACAACAACAAAAAAAAAATCCATAGCAAATCTAATAATCAGTCTCGAATAAGATCGTGTACGTGATCTCAAATTATGATGCTCTCAGTCCTTATAAACATAAAATACCCCGTTACACTTGCATTTTAGAAGAGTAGTCGAGTTGTGGCTAATACCCCCCTTATACTTTCCTTTCATTCTTGTCTTTTATTTATGTTATTAATGTCACTTAAAGGCTTAACATCAAACTTTTTGCTTCTGGTCTTGCATATGAACAGTAAAAACATTATTTTCTTTTAAACTGCTTTTACTTTAACTTATCTTTATATTATCTTTCATTATTATTATTTTTTAAAACTCTATTTTTACCCAGACATAAATTTTCAGCATTTTCTTTTATTTTTGCTTTCTTTTCTTTTATATAAAGAGTAATAGAGAGTCTTTGGCATTGGTGTATTAGTGCAGGAGAAGGTTATTTTGAAGACTAATAAGTGTCTGTAAAATTATCTTTAAATAAAAAAATATATAGAATTAGTCTCATTAGTTTCTGGACAGATCATGTATATTATAGGGGTAGATGTCTTTGTAATTTATAAGTTTAAAGATAAAATAAATTGAGATCTTCACTGATTGGCGGTAAAAATGTGTCCAGTAAGAGAGAGTATAGAAGGAGTTTCCTTATTGTCAATTCACACAATTTTGAAATTATAGTCTAAAGAATCATAACTGAAGATCTTATAATTAAAAATATATGAACATCTTATAATTAGAAATATATGAAGATCATCTGTCATCTTATAAAGAACTGGAGATCCTATATTAAAAAATTGGTATTTTGTGGTAAAATTACAATACTGTTCCTGCGGAAATGGTCTTCAACATTAGAAAAAAGGCTTAATCATACATTTATATATTTACCTATTATTTAATGTATTATATCAGATCAAAATGGGGTCATTTATATATGCCTTTTATAAAATCTTAAATAAACTTTATATTTATAAATTTAATGCAAAAATCTGATAAAATTTCAGATGCTTTATAATAAATTTATTTATATTTCCTATCTGTAAGAAAGTTTTATTTAAAATTCGTAGTTTTATTTAAAATTAATAATTCCCGTACTATTTAATAAAGCTCAGGGAATAGTACTACAATTATTAATATTAAATAAAACTCTACAAAGTACTATTCTTACAGATTGAAAATGTAAATAAATTTATTATAAAGCATCTGATTTTTTTTTTTTTGTGTGTGTGTACTAAATAAGGGCTGCCACAGGCAACTATTTTTTAATTCTAACTTGCACCACTTTCTCTAAACGGAAAACCATAATACACACTTTGACAACATTTGCAAGAAAAACAAAATTCAAAATTTAAAGTAGAAAATTACTGGTGCCGACAGAATATATAAATATTCGCTTGTGGCAGCCCTGTAAATATAATAAATTTCTTAAAAATATAAAGTTGTTTAAGACTTTTTAGAAGCCTGTGTATGTATAATCAACCCCATTTTAAACTGAAAAAAATACCAGGAATAACGTGTAAAAATATGAAACTCTAATTGTGATTTGAGGTCTTAACTAAAAAGATGGAAAAATCTTTGGTTTTCATTTTTATTTTGTACTTACTTAAATTTTTTTGAGTAATCAGAAATTACCCGACAATTTTTCTTTAAGTCAACAGTTACAGCTTAAATTTATAAGATAACGCCTATTAAGAATTAAGGGTTAAATATAAAAAGAGGAACAGGTGGGTTAAACCCACCTTAAATTAGATAAATAGGTCTTATATACAGAATTATGAGATTTGCTTCAAATTTTGTAACTAGTTCACTCTGATAAAGCGCTTCCCTACCTAATTTTAATATTTCATTGGTTATATAAAAAAAAGTGGAAATGGGGGGGGGGGGTCTAATCCCTCCTTATTTTAGATGAATCAAATTTACATGCGGAATTATACGATTTCCTTCAAATTTTGCAAATAGGTTCATTCTAATAAAGCACTTCACTGATAATTTTTTGACTTTCATTTGTTAAATATAAAAAGGGAATGTGGCAGGTAATATTTCTATTAATTTACATAAACGGATACTTCATGCAGAATTATAGTTTTCTTCAATTTCAGTATAGCTGTGTATTCTGCTATGGCACTTCAGAAATTTAGTTTTGGATATTGATTGCTTAAGTATGAATGGATGAAAATTGTGAACTAATCCACCTACCGCCAACTCAAAATTTGGGTTTTTCATTCAGAACTATGCGATTTGTCTTGAATTTGATATACACATTATTTCTCATAAGAAGCGTCCCTTATTAGATTTGAAGGTTCTTTGAATAGGCATAAATAGGAGGCGGGGTTGTAATCCTCATTTCAAATATTCTAATGCTTTCAAATAAGACTATCATATAAGATTAAGTTGGGTAGCCTGTGTCCTCAAATATATCTGTTTAACTTGGCACCTTTCTTTTTAGGTGTGTTCGTAATTATGTAAATAGGTCGCACCTATAGTCATCGTTCAGTCCGTCCGTCTGTCCGCATAGAGCAACGCAAAAACTACCCAATTGCATCTTTTGAAATTTAAAATGTATATGTATTACATAAGTTTGTGGTGTCATTTCAATTTTTATGAAAATTGGATGCATAGTTTGGTTACAGGGACAGTTAAAATATTGCGATACATTACGACTATTGAGAAAAAAACAGTTGTGATTTAATGATGTTACAATCTTCCGAACTTAATACAATTCATAAGCATCTATGAAATATGTACTAAAATAAACATTCTGTACAATATGTGTGAAAAAAAAAAACATTTTTATAAATATACAGGGCCACACAAAATTATTTAATTACATAACGATATAGGGGCTGATATTGTCCGGGTTGCGCTCTCATTATATTAAAATATTTCACTTTTCATGAAACTGTATATTACTGATTTTTTTAAAAACTTCGTTATAATATGAACGCACCTCATTTGCTATGTTTGACGTGCCATTTTCAACTTGTTTATCTTAACAGTCATCGACTTCCAATTTCCTTTTTAATCTTCTTGATTTTTGTTTTACATAAACCAAAAATTTCCAATCGAGTTTCCTTTTAAAAAAGATGACTTTAAATAGAAAATCGCTACAATAAAACTTATTTTAATTTTATGTCTAATTAATGCATTTAAAAGGATTAATAAAATAAAAGTAGTCTTATTGAAAATATCCATCCAAAATCTTATAATTATTAAATAATACTAAATGTTTCTTTACGCAAGTTTCTATGGATCTTCTCTTAATTCAATTCTCCCAGAAGTATTTGTCTACATTTCGTGTTTTACTGAGCTTTGATTGCCACCAGATAGGCTGAACTAATGAGGAAATACGCCTTATTTGAGAACTTCGAATTGTATATTGCAGTCTAAATCAATGGCATCGTGCAGAGTAAATACAGAGGAACATGAAGGGTAATGCATAATCCTTTGTAATCAATAGTTTGTAAGCGGGCAGGTGACAGCTGAATTCGATTTGATTGATTAGCGTTTAGAACAAATTTTAGATTAAATGATAAAATTGTTATAGTTAAAATACGCAAACAGCACGGATAAGCTAGAAAATGTTATAATGATATGAATGAAACTCTATTTAAGTAAAATGTTAAAAGAAATTTGTGTAAAATATAACTTCGAATAATAAATAAAAATAGCGAATACATCTAGAAATGCAGATTTTGCCCGGTATTTAGAGGGGGTGCACAAGATGATAAAGACAAAAAAAATCACTACGAATCAGACGTATCTACAATTTCTGAGTGGGCGTTATGAAGGTTTTATTGAGGATATTAGAAAATATTTAAAAATAATTACATGCAATGATGTTTTCGGTTTTGAACTTAATAAACATATTTTCATTTAAAAAACAAACTAATGTTTACACGTTATTTTGAAGAAAGCGGTAATTTTTTGATTTAAAGATACAGCTTCAATTATGAAATAGAGCGATTAAGCAGTTCGATTACAGACAATATAGTTGCTATTGTATATTTTTACTTGAATTGGTAAGAAATATTTAACTGAGTACCTGGAGGGATTACTAGTACCTCTTGTAGGAGGGTACCTCTAGTTGAAAAATTAAACTGAGAGCAATTCATGTCATGCGTGTTTTCACATAATTCGATTTTTTTTTCATTAGTTAATTTTTTCTTATTATTTACTGGTATTTTTTTCTGTATTATTAGCAACAAAATTTTTTAATTAAAATCCATAAAAAAAGAAAAAAAGCGTCTATGTTAAATTCTTGTTTAATCTTTTTTATTTATGGTCTGAATAGTAATTAATTTATTTCCTGTCGCATTTTGTTGAAGAAAAAATAACAAGTTGGAAATTGTACGCCAATAATGGCAAATGATGTGCGTTCGTATCATAATTAATTTAACAAATACAGAGCTTGATGCATTAGCTGTTAAATTCTTACATGAATACAAAATTTGATACGATTATATATCTTCAATTTAGTGATACGAAAATAACAGGACTTCATCTGAAATATCGTGTAATTAACACGGCAAACGTACATAGAATTATTACCTATCATAGGATATCGTAAAAATGCTTTGACCGATTCAAAAACCACTTTTAAGCTGTTTCTTATTCATATTCTGTAGCTCTTACAGATTGTGTTGTGTTACCATTTATATGACCTACAGCATTTATACACATTTTATATATTTCACATATTTTATTTATTACACATTTATATATTTTTGAATATTCTAAGAATTGTAGAGAATTTATTTCTTGAATATTATGAAGAGCGTTTTCGCACAACCGATTACGTATAAAAATGCACATGCTGACACATTCATAAAATGTTCAAAAAGTTCAAAACTGTTTGAATTTTTTATCTTTTAAAACTGTGACAAAAATCGTAATACAATCACTGTACTTAACAGTTTATCTTACTATTTATAAATAATTCTAAATTTTTACATAGACAAATATTTGTTAGCATATTTTTCACCATTTGGTAAATATTTCCGAAATTTATATTAAAAAATACGGACCAATATATCAGTACCAGTCATTTTCTTGAATATGTATATATATATATCTATATATACATATATATTGCATTATATTTTTTCCCTATCGATATCTATTTTTTATATACATCTATGTTGAAGAAAGAGATGTATTTATGCAATTACAAGTAGCAAAAAAAAAAAAAAAAAAAAAAAAAAAAAAAAAAAAAAATGGAATTTTTATTTACCTAAATATTTGTGAAGTTAGGTAACGACAAAGCATGCTATAAACAAGCTATTTTCCTCCAAATAACGGAGTGGAATTGGAATATCAAAGAGGGCCACCTGAGAGGAAACCTTCACAGCTGTTTTCTGTTAACCCTTTTAGGGATATACAATTGTGTTTCTGTAATGCTGAATTCCCACCGAAAATTTAGACAAATTTTATTTGAAAACTAAGAGACCCGACAGGTGTTTTCTGGCAAAATATAACACAATAATATTTTTAAATGTACCTGAAAATTTTATCGCAGGTTCGTACAGAGGAATTAGGGATAGAAACAGTGCAAAATACAAGGACTCGACTCAGTTGGAAAGTTGTGTAAAGCTACAGGTTAAGGTTTGAATTTTCGATTATCTCTCAAGTTAAACTCTTTCATTTAAGATTAATTGATAAATGAATTAAAATCTAAATATATTTTCAACATTTTCAATTTTTATTTAAAATCTTTACATGGAAAAAAAATTGCGAATACTTTTCAAAAACTTAAGTAAAAAAACATAATAAAGTTGCAAGCAAATATCACTATAAAGATTTTTTAAAGTCAATGTCCAGAAATTTTTTTTCCGATAGGGTAAAACCTGTTCATAACAGAAACGTACGGTAAATTAAAAAAAAAAAAAAAAAAAAAAAAAAAAAAAACATTCTAATTTTTCCTACACTAAAAAAGCAATTGTGATTTGCTCAATTAAAAGATCATGTATAAAATGGAATTTATTGCTGGTCATTAAATTTTCGTCTAATCAGGCTTTACGGTATTGATTATGGTAAAAGGTCCTATACTGGAATTATCATCGGTATGGACAGACTCTCTATTCGGACAAGTTTTCGTCATTTTATATATTTAGGTATTTTTTAATGTTATACAGCGAGTGTTTTACACATCGACAAAAAATAAAAATAAAATTCTAAAGAAAATAGAAAATTTATTTTAACTAAATGCGTTAAACAATGAAATGTATAATATGCAGTGCATATTTTTATGTGTATTAAGTGTGTATTATGTGTATTAAGTTGATTTATGTGTAGTTTTTCTTTTCTTTTAATAATTCCGTTATTTTTATGCTAAGAATATTTCTTTATGTACATATTTACTTATTTCAAGATTGATTTATAAACGGGAAACTTTTTTACTTTAGATATTGTATAAAAAAGAATGAAATTTTTAAAATAGGAAAAATGTACAAATTCAAATTTCGCCTATCGTGTTTCGAACTGGAGTCCGTTCGTACACTAAACTAAGACTTTAAGCGATTATGCCACTAATTCGAAAAGCAATATAGTAAACTGCGGTTCCCTATCGGAAAGTAAATAGTTTTTAACTCTTCTTTTTGAGTCTGTTTCATTAGCATAACAAAATAGATGATTATTGTAATTCAAATTCTCTGAACTTTTCTTAGGAATCGTAAATATAAGTAACTCCAAGTCTTTTTTTTTTATTTTATATAATATATATATATTGCAGAGGAAAAAGGTTTTATGGAAATGAAGAGAATTCACACCGAAATGTAAATCCTCTCGATAAGGAGTAAAGTGACTTGTATTTGAAAGGGTTAGTATTCATATTAAAAAAAAAAAAAAAAAAAAAAAAAAAAAAAAAAAAAAAAAAAACAATTAAACCATAAATTGGAAAATGTTTCATTTTTCCTATAAGCATAATTCGTGTTTGTTTTTACCTTTAAAATTGCATCCTGGATAAAAAACACAATAAAGGAGTAAAATATATTTTTTTAAAAACGACGCTTTTTGATTTTTATAACGGGTAAAATGCAATATATTTTTAAAATTGATTGCCATATTTCAGACGTAAGTATATGATTTTTCAGACCATGTTTTCTGTTTTTAACTTTACTAAGTAGTTTGGTGGATATTAGTAAAAAAATAATGACTAAATATTCCCAAAATACTGTTTTTTCTTTATCTTCGACGGATGTTTTTAAAACTTCAGAGCATGAATTACAGATATTACCATCTCCGGACGGCCGATACGGTTTGTTAAAGAGAGTGAGTTATTGTTGTTGATTTAACTTAAATAATTATTAATGATTCCAAAATTCTGATATTAAGATTTATTAGGAGATGCGATGGACTATCTTCATTAAAAAATATCTTATCTTCGACCGGGGCGTAGATTTCGCTATTCATCTGGCGTGCACATATATAGGCAGATACAGAGTGTTTTGTTCTTTTATTAATACAGGTAATGAAAAAGAATTTTTTTTCCCGCTCTTTTACTTCAAACAAATAAAAGTAGAACTCAGTTAAAATTTTCTGGCTCAGTTATTGAATAAAAGTAGATTGTATATAATATGTCCCGTTTTCTCTCAAGGGGTTAACTGTTGCAAGATGCTCGTGCGTAAAACCAGTTGTTTGAGTATCTTTTTGAGGTAAAATAGGTGGAAAAAATGTCGAAACATTCTGACTCTTCTGGTAAAGTTTTTTTTTTCTTTTCAAGACATTTAAATATTGTAAAGTAAATCTAATTTACATCGGTGTCATGAATTCTGAAAAAATTGTATTTATGAAATCATTTTATCAAAGTTGCTTAGAATACCTTCTAAATAAAAATGAGATGAAATGTTTAACTGACAGCTTTTATTAATATCCTGAAAAAGGTTGGATCATGAAAACAAAAATACATTACAAAACACGAATTTTAAATTTAAGTAAATTCGGATTTTTTGCAGCAAAGGATATATATTCGATTGAAAATTAAGGATGCATATTTTCTCGCATACTTTCTCGTTTCATTTATTTTTGTAATGAATTCAAAGGAATCCTATTATAACTTTTACTTGTTGCAAAGAATATTTAATAAGTTTCTTGCATCTATTGTCGAAAATATACTAGAACATGTGAACATAATTTTTATGAATTGTCTCAGTTGGATTCTTTTAAATTTCACTAATATTATATGTAAGTGTAATTTAAAATCCATGAAATTTTTATTCTTTTGTAATAACTAGAACGTGAAATAAAGTTAATATACAAAAACTTGTTGTATTCATAAATTCAAAATTTTATTAAAAGTTTCTTTGAATATTCTGGATTTTATACGCAGGCGAATAAGAGAAATTTATTGTTTAAGATGTGCAGAGACATTCTTATTAAAACAACGTGTGAAAATATAAAGGAGTGTTAATTCAATTTTGAACTGCATTACAATATTTTCCCGTTATATAAATGCATATTTCTCATTCTAAATATTCAACTAGAGCTGGGCAAAATTCTTTCATTTATGTATATAACAAATAAACCAATCATTTCATTTTACATTTGCATAATTAAGTGTCAGTTTTTTAGAATATTTCATTTATTACGAGTAGGGTTAGAAAAAGTACTATATTTCTCACTTCCCACACTTCACTTTCTTCACTTCATTTTAAAGAATGAAAATATTTGTGCATTTATTTTTTTCACCAAAACGAATCGTATCACATTTGCTGAATTCGTTATTTTTAATATTATTTCCGTGTAATTTAAAACGTAGAAAATTATTATTTAGTTACAATATACGAAATGCGAAATAATCATATTATTCTTTCTCATGTTGCAATTTGAATATAATTTCTATTAAAATGTATTTCAACTTTATTAATAAAATTTCTATTCCAGGAATGTGTATTCATACAAAAATGTATATTATTTAAAGATTGTTTCTTGCATCCTGATTGAGTATCTCAGATTTTAATAAGAATTGAAAGCAAAACTTTTTCACATTATATGAATATAAATTGGTTATCCTGAATACGTTGTTTACATATGATTATGCTAGATATTTATACAAATGTTGTACAACAATTCAGTATATATTTTTTGCTATATTTAAATGCTTAATTATAAATACCGTTTCGGAAATGTATAAACATGAATATTACATTAATATTTTCTCTTTTTTTCTTTCAATTTTCATACCAAATCATACTTTACAGAACTTATTCGGACTAGTTATGTGTTTTAATCCTAAATATTTTCACTTTCTCTTGCTTGTTAATATTACAAATAGCTGTTGAAAAAGTCAATATTCTAGTGTTATTTCTTATGTAGTGTATCAACATTGATTTTCCTTTTCAATTTCTATTTCATTTTACTAATCGAAATGTAAACCAATTAATCTCAAGCATAAACTATATATATATAAAGAAATTGGGATTAATAAATGCACAGCTCAAACGATTGAAAATTAAGCTGTTGAAGCATAGAATTAAAGCAAAATTATGACTTATTACTTCTTAAGGAAGGTTTATCTAAAGTTCATACCGTAAGGAAGATAAAGAAAGGGAACCAACATTTTAAAAATTCTTCTAAGGTTTTTTTCTATTTTAGGTTCCCGCTGAATGACATTTTATGAAAACTAAACTGTTAATTTGATTAATTTTCGTACATTTTTCAGCGTAAAAGATTTTTCTAGATGTATTTTGACCTTACTTGATCAGTTAAATAAATGTTGAGTGAATGTTTTAGTATAAAACACATATAATTTGCTTGTTATTGCTTGTTCGGCAGGCTACTTGATCGTAGAAGTATGACTGGAAATTCTTGAACCAGGAGGTTTTAACTAATATGATCAAATAGCCTTTTATATAAGCCCATATATCAATGTCTGGTGAGATTTGGATTCACACCTTCTTATGAACGTTTTTGTACATTACACTTTGTTCTATCAATGTTTACCGAATATTATACTAAATGATCTACAAATGAAATTGGTCCTAAATTTTGCAAGACTCAATAAAATATGTAATACCGTAAATATGTTTATATTGTATTACAACAGTTTGTTTGGACATTCCAATTAAATGTACATTTACTTCAAAACGCATTATCGAATTCACAGACGTATTTCGTTTCGTTTTACTCAAGGTTTCTTTAGAAAATCGGACCAAAGCAACGAGCAAAGACTGCCAGTATTTATTAAAATCGAACCATTTCATTATTTTGTTGTAAATCACTGCTTGAGAATTACCGTGTTAGTGGTACTATTGCCGTAAAATATTCTAGTTGCTCGTTGTAGTTGTACCAAAAACCTACTAAATTACGAGAAACATCACTATTTTAGCATATCTTTCGGATAGATTGTTACCAATTTCACTTAGGACTTACTGGCCACAACAAAAACATACACTCGGAATTTGGATAAATTTTATGGATAACATAATACGCTTTTCGATGATACAAAAATGATAGTGACACAAAATCAGCTGTTGCAGTGTCCCCTTCAGTTAAATTCTTCCGTATCCAAGTAGAACTTCTTGGACTTGGACACTCAAATTATTGATTCGTTTGTGTGCATAACTCTATACACATTTCGGCGTTATGGTAGTTAAAGTGGTAAAAAATTTCTATTACATTAGCCGTTTCGTGTGGAATATTTTCAATTTCAGGCAACACCATCTGGAGATATAAAAAATAAAAGGTTCAATTTTACGCATAATGTTATACACATTGGGATAATACAAAGAGAATACATGAAGATACACACATTTTGTATAAACATGTTTTTCGGTTTCTCCGTTCTCTAAAATATGTCATATAAAGTCATATTACAATACTACAAAAATTAAGCATGTTATCTCTCTCAATTTTAAAATGTCTTATAAAAAGACATTAAATAATTTTATCTAATCTTTAAACACTCCCTCTTGTATTCAATTCATTTCTGTACCGTCAAAATTAAAAAGGAATTTTAACCAATGTTTAAAGATATATTGTTATCATTGCGGATATTTTAAATGAAGCAAAAAAAATAATTTTATATAGATGTTAAGTAACGTCTTTTTAAAATAGATCAAAAATTTGAAATTAGAATTTGTCTTTTTTAGAAGAAACAAAACCAAGTATTTCTGTTTCTTTACTTATCATTCTTCGTATCATTCAGTACGACATGATTTTCATATATTTTATATATGATTATAAATTTTAATATATTTTATAAAATGAGTTAACATATATATTTATTTCTTACTTTTCCTACAATATATATACATATTATGTTAATGTTACTTTTCTCAAGATTTCTAATGATCTTCATTCAGTCTACTTTCTCCGATACATAATTCAACATTTGAGGTACTGTGTTACTTGTGGGCTTCGATTCCCAGTGAAGAGAGACAATTAATTTGGATACAATCTTTATTTGAAAACTTGATATTTTATATTTTAATCTAATTAAATGACGTAGTGGTACATGATGTACATAAATTGAAATGCATTTAATAGTTCGTGAGCGGGCAGATAAATTAAGGCTTTATTATTAAATTAGATAGAGGTTTGAAAATTATATTACTTGTTCTCTATTGTGTATTTAATATTTTAGTGCATGCATTAAACACTGAAGTGCATGGATTTAACATTCAAGTACATAGTTATTTTTTTTATATTTAAATTGAGAATTTGTTGAATTACCTTCAATTTTTCATATTATCTAGAGAAAATATTTAAAATTACATGCTAAATCCCATACATATTCAAATTTATATGCAGTTGTAGATAGATTCTAATTAAAGTGGGAAAAATATCAAAGCTAATGTATTCATAATTACAAAAATGAGGGAATTTCTAAAGATTAATTTAAAAATGATAATAAATATTGATAAAATAGACTGTTTTATTTATTTTTTAATTTTATTTAATTTTTTTTATTAAGTATTGTGCCACCACATATAAATCAGTATTATTCAAAAATGAAGAGATGGTATCAAATATAATGTGTCCCCTTAAGTACAACCTCATTTTTACAGTTACTATATTACAATAATTTAATGTATTTTTTTAATTACTTGACAGATTTTTTACATATTACTTTTCTTACAAATAATTTAAATGATATGAATGCATGTTTCTGTCTAAATTTTTATTTCTTTCGGATATCAAAACTGTTTCCTTTTATAATATCATGGTAATGATACTTTTCTCCACATTTCTAATGATCTCCATTCAATCTAGTTTATCTAATACATCATTCTATATTTGACGTACTGTGTTACAAGGCTTTGATTTCAAGTAAATAGAGCCAATTAATTTGGAAATATGATTTATTTGTGAACGTGAAACTGTATATTTCAATTTAAATAAATCACGTAGTAGAAATTAAATACAGAGGTAGGTGAAATGAAATGCAAACTCCTTTGTATTTAATTGTTCGTAAGCGGGCATGTAACAGTAATATTGGATATGTTTGATTAATACTTAGATAAAATAAGGATTTAAATGATAAAATTGTTCTAGTCAGAATATCTAGCTTTCAGCTTAAAACGTGTATAAAAATTAATTAAAGATGTATTACAAGAGAAAAAATTTAAGATATATTAAAAGTGAATCATTTTTATAAGAATGAAAATATGTGCATCTAATAAACAATTATTTTGAAACTGCAGTAAAAAGACTATTTTGAAAATATTTCGGATTTTTAAATCGTGTTGAATATTTCAAGATTTATTTTCAGTATTTTTTTCCGTTTCTTAAAATTATATACAAATATTTTATTTTATTATTGTCATTTTTTTGGATGTCATTTTTTTTACTGAATTGATTATTTGTATTTTAATGTTATTTAAAATGTGAAAGATTACGATCTTAACAGAGTTTATTTTTATGCAAATAGTTTCTGGTGAAAATGATGCATGAAAAGTAAGCTCTTATTTTGCACTAATTCCAGATATCAAAATTTTATCTTATATGCTATTAAGGGAAAATATAGCAGTTGTAAATTAACTTTTCTAAATTATCTTTTAAATCCAAACAAATCTCTCAATGATCTCCATAGAAGCAAAAATTTAAGAAGTGTTTCAATTAACGTATTTTTAAATGATTCGCGCTAATTCTACAATTCTTGAAATAATCATGGTAATAAACTGCGTATTTTAACACATATATGACTAAAGATATCAAAGCAACATACCATTGCTGGAAGTAAACATGTAAACTAGATTTCCGAAGATTCATGCTGCGATAATTTTAGGGTCAAAAAATAGGCATCTCGTTTACGGACAAATATTAGAATAAAAAAACACGATATCATACAAAACCTAAAAAAGCCTTTTGATCCTAAACTATATTTATATGAGAATAGCTAAGTAATCATGATACAGTTTTTTAAGCTTCGTTAATCAAAAGGTTTAATTATTCTTAAAATAACCACCCTTGGCGACAAGTTTGATCTCTCTTAAATGTATTCTAAGTTATGTATCATGTTATTTGTATTCATAAGTCATTTTACTTGCTCAGTCTTTCAACAAATCGGAAGTTTGTGAAAGAGAAATTAAGGGCTTCTTAATTTTAAGTTAGCCTGTTGCAATTGATAAATTGGCAAACTTTGTTCCCATCACATTTTTATTATATTACATTAAAAAAATAATCTTGTCACTAATTTAATTTAAAAAATTATATTTTCATTAAAAATTAAAATATCTAAAATTCAACAGTTTCACTTTTTTTAACGAACAGTAAAGATAAATATTAAATAATGACACGAGCCGCGATACATAACTTCACCTTCAAAACATAACTTACCGCGCGAAAAATAAACAAAAATATTTGCTAGTAAAGAAATACTATTGTCCAGATTTTCACCATACTAACATAAAAGTATCATTTTTTTTTTTCGATCATGGCAATTTTTACGTAGTCTTATTCGAAAATAAATAAATAAATAAATAAAGCTCTGTTCAAAAATAGTTTCCCAAAGTACATCCCTTTTATGTACAGACCTACACAATTGTGTGGATGATCTTAAAGAAAAAGAAAAAGCAATTTCCCTTTTGTTTGATTTAAAACAAGTGTTATACTCACAATAGTGTAAATCCTCCTTTGTCTTAATCTGAACCAATTTTTTTTCTACTCATTCCATTGATCAGAGTCCGTCCAGTGCTTCTAATCTATTATGCGACGCAAATATGGGGCAAAGGGCCCATTTTTGTTGTTTTAGAAGTCTCTAATCTTGCATCGAGATTTTTTTTTTCAATCAAATAACATCCTAGTAACTGGGTATGAAATGTAGAATTTTAATTTCTACCTATAATCTTAGGATTGTAAACGGGTAAACTATAGAATTTTGCACGAGTAAATTCACAATATTTTTGAGAAGTGTGTATTTTTCTGTCTATTAATGATGGGGAAGAAAATGACATTTTAGTCATTTTTTGTGTTTAATTTTTTTTAAATATTTCTGCATGATGTACATTAATATCTGAGTAGATATTTTAAAAATCGGAGCTGTTGAATCACAAAGGACTCTGAATATTTTTATTGAATAGCACGTTTAAAAGCAGTCATTTTCTATCTATTTTTTCGCTTTCTAATTTTTAAAGAAAAGAAATATTTCGAAGAATTTCATATTTAAAATATAAGACGCTACGCATGCTTTTCGAGTTAATCTTGTGAACGTAGCAGTTAATATAAATTATTCATAGGATCCTAATTACCTAGTTATACTGAATATTTTATTCATTTGTTTGCCAAAATTTTATTTTTTTAGCTGAGCATTTGTGCATTTTGTAATTTCTAAAGTAAAGCGATTTTACATTGTTATTTCTAAAACAAACTTCGTAAAATTAAAAAAAAAAAAAAAAAAAAAAAAAAAAAAAAAAAAAACAGCAGGAGGTGTCAAAAAATATATTTAAAAAAATGTATGTTATACTATTCAGTTTTGTTTGAAAAAAAAATAAAATTTGTAATAATTGTGTATTTTTATGTCTACCGCAGCCTTGAAAAAAAGTTTTAGGCGATGTTTATTTTTATGTTCTAAATTAAAATAAAGTATTTCTGACTGTACATTTTAACATTTGAGTAGATGTTATTTTAAATCGAAGTTGTTAAGTCACAAACAATTCCTTTTTTAAGCACATTTTAAGAAAAAAATCATACTCCAATTACTTTTTCTCTTTCTACTTTTTTCTATTTTTAAAATGTAAGACGCTATGAATACTTTTAGAGTTAAGCATGTGAACATGCGAACATGTGCAGTTAGTATAAATTATTTACAGAATGCTCATTACCTGGTAATACTGAGCATTTTATGTATTTATTTATTTACCAAAAATTTATTTTTTAGCTTAGCAGTTTTTCATTTTGTTATTTCCAAAATGAATCTGTTTTACATTGTTATTTCTAAAGCTAACTTCGTAAATTTAGAAAAAAAGTATGACAGCAGGAGGTTCAAAAGTACTTTTTTAAAAAATAAATGTTATGCTATTCAATTTTGTATGAGGAAATCTATGATATTTATAATAAGTTTGAATTTTTCTGTCTATTGCATCTGTGAAAAGAAAGTTTGTTTCATTTTGTGCTCTTATGTTTTAAATTAAAGCAAAATATTTATAATATAAACATGTAGGATTATATAAACATGTGGGATTTTTGTTTAGAATGAATTTTTTTAAATATATATATAGTTAACATTTTTAGCAACAGGTGGCGCTGTTGCATAAGACTGAATGTACCTATACCATGCGTTATATAGACACATGAGTCATTGCGAAACTTCTTTTCTATGATATTGATGAGATTTCGTTTTAAGGGTGGTTTATGTTCAAACATTTTTTGGAAGGTAAATAAAATTGCATTGTAAGGGAAATTTGATACAAAATTTCATGAGCAACTGCCGTGTTTAGACATCGTCTAGACTATGTTTAGACACATCTTTGCATGTCGTGTTGTTTTCATATCGTACAATACGTCAAGTTAAAACTGAAAAGAATCGATGGCCATTGCAAATGTGAAATGCTATGGTAAACAAAGTTTGAGAAAAAGGCTCATTGGAAGATCGTAATAGAAACAAGAGATCCGAAATGTCTGTTACAATCGTAAATTAGGTAGGATTCTATGACAATACTCTGTAGAAATCACCAGTTCATGGTGAGTGCAGTAAACTTGTGATATCACGATGAACTGAAATTTCTTCTGGAATTTCTTTCGGCTCTGAGGATACTGTGCATGCTGTTTTGCATCGGTTCACGGTGGTACTTATAAGCCATGAGCGTCATGATTAAACTTTGTAACCCTTGGATACTAATTCGTTCTTTTAAATGAGCTGTATCATACTATAAAAACAATACCATCAATTTTAGCGCCACCTGCTGTCAAAAAGTGCAACTAACATATGTATTTTCATCGAAAAAACAAATCCCACAAGTTTCTCAGCATTTCTGTGAAAACCGCATACTTCTATTGTTTATGGTTTTCTAATTATTAGCATTTCAAAAGTCCCGGGACTTCTGGATCACCTGGTATATATATATGTATGCCAATGAATGCAGGAGTTTTGTTTTTTTCTTCTGAATTTCAGCATGTGTTCGGTTGGGGAGCTTCTGCGACTATGAAGGTAAGATGTTTTGCTTGGCTGCCTGATTTGATATGGACTATACCATATTGAGTTTAATTTAGCATAGTCAAATTAAATGATTTTGTTTATACATTAATGCATGGTATATTTTTTCTGTTAACACATTGGAAATGCAATTTTAATTTTGTTAATATTTTTAATTAAATATTTATTTAATTAAATACATTTCTATCCAATTTAGTAATTTTGTTGGGTTCCATTTTTGATGTTTATTCTTCATTTAGTTTTTGGTTTTATGTGTGTTGGTAGCGCCAAATTCGCATTATTTTGATTTTTCGTGGCTAATACGAGGATGAAACCAAACATTTCATTTACAGTTCCAAAGTATTTGGGGCTTGACAATTCTGCTGGCCTGACAATTTGGATGTGCAAATTCCGTTTGTATTCATTTTATTTATTTATTTATTTTTCCCCCTTGTTCAATGTGGCAATTTTCTATTAAATTCAGTGGCTCATATATTGTAATACAATTAATGTTTATATGTATATATTAATCGGAGTTATTAAAATACAAAGAAATCTAAATATTTTTTTTACTTAAAAAATACGCTTAAAAATAGCCACTCTTTTTTAAAAATTAGTCACTGTTATTAATAAAATAGTAACTCTATATTTATTTTTTAATAAAAAGAAATCTTTTTAAGCCTTTCGTTTTTAAAATGTAAGGTTTAGACTTAATCGCGTGAATGTAACAGTTAATATAAGCTATTTATAGAATCATCATTAACTGTTGATACCGAGGATTTTGTTTAATTATTTATTTGCAAATTTTTATTTTATTATATATATATATATATATATATATATATATGGAGATTCTTCTTATAAAAGTTCTTTCGAACACATAAGTAAATAAACTCGGAGGTAAATTAAATTCTGACACCGTTTTTAAACTTTTAAATGACTTATATTAAACGTTAATATTTACAAAAAAGATATTTACATATTAATATTTACAATTCGAACATTCAAAAGGAAACTTTAATTAAAACATCTTAATCGCGTCATCTTAATCAACATTCTTCTAAAGTCAACACCAACTCTCCCCCACATTCCATCCAACGATCTCTTCCGTTCATTTCTTTTTTCTTCGGCTTTTCGTCTGAATGGAGTTTTTTCAGAAAATCGTCTGCTTTCTAAAGGCCTTTTCTATCAGAGTTGCGATATGAAGAACCTTACAAGACATGATACTTGGCTGTTGGAGAAAGAATCGCTCCCACAACGGCCGTCCTGACTAGGCTTTTGTCCTCGAATGCTCGTCCCTTTGGAGGCAGCAGCAGTTGGATCATCTGGAAAGATAAAGAAAAAAAAACACAGCAGCATCCAAAGTCTTAATTGAAAAAAAGAAGTCATTATTCAAATTGTTTATCAAAGCTTAGATTATTTCTTGAAAAATTCATATATTTTTTTTTCGCGTCTTTTCGTCTTCTCTTTCTTACGTCCTTTCATCTTCTTTTATCTTACGTCTTTTCGTCTTCTTCTTTCATACGTCTTTTCATCTTCTATTACCTTACGTCTTTTCGTCTTTTCTTTCTTACGTCTTCCGTCTTCTTTTATCTTACGTCTTTTCGTCTTCTTTCATACGTCTTTTCATCTTCTTTTACCTTACGTCTTTTCGTCTTTTCGAGAATAAAGTTAAAATTCTATTAGTTGTCAGTCGAGAGGCTTGTCATAGTTGGTATAGTGTCACAATCGGTGAAATTCTTTTTTTTTTCAAGCTTCGTCCGTCCACGGCTTCATGTACTCTGCACATGTACTGGTGACCATGGGTCCTTCGTTGAATCCAAGTTTCTTTACATCGTAGGTGTCATTATTTTTTACTTTTATGACTTTGTACGGACCTAAATATTTTGGTTTTAACTTCAAACCTGGACCTTGTTGTGTGCGTTTTATAGCAACCACATCATTAATCTTAAATTTGTTAGCTTTCTTTCGTCTGAGGTTGTAAGTTTTACGGTTCTCTTCTTGGACTTTTAAAATCTGTTTTTTAGCATTTTTTCTCATATCTTCGCGATTATTTGTAAAATCAGATTGTATTTCAGCATTCAGAAGACTAGTAATTTCAATGTTATTTTTTAGTTTCATTTTAGTACCAAACATCAATTCAAAAGGAGTTGTGCTTATACTTCTCTGAAAAGTCGAATTTATCACCTGTTGGACGTTGCTTACATGTGTATACCATTTTTTAGGATTATCGACAGACAATTTAGACAGAACAGATATTATGACAGAATTTAGACGCTCAACTTGGCCGTTAGACCTGGGTAATCCAGTGGTAATCGGGATATGTTTAATATTTTCATTGATGCAATAATCTTCAAAAGCTTTAGAGGTAAATGCAGGACCTTTATCTGATATAATTCGAACTGGATTTCCAAAGATAGATTTTTGGATTTCTAATTTAGAAATTACTTCGGCAGCATCGGTAGATTTTGTGGGATACAACCAAACAAATTTTGTGAATGCGTCAATGACCGAAAGGATATGTTTGTAATTTTTATTAGTGCTTTCTAATGGACCTAAGTGATCAACATGGTACGTATGTAATAGAGTTTCTTCTTTTTCTATTGGGTGAAGTAAGCCTTCTTGTTTACCACATTTTCTATTAACTTAAATACAGGGAACACAATTTGCTATACATTTCTCAATTTTTTGTTTAACTTTAGGGATGTAAAAATCATTTTCTAAACTTTTCTCTGTTCTTGCAACTGCGTAATGACCTTTTTCGTGAGCGGCCTTGATTATATTCATTTGCATGTCTTCCGGTACAACTAATAAATCATTACCATTAACACATTTATAAAGAACATCATTTTTAACTAGATAATCATCATAAGATTTCACCTTTAGGATTTCTTTTATTGTTTTAATATGGTCATCGGTTTCTTGAGCTTGGATAATTTTTAAAGTTAAGCTATCTTGGATTACCATACAAATAGGATACCTACTTAATGCATCGACATGTCTCATACTGCTACCCTGTCTATGTTCAATAACATAATCAAAATCGGATAACATTATTGCCCATCTAGCTATTTTTGTACTCATTTCTTTTTTATCCATAGTCATTTTAAATGCATTACAATCGGTTACAATTTTAAATGGGATACCTAGCACATATACTCTAAACATTTTCAGGGCTTCAATTACAGCTAAAACTTCTAATTCGTAACTAGTGTACTTCCGTTCAGCTTCGGTGGTTTTTTTACTTGCGAAATAAACTGGATGAAATTGATTATCTACTGGAGATTGTTGCATTAAAACAGCTCCATAGCCATCAATACTGGCATCACAATGGATTTCGGTCGCACTTTTGGGATTGTAAATTAAAAGTACTGGTTCTGACGACAAAATACGTTTGAGTTCATTAAAAGCTCTTTGTTCTTCTATATCGAATTTAAATTTTGAATCTTTTCTTAGCAGGTCACTCAACGGTTTAGCTATAACCGAATAATTTCTTATAAATTTTCGAAAGTATCCTGTCAATCCTAAATAACTTTGAACATCTTTGGTACACTTTGGTTCGGGAAAATTTATTACTGCTTTAGTCTTCAGTGGAGAGGGATACAATTTACCATTTATGATTCTATACCCCAAGAAATCAATTTCACGCTTCAAAAAATTGCATTTTTTAAGATTTAATTCTAATCCATATTCCGATGCAGTTTCGAGTACAAGTTTTAATTTTTCTAGACCTTCAGCTTCGTTTTTAGCAGGTATTATTAAATCATCCATATAAATGACAACAATGTGATCTTTTAATAGGTTTCGTAATACATTATAAATATACTTTTGAAAAACACTAGGGCTATTGGTCAACCCGAATGGACATTTCAAAAATTCGTATTGTCCTTCATGAGTAACAAACGAGGTGTATTTCCGCGAGTCTACTGAAATGAGTCTACTGAGTCTACATCTACATGAAAGAAACCGTTTTTCAAATCTATGGTGGTAAATACTTCGGCAGAATGTAATTGGTCTATTACATCATCAATAACTGGCAAGGGGAAATGCTCAGGTACTGTCTTTTTGTTAAGACATCTGTAATCAACACAAAGTCTCATTGTGTTATCTTTTTTCTTGACTAACACAACCGGCGAAGAAAAATTAGAAGAACTTTCTCGAATTATTCCCTGAGCTAGCCACTCCTCAATTTGGTTTTCGACTATTTTTTTCTCGCATGGCGGTAATCTTCGAGGAGAAGAACAAACTGGGAATTCGTCAGTTAAATTAATTTTCATTTTAACATCTACTGTTTTAGTTTTAATTGGTACATAATTTTCAATTAAAGAGTATAACTCTGAACGTAATTTTTTGTCAGCAATGTGAGTTAAATCAATTTTAGGCTCATCCAAAACATTTACAATATTAACTAAAAAGTCATTAGACTGAACTTCAGCTTTAAACAGTTTCACTTTATTCTCAGAAATAGTTAATGTACCTTGATGAATAACATCAGTGCCAATAATTAAATCGAAATTAATGCAACTGTCCTTAACAACAAAAATAGTAACTTTGAATTTTGAACCATCTACTTCGATTTCTGAATTGAAACAACCTTCTGGTTTAATTGAGGCTTTTCCTAGACCGGTCAAAGAGATACTCGTAGGTTTTAATTCTACAAAGTTCTTCAAATTATCATAAATACTTTTCTTTAACAAAGTCTTTTGGCTACCAGTATCTATTAAAGAGATTAAACGCAAAGAATAAAGCTTTATCTCTTTCAGAATTAAATCTTGGGATGTAATAATGTTTACTTGTGACTGAGCATTTTTAACACTTGTATCTTTAGATTTATTACATTGAAATGATTTATGACCATAAGCGTTACAAGCAAAACAAAGCGGCCCTTTATCTTTATTTACACAGTTAATACTCTTATGATTATTCCCGCCACAATTAAAACAACGCATATTTGGCTTTACAGGCTTAAATTTGTTCTTAACTTCAACTTCGGATTTAATTTTAGGCTTAGCTCCTTCATATTTATGAAATTTTGCATTTTCATACTCCGGCAGAATCTTCAATATTGCCTTTTGAGCATAATTGTTTCATATTTAAAAAAAATATTCATCTAACGATTCATGTGGTCTAATTTTTCTTTTGGACAGCAATTCGTGTAATTCAGCTGAATTGCACGTTTGACCAAATTCAGATATGAGTAGGGCTTTTAATTTAGACCACGAATTAATATTTGTTTCACTTTCAAGAAATAATTTTGCTTTGCCTGTCATACGGCGTTTAGCCAAAATCAATTTGTGCAAATCACTAACGTTAAATAATGAAACAATATCTTCAAAATCGGCATTCCATTTATTAATATTTTGTACTTGAGTACCTTCAAACATTGTAATCATACTTTCAATATCATTAATAGAAATGCTTGGTTTAATAACATAATCAGGAATTAGAATTTTCTGATTTTCATTACTTTCACAATTAGAACTACCAGAATCATTTCTCATATTATTCTCAAAAACAGTTGAAATATTTTTAGTTTTATCTTGTAAATCATCATTAAATTCATCAACACTTTCGTCATCACTAAGAGTACCTACATCGGCTATCATATTAATTTTTAAAATATTAAAATCACATAAACTAGAAATTACTCTGGCAGCAATTTCATCAAAAGTTCCCGAATTATTTATACACAAAACATTGCAAATGGTAATTAAGTCGTTAACAGAAAAATTATCTTTAATTTCTTTGAATTTAGTTTGATATTCATCGGAATCTACTTCAAACGTAAACCCAGTAAAATTCCGAATTCTACGTCGATTATTTCTGTCACCGATTTCTCCAAAAATTAATTTGTGCAATATATTAATACTAGCTGATTTTTCAGTTTTCAAAGAAAACTCTAATTCCTTTAAATCAACTAATTTTTCCATTATTGAAAAGAAAAATGAAATAATAAACTCACTTCATAATCAGATGCTCAGCTTCACACATTTAAACAGCATTGTTGTCGCAGTATCCAACAGCTTCATATCATTAAACATATATTCAAAAAAGATTTCCTCATAATAATTTCCAGCAAGGATTCCATCACAATTCTAAATAACAACGGCTTCCAGATTATTTAAAGTATATATATATATTTCTTCTCTGTGGGCGTTCGTTTGTCCCGTCGCTCCCACATATATATATATATATATATATATATATATATATATATATATATATATATATATATATATATATATATATATATATATATATATGTATATATATATATATATATATATATAAACATTTAGCTGAGCTATTTTGCATTTTTATTTCAAAAACGAACTTCGTAAATTTAAAAAGAAAGAACGACTGGAGGTGTAAAAAAAATGTTTTCCAATAGGATACACTTTCGATTGAGGAAATTCATAATATTTGTGATAAGCGTGTATTTTTCTGTCAACTGCAGCATTGAAAAAAAAGTTGACATAAGTCAATGGTTTTTGTGTTCTAAATTAAAATAAAATATTTGTACAAGGAATACTTTAACTACTGAGTAAATATTTTTCAAATCGGTGTTGTTGAGTCATAAAGGACTTCAAATTATTTTTTTCTTATATAAGCGTACTTAAAAGCAGTCATTCTCTATCTACATTATTTTTTTCTACTTTTTAAACAAAATAAATCTTTCTAAACATTTTATGCTTAAAATCTAAGACCCTATGAATATTCTTAGAGTTAATCTCGTGAAGATAATTACTTGTTTTTGTTAGAGAGTAAAACATAAGTGGATCCTTACTTATATTCTGTTTACTCCTTAATTAACTCTCAATTTATAAAAGTTTTTCCACATAGGATTTTTTTTTTTTTAATTTTCCTAATACTCAGCTTTTTCTTTTTTTATACTTTAGAGATTTGTTATTTAGTGATAATTTATAGTAAATTCGCTCATTTATTTTCTATTAAAAGTGTTTTTTTTTTACTTATTCTATTAGAATTTAATGCTGTTAATAAAAAACAGGTAACTGAAACAGTATTTAGTTTTTAGGCATTAAAATATATTTTGTTCAAATTGGTTGTTACTTGCTCTCCAATATATTTTACGTTTCTTAGATTCATTTCTTAGATTTCTTAGATGTCTAATAATCTCGTGAAGATAATTACTTGTTTCTATCAAAGAGCAAAACATAAGTGTATCCTTACATATATAATGTACTCCTTAATTACCTCTCAACTTATAAAAGTTTTTCTACATATGAATTTTTAAAAAAAAAATTCCTGATACTCAGCTTTTTCTTTTTTTATACTTTAGAGTTTTATTATTTCGTGTTAATTTATAGTAAATTCGCTCATTTATTTTCTATTAAAAGTGTTTTTTTTTTTTTTTTACTTATTCTATTAGCATTTAATGTTGTTAATAAAAAGCAGGTAATTGAAACGGTATTTAGTTTTTAGGCATTAAAATATATTTTTTTCAAATTGGTTGTTCCTTGCTCTCCGATATATTTTACGTTTCTTAGATTCATTTCTTTGATTTCTTAAATCTCTAATAATCTCGTGAAGATAATTACTTGTTTTTGTTAAAGAGTAAAACATAAGTGGATCCTTACTTACATTGCATGTACTCCTTAATTACTTCTCAATTTATAAAAGATTTTTCGCATAAGATTTTTTTTTTTTTTTTACTTTAATTTTCTCGAAACTCCGCTTTTTTGATATTTTTGTTATTTTTTATTATTTTGTGATAGTTTGTAGTAAATTAGCTCATTTATTTTCTGTATTTTTTTTTTTTTTTACTTTTTTTATATGTATTTAATGTTGTAAAAAATAGATAATTGCAAGCAGTATTTAATTTTCAGGCATTAAAATATATTTATTTCGTTCAAATTGGTTGTTCCTTGCTCTCCAATATATAAATCCTCGAAAATGTATTGAAGAAGCTATGAATACTTTCAGAGTTAATCTCGTGAACGTAGCAGTTACTATAAATTATTTAAAGAATACTGAGAACCTGGTGATACTGTGTATTTTACTTATTTATTTATTTGCAAAAGTTTTATTTTTTAACTGACAATATTGTATTGTTATTTCTAAAATGAAGCCGTTTTGTATTATTATTTCTAAAACAAACTTCATAAATTTAGAGTAAAATAGAACGCATGGAGCAGTCCAAAAATATTTTTAGACAAGTATACTTGCCTGTGATGACACCCATGTGGAAAATGTGCAATCAAAATAAAAGTTTTAGTTTCTCCGATCTGTATTGTAATCAGAAATTAGTGTACTGGCTCTGTGTCATATGCAAATTTTCTCCTTGCGCCCCAATCGAGTTTTTTTATGGGGGGGGGGGATTCCCAGAACGGTTTTTTGTGCGTGCATAACATGTCCGTTTCTTGCGATACACGTACGGTTCAAATGCTCTTAGGGTTTTCGCATGCGCTGAGCATTTTGCGATGAAAAAAAATGGGTGTTGCCATTGGAAATTTTCGAGTTTCTGTAACTATAACCGTAACCGTGGGCGCCATTTTGTTGTCGTTCAAAGAATCTAGAGCTCATACCTCTGAATAGCTATATCTGAAATTTCATTTCGATCGGTTGAGCGGACTGGCCGCTAGCTCCGTATATCGGCAAAGTTTTTTTTATGACCACCCTGTATATATATATATATATATATGTGGGAGCGATTCTTTCTCCAACAGCCAAGTATCATGTCTTGTAAGGTTCTTCATATCGCAACTCTGATAGAAAAGGTCTTTAGAAAGCAGACGATTTTCTGAAAAAACTCCATTCAGACGAAAAGCCGAAGAAAAAGGAAATGAACGGAAGAGATCGTTGGATGGAATGTGGGGAGAGTTGGGGTTGACTTTAGAAGAATGTTGATTAAGATGACGCGATTAAGATGTTTTAATTAAAGTTTCCATTTGAATGTTCGAATTGTAAATATTAATATGTAAATATCTTTATTGTAAATATTAACGTTTAATATAAGTCTTTTAAAAGTTTAAAAACGGTGTCAGAATTTAATTTACCTCCGAGTTTATTTACTTATGTGTTCGAAAGAACTTTTATAAGAAGAATCTCCATATATATATATATATAAATTTGCATAAATCGAAATCACAACATTATCTCAAAAACAAGATGTAGTAGAGTAATTCTAAAACTAGATTCCGAATCAGGCCAAAAATCTGCATACGAAACAAGTAATTCCGGTAGAACAAAAGTTTAAATTTGCTGACCAAATTAATGTTTCTTTTTGGGGGAAACCTAGACACCAGTGATTGGAAAATGTTTATGGCACAGAGAAAGTTAAAATTTAAATTAATAGCTATTATTATTATTATTATTATTATTATTATTATTATTATTATTATTATTATCCACCGCGACTAATGATTTTTACAGTTTGCAGTAAATTGTTTTCACAATTTTATGTTTGGCACTGTATGTTTTGCATGCGTTATGAGAAGTTTTTGGAATAGATAGCTCCCCAAAAAAATAAATAAATAAATAAATAAAATATAAATAAAAAAAATATGCTTAATAAATAACCTTTTTGTGAATTGTTATTAAAGCTAAATACATTTAATTCTTTTGAAGTGCCATGTATATATTTTTTGTAGATTTAAACTGAAATGTTTTGAATGTAATTTTTTTAAATTATTTGAATTGTAACTGATCAGTATTAACAAGTATTTAAAATAAATTTTAAAAAATCTTGGAATTTAAACTATTTTTATAGTAAGAGTAATAATGTATCCGGTAAATGCTGCGAATTTCCCAATTTCCTTTTACTGTAATATTATTGAAAATATTTAAAAGATTTTGAGATTGACAATTTAAAATAAATGTGAAAATATCTCAAGGATTTTTATCTAAAAGATTTTAATTTACAGATTCTTTAAATTACAAGTTAATAGAATATTTACGTAGCTGATTACAAATTTTCAGTAGCCGAAAATAAATATGAAGATTTTAATTTAAATATTTCTAACAAATCTAAAACTGTTGCAAATATATTAAAGTAAATATTTGCATATTTTTCAGTTTAATTGCTTTTAATAATATGTTATCTAAAGACGTGTAAATGTTTATTTAAAATATCTAAGTCTCGAAATATAAAGATATAAGGTGTTTAAATATGGCTGATAAAAGTGCAGCAAATTAATTAAATATTTAAAAATATATTGATAACATTGTGTACTTAAATCTGTATATTTAAAATGGCTTTATTTACTAAAATATTTCATATATTTTGACATCATTACTTTTAATGCGTATGCAATTTTTAGGCATGAAATAATTTTAAATATGTAACTAATGTATACTTAAAAATACAAGAAATTTTTCTAAACATAAGATGACAAAACTTTCTTCATATAAATTAATGTAAATATTTTAACTATTTTTAATGTAGTGATATTTGTTATTTGTTATTTTATACTGTAAAATACATTCATTTTGAAATATTAAATTAGTGGTGTAGCATTAAATTTAATGCAGAAAATTGAGAATAAAAACATAGTTATCAATAGACAGCTGGAAAAACGTAGCAATAGTTCAACCTGAAATAATAAAAGCGGTAGACTTTTCCTTTGATGTCCGATTTACTTACCCATTTATTTCTCTAAAGATTAAACCAGCCGCTCAAAATCTTTATTTGCATAACGTATGTATAATCTTACCACACTATATCTTTCATAAGCAACTGACTACAGCATATTGTCACAAAAATGAAAAATCTCACATTAGTAAACTGAAAAAAATAACCGTTAGTAGACTTAGAAAATAAGCATATGTATATCAGTCTAGTTTTTTTCTCTAAAGTGTATGAAAATAGAAGATAAAAGCTTTCAAATTGCAAATGCTTTTGAAAAAATTTCGTTATCTTCAGAAAGACCACAAAAATGTAAGAAAATAAAGAAAATAAATATCTGAAAAAAAGCTAATTTTACTGATTGTGGTTTCATAAACATCTCGGGGCTCTTTCTACATTTATTTAATCAGTTTTCTGAAAACAAAATTTAATTTTTAAGATGTTGTAAGTTTAAAAAAAATGTGGAAAATGTCAGAATCATCCTTTAAACAGCAACATTATTTACTTTCTGATGAATGAATAAAATTTGTTACGAAACTGGAAATGCTTACTTAAGAATTCATAGAACCAGTAAAACTCATATTCCCATTTCATAAACCGATAATTAGTCGATTAATCAGTCATTTCATAAAATCGTTTCATGAATTCACTTCATTACCATATTTTATGCATAGTGCAGCAATAAAAATGGTATTGCGGTGCCGTTTGTAATGTAGCAATAAAAATAATGCAACATAATAGATAAGTTTTTTATTTCACTCTTAAACATTAATTGAACATTCATATGCATTTCAAAACTAGTCGTTGGTGGTCACCGCAATACTTACCCATCATGGATATGAATAATATAAAATATGAAAATAAAACATGTGTAAACTATTCATAAAATGCATTGCATTTTAAAAACAAAATTTAAACGTATCTTTAAATATTTTCAATATACATAGTATTGCTCTATTAATGATTTGATGATGAACCACTTTCGACAAATTATATAAAACACCAAACTACTCCAGTAGTACAGAATTAAGAAAAAAAAACATCCTTATAATTCCAATAATAATAAACATATTAACTAACAGTTTACTACGTCATATTAAGCGTCTAATTTCCAATTAAAATATATGTTCGAATTGAAATCTAAATGAAATACAGGGTCATGAAAAATCAAAGAATGATGGAAAACAGGATTACAAATATCTTGGCAACTAATAATCCGATCGACTTTGTTTTTTTATGCAAAATTTGTGATATTTTATTGCCCTTTACGTTCATTCCTTAAAAAAAGAATCAGAATGAATTTTTTGAGTGTCCGAAAAGAATAGTTCCAAATAAACGAGGTTACTGATATTAAATAGTCTTCGTCCCTTTCTTACATATTAAGTATATCGAAAATTCCAAGTCTGTATCTTAATTTGTTCGGGAGTTAGAGCTTTTACAGACACACACATGGACGGTTGACAACTTTTTTTTCTAAAAATTTTTTTTTTCGGAATCTCCAGTGTCTGAAACATGTAAATCCGTAAATTTTTGTTTTCCGTTTACAAAACAAATGCAAAACTTACTCTATACTACATATGATGGCAAATAGAAGTTTAAATGAAGCGTGTATGTCAATGTCATAAGTATTTTGAAATTTGCATTTAATGCTAAACTCAGAACGCTGGTTATGTCACTGAAATCTACCGCAGACAAATGCATTAAAACTTACTGCTGTATTTTTCTCAAATTTTCGTGAAATTGTTTATACGAAATCTGTATTATAAAAGGCTGAATGTGTAAAAGTAAATGAAAGTGTAAGAAATTGATTGCATCAGAACCTTCATAATTTTTTAAATGCAGAATATTTCTTGGATTGTCTCTTTTACTGACAATCTATCAAGCATATTAAAAAAATTGCATATAAATATAAACAAATAAATAAATAAATATATATATATATATATATATTCTAAATTTACAGGGATATTAGAAGGAGACACAAAAGAATTTTTTTGAAAGAAAAAATCGATTTTTGTTTTATTGTATTAAAATTTTTTTGAACCTCTCTGAATCCGCTGTTATGCCCGTTTTATTTTCTCATAAAAAAAACAATAATGAAAATTCAAGGGAATGCATCAACTTGGACACCAGCCCATGCACGTTAATTTTACGCTAACATTTTATACTTTTTTCTATTTTTAAATTCTACTCGCACCGCCATGTTCTTAAAAAAAAAAAAAATTAGTATACATTTTTTGTAAAAGCACATGTAACCAGCTTTATTCTACGAAAAAAAAGGGGTATTAAGTGAATAAAATTCATGTGAGTAATGCTGGTCGGAAATCACGTTTCCAGTGACATAGAACCGATAACAACTTAGAAATGTCTTAGTTTTTGCCTCTGCTGATTTTGTTTTGATGATTTCAGCAGTATCACCGGCTGAGATGTTATGTTTTTGAGGCTAACAGACGGAAGGTGCTTGATTCGAAACTAATTGCGCCCAACGGCCTATCCGTTCGGAGTTTTTCCTTGCTTTTCTTCGAACCTTGGGTAACCTTGCTTAAATACGGGTTAGGAATACCTTTAGAAATACCACCACGGAGGACACTCCTCTTCGGACCTATATCTTTTGTGCAGATTTTCGGCCGTCATAAATATCACTGGACTAAAACCGATGATTTCAAGATAAAGTTAATATTTCGAAATCGTTGGTAAATAGAAAGATGATACATTTCCCTAAATGTTCTATCCTAATCAAGAAATAATTATCATATTTTACAATTTTGACTAAGTAATTTGATTGCAACCATATCTTCCCAATACAAGACACGTGTCTTGCAGCGTGCTCTACCAATTTTTTAACATTGTTCTGTATTTTTTATTTCTGAATCCCGATGGATATTTGTGCTGCAATGCCGAATTTTTCGAAAAGAGTTTTTACATGTTATACATGATTTGAAACATACTTAATATAATTTATTTATAAATTACCAAAAAAGTTACAATTAAATAAAAAACTTGTAAATTATTAATTATATTTTCTGATTTAATATAAGATTATTTCATATGTACGTTATATGAAATGCATTCAGTGCCTAAATGCACTCGATGAACATTTGTACTGTAGCATATATATGTACATATTATTAATCACACAGTTATTATGCTATAATAACATGTATGATTTAATAAGCGTAAGATTTTTATATTATTGTTATTTTCAAAATAATAATTTAATTATAAATTAATTTTTTATCAATTACTCCATGTCCATTTTTTTTGGGGGGGGGGGGGAGGGTGTTTTTTTTTTCTTAAAAATATATTTTAACATATTCTATATAAAAGGAAATTTTTAATGACTACTTTTTAAGTTAATAGCATAAAGCTAATTAATGTCTTTTACTGAAAAGTAAAACTTAACTAGATCTTTTCTTAAGTGCAGTATTTTTCTTAAATACATCTCATCTTGTAAAAGTTTTTCCGCAAGTCATATTTATTTGATTTTCTTGCTACCATTTTTTTCTACTCTTAAAATTTTTGTGATATTTTGAAACAAAAACATTTTATTTATTTTCCATTAAAATTATTTTTAAACTGCATTTCAAAGAAAAAGAATGTTGCATTCAATAAACAAACATTTAACGTGATGATTTTTCCATTTTTTAATGTAGTTGTACCAAGCGTTATAAAAAGTATGAAATACATGTATTCTCATTACTGATCAAGTGTTGTTTTTTGCGACTAATTTAAGATATGTTAGTAATTTTGGGGCCCTCCAAAAATATAATAGTTTTTATTTATATACATATGTTTTTAGTTAAACTGAAAAAAAATCTATGAATTCAAATAAATTTATGAATGAATTTTTATTAACATTTCACTTTTTGGCAATATTTAATAAAATTTTAGTAAAGAATTACGTTGATGAAAAAACGTCTTTAATGGGTTTTGTTTAATATTTTCACTTAAAAAATAATACAGTAGTAAACTGCGTCTTGTGTTATGAAGCTTCAGATTTCAAATACATGTGACATTTACTAATATATACTACCAAAATTTACCTTTCAAAAGATAATACAAAAAATGTGCTTTCTTCAAAACAATGCTAAAATTATTATCTATGTTACCGGCCAAACCAGATTTTAGGCCAAACTTGATTGGCCTATACCAAACTAGTTTATTTTAACGCCCAGAGTATAAGCTATTTTTTCTAGGCCAAACCGGATTATCCTAATGGATAAACTACATTTTTCTCGACCAAACTAATCTACCCTATTCCCATAGACTAAACTAGTTCTAAACTTTTCTTAAGTATTTTCCTTAATTACATCTCATTTTGTAAAAACATTACCGCAAGTCATATTCATTTTATTTACTTGACACCATTTTTCTACTCTTAATATTTTAGTGATATTTTGTTTAATTGAATTAAAAAAGGTTACTCAAAATATTTTATTTAACCCTACCCTAAAATCCTATAACTATTTAATAATAATCAATAATTCTTTACGTGAGTTTAAACTGATCTTCTCTTAATCTAATTTCGACAAAAGTATTTGTCTACATTACGTGTTTTACTGAGCTTTGATTGCCGCCAAATAGGGTGAACTAATGAGGAAATACGCCTTATTTGAGAACTTCGAATTGTATATTGCAGTCTAAATCAATGGCACGGTGCAGAGTAAATATAGAGAAACATGAAGGGCAATGCATAATCCTTTGTAATCAAGAGTTTGTAAGCGAGCAGGTGACAGTTGAAATCGATTTGATTGATTAGCGTTTAGAATAAATTTTAGATTAAATCATAATATTGTTGTGGTAAAAATTCGCAAACTGCACGGATAAGCTAGAAAATGCTATAATGATGTGAATGAAACTTTATTGAAATAAAAAATTAAAAGAAATTTGTGTAAAGTATATTTTCGAATAATAAATAAAAATAGCGAATATTTCTAGAAGGGCAGAATTTGTCCGCTGTATAAAAGGGGGGGATGTACAAGACTGATTGAAATTGAAATGTTAAAGACAGAAAAGTCTCCACTAACCAAACGTATCTGCAATTTCCGAGTGACCGTTATGAATGTTTTATTGAGTATATTTAAAAATATTTAACCTCTTCAGTCCCTGAGTACCCAAATGGGTACATCAGTTTTGTCGCATTTTATTAATGATACTCAAATGTAAATAAAATTTCGATATAAGAATAATATGTTTCGAATTTTAAGATTAGAGCTAATGAAAATAAAACAAAAATCTCGCTCTGAAGTCAAACGAGAGAAGAAATAATTCAATAATAATTAAAAATACTGTAATAATCGCCAGTAGCGAAGAGGTTAAAAATACTCACATACAATGATGTTTTTTGTTTTGAAGTGAATAATAAATTCTTTTAAATATAAGTTCATTTAAAAAATTAAGTTTATGTTTACATGTTATTGTGAAGAGAGCGGTAATATTTTGTTTTAGTGATCCAGCTTCAATTATGTAACTGAACGATTAAGTAGTTCGATTACAGACAATACAGTTGCTATTTCATGTTTTTACTTGAACAGGTAAGAAATGTTTGACAGAGAACCTGGAGGGATTAACTCCACACCTCTAGTTCAAAAATGGAACTCAGAGCAATTCATGACATACATGTTTTGACATAGTTCGATTTTTTTTTCATTACTTAATTTTCTTTTATTGTTTATTGGTATTTTTTCCCTATTATTACCAGCAAAAATTTTCAATTAAAATCCTAAAAAGAAAAAAGAAAAAAAAACGCGTTTGTTTCTATTATCTTGTTTAATCTTTTTGATTTATGCTCTGAATAGTAAATCATTTATTTCCTTAAAATATCTTAATAATTTTACATGTTTCGATTGAATTTACTCAATCATCATCAGAAAAAAGAAAATACAAATAAACACAAAGATGGAAAATGACAATAAACTATTACAAATTAAATTTAAAATTTTTTTAAAAATAAAAATCACGCGCGTTATATTTTAATTATGTATCACGTTGTTTAATTTTTAAATTATTTAACAATTCAATCCAAATATTTGGGATTTGAAATGACAAGGAATCATTGCAGACCATTGAGCTTCTGACGTAAATTTCAATACTCTCTCTAATAAAAAGTTGCAAATAAAAATCTGACCTATAAATTAATTTACTTTCATTAAACAAAATATCTATGTTTTCTATTTGATTTAGCCTAGATAATGCTGTTTTACCTCTATTGAATTTTATGGCTGTAATGTGCTCTTTACATCTTATTTTGAATTTTCTTTGAGTCATGCCAGTATAATAATTCTTATAACCACCTTCTTTAAGATATGGAATGATGTAAACACCTGATCGGTCAAATTTGTCAATAGGGTCAATTCTAGTTGTTAAAATTTATTTTAATTTTGGAGAGGGTCTAGCAATTAAATTTAAATCAAACTTTTTTAATTGTGTTTTAGAAGACTCGAAGAAATTTGGATAATAATTTATAACAACCCTTTTCACGTTATTTTCATTGTTGGTTTTATTTTCAAAAACTGCATTGTTCATTTTGTTACTAAACTTTTTAATTAATTTATTAACTATTTTAACTTGATATCCGTTGTTAATAGCTATTGTTTTAATTTTATCTAATTCATCATTTAAATTTTCAGTAGAACAAATTCTAAAAGCTCTGTTAATAAGGAATCTAAATGTAGATAATTTATAAGAATATGGAGTGCAAGCATAAAAATGTATAACATTTAAGTTTATTATTGGTTTTCGATATACTGAACGAATTAGTTTATTATTTTCTCTTTTTAACTCAACATCTAAAAAAGGTAATTTCTTATCAGTTTCAAGTTTGAAAGTAAATTTAATCTTATTATCTAGATCATTTAACTGTTGAATAAAAGTTAACAATTTATCAACTCCCCCCTGCCAAACAATAAAAATATCATCTACATAACGTAGCCAAACTAAAGGTAATAATTTAAAAGTATTGAAAATTTTTGATTCAAGGGGACGTAATTTGAATTCTGCAAGGAGGCCTGAAATTGGAGATATCATTGGGGCACCGTCTGACTGCTGGTAAATACTATTGTTAAAAATAAAATAATTACTATTAATTATTAGGTTTAGGTCACTTTTTAAAGTGTTTTTCATTGGTACGTCAAAACACTTTAAACACTTTAAAAAGTGGCCTAAACCAAATAATTAATAGTAATTATTTTATTTTTAACAATAGTATTTATCAGCAATCAGACGGTGCCCCAATGGGACCTCCAATTTCAGGCCTCCTTGCAGAATTCAAATTACGTCCCCTTGAATCAAAAAATGTCAATACTTTTAAATTATTACCTTTAGTTTGGCTACGTTATGTAGATGATATTTTTATTGTTTGGCAGGGGGGAGTTGATAAATTGTTAATTTTTATTCAACAGTTAAATGATAAAGATAATAAGATTAAATTTACTTTCGAACTTGAAACTGATTAGAAATTACCTTTTTTAGATGTTGAGTTAAAAAGAGAAAATAATAAGCTAATTCGTTCAGTATATCGAAAACCAATAACAAACTTAAATGTTATACCTTTTGATGCTTGCACTCCATATTCTTATAAATTATCTACATTTAGATTCCTTATTAAAAGAGCTTTTCGAATTTGTTCTACTGAAAATTTAAATGATGAATTAGATAAAATTAAAACAATAGCTATTAACAACGGATATCAAGTTAAAATAGTTAATAAATTAATTAAAAAGTTTAGTAACAAAATGAACAATGCAGTTTTTGAAAAAAAAAACCGACAATGAAAATAACATGAAAAGGGTTGTTATAAATTGTTATCCAAATTTTTCGAGTCTTCTAAAACACAATTAAAAAAGTTTGATTTAAATTTAATTGCTAGACCCCCTCCAAAATTAAAATCAATTTTAATAACTAGAATTGACCCCATTGACAAATTTGACCGATCAGGTGTTTACATCATTCCATATCTTAAAGAAGGTGGTTATAAGAATTATTATATTGGCATGTCTCAAAGAAAATTCAAAATAAGATGTAAAGAGCACATTGCAGACATAAAATTTAATAGAGGTAAAACAGCATTATCTAGGCTAAATCAAATAGAAAACATAGATATTTTGTTTAATGAAAGTAAATTAATTTATAGGTCAGATTTTTATTTGTAACTTTTTATTAGAGAGAGTATTGAAATTTACGTCAGAAGCTCAATGGTCTGCAATGATTCCTTGTCATTTCAAATCCCAAATATTTGGATTGAATTGTTAATTAATTTAAAAATTAAACAACGTGATACATAATTAAAATATAACGCGCGTGATTTTTATTTTTTAAAAAATTTTAAATTTCATTTGTAATAGTTTATTGTCATTTTCAATCTTTGTGTTTATTTGTATTTTCTTATTTCTGATGATGATTGAGTAAATTCAATCGAAACATGTAAAATTATTAAGATCTTTTAATGTTTTTATTAGTATTTAACGTCCTTTATAGCAATTAAATACTTTAATGCATATTTTTGAAATATTTTTAATGGACGTATATGAAAACTTCTATTTATAATTAATGTCATTTATTTCCTGTCGCATTTTCTTGCAGAAAAAATAACAAGTTGGAAATTGCATGCCAAACATGGCAAATTATGTGCGTTCCTATTATAATTAATTTAAAAATTTGCAGAGCTTGATGCATTAGCTGTGAAATTCTTATGCAAAATGCATGAATACAAAATTTGATACGATTATATATCTTCAATTTAGCGATACGAAAAAAATAGGACCTCATATAAAATAATATGTAATTAACATGACAAACCTAGAATTATTACCTATCATGAGATATCGTAAAAATGCTTTAACTGATTCAAAACCACTTTTAATCTACTTCTTACTTATATTCTGTAACTCTTCCAAATTGTGTTGTTTTGCCCTTTATATGACCTACAACATTTATACACAAAACATAATACTAAAAAAAATATTTAAACCTAAAACTCATGTCACAACTAAAAATGCACTTCCAGTACGAATCTATAACATATAAAATTTCTTGTATATTATAGCATCCGATTTTTTTTGAGGCCCTGTAAATACTGTTGGCACTTTCTACTATACAGGGTATTAGTTTGTAATAAATACCAGCAACGTATATCTATTGCATTGTATGTAAAATAATTTAACATGACTGAAATATTATGAAAACAATTTTTCCCCATACATCATTATGTAAAGGAATGCTTTTCTGTAACACTGTGCATGAATATATAACATTTTTCGCATCACATGTTACACAGAATGTCTAATTTTGTTCACTTCAGTAAATGCATATTAATTTTATGCTGTTTGAAAGGGTGAAACTTCATTAAAATGAACTTAAATCATTTTTTTTTCATTGACCGTAATATAACACAATACTTTTGTTCGCCCCTCTAATCAAAATATACATCCGATTTTCATAAAAGTTGAAATGACTAGAAATAATTATGCAATAATTATACATTTTAATCTTCAAACGATTCGATTGGGTAATTTTTGTTCTGTTATAAGCGAAAAGACGGACAGGCAGACGGATAGATAGTAATACAAACGGACGAATTGAACGACGACTATAGATGCTACAAATTTATGAAAACTACTAAAAAAAAAAAAAAAAAAAAAAAAAAAAAAGAAAAGAAAAGAAAAAAACTTTAAAAGAAATACATATAGTTACGGTAAAACATATACCAACTTCATGCATAATTAATACATATTATGGCTAAAATTATATCAGAAATTTATAATGATCGCTCTCAAAATATGTCATTTAATCTCGCTCTAAAATTCTACTATTATTAAATCATACACAATGTTTCTTTTCGTCAGTCTCCTATTGATCTTGTCTCAACTCAATTTCGCCAGAAGTATTTGTCTACATTTCATGTTTTACCGAGGTTTCATTGCCACCAAATAAGGGGAACTAATCAGAAAATACGTCTTATATGAGAACTTCGAATTGTATACTGCTGTCTAAATCAATATCATCGTGCAGAGTAAATACAGAGAAACATGAAGGGAAATCCTTTGTAATCAATAGTTTGTAAGCGGGTATGTGACAGTTAAATACAATTTAATTGATTAACGTTCATAATAATTTTTGGATTAAATGCTAAAATTATTATAGTTAAAGTACGTAAAATGCAGGCATGGGGTGGAAATTCTGATAGTAATAGTTCTAATAGATAAACCCACATTGAGTTAAAAGAAATTCCTATAAGGTATATTTTCGAATAAAACTGTAAGACTTCTGAATAACAAGCCATTGCAGAGCTTGGATTTTGAATTATTCAGATAATTATTGTACAACTGATATTGGAACAAAGTTTCAAGGTAATGGAGAAGGAAAATGTTTCCGATAAACATAGGTGTCTGCTATTTTGGTGTAGTCGTTGTGGATTTGTATTTTCGTTATAAATGTATCTTTAGAAATATGTACATATAATGATAGTACTGGATAAAAATAATGTTTCTTTTGAATTAGCATATTTCATTCAGAAAATATGAAAGTGTCACTTGGATTTAATTGCTCTTCTACTTACATAGATATTACTCATTAAAATAATTTGTTTAAAAATGACAAAAAAAATCCAGCCAATTGGTTAAATTTAGAATAATACTATTTTCAAACATAAATAAATACTATATTTAATGCCGTTATTCTTGACTAACATTGGCCAAAATTAGTGTTTAAAATCCTAAAGATTGCAGATCTCAAAAATCGATCTGATAATGCCAATATTTAATGCAAATTTGTTTACAACATTAAAACAGATAGCTTAATGTAATTGATAAATAATTTTAATTCAAAGCATTGTTATTATAACTGGGTTATTTAAAGGTAATTGGATAAATTATAAAGATAGGTTTCTATTGCCTTGTCAGCTTTAAAAGGCATGGGTGTAACCTGAAACATGCATAATGTACTGGAAAAATTTATTCCTATAAAATTTGCTTAAATATTAAAATGCAATGATTTATCTATCTATCTATCTCTATATATATGCGTTACATTTGTCTAAAATCATGATCGTATCATTTAATGTAAGCTATCTGAATATTTGTTTAAAGAAAAAAGGAGCCTTAAAATTCATTTTCTTTTTTAATTTCACTTGTTAAGCAGTACAACTGTTCAGTTGGACACTACATGCATTGTGGTATGTATTTATTGCACACAAAAAAAAACTTTTCAAAAAAATGTGATATGTTTTTGAATATTCTAAGAATTACTAAGAATTTATATCTTGAATATTATGAAGAACGTTTTCGCACATACGACTACATAAAAAATACACATTCTAACGCATCATAAAATGTTTAAAAAGTTCAAAACTATTTGAATTTTTTATCTTTTAAATCTTTTATAAATATCGTAAAACAATCATCATACTTAATATTTTAACTTAATATTTATAAGTATTTCTGTATCTTTATATAGATACATACATACTTTTAGCAAATTTTTCAGCATTTAGGAAATTCATATTGCAAGATACGGACCAATATATTAATACCAGTTATTTTCTTGAATAAATAAATAAATATATACATATACATATTGCATCATACATTTTTCCTGTCGATATCTAATTTATATATACATAAATGTTGAAGAGAGAGGTGTATTTCTGCAATTTTTGATTAGCAAAAAATGAGATTTTAATTTACCTAAATATCTGTGATGTTACGTAACGATAAAGCGTACTATAAGCAAACTATATTCCAACGAACGTCTGTGTAGAATTTTAATATCGAAGAGTGACCATCTTTCACAGCCGTTTTCTCTTAACCCTTTTAGGGTCATGTAATTGTGTTTCTGTAATGCTGAATTCCCACCGAAAATTTAGACAATTTTTATTTGAAATCTAGCTGCTCCGTGAGGTTTTTTCTGGGGTCGCAATAAATTTTTTTAAATGTACCTGGAATTTTTATCGCAGGTTCGTACAGAGGAATTAAGGATAGAAACGGTGCAAAATATAAGGCCTCGACTCAGTTGAAAAGTTGCGTAAAGCTACAGGTTAAGGTTTTGTATTTTTGATTGTCCCTCACGTTAAACTCTTTCATTTAAAATTAATTGATAATTCAATTAAAATCTAACTGCATTTTCAATATTTTTAATTTTCATTTAAAATCTTCATATTTTCTTAAGAAATCTTTAGATTTAGAATCTTTGGATTTGTAAATACTAATTGATAATACGTCATAAACTGTATTATTAAAAAAAATAATATTGAATTATTACATCGGAATCATACATCTTGAATCAGTTTGTATTCAAGATTCGCGACACCGATGTAAATTAAAATTACCTTCCAATATTTAAATGTTTTAAAACGAAAGAAAAATCAGAATGATTCGACACTTGTGTCACTTACGTATTTCACATTGTCCGTGTGCTAAAAAAAAAAAAAAAAAAAGTTTTTATTTTTTTCTCTACCAAAAAATGCAGTTATGGTTTTTTCAATTGAAAGACCCTGTATAAAGGGGAGTTTATCACTAGTCATTCTATTTCCGTCTAAAAACGTCTTACGGTATGTTGATAATGGTAAAAGGAATACTGGAATTATTATCGGAATGGACAGACTCTCTATACGGCCACGTTTTTGTCATTTTATATATTTAAGTAGTTTTTAATGTAATCTAGCAAGTGCTTTTTATATACGCATCGACCAAAAAAAAATAATAAAATTCTAAGGAAAATAGAAAATTTCTTTTAATTAAATATGATGAGATTTATAATATGGAGTATGTTCGGTCGTATTTATTCTGTATTTTTGGCAACGATTTTTATCGTCTGCATTTGTTTTTATGAGTTTAGAGTTTTTTAAGAGAACGCAGCCATGAGCGGCTGAGTTGTGAGCTAGTTAAATAAATATACATTTCATAGAGTTTTTCTTAAATATGAGTTTTATTGAGTATTTTAATTTTTTAAATGAGTTATCGACATAATTTGTGGTCCGCCGACCACGAAGGATCAGCGATAATAGAGTGCAACGCGTAAATTTCTGAATTATTCGAGTTCAAGAAGAAACGATATAGTTTCGTGCAGTGGAATTTTTAAAGTAAGTGAATGTGATTTTTCTAATCTGTACTGTTATATATAAATTTAAAACAATGTTTAAAGGAGCAAAAAAGGAAGATTTAAGGCAAATAGCCACTGAAATAAATTTAAATATTAATGATAAAATGACTATAGCTGATTTAAACAATATTATTGAAAATAGCGAAATATATAAAAATAAACCAGATTTTGTAACAGAAATAGCTAACACCATAATTGAGAGTCGTAAACATGAAGAACAAAGGCAATTTGATCTTGAAAAATTTAAACTTGAACGATCAAAAAACGAATTTGAACGATCAAAAAATGAATTGGAATTAGCTAAAATTAAATCTGAAACTAAATCTTTTATTACTGAAAGTGAAGTAAAAATGGAATCGTTAGATCAAATAATAAAAAGTATTAAAACTTTGACTGTAAAAGTTCCAACTAAGCCTGAAGGATGGGGTTTTTTCTTTTCTTCTTTAGAACGGGCTTTCAAAACTAAAAATGTTTCGGAAGAAAATAAAGCAGAAATTCTGCTGAATTTATTAGGTGACAAAGCGTCTAACATTTTAACTTATTTACACGATACAGATATCGAGAATTATGAAAAATTAAAAGAAATAGTCTTAAAAGAATTTCAACCAACACCTTATTTTTGCCTAGAACAATTTAGAAAAGCTTTTAAACTACCAAATGAGACTCATGTACAATTCGCTTCACGACTGATGACCAATTGGAATTATTATCTAAATTTAAGAAATGTGTCCGATTTCGAGAGTCTAAAACAATTGATTGTGTCAGATAAATTATATGAAACATTAGATAAGGAGACTGCTTCTCACATTAGTGTGAGACAAGGAGATAAATGGTTTTTACCAGAAGAATTAGGACGTGAGATTGATTTATATTTTACATCACGCGGAAAATCTCTTACTGAGAATTTTAGTGTTAATCGAAAGTATAATCCCAAAAGTGTAAATAAAGTATTTTTAACTGATGTTAAAACATTAAACTGTATTTTGTGCCACAAACAGCACCATCTTTCAAAGTGTCCAGATTATTTAAAGTTATCTGTTAATGAGAGAGTAAATGTAATAAAATGTAACAAGTTATGTTTCAATTGTTTAAATTTACACCCAGTAGCCAATTGTACATCAAAGAACATTTGTTTCTGCAAGAAACGACATCACAAAACTATTCATTTTCCCAAAACAAATAATACATATATGAAAGTATAAGTTTCTTCAGAACATAATATACAAGGTAAAATAAATGTAGGAGAATGTTCAGATTCAAGACTAGCAAATTATGGCACGTCAATGTTAAACGCTAATGCAGAAGAGTTCGTTCAGAAAACTTTTATTAGTAACTATTCGAATAAAAAGAATAAAGTTTTACTTTCAACGGTTATGTGTTTTCTAATTGATGAATCAGGATCTAAATATAGAGTAAAGTGTTTGTTAGATGTAGGCAGCGAGTCTAATTTTCTATCCCACCATTTAATAGACATGATGAATTTGAAAAAAGAGAGAACAAACATTTTAGTGTCAGGTCTAAATGATGCCACCTTAGTAATAAATCATAAAGTTAATGCATCAATAAGCAATAGAGATGGAAGTTTTATAAAAAATTTAGATTTCTTGATAGTTCCAAAAATAACTGCAGATTTAACCCCTTCGCGTCCAATTGAAATTTCAGCACAGGATTTCCCTAACGTAATATTAGCAGATGAGAGATTTAATATCCCAGAACATGTAGATATGCTTCTCGGGGCAGGAATTTTCTATGAACTTTTAAAACCGGGCCAGATTCGTATTAATAATTCTGATCTTATTCTGCAAGACACAGTTTTCGGTTTTGTAGTATCTGGAAGTTTTCCAATAGAAAATGAAAATAAAGTTCATTGTGGTTTAATAAAGAAGGAAACTAACTTAGATAAAACACTTCGAAAATTCTGGGAAATAGAAAATATCGAGATAGAAAAACCAAAAAGCAAAGAGACTTTAATTTGTGAAAAACATTTCATAGAAAATTATACCCGAGAAAAAAGCGGCAGATATGTTGTTAAAATGCCCCTAAAACAAGATCCAACTACATTAGGAAGTTCTAAACAGATAGCAATTAAAAAATTGAATCCTTTATGGAATCGCTTAGCAAGGGATCCCGAGTATTTAAGATTATATTCCGATTTTTTGAAAGAATACCAACAGTTAGGCCACATGGTCGAAGTTAACGAAAGCGAGGAAGAAAATGGATCCTATTACATTCCCCACCTTGGAGTGTATAGAGGAATAGAAAAAAGTATGTCAACACCTTTGAGAGTAGTTTTTAACGCCTCTTCTTTAACGACAAAAGGAAACTCACTTAATTCTATTCAGTATAATGGGGGTGTAATACAAGATGATTTATTCTCAATTATGCTGAGATTTAGAAAATATATTATCGCTTTCACTGCAGATATTCAAAAAATGTATAGAGCAATTTCTATTCATCCAGATCAAAGGAAACTACAAAAAATTTTATGGAAAGAAGGTATAAACGAACCAATAAAGAATTTTGAACTAACTACTGTTACTTATGGTACTGTTAGTGCACCCTTTTTGGCCATGAGAACACTACTTCAATTGTCTAGGGATGAAGAAAGCAAGTTTCCTTTAGCAGCACCCGTGCTGAGAGAAGACATGTATATGGATGACATCTTATCTGGATCTGATTCTTTAAGTTCTGCATTAGAGCTCCAAAATCAATTAATAGAAATTTTAAAAAGCGGAGGAATGTTATTACATAAATGGTGCAGTAATGCTCCACAACTTTACCAAACAAATGACAAGATATATCCTTTTGGTGATTCAGAAGAATCCAAAACATTAGGTGTCTTGTGGAAATCGAGAAAAGATTGTTTAAGTTTCGATGTAAAAATTCATAATGAGGTAAATGTCACTAAAAGACAAGTGTTATCAATTATATCAAGTTTGTTTGATCCTCTTGGATTAGTTTCTCCTATTATAATTAAAGCGAAAATATTTATGCAAAAATTATGGTTATTGCAATTAAATTGGGATGACTTGTTACCGGAAAAAGAAGCTAAGGAATGGGGAGAGTTTTCAGATAATCTACAGTTAATTAACAAAATTGAAATTAGTAGGTGTATTTTATTGAAAAATGCTATTATAATCGAGTTACATGGTTTCAGCGATGCTTCCGAAGCAGCCTATGGAGCAGTAATTTACTGCAAATCAGTATCAGAATCTGGAGAATTGTCAGTGAAATTAGTGACAAGTAAATCAAGAGTTTCCCCCTTAAAGCAATTAACTGTTCCCAAACTTGAGCTGTGTGCAGCTGTTTTATTATCAAAACTAATTAAACGTGTGATTTCTGCTCTCAAGATCAATATAAACAAAATCTTCTTATGGTCAGATTCTATGATAGTATTGTCATGGATTAAAAAAGAACCGTACATACTAAAAACATTTGTTGCGAACAGAATTTCAACGATACAAGAGCTAACTGGAGGGATGCAGTGGCGACATGTTTCTTCTCAATATAACCCAGCAGACCTTCTAACAAGAGGAATAAATCCTGATAAGCTAATCTCAAATGAGTTGTGGTGGAGTGGCCCAATGTTCCTAAAAGGAAAAGACTATCCAAATACAACCATACCTGAAGCAGTTGATTCCAATGACTTTTCAAAAGAACTGAAAAACTTTAAAACTAATGACTTTAAAAACATGTCTTTTTTTTCAGTTTCTAATAATACCTTTGTGCATGATATAATTGATTTAAGTAATAATTATTGTAAGATAATTCGTATTTTAGGATTTATTTTCAGGTTTCTTAGCATTTGTAAAAAAGAAAGAAAAGAGGGTCCTTTAGACATCGAGGAGCTCAAAAAGGCAGAAACCTTTTTGTTAAAAAGTGTTCAACGAGAATTTTTTGACAAGGAAATAAAATCCTTGCAAAAATCAGGTGAGGTAAATAATAATAGTCAGATAAGAAATCTTCACCCATTTCTTGATAAAGCAGGTCTTCTTAGAGTAGGAGGTAGGTTAGCAAACAGTAACTTAAATGATAACCAAAAATTTCCAATTTTACTACATAATAAAAGTAAACTTACTCAGATGATAGTAGAATATTTTCACAAACGATATTTACATTTAGGCCCACAAGCTTTACTTTTCCAGTTAAGGCAGAAGTTTTGGCCTTTAAATGGTCGTGCAATATGTAGAAAAACAGTTCATAACTGTATTATTTGCTTTAAAGCAAAACCCATCTCATGTCAACAGTTCATGGGAAATCTACCAAAAGAAAGAGTAATTGAGAACTATCCATTTAATTGTTCGGGTGTAGATTTTACTGGGCCTTTTCTCATAAAATATAAGTACCAACGTAAAGGGATTTATCACAAAGTATATGTAGCCATATTTATTTGCTTTGTAACACGTGCAATCCATTTGGAAATTGTTACTGAATTAACTTCGCAAGCCTTCATAGAAACTTTAAAAAGATTTTTTGCTAGGAGAGGTAAAATTGCTTGTCTTTTTTCTGATAATGCTCAAAATTTTGTAGGCAGTAATAATGAACTCAAACGATTACATAATTTAGTTAGAATTCCTGACGATAATTTATCTGGATACTTGAGTAGTGAGGGTGTTAACTGGAAATTTATTCCTCCAAGGGCTCCAAACTTTGGAGGTCTATGGGAAGCAGGAGTCAAATCCTTCAAATATCATCTGAAACGTGTGATGGGAAATGCAAAATTAACTTATGAAGGATTTTTGACAGTAATAACACAAATTGAAGGAGTCTTAAATTCGCGTCCTCTTGTGCCTATCTCATCTCAACCGGATGATTTGAATGCTTTGACTCCTGGCCACTTTCTTATTGGTAGGCCGATCAACTCTATTGTTGAACCGGAAATAAGTAATGTTCAAGATTCCAAACTAAAATTATGGGAAAGAACTACTAAAATGATTCAGTGTTTTTGGAAAAAATGGTCCAAAGATTATTTGAGCTCATTACAACAAAGAACAAAATGGATGTTTAAAAAACAAAATGTAAAAATAAATGATTTAGTAATTATAAAGGAGGACAATGTTGCTATTTGCAACTGGCCTCTAGGTAGAATTGTAGAGTTGTTTCCAGGTAATGATGGAATTATTAGAGTAGTAAAAGTGAAAACACAAAGAGGGTTTTTTAAGAGACCAGTGTCAAAAATATGTTTATTACCCTTGGAAAAGTAATTGTTATTCATTTAATTTGCTATTTATTGTTTATTAGTATGTGTTGTATTATTTATTTAAAAATTTCATGTGTAATAATGTATTATAATTGTGGTTGAATGAAAATCATTCAACGGGGGCCGGTATGTTCGGTCGTATTTATTCTGTATTTTTGGCAACGATTTTTATCGTCTGCATTTGTTTTTATGAGTTTAGAGTTTTTTAAGAGAACGCAGCCATGAGCGGCTGAGTTGTGAGCTAGTTAAATAAATATACATTTCATAGAGTTTTTCTTAAATATGAGTTTTATTGAGTATTTTAATTTTTTAAATGAGTTATCGACAGAGTACATATTTTTTATGTTTATAATACATTTCATTTATGTGCAGTTTTTTAGCTCACAGGCTATCATAGCCTGAGAGCTTATGTGCCCGTCCGTTCTGTATGTATGTGCGTATGTGCGTAACGCGATAACTCATGATAAAAATATCGGATCCACTTGAAATTTTGTATATAGGTATATCCTGATAAGGCGCTTCCCTGATTAGTTTTTGGAGTTCATTCGATATGTATAAGAGGGGGAACGGGGGGCTCATGCCCCCCGTTAGTTGATATAAATGGGATTTTCATGCAGAATTAAGTTTTCAAAATTTAGATTAGGATCATTCTGATGAGGCGATTCCGTGGCTGTTATTAGGTGTTCATTGAATAAGTATAAATAGGGGGAACAGGGGTTCTAATGCCCCCCCCCCGTTAGTTGATATAAATGGGATTTTCATGCAGAATTAAGTTTTCGTTCAAAATTTAGATTAGGATCATTCTGATGAGGCGATTCCGTGGCTGTTATTAGGTGTTCATTGAATAAGTATAAATAGGGGGAACAGGGGTTCTAATGCCCCCCCCCCCCGTTAGTTGATATAAATGGGATTTTCATGCAGAATTAAGTTTTCGTTCAAAATTTAGATTAGGATCATTCTGATGAGGCGATTCAGTGACTGTTATTAGTTGTTCATTGAATAAGTATAAATAGGGGGAACAGGGGGTTCTAATGCCCCCCCCCCGTTAGTTGATATAAATGGGATTTTAATTGAGAATTAAGTTTTCGTTCAAAATTTAGATTAGGATCATTCTGATGAGGCGATTCCGTGACTGTTATTAGGTGTTCATTGAATAAGTATAAATAGGGGGAACAGGGGTTCTAATGCCCCCCCCGTTAGTTGATATAAATGGGATTTTCATGCAGAATTAAGTTTTCGTTCAAAATTTAGATTAGGATCATTCTGATGAGGCGATTCCGTGACTGTTATTAGGTGTTCATTGAATAAGTATAAATAGGGGGAACAGGGGCTCTAATGCCCCCCCCCGTTAGTTGATATAAATGGGATTTTCATGCAGAATTAATTTTCGTTCAAAATTTAGATTAGGATCATTCTGATGAGGCGATTCCGTGACTGTTATTAGGTGTTCATTGAATAAGTATAAATAAGGGGAACAGGGGTTCTAATGCCCCCCCCTTAATTTATATAAATGGGTTTTTCAAGCAGAATTGTCAGATTTCGTTCAAATCTCTGAATAGTTTTGGAAGTTTAATGGTTAAGTATAAAAGAGGGGGATAACTCCTTTTAAATTATATAAATGCTAAATGGGTTTTTATTAAGAATTATCTAATTTGCTCTGAATTTTGGATATAAATTTTTTATATGATAAAGCACGTCTTTGATAGTATAGGAGGTTCAATGATTAAGTATAAAATAAAGAGGAAAGGGGAGAGCTGTTTCCCCTTCTTAATTTTTTTTTCGAACGGAATTAACCCTTGAAAATATAAGGCTTTAATGTGCAATTAGTATTTGTAGCCTGTGAGCTCAATGCCATCAGTTTAACTGGGCAGTATTCTTTTTTTTATCTTTTCTTTTAATACTACAATTTTTTATGTTAACAATATTTTTTTATGTACTTATTTACTTATTGACATATTAATTTTTAAATGCGGAACTTTTTTGCTTTAAATGTCTTTTAATAAAGAATAAAATTCTTAAAATAGCAAAATTGTACTACATCAAATTATTCCAATTGAGTTCCGGACCGGAGTCCTTTCTTACACTAAACTAAGACGTTAAGCGATTACGCCACTGATTCGACACGCGATTTAGAAAATTACGGTTTCGTATCGGAACCAGCCAATGTTACATTTCTTCTTCTTCTTTTTATGGCTGTTTATTAGCATAACAGAAAAGATGATTATTGTTATCCAAATTCTACGAAATTTTTAGGAATGGTAAATATATCTAACTCCAAGTGTTTTTATTTATTTTTTTTTTTAATTTCATGTAAAACATGTATATTACAGACGGAAAACGTTTTATGGAAATGAAGAAAATTCACATCAAAATGAAAATCCCCGTCTATAAGGCGTAAAGTGACCTGTTTTTGAAGGTGTATTTGGAAAGTAAATTGTATATGTATTGTAAAAAGTGTATTGCGTAAAAAAATTTCAATTTTTCTGTAAGCATATTTCATGTTTGTTTTTACCTTTAAAATTGCATACTTGAGAAGTGTCGTATAAGGAGTAAAAGACTTTTAATAAAACGACGCTTTTTGTTTTTTTCCAAAGGGTTAATTGCGATAATTTTTTTTAATTGATTGAGGCATTTCAGACGTAAGTGTATGATCTTTCAGAACATGTCTTGTGTTTTTAATTTTTACTAAGCGATTTGGATTATATTAGTCAATAAATAATTACTAAATATTCCAAAAATACTGTTTTTTAGCACTTTCTAAATAAAATTGAAAAGTGCTTATGCATTCGGTTAGTCTGTTCGTGTGTCCGTCTACCCTTCTGGCCGTCTCACCGTCTGCCCGTATGGCCGTCTGTCCGCGCTCTAACTCTCGTAAATATACTCAGATTGTCATGAAATTTTTGGACGTTAATGACGTTTACTGTTAAAATGAAAGTTCTGCAATGATAAGTTTATTTACAGGGAAAGTCAAAAGTATTCCATTACATTACGGCCTATGGGAAAAATCGTTTCAAAAGAATTTAAAGAGTTACACACTGTCAAACATCTTCAAATTTATATGCATCACCAAAGTACACAAAAATATGTATTTTGTAAAGTATGCAGCGAAAAGAATAGTTATTATTCCAGTACTGGATCATAAAAAAGAATTTCAATACAAAATAATAAAGGGGGGATTTTGGAATTTAATGGGAATTGCTTACAACATATTTTCATTATGGTATACGATATCATCTATGATCAAAGCTGAAGATTAATATGATTTATTTCATGCGTAGTACTAGTGCACAGCATTTACAGGGACACACAAAAGATTAGAAATTGTATATTCTATTCAAAGTCCAGTATATTATGGAAGATGGCGCGTACATTTCGCTATTCATCTCGCCTATACACAGAGAGAGTGAGAAAGAGAGAGCGTTTTGTTCTTTTATTAGCATAGATAATGAAAAACAATTTACCACTCTTTTACTTGAAATTAATAAATGTAGAACAGCATTAAAATTTTCTAGTGCAGTAATTGAATAGAAGTAGGTGGTATATAATAGGTCCCGCGTTCTCTCAAAGTCGTAACTATTGCAAGATATTCGCACGTAAAATCAATTGCTTAATTATCCTCTTGATATGAAATACGTAAGTGAGACAAGTGTCGAATCATTCTGATTTTTCTAGTGATGATTTTTCTTTCGTTTTAAACATTTAAATATTGGAAAGTAATTTTAATTTACATCGGTGTTGCGAATCTTGAATCAATTTGTTTTTATGAAATCATTTCATGAAAGTTGCTTAGAATACTTTCTAAATAAAAATGAAATGAAATGTTTATTAGGCAGCTATAATTATTATCCTGAAAAGGCTTGGATAATGAAAAAAAAAATCAATGCGAAACAAGAATTTTAAATTTAAGTAAATTCGGATTTTTTGAGGCAAAGAATATATTCAATTGAGAATAAAGGCGTTAGTATGCATATTTTCCCGTTTCATTTATTTTTGTAATGAATTCAAAAGAATCCTATTATAATTTTTACCAGTTGCAAAGAATGTTTAATAAGTTTCTTGCATCTGTTGTCGAAAATATACTAGTACATATGAACATAATTTTTATGAAATGTCTCAGTCGGATTCTTTTAAGTTTCACTGAAAACATATGTAAGTGTAATTTAAAATCCATGAGTTTTTTATTCTTTTGTAATAAATAGAACGTGAAATCAAGTTAATATATAAAAACTTGTATTCATAAATTCAAAATTTTATTAAAAGCTTCTTTGATTATTCTGGATATTATATGCAGGCGAACAAGAGAAATTTATTGTTTAAGATGTGCACAGACATTCTTATTTGAACAACGTGTGAAAATATGAAAGAATATTAATTCAATTTTGAACTGCATTAGAATCTTTTTCTGTTATTTAAATGTACATTTTTCACTCTAAATATTTAACTAGAGCTGTGCAATTTTTTTTTCATTTACATATATAACAAATAAACCAATCGTTTATTTTTACATTTGCATAATTAAATGCCAGGTTTTTGCAGTGTTTCATTTATTACAAGTAGGGTTAGAGAAAAAGTATTATGTTTCTCACTTCGAACACTTTACTTTCTTCATTTCATTTAAAGAAAGAAAATATTTATGCATTTACTTGTTTCACCAAAACCGAATCCATATCACGTTTGCTGAATTCGTTATTTTTAATATTATTTTTATGTAATTTAAAACATAGAAAATTATTCTTTAGTTACAATAAACGAAATGCGAAATAATCATATTATTTCTTTCTCATGTTGCAATTTGAATGTAATTTCTATAAAAATGAATTTCAACTTTATTAATAACCATTCCATTTCAGGAATGTGTATTCATACAAAACTGTAGATTATTTAAAGTTTGGTTCTTGCATCCTCATTGAGTATCCCAGATTTCAATAATGAAATTGAAAGCAAAACGTTTTCCCCATGTATGAATATAAATTGGTCATTCTGAATGCGTTTTTTACATATGATTAAACTAGATGTTTATGCAAATGTTGTAAAACTATTCAGTATATATTTTTGCTATATTTATATATTTAATTATAAATGCCGTTTCGAAGATGTATGAGCATGAATATTACATTAATGTTTTCTCTATTTTTTTTCTTTCAATTTTATACCAAAATCTTACTTTACAGAACTTATTCCGAAACTAATTATGCGCGTTAATCCGAAATCTTTTTAGTTTCTCATGCTTGTTCATATTACAAAAAAGCTGTCGAAAATAAAAACATTCTAGTATTATTTCTTCAGTATTTTAACAATATTGATTTTCAACTTTAATTTCTGCTTCATTTTAATAATCGGAGTGAAAACCAGTTAATATAAAGCTTAAACTATGTACATAAGAGAAGAATTTGGGATTAATCAATGCACAGCTCAAACTATTCAACCTAAAATCATTAAAATCAGAGTACAAATACACCTAATGACTTAGAGAGCCTTTAAGAAAGGTTTATTTAAAATTCCTACCATAAATTCTTGAACCAACTGGTCTCAATAAATATGATCAAGTAGCCTTTTTTAATAAGTCCAATTAACAAAATCTGGTGAGATTTGGATTGATAATTTTTATGAATGTTTTTATACATTACACTTTGTTGTATCATTGTTTACAGAATTATATACTAAATGATTTACTAATGAAGTTGGTCCTTAAATTTTGTATGACTCAATAAAAGATATAATAGCATAGCTATGTTTATATTGCATTACAACAATTTGGTTGGACATCCAGGTAAATCCACATTTTGCTTCAAAATGCATCATAAAATTCACAGACGTATTTAATTTTATTCAATATGTTTTTAGAAAACCCGACCAGAGCAACGGATAAAGATTGCTACAATTTGTTAAAGTCAAACACTTTCATTATTCTGCTGTACATCATCTGCTTGTGAATCACTGTGTTAGAGATCCTATTGCTGTAAAATATTGCTGCTGCTCGTTGTAGTGGTACCAAAAACCTATTAAAAATCTCTTGGCCTATAAGTGGAGGTAGATTTCAAAATTACTTTCCCGTTTTAACAACAAAAAATTAAATACGATAAGAGATAAACCCAGTTTAAAAATTTTATTTCATCGCTTTTGAATCATTTTATTTTCATTTTTCTGTAAAATCTTTTTTTATAAGAATCATCTTAAATAAATTCGGCTCAAAATGCCCTTTTTGGCTGCATTTTTTAATATATATTTTGACTTTTTGAAAAAAATCTACCAATATGGCACATCACATAGTTCCTAAATAAGAAAAACTGTGAATTGAATGCATTTGAAAGCAAAATTGAAATTAAAAATGAGTCAGAAAATAAGCAATTTCTTATTTGAATAATTTCTCAAATCTTCAATCACGTTTACTTCGGTAAATTCTATTCAAAATGTCCACTTTGATAGCATTTATTTGAAATATATTCTGCTTTTATATAAAAAAATTGACTAATACGTTACATTATATAGCTCTCAAATATGAGATCTGTCATTTGGATGTGTTTGAAATCAAAAATGAGTTTAAAAATGAGTCAGAAAGTAAGCAATTTGTTGTTTGAATAATGCTTCAATTATTCAATCACGATAGCTTCGGTAAATTCTGTACAAAATGCCTATTTTAAAGTATTTTTGCAGTATATTCTGCCTTTATGAAAAAAAAGGCTACTACATCGCATTATATAGTTCCCAAATAGGAGAGCATTTGGCTGCGTTTAAAAATAAAAATGAAATTTTAAAATGAGTCAGAATATAAGTAGTTTGGATTTGAGATTTTTTCTGTAACTCTTATTTTTTTTAAAACTTATTTCTGCTATATTAAGGATTGGTCATAAAAAAACTCACGTGTGTGAAAGTTGTAGATATTATTGAGAAGATGTGAAATAAATTTAATCGGATTGAGATATCTTTCTTTTTTTTCTAACCAATGACCAGGCCTACCTACCTACCTACCGAGTTACCTTAGCTTAACGGGTTAGATACCTGGTATCGGGGCGAGTGACCACCTAATCGCCACGTAGTGGCAATAAACCTGATAACTTCGCTTCTCACGTCATCATATCTGCAGTACTTTCTTCTCATATGAACATAATTTGTTTTGTCGGTTGCTTAGCGTTATATCCTGTTTGTACTGCAAAAGTTTATTCAAGTTTGTCTCGTAATTTAGAACCTAGACCAGATTACGAGACCCTCACCTGGTAAGGCACCTCTAGAGGTATAATTTACAGGTAACTTGGTGAACTGTGCACCCACAACGGATTTTACATGCATTAGCCACCATTAGCGTACATCACGGAATTTTAGCCGGCATATAGCCTGAGTCCTGCAACCAAAAGCTATGAGTATAATGTTCTGCCAACTTGGACACCGTTCCCCTACCTACTTGGGATAGTCTGGAGTTTTTGATGCCTATTTGTTGATCCATACTTGTCATATGAAAATGTTAATTTTGTGGGGAGGGGAGAGAAAAAAAGGAATTCCGCAAATAGGCAAGTTGCACCGTAATCAATTTTGAGCCGAACTGATGGGCAAACTTAACTTTGCAAGGGGGAATGAGATTCCGCTATTCTACCGTACCCCACCGAAAAAAAAAATAGCTCCGTGGACATTTTTAATGGAACAGATCATGTAGCTCGTACAAAAAAGTACATGTATAAAGAGAGGCGGTTGTCAAAGAGAAAATATAAACAATTGAAGCTTAATAAAAATATTTAAAAAAAAAAGAAATAATATTTAAAAATAAAAAGACATAAAATTATTTAACAGTTTTTTATAAACTGGTACGGTTAAAACAAAAAGATTTTTTTTATTATTGGCGTTAGTGGATTTCTAAGCCTTTTATATTTTTTAAATTTTTTACTTTGTTTTTTAATTTATCAGAGTGGACGGGGCAAAGTTTGTATGTTTTTCTCTTTTACCATCCCGCTTTTACTTTCGTTTTTATTTTTTATGCAAAAAGAGTAGTTTCTACCAAAAACTTGTAAATAAAAAAGTTTCAGATAATATTAAGAAAATGTATGAAAAATTTAATTGGATTTAATCTCTTGAGGATTGGTATCTTGAAATTGTATATTTTAATCTAAATAAATCATGTCGTAGAAATTAAATACAGGGGTACATGAAATGAAATCCAGAATTCTTTCTATTTAATCGTTCTTAAGCGGGCAGGTAAATTAATGCTTTTTTATTAATTTATACAGAGGTTTGAAAATTGTCTTACCTATTCTCTATGGTGTAATTAATATTTTAATGCATGGATTCAACATTGAATCCATGTAACAATTTAATATGAAATCAGACACACAAAAATTTAAATCATAAAATAAAATACTTATATTTAATTTTTAGTAACGGAGAACATTGTAAAAATAGATCTCGAAATGCTCAATACGATTTAAAAATTCGAAATTTTTTAAAAAATAGCTGTTTTTAAAACAGTTGTAAAATAGCTGTTTCTTAGTTCTAGATCTTTTATAAATGAACAAATTATTTGAATACAACATGCCTTAAAAGTTTCCCTATATATATGATAGCTGAAAGCTTCATATTTTGACTATAACAATTTTATCATTTAATTTCCTATTTTAATCTAAGAATCAAGCAAATACTTCTAACAATACTGTTACCTGCCCGCTTATGTACTATTAAATACAAAGGAGTCTGTCTTTCAATTCATGTACCCATGTGTTTAATTTCCACTGCGTGATTTATTTAGAAAAATAAACTACAAACTTAAATGTTAAATCCTTGAACTTCAACATTGAAGGATTTAACATTCAAATTTATAGTTAATTTTAAATAATAAAATTGAAAATTTGTTGAATTACCTTCATTTTTTCATATGCACAATAGAAAATAATTAATATTAAATGTAAAATCCCATACATCTATAAATCCATACGTAGTTATATGTAGTACATTCTAAATTGGAAAAAAGATACCAAAGCTAAAGTATTCATATTTAGCAAAATATAATTAATTTTAAAAAGTTCATTAAAAAAAATTCATAAAATACTGTTTTATTATTATTTTCTTTTACTTTATTTCTTTTTTATTATTAAATATTGTGCCATCACATACATTAAAATATTATTCAAAAATGAAGAGATGGTTTCGAAGATACTGTGTCCCCTTAAGTATAACTTGATTTTTCACAGTTACTGTATTGTTATAATTTAATGTATTTTATAAAATTAGTTAACAGATATATTTACATATTACTTTTCTTACAAATTGTTTAAATGATGTGAAGGTATGTTCCTTTTTAAGATTTATTTCTTCCCAATATCAAAACTGTTTTCTTTTATAATATCATGGCAATGATAGTTTTCTCCAAATTTCTAATGATCTTCATTCAGTCTAGTTTTTCCAATACATCATTCTACATTTGACGTACTGTGTTACAAAGCTTTGATTCCCAGTAAATAGAGGTAATCAATTTGGAAATACGCTTTATTTGTGAAGGTAAGGTTGTATATTTCAATTTAAATAAATCACGTAGTGGAAATTAAATACAAGGGTAGATGAATTGGAATGCAGACTTCTTTGTACTTAATAGTTCGTAAACGGGCATGTAACTGTGATATTGGATATGTTTGATTAATACTTAGATTAAATAAGGAAATAAGCGATAAAATTGTTCTAGTCAGAACATCTAGCTTTCAGTTTAAAACGCGTATAAAAATTAATCAAAGATACCTCATAAGGGAAAAATTTTAAGATATATTAAATGTGAATAATTTGTACATGAATAAAATATGTACATCTAATAAACAACTATTTTGAAACTGCAGTAAAAACAACAATTTTGAAAATATTTCGGATTTTTAAATCGTCTTGACTATATCAAGATTTATTTTCACTATTTTTGTTTCGTTTTTCAAAATTATATACGAATATATTATTTTATGATTATTATTTTTTTGGATATCATTTTTATTGAATTGATTATTTGTATTTCAATGTTATTTATTATGTGAAAGATTACGATGTTAGCATATATTGTTTTTGCACGCATATTCCTAGTAAATATGATGCATGAAAAATAAGCTCTTATTTTGTATTAATTCCAGATATCATACTTTTATCTAATATGCTATTATGTCCCAAGGGGAAATATAGCACTTGTAAATTAACTCTTCTAAACTATACTTTGAATACAAACAAATCTCTCAATAATCTCCATAGATGCAGAATTAAGAAATGTTTTCATATTTTAAAATAACTTGTGTTAACTCTACAAATCTTGAAATAATCATGGTAATAAACTGCGTATTTATAACAGATATATGACTAAAGATATAAAGCGACGTACCATTGCTGGAAGTAACCATGTGAACTAGATTTTCGAAGATTCATCCTACGATAATTTTAGGGGCCAAAAATTGATAGCTCGTTTGCGGGCAAATATTAGAATCAGAAAAACACGATATCATACACAACCTGAAAAATCCCTTTGATCCTAAACTATACTTATATGAGAGTAACTAAGTAATTATGGGACAGTTTTTTAAACTTCGTCAATCAAAAAGTTTAATTATTCTTATACTAACCGCTCTTGGCGACCAGTTTGATCTATCTTAAAAGTATGCTAAGTTATTTATTGTGTTATTTTTATTCATAAGTCATTTTGCTTGCTCAAGAAATTAAATGTTTCTTAACTTCATGTTAGCCTGTTGCAATTGATAAATTGCCAAACTTTGTTCCCATCCCATTTTTATTATATTACATTAAAATAATCCTCTTTCTCACTTCATTTAAAAGTATTATATTTTTATTCAAAATTGAAGTATGTAAAATTCATGGCTTTCACATTTTCTTAAATTAAAAGTAAGCCACGATACCTAATTTCAACTTCAAAAGATTTTTTTTTAATTTACCACGTGAAAATTAAAAGGGATTCTTGACGAGTAAAAAATACTATTGGCCAGATTTTCACCATGCTAACTGTTATACTATTCAAATTTATGTGAAAAAGTACATAAAAATTATGATAAGTGTGTATTTTTCTGTCTACTGCAGTATTGAAAATAAAGTTTCAGTCATTGTTTTTTTGTTTTTTGTCTTAAATTAAAATAAAATATTTCCACCAGTATATTTAAACATCTGAGTACGTATTATTTGAATTTAGAGTTCTTAAGTCACAAACAACTTTTTTTAAGCACGTTTAAAAAAATTCATTCTCTATTTACTTTTTCTATTTCTACTTTTTTTAGAAAAGAAATCTTTCCAAGTATTCTATGTTTAAAATATTAGACGCTATAAATGCTTTCAGTGTTAATCATGTGAGCATAGCAGTTATTATACATTATTTATAGAATCCTAATTACATGGTAATACTGAGTATTTTATTTATTCATTTGCCAAAGTTTTATTTCTTAAATTAGAAGTTTTGCATTTTGTTTATCTAAAATGAAGCCGTTTTACATTGTTATTTCTTAAGAGAACTTTGTAAATTTAGAAAAAAATGTGACAGCAGGAGGTGTACAAAAACATTTAAATATATTTTTATGTTATACTATTCAATTTTGTATAAGGAAATCCATAATACATAAAATAAGTTTGTGTTTTTTTGTACTGCAACTTTAAATTTTTTTTAAGCACGCTTAAAAATAATCATTCTCCATTTAATTTTTCTCTTTCTATTTTTTTTTTTTATAAAATCAATCTTTCTAAGTATCCCATGTAACTATTCTAGTCTAAGTATTCTATCGTAAATAAATTTAAAAAAAAAATAGGACAGCTAGAAACCTCCAAAAATACCTTTCAAAAAATAAATGTTATACTATTTAATTTTGTATGAGGAAATCCATAATATTTATAATAAGTTTGTATTTATTTATTTATTTATTGTCTATTGCACCTGTGAAAAGAAAGATAATTTTATTCTGTACTGTTTTTATGATCTAAATGAAAGCAAAATATTTTTATCTGTATATTTTAACAACTGAGTAAATATACATATATATATATATATATATATAAGCAAAATAATATGAATTTGGGGCTACCAACACACATAAAAACATAACTAAATTAAGAAATAATATAAAAAAGAAGGCACATCAAAATTACTTAATTGGATAGAAAAATGAAAAGGGTAAAAATTAAAATAATTATCGTACACATGATAATATTTAATTAATTAATTAATTACAAACAGAGTAGTGTAATAACAGAAAACCTTAATTTACCTTATTAAGATTCAAAACAAAAATATTTAATTTGGCTGTGCTAAGCTAAACAAAATATCTTAATAAAAGGTGATTTAAGATAAAGTAGTCAATGAATATTTATACCTTATACACTTAGAATAGTATTATAAGTTTCCAATTTAATACAGTTAAGTGCAATGTAATCATGTAAATTAATAAAAATATGTTAATATAATTGATAAAACTATACAATTATCCATATTTTACCCAGCTAGAAAAAGTTTGTAAAAAAAGTGCATAAAAAGTGAGCGTATTTGGCACCTCTGCTTATACACAAAAAGTACAAACCGAATTGTTGACAAAAAGTGTATACGTAAATTGTTCACTTTTTATGCACAATCAGAGGTGCCAAATACGCTCACTTTTTGTTCACTTATTTTTTTATACTTTTTTTGTATACCTAAATTTTTCACTTTTTATGCACAATCAGAGGCGCCAAGTACGCTCACTTTTTGTGCACTTATTTTTTTATATTTTTTTTGTATACCTAAATTGTACACTTTTTATGCACAGAGGTGCCAAATACGCTCAGATTTTGTGCGCATTTTTTTGTACACTTCTTTGGATACTGAATAGCCCTAAATTGTATACATTATGTGAATAATCGGAAATGCCAAATACACTGATTTTGTGCACTTTTCCTTTTACATACCAAATAGTCTTACACTGTACACATTTTATACATAATCAGAGGTGCAAAGAAAAAATATACACAGGTTTTTTTTTCTGCTAATTAATTAAAATCTGCAGAAATTAAACTTATATCTATAAAAATGCATATAAATTTTAGATTGTGAACAAAAGCATACATTAAGTAAATAAACCTGCAATGAAAATTGAAATATCATAAAAAATGCTCAGTCAAATAATTATTTCAAATCTACAGGGGAAAAAAAATCGTTTGGCAGAAAATTTTGAAAAGGACGTGACAATAGATTTTACTTTAGTTATCGAATAATAATTCTGTGTGTGCTTGTTAAAATGCAAAACATAGCAAAAAAAAAAAAAATGCAAGTAAAAAATTTGTAAAGGATGATTTTATTTGTTTAACATTAGATCTTAAAAGTTGTCACATAACTAGTTGTAAGTTCATCAGGATAGTTCCAAAAAATCCCCGCCAGAATCGTCTAACAGCTGCAGGTAGATCTAGATTTCGAAGATACTAACTACTAATTTTATCAACAAAAACTAAATCAAGATTAGGCATAATCCTAGTTTAACAATTTTATCTGGTCATTTTCCTTTTTTTTTTTTTTACAATAAAAGTTGGTTTTATTGAAATCATGTTAGTTTCCCCCCCCCCAAACTCTATTATTACTGTAAAATCCTGATTGTAATCCCTTAACACTTTGAAGCAGTGTTCTCGCTGTTGCTCGCCAATGTGTCGAATTGCGATTAAATTCTTAATTTGGCGAGTAAACAAGCGATTAGGTTCACCAAATTGCTAGTGCTCAATTTTTGCTTTTTCTTTTTCGTTTTTCATACATATGCATATACAGTAGACTCCCTCAAATCCGCACAGCTTGGGACCAGGGGTTGTGCAAATTTTAGAATTTTGCAGATTTCTGGTCATTGCTTTGTTTACATTTTTTAAACAGTAATTTGAATGTAATTAATAGTGCATTCGCAACTATAATGAATGCTTACAATATAATAAAATATTAATATAAGTAATGAACTAAAAATAATAAAAGTTTAGATAATTTTTTAAATGATTAAAGTTCTAATAGCAAAGGTCAAGTTAATAATCAATAGTGTATGATTAAATATTCATTATAAAGATTAATATTCTTCCAAAATTATTCAAGACAACTTGCCTCATAAAAGTACATTACTAATTCACATAAAAATCATAAAATAAGGATTTTTTTTTTTCAAGTTTAGCCAAGCTTAATAACCAAAATATCTTGATAATGCATAATATATTTGGTAAGAACATTGTAATTACCAGTAATATCAGCAATATCTTAAATTTTTTCAAAAAAATAAAAAAATTCTTTATGAAAAAAACATGAAAATAGAGTATTAAGAAAATTACAAATTAAAAAATATATGAAATTGATACAAAACTAAGAAAAAATCAAATTTTATCCCAATATCTAAACTGAAATTTTTATTGTTTACATCCATAAAATATGTGTGAATTTTAGTGAGTTGCAGATTTCTGGTTTGTGGATTTCAGGAAGTCTACTGTATATATATATATATATATATAATATATACATATTTTTTATATTTGTAGCGCATAGTTGAAATTAGATTAATAACAATCGCTGTCACAGTTTGAGCTACACGGCGAATCCATTTTGCTAATACTTTTTTCATTTGGCGAATGTATTTTATTTTTAATTCGCCAAATTACTAATGTTGGTCAAATGTCAGTGAGAACACTGCTTTCAAGCCATTTTTATTTTCCACACTCACATATAAGCCCCCCTCCTACCACACACACACCTCTTTTGTGGTAAAAAAATATTTAAAAATCTAAGTGTTAAACTGTGTGTTTAACACTTAGTATAACACTTTCATAACAAGTACTCACTGGAAACTTTTTAAAATTATTTATTGCTACCAGATAGTAATATCATATTTGCTCATAGGCCATAATAAAAACCGTTGAATATAAACATACAATTATTTCATTTATTTTACCTATTACATGTATATTCATAGAAATTTATCAAAATATTTAATCTACATTCAGTGACTTAGTGAGAACTTGAGCTAGTTCATACATAGGGTACATAAAAGTGCTTATTTTTTAGTACTCCTATTTCTGAATTTTGCTTATACTGTTAAAGGAATGAAAACCCTAGGTATATACTGATTACAGCACTGAAGTGTAATAAATATTATTTTTAATCAGGGTTCGTGATTTTTTTGATGTTTTAATAAAAATCAAAACAATCGGATTTTTTTTTATTTAAATCGAATTTTTTTGATTTAAATCAGATTTTTTTGATTTTTTTAAAAATTGTCACATTATTATTATTATTTGACTTTTTGTTTAATTTAAATAATATAAAGTTACATACATAGACATGCATATTATAAGTATTATCTATTACTAATATTACACAATTTACATAAATGATTCATATTATTTCAAGGTAAAATTTTAGGCTATGAAAAAATCTTGATTACACAAAATGCATGAAAAACTACAAATCAGATGTCAAAAATTGATTCAACCTTCAATATTTTAATTAAAATAAAAAACATCTGCAACACATAAAAAATTTAAACAAAACTTGAAGTTTTTAACTTTTAAGTGTTGACTGAGAAAAATGAGTTCAATTGCTGCCATCAAAGTACTTAAGGCCAGAGGACACAAATTGAGATGTCATCACTAATCGACTGAATTTTCAGTAGTGCTGGAATTTACACAAGAAAATTTTGAATAGCAATTTTATTTTACTTGTGGAATATTTATCATCTTATAAAACAATAACTATTTAAACTCACTAATAAGAACTTGGAATCCCTAAAATAAAATTCAGCCAGAGAAGGAATGCTACACTATTGCCGCATCTGGATATTTTTTTATTCGGGGATTCCAAATTCTCATGTGCATGTTTAAGTTTAAGAAGTAATTAATCATAAGTTAATCAGTATGTTCAGTGTTTTATACAATGATTGATATTCCACAAATAAAATAAAAGTAAATTGTTATTCAAAATTTTCTATTGTGAATTCCAACATAATTGAGAAGTAAGTCAATTAGTGAATACCTCACAATTTGTGTCCTCTGGCCTTGAGCATTTCGATGGCAGCGGTTTAACAGTTTTATCTGTTGATTTCTAATTTCTGAAAGTATCAAACCAAAGGCAAAAAACATTTGTTCGATTGAAGCAGATAAATCTATTGCAGTAAAAAGCTAGTTGATCATTAATTCTCTTTTTAGTATGAGCTTTTTTGATAACTGTAACAAAAATACTTTCCACCATTCTAAAGGGCTGAGATCAATTATATTAAATTAAATAAATAAATAAATTGCTGATTCAGATTTTGCTCAAATCCTTATATAGTGTCCTTATATTACTCAAATCCCCTTCACCAAAGTACAGCACATAAAGTCATACAATTTTATTTTACCTCAACTTGCAAAAGTTTTTCTAAATACTAATGAGTAAATATTCAAATATTTAGTATTTTTCTGTTTAGATTTCTTTACCGTTGCAAGATTATTTTATAATTTGATTCAAATGAAATTTGAAAGCATTTTTTTTCTAAACTTTACATTTATTTTACTTTTTTACTAAGCTTAAGCTTTATCTTTCTGAAAGTTGTTTGATTATATATGGTATATAAAACTAAATTATATTAAAGCACATTATTGTGTTTGTTTCATCTGAAATTTATTAAAAAATAACATAAAAGAAAAACTGATTTAAATCAATGATTTTTTTAAAAAAATCAGTTGATTTAAATCGTGATTTAAATCATGATTAAAATCAAGCCGATTTAAATCAACGAACCCTGTTTTTAATGCATGTTGCTGATATTCAATTTCTGTTCTTGGAGATGCATACAATCCTCTCAAATATTAATTTTCTTTTAATGAAAAAAAAATCCCCAAAGGGACCTTTTTTTAAGAATGATCCATATGCATATATATTTACAGTAGTACTCCGGTGATCCAAAAATTGACTTAACCAAAAGATCTTAAAATTCCAAGTCCTTTTTAAATGTAAAAAATTTTACTGTTAACACTATTTTTACCGATGTCAATTGACACCTTTCAACATATTTTGATTTATGATTACTGTTTTATTTATAAGTTTTACACCAAAACAATTCCAAATCATTTTTAATACATTGAAATTTGTTTTAATTAGCTTTAAAAATTAGAAGCAAAAATCAGAACTTTGAAAGGTACGTTTGGACACTAGTAGAAATAGTGTTAAAAAAAAAAAAAAAAAAAAAAAAAAAAAAAAAACATGTTTTTTATTAAAAAAACAGAGTTAACTTACTTATTTGGTCTACTGCATAATTTTGAGCTCTTTATTATATATATATGTAAAATACTTCATTATTTTACATAATATGCTGCGATTTTCTTTTGATTTTCAACTTTGCATGGTATCAATGCTGATTTATCACGCCATCTTTTAAATAACAACACATTTGTTGTTGCATCTTCTTGTACTTCAATATCTCAGTGACACATTTTTTATCTCAGTAGCTTCACTGTGTGTAATCCTGTTCCACATCTACCACATAATCTGTAACACGTTACAACATTTTTATTACAGCACCGTACTAACTATCAAGCTTTTCACCATAAGCTTCTCAGTTATTAAAAAAATCCTATGGAACCCCGGTTAATCGAAAATGCTTTGGTCCCATACTTTTAAGATAAGAACCATGGGTGCAAGTTTGAAATTTTGTCAAGACTGAAAATATTTTGAATTCCCCTTCTACTAACTGGGTCTGAGTGAACATCTACACACACACGTAGCTTGCATTTTTACCCACGACCCTATGATGAAGTCCCCCCCCCCGATCTTTAGCCAAAATTTGGCATTTTTGTGCGATCTTTTGCCAAAATTTGCTACTTTTGACAAAAATCAGACTTTGTACAGCCTCAGGAAAAAAAAAAGCTGAACTTTCAAGGACATTTGACAAAATTAGAACTTTTCTGTAATTTTTTAACAAAATTAGCCTTTTTTGCGAACTTCTTACAAAAATCGCACTTTTTTCCACTGTTTTTTCAATGACATTTGCATTTATCAATGATCCTTTAGAGATATTCGTAGTTTTTCTCACCCTTTTTTGACAAAATTCAGATATTTTCCACAATCTTTTGAGAAAATTTGCATATTTACTGCGATCCTTCGTCAAAACTCGTGTATTTTCCATGATCTTTCGTCAAAATTTTCATATTTTCTGCTACCTTTTGTCAAAATACACTTTTTTCAGTGATCTTTTGAAAAAACTCTCATATTTTCTACGATCCTTCTAGAAAATTCTCATTTTCTGTGACCTTTCAACAAAATTCTGATTTTTCTTCGATCTTTCGATAAAATTCGCGATTTTCCTCCGATCTTTCGTCAAAATTAGAGATTTTCTGCTACCTTTCTACAAAATACTTCTATTTACCTCAATCTTACAACAAATTACTCATATTTTTCGGCAAAATTTACATATTTTCTGTGATCTTTCGGAAAAATTCGGGTATTGTTTGTGATCTTGAGGAAAAATTTGGATATTTTCTGCAATCATTTGGAAAAATTCACATATTTTCTGCAAAATTCGCGTATTTCTCTTGATCTTTCGACAAACTCTACATATTTTCCTCAATTTTTTGACAAAATTAGAACACTTCTTCGATCTTTCAAGAAAATTAGAGTATTTTCCAGGATCTTTCCACAAAAAGTAGAGTATTTATCACGATCTTCGACAAAAAATAGAGTATTTTTAACGATTATCTTAGAAAATTAGAATATTTTCGTAATCCTTTAAGAAAAGCCGCAACTTTTTACATAATCCTTTGACTGAAGTCGCGCTTTTTCCGAAATCCTATGATGGAAAGAGTTACTTCCCACATTTTTTTGGAGAAAATAGTTTTTTTCCAGGATCATTTGAAAAATTTATAGGTTTTTTGCACAGTTGCATTGGTTTAGAGCATAGATTCCCAACCTTTTCTGAACCACCGCCCCCTTTACAAGAGAAAAAAATGCCAACGCCCCCTCCCCCATAATAGTTAATTGTACATAATGTTAAAACATTGTTGCATATTATGTAAAGTTTATTTGTCAATCTATGTATTAAAAATCATAAAGTAGCAGTTAATTAAAATGATCATGAAATGTAGAAAAAAATTGTTCATTAAAAATTGAAAAATAAACACACCATAATAAGAATTAAAAAAAAAATAATGAGATGGTTGAGGCTGAGTGAGGTTTTAACAATTTGCTAATGTTGGATTCCAATTTTTTTTAACATCAGTCACAAATTGTCAGGTTCAAAGTTGTCTGTTCTTTTTCTTAGACAAAAAATAATCTGCTGCACGGTACTCTCTCTCAGCCAAATCTGATGAAAAAAAAGAAATTATAATTTTTCGTACTCTCGCTCACAATCCAGGTTAGAGAGCTGTATTGGCTTTTAAAGTTATAACTCTTGGTATCCAAGTCTGAATTTTACTTTTACTTCTCAATTGCTGTAAGTTCCACGATTTTCTCCTTCAAATATGATGATACTGCGGAAAGATCTAAAAACAAACTTGCTATATTCATGCATAAAAATCTTGGAATCGCTCTGAGAAAACTTCATGAAGTGTTGACAGTAAGTAAGTAAATATTCCTGTTTTTGCAGATTGCGAATAATGTGGCAAAGTGGCTGTGATCTCCTCTACTTAGATTTTGTGTGAACAAAAGAAGTTTACAAAGAGCAAATTGATCATGAAAATTTCACAACAAAGTGAAACAATTGTTTTATTTTGTTGCGAAATGATTTTCCCTATAAAGGTGGCTAAATATCCTGTCAGTCAATGAATTGCTGCTATTTTTACTGACTGCTCTAATAATGTAATGAAGCACGAATATAGGTGTTCGTTCCAAATATTTGAAACCAAATGCTGATGATGTGTAACAGAATGCACAAATAGTACATTTAGTACTGCTTGTTTGAAATGCGTTAATGAAACTCTTCTGATGTCCCGTCGTTGGTGGAGCAACATCAGTAGCAAGTGAGAAAATACTATGAAAACGAATTTATTTCCTTTGGACTAACTTTGTGGTATTAAAAATCGATTATCTCTTCGTATAATTTTCCATATTTTTAGCAAATAAAACTTTTGACTTTTGTTTTCTTCTTTTATTAGTTTTTGTTACTTGGTAAAGCTAATACATTAAGTTGAATGGAAAATTTGCAGGTCTTTAAGTAATAACACAATGACATTTCAATGTCTTTAGCCCTCTATTCCTCTTTCTACCGAATTATTTCTCAGGATTTTTTCTGATGATATCCGACGGTGTCTTACGATAAAAAGTTTTTATTATCTGTCTGACTACAAGCAAGATTAATTTCTCGCCGATTGGGATTTTCATACTTTTCTCGTGTGCGGTTTTCATACTTTTGCGATTAACAACATAATATGAGGCTGGTAATGCGTCATCTTCTTCTTTACAAGACGACTGAAAAAGTGTTGATATACGTAGTTGACTGCTTTAAGATTTTCTTTTCCAGTCTTTGAAAACAAGACACATCTTTGTCTTTTTTATCAGTACGCATTTATTCGAATGCTCTTACAGCCAGGAGGCTTCATGGTTTCATTTAAAAAAAAAACTTTTTGCCAAATTAAGCACATAGGTAACGATTGGTTTGTAGAAGAGTGAATACTCAAATACTCAATACTGTACTGACAGCATTTATACTTCTATTAAGAAATTTTCAAATATAGAATTTTTCCTTATTTAAGTTTAAACAAATTTACACATTTGAACAAATTTATAAATATAAGGATTTTCATCAGTTTCACAAAAAAAAAAAAAAAACTAATTTCTTGAACTGATTCAAATTACAGATTCGTTTAAAAATCTCTGTTAAGGCATGTGTCGCCATACTTCAGAATTATTCGAAATATAGGTTAATTAAAAATAATTCTTAAAACTTTTATCCGCCAATTATCGCGAATTTTGTACTTCACAATTTTTGAATTCATAATGATTTTTAATGCGAATCATTTGCAATTTTTCGGGTTTCGCTGTAATATTTTGACATTCATGAAAGAATTGCAACAACAATGTTTTAAGCCTAATATAAAAAACATTTGTTCCCCGCGATTTTAGCCTTCCTTCGTGTTGACGACAATTTTTTGACAATCGTAAAATAAATTCAATCCTCCCCCCTCTAATGTACGCTCCCCTGTATTGATTTCACTATAAAGATGCAGTTAAAGTTTTTGTAACGAACTATTTTCTCTGTATTACTTTACCTTCATTGCCCCCCTTGACTCTCCTAACGCCCCCATTTTTCTTTAGACTCGCTACCGCCCCCCTGGAAGACTCCAGCGCCCACTGAGGGGCGGTACCGCCCCCGTTGGGAACCTATGGTTTAGAGGTATTAAAAATTTGAGAATTTTCTTGATTGCCTTTGTAAAAATCGATAATTTTGTCGACCAGACTCGAAAAATCAAATTTCATCGATTGGCTTCGTAAAAATCACGTATTTTGTCGATTCAATTCGTAAAAATCTTATTTTTGTTGTCAAACAAGAAAAAAAATCAATCATTTTGTTGATCGGCTGTGGAAAAGTTGCGAATTTTACCTATCGTGTGAAAAAAAATTGCAAATTTCATCGATTGGCTTTGTAAAAGTCACGAATTATGTCGATAGCTTTGTAAAACTTGCGATTTTCGACTATCGGTTTCATAAAAGTCAGAAATTTTATTGATCAGATGAAGAAAAATTGTGAATTTTGGCAACTGTCTTTGTAAAAATCATGAATTTTGTTGATTTATGCAGTAAAATTGCAAGTTTTTTCAATCGGCTTTGTAAAAATCAATACTTTTGTTGACCAGACTCGAAAAATCGTAAATTCCATCGATCATAGCTTCATAAAAATCGCAGATTTTGTCGATTCATTTTGTAAAAATGTTATTTTTGTTGTCAAACAAGAAAAAATCGATAATTTTGTTGATCAGCTGTGGAAAATTTGTGAATTTTACCAATCATGTGATAAACAATTGCAAATTCTGCCGATTGGCTCTGTAAAAATCACGAATTCTGTCGATTGCTTTGTAAAAATCGTGATTTTCGACAATCGGCTTCATAAAAATCAGAAATTTTATTGATCAGATGAAGAAAAATTGTGAATTTTGGCAACTGTCTTTGTAAAAATCATGAATTTTGTTGATTTATGCAGTAAAATTGCAAATTTTCTTAATCGGCTTTGTAAAAATCAATACTTTTGTTGACCAGACTTGAAAAATCGTAAATTCCATCGATCAGCTTCATAAAAATCGCAGATTTTGTCGATTCATTTTGTAAAAATGTTATTTTTGTTGTCAAACAAGAAAAAATCGATATTTTTATTGATCAGCTGTGGAAAAATTGTGAATTTTACTGATCATGTGAAAAACGATTGCAAATTCTGTCGATTGGCTCTGTAAAAATCACGAATTCTGTGGATTGCTTTGTAAAAATGGCGATTTTCGTCAATCGGTTTCATAAAAATCAGAAATTTTATTGATCAGATGCAGAAAAAATTGTGAATTTTGGCAACTGTCTTTGTAAAAATCACGAATTTTGTTGATTGGTGCAGAAAAATTGCAAATTTTCTTAATCGGCTTTGTAAAAATCAATAATTTTGTTGACCAGACTCAAAAAATCATAAATTCCATTGATCAGCTTCATAAAAATCGCACATTTTGTCGATTTATTTTGTAAAAATCTTATTTTTGTTGTCAAACAAGAAAAAATCGATAATTTTGTTGATCAGCTGTGGAAAAATTGCGAATTTTACTGATCATGTGGAAAAAAAATTGCAAATTCTGTCGATTGGCTCTGTAAAAATCACAAATTATGTCGATTGCTTTGTAAGAATGACGATTTTCGTCAATCGGTTTCATAAAAATCAGAAATTTTATTGATTAGACGCAGAAAAAATTGTGAATTTTGGCAACTGTCTTTGTAAGAATCACGAATTTTGTTGACTGGTGCAGAAAAATTGGAAATTTTCTTAATCGGCTATGTAAAAATCAATAATTTTGTTGACCAGACTCAAAAAATCGTAAATTCCATCGATCAGCTTCATAAAAATCACACATTTTGTCAATTTATTTTGTAAAAATCTTATTTTTGTTATCAAACAAGAAAAAATCGATAATTTTGTTGATTAGCTGTGGAAAAATTGTGAATTTTACCGATCATGTGAAAAACAATTGCGATTTTTGTCAATCAGTTTCGTAAAAATCAAATTTTATTGATCAAATGAAGAAAAATTGTGAATTTTTTCAATCGTTTACTTAAAAATTGATAATTTTGTCGACCAGACTCGAAAAATCGTAAACTACATTGATCGGCTTCATAAAAATCGCATATTTTGTGAACCCATTTCTTAAAAATCATAATTTTTGTTTACTTCATCAATCAGCTGTGGAAAAATTGTGTATTTTACCAATCATGTGAAGAAAGATTGCAAATTTCTGCGATTGCCTTTGTAAAAGTCATGAATTTTGTGAATTGCTTTTAAAAATTTTAATTTCCATAGATCGGTTTCGAAAAAATCATAAATTTTTTTGATCAGGCATAGAAAAATTGTGAATTTTTTCGATCGGTCATGTAAAAATCAATAATTTTGTTGACCAGACTTGAAAAATCATAAATTGCATCGATCAGCTTCATAAAAATCGCACATTTTGTCGATTCATTTTGTAAAAATCTTATTTTTGTTGTCAAACAAGAAAAAATCGATAATTTTGGTGATCAGCTTTAGAAAAATTGTGAATTTTACCGATCATGTGAAAACAATTGCAAATTCCATTGATTGGCTCTGTAAAAATCACGAATTCTGTCGATTGCTTTGTAAAAATCACGATTTTCGTCGATCGGTTTCATGAAGATCAGAAATTTTATTGATCAGACGCAGAAAAAATTGTGAATTTTGGCAACTGTCTTTGTAAAAATCATGAATTTTGTTGATTGGTGCAGAAAAATTGCGAATTTTCTTAAACGGCTTTGTAAAAATAGATAATTTTGTTGACCAGCTCCATAAAAATCGCACATTTTATCGATTCATTTTGTAAAAATCTTATTTTTGTTGTCAAACAAGAAAAGATTGATACTTTTTATTAGTAATTTTTGACGAATTAAATTTTTTTCCCCGATTATTAGGAGAAATTTACACTTTTCCAGCAATCCTTTGAAGAAATTTACCCAACACAGTGAGGTTTGTACTGGCATTTTTGTTGTATTTCATCTGTTACCTCCCCCATATAAAAATGACAACAAATTTTAATGCATACTCCCATCAATCTCAGAGATAATGAAATTCATCGTCGAAAAAGCAGAAATCCATGTTTCTGCAGAAAATAATCTGTAAGTAAAATATTTTTACAATTGAAGCATTAATTAATCAAACAGTCACTTACCTGTGGTGTATTGTCTTATTTTTTAAATGTTTATTAACAACCTAAATTTTTCAAATAGTAAGTAATAAAAACTAAACATGACATGAAGCAAAATAAAGGTTTAATGAAAAAGAATCTGCAAAAAAGATAATAAAATTGTGATGCCCATCTCATGTCTTTTTTCACCTCACAAAACACTTATAATTTAAGGGGGAATTAATTTTTATTTTTCATAAGAATTTCCATTTGTTTTGAAAAGCAATCTAAGCATCTAGTAAATGTCAAATAATCAGCAAATTAAATTAATATCAGTGATTAAATCAATATCAATGAATAAATTAACATCGTCAATTAAATTAATAATGTGTGGTTGTTATTACAAACAATAACCATGCATTAATGAGTATCAATTTTTTAATCAAAGCAAGATTCTGTAATTTTATATTTTGTTTATCAAATTTCAGAATAAAAAATGATATTAATTCCAAAAGCCAAACCACCTCCTCCCTCTAGAGATACCTTACGATATCATTCGTCAGAGCTCCCCCACCTCCCATAAAACTATAACGCTATATTTGTAGAGCTAGCTAATTCAGAAAGATTTTCAAGTCCCTGCAAATTCATAAACTTGGAGCAAAAGGCGAAATTTTTTTTCGATCCCGATCGATTCCACAGGGTTTGCCTGTGCTTACAAATGACTGAGTCATCTGAAATTTTCACAGAGATACTTGTAAAAAAATAACTTTGGTATAAACGCTATAATTTAAATTAGAAATAATAAAAATAAAAGACGACGGAACACGCGGTAGTATCCATTCGATTCTCTCGCTTCGCGGTCGAGTGACGTCACATGTAAACACACCAGCTCCAAGTCTTTGTGTTGAGAAGTATTAATCCTTCTGATTCCTAGAGTCGGAAAGATCGCTATAGCAGTACATGAGAGAATAATAAATAAATTAATAATTATTAAAAAGGATTCGTCTGATTTTTGAAAGCGCAAGTGATTGTCATAATAATTGGAAGCTATACCTGATAAGGGAAAAGGGCAAATTGTAAGCTCGTTGAAAAAGTGGAGTGTTTGCGCGCGTGTTGTGAGCATGTGTGTGTGTGTGTATGTGTATGTGTGTGTGTGGGGGGGGGTCCACTTCACTTCCCTCGATTTTGAAACTTAATTATTTAATTTTTTTTAAAATTTGATTAATTAAAATTTATTTTTCTCTTTTTTTGAAATTCGTAGTCAAATTTATTATTTTCGAGTAACTTAAAAAAAAAGTAAAAATTTTGCAATGGGGGAAGGGGGCATAGAATGGCTTTTGCCCCTCTCTCGATTTTGAAATTTAACTAAGTTTTGTTTTTCTACGATTTTGAAAAACACAGCAAAATTAATTCTTTCTAGGGGTAGGCACATTTTGCCCTTAACAGGATTTTGAAATTTAATTAACTTTTTTTTTTTCGTTTTGAAATGCCCAATAAAATATGTTTATTTCAAGTAATTTAAAATTAAACGATTTTTATGGGAAGAAGCCATATGAGAGTCATTGCCCCTCCCTTAAGTTTGATTTAAATATTATTTAGTCTAAAATACAATTGAATTTTATTTTTGAATGATTTTGAAAAACATAGTAAAATTATGTCTTTTCGAGAAATTTAAAATAAAAGAGAAATTAAATATTTCCGTAAAGTTAGAGGGTTTTACTAAAAACATTACCCCTCCCCTAAGTTTAAAAATTTATAATTAATCAAAATTTCTATTTTCCTTATTTTTAACACATTCGCTGCTGATCACGCGCCAGCGCGTGATGTGGCGCCAGCGTTAAGGGGTCACTCACGCGCCAGCGCGTGATGTGAGGTGGTGTCAAATAGCCAGTCACGCGCTGGTACGAGAAAATCTTTCACTGATTATTTGTTATAAAAAATAAATCGGCTTCTGGGAAAAACCCACTTCTACAGTGCGGCATTAACTATCATCACATCTTCAAGTAAGCGGCAGCGAATGTGTTAAAAGATAGTAGAATTTATTATTTTTAAGCAACTTAAAATATAAGATAATCTCAAGGAAGTTTCCGGTAATGAAGCGAGGGGGGGGGAGGTTCATTACCCCTATTTCTGGATTTTGAAATTTGAATAGTTAAATTTGTTTTTCTTCAAATTAGATAAGCATACTAAAATGTATTTAATTTGTTTACCTTAAAATTAAAATCGAACTGAGAATTTTCTTTTATTGAGAAAGGGCCCACAACCTCACGATTTTGAAATTTAATTAACTCATTTTATTTTGGCTTATTAAGACATAATCCAATTTATTCCTTCCGATTAAATGCAAGTTAAATACAACATTAGTTTACTTTTGAAAATTTTCACAAATTTAGAAAAGGCACCAGGCATGAAAATAATAATCCCTGTAATGAAAAAATCTAATTTTCACATCTATAAAAAAATAGTACATAATATTTGCAAAATTGGAATCTTTAATTTTTTTTTTTTCAAAAAAAAAAAAAAAAAAAAAATGCACAATTTTTGCACACATGGAATATTTATTTATTTTATGCAAAAAAAGTGCACTGTTTTTGATAACTTATAATGTTCACTTTTTTGTATGCATAAAACATGAAAATATTTTTCACAAAAAGTACATACTTTTCGGAGTATTCAAAAATAGTCACTTTTTGTGCACAAATTGTGTACAATCTAAACTTTTTTGCAAACAAAGTGTAAACTTTTTTTAGCTGGGTAGTGTCAACTACACTATAAAAAAAAGTGTCGATCTACTAAAAAAACTTTAGTGATCCTTGTAATTACTAAAAAATTTTTAGTAATCTTAAGTAGAAAAAAGTTAGCAACGAATAGCTAATAATTTTACATTTTTAATAGCTATTACTAAAACTCACTTGGTGTGGCCTTAATAGCGTAGTGGTTATAGTAACGGACTCCAGGCTTAAAGGTCCCGAGTTCGATACTCGCCACTGCCAAATACGCCCCGAATATATGTAGTGTAAGTACTCGTTAATAAAGGGATTATGAATATACTGTCTGAGCAGTAGCAGTGTTTGTTGCTGCCATCTATTGCGGTTTTGCCGAAAATCTTCCGCTTCAGAAGTCTGGATGTAGCTCGAAGGAAACTCCTGCCCTTCGGGCCCACGTAATGGTTATTAAAAATAATTTTGAAACTATTACTAAAATTTATTTGGTGGCTCATACTAAAAATTTTTAAGTTAGTTATACAAAAAATTCTTTTGTTTAGTTTACAAAAGAAATGCTCGTTTCGCTTGCAAAAAAAAGTTTGTAATGGTTACTAAAAAATTCTGTGGAATACAAATTTACTAAAAAATTTTTAGTAACCTCTTGATTTTTTTTTTACAGTGTAACAGGTTTTTCAATTTAAAAATTGCATTTTCCGCTCTCATTTTTTAAAAATATTAATTAACTATTACATATTATACAGACAACACCGCCGTCATCCTTATTTTGACATTTACCCACCCAGCCACCCTATTATATACATTATATATATACATATATTGTATATAATAGTATAACATGTTATATTGTATATAATAGTATAATATATAGTATAACTATATAATATTATATTGCATATAATAGTATAATATATAGTATAACTATATAATAATATATTGTATATAATAGTATAATATATAGTATAACTATATAATATTATATTGTATATAATATTATAATATATAGTATAACATGTCCAAAAGGACGTCTTATACTATACAATTCCGTGTTAGGAGTTTCATAATATTTATGATCAGGGCGTGTATTTTTTTTTTTTTTTTTTTTTTTTTTTTTTTTTTTTTTATCAATTTTAGCTATGAATAAAAAGTTCATACATTTATGTCAATGCTTTTTTGTGTTCTAAATTAAAATAAAACATTTTTACAAGGAATATTTTAACGACTGAGTAAATATTTTTCAACTCGGTGTTGCTGAGTCACAAAGGAATGAAATTTTTTTTTCTTAAATAAGCATACTTAAAAGCAGTCATTCTCTATCTACTTTATTTTATTACTACTTTTTAAACAAAGTAAATCTTTCTAAACATTTTATGCTAAAAATCTAAGACGCTATGAATACTCTTAGAGGTAATCTCGCGAAGATAATTACTTGCTTTTATTAAAGAGTAAAAAATAAGTGGATCCTTACTTATATTATATGTACTCCTTAATTACCTCTCAATTTATAAAAGTTTTCCCGCATAGGATTTTTTTTTTTTTTACTTTAATTTTCTTGATACTCAGTTTTTCATTTTTTTTCTTTATATTTTACTTTAAAGATTTATTATTCAGTGATAGTTTGTAGTACATTCGCTCATTTATTTTCTATTAAAAGCTTTTCTTTACTTATTTTATATGTATTTATTGTTGTCAAAAAAAGAAATAGATAACTATAAGCAGTATTTAGTTTTTAGGCATTAAAAATATTTATTTTGTTCAAATAGGTTTTTCGTTATCTGCAGTATATTAATCGATGTTAGCTTTGCTTGCATATTTTGGAAAACTACTTAGCCATTTATTTGAGGATATAATTAAAAAAATAAAATATTGTGATCCTTTTGTTTTTATATTTTAAAGCTTATTAGCAGGTGCAATTAACCCATTCTCTACCGACGGTACTTATAAGTACCATTAAAATAGCTTATTAATAAATTAATTTAATACGTCGATTAGTTCTAATACTGTTTAGAATGATTTACAGATACATTGATTTTTCTTTTTCTAAAAGCATTATTGATTACACAAAACAAAAATATTTTTTAATGGATGATTACTTTTGGCTTTTAATTTTGGCGCTCAGCGAAAGGGATGGGGATTTTTCAATGCGGAAATATTTCTATGTTTATATTGTAAGAACATCCTATTTGTAAATTTTATAATTCAATAAAATACTAAAAAATAATAATAAATAAACGATTTGAGTGGGGTTATACAAATTGCAAAAAATCCTTGTAAATTGAAATTTAATTAATCCCCCTAAATCCTTCATTCCTTCTAAAATCCATCAAAAATTTATTAAATGATTATGTAAATCTTTTAATTTAGTTTAAACAATTTACGTAAAATGCTTTAGAATGTAAAGTTTTCATGAATTCATAATGCGGTAGATAAAGGGTTGAATGCATCATACACCCTCGGTCCCAAATTATTACTTGCTACATTTAGGTCGAACATTTTGTCTCAAATTTGCTGCTACATTTGAAGTAGGTGGAGTCATAAATAACTCCGGATGCAGTTTAGTAAATAGATACCAACAAAAATGTACTGCAATGAATATTATATCGTATACTATGTGTTTGAAGTAATAGTAATTTGAATTAGAAAGGAGAGTAACAAGTAATGTAACTAAACCTATTATAAAAATGTCGATGGTTATAGTTATGAATAATAATTTAGAAAGTACGCTAAAGAAGGAGAAGAATAATAAACAGTACAAAGAAGTATTACTCTTTTTTATACAACATTTGAAAAAGATTAACTAAAAATAATTACTAAAAATGCCACATGAAACTGAATTTTTCACGCATTGCAAATTCAAAAGATTTATTACAAAAGTGATGTTTACGCAGCGGTGATAAGACCAATATCGGACTCGAATAAAGCAAAATGATTGGTGGAAATTTAGCTTATGGTATTTAATTTACTCAGAAAGTGAAAAAAATGGCTGTGACAAAAGTTGTAAAAATTATTAACACAGAAGAAATTCGGAACATGATTATAGAAAAGTTGTTGCCATCAATACAGGAAAAATTTACTAATAGTGGAATATCGAGTCTGTTATACAGAAGAATGGGACAATGCCTAGCTTTATTTGGCAGTGGATGATCCCAGTATCATAAAAGAATGTTTAAAAGATGGATGAAATTTGTATTAATCAAACGTTCTAAGGAATATTGTGAATACAAAACAAAATGGGACGTGGCTTAAAAGCTCTGAATATTTATAGAATGTATCTCTAAATATTAATAGCTCTGAATATTTAAAATAATAATATGGTACTGATTTATGAAATAACGGAATGAATTATTAGTAAGTAAATATTGTCAAGTGAAGCATAGCGCCCTGAAATCTCTAAAAAATATTCAAACAAAATTATAAAATCTTCAGTATGCAATCAGTACAATAATATTCAAATATAGCAACTAATTTGGGACAGAGGGAGCATATTTTCGTCTCTTTTTTTTAAATTTTATTTGGATGAAAGCACTTTATTTCTGTTAAATATTATAATATATACGAGTAGACATTATGTAAGAAATGATTTTAGAACATTTTTTCCGAAAAAAAAAATGTAATCAATTTTTTTACCTTCCGGTTTTCGATGGATTTACACATTTTAGGTACCAGAGATCCCAAAAATATGTTTAATCAAAATATATGAAAGTGAGCGTGACCGTCTGCAATCATTTCACATTAAAAATATCTAAAAGATTTTGAGATTAATAATCTGATATAAATATGAAACAATCTCAAGGATTTTAATCTGAAAGATTTTAATTTATAGGTTCTGAAAATTACAAATTAATACGATATTTACATAGTTGAGTATAAAATTTCAGTTTAGTAAAAGAAATATGAAGGTTTTAATTGAAATATTTCAAACAAATTTACTGCTGTGGCAAGTATGTTAAGGTAAATATTTGCACCCTTTTCAGTTAAATTGCTTTTAATAATATGGTATCTAAAGAGGATTAAATGTTTATTTAAAATCTTTAACACTCTAGAAATATGAAGACGTAAGGTGTTTAAATGTGTCTGACATGTATATGTTTGCTAAAAGTGCAGCGGTTAAAATTAAATATTTTAAAATATAATGATAACATTGTATATTTAAACCTGTAGATTTAAAATTGATTTATTTTTGAAAAATATTTCATGTATTTGAACATCATTACTTTTAATGCGTATGCAATTTATTGGCATGAAATAATTTTAAATATATAACTAATGTATATTTAACAATGCATTAAATTCTTCTAAATATAAGATGATAAAACTTTCTTCAAGTAAACTAGTGTAAATATTTTAACTAGTTTTAATGTAATGATATTTGTTGTTTTAACCCTTTCAGGCGCACTAATCTTTAAAGTTGGAATTTAAAGAAAACAAAAATTAGGCAATCTATTTAGGCCTAGAAGAGTACACAGGTATTGTTTTGCAAAGATTGCACTAACCATTTTAATTATACAGCTGTTGCCGAAGTGGTAACCTCCCATAAGTAAAGCATTGATAAGCGCAGTGAGAAGAGCATTGCTGTGAAGCGCGTATTACAGTAAAACATTTTACCTATCATTTAAAAAAAGTAGAGTTTGATCTCTGTGGTGCTGCTATCTAGAACTCATAAGAAAGATTTAAAGTAGCCATTAGAGTAGTTTTTGAAATATTCACGGAGTTTTTGTGTCTCTAAACAGGAGGAAATTTAGATGTTGCCGACCCGGCAACACTGCCCGTTAAGGTGTTAAACTGTAACATACATTCATTTTCAAATGTTAAATTAGTGATTTAGCATTAAATTTATTTTAGAAATTTCAGAAAATTTAGAATAAAAATTTAGTTATCAATAGACAGATGGAAAAATTTAGCAGTAGTTGTACCTATTTAAATAAAGTAGATAAATTTTTCCTTTGTTGCCCAATTTACTTATCTATTTATTTCTCTAACGTTTAAACCAACCGCTCGAAATCTTTATATGCATAATTAATATATGATCTTACCCAGGGATGCAGTCGTAAAAATAACAGAGGATATAAGGTCTAAGCAGCAGGTATATGCTCAAGGCCGACAGTATACCCTAAAAATAGAAACTATAAGATTTCTTGAGAAACAGAGGGTATACGATGCTCTTTTAAAAATCCCGCGGGTATACAGCGTATATCCCTGTACACCCTCCACTCATCCCTGATCTTACCACACTATATTTTTCATAAACAACTAATTTCAGCATATTGTCACAAAACTGAAAAACTCACATTAGTAAATTGAAAAAGACTTAGAAAATGAACATTTGCTTCTCAATTTAGTTTTTTTAAATTAAAATGAATAATAATAGAATATAAAAGCTTTCGAATTGTAAATGCTTTTGAAAATAATTTTGTTATCTTCGGAAAGATGACAAAAAATGCATAATCATATATTTACAAAAAGAAAATGTCTGCTTATGATTTTATAAACATCTCGGTATTCTTTTTATATTAATTTAGTCCATTTTCTCCAAACAAAATTTAGCTTTTAAGATGTTACAAGTTTTAAAAAAGTCTTATGTTCAATAAAACGTGAACAATTTTAGCATTAGCCTTTAAAATAAAATTAATAGCAGGAACAGTAACATTATTTACTTTCTCTTGCACAAAAAAAACAAGAAAAGAAAAAAAAAGAAATACAAAATTGCAAATTTTTTTCTATTAGAATTATATTTCAAGAACGTTTATTCAATTTCAACAATAAAAATTCATGTAACGGATACAGATTTGCACTTCGAATAAAAAGTTTTTAAGGTTACTAACAATTTTTTTTTGGAAAATAGGATTCCTAGAATTTTTAAGTAACGGTAATGAGGATTACAGATAAAATTTGATTAAACTACCAAAATTTTAGATTCTTTGTTAAGTTACCGATGTCTCAATTTTTGTTTACAAATTTTGTAGATTGACATCATTTTCTTGTACGGTGTGCATATAAAATTTCAGATTGCTGGTGAGTTATAGGCCTCCTGATTGGAGAGGTTACAGCCACTAACATAACTACACTTACATTAAGCCGTTTTTTGGTAAGGGTCATTACCAACCGAGATTCATGGGTGTTGAATCTACAGGTATAAGCAAAACACGTGATCGTAACTTCTAGAAAGGGGTGAAATTTACTCAAAAATAAAAAAAAGTTAATAACTAAATAACAAAATAAATGATTGAGTAAATAAATAAATATTTGTTGGGTTGCGTTGTGATTTAAGCTGCCCCCCCTCGTATGAAGTCAGGACTAATCTAAGCGTTAAACACTTGGACACTCAGAAGTCCGATCCTGTAAATCAACATTAGTAAATAATAATAAAAAGTAATTAAAGAAAAGGAGTCTACTCGATGTTAACTGGGAGTAATCCCTAAAGGAATTAACACGAATTTAGGATTAACATAATACAAATTTATTTACATTATTTTACATTTATTTACAAAAGATAGAAAATATTATAATACCCATTAGTTAATAGGTGTTTTCTCACACTTTTCCGAATATTAATTCATATCAATGAAAAATTAATTCTGTACAATATTAAAAAAAAACAAATACATTTAACTTTGGACTCGTTCTCATACTCTCGACGACCTCCCTAACCATTGGAAAAATTTACATAGTGGAAAAATTTAAATTGCATACCTGGAGCAACTTCAGCATACTCTGCGAGGTCAGGACTAGTCTAAGCGTCCCTGTCCGAGCCGTCGACGAATATCAGTAAGCTGCATATTCCAAGGCGATGGGCATCTCCTTTCAGCGGTCCGTCCGGCATGTGGGATACTGGTCATCTATATCTGTAGTAGGCGCATATTGAAAACTACTGCACGCTATCAGCACCGCATCCCGAATGCATCTGTGAGAGCAACCTTTTTTTCCTCTCTTCGAAAAAAGACAGGGGCCTAAAAATACTTGTTTTCCCCATCCTCTTGACCCCAACCAATTGCATTGGAATCTGGTAAAGATGAGGCTTTGCTTCTCTGGGGGGCGTAAAGTTCCCAAGGTCCACTTTGATCTCTCTTCTTTCAGACCTCCTTGTAGTTTTATGAGCTGGTCATTGTACATCCCATAAATTTACAGGTATTTGCTGTCCAAATGCATTTATTTAATTGCACAGTCCTGCTTTTAAAATGGTCATAAAACTTGGGAGGTCCCTCGAGAATCCCATGAGAACATTTTTTTTTATGCTTAAGCAATATGACTACTTACAGTAATAAAATAAACAAAAATAAAAATACATAAAGTATCAGTCTTTGTGCTTGAAAAAAACCAGGTGGTCGTTTTTCGGACCACCATCCTCCCCTCCAACAGAGATAGCTGAAAGCCTCGCTTTCGCTATTGGAAGAAGAAAAGAATATATATATAACACATAGAGTTTCAACTATCAGGACTAGGTGTAAAACTTGTAGAACGTCCTTAATGTCAATTTCTATAGAATGTCCTATACATTATTTTACTGGAGCGTATGCACGAATGTTCAATATTACTGTCCATATTATTGTCCTTCCATCATTTTGGAACAAGGATGTATTTTCTGTTAATCTCCAGCAACATGAGGTCCTTTCCTGCACCTCATTCCCCACTATGTATGAGAAATTTGAAAAACACTTTTTTGAAAAAAAAAGGCCAAATTTGATACAAAGCCAATCAAATTTTGGAAGGAAAAAAAAATACAGCCTAAAATCCTATAAATTGAAAATAGTATAAGACTGGCACATACTTTTACACTGGAATTACTACAGTCATGTCTTAATTGGTAGCCCTACGACACAAATTATCAAATGAATAAAATATAGCATAAAATGATAATCTAGATGAACAGATTATTATACAACACAAATACAATATCATTAATATTTCAAACATTTTTATGTATATATATATATATATATATACTAGTTCGTTTATACAATTATGTAATTATGTCGGATATCGTGCATCCCAAGCATGTATTTTTATACACTATAGATAGCCACACTATCTTTCCAAATGAGTTTATTTTATATAGCTCTTGGATATATATAAATATTATAAAATAATCACCACATTACAATATCAATATATAATATGAGGTAGAGGCTGGATTAATCCGCCTCTATATATATCAATTAAAACTATGGCTACAGTACCCTAAGATATAACAGGACGATGTCTCTTCTATCACCTAAACCAGAGAGAATTCCTCTCCCCTAAGGAGAACGAAGAGCAATTCCCGACATGAAGATCTCCTTACCGAATGCGGGGTTGAATCACCCTTCTCCCCTCCTCGTTGTCAAGGTAACTAAGGAGCATCCGAAGATGCGTTCGCCTCTCCTCGTCTTTCAAGGAGCGCAGCTACTGTCTCGACCAGGTAGCATGGTACCCAGTTCCATTCGGCTATTTCGGCCATTCGGCTGACCTTTAAATTTGCGCATATTTAAAATCAACCTGCACAATTGCGTCAGTTACTCTCCTGTCCCTTACAAAATTACAGTCAATTTATTTTCGAAAATACAACCCGTATACCCTGAGTCCAACAAAAGACTTATGAAAGCGACTTTATTGTTTTTATATTGGAACGATTGTATTTTACTGTTTTGATATCTTTCACGTGCTATAATTGTAACCAAATTATGTTTTACTTTTTATTTTATTTTATTTTATTTCATTTTATTTTATTTATTTATTTATTTTTTTATTTATTTCTTATTTTTTTATTTTTATTGATTTATTTATTTTTTTTTTTTACTTAAAAATAGATGGAAAAAGAGAAAAAAAAAGTGTTAATAAAAATTGGCAATATTGGATGAGATATCGAGGAGTCACCTTTGGCCTCAGGTGTAGTAAAATAGTACAGTGTTCCCTTGATTGACCAGCAACCATGAAACTTGAAAGAAAGAAGGAAGAAGGAAAAAAAAAAACCTCCTCGACTAACCCATCACAATTATTCTATAATTTACGTATTTTAATTGTCTATGTAAATCAATTGTACCTGTCTTTCAAAATAGACACAGGAAAAAAAAAATCAAATTACTAACCTTTAAGAATAAACAAATATTTACTGTCTATAATATTGTAAGATTTAGTAAGGGAAAAATTATATATATATTTTTTTAATCTTAGGTATTTATTGAAATTCCTGTTAAAGCACAATATATCATATTATTAGTAAGTAATTCTATTAAGATAGAAGAGACAAAAATTATCCAAATAATCCATGCCCCTCCCCCGAAAAAACACGAAAGTAAAAACAGCTTTCTTTTCAAATATATATCTATCGTTTATCAATACTCTTTACTAAAACAATTCACGCTATATACTTATGGTAAATTTATACATAATTATCACATTATTTGCTCAGAAATCCGATATCAACATCAGTATTTTAATATCAAAATATCACACCATAAATGTGTGCAGTACATTTTGAGATTTATAAAGCCAACGGAGAGCACTTCCTACCTGACGACACCTTTGCATAAAATAGTGCTCCATCCCCTATCCCTTTGTAAAAAAAACCAAAACAAACGGGCTTCGCTATTCTCCCTTCTACTCTAGGAGCGAATTCAGGGTCAACGAATCGGAGCGCTATGACGTAGTCGAATTGGTTAGTTCATTTGCATAAAAAAACAAGTTGACTCTTCTTGTCGGAGGGAACGAGAGCAGGGGTCGCTGGTCCGTCCGCATAAAAGAGAGAATCGTACTACGCACTAGTTATGTAATTACTAGTATCTACCCTAGATCCTGCCATCGTTAAAATTAGTCCATTCATAAAAAACTAAGCAATTTTTTTTTTTTTTTTTTTTTTTTTTTTTTTTTTTTTTTTTTTTTTTACATAGCATTTTTGAATAACGTTGGGACTTATATACATATTAAAATTATCAATTCCTTCTAATGCTCACCTGTACGAAATGTCTATTCGTTTTGAGTATCGTTTTCTTCCGTTGTAGATGATTCAATTTTAGCCTTTGGGTGAAAAAGCTGTGTGATATGTCGTGTCATTGTTCGCGCATTATGGTCTATCATATGTTTGATTCGGTACGTGTTGTTGCGGCAGGCTTTTATAATTTCGTATGGGCCCTCAAATCTATCTTCGAGAGTACGAGGCCATATATCTTTTTTTAGGTATACCTGATCGCCAAGATTTAATGTTTTTACTTTTTGAAATATTTATTTCGTATAGAGTACCATTTTCTATATCATTTAAATCTTTTTCTGTTTTGAAAATAACCTCTGAATCAATATTTCCCATTTTTGTGTTCTTCTGTAAAACAATTTTTTTTGTATCATTATTTTTCAGAATTATATTAATGGTATTGGTATTCGTTACTTGATGTATAGAGTTTCCGCAGAGAAGTCCCCTTTTGAGATCTACTGGTTCGAATAGAATTGTCGTTTCCGGATTTAAATTCTCAGAAAGTATTAGTGAAACAATTTTTTCACGCCCCGGTGCTATAAATATTCTATTAGCTAACTTAGCTGTAACTTTCTTCCTGTTATTATTATTTATTTTTTTTACTCTTATATCATTATTTTCCCTTTCCGATTGCTCCGCTATGGTCGATACGTTAACTGGACAAGTATTTATTCTATGATCTCCGTTATGTAATGGAATTTTTGTATTTTTTACAATTAAACAACTTTGTTGTAGATCAAGAATCACATGGTTATTTTTTAAATAATCATAGCCTAATAACACTTTGTAATTTCCTTTAAAATTCTCATTAGTTACGTAGAAAGTGCCGGTTGTAAATATATTATTGAGCTTAAAAGTTATCTTAACACATTTTTTGAATGGAATGTTTCCTCCATCGAAAGTATTTATTCGAATTCTATTACCTAAAAATTTCATTTTGACCTTTTTCTCTTTTAAGGTATTAAATAAATCATTTGAGATCAAACAAACTTCTCCTCCACTATCGATTAACCCGTCAACATTAATTCCTTCAATTTGGAAATTAATAATCGGAAGATTATTTATCCATGCACTCCTTACACTAGCGATAACTCGTGTATCTGGGGTACTGTTCGGAGGCATTTCATCACTAATTACAGTCCCCCTTTTCCGTTTCCCGATCGTGAACCCCTTTTTTGATAATTTTCATTTTTATCAGAGGTATTGTTTTCATATTTATTCCCTGCTCTTCTTTTATTTTGGTGATTTTTCCAATTTTGCTGATTATAATCGTCCGACGATTGGTTTTGGAAATTTCCCCCGAAATTCGGGTTATTCGCACCCGCATTCTGCATAACGCAGTTTTGAAAGCCACTATAAGGATAAAAGTTTGGAGCGAAGTGTTGTTGTGTCGGAAGTGGTGATGTAGGAAAGGGAGCGTTGTGGTAAGACAATTGTTGAACGGGAGGTGGTGTGACGTGTAGAGGGGTAGGGGAATTCCAATTTGGCATATATCCATACCCTTGAAAGTTTCCTGCAAAATTTCCCGCTGATGCGCCCGGAAACTCTAATTGTTTGAAATTAGGATAATTCGGTCGAAAATTATTTCGGCGAAATGTTTGATTAGAATTTTTATAACGACAATCCTGTACTGTGTGGTTTGTACGTTTACAGATCTCACAATATTTTTCTTTATCAGAACTGTTTTTTTTCTCTTTATTTTGTTGTGCTAATTTTAAATTTTCTAATTCCAGTTGTAGTTTTGCCATATTTTCAGCTTGCAATTTATTTTGTTGAATTAAATTTTGACAAAATTCTGTAGTATCATTTCTATTTATATTATTTACTTCTGCAAAATTTGTAGAGTTTATTGCCGCCTCTATAACTCGAGCTGTTTCAGTTGCTTCGTTGAAAGTTTGGATATCTTTTTTTCGGATTTCAAAAGCGATGTCGGATTTAACAGCATCGGTAAATTTATGCAATTTCATAAGTTCGAAAAGTTTTTTAGCATCATTTTTGTTTGCTAGACCAGAAATTTCAAAAACCTTTGCCGCTTCGGTGTTAATACGAGTAATAAAGTCGTTAATAGTCTCTGTTGGACTTTGTTTTAGCTTTGAAAAATTGTCATGAGCTTCTCCGAAAGAAAGTTTTGAGCCAAAAATATTCCTCAATTTTTCTTTAAATTTTTCATAATCAGTTTCGGAGTGTAACTCAGCATCAGCCTGCAATTTTTCGCGGGCTACGCCTGTTAGCTTTGACTTTAATATGACTAATCTTATTTCTTTAGCAATATTAGCATGAGTAGCTGCTTCTTCAAACTGAGCAATATAAAAGTTAATGTTAGTCTCTTTTTTAGCGTCAAACGCCGGAATATAATTAATTAAGTTCTCCATAATGGAGTTTTTCTTGGGAATATTTTTAATTTGAGATTTTTGAAGACGTGTTCTCGCTTCACCTAAAAATGTGTTAAATTGTTTTGAGGTACGTCTGCCTCTATTCGAATATCTACCCATAAAATACCAATAGAGATTTCATTTTTTTTGTAAACCTCAGTAGTTATAAAACAAATATACACTATTTAAGTACCTTCAAAACATATATAGTATACACAAATACTTTTTCTCTATTCGAATATCTAGCCATAAAATACCAATAGAGATTTCATTTTTTGTAAACCTCAGTAGTTATAAAACAAATATATACTATTTAAGTACTATCAAAACATATATAGTATACACAAATACTTTTTCTCTATTCGAATATCTAGCCATAAAATACCAATAGAGATTTCATTTTTTGTAAACCTCAGTAGTTATAAAACAAATATACACTATTTAAGTACTATCAAAACATATATAGTATACACAAATACTTTTTTTCCTTTTACATACATATTTCAATATAACTTCTCATGACTGTGTTAACAACTATGTGCCAGCAATATACTTGGCATCGAGAATATGGAATTTGTCCTTGCAGCGAGAAGAAAAAAAATAATAATAAAAAAAAAAAAATCTACTGTATAAATATAAATAAAATATGCTGAAATGTTAGAAAGTTTAATTTAGGGTTATTTAAAATTTTAAACATCGAGTAGAAAATACATAATATCTCAACTAAAAAAAATATATATATAAGAAAAAGGAAATATTTACTATAACTAATAATACTAGAAAAAAAACCCTATTGTAACCATATAACAAATAATAAAATAACCTAGGCCCTTAAGAGGTCTGGCACCAAAAGAATTCCCGGTACTAATGCTGGTGAGTTATAGGCCTCCTGATTGGAGAGGTTACAGCCACTAACATAACTACACTTACATTAAGCCGTTTTTTGGTAAGGGTCATTACCAACCGAGATTCATGGGTGTTGAATCTACAGGTATAAGCAAAACACGTGATCGTAACTTCTAGAAAGGGGTGAAATTTACTCAAAAATAAAAAAAAAGTTAATAACTATATAACAAAATAAATGATTGAGTAAATAAAAAAAATATTTGTTGGGTTGCGTTGTGATTTAAGCTGCCCCCCCTCGTATGAAGTCAGGACTAATCTAAGCGTTAAACACTTGGACACTCAGAAGTCCGATCCTGTAAATCAACATTAGTAAATAATAATAAAAAGTAATTAAAGAAAAGGAGTCTACTCGATGTTAACTGGGAGTAATCCCTAAAGGAATTAACACGAATTTAGGATTAACATAATACAAATTTATTTACATTATTTTACATTTATTTACAAAAGATAGAAAATATTATAATACCCATTAGTTAATAGGTGTTTTCTCACACTTTTCCGAATATTAATTCATATCAATGAAAAATTAATTCTGTACAATATTAAAAAAAAAACAAATACATTTAACTTTAGACTCGTTCTCATACTCTCGACGACCTCCCTAACCATTGGAAAAATTTACATAGTGGAGAAATTTAAATTGCATACCTGGAGCAACTTCAGCATACTCTGCGAGGTCAGGACTAGTCTAAGCGTCCCTGTCCGAGCCGTCGACGAATATCAGTAAGCTGCATATTCCAAGGCGATGGGCATCTCCTTTCAGCGGTCCGTCCGGCATGTGGGATACTGGTCATCTATATCTGTAGTAGGCGCATATTGAAAACTACTGCACGCTATCAGCACCGCATCCCGAATGCATCTGTGAGAGCAACCTTTTTTTCCTCTCTTCGAAAAAAGACAGGGGCCTAAAAATACTTGTTTTCCCCCATCCTCTTGACCCCAACCAATTGCATTGGAATCTGGTAAAGATGAGGCTTTGCTGCTCTGGGGGGCGTAAAGTTCCCAAGGTCCACTTTGATCTCTCTTCTTTCAGACCTCCTTGTAGTTTTATGGGCTGGTCATTGTACATCCCATAAATTTACAGGTATTTGCTGTCCAAATGCATTTATTTAATTGCACAGTCCTGCTTTTAAAATGGTCATAAAACTTGGGAGGTCCCTCGAGAATCCCATGAGAACATTTTTTTTATGCTTAAGCAATATGACTACTTACAGTAATAAAATAAACAAAAATAAAAATACATAAAGTATCAGTCTTTGTGCTTGAAAAAAACCAGGTGGTCGTTTTTCGGACCACCACAGATGATACGGATTTACCGAAATATTGATTTCGGTAAATTTAGATTACTAAGGCTACAGATTGTTTTTTACAGTGTGCATGGACAAAATTTGTTGCGAAACTGGAATTGCTTACTTGAGAACTCATAGAACCAGTCAAACCCATATTCCCATTTCATAAGCCCATATCCAATTGATTAATCAGTATTTTTTTCTATTAGAATTATATTTCAAGAACGTTTATTCAATTTCAACAATAAAAATTCATGTAACGTATTCAGATTTGCACTTTGAATAAAAAAATTTTAAGGTTACTAACAATTTTTTTTTGGAAAATAGGATTCCTAGAATTTTTAAGTAACGGTAACGAGGATTACAGATACAATTTTATTAAATTACCAAAATTTTAGATTCTTTGTTAAGTTACCGATGTCTCTAGTTTTGTTTACAAGTTTTGTAGATTGACATCATTTTCTTGTACGGTGTGCATATAAAATTTCAGATGATACGGATTTACCGAAATATTGATTTCGGTAAATTTAGATTACTAAGGCTACAGATTTTTTTTTTTTTTTTTTTTTTTTTTTTTTTTTTTTTTTTTTTTTTTTAACCGTGTGCATGAACAAAATTTGTTGTAAAACTGAAATTGCTTTCGTGAGAACTCATAGAACCAGTCAAACCCATATTCCCATTTCATAAGCCCATATCCAATTGATTAATCAGTAATTTCATAAAATCGTTTCATGAATTCATTTCATTACGATATTTTATACATAGTGCAGTAATAAGTATAGTATTGTGGTGCCATTTGCAATTTAGCAATAAAAATAATGCAAATAGATAAGGTTTGAATTTCATTTTTAATCATTAATTGAACATTCATATGCATTTTAAAACTAATGGTAAGGGACCATCGTAACACATACCCATCATGCATACGGATAATTAATGAAAATAAAACATGTGTAAACTATGTATAAAATGCATTGCAATTCCAAAACAAAATTTAAATTATATTTAAATATTTTTAATATGCGTTGTAATGCTCTATTAATGAGTTGATGATGAACCAATTTCGACATATTATATAAAACACCAAACTACTCAAGTAGTACCAAATTGCGTAAAAGAAACATCCTAATAAGTCCAAAATTAATAATCATATTAACTAACAGTTTACTGCTTTGGATTAAACGTCTCATTTCCAAAAAAATATATCTTTGAATTGAAATTTAAATGAAATACAGGATCATGAAAAGTCGAAGAATGTGGAAAACAAGATTACAAATATTTCGGCAACTACTAATCCGATCGATTTCGTTCTTTATGCAAAATTTGTGTTATTTTATTGTTTTATACGTTCATTCCTTAAAATAAAAAGATAAAAAATTCGGAAATTTTTATATACCTCTCATCAGAATGAATTTTTCGAGTGTCCGAAATAAAATAATTCCGGATAATCAAGGTTGCTGATATTAAATAGGCTTCGACCTATTGTTACATACTAAGTACATTTTCAAGTCTCTGTCTCAACTTGTTCGGGAGACTTGTTACAGACACACAGACGGACGGACGGCAATTTTTTTTTAAAATATGTTTTACGAAGTCACTTGTATCTGAAACGTGTAAATTCGTCAAAAAAATTTTTTTTTCGATTTTCAAAATGATTGAAAAACTTACCTTATACTACGTATGATGGGTAAGTAAAAGTGTAAATGAAACGCATATGTCAATGTCATAATCATTTTGAAATTTGCACTTAATGCTAAACTCAGTACGCTGGTTATGTCACTGAAATCTACCGAACACACAGGCATGAAAGCTTATGCCTGTATTTTTCTCAAATTTTCATGAAATATTTTATACGAATTCTGTATTATAAAAAGTGTTTGCTGAAAAAAATAAATGAAAGTGTAAAAAAAATGATTATATCAGAGCCTTCATAATTCTTTAAATGCAGAATATTTACTGTGCTGTCTCTTTTGCAGACAATCTACCATGTATATTAAAAAAATAGATTCATGATACAGAATTAAAGTCCACTAAAATATAATACAGGGGATACATAAATGACTATCCTAAACTTACACTGATTCTAAAAGTAAACAGGAAAGAACTTTTTTGAAAAAAAAAAATCGATTTTTGTTTTACTGTCTTAAATTTTTTTTAAAACTTTCATGAATCTGTTGTTATTCCCGTTTTATTTTCTCACATAAAAAACAATAATTAAAATTCAAAGGAAAACGCTAGCACGTGCATATAAATTTTACTCTAAATTTTTATACTTATTCCTATTTTTATATTCTACTCTCACCACCATATTCTTAAAATATATTTTTTAGTATACATTTTTAGTAAAACAACATGTAAACGTCTATTGTATACAAAAAAAAGTGGTATTAACTTGATAAAATTCGTATAAGTAATGTTGTCAAATGCAGGTCATGTTTGAAGTAACATAGAACCGATAACAATTTAAAAGTGTCTTACTAGGGAACTGCAAGAAGTTTAAGTCGCCGATTCAATTCAATGGAATTACCCTTCGTAAATGAGCCGTTTTCGAGATATCCGACAATTTACATCACGTAACTAGTGCACACTTACTCGGGAAACACAAAAAAATGGTTTAGATTTTGACGAAAGTGATACTGTTGGAAATATCTCATCGTGAGGAGTAAAAAGCTCAATAGAACTACACGTCGGAAATTATCCGTTTTCAAGATATCCGATAATTTATGTCACCTAGCTAATGCAATTTAAATGGGGGTAATTCATATACAGCAGAATACAGCATATTGTATTGTAATTCATATATAGCAGAAAATTTTACTCTCGATTTTGACGAAAGTGATGTCGTTTGAAATATATTATTGTGAGAAGAAAAGAATTCAATGGAACTACCCACCGGAAATGAGCCGTTTTGGATATATCCGACAATTTATGTCACTTAATGCAGTTTCTCAATAAGTGTGCATTAGATAAGTGACGCTAATTGTCGGATATCTCGAAAACGTCTCATTTCCGTTGGGTGATTCCATTGAGTTTTTCAATCCTCATGATGAGATTTTTGTAACGATACAACTTTCGTGAAAATCAGTAAATTACACTTCTTGCAGAATCCTAGTTAGCTTTTGTCTCTCCTGATTTTGTTTTCCGATGATTTCGACGCACCACCGGCTGAGATGTTATGCTGCCGATGCTAACAGATGGGAAGTGCTGTGATTGAAATTAATTGCACCCATCATCCTATCCGTTCGGAGTTTTCCCGTGGTTTTCTTCGAATCTTGGGTAACCTTGCATAAATACGGGTTAGGATCCATTAGAAATAACGCTATGGAGGGCACTGCCCCTCGGGCCTATATCTTTTGTGCAGATATCCGGCCATCGTACATAGCACTTTACTAAAACTAACAATTTCAATATAAAGTTAATATTTCGGTTTCGTTGATAAATAGCTAGATGATTTTTGTCCGTAAAAGGTCTATGCTAATCAAGAAATATTTCTCGTACTTTACAGTGTATACTTTTGACTAAGCAATTTGATTGCGACCCTATCTTCCCAATACAAGACACTTGTCTTGTAGTGGGCTCTACCGATATTTTAACATCGTTCTATACATATATTTTTTCTGAATCCCGTTTTATATTTGTGTTGCGATGCGAAATTTTTCGAAAAAAAATTTCTATATGTTATACATGATTTGAAACAGAATTATTTATAAGTTACCAAAAGTTACAATTAAATTTAAAAATTGTAAATTATTAATTATTAATTATATTTTCTGGTTTAAAATAGATTTTTTACATACGTAAGTTATATGGAATGCATTTAGTACGTAAATGCTCTCAATGAACTTTTGGACAGTATCCTATATAGGTACATATTATTACTCTCACAGTTATTATATTATAATAAAATGTATGATTTAATAAGTGTAAAACTTTTAAATTACTTTTATTTTCAAAATAATAATTTAATTATAAATAAACTTTTTTATCAATTACTCGAAGTCCTCTTTCGGGGAAAGGAAGGTGCTTATTTATCAATTTTTTGTAACATGTTCCATTTAAAATCAAAAATTCTATGAATACCTTTTAATTTAATAGCGTAAAGCTAATTACTTGCTTTTACTGAAAAGTAAAACTTAAGTGGATCTTTTCTTAAGTGCAGTATTTTCGTTAATTACATCTCATTTTGTAAAAGCTTTTCCGCAAGTCATATTTATTTGATTTTCTTGAAACCATTTTTTTTTAAATATTTTTGTGATATTTTGAAACACAAACATTTTATTTATTTTCCATCAAAAACAGGTTTTAAACTGCACTTAAAAGAAATACAATGTTGTATTAAATAAACAAAAATTTAGCATGATGTTATTTTGATTTTTTAATATTGTTGTACTAAGCATTATAAAAAGTAAGAAATAAATCTGGTCTCAGTATGTTCCTAATTTTAGGGGCCACAAGACATATAATAGTTTTTATTTATTTAATTACATATGTTTTTAGTTAAAACGGCAAAAATCTATCAATTGAAATAAATTTATAATGTAATTTTAATTAACATTTCACTTTTTGGCAAAATTTAATAAAATTTTAGTAAAGAATTGCGTCGATGAAAAACCTTTTATAATGGGTTTTGTTAAATATTTTTCACTTAAAAATAATACAATAGCAATCCACTTACTGTGTTATGAAGTACAGATTTGAAATACATGTTACATTTATTTATATATACCAAAATTTTCCTTTCAAAACATAATATAAAAAATGTGCTTTCTTTAAAACAATGCTAAAATTAATATGTATGTTTCCTGCCGGACCTGATTTTAAGCCAAATTTATTTGGCCAAACTAGTTTATCCTAAAGACCAATGGAAAAACTAGCTTTTTCTGGGTCAAACCGGTTTATCCGAACGGATAAACTAGTTTTCCTACAGAAAAATATCTTACCCTATCTCACAAAGAATAAACTAGTTTTTCCAAGGTCAAACTACATTAGATTAATTTTAGACACGATTATTCAATCGGTAAATTAATTATAACAGATGTAATTTTTTCCATTTTTCATTTTGGGAGAAAAAAGTCCGGGCCAGGATTCGAACCAGGGATGTATTGGCTAAAGCCGCAAATGCTCTACCAAAAAGGACATGAATAACGTACATAAAAAATACGACGTTGCAAATTAATCCGTATACATTTAACGTTTAAAGTTAGCATATATCGAAAATAAATGTAACTTATTTCTGTAAAAAAATATCATCTGTTTCATAACTTAGTAAAATAAAATCTAGAGAGATTTTTTTTAAATTTACTTATAATTTTAATGTAAAAAGTTATATTTCATAATACTGTTACAGTGATTAATACCGAAGAGACCAAAAGCGTAATCTCTTGAATCTAATTCGTAAAATGTTGTTATACTACACAATCAACGTCGAATGATTTGTTTGTCTTTTATTTTTAATAGAAACTCAATTGAAAATTTAAATATTTTTCTTAGTTCCCAAATTGATTCTGTACTCTTTTATTATTTAATACATTTATAGTTATTTCATACATTTTATAGTTATTTCATTAAAACGTAACGTATAATTTAACATAATTAGCATTTACGTATAGTAAATTTAATCTATACTTCCAATTTTTCGCAATTGATATGATCATACGTCATTTTCTTTCCTTTCATGCTTTATTAAGTAAATGTACTATTTTTTTTTTTTCAGGCAAATGCTGCACCCCCAAGTTTTTATTATGTATTTTAAAAGTCTGAAATATTTTATGAAGAAAAGAAAAATTAATGATAAAAAAAATCATGATAGCAGTGCGGCAATTATCAAAAATTGGAAACCACTGAAAATAATGTAGTTAATAGCATCGACATTTTCAAAAAAATATGCAGTAATTTTGGCGTTGTTTCATGGGCCTCAATAAATTTTCATCTAAAGACTAAGGGCACAGTTTTTCAATTTGTACTTAATTGGTAGGAGAGATAATATTCGTGCTTCTGCATACAGAATTTTAATGGTTTAAGAAAATGGAAATTAATGTCACTCACCAAAAATAAGTGGTTACACATTAAATTCTGAAAATAATATGGAAACAAAATCGGGTTACCATAAAAGAGGGGATATGTAAAACGGATTGTGTAGAAAGTAAATTCTGTTGTCTAACAATCTGAACAAAACGATTAAAAAATACAATAATCTTGTTAAATGGGTTACTTAAAAGGGTACATAGATATAAAATTTACAGACGGGGTTTAATATTTCAAAGAGGTAAAGTTTTCTAAAGAAATTAAAAGACACTTCATGTTATTTTATTGGATATTCTATCTGATCCAACATACTTTCTTCTTTTCTGACCTATGACCAGGCCCCTACCTGCCGAGTTACCTCGGCTTAAGGGGTTAGACACCTGGTATCGGGGCGAGTGACCACCTAATCGCCGCATAGCAACAACAAACCCCATAACTTCGCTTCTCACATTATCATATCTGCAGTCGTTTCTTCTCATTTGAGCATTCTTTGTTTTGTCGGTTGCTTAGCTTTACATCCTGTTGTTTGTACTGCAAATGGCTACTCAAGTTAGTCTATTAATTTAGAGCCTTGAGCAGATGATGAGACCTTCACCTGGCAAGGCACCTCCAGTTGTATAATTCACAGGTAACTTGGAGGACTTTGCACCCATGACGGATTTTACATGCACCAGGCGCCATTAGCGTACATGACGGAATTTTAGCCGACAGATAGCATGAGTCATTCAACCAAAAGCTACGAGTAAAATGTTCTGCCAACTTGGACACCATTGCCAAACTTACTTGGGACAGTCTGGAGCCTAATTGTTTATGTGTACTTATTAAATGAAAATGGTAATTTAGTGGAGAGGGAGGGGGAGAAAAAAAGAGGTGGCTCCGCAAATATACAAGTTGCAACGTAATTAATTTTGAGCTGAACTGAAAGGTCAACTTAACGTTGCAGGGGGTGGGGATGAGACTCCGCCATTCTACGGTACCCCATCCGGCTAAAAAAAAAAAAAAAAAAAAAAAAAAAAAAAAAAAAACTAGTTTTGTGGGCATTTTTAATGGAGCGGGTCCGGTAGCTCGAACAGAAAGCACATATATAAAGAGAGGCGGTTATCAAAGAGAAGATATAAGATAATTGAATCCTAATAAAAATATCTAAAAAAAGAAAAATAATAATTAGAAATAAAAAGACATAACATTAATTAACAATACATTATAAACTGGTAAACTAAAAACAAAAACAGTTTTTTTTTAAATTGTCGTTAGGGTATTCCTACGCCTTTTATATATATATTTTTATTTTGTTTTTATTACACATTACAGTGGACAGAAGAGCAGTCTCGAAGGCGGTTGAAACTTCTTAATATGTTACAATGCACAACTTGCTGAACCGATGGTGAAATATTCTGTGCTTGCAATTCATATGTTGCGGGGCTCCTGTTGCGGGCCATGGTTACAGCTGATGTTGTGCGACTACCGTACACTGCTAGATGACATAATACAAAGATAGACAGATTGAAATTTTTTTATTTGGCGATAAGAATAAATCCTAGGCCCTCTTTTTTTTTCTTTTTTTTTAATATACAACATTTAACACATAACCTTTAACATCTAAATATTCCTGAAAATAAGGCAACTGGGATGGTGCTGTCCACTGGGGTGGTGTGTTTTTAATTTTATTCTTCTTTCATTGTGATATTGTATCTATGTTTTCTGTTAACCATCTTATGACTACTTTGCTTTTGTTTTGAATACATCCATTATTTGCTAGTTGCTTATGCCACAGTTCTTTATTGATTGGCGTGATTTTTTCGAGATGTATGTTTGTTTAAGCGGGAAGGCCGTTAGGTAGATTTTTGAGGTTCCCAATTCTTCGCATGCACAATAATGCGTATTTTTGAGCTTGAATCTTTTTAAGTACACTGCTCAAAACAATTAAAGGATATTTGAAGTTTTAGATAAAATAAAGATATAAACGAAATTTTTTTTGCCGAAAATAGAAGAAGAGAATCACAAATGCAAATTTTTCTGGTTTTCAAACTGTGGAGTATGCAAATTTTGAGTTCGACGTCAAAAACGTCACTTCAGCGGCAGCCAATGAAATTTGACTTTCAACTGGATAAAAGAGAATGAAGACAAGGATGATCGGCATTCAGTGATTGCTTTGTTTCGATGAGTACGATGTCTCCGCGAAGTCATTTGACAGATTCAGAAACCTGGAGAATTGTTGGTAGGTTAGAAGGGGGCCAAACTCAAGCCGGAGTAGCGCAAGCCATTGGAGTGTCACAAAGTGTCATTTCTAGGATCTGGAACCTTTTTTGGAGAGTGGATGTGCAGGCAGATGACCAGGGCAAGGTCGTAGACGGGCAACAACGCCCAGTGAAAATCGGTATTTAGCGTTAAGAGCTTGGAGACACCGAAACATGAACGCTACCCTTCTCCAACAACAGATTCGCTCGGCTACAGGCACCACGATTTCAACTCAGACTGTCCGAAATCACTTCCATGCTGTAGGTCTGTATACTCGCCGACCGATGGTATGTGTTAGATCAGGCATCGTTGCGACCGCAGGGAATGGGCAACCGAGCATGTCAACTGGAGGAGAAATGAATGGAGCAATATTCTGTTTTTTGACGAGTCCCGTTTTTCTGTGCATCCAGATATTAGGCGTATTTTCATCTGGAGGGACCGTGGAAGTAGAAATAATCGTGCGTTCGTGCAGGAAAGTGTCAGATTTGGCGGTGGAGGAGTGTTGGTGTATGATGGCATCTCCATTGACGGGCGCACTGACCTCTACGTCATTCGAGATTGAGCTCTGACTGGTCGCCGATATAGGGATGAGATCCTCAGACCTATTGTAGTCCCTTACGCTGCAGCAATCGGAGATAACTTCATTTTAATGGACGATAACTGCAGGCCACATCGTGCAAACCTGGAGGAGGATTTCCTTTTCGAGGAAGGAATCGCTCGAATAAAATGGCCAGCGTGTTCTCCAGACATGAATCCAATCGAGTACGTTTGGGACGCTCTAGGAAGACGAGTTTCTGGCCGCCAACAACACCCACAAACTCTCCAAGAACTGGAAATAGCTCTCCTGGAAGAGTGGGGCAGAATACCCCAACTCGTCATTAATAGCCTCATTGAGTCCATGCCTCAAAAGTGTTCAACGTTGCTGGCCGTCCGTGGAAGCCATACCCCCAACTGAAAATGATTTTCTTTGAAGAAAACACCTTTTCTTATTCTTTTTTTCTCATATGCACAAATTGTGTTTTTTTTTTCCTTTTGTACACAAATGCGCAATAAAATGCTTTTTTTTCTGTCAAACATGTGTAATTTATTCTCATATAACCTACTATGTCTGTCGACCATGTATCAATCAGCTAAAAAGTTTCCCAGATACAAAATCCACCTAAAACTGCAATAACTTTTAATTGTTTTGATCAGTGTATTTTGGGAAAGCTCCGTGTCCTGTAAAAATCTGACTCAGAAGTTTGCAGCTGACTAATCTATCTGTACTTACTTTGGGAAGTATTTATGTGTAGTCCTGTACGTGTCCCCGTAATCCCATTCAAACTGCCCCTCTTTGATTATTAGCTCTTTTATTGTTCTTTTAATATTTGATATTGGCCCAACCAGGTCGTATGGTATTTGTTTTATTTTTTTCTGCTGCTTGTTTGGCTGATTCGTCGGCATCCCCTTCCCCCTGGATACCCACATGAGCTTTAACGCAGCTAATCTTAAATTTGTTGTCTCAGAGTTTATTCATTTCTAGTATATCATTTACTAATTGTGTTGTGTTGAATGGTTTACTCAGTGCTGGAATTGCTCATATGCAGTCCGAACGGATGCTATAATCCAATCGTGTGCTGTTACCCCATTTCGCTGCTTTTAATATAGCCAGCTGTTCGACTTGAAAGACACTGTTGAACTTCCTTAGAGGTGCTGACCATGTATGAATTTTTTTGTCCATTCTAAAAGCTATGAATGCGGAACCCGTAGCGCCTGATTCCAATTTTGAGCCATGTGTGTAGATATTTATGTCTTTTGAGTTATGTCCTAATCTTAATTCAACTGTGTGTGCTGGGTTTGTGGTCCACGCGTTTATTAAGCTATTGCATAGCTTTTATCGCGGGCTTTGAGCGCGGCGACCGAATGTAGAAATTCCGTAACGAGAAAAATGTAGAAATTCCGTAACGAAAAAAAACCTAACACTCGACTAACGTTGTTTCAATTCGGCAGACTTCGGCATGATATCCTTCGGTAGACTTCGGCGGACATTGACGCGGTATTTTTCAGATATTTAGCGGATATAAAGTTTCAAACATACATTTCTTATTTCAGTTACTATACATCTATAGTTTCAATAATAAAAATTCCTGATAAAATGTGTATAGAAAAGAATCGTCTTAAGATAAAACATGGTAGGATAATGTAGCTTTTGGTGATTGGAGATCCGCCCAATGGTGAGAGTCGAAAAATTTAAAATTTTTATAACTCGCGGTATAATTTCTGTAGTGCGGCCAAATTTTGTTTGGTAATTTATTATGAGACAGTGTTAACTTTTGGTGACAGGAGACCCCCCACGGTGAGGGTCGAAAAATTAGGTAGATTTCGTAAGAAATACTACCTATTGCAATCGCACCAGTTTATCTATCTATCTATCTATATATATATATATATATATATCTCACTTTTTTATGGACTCTATAATTTTTATAATTCTTCACCAATCTCCACCAAACTGGTACATAAAATCAAAGGGGATAAAATCTTGGCTAAGTTCGTTAATGGGCAAAATCGGACCAAGGGGGTCGGAATAGGGGGTGTTTTTGTGAAAACCGAAAAAACGCCATAACTTCTTAATTAAAGTAGATACCGAATCGGTTTAAAGTTTATATTACTTCTTAAAAATGGGCCAAAAGTATATGCATGACAGAATTTTGATAAATTTAGAAGTGGGCTCAAGGGGCGAAAAAAAAACAGGGATTTTGAGAGAAAAAAATTCATAACTTCGACAATTATCAAGATATCAAGTCCAACGAATATTTTTGTAAATGTTCTTAAAATTATCTAAAACTTTTGTATTTACAAGTTTTTGATAGGATCATTTTTTACTGATGAAAAAATTAAAAACGAAAAGAAAAAGGGCGCTGAAAAAAGAGATAAATCCATAACTCCGTCAATTTTTAAGATATCAATCTGATTAAATTTATTTTACATCTTCTCAAAAATATCTACAACTTTTACATTGACAAGTTTTTCATAGGACTAATTCGTATAGCAAAAAGAAATTAAACAAAAATAGGAGTTGGAGTAAAAACCTCAAATCCAAACTGCTTATATTCTGACTCATTTTTAAATTCATTTTTGATTTTAAACGCATCCAAATGGTAGATCCTGTTATTTAGAAACTGTATAAAGTGAAGCATTGGTCAATTTTCTGATAAAGACAGAATATATTTCAAAAAAGGCTACCAAAAAGGGTATTTTGAACAGAATTTTCCGAAATCATTGTGACTGAAAATTTAAGGAAGTGTTCAAATAAGAAATTGCGTTTTTTTCTGACTCGTTTTTAAATCCATTTTTGCTCTCAAATGCATCCAATTTACAGATCCTCTTATTTAGGAACTATATAATGTGATGCATTGATTGGTTTTTTGATAAAGACAGAATATATTTTGAAAAAGGCTACCAAAAAGGGTATTTTGAACAGAATTTCCCTAAGTCTTCATGATTTGAAAATTTAAGGAAGTTTTCACATAGCAAATTGCGTTTTTTATGACTTGTTTTAAAATCCATTATCGCTCTCAAACGCATCCAATTTACAGATCCTCTTATTTAGGAACTATATACTGTGGCGCATTGGCCAGTTTTTTGATAAAAATAGAATATATTTTTAAAGATGCTGTCAAAGTGAGTATTTCGCACAAAATTTTCCGAAACAATCATGATTAAAGAATTAAGGATGTATTCAAACAACAAACCGGTTATTTTATGACTCATTTTTAAATTCAATTTTTTTCTCAAATGCATTCAACTGACAGTTTTTTGTTATTTAGGAACTGTATAATGTAGTGTTTTGGTCGATTTTTTAATAAATTCAGAATCTATTTCAAAATATGTTGTCGAAATGGGCATTTGAGCTGAATTTTTCTTAAGATGATTCTGATAAAACCAGTTTTTGCAGAAAAATGAAATTAAAAATTTTTCCTATACGGCCAAATGAAGTTATTAAACTGGGTTTATCTCTAATCATTTTTTTTTTTTTTTTTGAATTGAGCACTCTTCAAAATCTACCTCCGCCTATAGGCCCAGCCGACAGGGATTTTTTAAAATGCTTGTAACTCGCGATCTAATTTTCGTAGCTTGGCAAAATTTTGTTTAGTAATTTATTATGAGACAGTGTTAATTTTTGGCGACAAGAGATCCCCAATGCTGAGGATCTCAAAATTTTAAAATGCTTATAACTAGCAATATAATTTTTATAGCGCGGCCAAATTTTGTTCGGTAATTTATTATGAGACAATGGTACTGTTGGTGACAGGAAATCCCCCATGGTGAGGGTCGAAAAATTTTAAATGCTTATAATTCGCGATCAAATTTCCGTAGTGCGGCTAAATCTTGTTTGGTAATTTATTATGAGACAGTGTTACTTTTGGTGACAGGAGACCCCCCCCCACGGTGAGGGTCGAAAAATTTTAAATGCTTATAACTCGCGATCTCATTTTCGTAGCGCGGCCAAATATTGTTTGGTAATTTATTATGAAACAGTGTTAATTTGTGGTGACAGGAGACCCCCCCCCTCCCCAATGGTGAGGGTTGAAAAATTTAAAATGCTTATAACTTGCGATCTAATTTTCGTAAGGCGGCCAAATTTTGTTTGGTGATTTATTATGAAACTGTGTTAATTTTTGATCACAGGAGACCCCCCCCCTCCACAGTGAGGGTCGAAAAAGTTAAAATGCTTATAACTCGCGATCTAGTTTTCGTAGCGCTGCCAAATTTTGTTTGGTAATTTATTATGAGACAGTGTTAATTTTTGGTGACAGGAGACCCCCCACGGTGAGGGACGAAAAATTTAAAATGTTTATAACTCGCGATCAATTTTCGCAGTGCGTCCAAATTTTGTTTGGTAATTTATTAAGGTATTGCATAGCTTTTATCGCGGCGAAAAATCTAGAAATTCCGTAACGAGAAAAAAAACTTAACACTCCGGCTAACGTCGTTGCAGTTTGGCAGACTTCGGCACGGTATCCTTCGGTAGACTTCGGCAGACATTGACGCGGTATTTTTCAGATATTTTGAGAATGTCAAGTCTCAAACTTATGTTTTTTATTTCAGCTACCATAAACGTATAGTTTCAATGATAAAAATTCCTAATTAACCTACATGTATTGTAAGATAATAAAAATATTTTAAACGATATTAACTTATCATTTGTCCAATAAAAGAAAAAAAATTGTTATTGATCATCACGCTCAGAAAGTGTAACTTGAATTAATATCAAAAAAAAAAAAAAAAAAAAAAAAAAAAACTGCATAAATAAAAAATAAATAAATAATTATAATTGCATAAGTTGATAAAAAATGCTATGCAATAGCTTTACCGCGGCAGTCCCCGAGTGCCACACGTATTTTTTTATTATTTTTTTTATTTTTTTTGCATAGTCTATGTGGTTGATTATTGACCCGCATAAGTTTACTGATTCCCTCAGTCTTGATACTGTACCATATGTTGCTTCGTATTTAACTTGTAGATGGATTGGAATCAGGCCCGCTAGTACCTGAAGGGCTGAAGTGGGGGCAGTTTTATATGCCTTAACAATAGGCAGCAGGAAGTGTCTCTGGCAAGAGACCAGCACCTCCTTGCCCTTTGTGTTTAGATTGTGACCCCATATTGGGGCAGCATAAAATTGTGTCTTTTCAACTACTGTCCTATACCAAATCTTGATAATTTCTGGTTTAAGTCCTCAGCTTCTAGAGTCCATTTGTCCCATCAAGTTAAATGATTTTCTTATTTTAGTTGCTTGTGTTTGACAGTGCGCTAGCCAATTTAGATTTTTTTGTATTACGTATTACGAGTCCTAGATATTTTATTTACTCTTTTCCTTCTAATATTTTTTCGTTAATTTTTATTCCTTCTATTTTATAAGAGTCCTGTGTTGGTAGGTTCCTAGTGTGTGTTCTGTTTAGGTACAGAAGCTCTGTCTTGTCCCAGTTAAGTTAAAGTTTTTTAATTTCCTTGATGATCTTATTGGATAATTTAGTAAGTTTGGTTTTAGTCAGAGCTTTTAATATTATGATGAAATCGTCCGCAAATCCCTGTATTCTTACATTTTTACCCCATTCTTTTTTTAGCGCTGTGTCTGCTACTATGAGCTATAACAAGGGTCCGAGGCTGCTTCTTTGCGGACAGTCACCAAATGTTTGTTTAGTTGTACATATTCCGTTTTCTTCTATTGTGACATACCTATTCGTAAGAAAACTCAATATGCAGTTCGTTAAATATGTGGGATTTGGTGACCGCTTATGTTTCCTGAGATTATTGGGCATCTGATTTTGTCAAATGCACCCTTGATGTCCGTAGATATTAGTAATGTTTGGTACCCAACAACAGACGTACATTTTCAGAATTACCAGAAAAATTTCTCTATAACCATAGTTGTTAAATAAAAATGAATAAATAGCCGTAAAGAAGCATTTTTCGTGAGAGTGAATTTTTTTAGAATAAAAGAAATTAAAAGTTGCCAGGCAGGTACATAAAAAAGGAATAAATGACAATAACTAGTAGAGTAATTGTTTTTTAGCTAAGTTTCTTTGTTTTCTTATTAAGAATCTCTCTATTACAATTTGTCTATATTTTAAGATTATATAATATATACTGTTATTAAATTAATAGTTTTTTCTTTATTTAACAAAAATTAATAAAATGGCATATAATATAAGACAGAAAATCAATGAACTAGACAGTTTTCTTTATAGTAATCGAAATTTGTAACCGAAATTTAAATATCGTTTAAATATTTGGGTGATTTACAATACATAGGCTAAGAATGCATAATCATTTCTACAACGCATAAATTTACATAATTTTGATAGGTATCATATTAGTAACAAAAATATGCTTCTATAATTTCTTAAAGTTAATGGAACAAAATTTAAATTCCTAAAATTACATATCACGCAATATCATGGTCTAAGTTTCACATTAATTTAAAATTTTATTTAAATTCTTTAATGAGTATAGACTTAAAGCACCTACAGCTTCCTATCTTGATTGCAAATTCAAAGCTTGGCACTGTTAAAGCCTCGGTTCGAGGGAAATTATGTCTGTGACAACATAAAGGTAATCAGGCTATTTCTCGCTTGCAGGGAAGACAAATAAGGAAATGTAATCATAACGTACAAAGGCATCATCAACTAAAAGAAAAAAATACATCAATATATTCTATTCCTTATTAAAAGTTTAGTTATGTTTCTATAATATATTTTATAAGATGAAAGATCTAAGAACCAATAATTATTTTGCCATAAGGAGTGAGCCGTATTCTAAAATGAATTTAAGTTTATATGAAATGAGTATGCATCAATAATATTGACGAAATACTGTAGCATAAAAGATTTAATTTGAATATATGTATAATTTGCGAAATTACTTTATATATTTTTAATAATTAATTATTTATTAAGAAGAAATATATAATAAATTAATTCTATAAATTAAAATTGTGTCAATCAGCTGTGAAAAATATATGAACAACCATATTCTTTCAATGTCATAACTATTTATACAGTTGCAAAAAAAAAAAAAAAAAAAAAAAAAAAAGATAGTTCCATAAAAACATATAGATGTCAAAGAAACGAGTAGTTGATATGTTTTTTCTAAAGAATTTACACTTTTATTGTAAGATATGGGTAAACTTTCTGATTTCTGAAGCATTTCTAATTGCATAGCAGCACTAATTTTATTAAAATGTGAAGGTACCAAAAATAAAGTTTAGTCCTGAAAAGGTTTTCTGGTGTAAAAAACTCATTTTTGCAAAAATGATAGCTACCAATTGTATTTTATCGGAAAAAAACTATGCTTATGTGAATAAAAGAATCTACGTGCAAATATAAAGCTTTTGTAATATCGGGTTTAAGTTTCATAAATTTTCTATAGTTGCTGGCAGTTTCGGTGACAATAGCCAGTAAAATTTAGCAATGTCTAGGAGAAGTCGTTTGCACGATTCGTTAAGGTTGTGGGCCTTTCGGATGGATGGCAATAGGGTTATCAGAGCCTGATGCTATTAGACGTCTGAATGTGTCTTGAAGTGTGGTCCAATGACACTGCGATTAATATCAATCTGAAGATTTAGCACTCAAAAGATTGAACATGAGTTATAACATCTGCAAAAGATCGTTTTCGAGCTCTTTCGAACCGAAGGTGAAGACGCAATTATGTGTCGCAGTTAGTTGCAGACCATTTGCAGTATCAATGAAAAGAACGTACGACTAAGTATAACGTTTCTTCCATTAAACTATTTTTTGAGATTTTAAATGTTGGTAATTCTTTAATTAGAAAGTTAAAGTATATTCACCAGCGCTACTGATAAATTGCCAAACTAAGAGACCTCACATAGATCTAAATTCCGCAAGTAATGGCGCATGCGCTGTTTAATGGAGGAAACGCTATACCTAGTTGGTCGTATGAGAAAAAGCTCAGCCATTGCAGTAAGAAGTCACATTCACAATGCAGGTCTCCATGCAAGATGTGTGTCCCCTTCAACAGACGAACCGAAAAATGTCCGCTTAATTTGGCACACATTAACATGGTTCAGACATCAATAGACTTGTAGCGGCTCATCTCGAGCTCTGCTGTAATTTTCTCTCGCGTATGAAAACTTTTTACTTTCTGCGAATGGCAACTCAATTAATAGAATTACTTTTAAACGAAGCGCTTTTCTCGCAGTGACGTTTTCACGAATATTATTTATTTATGTTTGTGTGAAGTCATTAAAGTCTATTTTTCTATAAAATCCTTCTGATGAATGAGTCAATATTATTTAGCCATAATATCACCATCGCTAAATTGGTGACTACGGACATTTGAACTGTTATTTTTTTCATCGAGCTTTCTACGAACGGCTAATACTAAAATTTCTCCTCGCTAGAAAAATGGCAATTGAAGCATCTGCAGTGGTCATTCCACCGTATATTTCTGTCGATCCTAGCTTATGGTTTCACATGCTGGAATCTACCTTTGAATTAGCTACTCCTAAACCAATAACTGAATCGAAAACTAAGTACAATTACGTTGTAGCTAATCTACCGTCTGCTACAGCTACTATGGTTCGTGATATTATTATGACTCCGGATCCATCTAATCCATATGAAACTTTAAAATCTAAAGTTATTGAACGTTGTGGTGAAAGCCGTATTTTAGAAATCCGGAAACTTCTAGCTGGAGAAAGTCTAGGTGATAGAAAGCCGACTGAATTACTTCGATTAATGAAACGGCGAGCTGAAAGCCATAATATCAGTGATGAGCTTCTGTTAGAGCTTTTCACTCAGCAAATGCCAACAAGTGTTCAAACTATTCTAGCTTCCATTGACAATATTACTCCTGATAAAGCAGCTGAGATTTCAGATAGAATTTTGGACTTAACACCTGCAAACATCAGCTTAGTTTCGAGCCGACCAACTTCGCCTGATACGCCAACACCGCCAACGATAGAGATGCTTCTGAAAGAAATCCAAGCTTTACGCCAAGAAGTAGCTCAACTTCGACGTTCAAGAAGTGTGCCAAGAGGTGATCATAAACAACGTCATCGGTCTCATTCCCGACACAGAGATTCTAAAATCTGTTGGTATCATAGAAAATATACTGAAAAAGCAGAAAAGTGCCATCCACCTTGCTCTTACTCGGAAAACAGGGAGCGGGAAGAATAGCTGCGACGGAATTCTCCCCGGCACCTTCTCGTCGCCTATTTGTTAGAGACAAAAATACAGGTATGTGTTTTCTCGTTGATAGTGGTTCAGATGCGTCCATTGTGGCCGCGAATAAACATGATAAATGTAAACCTGTTCTCCAAACTTTTCGTGCTGCTAATGGCACCAAAATTAATGTATATGGTCGAAAGACTATTAATATTAACTTAGGTTTGCGTAGAAATTTTACTTATTCATTTTATGTTTGTGATGTTTCATGTGCTATTTTAGGAGCTGATTTTTTGCATAATTTTAATTTAAAGCTTGATTTAAGGAATCGTCGTCTTATTGATTCCACTACCAAATTAAAAGCTCCTGCTATATTTAATATTTGTAATATATTTTCTGTGAAATCAAATTCTTTGAATAATATATATGGTAAATTATTACTTAAATTTCCTGAAATCACAAAATTACCTGATCCTAACCAACCGGTTAAGCATAATACTGTGCATTATATAAACACTAAGGGGCCTCCAGTGACTGCTAAGCCTAGACGGCTAGCTCCAGATCGACTAAAAATTGCCAAAGCTGAATTTCAGCACATGCTGCAGCTCGGTCATATTAGACCTTCTAAAAGTAATTACTCTTCACCTTTGCACCTAGTGCCGAAGAAAGGATCTGTCGATTGGAGACCTGTTGGTGATTATCGTGCTCTAAATGCACAAACTGTTAAAGAGAAATATCCTATACCCTGTATCGCAGATTTCACTGCGGAATTACATGGTAAACAAATCTTCAGTCACATCGATCTAATAAAAGCCTACCACCAGATTCCCATCCATCCTGACGATGTTCATAAAACTGCAATTTGCACTCCCTTTGGACTTTTTGAAAGCACGCGAATGCAATTTGGCCTTTGCAATGCTTCCTCAACATTTCAAAGATTTATTGATGAGATAGTTCGTGACTTAGGATTTGTTTACGCATTTCTTGATGATTTGCTTATTGCTTCTGAAAATGAAACTGAGCATTTAGAACATCTTGAATTGTTGTTTTCTAGACTTAAAGAATATGGCCTGTGTATCAATGTTGATAAATGTAAATTTGGTCAATCCACTCTAGAATTTTTAGGATTCAAACTTTCACCTGCAGGAATTGAACCATTACCTGATCGTGTTCAATGCATCTTAGATTTCCCACAGCCCTCTACTTTAACTCAACTAAGACGTTATTTAGGCCTTTTCAATTTCTATAGACGTTGCATTCCCAAAGCTGCCGATATTTTAGCTCCACTTGTTAAATTTTTAGAAGGACACAAAAATAAAAAAACCCATCCCCGTTCCAAGGCTAACAAAACTGAGCAATTAGAATGGAACGAAGAAGCCAATCTTTCCTTCACTGCTTCAAAAGAAGCTATAGCTCGAGCTACTTTATTGCGACATCCAATTCCTGGCGCCCAGTTAAGTTTATGGGTCGATGCTAGCAATGTCGCAATTGGTGGTTCTTTAATGCAACTCTCCGAAAAACAGTGGGAACCAATCGCATTTTATTCCTGTAAATTAAGTAAATCTCAGAGAAATTGGTCTACTTATGATCGTGAATTATTTGCTATTTATAGTTCCATAAAAAAATTCAGACATATGCTCGAAGGTCGCAATTTCATTATTTATACTGACCAAAAACCCCTTATATACGCATTTCAACAAAATCCTAATAAATGTAGTCCTCGACAATTGAGGCATTTAGACTATATTTCACAGTTTTCTACTGATATTCGATATACTAAAGGCTCTGATAACACCGTGGCCGACGCATTATCACGAATTGAAATTGATTCCATTTCTCCTAATGTGCTAGATTTTAAAGAGTTTGCCACTGCTCAGACAAATGATGAAGAGCTAAAACAAATTCTCGAACTCGGTACCACTTCTTTAAAATTAGAAAAACACTATTTTCCACTCGAAGATGTCCATTTATATTGCGATATGTCACAAAAACATCCCAGACCATTCGTTCCTAAAAGCATGCGACAATCTGTTTTTTCTACCTTACATTATTTCTCACATCCAGGTTTCTCAGCTTCATTAGATTTAATTTCGAAGCGATTTGTATGGCCTGGCATGCGTAAGGACATAAAATCTATGGTTCGCAGCTGTACGAAATGTCAAAAAGCTAAAGTCTTCTCTTTTTAAAGAACTTACTAATAGATTAGGATGTAGACGCATAAGAACAACGTCATATCATCCACAGTCTAACGGTCTTATTGAGAGATTTCATCGTCACCTTAAGAATTCACTTACAGCGCACAATCAAACTCAATGGACTGAAACTCTCCCCATTGTTTTACTTGGTTTGCGCACAGCTCTTAAAAACGACATCCAAGCTACCTGTGCTCAGCTTGTTTATGGGACAAATATCAGACTACCATGTGATCTCATTAACAGCGAGACTGTAAATCAACCACTTACTCTCACCTATGTGACTGAGTTGATTGAAACAATGAGGGCATTAAATCCTGTTGCCACTACAAGGCACGGCAACCCCAAAATCTATGTAAATCCCTCATTGCAAACATGTTCTCATGTATTTTTAAGATCAGACAAAGTGAATCCTCCCTTGTCACCCTCTTATACAGGACCCCATAAAGTAATTGCCAGATCTAATAAAACGTTTGACTTGGAATTAAACGGGAAACGCTGTACTGTATCAATTGATCGCATCAAACCAGCTTATCAATTATCAGATTCTTTTCCATCTTCCCTATCTCAAAAACAACATGATCCCATAAAAGCTCCTCCTGTCAAACAGCCTACCACGAAATCTGGTCGCAAAGTTCGTTTTCCTCAACATCTCGTAACTGACTATATTGTATAAATATTTTGTATATACATTGTATTTTGTATTGTATAAATATTTTGTAATGTGTGTACAATATTTATTTGTCGATTTATGTTTTTTCTTAATGTACTGCATATATATATGTTCTATATTGCATCATATGTATATTTACTCATACTGCATCATATGTATCAAGACCTATCTTATGTATCTGTATCAAGTACTACTTTTTTATGTAATCGTGACTACGTCACTGGGGGCATACTCTGTAGCGGCTCATCTCGAGCTCTGCTGTAATTTTCTCTCGCGTATGAAAACTTTTTACTTTCTGCGAATGGCAACTCAATTAATAGAATTACTTTTTAACGAAGCGCTTTTCTCGCAGTGACGTTTTCACGAATATTATTTATTTATGTTTGTGTGAAGTCATTAAAGTCTATTTTTCTATAAAATCCTTCTGATGAATGAGTCAATATTATTTAGCCATAATATCACCATCGCTAAAGACTTGAAAGATTCACACTGGAGAGCGATTCAGAGTGTCTGCTAATCTGGAAAAAAGTAACGCACCATATAGCACACACATACAGGATAAAGCACATAAGAACAAATGATGGGATCAAGGATTAAGAAGTGATATGACTCAGTGGTCATACTTACCAATATGTGTACTATGGAGGATTCTGACTGATGTGAGATATCAGCTAGAGATCCTTGATCCATATGTCTACCATACCCCAGTAATAACTCCCTTAATGGAAATCCTTGCATTAGTTTTTGAGATAGAACTATTGCGGAAATCGTTAACAAAATAGCTTAGCAGCGTCGCATACTGAGGGATTTACTTCAAAAACAAATTAGCACCTATTTATATCAGTTAATATCTTAATATAAATTTTACAAAATTCTGTACATGAATTGTTGGAATAGAGCGCTCACAAAAGTTGCGTCACATTAAGACATGCAGAAGGGCTCACAGATTCAGAGACATACATTTACAAAATACATGCTTTCTGGACTCCTAAATATTTTTATCTCTGAATTCGTAATTTTTCATGAATCCTATACTTTCTTCTTGTAAAGATAGAATAAATTATTAATAAATGCATTTTGTCCAAGGGATTAAGAAATGATTTTTTTTTTCTAATCTTTATTAGCAAACCCCCTCATTGGAATTTTGTTTCCAGTTAATTCTGGTGACCAGATTTTTTTTTCTAGAAATGCATAAAACTAATTCATATCCCATATAATCCTTTCTCATCAATAACTTAACTTTTTCGAAATCTATTCATGAAAAGAAACAGAGAAGACTACTCCCTCTGTCCCAAATTAGTTGCTACATGTAAGTTGAAATTTTTGTCCCAAATTAGTTGCTACATTTCAAGTAGGTGAAGTCATAAACAACATCAAATGCAGTTCAATAGATCGACATGAGTAAAATTGTACTACAGTGAACAAAATGTGGTATACTTGGTATTCGAAGCAATGTTAACTCGAATGTGAAGTAACGAGAAATAGAAGTAATGTGACTCGATCTAATAGTGTGACGATAATTCTAATTATGAATAATAATTTCAAAAAAATTCCCTAAAGAAGAAAAGGATTAATAAAGAGCGCTACGCTGTATTGATTATTTTACTGTAACATTTTGAGAATTTTTATTATCTAAGCCATGGCGCTATAATACTGCAGTGATTAAATGTAATGTTCATTGTAGTAGCTATCCCTTTGTTTTTGAAACAAAATTTGTGTTATTTTATTGCCTTTTACGCCTACACCTTAAAAAAAAAAAAGTCGAAAATTTTTATATACCTTTCATCAGGACGAATTTTTCGAGAATTCGGAAAAAAAATAGTTCCGGATAGTCGAGGTTACTGATATTAAATAGGAATCGTTCCATTCTTACATACTAAGTGTTGTGTTTACTCAGTGGGTGAGAAGAAGAGATGGGAGGAGAAACACTTTTTATTTGTTTCTACCCACAACTAGGCCAAAAAAATGATCGTGATAGTGACTGGTACATTACGAAGAATGGAGGCCAGCAAACGACCCAAAAGTGACCATCCTTACTTCACTTAAAATAATAAAAATATTCTTTTAATCTTGAAGATGATAAACTAAATACAAAATTATAAAATATAAATTTGAAGAAAAGGTAAAGTTACCTGTGAAGTCCTTGGCAGATGATGAGTAGTAAATCCAGACACATGCACAGGAATTAATACACAAATTGGTTGAAGATTAATATTTGTTTATTTATAAAATACTTGTATTTCTTTCATGAAAAATCGACTATCTTCTTTATAGAAACATTTTTGTTTCTCATGGAAATTAAATATTTGTTTTATAGTAAAAACTTTACAAATGAAGATATATTTTTTTAAGTTGATATATTCCAAACAAAACCAACATTCTTCATCATAACACATTTTTTTTGATATATCTTGACAGTATGAACTTGAAGAATTTCTCATAACACACAAAAGGAAAATAACATCATTTTCTTCAAAAAGAAACATCACTTAAATATATGTATGTTTTAAATATGTATATATTATCAGACGAGAATTTTATATAGATATGCACCAATATTTTCAATGGAACGCCCCGTGAATATTCAAATTTATTTATATGAAGATGGGCCAAATAGCAAATTAAAATGACGAAAGAAATTATAAAGTCAATACGTTATGTAAATATGTAAGATCACTTCTTGAAAGAACATTCTTCAACTCACGAAAGAAAATCTTCACCTCTGCATGCTTTTCAGAGGACGGAGATCACATGAAAAGATTATTGAAGAAATTTGAGCACAAAAAGCAGTTGAAGAAAATTATTAATGATGAGATGATAAAAATAAAATAAATATTTAGAAGACACATGACGACATTCTTCTTTAGTTATAAAGCTAACACGAGATCAACGAACAGAAGATCCATGGTGTGCCCTTATTTACACAATAATTTCGAGATGCCTTTGAAGGGGCCTTGCTCCTGGCGGCCTTAAAAAATCAACCTTTCCTGAAACCATGGCGTGATCATAGCAGCCTGAAATGTTGCCCGTATACAACGGTCTCGAGGGGCGCACGCACACATGCCCCGGAAAAATTCCACCCAAAACTTCCAATCATCCGACCGCATCCATTACGGCAGGTGTCTAACAGCGCAACTGTCGCAGGTGGCCGAGAGCCCAGGGGAAAAAGAGAAAAGGTTACTGGAATTCCAAAATACGCCAATTTGGCAGCGAGCGAAAGAGGGGGGGTGACAAAATAAGCCAAGTTACGATGCAAAGTATGGAGAAATATGAATTTATTAAAAAGAGAATTGATAAACACCTAAAGAGGGGAGGCCAAAGCAGGTGGCCCTGTGCTGAATGACTTAAAATACGTCACCTGCGGAAACGAATTTGATAGGCTAGGGGTGTGTCCGAATAAACGGAAGTTCCACCCAAAGAACAAGCGAGAATGTTCTCGAACGATCTCCAAAACCGGAAGGAATGATTTCGAACAGGATTTTACCGGCTTGGAACATTCGAAAGCTAAGTAAGAAAGAAAACATTACAGGCGACGAAATGAAAATAAACGAAACCGAAATAAAATTTAAATTGAGAACATTAATAAAAAGGAAGGTGATATGAAATAAAATGGCTAATAAAAAATGAATTAAACTAAACATATGGGGGGTTATCGAGTAACCACCACATATTACCCAGGGTACCCCAAAAGAAAATATTGGTGAGATGACAAAAATGACAATTTTCATCGAGACAATATTTTCTAACACATGTACAAATATACTAAATAATTACACAAAATAAATGTATCAGAAATAGTTATAGGAATATAAATAACTGTTTTACATGATGTTCAATTACTAAAAGAAAAATACTTATTGTTATGATAATAATCCTTATATGTTAACATGGAAGGTATACAAAATTTCTTCCATCATATATCAAAAAAAAATTTAAAGTCTATGTCTATGTGCAAAACAACAGTCCTTAACTTTGACGAGTCTCTTGTTAGGCTGTGCAAAATGCACTATAACAGTAGAATGCTTTAGCATATGTCAAAATATTTGATTATACAATAATATGTATATTTATTTCTTAGCTGTCAACAAAATGAAACATATTATAACTGTATATGAATCATACTATGACTATATATAAAATATATGGTTTCAAATAACACATGATAACTTGAATGAATTTGTAAGTTGAAAATTGAACAATAAAAAAAATTATATAAATGGTGCAGAGAAATTAGTTAGGCTCTCATAAAAAAAATATTTACTTATATCACCACATAGCCTTTTAAGCTTTCAATAAATCTTAAATGAATAACTTTAGTATTATTCAATAACACATTTTCGCAGAAAATAAAATAATAAGTTGCAAAAAGAATGGCAACAAAAGCATGATATTATTTTCCAATAAAAATATCTTCAAAATGAATATAATAATTTTCAAAGAGAGAATCTTTACACTCTCATAAAGGAATATTCTTGAACATTTTCAATATAAATTGCCAATAATTGCATAAATACCTTTAATACTATACTTCATTCAAAATAAACATAAAACATAAGATGTTTAATATTCTGAAAAAGGAAGGAACTTATATGAATATGTCAATCTTATATATGACTTGATAATGTTAACTTACAAAGAAAAATCAATTATGTCAAAATTTCTATATAGAAGATATCTAGAACATATTTACTTGTAATTTTCAAACATTTTTAAAAAAATTAAGTAAGTGATCACTTTTGCATTTGTCATATATCAAGTATTTGCTTTATATAAATATACATAATGACTCAATCAACATCTTTGGATCCAAAGTATAAACACTCAAAAGTATACAAAAAAAAATATTATATACTACTTATGGTGAGTGATTCACTTTCTATATTTCACCAAAAAGAGAAGAAATATTAGTATATATAAGTTTATCATGCACTTTCTTTTCTTTTTTTTTTTTTTTTTTTTTTATTTTTATTATCAAAAGAGGTTAAATGTTAAAGCATGCATGCATTGTAAAGAGAAGTCACAATAGAGAAAATAATTTGATGAGTACTCATCTTTATGTTTACCTTATATTAATTACAATTTCAGCTTTCATATTAGAATACACATTTGTCAAAAATAACTTTAAATAATGACATAATATTATAACAAGAATCTAAAAAGACAAATTCTTTCTCCATTTTTTGCATCAACTATTGTAATTAAAGACTTTATAAGATTTAACAGTAGTAGAGTATAGCATACATGAGATTATATGTATGTATTGTAATAATTATGACTTATAGATAGATACAGTAAATAATAAAACTATTGAAAATCATACATACATCAAGAGGATGACTGCTGAATTGTATCAGGGAGAAGAAGACTTAAATAATGAAGAAAAAAAATAACAACAGCTGCCTGCAGCTTGGAGAAAAGAGAGAGAAAAAAAATTTCATAGTGATTCTTCTTACTGGAGTATCAGTCTGGCTAGCTTAGACTGATTATACTACAAAGCAATAGTCATCCTGAAAAAGGAAAAAGAAAGTTAGTCTATTTCTTATACAGTTTATGATTGCGAGGGCGAAGATCATAATTTTTATATTGAGTGGACTTGTTTTTAACACCAGTATGAGTGTCATCAGGAGGAGCTTGTGACAGTACCGATTTACTGGAACATGAAGATGTTTGTTGTGACTTAGAAGAAGAAAGAATTGTAGGAGATGTGTTACAAGCAGCATCATGATTTGAAACTTGGGTAGTAGAGTGTTGTCTCACAGGAGTGGAAGATGCATTATCAACAGCTGATTGAACATGTGATGCATTTTTAGAAGAAACTGAAGGATGTTGCAGTGCTTCATTTCTCTTTTGAAGCTTCAAGATTCGATTAGTGTGAATCAACATAGGGGAAGCATGACTATTATTGGAATCTTGAATTTGAATGAGCACAGGAGAAATTATTTTCTTCACCACATATGGGCCTTGTATTTTCTTGTTAAACACATTGGGAAATTTTACGTAAACAATGTCATTAACATTGATGTTGGAAAACTTTAATTTTTCTCTGGATTTTTGGTACACCTTTTGTCTAGATGATTCATTATTCTTGTAAGCTTGATAGTATATTTTTTCAATAACATCCATCAATTTATGAATTTCATATGCAGTATTGAGAATTTTCCATGAAACTTGAGTTTTATAATTGGAATAAATGTCGTTTATTTCTCTTCCAAAATGAAGAAGGTTTGGAGTGAATTTTGTGGCTGGATGAGGTGTAGCATTATATATGGATTGGTGAATTTTTAGAGCAGTTGGTATATCACATCCTTGTGAAGCCATTGTATTATTATTAGATGTATGACAAGAAAAAATAATTTATCTTAGTATGAACAATAATTTTTACTAGCACCTCCGTTAAATAATGTATATATATTAGTTGCAAATTATACCAAGGCAAGAAGAATATATGGATAAATTATGTTATATATATGATGCACTGCTCCAGAAAACAAAAATATTATTTCAGTATAGAATCAATATATATTACAATTAATTACTGCACCACTCTCAATAACATATAATTATAAAATATTAATCATTGCATGAAAAAAATAATTTGATAATGAAGATATAACTGAAGATAATGACGTCAATATATATATATATAAGGAAAATACGATGGTAGCAAAGGAAAAAACGGATGGTCATGGAATGTTGGACACGCTTTGGTCACTGCGCCAAAGAAAATAAGAAATGGCTGTGTTTACTCAGTGGGTGAGAAGAAGAGATGGGAGGAGAAACACTTTTTATTTGTTTCTACCCACAACTAAGCCAAAAAAATGATCGTGATAGTGACTGGTACATTACGAAGAATGGAGGCCAGCAAACGACCCAAAAGTGACCATCCTTACTTCACTTAAAATAATAAAAATATTCTTTTAATCTTGAAGATGATAAACTAAATACAAAATTATAAAATATAAATTTGAAGAAAAGGTAAAGTTACCTGTGAAGTCCTTGGCAGATGATGAGTAGTAAATCCAGACACATGCACAGGAATTAATACACAAATTGGTTGAAGATTAATATTTATTTATTTATAAAATACTTGTATTTCTTTCATGAAAAATCGACTATCTTCTTTATAGAAACATTTTTGTTTCTCATAGAAATTAAATATTTGTTTTATAGTAAAAACTTTACAAATGAAGATATATTTTTTTAAGTTGATATATTCCAAACAAAACCAACATTCTTCATCATAACACATTTTTTTTGATATATCTTGACAGTATGAACTTGAAGAATTTCTCATAACACACAAAAGGAAAATAACATCATTTTCTTCAAAAAGAAACATCACTTAAATATATGTATGTTTTAAATATGTATATATTATCAGACGAGAATTTTATATAGATATGCACCAATATTTTCAATGGAACGCCCCGTGAATATTCAAATTTATTTATATGAAGATGGGCCAAATAGCAAATTAAAATGACGAAAGAAATTATAAAGTCAATACGTTATGTAAATATGTAAGATCACTTCTTGAAAGAACATTCTTCAACTCACGAAAGAAAATCTTCACCTCTGCATGCTTTTCAGAGGACGGAGATCACATGAAAAGATTATTGAAGAAATTTGAGCACAAAAAGCAGTTGAAGAAAATTATTAATGATGAGATGATAAAAATAAAATAAATATTTAGAAGACACATGACGACATTCTTCTTTAGTTATAAAGCTAACACGAGATCAACGAACAGAAGATCCATGGTGTGCCCTTATTTACACAATAATTTCGAGATGCCTTTGAAGGGGCCTTGCTCCTGGCGGCCTTAAAAAATCAACCTTTCCTGAAACCATGGCGTGATCATAGCAGCCTGAAATGTTGCCCGTATACAACGGTCTCGAGGGGCGCACGCACACATGCCCCGGAAAAATTCCACCCAAAACTTCCAATCATCCGACCGCATCCATTACGGCAGGTGTCTAACAGCGCAACTGTCGCAGGTGGCCGAGAGCCCAGGGGAAAAAGAGAAAAGGTTACTGGAATCCCAAAATACGCCAATTTGGCAGCGAGCGAAAGAGGGGGGGGGTGACAAAATAAGCCAAGTTACGATGCAAAGTATGGAGAAATATGAATTTATTAAAAAGAGAATTGATAAACACCTAAAGAGGGGAGGCCAAAGCAGGTGGCCCTGTGCTGAATGACTTAAAATACGTCACCTGCGGAAACGAATTTGATAGGCTAGGGGTGTGTCCGAATAAACGGAAGTTCCACCCAAAGAACAAGCGAGAATGTTCTCGAACGATCTCCAAAACCGGAAGGAATGATTTCGAACAGGATTTTACCGGCTTGGAACATTCGAAAGCTAAGTAAGAAAGAAAACATTACAGGCGACGAAATGAAAATAAACGAAACCGAAATAAAATTTAAATTGAGAACATTAATAAAAAGGAAGGTGATATGAAATAAAATGGCTAATAAAAAATGAATTAAACTAAACATATGGGGGGTTATCGAGTAACCACCACACTAAGTACGTACTCTATCTCAATTTTTTCGGGAGATGAAGCGTTTACGGACATCCAGACAGACACACACACACAAGGACCTTTTTTTATGTTATTTCCGAATCTTCAGTATCTAAAACGTGTAAATCCGCAAAATAATAAAAAAAATCTAAACGATTACAAGGTTTACCTTATACTACGTATGATGGGTAAGTAATAAACTTGGCGATGACTGCAGAACTCCAGGCAAAATATCATAGAAAATTTAATGAAATGTACATACGTTCAGATTACATCCAGTTTTCCTCTATTAATTCCAAAATACGTCTATAGATGTATTTTGGACCTAGCCAGTGAGTTTAAATACGTCCAGAATTTGTTGAATGTTTGACATAGACGTATCTACCAAATATCTACAAAATAAGAACGTCAGTTCAAAAACGTAAATTGTATGAAAATTCGACTAATCCAATTTTTGCTAATTCCGAAACTAAATCTGAACTTATTTGTCCCATTTCTTGACATAAAGTAGATGAAAACGGAACCAATCTAATTTTTGTCATTTTTGGAACAAAATCTTAACGTCCTTGTCTCCATTTTCTATATTTGGAACGTAATTTGGAGGAAAACGGAACGTCATTTGTGTAAGTACCTTCACAAAATCTGGACGAAAATTGAACCTAACAGCCGCCATTTTAAACTAGCGGTATTTGTAAAATTCTAAGTGCTTATTTATATTGCATCTCTATTTTGATTTAAAAAATATAATGCAACCAGAATGAGCCTTTATTTATATTTTTTAATTAATAAAATGACTTCGATCTGGATGTATATTAAGCTTGTGCTGTGAAGTTTTCTACAGCTAGGCCTAACAGACTTAAACCTAATTTTTACATAGTCGCTCGCAATTTTCAGGACCTGAAGGATTAATTTTTATTTTTAAAATTAATTATGTAAAATATTAATTATTTTCATCATCGATTAGAAGCGATGCAGCGGAGTACTATGCTCTACATCTGTTAATCCATCAACCGTTTGGAAGACGCGTATCTGGTGGTTTGTTTTGATCGAGGTTTTGATTGTTTTTATGATGGAAATTAGTGAAAATAGGTTAGTACATTTAAGATTTTGTTTTCTACATTTACTGTATTTTATGTATGCTTTACATAAAACATTTCTGTAATGATTTTTTATTTTGTTATTGATTTTATCAATTTTTGATAGGTCGACACTGCATTTGATTATGTAAATAAGAAAGTTTGCAATGATTTTTCTTGATCATATTTCAGTTTTATAGACAGCAAACAAACGATTATTAGGTGGAAATAAATTTTAAATTAATTTTGGTGCAAATAAAAATAAAACTATTTGTAAATTATTTTATTACTTGTTGCTAGTAACGCAATTTCTTTAAGAAACTTGATTGCAATTTTTTATCTTATCTGATTTATCTTTATACAATATCCACCTCTTATTTGGACCTCATATTTTTTTTTTTTTTACATTTTAAAAATTACTAATGTTTACTCTAATAAAAATTCTTTATCCAAATGTTATTCATCATACTAACTATTATGTAAACTAATTTACTTAACACTAATAATTGTAAAAGAAAATCTCAATTGTTTTACTAAACAAACAAGAATTATTATATTACTGTGTGCATGTCCTGTTTTTTAAACTATAAATGCAATAATAGTTCATACGATTTTTGCAAATTATATATACACAAACACAGATATATGTATGTATATATAATTAGTGTTTACTTTAGAATGAAGGGAACGCTGCTAGCTACTAATTAAGGCATTAAATAAAGCAGTAAACAGACGCTAGTTCAGTAAAAAAGACTTTATTTCGAGGGGTAAGGAGATGTGTTATTGTGCTAAGTTACCAAAAAAAATATATATATATATATCAATGTGATTACCTATGATTTTTGTTAAGAAAACAGGAAAGTATGTTTGTATGCTAGTCAGGTCCAACAAAAATCATGAATGTTGTCAATCAGGTGCAGGAAAATCACAAATTCTGTTGATCAGGCATGGAGAATTTTATCGATCAGATTCCAAAAAATCGAATTTCTTTAAATTGTCACTTGAAAAAATTGCAAGTTTTGTTTATTTGGTTCTGAAAAATCACAATTTTCATTAGTAGGACACAAAAAATTCACTAATTTTGTCGATTAATAGTGAAAAAACTCAGTTTGTTGATTGATTATGAAAAACAGCATGTTTCATCGCAAATTTCATCAGTTTGCCTTAGCAAGAAATTGCGAATTTTGTTGTTCAGGCATGGAAAAATTGCAAACATTGATCGGATGTGAAAAAATCGCTAATTTATTTGATTGAGCATCAAAAAACATGGTTTTTGTTGATTGGGCAATGAAAAATTGTGATTTTTATTGATCAGGCTGAAAAAAAATCATGAATTTCATTGACTCAACATGTAAAAATTGCAAATTTCATCAGTCGGCTGACGAAAAATCACAAACTTTATCAATCATGTGCAGAAAAATTACAAATTACAGGTATGGAAAAATCACAAACATTGATCAGACATAGGAAAATTGCAAATTTTGTTGATTGAGCAAGAAAAAACATGAGTCTTGTTGATTGGACACCGAAAAATCTCGATTTCTGTCAACCAAGCTAATAAAAATCATGAATTTCGTTGATTGGCATGAAAAAATTGCAAATTTCATTACTCGGAAACTAAAACATTGTGAATTTTGTCAATCAACTGCAGAAAATCACAAGTTTTAACAATCAGATGCAAAAGAATCACAATTTTCATGGATCAGGCAAAGAAAAATTGCAAATTTCGTTAATTGGCTTCAGGAAACTTGCAAATTTTTGTCCGTCATTTTCATGTAGTCCTTGAAAACTTGGACATTTTTATAAAAGGCCCTTCTTTTAATAAAGTTGGGTACCCCTAACACAATACCATATTAATGTCATATGTCAGTGCTTGAATTTCATGGCGGGATTTGTGCCCAAAATTTTGAAATCCCGTCCAAAAGAGTAAATACAAAGAGTAAGTGTAAATTTTATATTTTCGTGCGGCTGAATTAAAAAAAAATCGGTTATCATACCAGAAATTCGGACATAGAAGTATCACGAATTTTGAGAGATGGTGTCAAAAAAAGCAGTTTCGGCAATCGTTCCCAGAAAATGGCCAGTTTCGTCAAAAATTCCGGGGGGAGGGGGGGTTATCAAAGGAATGTGAAAAAGCACAAATTTGGTCGAAGGATCGAGAATAAAACACAAACTTCTTTAAGTTATTGTAGGAAAAATGCTTAATTTGTCAAAGGGTCGCTTTAAGGCTGATTCTGAAGGAGAAAAAAAAAATCTAAAATTCACAGGTATTTTCTGAAAGGTTTCAGCATAGTGTGTGTGTGCAGGGAAATCCAGTTTAGACACTATGTGTTTTTTCTGCGACCCTTCGGTGTAGACTTTAGAAAATCTTTTGTCAATTTGTAGATTTTTTGAAAATTTAATTTTTTTCGTGTTTTTTTTTTTTTTTTTTTGACAAAATTTTGCAATTTTTCATGATTTTTTTACAAAATTTGCATTTTTTTGTGACTGTTTGCGTTTTTCCAAGATTAGTTAAAGATTTTGGCATTTTTTTCTCGATCCTTTACAAAATTTTTTATTTATTTATTTTTTTCACTATTCTTTGATGGAATTTGTGTTTTTCTCGATTTTCTGGCGAATTTGCATTTTTTCACGATCTTCTGACACAATTTGCGTTATTTTTTCACTATTTTATGACAAAATTTTTTAAAATTTAGAAAAAAAACATTTAGATTAAATTTAGAAAAAAACATACCACGAATTTCAACAATCATCGACCCCCCCCCCCCCCAAAAAAAAAAAAAAAAAAAAAACATCAATTTTGCAAATTGTTCACAGAAAAATTGTAAATATCATAAGAGGTTTGAGGGGAAAACATGAATTTTGTTAAATAATTGTGAAAAATCTCAAATTTCGTCTGAAGATCGTGAAAAAAACCATGAAATTTGTGAAACAATAGTGAAAGAAAAACACAAATTTTGGGAAGGGATCACAGAAAAAACAAATATATCTTCAAAAAACCTGCGGGAAAAATTCACAAAAAAACCCGCAAATTTCAGCAAAAAATTGCAAAAAATCCACGAATTTTGTCTAAAAAATCTAGTAAAATCCTCAAATTTCATCAAAGAACCGTTAAAAAAAACCCACAAATTTTGCCAAAAAACGGTGGAAAATCATAAATTTTATCGAAAAATCTAAAAAGTTTCATCCAAAGATTGCGAAAAAAACGAAAACTTCGTCATAGGGTTGCGGAAAAACAAGTCAAAAGTAAATATCCCCTACCCCTTTCATACAATCTGTTGTAACTTTTCAGAAAATTTGCTGCAAATTTCAAAAAAGGTTTTTACTCCCTGAATCACCCCTGAAGAACCCTTTGATAAATTTGGCATTTTCCCGCTGTCATTTAAAAAATTAGCATTTTTTTTTACAATCTTTTAATGAAATTTACATTTATTTCAAAATTCTTTCATGAAATTCGCTTTTTTTAAGTGGCATTTTGATAAATTTGGGTTCATATGCAGGGACATGTAAAGAGAAAACTGCCCTCGGGGCAAAATTTCAATTTAGTGTTCTTTTTCTTTTTACCAGTTAAAAATGATGTTGGTAGTAGAAAATCGGCACCTAAGTTTCTGTGCCTGGGGCGACCTCCCCTTTGCCACCTGTCACACGACGCTGTTTATATGGTGATCCTTTTACAAAATTCACATTTATTCCAGGATGCTTTCATAAAATTTGCGTTTATTTCACGATCCTTTCTCGAAATTCGTGTTTATTCTGCGATTTTTTAAAAGAAATTCGCATTTTATCGAAATATTTTAAGGAAAGTCGAGGGTTTTTTTTTGCGATTTTTGTGAGAAAATTGGCATTTTTATTGCGTAATCTAACAAAATTCTCTGTGAATGATTGATGAAATTGATTATAAAAATTCAGCTCGGTTCAAAAGCTATGAAAAATCGTTAATTAAACCGGAAATTCGGACATAACTATTCAAATTTCAGAGTTGATAAACGATGTTTCATAACTTTTGGAATCGAATGTGTTCATTTTTTGGAAAATTTGAAACGGAATTACTCCGTTCTTGCATCGGTAAATCGCACAAAACTTATCAATTGATCATGGGGAAAAAATTCGAAATTTGACAATTGGTTGCGGAAAAATAGCATGAATTCCAACTATTTTTTGCAGCAAAATATGTCATTCAGTTGCACAAAAAAATCACAAAATTCGCACCAAAAAAAAAAAAAAAAGGGTGAGACTTAATTGTAGTTTTAAAATGCAAAATTTTTCGTAATTTTTTTTTTTTTTTCTCCAGACAGGAGTCTCTCCTCTACGATATTTTTTTGGGCGGGATTTTCAAAATTTCGGGTTCAAATCTCGCCATTCCATCCTGAAATTCAAGCCCTGCTCGGCTACTGTTGGTTGCTTAGAAACTGTTTATTTACTTTTATTTCTTTTTTAAAATAATATAGTTTGTTTTGTTCTAAACATTTTTTATTAATACAGTAGAACCCCGCAAATCCGGACCCCGATAATCCGGATCGATTTGGTCATTTTTTTTCCAAGCTTGAGAAACATTTTTGCTGATTTCTATAACACTAACTTGTTTCATCGTCATATTTTGAATAAAAAAAAACTTTTTCTGAAATCTTAAGTCTCCGGTTAATCCGGATTTTCGATAATCCGGATTGGGTCTGGTCCCAATTAATCCGAATTATCGGGGTTTTACTGTATTTCCTTTTTTAAATAATGGAAAATTATTTGATATATAACTAGTATTTGAAACCGAAGTTTTCACCCAATTGATGTCAGAAAAATATTGCTCCAATATGGTGCATATTATGACATCTGTGCCAAATATTATGTCACCATATGATATATTATTTTAATGTCATACATGAAGTATAATTTCGCGATAAACTCTGGTTGTTCGCTGATTCATTCTCAAGGGGAGGGGCACTGTTTTCAAACCAAAAGTATCAAAAAATGAAATTGAGAAAAATAGATGTTTACTTTTGAATAATTTGTTATTTTCTATTGTTGCACAATATTATTTTATGTTATGAACATTATTAGTATTTAATACAATTGAAAGAAATATTTAATATTTTTTAAGCAAAAAATCCAGAAAATTATTAATCAGTTAAAAATAAATAAAGTTCTAGTCTTGTAAAAGTGATATGTATTACTACAGATTTATGTGATAATGTATTTAGTAAAAGTGTATTTTTTTGCATGATTTAAGAATATGTTACATATTTCATGGCTCAAAATTTATTCATTTATTTATTTTTTCATGTATTCAATACAATTGAAATACATAATATGCTACATATTTCATGTTTTGAAATTTAATTATTACAGTAGACTCCCTTAAATCTGCACTCCTAAAATCCGCAACTCTCTAAAATCGCACATATTTTACGGATGTAAACAATGAAACATTCAGTTCAGATATTGGGACTAAATTTGACTTTTTAAGTTTTATATTAATTCCATATATTTTTTAATTTGTAATTTTTGTTAAGATTATTGAATTCATGTTTTTTGACAAAGAAAGAATAATTTATTTCAGAAAAAATAAAGATATTGCTGATGTCATTGGTAATCACAATCTCACAAAACATATTTAAGTATTAATCAAGCTTTTTTAGTTTTTAAGCCTGGCTAAACCTGGAATAAAGCTTCATTATTTTATGATCCTCATGTGAATTAGTAATGTACCTCTATGAGGCAAGTTTCATTGAATATTTTAGGAAAAACACATTTCATTTTTATAACGAATATTTTATTCTACATTATTGATTATTAACTTGACCTTTGCTTTTAATATTTTAATCATTTTAAAAATTATCTAAATTTCTATTATTTTAATTTATGACTTATTTTAATATTTTAGTATATTGTAAGTATTCATTATTCTTTTGATTTCATTATTAATTACATTCAAATCACTGTTTAAAAAATGTAAACAAAGCAATGCCCAGAAATCCGCAAAATTCTAAAATCCGCAAAACCTCTTGTCCCAAGCTGTGCAGATTTGAGGGAGTCTACTGTATTTTTTTCCATGTAATCAACAGACATTTTTTTTTCCATGGAAAGCTGATTGATATATTCCACGTTACTTCCCTGTGATCAAATGATTAAATTAACAATTTACTTCTTACAATCATTAGATATGTTTTGTGATTTTTTTTTCTTCTTCTGAACAAAAGTAATTAATTGACAGGTCATGCCAAAAATTGGATTAAGTACTACATGATATGTAAAATAATTTAAAAGGAAAGTATTTTTTTTAAAAAAATGCTGCCAGGCACTGTGCCTTACCAGTTTGGTGTAGGTCAACACTATTTGCTATAGATTTTATTAAGTAGCTTGTATATATATATTTTTTATATTGCAATCTACACGAAACATTGATTGTAGAATGCCCATTTATTGAGTGCTAATTTGTTTTGTAAACGAGGCAATCAATCAATGCTTGTTTCTGAATCAGAGAAGAGAAAATAGTGAATAAAACAACTTAATTTAATATTATTTATTTATTTTGTAGATACATGAGTTAAAGTATTCCTAAGCATTTTAAAATTGCTTTAGAATAAGGTTACTGGATCCACCATACATATAATTTTTTTCCTTTTCTTTTTCAACTAATAGTTACAAGCTCCCTGGTAAATATACTGTCTTGTGGATGAAGATCTTAGATGAGTATAGATTTGTTGAAATGATCTGAAAAAATGATTACCACCCCTCCATAGAAAAATCGTGATTTAAGAGCAGTATAAATCATGGATTCCAATTTTTCAAGAAGGATCTGACTTTGAATAAGGTAAACTTTCCATTAAAATCTATAAGTGATACAAAATAAAATTTTGTCTTATATATGTCTGTTTGATTTTGCAGTTATGAGTTTGAATAATAATAATAATAATATGACAGTGGATAATATGGTACTTTTATGTTATACCGGTGCTAATTATATTAATAGTGTATTTTTTTGATGAATGCATTTTAAGTTATTCAAGTTTTACTCACTATTATCAAATTACTATGTATTATTCTTTTTATTTTCAGAAATATTTTTAACATTTAATAACTTTTTAGAAATGCTTATTATAAAGTATAATTCTAATTTATTTATTATTATTAAATACTTTTTATTTAAAAGATATTTTATGATTAATCATATATTTAAGTATTATTTTTGAATTTTCAAAAATTGAAATAAAATTAAGCATTTTTTAAACTATTTTTCAAGTATGTCTGCATAATTAAGACTGAAAAATAGCATGCACAAGTTGTTTTGAAAGTTTTATTTGATTAGTTGTTTTGAAAGTTTTATTTGGGTGCTGGTGGGTACTCGCATTTATAGATGACTTGTAATTTTTTTCAAAAATTAAATTCATAAATTTAATATTTATATAGCCAGATGACAAATTTTTTGCTGATTTCTAATATGTAAATTTCTTCACAGTCACTCAGTTACAACCTTAGATATTAATTTTTAATCCGTTACTTGGAGGACTTGCTCCATTTAAAAGCGAGTTTTTTGAAACCATAAACAATTTTTATATAAGGATTCTTTGGCACCCTGTCAAATTTTAAAAAATACATTATTTGGATATTTTAAAGCTATGCATTGAGTAATATCTTTAAACGCTGTTTAATAATATCTAACTTTATAAAAATCCAATTTTTTTTCTTTTTTTTAATAAAAAAACTTTTTTTAAAAAGGAAAAGAAATGTGGAAACGCTAATTAAAATTCTAAAAAAAAAAAAAAAGATCAAATAAATTCTAACATAACACATAGTACGTATTTTAAAGAGTAATGAGCATCAAATAAGGGGCGGGGGGGGTCTTTTAGGGGAAGCGATTAAATACTTAAAATTGTACTGTTTTCTACAATTTCAAATGTGGACTTTTCACTAAGCTCTGGGATAAATATTACTTATTTAATATAAAATGTTCAGATAGTTTATAACATATAATATAGATTTTAAAGAGTAGGGGACTTGAAATTATGGGTAGGGGCAGGCAATAATTATTTTAGGGAGGGCGTGATCAAATATTTAAATCTGTACCGTTTTAGATGCGGATTTTTCAGAACCCTGGGATAAATAATACTTATTTAATACAAAATTTTAAAAGTGTACCTACCCCTATTTTCAAATAATGATTTCATCAAATATCTTCAGAAACAATTTTGTTAAGAAAAAAGTTTGCACCATGGTGGTGGAATATGAAACTAAAATATTCTAGTCTCCCCACCCCTTTTTTTGTGTGTGTATGCAGCGCTTCTGCTAAACAGTACCATAGGCAGCAAGAATTCGGTTAGAGATTGGATCTTTTAATGAGATTTTTCAGTGTCAATTTCAGTTCATTTAAGAATATCATTACAGGCCCGGGCAATGTCAGGCGGCTCAGCTAGTATTTGAATAAACAATTTCATATTACTTGAGAGGTGTAAAAAAAAATTAAAACATATTATTGACATGAGTCCTATTCTAATAAAAACCATCATAATAAAAATAAAAACACAAATCTTTTCACAGTCAATACAAACAGCATGCAACAATGAGATGTAAACAAAAAACCATGCACTTTTGAAGAAAGAAAAAAGGTGACTTAAATTATTACATAGGCATGAATAGAAGAAAACTTGGAATTAGAAAAGGTGAACATTAACCTTTTACACGCCAATGTTCCATAAGTGGAACATCAACTTCAAAATTCTGCAAAAAATTCATTTTTATTCCTATTGCCCTGTAAAAATTAGTATTTGAAAAGAAAGTATGACTTGATTTTTTGGCGTTGATTTTACGTTGATAAAATAAATCATGTCTTAGAGAAAAAATCGTAAATTAGGACTTTTTTTAGACTTTTTGTTGGGCAAAATTCAAAAATTCATAGAAAATTCAAAATTTAACAAATATTTTTATAACTAAGTGAGATCAAGTAAAAGTAATCATTTTATTAGTAGAACACAAGTTATTAAAAAAAAGATTGATTTTTATTGTTTATTTTAGATAAGAAATGTGCATGTTCCATAAATGGAACATTGGCGTGTAAAGGTACATTTTTTAGCATGATAAAGTCTTTTGGTTGCAATGCATATAAGTTTTGAATAAAAGTTTCTGGATACGAGGTGGTTTAGTAAGTGTAGACAAAAGATGGTTATGACATTGATATACTTTATTTCCCCCCTCCATACCCTGTCTCTTTACCCTCCCCCTCCCCCTCCCCCTTTCTCTCTCTTCCACACTCGTTCTCCCATCTGAAGTGGATTACTCATAACTGACAGGGAAAACATGTTTGTTTGTTGATAGTTAGACATTGTTTATGACTCAAATAAGCTATAATGTAAGAAGTGACTTTGGAAAAAAGCGTGAGAAGTAATTCATATGATTTTACTTTACTCTGCGATTTCCTTCATTTAGAATACCTCATACAGACCAGATGTCTCTTTCAATCCATTTCGAACAATAGAAGAGGCACTAGAATATTTTTATGAATTAGCAGATGATTCTGAAGAGGAATTCATTGACATTTGTTAATTACATTATCTGTACCATCAACACAAAGAAAATGTGTTGTATGCTAGAAGAACACAAAAAAATGTTTTGAATGTGAAAAAAAGACTACATGGAAATGCTTCTCTAACTATCATGGATAATAGATCAAATGTAGGACACAAAAATTAAGGACAATCTATCTATCTATCTATCTATCTCTATATATATTTAATTTTTGGTTAATTTTTTTCTCTTTTGTATTTTTTTAGATTTTGATTTATTTGATTATTTTGCTGTAAATTGTAGTACAGACATTATTATTATTATTATTTTCCATTACATTTTTTGTATATATTTCTTTTTTTAATTTTCATAAAAAATTATAAAGATGCTTTCCTACAGTGAGTACTTCCCATCATCTATATAATATATTATTTAAGCAAGTGGGAAAGTTTTTTTCTAAAAGCTTTGTGGGGTCTTGAGCATTTTTGCTGGAATAGTTGCTGAAATCGCAAGTAAAATGAAGGCTCGATGGGCGAAGCCCGGCTATTTACCTGCTTAAATAGTGTTATTACTAAAAAATGCCTATACATTATATATAATCATGAAAAAAATGTGCACAAAAATAGAGATTTTAGTTTAAATGTTGTTAATCACACTTTATAAAAACATGTGAAAAAACTAAGTGTTTCCCGCCAATGTTCCATTTGTGGAACATGCTATAAATCATACATAAAAAATTTTTTTCGAGAAAAAAAATTACTCATAGTGCTTATGTTTGAGTTTTAATGGGATTTTTACCAATAAATAATTTGTGTTACCTTTCGATCATAGTGCGGCGTTTAAAAGGTTAATCTGATTTTAAATTTGGTCATACTAACACTGCTTTATCTGCACTGTATTTAGATGGGGAGATAAAATCTGTTTAATGTAAGCAAATTATGTTTTGTATCAAATTGTTGTTGTAAATCTATTATAAGGGAGTCCATTAAAATTTAACTGTGTAAAAAATTTTGTTAGCAATGATAGTTTTTCTTTTATTACTCCTAAATTATGGTTACAGTTTATAAATAAATTCCTCTTGAAAGCTTGAATAGTATAAACAAGTTGGAAGTTAATTTTAGATATGGTCTATTTTTAATTTATTGTTTTTATAATAGAGCATGTGGTTTCTGTTTACATCTCATTGTCGCATGCCATTTGTATTGACCATGAAACAATTTGGATATTTATTATGACTATGGTTTTTATTTGAATTTGGACCGAAACATGTCAATAATACTATTTGTTTTAATTTTTTGTTACATCTCTCTCAAGTAATATGAAATTGTTTATTCAAATATTTATATTAAAGGTGAAGTTCTTAAAATCTTGTGAGTTAAAAATCTAATAAACTTTTTATGATACTTTTTGAAAATATTAAATCCAAACTATGAAAAACACAAAGAATTTAATATATGAAAAAATAGGAAAATTTCTGCTCTTCTTTCAATGCTGCCAAGCAGAAATAATAAAATTCTTATATTAATACTTTTTTTGACATAAAGCCTTTTATTTAAATTTATATATTATTAATTATGTGTTTTATAGTTACTTTTATTTTTTTCTCCTAGCTACTGTTAAGAATCACGTTTTGCGGAGTGGAACATCAGATTGCCGATTGGAAAATTTATAGCAAATTTGTTGTGACATACAAGATTATTATTGTAAATAAAAATTGTAATAAAAGTATTGTAATTGTAAATAAAAATAAATAAAACTTTTTTTCCCACATTTTTATTATGTGTTTCTTTTTAAAATTGAATGATCTTATACAGTAACTCTTTAAACATTCCTTGATATATATAATATTGATAATCATTATAAGAAATTTATGAAATATATTTTATAATAAATTAGATTTATCCCCATTTTGTACATAATCTAGATTTTTAACTAATTATATTGCTCACAATTTGACCATGGCATTGTATTTTTTTCAAAATTAATCTAAAATAATTTAAATAGTTTTTTTTAATGTAATAATACCATTTTTACATTTTTTTTTATTTAACTGAAATGTATGACTATAAATAAGAAACTTAATTTTATAATACCTAAATAATTCACAAGATTTTTTTTTCATTCAATTTTGTTGGAAAAAAAAAGAACTGATGTTAATTAATATGTTGAGTGACACACCAGACATCTGTGTCTAACACTGAATTTTCCCATTTAGGCAGCTTCACTGTAAAATGAGATATAAAGCTACTGATTTTATTTAGAATTTAAAAGAAAAGTGTATTATTCATCAAATGTGAAACCTTTCAGTTGATGATAATGGATAATATAATAAATTTTCTAAATACAATTGCAAAATTATGCGAGTTTTAGTCATCTCTAATTTCTTTTTAAAATCTTCACCTTTTTAAATTGCAGATATCTTTTATTAACCCGTTAGAGACGAACAATCAGTATACATGCCCCTTAAATTGCTCAAAATCTTAGCTTATTCTCACCAGTTACTTTTTTATTATAAAATTTACCTTCTATAATCAGAGCATTTTCAAGATTCAATTATAGAAAATTTTCTGCATTGAAATACTGGTGGTAAAATATTAAAAATTAAAAGGCTCTTGTCGTGAAAGGATTGCATAAAGCGAAAATTTCTATTAAAAAGTAGTGCTAGCTAAAAATCATAGCTGTTGTCTGCTATGTAAATTCGACCTTTTTAGATGAATTATCACCATCAATAATAATATAAATGAAAACTTTTTTTTTTTCAGGAGAAATAGTACAGTTAATCAGAGTAACTTTGGCCAAGAGAAAAAGAAAAATGTTCTATATCACTTGAGTTAATGACAAAGTTTTGGTCTCAAAATATAGCTACTTGCACTAGTTTGAATTTGGCATCTCATTGGAAATAATTTGTCAAGATTCCACCATGGCAGAATGGATCAAAGTTTTGTAAAGGTGGAGCAATGTTACTCTGATTGACTGTATATAAAATAAAAATGTGAAGAAGAGCAAAAATGCATAAATATCTAGAAATGCACAAAGCAAAAACTGGTACGCTGGTAGGTATCTTGCATTTTTTATTTCCTATTTTGTGTAGAGATGAAGGGCAGTAACTAAAGTAGTTTCTAATGCTAAAAATAAGTTTTATTAGCAATAATATCTTTAATTATATATACTTTTAAAAGTCACAAGAAAATTTGCTATCCTTTAAATAATTTGTTATTATTTAACAACAACAACAATTTTTTTGATATATTATTGAATTAAAAAATTGTTTTATTTATCTAAAATTAACGGTTGTGAATATATATACATTGGCATTGGCAAGAGAAAATTTTAACATTTTAGTTAACTATTTTTTTTTTCTAATATGAAATGGAAAAAATAATTTTTTTTAAATTCTAGATATTTTAAATAGTTAAAAAGTTTGACTTACTTTATTTGCTTTTCAATATAATGTCTTTTTTTTTTTTTTTTTTTTTAATCTATAAGCACTCATATTACGACTAAAAGGTGTCTATATTTCGTCTGGATGTCGAAGTTTTTGGGTGTAATATGAATAAATTTTGAACGTAATACGGACAAATTTTTGGATGTAATAAGAATAAATTCTGGATATAATATAGGCAAATTTTGTACATAGTACGGACGTAATTTTCGACGTAATGAGAACAAATTTTGGACGCCCAATTTACGTAAATTTTATGTTCATTCTATTCTCATTTTGCGGCCCAAAAGACGTACTTTTTACGTAAAGAGAGGTGACATTTGGACGTAATAAGAATAAATTCTAGATGTAATATGGACAAATTTTGTACGTAGTATGAACGTAATTTTAGACGTAATAAGAACAAATTTTGGACGTCCATTTTACGTTAATTTTATGTTCATATTATGCTCAATTTGCGGCCCAAAAGACGTACTTTTTACGTAAAGGGTGGTGACATTTGGACGTAATTTTGACTAAATATTGACGAAGTTCGGAGAACTTTTAGACTTAAATTGGACACGTCCATTGATCCAAATTACGTACTTTACGCGTAAATTGGACGAATCTGTGTTGTGTGGGGTATATGTTTGATTGTTTAAATCTGTTTTATTGTTATATTTATCGTCTTTAAAGTATAATTTTTGTTTTTAAAGTTCATATTGTGTATTTTCATAATTTATTTTATTTTATTTTTGACCTACATTATTGCTATTTAAATGTAACATTATGTTACGTATGCATAAAAATTACGTTAAAAAATAAATAAAAAAAAGTACCAGTGTCGGAAAGCAGTAAACTGCGAAAATGTTCCAAAAGAATAATGTAAAAAAATAAAATAATTTTTTAAAGTTTTGAATTTGAAAAAGAAGTATTGCTGTAAATATTCAAACCTATTATTTAATAAGAATGTTACACACATAAATACTGATAGCCTGAAAAAAACTACTTGTACTGCTGTTAAAATATTACATAAATAAAAATATGAACGTTTTTGAAAAAATATATTCAAAACACTTATTTATTCATTTATTTATTAAGGATGATATTAACTTAATTTTGTTTCCTGTACTAATTCATAAAATCGGATAATTGGTGTTGTATATTTTATTTGAAAATATTTAACTGCCTATTTCAAATCTTAATAGAAAAGTTTCAAGTAAGATGCTAGAATGACTCACAGAACATCTATTGGACAAGCGTTTTTTTTAATAAAAAATGTATATGTAATAGAATCTAATATAAAGGAATACCTCAAAATTATGCTTATCGTAAGCTAAATATCTGTCATTTGCATTAAAGACACAGTGTTCTGTAAAAAATTGTCAATATAACAAACGTTTTATTATTGTTATTATTATTATTATTTTAATACATAAATCGCACTGCAAAATAAATAAAATATTTGTATAGAAATTAATATTTAAATGAATTTTCTTTAAAAAAGAGTTAAAATGTTAAAAATGCTTAGATGCACAGGGAAAAAAATTGTACTGATAGTAATTTTACACTGTAAAAAAAAAGTTGTTTAATTTACAAAAATATATTTAACTAGGATCTAGTATATTAATTAACCTCTTTCAGGCTACGCATCTTTCCAAAAAGAATTTCTGTATTTAGAGGCCGTAGAAATGAATGTAATTTTGTGATTTATTGTATATTAAGCAGTTTTACCCAAAAATGGATATCGGTTTTTAAAATGATATTAAATTTCAAGCATACGTTTTAGGCTGCGCGGTTGAATTTATTATGCCATGACACTAAAATAATATTAGTTTTAATGTTAATAATACTTACATTAATTAAGCAGATTGGCTTCAAAATTTGGCAACCTTGGAAATGTTTATTTAAGAATTGATATGTTTACAAAAAATTATATGTTGAGGAAAATTTTAAATACACTTTAAAAACTACTCGGAATAGAAAATCTAAAAAAGGCAGCAAAATACGATTTTTATGAAAGCTTCTTTAAACATCAAGAATGAATTTGATCTGTATGAGTCTTATTTGAAACGTGAATAACAGAAAGGGCATTATTAGGAAGATATCAGAAAATTACATTTCACTGAAATGTTAAATGACTATTTGAAGAATATAATGACCAAATAGCGTGTTTTGAAAGATAGTCTTAAAACCATTCTTATGCTTGTTATAACAATGTTATCTATCATACTATCTTTATCAGTTTAAATGTATCATAGCGTAATAAATCTGTGTAGAAAGTTAGATTTATCTTTTTATTCTCAAAACTTAATTTCACAGTACTTAAAAAAACCTCCAATAGAAATGTAATGGATAATTATATTTTATTATAGCGCACAAGAAAACAAACCACATATGTCCAAAGAATATCTATATCATTCTCATTATTACAGAACATTCAGAAATGTTATACTTTAAATTGTTTCTTGAACTTGAAATGTAAATAAGCATAATGTGATGACAAACTATAATTATATACATATATACCCTTTATATTAGAGCGGGAGGCGGCAGCACAGGCAATTCCCTTATCGAATTCACAGATGAAAATGTAGATTTAGTTAAATATCCATTTGTATATTAAAACGCAATCGGTCTATCAAATAATATTTTGACAAAAAACACTTGAAAAAAATATTTTAGTGGTTGAGTCATACGTTTACCATTATGTTTTGCAGATTTCCATTTCCCATGTGTTTATACTTTTGGGTACGGAAAAGAACAATACTAAAACTACGAGTTAAAAGTGTTAAAATGGAGTGTTAAAATTGGTTTTTCGGGTGTTTTATACCAATATATGATTTGGCAGACCATTTGCGTTTAAATATGTAAACTGAGCTTTAATTAATCCTAGATTGTCATTCGTGAATTCGATTAGGTGAATGAGCGTGCTGCAGCCTCCCGGTCTATACATTTAACATCATACTTTCGCTTGGTTTAACACTGCATGTAATCCATCAAATTATCTATACACATTTGCACATTTAGGCCTAGGGTCCCGAAATAGAGATGTTTAATTTTGACAAAATAAATTAATAAATTTCTTAGATTTTCTTTTCATAATTTAAAGGCTACTTTACAAAATTTATAAATATAACAATTCGAAATATATTATGTAACATGTACTGTATACGCATGTAGCAGTTATAATTAAACAAAGTACTGTGAGGAGAAAATGTTTAGGGCGTAAATGATAGGCATATTTCACCTTTTACATATCCGGTGCTTTATTTATTTATTTTACTTATATTTTTGAGATTTTATGAAATTGTGTTCAATGGATGTAAGTTATAAATGCTGAAAATAATTTTAAATAATTATAATTATTATAAAAATGAGGTCTAAATCATAACTCTTAAGTATTAATAATAAAATAATAAATATTAATAATAAAATAACTCTAAAATTTTCTCATAATTAAAACGTTGTTTCTTATAATTGGAGTATTAGGTTGAAATATTGACAATTGCCGCAAAATTTATATATATATATATATATATATATATATTTAGCGCTACCGCTATTTAAATTTTAGACTTATTCAAAAATATTGAAGGAAAGTACATAATTATACTTAATAAAAAGTAAACATATTTTTATTAAATATTTCAGTAATTTCTACAGCAACTGTACTGTTATATACATTTAAAGAAAAAGAAAAAAGCTTTCTGGTACTCCTCCTAGAAAAATGATTGCAAGCTTTAACATTTTTTTGTAATATTCTCTTGGTTGAAAATCATTAAGTGGATTTTGTTCAAAGTCTATGATTTCTGATGCATTTCTGTTGTTTTTTATTGATAAAATTATCAGTTACGGAAGTCTGAAATATGTCATGATCAATAGAGTTCCACGAAATATTAAATCGTTTATTAAAGTGTATATCTAGTCAGTTTGGAGCTCCAAGTGACTTAACAACAACTGCCTCCAACATAATCTCCAGAATGTGATGACGGCAAGCCAACCAAAGCATTTCTTTCTTCATTGTTTGTGTTGTTCCAAAACAACACAAACTGCTCTTGAGAAACCGGAATTTACATAGGTTGTATCAAAACACAAAAATTTTACTTGCTCTGCAATTCCTTATGACTCCAATGTTTTGTTAACAGTGATATTGCTTCACCTGTTCCTGACTAAAGTTTTGGAACTGCAAGTAATTGATCAATATTTTTACTAGAAATAATGATTGGCAATCTATCAACAGTTTCAGATACTGAAATGTCTACTAAATTTTTGCCATCCCAGTGAACTGTCAACGGAATACTTTTTTTTTAATTTTCGGAGCTGCTTGTTCGCCTTTTGATTCTAAGGCACTGAATAGAGGGTTTGTTAACATTATAATTGGCAGGATCACAACCCACAAGTTACGGTGTTGTAGTAAAAACTATAGCTGCCTTTCTATCACTTAACTTTGCTACATCAAGGCTTGCAGCTACGCTAGGGTTCAAAATGTTCATTCTGCCACTTTTTTCCGGAAATGGATCACTGTGAGGGCGTGAAGTTACTTCTTCCTGAGTGGAACAAGTTTCATTATCACTTCAGTTTACTACTTCTTCAAATATATTTGAAGCAATTGATTTTTTTTTTTTTTTTGCTTGTTCAAAAAGGAATGATTTGTTTACCTCAACGTGCTTTTCCATTTGTTCAAAACGTTCTTTTTTCTCGAATGATTCCAGTTTTTTTTTTTTTGAAAATGTTCAAGACTTTCTATTTTACCAGGTCTTCATTTTGTCTCTGAGCAAGTAAAAAATTTTTATCCTCTTCAATTTTTATCATATTAAGGGCATTCGCGTTTGCAATATGAAAAATATAGTCCAAAGTCATCTTCTAATCCTCTTCTTTTTTCTCTCAAACCTTCTGAGCGTTTTGATTTGCTTTCTTTGTTCTTTTTAAACTCTTGCCATTCTTTAAATAGTCTTTCAATTTTATCAACTACATGTTTTTTCAATCTAGTAGGAATGTTAACTTTCCCCAAACTATAAGGCGTCACTTGTAGCACAGTGCACTGAATTTCTAATGTTTAACTCAAACTCTTGTCTTTTTTTGTAAAAGAAAAAAGACTTAGCACGTCTCTTTTACTTGGCACTTAAAGAGGCACTTGTTTCACTTAAAGAGGGCGAAATTTCAACAACAATCCAGATATCTGCAGATTTTCTTGTTAAGATAGATACTTTAGTGTTAGTTGCCATTCTGTTTCATTTACCAAATAAAAATCTTCGTACATAAAATCAAGATTCATGCAACATGCAACATGAAAAAAAAAATTCTTAGAATAAGGTCCGATTTTAGATTGAAAATCACCTTATTTACACTACATTTACTTAAAGGCAAAAAAGAAGACTAAATGGATTTAATTTTAACATTTTAAAAATTTCATTTTTGTTCAGATAAAAAAATTTTCAAGTTGCACAGTAACATTCTGTATCAGCTCAGTTCACTAGCTAGCAACACACTGGATAAGAGGCGGAGAATATTGTGTACATTTCGTACAGAATTATACAAAAACATCACTTTTTTGTCTACTGATTAGCCGAATTGCAGCTGTTGCCGTGGGTTAAACAAAAAGTAAAGGATTTTGAACTACTAATACAAAAGAAATGCACCACTTTGGTGAAATAAAAAGTTGCGCAGACAAAAGTTAATTATTTGAATAATAAATGGATTTTAGTACTTAGGAAACATATTTTATTACATAATCATTTATTATAATTAAAGCTGAATTATTATTCTTTTTTATTTTTATTGATTTTTAAATTGATTTAACCACTATTTTATGTTAAATTATGCTGTCCCGTCGGCATTGTTTTGGCCCAATAAAAAATGCACAAAAACTGGAATATATTTAAAAATCGCTGAAAATTTTAAAAACTCAACATGAATTTTGGAAAAAAATGAAGCATTCAACAGTCTATACAGCGTAATGTCATACTATGACTCAATATAGCGATGACTATGGATATGTATTAATAACTTAAAAATTAGATTAAAAAGATGTCAATTTTTCTAATTTTTTAAATATTCGACCCCTAAATTTGTTTTAAAATTCAGAAATTTTTGTGGAGGTCTTTTTTTGATACATAGGACAAAATGAAAGGGTGCCCCATACAAATTTTTAAAGTTAATTTTTAAGGACCACCTAAATATATATGTATATATACATGTATATATAAGTTAAGATATAAATACTGAAGATGTATTTCCATGCATAAATAAATATATAAAACTTCTATTTGAAAATACATTTATTTCATTTATCAGAGAAAAAATGTAATATTTATAGTTTAATTTTTATAATACTTGTTAATGAACACTTTAAAACATTTTTGTTTTAACATGCTTCATATTATTCGCATTTTCGTCGCCTAATATACTATTTTTATTTCTAGAAATAGTAATGGAAGAATGTATTTAAAAGATTTTTTATTCGTTAATCCTTATTTAAAATAATGTATTTTGGAGAAAGGCTGAAATACGTTTTACGCGCAAAATAATAATAACTTTGAAAACATTAATCAGCATCCTTATTTAAAGAGACCTCTTTTACGCACAGAGGAATGGAATAAAAAATATGTTTGATAAAACCACTCCATCCAATTAGCTTTTTACGAACAGTTTAAACGAATGCAAATGTGTCACAAAAACATCGTTCCATAGCTTATTTGCAGTGGTTAAAACGAGTTAACTCACCATGTAATCTTTCTTATTAAATATACTAAATATAAGTAACTGGAAAAAATGTATATAATAATAATTGTATTCAAAATAGCTTGTAGCTGAATAATATTTCACACAAATGGTCCTATCACAAATTATTATAAATAGAATACAAAGGTATTTACAAAGATAAAAATATTATTAATCCGTGATAACTGTAAATAATTATTTTATGTTGTATATTCACTACAGTGACATAAATTGGTTTATTCTAAAAAATATCCACTCTAAATGCATTTCAAATGTACAAAAGTACTAGTTTTTGCAGCAATTTTTCAGATATTCAATAGTTTCTTAGCCTCTTAATTTGCCCTTTTGAGGAAATAAAATGTTCACAGTTGGAAATGAAATAATCTTACTTCTAATTTGGGTAATTATTGCGAATGGAAATAAAAAATCTGTTTCAGACGCAGGTATAATGTGCAAAATATTTACTAATTCTAATATAGTGAAACATTGGGCAATCAAGTATTCAAGTTTTTGCAGCAATTTTTCAGATATTCAATAGTTTCTTAGCCTCTCAATTTACCCTTTTGAGGAAATAAAATGTTCACAGTTGGAAATGGAATAATCTTACTTCTAATTTGGGTAATTATTGCGAATGGAAATAAAAAATCTGTTTCAGACGCAGGTATAATGTGCAAAATATTTACTAATTCTAATATAGTGAAACATTGGGCAATCAAGTATTCAAGTTTTTGCAGCAATTTTTCAGATATTCAATAGTTTCTTAGCCTCTCAATTTACCCTTTTGAGGAAATAAAATGTTCACAGTTGGAAATGGAATAATCTTACTTCTAATTTGGGTAATTATTGCGAATGGAAATAAAAAATCTGTTTCAGACGCAGGTATAATGTGCAAAATATTTACTAATTCTAATATAGTGAAACATTGGGCAATCAAGTATTCAAGTTTTTGCAGCAATTTTTCAGATATTCAATAGTTTCTTAGCCTCTCAATTTACCCTTTTGAGGAAATAAAATGTTCACAGTTGGAAATGGAATAATCTTACTTCTAATTTGGGTAATTATTGCGAATGGAAATAAAAAATCTGTTTCAGACGCAGGTATAATATGCAAAATATTTACTAATTCTAATATAGTGAAATATTGGGCAATCAAGTAATACTGACAATATAGTGGTGATTGCAATATTTAGAACAATAAGAAATTCAAGAATTATAGTAATTTTGTTAGGACGTGTATTTATGTCTTTTTTATTTTTGTTTGTGTAAAAGCATAAAGAAATTTTAGAAATATCATCAATTACAACAAATTTCATGAAGTACCGGCGAAAAATTATGATAAAATCATACAAAATTCATAAAAAGTTTGAGAAGATTATTTGAACGTAAAATGATATGGCATATTTATAAAAGGCCTAAATACTAAAGAAATTAATCAACTGAATATATGCGTAAACACTTAAGCTAAAAAAACTTAAACTAACTTTAAAATTGATAAAAGAGTGTGGGGAAAAAATTTCGAGAAAATAAACGACACTTCTCACAGGAAATAATTTACAACTTCAATAGTCTAAAAACATACATGACGTTGTAGTCTTAGATATGTTTTAAAAAGGTAAGCTGCATTTTTGTGTCACTACTGACATTTGATGCTGTTAGGCGTCACGAACTGAGCGAGAAATTAATCCAATATTATCGACTTTTTTGATTCTACAGGCGTCCATAAAACATATTATAATATATCCAGATAGAGTGAACTAATTGTAATTTTGAACAAACTATTATGTATTCCAAGTCATCCTAGGAAACAATCTGCATCGCAAAAATTCAAAATGGTATAAAGTCGCAAATTTGAAATTTATAATTTCCCAGTTTTAAAATGCCGTGATAGGTGGTTATGTACAAGCATGATTATAAAAATAAAACATTAAACAATATAAAAATAAAAAAAAGGATAACGAAAATGTCTCACTAATCACAAAAATGTCTTCTCTATATTTCATAATGACGTTTTGAGTAAGGATAGTTTTGCATCTCACTTTCAGGCATAGATGGGCTGGCATAGTCTGTGATCTCTCATTTTTTTTTATAAGTTTCTTCCTGCTTCTAATTTCATAATCAAAAGAAGAGTAACTACAAATTTTTCCATTACATGGCACGTCATTATGTGATCTCTTGAACTAACTTCTAGCCTGAACATTTTTAAGTTATTTATTTTATATACTTCCTACCAATCTACTTATATATATATGTATGGAAAACGAGGTATATAACAATATCCTCCTAATCTATTGTTACACATAGGAGAGTTTCTTTCAGTGGCTAACACATTTTTGCACAAAAATGTAAAGTATTTCATTAATGATATCTTTTAGCAATAAGGAATTATATGAAGAGTAACATTTAGGGGGAGATCTGCTCTTTGCCGCAGACAATATCCCTCTCGCAGAGGTATTTTTCATTTAAGGGCCTTTATAGATATTCATCTGATCGTTGTTCGAATAAAAATTTTATTAAATGTTAAAACTACCAATTAAATGAAAACGAGGCTTATTCAATGATCCCAGAATTTTTTAAAATACCTTTCCTCCCTAATTCTAATTTCATATTCAAAGTAAGCATAACTGCACCTCAACACATACCGTTAGTTTTTTTTCCGCTAAATGGCACGTCATTATGTGATGAGTAGAACTAACTTAAAGCCTGTTAATTTGCCTTGTAATTTTTAAAGTTATTTCTTTTATTTACTTCCCAATAAACTGCCTTTATATATGTATGGAAAATAAGGAGCATAACAATACTCTCCCAATCTATTGCTATATGAGTGGTATTTTTTTCAGTGGTTAATGCATTTTTGCACAAAAATGTAAAGTATTTTCATAATGAAATATTTTGCTGGTGGAGGGGGAGAGCATTACATTTAGGGGGAGATCTACTCTCTCGCAGAGTTTTTTTTTTTTTTATTTAAAGAGCTTTATAGTTTCACATTTGAGCATACAATGAAATTTTGTTAAATGTTAAAATTGCCAATTAAATGAAAATGAGATGTAAAAAAAAAAAAAAAAAAAAAAAAAACCGAGTTCTTGAAAAAAAGCCAAAAATGAGAAATAATGAATCCTTTCATTTAAAATTCTTCGTTCTGAGTTACACATTTATTTTAATATTAAATTTTTGCATACAGATTAGAACATTTGATTATCATGACAAAAGTTAAAGATTGACAAAAGTGAAAACGGAGATTTACATGTTACACAAGATATTTATTCTGTCTAAATTTTAAAAGAAGTTAAAGTTATAAAATATACAATATTTTATATGAATAATTATGCAGGATAGCATTGTTTGAATATTTTTAGGGTCCTCCTTTAGCGAGTACTATCATAAGATTGGTTTAAAATTGTTAGTTGTGTAAAAAATCATTTATGGATAGAAATAGGCTATTTTTACAAGAAAATTTTATGAGCTCTAATATACATACGTGTATAACAAAATAAAAAATAACTAATATAACAACTATTGATACATTTATTATATTGTCTATTTATATAAAATTTCATCTGAACTTTCTAAATTTTAACCAATTGAAAAATAGGTTAAGCATTTTTTTTTTCACGAACACAACATGAAAAGTTGTATAACTCTCATGTACGACTCGTCGGTGCATTGAAAATTTATGTAATCTGTAAATAATATCAGGCTTTAATCTTCAAAAAAAAAGTTACCGGATACTAATATTCTGCAATACTAACAACCACAGAGTGCGTCCCCCACCCCCTTCCATTGGCTCAAATGTGGATATCGATATTTCATACATTATTTTCAAAATTTAAAGCATCTTTTTCTTTAGCAAAATAAAAATGTTAAAAACCTATCAGCTTATATAAAATCTTTAGCTATTTCACATTTTAGTTGTCTTTCCTTCGGAATAGAAACTTTTAGCTGGTTTTAATGTTAATTGCATAGTTCTGAGATTAAATGCCCTATATCTTAAGATCATCGATTCGAAAGTAGCGTTAACACAAAAATAAGCAGTTCATAGTTATCTAATTTTTAAAGAAAAAAAAAGAAATTTATTTAATTAAATGAAATTCAAATAAATGAAATTTACAAAAATTAATATTTATATGCTTAAATATGAAACAATGATTTTTCAATTTCCTGAAAGGAAGGTGTATATCTTAAACAATAATAGATTGCTTCTGTTTAACAATCTTTTGTGGTGACTACCTAAAAATCAGATTAAATAACAAAATTAATAACTTTTTGAGAAAGATTTTATGAATGTATTGAAAAAGGGAAGGAACTGTTCAATTACTCACAATAATAATATCAATACATGATAAGTATGTCTACATACAACTTAGAGTGACTTCGTAAATGTGCAGAGTCTTAAAATGGACAACATCAATTATTCAAAAAAAAAAAAAAATGCACTGTGCATCAGAAAGCTGTGTTTAAGAAAGTAGTGAATTCCGGCCAACATTTAAATATTTACTAAAAATAAAGATGTGCTTGGGTTCCGGTTCAAATGTAGCCCTGTTTAAGACTAAAAAGATGCTTTGTATTTCACATAAATTTGAAGTTATAATAAATTAATAAAATTAATTTTTGAACTTTAAAATGTGAAAATAAAATTGTAATAATGCAAATATATTTGAAATTCCTTATTAAGTCATCTGTAACAATTATTTTAATATTCTTAACTAAAATTTGTGTTGGATTCATATATTACTAAATGATCAGATTTGCCAACTGTAATTTTTTTTTTTCATAAAATACTTACGCTGTAAAAAAAATACGTATAGTTACTTCATAAAATTGCAGCAACATGATGACTCATGTTTTAGGAAGTACTTTAATGGCTATAACGGCATAATTTAAATTTTTGTATGCGATATAATATTACACAATAGTGTAACGTAACACCGCTCATTTTGATTAAATTATTCAATTAGGAAGTACTGAGAAATTGTTGAATTAAATTATATAAAAAGCTTTTTTATTATATATATTAATAGCTGACCCACCAGGCGTTCCCCGGAGCCATAATAATAATATTAAAAGAACCTGAAATTTATACGATTTTAGCTTTAATTTGAAATATGTGTAAACACATTATCTAAAATACGTAGTCGCTCATTGTGTAAAAAAAAGCAAAAAAAAAAAAAAAAAGGAAAAAGAAAAAAAAAACCCACTAATATTTAGTTGTAAAAATACTCAAAATTACTGCAATGGGAAACGCGGGAGGAAATATGTGTCCAAAGATTGCGTGATTTTTGTGTTAAAGTGTTAATATATATTTGTAAAAATCCCTGATATGTAAATAAAGAATTAAAAAAAAGTAATTAGTTATTACTTTTTTTTCAACTGATTTCCCAACTGAAATATTTTGAATTTCAAACTAATTATATGACTCTTAAATTCGACTATACCGTGAATTAAATCGATGCTCGATGATTAGCTAAAAGGTTAGTATATGGTATTGTAATTTCAAGGCCATTGTAAAAAAATAAGTGTATAGATTTTTAATCAAAGCATGCGTAATGTCATGCTGTGGACTAAATTCTAACCGTAATTTAATTGTACCGAAACTTTAACCTGTCTATAACCTAACTGCAAACTGACGTTTACCTAACTGTAACTTCAATGTAACATTAATGTAATCTAACCCGTCACCTTATCGTAACTCATAACCTATCTGTAATCTACCCATAACCTAACTGCAACTGAACCTTGTCCTAACTGTAACTTGACTGTAACCTAACCAGAAATTAAATATATACTAAGACTAACTGTAACGTAATTGCAGACTAATCTCAACCTAACTTTTACATAACCGCAACAAAATTCTAACTTAACACTAGCCATAAACTAAATATCCAAACCATCACGTGCTACAAATTTCTTTAGTTTGCACATTCCACCATCATGAACGCGTTCTGTTTCGTAGAACATCCGACACGTATCTTGTCCACCCGCGGTCGATTATAGAAAGCCTACTATGCACGCTTTGCTGAATGTTTCACTTTCACTTTTCATCACCATGATAAACACACTTTCGTATACAAACCTATATATAATCGATAATCCGCATTCCAATCTATCCGTAGATATATTGTCCGACGACGTGGAGATACAAATAGTAATTGAAAAAAATTCTGAAATTTTTATTCGGAACTAATGGTAACGACACTCAATTAAGAACCAAATATTGATCTAGAAGAGCCTCTTACTCGGCACACTTTCGTAAACAAACCTAAATCTGAACGATACTTCAATTTTCAGTCTATCCGTAGATATATTGTCCGACGGGGTGGGGGATACAAATATCAATTTAAGAAACTTTCTGAAATTTTTATTCGGAAATAACGGTAACCACCGCTCAATTAAGAACCAAATATTGATCTATAAGAGCCTCCTACTCGGCTGACTGCAGTTTACTTCACCAAATAGAGGACAAGCTGCGCACGCTCTTTAAAATATGTTAGTTCCACTTTTCACCTCCAGGAGAGCATACATACCTTAACAAACCTATATCCGAAGGAAACGCTGTTATCAAATCTATACATAGATATATTAGTTGCGAGGGTGGGAAAACGAATTAAGAAATTAAGAAGCTTAGTGTTAATATTATTTTAACCAGAATCAAATCAGAACGCGGCAAAAACATTCCAATGAAACCTTAACCAATCCGATCAAAACAAAATTGCAACCTGAACCAAACCTAAAAATTCAATATGAAAAAAAATCGAAATCTGACCCGAAGCAAATTCGAACCGGACAAAAATATTCCAATAGACCATAAATCAGTCTGTTTGCAACAAAATAATTTCTGTATACATGCACTTTGAACGGAACATATAAATCCAATTTGAAAAATCCCTAAATCTGACCAGAGCCAATTCTGAAACGGACAAAATTATTCCCAAAATCTATAACCGGATCTTAACAGGACAAAACATCTTCCATAATCATGAACCCATTCCGAACCTAAAAATTTCATTTGTAAGAACTCTTAATTTATAAGAAATTTGTTGTCTCATGGCGATCTTCATTGGCATTTTTGAATCAAGAAATTTGGTTCAAAAAGGCCTAAGTTAGTCAGCATCATTTTAATAATCGTCTGCTGTAATCGAACAATAGAAAGACATGAAATTTTTTAATAAGATCACCTGTTAATCTTTTGATTTTACCAATAGAAATTAACGCATGTATGTGTGAAAAAATGGCAGCTCTTATTCTAAAAAAAAAAAAAAAAAAAAAAAAAAAAAAAAACTTAATTGCTACAATCTTGAAACACTAATGTACCTACGTTCGTGTCTATTTTAAATGTTAGTTATAAAAGAATTTTTTTTTTTAATTTTTTTAACATAAAAGTGCATATTAGCGATTATGAGCATCAGCTTATAAATAACACACTAGAGCACGATATCAATAGCATATTATTTTTAATTTATTTTAATGACATGCGTATGTCACTAAATTTCCGATTTTAATCATTTAGCAGAAAAAATATTGAAATTCATATAAAAAATTTTAAATTGTGATTTGTTAAATTTTTATGATTTTTTTTTTATTTTACATTTTTTACATATTATTATTTAAAATGATCATTATTATTACTTTATCTTTTTTTTCTCTAAAAATAAATATAATTTTAATGCTTTTTAAAATTAATTTTAGCTAAATTAAAACTAGTAGAAAATTTGCCAATTTAAAATTTCTTTTTTGATACTAGATTCGTATGCCACTAAAATTTCGTGTCTAACCCTTTATTTGAAATAATACCTTTTTAGAGAATATAAATAACCGTAATTTAAAATTTCAATTTATAAACATTCATAAAAATATAATAATTACATTTTTCATACACTTCTATTTCTAAATAATATTATTATTTCTTTATCTTTTTTCTTTCTGAAGATCATGATGATGACGATGCGAAATTTTTCCTGATTAAACACAAATAAACCGAAATTGGTAGAACTTTTGATGATTTGTTTTAAGATTTGGTTCTTTAATTTAAAATAAAAAACGAAACATAATTAAAGTTATTATATTATTCCATTCACTTAAATACATATTATGAAAATTTGAATCATAAAAGTACCATTTTACTTGTCTATTGAACAAAGATATATTACAAAATAAATATCGATAATATCTGACAGCGATGATTCCGGTCCAAATATGTGCGTATGTTTAAAATAACTATCGAAGACATTTAAGCAAATATTTTCAGCATAGAAAAGTTAATGAGATTTTTCTCAATGACACTTCAGCTTATTTCATTGCCTTTTATCGAAAATAATTAAGGTAAATTCAGTTCATTTAAATGCTTTACGATGAAAATTTAATTAAAAATTTTATATGTATGAGATGAGAGCACTTATAATGTTTTGACTTCAGGGAATCTTCAAATTGTCTTCTGTTATTTAAAGAAAACATTCCAGGTATTTATTACAAAATATATGAAAAGTTAATAAAAACCTTGTTTTCAAATTTTTTAACTTTATTTATTTATTTTTATTTATTTATTATATGTAAATATTTTATAATTAAAATTTATCACAGTCATTCATCAATAGGTTTTACATTTTTCCACGATTTTTTCAGCATTTATATAAAAAAGGCATTTTAAACTACATAACTACACAAACGTTACCGACATATTACTTAAAATTGAAATTACTATATATATTTTTTATTTTTTCCCATTAGCTAAAAACTATATTTAATAAATAAAATGAAAATTTGTCTGTCAGACTGTAATTTTATACAAATCCACAGATGGAAAACGAGAATTATGAAATGTAACATACATCTGTGTTAAAACACGTCCTAGGCAAATAAAGTAATCCTCATTTGAAATAATTTACAGATTTTTTTTAATTAAAAAAAGAAATTACCAATTTAAAGCAGATTTCTATCAAATTTAAATTTTATTCGTCAAAATATCTGTTCAGAAATAAAAAATTTACAGTAAAATTCTTACCACAACAATTACATTCCTACTGCAACATTTACACGTAAAAAAAATTAAATGAAGTAAATTGTTTGACGAAATAAAAACAAAATTATAATTGAAAGTGATAGAACTTTTAATGGCATGTTTTAAGCTTTTGCTTCTTTAATTTAAAATGAAAAACCAAATATAATTAAAGTTATTATCTTATTCAAATTCATATGATACAGATTATAAATAATTGAAACATTAAAGTGCTTTTTACGTGAAGATTGAACAAAAAGATTAATAGAACAGAATTATAAATTAAATGTTAATAGTATCGCACAGCAACGTTTTCTAAGTAAACATGTATATATATGTTTAAAGAAATTATCGAAGAGAGCTAGGCAAATAATTTCAGCATGGAAAAATTAATGAGAGTTTTTTCTCAACAACACTTCAGCTTCAATCATTAATTTTGATTGAAAATAACTAGGGAAATTCAGCTCATTTAATTTCTGTAAGATACAAATACGATAAAAAAAAATTATCGAGATATATATGAGAGCACTCACAATGCTTTACTGCAGGGAATCTTCAAATTGTCTTCTGCTATTTAATAAAATCGTTCCAAGTATATATAACAAAGTAAATGAAAAGTTGGAAAACACTTGGTTTAATTTTAATTTTAATTTTTTAATTATTCTTTTTTATTAATTGTAAAGGTTTTATGAAAGGTTTTTTTTTTGCATATATTTTGCAGCATCATTAAAAAAAGCGTTTTAAATTGCATATTTAGAAATATATCACCGTTATATTAATTAAAAATGAAAATGTTATGCTACTTTTTAAAAATTTTTCTTTAACTAAAAACTATCTTTAAGATATAATATGAAAATTTGTCTGTCAGTCTGTAATTTATACAAATCCACAGTTTAAATGTGAGAATTATGAAATATAACATACACATATATATATTAGAAAAGGGCCGAAGCAACTAAACTAATACTCAATCGAAATAATTTACCGAAAAATTTTCAATTAAGATAAAATCCATCAGTTTATAATGAGATTTCTAAAAAAATTAAGCATTTTTCGTTATAACAGTTGCTAAGAAGTAAAAATCTACAGTAAAATTCTTACCTCAACAGCTACTTTCCTATTGCAAATTTTACACCCGAAAAATTTAAATGAAATAGATATTTAATGAATAATAATAAAAAAAAGATTTTAGAAGAAATTAATAGAACTTTTTATGACATTTACTTCTTTAATTTAAAATAAAAAACGAAATATAATTAAAGTTATTATTTTATTCCATTCACTTAAATACATATTATGAATACTTGAAGCAAAAAAGTACCATTTCATTTGTTGATTGATTGAAGATATATTACAAAATAAATATCGATATTATCTCACAGCGACGAATCTTGTCCAAGTAGGTACCGTATGTTTAAAGTAACTCTGGAAGACATCTAGTCAAATAGAAATCATAGAAAAAATAATGATATTTTTCTCAATAACACTTCAGCTTACCTCAATAATTTTCATCGAAAATAACCAAGGGAAATTCAGCTCATTTTCTGTAAGATACAAATTCGATTAAAAAATTTATCGAAATATGTACGAGAGCACTTATAATGCTTTAACTGCAGGGAAACTTCAAATTGTCTTCTGCTCTTCAAAGAAAACGTTTCAGGTATTTATTACAAAATAAATTAAAGGTTGGAGAGCCTTTGTTTTCTCATTTTTTTTAAATATTTTAATTATTTTATTTTATTTTTTTGTATTAAGTAGAAATATTTTATAAAAGTTATTTTTTTTGCATTATTTTGCAATATTCATAAAAAAGAGTATGTTAAAATATATATTTAGAAATATATCGCAGACATATTAATTGAAATTGAAATTTATATTTCATTTTTAAATGTTTTGTTATCTAAAAACAATATGTAATACATAATGAAAGCACTAATAGTGTTATGACATCAGGGAATCACTAGATTGTCTTTTGCGATTCAAATAAAACTTCACAGGCATTTGTTAAAAAAAAAAAACAAAGGTTGGAGAACTTTTGTTTCCTAATTTTATTAAGAATTTCCTTTCCAATTTTTTTTTTTGTAAAATTGTAAGCACTCTATTATTTCTTGCCCATATATTTTGCACTGTTTAGCATAACAGCTTTTTAAATTAAAGATCTAGAAATAGATCATTGACATATTAATAAAAATTGAATTTTCTATATCAGATTTTAAATTTTTCTTTAAACAATAAGCTATATTTAATACATAAATGAAAATTATTCTGTTAGCCTGTAATTTTATTTAAATTTACATTTTAAAATGGAAAATTATGAAATGTTTCATACACGTGAGTTAAAACGTGGGCAAGGTAACTATAGTAATCCTCAACTGAAATAATTTACAGATAAATCTTAATTAATAAAAATTAACCAACAAATTTAAAAGCAAATTTTTATCAAATCTTGTGTATTTTTATCGTTATAACAGTTTTTAAGAAATAAAAATCCACTATAAAGTTCTTACCTCAACAACTTTGTTTCATATTTGAAAATTTACACTTGAAAAATAAAAATTAAATAAATTGTTAATAAATTATTAAAAAAAATATTTAAAAATTAAAGATGTTAAAGATTTTGATAACTTGTTTTAAGCTTTTACTTCTTTAACTTACAATGTAAATAGAAATATAATTAACTTTATAATTTTATTGAAGTTCCCTTTAATACGTATATTGAATGCTTTAAACATAAAAGTTCCATTTTACTTGCCGGTTGAACGAAGATATATTACAAATTAACTATCAATAATATCTCACAGCAACGATTCATATCCAAATATGTACGTATGTTTAAAGTTACTTTAGAGGACATCTTGTAAAATAAACTCCGAAAAAAAAAAGAAAAAGAAAAGAAAAAGAAAAAAAAAAAGTGGAGAGAGAAATTTTTTTCAACGACACTCCAGCTTATTTCGTCGATTTTAATCGAAAATAACAAAGGAATTTTAGCTCATTTAATTTCTGTATGATACAAATTTGATCGCATTTTTATTATTGAGCTACGAATGAGAGTGCTTATAATACATTAACTTCCGGGAATCACCGATATACTAACTAAAATTGAAATTGCCGTATCCCTTTATACATATTATGAATAATTAAATCATAAAAGTAATATTTTACATGTCGACTGAACGAAGAGATATTTCAGATTAAATATCGATAATATCTCACAGCGTCGATTCCTATCTTAATATGTACATATGTTTAAGTTAACTCTCGAAAATATCTAGAGAAATAATCTCAGCATAGAACTGATAATGGGGTTTTTCTTAAGTACTCTTCAGTTTATTTCGTGAATTTTCATCGAAAGAAATCAAGGTATGTTCAGCTCATTTAATTTCTGCTCGATACAAATTTTATTATTTTTATTGAGATACGTATAAAAACACTTATAACGCTTTGACTTCTGGGAATCTTCAAAATTTTTTCTGCTATTTTAAGAAAACGTCCAAGGTATATTTTGCAAAATAAATGAAAGTTTGGAATACCCTTGTTTTCTGATTTTTCTAAAAAGCATTTTTTTATAAATTATAAATATTTTATAAAAGTTTTTTTTATATATTTTGCAGTATTTATTAAAAACAGACTTTTAAAATTACATATTTAGAATTATATAATCGATATATTAACCAAAATTGAAATTGCTGTCTGTAATTTGTTTTCTTAATTTTAATTTTAATTTTAATTTTAATTTTTTTTATTAATTGTAAATACTTAATAAAAGATTATTTTTTCCATGTATTTTGCAGTATTTATAAAAAAAGCATTTTTAAATACATAATTAGAAATATATCATTAACGTATTATTTAAAATTGAAATTGCCCTGTAACTTTTAAATGTGTTCTGTTAGCTAAAAACTACATTTAATACATAAAATGACAAATTGTCGGTCAGACTGTAATTTTATACAAATTCACAGTTTGAAATTGAGAATTGCGAAATATTTGATACACGTGTGTTAAAATACGGCCGGATGCAATTAAACTAATTCTCAACTGGTATAATGTGCATATAATTTTTAATTAATAAAAAATTCCACAAATTTCCAAGCATATTTTTACGAGATTTAAGCATTTTTCGTCATAACAGCTGTTAAGAAATTAAAAAAACTAAAGTAAAATTCTTATCTCAAAATTTTTTTCTACTGCAAAATTTACACGTGAAAAACTAAAATAAAGTGTTTGACGAATTAAAAAAAATTAAAAATTGAAACTAGTAAATCTTTCGATGACATATTTTAGGCTTTTACTTCTTTGATTCAAAAGAAAAATCGAAATATGACTCGCATTATATTCGCATTATTTATTCGTATTCACATTCGTATTATGAATACTTGTAACATGAAAGTACTAACTTGCTTGATTATTGAATGAAGAGATACTACAAATTAAATATCGATAATATCTCACAGCAATGATTCATATCCAAATATGTACGCATGTTTAAAGTAACCTTTAAAGACATCTAGGCAAATAATCTATTCACAGAAATTTAATGATATTTCTCTCAATGACACTTTAGCTTATTTTAATCGAATTTTATCCAAAATAATTAAGAGAAATTCAGCTCTTTTAATTTCTGTACGATACAAATTTATTTAAAAATTTATTCAGATATGTAAGAAAGTACTTATAAAGCTTTGACTTCAGTGAATCATCAAATTGTCTTCTACTGTTTAAAGAAAACGTTCCAGGTATATATTACAAAATAGTTGAAAGGTTGGCGTAGCTTTTTTTCTATTTTCTTTTATTGTTGTTTTTCATACATTATATTAATTGTAAACGTTTTATAAAACGTTATTTTTTTTGCATTATTTATCAAAAAAAGGGCATTTTACAATACATATTTTGAAAAATATCACTAAGATATTAATTAAAATTGAAATTGCTATATCACTTTTAAAATTTTTCTATATGTTAAAAAAGATACTTCATACATGAATACATGAAATGAAAATTTATCTAGTAGTCTGTAATCTGTTTTCTGTTTTTTTTCTTTTTTACGCATTAATTGTAAATATTTTATAAAAGTGAGGTTTTTTTTTCGCATATATTTTGCAATATTTAGAAAAAATCATTTTAAATTACATATTTGGAAATATATATTCGACATAATAATTAAAATTCAATTTACAATATCACAGTTAAATATTTTTCCGTTAGCAAAAAACTATATGTAATACATAAAATGAAACTTTGTCTGTCAGTCGGTAATTTTTCACAAATCCGCAGTTTGAAAGTGTGAATTATCAAGTGTGACATACATGTGTGTTAAAACATGACCGAGGAAACTAAAATTATCCTTAATCGAAATAATATACAATTAATTTTTATTTAATAAAAAACCTACAATACTTGAAAAGCAAATTTCTATCAAACTCAAGCATTCTCTGTTATAATACTTGTTAAGAATTAATAATCCCCTGTAAAATTCTTACCTTAACAATTGCTTTCCTATTGTAAAATTTACACATGAAAAAATAAAATAAAATAAATCTTTAGACGAATTAAAAAACAAATTTTAAAAATAAAATTGGTAAAATATTCGATGACATGTTTTAAGCTTTTTTTTCTTTAATTTAAAACGAAAAATAAAACGTAATTAAATTTATTAATTTATTCGCATTTAGTTTAATACATGTTATGAATACTTTAAACATAAAAGTACCATTTCACTTGTCGATTGAGTGAAGAGATAATATAAAATAAATATCCATAATATCTAACAGTGATGATTCCTACCCAAATGTTTGCATATGTTGAAAGTAAGTCTTGAAGACATGTAGGCATCTTAGAATAGTACGTAATTTAAAAAATATTAAAATTTGCATAGTAGTTAATAGTATGTTTCTCAATGACACTTCAGCTTATTTCATCGATTTTCATCGAAAATAATCAAGGGAAGTTTAGCTATTTTAATTTCTGTACGATACAAATTTAATTAAAAAAATTATCAAAATATGTATGAGAGCACTTAAATGATTTGACTTCAGGGAATCTTCAAATTTTCTTCTACTATTTTAAAGAAAATTTTCGATGTATTTATTGCAAAATAAATGAAACATTGCCAAACTCTTGTTTTCTGTTTTTTTTTCTTTTTTTTAAATTTTTTTCCTTATATATTTATATACATAAAATAAGAGATGTCTGTCTACCTACCTGCCTGCCTGACCGCGGATAACGCCGAAATGATAACATTCAGGTCTCTGAAATTTTTGTTATGTGTGGATGCTAACACCGGAAAATGTACTTCGCAGCCGGATTTTTTAATTTCAATTTAGATTTTTGTAAAAATAAATAAATAAATAAATAAATAAATATGGGATATAACAACTGTATTTCATGCTCTCAATAAATTGCACACGTATTTATTAATTTTTTCTGTTTTGATGATTTTATTTTACCAGATTGATTTACAAACGAACTTTAAAATCTATCTACGATACCATATAAAAAAAATAAGTATACGTCGTGTACAGATGTGCAGCGAACGTCACGCGCGTGCTCAGAAGATTTATTCAAAATTCCATGTCATAAACAATGGGGTACTAATTATTGCCCATTAAACTTTGAAAAATTAAAATAAAACACATTAAAATTGATGAATGAATAGTTTTCTGATCCATTGTAGGCTGAGGCAATTTCATTAGGATGCCTTTAATTTCAGTCCAGTATTTTCATCTTTTTCAGCATTGACAAACTTTTGTGAATTGCACCTTTTGTAAGTTAACTCAAAAAATATTCTTGATGTCTACTTTTTATTTCAATAATAGCACCACGCAAAGAAATAAAGAATGTTTTTCTTCGAATTTTACTAAGCAAAATTATTTTCAGACATTTACTCTAAATGAACAATTTTTTTAAGCATCAATTCTTTCTTGAAGGTCTTTTTACTTATAGAATAAATTTTGTGCAAAATTATTTCCAGAACCTTCTGGAAATAAATAATCCTTCTTTTTCTCTTTTTTTAGAGATTCTGTCATCTGACGAAACTTTGTTCGTCTACGTCCTCTGTCTGTATGTTCATCACCGAATCCGTATACAAAAAACTGTGTAACTTAGAGACTTCAAATTTTATATTCTTACAGTTGAATGCTTCGTGTCAAACAACAAATCGTAAAATTTTGAAAAAGTCTGTAATTTTAATTAAATTTATTTTATCAATATCATCTGTTTACTATTGCTATTGTTGGGATAATTTTAAAAGATAATCTTAATTTGAAAGCTTCTCGTGTGGCTATAATAGCTTTGAGGTAAAGCATATCCTTAGTAAACAGAAGGTTCTCAGTTCAAAGACTCGTGGTCTAAATTAATAACTCCCTTTTATAATTATTTTTTAATTGAATATATTGGTGCTACCGTCTATGCAAGAAATTAATAATTCTATATATACAATTTGGATTTATTAATTGAAGAATAAGTTGATTTAAAAGAAATAGTAAACGAAATTCTCTGTACTTTTTTAATTTACTCTTAACCAATTGTTTTAATATTAATTGTGACATTTTTTAGATTTTTTCTGTGTTATTTTAGTACAATCTCAAAATTAATATGAGTTCAAAATAATTTCTTTAGTAATCAAATGTTTTTTTAAAATATAATTTGATTTTATAAAGTTTTTTAATAATATAATATTTCAAATAAATAATGCATAGTTATCACTAAGTAACAACTCATCACTAATCACGTTATCACATTTTTCCCCATAAGCTGTGTCTTATTAATTCCCATAATCTAATATTTAATATTTGCTTAATCTAACTATACATGTTTATCCAAAGAAAATTTGAGTTTATTATGAAATGAAATTTTCGTGTTAAATTAATTTGTAGCCTCATCAGCATGTTCAGGTAATTATGAATTTTAAATGTTATTAAAATTAAAATAATACAAAAAAGACAAACTTTTATATTTGAAATCAAATTTTCTTCATGCACATTATCAAACGATTACAAATCGGTGAATTCTTGTTGATGAAGATAGTAGCTTTAATCTTGACATTAAAGTATAACATACTGCTTTGTGAAAAATAACATTTTCAAAAAAATTTATACACTGCCCCACCAAGCCCTTATGCCATTAGCCCACACTCTCCCCGAGTTTAAGTTTAATTTTCAATCTGCAATATTTTATATTAGACTATGTGTGTAACAAGTTTCTAAGCATTGTTAAATGAAGTTTTGTACACTAGTCTCTTGAAGGCAAAGCTATCCCAGCCTTTTTTGCAATACTAAGAATAATAATCACGTTTTCAGACCCTATTGATTATTTTCCTTTCTTACGTTTGTGCTGTTATTGCCTCGCCAGGAAAAGGTTCGTGACTATGCTTGGTAATGTGATTTCTCAACGTCTGGAGATATACTATCTCGCCTAAAATTTTATAACCGCTATGCTGATATAGCTTGCATAGTTATTTTTATACGCTTCCTTCTCACTTATATTTAAATGAAGTGTTGTTTTACAAATCATGCAATGTCGCCTCAATCGCGACAACAGAGTGCAAATTGTTAAAATGTCTTAGATGATTTTCACAGTCGAAAACAAATTCCAATGATCTAATTGCACGTGCCTAATATCAGACATATGCGACGAATGGATTGGGATAACCATTTAATAAACCACTGAGTTTATACTGGGCAGGGCAGTGCTAATTTTTACTTTTTCACTAATTTCGGCAAATTTAATACTGTTGATTTATTTTTATACACTTCCTTCTCAATTATATTTAAATAAAGTTTTGTTTTACAAATCATGCAATGTCGCCTCAATCGCGACAACAGAGTGCAAATTGTTAAAATGTCTTAGATGATTTTCACAGTCGAAAAGAAATTCCAATGATCTGATTGCACGTACCTAATATCAGACATATGCGACGAATGGATTGGGATAACCATTTTTTAAACCACTGAGTTTATACTGGGCAGGGCAGTGCTAATTTTTACTTTTTCACTAATTTCGGCAAATTTAATACTGTTCATTTATTTTTATACACTTCCTTCTCAATTATATTTAAATAAAGTTTTGTTTTACAAATCATACAATGTCGCCTCAATCGCGACAACAGAGTGCAAATTCCTAAAATGTCTTAGATGATTTTCACAGTTGAAAACAAATTCGAATGATCTGATTGCACGTGCCTAATATCAGACATATGCGACGAATGGATTGGGATAACCATTTTTTAAACCACTGAGTTTATACTGGGCAGGGCAGTGCTAATTTTTACTTTTTCACTAATTTCCGGCAAATTTAATACTGTTGAAACAAGTCTGTAAGTTGTATTAATCTTTTAAAGTAATGACAGTGGTTTTGGAGCCCGATTCATACACACCTTTATGCCTTGATTCCTTTTCAAACAATCAATTACTTATTCAAAATATTTACTTCAGATATAGAATAACAAAGATCTTTAATAAGATTTTAATTTAAGTTAAAACTTGCAATAGGACACTTTATTATAAAATTCCGTAATGTTGAAAATACATTTAATAAAATATCATTTACTCAAAACTGTGCTATCTGTATAAATTAACTTATTTTTAAAACATTTACGTTATCGGTATTTTTCACTTTAAGGAAATAAATGAAAATGTATGCAATATTATTTTTTTGTTTTTTCAGCGGAAAAATCTTCCTATAGACATGCAATTTAACTATGAAAAAAATGTTTAAATAATAAAATTTCAAAATTAAACATTTTTCAAAATTTTAATCATTATAAAAAATATTGAAATCAAACAGATAATCTCTATTTAGAGATCTTGTTTAATTTTATAAACATCATTTTAAATGAAGTTTGGAATTGGAAATGTAAGATCAAAATTTTTAAAAATCATTCAAGGAAATAATAAGCAATTGCCACTTTTCAAACAACCACTTTCCAAAAGACCATTATTATAATCAAATATAAACAAAAGAGATAATTAAGCATGTTTCTATATTGTGTTCATGAAGGCAAATTCTTTTGTAAAATATTTAAGTTTTATAATTCTCCGTAAAATAATTAAAATTATGTGGAATTTTTAAATGATTTTATTTCATTAGTTTCAGATTAAAAGTATTCCCATTGACACCTAATTTAAATTAACAGTATAATAAAAAAAGCTCAAGTAAATATAAATAAAAGAAATCAAATGTTTCCATACATTGAATCCCTCTAAAAAACATACAAATCAGATATGTAAATTCTATTTCCCCAATCTATTTAATGCCATAATCTAAATTTTAATTGAAATTTCGTAATAGTAAATAATAGTTGACAGCTTTTTAAAAGCACTGTTGACTATCTGTGTCAACAATCATTTCTTAAAAGAATGAAATTATAATTATAATTATAATTATAATTAAGGTAAAGAATAGTTGAATATGTAATATTGTATGTTTACAGTTACAAAGTATTCTTAAGGGTATTTAAAAAAAGGTTAAAGTGATATGTTTTATGAAAATGTATAAAATGACAATTATAGAGCGGCATGAAAAAATTGAAGCACCGATTTCCGATTCACTATAATGAGGAAACTGTGAAAGTTACATTAATGATAAGATTAAAATAAAATAAAGAAATAAAATCGGATAATATCTTTGCATCACGCTGCCGAATATTTACGAAGATAGACGAATTTCTAGGATCCATCGAAAGAAAAGGAAAATATATGTCGTATTACTTTCACTTTCGGTAGCGTGGAACTGTTGTTTAAGTCATTGATAAAAAAAAAGAGACCCACATCCCATAAGAACTTCCAACCGCGTATCACCATATTATAATGGAAATAGACGATTATCGAGGTTTTTGCGCATTAAAAAAATACGGGGGCAATCCGGGAAGTAACCTCCGTTTATGAATTAAAATAAACTAATGAAAGAAAACATGTTTTATTACTTACGTATGAAAGACATGTTCTTCAGCTACTTCTCAACATAATTGCAACATTAATTAAAACAATTATCATAACGGTAAATCAGCTTTGAAATTCCATCGTCACAGACTTCTACCGTCGGCCTATTCAACTGCGATTATTTTTAAGTTCGACTCGCACCACTATTTCAATCCAAAGAAGTTTAACATATTTTTCTATATAATTTGCTGATAAGTGAATTGCTCTCGTAATATTTTACTCGACCCGCTGTTTTTTTAAACATTTTTGGTAGAACATTTATTAGCAAATTATATAGAAAAATATGTTAATATTCTTTGGATTGAAAGAGTGATGCGAGTTGAATTTAAAAATAATCACAGTTGAATAGGCCGGCCGCAGAAGTCTGTGACGATGGAATTTCAAAGCTGATTTACCGTTATGATAATTCTTTTAATTAATGAGGCAATTATGTTGAGAAGTAGCTGAAGAACGTGTCTTTCATATGTAAGTAATAAAACAAGTTTCCTTTCATTAGTTTTTTTAAATTCATAAATGGAGATTACATTCCGAATTACCCTCGTATTTGAGTAACATTTATAATTACTATTTCAAAAATATAGTTGGGAATTGCATTGAAGAAATTATAAAGTTGATTTTTGAAACTGGATCAAATACTCTAATCGTAACTAGAATTCTCGTTGGCTTTTGTCCGACATTAGCGATTTGGCGAATAAGAAATAAAAAATAGTAGACAAATGAAAAAAAAATAAATACATAAAATGTGAGCAAAATAGATTCGGCATGTAACACTGAAGAATCTACATTTATCCTCTTATTGTATCCATTTTTTAATATGTTCTAAAAAAAGGGTGCTGGACATCAAATCATTAAGAATAAAACTCGTCCAACAGAAATTCTGAATGATATCGGAATATAATTACTTGTTTTTTTCTCACCCCTCCAAAATAGAGACGCCATCTAACTGATTTTGAATGATCCAAATTAACAATTATTAGAAAATCTTCAATTGTTTGCGATATCTGTTTCGTTAGTACATTCACGCCTTTTGTTCACTATCCTCCTTTATTGTACACATTTTTGCCAAAATGGAACTTATCACGGGTGACGATTTCTTGTACATTCTTCTGATTTCAGCAAGCTTAATGTCGCTCTCGTATTTCTGAGAAACTTCTGCTAACCAATCGAGTTCATGAACTTCTTTTTAATGCCATAAAGAAAAATTTCCAAGTAATAAAAAATCATAGAAACAGTCGTACTCCTGAAATAAACGATATTGTTTGCCTAAAAATGCGGGATTATAAACAAACGACGACAAAAAACGACTGGATTAGCGTTGATTAGCGTATCTCCATTGTATATGAATAATCCAGCGATGTCATGTGTACGCTGGGTACTCTGTTGAAATCTGAGGCAACCGATAAAACGGACATAAAGATTTTGCGGAAAAGTTCAGTGAAAACTTAAACCGATGATAGCTGAAGTGAAAGAAAAACAAGGTACTATTATACTCATTTAGTTTAATTCAATAAACTTTGTTAAGTTGGTTTTATTCTTATACTTAATCAGCCATATTTCATTTTGCGATAGGTAGCTTAACTATGATGTTAATTAACATCCAACTATCTTCTTCGTCCGTCCCTGTCACGTATATAAATAGTACTGAACAGTCAGTAAATTTCATTTGATTTCTTTATACTCAATTTTTATTTTTATTTTAGTCTTTTTTTATATGTTAATTACTTAAATTTGAATGATTCTATCCATCTCTAATGCTTATCCTCATTCTCCTATTTCATAAGAAGCTCAGCCGCCTTCTTTCTGATAATCCAACCCAGATTTTTTCAACTTTTCCTTCATTTTTAAACACGACGTGTTTTATCTGTGTTTATAGAGACATATTTCTACTATTTTTACCCTCTATCTCTGTTTATATTGTAGTAGAACTATTAAAGTGCTATTAAATGTTTATGACACCTCACGTATATAAATATAGGATCTCTTAAACAAGTACTCATCGACAGGGAGTAGAGAAGCTTCGTAACTGTTAATTCCGTGAAATAATTTATTTGTTCAATTTTAAAAAATGGTAAGTCTGTGTTTCTCTGACTATAACCAGAAATAAGAAAGTAACAGGTAGAGTAAAAAAAAAATTAGTATATGTTTATGACAAATCGTAACATAAATATTCCTTTCCAAAATGATGTGCTTATCCAGTACTGCCCGGAATCTCATAGCCGAGCTTTATCCAATCAGATGTTATTTGCGAATGAGATTGCGTGTCCATTTGATCTTTTGTTTTTGTTGATTTTTTGGGTTTTATTCATCTCACGAAATCCTATTCGTCTTTGTCCACAGTCTGTCTGTCCCTCTCAGAGTCGTACACAAAAACTATATAAATCAGACACTTCAAATTTTGTGTAGTTAGAGCTGAATGCCTCGTGTGACATGTCCAAAACATAAAATTTGTAAAAAGTTTTTTATTATTAAATAATTTTTTTAATTTCATACATTCATTTTTTCAATTTAAATTTTAAAAGAGAATTTTAATTTCAACATATTGCTTGTGGTCACCATAGCCTAAAAGTAAAGCATATCGCTAATAAACAAAAAGTTCGCAAACAAAAGATGGATTTAATTAGAAGAAATTTCGTAATTTTAGCTAATTTCAGGGTTTATATTATTAGGGTTTTTTCTGACATTCTGATTTTATATTGTTTCAACATTTATTTATTATTTTTATTTTTTTGTTCGTTTTTAGAAATTTACTTTTTATCTCTGCTAATTTTTTTCAATTTCGGATTTTCAAAAAATTTGGAATTTTAGATTTTATTGAAATAATTTGATAAAACTAAATAATTTCCTTTATAATTATTTTAAAATTAAATTTGTTGGTGCTATCATTTATGTAAGAATTTAAAAATTGTGAATTAACAATTTGGATTTATAATTAAAGGATAAGTTTTTTTGCAAGAAATATTAAACGAGAACCTATGAAATTTCTAGGATCACACTTACACAGTTGTTTATTGTTTCTCGGTCCTCTTGCGGATGTGACACTTTCGAATCGGGTTCTGATAACGATATTCAGATGAATTTGTATCAGTATTTTTTTTATATCAAAAACATATACAATTTTTATAAAAAAAATAAATTGGAAACAATACACTAGCATGCACACTACGTATTACGTGTATAATTTAACATAAAATAAAATCATTAATTTTAATCAATTTTAGTTAAAATATATATTTAAATATATCACTGAATTTAAATGTTTTCATATAATAAATTTGTAATTTGTGTTTTTCAATTTTATTCTGCATAATAAAAATCTTTATTACTGTGCGGCTTCAAATACACAAATTGATGCAAATATTTTCTTGTTTACCCTGCTAACCAATTTTCTGTTTCGGACAGTTCAATTTCGGCAGTGATGAGTGAAATTGTTTTGAGTATAAAGCTCGAAAACTTTTTGATGTGTTCTATAGATAAATATGAAAGAAGAAGGGCTGAACATTTCTTTCTTTTAAAATTTTCTTTATGATATTTATAAAAGATTTTTTTCTGTTATGTGTTCTTTGAGGAAAATAATATGCAAATAGTACTGTAATTTTACATATAACAACTCCTAAAATAAAAGAAACTAATCAATAAAAGTATATACTTTTTAATATTTACCTTTGCGTAAAACACACTTCTATGAATTCTCATGCGATCTTTAAAAAATATAAATATTATATATCAATAAAAAATTACATCAATAGTAAAAATTAAATGTATAAAATATCAGATGTATTTACAAACTAATTTATATGATAACGAAGGTTTGTTCAATGTTTATTATTTGGTATGAATATCAAATTGATGCACATTATGTGCATCTAAAATAAATATTGCAAATACATTTGTAAAGCTTTTAAATTGCATTGCGTCGAATTTGATTTAATAATGTATTTAGATTTGTGGGTTTAATTACGCAATTTATAATGACTTAGACATTTGCTTCAACTTATTTATTTCAAATAAAAGAAACTATTTTGTAATTATATATTATCCTTTTTTTTGGGGGGGGGTCGTTGTTGGTAAAACATGCCTATTAAATACTGTTACAAATATTCGTACATGTTATTTTAGAAATATAAAATGATAAATAAAATAATATGACTGATTTCATAGATGAAAGTTTGCCGACAAATAATTTTACTCGAATCGAACATCTCTTATGCCATTGTCTACATGCAGCGCGAACTATTTTAAGAGGTAATTGGTCCCATTATATCATATTACAAAAATTACATATTACTATAGAATGTGAGTATATAATATTTTTTTTCGTAAAATGTAAAACATGTGTAATCCATAATAATTCCCCAAAGAAAAAAAAATCACAGATTGTTTTAGAAAAATATGCTGATCACACACTGTTAAAATAGACAGATGTTTCTTATATTAAGAAAATGTACTATAGTCATCAAAGAAGATATATAATAATCTCTTCTGATTATCCCTAGATTCCGAAATTCATTCTTTTATATTTATAAAACATAAAAAAAAAATATGTGTTTAAAGTTAAAAAAAATTATAAAAATTTTTTTTATTAGATTTCCGTACTTTTCGAAAACATCTCCGTGTAGCTTTTACAAAAAAATTAATCAGTTTTTTCTACCTTCAAAACCGGATTTTCGTATCCTATGTGATCACAAGTAAATATTTTTATCTTCAGTAAACATGTTTAACTGAAAAAAATATAAAATTAAGAGCATTTAAATTAAAATTAAAATTAACGTACTAAATTTACAATTAAAGGCAAAGATTCAATTATGCAGCTAAAAACGTTTATTTCATGAATAACAGCATCCAAATAACATATTTTCCGGGTAGAGATAATTAATTAATGCATGTTAAAGCTACATAATAACATTTCCAATAATTATGGGCAGATAATAAAAATTATTTATTTATATAAACTTCTTTAAAATTCGACAATAAATTTTGTTTTGGGCTTTCTAAATGTAAATGAACACTTTTCGCAATATTATCTGAATTGCACATAGCTATAGAATGTTTTCGTTCGTGATTGCGGTGATTTTCAAAGTTTAATATCTGACTTTTTTAAGTGCTTTCATAATTACAAAAATACGGAGAACCTATAGTCGTTGTTCAGTCCGTCAATCTGTCCTGCTGTCCATTTCTCAGTCCGCATATAACAGAGCAAAAACTACTCAACCGATTTGTTTGAAACTCAAAATATATAATTGTTGTAAAATTTTGTCGAGGCATTTCAAATTTTAGGAAAATCGGATGTAAAGTTTAATTAGAAGGATAATCGAAAGCACTCCGTAACATTGCGATCAATAGGAAAAGATAGTTTCAAGGGAATTTTAATGATGTAATGCTCTTTCGAACATCACAGAATTCATATGCATCTATGGGGTGTATACCAAAAAATACATTCTGCACAATCTGGGACTCAAAGAATATTTATTATTAATTTACACTCTCACACAAAAGTATTCTATTGCAAAATGGTAGGGTAACATTATTTGTAGCGCGTTTTTAGCTCACAGGCTATCATAGCCTGAGAGCTTATGTGCCCGTCCGTTCTGTATGTACGTTCGTTCGTGCGTAACGCGATAACTCATAATAAAAATATCGGATCCACTTGAAATTTTGTATATAGGTATATCCTGATAAGGTGCTTCCTTGATTAGTTTTTGGAGTTCATTCGATAAGTATAAGAGGGGGAACGGGGGGCTCATGCCCCTCCCCTTAATTTATATAAACGGGATTTTCATGCAGATTAAACAGTTTTCGTTCAAAATTTAGATATAGGATCATTCTGATGAGGTGAGTCCGTGGCTGTTATTAGGTGTTCATTGAATAAGTATAAACAGGGAGAAGGGGGTTCTAATGCCCCTCCTCTTAACTTGTATAAATGGATTTTTCAAGCAGAATTGTCAGATTTCGTTCAAATTTCTGAATAGTTTCGGAAGTTTAATGGTTAAGTATTAAGAGGGGAATAACTCCTCTTAAATTATATAAATGGTAAATGGGCTTTTATTAAGAATTATCCGATTTGCTCTGAATTTTGGATATAGATTTTTTATATGACAAAGCATGCCCTTGATAGTTTAGGAGGTTCAATGATTAAGTATAAAAAAGTAGAAAGTGGAAAGTTGTTTCCCCTTCTTAATTTTTTTTCGAACGGAATTAACGAAAATACAAGGCTGTAATGAACAATTAGTATGCGTAGCCTGTGAGCTCAATGCCATCAGTTTCCCTGGGCAATATTCTTTTTATTATACTATTAAACTATTTCAACTTTTATGAAATGCTTATACGCTGCTGAAATTTGGTACAAGTTACATTCTGTATAATAGAAAGCAGATACTATTTACAAGAATACACAAAAGATTTCAGCTAACATACTAAGGTACCCTGTGGTAATAACACCACGTTAAGGTTCTACCAATTTTCACGGCTCAGTTTTAGTTTGTATTTTTCAAACAAATATGATTTGATACAGCAACCATTGACTATCTATATAAAAAAATAATTTAACAGATATGTATTCATGAAATATAATGGCGTGATTTCTTGACCAATGCTATTTGGCGTTATTAACCACCTATAAGGGTAATAACGCCATGCAAACAAAACTATGAAATAAGATGGAATAATTGCATGCAGATTCCCCAATTCTAAAAATACAAACTCTACAAACTTAGAAATTGACAAATTGCATTCTAAGCTATTGAAAATGTTCAATTTTTTGTGAAAGTGTAAGAAAAATAAAGCTGTGGTGTGTGGGGGGGAAGGATGAGGCAAAAGAATATCAGCCCGTGAGCTTCTTTTTGCTTAAAAACGACTGCTTAAATAGAATTATTAGAAACATTGCACAGTTTTAACTGCGTTTATTTGAATCAGTATTTAGGATGTAGCTCGGCCACTGTAGGGAATAAACCGGGGTATTAATGCCAAGGACTGGCGTTATTACCCCGTTGTAGTTATTGCGCTGTACATTTTAAATTACAAATTATCTCGAGAAGAAATTCAAAATCTTCAACAACATTTTGAAATTCCATGGAATGAACTACAGATTTATGTAATTAACAAAGTATTTCCGGATAAAAAAAATAGTCTTCACATCACAAAACGTATCTCGCAAATTTTAGATCAAGCGTTAATTTTAGTTGTTTGTAAAAACAATAAGACCTAAAAATGAAACAAATTAACTTGAAGCTGCCTTTTGCGATTTATATGACTCAAAACCCTTCTGCGCAGAACACATGGGTGTCATTTACCAGATTATTTCATAATTATGCAAAGTATTAGCACTTGGCGTTATTACACCGCCTGGCGTTATTACATCAAACCACCTTATATCCACTGTACTGTATAATATTACATCAAGATCTGAATATTTTAAAAACAGTTGTATAGTATGAGTTCACCTCTTTCGTTTGACGTTCAATTTCCAACTTGTTTTACAATATACTGCATATCGATGTGCCATCAGAACAACAGATTCCAAAGAAAATTAAATTTGAAAGGATGTAATGACCGAAAAGCGTTCTAAAATTATCTGAATTAGAACTTTAACGGTATCTTGGTTGGTCAGTGGCCAAATCGATTTCAAATGTGATTTAAACAGAATGATGATAATGATCTCTGCTCCAAAATAGCTATATTATTTGTGTTGTTAGTGTCAAAAGAAGGGTGCAGGAATGGAAAACTTTGTAAAATTCTAGATTTTGTGATTTTGAAGGAGCTAGAAACTTTAAATGTAGCATAGCAGTCATTTATGAGATGTTAATGGTCTCTAAGAGCCGATTATAAAAAAATTCTATTTAGAAAAAGGTGAAATGAGCGAAAACCGTTCCAAAATCTTTTACAAATTTCAATTTATTTGCAATTCTAAACGATAGAAACATGAAACTGTGTATGGTAATTACTTATATGTTGTAAATGCTGTCTAGCACCAGTATACAGTATTAAAAATTTAAATTGTGAAATGAGAGAAAACACTTTCTAAAAATATTCTTAATTACCATAATTATTGAATTATTAAAGATAAAAACTTAAACTTGGTATTAAAGAAAGATGTAAGACGTAATTGCTTTATAAGATTAGTTAGTTTCTGAAAATTAAGAAATTTAAAGGATTAAAATGGGCAAAAAAAAAATTTAAACTTTCCAAATCACTAATTCTCTGGGAATATTAACCGTGAGCTTCTTTTTGCTTAAAAACGACTGCTTAAATAGAATTATTAGAAACATTGCACAGTTTTAACTGTGTTTATTTGAATCAGTATTTAGGATGTAGCTCGGCCACTGTAGGGAATAAACCGGGGTATTAATGCCAAGGACTGGCGTTATTACCCCGTTGTAGTTATTGCGCTGTACATTTTAAATTACAAATTATCTCGAGAAGATATTCAAAATCTTCCACAACATTTTGAAATTCCATGAAATGTACTATAGATTTATGTAATTAACAAAGTATTTCCGGATAAAAAAAAAAATAGTCTTCACATCACAAAACGTATCTCGCAAACTTTAGATCAAGCGTTAATTTTAGTTGTTTGTAAAAACAATAAGACCTAAAAATGAAAGAAATTAACTTGAAGCTGCCTTTTGCGATTTATATGACTCAAAACCCTTCTGCGCAGAACACATGGGTGTCATTTACCAGATTATTTCATAATTATGCAAAGTATTAGCACTTGGCGTTATTACACCGCCTGGCGTTATTACATCAGACCACCTTATATCCACTGTACTGTATAATATTACATCAAGATCTGAATATTTTAAAAACAGTTGTATAGTATGAGTTCACCTCTTTTGTTTGACGTTCAATTTCCAACTTGTTTTACAATATACTGCATATCGATGTGCCATCAGAACAACAGATTCCAAAGAAAATTAAATTTGAAAGGATGTAATGACCGAAAAGCGTTCTAAAATTATCTGAATTAGAACTTTAACGGTATCTTGGTTGGTCAGTAGCCAAATCGATTTCAAATGTGATTTAAACAGAACGATGATAATGATCTCTGCTCCAAAATAGCTATATTATTTGTGTTGTTAGTGTCAAAAGAAGGGTGCAGGAATGGAAAACTTTGTAAAATTCTAGATTTTGTGATTTTGAAGGAGCTAGAAACTTTAAATGTAGCATAGCAGTCATTTATGAGATGTTAATGGTCTCTAAGAGCCGATTATAAAAAAATTCTATTTAGAAAAAGGTGAAATGAGCGAAAACCGTTCCAAAATCTTTTACAAATTTCAATTTATTTGCAATTCTAAACGATAGAAACATGAAACTGTGTATGGTAATTACTTATATGTTGTAAATGCTGTCTAGCACCAGTATACAGTATTAAAAATTTAAATTGTGAAATGAGAGAAAACACTTTCTAAAAATATTCTTAATTACCATAATTATTGAATTATTAAAGATAAAAACTTAAATTTGGTATTAAAGAAAGATGTACGACGTAATTGCTTTATAAGATTAGTTAGTTTCTGAAAATTAAGAAATTTAAAGGATTAAAATGGGCAAAAAAAAATTAAACTTTCCAAATCACTAATTCTCTGGGAATATTAACCGTGAGCATCTTTTTGCTTAAAAACGACTGCTTAAATAGAATTATTAGAAACATTAAACAGTTTTAACTGTGTTTATTTGAATCAGTATTTAGGATGTAGCTCGGCCACTGTAGGGAATAAACCGGGGTATTAATGCCAAGGAATGGCGTTATTACCCCGTTGTAGTTATTGCGCTGTACATTTTAAATTACAAATTATCTCGAGAAGATATTCAAAATCTTCAACAACATTTTGAAATTCCATGAAATGTACTATAGATTTATGTAATTAACAAAGTATTTCCGGATAAAAAAAATAGTCTTCACATCACAAAACGTATCTCGCAAACTTTAGATCAAGCGTTAATTTTAGTTGTTTGTAAAAACAATAAGACCTAAAAATGAAAGAAATTAACTTGAAGCTGCCTTTTGCGATTTATATGACTCAAAACCCTTCTGCGCAGAACACATGGGTGTCATTTACCAGATTATTTCATAATTATGCAAAGTATTAGCACTTGGCGTTATTACCCCGCCTGGCGTTATTACATCAGACCACCTTATATCCACTGTACTGTATAATATTACATCAAGATCTGAATATTTTAAAAACAGTTGTATAGTATGAGTTCACCTCTTTTGTTTGACGTTCAATTTCCAACTTGTTTTACAATATACTGCATATCGATGTGCCATCAGAACAACAGATTCCAAAGAAAATTAAATTTGAAAGGATGTAATGACCGAAAAGCGTTCTAAAATTATCTGAATTAGAACTTTAACGGTATCTTGGTTGGTCAGTAGCCAAATCGATTTCAAATGTGATTTAAACAGAATGATGATAATGATATCTGCTTCAAAATAGCTATATTATTTGTGTTGTTAGTGTCAAAAGAAGGGTGCAGGAATGGAAAACTTTGTAAAATTCTAGATTTTGTGATTTTGAAGGAGCTAGAAACTTTAAATGTAGCATAGCAGTCATTTATGAGATGTTAATGGTCTCTAAGAGCCGATTATAAAAAAATTCTATTTAGAAAAAGGTGAAATGAGCGAAAACCGTTCCAAAATCTTTTACAAATTTCAATTTATTTGCAATTCTAAACGATAGAAACATGAAACTGTGTATGGTAATTACTTATATGTTGTAAATGCTGTCTAGCACCAGTATACAGTATTAAAAATTTAAATTGTGAAATGAGAGAAAACACTTTCTAAAAATATTCTTAATTACCATAATTATTGAATTATTAAAGATAAAAACTTAAATTTGGTATTAAAGAAAGATGTAAGACGTAATTGCTTTATAAGATTAGTTAGTTTCTGAAAATTAAGAAATTTAAAGGATTAAAATGGGCAAAAAAAAAAAAAATTAAACTTTCCAAATCACTAATTCTCTGGGAATATTAACCGTGAGCTTCTTTTTGCTTAAAAACGACTGCTTAAATAGAATTATTAGAAACATTGCACAGTTTTAACTGTGTTTATTTGAATCAGTATTTAGGATGTAGCTCGGCCACTGTAGGGAATAAACCGGGGTATTAATGCCAAGGACTGGCGTTATTACCCCGTTGTAGTTATTGCGCTGTACATTTTAAATTACAAATTATCTCGAGAAGATATTCAAAATCATCAACAACATTTTGAAATTCCATGAAATGCACTACAGATTTATGTAATTAACAAAGTATTTCCGGATAAAAAAAATAGTCTTCACATCACAAAACGTATCTCGCAAATTTTAGATCAAGCGTTAATTTTAGTTGTTTGTAAAAACAATAAGACCTAAAAATGAAACAAATTAACTTGAAGCTGTCTTTTGCGATTTATATGACTCAAAACCCTTCTGCGCAGAACACATGGGTGTCATTTACCAGATTATTTCATAATTATGCAAAGTATTAGCACTTGGCGTTATTACACCGCCTGGCGTTATTACATCAGACCACCTTATATCCACTGTACTGTATAATATTACATCAAGATCTGAATATTTTAAAAACAGTTGTATAGTATGAGTTCACCTCTTTTGTTTGACGTTCAATTTCCAACTTGTTTTACAATATACTGCATATCGATGTGCCATCAGAACAACAGATTCCAAAGAAAATTAAATTTGAAAGGATGTAATGACTGAAAAGCGTTCTAAAATTATCTGAATTAAAACTTTAACGGTATCTTGGTTGGTCAGTAGCCAAATCGATTTCAAATGTGATTGAAACAGAATGATGATAATGATCTCTGCTCCAAAATAGCTATATTATTTGTGTTGTTAGTGTCAAAAGAAGGGTGAGGGAATGGAAAACTTTGTAAAATTCTAGATTTTGTGATTTTGAAGGAGCTAGAAACTTTAAATGTAGCATAGCAGTCATTTATGAGATGTTAATGGTCTCTAAGAGCCGATTATAAAAAAAGTCTCTTTAGAAAAAGGTGAAATGAGCGAAAACCGTTCCAAAATCTTTTACAAATTTCAATTTATTTGCAATTCTAAACGATAGAAACATGAAACTGTGTACGGTAATTGCTTATATGTTGTAAATGCTGTCTAGCACCAGTATACAGTATTAAAAAATTAAATTGTGAAATGAGAGAAAACACTTTCTAAAAATATTCTTAATTACCATAATTTTTGAATTATTAAAGATAAAAACTTCAATTTGGTATTAAAGAAAGATGTAAGACGTAATTGCTTTATAAGATTAGTTAGTTTCTGAAAATTAAGAAATTTAAAGGATTAAAATGGGCAAAAAAAAAATTTAAACTTTCCAAATCACTAATTCTCTGGGAATATTAACCGTGAGCTTCTTTTTGCTTAAAAACGACTGCTTAAATAGAATTATTAGAAACATTGCACAGTTTTAACTGTGTTTATTTGAATCAGTATTTAGGATGTAGCTCGGCCACTGTAGGGAATAAACCGGGGTATTAATGCCAAGGACTGGCGTTATTACCCCGTTGTAGTTATTGCGCTGTATACATTTTAAATTACAAATTATCTCGAGAAGATATTCAAAATCTTCAACAACATTTTGAAATTCCATAATATGTACTACAGATTTATGTAATTAACAAAGTATTTCCGGATAAAAAAAATAGACTTAACATCACAAAACGTATCTCGCAAATTTTGGATCAAGCGTTAATTTTAGTTGTTTGTAAAAACAATAAGACCTAAAAATGAAACAAATTAACTTGAAGCTGCCTTTTGCGATTTATATGACTCAAAACCCTTCTGCGCAGAACACATGGGTGTCATATACCAGATTATTTCATAATTATGCAAAGTATTAGCACTTGGCGTTATTACATCAGACCACCTTATATCCACTGTACTGTATAATATTACATCAAGATCTGAATATTTTAAAAACAGTTGTATAGTATGAGTTCACCTCTTTTGTTTGACGTTCAATTTCCAACTTGTTTTACAATATACTGCATATCGATGTGCCATCAGAACAACAGATTCCAAAGAAAATTAAATTTGAAAGGATGTAATGACCGAAAAGCGTTCTAAAATTATCTGAATTAGAACTTTAACGGTATCTTGGTTGGTCAGTAGCCAAATCGATTTCAAATGTGATTTAAACAGAATGATGATAATGATCTCTGCTCCAAAATAGCTATATTATTTGTGTTGTTAGTGTCAAAAGAAGGGTGCAGGAATGGAAAACTTTGTAAAATTCTAGATTTTGTGATTTTGAAGGAGCTAGAAACTTTAAATGTAGCATAGCAGTCATTTATGAGATGTTAATGGTCTGTTAGAGCCGATTATAAAAAAATTCTATTTAGAAAAAGGTGAAATGAGCGAAAACCGTTCCAAAATCTTTTACAAATTTCAATTTATTTGCGATTCTAAACGATAGAAACATGAAACTGTGTATGGTAATTACTTATATGTTGTAAATGCTGTCTAGCACCAGTATACAGTATTAAAAATTTAAATTGTGAAATGAGAGAAAAAACTTTCTAAAAATATTCTTAATTACCATAATTATTGAATTATTAAAGATAAAAACTTATATTTGGTATTAAAGAAAGATGTAAGACGTAATTGCTTTATAAGATTAGTTAGTTTCTGAAAATTAAGAAATTTAAAGGATTAAAATGGGCAAAAAAAAAATTTAAACTTTCCAAATCACTAATTCTCTGGGAATATTAACCGTGAGCTTCTTTTTGCTTAAAAACGACTGCTTAAATAGAATTATTAGAAACATTGCACAGTTTTAACTGTGTTTATTTGAATCAGTATTTAGGATGGAGCTCGGCCACTGTAGGGAATAAACCGGGGTATTAATGCCAAGGACTGGCGTTATTACCCCGTTGTAGTTATTGCGCTGTACATTTTAAATTACAAATTATCTCGAGAAGAAATTCAAAATCTTCAACAACATTTTGAAATTCCTTGGAATGTACTACAGATTTATGTAATTAACAAAGTATTTCCGGATAAAAAAAATAGTCTTCACATCACAAAACGTATCTCGCAAATTTTAGATCAAGCGTTAATTTTAGTTGTTTGTAAAAACAATAAGACCTAAAAATGAAACAAATTAACTTGAAGCTGCCTTTTGCGATTTATATGACTCAAAACCCTTCTGCGCAGAACACATGGGTGTCATTTACCAGATTATTTCATAATTATGCAAAGTATTAGCACTTGGCGTTATTACACCGCCTGGCGTTATTACATCAGACCACCTTATATCCACTGTACTGTAAAATATTACATCAAGATCTGAATATTTTAAAAACAGTTGTATAGTATGAGTTCACCTCTTTTGTTTGACGTTCAATTTCCAACTTGTTTTACAATATACTGCATATCGATGTGCCATCAGAACAACAGATTCCAAAGAAAATTAAATTTGAAAGGATGTAATGACCGAAAAGCGTTCTAAAATTATCTGAATTAGAACTTTAACGGTATCTTGGTTGGTCAGTAGCCAAATCGATTTCAAATGTGATTTAAACAGAATGATGATAATGATCTCTGCTCCAAAATAGCTATATTATTTGTGTTGTTAGTGTCAAAAGAAGGGTGCAGGAATGGAAAACTTTGTAAAATTCTAGATTTTGTGATTTTGAAGGAGCTAGAAACTTTAAATGTAGCATAGCAGTCATTTATGATATGTTAATGGTCTCTAAGAGCCGATTATAAAAAAATTCTATTTAGAAAAAGGTGAAATGAGCGAAAACCGTTCCAAAATCTTTTACAAATTTCAATTTATTTGCAATTCTAAACGATAGAAACATGAAACTGTGTATGGTAATTACTTATATGTTGTAAATGCTGTCTAGCACCAGTATACAGTATTAAAAATTTAAATTCTGAAATGAGAGAAAACACTTTCTAAAAATATTCTTAATTACCATAATTATTGAATTATTAAAGATAAAAACTTAAATTTGGTAATAAAGAAAGATGTAAGACGTAATTGCTTTATAAGATTAGTTAGTTTCTGAAAATTAAGAAATTTAAAGGATTAAAATGGGCAAAAAAAAATTTAAACTTTCCAAATCACTAATTCTCTGGGAATATTAACCGTGAGCTTCTTTTTGCTTAAAAACGACTGCTTAAATAGAATTATTAGAAACATTGCACAGTTTTAACTGTGTTTATTTGAATCAGTATTTAGGATGTAGCTCGGCCACTGTAGGGAATAAACCGGGGTATTAATGCCAAGGACTGGCGTTATTACCCCGTTGTAGTTATTGCGCTGTACATTTTAAATTACAAATTATCTCGAGAAGATATTCAAAATCTTCAGCAACATTTTGAAATTCCATGAAATGCACTACAGATTTATGTAATTAACAAAGTATTTCCGGATAAAAAAAAATAGTCTTCACATCACAAAACGTATCTCGCAAATTTTAGATCAAGCGTTAATTTTAGTTGTTTGTAAAAACAATAAGACCTAAAAATGAAACAAATTAACTTGAAGCTGCCTTTTGCGATTTATATGACTCAAAACCATTCTGCGCAGAACACATGGGTGTCATTTACCAGATTATTTCATAATTATGCAAAGTATTAGCACTTGGCGTTATTACCCCGCCTGGCGTTATTACATCAGACCACCTTATATCCACTGTACTGTATAATATTACATTAAGATCTGAATATTTTAAAAACAGTTGTATAGTATGAGTTCACCTCTTTTGTTTGACGTTCAATTTCCAACTTGTTTTACAATATACTGCATATCGATGTGCCATCAGAACAACAGATTCCAAAGAAAATTAAATTTGAAAGGATGTAATGACCGAAAAGCGTTCTAAAATTATCTGAATTAGAACTTTAACGGTATCTTGGTTGGTCAGTAGCCAAATCGATTTCAAATGTGATTTAAACAGAATGATGATAATGATCTCTGCTCCAAAATAGCTATATTATTTGTGTTGTTAGTGTCAAAAGAAGGGTGCAGGAATGGAAAACTTTGTAAAATTCTAGATTTTGTGATTTTGAAGGAGCTAGAAAATTTAAATGTAGCATAGCAGTCATTTATGAGATGTTAATGGTCTCTAAGAGCCGATTATTAAAAAATTATATTTAGAAAAAGGTGAAATGAGCGAAAACCGTTCCAAAATCTTTTACAAATTTCAATTTATTTGCAATTCTAAACGATAGAAACATGAAACTGTGTATGGTAATTACTTATATGTTGTAAATGCTGTCTAGCACCAGTATACAGTATTAAAAATTTAAATTGTGAAATGAGAGAAAACACTTTCTAAAAATATTCTTAATTACCATAATTATTGAATTATTAAAGATAAAAACTTAAATTTGGTATTAAAGAAAGATGTAAGACGTAATTGCTTTATAAGATTAGTTAGTTTCTGAAAATTAAGAAATTTAAAGGATTAAAATGGGCAAAAAAAAATTTAAACTTTCCAAATCACTAATTCTCTGGGAATATTAACCGTGAGCTTCTTTTTGCTTAAAAACGACTGCTTAAATAGAATTATTAGAAACATTGCACAGTTTTAACTGTGTTTATTTGAATCAGTATTTAGGATGTAGCTCGGCCACTGTAGGGAATAAACCGGGGTATTAATGCCAAGGACTGGCGTTATTACCCCGTTGTAGTTATTGCGCTGTACATTTTAAATTACAAATTATCTCGAGAAGATATTCAAAATCTTCAGCAACATTTTGAAATTCCATGAAATGCACTACAGATTTATGTAATTAACAAAGTATTTCCGGATAAAAAAAAATAGTCTTCACATCACAAAACGTATCTCGAAAATTTTAGATCAAGCGTTAATTTTAGTTGTTTGTAAAAACAATAAGACCTAAAAATGAAACAAATTAACTTGAAGCTGCCTTTTGCGATTTATATGACTCAAAACCATTCTGCGCAGAACACATGGGTGTCATTTACCAGATTATTTCATAATTATGCAAAGTATTAGCACTTGGCGTTATTACCCCGCCTGGCGTTATTACATCAGACCACCTTATATCCACTGTACTGTATAATATTACATCAAGATCTGAATATTTTAAAAACAGTTGTATAGTATGAGTTCACCTCTTTTGTTTGACGTTCAATTTCCAACTTGTTTTACAATATACTGCATATCGATGTGCCATCAGAACAACAGATTCCAAAGAAAATTAAATTTGAAAGGATGTAATGACCGAAAAGCGTTCTAAAATTATCTGAATTAGAACTTTAACGGTATCTTGGTTGGTCAGTAGCCAAATCGATTTCAAATGTGATTTAAACAGAATGATGATAATGATCTCTGCTCCAAAATAGCTATATTATTTGTGTTGTTAGTGTCAAAAGAAGGGTGCAGGAATGGAAAACTTTGTAAAATTCTAGATTTTGTGATTTTGAAGGAGCTAGAAAATTTAAATGTAGCATAGCAGTCATTTATGAGATGTTAATGGTCTCTAAGAGCCGATTATTAAAAAATTATATTTAGAAAAAGGTGAAATGAGCGAAAACCGTTCCAAAATCTTTTACAAATTTCAATTTATTTGCAATTCTAAACGATAGAAACATGAAACTGTGTATGGTAATTACTTATATGTTGTAAATGCTGTCTAGCACCAGTATACAGTATTAAAAATTTAAATTGTGAAATGAGAGAAAACACTTTCTAAAAATATTCTTAATTACCATAATTATTGAATTATTAAAGATAAAAACTTAAATTTGGTATTAAAGAAAGATGTAAGACGTAATTGCTTTATAAGATGAGTTAGTTTCTGAAAATTAAGAAATTTAAAGGATTAAAATGGGCAAAAAAAAATTTAAACTTTCCAAATCACTAATTCTCTGGGAATATTAACCGTGAGCTTCTTTTTGCTTAAAAACGACTGCTTAAATAGAATTATTAGAAACATTGCACAGTTTTAACTGTGTTTATTTGAATCAGTATTTAGGATGTAGCTCGGCCACTGTAGGGAATAAACCGGGGTATTAATGCCAAGGACTGGCGTTATTACCCCGTTGTAGTTATTGCGCTGTACATTTTAAATTACAAATTATCTCGAGAAGATATTCAAAATCTTCAGCAACATTTTGAAATTCCATGAAATGCACTACAGATTTATGTAATTAACAAAGTATTTCCGGATAAAAAAAAATAGTCTTCACATCACAAAACGTATCTCGAAAATTTTAGATCAAGCGTTAATTTTAGTTGTTTGTAAAAACAATAAGACCTAAAAATGAAACAAATTAACTTGAAGCTGCCTTTTGCGATTTATATGACTCAAAACCATTCTGCGCAGAACACATGGGTGTCATTTACCAGATTATTTCATAATTATGCAAAGTATTAGCACTTGGCGTTATTACCCCGCCTGGCGTTATTACATCAGACCACCTTATATCCACTGTACTGTATAATATTACATCAAGATCTGAATATTTTAAAAACAGTTGTATAGTATGAGTTCACCTCTTTTGTTTGACGTTCAATTTCCAACTTGTTTTACAATATACTGCATATCGATGTGCCATCAGAACAACAGATTCCAAAGAAAATTAAATTTGAAAGGATGTAATGACCGAAAAGCGTTCTAAAATTATCTGAATTAGAACTTTAACGGTATCTTGGTTGGTCAGTAGCCAAATCGATTTCAAATGTGATTTAAACAGAATGATGATAATGATCTCTGCTCCAAAGTAGCTATATTATTTGTGTTGTTAGTGTCAAAATAAGGGTGCAGGAATGGAAAACTTTGTAAAATTCTAGATTTTGTGATTTTGAATTAGCTAGAAACTTTAAATGTAGCATAGCAGTCATTTATGAGATGTTAATGGTCTCTAAGAGCCGATTATAAAAAAATTCTATTTAGAAAAAGGTGAAATGAGCGAAAACCGTTCCAAAATCTTTTACAAATTTCAATTTATTTGCGATTCTAAACGATAGAAACATGAAACTGTGTATGGTAATTACTTATATGTTGTAAATGCTGTCTAGCACCAGTATACAGTATTAAAAATTTAAATTGTGAAATGAGAGAAAACACTTTCTAAAAATATTCTTAATTACCATAATTATTGAATTATTAAAGATAAAAACTTAAATTTGGTATTAAAGAAAGATGTAAGATTTAATTGCTTTATAAGATTAGTTAGTTTCTGAAAATTAAGAAATTTAAAGGATTAAAATGGGCAAAAAAAAAATTTAAACTTTCCAAATCACTAATTCTCTGCGAATATTAACCGTGAGCTTCTTTTTGCTTAAAAACGACTGCTTAAATAGAATTATTAGAAACATTGCACAGTTTTAACTGTGTTTATTTGAATCAGTATTTAGGATGTAGCTCGGCCACTGTAGGGAATAAACCGGGGTATTAATGCCAAGGACTGGCGTTATTACCCCGTTGTAGTTATTGCGCTGTACATTTTAAATTACAAATTATCTCGAGAAGATATTCAAAATCTTCAACAACATTTTGAAATTCCATGAAATGTACTACAGATTTATGTAATTAACAAAGTATTTCCGGATAAAAAAAATAGTCTTCACATCACAAAACGTATCTCGCAAACTTTAGATCAAGCGTTAATTTTAGTTGTTTGTAAAAACAATAAGACCTAAAAATGAAACAAAATAACTTGAAGCTGCCTTTTGCGATTTATATGACTCAAAACCCTTCTGCGCAGAACACATGGGTGTCATTTACCAGATTATTTCATAATTATGCTAAGTGTTAGCACTTGGCGTTATTACCCCGCCTGGCGTTATTACTTCAGACCACTTTATATCCACTGTACTGTGTAATATTACATCAAGATCTGAATATTTTAAAAACAGTTATATAGTATGAGTTCACCTCTTTTGTTTGACGCTCAATTTCCAACTTGTTTTACAATATACTGCATATCGATGTGCCATCAGAACAACAGATTCCAAAGAAAATTAAATTTGAAAGGATGTAATGACCGAAAAGCGTTCTAAAATTATCTGAATTAGAACTTTAACGGTATCTTGGTTGGTCAGTAGCCAAATCGATTTCAAATGTGATTTAAACAGAATGATGATAATGATCTCTGCTCCAAAATAGCTATATTATTTGTGTTGTTAGTGTCAAAAGAAGGGTGCAGGAATGGAAAACTTTGTAAAATTCTAGATTTTGTGATTTTGAAGGAGCTAGAAACTTTAAATGTAGCATAGCAGTCATTTATGATATGTTAATGGTCTCTAAGAGCCGATTATAAAAAAATTCTATTTAGAAAAAGGTGAAATGAGCGAAAACCGTTCCAAAATCTTTTACAAATTTCAATTTATTTGCAATTCTATACGATAGAAACATGAAACTGTGTATGGTAATTACTTATATGTTGTAAATGCTGTCTAGCACCAGTATACAGTATTAAAAATTTAAATTCTGAAATGAGAGAAAACACTTTCTAAAAATATTCTTAATTACCATAATTATTGAATTATTAAAGATAAAAACTTAAATTTGGTAATAAAGAAAGATGTAAGACGTAATTGCTTTATAAGATTAGTTAGTTTCTGAAAATTAAGAAATTTAAAGGTTTAAAATGGGCAAAAAAAAATTTAAACTTTCCAAATCACTAATTCTCTGGGAATATTAACCGTGAGCTTCTTTTTGCTTGACTGCTTAAATAGAATTATTAGAAACATTGCACAGTTTTAACTGTGTTTATTTGAATCAGTATTTAGGATGTAGCTCGGCCACTGTAGGGAATAAACCGGGGTATTAATGCCAAGGACTGGCGTTATTACCCCGTTGTAGTTATTGCGCTGTACATTTTAAATTACAAATTATCTCGAGAAGATATTCAAAATCTTCAACAACATTTTGAAATTCCATGAAATGTACTACAGATTTATGTAATTAACAAAGTATTTCCGGATAAAAAAAAATAGTCTTCACATCACAAAACGTATCTCGCAAATTTTAGATCAAGCGTTAATTTTAGTTGTTTGTAAAAACAATAAGACCTAAAAATGAAACAAATTAACTTGAAGCTGTCTTTTGCGATTTATATGACTCAAAACCCTTCTGCGCAGAACACATGGGTGTCATTTACCAGATTATTTCATAATTATGCAAAGTATTAGCACTTGGCGTTATTACCCCGCCTGGCGTTATTACATCAGACCACCTTATATCCACTGTACTGTATAATAGGGTGGATCGATTATCTATGGCGAAAAAAAAATTACCATTAATCAAAATCTACCTATGCGGAAAAGATGTTCTATTGTATGGAGATTAAGGGAAAAATAATAAAAAAAAATAATTTAAAATTTAATACTGCCACAAAAGGGTTGAAATTTCGAAAAAATTTAAAAAAAGACCGAATTTTGGTTAGGTTTTTTTTTGTCAAAAACTAATTACTTTAATATATTTTTTAATCCAACAGTTCGGAAAAGATGCTATATCGTATGGAGGTTAAGTAAAAAACAATAATAAGTAATAAATTCAAAATTTAATACTGCCACAAAATAGTTGAAAATTCGATAAAATATTGAAAAAACGGAAAAAGATCTAAATTTGGTTAGATTTAATTTTGACGCAAAATAAACATTTTAATATCAATCAAAACCTACCTTTGCGTAAGAAATATTATATTGCATGTATATTAAGTAAAATTAAATAAATAAATAAATAAAACTAATTTCGAAATTTAATACTCCTGCAAGTAATTTAAAGTTTCGAAAAAATGGCAGTTCCAGTTTTTTCAGTTAGAATTTGTCTGCCTGTGTATTGTGTAGCTTAGTGTACCTTGAATAATACTGTACCATGGCGTTGTTAAAATAAAATAAAAAAAGAGAGAGATATGAATTACACCCTATTTGGGTCTAGCTTTGACATGCCAGTAAATATGCTCCCTAATACAAAAAGTTATAAAATTTACATATTGGTATTAAAAGAATAACCGAAGAAAGAAATCGGTCAACATCTATTTATTTCCTACCAGTGAGAAGGAGTTGCTAATAAGTTACTAGTGACCTGTAAATGAGATTCAATCTCAATAACTTACCATAGCAGCCTTTTAAGAAAAATTAAACTGTTTAACGACAAATATTGCGCTCTTCTTAATTCCTGTAAAACAAAATAAGATACTGAAAGCTACTACAGTCTTTTGGACCTTTCCGAAAATACTGCCTATTTTTTTCAGTTCAATAGATTTGAATATGAATATGAATGTTGTGTGTAAACTAAACCGACGTATTGAGAGCAAACTCACTTTTCTACATCATCAGCTATCATTGAAAAGCCAAAATGCTGTCGATCTAGGTGTCACATCATCAGAATATTGGAGAATTTGGGCACTTCCGACCAAGCAGGTGCTGCCATCGTGTTTGGTGCACTTCAAGACGTGGGCATTATCTCACAAAACTATGAATCGAATGCTACTGACAGAAAAAAATCGGCATGACAAAACAAACCAAAGACCACTCCATCGTTTTAGTCATTCTCTTTAGCCATTTGTAAAAGATTATGACCATGGCCATTTTCTTTAAACTTTTATGGGTGTAAAGACTGACTGCATCACTAGAAAACAACAGAAGAAAAATGATTATAGAAGCAGACTTGAGCTTGAAAAAAGAACTGGGTTACGAATACATCGGTCACATATATATAAATTCCGGGAGAGTACCAAAAATTTGAAAACACGACGTACATTTTTTGTCATGTGTTAACAATAATATACATGTAACAAAGTTGGTTGCTATCGGTTGTGACGTAATATCTGTTAATATAGATGTTAAAGGATGTGTTATTCGAAATATGGGACTGATCTTCAAGTGTCCACTACAATGGTTTGTGCTAATTACACACCAATGAAGTTTCACTATGTCATCTTTTTGCAGCGTGGATGGAACCGCGGCTGGGCATAAAAGTTTCACTGCTGAAAAAGAAAGATTATTCGCAGCATGTTAGAAGCTTTTTGTGTTTTCATTTATGTTAGCATATGAATTCTAAAAATGCGCGAGTGAAATCAAACGGTCTGCTGTAATCCTAATCATTACATAAAAACTATCTATATTTTCCATTTACCAGCTTTTTGACCTTTTGCGACGGATTTCATAGATTTAATTAAATGGGAAAATGTGTCGAACCTCCACTAACTGGCGGATTTAGTAACGACATGATTTCAGAAGCAATATGTAAATCCAGCAATCATTTCAGTGGCAATAACATCTACTATCAATAATATCTTTTCGCGCAACTCTCATTCTACAAAACTAATAATCAAAAGAGTCACGGAAGTATTTCTGCTGTGTATGGACCATACATGAGTAACAGTTTTATAAAAATTGAATTGAATTACAAAATCTCATGTCGATTTTCAATACCGAACGTCATTATCGCCAATTGCAATGTTGATGATTTTTCTTGATTTAATACTAATGAAGCTGTTAAATAAGAAACTAAAGTTTTTATCTTGTAATCAATTAAATATCCTCTCATTGTAATATATGTTAAAAAATGTCTAAAATTCATATTTTATTTTACAAAACAAAAGTTGATTTTTTACCGTAAAAACGTTCAAATACATAAATTTGAGCCACATTGCGGTAGATTTAAATTTTGAAATTAATTTTTTAAATTATTTTTCTCATACTCAGCATATAATATAACATCTTTTACGCATAGGTAGGTTTTGGATAACTTTTTAAACTATTATTTTGAATAAAAAATATTCTAGCCAAAATTAGGTCTTTTTTCACTTTTTTTCGAAATTCAACCTCATTGTGGCAGTATTAAAATTTAAAATTAATTTTTTTAATTATTTTTCCCTTAATCTCCATCCAAGAGAACATCTTTTCCGCATAGGTAGGCTTTGACACAGTGAAAAAAAAAATTCGATCCACCCTACGTGTATAATATTACATCAAGATCTGAATATTTTAAAAACAGTTGTATAGTATGAGTTCACCTCTTTTGTTTGACGTTCAATTTCCAACTTGTTTTACAATATACTGCATATCGATGTGCCATCAGAACAACAGATTCCAAAGAAAATTAAATTTGAAAGGATGTAATGACCGAAAAGCGTTCTAAAATTATCTGAATTAGAACTTTAACGGTATCTTGGTTGGTCAGTAGCCAAATCGATTTCAAATGTGATTTAAACAGAATGATGATAATGATCTCTGCTCCAAAATAGCTATATTATTTGTGTTGTTAGTGTCAAAAGAAGGGTGCAGGAATGGAAAACTTTGTAAAATTCTAGATTTTGTGATTTTGAAGGAGCTAGAAACTTTAAATGTAGCATAGCAGTCATTTATGAGATGTTAATGGTCTGTTAGAGCCGATTATAAAAAAATTCTATTTAGAAAAAGGTGAAATGAGCGAAAACCGTTCCAAAATCTTTTACAAATTTCAATTTATTTGCGATTCTAAACGATAGAAACATGAAACTGTGTATGGTAATTACTTATATGTTGTAAATGCTGTCTAGCACCAGTATACAGTATTAAAAATTTAAATTGTGAAATGAGAGAAAAAACTTTCTAAAAATATTCTTATTTACCATAATTATTGAATTATTAAAGATAAAAACTTATATTTGGTATTAAAGAAAGATGTAAGACGTAATTGCTTTATAAGATTAGTTAGTTTCTGAAAATTAAGAAATTTAAAGGATTGAAATGGGCAAAAAAAAAAATTTAAACTTTCCAAATCACTAATTCTCTGGGAATATTAACCGTGAGCTTCTTTTTGCTTAAAAACGACTGCTTAAATAGAATTATTAGAAACATTGCACAGTTTTAACTGTGTTTATTTGAATCAGTATTTAGGATGGAGCTCGGCCACTGTAGGGAATAAACCGGGGTATTAATGCCAAGGGCTGGCGTTATTACCCCGTTGTAGTTATTGCGCTGTACATTTTAAATTACAAATTATCTCGAGAAGAAATTCAAAATCTTCAACAACATTTTGAAATTCCATGGAATGTACTACAGATTTATGTAATTAACAAAGTATTTCCGGATAAAAAAAATAGTCTTCACATCACAAAACGTATCTCGCAAATTTTAGATCAAGCGTTAATTTTAGTTGTTTGTAAAAACAATAAGACCTAAAAATGAAACAAATTAACTTGAAGCTGCCTTTTGCGATTTATATGACTCAAAACCCTTCTGCGCAGAACACATGGGTGTCATTTACCAGATTATTTCATAATTATGCAAAGTATTAGCACTTGGCGTTATTACACCGCCTGGCGTTATTACATCAGACCACCTTATATCCACTGTACTGTATAATATTACATCAAGATCTGAATATTTTAAAAACAGTTGTATAGTATGAGTTCACCTCTTTTGTTTGACGTTCAATTTCCAACTTGTTATACAATATACTGCATATCGATGTGCCATCAGAACAACAGATTCCAAAGAAAATTAAATTTGAAAGGATGTAATGACCGAAAAGCGTTCTAAAATTATCTGAATTAGAACTTTAACGGTATCTTGTTTGGTCAGTAGCCAAATCGATTTCAAATGTGATTTAAACAGATTGATGATAATGATCTCTGCTCCAAAATAGCTATATTATTTGTGTTGTTAGTGTCAAAAGAACGGTTCAGGAATGGAAAACTTTGTAAAATTCTAGATTTTGTGATTTTGAAGGAGCTAGAAACTTTAAATGTAGCATAGCAGTCATTTATGAGATGTTAATGGTCTCTAAGAGCCGATTATAAAAAAATTCTATTTAGAAAAAGGTGAAATGAGCGAAAACCGTTCCAAAATCTTTTACAAATTTCAATTTATTTGCGATTCTAAACGATAGAAACATGAAAGTGTGTATGGTAATTACTTATATGTTGTAAATGCTGTCTAGCACCAGTATACAGTATTAAAAATTTAAATTGTGAAATGAGAGAAAAAACTTTCTAAAAATATTCTTAATTACCATAATTATTGAATTATTAAAGATAAAAACTTAAATTTGGTATTAAAGAAAGATGTAAGACGTAATTGCTTTATAAGATTAGTTAGTTTCTGAAAATTAAGAAATTTAAAGTATTAAAATGGGCAAAAAAAAATTTAAACTTTCCAAATCACTAATTCTCTGGGAATATTAACCGTGAGCTTCTTTTTGCTTAAAAACGACTGCTTAAATAGAATTATTAGAAACATTGCACAGTTTTAACTGTGTTTATTTGAATCAGTATTTAGGATGTAGCTCGGCCACTGTAGGGAATAAACCGGGGTATTAATGCCAAGGACTGGCGTTATTACCCCGTTGTAGTTATTGCGCTGTACATTTTAAATTACAAATTATCTCGAGAAGATATTCAAAATCTTCAACAACATTTTGAAATTCTATAATATGTACTACAGATTTATGTAATTAACAAAGTATTTCCGGATAAAAAAAATAGTCTTCACATCACAAAACGTATCTCGCAAATTTTACATCAAGCGTTAATTTTAGTTGTTTGTAAAAACAATAAGACCTAAAAATGAAACAAATTAACTTGAAGCTGCCTTTTGCGATTTATATGACTCAAAACCCTTCTGCGCAGAACACATGGGTGTCATTTACCAGATTATTTCATAATTATGCAAAGTATTAGCACTTGGCGTTATTACCCCGCCTGGCGTTATTACATCAGACCACCTTATATCCACTGTACTGTATAATATTACATCAAGATCTGAATATTTTAAAAACAGTTGTATAGTATGAGTTCACCTCTTTTGTTTGACGTTCAATTTCCAACTTGTTTTACAATATACTGCATATCGATGTGCCATCAGAACAACAGATTCCAAAGAAAATTAAATTTGAAAGGATGTAATGACCGAAAAGCGTTCTAAAATTATCTGAATTAGAACTTTAACGGTATCTTGGTTGGTCAGTAGCAAAATCGATTTCAAATGTGATTTAAACAGAATGATGATAATGATCTCTGCTCCAAAATAGCTATATTATTTGTGTTGTTAGTGTCAAAATAAGGGTGCAGGAATGGAAAACTTTGTAAAATTCTAGATTTTGTGATTTTGAAGGAGCTAGAAACTTTAAATGTAGCATAGCAGTCATTTATGAGATGTTAATGGTCTCTAAGAGCCGATTATAAAAAAATTCTATTTAGAAAAAGGTGAAATGAGCGAAAACCGTTCCAAAAGCTTTTACAAATTTCAATTTATTTGCGATTCTAAACGATAGAAACATGAAACTGTGTATGGTAATTACTTATATGTTGTAAATGCTGTCTAGCACCAGTATACAGTATTAAAAATTTAAATTGTGAAATGAGAGAAAACACTTTCTAAAAATATTCTTAATTACCATAATTATTGAATTATTAAAGATAAAAACTTAAATTTGGTATTAAAGAAAGATGTAAGACGTAATTGCTTTATAAGATTAGTTAGTTTCTGAAAATTAAGAAATTTAAAGGATTAAAATGGGCAAAAAAAAAATTTAAACTTTCCAAATCACTAATTCTCTGGGAATATTAACCGTGAGCTTCTTTTTGCTTAAAAACGACTGCTTAAATAGAATTATTAGAAACATTGCACAGTTTTAACTGTGTTTATTTGAATCAGTATTTAGGATGTAGCTCGGCCACTGTAGGGAATAAACCGGGGTATTAATGCCAAGGACTGGCGTTATTACCCCGTTGTAGTTATTGCGCTGTACATTTTAAATTACAAATTATCTCGAGAAGATATTCAAAATCTTCAACAACATTTTGAAATTCCATGAAATGTACTACAGATTTATGTAATTAACAAAGTATTTCCGGATAAAAAAAATAGTCTTCACATCACAAAACGTATCTCGCAAATTTTAGATCAAGCGTTAATTTTAGTTGTTTGTAAAAACAAAAAGACCTAAAAATGAAACAAATTAACTTGAAGCTGCCTTTTGCGATTTATATGACACAAAACCCTTCTGCGCAGAACACATGGGTGTCATTTACCAGATTATTTCATAATTATGCAAAGTATTAGCACTTAGCGTTATTACCCCACCTGGCGTTATTACATCAGACCACTTTATATCCACTGTACTGTATAATATTACATCAAGATCTGAATATTTTAAAAACAGTTGTATAGTATGAGTTCACCTCTTTTGTTTGACGCTCAATTTCCAACTTGTTTTACAATATACTGCATATCGATGTGCCATCAGAACAACAGATTCCAAAGAAAATTAAATTTGAAAGGATGTAATGACCGAAAAGCGTTCTAAAATTATCTGAATTAGAACTTTAACGGTATCTTGGTTGGTCAGAAGCCAAATCGATTTCAAATGTGATTTAAACAGAATGATGATAATGATCTCTGCTCCAAAATAGCTATATTATTTGTGTTGTTAGTGTCAAAAGAAGGGTGCAGGAATGGAAAACTTTGTAAAATTCTTGATTTTGTGATTTTGAAGGAGCTAGAAACTTTAAATGTAGCATAGCAGTCATTTATGATATGTTAATGGTCTCTAAGAGCCGATTATAAAAAAATTCTATTTAGAAAAAGGTGAAATGAGCGAAAACCGTTCCAAAATCTTTTACAAATTTCAATTTATTTGCAATTCTAAACGATAGAAACATGAATCTGTGTATGGTAATTACTTATATGTTGTAAATGCTGTCTAGCACCAGTATACAGTATTAAAAATTTAAATTCTGAAATGAGAGAAAACACTTTCTAAAAATATTCTTAATTACCATAATTATTGAATTATTAAAGATAAAAACTTAAATTTGGTAATAAAGAAAGATGTAAGACGTAATTGCTTTATAAGATTAGTTAGTTTCTGAAAATTAAGAAATTTAAAGGATTAAAATGGGCAAAAAAAAATTTAAACTTTCCAAATCATTAATTCTCTGGGAATATTAACCGTGAGCTTCTTTTTGCTTAAAAACGACTGCTTAAATAGAATTATTAGAAACATTGCACAGTTTTAACTGTGTTTATTTGAATCAGTATTTAGGATGTAGCTCGGCCACTGTAGGGAATAAACCGGGGTATTAATGCCAAGGACTGGCGTTATTACCCCGTTGTAGTTATTGCGCTGTACATTTTAAATTACAAATTATCTCGAGAAGATATTCAAAATCTTCAGCAACATTTTGAAATTCCATGAAATGCACTACAGATTTATGTAATTAACAAAGTATTTCCGGATAAAAAAAAATAGTCTTCACATCACAAAACGTATCTCGCAAATTTTAGATCAAGCGTTAATTTTAGTTGTTTGTAAAAACAATAAGACCTAAAATGAAACAAATTAACTTGAAGCTGCCTTTTGCGATTTATATGACTCAAAACCATTCTGCGCAGAACACATGGGTGTCATTTACCAGATTATTTCATAATTATGCAAAGTATTAGCACTTGGCGTTATTACCCCGCCTGGCGTTATTACATCAGACCACCTTATATCCACTGTACTGTATAATATTACATCAAGATCTGAATATTTTAAAAACAGTTGTATAGTATGAGTTCACCTCTTTTGTTTGACGTTCAATTTCCAACTTGTTTTACAATATACTGCATATCGATGTGCCATCAGAACAACAGATTCCAAAGAAAATTAAATTTGAAAGGATGTAATGACCGAAAAGCGTTCTAAAATTATCTGAATTAGAACTTTAACGGTATCTTGGTTGGTCAGTAGCCAAATCGATTTCAAATGTGATTTAAACAGAATGATGATAATGATCTCTGCTCCAAAATAGCTATATTATTTGTGTTGTTAGTGTCAAAAGAAGGGTGCAGGAATGGAAAACTTTGTAAAATTCTAGATTTTGTGATTTTGAAGGAGCTAGAAAATTTAAATGTAGCATAGCAGTCATTTATGAGATGTTAATGGTCTCTAAGAGCCGATTATAAAAAAATTCTATTTAGAAAAAGGTGAAATGAGCGAAAACCGTTCCAAAATCTTTTACAAATTTCAATTTATTTGCAATTCTAAACGATAGAAACATGAAACTGTGTATGGTAATTACTTATATGTTGTAAATGCTGTCTAGCACCAGTATACAGTATTAAAAATTTAAATTGTGAAATGAGAGAAAACACTTTCTAAAAATATTCTTAATTACCATAATTATTGAATTATTAAAGATAAAAACTTCAATTTGGTATTAAAGAAAGATGTAAGACGTAATTGCTTTATAAGATTAGTTAGTTTCTGAAAATTAAGAAATTTAAAGGATTAAAATGGGCAAAAAAAAAATTTAAACTTTCCAAATCACTAATTCTCTGGGAATATTAACCGTGAGCTTCTTTTTGCTTAAAAACGACTGCTTAAATAGAATTATTAGAAACATTGCACAGTTTTAACTGTGTTTATTTGAATCAGTATTTAGGATGTAGCTCGGCCACTGTAGGGAATAAACCGGGGTATTAATGCCAAGGACTGGCGTTATTACCCCGTTGTAGTTATTGCGCTGTATACATTTTAAATTACAAATTATCTCGAGAAGATATTCAAAATCTTCAACAACATTTTGAAATTCCATAATATGTACTACAGATTTATGTAATTAACAAAGTATTTCCGGATAAAAAAAATAGACTTAACATCACAAAACGTATCTCGCAAATTTTGGATCAAGCGTTAATTTTAGTTGTTTGTAAAAACAATAAGACCTAAAAATGAAACAAATTAACTTGAAGCTGCCTTTTGCGATTTATATGACTCAAAACCCTTCTGCGCAGAACACATGGGTGTCATTTACCAGATTATTTCATAATTATGCAAAGTATTAGCACTTGGCGTTATTACATCAGACCACCTTATATCCACTGTACTGTATAATATTACATCAAGATCTGAATATTTTAAAAACAGTTGTATAGTATGAGTTCACCTCTTTTGTTTGACGTTCAATTTCCAACTTGTTTTACAATATACTGCATATCGATGTGCCATCAGAACAACAGATTCCAAAGAAAATTAAATTTGAAAGGATGTAATGACCGAAAAGCGTTCTAAAATTATCTGAATTAGAACTTTAACGGTATCTTGGTTGGTCAGTAGCCAAATCGATTTCAAATGTGATTTAAACAGAATGATGATAATGATCTCTGCTCCAAAATAGCTATATTATTTGTGTTGTTAGTGTCAAAAGAAGGGTGCAGGAATGGAAAACTTTGTAAAATTCTAGATTTTGTGATTTTGAAGGAGCTAGAAACTTTAAATGTAGCATAGCAGTCATTTATGAGATGTTAATGGTCTGTTAGAGCCGATTATAAAAAAATTCTATTTAGAAAAAGGTGAAATGAGCGAAAACCGTTCCAAAATCTTTTACAAATTTCAATTTATTTGCGATTCTAAACGATAGAAACATGAAACTGTGTATGGTAATTACGTATATGTTGTAAATGCTGTCTAGCACCAGTATACAGTATTAAAAATTTAAATTGTGAAATGAGAGAAAAAACTTTCTAAAAATATTCTTAATTACCATAATTATTGAATTATTAAAGATAAAAACTTATATTTGGTATTAAAGAAAGATGTAAGACGTAATTGCTTTATAAGATTAGTTAGTTTCTGAAAATTAAGAAATTTAAAGGATTAAAATGGGCAAAAAAAAATTTAAACTTTCCAAATCACTAATTCTCTGGGAATATTAACCGTGAGCTTCTTTTGCTTAAAAACGACTGCTTAAATAGAATTATTAGAAACATTGCACAGTTTTAACTGTGTTTATTTGAATCAGTATTTAGGATGGAGCTCGGCCACTGTAGGGAATAAACCGGGGTATTAATGCCAAGGACTGGCGTTATTACCCCGTTGTAGTTATTGCGCTGTACATTTTAAATTACAAATTATCTCGAGAAGAAATTCAAAATCTTCAACAACATTTTGAAATTCCATGGAATGTACTACAGATTTATGTAATTAACAAAGTATTTCCGGATAAAAAAAATAGTCTTCACATCACAAAACGTATCTCGCAAATTTTAGATCAAGCGTTAATTTTAGTTGTTTGTAAAAACAATAAGACCTAAAAATGAAACAAATTAACTTGAAGCTGCCTTTTGCGATTTATATGACTCAAAACCATTCTGCGCAGAACACATGGGTGTCATTTACCAGATTATTTCATAATTATGCAAAGTATTAGCACTTGGCGTTATTACCCCGCCTGGCGTTATTACATCAGACCACCTTATATCCACTGTACTGTATAATATTACATCAAGATCTGAATATTTTAAAAACAGTTGTATAGTATGAGTTCACCTCTTTTGTTTGACGTTCAATTTCCAACTTGTTTTACAATATACTGCATATCGATGTGCCATCAGAACAACAGATTCCAAAGAAAATTAAATTTGAAAGGATGTAATGACCGAAAAGCGTTCTAAAATTATCTGAATTAGAACTTTAACGGTATCTTGGTTGGTCAGTAGCCAAATCGATTTCAAATGTGATTTAAACAGAATGATGATAATGATCTCTGCTCCAAAATAGCTATATTATTTGTGTTGTTAGTGTCAAAAGAAGGGTGCAGGAATGGAAAACTTTGTAAAATTCTAGATTTTGTGATTTTGAAGGAGCTAGAAAATTTAAATGTAGCATAGCAGTCATTTATGAGATGTTAATGGTCTGTTAGAGCCGATTATAAAAAAATTCTATTTAGAAAAAGGTGAAATGAGCGAAAACCGTTCCAAAATCTTTTGCAAATTTCAATTTATTTGCGATTCTAAACGATAGAAACATGAAACTGTGTATGGTAATTACGTATATGTTGTAAATGCTGTCTAGCACCAGTATACAGTATTAAAAATTTAAATTGTGAAATGAGAGAAAAAACTTTCTAAAAATATTCTTAATTACCATAATTATTGAATTATTAAAGATAAAAACTTATATTTGGTATTAAAGAAAGATGTAAGACGTAATTGCTTTATAAGATTAGTTAGTTTCTGAAAATTAAGAAATTTAAAGGATTAAAATGGGCAAAAAAAAAAATTTAAACTTTCCAAATCACTAATTCTCTGGGAATATTAACCGTGAGCTTCTTTTGCTTAAAAACGACTGCTTAAATAGAATTATTAGAAACATTGCACAGTTTTAACTGTGTTTATTTGAATCAGTATTTAGGATGGAGCTCGGCCACTGTAGGGAATAAACCGGGGTATTAATGCCAAGGACTGGCGTTATTACCCCGTTGTAGTTATTGCGCTGTACATTTTAAATTACAAATTATCTCGAGAAGAAATTCAAAATCTTCAACAACATTTTGAAATTCCATGGAATGTACTACAGATTTATGTAATTAACAAAGTATTTCCGGATAAAAAAAATAGTCTTCACATCACAAAACGTATCTCGCAAATTTTAGATCAAGCGTTAATTTTAGTTGTTTGTAAAAACAATAAGACCTAAAAATGAAACAAATTAACTTGAAGCTGCCTTTTGCGATTTATATGACTCAAAACCATTCTGCGCAGAACACATGGGTGTCATTTACCAGATTATTTCATAATTATGCAAAGTATTAGCACTTGGCGTTATTACCCCGCCTGGCGTTATTACATCAGACCACCTTATATCCACTGTACTGTATAATATTACATCAAGATCTGAATATTTTAAAAACAGTTGTATAGTATGAGTTCACCTCTTTTGTTTGACGTTCAATTTCCAACTTGTTTTACAATATACTGCATATCGATGTGCCATCAGAACAACAGATTCCAAAGAAAATTAAATTTGAAAGGATGTAATGACCGAAAAGCGTTCTAAAATTATCTGAATTAGAACTTTAACGGTATCTTGGTTGGTCAGTAGCCAAATCGATTTCAAATGTGATTTAAACAGAATGATGATAATGATCTCTGCTCCAAAATAGCTATATTATTTGTGTTGTTAGTGTCAAAAGAAGGGTGCAGGAATGGAAAACTTTGTAAAATTCTAGATTTTGTGATTTTGAAGGAGCTAGAAACTTTAAATGTAGCATAGCAGTCATTTATGAGATGTTAATGGTCTGTTAGAGCCGATTATAAAAAAATTCTATTTAGAAAAAGGTGAAATGAGCGAAAACCGTTCCAAAATCTTTTACAAATTTCAATTTATTTGCGATTCTAAACGATAGAAACATGAAACTGTGTATGGTAATTACGTATATGTTGTAAATGCTGTCTAGCACCAGTATACAGTATTAAAAATTTAAATTGTGAAATGAGAGAAAAAACTTTCTAAAAATATTCTTAATTACCATAATTATTGAATTATTAAAGATAAAAACTTATATTTGGTATTAAAGAAAGATGTAAGACGTAATTGCTTTATAAGATTAGTTAGTTTCTGAAAATTAAGAAATTTAAAGGATTAAAATGGGCAAAAAAAAATTTAAACTTTCCAAATCACTAATTCTCTGGGAATATTAACCGTGAGCTTCTTTTGCTTAAAAACGACTGCTTAAATAGAATTATTAGAAACATTGCACAGTTTTAACTGTGTTTATTTGAATCAGTATTTAGGATGGAGCTCGGCCACTGTAGGGAATAAACCGGGGTATTAATGCCAAGGACTGGCGTTATTACCCCGTTGTAGTTATTGCGCTGTACATTTTAAATTACAAATTATCTCGAGAAGAAATTCAAAATCTTCAACAACATTTTGAAATTCCATGGAATGTACTACAGATTTATGTAATTAACAAAGTATTTCCGGATAAAAAAAATAGTCTTCACATCACAAAACGTATCTCGCAAATTTTAGATCAAGCGTTAATTTTAGTTGTTTGTAAAAACAATAAGACCTAAAAATGAAACAAATTAACTTGAAGCTGCCTTTTGCGATTTATATGACTCAAAACCATTCTGCGCAGAACACATGGGTGTCATTTACCAGATTATTTCATAATTATGCAAAGTATTAGCACTTGGCGTTATTACCCCGCCTGGCGTTATTACATCAGACCACCTTATATCCACTGTACTGTATAATATTACATCAAGATCTGAATATTTTAAAAACAGTTGTATAGTATGAGTTCACCTCTTTTGTTTGACGTTCAATTTCCAACTTGTTTTACAATATACTGCATATCGATGTGCCATCAGAACAACAGATTCCAAAGAAAATTAAATTTGAAAGGATGTAATGACCGAAAAGCGTTCTAAAATTATCTGAATTAGAACTTTAACGGTATCTTGGTTGGTCAGTAGCCAAATCGATTTCAAATGTGATTTAAACAGAATGATGATAATGATCTCTGCTCCAAAATAGCTATATTATTTGTGTTGTTAGTGTCAAAAGAAGGGTGCAGGAATGGAAAACTTTGTAAAATTCTAGATTTTGTGATTTTGAAGGAGCTAGAAAATTTAAATGTAGCATAGCAGTCATTTATGAGATGTTAATGGTCTCTAAGAGCCGATTATAAAAAAATTCTATTTAGAAAAAGGTGAAATGAGCGAAAACCGTTCCAAAATCTTTTACAAATTTCAATTTATTTGCAATTCTAAACGATAGAAACATGAAAATGTGTATGGTAATTACTTATATGTTGTAAATGCTGTCTAGCACCAGTATACAGTATTAAAAATTTAAATTGTGAAATGAGAGAAAACACTTTCTAAAAATATTCTTAATTACCATAGTTATTGAATTATTAAAGATAAAAACTTAATTTGGTATTAAAGAAAGATGTAAGACGTAATTGCTTTATAAGATTAGTTAGTTTCTGAAAATTAAGAAATTTAAAGGATTAAAATGGGCAAAAAAAAATTTAAACTTTCCAAATCACTAATTCTCTGGGAATATTAACCGTGAGCTTCTTTTTGCTTAAAAACGACTGCTTAAATAGAATTATTAGAAACATTGCACAGTTTTAACTGTGTTTATTTGAATCAGTATTTAGGATGTAGCTCGGCCACTGTAGGGAATAAACCGGGGTATTAATGCCAAGGACTGGCGTTATTACCCCGTTGTAGTTATTGCGCTGTATACATTTTAAATTACAAATTATCTCGAGAAGATATTCAAAATCTTCAACAACATTTTGAAATTCCATAATATGTACTACAGATTTATGTAATTAACAAAGTATTTCCGGATAAAAAAAATAGACTTAACATCACAAAACGTATCTCGCAAATTTTGGATCAAGCGTTAATTTTAGTTGTTTGTAAAAACAATAAGACCTAAAAATGAAACAAATTAACTTGAAGCTGCCTTTTGCGATTTATATGACTCAAAACCCTTCTGCGCAGAACACATGGGTGTCATTTACCAGATTATTTCATAATTATGCAAAGTATTAGCACTTGGCGTTATTACATCAGACCACCTTATATCCACTGTACTGTATAATATTACATCAAGATCTGAATATTTTAAAAACAGTTGTATAGTATGAGTTCACCTCTTTTGTTTGACGTTCAATTTCCAACTTGTTTTACAATATACTGCATATCGATGTGCCATCAGAACAACAGATTCCAAAGAAAATTAAATTTGAAAGGATGTAATGACCGAAAAGCGTTCTAAAATTATCTGAATTAGAACTTTAACGGTATCTTGGTTGGTCAGTAGCCAAATCGATTTCAAATGTGATTTAAACAGAATGATGATAATGATCTCTGCTCCAAAATAGCTATATTATTTGTGTTGTTAGTGTCAAAAGAAGGGTGCAGGAATGGAAAACTTTGTAAAATTCTAGATTTTGTGATTTTGAAGGAGCTAGAAAATTTAAATGTAGCATAGCAGTCATTTATGAGATGTTAATGGTCTGTTAGAGCCGATTATAAAAAAATTCTATTTAGAAAAAGGTGAAATGAGCGAAAACCGTTCCAAAATCTTTTGCAAATTTCAATTTATTTGCGATTCTAAACGATAGAAACATGAAACTGTGTATGGTAATTACGTATATGTTGTAAATGCTGTCTAGCACCAGTATACAGTATTAAAAATTTAAATTGTGAAATGAGAGAAAACACTTTCTAAAAATATTCTTAATTACCATAATTATTGAATTATTAAAGATAAAAACTTATATTTGGTATTAAAGAAAGATGTAAGACGTAATTGCTTTATAAGATTAGTTAGTTTCTGAAAATTAAGAAATTTAAAGGATTAAAATGGGCAAAAAAAAAATTTAAACTTTCCAAATCACTAATTCTCTGGGAATATTAACCGTGAGCTTCTTTTGCTTAAAAACGACTGCTTAAATAGAATTATTAGAAACATTGCACAGTTTTAACTGTGTTTATTTGAATCAGTATTTAGGATGGAGCTCGGCCACTGTAGGGAATAAACCGGGGTATTAATGCCAAGGACTGGCGTTATTACCCCGTTGTAGTTATTGCGCTGTACATTTTAAATTACAAATTATCTCGAGAAGAAATTCAAAATCTTCAACAACATTTTGAAATTCCATGGAATGTACTACAGATTTATGTAATTAACAAAGTATTTCCGGATAAAAAAATAGTCTTCACATCACAAAACGTATCTCGCAAATTTTAGATCAAGCGTTAATTTTAGTTGTTTGTAAAAACAATAAGAACTAAAAATGAAACAAATTAACTTGAAGCTGCCTTTTGCGATTTATATGACTCAAAACCATTCTGCGCAGAACACATGGGTGTCATTTACCAGATTATTTCATAATTATGCAAAGTATTAGCACTTGGCGTTATTACCCCGCCTGGCGTTATTACATCAGACCACCTTATATCCACTGTACTGTATAATATTACATCAAGATCTGAATATTTTAAAAACAGTTGTATAGTATGAGTTCACCTCTTTTGTTTGACGTTCAATTTCCAACTTGTTTTACAATATACTGCATATCGATGTGCCATCAGAACAACAGATTCCAAAGAAAATTAAATTTGAAAGGATGTAATGACCGAAAAGCGTTCTAAAATTATCTGAATTAGAACTTTAACGGTATCTTGGTTGGTCAGTAGCCAAATCGATTTCAAATGTGATTTAAACAGAATGATGATAATGATCTCTGCTCCAAAATAGCTATATTATTTGTGTTGTTAGTGTCAAAAGAAGGGTGCAGGAATGGAAAACTTTGTAAAATTCTAGATTTTGTGATTTTGAAGGAGCTAGAAAATTTAAATGTAGCATAGCAGTCATTTATGAGATGTTAATGGTCTCTAAGAGCCGATTATAAAAAAATTCTATTTAGAAAAAGGTGAAATGAGCGAAAACCGTTCCAAAATCTTTTACAAATTTCAATTTATTTGCAATTCTAAACGATAGAAACATGAAACTGTGTATGGTAATTACTTATATGTTGTAAATGCTGTCTAGCACCAGTATACAGTATTAAAAATTTAAATTGTGAAATGAGAGAAAACACTTTCTAAAAATATTCTTAATTACCATAATTATTGAATTATTAAAGATAAAAACTTAAATTTGGTATTAAAGAAAGATGTAAGACGTAATTGCTTTATAAGATTAGTTAGTTTCTGAAAATTAAGAAATTTAAAGGATTAAAATGGGCAAAAAAAATTTAAACTTTCCAAATTACTAATTCTCTGGGAATATTAACCGTGAGCTTCTTTTTGCTTAAAAACGACTGCTTAAATAGAATTATTAGAAACATTGCACAGTTTTAACTGTGTTTATTTGAATCAGTATTTAGGATGTAGCTCGGCCACTGTAGGGAATAAACCGGGGTATTAATGCCAAGGACTGGCGTTATTACCCCGTTGTAGTTATTGCGCTGTACATTTTAAATTACAAATTATCTCGAGAAGATATTCAAAATCTTCAACAACATTTTGAAATTCTATAATATGTACTACAGATTTATGTAATTAACAAAGTATTTCCGGATAAAAAAAATAGTCTTCACATCACAAAACGTATCTCGCAAATTTTACATCAAGCGTTAATTTTAGTTGTTTGTAAAAACAATAAGACCTAAAAATGAAACAAATTAACTTGAAGCTGCCTTTTGCGATTTATATGACTCAAAACCCTTCTGCGCAGAACACATGGGTGTCATTTACCAGATTATTTCATAATTATGCAAAGTATTAGCACTTGGCGTTATTACCCCGCCTGGCGTTATTACATCAGACCACCTTATATCCACTGTACTGTATAATATTACATCAAGATCTGAATATTTTAAAAACAGTTGTATAGTATGAGTTCACCTCTTTTGTTTGACGTTCAATTTCCAACTTGTTTTACAATATACTGCATATCGATGTGCCATCAGAACAACAGATTCCAAAGAAAATTAAATTTGAAAGGATGTAATGACCGAAAAGCGTTCTAAAATTATCTGAATTAGAACTTTAACGGTATCTTGGTTGGTCAGTAGCCAAATCGATTTCAAATGTGATTTAAACAGAATGATGATAATGATCTCTGCTCCAAAATAGCTATATTAATTGTGTTGTTAGTGTCAAAATAAGGGTGCAGGAATGGAAAACTTTGTAAAATTCTAGATTTTGTGATTTTGAAGGAGCTAGAAACTTTAAATGTAGCATAGCAGTCATTTATGAGATGTTAATGGTCTCTAAGAGCCGATTATAAAAAAATTCTATTTAGAAAAAGGTGAAATGAGCGAAAACCGTTCCAAAATCTTTTACAAATTTCAATTTATTTGCGATTCTAAACGATAGAAACATGAAACTGTGTATGGTAATTACTTATATGTTGTAAATGCTGTCTAGCACCAGTATACAGTATTAAAAATTTAAATTGTGAAATGAGAGAAAACACTTTCTAAAAATATTCTTAATTACCATAATTATTGAATTATTAAAGATAAAAACTTAAATTTGGTATTAAAGAAAGATGTAAGACGTAATTGCTATATAAGATTAGTTAGTTTCTGAAAATTAAGAAATTTAAAGGATTAAAATGGGCAAAAAAAAATTTAAACTTTCCAAATCACTAATTCTCTGGGAATATTAACCGTGAGCTTCTTTTTGCTTAAAAACGACTGCTTAAATAGAATTATTAGAAACATTGCACAGTTTTAACTGTGTTTATTTGAATCAGTATTTAGGATGTAGCTCGGCCACTGTAGGGAATAAACCGGGGTATTAATGCCAAGGACTGGCGTTATTACCCCGTTGTAGTTATTGCGCTGTACATTTTAAATTACAAATTATCTCGAGAAGATATTCAAAATCTTCAACAACATTTTGAAATTCCATGAAATGTACTACAGATTTATGTAATAAACAAAGTATTTCCGGATAAAAAAAATAGTCTTCACATCACAAAACGTATCTCGCAAACTTTAGATCAAGCGTTAATTTTAGTTGTTTGTAAAAACAATAAGACCTAAAAATGAAACAAATTAACTTGAAGCTGCCTTTTGCGATTTATATGACTCAAAACCCTTCTGCGCAGAACACATGGGTGTCATTTACCAGATTATTTCATAATTATGCTAAGTGTTAGCACTTGGCGTTATTACCCCGCCTGGCGTTATTACATCAGACCACTTTATATCCACTGTACTGTGTAATATTACATCAAGATCTGAATATTTTAAAAACAGTTGTATAGTATGAGTTCACCTCTTTTGTTTGACGCTCAATTTCCAACTTGTTTTACAATATACTGCATATCGATGTGCCATCAGAACAACAGATTCCAAAGAAAATTAAATTTGAAAGGATGTAATGACCGAAAAGCGTTCTAAAATTATCTGAATTAGAACTTTAACGGTATCTTGGTTGGTCAGTAGCCAAATCGATTTCAAATGTGATTTAAACAGAATGATGATAATGATCTCTGCTCCAAAATAGCTATATTATTTGTGTTGTTAGTGTCAAAAGAAGGGTGCAGGAATGGAAAACTTTGTAAAATTCTAGATTTTGTGATTTTGAAGGAGCTAGAAACTTTAAATGTAGCATAGCAGTCATTTATGATATGTTAATGGTCTCTAAGAGCCGATTATAAAAAAATTCTATTTAGAAAAAGGTGAAATGAGCGAAAACCGTTCCAAAATCTTTTACAAATTTCAATTTATTTGCGATTCTAAACGATAGAAACATGAAACTGTGTATGGTAATTACTTATATGTTGTAAATGCTGTCTAGCACCAGTATACAGTATTAAAAATTTAAATTGTGAAATGAGAGAAAACACTTTCTAAAAATATTCTTAATTACCATAATTATTGAATTATTAAAGATAAAAACTTAAATTTGGTATTAAAGAAAGATGTAAGACGTAATTGCTTTATAAGATTAGTTAGTTTCTGAAAATTAAGAAATTTAAAGGATTAAAATGGGCAAAAAAAATTTAAACTTTCCAAATCACTAATTCTCTGGGAATATTAACCGTGAGCTTCTTTTTGCTTAAAAACGACTGCTTAAATAGAATTATTAGAAACATTGCACAGTTTTAACTGTGTTTATTTGAATCAGTATTTAGGATGTAGCTCGGCCACTGTAGGGAATAAACCGGGGTATTAATGCCAAGGACTGGCGTTATTACCCCGTTGTAGTTATTGCGCTGTACATTTTAAATTACAAATTATCTCGAGAAGATATTCAAAATCTTCAACAACATTTTGAAATTCTATAATATGTACTACAGATTTATGTAATTAACAAAGTATTTCCGGATAAAAAAAATAGTCTTCACATCACAAAACGTATCTCGCAAATTTTACATCAAGCGTTAATTTTAGTTGTTTGTAAAAACAATAAGACCTAAAAATGAAACAAATTAACTTGAAGCTGCCTTTTGCGATTTATATGACTCAAAACCCTTCTGCGCAGAACACATGGGTGTCATTTACCAGATTATTTCATAATTATGCAAAGTATTAGCACTTGGCGTTATTACCCCGCCTGGCGTTATTACATCAGACCACCTTATATCCACTGTACTGTATAATATTACATCAAGATCTGAATATTTTAAAAACAGTTGTATAGTATGAGTTCACCTCTTTTGTTTGACGTTCAATTTCCAACTTGTTTTACAATATACTGCATATCGATGTGCCATCAGAACAACAGATTCCAAAGAAAATTAAATTTGAAAGGATGTAATGACCGAAAAGCGTTCTAAAATTATCTGAATTAGAACTTTAACGGTATCTTGGTTGGTCAGTAGCCAAATCGATTTCAAATGTGATTTAAACAGAATGATGATAATGATCTCTGCTCCAAAATAGCTATATTATTTGTGTTGTTAGTGTCAAAAGAAGGGTGCAGGAATGGAAAACTTTGTAAAATTCTAGATTTTGTGATTTTGAAGGAGCTAGAAAATTTAAATGTAGCATAGCAGTCATTTATGAGATGTTAATGGTCTCTAAGAGCCGATTATAAAAAAATTCTATTTAGAAAAAGGTGAAATGAGCGAAAACCGTTCCAAAATCTTTTACAAATTTCAATTTATTTGCAATTCTAAACGATAGAAACATGAAACTGTGTATGGTAATTACTTATATGTTGTAAATGCTGTCTAGCACCAGTATACAGTATTAAAAATTTAAATTGTGAAATGAGAGAAAACACTTTCTAAAAATATTCTTAATTACCATAATTATTGAATTATTAAAGATAAAAACTTAAATTTGGTATTAAAGAAAGATGTAAGACGTAATTGCTTTATAAGATTAGTTAGTTTCTGAAAATTAAGAAATTTAAAGGATTAAAATGGGCAAAAAAAAATTTAAACTTTCCAAATCACTAATTCTCTGGGAATATTAACCGTGAGCTTCTTTTTGCTTAAAAACGACTGCTTAAATAGAATTATTAGAAACATTGCACAGTTTTAACTGTGTTTATTTGAATCAGTATTTAGGATGTAGCTCGGCCACTGTAGGGAATAAACCGGGGTATTAATGCCAAGGACTGGCGTTATTACCCCGTTGTAGTTATTGCGCTGTACATTTTAAATTACAAATTATCTCGAGAAGATATTCAAAATCTTCAACAACATTTTGAAATTCTATAATATGTACTACAGATTTATGTAATTAACAAAGTATTTCCGGATAAAAAAAATAGTCTTCACATCACAAAACGTATCTCGCAAATTTTACATCAAGCGTTAATTTTAGTTGTTTGTAAAAACAATAAGACCTAAAAATGAAACAAATTAACTTGAAGCTGCCTTTTGCGATTTATATGACTCAAAACCCTTCTGCGCAGAACACATGGGTGTCATTTACCAGATTATTTCATAATTATGCAAAGTATTAGCACTTGGCGTTATTACCCCGCCTGGCGTTATTACATCAGACCACCTTATATCCACTGTACTGTATAATATTACATCAAGATCTGAATATTTTAAAAACAGTTGTATAGTATGAGTTCACCTCTTTTGTTTGACGTTCAATTTCCAACTTGTTTTACAATATACTGCATATCGATGTGCCATCAGAACAACAGATTCCAAAGAAAATTAAATTTGAAAGGATGTAATGACCGAAAAGCGTTCTAAAATTATCTGAATTAGAACTTTAACGGTATCTTGGTTGGTCAGTAGCCAAATCGATTTCAAATGTGATTTAAACAGAATGATGATAATGATCTCTGCTCCAAAATAGCTATATTAATTGTGTTGTTAGTGTCAAAATAAGGGTGCAGGAATGGAAAACTTTGTAAAATTCTAGATTTTGTGATTTTGAAGGAGCTAGAAACTTTAAATGTAGCATAGCAGTCATTTATGAGATGTTAATGGTCTCTAAGAGCCGATTATAAAAAAATTCTATTTAGAAAAAGGTGAAATGAGCGAAAACCGTTCCAAAATCTTTTACAAATTTCAATTTATTTGCGATTCTAAACGATAGAAACATGAAACTGTGTATGGTAATTACTTATATGTTGTAAATGCTGTCTAGCACCAGTATACAGTATTAAAAATTTAAATTGTGAAATGAGAGAAAACACTTTCTAAAAATATTCTTAATTACCATAATTATTGAATTATTAAAGATAAAAACTTAAATTTGGTATTAAAGAAAGATGTAAGACGTAATTGCTTTATAAGATTAGTTAGTTTCTGAAAATTAAGAAATTTAAAGGATTAAAATGGGCAAAAAAAAAAATTAAACTTTCCAAATCACTAATTCTCTGGGAATATTAACCGTGAGCTTCTTTTTGCTTAAAAACGACTGCTTAAATAGAATTATTAGAAACATTGCACAGTTTTAACTGTGTTTATTTGAATCAGTATTTAGGATGTAGCTCGGCCACTGTAGGGAATAAACCGGGGTATTAATGCCAAGGACTGGCGTTATTACCCCGTTGTAGTTATTGCGCTGTACATTTTAAATTACAAATTATCTCGAGAAGATATTCAAAATCTTCAACAACATTTTGAAATTCCATGAAATGTACTACAGATTTATGTAATTAACAAAGTATTTCCGGATAAAAAAAATAGTCTTCACATCACAAAACGTATCTCGCAAACTTTAGATCAAGCGTTAATTTTAGTTGTTTGTAAAAACAATAAGACCTAAAAATGAAACAAATTAACTTGAAGCTGCCTTTTGCGATTTATATGACTCAAAACCCTTCTGCGCAGAACACATGGGTGTCATTTACCAGATTATTTCATAATTATGCTAAGTGTTAGCACTTGGCGTTATTACCCCGCCTGGCGTTATTACATCAGACCACCTTATATCCACTGTACTGTATAATATTACATCAAGATCTGAATATTTTAAAAACAGTTTTATAGTATGAGTTCACCTCTTTTGTTTGACGTTCAATTTCCAACTTGTTTTACAATATACTGCATATCGATGTGCCATCAGAACAACAGATTCCAAAGAAAATTAAATTTGAAAGGATGTAATGACCGAAAAGCGTTCTAAAATTATCTGAATTAGAACTTTAACGGTATCTTGGTTGGTCAGTAGCCAAATCGATTTCAAATGTGATTTAAACAGAATGATGATAATGATCTCTGCTCCAAAATAGCTATATTATTTGTGTTGTTAGTGTCAAAAGAAGGGTGCAGGAATGGAAAACTTTGTAAAATTCTAGATTTTGTGATTTTGAAGGAGCTAGAAAATTTAAATGTAGCATAGCAGTCATTTATGAGATGTTAATGGTCTCTAAGAGCCGATTATAAAAAAATTCTATTTAGAAAAAGGTGAAATGAGCGAAAACCGTTCCAAAATCTTTTACAAATTTCAATTTATTTGCAATTCTAAACGATAGAAACATGAAACTGTGTATGGTAATTACTTATATGTTGTAAATGCTGTCTAGCACCAGTATACAGTATTAAAAATTTAAATTGTGAAATGAGAGAAAACACTTTCTAAAAATATTCTTAATTACCATAATTATTGAATTATTAAAGATAAAAACTTAAATTTGGTATTAAAGAAAGATGTAAGACGTAATTGCTTTATAAGATTAGTTAGTTTCTGAAAATTAAGAAATTTAAAGGATTAAAATGGGCAAAAAAAAATTTAAACTTTCCAAATCACTAATTCTCTGGGAATATTAACCGTGAGCTTCTTTTTGCTTAAAAACGACTGCTTAAATAGAATTATTAGAAACATTGCACAGTTTTAACTGTGTTTATTTGAATCAGTATTTAGGATGTAGCTCGGCCACTGTAGGGAATAAACCGGGGTATTAATGCCAAGGACTGGCGTTATTACCCCGTTGTAGTTATTGCGCTGTACATTTTAAATTACAAATTATCTCGAGAAGATATTCAAAATCTTCAACAACATTTTGAAATTCTATAATATGTACTACAGATTTATGTAATTAACAAAGTATTTCCGGATAAAAAAAATAGTCTTCACATCACAAAACGTATCTCGCAAATTTTACATCAAGCGTTAATTTTAGTTGTTTGTAAAAACAATAAGACCTAAAAATGAAACAAATTAACTTGAAGCTGCCTTTTGCGATTTATATGACTCAAAACCCTTCTGCGCAGAACACATGGGTGTCATTTACCAGATTATTTCATAATTATGCAAAGTATTAGCACTTGGCGTTATTACCCCGCCTGGCGTTATTACATCAGACCACCTTATATCCACTGTACTGTATAATATTACATCAAGATCTGAATATTTTAAAAACAGTTGTATAGTATGAGTTCACCTCTTTTGTTTGACGTTCAATTTCCAACTTGTTTTACAATATACTGCATATCGATGTGCCATCAGAACAACAGATTCCAAAGAAAATTAAATTTGAAAGGATGTAATGACCGAAAAGCGTTCTAAAATTATCTGAATTAGAACTTTAACGGTATCTTGGTTGGTCAGTAGCCAAATCGATTTCAAATGTGATTTAAACAGAATGATGATAATGATCTCTGCTCCAAAATAGCTATATTATTTGTGTTGTTAGTGTCAAAATAAGGGTGCAGGAATGGAAAACTTTGTAAAATTCTAGATTTTGTGATTTTGAAGGAGCTAGAAACTTTAAATGTAGCATAGCAGTCATTTATGAGATGTTAATGGTCTCTAAGAGCCGATTATAAAAAAATTCTATTTAGAAAAAGGTGAAATGAGCGAAAACCGTTCCAAAATCTTTTACAAATTTCAATTTATTTGCGATTCTAAACGATAGAAACATGAAACTGTGTATGGTAATTACTTATATGTTGTAAATGCTGTCTAGCACCAGTATATAGTATTAAAAATTTAAATTGTGAAATGAGAGAAAACACTTTCTAAAAATATTCTTAATTACCATAATTATTGAATTATTAAAGATAAAAACTTAAATTTGGTATTAAAGAAAGATGTAAGACGTAATTGCTTTATAAGATTAGTTAGTTTCTGAAAATTAAGAAATTTAAAGGATTAAAATGGGCAAAAAAAAAATTTAAACTTTCCAAATCACTAATTCTCTGGGAATATTAACCGTGAGCTTCTTTTTGCTTAAAAACGACTGCTTAAATAGAATTATTAGAAACATTGCACAGTTTTAACTGTGTTTATTTGAATCAGTATTTAGGATGTAGCTCGGCCACTGTAGGGAATAAACCGGGGTATTAATGCCAAGGACTGGCGTTATTACCCCGTTGTAGTTATTGCGCTGTACATTTTAAATTACAAATTATCTCGAGAAGATATTCAAAATCTTCAACAACATTTTGAAATTCTATAATATGTACTACAGATTTATGTAATTAACAAAGTATTTCCGGATAAAAAAAATAGTCTTCACATCACAAAACGTATCTCGCAAACTTTAGATCAAGCGTTAATTTTAGTTGTTTGTAAAAACAATAAGACCTAAAAATGAAACAAATTAACTTGAAGCTGCCTTTTGCGATTTATATGACTCAAAACCCTTCTGCGCAGAACACATGGGTGTCATTTACCAGATTATTTCATAATTATGCTAAGTGTTAGCACTTGGCGTTATTACCCCGCCTGGCGTTATTACATCAGACCACTTTATATCCACTGTACTGTGTAATATTACATCAAGATCTGAATATTTTAAAAACAGTTGTATAGTATGAGTTCACCTCCTTTGTTTGACGCTCAATTTCCAACTTGTTTTACAATATACTGCATATCGATGTGTCATCAGAACAAGAGATTCCAAAGAAAATTAAATTTGAAAGGATGTAATGACCGAAAAGCGTTCTAAAATTATCTGAATTAGAACTTTAACGGTATCTTGGTTGGTCAGTAGCCAAATCGATTTCAAATGTGATTTAAACAGAATGATGATAATGATCTCTGCTCCAAAATAGCTATATTATTTGTGTTGTTAGTGTCAAAAGAAGGGTGCAGGAATGGAAAACTTTGTAAAATTCTAGATTTTGTGATTTTGAAGGAGCTAGAAACTTTAAATGTAGCATAGCAGTCATTTATGATATGTTAATGGTCTCTAAGAGCCGATTATAAAAAAATTCTATTTAGAAAAAGGTGAAATGAGCGAAAACCGTTCCAAAATCTTTTACAAATTTCAATTTATTTGCAATTCTATACGATAGAAACATGAAACTGTGTATGGTAATTACTTATATGTTGTAAATGCTGTCTAGCACCAGTATACAGTATTAAAAATTTAAATTCTGAAATGAGAGAAAACACTTTCTAAAAATATTTTTAATTACCATAATTATTGAATTATTAAAGATAAAAACTTAAATTTGGTAATAAAGAAAGATGTAAGACGTAATTGCTTTATAAGATTAGTTAGTTTCTGAAAATTAAGAAATTTAAAGGTTTAAAATGGGCAAAAAAAAATTTAAACTTTCCAAATCACTAATTCTCTGGGAATATTAACCGTGAGCTTCTTTTTGCTTAAAAACGACTGCTTAAATAGAATTATTAGAAACATTGCACAGTTTTAACTGTGTTTATTTGAATCAGTATTTAGGATGTAGCTCGGCCACTGTAGGGAATAAACCGGGGTATTAATGCCAAGGACTGGCGTTATTACCCCGTTGTAGTTATTGCGCTGTACATTTTAAATTACAAATTATCTCGAGAAGATATTCAAAATCTTCAACAACATTTTGAAATTCCATGAAATGTACTACAGATTTATGTAATTAACAAAGTATTTCCGGATAAAAAAAAATAGTCTTCACATCACAAAACGTATCTCGCAAATTTTAGATCAAGCGTTAATTTTAGTTGTTTGTAAAAACAATAAGACCTAAAAATGAAACAAATTAACTTGAAGCTGTCTTTTGCGATTTATATGACTCAAAACCCTTCTGCGCAGAACACATGGGTGTCATTTACCAGGTTATTTCATAATTATGCAAAGTATTAGCACTTGGCGTTATTACCCCGCCTGGCGTTATTACATCAGACCACCTTATATCCACTGTACTGTATAATAGGGTGGATCGATTATCTATGGCGAAAAAAAAATTACCATTAATCAAAATCTACCTATGCGGAAAAGATGTTCTATTGTATGGAGATTAAGGGAAAAATAATAAAAAAAAATAATTTAAAATTTAATACTGCCACAAAAGGGTTGAAATTTCGAAAAAATTTAAAAAAAGACCGAATTTTGGTTAGGTTTTTTTTGTCAAAAACTAATTACTTTAATATATTTTTTAATCCAACAGTTCGGAAAAGATGCTATATCGTATGGAGGTTAAGTAAAAAACAATAATAAGTAATAAATTCAAAATTTAATACTGCCACAAAATAGTTGAAAATTCGATAAAATATTGAAAAAACGGAAAAAGATCTAAATTTGGTTAGATTTAATTTTGACGCAAAATAAACATTTTAATATCAATCAAAACCTACCTTTGCGTAAGAAATATTATATTGCATGGATATTAAGTAAAATTAAATAAATAAATAAATAAATAAATAAATAAATAAAACTAATTTCGAAATTTAATACTCCTGCAAGTAATTTAAAGTTTCGAAAAAATGGCAGTTCCAGTTTTTTCAGTTAGAATTTGTCTGCCTGTGTATTGTGTAGCTTAGTGTACCTTGAATAATACTGTACCATGGCGTTGTTAAAATAAAATAAAAAAAGAGAGAGATATGAATTACACCCTATTTGGGTCTAGCTTTGACATGCCAGTAAATATGCTCCCTAATACAAAAAGTTATAAAATTTACATATTGGTATTTAAAGAATAACCGAAGAAAGAAATCGGTCAACATCTATTTATTTCCTACCAGTGAGAAGGAGTTGCTAATAAGTTACTAGTGACCTGTAAATGAGATTCAATCTCAATAACTTACCATAGCAGCCTTTTAAGAAAAATTAAACTGTTTAACGACAAATATTGCGCTCTTCTTAATTCCTGTAAAACAAAATAAGATACTGAAAGCTACTACAGTCTTTTGGACCTTTCCGAAAATACTGCCTATTTTTTTCAGTTCAATAGATTTGAATATGAATATGAATGTTGTGTGTAAACTAAACCGACGTATTGAGAGCAAACTCACTTTTCTACATCATCAGCTATCATTGAAAAGCCAAAATGCTGTCGATCTAGGTGTCACATCATCAGAATATTGGAGAATTTGGGCACTTCCGACCAAGCAGGTGCTGCCATCGTGTCTGGTGCACTTCAAGACGTGGGCATTATCTCACAAAACTATGAATCGAATGCTACTGACAGAAAAAAATCGGCATGACAAAACAAACCAAAGACCACTCCATCGTTTTAGTCATTCTCTTTAGCCATTTGTAAAAGATTATGACCATGGCCATTTTCTTTAAACTTTTATGGGTGTAAAGACTGACTGCATCACTAGAAAACAACAGAAGAAAAATGATTATAGAAGCAGACTTGAGCTTGAAAAAAGAACTGGGTTACGAATACATCGGTCACATATATATAAATTCCGGGAGAGTACCAAAAAATTTGAAAACACGACGTACATTTTTTGTCATGTGTTAACAATAATATACATGTAACAAAGTTGGTTGCTATCGGTTGTGACGTAATATCTGTTAATATAGATGTTAAAGGATGTGTTATTCGAAATATGGGACTGATCTTCAAGTGTCCACTACAATGGTTTGTGCTAATTACACACCAATGAAGTTTCACTATGTCATCTTTTTGCAGCGTGTATGGAACCGCGGCTGGGCATAAAAGTTTCACTGCTGAAAAAGAAAGATTATTCGCAGCATGTTAGAAGCTTTTTGTGTTTTCATTTATGTTAGTATATGAATTCTAAAAATGCGCGAGTGAAATCAAACGGTCTGCTGTAATCCTAATCATTACATAAAAACTATCTATATTTTCCATTTACCAGCTTTTTGACCTTTTGCGACGGATTTCATAGATTTAATTAAATGGGAAAATGTGTCGAACCTCCACTAACTGGCGGATTTAGTAACGACATGATTTCAGAAGCAATATGTAAATCCAGCAATCATTTCAGTGGCAATAACATCTACTATCAATAATATCTTTTCGCGCAACTCTCATTCTACAAAACTAATAATCAAAAGAGTCACGGAAGTATTTCTGCTGTGTATGGACCATACATGAGTAACAGTTTTATAAAAAATGAATTGAATTACAAAATCTCATGTCGATTTTCAATACCGAACGTCATTATCGCCAATTGCAATGTTGACGATTTTTCTTGATTTAATACTAATGAAGCTGTTAAATAAGAAACTAAAGTTTTTATCTTGTAATCAATTAAATATCCTCTCATTGTAATATATGTTAAAAATGTCTAAAATTAATATTTTATTTTACAAAACAAAAGTTGATTTTTTACCGTAAAAACGTTCAAATACATAAATTTGAGCCACATTGCGGTAGATTTAAATTTTGAAATTAATTTTTTAAATTATTTTTCTCATACTCAGCATATAATATAACATCTTTTACGCATAGGTAGGTTTTGGATAACTTTTTAAACTATTATTTTGAATAAAAAATATTCTAGCCAAAATTAGGTCTTTTTTCACTTTTTTTCGAAATTCAACCTCATTGTGGCAGTATTAAAATTTAAAATTAATTTTTTTAATTATTTTTCCCTTAATCTCCATCCAAGAGAACATCTTTTCCGCATAGGTAGGTTTTGACACAGTGAAAAAAAATTTTTCGATCCACCCTACGTGTATAATATTACATCAAGATCTGAATATTTTAAAAACAGGTGTATAGTATGAGTTCACCTCTTTTGTTTGACGTTCAATTTCCAACTTGTTTTACAATATACTGCATATCGATGTGCCATCAGAACAACAGATTCCAAAGAAAATTAAATTTGAAAGGATGTAATGACCGAAAAGCGTTCTAAAATTATCTGAATTAGAACTTTAACGGTATCTTGGTTGGTCAGTAGCCAAATCGATTTCAAATGTGATTTAAACAGAATGATGATAATGATCTCTGCTCCAAAATAGCTATATTATTTGTGTTGTTAGTGTCAAAAGAAGGGTGCAGGAATGGAAAACTTTGTAAAATTCTAGATTTTGTGATTTTGAAGGAGCTAGAAACTTTATATGTAGCATAGCAGTCATTTATGAGATGTTAATGGTCTCTAAGAGCCGATTATAAAAAAATTCTATTTAGAAAAAGGTGAAATGAGCGAAAACCGTTCCAAAATCTTTTACAAATTTCAATTTATTTGCAATTCTAAACGATAGAAACATGAAACTGTGTATGGTAATTACTTATATGTTGTAAATGCTGTCTAGCACCAGTATACCGTATTAAAAATTTAAATTGTGAAATGAGAGAAAACACTTTCTAAAAATATTCTTAATTACCATAATTATTGAATTATTAAAGATAAAAACTTAAATTTGGTATTAAAGAAAGATGTAAGACGTAATTGCTTTATAAGATTAGTTAGTTTCTGAAAATTAAGAAATTTAAAGGATTAAAATGGGCAAAAAAAAATTTAAACTTTCCAAATCACTAATTCTCTGGGAATATTAACCGTGAGCTTCTTTTTGCTTAAAAACGACTGCTTAAATAGAATTATTAGAAACATTGCACAGTTTTAACTGTGTTTATTTGAATCAGTATTTAGGATGTAGCTCGGCCACTGTAGGGAATAAACCGGGGTATTAATGCCAAGGACTGGCGTTATTACCCCGTTGTAGTTATTGCGCTGTACATTTTAAATTACAAATTATCTCGAGAAGATATTCAAAATCTTCAACAACATTTTGAAATTCCATGAAATGTACTACAGATTTATGTAATTAACAAAGTATTTGCGGATAAAAAAAATAGTCTTCACATCACAAAACGCATCTTGCAAATTTTAGATCAAGCGTTAATTTTAGTTGTTTGTAAAAACAATAAGACCTAAAAATGAAACAAATTAACTTGAAGCTGCCTTTTGCGATTTATATGACTCAAAACCCTTCTGCGCAGAACACATGGGTGTCATATACCAGATTATTTCATAATTATGCAAAGTATTAGCACTTGGCGTTATTACCCCGCCTGGCGTTATTACATCAGACCACCTTATATCCACTGTACTGTATAATATTACATCAAGATCTGAATATTTTAAAAACAGTTGTATAGTATGAGTTCACCTCTTTTGTTTGACGTTCAATTTCCAACTTGTTTTACAATATACTGCATATCGATGTGCCATCAGAACAACAGATTCCAAAGAAAATTAAATTTGAAAGGATGTAATGACCGAAAAGCGTTCTAAAATTATCTGAATTAGAACTTTAACGGTATCTTGGTTGGTCAGTAGCCAAATCGATTTCAAATGTGATTTAAACAGAATGATGATAATGATCTCTGCTCCAAAATAGCTATATTATTTGTGTTGTTAGTGTCAAAAGAAGGGTGCAGGAATGGAAAACTTTGTAAAATTCTAGATTTTGTGATTTTGAAGGAGCTAGAAACTTTAAATGTAGCATAGCAGTCATTTATGAGATGTTAATGGTCTCTAAGAGCCGATTATAAAAAAATTCTATTTAGAAAAAGGTGAAATGAGCGAAAACCGTTCCAAAATCTTTTACAAATTTCAATTTATTTGCAATTCTAAACGATAGAAACATGAAACTGTGTATGGTAATTACTTATATGTTGTAAATGCTGTCTAGCACCAGTATACAGTATTAAAAATTTAAATTGTGAAATGAGAGAAAACACTTTCTAAAAATATTCTTAATTACCATAATTATTGAATTATTAAAGATAAAAACTTAAATTTGGTATTAAAGAAAGATGTAAGACGTAATTGCTTTATAAGATTAGTTAGTTCCTGAAAATTAAGAAATTTACACGATTAAAATGGGCAAAAAAAAAAAAATTAAACTTTCCAAATCACTAATTCTCTGGGAATATTAATCGGGTTTCAAGATTTATGAAGGTAAATTCTTGTGACAGAGCCTGTTACAGCATATGCTATTTTTTATGTTGGTGACCTACTACCAAAAGGAAGATAGAACGTTTGTCTAGAAGATAGGAATACGAGATTTTCGTTATTTTAAAATGTAAATGTGTGCTAAGACTGGTTTCTAAAAAAGTATACTATCAAATTGTCATTTATTTTATCTATTGTCATTTAATAATTGTCATTTATTGAAGTTAAAGTTTTTCCTATTAATCTATTTCTCATTTTCATCTAATACAGTCTAATAATGAAGGTTAATGAAATTGGGAAATAATTAATGATTTTAACTAATTATAACAAAGTAATTTTCGTAGTAAAAATAATCACAAAATTACCACATGGCATATTTCAGCTATCACGTGGGCAAAGCCACGGGCTTTGCTAGTGTTAGTACAGTTTTCAAATAAATAAACATTGAAACTGCATGCTTGAAGAAACATGTTTTGAATAAAATATGCATGATGGCTGTTTAATAAAGCAAAGGCTAAATTATACATATTCTACAAAGGAATGTAAAACTGAGGGTTGATAACAAATAAACGCATGGCTAGTATTTATTCTATTATTTTTTTTTTTACACATTGCTGTATGCAATATAAATACTTTTTACTTTCCTCTATCTTCAATAGAAGAAAGTATTGTTATCGAAATTTTTTCGAATTCCGGTGTTCGACGGATTTACACGTTTTAGGGGTCAGAGATTCCAAAAAATATGTTTTTACAAAATGTCTGTCGGTCCGTGTATCTGTGTAAGTGTCCGTATGTCGCCATTCTACAAACAAAAAGTGTATGAAGATATGCATAGAATTGAACCAAATTTTTTGCAAATGTTTTTGGCTGTGGCAAGCAGGTCCTCCTTCAATTTTAAAATATTCCGCCGGTAGGGGACGCTGCAATCTCGATGTTTGTACCATTTTCAATAATGTACCGACCAACAGTATATGAAGTTATGCATCGAATTGAACCAATTTTTTGTGTTAGTGTATGACTGTGGCTAGTTGGTCCTCCCTGAATTTGAAAAAATCCGCCGGAAGGGGGTACTGCAATCGCGATTTTTGTACCATTTTCAATATTGTATCGAAAAAATTATATGAAGTTATGCATCGAATTAAATCAAATTTTTTGTATAAGTGTATGCCATGGCTAGTTGGTCCTCCCTGAATTTGAAAAAAATCCGCCGGAAGGGGGCGCTGTAAAAGTGTCTTTTATACCATTTGCAATATTGCACCACTTAAAAGTGTATGAAGTTAGTTCTAGAACTGAACTAAATTTTTCGTACATGATTATTTTTTGGTAAGACACGTAGATCCTCCCTGAATTTGAAAAAAAAAATATCTGACTGTAATTCTAGTGACCATCGGCTCGTGCAGAGTCGAAAGTTCGTTTTTAAATCTATAAATTGACTGAAGCATAAATTTAAGATAAAAATCAAAGTTGATATGCTATTGAATTAAAATTATTAAAGCATTAAAATGAGTAACTATTTTTTTATAAATATTAAAATATACGGATGAGATGGAAGAAAGTTTTGGGATTGGCACATCCAACTAGTTTGCTCATATCATGATTTAGTAAAATTTGAAAAACAATCCTTTCTATTAACTACTGCTGCATATTACATTAATAATAGTATTTGAAATATATAATCTTTCTTTACGGGTTTACCAGTTTTTACATTAGAAATAAATAAATTATTAATATATATATATATATATATATATATATAGGACTTTTTTACTCCATATACTCTATGCATTCATACGATCTGATTTCTGAAATTTCACACTTTCACACTTAGATCTATTACACCAACTCCTAAATACGTCACTCGATTTTCTTTATAGGGTCAGAGATTAAAAGTAATATATTTATATTATATTATGCAACGAAATAAAATGAAATTAATAAAAATGTACTCTATTATTTTGTTAATATTTTAAAGAATCTACCTAGTATTCCATCAATAATCAATTTGGTATTTATATGAAAATATTTGTATTTCTTATAGTTTTATGCTATTTTTATGTAATGATTTTTTTTTTTTTTTTTTTTTGAGATGTGCAAAATTTTAAATATTAGACTTCTTTAGATTTCTGAGATTCAACGCTTACGTCTAATCCGCCATCTACGAAATACGTCGTTGGATTTCGTTCACCAGTTATTCACCCAGGGCCAGTGATTAAACAGAATTCATTTATATTATTAAATGCAAATAAAGAAAATTCAATTCATAAAGAAATACAAAATTATTTTATTCATATTTTTAGAAGTGACCTAGTAATGCTGTAATGGTCAATCTTATAATTCAGAAAAATGATGTTTTTTTACGTTAATTTGATGCAATGAAAGTTTTGTTATTAAGTTTTTTAACATAAATACATTTTATAGATAAATTTTATTTTTTAATTTAAATTTTCTTTTCATAATGTAACATCAGCTTCCATATTAATCATTCTTTTAAAATATTTATAAAATTATTTTTCTAAAAACTAATTGTGATGTATAGAAGTAATAGTTTAATAGCATAATTTTATTATATATTATGAGAATGAACTAACTGATAAAAAAAAGCATATTAGGATCGAATAAACAAATCTTTTGGAACGGTCATTGTAACTCTCCTTTTACTTGCTCCACAGTTCGTCTTTTCTTAAAATTTAAAGACAACGAAATCATTAATCTTGTCCAAAAATAAAAAAAAACAAAGTGAAACACTGTTACACATACTCTTACGATATCTAATTACTCTTTTAACCGTGTCTAATTTCGCAGGTTTCAATGTCTTATTTTTAAAAGTGTGTTAGAGTAAATAACTATGCAACGAAAAATATCTGAAGACGTTTGTTATCTACTTTTTAAAATTTCTAAGACATGTTGCTCTTTCAAGTAAATGTTTGCGGAAAACATAGTCTCCTAAAATATTTTCATGGTTGATTTTTTAATCAATTCCTATTTACATAAAATAGCATGTATTTAGTGCTTTCTAAACGTAAAAAAATGTAAAATGTAAAGTGTTTTTATGTTAAATAGAATTCCGTGGACTGACAAATATGTTTATATATATATATATTTAGATACTGTCATATTTATATAAATACGTAATGCATATAGTCCCTGATATCCATCAAGTCCGGAAGCGCAAAAACTATTCGACCGAGTAGTTTGAAAGTCAATATATGTAACTGCTGTAGAATTTAACCTGTTATTTCAAATTTTATGAAAATCGTATTAAAATATAAAAAGATGTTAATAAGAGTTTTCTTCATTCGGTTAAATCCTATCATAGATAATTAATTCAGTGATATATCATGGTAGGTATCCCATGATGCCATGCGAGTACGTTATAATTAAGGTAAATTCTGTTATTATAGTATAACTAAATTCAGTAAATATAATTGTAATAAATTCTGTATTCAGAAGTTTTCGCATAAACGAGGAAAAGCTATTGCACCAAGACCTGTATATATCTAACTAGTATAGTAAGAATTTCCCCCATTTGCCCCATTTTACAAACTATTTCCGACTCGTTGTTTTATGTTGTAGACTATGTAAGCCGTGTGTAGATGTGATTATAATGCACATATACATGTTGCTTTTAATATGCATATCTACAGTACCCAAATTCAAAATATGTGAGTTAAGTATATAAAACAAGCTAAAATTTGCTTCTAAGGGCTTAATTTATTATTTTTTTATATGAACAAAAATTGAAAAATTTTCAAAAAAAAAAAAAAAAGATTTCTATACATTATAATTGTATTGTTGGATGTAAAAATGTTTGCTTAATGTTTCATCGTGTTTACACACGATTTAACTTTCATGTAGGACATAACAAGACATTTTTACATTTAAAATTTTTCATTTATTTTTCACATCGATGGATCTGTAAACATCTCACTTTATAAAACACTTTTAAGTACTTTTCTGCAATTAAATATAACAACGAATTATGTTCCAAAAATATGGTGATATTGCATACGCATTTATACGAATTCTGATGACATTCTTAATATTTTAGTAAATAATTTAGTTTATTGGACAATTAAAATCTTTGTCACATAAACACTACAATCAGTGGGCCTGCAGGATTGGCGACTTTAACCCCGCTTATAAAACGGAGCTTCTAGCAATCCTGCAGGCACTGGAATGAATCTCTTGAGTACCCTACACTTTTATCAGGGTTCACAGTGGTAAATTGTCCAGCTGACAAGCTATTTTTTTCATCGTACTAAACACCCCATATTTCTAAAAATCAAAGAGAAATTAATGATCTTAGTCCATAAATCTTCTCTTGGTCACGTCTCGGCCCACTTTGGAATTGAGGGCAATGAATGGGCTGATGCTCTGGCCAAGGCAAAAACAGAAAATCCAACAATAGAAATTGAACTCCCAGTGCCTTTTATATATTTCTTTAATTACTTAGGGATTTATTTTAACCGTACGTGAACTGTCATTTGTGATGGGGATTTAGAAAAACTATTATTTTATTAACGTAATTATGAAAATTCAAATTAAAAACTCGTTATTCCAAAATTTAATATAGATTTTTGTAATGCAACTCTTTATAAATGTTAATCTCACAACGAAAGATAATACTGTATTTTAAAAGTTCTTAAGAAATACATTATTTGTGCTCTGTAAATTACAATGAGAATGTTGATTTTACGAAACATAATTAAAATTACTTTAACGTAGGCGACCCAGTTTATGTATATCAAAGGAATATTTGAACAACGCTGCAAATACATTTTTCAATTTTTCATAATGAAATTCTTTCATAATAATTTCGTGAAATCTAACTCTAAAAAAATTCAGGATTAATTTTAAAGCGGTGTAACAGGTTATTTATAATTTTTGTGCTGGAAGGAAAGTTTTATTATTATACTCTGTTTAAGATTATAAATTTCATTAAATAACTTTGGAAAAATTGCATTATAATGTAATGTAAACAATATATCTGTACCTCGGATAAAAAGGGTCAGTGTCCAAAATTGAGAAATTTGAGTTAAAAGCACGAATGAATTAAAGATGTGTTGTAAAATTAAAAAGGCCAAAGTCCTCCCATTATTAGATCATTGAAAACAAAATACTTTGTCGAGGCCAATGTTACTTACTCTTGTCATTAGAGAAAAATGGACATTGGGCCTTTTTTTTCAAAGGTACCGATATGTAACTATATTGATATTTAAAACAAATAATTCCCATACGAATATTTTCCTATAAATAACACATCGAAAATAATTTGAAGTTAATTATTACTTTTTAAGTTAATGCATAAGCATAAATATTCAAAAAATTCCACTTTTTTTTATACATTTAAGGGTTTAAATTAATGAAGTAATTATAAAAATTACGTTATTTTATACATTTCTTATAAACGAAAACTTTTGCATAATGTAAATTATATTAATGAAATAGTCGTAAATTTTTAAAATGAATCTATGAGTTTAATATGGGTTATATGGGTTTATTATTTTCTTTTAAATGAAAAATTGCATTACCTATCATATAATATACATTTTTCAATGCAGCGAAAACTTTTACGAATAAACTTAATTTGTACAAATCATGATGCATTCTTTAACTTTTAGTATATATCAAAAATTTCATTTAAAATTTATCTTATTAAAACAAATGCGATAAAAAAAAGCTTGCATTTATGCAATAATGTTCATTTTGACAATTATTCAATTGATGTTTTTCTTTTCTTTCTTTTCTTTTCTTTTCTTTTCTTTCTTTTCTTTTCTTTTCTTTCCTTTTATTTTTATTTATTTATTTATTTTTTTGATTGACCAAATGTGAGAACTAGTAAAGTTAAACGTAAAAAAAAATAATAATTTTTTAAATTGGATGATTTTTTAAAAAAAATACTGTATCATGCACATTTTTATTTCTAAAAATTGCCTTTTACTTAAAATATTTTAAAGAATTTAATCATTTCAAAATCAATAAGTTTCCCTTCAGAAATCATAATTGAAGAAAATTTCTCCAGACTACAGATACTTAATCTACCTTAAACTAATCCCTTCAAAAGTTAATCCACCCGATAGCACAAATTATAGCTTACAATCCTGAAATGAGCGCAAGTAGTTTTCAGAACTAATTATCCATAAGGTAGCATTGCGTTACAAGGTGACTTTTATGTTATTTTTAAAGCAACAGAGAATAAAGGATTCTCCAAAATTTGAATGCTTATTTTGATAGAATTGCCGAATTCACTTTCAATATTTGATAATGAATAGGCAGTTCAAGACCTATTTAAACCTCCAGAAGAAGAGGGTTTAACCCTACTGTTCTGTTCGGGTCTATTTGACCCGAAAATTTTATTGTTCACTTATTTAAAAAATTAGCGCAGAGATATTTCCATGAAATTTTTGACTTTGTTCATTAGTAATATAACTATTTATTCCTAGAAGTATTTACGTTTATTTATATTTCCAAGAGATATTTTTTAACTTAGTCCTAATGTACTGTTCGGGTCATATTGATCCGAGTTAAAAATAATTTTATCATGCACTTTTAATTTTGTTTGGAATCATTCAATAAAAATAATTACTGCAACGTATCTATTTCGAAATCTGTTTCGTTGGCACAGTGCTAGATCACGTAACAGGAGAGCAAAGTCAAATGTTGATATCATTGGCAGAAGGAAAAAAATGCACCTGTTAGTAGCGTTTCGTTTTTCTTGTTGTATTTCAATTTCTAATAATCTGAAGAACAGTTGTATCTCTGAGTATTAGTGAAAAATGGCGAATCGTAGAAATTTGAGCGACGCTGATATTGCTAAATTAATTTATTCCATTCTATGGTGAAGTATGCGATAAAAGGCTTTGTAGAAAAAAATGGATTAAAAACTAGGTATGAAAAGGTCGTCAATCTAAGTGAACGCAATGAGATCAAATACTTACAATTAGAAAAGTCTTAAAAAATCCATGTTTAAGTGCTATAAAAGTTGCTATAGAATTTAATGAAACAGTTTCTACTTCATTTTTACCTGAAACTGTTCGACGAATGGTAAGCCCAGCTGCATTATATAGGTATTCTGCCCATAGAAAATTTTTTATTAATGCGAAAAACAGAAAGCTTAGACTTTCTTTAGCAAAATCAATGATAAATAAACCCGAATTGTATTAAATTAATGTTTTATTTACAGATTAAATCTAGTATGCCATTCTTTGTCCAATGAGTGCATAATAGTATGGAGAAAAAAAAAATTAAGAATTTAATTCAAAGAACTTAGTTGGAACAGTTAAGCATGGCAGTGGAGTTGTCCTTGTGTGAGGGTGCATATCAGCATTAGGATTTGGTAATTTGGTATACAGTACAGAACCATTTATCCGGAATGGTTGGGGTCAGATGCATTCCGAATAACTGGTTTTTCCAGTTAACTGGTTGGGCATTAAAGCAGCATCCATTTGATAAGTTTTATGTAATATATGTGGTTGTGGTATTACTTCTAATCTTAAATTAATTATTAGATTACTTGAATTAAAAATAAGATTCAAGTAAGATTAAAAAATAAAATTTGATAGAATGTAATTTATGGGAATGCTTTAGAAACAAATTCTTGTTTCCTCTGCATGAAAATAGAAAACATCTAAAGTAGGGTAACACCCCCAGTAATTGGCACATTAAGAATTTGTTGTTAAACTTACTTAAATTTTCATTACAAAGAAATAAGCTATTTACTTGGAAATATTTTTAAATCAAAGAATGTATATCTGTGCATCTATTTTGCCCACTAAAAGCAAAAAAAATTGATAAAGTATTTTTAAAAAAATATATTTATAAAAAGTTGCTGAAATCACCAGTAATTGGCACCTAGATCACCAATGTATGACACCTTGTGATCCAGTAATTGGCATATGTTTATATTTTAAAAAAACTTTACATTTTGCATTGGGTTTAATCGCTTTAAATGAATTTATTGTAGATGAAGATGCCATAATTCAGGTTTTTGAGAGTAAGAAATCAGCATATTAGTCTGAAATGTGAACACTTTAAAACAATACAATATACTTACATTAATACTCAGTAATTGTCATGCTGTCTCCAGTAATTGTCATATGAAGCTTTAATGGATTCTAATTACTGATAAAATTTATATTTTAAAATAAAAACAAATGATAAACAAAATTAGTCTATAATTTTAAAAGTACTTCCAAAATAAATGGTTTAATCTCAAATTCTTACGAATTCCTTGTAATTGGAGTAGGTGCCAATTACTTGGAACTAGCAAAATTAAAGCACCATTAATTGGCATCTACCATTAATTCAGAAATCCAAATATTTGTGTCGAAAATACTTTTACACAATTAAAGTAACCCTTTTTAACTAAACAAAACTGTTGTCAATTAAAATTTAAAATATATTATAAATCGGATAATAATGAATTGAAAAGCATGCCTTCCTTAAGCGAAAGAAGAAGAATTTGCAACAAAAATGGCTAATTTGATACATGCCATAATTGTTTCTCTTTCCTAGGCTCTATTGTCATCTTGTAAAATAAATCAAGGTTATAATCTTTAACGTAAATGAACATATAACTGATATATGGTCTTGAATTTTTAAAAGACTGGATATAAATCTTATTTTAGGACATGTTTGTAAAATGTGCCAATCACTGGTGCATGCCAATTACTGGGGGTGATATCCTATAACTAAATACATTTCCATCTCAAATACTAGATGCAATCATCAAATTATACAATTGTTTCAAGCAATATTTATGTAAAATTAGATGTGTATGACACTTTTTTCTGCAAAGATTCCATCATCATAGATTAGAAATATCATTCCGGATAACTGGTTTTCCGGTTAACTGGTTTCCGGATAAATGGTTCCATACTGTATATTGATAGCATAATAAATCACGATCTTTGTTCCAATATTTTAAAAGGCAATTTAAAATTATCAGGCCAATATATGGGTAACAGATACAACTTTGTTTTTTATCAGGATAATGATACAAGGCACATGGCTCTCAACGTTCGCCTCTAGCGTCTTTATAATTGTTCACAAGTTCTGAAAACATCACCTCAATTGCTGAATTTACCCAGTAAAACATATTTGGAGGTAACTGGAAGTTAGAACACGAAAACACAGCAATGAAACAAAAAGCGAAGTAAAAACAGCAATGTTCGATGAAGGCATCAACTTTCATGCAGAAATTACAAAAACACTAATTAAATCTATTCCCAGGTGTTTGAAAAACTTTTATGGGTGCTAAATAATATCCTATTAAGTACAACTTTAGCGAAATATTACAATATTTACAAGTATACAGCGATTTTTTTAAAGTGTACGAAGACTTTTGTGAGGTAAATTTTTTGTTATTTTTTGATTAGTGATTTTTTTCAAAATAAAGTTTTGCTATGTTTTTAAAATATTTTATGTAGTTTTGTTAATAATGAGTCATAGATCTTACTCTTAAATACCCATTCTAAAATATTAATTTTAATTAATAGATAGAGCCCTATTTCATTAAAATTCCTAAGTGTACGAACACTTTTGTGAGCCACTGTATATGCAACGACAAGGATAACTGACATAAAAAGCGCATTTGGGACGGTATTCAATTCCACAATAGAGAACGAAATTATAAAAATGACTAATATAGAAGGAAGAAAGGTGTATGAAAAAGAGTGGAAAGATATTAGTACTGAAACTTTTCAAGCATACATCGGATTATTATTATTAGCTGTTGTGTACAAATCATATGGAGAATCAACAAAAAGTTTGTGGAATCAAGAAACAGGCTGAAATATATTTCGTGCTACAATGTCCCTCGAAACCTTTCATATGATATAGAGAGTTATTCGTTTTGACAATAAATCTACCAGGTAAGAAAGAAGGTCTGTAGATAAATTAGCTGTTATTCGAGATATTTGAGAAAAGTGGATAGAAATTCAACCTAAATTGTATAATCCAAGTGAAAATGTTACTGTAGATGAACAATTAGAAGGATTTCGTTGACGATGCCCTTTCAAACAATATATACCTAGTAAACCCTCCAAGTATGGGATAAAAATATGGACTTTATGTGATAGTAAAACTTCGTATGTACTGAATGCACAAATTTATACTGGAAAAAGTGAAGGATCAAAGCCAGAGAAAATTCAGGGTATGCGTGTAGTGAGTGAACTTACTTATGGGTATTCGGGGCACAATGTTACATGTGATAACATTTTCACATCCTATAATTGGGGAAAACTTCTTCTAAAACGGAAAATGACTATGCTTGACACCATTAGAAAAAATAAGCCCGAACTTCCTGAGAAAATGCTAAACAAAGAAGTGCACAGCTCATCATTTTATTTTACAGAAGATACAACAGTTGTAAACTACATCCCTAAAAAGAACAAAAATGTTATTCTCATGAGCACTTTCCATCATGAAAATGAAGTTAGCGACAGACCTGATAAAAAACCACAAATGATACTAGATCATAATGCAACTAAAGGGGCGGTGGATAGTCTTGATCAACTTTTGAGTGCATACATTTATGAGAGAAAAACAAATCGCTGGCCTATGATAGTATTCTATAATATGCTTGATACACCTGCTTACAATGCATTTATTCTGTGTATTTCAATAAACAGCAAATGGAATGAAAATAAATTAACCAAACGAAGGCTCTTTTTAGAAGAATTATGGAAATCTCTAATTTTTTCACACATTGAAGTAAGACAGCGTCTTCCCAGAAGCGAAGATTCAGTCAAAATTGTGAAGTGAATGCGTAGTAAATATGCAAACGTACCCTCGGAATCAGATGAGAACACTTCATTGTGTACTAAACGTGCAAGATGCAAGTTCTGCCCATCAACCAACGACAACAAAACTAATATATTATGTTACAATTGCAAAAAACACATGGAATGAAAAAGAGTGGAAAGATATTAGTACTGAAACTTTTCAAGCATACATCGGATTATTATTATTAGCTGTTGTGTACAAATCATATGGAGAATCAACAAAAAGTTTGTGGAATCAAGAAACAGGCAGAAATATATTTCGTGCTACAATGTCCCTCGAAACCTTTCATATGATATAGAGAGTTATTCGTTTTAACAATAAATCTACCAGGTAAGAAAGACGGTCTGTAGATAAATTAGCTGCTATTCGAGATATTTGAGAAAAGTGGATAGAAATTCAACCTAAATTGTATAATCCAAGTGAAAATGTTACTGTAGATGAACAATTAGTAGGATTTCGTTGACGATGCCCTTTCAAACAATATATACCTAGTAAACCCTCCAAGTATGGGATAAAAATATGGTCTTTATGTGATAGTAAAACTTCGTATGTACTGAGTGCACAAATTTATACTGGAAAAAGTGAAGGATCAAAGCCAGAGAAAAGTCAGGGTATGCGTGTAGTGAGTGAACTTACTTATGGGTATTCAGGGCACAATGTTACATGTGATAACATTTTCACATCCTATAATTTGGGAAAACTTCTTCTAAAACGGAAAATGACTATGCTTGGCACCATTAGAAAAAATAAGCCCGAACTTCCTGAGAAAATGCTAAATAAAGAAGTGCACAGCTCATCATTTTATTTTACAGAAGATACAACAGTTGTAAACTACATCCCTAAAAAAATCAAAAATGTTATTCTCATGAGCACTTTCCATCATGAAAATGAAGTTAGCGACAGACCTGATAAAAAACCACAAATGATACTAGATTATAATGCAACTAAAGTGGCGGTGGATAGTCTTGATCAACTTTTGAGTGCATACATTTATGAGAGAAAAACAAATCGCTGGCCTATGATAGTATTCTATAATATGCTTGATACACCTGCTTACAATGCATTTATTCTGTGTATTTCAATAAACAGCAAATATATTATAGATTATAATGCAACCCTTGTAAATTTCACGTAAGCTATTTTTGCGGAAATTGTAAATAAAAGTAAGTATTCAAATATTTTTAAGTTATTTTACTCGTATTTTGTATTATATGATATATATTTAAGCTTATTTTACAATTTTTTTAATTATTTCTAAAATAGTTATTTTCATTTACTGCTAGAAAAGGTAATATTCTATATCGGATCGCATTGATCCGAACACTACATACGTATAGTAAATGCGAACAAAACAGCAGGGTTAATTGAGTATATATGTTTTGATTACATATAATTAAATGCACAATAGGAAAATTTTGGCATTACGCTTTAATTTAATTTACATATTTTATATCGAATTTCCATATATGTACCTATACTGTGCTGCAAAAAAAAAGAAGTATAACTAATGTGATAAAAAGTATGAAATACAGTCGGTAAATATGATGTTACATAATTGGTAAATATTGTGTACAATACACTTTTCCGAGTTACCAGTGATTCTGATAAACTTGTTTTATCTATATAAATAACAGAAACTAATGTACTTTAGAGTTTTAAAAGACTCAACTAAAATTAAGTCTATCTTGCTGAAAATGATTTTCAGAAACAGTTTACAATGTTTTTTTTTTGTAAAAAAATGTTTTTTTTTTTTTTTTTTTTTTTTTTTTTTTTTTTTAATAATGCACTAATGAGATTTCTCTAATCGGAGGTTATGCTTTCTAAATAATATGAGTTATTAGGTATATCTTTCTATGTTCAACAATAAAATTAATATTAAAATAAAAAATCTGCTGCTTTTCTTGCATTACGCAGCAGAAAACAATTTAATTGAGAATTAATAGTATTCTCTACACACACATTCCATTGAATGAGTCCATATGAGAAATTGTTAAAATTTTACGAAGAAAAATAATATTTTAAATTGGATGATTTTGGAAAATTATTTTATTAAGCACAATTTTATTGCTAAAACATGCTTTTGACCATTTTGTTTAAGATTTTAATTATTTCAAAATAATTTAAAACCAATAAGGTGTCCTTCAAAAATCATAACTGAAGAAAATTTCTCTAGACTTCAGATATTTAATCTGCCTTAAACTCATCCTTTCAAAAGTTATCTCAATAGCACAAATTATAGCTTATAATCCTCACATGAGTGAAAGTAGCTTTCCGAACTAATCATCCATTAGGTAGCATTGCGTTAGGAGGTGACTTTTATGTAATCTACAAAGCAAAAGAGAATAAAGGAGTCTCTAAAATTTCAATACTTATTTTGATAGAATTGCCGAATTCCCTTTCAATATTTGATAATAAATAAGCAGTTCAAGACATATTTAAACCTCCAGAAGAAGAGGGTTTAATTGAGTATGTATGTATTGATTACATAATTAAATGCACAATAGTAAAAATTTGGTATTACGCTTCAACTTTATTTACATATTCTATATCGTACTTCCATACAAATACCTATATTGCACTGTAAAAAGATAATATAGCTAATACTATATTAAAATATATATGAAATTCAACAGGAAAATTAATGATCGACAGAAAGAAAATTTGATGTACAAAACCGTTTTCCGAGATCCCGGAGATTCTGATAAACAAGTCACAGAAACTAACGTATTTTAGAGTTTTAATAGAATCGGCTAAAATTAGGTCTATCTAGCTGATAATGTTTTTCAGATACGGTTCCATGTAATTTTTTTTTTATAATACATTAATGAGATTTCTCTAATCGGAGTTTGTGCTTCTTGATAAATATCAATAGAAGTAATTTGTTTCATGCTCAACAGTAACATTAATATTAAAATAAATATTATGCCGGTTTTCTTGCATTACGCAGCTAAAAATAATTTATTTGAGAATTAATAATATTCTTTGGACACACATTCAATTTCATGAGTCAGTAGGAGAAATTGTTTAAATTGAACGAAAAAAATATTTTTTAATTGGATGATTTTTGAAAAATATTTTATTATGCACATTTCTATTTCGAAAAATTGCTTTTTATCTGAGACATTTTAAAGATTTTAATTGTTTCAAAATAATTCAATATCAATAAGATTCCCTTCAAAAGTCAAAATTGAAGAAAATTTCTCCAGACTACAAGATATTTAATCTGCCTTGAATTAATCCTTTCAAAAGTTAATCCCTTCAATAGCACAAATTATGGCTTACAAATCCTGAAATGAGTGCACATAGCTTTCAGAAGTAATCACCCGTAAGGAAGCATTGCGTTAGAAGGTGACTTTTATGTAATTTTCAAAGCAACAGAAAATGAAGGACTCTCCAAAATTTAAATGCTTATTTTGACAGAATTGCTGAATTCATTTTTAGTGTTTCATAATGCAAAAGCAGTTCAATTGTTATTTAATGCTTCGGAACAAGAGGGTTTAATATAGGATATATGTCTTGATTACATAATTGAATGCACAATAGAAAAATATTGGTATTATGCTTTAACTTAATTTACGTGTTTTATATCATACTTTCATGTAAATACCTATAAAGCACAGTAAAAAAGATAATGTAACTAATATAATAAAACATATTAAATTCAATAGGAAAAAATAATGATAAAGAGAAGGAAAATTTGATACACAAAGCTCTTTTCCGAGATACCAATGATACTGATAAACAAGTCACAGAAATAGGATATATGTTTTCTTTAAAAAATTAAACGCAAGATAGGGAAATTTCGGCATTATACCTTTACTTTCATCTATATATTTCATATCGTATTTCCACATAAGTACTTATACTGTACTGGAAAATTAGAAATCTTTCTAATATATTAAAATGAATGAAATACAGTGGGGAAATATGATGTTAGGTAATAGGAAAATATGATGTACAATACTGTTTTTCGTGTTACCATTGATTCTGATAAACTTGTTTAATCCATTTAAATCCCAGAAACTAACATACCTTCGAATTTTAAAAGAATCCACTAAATTTAAGTCTATTATTCTGAAAATGACTTTCAGAAACAGTTTTTTTTTTTTTTTTTTTTTTTTATAATGCATTAATGAGATTTCTCTAACCGGAGGTTACGCTTTCTAAATAATATGAGTTATCAGGTAAATCTTTCTATGTTCAACAAATAATATTAATATTAAAATAAATATTATGCTTTTTTTCTTGTATTAGGTAGCATAAAACAATTTAATTGAGAATTACTAGCATTCTTTGAATACACATTCCATTGAATGGCTCCACATTAGAAATTGTTAAAATTGAACGAAAAAAAAAATTAAATAGGATTATTTTATTTTTAAAAATTGCTTTTTACCTAAAACGTTTTAAAGATTTTGATTATTTTAAAATCATTCAAAACCAATAATGTTTCCTTCAAATACCACCAATTCAAGAAAATTTCTACAGAATACAGATATTTAATCTACCTTAAACTAATCCTTTCAAAAGTTAATCCCCTTAGTAGCACACATTATAGCTTGCAAACCTGAAATGAGTGCACATAGCTTTCAGAATTAATCACGAATAAGGTAGCACGGCGTTAAAAGATGACATGTGCGTAATTTTCGAAGCAACAGAGAATAAGGGATTCTCCAAAATTTCAATGCTTATTTTGATAGAATTGCCGAATTCACTTTCAATATTCTATAATGCATAAGCATTTCAATTCGCAAGCCTTTCAATATTTAAATCTTCGTAAGAAGAGGGTTTAATATAGGATATATGTCTTCTTTAAATAATTAAACGCACGATAGGGACATTTCAGCATTAGTCTTTAACTTCAACATTATATTTTATATCGTATTCATTTATAATAGTATTCATGTATACATAGTGCACTATAAAATAAGTAATGTAACTAAAGTATTTAAATATATGAATTGCAATACAAACACTGCAGTAGTGGAAGGAAAGTAAACATCCCAATCAACTTCTCAACAAATTATCGTAGAAGAAAGTTACGGGTAATGAACGATTGGAAAATAAGGTCTACTTTGAAATGATGTACACTGCTCAAAAAATTAGGAGAGCAATCAAAGAAGTTAAGGAAACCATGCAAGATAGCCGTGTAGTGGCATTAAACGGATAGCACACGCGTATCAATGCGCACTACAGAAAAAAAAGACGCATAGGCTTTTGTTATTGAGTTTTAATGTATTGAAAAGATGGGTAAAAAAAATGAAAAGATGATTTAGGGAAACAATTAGGTTACAGGTAAATGATAAAAAAGCATAGTTTAGAAATGATGCAAGATATTTAATATGGTGTGTTGTCTCCTCGAGGCAGCTACACACCTGTTTCCCATCGATACAATGATGTTATCTATAAGAATTTGGGTAATACTGTTTCACAGTTCAAGAATTGCAATCACCAAGTCTCGGACAATAAAATGAGGCTTTGGTATCGCAACAAATCGTCGTGCAAGCATGTCCCAAACGTGAAGAGATCACGCTGGCCATTACATACGCTGTATGATATCACCTTCAAGCATGTTCTTCACTAGAAGAGCTCTATGCGGTGTGGTATTATCATGCTGAATAAAAGAATTCCAACGGTTGCAATGTAAGACATTATATGAGGTATCAGAATCTCATCTGTATATCCTTAGGCCGTCAAAGTATCATTCAGAATGATATGCAAGTTCGTACATCCACCTATGTTAATTCCATCATATACCATCAAACCTCCTCGTCTGTACTGCGTCCTTTCACGAACGAATGTGGGGTTATTTCGAGTACCCCTTTCCCTAAATTCCAAACACATCGGTCGTCACTCTCCTGACTGAATCGAGAGTCATCTGTAATCAGTACTTGGTTCCAATCTCAATGTTTAGCTGCCCATCTTCTTCCAACAGCAAAGCGACTTGATGTCAACGGAATGCAGATCACTACGTTCATAGAGACCTACCTGATGAAGTCTGTTTCGTATACCTTTTGATTGAACACCCATCGTACTGTTGCCGAGAACATCTGTCTTTGCTGCTGAGTAACATTGCCTGTTAATTTTCGATGTGCTGCCAGTCATAGATGGCTGCGTTGGCGCGTGGTAGAACTCTCCCTTGTGAAGTCTAACATTCCTTGTTTTTTGGAGTCGATTCGAAAGCCTTCCAACGACACTTCTGGAGGCTCCAACAGCGTCCGCGACATTTCGTTGTGTTTGCCTGGATTCAAGTCTGCCTATAATACACTTTGCCATGGATTCTGGCAAATTACGCTGTTAATAACTTTCCAAAACAATCTTTCTCAATAATAATAATAATAATAATAATAATAATAATAATAATAATAATAATAATAGAACCATAAATAAGCTGAGCAATCTAATTTCACAGATAAGGCAGTGAAACAGACGTTTTAGCAACATCCCGATTTCTGGCCTTACGTTCTTTTTCTAGTTTTTGACGTTATGAACTTTGATGTGCATCCGGAATTTGCTTCTTCTGTTGCCTTCTAGCCTTGGATGATTTATGGATGATTTGTTTTATGTTACTTAAGGGTGTAAGCATTTGCTTAATTTCTTTAAAACTTTATGTTAAGTGTTAACCCTAATTGTTTGAGCAGCGTAAATAAAATTTGCTTAGAGTTCCATCTAGATATACAAACAAACCCAAACTTAGTTTTTCGATGGCAATATCCAATTTTAACAAGATATTTCAAATCGTCGGTTCAAACTACTTCTAGACACCAAATTTCAAGTCATTTGAATGATAAGGCTTTGAATTACATTTTTTAAACATTCAAAATTTAGTTTTTCTAATGTTAAATTACATGTTCATATTTTTATTAATATCTCCTGCATTTTTTATAATTGTATGATATGAATAATGCATTATGAAATTATTATTCGAAAAAAATATTTATTGCAACCTATGATTTTTTGATGGAGATTATTAAGATTTATAGATTTATTATTATTATTAAGATTATTAGATTTATTAAGTTTTATTTTATTAAAGTTTTATTAAGCTTTATAGAAATCCAAAAATTTAAAATTTATCTTCTAAGTATTTTTTAAACTATGCTTAAAAATGTCAAAAAAAATATTTAAAAGATCATCTGCAATAGAAGTGTCTAGATATTTTAAAGCCTCTTTCGTTCTTTTTTTAAAAATCTAGCAATCTTCAATGACTGTTTGAGGGGTGTCTAACATGCCTTGATAAAAAAGTGTTATTTCTGTAAGCAATCGAGTAACCAAATTCAATTTGAACGCAATTCCTAAAATATGTTCGTTTTAAAATAATTAGTTTATAGGAAACGTATCGTACGAATTGCATAAAAATTTATTTTTAGGTTATTTATAGAATGTAGAGTTCATTCATGTTTTAGAATTGGGTTCTACTATTAAAAAAAAAAAAAAAAAAGTTGGTTCGTTTCAATATGTAGATGGCCCTGTAATCAAATGCTACATACATCATTTAAAAGTAATCTTTATTCCAAACCGTTCGGCCTCAGTAACTTTCTTCTACGATAATATGTTGAGGAGTTAGCAGGCGTTGTTTACTTTTGTCCAAGACTGCACACTAGGGTGAGCCGAAAAAAACTTTTTTTCGATTTTCGATTATGGCGGGTGCGGAAAAGTGGCCACTGGTGGCACTCAGCTCACACAAAAAAATTGAGATTTTTTGGACATTTCCTTACCCTGCCGCAAACGGCTTGAAGTTTTGCAAAAATGTTCATTTTTGAACTTTTTCGAAAAAAATTAAAAAATGTTAAATTAAATTTATTTTGGTTGTATTTACTTGAAAAGGTATATTTAATGTACCAAATGTTTAAATAAGATCTGATCATGCATTATTTAATATCGATGTGTATTATAACTTAGGCTATTTTTATAGCTTTTTCGCGTATAATAGGCAAAAGTTGTATTTGTTTGAATCGATCGTTAGTTTCTGTATTATTTATGTCCCTTGGTCTTCTTTATATATTTTCTATGTATCAAACGTCATATATTTAGGGAAAAGACAGCAGTATACTTCAAAAACAAATCTGGAAGGTGAGAAAGTGGTGAAGCAGGGCTCTAAGCGAGCGCAATGACTCGTATAATACTCAGGGAGTGAAGGACGAAATAGTTGAGAGCCAAAATGCGATAAAGGATTCTTATTATTTATCCTTGCTAAGTTACCTGCGGCATTTGTTCAGTGCTTACGTGAAACCCTTTTGTGGTAATATACAATGCTTTTTGGGTAGTTTAATGTGCCATTATAGTGTTTTGTGCGTTTTATTACAACGAGCTTAGAAATGGCTAGTATAATGGGCCATGACAATGCAAAGACACGCGATAGCGTGAAAAGTAACTCTTTGGGGGCATCATGCATATTGAAAGAATTGCAATTGCCAATTTATGCTGATAATCATGCGCCACTATTACTGGTTGCTTCACCATGTAGAAGTTGTGACAGCAGAGGATACGAATCTCGTCAACGATAAAAACAAAGTCAGAAGAGAGAAATAGAAACTTGGAAAGAAGATACAGGCAGGAGAAGTTATTGAAAGAAGGAAAATTAAAAGCATATTTTTTGATGGTAGAAAGGATAAAAGTATATTCAGAGGAAGAAAAATAACAAGCGGCACCGTCGAGAGAAAGACGAGGAACACATCACCGTGTTGTTTGAACCTGGTTAGAAATACTTGTGTCACTTGATACCTCGTTCCGGTCACGGAAAAGAAATAGCAAAATCATTACACAATCTTCCAAGTCAACACAAGTTAGACTTTTCTGAACTGACGAGGTATCAAGGTAACGGAACGAGGTATAAAGTGACACAAGTATTCCTAACCAGGTTCAAAGAACACGGTGATGTGTTCCTCGCCTTTCTCTCGACGGTGCCGCTTGTTATTTTTCTTCTTCTGAATATACTTTTATCCTTTCAACCATCAAAAAATATGCTTTTAATTTTCCTTCTTTCAATAACTTCTTCTGCCTATATCTTCTTTCCAAGTTTCTATTTCTCTCTTCTGACTTTGTTTTTATCGATGACGAGATTCGTATCCTCTGCTGTCACAACTTCTACATGGTGAAGCAATCAGTAATAGTGGCGCATGATTATCAGCATAAATTGGCAATTGCAATTCTTTCAATATGCATGATGCCCCCAAAGAGTTTCTTTTCACGCTATCGCGTGCCTTTGCATTGTCATGGCCCTTTATACTAGCCATTTCTAAGCTCGTTGTAATAAAACGCACAAAACACTATAATGGCACATTAAACGACCCAAAAAGCACTGTATATCACCACAAAAGGGTTTCACGTAAACACTGAACAAATGCCGCAAGTTACTTAGCATTGATAAATAATAAGAATCCTTTATCGCATTTTGGCTCTCAACTATTTCGTCCTTCACTCCCTGAGTATTATACGAGTCATTGCGCTCGCTTAGAGCCCTGTTTCACCACTTTCTCACCTTCCAGATTTGTTTTTGAAGTATACTGCTGTCTTTTCCCTAAATATATGACGTTTGATACATAGAAAACATATAAAGAAGACCAAGGGACATAAATAATACAGAAACTAACGATCGATTCAAACAAATACAACTTTTGCCTATAATACGCGAAAAAGCTATAAAAATAGCCTAAGTTATAATACACATAGATATTAAATAATGCATGATCAGATCTTATTTAAACATTTGGTACATTAAATATGCCTTTTCAAGTAAATACAACCAAAATAAATTTAATTTAACATTTTTTAATTTTTTTCGAAAAAAGTTCAAAAATGAACATTTTTGCAAAACTTCAAGCCATTTGCGGCAGGGTAAGGAAATGTCCAAAAAATCTCAAATTTTTTGTGTGAGCTGAGTGCCACCAGTGGCCACTTTTCCGCACCCGCCATAATCGAAAATTGAAAAAAAGTTTTTTTCGGCCCACCCTACTGCACACTATTCTCTTCGAAAATATCAGTTATTCTGACAAACGATTTTTATCTTAGGAAATCACAGAAACTAATATATGTTCAAGTTTTAAAATAATCAATTAAAATTAAGTCTGTCTTACTCCTAAAGGTTTTCGGAAATGTTTATTACCACATTTTTTTCTAAAGCATTAATCATATTTCTTTAATCCGAAGTTAGATCTTCTGAATATCAGTTGTGAAGTAAATATTTCTGTGATTAAAAATAACATTTATATTAAGATAATATTCTGTATTCCTTTTATTATGCAGCAGAAAATATTTTAACACTTTCGAGACAGAATTATTTACCATTTTGATATCAAAATTAATATTATTTAAATAACATTAATCGTAGATACCCAAATAGACTTATTGAAGTTTAAAGATTATCACATTGGCTAAAATCTGACGAATGTACTTATTTTGTGTACTATTCAATTCATATTTATATGATAATACGATAAAGAAGAGTTTTTCAAGCTGTTTGGAAAATGAAGTATTACAGCAGAATTTGAGAGGATATTTCTAATTTAATGTTTTTTGCAATTCTCATGTTTTTTGCATTTTATCATACATGACTGGTCCGGAAACGCAAATTATATTTTTAATTTAAAGAGTGAAATAAATGCATAAAATAAAGGAATCACCAGCGTTGCATTGAAAATTAAGTAAACTTTAATTATTATTATTATTACCAAATGCCTAAACATAAATGAAGTCATAATAATAAAAAAAAATAAATGCTATATACTATTATTTCTACATGTCGAAAGTAACTAAGTAATTGGTCATACAAAATAACATTGAAAGAAACGATATGCTCTATTGATAGTACAACAAACTCGAAAGGATAAATTGAGAATTAATAGCATCCTCTATATCAATATTACAGTTTTTGAAATTATATTCATGTTATATGATCTTCTAGGAAACGTTTATGAAAATAATTTGCATTAAATAAAATTCGTTGAGAACACTGTAAAAAAAAATCTGCAAAGGTACTAAACCTTTTCTAGGAAACTGGGATTCCAAGAACTTTTCCTGTAACGGTAACAGCAAAAATTCAAGTTTCAGAATCGATTACATGAATTTTTCTTGTTATCGTTACAGGAAAAGTTCTTGGAATCCCAGTTTCCTAGAAAATGTTTAGTACCTTCACAGATTTTTTTACAGTGAACAAATTTTATTTAATGCAATGCTGACAAATTTAATTTAATTCTAAACAAATTGTAATTATTTAATTTAAAAGATTATAAAAAAATTTGGAAAATATGGCGTTTTATAGGATTTAAAAAATTAAAAAGCGCTTTTGCGAAAGATGTATTACTCAAAAGTGTTTAATGTTTATTTCTGTACGTTGTTACCTCATATTTTCATAGTTTCAAAAACATTTGTTTCTTCTTTAAAAGAATGTTTCATTAATTATATTTAAACAGTTTCTGAAGCAAGTCAAATCAAAATATCAAATCTCATTATGGACATCAAAACAAAATCAGTTAGAGTAAGATAATAGCACTGTATAATTTTGCTATTTTGCTATAATGTATCTGTTTATCATAAATGACATAAATGAGTATACATTGCTTTTGTACATCAATTTATATCCGTATATATTTTGTACAGAATTATTTTATCCTTGAATTGGTGTTAATATCTTAAAACCATTCAAACTGTTTTATGTTCATTTTAGTGATGAATAAATAATGAATCGTTTTAAATGTATTGATTTTTATATAAGAGAATTTGACGTTCCAACTACATATACAAATTTCTTTCTATATATTTAATGAGTCTTGGTATGTTATATAGAATAATATTAGACTGGGAGATGGCACCATAGACATTCACTTCATCTAGTTCATGAATGAAAACCAAGCATTAATTAAGTTTCGATTTGCATATTAAATCACAATTGGTCTGCTAAGTAATATCTTATTAGATAACACCTAAAACCCCGATTTTAGTGGTTAAAGCACAGGTTTTCCTGCTCTCAATATTTTTTGTTTTCTTACTTTGCGGTGCCGGAAAGAACAACCGTTAAAATAGGGTTTTTAGGTGTGTTCACCAAGCTATAATTTGGCAGACCGATTGTGTTTTAACATTGTAATCGAGATTTAATTAATCCTAGATTTTCATCCGTGAACTTGTTAAGGTGATTGTCTGTGCTGCCGCCTCCCAGTGTATAAAAGATTGTTTTAAAAAATTTCATCTTAGTTGCATTACTGAGAACCGCAAATAAGAAGTTTTGATCAAACTTCTTTGTCTCACAGCATAAAGACATGGCGCATTGCATCTAAATTTTAATTACAAATTAATCCTAGATGTTGTGTCTACATGGTAGAACCCTTGAGAACGGACCATATACCACTATTTCCATTATTATTTCTTATTGTTCCAATATTTCTGACTTCTTTTGTCTAGTTTAAGTTTATTATATATTGCGTTATTCTTTATTCATTGTAGATATTGAATTGTGGTATATATATATATATATATATATATATATATATATATATATATATATATATATATATATATATATATATATAGATGTTAGAGACCCAAATCAATAATTCATTCATGTACTTTTTTATCTCATTCTATCAATCAATAACAAATATATTTTGTTGCAGAATTATCATTAAATGTCATATGACAAAATGTATTTAATCTAAATGAAACTAATCTACCTTAAATCAATCCTTTGATTGTTAAACCTTACGGGTGCACAAATTACGGTTTACTGTCCTAAATTGAGTGTACGTAGCTTTCAGAACTAATCAACCATGCTTTAATAGAAAATTAATTCTGATACAAGCTGAATTGACAGTAATTTTCAAAGCATCGGGTATAAAGGATTACGATCTAGTATGTTACAATATATAGATTGCATAATAGAATTTTCGAACTTATTCTGAAAATTAGAGAGTGAAATTTCAATTGTCTGTTTAAATCTCCCTTAGAAAATGTATTTAAATTATGAATTAAAAACATTTATTACGAAATTTTAATAGAAAATAACTCTTGAAAAATTTTCAAGAGGTAACCATTTGACTGATCAGTAATTTTGAAAAATACTTTCAAATAATGCAATTTTTTGTGTATTTTACAAAATTTTCAATTTTTCACTGGTTTTTCAAAACTGAAATGTTTATCTAATTGAATCAGATAAATGCTTGGATTAAATAATGAAAACTTTAAGGGAAATTTTGAGTATTGAAAGGTATAATAGGCATATGAATGAACTATCTCTTACTTTTCAGACATTTGGGAATAATTGACGGATAAAACATGTCTTTTAGCTAAACGGGTATTATTTGTTAATAAATAAGTAATATTTTTCTTATATATAGGTGAGTAATAATCTCTACAGCAAATAAAAATTTTCTGTATAGTATAATAAATTATGATTGGGATACGGATTGATATTATGTTTGGTACGGGCAAGTCATGATTAGTAAAAACACTTCGCACGCACAACGTACGGAGAAAAAATCCCTTTCGGCAAGGCCTATAGGCGGAGGTAGATTTCGAAAAGTTTTCATCTCAAAAAAAAAAAAATAAATAAATAAGTAAAAATAAATAAATAAATAAAATAAATAAATAAATAAATAAATAAATAAAAATAAAAAAAAATGATTAGAGATAAACCCAGTTTAACTGCTTTATTCAACCGCTTTTAAAATTTTTTTAATTTCATTTTTCTGTAAGAACTGGTTTTATCAAAATCCTCTTAAACGAAATTCTACTCAAATGCCCATTTTGGCAACATATTTTGAATTATATTCTTACTTTATTAAAAAAATTGACCAATATGCTCATTATATAGTTCCTAAATAACAAAAAACTGTTAATTAAATTCGTTTGACAGCAATATTGAATTTAAAAATGAGTCATAAAATAACCAATTTATTATTTTAATACATCCACAATTCTTTAATCAAGATTGCTTTGAGAAATTTTGTACGAAGTGCCCACTTTGACAGATTTTTTTTAATATATATTTAGCCTTTATCAAAAATCTGACCAATACGGCACATTACACAGTTCCTAAATAACAAAAAACTGTCAATTGAATGCGTTTGAGAGCAAAATTGAATTTAAAAATGAGTCATAAAATAAACAATTTGTTATTTGAATACAACCTCAATTCTTTTATCATGGTCGCTTTGGGAAATTTTTTTGCGAAGTGCTTACTTTGACAGCTTTTAAAAATATATATATTCACCCTTTATCAAAAAATCGAAGAATACGCACATTACATAGTTCTTAAGTAACAAAAAACTGTCATTTGAATGCGTTTCAGAGCAAAATTGGATTTAAAAATGAGTCATAAAATAACCAATTTGTTATTTGAATACCCACAGTTCATTAATCATGATCGCTTTGGGAAATTTTGAGCGAAGTGCCCATTTTGGCAGCCTTTTTTTGAAATATATTCTGCCTTTATCAAAAAACTGGCCACTCCGTCACATAATATAGTTCCTAAATAAGAGAACCTGTAAATTGGATGAGTTTGAGAACGAAAAAAGATTTTAAAATGACTCGGTAAAAGCGCAATTTTTTAAATTTCCTCAAATTTCAATCATGATAACTTCGTGAAATTTTGTTCAAAATACCCTTTTTGGCAGCCTTTTTAAAAATATATTCTGCCTTTATAAAAAAAACTGGCCAATACGTCGCATTATATAGTTCCTAAATAATAGGACCTGTAAATTGGATGGGTTTGAGAACAAAAATGAATTTAAAAATGACTCAGAAAAAACGCAATTTGTTATACTTAATCAATTTTTAATGACAATAATTTCGGGAAATCTGTTCAAAATACCTTTTTTGGCAGCCTTTTAAAAAATATATTCTGCCTTTATCAAAAAATTAGCCAATACGTCGCATTATATAGTTCCTAAATAAAAGGATCTGTCATTTGGATGCGTTTAAAATCAAAAACGAATTTTAAAATGAGTCAGAATATAAGCAGTTTGGATTTTAGGTTTTTTCTCCAACTCCTATTTTTGTTTAATTTATTTTTGCTATAAGAATTGGTTCTATGGAAAACTTGTCAGTATAAAAGTTGTAGATCTTATTGTGAAGATGTAAAATAAATTTAATTAGATTTGATTGCTTAAGAATTGAGTAAGTTATGGGTTTTTTTCTTTTCCCTCCCCCCTTTTTCTTTTCGTTTTTAATTTTTTTCATCGGTAAAAATTGGTCCTATCAAAAACTTGTAAATACAAAAGTTTTAGATAATAATGAGTACATTTATATAAAATTTAGTTGGATTTGATATCTTGAGAATTGACGAAGTTATGAATTTTTTTCTCCCAAAAACCATGTTTTTTTCGCCCCTTGAGCCCACTTTTAACTTTATCAAAAATCTCTCATACAGAAACTTTTACCCCATTTTTTAGAAGTAATATAAACTTTAAACTGATTCGATATCTATTTTAATTAAGAAGTTATTGCGTTTTTTCTGTTTTCACAAAAACCCTCCTTATTTCCACCCCCTTGGTCCGATTTTGCCCATTAACGAACTCGACCGAGATTTTAAGCTCCTTGATTTTATGTAAAAGTTTGAAGAAGATCTGAGCATAATTATGGAAGTTATCGTGTCTAGAAGAAAGTGATATACACCGATAGATAGATAGATAGATAGATAGATAGATAGATATATATATATATAAACTTTTTTACTGATGGTGGTTTTGGGGTCTAGGAGTCATGATTCGTGTAGATCCGCAAAAATTTTTCAGAAATTCCAACATGGGAGAGAATGCAATAGGTAGTATTTCATACGAAATCTACCTAATATTTCATACGAAATCTACCTAAAAAGGGAAGCTGCTATTATGGTGTATAACAGTAGCTTTAGAAAGAGTTATTTATTTTTCTTTATTTACATATTTATTTTTTACATTTTTCATGTAAACCATTCTTCTTATTTTTAAATATCTAATTTGGAAATATTCTTACACTCACGTGTAAGCTGACCTTCTACTTTGGGGCCAAAAAAAAGAAAAAAATCCAAAAATTCTCAGCTTATTTCACAAAAAAATTCACCTTTTTTACTCTACTTATGAAGAGTTTCTTATAACCCATAACATAGAAATTTTCAGTGACCTTTCTCTAAAATAGTATCTTTTCTACTTTTCTCTATCTTCTTTGAAAAAAATGATAATAAGCGTGCAGAGTAAGGAATTGATATTTTTAGAGAATAAACTATAAGGGAAAAAGTATTAAGAAGGTATCTAGCTTTTTAACACTTCACTGAACTGTACACTATTAAAAAAATCTGTAAAGGTACTAAACATTTTCTAGGAAACTGGGATTCCAAGAACTTTTCATATAACGCTAACAGGAAGAATCCATGTAACCGATTCTAAAACTTGAGTTTTTGTTGTTACCGTTACAGGAAAAGTTCTTGGAATCCCAGTTTCCTAGATAAAGTATAGTACCTTTACAGATTTTTCTTTTACAGTGTATACCATATATATCTCTAAAATCGAATCTATCCCGACTTTTCTATATATTCTTTGGAAAAAAAAGATAATAGTCGTACAGAGTAAGGAACTGTACCAAAATTTTTTTTGAGAATACAATGTCAGGGAAAACAATATTAAGAAGCTTCTTAACCCTTCACTGCACTGAATACTACACTGTAAAAAAAAATCTGTAAAGTTACTAAATTTTTTTAGGAAACTGGGATTCCAAGAATTTTTCATGTTATGGTAACATGAAATTTTCATGGAACCGACTCTGAAACTTGAATTTTTGTTGTAACCGTTACAGGAAAATTCTAGGAATCCCAGTTTCCTAGAAAAAGTTTAGTAACTTTAAAGATTTTTTTTACAGAGTACATATGATCCATACCTATAAACAGTATAATTCACATTATATGCCCTGAATTCTGGCAATATCATCATCGTAACCGATTTAAAAAAAATTATAGAATGGAATAATTCTTATTTTCTTCATGCCAGATGACTGCATTTCTCAAAAATTGGAATTTGTTCTTCGAAAAAAAAATCAAACAAGTTATTAAGGCAAAATTTACTTTTATTATTTTAAAAAATACTTTAAAATATTAATAAAAAGAAAGCTACAAAGTGTTATGCAGATAAAATAAATTAATTAAAAAAACATTTAATTACAAAATATAGCAACCCTGATTGTGTACACAGGGTACACGCAATAAAATATCAAATTTAGATGAAAATTTTAAACTTATTTCCTTTTATTATTTTATCCATTATTTGAACGGTATATGTAGATTTCAATTTTTTTTTCATATAAGTAGACAAAAATCGTTCGATGAAGGGTTAACTTTTTTAGGACAGTGTTCCCAGGTCGGGACCATTTAATGCCGAACTAAAAACGACAGGAAGAATATTTTAATACAATTTCGCTTTTACAGTGCAATTTTAAAATAAAGAGTTTTTATTTTCTAAAAAATATCACTTGTAAATTCCGGTGTCAGTCAATCATTTCATCCTTTTACGAACGGATTTTTTTTTTTTTTTTTTTTTTTTTTTTTTTTTTTTTTTTTTGTGCCGGAAAAGTTCAATCTAGTTAAACATAAAATAACTAAGCATTGAAAGGAAAACTTGTCTACATACAGTAAATTATTCCTAATTTTTTAAAATATATATTTTAAGTAGTGCAATGTTTAATTCGCCAATTTTTCTCGAATGTTTGAAAATAAAATAAAATCCCGTTCATATGCGTATTGTGTATTACAAAATTGAAATCAGATTTTACTTAAAAAATGAAAAGACAAAAATACTGTAAAATAAGACTTCTAATTTTATTTAATTTAAATAAACATAAGAAAGTAAATGAAGCCTATGTGCAAAAATGTTAAAAGATAGAAAACCAACGATTATAAATGCACAAATAAAGTATGAAAAGGGAGCAAACAGCTGTTTTGAATCTACTATCGAGATTCTTCTTCAGTGCAAAAACTCAGCGAACGAGACAAAGCAAAACTGTGGCTCAGTTTTGCCTCAGTCAATAATAATAATAATAATAATAATAATTTTCTTGTTCAATTAAAAGTATTCTCAATTTATTTTTTCAATTAAAAATAAAACTGGCATTTAAAATATATTTTACCCAAACATACTTAATTTAGACATTTTTATTGAAATATTAATTGGAAAAGAATATATTTTTTTAAATCTTACATTATATTTAAAATATATCAGTCTGTTAATTCAATTAAAATGTTTATATAAAAGGTGAATGTTTTAAAATCTGATGATTTAAAAAATCAATTGGATTTAATTAACTTTTTATCATATCAATCTGTATAAAACTATCTACGAATCATGTTTTATATTATATTACAACTAAACTATTAAAAGCTCAGCCACAATCACATGAAAGATGGATTTTATCCCAAATAAAATGAAAAAAACAAAGCTTTTTTTTAAGATATTAACCAAGACATATCCATTCGAGACGAACTTATTAGATGCTAAGCCTGTAACACTTACAGGGAATGTCTCTATACTAGCATACTCTAATAAATCTCAAGTTTATCTTAAGATAGTAGTATCCAAATTTATCTCAAGTTAGATCCCAAGTTTAACATCTTTTATATTATCCCCAATTTCTTCAAATATCGTACATACACTAAATGGCCCAAGGTGACCAGCGACTTTTAATTTTAGACATTTTGTTTAATATCTAGAAAAGTACATAAGGAATTATCCTGAAATTCGAAGCGTCTAAACATAACAGTATAGGTCATACATTTCCCTGAAGATTTTTTCCAAAAACTATATAGGGGGCTGTCAGCAAATTGAAATAGAAAGAATATCTTTTGGATTACCCTCTCTAAACTAATGTAGCAAAAGCATTTGAACTATAAATTATGATTAAGTGGCTTATTGTAATAATTTGTGCCCATTTTTATGCGGACAGCATGTATACTCGTAGAGATATTAAGGCTTTTGTAAAACACTCCCAATTTTTTTCAATTTTTTTTGCTTATTTTGCTTATAATTTACAGAATTTTTAATATAAAATAATGTTCATTTCTAAAAATATGACAAACAACATTGTACACAATACTCTGTAATCAGAATGAAAAAATCACCAAAATTGTATAAAAAATAAGTAGTTTTACTAAATAATTTTTCTTTGCGCATGCGTAAATGATATCAAAAATCTATTTGCATATTATATATGTATAGAGCAACTGTTGTGAAATTTAAAAAAAACATAGCTTGAAATTTCTGAAAATGGCCATCGATAGAATTAGCTAAAAATCCGTTATTCCCAAAATGAAGCAATAAGATAAGGGGCTGTATCCATTTATCCTATGATAAGTGTCAATATAGGCTACACAATATGGCCCATACTATTCTATTTAGATACAATCTCTCATTTTTTTGGTTTATTTTGGGAACAAAGGATTTTGAGATTATTATATAGACGAACATTTTGGGAATTTTCAAGCTACGTTTTTGAGACTTTTACAAAAGGTGCGCTGTACATTGTGCTAACAGAGTATGCAAATAAAATTTTGACATCATTCACGCATGCGCCATAAAAATTATATAGTGAACCTGCTCATTGTTCATACATTTTTTTATTATTTTTTAATTCAGATTACAGTATATTATGTACAATGTTGTCTGTCATTTTTTCTGAAAAGAACATTATTCTATATTAAGAACTCTGCAGATAAAAACAAAATACTTGGAAAAAGTTGGGACTGTTTTTATAAAAACCTTAATGTCTCTACGAGTATACATGCTATCCACATGAAAATGACACAATTCATTACAATAAGCCACTGAAACATAATCTACAACATTAGTTTTTACAGGGTTATCCAAATGATATTCTTTTTCTTTTCAATTTCTTGATCATCCCTTATGGAGTTACGAGAAAAATTTTCATGGTAATTATATGATCTGTTCTATTATGTATATAGACTTTGAGTTTTAGGATAATTCTTCATGTACTTTTCTAGATATTGTATAATAAAATGTCTAAAACCAAGTGGCCGGTCACCTTTGGCCATATAGTGTATTACCTCCTTAACGTGATGACGTTGAAAACGAAGCACATATTTGTCTATTAAAAGATCACATTACTCGCTGGAAAAAAAGGAAAAGCTAAAGTTAAGTCTATGGGAGCGTTATTTCTCATATTATGCTTAAATTTTAAAAATTTTAAATGCTTTTTTCTTCGCATTTTCTTCGCTAAGGATGTTCTACTACCAGGCAACTTCTTCTCCTTTTTAATTCAGATTTTATAACAAAATTTCTTTCACTATCAGAACAGGTTGCAAATTATTCTGAAATTGAAACAATTAATAATAAACAATCAATATAAAACAATTATAAAAAAGAAGAAGAAACTGCAACAAAATTGTTCCTATCTATCTGATACAAAAACAATCTTTGACAAATATCAAAATCAGAGCCATAAATTTGATAATAACATACACCTAATATTAAGTTTTTATTTTTGAAATTTAAGTTGGCTCTTAATAGAAAAATCCTGGTAGCACAGCTGATTGGAAAATTTCTGTGAATTAAATAATATCTTATTGAGAGTGTGATCCGATATACAATTACCTATCCTGAGTTAACTCGATTCTGAAAAGATTTCCTTATATTTATATACCTGATACTCTTACGCATTTTACAGATTTAAAAAAGATAGTGTAAATGCAAATTTTCTTTTACTGCAACTGATTTTCGGAAATATCTGTATATCAATGCATTTGGAAATATTTCTATGACGCAAATTATCAACTTTTCAGTAATCTTTGGTAGAAATGGAGTCTTTTTTTTTTCCTTTTTCCAGGACCTTCTTTCAAAATAAGATAAAGATTGTGTACAATTCATTCATTATAGGTATGTTGATTACGCTATTGTGTAATTCTTTTCTGCACAATTATCATAATCTATCTAATATGACAAATACTTAATTTCATTAGAAAATCGAAAACTTATTGCATACATAAAATGCAAATATATTTTCTTTTAGTTTTACTATAATGACGACGAAAGTTTAGAAAAAAACATTGTATTTAACAGGCCCAACCGGTGGTTCAGAGGTTCTGATCACACAGTTGGTAGACGGTAGGAACTGCGTTCGAACGCATTTGCACTCGTCGACCTAATCTTTCAGAATTTTCTGTGGTTTCCCTGGACTTCTTTCAGGCTTGATACCTGTAGAAATACTCCCATCTATCGGCCTACATATTTCAATTAGATTATCGGCTTCCATATAGATAAATAAAATAATATCTTCAATAATACGATAAATGTACACATGTTTGACGATATTCTTTTTTTTTCAGAACAAAATGTATCATTCCTTTCTTTTTAAAACACAAAAAAATTAAAAATCATTAACTTCCAAAAATATATGTGTAATGCATATTTAACAGTTATATATATATACATATATATATATATTTGTTTTTTTTGTATATGCATAGGTATTTTTGCAGAAATGCATGAGAAATTAGTGTGAAAGATAAATATAAAAATTTAACAGCACAAATATGTATGAAATAATTCTTCGTCAAATTTCATGTAATTAATAAAAAATTATGTAATTTTATAAAAAAAGTTTTAGATTAAAATTTACAATATTATGAAAACTTGATCATATATTCGGAAGAAAACAAGGTTTGTCTCTAAAAACACACGGGACACGGTTAATTTCTGAAAATAATAATTTTACTTTTTAAAGAATCATAATGTAACAAGTTGATACTAAACCTTAACTGAATTAAAAAAAAAATAAAAAAATGCATTACAGTTATTTTCCTGAAATTAAACTATTTATTGCTACTCAAATCTGCATGATCATTAATGAAATTCCGTGTGTAATTTCCACAATACGATTGATTTACTCTGCCAGATGTATTCTCGAGAGTTCTCAAATAAGACGCATTTTCTGATTTAAACTTCTCATTTTCTAATTTCAGCCTATTGTTACAAGACAGTGCATTTTAAATATATTAATGTGAAACTGGACAGGTATTTAAGAGAATTTCCGGTCATTACTTATCATTATTTATTTCAAATTTAGCATTTTATCCTTTTAATGTATTGAGAAAATTAGAAAGGTCAGTTACATTTATTACAATGTTTTTTATCAGTTATATTTATTATAAGTTATTACAAAAATTTAATAATAATGATTTACATTTGCTTTGCACTAAAACTTAATTTTATTTGTTTTCATCTTGTGTTTAACTTTATTCGTTTTCGCATTTACATACAATTACATTTATATTATATTCATCGTTGATTTATTTCATTATTCGAGGACAAAATACATATTAATAGCAATCGATCATAGCAAAATATTCCGCATTATTGAAAAATAAAGTATAACGAGAAGCCAAATATTTTTTTCTTAATAGTCTTCTCTAAATATAAGCAAAAGTCCATTTGAGAACCCTGCTTAAAGAGTAAGTGTAACAAGCTCTAAAATGTCCAATATAAAAACTTTATTATAATATTTATAATATTTATCAACATTTATTTTTGGATAACACACAGGAAATCGTTCTGTAATATATTATAGAAATTAAACAGATGTACCACTAACGTTAAATTAACTTATTTCTAGTTCTATGAAAAGTTCTAATTATTATTTAGTAGTTATCTAGTTCTAAGTATTATCTACCTCTAGAAAAACTGCTTTGCAAGTCGTTTTTTCATCATACTCAAAACTTTCCATTGCAATGGTATGAAATTTTAGATTCTAAAATTACACAATTTCAAAACAAACGATTTTATTTTTACTTTACAAGGCAAATTTTTTACAATTTTTTTCCCTTTTAATTTCACTACAAATAAATTATGAAATTAATATTCTAAATACAGTGCAGATGTCGTATGTTTTGTGCTTCTTTATGCATTTCATTTCCAATCTAATACACCATAGAAGCATTAACAATTTAACTCTTTTCCCTTTCTACTTCACACGTAAAAAAAATTTACAAAATTGTCAAATTCGCTTAGGAGATCATTTGCAATTAAAAATTCTGATTTCTCTAACCTGTTGTATATTTTGAAACTAACAATGCTTCTAGTATTTGAAAGAAAAAATACCGGAAATATGAAGGTGGAAAGATTTATTACGTAATACATTATTGTGATAAAAATTGTATAGAAACTGCATGTTTCAAAACTCTTTTAAGGTGAACCACACTATAATTAACTTTTATCATTCTGGAATAAAGAAAAACATAAATTCCTTTGTACCATTTTCTTAAATTTGTTTTTATGATTTTAAAGTTATAATAAAATGTATGACATGTCATTATTCGTAATTCATGAAAGCCATGCTAGTTAAAAAAAAAATATTTAAACAGAAATTGCTAAAAAGTAAATGTTAAAAATCGTACTCAAAACAATTAGTTAAGACTTTTTTATACCGGATATAGAATATTTTTGCTTATTTTGAAACAGCTTATTTTTTTTAAATAATTTCTCATTCAATAAATGTGTTTTGAAACCACAATGATTATAAATACCCAGTCTTTAACGGGTTTTGTAAGATGCATTTGACATCATCATGACATTCGTTATCAGATTACAAATGTACTCTACAACACACGATGATTTCATCCATCGAAGATCAGGAACTGCAAAGAGCAACACGCTTTTCTTGACCATGGCATGATTTAGCTATAGGGGGAACTAGAGCACATTGATACATCCCCTCTACTGCTCACAGGGTCATTAAAGGAAGTTTCACAACAGCTATAAAAGGTGATGCTAGTGCACTCAACTACATAGAGAAAGTCTTGGAATGATTCAGTTGTTTGATGAAACGGGATGGGTGATTTATTATTTTTGTAGGTCAAAAGTGAATTTGAGTTATACAATTGAAATGGTATTATACAACTGTTCTAGTGTTTTCAACCGAAAAGAATACTCTCCCTGGCAAGTAAAACTACTCTTTATCAGTTCCTCATTCTTTTTTGTTAGATAAATTATGAAGTATTGAATTTGAGACTCATTATATTGAGAATGACTCTATGGGGCACATTGATACAGTCTTTGTTGGGGCACATTGATACAATCTAAATCCTTTTCTAGTTCATTTTTTCATTACCTTTTATTATTTTTTTTACAATGCACTCCTTAATCCAAACATTTTTCGCTAAAAATTTCTAATATTAGTTTTTATTGAAGTGAAATAGCTCTAATTCCTTTATATTAGATCATTTTATAGTCTTTTTGCAAAGAGAAGACGTACGAACTTTCCCAACATCTAGTGCTAACAAAACTAACCAAAGAAAAGGACGACAGCCTGGAAAATCTCAAATTAATATCGATTCTCCAGAGAAAAAAGTATTTTCGACATGAGAAATATTAAGTAAGAGAAACAACCTGCAGAACAACACAGGATAATTTTATTAAAAACAGAATTTCTAATATAATTATCCTTTATTATCTGTTTATAAACCGATTTATAAACATAAATCCTGGTGATTTTTTCATTTTTCCTAAGAAAGAAGATAATGTTGGGGTTGAAGTTCCAGATATAACAAAGTTACCACAGCCAGCAATCAGAAGAGGAACAGCTAGAATATCAGGTCATTATACATTTCATTTTGATTGCTTTAATGTTGCTTACAAATAAAGTGTGGGTGATTTGAATTTTTATAAATAATATAAAATGGTTTGCTAACTATTTTTCTATGAAAAATGTGCATTGGTGTTATTTGTCTCCTTTTTCCCAAGAAGTATCAAGGTGTCCCATGAGGTGTATCTATCTGCCCCGGGGATGGGGCACATTGATACAAATGCCTTTTTTTATTTTTTTAAAATTACATGCAAAAATAATATATAAAACAACGACTGTACATTTTTATAACACACTACACAGGTTTTGCTGACACCACGTAGAAAAATTGAAATTTCTGCTTTTTTGACACCCAAAAAAATTCTTAGAAAAAAGATGTATCAATGTGCCCCAGTTCACCTTACAGCATTTGTCCCAATCAGTTGGTGAGCCTCACACGAAACCCCCATTGTGTCGCTCGCCCGCAACAGTGATACTCACGTTACAACACCGAAGGGATTCAAAATATCAGTGAATTATTTCGCAGTAGATCTTTGACTTGCTGCATAGCAATCAGGAAACTTCACCACCATGCCACAGAGTTTATAAACATGACAAATGAAAGGAAGATAACTTAATATAATTTGCATGGTTCAATTTGCTGAGTTTGAAAACGGACTAAAAAAAAATCTGGTGATAATATTAAATTATGATTGGAATATTGATGCACAACAAAAGATAATTGGCAAAAACACGTTTCCCGTATACCATACGGGAAAATTAGGGAGATAGTTAAAAGAGCACGTTAACCCTTAAATGCATAGGATAGAACGCGTTCCAAAAAATGCGCAATTCAAAGAATCAGAATTCATACCAGAAAAATCTAAATAGTAAATTTTTCTTTATTTAATTATGAATGGTCTGTCATTAAGTAAAGTGAAAATTGCTCTTTTAAATTTCTGGTGAGAATACGGAATATGTGAATAAAACCCCCCAATAAATCAGGAACACCAATGGTATCGAAAATGATACAATATGCATTTAAGAATTAATATTACTACATTAGAAATGTAGTGGAGCTCTTCGGCTAATAATTTCTCATATTCTTTTTGTTTCTTGTAATATTAAAAAATTCATACAAAATTTAATTTACTTGTTTACCTGACATCTCTAAAGCTTTCTAGGCTGAACTTTATTTTTTTTTTAATATAAAACTGCGTACCAGTGAATGCCAGTCATTTTTTTATGTGGAGGTTTGCAGTTTAAATTAACATCTAGCTTTTTGTTTCGGTTAAATATCAGTAGTTTTTAATAGTTTATAGCTTAAGTTACTCTTTTATTCACTTATTATTTAGTTTTTTACATTTTTTTTCTATCACAAGTCCTTCATTATTTAGGCTATATTTTGTCAATCTCATATTTCCCAAGACGTACCGCTTTTTTCTAGTAGATTATCTATTGTAAATCTTTCATATAGTGGGTGGTGAGAGCTTTCACAATCAACATTTTGTCTCTTTTTGGGGGAGAAGCGGAGCTTCACGACACTTCGAACAGTGCACAATCCCAGAAAGTGCTTGACCTAAAAGGTGGCTTTCAGGTCAACTGGATGGTCGTCATAAAGGGTCGAGAGAGCCGAGTACCAAAGAGGGTTGTAGTGAAGATTTGCTTAGATGGGTACTTAGGATCTAGAATGCAAGAAAAATAATCCAAAATATTTTTAAAAACTAAATCACACACTTTTACATCAAGTCAAACTAAAAAATTTAAAATGTTTTTTCGGTTGCATAGTTCGCTTTTCATATGTTTTTCAGTGATTATCATGTATATAAAGTGTCAGGTGACTGTTAATTTCTCAAATTGCTTTTGATCCGTCTGTCCGGTGTTTTTTATTTTTATCCTTCTAAGTGGCGACGTTTCAAATTATTGAATTGTCACCCATTCTCAATAAACGTGCAAAGTTTCAATTTAATCTAATGTCTTAAAGTGGGTGAAAATAACGTACAAAAATTCCGTTACATACATACATACATAAGGTAAAGCTAATAATAAAAACGTGTAAAAAAACCTCCAACTTCTATTGGTGAACTTTAAAAATTTATCATATAAGGTGGTCTGGTGTAATAACGCCAGGCCGGGTAATAACGCCAAGTGCTAATATTATGCATAATTATGAAATAATTTTGGTAAATGACACCCATGCGCTATGCGCAGAAGGGTTTTGAGTCATATAAATCGCAAAAAACAACTTTAAGTTAATTTGTTCCATTTTTAGGTCTTATTGTTTTTACAAGCAACTAAAATTAACGCCTGATCTAAAACTTGCGAGATACGTTTTGTGATGTGAAGACTATTTTTTTTAATCCAGAAATACTTTGTTAATTACACAAATTTGTAGTACCTTTCCTGGACTTTCAAAATGTTGTTGAAGATTTTGGATATCTTCTCGAGATAATTTGTAATTTAAAATGTACAGCACAATAACGATAACGGGGTAATAACGCCAATCCTTGGAATTAATACCCCGGTTCGGGTAAAACAACTGGGTAACAACAACAAATAACCCACTGTAGGGAACTACAGTGGCCGAACTACATCCTAAATACTGATTCAAATAAACACAGTTAAAACTGTGCAACGTTTCTAATAATTCTATTTAAGCGGTCCTTTTTAAGCAAAAAGAAGCTCACGGTCTGATATTCTTTTGCCTCATCCTCCCCCCCCCACACACACACACACCACACCTTTATTTTTCTTACACTTTCACAAAAAATTGAACATTTTCAATAGCTTAGAATGCAATTTGTCAATTTCTATGTTTGTAGAGTTTGTATTTTCAGAATTGGGCAATCTACATGAAATTATTCCATCTTATTTCATAGTTTTGTTTGCATGGCGTTATTACCCATATAGGTGGGTAATAACGCCAAATAGCATTGGTCAAGAAATCACGCCATTACATTATATGAATACATATCTGTTAAATTATTTTTTTTATATAGATAGTCAATGAGTTGCTGTATCAAATCATACATTTGTTTGAAAAATACAATCTAAAACTGAGCCGTAAAAATTGGCAGAACCTTAACGTGGCGTTATTACCCCAGGGTACCTTATGTAGAGATGGGGGGAGAACATAATGAAACGAGAATTCTTACCCGAAATCAGAAAAGCGCGCCGAAGCGCTGTAACTTTTATGACCGTCGTACATGAATACGGTCCCACGAAGTGATTCGGATACCAAAATATCTATCCTCGCTCGTTGGCGAGGATTCAGAGTTCAAATACATGCTTCGCGGTTATAAAAGTTTGGAATAGATAAAAATTACACAATCGTTCCAGCTCAAGGCTATGAGATTAAGTTAAATCACATCTACAGCTACACTTTTTAGGGATATAAGACTAACAAATTCTTGCGGACAATGTAGTACACATGTGCTGTAGAAAAACGTTAAGGACAGTCCCACCGAGGAATGTCTCGGAAAGTATCTGGGAACTTTAATGATTGATATCTGTGAGATGTTCAGAGTTGAAACAAAGAAGGATTTTGTAAGTTGCTGTTGCACGTTCTCATGAGAAGAAATTGTAAAATTGTCCAGCATGATTTACTTAATTTACTTTATTTCTTTAATTCCGGAAATAATTGTTGCAGATCAGTTGAGAATTACTGTTACGCATATCTCTATGAGAAAGAGAACAGATAAAGAAAGGCATGATAAATAAATGTTTTTCATTTAAATAATAAGTATTTTGAAAGTATTAATTTAATTTATGAACATGTGAGGGTGGGATGAATAAGCATTGAGATACAATATTAAATGTAAGCTTAAGTTAAATAAAATAATTTATTTGACGGGGGGGGGGGAGCGATCTCAACGTAAAATTACAAAGTACAAAATTTAATTGTTGCTTTTCTGAGTATAGGAGGCTGAAAGATTTTACGTGACAATAAAACTGTCACAAGTGGGACACTACCATTTTATCAAAATACAAATGTTTTTGTACATTTATTTATTAAATATCCTGTAGACATATGCATTCCATTTTTTATATAATACAATAAAAAAATGATATTTTTAAAATCTTTTTTTTTCTCAAGATTATTTAAAGTACAACACTTTACAAAAAAGTGATTTTATGAGAAAAATGTAACTTAAGCTTTTGAATTTTATTCTGTGTGATAAATTTCTTATTACTGAGCGTTCTGGAAAACACACATTGATGCAAACTTTTTCTTGTTTATCCTACTACCCAATTTTCTGTTTCAGACAGTTCAATTTCGACAGTGACGTGTGAAGTTGTTTTGAGTATAAAGTTCAAGAAAGTTTAGATGCGTTCTAAAAATAAATATAAAAAAAATAAGCGGTGCTAAACATTTTTACATTGGAAGATTTTCTTTTGGATATGCAAAACGTTTTCTTTTCTTATGCATTTTTAAGGAAAATAATATAAAAATGCATATTAAAATTGCTAAAATTAAGTACGAAAACAATTCTTAAATCTGTATAGATTTTGATGTTTGCCTTTTGAGTGAAACTTAATTACATAGTCTTATAATATAACTGCTATAGCAGAGTAAAAAATTTTTTCATTACTAAAAATATAATAAATAAAATGTCTTATCCTTTTAATATACTTTAGCTAACATACGATTTAATAATTTATTTAGATTTGTCGGTTCATTTGCGTATTTAATATTGATTTAAACATTTATTTAAAAAAAAACTGTACTGTAATTAGATATTATCTTTTCTTTTAACAAATCATGCACATGATGTTTACTAAACACTGTTAAAAATATCCATTCATTTTTTTCACAAATATAAAGTACCAATGATAAATACACTAATCTGATAAAAAACAGTGATGACAGTTCATGGAGAAATAATTTTATATTATGAATCGATACCATTCTTTATACATTTCTAAACTGATCTCTTATGTCATTGCCCAATTGCGGCACGAATTAAAGAGGCAATCAGTCCCACTCATCCATTACGGAAACTTTGATTAAGTCCAAACTTCGGTGTTCTTTGACATTTAAATTAGCCTATAACCATTTCCAACTCAGAAGCAATAATCTACAGAATTTAAATTTGATGAAGATGGTGGCGAAACTCTATAAAGTTCCGAAAAGTGATATGGAGAAGGATACAAGTCTGTATTCATTTAGCTCTTTGTAAAAGAACAGAATCTTGCTGAATAATCCATGTCTATTTAGGATACACCTGTTAACATGTGACAATAAAAATGTGAGGCCAACATGACCTATTTGTATTGTTTCGCAGTGAATTTTATCATTTTATCGGTGAATTTTTACAGATATTCTCCATTGTTTGACACGGCAACCCAAACTATAATAGAATTCTGAAAGCGTTTAACAATTCTATGGTTTGCAGGTTTATCCTCGAATGTTTTTAAACCTGCAGCACGGGAGTGGGGACTTTTGACATCCCATAAAAGCGCAGTGCATAGCTGATTTTTACTTTGTCTCCAACAAATAGAAAAAATAATCGTCACTTTATTTACTCAGATACAGATTCAGCGATAAACTGTGTTGAAAATATCTTTTTAAAAAGTAGTTGTAACAATTGCAAAGAACATACGCACTTTGGGTCTGTGAGGCCTACGCGAGCCCTCGCGTGTTAATATACGACACCATATATAGAATTTTAAATATGATCAGTGCTAAATATTTTCTCATCAGAACCTATTACACACAATATCAACATTTTATAAACATGCCTAAATTTCGTGCATCATTCTAATCTGTTTATTAGGTGCGTTCGTAATTATATAAATACGTAACACCTATAGTCATCGTTAAATTTTTCCGTCCCTCTGTCTGTCTGTTTGCATATAACAACGCAAAACTACCCACCAAATCTTTTGAAATTTAAAATTTATAATTATTGGTTAATTTTGTCGAATCAATTCAAAATTTATGAAAATCGGATGTATTTTTTACTTACTAGGACAATGAAAAGTAATCTGTTATATTACAGACAAAAGAAAAAATAGCTTCAAATGCTATTTATTGATGTTACATGCTTTCGAATGTAATAAAATTGACATGCATCTATGAAATATATACTGTACCTTCTGTACTACATGTGGCGCAAAGAATATTGGTTAGTCGCATAAAATATATTCCATTATATAATGGTATAGAGGGAGACATTGTTTGGGGCGTGTTTTAATTAAATAAAACTTTTTCTCATTTTATGAAATTTATATACGTTGCTGCGGTTTACTACAAGTTACTTCCTGCACAATAGAAAACGCATAGTATTTACAGGGACACACAAATTATTTCGGATAAAGTATATTGTATCCGAATTACTGTATACCATTAGACCAAGATCTGAATATTTTCAAAACTTTGTTATACTATAAACGCATGTTACGTTTGTCGTGCGATTTCAGACTTCATCTTTGTAAAGGTGTCAGATCTTGAGATTTTTTTTGTCATAAGGTTGAAAACCCGTGTCTTCATTTCTAATACCTTACATTGTTCCGCGACTGCCATTTTCTTCTGTTGCCAATACATTTGCAATACATTGTTTATTTCTTCACATCTTTTTGCGGAACATTTTGATATGCACTTTTGTATGAAATAAGCAAGAACATACACATTTAGGTCGATATTTATAACTATTAATATTCAATAATCGATTTATAATTATATATATAAGTGTTATTTTTTTTTATTAAAACCAAAGCATTTTGACTGTCTAGAGATTTTACCTACAGAAATTCCATGAGCAAACATCTGTTGAGTAATAATTTTGCTTTTTTGCATTCCGTCTTTAAAATAATTTTAAATATTTGTTTTACAAGGAGAGGGCCAACTTTGATAATTACAGATTTTGATTATGTTATATTAGGGCAGAGATATGCCTTAGCCTCAGGTTGAATGGGTTTTATACAATGCTCCTTAGTTCTTGCTAAATAAAGGGGGGAAGGGTCTAGTATAATGACACAACTGAAATACTTTACTTTGAAAAAAAGGGCGTATGTGGTTGTGGCACAATTGGATAAACAGTAGCCAATCATTCACGGGACGGGTTCGAACTGGGACGCGCCCCATTTCTTTTCCTCAATTTTTGATTGAAATGTATACTTGTAATTACAATTTAATAATCTCATTGTCAATTAAAAATTACAATGTTTATCAATTCTAATTTTAACCTATTTGATATTTTCTGTAACTAAATAGTTGTATGAAACATCGTAAATAAATGTAACTGTTGCTTTTTTGTTTTTTTTAAGCATTTTTAAAATGAATTTCATATGTTTTTTCAAATGCAATGACATTTAACAACTGTGTCAATTCATGATTTTAAAGAATCCTCATTCACATATTTCTCTATCAAGGGACGTCAATATGATGATAAAATTACTCTGTTTTTAAATTAATAAACATAATTATATTAAAAATACGCATAAGAATTAAATTTGAATCTACTTTTTGCATATTAAAGTTTCTTAAATATTGTAAAACGTATGATTGTTCTTTAAATTATTTTGCTTATATTTTTCTGCTATTTTATTTTGCATCATATTTATTTTCTTCCTGCTATTATTTTTACTTGAATAAGATTTATTTTACTAAAAGTAGTTGGCACCACAGCAAAATTTTGGAGTTTCTATTATTCAATAACAGATTGAATTTTTTTAAAATAAATTTTCCTTAAATGATGAAAAATAATGGTTAAATTTAAAATGCTAAATTAATGTTTAAATATGCTAACATTGTAGTGTAGGTATGATAAAGATAATTAAATTATAAATTATAAAACAAAAAAATGCGAAAAAAAGCATAGTGCAGAAATGCATCAATCTTGCGTCCACTGGTCAGCGGGTAAACTCTATATAAGCTAAGCCACAAGCAACTATACCTATTCTTTTCAAAGTTAGCTTTTAAATTGTGTCATAATATTCTTCTGCCAGTGCACAAATGATTGTAGGCTTAATTATGGATGTAAAAAATCAGGAATCGAAAGCTTTTTTGCTTGTTACTGCTGTCTTTCAGACTGGTCAAACATGTCACCACCTATTGTAAAGGATGTTCTAATAGAAATGGAACACAAAACAACATCTTTGAAATTTCCCATTGAACCTGGGTTTTACAAAACGATTAAGGAGAAAAGTATATTGTTTATTCCTAAATCATTGTATTCTACGCATTTTTCATGTTTGTATGTTTTATGATAACAAAATATGTCATTTGTAGAAAGTATTGTCCAGGCTTCCATTCTCCTAAACACAACTTTTATTAACATTCATTTAAAATTAATTCAAGCAGTTTCAATGTAAATGCCGTTGATCCACTCTCTGGCGCTGCTATGACTTTGCCAATTTTTTTTTTCATTTTTGAATGCAATTATCTTGTTAACTACGGACTCTAGAAAAATGTCCCAAGCATTTTTTGTAGAGAACTTAATTGTCTTTATTTTTTGCATTTGAAAATTTTCCGTATGACTTATAGATTACGAGATATTAACAAAAAACCATAAAAAGATACCTCATTTTACGTCTCCCTCTTCGCGCTCAGCCCCTATTCATCAGGACTTTTAATATGTTCATTACTAGACCCTCCCAAACAATATTACAAGGTTTCAAAACTTTCGGAATTATATCCTAAAATGACTAAAATCTGCCTAATTTGACTGGACTAATAATCTACAGGTTGAACGCTTTTGCTAAATTAATTTTGACAGATTTATCCAAAAAATATTCGTTCTTTTTCAATTTGTTGACGGTCCCCTATGCAGTTTCAGGAAAAAATCTTCAGGGAAATGTATGACCTGTTCTATTAAGTTTACACACTTAAAGTTTCAGGATACTTCCTTTTTTAAGAAAATGTGTAAGAAAATGTCTAAAAGTTTAAGTTAAAGTAAGTCGTTTAAGAAAATGTCTAAAATCGCAAGTGGGCGGTCACTTTTGGTCATATAGTGTTAATATAATTTTAATCATTACTTAATTTCTTTTTACTTTCCTTTACTAGACAGAGTCTCGTGCTAAAAGATGCTATAAATTAGATAAAATTAATACAATTAGTTAAATGTTATCTTCGAACATTTTGATATGATTGTCTAACACGCGTTTAATAACATTGAATTTAAACAGTACTATTTGTATAAAATAAAATGTCGTTTAGGAGAAAAAATATGGCGTAGATTACTTTTTATTTAGAAAGCTGAACGTAATAAATCATCGTAAATTGTCTTGCTACTTGCGAATTCCACTTAAAAGACTGAGCCATGCCTATAATTTTGACACAGATGTTAACTGACATGTTTTAAGCATGTTAATTTATCAAAGATTTTCATTATGGTTTTGTCTCGACATAGAAACTTAACGGATGGATAATGTATCATTTTTTATATCAGAAATATTAGTCTAGCTATTTTTAACCATTAAAACGCCATAGAAAATTCTTTTACGTAGAACTAAAAAAAAAAAAAAAAAAAAAAAAAAAAACTTTATTCCGAATATTTTTATTCCGTATATAATATCAAATTTATTCTAGATTTACATTATGATCAATAAAAAAAGCCCCTTAACTGGTTAAAAATTTTGACGCAGCTGTTAATCTTATGGCTCTAAGTGTTTTAAATATGAATTTAAAAATAATGATGTCAAATTTTGAGTGACGCCATGCTATTAATTAAAAAATGGATTTTTGTATTGTTTATTTTATCACTTTATTTTCGCCCTATTTATGATAGCGTGTGCAAAAGTTATCTTCAACATAAAAGATGCATAAAACTTTATTCACTGATGCTTTTTCATACTTGCATCTCTTATAAATTCAAAATATGAGTTTTAAAATACGTGATATAGAATTTTGAGTGACCCCTTTATGTGCTTTAAAAGGTTTGTTTTAAAATTCAAAATATTTATTTATTTTTTTTTTTTTGGTAAAGTATATTTATACATATAAATGATACTTTTAATTTTCCACTTCGTTGTTAAAAGTATAATTTTAATAGAATCCATAATTTGCACTGAAATGTATTTATTTCAACAAATTGATTTATGTTTTGTGTCACGTTATTCAAAATTGTAAGTAATATTTATGTCAGTGGTTGCTTAGAGTCAAATTATCTAAACTAAGGGAAACGCATGGAAAGGGATAATTTGACGCAAAGGAATATTTTAAATAAAACATTAATTGTAAAAAAAAAAAAACACTTTGATTGTCATGAAATAACAAACCGCGAACAAATTCGAACATTTGATAAACTATGACGCTCAACACTGTTAAAAATCTGCCGCATTTTGCTGCATATGCATTCCACCGCTTTTAAATAATATCTCAATTCCGACCAAAAACAATGCTCCAAAATATCGTCTAGTAGCCGTTTTTTCGCTTTTTTATATAAGCAATAAAAAAAGTCCTACATTTTATGAATTCTGGCAAACTCTATACTTTAAACATAATTTTTTTATAATATCCTACATTCTAGATTTTTTATTAACGCGTTAAAATTTTTTTAATAAAGTTGTTTATACAAACAATTTTAACAACAAAAAAAAGTAGTGTTTTTTTTTTTTTTTTTTTTTTTTTTTTTTTTTTTTTTTTTTTTTTTGGAGGGGGGGGGGGTCAAATTCAAATTTATGTAGGAGTAACTACATTCAATTTCAACAGTTAAATTTTTTTCAGATTGTATCAGAGTAATAATAAAAAAAATGTAAAAAAGGAAATTTTTACACTAAGATTTTATTTTTTACTAAATTTACTAAATTTAAAGATTTAATTTTTTTTATACATTTTCCGTACGAGAAATTTTGAAAGTTTTCAGGGTATAGAGAAGAACTTTTAATTTCTCTATCAACTGCACAATAAAACAAAAACTATCCTGATAAAAAAAAAAAATCACTATTATTTTTTAAATAATTAGTTGTTCAGTTGTGTATCGTATGGAGGATAGAAAAAAAATGGTTTCTTCTACAACTTATTCTTATGGAAAAATTACATGGGGTCAATGCATTTCAAATGGTACAGCACTGATCACTCGACGATTTTTAAAAAATATGAATTGTTCTGTGCAACAACACTAACATGATTTAAGTTTAAACTGACTATAATTTTACTTTTATTAATTTTGTTTGTCCATGGCAGCCATCTTTGTTTCGTGGTGCTTAGCGATTTCCTCATATACTAGGGTATACGAAATTGTAAATATCTCGTCTTTTATTTTCTGAATTTAAATGGGATTTGCAGCAATTTTTTCAGAAAAAGACAGGCTAAAGATATGGTGGTAGAACAGGTTTTAAAAAATAATTCTTACAGAAGAAATTTCAGCAAAAATTTAATATTTTTTCCAAAATCTATCCGTTAAAAAAGGAAATTTTTCGTGCAAGAAAAACTGTCAACATGACACATTTCTTTTTTCTTTTTTTACAAATTATTCAAAAGTACTTGTACTCACACATTAAGTCTGATATTTAAAAAGTTATTTCTCTTTGCGAAAAAAATCCAAAATTCTTCAAAAATTACAAAAATCGCACTTTTTAGGCTTTAATATCTCTGGTGGGGCTTGAGATAAAAATCCGAAATTCTGGCTTTTGATAATAATTTATATTAGGTTATGTGCAAAAAAATTCAAGGAGATTTGACTACAAGCTCAGATATGACATGGAGAATATGTGAAAACAATACTGCCAAAATTTTCTAACCTACTATGTGTTTGTTCATACCTCAAAATGTTTTATTGCTAGTGCAAAATTAAATACTTCCAACCTATTTGAAAAAAAAATTGTCATGATGACAGTTTTTTGCGTGAAAAGTTTCCTCTTAAAAACGGTCAGATTTTGGAAAAAAAAACTTAAAATTTATGCTAAAATTTTATCAGTAAGATTTTATTTTTAAAACCTATTCTATTGCCATACCTATAGTCTATTTTGTTCTGAACAAATTGCTGCAAATCCCAAAAAAGATGAGACATTTGCAATGAACCCTAAATACCGTTTACCCTAATATGTGAGAAAATTGTTGCGCACGATGAAAGCAATATGCCATGCACAAACAAAAAATAGTAAAAATAAAATTATAGTCATCTTGAACTTCCATCTTGTCAGGGCTGTTGTACAAAAAATTTCAGTTAAAAAAAATAATCAAACATCCAAAAAAAATGGCTCACTTAAAATGGATTGCCCCATGGTATGATATACTTCTTTCCTAAAGTGCATAAATTTCACAGTATAATTTTAAATAAATGTATCAAAGTACATTGTGGAGGTGAATAAGAAAAACAAAGCGACATTGCGAGTTTCATTGAAAAAATCTCTATGTAATTCGTCTTGTCAAAAATTTGTTTGAGCTTTAAAAGAGGTGTAAATTAATACTTTACGTTATTAAGAAGTTTTGCTTATATAAAAAAATTGTGAGAAGAAACACAACCGTCGCACAATCGTGATCGCCGCAAATTTCTTGTTAGTTACTGTATATTTAGTTTGTGTGCACATTTAAATGCAAAATTCATATGTGATTACATCCTTGTTTCTCATAATTGGTAAATAAATATGTTCATTTTTTTTTTGGGGGGGGGGGTTATCTGATGAAACCCTATTCATCTGTGTTCTTTGTATTTCCGCCAATCACAGAGTTCGTACACAAAACTGTATATGTCAGAGACTTCAAATTTTGTTTACTTACAACTGAATGAATACCGCGTGTCAGATGACAAATGATAACATTTTTAAAAAGTCTATTACTTCAATTAAATTAACTTTTACCATGCCATCCGTTCATTTTAAGTTTTATATGAGAACCTAAATTTGAAGATTTTGCGTAGACATCATAGGTTGGAGTTAGAGCGCATTGATAGTCAGCAAAAGGTTCTCAGTTCGACACCTGATGCTGAAATTTGAAATTTTGAAATGAAGATGCATTTGATTAAAAGTAATTTCGTATTTTTTGCCAATTTAAGGGTTTATATTATAAGGGTTTCATTCACTTGACATTCATAATATATTTTCGAATTGAATTTTCATTCTAATTCAAAAACTAGTGATATTTATTAAGGGTTCAGCATTTTAAATTTCGTTTAAACATTTCTTTTTTCATTTTTAGAAAATTAAGATTTTTTTTTATATCTCTGCTAAATTTGTTTTTTTGTTTCGATTTTTTTTAAATATTAAATTCATGGGTTTTATTAAAATAATTTGATTGGAAAATTTTTAATTTGTATAAAATAAGTAACTTCATATAATAATTGTTTTAAAATAAAATTAGTTAGTTCTACCATATATGTAAGAATTTAATAATTATAAATTAGCAATTTGGATTTATTAGTTAAAGTATAAGTTTTCCTGAATGAAATATTTAAAAAAAAATCTCTGGGCGATCTGTGGATTACATCTTATTTAAAGCACATTCATGTAAATAAATAATCAATGCTTTTTCAATAAAATTTTAAATACTAATATTTTGAATCAAAGATCAATAAACGTCTCCAAAGAAATAAATATATCACAATGAAATAAAAGAATTCCTTCAAATATTCACTTCACATTTAAAATTGCTGGTTTTAAAATTCCTTCTTTTCTTAAAAATCCAAATAGCGAAGTCTTTAGTTTTATCTAAAAGAAATGCAATTTACGGTTTAACACTTTCTTACGATCTCTAATTACGCTTGTTATTATGTCTATTTTCACAGACTATTGTTTCCTTTTTTTAACTATGTTACGTTAAAGAATTGTGAAACGTAAAATACTCCAAGTAATTTGCGTTTAATGTTTTCGAATACGTAAAACATGATGTGATTTCTAGAATTTGTTTCAACACTAAAATTTTTCTAAAAGAAAACTTTTTTTTTTCGGAACATAATATACAGACTTAATATACTATGTACTAGTTCGTATCAGTATCACTTATGATTGGAGAATGAACTGTAAAATATTTTTAAAAATAAAATAAAAATATTTGAATCCTATGTTTATAATGAAGAAGAATATTTAAATCCTATTAATAATATATAATACTAGGGGGGGGCCCGCCCCCCTGCTCGCTATGCTCGCCAACCCCCCGCGTAATCGCTTCGCGATTCCAAATTATTGGCTACCCCTGCCTTCTGTGCTCGCCAATACCCCATGGTATGAATAAGCAGTTGCAGACCTTTCAAATGATGTGTCACACGACTGGTGTTGTAAAGAAATTAAAAATGTGCCCCCTGGGGGGCATAGTGGGAGGCGACACAAAAGACATCCATAATATGAATAAGCAGCTGCAGACCTCTCAAATGATATGTCACACGACTGGTGTTGTAAATAAATTAAAAATGTGCCCCCCTGGGGGGCAGAGAGGGGGTGACACACAAGACATCCATAAAATGAATAAGCAGTTGCAGACCTTTCAAATGATGTGTCACACAATTGGTGTTGTAAAAAAATTACAAAATGCGCCCCCTCTGAGGGCAGAGGGGGGTTACACACAAGATATCCATAATATGAATAAGCAATTGCAGACCTCTCAAATGATGTGTCACACAATTGGTGTTGTAAAGAAATTAAAAATGTGCCCCCCTGAGGGGCACATTTTTAAAGAGCAGAGTGTGGGGGTGACACACAAGACATCCATAATATGAATAAGCAGTTGCAGACCTTTTAAATCTTGTGTAACACGACTGGTGTTGTAAAGAAATTAAAAATGTGTCCCCCTTGGGGAGCAGAATGGGGGATAACACACAAGACATCCATTATATGAATAAGCAGTTGCAAACCTCTCAAATGATGTATCAAACGACTGGTGTTGTAAAGAAATTAAAAATTTGGCAAAATATTACAGTTATCGCCAAGTTGGCGTCACTTTTGACAACTAATTTTGGTCGCCAAATTTGGCGATATATCGCCAAGTTGGCGACAAACTTGGCGATTGTTGGCAATGGTAACCTTTCCTTTCTTTATGGTAACCCATACGGCGATGCATAGACGGAGCCCTTTCCTGATTGGTCTATTCGACTCATGGAAGGAGTGGACAACCCGGATTCCTTAGTTCCGGAAATCTTCCACATCAGCATCATTACAGGAGTCATTCCTTTTAAGGCTAGTTTTTTTTTTACTATAGAAGGATATAAATTAAAAGATGAGGGAATATAAATATGCGTACAATATTGAGTCAACTATATTTGCACAAACCAGTGGATATATGAATACAGCACCTCATATTTTTGCTTCATTTTGTAAACAACGAATTTTGAGCTTATTCTAGCGATGACGATTTTCAGAAGATATTTCAAGCTGTGTTTACGAGACTTTTACAAATTTTGCTCGATACATTTAGCTAACGCATTTTTCACATCTTTAAATTTTTTGTGTTCCCTTGTTAAAATAATCACGTGATTAAATTTATGAAAAAAAAACGCGTTTCATTTAAAAACGAATACTATTTATCGAAAAATTCTTGGATTAATTTTTAGATTTCCAGTGCAATTTCGTATGATTCTTTCTTTGTATGTAACTTTTTTTTTAATCTTCAGATTGTTTATATTACATGATTTTTTCAAGAGAAAAATGTGAAAAAAATTATACTAGATGTTGAATAGTAATTTTTTAAGGAAATATTTCTTACTAATTGATAAATAAATAAAAGTAATTAATAAAAGTAAATTAATCATTTAATCATTTAAAAAAATTAAATTTTCATAAATATAAAAAGCTTATATTTTCTATTGATAAATTTTATTTTGATAAAAGAAAAGCAAACAAACGATTTCCCTATACTTAATATAAATGGATGAACATTTCATTACATTTCATTACTCTATTGAGTATTTTATAAATATATATATATATATATATGTATGTACACTATCTACCAAAAAGTATTTGTACACTTCCAATTTTTGACATTTTGTCAGATATTTAAAAATATACTGGTCGGATTCTTATGGAACTTCAGAAATATAAAGATTATGTTTCACTTTATATTTATTTACATTCATTTGTTAAGCGGGTAATTAGGGGGCTGGCAAAAAAACAAAGAATAATAGAAATATTTGGGATCGCCCTGTACATGAAAATGCACGAAACGACTTATCGCTTTAGAGTACAAATATATGAATACAGTAGAATATGTACACTAATTTTTGTGAGAATAGCATGTATATTTATGGCGATAGAGCGATCTTTTTGAAAAATTTAAAAAATTCTGGTATGTTTTTTGTTTATATCATGCTGGGTTTTTGACCAAATTTAACGCAAATTTCAGAAATATTGGCAAAATGCAGTAGAAAAAATGTAGCGCAATTGGAATATAAATATATTAAATATTTTATGAAATATGAGTAGTTGTATAAAATAATTTTTATCTGCGCATGCGCGAACTAAAAAACATTTTTTTTACATCATTTAATAGTCAATTCTATGGAGTGACTTATAAAAAAAATCCAATCAAATATCGTGAAAATTCAAAAAGATATCATTAATTTAGTGAGATGTTTTTACTCTGCTCTCTAAAAACGGCTGAATCTTAAGGGATTCTCCAAAAATTGACATTTTTTAATAACTGACTTTAAAAAAAAAACTAGTATTGAATTAATACAATATCTAATACAATATTGCTGCTAATAAGTACTTGACAATTGTGATAGAAAAGAAAAATAGCTTTATTCGCATTCAGGGCCAAAAAGGGCATGTGCTCCGGGCGCTAGGATGAAAGTGTTCCAAATGTATCTTTCGTTTGGCGATTTTTTTCATGGCTATGTTTAGCATAATATTGTTAAAATTACTATATCTGGGCTATGCTAAAGCATAAAAAAATCTAATGATGATGGCTTAAGGTCCCTGCCCCTACCCGCGAAGATGCTCACGAGCTAATGCTATTCCTATGGGGATGCATTTTTTCTAACTCTTTTGCATTTGGACATTTTTAAATAATATGTTTTGCATTGGATAGCGGAAGTCCTTTTCAAGATCGCTCCGTGATTACTTTTTCAATTTTGGCGTAGATATTTTTATAATGTTTCTTTCACTTCCAAAAGCGGTTCTGAAAGTGGAACTAACTTTATAAAAAATATCTATGACTCAAATCGAAAAAGTAGTCAAGGAGCGATTTTGAGAGGGACTTCCGCTATCCAATGCAAAAAAAAAAAAAAAAAAAAAAAAAAAAAAAAAAAAATTGAAAATTTTAAAATGCGAAAGAGTTATTAGAAAAATGCCTCCCCACAGGATTAGCATTAGCTCAGCAGTGTCTTCGCGGGCAGGGACAAGGGCCTTAAAAATCCTGTTGAAAGTAGAATTTTTTTGATTCGGTTTAAAGTATCAAATTGGAGTATTTTAATAAAGCAGAATACGTTATTTTATATTACATATTTTAAGTTTTAAAATAAGTCGGCTATTAATAAATTGGAGAAATTTTCTTTGTAAATATGCTTTGCGAAGGAGGGGGAAAGGGGTTCCTTCAAAATCCACATTTGCCTCGGGAAAAAAGACTGGTTTTGGCCCTGTTCACATTTAATAATTTGTAGATCCTCCTCTAGAGGCAATTACAGCTGCGACACTCCTGGGCATGCTCTCAACTAGTCCTTGTATTACATTTAATGGTATTTTATTCCACTCTGTTTGCACAAGGAAGGTAAGCTCTTTTACTGATTTTGGCCGTGTGTCACCCGCCTTAATTCGACGATCCAACTCGTCCCAGAGGTTCTCTATTGGAGGTCTGGGCTCTGGGCAGGCCACTCGAGTCGATGCACTCCATTATCAGCATACCAATCCATGCTGGACCTCGCTACATGGCAGCTTGCGTTGTCATCCTGGAAATAACATGGGTCCAATCCATAGTATTGCCACAACGTAGGAAGTACACTGTTGTCCAGTATATTACAGTAGGCATCGGCATTGAGCTTACCATAAATTGGGACCAAGGGTCCTAGTCCGAACCAGGAAAAACAACCCCAGAACATAATTCCCCCTCCGCCAAATTTAACTGTGGGCACAATACATTCTGGTAGGAGGCGTTCTCCAGGCAGACGCCAGACCCAGACCCTACCATCAGAACGGTAGAGGGTGAACCTTGATTCATCACTCCAGAGAACCTGTTTCCATTGCTGTACAGTCCATTGCTGGCGTGTTTTGCACCAACGTAACCGAGCTGCGCGGTTGGACTTGGTGATTAAAGGCTTATGGGCGGCAGCACGGCCATAAAAATTAAGCAGGTGAGCTTCCTTACGGATGGTATTCATGGAAACAACACATCCTGAAGCTTGTTGAAATTCTTGGCGTATGTGTAACATTGGTTGGTTGCGGTTCTTCCGAATTTCTCTAGACAGAACCCGTCGGTCTCTATCTCCCAGTTTCGTCGGTCTGCCTACTCTGGCCACATTCTGACAATCACCATTCAGCTTCCATTTTCTAATCACATAAGCCACAGTCGTTTTGGGGTAATTAAGCTCGCTAGATATGTCGATTAAAGATCGGCCATTTCGGTGGTACCCGATCATCACACCTTTCTCAAAATCAGACAGCTCTGTTCTTCTTGGCATCATGCATGCGATTGATGTCAGTGTTGTTTTCGACACCACATTTAACAGTGGAGAACTTGACGTATTTCAGGATCGCAGATATCGGCATTTGCATAAGAGCCATTATCAATTATGTATCTATGGGTAGATATGACACAAATGCTTCGATTTTTTATAATTATTTTTATCCTAAAATAGGTTCGTTCTGGTAATTATCTCAGAAATGAAGTAAATCACCAGTAAAAAACGAAATGGAGATTTGGCAATTTGCGTAAAATCTGACGTCATTCAACTGCTTTCAGAGACTAATTGAAAATCAGTTCACTCCTATCCACAATAACTTTCTGAATTTCCACGAAATTCGATCGGATTTTTTTATGGGTAGCTCCATAGAGTTGAATATTAAATTATGTAAAATGATAAATTTTATCGTTCACGCATACGCTGTTTAAAAAATATTTCATACAAATACTCATATTTTAGAAAACTTTTAATATATTTATATTTCAATAGCACCTTATTCTTTCTACTACATTTTGCGAATTTTTCTGAATGTGGCTTTATATTTGGTTGAAAATATTGCATGACATAGAACATTTTAGAAAATATTTAATATATTTATATTTCAATGAATTTTGGTGAACTCCCCCCCCCTCCCTTTTCTTCTTTGCAAAGCATCTGCAAAAGTATTTGCAAAGAAAAATTTTCTAATTTATTAATAGCCGACTTATTTTAAAACTTAAAATATGTAATATTGATTAAAGTAGTCTGCTTTGTTTAAAAAAATGATACCTTAAAATCGTGAAAACGAATCAAAACGAAAAAAAAAAATCTGCTTTATGCGGGATCTTTATGCCATCATTATTAGATTCTTCTATGCTTTGGTATAGGAGAAATGCTTTAAATGGGACGATTTTGACAATATCATGCTAAACATAGACATGGAAAAAATCGCCAAACAAAATGTACATTTGGGACACTTTCATCCTAGCGCCCGGGGCACATGCCCTTTTTCCCCAACCCTCTCTTAGTTTTGGCCCTGAATGTGAATAAAGCTCTTTTTCTTTTCTATCACAATTGTCAAGTACTTATTAGCAGCAATATTGTATTAGATATTGTATTAATTCAATACTAGTTTTTTTTTAAAGTCAGTTATTAAAAAATGTCAATTTGTGGAGAATCCCTTAAGATTCAGCCGTTTTTAGAGAGCAGAGTAAAAACATCTCACTAAAATAATGATATCTTTTTGAATTTTCACGATATTTGATTGGATTTTTTTTATAAGTCACTCCATAGAATTGACTATTAAATGATGTAAAAAAAATGTTTTTCTAGTTCGCGCATGCGCAGATAAAAATTATTTTATACAACTACTTATATTTCATAAAATATTTAATATATTTGTATTCCAATTGAGGTGCATTTTTTCTACTGCATTTTGCCAATTTTTCGGAAATTTGCGTTAAATTTGGTCAAAAACCCAGCATGATATAAACAAAAAACATACCAGAATTTTTTGAATTTTTCAAAAAAATCGCTCTATCGCCATAAATATACATGCTATTCTCACAAAAATTAGTGTACATATTCTACTGTATTCATATATTTGTATTCTAAAGCGATAAGTCGTTTCGTGCATTTTCATGTACAGGGCGATCCCAAATATTTCTATCATTCTTTGTTTTTTTGCCGGCCCCCTAATTACCCGCTTAACAAATGAATGTAAATAAATATAAAGTGAAACATAATCTTTATATTTCTGAAGTTCCAGAAGAATCCGACCAGTATATTTTTAAATATTTGACAAAATGTCAAAAACTGAAAATGTACAAATACTTTTTGGTAGATAGTGTATGTATGTATATGTATATATATAATGTGTGTGTGTGTGCGTGCGTGCGCGCGCGCGCAGGTTTGTGGGTTGGAGTTTAATGCCTATCAAATTAAGAATCATAGTGATTATTAGAACATAATTATAATATACATAGGAATTATGAAACATTTGATATTATAAAAAGACCAAAATAAGTGAAATACTAATAAATTGCGTAGTTAATTTTAAAATGTGACAAAAATTAATAAGCATATTTTTAGTCGGTAGAAAAATTCAATATTTATAATTCCTAAACTATACCATCATATTCTTAGACTAAAAGATTTCTACGCAGCGAAAGGGATAAAACATTATATTTATATGAATCGTGTATTTCAAAAGTTCCACGAAAGTGTTTTACAGAAATTGGATAATGAACACGATTTCGGATTAATTCATCAATTCAAATGTTATATTAAAAAAAATCCCGCTATAGTCAGTCAAAATGAACAGCCTACTTCCTTACAGTTAGAGAAACAGTATATCTGCTCCCCACCCAAATACAAAGATATCTGTTTTGCCAACTTACATGAGCCCATAGGTCCCGAGACCACCCAAAAATTATATTCCCGTAGTGCACCCAATTTTCATTGTTCTAGATATTTATTTCATTCTTATTTTATTTTTAATACATAGCGAATAATTAAATAATCTTAATTGAAATTTTTTAAATTCATATATTTTTGGACTCCATTTATTTACACTATAAATTGTTGTCAGATATGTATTTGGAATTTGAGATAGGCACAAATAATTGGATCTTATAAAGAAACACTATTAATAGAAAAGTATGATTCGAATATGTCTTAGTGAATATTTGTTCAGCTTCTCCCGAAAACACAGACAGTAAACTATGTAGGACTAATCCTATACTGTTTTTTTTACACATTTAGCTAAAATCATTCAAGGATTATCGTCTTTACTGGGTCATTTTCGAGATATTAGATTTATTATCCGATAAGTTCCTTTTAATTGTTCTGCAATTGTGCAGAATATTTTTAATAGGATTTGTTAACGTATGCTAGATTAGGAGCAATAAATGATAAACATTTTTTTAAAACAAAAGTTAATCAATTTTATCAGCGATTTATATGTTTGTTTTGTAATTTACATTTTTGTTATTTATACGTTCTTTGTTTGTATAACATCGAGATAAATATAATAAAAAACGCAATTATGAAAAAACATGTTTGGAATAAAATATGCATGATGACTATTTCATAAACGAAAGACTATGTCGTACATAACCTATAGAGAAAGTATATTTTTGTAGGAAATAATCATATGGCTAATAATTAATTTATTATAAAACAATCTTACACATAGCTGCACATTATTTTAATAATTTTCTATTCATGTGATAATTCAGTAAAATTTGAAATATAAATCATTTTTCAATATCTTCTTGAATTTTTTAGCATTATTGAAATTATTTGAAATATATGATATTCATTTACAGGTATTAACAATAACAATTAATACAAAAACAACATATATATATATATATGTATATATATATATATATATATATATATATATATATATATATATATATATATATATATATATATATATATATATATATATATATATATATATATATATATATATATATATATATATATACAGGGTTTCCAGGGTTTTTCAGACTAACTTTAAAGAAAGGTGGGAGATATCACAAAGATTCGTATTTTCACGGCAACCCATGGTCGGAAATGATTTCCTGGTGCGGTAGTGATTATACAAAATGCAAAAGGGGCACGAAAAGGGACAGGAAACAGGTGTATTATTCTTAGCGTTGCAAAAATGTTTGAACAATACTTAAGAGTGCTGAGGAAATTTCGCACGCTTGTTGGCAGCTGCTGGGCAAAACCAGGACACTTCCGGTATTATGGAAACACTGGAATTTCTATGCATCGGGATGCGCTTGCATACATCACACCCAGTGGTCGCATTTTCAAACTCCTACTTTAATGACGACCTTTGTCTCTTTAGTGTTTTTTTTTCTGAGTTTTATGCTGTACTAAGGATAATAAACACTTTTTCTCCTCTTATTCATTTCCTGTCTTTGTTGTCCCTTGTGTCGTTACTACCAAGCACGGAAAGAGTTTCTGACCACCAAATCTCTATGCAAATCCTTGTGGTGTCACCTACATCCCCTAATGATCTCGGGTCACATACTACATATATATAATTGCATCGGTAGTGGAATTTTTTTTTATATACCGTATACATTCATACTTTTAGACTTTTGAAATTTTGTCTTTAGGGCTATTACCATCTGTTAACCATGACGTAGGATTTTATTCAGTGGTCAATAATTAAACAAAATATACTTAATCTGTCAGATGCAACAAACAAAATTATAAATCGTAACAAATATACTGCATTTTTTTGTATTTTTTTAAATAGTCCTCATTTTTTTTCCTTAGTTTTCTACTCTTTCTAAAATTTATTAGCGCAGCATGTCCCGTAAGGGTTTTTGTGCAATAAAATCCGATATAACTAAAATATTTTTTAAAATTTAAATTTTTAACTGACTCATGAAATGTATCACACATTGTTTAAATTACATGTTGCATATCGCACTCCTAGGGATTAAACGCTTGTCTTGTGTGTGATACCTCTAAGGGAGAATTACTACTTAGGACCACTAGGGGTGCCTTACGGCAACCCATTAAACCCCATGGCACCCCTATGACACCTTATGAGTTGCCATGCGGTGCCCTAGGACACCCCTAGGGTTCAAATTCTGGCTCTTTTAGGGGGGTTCGCTCACGGGACAAAATTTCACCCCTAGAAGTGTCATATACAACCTGTAGTTTTAACAGAACATCTTTTCCCATTTTTAATTCGTATTCAAGATGGCCTGGAGTTAAAGTCTGAAACCTCACTTTTCTTTATATTTTTATCAACCCCTTTGCGGATGATCTGCAATATATAAAATACAAAATATTCCATTTTATTTATTTATTTATTTTTTTACTTCTTTTTATTTTTATTTTATTTTATTTTATTTTTTTTTTTTTGCGGATAACATTATACTATTTTTTAACAAAGGTTTATTATAAGCATCATTCCACTTTAATGAAGGTTCTCACAATATGTCTTAAGTATTAGTGTTTTATTTATTTATTTATTTTTGAGTGTGAGTGTCTTTTTTATCGTTTAAATAGAGTTCAATGAGATAAGTTCGCTTTCACATTTGTCTTTTTTGTAATTTCATTTAAAAATCTGAATATTGGTATTAAAAAATACTCATATTTTATCTATTTAAACACAGGGCTTGCATTCCTAAATTTTTTCTATATCTCTTACCACTATTTCAAATATTCAATCTTTGTCACAAAAATATTTTAACATCTGTAATAAAAGTTTAAAATAAAGAGTATTGGTGATAGAAAATTGCCCGAATGCTACTTTAGTTACGCAACGTGAGCATTGTAAACATATTCATATTTCACTATCCTTGACTTGTTCGGTAAGTCACTGTTGGCCGTTGCTGCTCTGTAACAAAATACCCATATACAACTGACAATATAATAAACTAGTTGCTAAATGTAATGTTGATGAAATAAATGATAATTTTGTTAAATGATAAAGGCAATGTAATGTTGAAAGACCTTTGAAACTTTTTTCTTGAATTATTATACAATTTATATTGTTTTATATTGAATTCATACGATAGATATTGTTTTTTTTTTTCAAATGTTTATCTTCAAAATAAAAGAGAAATGTAGGAGCAAGAAATACAAACTTTTTTATCTGGAGATCTGTCTAGCGTAAAATGTATGCCGTCGATTCAAAATAAACTGTTGAAGAAAAAAAACACATTCAAGTAAAACGTCCTGGAGTAAAAATGCTAGGGTGGGTAACAAAGTCAAGTGCAAATATTATGTGTAATTATGAAATAATCGAAGGATAGCCCCAACTAAGTATGGCCCTAACTGCACAAGAAGACTCTGAGTAATTTAAATAGCAAAAAATTTCGAAAAGTTAATTTGTTCGATTTGCAGATCTTATCGCTGAAAGAAGCATGTACGAGTCAACACCTGATCTAAAATTTGGATGTCAATTTTGTTCTACAAATGCACTGGAAATTACTATGTTTATTGCATAAATTTGTAGTGAATATCATGTACTTTCAAAATGTTGCGTAAGATTTTCGATGGCTTGCCAGGCAGTTTGTAGTTAAAATACACTGCGCAGTAAGTATGCGGACGGTAATAACAACACCCATTGGCATTATTACTTCAGCTGATACTTTTTTAGTGCTGGAACTGCATCAACAGGGTACTTATTGTTTATTTTATACTCAAAAGTGCATTATTGTCATTATTGAAAACCAAAAAGGATAAAATGAATTTTTTTTTCCTAAGTACTGTTTTTTTATCTCAAAAGAGTAAAATGTTAAATGATTTTTACTGCATCCATATAATGGTATTAATTGTAAGATTGTCAATTTGTTATGTCTGTAATTTTCTACTCGTCGAATATGTGATAGTTTGTTGCGTCCTATAAATGCTAGTTCTGCCCCTTGCATTTTTTAAAGGCATACAATGAAATAACGTACTTTTTTTTCATCTCAAAAAAAGCTGGGTTTTAATATCATAAAAATTTTAGGATAATAAATCTTGAAGATGGTCTCCTTTTCAATTTTTTTCCAATTTTAAGAATTCAAGACTATTTAAGAAATCATTACATTTTATGAGTACATATCTCCTAAAATATTATATCTTGTATACACGGTGAATAATTTGCTATATCAAATTCTACATTTGTTTGAAAAAAAAAAATCTAAAGCAAAACAATGAAAATCAGTAAAACCTAACAGTTGCGTTCTTACCCTAGGGCAACTTATTTATCACTAATATTATCTTAAATGTTTAAATGGTTGTTCAGACTGATATATTGTGCTAAATAACAAATTCGTTTCACTTATCTAGATAAATTAGTGGTAAAAAGGGAGAAAAAATGAACTTTCCTTGTAGAATTTTACTTTAAGGATAAATTTAGTATTTCAATCGAAGGATGCATATATTTTATAAATCTGCGTTATTTTTATGATATGAAATTTTGTTTAAATAAATGCGCAAGATCGTAAATATTTACAACAAAAATATATATTTGAATGCTTAGCATAAATCAATTTTCTAAATACCTTTTACTCTAAAAAAATCGAAGTACTGACATCTGCTTCCGTACAAAATATAAAATACTTATTTAATTTATTTAAAATGGTTATTTAATGTGCTTATTTAATTATATTTTCATAAAAAGAATTTGGATTTATCGAAGTAATGAATCGAGTTGAAAAATAGCTTAATACAATTTTATTATTTCAATTTACAGAGAAAGAACATACTTGCTGAAAAAATGCTTTAGAAACGAATTAACAAGACTTTAAAAACTGTCATTATAACTTTCTATTTGCTTAGTTTAAATTTCGTCTTTTCTTAAATATTTGGGATAACGGAATCATTAATCTTATCCAAAATAAAATACCAAACTGCAAGTATTTAACGCTTACACTGTTACAATATCCAATTAAGCATTTAACTGTGTCTAATTTCACAGATTTCAGTGTCTTATTTTTTTAAAGAGTGTTGGAGTAAATAGTTATGAAACAAAAAACGTTTCAAGTCGCGTGTTATCTACTTTTAAAACTTCCAAGACATGTTATTTGAAGTACATGCTTAAGGAAAAAGCATCTTCTAAAATATTTTCATTGTAGATTTTATAAATTAAGTTTTGCTTTCAATAAGTACTATACATCTAGTGATTTACAAATATAAATAAATTGTTGTGTTGTAATACATTACTTTGGGAGATATAAAATAAATAGATAAAATAGAATTATATCTATTATATATATCTATAGCGTATTAAATGGTATTTGATACTCTATAAATAATACACAGTAAAACCTCTAAATAACGGACACCTCGAGAACGCAGAAATTGTCCGGTATTCGGAGGTGTCCGCTATTGGGAAAACCTCAGATTCAAAAATTGCTAAGAAATGTTTAATGTTTCATTAATTGACTTTTATATTCTTAAAACCTATATTATATGATTAATCAGAAATTAAAATTATTTTTAAGTAATAAAACTGAAATAAAATTGTGCACACCTTTACAAACTTCGTTACAAACTTAGCAAACCTTTACACCATTTGCAAACTTCATTTCTTCTAAAATGTGCTACAAAAGTTTACTTTTGCTTGCAATCGCATGTAATTTGTTTTTCAATGTGACGTTATTGGACACTATAGATTTCCGGGCTTCGAGAAGGGATTGCACTTTTTGCCTATTAAAAACATAAAGTCTTAAAATCTTCCGGGAGGACATTGCAATGCTGAAGAAGATGTCCCTCCCGGGCAACCCTGAATTCACACTAAATGTACGGGGAGGAGAAATTTTCCCTAGCCCACTCTCTACATTTATCTGTGATCACAAAATTTGCGACATATCGCTCTGATAAATTTAGAGGCCTTTTTTCTCTTTTTTCGTTTTTTTTTCTTTTTTCTGGGTAAAAAATCCTTTTTCATCCTTTATCGCTATTCGGAATGTCCGTTATTCAGAGGTTAAACATACAAAAATGAAGGTTTTGGGAGTGGAGATTAAAAAACTGTCCGTTAAATAGAGGTGTCCGCTATTCGGGAGTGTCCGTTATGGAGTTTTACTGTAATAGAATTTGAGTGTATTTTATTTCTTCTTATCTTATTTTATTAGGCGTGTAAAACGTGTATATACAGGATGATTTCACATGAAAAACATGTCGCATTAAGTATACAAAAGTGATATTCTGAAATTAAAAGGTGTATTCAGTAATGTAAGAAGGACCCAAATTTACGGCTTAGTCACTAATTAATAATTTTGAGGTACAAAATTGAGAAATTCCGAATGTAAAAAAAATCCATAAATTTATATTAATGTCATCGTATGTAAGAACATTTTGCACAATAGGATGTAGCAATCGAAAAATTTTATTTCAAAATACGGAGAAACAAATTTTCAGTTTTTCTTCTTCAACAAAGTTATAAAAATAAATATAAAATTTAATTAAAATTTAATTAAAATTTTCTGGTGCAAATCTTGGGTAATATTAGGTGGAATATTATATATTCCACAGCTCATCAAGCGTTCGCAATATCATAAAGCGTGTGTCATGGATAATTTCTGACTACTGCAAGGTTCACATCCCGTATGCGATACCATGTACCGTTTTCTTCTGGATAATTTATTCCAAAAAATTATAATTACCGACTTGACCTAGGTAGGCTTAGTGATGGATATTTTGTAGTTAAGGGTTTAAGCCAAATGGAATAATAAGCTGAACTTACCCGACGAATACGCAGACCACGGAAGTAATTGTAATTTTTTGCTGATAAGAGGTCATACTCATTGCTTGTAAATCTTGGGTTGGCCTTAGTTTTGAAATATAGTTCTAGGAATACCTTGAAGAATATGAAGAATTTTCACTACAGTGATCTATCTGTTTTCTTTATATTAAACACAATTCGTGGTGGCTACACTGTTAAAACTAATGGTGACACATTGCAACTTTTAGGGGTGAAAGGCTTATCTTACTGGTGACGACCCTAAAGGAGCCAGAATGGCAACTTTAATTAGGGTGAAAAGATGGCACCCTTGATCCAGAGTGCCCAATAATAAAAAATTAAAAAATACACAAACCGACTTTTAGCCCTCGTAGGATTCGAACCCACAATGTCTGATTAGAAGCTCAGCGGCCATCGAGCTTACTTTCAAATTCAACCTAAAATGTTCATATGTCCTTAAAATCAAAGGTGTCTTTATATAAAAAAACTCGCGAAAAGTTAGCCATCCGAAGTACTAAATGAAATTGGGATACCGTATAGCGGTGATAGTCATTGTAGGGGAAAATAGCTGTTTTGTTCCACCAGTGACGGCGAGTTGAAGGGCAAGGATACACGTCACAGATCATACGCAAATAACTAAGGGTTGAAAATCTTCCAACGGTGTGCATTGTGCGATAAGAAGCGTGAAACACCCAGTGAGAGATCAAACGGCACCCCAAACACATTTTCAAGCACGCTGGTGTCAAATGGTAAGACTTTTCACCCCTGGGCGCCAAATTAAACTGGTTTGTTACCATTCGTTTTAACAGTGTAAGGTCGTCCCCGATCCGCATTCGCATATCCAGGCCGCATATCTGTATATTCGTCTGCTATGATGCTTAAGAGCATAATCCGAAAGGTAGAGTTCATCGGCATAACATGTAACACAGATGAGGACTTAAAAGTATCACAAGTCAAACAACGTATCGTCAGAAAAAAAAGAAAAAATACTTGCAGCCAATCTGTACGCTAATCTCTATGTTTAGGAGCACATTGAAGTTGTAGGTGTTAATATTTTGCCTAAGAGGGATACTGTATAAAGGGTTTTTTGGGCATAGCATACAGTGCAGCGGCCTTCGACGAATTAACGAAGCAAAAAGCGATGCTTCTCTAGCAGTAGACCAATTTTCTGCCAACTGTCTGGATGAAGCTATACGGTCCGTCAGTGAAATTATATTTTTTTAATGTCACTTATTTAAATTTTTCATATATTTCGTAAATTTTTTTGTACGTATTTTCTTGGAGGTGGAATATATTGTTTCTATTCTGTGCCTTTTGCATTATCTTACACTATTGTTTATTTTCCTACTGAAAAATCTAACAGTGATCATTTGCTTGAAATATAATCAGCGTAATCGAAATATATCACTAGATTTTCTTTTCATTTTGAATAAAATTATTTTGATATATATATATATATATATATATATAACAAATCTAAACAATTATATATATTGATTGTGCTCTATTGTTCAATGTTATTTATAAAACTACTTTCTGCATTGTTGAGGTCTTTTCTTATGCGTTGTGATATTTACAAAAATAAGATAAAGTGATATAGATTTGGCTGCTTATAAAATTTTGGCTGCTTCGCAGACTAGAATGAAGCATGAATTGAGGGGATTTATTTTGGATTAAACTGGTACCTCTTTCCATTGACGAATAAAAAAGAAACTGTTTAAAATAAAACTGAAAAAAGAGATTTATTCAACTATTTATATGTTCCAAATTCTTCACTTTATAGGATTTAGAATAAAATGATTGTGAAGTTAAATATATTTTTTTCATTCAAAATAAATGATGGATATCCACATTTTGAATTTTAAATCTTCAATGTGATTTAATTTTAAAAAATACAAAATTTCTCCTTTTTTAAAATTATCCTTCTAATGTAAATCATGTGATATCCTTTATATTTGCTTTATCGAAAATACAGTCCCTGGCCAAATTATTAGACGCACTCCCTTTTCTTTGCATCGAATCATATTGCTAGCTTCATAGGAATATTACTGTGTGAATAACTGCAATTAATTATGTACATCATTTGTAGGATTATAATAAATAAAAAACATGCCTACGACTTTAAAACTCTTTCTTTTTACAAATTAAATGAAAAATGGCTGAAATTGCAAAATTTATAACTTGAAGCTAAAAAAAATATCAATATTTTTTGGAGTCTCTTTTGGCGGCTATCAGTGCCTCTATTCTTCGCGGCATGCTGTTTCTACAAAATTGAAGAGTTTCTTGTATGCGTGGGTGACAATTCCAGATAATGGATAATATTTTCTATGAGCTGGGTTTTGTTTGTTATGACTTCTTAGTCAATTCTCCAGACCAATATAAAGAGGTTTTTTAAATCGGTCTATTCTAAACCTAAAATGATGGTTTCTAAATGAAGAACCATTTGTATTTTTGTAAGGTAAAGCTTTTTTGTTACATAGCACGATCCATCAAGGTCTACTTTCAATAAAAATATCCCTGTGTTGAACTGCTCCCGGTAATTCTTCAGACATGAATACCATTGAAAATGTTTGGGAGCTAATGAAGAAAATCCTGGACAAAGAGCTCATAACAAGCAAAAAACAGCTCATAGAAAAACTTATCCTTGTCTGGAAACATCACTCACACATGCAAGAAACATTTCAATTTTGTACTAACAGCATGCCATGAAAAATAGACGCACTGATTGCCGCCAAAGGGGCCTCCAAAAAATATTGACATTTTTTTTTTAATTTCATGTTTTGAGTTTTACAATTTTAGCAACTGTTAATTTAATTTACAAAAATAAATAATTTTAAAGTCATTGGCATGCTTTTTATTTATTATAATCCTACTGATAATGTATATAATCAATTGTAACTATTGGCATAGTAATATCTCAATGAAACTTGTAATATGATTCGACACAAGAAAATATGAGTGCGTCTAATAATTTGTCCAGGGACTGTATATTTATTTGTATTTATTTTGATTTTTTTATGACAGACTGAATGATTTAGGAAAAACAAATAAGTCATTAAAGAAGTGGCAAATAAATATAAACGCAAAGAATTGCGAGAAATGAATAAATACATCTGTCTTAGATAATCAAAATCCCTTTTTAAAAAATAATAACTGTTAAGAGAGTCTGTCAATAATTTATGTATTCTATATTCTTCGTCATATAGTATTCAGAGAAATTTAAATAAATTTGAGTTTTTCTAAATAAGTGAAAATTATTTTATTTATATGTAAATAAATGAAGATAATTTTATTTATATATCTCAATTGGGCAAACTTTTTAAATATACAACATTCCCTTTTCTTAAATTCCAGTACTCTATAAATTCTCTATATATTAATAAAAGATAAATTTAATATACAATTTAGAGTATTTAGATTTTAGGTAGTAAATATTTAAACATTCAACTACTGAAGCTCTGTACACAAAGCAGAAAGAGAGAAACAAAGTTTTAATCCACTCGTTTCTGGCTCAAACATAACAATGTTATTTTTAGCCGGAAAACAGAATAAAAAAAAATAAAATATATTCATGAAAACAAAGGACAAAATTAATATGTTTATAATGATTGAAAAGTAACAAAAACGAAAAAAAAATGCATCCGGATTAAATAAGAAAATGCAATTTAACACTAACAGTATATTATAGGAAATTTCAGTTTTCATTATTATTCTATCGATTGTAGAATGTCCGAAATAAAAAAATTTCTATTTTTATTATACAAATGTTACATGATTTTATTCGGTACCTACATCGATGATGCATATGGATTTAATTTTATTTAAAATGTTCTTAAATAAGTAAAAGGCAGCGGAATTTATTTTCCCCCATGATCCATTTGTTACAAAACTCTTTTGTATAGCCTGCTCTGAACGGTCTGTTAATGCTACATACAAAATTTAAATAAACAAACATACTTATCAGTTCTTATAAATATTAAATATACATTCATGTACGTTTAAGATTACACGAGTATGGACAGACATACAAGCCAAATTCATGTATTCTTTTCATCTATGTTGGTAAAGGTTAAAAGAAAAACAAATGCAACACATGGAATAAATCCCTTATGAAATATGTGCTTTCATCTTTGCCTGTTCCACGATTGATGGACTTTAGCACATCACCAAATTTTGAACTTCGTGCCTTTTGTTATGTATTGGATGGAATGCATGAAGTCCAATAAATTTCGAATAACATTGCTAGTAAATTTCAGCAGACTTTGAAACTCCTGACATATGTCTCTATAAATTTAAATGCAGTAAATACTGGTTTTATGAACGTATTTGGCTCAATGAATCTTGTAATCGAATCGTAGATCAATCACCTTCAGTTTCTAACATCCTGATTGCATTTTACCCTCCTAAAGCTCATGTTTACTAAATGAACTTCATAATGATGTAAAAATTCTTACAAGATTTTTGTATATACGATATCAATACGAGTAATTTCTTCGATAAAAAAAAAATAAAAAAAATGAGTCAACACTAGTGTCCCCTTGTAAATAAATTGTCCACTAAAAGCCAGTCAACTTCAAAATGTTTATAAAACCGTTGTAAAAAAAACCAAATAGGTAAATTAATTAAGATACCAATTGGGTTCAATTTCTGAGTTGGGTATTTTTGGGGGGTCATTTGTAAATATTCAATTTGTATAGTAATACCTTTACCAATTAGTATGAATGTAGTAAAAAACAATGCTACATCTACATACTCATCGTTTATATAGTTCATTCACTTGCGGTTTATTCCGTTCAGTTGTCTACATGGTAGAGAAGATTTTATTTCCAATGAAGTTATTTGAAAGAAATATGCGCGCTAGTTGTCAATCCAGGAAGCTTAAACGACAAAGCACTGACAGTACATATCAAAGATCTGTGTTCGATTTACCAATTTTTCGCTCGGTTAGAAATGTTTAATTCATGCTACATTCATGGATACGTTAGTTATTTGTTTAATTTATTTACTTACATACTCAACAGAGAAAAAAAAAACACTCGAACACGTGTTTTTTTTAGGAATTACAGGTGACCTATTTTCTGTATGGAAAAGAAATCACCAGAAAATGGGGATTCTCATAAAGAGAATCATTTCTCATACATTTACTATAGGAATGTTTGCATATCAAACATGTACAACAAAATTTTTAAAGACCATTCAATTGCTACAACAATTTCCTTTTGTCTTTTATATTTTCTTAAACTTTTTCAATTTAAACATTTAAATGTATACAATTTTTGAAAATTCTATGAAAAATAAATGAAGATAAATTAAATTGATTTCAGATTCCAATGTATATTAATTTATTATATGTGTACATATAAATATATTAAATAAAAACATACACAACACATATAAATATAGTATGTGTCTATATGTATATGAGTGTGTGTTTAAAAGATTTATTTCCTAATAGAAACGTGTAATTCACATTTAAAAAATTTGCCATTTATTGTTCTCTTATACAGAAACTTATAGAAAAAAAAGAACATTTTATTTAATATATTCTACAGTTTTTATTATCTCTTCAAAGAGGTGTAATATAACAGAAAAAAAAGTTACAAAACCTTTTTGCATACAATTTCCATCTATTCCAGTCAATAATTTTTTTAAAATTTCTAGCCACGTTTATATTATGATAATTTACTTCAACTTAATGAAAGTTTGAAGCATGTAAGGGCTTTAAAAATGAATTACTTGTATTTCATAGTTACATGAAAGAAATTTGAAAGAAATTTGCTTTTCAAAATATTTCATAAATATTTATCACTTTATTTTTATGAGCAATATGTTACCTTATTTAGTCTACGTTCTCGTTTCTATTTAATAACCTCTTTTCTTTTTTTAGGAGAGGGGAAGTTGGTGAATATCTCCTAGCCTTATTTATAATATCATTCCTATTAACGATGTTTTTATTCGAATTAATTTTATGATGGAGACAAATCGCAATAATGAATTTGAAAAGAAACTAGAAAAAAAATTAGCATCATAAATTTTATTAAATTTGAAATATGAAACAAAAAGAATCACGTATTCTACCTTCATATAGAAATACCTTTTCATTAAATTTCACATGAATATTTAACACTGAGTTGTGCACTTACGTATTATGTCAAAGAAATAATACTAGAGGTAAAATTATTCTAGAATAAAATATACATTAGGAGTGTATTTATTCAAAATTTAAAATAAAATACTAAATGTTTGAAAAAAAAATTACAATTATTTATTTTACATTAAAATCGCTTAACATTACATTAAAGTTAGATAATATAGGGTCAAGAGGGATAATTATTAAAGTTTAAATTCTCATAGCTGATTTTTTTAAAGTTAAAGTGATGGTTAAAATTACCCCATCAAAATCTCAGAATCACAAAAATTTAGGGTAATTAAGATCGTCAGTGCGAAAATTATGACATATACCACTGTATTTTCTTTTTATACTTCCCTATACACATATCCCTTGTTTGGGATAATACTAATCATTAGAACACCAAATTGACAAATCCACGTATGAGAAATATTAGACATATAATCGTTGAGCCAGAAGCCAAAATTAGGCCTTTTGGTTTCATCTTTGGGGACTTGACGATATATACATTTTTGGATTCACAATGATCCAAGGAATTCATTTTTTGATGACACTATAAAATTCGTGGTAGCTTATAGATGCCATATTGAAAAAAAGAGCGCCATCTATCACAGATATATTCAGATGAGTTTTTATTTTTGGTATTATTACATAATTAAATTTTAATGAAAAAATGGAAAGAATAAATATTGTTGAACGTACAACGTTATACAAATTATATATTTGTTAAGATTTTATTTTAATATGATTATTAATATTTTCAGTTGGATAAACAGTTTAAAAGATATTTGCGTGAGAGAAAGCTGAAATCTTGTTATGCATTTTAATGCATGCTATTTTCATGTGGATAAGATACAGCAATTCAAGAAAAGAATATAATTGGAGAATCTGTTGTACTTAGTATGTTAAGAATTAACCCCTTCGGGACCACGGGTGCATATATGCACCTTCAAAATGTGCTTCCATCGCTTGATTATGATACCACTAAAAAGGAAAATTAAAAATTTCCCTATTTAATTTATTGACTTGCTAAACAATTTTTAATTCTATGACAAAAAGGAGTGTCAACCAAATAAAATTCATGTAAAAGATGATGGTCTGGAATGGGTTAATAAATCTCAATGTTCTGCATCGCTGTCATCATAGGATGACATTCGTGTGTTCAACTAATTTCCATCGTCATAGTACAATTCTATATTCTGCATATACTTGTACATTTGAGGTTATTAGAAAGACATGGACATGACAATGTGACACATGTTCATGTTCCAAAGCAGCTTCAAGAACAAGAGATTTGTCATTTTACTGGACATATAGATAGCATGTTCCTTTGCTACCTGTTTCAAAAAACCTACCATATTTTCTGCAAATAAAACATTAGGATCAGCCTTTAGGTAATCCTTACAATCAAGACCGTGGAAATTAGTTAGCATTATCGATAGGTACAGTGGATTACTGCATGACAAAAAGCAATGCGACTCCACAGATTCGTTTTTTTTTCAGAAAAGGTATATAGAATATAGTGCAATTCTTTGATGTCTGAGTATTTTTGCTTTCAATAATAGAGATGCCAAACTTACGACTCAGCATGTTTCTTTATTTCCTGTAATATATCAGTTTCAGTATCAAGCGCCTTAAGTGTATCTCGAAATTTTATGCCTTGAATCATCATTTTCCCTTGACTATGCAAGCGCTTACCGTATTGCACTCGACAGTGAAAGCATTTCAATTAATGCATTGCATACCTTTTTACCTATAAGTCCATGCATAAATGTATCGTCACCTTTATGCATAAAGAGTGAAAGTGATAAAGATAAAATCACTTAAATATTAATCTTTACTTTACCCTGTCATTGAATCCAAACTTCGCAAATATTAACCCTTCCTAGCATTTCAAATCGGTTTCTAAAGAAAACAATGTAATAACTACCACATCAGTATCTTTAGAGATAAAAATTTTAAATCCAGACACGTGCTTTAACATGGTGTGCGCGAAATAAAGTTCACGTATCACATCTTCTTAGAAGCAGGTAAATTTTGTGAGTTCTTCAACTAGCTATTTCGTGAATTTATATAATTTTCCTCAGTAGATAACCAACATCATTCATGTATTCAACTATTTCAGATAATGTTCACTTTGCCATTCTTTAGAAATGAAATGTATAAAAACTGCTTCTATTTTCGTACTGTTTCTCCCGGAACGATAACTTGTATAACATCACCAACAATTCATATTTTTCGTTTATTTCTTTTTATTGACACCTACTTGTATGTGTCAGATACAACATTTATTCTTTGTTAGGATGTATAATTTTGTAATACTTCAGGAAATAGATTCTTTGCTAATTCTCCAAATTATTATAGCTCCTGTGAGAGCTTTAGCAAAGCACATTCCGTCATTTATCTGAACAACACCATCATGTGCATTCTTTGAGCAGTCGCAATTTTTTCATAACATTCATCAAGTTGCTTTTTCAGTTTTCCGCATTGAACCATCAAGTTTCGCTTACGATCTTGAATGAAGTCCTAGATGGTAGGGAAACATTTGTTTTGTTTTGGCAACAAACTCTGGTTTATTAAACTTTACACAATCTTTCTTCTTCAAGTCAGAAAATGTATTTAATTTCTTTATCTTTGGAGGTTTGAAAAAACCCTTAAGGCTTTGAGACCTCAGACAGATAGATTCTGTGGAAAGTTTGGTAAGCTTCTTCATCCATCTCATGATCTCTGAACATGTCTTCGACAATTTCTAGAATTGTTATTGCTCCAATTGATACTATTATCATATCTAGAATTATCTATTCATTGATAATCTGTAAATATAAAATAAATGTAAATATGTGATAAGTATAAGAAGTTCTGTAAATATGTGATATCACGTTCGTTTTTCTAAATCTTGCTCAAAGACAGATCTAGATCTAAAACAGATTTGTCTGAAATACTGGTTTTGCTTCTTTCACGAATCATGTGAAGAAATGCTGCCCGATAATCAGAACTATCTCTTAACAGCGGTGGGTCTTTGGCTGAACTTCACTGTAGCTTTTGATTCCTATGTGTCTTTTTTTATTGTCTCTTAAATCACCCTATTAATTTAATAGCTTTCAAAAGCAAGGAAATCTTTAGGATCAGCCTGTTTATCCACGGATATTTTACAAAATAGTGTCTACTATCTACTCTGTTCTTGAAAATTCTTAGATAAATGTCATTCTGATTTTATGGTGGACCCAAAAATGTATGGTTTAACAAGCCCGCTGACATAAAACCACAAAAGTCGCTCGAAATGACGGCGACCATTTTTCAATGTGGTGCCACTAAGCTACTCTGATTTTGAAAATATGGATAAATATCATTCTTATGCCATGGCGAATTCAAAAATGTATGTGTACGATTTAACAACTGACATGAAACCACAAGAGCCCCTGGCACAACGGCGGCGACCATTTTCCAATATGGCGTCCATAAATTACCCTGGTATTGGAAATATCATGAATAAATGTCATTCTGATGTTATGGTGAATCCAAAAATGTATCATTTAACAAGCTCGCCCACATGAAATCACAACAGTGCCTGCCTCAATATGGCCGCCATTTTACAACATGCCGCCCATAAATTACCTTGTTTTTGAATGTATCATGGATAAATGACATGTTGATGTTGTGATGAATCCAAAAATGTAATGTTTACCAAGTCCGCTGACATGAAACCACCCGACTCCCTAACTATATCGCGGCGGCCATTTTCCAATATGACGCCCAATAGCTACCCTCGTTTTGAAAGTATCATGGATAAATGAGGTGCTGTTGTTGTGGTGAATTCAAAAATATGTAGTTTGCCAAGTCCCCAGATATGAAACCACACGAGCCCCTGGCTCAACGACTATTAGTTTCAAATTGCTATTCGGATATCAAAAATGCTTCCTGTTAGTCATAAAGTTATTCTAAAATGAAAAATACATTATCGTGTCAATAACTAAGAATGAAACAAAATTCTACGTACATAGTTTTCTCCAATCTAGAGGTGGTCAGTATTACTCTCACCTGACACTACATGCATCTATTTAAAAGTACCTTGCAAAAATTTAATTTTCAACATGAATATACTTGTATGGCAATCTAAATTTGTGTTTTGAGTTGTTCATATAAATACAAATGGAGAAACTTCTGGACACACAGGGTAGACTTGACCTAAACATTTGTGTAGGTGATTCTGTTGAGAAAAAATAAATCCTATTTTTGTGCAAGGTAAGAAAAAATTGCATGCGCAGAATTTCGTGGGTCCTCCCTTAAGAGCACATGCAACATCTCAAGAAATAAAATGAAGTATTTATTGCAAAATATTTAACATAAAGTATCTTACTTAAAAACAGAGATAATTTCTTTTACAGAAAATATACAGATTTTAATCATGATATAAATAAAAATAAATTAATTTCAAGCGTAAATTAGTTTTTAAGAGCTTTTTTTTAACAGCATGTATTTTTGGTACATTTTCCTAATCAAATTGTTCAATGTATCAACTTACAATTTATTGTGCTCTCAGAAAACATACTATTGTAGAAAAACAAGAAGCAAATTTTCTTTTAATAATATATTAAACGAAGCTTAAGTATATCTGAATAACGTATTTTTAATTACATTAATTTTGTTTTCACTCAGTTTAACCTGTTTACCTAGAATAAAATTTTAGAAAAGTGTTCGAAAAATTAAAAAAAATTCTTTTAGAAGAAAAAGCGGTAAAAATACACACCTACACACCCCACCCTACATTGCTAAAATACCGGGTGATCCAAAAGTCAGGAAAATTTTAAAAATGAATTCTTTGAATGAAAACTAATCAACATACAAGGATACGGTTTGCACCAAACACATAAAAAAGAAACCGATTTTTGTGTGGTAAAGAAAAAAATATAGTTATGTTGGAATTTGTTGAGGTATCTTTGCAATAGCCAAAGGTGACAGTCTAATGTGGCTGATTGCATAATAGGTTCATAATAGGTCCGTAATAGTATTTTTTTTTTCGAGGAAGTAATACAAACGGGTTACACACTCTGTGACTTTTTGTTGTGGAGATTCTTGAAGTCGAAAATGTGCCACGACCAATCGGCAGCACTAACAGTACTGAAAGATGCCATCCGCCAAAGTGTTTTGGCCATAATGCAAGAAATGCTACTAAATGCTATAAACGATGTAGTGAATCGTCTCACAGCTGTACCGCTGATTGATGGATATAACATTGAACATTTACTGCAGTACTAATTAACTGTAACTAAGCTGACTTGTAACTTGTCAACATTTTTCCATTTGTAAATCATCTTTTGGTGCAATAAAACACTATAGGTCCATCTGTTGGTCATCAACTAAACATTTTTTGTTGCCACAGAAAACCCGGTTTCTTTTGCATCCGTTTGGTGCAAACCGTATCTTTTTATCTTGATTCGTTTTCGAATAATTCATCTTTAAATTTCATGCTGACTCTTGGATCACCCTGTATATTACTTAATAATCTCTCATCACTGTAATCATTCAGCGCCATAATCTTATAGCTATATTTTTTTGAGCAATAACTAAAAACAAGAAAATCTATTCCATTTTCTGTTCCATGTGCGCTTAACATAGCCTGATATTCGATGTATTTTTAAATATTTTTCAAATCAAATATCCTCTTATTAATTGACGAATATCACCAAAACTTTTTATTTCTACCAAAAGTCTTCGAGTCTTTTAAAGAAGATTTGAAACTTTCAGAAGAAAATGAGAATATCTTCAATTTATGACCAATTATTTGGTATTTGAAATACACTACATGATCAGTGGTAAACAGTCACTTGCTATTTTAGACATTTAGTTTAATATCTAGAAAAATGTATCAGAATTATTCTGAAGCTAGTATGTAACCTGAATAGTACAGGTCATATATTTCCGAGAAGATTTTTTCACGCAAACTCTTAGAGAACCGTCCACAAATAGAAAAAACCGAATGTGTTTTGGATAATCCTGTCAAACTAATGTAGCAGAAGCGTTCAAACTGTAGATTGTGATTAATTGGCTTATTGTAATTGTTAATGCTTGCGATTATGAGCATAAGCTAGAATTAAAAGTCAATAACTTCAATACAGTGGACATTATATTTAAATCTTAAATGCATAATCTTATACCTGCAACTTGTCTTGGCAGCCCGCAATATAACTACTGAAGGAATAATGATTTTTTTTTTTTTTTTTTGGAGGACTAAAACGGTAACTTCATAACAGCGAACAGTGGCGTCAACATACCGCCCCACTTTGAAATAGCATTTCAATATACAATATGATATTTAAATTTACAATGAGTAACATAAAATATAATAAACATTAAATTAAAAAAAATCTAATCTTAAAATCAAAAATCGGGCTTCGGAGTGTAAAATTTCATATAAAGAGGCACATTCTTCACCCAAATTTTGTAGCTGCGCGTGCAGCGGTCTCGTCAAAACACCGTCTATGCACACACTCGCACACATACTTCTTTCTTTATTATTATAAGATAATCGAAATTATTATTATTATTGGTAGTATTATTATCATTACTAAAATTCACTGAAATCACTGTCAACGCAAATAACTAAATTAAAAACATAAAATCATTAAATAACAATTTCATAAAATGTTTCGTATTATTTCTAAATCCCTCATTAGTTATTTAAACATATGTGTCAATCAGATTTCATTTGTTTTATTTTATGACGGCCGAATATCAACACGTGGGATACAAATCCAAAAAGTCAGATTTAAAAAAAAAAAAGAAATAGAAAACATCACAACAAGATGCTAAAAAAGAAAAGAAAATTATAGTTAAATGAGAAGAGAATACTCAATTAGCACCGATGCAGCTTCATCAAATGCGAATGCATTTGTTTTCAAGAGCCAGGCCTCCAAAAAGGATCTGATTGGATCCAGTTGGATCTGATTAATAAGTAATTTTCAAAACCAGGAAAATGGTCTGTCTTTATAGAGTGGTCAACTACCTTGGAATTGAAATTCTTATTCCTGAAAGCCTGTTTATGTTCCTTTAATCTAATCTCAAACATGCTGCCAGGTTTCACATATGTAGATTACAACACATTACTTGCATGGAATTCCATAAACTATATCTATAAATTGCAAGATTGAATATCTATGCTTGTAATTACATAAGAGATTTTTAAGTGGGTTTTACGGTACAAAAGAGGGTCACATAATTATTGCCGAAACTTCAGTGAAGGCTTACTTTGGAGACACGAAATTTTTTTGTGTCTGTCTGTCAGTCAGTCTCTCAGTCTGTCAGTCATTCTGTCTGTAACGCGATAACTACCGCAAAAAACATCCGATTGGCTTGAAATTAAGTGGGTATGTTAGTGAGGCACTGGGATCTGTATAGTTTTTTGTAAGATTTGATTCATTTGTTCCGAAAATATAGAATATTATATTTTGCGCAATAATGTTTTTCTACGGCAAATCCAATGATTTTTATTTTTTTTTCTTGAGAGAAAATGTCACATTTCATTAATGGAATTCAATGATAAATGGATGTTGAAATTTACCAGTTAAATTATTCGTATTGTTTTGAAATTTTGTGTACACATTTGTCAGATTTTTTAAATTATTACTGTAAATTTTGGAGATTTTTTATAAATGTGTTCCAATAATATAAACTAATTTGTTTTAGAGATTAACTTATTTCAAATGTATTTATTTCATTTTCTTTATTTTCTCTTAATGGTTGCTAAGCAACCATTCATCATAATCCTTATTTTTATAACGTTATAAATTTGAATGAGTGTACGAAAATTTAAGTCAAAACTGCTGAATTAATTAATGTCTTTATATCTTTGCTTATAAATATAACATAACACAGAAAAGAACATAGGCTATGTTTTATTAATTTTATTCACATATTTTCCTAAATAATTCAAAATTTCCTTCTTTTTCATGTAGAATCAATAGCGATTTTTTAGATAAAATTTAACAAATTTTCTTTATCGTTGATAAAAAAAATCAAAATATGGAATAATTTTTTAACGCCAATAAGTTTCAATTGAGCAATTTCCATTCGAAAAATTAAACTAAGAAAAAATAAATATGACGTCAGAATTAAAATAAAAATATAGTACTTTGTTAAATATTAAACACGGAAATTTGTTTCGTTAATAAGAATTTTTCTGACAAAAATGGGGTCGTAATTAGAAGTAAAAGAAATAAAAAATAACTATATTTTTAACAATTATTTCACCTGATAAAATTTGACGTCATAATTGAAATAAAACAGGTATTTTATAGTAGTCGTAAACAATATTAGAAACATGGATAGCAATAACTCATGAATAATGACGTCATTGCCGAAACTTCAGTGAAGGATTATTTTGGCGACACAAAATTTAATGTTTTCCGCCTGTCAGTCTGTCTGTCTGCTATAACTGTCACAAAATGCAATCAAAACATCTTTTTTTCGGAAACAAAATTGTAAAACCCTAGATTACTGAGTTTACACTTTCAAAAGTTCCCAATACATCAGCTTAAGTGTTTGTGATGGGCAGGTATGTAGAAGTATGAGTATAATGAAAAATGCTTATTAAAACTGTTACTTGTCCTTATAAATCAAAATGTATAAAGAAATACAAGGTATACGATAACCATTAGCAAATTGATAGAAAGTTACAAATTTAAATTTAATGAGATTACGGGGGGGGTTCAGGGGGGCGGAGCCCCTCTGAAGAAATCTACTATGTTATAATAAAAAAACAAAAATAATAGATCATGAAAATTTCAGAATATCCTAACATAACTAAATCTTTAATTTAACGCTTTTGATGGCTTACAACTTCTAATTCTTATTTTATTCTTATAAATAATTACGTAATTTGAAATTTTTAAATTACAGTTTCCAGGAAGTTGAATATTACACAAAGTGTTTAAAAAAAAAAATGATGTGCAAAGCTGACGTTGAGGCTCCTGATCTGCAGATTTACTAGTTAATATAAATTATGGTCACATAAATTTTATTAATATCTTGGAGTTCTAAACTCTAAAATTGTTGCCTTTATTTGTATATAACACTGAAGCAAAACTACTTATATTATCAGAATTATGTTTATTATAACATATATTAAAAAGGTGACAAATTATTTTTTAACGCTTAAAAGAAAAAAAAAAATCAAGATTAGAATTAGGAAAAAGACGAAAATTAGATACTGCCTGATTTTTCTTTTTTTTATATATATATATATTCTCAACTAAGAGTGTAATGCTTCGCAGAAACAAATAAAATATTAGTGACTAAAGTCTCACAATTTTAAATTTAAACTGCACACTCAATATGTTTTACAAATAAGCAAAGAAAAAACACTTCAAATGTAACGCTATAATAATATACAAGCCCCAACAATGGTTGAGAGGTTCTGCTCTCAATATTGGCAGACGGCAGGTGCTGCGTTCTAACACAATAGCGGCCTTCTGCCTAATCGCTTGGAGTTTTTCTTTGCATTTCCCCGAACTTTGAATTTCCTTGCGTAAAGGCGGTTAACACTAGAACCGCGGGAAAATTCATTCAAGTTTAAAAAAAATATTTCTCACCGGAATTTTCATTTAGAACTGTTTAAGTTATTTATTGAAAATGTTTTTGCTCAGCTTATATTTAGCTTATTTTATTAAGAGTTTTCTGGTTCGAATCGACATGTGTCCCTATGATATGGGTCAAAATGACCCGTCTCCGCGGTTCTAGTGTTAAGGATTAACACCCTTAGAAAGTTTTCACGGATATCACCCCCCCCCCCCCCCTTAAGGCCTATATCTCTTTTGCTGATAATTTACTGTCACAAATACAAATAAACTAATAATATCTAAAAAATAAAGACTAGCATGAATGTAAATAACAGTAACAGTTAAACATGGATTTTTTTAGGGCCATTTCCTTTATTATACTACATGAATTTTAGAATGGTTCTTTAAAATATTTATGGAAATTTTAATTAATGTTACGAGTTTTTTTCTTTTTAATTGTATCTGGATTGCAATTTGTAATAGTGTTGTAAAAGATATAATTTAGTTTAATGCAGTTGAAAATATAAAACACGTCAATAAAAAATTTAATTTTAATTTTCGAAATGCAACTTTTCAAAAATTTTAATTTTCTAGCGAAAGAGAGCATTATATTTCAGAAAGTTGTTAAGAAATGGATTATTTATGCTTTATAATTTACAATAAGAATGATGATTTTACGAAACATAATTAAAATCGCCTCATCGTAGGTAATCTAGGTTACGTATGTATAAAGAATATTCAAGCAACATTGCAAGTTCATTTTTCAATTTCTCATAATAAAATTCTTTCGTAGCGCTTTCGCGAAATCTAATTCTAAAATAAACTTATATAATTAATTTAAAAGCGCCGTAATATATTTTCGCATACGTTTAGAATTTTGTACGCTAGAAGGAAAATTTTATTATTATATGCTGTATAAGGTTATAGATTTCATTAAATAATTTTGAAAAGAAAATTATACTGTAATGTCATATAGACAAAGCATTTTTCCCATAAATAATTAATTCCCATTATGAGAAACATTTTCCACAAACGCCACAGCGAGATTGATATTTTTAAGATAATATAAACGAACAAATATAGACAGAATTTCCACGAAAAAATATTTATTTAGAGATTCATATTGAACGAATACGTAGAAAAGTATTAAATATTTTTATATATTATTTGTAAATGAATTACTTTTATATAGTATAGTTTAATATAATAAAATATCTGGATATTTTGAAAATCAGTATGAACTGATCTAAGAAATTAAGTAGTTTTATTCAGTATTTTATTTTATATAAAAAAGTGTGCACGTATAGTATATTATACATTTTGCCATCAAACGAAACACTTTTCATGTAGACTTAATTTTAACAATTCATAACGCAAGTTTTAAATGTTAAGATGAATTTAAAACAAGTAGATATTATAAAAATTGGATTTTTTCGGACTTATTTCCTTACTTAGTCTACATGATTTATAGATTTGTTCATTAAAATGTATCCGGACATTTAAAAAAATACTATTAGGATTTCTATCTTTATAATCATATCTGAATTGTTGTTTGCAAGAGTGTTTTACACGAACCATTTTTCTGTTAACGAAGTTATTAATAAAATAAAAACACTTTAGTCAAAAATTTAATCTGATATTTCGCAATTTAACTCTTTAAAAATCCAATGAAACAGAACATTATATTTTAGAAGTTTTAAGAAATGAATTATTTTTACTTTATAATTTACAATGAAAGTGTTGAGTTTACGAAACATAATTAAAATTGCTTCATTGCAGGCAATCTTCATTGCAGGTAATTGCTTCATTGCACGTATGTCAAAAGAATATTCGAGCAACGTTGCAAATACATTTTTTAAGTTTTTCATTATAAACTTTATTCATAATGCTTTCGCAAAATCTAACTATAAAATTAACATATGTGATTAATTTAAAGGGGTCGTAATATGTTTTATTACATATTTAGAATTTTGTGCGCTTGAAGGAAAGTTTTAATATTACATCTTGTGTAAAGTTATAAATTTTACTAAATAATTTTGAAAAGAAAATTATAATGTAATGTCATGTAAACGAAATAATTTTTTCATAAATAATTAATTCTCATGTGTAAATTTGTTCATAAAGGCTATGACGAAAATGATATGTCAAAAGATTATTCTAACAACTTTGCCAGTGCATTTTTATATTTCTCATAACGAAGTTCTTTCATAATGCTTTCGCGAAATCTAACTCTAAAATATATATAATTAATTTAAATGCGTCGTAATAAGTTTTCGTATATGTTTAGAATTTTGTGCGCTAGAAGGAAAGTTTTAATATTACATGTGTTAAATTATAAATTTCATTAAAATTTTTTGAAAAAAATTATAATGTAATGTCATGTAAACAAAATATTTTTCATAAATAATTAATTCATATGTATAAATTTTTCAATTAAGGCCATGGTGAAAATGATATTTATAAGATAATGTAAACAAACAAAGGTGGACAGAATTTCTAAGAGTTAATGTTTATTTAAAGGTTCTAATCAATCAACTAATAAGCAAAAACACATTAAATGAATTACTTTTATATAATGTAGTTCAGAATAATGAAATATTCTGGAGATTTTGAAAATTAAAATGCACTGACATAAACAATTAAGTAGTACTATTTAATATTTTATTTTAAAAAAAGATTAATCACGTATAGTATATTATAAATTTTGCAATAAAACAAAGACATTACAAAAAAGAAAAAAAATCGTTAAGTTTGAATAAATCATATTTCATCATTTAAGTAGAAAAAAAAGTCGGAATGTGAAATGGCAGATCTAATAGAAGTTTTCGTTTAATATACATATGTATATAAAATTTTTAAAACAACTTATCATTTGATTAATAAATCAAAAATTATCCCCTTATTTATGCAAAAACTCTTCGAACCTTGGATACCCTCACGTAAATACGGGATAGGTACCCTTAGGGAGAGACTCACGGAGAACACCCCCTCCATCCCAAAATTATGGATTATATGTCTCATACTGATAAGTGGCCGCCACAAATACAAACAAAAAAAATAATATACAAAAAATAAAACCTAATATGAACATAAAGAATAGCTTCAGAGAAACATGGATTTTTGAGGACTCATTTTCGCATTATCTAATTTATTATTTAGAATCTATCAGGACATTTCAACGATAAAAATAATAATAATAATAATAATAATAATAATAATAATAATAATAATAATAATAATAATAATAATAATAATAATAATAATAATAATAATAATAATAACATTAAAAGTTTACTTTTTTTAACTGTAATTACTATATGTAAGAGCATTTTAAGATAACTAATTCCCTGTTAACGTATTTAGTAAAAATATAAAAACACGTTAGTCCAAAATTTTATTTCGTATTTCACAATATATTCTCACTTTAATAATTTTAACTTTCCAGCGAAACAGAAAATCATATTTTAGAAGTTGTTAATAAATAGATTTTTTATACTTTATAATTTACAGTGAAAATGTTGATTTTAAGAAAGATAATAAAAATTGCTTCATCGTGGGTATTCTAGGTTACATTTGTCAAAAAAAATATTCGGGCAACATTGCATACATTTTTTAATTTTTGATAACGAAACTTTTTTCTCAATGCTTTCACGAACTCTAAAATAAACGTATATGATTAATTTAAAGCGTCGTAATATGTTTTCACATATGTTTAGAATTTTGATTGCTAAAAAGAAAATTTTAATATTATATGCTGTGCAAAATTACAAATTCCTTAAATAATTTTTTAAAGGAAATTATATTGTAATGCTATGTAAACAAAGTATTTTTTCCATACATAATTAATTCCCTTTATGAGAAAAGTTTTCCATAAAGGCAACGGTGAAAATGATACTTTTAAGTAATGTAAACAGACAAAATGGAGAAAATTTCCATGAAAAAATGTTTATAGGGTTCAATTAATCGAAAAATTAGAAGAAAAATATTGAGTCGATTTATATATTTTTTGAAAATGAATTATTTTTATATATTGTAGATCAGAATAATGAAATATTCCAGAGATATACAAAACCAAAATGCAATAGCATAATAAATTAAGTAGTTATATTCAATATTTTATTTTTTAAAAAAAGGTCAACCATGTATTATATATTAACAATTTTGCGATGCACGAAGCAATTTTCAAGTAAACTTAATTGGAACAAATCATAATGCATCATTTAAGTGTAAACACATTTTTAAACATGTGGGTTTTACAGAAAATCCTGGATTTTTGTGACTTATTTCTTTAATTTACTACATAAATTTTACATTTGTTCTTTAAAATGTATCTAGACATTTTAAAAATATTATTTAGTGTTTTTCTTTTCCTTTTAAATTATATCTTAATCGCTATTTGTAAGATTCTTCTAAAAGAGCAAACTTTCTGTTAACGTAGTTATTAGAATATTAAAAACAAATAAGTTCAAAATTTAATATGATTTTCGTAATGCAATATTTAAAAAAAAATATATTTTTTCCAACGAAGCAGAACATTATATTTCAGCAAATCTTAATAAATACATTATTTATGCTTTAAATTTACAATGAGAATGTTAATTTTACAAAATATAATTAAAGTTGCTTTATCTTACGTAGTGTAGGTTACGTATGTCAAAAGAGTATTCGAACAACTTTGCAAGCTAAATTTTTAAATTTTTCATAACACATTTTTTTTTATAATGCTTTCATGAAATCTAACTCTGTTATAAACATATATGATTAATTTAAAAACGTTCTAATATGCGTTGGTATATGTTTAGAAATTTGTTCACTGAAATGAAAATGTTATTGTTATATGCAGTATAACGTTATAAATCTCATTAAACATTTTTAAAAGGAAAATTACAATGTAATGTCATGTAAACGAAGAATTATTTTCGTAAATAATTAATTTCCGTGAGAAAGATTTTTCATAAAGGACACAGCGAAAATGATATTTTTAAGATAATGTAAACGGTCAAAGATTTTAAGAATTACAACGAATTTTGTTATAGGATTAATTAATAAAATTTAATAGTTATTTAGTTTAATGGAGATTTAGAAATTTGTAACATTTTGAGTTTGTGCGAGGGAAAAGTTCAATATTTTCTTTTTCATAATTTTTTTATTATTAATTTAGATATTAAGCATGTTTTATCAAAATAGATATGTGAGTTCATAATTTTGTACTTAAAAATACAGGGTGATTCATAAAAGATGGGCAGAACTTTAAGGGGTTATAGTACACTTAAAGACAAATAATATTAAATAGGAGACTAAGGGTCCCAGACGTATTCCCAAGGAGATAGGGGGCATTAAAGTTTAGGGTCCGAAATTTCAAATGATTATAAAAAATGGAAAAATTGGTCGATTCGTTTGCGGTTTTTGCAAAAAATTTTCTTTATGCCAGTATTTTCTTGAAATAAGATTTTAAAGTTCAATTTCAAAAAATGCCGATAGGGGGCGCTTTAGACTTTGGAGTAACAAACAACTATTTTTTAACGTTATTTTTTGTATTTCTTTAAATGATTTCGAAAGCTTAGACTTAAACTTAAATTTTGATCTAAAAATCTGAGTCCTAACGAGTAGTTAAGTAGCGTAAACTGAAATTTGAAATTTGAAACCCTTCTCCCCCCAGAACAAAAATCAGTTATTCCCGATCTTTGTGTCGTAGATTAGGCTCTAACTACTGCCGCGTTTTGCTAAAATTATTCTTTATGTCAGTATTTTCTTGAAAATAAATTTTAAAGAAAATTTTCAAAAAATTCCGATAGAGGGTGCTTTAGACTTTGGAGTAACGAACAACTATTTTATACCGTTATTTTTTGTGTCTCATTAAATGCTTTCTAAAGCTTAGACTTAAACTTAAATTTTCAGCTCAAAATCTGAATCGCTGAGTGTGGTTCAGTAGCGAGGGGAGGGGGTTCAAATTTCAACTTCTGAGCCTAGTTCAGTTTGCACTACTTAACCATGCCCAACGATTCTGTGCTGTGATACGAGGCAAAAATACAACTTTCGTCAAGGACTGCATAGTCGGAATTCACTCATAAAGGCACTGGCACAGTTGGAAACGTCGCTCATGCAAACGTTAAAGCTCCATTCCTGACGCTAGTCACCGGGTGAAGAAGGAGACAGAAAGTATGCAAATGTCAAATGGGGAAGAAGAAGAACACGTATGCAAAATTTCGACACGATTCAGGTATAAAAACCACTGAACGGTGAGTCAAGTGTAAGTCGCTGTAGTAATGAATCGGAAGATGGTGCCCTTCACGAATAAGGAAAAGGCTGAGATGCATTTAATTTACGGAGCGGCAGATGGAAATGGTGCAGAGGCACAACGAATGTATGGAGAGCGATTTCCCAACAGGCGGTTGCCTAACCGCAAAACTTTCGAGCGCTTGCACACCCAGTTGTGTGAGACGGGATCATTTCTCGCTTCCCGGTCGAATGCAGGTCGTGCAAAAAAGGACGAATCAGTAGTTGTTGCAAAAGCCCTTCTGGATATAATAGCGGCGCAGCCAAGTACAAGTACACGAACAGTGGCTAGGCAGGTGGATACCTCACAGTCCATGACTTGGAGGGTACTGAAGGATGAACATTTGCTCCCGTTTCATGTGCAACGAGTCCAGAAACTGTCTCCAGGGGATTATCCAAATCGTATTGAATTCGCCCGCTGGTTTCTGCAGCAGAACGCGCTAAATCCACATTTTGGACGAACTGTGCTTTTCACCGATGAATGTACCTTCACACGTGAAGGTACATTTAACACACACAATGCACATGTATGGGCGGATGTTAATCCCCATGCTACGTATCCACATGCTCATCAGAGACGCTTTTCCATCAATGTTTGGGCAGGAATCCTCGGAGACCACCTAATCGGACCGTACCTTCTTCCTGAACGCCTCAACGGTAAAACATACCTCACATTTCTGCAACATGTGCTGCCAGACCTGTTAAACGTTGTTCCTCCACGCATCCGGCGGGTCATGTGGTTCCAGCACGATGGAGCGCCAGCCCATTACGTACGAGACGTCCGCAACTATCTGGACATCACATTTCCGAACAGATGGATTGGTCGAGGTGGTCCTGTTGCTTGGCCTGCTCGTTCGCCAGATCTTTCACCCCTCGATTTCTTTTTTGGGGACAATTGAAGGCTCTTATGTATGAGACACCCATTGAATCCCCCGAGGAACTGGTCGCCAAACTTTCCGCCGCTGTAGGGGAAGTGCTCGAAAAGCCTGATGTTTTCGCGAATGTTCGCCGTTCCATTCTTCGCCGTTGTTCTGCGTGCATAACCTCTGGTGGTCACAATTTTGAACATTTATTGTAATTACATGTTAATAAATATGCTTTGGTAACATAATCCTAATTTGTGTCTTTTTACCTCGTATCACAGCACACAATGTGTGGACATGGTAAACTGAACTGTGCTCAGGAGTAGAAATTTCAAACCCCTCTCCCCAGAAACTTAACCACGTCTAACGATTCAGATTTTGGGCTGAAAATTTAAGTCTAAGCTTTAGAAAGCATTTAATGAGACACAAAAAATAACGGTATAAAATAGTTGTTCGTTACTCCAAAGTCTAAAGCGCCCTCTATCGGAATTTTTTGAAACTTTTCTTTAAAATTTATTTTCAAGAAAATATTGACATAAAGAATAATTTTAGCAAAACGCGGCAGTAGTTAGAGCCTAATCTACGACACAAAGATCGGGAATAACTGATTTTTGTTCTGGGGGGAGAAGGGTTTCAAATTTCAAATTTCAGTTTACGCTACTTAACTACTCGTTAGGACTCAGATTTTTAGATCAAAATTTAAGTTTAAGTCTAAGCTTTCGAAATCATTTAAAGAAATACAAAAAATAACGTTAAAAAATAGTTGTTTGTTACTCCAAAGTGTAAATCGCCCCCTATCGGCATTTTTTGAAATTGAACTTTAAAATTTTATTTCAAGAAAATACTGGCATAAAGAAAATTTTTTGCAAAAACCGCAAACGAATCGAGCAATTTTTCCATTTTTTATAATCATTTGAAATTTCGTACCCTAAACTTTAATGCCCCCTATCTCCTTGGGAATACGTCTGGGACCCTTAGTCTCCTATTTAATATTATTTGTCTTTAAGTGTACTATAACCCCTTAAAGTTCTGCCCATCTTTTATGAATCACCCTGTATACATTTATCAGTATTTTAATTTACTGGACATTTAAAAATTATGGTCATATACATTTTATTACTGTGTTGGTATTCTAAGCTTTAAACACATAGAGTTTATTCACAAAACAACGAAGCGAAAATATAAACCGGAAATTAAGTATGTTTATTTTAAAATATATTGTAAGGTTGGCAAAGATATTTCTTTCTAGAAAAGACATTCATTAAAATATAGGAAAACAAAGGAATTTAAATAGTTCTTTGTTTTATATTTTTAACTAAGAGTGTAAGGCTTTGTGGAAATTAATAAAATACTAGTGTCCAACGCCTCTTAATTTGCGATTTAAACCGTTTGGTCAATATGTTTTACAAATAATAGTTTTAAAAAATCACATGAAATATTACATTTTAATGCAATTCGAAAAATAAAACAAAACATGAATATCAAGAATAGTTTCAGAAAAAAAATGGATTTTTAGGACTCATTTCTTTAAAAGAATTTTATATTTGTCCTTTAAAATGTACTTGGATACTTTAAAAAATAATGTTAAGAAATTTTATTACTGTTGTATCTGGATTACTATTTGTAAGAATGCATTAAACGGATTATTCTTCAGTTAACTTAGTTATTAAAAGTATGAAAACACGTTAGTTCAAAATTTAATTTGATTTTTCGTAATGGAACTCTTTGAAAATTTTAATTTTTCAACGAAACAGAACATTATATTTTAGAAGTTGTTCAGAAATGCATTATTTATGCTTTAAAATTTATAATTAGAGTAATGATTTTTCGAAACATAATTAAAATTGCTTTATGATAGGTAATGTAGGTTACATATCTCAAAAGAATATTCGAACAACTTTGCAAGTACATTTTTAAATTTTTCATAACAAATCTTTTTCATAAAGCTTTCGCGAAATCTAAATCTAAAATACACAAATATGATTAATTTAAAGGCGTCGTAATATGTTTTCGTATATGTTTAGAATTTCGTGTGCTAGAAGGAAATTTTTACTATTGTATGCTGCGTAAGGGCATAAGATTCATTAAATATTTTTTAAAAGAAAATTGTATTGTAATGTCATAATTATTATTATAGAAAAATAATTAATTCCCACCAGAAAGATTTTCGATCAAGGGCAGGGCAAAAATGATATTTATAAGATAACATAAACGGACAAAGATGGAAAGTATTTTCACTAATGAATGTTTATTTTAAAAGTTTGAATTAATCGAATAATTTGCAAAAAAAAAAAAAAAAATTAAATGAATTACTTTTATATAGTGTAGTTCAGAATAATGAAATATATCGGAGATTTTGAAAATTAAAGGCGCTGGCATAATCAATTAAGTAGTAATATAAAATTTTATATTAAAAAAAGATTAATCGCGTATAGTATCTATTATAAAATTTGTTCTAACGAAAAGCTATTAAAAAAAGGAAAAAATCCTTAATTTTGAATAAATCATAATTTATCATTTAATTGCAAACACTAATTGCAAACAAGTAAGAATGTGAGATCGCAGGTCTCGTAGAAGGTTTCATTTATATTTAAAAAGAAAAAAAATCCTATTTTTTGATTAATAAATCAAAAATTATCTCTATATTTACACAAAAATTATTTGAACCTTAGATTTCCTTACGTAAATACGGGTTAGATTCCCTTAGGAAGACTCAAACGGAGGACCCCCCCCCCCCCTCCCCGATTTAGGGATTATATCCCTCGTGCTGAATATTTGGCCGTCGCAAACAAATAAACAGAAAAAAAAATAATCTACAAAAAATAAAACCTAACATGAATATAAAGAATAATAACAGAGAAACATGGATTTTTTTCGGACTCATTTCCTTAATTATACTACATGAATTTTAGATTTTTTTTTACATTTTTTAATGCATTTGGACGGTTAAAAAATAATATTATGATTTTTTATTGTATCTGAATTGCTATTTGTAAGAATATTTAAAGTGACTATTTTTCTGTTAACGTAGTTATTAAAAAATGTATGTATTTGGATTTTTCGAATTTTAGAAATTGTTAAGGAATGTATTATTTATGCTTTATAATTTACAACGAGAAGGTTTATTTTACGAAACATAATTAAAATCACTTCATCGTAGGTAATCTAGGTTACGTATATCAAAGGAATATTTGAGCAACGTTGCAAGTACATTTTTCAATTTTTCATAACGAAATTCTTTCATAATGCTTTCGCGAGATCTATTTCAAAAATAAACAAACATGATTAATTTAAAAGCGTCGTAATATGTGTTCGTATATATTAAGAATTTTGTGCGCTAGAAGGAAAATTTTATTATTATATGCTGTGTGAGGTTATAAATTTTATTAAATAATTTTGAAAAGAAAATAATTTTTAATGTCATGTAAACAATGTATTTTTCATAAATAATAATTTTCATGAGAAAACATTTTCATTAATGCCACAGTGTAAATGATATTTTTAGGATAACGAAATAAAGTAAAAGATGGAGGACAATTTCCAGAAAAAATGTGTATTTAAAGTTTTAAATTAATCGAATAATTAGAAGAAAAACACTAAGTAGTTTTGTATCTTTTTTGTAATTTAATTACTTTTATATTGTGTAGTTCACAATAATGATGTATTTCGGTTATTTTGAAAATCAAAATACACTGTCATAAAAAACAAGTAATTCTATTTTTTAATTTATTTTAAACAAAAAATCTTAATCACATATAGTATGTTATAAATTTTGCGATGAAAGAAAAAATTTTCAAGTTGACTTAATTCGAGCAAATCATGATGCATCATTTAACTTTTAACATTAATTGAAACATGTAGATATTAAAAAAAAAATGATTTTTTCGGTTTTATTTCCTCAATTATAATATCTAAATTTTAGATTTGTTGTTAAAATGTAATTTTTCATCTTTAAAAATAATATTTAGAGGGTTTTTTCCCCTTTTAATTGCTGCTCTCCAAATTAATAGACAGTAGGTGCTGCATTCAAATCAATCGCGGCAATCCGAATAATCATTCGAAGTTTCCCGTGTTTTTCATTGATCTTTGGATTTCCTTGCGTAATGACGATGTAGGTTTCTTTAGAAAGACTTCCACTGAAGTCATCTCACCTTTAGGTCTATTGAGCTTAACATGAATATAATAAGTAGTTAAAGAAAACATGTTTTTTTTTTTTTGTCTCATTTCATTAATCATACAACACGAATTTTAGCTTGTTCTTTAACATGTAAATGAGCATTTAAAGAAATAATAATACGAGTTGTATTATTATTATTATTGTGTCTGAAATGCTATTTGTAAGAGTGTTTTAAACGAGCTATTTATCTATTAACGTAATTATTATAAATATAAAGAAAACGTTAATCCAAAATTTAATTTTAGTTTTCGTAATGCGACTCTTTAAAAATTTTTAATTTCCAACGAAACATAACATTATATTTTAGAAGTTGTTAAGAAATGGATTATTTATGCTTCATAATTTACAATGAGAATGTTGATCTTACGAAAGATAATTAAAATTGCTTCATCGTATTTAATCTAGGTTGCCTATGTCGAAAGAATATTTAAGCAACGTTGTATGCAAATTTTTCAATTTTTCATAATAAAATTCTTTTATAATGCTTTCGCGAAATCTAAAATAAAATAAACAGATATGATTAATTTAAAAGCGTAGTAATATGTTTTCACATATATTTAGAATTTTGTACGCTAGAAGGAAAATTTTAATATTATATGCTGTATAAGGTTATAAATTTTCATTAAGTAATTTTGAAAAGAAAATTAAATTGTAATGTCATGTAAACGAAGTATATTTTCCATAAATAATTAATTCCCATGAGAAAGATTAACATAAAAGCCACAGCAAAAATGATATTTTGAATGTAATGTGGACGGACAAAGATGGAGAGATTTTCCCCGAAAAAATATTTATTCAAAGGTTTAAATTAATCGAATAATTAGAAGAAATCTCATATGTATTCATATATTAAGGATATTAAGTTTTTGCTTTTGTCAACTTTGTATCGCTATCTGCACTTCTTAAAACAACGCCTGTTGTTTCAAATAAAGCTCTCTGTATTCTTTGATAAATCACCATTTTTTTTTTTTTTTAGAAATAGCATAAAGTTTTTGAACTTCCTCGGCTTTTTATAAAAATTCTGTAAGTACTTTAAAAAACACATTTTAAATGATTAGACATTTAAATATAATTATGTTATTACATATCTATACATATTTACATCATGATTCAAATATAAGTCCAGTGTTCCAGTTACCTCACAAATTTATCAAAAATAAGGTATCTATTACATGCGAGATCCAGTTATTACATCAGTTACAAATATTTCCTTTTACTACAGGAGTTATTTTATCCACTGTTTTATGCTTGCACTAAAGGAAATCATATAATATAATATTAAAATTACACAATTTTTAAAAAAGCATGTGGCGTATATCATACTAAATTATTTAAGTGAGTTAGCTAAACCTCGTAATTTTACAATACACATCAAAACGAACCACCCTAGACAAAGTGACATTGTTAGGAAGTTATCGAAACCAATGAAAAATAGTTCCGTTTAATATAAAAACATGATTACATTATCCACAGGTTTATTGGACTTATGGAACTTTCATCGAGATAAATAAAAACAAGTAGATAAGTATAATCGCAGAAGGCACAGAGGGATTCATTTAATATTATATATTATATTATTAAAATTATAGAATATACTATTAAAATTATATAATATATTATTAAAATCACACAATTAATTTAAAAAAAAGCATGGTGGCGTATATCAAACTCAATTATTTATGTGAATTAGATAAAACTCGAAATTTTACAATACATTTGGAAAGGAACCACACAAGACAAATTGACATTATTAGAAAGTTATCGAAACCAATCAAACATTGTTCCGCTTAATATAAAAACATAATTACATTATCCACAGATTTATTGGATTTGTGGAACTTTCATTGAGATAAATAAAAAAAAGTGGATAAATATAATCGCAAGTTGCACAGAGGAATTCATTTTATATTTCTTTAATAAGAACTTATTCTTTAACGAATAAATACAAACTGTTAATTTATAATTATTAAAGTCTTAAATAGATAGTAGCACCAATAAATTTAAAATATTTATGAACGTAAGTTAGTTGTTTAAATTAAATTAAATAAATAAAAATTATTTAAATAAAAATCCAAAATTATATTTTTTTATAATTTCCTAAATTAAAATAAAATTAATGGAGATATAAAAAAAAGTCTTTTCTGAAGGCGAAAAAAGTGTTTAAACGAAATTGGAAATGCTCAATCATTAATAAATTGCATCAATTTTTAAAATCTAACAAAAATTGAATTCGAAAGATATTAAAAATATCAGATGAACAAAATCCTAATAACATAAACCCCTAAATTATCAAAAAATGTGAAATTCCCTTTAATTAAATCCATCTTAGTAGGAAAATTTAAATTTCTAGCACCAAAACTCGAACTAAGTACCTTCTCTTTACTAGTGTGACGATTTACCTCCAAGCTATGAGGAAATTGAGTCTCTTTTAAAATTTATTTCGCATAAACAAAAGAGTCACATTTAAAAAGATATTTTAATTAAAATAATATACATTTTCAAAATTTTATGATTTTTCGTGTGACATGGGGTATTCAGCTGTAAGTATACAAAATTTAAAGTCTCTGACTTACACAGTTTTTCTTTAGAGACTTTGTGACGTACGAACAGACAGAGATCACAATTGAATAATGTTCCATCAGATGAACAAAATCTTAAAAAGAGAATGAGATGCTTAAGTACTTACGGACCATGATTATATATTTATCGTGTTTATTGTTTCCTGAAATATTAATGTAATTTTTATATTTATTACGTATGCTAATGTACATAACTACTTAATTGACTCTAACATTTTTTAATTGTTCCGCAACAGAATTTTGGGTAGTGTACAATGCATATTTAAACGTATGTTTGGAAAATTTTAAAAAATCGTACTTATACCGCTGTTATGAATTCAGTGATCCTTTACTAATGCAATATATTTTAGCTTATTAATGCATCATTTATAATTTATAAATACACCTTCCTGCTTTTAGATGTAAAACAAATATAGCATAATTAAGAATTGGACAATTGCACCATAAATTATACTAAAAAATTGTGCTAAGATAAATACAAATTACTAAAGGGTGCACTTTGATGAAGCTAAAATTATAATTCCGTGCAAAAGTCCATATTTCAATAAAATTTTAGAGTCCATTACGAACATTAAACTCGGACCACGAGCTTGTAATGATCATCTATCATATTCCATTAATAAAATCTGGCATAATATGCTATAATTAATTAAAAAGAAGATTTACACACTGAACTCAACAATGTTCGTGGACTTTGGACGTATGTATTTATATTTTGAAACTTTATATTGCATTTAACATCTTTCTATTGTATCCTGACGACATTTGCAAAAGCGAATGAAACGTTTATAATTTTTAAGTGTATTTTAAATATAATCTTTTTATAAGTGTACCATTTAGTAATCTGCATTTATCTTAGTACATATTTTTAGTAAATGTAGCATATCTCTAACAAGTAAGGCATACTGGAGAATTTCATTCAAAAGTCATAATTCAACAAAATTTCTCTAGGCTATATAGATCTAATATACTTTATACTAATCCTTATAAATGCTAATCCCCTCAGTTACACAAATTACGGTTTATAATGTTGAAATGAGTACACTTAGATTTCAGATCTAATCATCCATGTAGTAGCCGACATGTCATGGTGATTGAAGTGAGAGACATTTGGCATCGAAAAATATAAATGTAGCAGAGTTTTCTTTACATTAATTCCATATTTAATTGAACATTTGAAATATTAGCTTTGCATATTACAGAATTTGTTAGCAGCAAAATAAAAAAAACCGTATTTATACCACCTTAGTTAAATTATTGATTACTTATTAATAAAATACTTTATTGTTTGTCAATACATTATTTATAAATCCTACATTTTTTTTTCATTTTAGATGAAAAACCAGCATAGCATGGCTCTAACAAATAAAGTCTACTGCAGAATTTCTTTCAATAAAATTTCTCTAGTCTACAGAGATCTAATCTACCTGAAACTAATCCTTTCAAGTATTAGTCCACTCAATTGCAGAAATGGTTTGCAATGTTAAATTGAGTACACATAGATTTCTGAGATAATCATCTTTACAGTAGCTGGGATCTCATTGTGATAGACGTTATAGTCTGATTGATTTTAGAAATCTTCATAGCAACAGAGAATAAAAGTAGTCTTCTGTATTTCAATACCAGTTTGATAGAATCGTTGAAATTATTTTAAATGTTTGATAATGCATAAAGATTTCGATTTGTCTTTAAATTTCTTTAAATAACGAGTTTAATTTAATATATACATATCCTGATTACTTAATTAAATACACGATTGTAAAATTTCTGCACATATACTTGTCTTACACTTGAATTGAAATTTCAGATATTGTACAGAGTATTTCTATGATTGTAATGAAAAAAAGAAAATATTAATAAAATATGTGTTAATATATAAAAGACAAACAAGACAGCAGAAAAATGTATTACACAATTTTTTTTCCAACAACAATTTCGATAAGCATTTTTTATATCAATAAATTACAGAAACTATATATTTTCGAGATTTAAAAAAAAACACGATTTTCGTAAATGTTTTCGAGATTTTTGTGTTGTGCATTATAGTGATTTTTCTAGGTGGAGCCTAGAAGATATAAGCCTTTGAATTGTGTGAACTATCAATTAAAACTTCCTATCGTTATTGATAACATTAACATTAAAGCAGAATATCGTTCGCATTTTATTGAAATTATTTTGATATTTAAGATACATATAAATGCAATGTCGTATCTTTGCAACAATTTCCTACTATCTAAAATAAATTCTGTTTACGTCGGACTCCGTGTAAGCCGGAAAACAGTCTAATGAATTTTTTTTTTTTAATATTTAATCCAAAGCAATATTAATGCTGAGGTATGTACTGCTACTTCTGCTACCAACATTCTTACATCCGACTGCAATTACTCAAGTAAAAAGGATTTCCATTACATACTCTACAATTGCCCTACGTCATCTTATTTTCCTCTTTTTAGTTCGCTTTTTACGCAATCAGTTTTTTTTTTTTTTTCGAATTTAATTTTTTTGTTTCCCTCTTTTTACTTTTTACGCAGTATATATATATATGTACGCAGTATGTATATATATATATAGATAGATAGATAGATAGATATTTACCTATTTTTATATTATGTTTTATTGCGTAACAAAAATCCTAAAGGATCATTAAATTGAAAATTAGGTAGCCAATTTATATGAATTACGTTAATTGGAAAAAATTTTAAGTAGTTTTCTTATTAAAGTCTTCAATTAGAGTAATTTTTAAAAATATAAAATTTCGCAATAAGAATTTATTTCATAATTTAAATCATCCTTATAAGAGAAATTTAAACGGAGAAATTAAATTACATTTTCTAATTTTCAGAATAAGTTTGAAAATTCTGTTACGCTTTACAGAGACATACTAGATCGTAATCCTTTATACCCGTTACTTTGAAAATTAGAAGCAATTCAGCTTCTATCAGAATGAGATTTCTATTAAAGCAAGGTTGATTAGTTCCGAAAGCTATGCACACTCAATTTAGAACTGTAAACCGTAATTTGTTCACCCGCAAGGTTTAACAATCAAAGGATTTAACTAAGGTAGATTAGTTTCATTTAGACTAGATACATTTTCTCAAATATGGCATTTGGGTATCTAATTCCATAGCATAACTTATTTGTTAGAGATTGGAAGAATAAGTTAACTGGATTATAAATGTGGGTTTGCAAATATATACATATATATATTGAAAACATATTTATAAATTCATAGATATCACAAAATTTCTCACTGAATACAAAAACAAAAATAACATTATCCATAACGCCTATTCGATATTTTGAGAGATAAATAAGTTAGATAATTCTTTATGTCGATTTTCACTAATGCCGATATAATAAAATTTTGTAGAAAACCCGATATTATTTATCTTATATAACACGCAAAAACCGATTAAATATCTATGAAAAATTCTATATATAAAGTCGGAAAGTCAAATTCCCGAGTTGTATATGTGTTAATCAATACATGAAAACATTTAAAATCATTCATAATTTATTCATTATTAAAATGTATGTATAACAATAATTAATGGTTTTGAAGCATATTCACACATATAATACACAGATATCAAAAAGTCATCTTAAATCGTTCTATCGCTTTCAAACTGAAACTGGTCACTATCAAAGATATGAATAAGAAAAATGCACATTGTTTTATTATGGAAGGATGAAACGAAACATTAATGTAAAATTATACGAAGCTTTCCAAAATTTAAAGGAACATTTTGTTAATCTGTTACTGAATAATAAGTTTAGTTTAATATTACGAAAATTATCGTATTATGTTAAATATGTCCATCACTATTCCAAAGTGATACATAAAATCAAGTAGCATAAAATCTCGGTCAAGCTCATTAATGGACAAAATGGGGCCAAGGTGGCGGCATTAGGGAGGGATATCATGAAAACAGAAGAAACACCATAACTTATAAGTTAAAACTGATCTAAAATCAGTTTTTAATATTTTAATAAATGGACCAAAAATTTATGTATGACAGTTTTCTGATAAAAATAAAAAAGGGCTCAAAGGGTGAAGAAAATAAGGTTTTTGGGAGAAAAAAAAATCATAACTTTATCAATTCTCAAAATATCAAATGAAAATAACTTTTCATTAAATTTTCTTAATAGTATCTAAGTTTTTGTTGTTACAAGTGTTTGAATAAGAAAACACTTACCGAAAAAGAGGGGGGGGGGTGGAAAAAGAAAAATGAAACATAACTTTGTTAATTTTAAGATATCAATTCCGATTAAATTTATTTTACATTTTCTCTATAATATCTACAACTTTTACACTGACAAGGTTTTATAGGACCAATTATTATAGAAAAATTAAATTAAACAAAAATGAAAGCTGAAGAAAAAATCGTATTAAGGCTGTAGTCAAATCCAAATTGCAGATAATCTGACTCATTTTGAAATTCATTTTCTCTTTTAAACGCTTCCAGTTGTTAAGTTCTTTTATTTAGAAAATGTATAATGTGCCGTATTGGTCATTTTTTTCATAAAGGCAAAATGTACGTATAAAAAAATGCTGTCAAATTAGTCATTTTGAACCAAATTTCTCATAGCGATCGTGATTGAAGTATTGAGAGTATTCAAATAACAAATAGCTTATTTTCTGACTCATTTTTACATTCTTCTATCGTTACAAGAATAAAGTATTGGATTAACGAAAATTTTCGAAATCCAGTTTTCCACCGATTTACACGTTTTAAGGGTCAGAGTACCCGCTTGTTTTTACAAAATTTCTGTCTTTTAGTCAAGAGTGCGTCTGACAGTCAATCTGTCTCTATCTGATAAAATTTTTGTAAATGCTCTATTTCAAAACCTAATGCACGGAATTTTACAAAACTTTAGATTGTGTTAGACCTTGATATAAAATAGATATGATTAAATTTTAGTTTATATCGCTCAACAGGTGTCGATTCTACGCTTTATTATTTACAATTTCCACAATAGACATATCTCAAGAACAAGTGCATGGATTTTCATAAAACTTTAAATATAGTTTGTACTTGATGAGACATAGTGTTGAATACGTCTAGGTGCAAATCGTGTCACAGGGGGCGCTGCAATTGTGATTTATTCTTGATTATCACAATAGCTCTATCTCAAAAACTGATGCCCGAAATTTCCTAAAAAATTCGGACTCTGTCAGTCACTGATATAGATTAGTGTTGTTTCGATTTTGGTGTAAATCGCTGTATAAATGGAGCCGTGATAGTGTATTTTTCACGATTTTGCATTAAATGTATCTCAAGAACCACAAGAACTAATGCATGGATTTTTATCAAACTTCGGATTCAGTAAGTCCTTGATAAAAAAATGTACTAATTAGTTTTTGGTGTATATCACCAACATGGGGCGCTGTTATGCAGATTTTTTTAAATAATATTTTGCAATAGCTCTATATCAACAACTGTTGCTTCGATTTTCATCAAACTTCAGATTCAGTTATAAGTTGACATATGTTATTACTGACTAGATTTTGGTTTAAATCCTCTAACTCGTGACGCTGTTATGCTGCAATTTTCAAAATGCATTAACATGCATAAATAGAAGAATGTTTTTGGATTGTTAAATCTGACCCGAATAAATTCATTTTTACTTAGCGCATGAAATTGACAGTTTCTATTATTTAAAAGCTATATAATGTGTCGTACATAAAGCCTAAATATATTTTTAAAATACTGTCAAAGCGTTCTATTTGAACGGAATTTCTCGAAGTAATCGTGCTGGAAAAATAAAGAGCGTAGTCAAACTAGAGGTCTGCACGGGCCCGGGCCTGCGAATTTTCTGCCGGGACGGGCCGGAAAAAAACTGAACGGGCCATATGGGCCGATTCAAAAAAAAAAATTAGCGGGCCTACCGGCCCGTTACAAAAATTTCTTTAGGACTATAAAATATGAGTTATTTTCAATGAATAAAATTTTAACGAGAATGTGTATCACGAGTCGATACTAGTAGTTTGACAACATCCTTGTACAGTATAGTGATCGGCATCGAGCACAGTTACATTGTGTCAAACCCGGGCTTAATAATTTTTTTTAGCAGACTCGTGCCTGGCCGAGATCAGGCTTGCAAGTTTTTCTACTTTTAGTCCAGGAAAGCCGGAACTAGATTTAATTGTTCTCACGATGCTTACGATAGACAACATGATTTGTAAAAGTATTAATAGCGATAAAGAACTTGGTTAATGTAATCTTTGGAAATATACTTCTTAATGTTTCTTAAATTCACTTCTCAACACTGCAAAATTTTGACACATTATCTGAATAATTTTTAACTGTAAGTGTATGAAATTGACAAATTTGACTATTGAAGAGATTTGGAATCGAATAGCGTTTTCCAATTTTGGTAAATAAGATACTTGTATATACTTGTTGAGATATAAGATATTTTTGTCACGTGATTGCAGATTTTTCTCTTTTCCCACGCTGTTGTTTCTAGAAATTCGATTCAAATCGCTAATTTTGACAGAAATTTCTTAAATTGCTTGTATCAAAAATCGATAACGCCATTCGATTACATAATTTTTGAAAAAAGCACCTGCTTATTTTATGCTTTTTTTCGAAAAACAAATGAATTGCGGTATGTATGAGAAAGTAGCTCCTTTCGATTTGAGAAAATCTTTAATTAAATGATATAGAAATATTTTCATAAATCTACGGCTTATTATACAACTTTAAAAGTTTTGTTTTTTACATTCTTTTTTTAAAATTTATTTTTTATTCTAAATCATATTAATTTTTTTAATGAATCTTTAATTGAATGTTGAAAGTTTACGAATCTAAGTAATCATTAATGCTACAACTACGTATTTTTTGTAAAATATGCTGTAAAATCATCCCATAAATATGTATGTAGCATTTTTTTAAATCTTAAATTTATGATAAAAAGTCTGAAAAATTTCGAAATAGTAGAAATTGTGACGGGTCAGAACGGGCCGGGACGGGCCTAAAATCAAAAATATAAACGGGCCGGGAATGTCCCGGGCCGAACTTTTGAGTTTTACAACGCGCCAAGCCTCGCCAAAAAGAATTTCTACGAGCCAGACCGGGTCCGGGCCAGGAAATTCCGGCCCGTGCAGACCTATAACTCAAACCCAAAATTCTTATTTCCTAGCTCATTTTAAAATGAATTTTTGCTTCTCGTCCAATTGGAAAGTTGTTTTAATTAAAACTATATAATGTGCCTTATTCATCGTATTTTTTTTTTATAAATGCAGAATAAAAAATGCTGACAAAGTAGGCATTTAAAAAAAAATCCCGAAGTGATAGTGTAGGAGGAATTATGCATGTACTCAAACTCAAACTGCTTATTTTCTGACTCTATTTTGAATTCATATTTTGCTTTCAAACGCATCCTGTTGGCCGGATTTCTTTTCTATAAATTATATATTGTGTCGTGCTTGTCAATTTTTTTAATAAAAATAGAATATATATTTTAAAATGCTGTCAAAGTGGACATTTTGAACCGAATTTATAAAAGCGATCGTGCTAGAAATAAAGAATGCAATCAAGAAATTAACTGTGTGTAAATCAAACTCTAATTAATAGATTCAAATTAAAAATACCAGGTTACGTAAAGTATCTTCAAAAGGCACGTCAGAAACTTTTATATTTTTCTTTTAAAAATGTGTCTGAAACAATGTTAGGACGTTTTGAGTGGTTGTGAGCTGAAATATATACATATATATAAATAATTTAAACGTTGTCTTAAGATAATTCCAATAAAACGAGATTTTCATAAAATAGAAATTAAAAACTCTACAAATAAATTTGTTACACTGGGTTTACCTCTAATCATACTTGCTTTTCTTGGTATAATTAGCACTTCGAAATCTACCTGCGCGTGTAGGCCAAGCCGATAGTGATTTTTTATACATATTATCAAATCTTTTATATTTTCATTTGTACGTTGCAGTATATAAAGTTAAGTGAAAATATGCTGTACGATAGCTAAAATTTTAATTCAAGCGTAATTCAAGGGCAATTTAAATGTAGTGCTGAAATTTTAGTATCTTGTATTTAATAATGTAATTAGATTGTACATGTATATGCTAAATTAAACATGCTCCTTAAGGAGATATAAATAGGAATTCAACTGCTTATGCATTATCAAATATTGAAAATGATTTCATAATTCTATCATAATCAGAAATGAAATATAGATGAAGCCTTTATTCTCTATTGCTTTGAAAATTACATAAAAGTAATCTATTACAATGAGATTTCCGTTACTGGATGGATGATTAGTTGAGAAATCTATGTGCACTAAATTCAGCATTGTAAACCGTAATTTCTGCAATTGAGGGGATTAACATTTGAAAGGATTATTTTCAGGTAGATTAGATCTCTCAGACTAGTGAAAGTTTATTGAAGGAAATTCTGCAATAGGCGTTATTTTTTCGACATATGCTATATTTGTTTTACATCTAAAATGAAGAAAATGTAGGAAGTATAAAAGAAATATTACAAACAAAATGTATGTTATTATTATATTATGTATAAATAAGCAAAAAAGGTTTAAATAGTATTTTTTTCTTATTTAGCTGCTAACGAATTCTATAATATGCAAAGCTAATATTTCAAACTAGTTGATCTGCCGGCATTGCCCAGTCCCGAGAAATTCAGTTTTGAAATGTGTTATCTGTTTTCTAAATTATCCTTAAATGAATTTCAAATTTGAATAATTTTCAATTTTTAAGGTCAATTTGTCAGAAGGAATTTTTTTAAAGGAATAAAACCGCAAAAAGATATTGAACTGAAAGCATATTCTATTTGATAATTTATTTTCTAGGTAATTTGATTTTTGGAATCTATGCGTACCGAAAGCGAACGCGGCACGCCGCGACAGAACAATAAGGATTTCACTGATTTCGTAAAAAAATTCACTCTTTTAATTTTGTGAAAAATTCTATCCATCTGAACGTTTCAAAAAAAATTTAAGTGATGTATATCTGATTTGCTGAAATGAGATAAGATACGGACATTTGGTTAATTTAAGCGTATAGAATATGTACTCTCAAGGAGCCGCGATGTGATTTGTCTTCGTAGGTGTACTTGAAAGGGTTAAATCTCATATTTTTTTTAAACCGATAGCTTATACGATTATAATAAGATTATAGCTTATAAATTTAACCATAGATTATAAGATAGTTTTAACTTTAATAATATAGTTTTTGGTTTGTGAGTACCTATAAAATTGCGCCCTGCTAATATATCAAATACCTTTCATTTAAAATAAAACTACATTCTTGAAATAGATATTACAGTTCATTCTTAGAGAATAATGTTTTTAATATAGGAGAGACTGCAGACGGTTCATCCATTTATCACAAAATGATTTATTTTTTTAATTACAGAACCAAAAATTATGTATCAAGGTTTTAATAAAATCAAAAAATCGTCTATTAATCTATGAAATAAAATAAATATGTAATTACACCGGGTCAAAGATAATGTTTCTTAAACACACATATTTCTTCAGCTTTGCAAAAAAATATTTTTGTAGAATTACATGTCTCTTCCTTAACCCCTTCGAGTCCGAATATTTTTGCCTTTTGAACAAAATAATAATAATAATAATAATAATAATAATAATAATAATAATAATAATAATAATAATAATAATAATAATAAAACTTTTATTTTAATAGTGTTAACCGTATATATCCCAATAAATTTACTGAAGTTTTTTGACGACCCCGGCTAGGTCGGCACATGTAAATGAGAATATTCTCCATAATTTAAAACTAAAACACTTTTATTTTAACTATCACTGTTCTGGGATTGAACTGGAAGTTCGATTCGGAAATTTATAAAGGCGATCACACTAGTAGCATCTAATTACTATGAAGAAGAATTATTTGTTCTAATCACGATTACTTTCCAATATGTCTGCGAAATCTGGGTCTTCAGAAAAGAACGTGAGGGTTTTCTCAAGCAGCCCTGAAAAGAACAGTCCGTGGCTGCTATTGAAATCCTTATTTATAGGCACACGTCAACGGCAAAATCTATTTTTAAAAATTGCTGGCCTCGTCCCTTTTTACTTTATCACAGGAATGAGAAATTCTACACTACTGTCGAGGCGATGTCAAAACTTCATCACTGGACTCGGCAGGTTCAACGCATCCAAAGGCTGAGAACGACCACCATCTCTCACACTCACTCAAAGCTTTTATATATTCCAGACTGAAGACATTGGGCTAGAAATTTGCATAAAACTCGTAAACCACAGTTAACGGTAGACCCGGAAAGTCACAGGAAAGTTATAGAGTAGCATAAAGAACAGATGTCGCTCTTGCGACTCACATGTTAGATCAATGACGTCACCAACTCGCTCAAAACACTTAAGTGTGCCTTTATTACACTCCCTCACAGTTTAAATAGTCTCCCATTCTTTGAAATTTAACGACTGTGATTATTTTGATATCTATTCATTTCTTATTTATAGAATAATATGATAAGGAAGAATTTTTCGAGATGTTTGGAAATATATTGTAAAACTACAAAGTTTAGCGGATATTACAACTTTTTAGTACTTTTTTACGTTTTATCATATACAATTCGTTCAAAAAGTAACCTACATTTTAAAGACTGAAATATCTGTATAAAATAGAGGAATCGTCAACGGTGTATGAGAAATAGGTACATTTATTATTATTATTGTTATTACTAACGTTTAAAACATAAATGAAGTCATAATAAGAATGGCATTGCCATATGCTATCATTTCTATATGTAAAAAGTAATTAAGTAATCGGTACACTGTTAAAAATTTTTGCTCTAGATTGAACCAAATTTTGGTGCTCTGTAGCTGCAAACATAAAATGGTGAAACCTTGTACCACAATTTGGAAATTCCTATTTCAATCTCGTTCCAAGTATTGGAATTAAGCTTCAGCAGGAGCTCTAAATAATAGTTCGAGGTTCCACCATCTTACAGTGGCACCTATTGAGCACCAAAACTAGGTTCTAACTAACACAGGATTTTTAACAGTGTAAAATGAAATAATACTCGATAAAAATACATATACTATTAATAGTTAAAACTCGATAAAAATAATACCACACCCGAAAGGATTAGAATGTATGGATAATTTTTTTAAGCTTACAATTTAAAAACGGATTTTTTTTTACTTTTACAAAAATTACTGTTGTAAATTTACGTCTTTCTTTGACACTGTAAATATTTTTTGAAAAAAAAAGTAGTACTGTAAAGCTAGAAAACTAATGCCTCAGATTGAAGGTCCGTGTGAAATTAAATGAATATATCACCTGCATTATTGCGTTTGTATTTTACGCGGGAGAGCATTATGAGGCAAATATAGAGTTATAATAATAATAAAACAGAGTTTGTCAATTCAGAAACCTCATTTGCAAAAAAACTGTGTAATTCGGCATGAAATCCGATTCGACGTACAGTAAGTTTAAAAATTATTGCACACTTATGGGAAATTATGAAGTTCATATCAATTCTATACTCATAACCATGTTAATGCGCATCTTTCTATGAGACTGACTTTCCGACTTGTAATTAAATGGACTCTCAATTTTTTTTCGTTCTATTTGAAATACTGAGTAAAATAAAGTATAAATATCACCTTTAATTTAATGAAACTCTCAAACTAAAGCAGAAAAACTTTAGTTATTTCCGAGAAAATCAAACTTCGAGGATGGAATATGATTTACGTTGCATCTCCCAATTTCGTCTATTTTACATTATTTTGAATTTTGAAACTAATGCTAAGAATGGAACACTCTTGTTTACATACGTTTCAATACTATTATTAAAATCAATAACAATTAAAATTATAACAGCCTGACATAAATTCAAGGTCCTTTTATTTTTATTTATTTATTTATGTATTTATTGTCCAAACAGTAATTTAGAAACATTTTGACACGAATTTTCTTGCTTATTAGCAAAATTTTAATAAAATATAAACATATCAGTTACAGATTTCAAACAACTTAAAATTTATTTGCGTACAAATACTCTTTCTTGATTTTCTTATAACTAACTTATAATTTTTCTTAGATAGAAAGAAAAAAAAAAGAAGAAGGAATGATTTCTTGTATGAAAACCAATATTGCTTTTCTTTCTACACAGACATGTCGGAAATCATTTTTAATGATTGTTTTTTCGGTTAAGAGCTTGCTGACAAGCCTTTTATCAGTTTACTTAATTTGGGGGAAAACGTGATGAATCGACGTCGAGTAATTGCTTGGAAAATCGATTCATTCGATAACGTTGCTTGCATAGCCACGGGCAGTTAATCTTGGCTAAATACTAAAAACTTCTTGCTCTTTCATTTCCATTAACAAAATAACATTATCAAGCTGTAAGATATTTTATGAATCTAACATATATCACATTGTTATCATTATGAAACTAAGACAAGTATACATATGATTAGACACTGGATAATTGATTTCAATTTGGATAAATTTTAATGATTATTCTTTTTTCTTTATTAGTGGAATATTTTTAATGAAAACAAAAGGGTAAGAATGATCGTAGATTGCACAGAGGGTTCCTTTCATAACGATTTGCCCTTTAATTAATAAATCCAAATTGTTAATTTATACCCATATGTTCATAATTATAATACATTTATAATTGATAAATTCGTAATTTAAAAACATATAGAAGGAAATTATTTACTTCAATCAAATTTAAAATGTCCGACTCAAATCATTTAATTAAAATCCAAAATTCTATTTATTTATTTATTTATTTATTTATTTATTTATTTATTTATTGAAAATCTAAAAAAGAAATAATAATAGAAATAAATTTGTAATAATAATTTGTAAATAATAATAAAAATTTGTGATTTGTAACAATAAAAATGTTTAAATTTCCAAAGGCAAAAGAAAAAAATTGTTTGAAATTAAATTAAAAATACTGAATTATTAATAAATTGCAAAATATTTTTAAAAATAAAGAAATAAAATTGAATAAAAAAATAATGAATATACAAATGTCAAATGAAATATTCATAATAATATAAACCCTTAAATCGTCTGAAAATGCGAAATTTCTTCTTATTAAATTCATCTCAGGATGAAAATTTTATGTTACCTAATCAAATAATAATCCTTCTGTTTACTAGCGAGATGCTTTTTCTCCAAACCATGTTGTCTACACGTAAAACCTTCAAGGGTGCTTCCAGGTTATCCCGTCGACCAATTTCGCCTAATTTTACAAATCGCCAAACTATACATATTGACATAATTTTTATTTTAAATAACAAAAGAAAAAAATAATTAGTGGAATATTAATAAAAATACAAATAAAAAGTCTAAATAAAAATCACTTAATGGCATTTTAAAAACGTGTATCGTATTTATTTTCACTGAATGTGACATTCACGATCATCCATTATTGGCATTTAATCTTCTAGTTTGGCGATAGATTTTCGGTCGGCAGGGTAACCTAGTAGTACCCATTCAAGTTATGCTTCTCTTTTGAAATCGAGAAAATGATCGGATGAAATGGAAACAATTAATTTACCGTATATTTACTCGTGTATAACGCTTATTTTTTCTCCCAAAATTTAGGCCAAAATTCCTGGGAGCGAGTAATACACAGAATTTTTTTTTTTTTACTGCTTTATGTAATCACACGATATACCTATGAATCAAGAAATGTATTCATAGAAGGAATCTTACTGAATAGAAGTACTCCTGCATCTTTATTTCAGTTCTTGCATATTTTTTTTTTCATACAAAAACGTTAACAACGTTATTTAAGAACTACACTCTTAAAACTGTGCCTTTGATATGAGAGGCAAATTCGGAATTTTTTTGCCTCTAAATATTGAGAGGCACATGGTGCCTTTGAAATTAAGAGGCACACTGTTAAAACTGTGCCTCTGATATAAGAGGTACATTTTTAATTTTTGTGCCTCTGAATATTTAGAGGCACACGGTGCCCTTGAAATTAAAAGGCACAATCTTTAAACAGTGCCTCTGATATCAGAGGTACATTTTTAACTTTTGTGCCTCTGAATATTAAGAGGCACACACTGCTTTTGAAATTAAGAGGCACTTTATGTGCCTTTGAAAGTCTATTTTGTGCCTCTTAGTAAAAGTGGCACTTTTTTTTATTCTTACATTTTTACTTTCCAGTAAAAATAACTCAAGTCAAACATTATTAAAATTTATACTGGGTGCCTTCCTTTATTAAATAATTTATTAATCATTATATAGTTTTAAAGGTATGGTTCCAACAACAAAAATGTTTCAAAAATTGTCCTCCATTAATAATTTTTTATGACAAAATAATTATTACATCTTAAAGTTTATACATCCCTTCCCGATATAAATTATATTTTGAAAAAATTTCTCCACCCTCTAATAATAATAAAAAGGGTTCCTTTTTCTGATAACAGAAATATTCAATGCTAAATGATTACTTTGAATTTTCAGTGTTCCCTGGCTTTAAAAGCAAAATTTCCTGCACCAGAAAATGCTGAAAATTCAAAATAACCTAACTTTGTATGTTTTGTTCATAAACAGCGGAATATGCTCAGACGAAAATTTTTCTTGCTTCCATATTATTTTGAGTTTGAAATATTTAATATTCTTTCTAGCAATGTCAAATGATACTTTTCAAAGTTTATTTATGATAATTTTTCTAATTTTTAAAGTTTAATAATAGAAAAAAATGACTTGTGGTTGTTTTAATCTGAAAATATTAATATTCAAAAAATCAAAATCTTTTAAAAAGTGACATTTGATAATGCTAGAAATAATGATATTGTTTATGTTTAGCTAAAAAAGAAATACAGAAATTTAAGCTCTGAAACCAATACAAAAAAAATAATAATAAATAATGAATGATCTTACCAGAAGTTTTAAATCAAAATTTAGTTTGACACTTAGCAAATAAAAAATTATATCTTTTCCCCAAAAATAATCAAATTTTCTTGCATTTTGTATTTTATAGTAATTTATAGAAATTAGAAATCTCACAGGCAGTAGTTTACGTTTTGTTTAAAAGGTTTCTTGTTTCCAATAAAGGGATAAAAAATGGATATCTTTTTTCAATAATTTAATAAAAATATGCCAGAAATAAAATTCTTAGCTGAAAATATGTTTTTTCAGCTAAAAATTAACTTTTTTTTTGTTGTTAATTTTTTAGTTTGAACATGTGAGAAATGAAGAATAATATTTCAACAATAAAATATTCTTAAATATACATACTAAATTAAATATAATTATTTAATATTCTCGTAAAATAAAACAAATTGAGGCAAATACTACTTTTAATTTATAGTTCTAGACAGTTTATTTTGTTTTTCATCATTTTATTAAAGTAAAGCACTTCTCAGAAGATACTACCAAAGTTAACATTTTAAATGAGTTTTAGCCACAATAAGATAATTGTAATGCAGTAAACAATTAACTTAGTAATAAAAAATGTGCTACACTACAAAATAAATAAATAAATAAATAAATAAATAAAAGCTGTTTGATTTAATATCTCTAAATATCATTCATGTTGATATAGAGCTACTTTGTTCAATGGAGAACATAAAATTTTTTGAGTTCAAATTTAAGCCAATGTTAAATAAAATAAACAAAATGGCATTGCTAATTAACTACTTAATACATAGAAATTAGACAAGAATAATACTTGGATTTAACACATAAGTAGGGAAAGTGGAAAAGTAAACAATAACGATGATTTGGATAAAGCCAACAATATTTATTTGCTTAATTTGTGCTGGATGTTAAATAGTATTTTTTACATTCCTTGACTTTATCTTTTCTCCCCTCTTCTCATGTTATTTAATCATTAAAAAACAATATTCTGAAACAGAAAAAAGAACAGATAAACTTTAATTGTTCTTGTTAATGCTGATGCCTAAGAACTTAAAAAATAAATAAATAAAAATACAATATATATGAAAATAAAAATACAGGACACATAAATATACAAATATATTTTATTGTAAAATATACACTCATTCATTAAATTAATTCTATGCTGTAAGAATATTTAAATTTAAACTGTAATATACAACATAATAATGAAACAGTTACACATTCTATAGCAGAATCATCTTCTAAATATTTGGTTCGAAGAGTAGTTAGTTGCCATTTGAAAAAAAAAATTGCAGGTTTCTTCCATTGAGGAACATATCCTAGAGAGAAATTGATAAGAAAAATAATTAAATACTTAATATTTGTTCATAAATAAATTCAAATACATGTTTTAAAAAAAATTGCATTTGCTACAATAAACTCCCGATTATCTGGTAGCAGCAGATGGGCACATTGGATAATAAAAGAGCTTGATAGGGATGAGTTCTGTAAATATCCTTATCATGCCATCATGCTTCTGTTAAAAACACATTTTTGATACAAAAACTTATTCCTATTCATGTTTTCTGACTTGTTTCATAAAAACAGTCGCTCATATAAAATCATGTACCCTGTATATGAATACAATATATATAGTTTTAAATTAAACAAATCCTTGATGTAAAAAGCCTAACTAAAAAACAATTTAAATTTATTTTATTGACCCATGATTAGAATTAAAATATATAATTACATACAAAAGTCAAGATTAAAAAATAATACAAATAATAATTAATTATTGATAAATGACTGCTTTTATATTTTAGCAGTCTTATTAAGAACACATGCAATATAGAAGGATCACAGATGATAGAAAACATCCATATCCATCACCAGGGAAGGGTTTTTTTGACATCAAAAAAGGGTTTGTGACTTGACAAGAGTTTAAAACGTCAAAAACCCAGAGTCACAATCTGCTGCAGTGCACTAGAGTTTGTTCAGGAAACAAATTTTAAAACTAGCTTCTATTGCCATACTTCATGTTGAAATTTAATTATATTATGGGTAATTAGCAATGTCTTAAAATATTTTTAATTAATAAAAATTAAGGTAAAAATAACAAATTCCAAATCCCAGAAATTTATCTCGAAATGGACATGCAGAAATATTTGCACAAAAATTATGTTTAAACATTTTGTTTATTTATTGTTATTATTATTTTAATATTTGTAAAAAAATCTAAAGTTATTTAGTATGCATTTTGACATAGCTATATTTATAAGGAACAAGTTAAGTGTTATAAATGCAGGATTTTCAAAAGTGTTATACTTAATATACGTGTTTATTTATTTTATTTTTTTATTTTTTTATGTTTTACACATTATATACATAATATCTAGTAGGTTAATTTGAATTTAAATACAATGCATGCTATGATTATTATGTATCTTTATAAACCATTTTTATATCAATCCCACCCCCCCAAAGCAGACAAACTAATAGTATCAAGAATACAAATAATGTTTACTTTAAAGTAAGGTAAGAAAAATCAAAAAGCGAGGTAAGTAATAGAAGTTCTCAGATTGGGGATGATTGATGAATGCTTAACCTGATTAAAAGAATTTTCTTCAAAAGTGTCTAAAGTTCAGAAAATGTTAATATTTATCCTTAAAAATGTCTAATCTTTAATATTATTTTAACTATACACTAAGTTTGGTTATAAATAAATTTCTTACTAATATAATATCCCTGCAGATTTTGAATAACACATTAAAATTTATTAAATAAAGTTACAAAAGATAAGTTTTCCAAAGTCTAAGATTTTGTTTACTCTTCAAAATATGTTTCTTCAAAAATTTAAATTTATTTTTTCTACAACATATTTAGAAACATTTTCTTTATTAAAAGCAAATAAATTTTACTTATTAAATATAAATATAGATAGATACATACATATGTAAATAAATATAGATTTTTGGCCATGGTTAAAGCCATCAAAAACTGTTGCATGTCAAAAACTTACCAAGCCTGTCCAACACCACCTTAAATCTATTCACAATTTTAATAGAGAATTTATCTTAACAACTTTAGATAGTTGAAAAGCTACTGGATATAATTAGGTGTAAAAAAATTAAAGTTAAAGAAATATGATTGAAATTACATCAACTTGGGGACACTAAAATCTCATTACATAACAATCAACCTTTTAAAAAAACATATTTAATAAACTAAATAAAATATATAACACTTAATATGATGTGTTTTGATTTTAGGTAGTAATTATATAATTTCTTTAATAAAGGAAAATATATTTGTTTTAGAAAATAAAAACTGAAAGGTTGACAGGTATTGTTATCTTGAGTTAAGTTTTTAAAAAAATATTTTCAAAAGAATTAGTTATTTATTAGAGCAATTAGCATGTTTATTGTAAATATTTCCTTCCTTTTAAATCAATGTACTATTAAATTAAATCATCTGTTTGAAAATAAATTGAATTTATACTGAATAAGCACATTAAAGAAAGACTGTCTGATAAAGATAAGAAAAAATTCAAAAGGTAATTTCTACCACTTGTGTTTTTCCTGGTATATGTAACTTCTTGAGTGATGCAATCAAAGCCCTGTTGTCGCATATGGCTGATTTTCTATTTAGGTATCGTAAATTTTCACCAATAAATTTTAGTAGTTATTTTTACTTTATACGATTATAGAAAATCCATAAATAAAATAAAATAGTTATTCATAATTTTCTGTTCTGAATTCAATATTTTTAAACAAAAAACTGCCAGATGCTAAAGCAGTGGAGCACATTATTCTATGGTTACAACCTAACTTTAAAAAATCATGGCCATAGGTATGTATAAAACTTCTTTTAATTTCTCATGCTAATTTCAACAAAAATATCAGTAAAATATTCATGATGTACAGATTTCGCTCAATTACAGCACTACCTAATCCTACAATATTACAGCACCCATTTAAACATACATTGAATGAGGAGAAAACATTGTAATAAATCAATAACCAACCTTCTCAAAAAAATAATATACATAAAATAATGTAATATTGTGATGCAATTGTGAATGGAAATTTTTCTGACAAAGTTAAAAGGTGCCCGGAAAGAGTTAAATAAAAGATATTTGACTTAAATTTCCAAATTTTGCCTCTTGAGTTACCTGTACTGACAATAAGTTGACACATTTAACTCAAACTTAATAACCTTATTGGAAATAGTATCAGATCTGACATGTAAACAACTCGACAGAATATATCATAGATAATGAAACTTGATAAAAAATATATGCTACTGGCAATAAAGTTATCACAATGAAATTTTTGTCGACTAGCTGTCCGTCTAGATATGTCAAGATGTTGAAAATAATTGTACATGTCTTACGTTCAACTATCAACCTAAATACTTTTTCCTGCAGATCGAAAAATTTTAATTTGTATATTTTTACCAATGAATTTAAAAAGAAAATTTAACAATGTAAAATGATATTGTTTCATATTTATTATTTTTATGAAATACATATTAGAGCTTGATATGAAATTTTAAAATGAGTTTACATAATTTTCATGGATTTCCATTAATATAAACAGGTGAGCTAATTTAGTGAGTAACACTTGATAAACATAAAAAAATCAAGTTTAACTTTGCCTTACTACAGTTCTTTAGGTTATCCACAATAGCTTAATTACCACTAGATGTAATTTTAAGTTTTGATTTATAACATATTGTAATGCAATTAAATGCTTTAAACTTGCAAGAGTAGCAATTTAGCTAAACGAAAACCTATCAATTACACAGATTTTTGGAATACATCTTGTAGTAACATAGCTAAAATTTGCAAATTTCATATTTCCACTGATTTGTGTTGGTGGTGTGTGTGCGGTTGGCGGAGGGGAATTATAATATGTTGTTTAAAGAAAAAAATATAATTCAGAAAGAAATTTCTTAATTTTCTTTAACGTTTTACTTCTCAAATTAAATTTTCTTTGACATTCTGAAATCACACACCACTTTGGTGGAATAAGGGCACCTGTTCTGTGCTTAGTGCACCAATAGAAATTTTGTTCATACTAATCAAGGAATCATTTAAAAAAAATATATAAAAAACACAAAATACTGTACAAAAAAGTGATATCTAATGACATTGATTACATGAATTATAATTTATGTATATAATGTAATCATGATATCATGTTTATAATAAATTTTACATGTCTGGAGAAATTTTCCATTTTGAATGAATGTGTGTGAATGAGATGGTTATCTCATTATTTTTCTGGTATCTAAAATAATATTTAATAGTTACAAATTTTAAGATGTGAACACAGAGCCTAATATAGTTGAATTATGAATTCAGCAGTATGCAACAGCAACATGAAATTAACATTAGAACAGATATATTCAGCACTAAATGCAGATAAATTTTAATATACCATTGTTATTGCACTCCATGTAGCTCTGTTTAGTTGTATCAGTTTCCTTAATTCCAGGAATTTGTTAGACATTGAATATCCAGTCTCTCTTGAATTTTCTTCATGTCACCGATTAAAGAAGTAACTCGTCTGTCGACTTCCATATCCAGCTGAAAGTAATTAAGAGAGTTATTAAAAAGTGAATCATCTGTTTTCAGTATTAAAATCACATGCTTATGATCTATAAAACAACAGACATACAGTAAATTCTGTCCAAGACATATCTAGCCCATAGAAATTTTCTGCCATAGATTATATTCTGCTTCTGACAGAACTTACTGTATCAAAAATCATTCAGCATGACTTTAAATCCTTTCTGTGTCAGACAAATTGCCATCTAACATAGTTTACTGTATGTAAACACAAATATAGTAGAGACATAAAGTTTATTCCCCATTTGTAACTAAAGGTCAAAATCAACAGTCAGCAGGAAGCTGATCAATCAATTTTCAGAAATCCTGTCTTGGAACTTTTGATGAAATTTGTCGTTTTTCTTGCGAGCTTTCGATATAACTTGTGGTTTTATCAAATGCATCTTTTTTTGGTGATTTTTTAGAAAAATTGGTCATTTTTTTCGCTATCTTTATGCGAATTTTACCTTTAACTGTGATCTTTTGATGAAATGTGCCTTTTTTCCCCATCCTTTGAAAAAATTTCTTATTTTGCACAATCTATTTACCAAAATTTGTGTTTTTTGAAGTACTTAGACCGTGTTTTTGCGATCTTTTGATGAAATTCACATTTTTTATGATACCTGGACCAAATTTTTTCTTTTCTCGTAGTCTTTTGGTGAAATTTGTCGTTTTTCTTGCAAGCTTTCGATGTAATTTGCCGTTTTATCAAATTTATCTTTATTTTGTAATTTTTTTGCAAAATTTGTCACTTTTTTCGCTATCTTTATGAGAATTTTACCTTTAATTGTGATCTTTTGATGAAAAGTGCCTTTTTTCCCCATACTTTGAAGAAATTTCTTGTTTTGCACAATCTATTTACCAAAATTTGTGTTTTTTGAGGTACCTAGATTGTGTTTTTGCGATCTTTTGAGAAAAATTCACGTTTTTTTATGATACCTGGACCAAATTTGTTCTTTTCTCGTGGTCTTTTGGTGGAATTTGCTGTTTTTCTTGCAAGCTTTGGATGTAGTTTGCCGTTTTATGAAATTTATCTTTATTTTGTGATTTTTTTTGCAAAATTGGTCGTTTTTTTGACGCTATTTTTATGCGAATTTTACCTTTAATTGCTATCTTTTGATGAAATGTGCCTTTTTCCTCCATACTTTGAAGAAATTTCTTGTTTTGCACAATCTATTTACCAAAATTTGTGTCTTTTGATGTACCTAGACTGTGTCTTCGCGATCTTTTGATGAAATTTGTGTTTTTTATGGTATGTGGCAAAAATTCGTCGTTTTGTCAAGGTGTTTTGGTGAAATTTGTCGTTTTTCTTGCAAGCTTTCGATGTAATTTGCAATTTTATCAAATTTATCTTTAATTTGATTTTTTTTTTTTTTTTGCAAAATTGGTCATTTTTTTCGCTGTCTTTATGTGAATTTTACCTTTAATTGTGATCTTTTGATGAAATGTGCCTTTTTCCCCCCATTCTTTGAAGAAATTTCTTGTTTTGCACAATCTATTTACCAAAATTTGTATTTTTTGAGGTACCTAGACTGTGTTTTTGCGATCTTTTTATGAAATTCACGTTTTTTAAGATACCTGGACCAAATTTGTTCTTTTCTCGTGGTCTTTTGGTGGAATTTGTTGTTTTTCTTGCAAGCTTTGGATGTAGTTTGCCGTTTTATCAAATTTATCTTTATTTTGTGATTTTTTTGCAAAATTGGTCGCTTTTTTTGCTATTTTTATGCGAATTTTACCTTTAATTGTTATCTTTTGATGAAAAGTGCCTTTTTTTCCCATTCTTTGAAGAAATTTCTTGTTTTGCACAATCTATTTACCAAAATTTGTGTTTTTTGAGGTACCTAGACTGTGTTTTTGCAATCTTTTGATGAAATTCGCGTTTTTTATGATACCTGGACCAAATTTTTTCCTTTCTCGTTGTCTTTTGGTGAAATTTGTCGTTTTTCTTGCAAGCTTTCGATGTAATTTGCGTTTTATCAAATTTATCTTTATTTTGTGATTTTTTTTTTGCAAAATTGGTCGTTTTTTTTGCTATCTTTATGCGAATTTTACCTTTAATTTTGATCTTTTGATGAAATGTGCCTTTTTTTCTCATCCTTTGAAGAAATTTTTTGTTTTGCACAATCTATTTACCAAAATTTGTGTTTTTTGAGGTACCTAGACTGTGTTTTCGTGATATTTTGATGAAATTTGCATTTTTTATGATTTGTGGCAAAAATTCGTCATTTTGTCAAGGTATTTTGGTGAATTCGGTGGTTTTTCGAGGCCGATTGATGAAATTTGTCGTTTTTCTTGCAAGCTTTCGATGTAACTTGCCGTTTCATCAAATTTATCTTTTTTGTGATTTTTTTGAAAAATTGGTCATTTTTTTCACTATCTTTATGCGAATTTTACCTTTAATTGTGATCTTTTGATGAAATGTGCCTTTTTTTCTCATCTTTTGAAGAAATTTCTTGTTTTGCACAATCTATTTACCAAAACTTATGTTTTTTGAGGTACCTAGATTGTATTTTCGCGATCTTTTGATGAAATTCACGTTTTTATGATATGTGGACAAAATTCGTCATTTTCTCGAGGTCTTTTGGTGAAATTGGTCGCTTTTTGGGTTCTTTTGATGAAACTTGTCGTTTTTCTTAAGAGCTTTCGATGTAACTTGCCGTTTTATCAAATTTATCTTTTTTTTTAGATTTTTTTGAAAAATTACTCATTTTTTTCGATATTTTTATGCGAATTTTACATTTAATTGTGATCTTTTGTTGAAATGTGCCTTTTTCTTCATCTTTTGAAGAAATTTCTTGTTTTGCACAATCTATTTACCAAAATTTGTGTTTTTTGAGGTACCTAGACTGTGTTTTCACGATCTTTTGATGAAATTTGCGTTTGTTATGATATCTGGGCAAAATTATTTGTTTTCTCAAGGTCTTTTGGTGAAATTGGTTGTTTTTCGTGGTCTTTTGATGAAATTCATCGTTTTTCTTGCGATCTTTCTATATAATTTGCCATTTTATCCAATTTAAAGTTTTTTTTTGTGAGATTGGCTGTTTTTTTCGCTATCTTTTTTGCAAAATTTGTCTTTTTTCCACTATTTTTTTGCAAATTTTACCTTTAATTGCAATCTTTTGACAAAATGTGCCTTTTTTCCCATCTTTTGATTAAATTTGTCGTTTCTCCTAATCTATTTACCCAAATTTGTGTGTTTTGAAGTACCTAGACTGTGTTTTTGTGATCTTTTGATGAAATTTGCATTTTTTATGATATGCAGACAGAATTTGTCGTTTTCTCAAGGTCTTTTGGTGAAACCTGTCGTTTTCTCGAGGTCTTTTGATGAAATTTGTCGTATTTTTTTTTCAATCTTTTGATGTAATTTACCATTTTATCAAATTTATCCTTTTTTGTGATTTTTTTGCGAAATTTGTTGCTTTTTTCACTACCTCTCCTCCCTCCCTCAGAGCATTGAAATACCTCCTCCTGAAAGTTTTGGGATTTCAATGGTCAGAAAGTACAATGTCCCCCCCCCCCCCCAGAGTCACAGAAGTTCCTCTTTGAGAAAAATGTTTGAATACAACACTAGTCGCAGTACTTTTACAATATATAGATATATATATATAGAGAGAGAGAGAGAGCAGCGTTTTATTACACACTGACCATTAGATTCATTTGTTGACATATGTGACCAGGCCCAGTAGCAGAAAGTTCTTCACGTGTCTGTGAAGAATACTTCAGCAACAAAAAATAATCTGCGGCAAAATATTTTTAGAACTGAACCGTTTATTAATCAAACAATTGTTTACCTATTAACGTTTTTAAGCATTTTATAAATTTTAATAAATAATAATCTTAACTTTTTGTATTAAGTAATAAAGAGCTAAACATAATACGAAGTAATACAAAAATTTGATATAAAAGAATCTGCAAAAGAGAAAGAAAATCTGTCATGCCCGTCTCAAGCTTTCTACTACTGGGTGACGAGGTACTTAATAAATAATTAATACTTAGTTTTTCCATCTTTTGAAAGAATATAAAAATTTAAACAAAATAATTATATAATTTTTCTCAAAAAAAAATTGTCTATTATTATTATCATTACCAGTTTCAAATATAGTTTAGTATTTGCTACTAATAAGAAAATGACATTAAGTACTAATTTCATCATAATCCCAGTAACAATTTTCTGTGCAAATTAGAAAAAAGGTAAAATTGATATGCGACCCAAGATTGAGCAAAGCTTATTATTAAAAGAAATTGCAATAACCAGTATAACCCATAAAATAAGCAAAATTTGCATTTTGAAAGAAAACTACAATAAAAGTAGAAACAATGAAAATTTTAGCAACTGTTTTTAAGCCCATATATTTGTTAAAAGTATTAGATTAGTCTTCAGCATACATCAAGCATATATTATATCTAATGTTGCTACACACAAATGTGGCACTACTTTAAAATCTATTTTTAAAGATTTTAAACTTTGGTGTGTCTGCAGAGAAGGTTTGGGGGGGGGGGGGAGAGTGCTAAATTACCAAGTGATTATTTATTTACCAATATAAAAAAAAAAAGAATTTAAAGAGGGAGGGAAAAATTCCAGACAAACTCCAAGAAAATAGAGTAATTTTTGCTTTCTACTCATTCCTAGAAACCTCCATTTTCCTTTTTTTCCAGGGGTTTTAAAGGAATGATAGACCATCTACTGTACACTTAGTTAAAATGTAAAATACAAAAATTCTCCATTCTCGATACAGTTAGACCAATTGAGGAAGGAAAGGGGGGGGGCGGAATGATCAATAGTCACTAAGTGACATTCGTGATAAACTTTTGGTGATCCGTTGAAAAAAATTGAATCTTGTATTTTACTATAATTAATAATTTTTTTTTTAAATCTAAGAAATTTTTATACCCATAAAGTTTTAGATATTCAATTTTGAAATTTTACATTAGCAGGCTAGAATATTTGCATTAATTGATATTATTACTAATTACGCTAATTAAAAAATAAATGCCTATGAAAAAGCAAACCAATATTTTAATTTAGTTTTCAATAACATATAACAGAACAATTTCATCTGACACAGCAATTAAAATTATGTACAGTTTCAGCCTCAAATAAATAGTCATGCAATAACATCACCAAAATAAAAAAATCATGAAGTTATAAACAAAAATGAACAAATATGCTAAAACTGTGTGATTACATAAATAATCTTCAATTACTTTATAATTACTTTTGTTACAATCAAAAAAGTTTTGAAGATTTTTGTTTTCATTAAATGAAATGCATTTTATGTTATAAAATGGAAATTCTCTGATTATTAAAAGAAAAATGCGGATATGTATGTACAATAAAGTCATACTAGTCATCCACAGGATTAAAACTTATGAATTTGGTGATTTGCAAGGTCTGCGGTTGGCGATTGCTAATTTAGATAAATAATTCTTATTACAATTAAAAAAAAATTAAGGAATTTTAACACTTTCAGATTTTATGTATTTTGAGAAGGAGATGAAGCATATTTTCCTTTTTCTTGGAGGGATGAAGCAATTTGCTTTCCTTTTTTAATTAGGGAGAAGGAGCGACAGGGGTGCCCAGAGAGGGGTTTGGTGACACAAGATGCATCATACATTTTAGTTTTGGGGGGGAATTTGAGAAAAAGTACATTTTGGGGGAGAGGGGGGGGGAATTTTAAATTCTTAATATATATATATATATATATATATATATTTACTGTAAAAAAAAAAAAAAAAAAAAAAAAAAAAATTGATTTTTTTAACATCACTTTTAAATTTTTTCAACATTGAATTTTCAGAAATGTTCCTGTGTTTTCTTTCTTTAAATTCTAGATAAGGGCAATAAGAACTCATTCCGCTATGCTCAACTCACTATCTATTGAATGTGCAGTATATTATAAGTAGAATATACTTTATAATTGATATTCTGTTTAGCGGGGGGGGGGAGGGGATCAATGTTAAAGTATGAAGATTTCTTTTGGGGGAGGGGGGATTTTGCGTCATTAGATTTAGGGGCGGGATGGTCACCACTGAGGAGCGATATTGTCTAAACATTTTAAACAAGAAGCAGAAATATACTGAAATGCGAAAGATTATGTGCCTGAAATGTAGGCATAGTAGTCAGTGTTGAATTAAAGGGGTGACCCAAGGGGGACTCCCTCCAAAGCATTGAAATGTCTCCCCCAGAAATTTTGTGATTTCAATGGCCAAAAGTGCAATGCCCCCCCCCCTGGAGTGACAGAATTCCTTACTCAAGAAAAGTGTTTGGATTCAACACTGTAGTACTTTTACAAATAAATAAATAAAATAGCAGTTTTTCACCAAACACTGACCATATTTTGAAAGAATATAAAGTTTTAAACAAAATAATTATATAATTTTTGTCACAAAATATTTGTTTATTATTATTATCCTCACCAGTTTGAAATACAGCTTAGTATTAGTTAGTACTAATTTTATCATAATCCCAGTAACAATTTTCTGTGCCAATCAGCAAAAAGGAAAAAATTGATATGCGACCCAAGAATGAGCAAAGCTTATTATCAAAAGAAATTGCAATAATCAGTATAACTCCATAAAATAAGTAAAACTTGCATTCTGAAAGAAAATTACAATAAAGGTAGAAACAATGTAAATTTTAGCAATTATTTTTAAGCCCATATTTTTTTTTTTTAACTATTAGATTAATCTTCAAGGTGGAAAATTAATCTGCAGACGTGTTACACTGTTTATGCTATTTTGGGACTATAATTAACAAAAAATAAATCCACATATTTTATAATTTGTATCATTTATCAATTTTGTCCAATAAAAACTAAGAAACTACATTTTTTTCTTTAACTTTTAATTAGAAAAATGCAGCATACAATTTTTTAGAAAACAAAATAGTATTCAAAATTGTAAGTTTTAAGCATCATAAAAAGTAGAAATACTCAAGAATGTTGTGAATTATAAATAAGGCCTGGTCTTGGAACATTAATCTGGATTGAAGTATGAAAATATCTATGTATATATCTTCTCTGAAGATTTTCAGCGCAGTAAAATTAGATACATACAATCCATACACAGAGATGATAAGCAAACAAATGATACGGTACAGCTGCCCTTTTTAAAAATATTAAGATATAATAATCAGAAAAACTTATGACCAACTGCATACAATTGCTCCCTTCCTAATCTTGAGAGTCCCCATGTATATGGAATACATTTTCAAAACACAATACATTGTTTTTTGAGTAGGTAATTTTTACATTATGTAAACAATCATACCAGAGAACCGAAATACAAGTGAAATGTACTTACTTATTCAAGACTCATCTTTCCTTCCAGTACGGGCGACTGGTGGGATGTTTTGAGCTACAAAAACATTGATTTCTTCCATTTTATTAAACTTAATTCCTATATTATAAAAACGATATAGCTGCGTACGACGCTGCATCATCAACAGCGTACGACGCCATGAAAATCCCGATCTACCGCCAAAACACATCCAGATGGGTCAATCCATTTCAAGTGGTCCAGAAAATATTTTTTTGGTCGCTCGTCCATTTTTAAAAAATATGAATTTATTTGTACAACAACCCTAACATGACGGAAGTTCAAAATGACCGTTCTTTTAATTTTACTATTTTTTGTTTGTGCATGGCGGCCATCTTTGTTTCATCGTGTGCAGCGATTTTCTCAGATACTAGGATACACAAAATTGTAAATATCTCGTCTTCTATTTTCCCAATTGAAATGGGGTTTGCAGCATTTTGTTCAGAATAAAATAGGCTAAATATACAGTGATAGAAAAATTTTGAAAAATAAATTTTTACAGGTGAAATTTTAGCACAAAATGTACGAATTTTTCCAAAATCTGTCTGTTTGCAAGAGGAAAATTTTCATGCAAGAGCAAATGTCAACCTTACACAATTTTTTCTACAAATAGGTCAAAAGTACATGTACTCATACACCAAGTCCCAGATCTGGGAGTTAATTTCTCTTTGCGAAAAAAATTCCGAAATTCGTCAAAAATTTCAAAAATCGCACTTTTTAGGCTGTGATATCTCTGGTGGGGCACGAGATAAAAATCTGAAATTTTGGCCTGTGATAGTATTGTGTAGTAGCGTTATGTAAAAAAAAATTCAAGAAGGAGATTTGACTACAAGCTGAGATATGACATGGAAAATATGTGAAAACAATACTGTCAAACTATTGTAAACCTACTATGTAATTGTTCAACAAGACTGTCAACCTTGCACATTTTTTTCTACAAATAGGTCAGAAGTGTGTGTACTCATACACCAAGTCCCATATCTGGGAAATGATTTCTCTTTCCGAAAAAAATTCCGAAATTCGTCGAAAATTTTAAAAATCTCACTTTTTAGGCTTTGATATCTCTGGTGGAGCACGAGATAAAAATATGAAATTCTGGCCTTTGATAGTATTATGTAGTAGTGTTATGTACAAAAAATTTCAAGAAGGAGATTTGACTACAAGCTGAGATACGATGATTAAAGAAATGTTAAGAAATGCTATTACGAGTACATTAGGAGAAATGAGATTAGTCTCTTTTATTACAATATTTACCCAGAAAATATCGTTTGTTGAAAACAGTTAAATAATAAGCATTTAATTTACAAAATACTATATATGCTCAACAAAGAGCTTAACAATATTTACGAGAGATGTTATGAGTTCGACCAGTTACTGTTGTCAGTCCATCAAGCTGTTCTTTCTAAAAATTTTATTTGAAGCCCCCAAGTCTTGTCATCCCTTGTTAACTTGAATGAAATTCTCTAGGTTTAATAATTGAAGCCATGTCAACTCGATCAGTTGCAATTCATTGTCTGTCATTTACTTTTCCTGAAATGTGTTCCGAGTAAAATTGTTGCAATAGCATTTCTAGTAGATTTGTTCATCTGGACAAATAGTGTATTGGCTTAGCATACATTCTGAATTGTTTAAATCACACAGAAGCATTTGAAAAAGATATTTGTAGCTAACATTTAACTTTGTACCATTAATAATTAATTTAAAATTTTGGAGGTATGAACAATTAAATAGTATGTTACAATAGTTTGGCAGTATTGTTTTCACATATTGTCCATGTCATATCTCAGCTTGTAGTCAAATCTCCTTCTTGAATCTCCTCTCTTCTCCTACTACACAATACTATCAAAGGCCAGAATTTCAGATTTTTATCTCGTGCTCCACCAGAGATATCAAAGAATAAAAAGAGCGATTTTTGAAATTTTCGACGAATTTCGGAATTTTTTTTCGCAAAGAGAAATCATTTCCCAGATCTGGGGCTTGGTGTATGAGTACACACACTTTTGACCTATTTGTAGAAAAGATTGTGCAAGGTTGACAGTCTTTTTGAACAATTACATAGTAGGTTTACAATAGTTTCGTAGTATTGTTTTCACATATTTTCCATGTCATATCTCAGCTTGTAGTCAAATCTCCTTCTTGAAATTTTTTGTACATAACGCTACTACACGATACTATCATAGGCCAAAATTTCAGATTTTTATCTCGTGCCCCACCAGAGATATCAAAGCCTAAAAAGTGCGATTTTTGAAATTTTTGACGAATTTCGGAATTTTTTTCGCAAAGAGAAATTAACTCCCAGATCTGGGACTTGGTGTATGAGTACACGCACTTTTGACTTATTTGTAGAAAAAATTGTGTAAGGTTGACAGTTTCTCTTGCATGAAAATTTTCCTTTTGTAAACGGATAGATTTTGGAAAAAATCGTAAATTTTGTGCTAAAATTTCACCTGTAAAAATTTATTTTTCAAATAGTTTCTTACACTGTATATTTAGCCTATTTTATTCTGAACAAAATGCTGCAAACCCCATTTCAATTGGGAAAATAGAAGACGAGATATTTACAATTTTGTGTATCCTAGTATCTGAGAAAATCGCTGCACACGATGAAACAAAGATGGCCGCCATGCACAAACAAAAAATAGTAGAATTAAAATAACGGTCATTTTGAACTTCCATCATGTTAGGGTTGTTGTACAAAAAATTTCAGATTTTTTAAAAATAGTCGAGCGACCAGTGCTGGACCACTTGAAATGGATTGACCCAGATGCATGACGGTAAACTTTTCGTTGCGCATGCGTATTTGCCACCGTACTGCTTCTCGCTTTGACAGGGAATTTTGAAAGGTACAGAAATGGAACTCCGTGCCTCTAACAATTTTTAAAGGCACAAATCGAACTTCGTGCCTCTGACAAATTTCACTTTCGTATCGGTGACTCTCATTTTGTCGTGGCTTGACGTGTTTCTGGAAAATCAGAGGCACTTTTTCTATGTGCCTCTCATATCAAAATAATAGAAGGCACCATATGCTTGTTCCTTTTATGTGAAGGGTACAGTTTTAAGAGTGTACTTAGCAATCCTTATTGCCACTAATGCCTTTTGTGTAACAGTAATAATAAAAATTCATGTAATAGATACATATTTGCTGTATAAATAAAAAAAATCTGTACGGTTAAAAAATTCTAAAGAATTTTTTTAGGAAACTGAGAAACCTAGAACTTTCTATCTATAACTGCGACCCAGTTTACTGATAGAATTTTAGCAAGATTAGTTTAATTTTACTAGATTCATTTGTAAAGCTATAGATTTCTATATATTTACAAAAACGAATTTTGTTGGTTTATCTCTCTCTCTCTGTTTTTTTGTACAGTAGACAGATAAAATTTCAGCAAGAATACATATTTCTGCAACTTTAAGTTTCTAAAATTTAAGTTTTTTTTTTTTTTTTTTTTTTTTTTTTTTTTTTACAGTGTAGACGTTAAGAATTTCGTTCGCAAGTGACGTCGCCATATCATGATATTCAATTCCTACACGAAGTCTAAAAAAAAACAGAAGGTGATAAAAGTAAATTCTATTGGGTATTTAAAAAATATATAACAGTTAATTTGCAACTTTTATAAAATTATTTTGATAAAAGTATTAATTGAATTAGTTTTAAGTTTATATGGTTTCTTTATGCTTTCACAGCACTTTTAACATAATACGGTAATTCAATAATTTTAGATAGAAAAATAGACACTTTTGGTCGTATATTAGCAATATTATTATTTTTGTGAAAGTAAAACAAAAATTAAAACTCTTTATTACTAATGTTATGCTATAATAATATGTTTTTTAATACTCTTGGATATTCTGTGCATAGCATTAAAGTTTATATTACATAATATTTCATTAATTTCAGAAAAAAATGCAATGCTAACATACGAGTATAGTTAAATTAAGACTATTTAATATGAATAAAGGGGAAAAAATCGGTTTTCGCATATTAATAATTTCCAAATCTTTTCGGATCCTGGACTTGATATACACACCAAATATACTAATATGCTGACCAAATATACTAATAAGATAAATTTGCTAACTTTTAACTATGCAGAAAATTTTATATTTAAATAAAATATAAAAATGTTCAATAAAGTACTATTTATTATAAGCTATACAGTATTTAAATATTTTTTTAATTGTCGATTTTAATATTTTTAATATTTACTGTTATAGATAAATTGCCATTTTTAAAAAATATTTATGCATTTCTATATGTATATACACTGCTCAAAACAATTAAAGGATATTTGAAGTTTTATATAAAATAAAGATATAAACGAAATTTTTTTTGCCGAAAATAGAAGAAGAGAATCACAAATGCAAATATTTCTGGTTTTCAAACTGTGGAGTATGCAAATTTTGAGTTCGACGTCAAAAACGTCGCTTCAGCGGCAGCGAATGAAATTTGACTTTCAACTGGATAAAAGAGAATGAAAACAAGGATGATCGGCATTCAGTGATTGATTTGTTTCGATGAGTACGATGTCTCAGCGAAGTCATTTGACAGATTCAGAAGCTTGGAGAATTGTTGGTAGGTTAGAAAGGAGCCAAACTCAAGCCGAAGTAGCGCAAGCCATTGGAGTGTCACAAAGTATCATTTACAGGATCTGGAACCGCTTTTTGGAGAGTGGATGTGCAGGCCGAAGACCAGGGCAAGGTCGTAGACGGGCAACAACGCCCAATGAAGATCGGTATTTAGCGTTAACAGCTCGGAAACACCGAAACATGAACGCTACACTTCTCCAACAACATCTTCGCTCGGCTAAAGGCACCACAATTTCAACTCAGACTGCCCAAAACTGGCTCCATGCTGTAGGTCTGTATGCTCGCCGACCGATGGTATGTGTTAGATTAACATCAAGGCATCGTCGCGACCGCAGGGAGTGGGCAACCGAGCATGTCAACTGGAGGAGAAATGAATGGAGCAATATTCATTTTTCTGACGAGTCCCGTTTTTCTGTGCATCCGGATAATAGGCGTATTTTCATCTGGAGGGACCGTGGCAGTAGGAATAATCCTGCGTTCGTGCACGAAAGTGTCAGATTTGGCGGTGGAGGAGTGTTGGTGTATGGTGGCATCTCCATTGACGGGCGCACTGATCTCTACATCATTCGAGATGGAGCTCTGACTTGTCGCCGATATAGGGATGAGATCCTCAGACCTATTGTAGTCCCTTACGCTGCAGCAGTCGGAGATAACTTCATTTTAATGGACGATAACTGCAGGCCACATCGTGCAAACCTGGTGGAGGATTTCCTTTTCGAGGAAGGAATCGTTCGAATGGAATGGCCAGCGTGTTCTCCAGACATGAATCCATTCGAGCACGTTTGGGACACTCTAGGAAGACGAGTTTCTGGCCTCCAACAACCCCCACAAACTCTTCAAGAACTGGAAAGAGCTCTTCTGGAAGAGTGGGGCAGAATACCCCAACTCGTTATTAATAGCCTCATTGAGTCCATGCCTCAAAGGTGTTCAATGTTGCTGGCCGCCCGTAGAAACCATACCCCCTACTGAAAATGATTTTCTTTGAAGAAAACACCTTTTCTTATTCTTTTTTTCTCATATGCACAAATTGTGTTTTTTTCCTTTTGTACACAAATGCGCAATAAAATGCATTTTTTTCTGCCAAACATGTGTAATTTATTCTCATATAACCTACTATGTCTGTCGACCATGTATCAATCAGCTAAAAAGTTTCCCAGATACAAAATTCACCTAAAACTGCAATATCCTTTAATTGTTTTGAGCAGTGTATATGTTACGGCCAAAACCCGAAATTGGCATATTCGTGAATCAGATGCGAGTGGTCAAATCGTGAACTGGCCAGATGTGACTGGCCAGATCACAAAATAGATATAGGTCCTCGGCTTAATCCTTTCGAACATAGTTGAACGTGTCTATGAATTCAAATATTCTATCCATTTGCCTCCCCATCCTCTAACTCGAGTTAAGGCTTGGGTTAACTTGTAAGAGTTATCTTATTTGTTTTATCAATTAATTTCGGTAATGAAAAGGAATTGTGTATGATTTTTTGTTAATTTTCAGGGCTACATAAAAATATTTCGATTCAATATAATCAATAAGAATCGTTTTTACTGTGCATTTTAATGCTGTTACATTAACTCACTAGGGAACTGCAAGAAGTGTAAGTCACCGATTTTGTCGAAGATAATATCGTTAGAAAGATCTCATCGAGAGCAGTAAAAAACGTAATGGAACTACCCGTCGCAAGTGAGCTGTTTTCGAGATATCCGACAATTTATGTCACGTAACTAGTGCATACTTAATGAATGACCGCAAAAACTTTTGGTCTCGATTTTAACGAAAGTGGTATCGTTAAAAAGATATCATCATGAAGGAGAAAAATCTCAATTAAACTATCCGTCGGAAATGAGCTGTTTTCGAAATATCCGATAATTTATATCACGTTGCTCGTGTATACTGTTGTAATGCACACTTAATAGGGGACCACAATTTTTTTTCTTGATTTTGGTGAATATGGTGTCTTGCAAATATATCATTGTGAGAAGTAAAAAACTCAACAGAACTAACCATCTGAAATGAGCCTTTTTCGAGATATCCGACAATTTATAAAACTTAATGCAGTTTCCCAGCAGTGTGCATTAGCAATGTGACACAAATTGTTGGATATCTTGAAAATGTCTCATTTCCAGCGGGTGATTCCATTGAGTTTTTTAATCCTCATTATGATATCTTTTCAACGATACCACTTTCGTTAAAATCGAGACTAAAATTTTTTGTGGTCCCCCATTAAGTGTGCACTAGCTACGTGACAGAAATTGTCGGATATTTTTGTTGTTGTTGATTAATTTTTTTAGTAATCAGTTTCTTAATATGAATCCGTAATTCAAATTGTTTTAAAAGTCTTTAATTTTTAGGCTAACTTCTTGTAATCTGTGATTTTTCATAATTTACGATCATGAATCATTACGATCTTAAAACAGTATTAACTTGAAGTCGTTTTTATTAATATTTTGTAAAAAAAGGCAATTTAATTTATTGCTTAATGGTTTTTTTTTTTTTTTAAATTCAAGAACATGAATTAAAACTTTTTTTAAAGTGAACATTCCGATTATATTATTATTCGATTATTTCGTGTCTGCTTTTAAAGCTTATAACTGATTACATGTATTTATTAATAAATCTGTTATACAGATTTCTAGATTTCTTCAAAAATACTTAATCTTATAAATAGTTTGTTTCAAATAATAGTTCAATTTTACAAAATGCTTTCACTGTTTCATTCTAGGGATTCACATTAAATATACAAACGGCTTACAATTTCTTTAAGAAGATTTTCTTCAGAATTAAATTGTGTCACAATCTTTAATGAAATAAATGCAATACTTGAAATTAATTTAGAATAGCTTTTTTGAGATTATTCAATTGTCAATTGACAGGATTTAGAATAAAATTACACAAAGAAAAAATCGAATGCATTACTTAAATTAAATTAATGTACGATGACTTCTGAAAAATAAAAGCAAACGATATACCATGCATATGTTCAATTTTCAAAGATTAAAATAATATATTATCGGGGAGGCAAAAAATGTAATTTACTCTTTTAAAAGAAAATATAATATTATACAAATTTTTTAATCAGGATTTTTTTTTTAATTATGATAGTTTCTAATTTATTTAATAAAAACATTCAACCGTTACAAATGGTGACAATTTCATTTTTCAACATATATCCTGCACAAATTTATTTATTGTTATTTGGAAATCCAAAAATATATTTATTATAAAAACGTCAATAATATTTAATGAAAATAGCTATTTTGGGTTTTGGAAAATCTAAAAATCGTTGTATATGTATAATTTAAGGATTATATATTAAAAAATAGAAATTAAATAAGAAAACTAAAAAAAGAAAATATTTTTAATTGTATGCTGATTGAAATAGCATAGTGAATTTTAAAATTATTTCCAAGCTATTAAATTTTAAAAAAATGTACATTTATAATAGAGCAAGCAGATTTTTGAAATTACTTTTTTCGTATTATTTTATCCACTTTGTAATAACTGCAAAATTTTATTATTATTTTATTTGATGTTTAAGATAAAACATAAAAACAATAAAAAAAAATACAATTAAAAAATAACAGATGTAAATTTTCCATTTTTCATTTTTTGGGTGAAAAAAGCCCGGGCCAGGATTCGAACCATGGATGTATTGGTTGAAGCCGCTAATGCTCTACCAACTGAGCCATCCCGGACACGAACACTGGAGGACTATTTCTTTCAATTAACCTCAATGATTACTTTATCTGGTCTGATACTCTGGATCAGCTCAACAGAATAAATCGAAAGTCAATATAGCCGATTGAATAATCGTGCTTAAAATTAATCTAATATAATTAAAAAATACAATTATGCATATTATACACTAAAGCATTATTAAAAAAAGATGATTGGATGATTTATTCGACTAGGTAAATTCCGTCTCATGTTTATATTGTTTTTCAAATTCAATGGTTATCAACAGTTTTCAAATTTTCAAATCTGAATCATATAACTCTTCCTTGTTTTACGCCTTCTCAGCAATGTCATTTAAAAATCCACGTAATTAAATTTAAATTATTCTACTTGTTTTACATTTTGAAGAGTCCTAATTCGGAACTTCCTTTTGATACATAATGCTCAGGTACCTTAATAATTTATAAGATTGCTTTGTACGTTATATCAAAATATAAAACTTCAAAAAGAAATTCATTGACAGTTAAAGGATGTGGGCTAATAAGGGCCATTTTTCACCCATCAGCACCCAGATGTGACATACATTTTTTTTTCATTAGTGTACCCCATAACAAATAAGAAAATAACAATATCTTGAATGAAACTGTAAAAATTGATGGAAAAATAAAATATGTATTTAAGTAAATACACTGTTAAAAATCTTGTTCTAGTTTGAACCAAAAAAGTTTGTTTTTTGGTGCTCAATAGCTGCCACCATAAGATGGTGAAATCTCGTACCAACATTTGGAGCTTCCTAGTTGCAAGTATTGGAACTTTGCTTCAATGGAAGCTCCAAATTTTGGTTCAAGGTTTCACCATCTTACGGTGGCAGATATGTCATTTGATCTTTTTAAATATTAAATGAAAACGAGTTTAATTGTAAATATTGTGATACCTCAGTTTTACTCTTACAGCTATAACATCGCGAATTATTGCAAATTTTATTAATACACTCCGCGCATTTATATACACAAGATAAAAATTTAAAGTTTTTTTTGTCCATACATATATTTTCTTCACTTTCATGTTTATAAAAAATGATTTTTTTTTTCGTATATGATACAGATATTTATTTTTTTTTTACATTTTCGTTATTATATATGGGATCAGATTTCTGTTATTTAAAGAAATTAAAAAACGTATATAGAGATATGTTAGATTTAATTGCTTTATACTGTATGTATCAGTTAAAAAAATATATGCATTAAATTCAATGTTAGATGTATCTAAATATCCTACTTTTGTATCATACATTTGAAAATCTTTTTTTGAAAAGTGTGCAAAAACATTAATTGAAAAGAAAATTAGAATTAATTTTTAATTTATATTTGTTATTAATTTTTAAATAATTTTAATGTACTTTTAGTTGAACAGAGAAATTCACTGATTTCACCATTTAAACTAAATTTTAACAACAATAAACAAAATTGCTGAAAAAATAAGATGTAGGGGATCTGGGGTACATTGATACAGATTTTTTCTAAGAATATTTTTGGTGTCCAGAAAGCAGAAATTTCAAGTTATTTTTCCATGTGGTGTCAGCAAAACTTGTGTAGTGTGTTATAAAAATGTACAATCGTAGTTTTATGTATTATTTTTGCATGTAATTTTTTAAAAATAAAAAAAGTCAATTGTATCAATGTGCCCCAGCACCGGGGCAGACTGATACACCTCATGGAGCACTTTGATACATCTGGGGAAAATGGAGACAAAATAACACCAATGCATATTTTTCATAGAAAAATAGTTAGCAACCATTTTATATTTATTTATAGAAATTCAAATCACCTACAATTTATTTGTAAGCAATATTAAAACAATTAAAATGAAATGTGTAATGAACTGATGTTCTGCTGTTTCTTGTCTGATTGTTGGCTGTGGTAACATTGTCATAGCTGGCACTTCAACCTCAGCATTATCTTCTTTCTTAAGAAAGATGAAAAAATTACCAGGTTTTCTGTATATAAATCGGTTTCTAAACAGAAAAAAAGGATAATTACATAAAAAATTCTGTTTGTAATATAATTATCCTGTACTGTTCTGCAGCTTGTTTCTCTTACTTAACATTTCTCATATCGAAAATACTTTTTCTCTGGAGAATCGATATAAATTTGAGATTTGCCAAGCTGCCGTTCTTTTCTTTTGTTAGTTCTACTAGCACTAGCATTTGGCTAAGTTCATTTGTATTCTGTTTGCAAAAATGCTATAAGATGCTCTAATATAAAAAATTAGAGCTATTTTAGTTCAATAAAAACTAATATTAGAGATTTTTTGCTGGGAATGGTTGGTTTAAGGAGTGTATGGTAAAAAAAATAATAAAAGGTAATGAAAAATCTATTTAGAAAAGGATTTATGTTGTATCAATGTGCCCCATAGAGCCATTTTGAATAAAATGAGTCTCAAATCCAACACTTCATAATTTACATGACAATAAAGAATGAGGAACTTTACTTGTAAACGAGAAGCTTTACTTGCCAGGGGGAATGTTCTTTTCAGTAGAAAATACTGGAAAAGTTGTATAATGCCATTTCAATTGTCCAATTCAAACTTATTTTTGACCTACAAAATTAATAAAGCACTCGTCCCATTTCACCAAACGACTGAATCATCCCAAGACTCTCTGTATGTAGTTGAGTGTATTAACATCACCTTTTGGAGCTGTTGTGAAACTTCCTGCAATGACCCTGTGAGCAGAAGAGGGGGTGTATCAGTGTGCCCCTTGTATCAATGTGCCCCATTTCCCTCTACCTTTAAGACACTTTCTTATCACTATTAAAGTTTATTGCATTTTTTCCCACTTTATTTTGCCTATTTACATCTTTCTCTTCTGTAGTTTTTTTTTTTTTTTTTTTTTTTTTTTTTTTTTTTTTTTAAGATTAATGATTCTTTCATAATATAAATAAATAAGCAAAATTTTCAAAACGTGTTTTGAGAATTTTAAATTTAAAATTAGGGTCTTATTTGCTGGATACCCTGTATATATTGTATATATATTTATTTATATTACATTGTGATAATCAGATAAGAAAAATAATAATAATAATAATAATAATAATAATAATAATAACAATAATAATAATAATAATAATAATAGTAATAATAATAATAATAATAATAATAATAATAATAATAATAATAAAACAAGTGGGATAGATTTGTTGCAATTATTATGGTCTTACGACTATGTGAAACACATTTAATGGAAAAACAATCTTTTAATAAGCACTGGTAATATAAGCAGCGAATATTGAGTCAATACCGTATTTATCATGCGATGTTTCTAAATATACACATAAGAATACTCCAATAAAATTGCTTCCGATGTAATTAAGCATTTATTATAGAAATATTAGTACAGTCAAACCCCGTTATAGCGAACCCGGTTTACAACGAACCCCTGTATATAACGAACGAAAATTTTGGTACCGCCGTTATCCTCTTGTATTTAATGATATTTTACCCTTTTATAGCGAACTTTCGAAATTTTAAGAATCGGTTATAACGAACTTTTTTTCTAGTCGACCGTGATTTTTTTTTTCTCTTTTTACTTTTCCGCTGATGTGAAAAAGGTTTTCGACTTTAATTTTATAAGAAATGCTTGTCGGCTAGTAAAACCTGATGCAAATTAATGATAATTTTTTTTTATTAAAGAGTAGTAAGACCTGAATTCTTTCTCTTTTATGGTAGCCATTCTGCAGGTGTGATCACGCCTAGCCGTCAGTTATTTTCTATTACTCCTGTCATAGAAATTCCGTAACGCATTTAAGGTAAGTTATTTAAATAATGTATTTAAGAATAATTCGAGATATGGCAGCATTGAAAAAAGTCTTCTTTGAAGCAAGAAATAATCAAAAGTTTTTGTCCTTAAATTATACTCTCTAGAGTTCACAAGATGATGAAAAAAAAAAGGAAAATTTAAATGATAAAAAAGTAAACAAACAAAATAAAAATATTTTTAATGCGCCAACAATTAGTGTTATTTATCCTAAGCCTGGATAAAGTGTAAAGATTTTAGTATAATCAAGATCATTCCTTAAATTGTTTGCTCATTTATCCTAACATTTATCCGAACTATGGCTAGTGTCGAATGTTTAGATAATCGGTGCTTCACTGTATTTTTATTTGTCTTCCTTTTTAGTTTATTTAGCATTGTGACAGTTTAATGTAATCAGTTTTAGTAGATTTAATTCATTAATGATTCATTAATCATATCTAGTATAATTTACATTTTTTTCTTAATAAATCATTATTGAGCATAAAAGGTACAATGTAATTACATACTTATTTTGTAAACTCTAACATTTTTTAACCTTTCGATTATAACGAACCACCGGATATAGCGAACAAAAACTTCGGTCCCTTCAAGTTCGTTATAACGAGGTTCGACTGTAATAAATTTGGAAAACTAGCGATTAAATTCCAATATCACTTAAGTTACACTAGATATAATAGGAACAAAATAGTCGAATAACTCTTCTTTTTTTATATCATATTGGCAAAAGTAAATAGATAATCGCTAGAGATGTAAATACATTATAAACAATATTTAGTAGAAATAATAGCAATAATAATGACACAATTTGATTGTCCTATACACATTTTCATTTTTTTTCATCTTATATTTAATAACGAATGTAACAAATGTAGAAAACTAAAATAGTCAGCATGTAATAAAATGAATTAAAATTATTAAAAAATGCACATCTGAAATTACTGAAATTATTTAAAATGCTATTTAAATAATGCATTCAAAGAAGATTCGTTCATTTAAAAATATATATATATATATATTAAAAACAAGTTGCAAAAACGATAAATAAGATGAAAAGGAAAAAATAAATATATTGTCTGAAATATTAGAATTTCTCATTGAAATCTCTAAAGAACCGTCTTATTTGAATTTCAAAACTGAATTAAATAAGTATAATAAAAGTGAACTGCTGATTTTATCTGGCAGATATTCCTTGTTCTCTTACATTCCAATGAAAATTGTTCAAAAGTGTTGCAGTAAAAACTATAAAAATCAGAAATTTATTTAGATATAAATGTTGTTCAAATAATTTTCAATTCTCAATTTCATTTAATTTGAATCTAGAATGCACACATTATTTAGCAGTCAAGTAAGACGATTCGATTTAATATAAATTGTGATAGGAATTTTTTTTATTGCCAGTTAAAAATAATTTATTTTGAGAGAATAATACCTAATGTTTCTTTAAGTATTGTTGTCATGAACGTGTTTTTTACTGGTTGAAAATAAACGTTTCTCTTTTAATAACTATTTTCTATGTATAATGAAATTTCAATATAAAATAATGAAATTTTTTCTCTCCTAATGAAACCATAGGTTCTTTCTGAATACGAATGACATTAATAAATTACATTAAAATTACAAACAGTATGAAGCCCCGGATGACACTTAACATAACAATTTTAAACTGAATATAATTAATTTGGCAAAGTTATTTTGGCCTAATATTAATCAATGTAAATTTTGCGATTAGATAAATAAAATGTATATTCCTAAAAAACTCATATCCAGATCTTCTGGATCCACGCACTAGCTACACTACTTTATCGCATGTGTCTTGAATTGGAAAGAGTTTGAAATGCTCAAGTATTTACCGATGTTAATTTGTCTTTCGTAATTATATGAAATCATTCGTAAGTTCCCCTAAATAGTTGAATTAAATAGAGGACCATGTGTAATTAACATATTTTACTAAATTTATTTCAAAAGCTTCAGCAGCAGCAAAAAACAAAATAATACGTCTGTTAAATAAAGAAGTTGAATATTGCTTTTCATATTATTTTTCACTATCTAAGTTTCTATTTTCTTAATGCTCTTTTTTTAACGTGTTTTAGTTTTTATTTTCTTTCTTCCTTTTATTAATTATTGAATTTAACAATATTGTCATTTAATATGGAAGCATATATATGCATACATCTGGTAATCCATAAAATCAGTACCGCATAAACTTTTTGCGGCAAAAGCGCTACAATCGTGATTTTACGCATAAAGTGGGTGGCAGTCTATGATTCGCAGTGATTTGCTTACAAATCTTGATGAGAAAAATATGGAAAATTAAAAATTCACCTCTACATCAATGTAAATGTATTTTCATCGAATTTATCGCCCACTTCTTTCAATTCTGTTACCACGTGATTGGCGTCACTGACGCCATTGTTACGTGACAAAAGTATGAAAAGCTCGCAAAAAATATAATAAAAGCTTCAATAATGATGGTAATTGTGACGAAAAATAAGCTAAGAATAGTGCTTTTTTATGCTGTAAATTATTTTCCCTAATATTCGCTTTTTTTTTCTTTTTAAATGTTTAACGGAGCTTACTTTCTGGATTGAATGATATATATATACATATATAGGCTGTCCCAGGTGAAATGGCACAAAATTTATAGGGAGGTAAGGGATAATCAAAGGATTCTGAAATGCATAGCAACCCATGGTCGGAAACGTTTCTCTAATGTGGTAGTGAGGACACCAAACACTAGAATGAAAAGACACGAACAGGGAGAGAATACATGTTTATTATTCTCAGTGCTGCAATTCTGAAAAGTGCTAAGGAGCATGTTGCACGCATCATGACATCTGCTGAGAAAATTTGGGACCTTCAGGATATTTTCAAAAGCATTAGATCTACCATGTGTTGAAGTTGCGCTTCCGTGCTTTACGGTCCGGGATCATTAATTTCAAACACTGACTTTGAGGACGGGCGTAATCATTTTAATGATATTTTCTTTTATTTTTTTTTACTGTGCAAAGGATAATGCAAATGTGTAAAACTATTAATATTAATTAAAATGAAGATACACAAAAAAATATAATAAAGGAATGTACTTGAAATTTATAGAAATTAAGAAGAGTCTTCAGACCCTAAATACTTTGGTACTATAAATAAAGTGTGCTGTTTCATCTTCGTTTTAGTCATAATATAGATATATATGAGAAGTATTAACAAAAGTAAAAATGAGAAGTTACTGATATTAAATTACGCAAAATTCTACTATGTAATAAAACTCATGACACTTTTTATCTAATTTAAAGCATGGCATTGTCGTGACAGGCATTAAATATGTATTTTAAGAACTACATTTGATATCGACATATAGACAGACCACATATTGAAACGTATACAGATCAAAACGAAGGTTATATTTTCAACTATTATATAAAATGTTTAACCTAAAATTTCCCCCTGAAATATTTTCTGAATACAACATAAATGAAAACTAATAAAGTTTATAATCACAGTAAAATATAAATTGCTTATATGGAAGTATTTGAAGCACGTAAGACATAAAACAAAATTTTCTTGAAAAATATATATTTTAAGAGTTTACTTAAAATACATCTTTATGAAATATTCATTATCCTTTCTAAATCACAGATTTCTTTTTTCATATTCCATTTTTTAAATAAACTTTAAATTAAAATAATGAATCTTCTATACTCGCATATAAAGAAAATTAATCTCGCAGAAGTTTCTTATTAAATGTGAGCAGACGGTCATAGATTATTTTTTTAAGCTTCATAAATATTTATTACAGAATTTTTTGCCGAGAACATTTTCGTTTAGTATATCCTCATAATATTATGAAAGAAAAAATCATAATATCTTCTTGATGTTTTTATACGTTCGTGAAAATAAAAAATAGAAAACTTTGTTCAGTGACGTCAAAAAAGTTACTAATTAAAATACAATCTTAAATTACCATGCTTGTAATCTTAAATTACATATAATTATATAAATTATATGTAATATATATATATATATATATATATATATATTACAAAATTTTAATTTTTTTTCGATAAGATTAACCTTTACACTATATTAATTTCCTTATAACAAGATTCCGTACTTAGTTCAAGTTATTAAGTTAAAATCTTGTTTCTAGGTCTAATCAATTAATCTTTATGGAAACGATATAAATTCTTAATTCGCCTTAAAATACATTTATTTCAGTGTGCGTAAATTTAAAACGATGGCTCTAAATTAAATATATTCTTAATTAAACTTTATTTTTTAATATTCCAAATAAAACTATTTTTTTCTATGTTTTTATAAACCCTTTTTAAGAAAGTCTTATTAAATTTATTCCAAAACCATAACTTTCAAAAAATATCATTATTTTTATTTATCTATTTATTTTTTCCCTCCTTCAACATTTGATATTTATGCATATCAATAATTTCTTTTCTTTTGTCTTAAAATTAATCGTCTGTAAAAATATCGTCTGCCTAATACATTCGAAATCTTGAGTCGATTAAAAATTAGTTAAATAATATTTTTAAAAAAATATCTTCTGAATGGTATAAAAATCTAGACGCTGGACATGAATTAAGTTTACCTGGGAAAATGATGGTTAGAAAGTACAGAATTTTCTAGAACTTTGTTTTTAGATTTAAGAAGGAAACCTGGAGGTGATGAGAGAGATTCTTTGTTTTTTCACGATGAGTACGTTAAGGAATTGCTAAAGTAATGATGGAATATTTTTTTTTATGTTTCGGTTCAAGACGGATTGCAAAGGGAACATTTCCCTCTCTTATGACTACAGTTTAATAAACTAACTTGCAGAAGCCAATGTGCAATTTAATGAATCTTCTACATTTATTTTTTTTATTCCCTCCCTTGCAACGAGTGTGTTTTTTAACGAGTGTGTCCCTTGTGTGTTTTTTAAAAAAGGAACCAGTTAAGATAATTCGAGTTTCTCCTTAAAACGTCACATATATATACACACATATATATATATATATATATCAGGTAATCCAGAAAAGATATTCCGCGTTAAATGTTTGCAGGGAAAGCAATCATAATTTTACACATTCACACACTTTTCTATAAGTTAATGATAAAAATATGAAGCAATATTTAGATAGCTGAGTATTGCATCAGCTGTATGTTATGCATTTAAAACGTTTAAAAAGTTAAGTCCACCTCATGTGAGTTATGGTCTGTCTTTTGTTTTTTGAATAGTAAAAACACTAAAACCAATTGGAAGTCGCAGATAAATTTGCGAAGTATACAGAAAAAATGCGATTTGTTGGTATAGTGGTGGATATGAAACGTCTACGAAAAACGTAAAAACCTTCATGAAGAATAATGAAGTGAGCTGTTGTCTCTTGGCAGTGATATGCTTACAAATATTAAAGAGACAAATATGGAAAATTGAAATTTCAACTTTACGACACTGTAAATATATTTTCATCAAATTTATCGCTCACTTCCTTCAATTCTGTTACCACGTGGTCGGTGTCACTGGCCGCATCGTTATGTGAGAAGGGCATAAAAATCTCGCACCAAAATATAATAAAAGCTTAAAAAATAATGGTAATTGGGCCGAAAAATAAACTAAGGATTCTTTTTTAATAGGCAGCAAATTATTTTTTTAATAATCGTTTTTTTTTATTTAAGTGCTTTACGGAACTTACTTTCTGCATTGCATTATATATATAGGCTGTCCCAGGATAAATGGGGTAAAATTATTGGGAGGTAAGGGACATTAAAGAATTCAGATTTACATAGCAACCCATGGTTGGAAACTTTTCCTTAGTGCGGTAGTGAATACAAAACACACGACCGAAAATACAAGAACAGAGACATAATACATGTTTATTGACCTTAGTGCTTCAAAAATGCTAGGACAATTCTGATATGTGATGAGGAACTTGTTGCACGCACCTGACATCTGCTGGGGAGATTTGGGCACTTTCAGTACTTTCAAAAACACTAGATCTTCCATGCGCCGGAGATGCGCTTCCGTGCTTTACAGTCCGGGATCGTTAATTTCAAACACTGACTTTGAAAACGGCCTTTATCATTTTAATGTTTTTCTCTCTTTGTTTTGTAATGCAAATGTATAAAACTATTAAAATTAATTACAAATTACCATGAAGAGACACAGAAAAATATAATAAAGTATTATAGTTCAAATTTAGAGAAATTAAGTACAATCTTCAGGCCCTAAATTCATTGGTACTACAAATAAAGTGTGTTGTTTCAACTTTATTTTAGCAATAATATAAATATCTATCCATATGCGTGTCTAAAGTACTTTCAGATGTGATGTAGACCACTGCATTTAGTTTCCTTTGTAAAATATCTGGGTCATTCGCTATCCATTTTTTTAGTTATACATAGGGAGTGTTTCCCTGTAAGACAATTAGGGATATTTAAGTTTTTTTTTTTTTTTTTTTTTTTTTTTTTTTTTTTTTTTTTTTTTTTGCAGTAGTGCTTTAGATTGAAAATACTTTTAACGTACTTACTTTCTGTGAAATTGGATAATTTTTTGCGAATTGTGGAAAAAAACACGATCTACATCCATTCAACAATGATCAAGACGCTGCGCAATTCAGAGTGCTTATAACAACCCATATGGATAATTCGTACAGTTACAAAACTTTTTTCCAGCGACATCATCACCTTTAAAAAAATTTAAAGTATGAAATGTTGAAAATATCTTTAAAAAACTTCATAATTACTCCAGAACACCTAATATTTAGAAATGAATAAATGGATTCTGACCTATATTCCCTATACAAAAAAAGTTTTTTTCACTGATATTAAGTTACGCGACATTATACTATGCAATAAAATTCATGGCACTTTTTATCTAATTTAAAGCATGGCATTGCCTTGTCAGCCTTTAAATATATACTTCAAGATCTACATTTAATATCGACACATAGACAGACCACATATAAAAACCTATATATATCAAGACTAAGGTTATATTTTCACATATTATCTAAATGTGTATCTTAAAATTTTCTCTGAAATATTGCATAAATACAACATAAATATGAAAACTAATAAAGTTAATAAACGCATTAAAATAAAAATTGCTGATGTGGAAGTATTTGAAGCACGTAAACATAAAACAAATTTAAAAAAAAAACATTTTAAGAATTTACTTAAAATAAGGTGTTCTGGTGTAATAACGCCAAGTGCTAATATTTTGCATAATTATGAAATAATCTGGTAAATGACACCCATGTGCTTTGCGCAGAAGGGTTTTGAATCATATAAATCGCAAAAAACAGCTTCAAGTTAATTTGTTTAATTTTTTGGTCTTATTGTTTTTACAAGCAACTAAAATTAACGCTTGATCTAAAATTTGCGAGATACGTTTTGTGATGTGAAGACTATCTTTTTATCCGGAAATACTTTGTTAATTACATAAATTTGTTGTGCATTTCATGTACTTTTAAAATGTTGTTGATGATTTTGGATATCTTCTCGAGATAATTTGTAATTTAAAATGTACTGCGCAATAACTATAATGGGGTAATAACGCCAATCCTTGGCATTAATACCCCCGTTGATTTCCTACAGTGGCCGAGCTACATCCTAAATACTGATTCAAATAAACACAGTTAAAACTGTGCAATGTTTCTAGTAATTCTATTTAAGCGGTCCTTTTTAAGCAAAAAAAGCTCACGGTCTGATATTCTTTTGCCTCATCCTCCCCCCCCCACACCCCATCTTTATTATTCTTACACTTTCACAAAAAATTGAACATTCGCAATAGCCTTGAATGCAATTTGTCAATTTCTAAGTTTTTAGAGTTTGTATTTTTAGAATTGGGCAATCTATATGCAATTATAAAATCTTATTTCATAGTTTTGTTTGCATGGCGTTATTACCCATATAGGTGGGTAAGAACGCCAAATAGCATTGGTAAAGAAATCACGCCATTACATTTTATGAATACATATCTGTTATTTTTTTTTTATAGATAGTCAATGAGTTGCTGTATCAAATCATATATTTGTTTGAAAAAAACAAACTAAAACTGAGCCATGAATTTGGTAGAACCTTAACGTGGCGTTATTACCCCAGGGTACCTTACATCGTTATAAAATATTCATTATCCTTTCTAAATCATAGATTTCTTTTTCTATGTTCCATTTTTTATACTTTAAATTAAAGTAATGAATCTTCTGTACTCCCATATAAAGAAAATTAATCTCGTATAAGTTTCTTATTTAATGTGAACAGACGGTCATAGATTAGTTTTTTAAAGCTTCATAAATATTTATTATAGAATATTTTGCCAAAAAAACTACATTTAGTATATCCTTATAATACTATGAAAGAAAAAAAATCACAATATCTTTTCGCTATTTTTTATACGTTCGTGAAAGTAAAAAATAGAAAATTTTGTTCAGTGACGTAAAAAAAAAGTTTGCAATTAAAATACAATCTTAAATTACCTTTTTGCTAAAACAATATTTGTACCTCATAAAAAAGCGCGCTTTGAAAAATACTTTCATATTTTTGTGTTATACTTTAAATTTATAGAGATTTTGAAATATATATGTGTTTTTGTACTTTATTTTAAATATTTGGTTTAGATTATTACAGGGATTATAAATATGCTTTTCTATTTATTTATCTATATCTATCAGTCTACGTATCTATCTATCTAATATTATATTCTTATATGTAAATGTTTTACTTAGGATATTCGTCTAAATTATTCTAGTTTTTTGGGGGGATATTCAATTTTTAACAATTTTTGTATTATATTTGCAAATTATTCTATATAACTGAATAAATAATTATACGCAAATTATAATCAGTTTCATTTTTTAAATCTCTATCTAATATGTTTAATTTCTTCATAAATTTTTATTATTACTCATGCCATCATATTCTGAGAGAAGCTAGTTTTCATTTTCGAATGTTCTTAGAAAGCAATTTAGCTATTTTTATTTCTACATTTAATGCACGAATCCAGACCTTTTCTGATGTCACATTTTTTTACTAACGTAACTTTTGCTAACGAAATTTTACTTTAGCAGTTTTAAAACATGAAACACTTCCATTTGCTAATCGGCCATGATCTTTTCAATGATTGGTTCATTACTGAATGCTACGTTGCATTATGTCTTCCACGCGACTGCTAATAAACCCGCTCACGTGAGTTCTGACATCAGATTTCTGTATTATTCCTAGTGCTTAAAAAAGTTACCAAGTATCGACACGTCATGATCATAGCCATTGATGTTCCATCATGGTGCAATTATGAAATTTCTCCCCATGTGAGATTTGGTTTTTGTGTTCATGTTTTTGGGAATAAAAATACTTCGAACGTAATGTGGCTCTATTACTGACCCATCATCCATTATAGGTAGAATATTGTAATCGTTTGAATCGTTTGAGATCGTAGTCTTGCAATCGTTTTGAAAAAAAAAATTACGGAATAGAAACATATTTTTAGAAAAAAAAATTGCCGTCCGCCTCAGTGTCTGTAAACACTCTATCTCCCGAACAACTTGAGATAAAGACTTGACATTTGATATGTACGTAGTATATAGAAATAGGACGAAGCCTATTTAATATCAGTAACGTCAAATATCTGGAACTATTGCTTTCGGACACTCGAAATAGTCGTTCTGGCGAAAGGTACATAAAATTTTTCGATTTTTTTTATTTGAATGAGTGAATATAAAAGATAATAAAAAAACATAATTTTTGCATGAAGAATGAAGTCAATCATATAATTAGTTGTCGAGATATTTGTAATTATATTTTCCATACTCTGCGATTTTTCATGACTCTTGTCATGATGACTCAAATTTCAATTCAAAGATATATTTTCATGAAAATGAAACGCTTAATCTAACATATTATATCATTAATTAATGTAATTATCATTTCTGGAGTTATAAAGATGCTTCTTTAACGCAATTCGTATTACTTGATTTCATTTACATATTTTATAGTATGCATATCTATGATGGGTAAGTATTACGGTGGCCCCTAACGACTAGTTTTTCGAGGAGAAATGCCCGGATCATTCATTCATCACCTTGATATATTTACATTCGAACCATCTGATTAATGATGCGACTGCAAAATGAAAAATTGTGTTTTGAATTAAAACAAACCGATTTCAGTCATAACCAAAAATGTCATGTCAATTGACTAAATTTGTCGAATTTAAAAATAATACGACAATTTACCAGCGGTCAGTGTTTTATTAATTTTACGAATTTATATATATGCAGCCTATAGTACATAGTAGTATGAATATATTATATTTATTGTAATAAGGCAGCGTTATAATCTATAGTAATATCTCTATATGCAATATCTCTATATTAATAAAAAAATAACAAACAATTCAATATGTGTCTTTTATTTAAAGCGTTCAAACTATCTGTTTAATATAAAAAAAATAATACTAATAATTTTACCATTAAACTTAAGTCAATACTTATCTTTAAAAAGACTACCAAATTTGCAAGGGGACGAGATATGAGTGGAAATTTCTTGCGTAAAGCTGCATCAATTGTCATCGAAAAAAAAATTCCGATAAAATCGTTCAATTATCATTCTATTAGGTAATATCAATATAATATTAAAAAATATATACTAAATCTAATATTTGATAACTGTTTTAGATATATATTTCTTTTAAACATGTTTCGTAAATTCACATTCAAGGACAAAATTGAAAAAAAAAATCTTTTTTTTAAACTGATCATTTTAAATCTAAGAAAAAAACCTACTATTTATTACTATCTATCTTCTGAAATTCCTTTAAGTATACTATCTAAGTTTATTCCATTTTTTCCAATGTTCTTATTTAAATTTACGTAACGCTAATCAGATACTTTAGTTGCTATTTATCTAAGTAAACAGAATAATGAGAAATGGAAAGATTTCTCCTGAGTCAAGATGAATCATTTATCTTTGAGAAGACACATTTACTAAAGGATTTATTTAATTTTCTGTGCGTTTTCAATCCATCTATTGATCGATTTTAATACAATGACGCTAAAACAGAGCATTCATAGCATTTTCATTTCATTTACAGAGACACGCAAAAGAAATAGTTTTACAGAACTCTCTTTGTGTAATAATTTCTCAAATGCACGTGTTGAAATTCGGTAAGGACATATAAATTTAATTATTAGTATTTTTTGCATACTACTCTTTATAAATAAATTCTATACCTCATATAAAGGATTGCACAAAAATATTTACATAATATTCTCCTTATTAGAGGATTTTTTCCGTTTTTATCTGAAATATATGCATCGCATAAATTAACTGAATTTTACAATGCATGTTGTTAAAAGATACATACATATCTTCGTATCATAAGCAGTACTGCTAAAAAATTTCCGATTGTGGATAGGAACAGCTGAAACTCGGTTTTGAAATGCATTATACATTTCCTTTTGGTAATGAAATGAGATATAATATTTTAATTCTTTAAATGGCGTAGTTTTGTTTCGTTTCTCTGAATGTGCTGGAAAGTGCTTCATAATCTATTTTTGACGCACGATTTTTTCTTTCTGGTTTAAAAATAAATTCGGACATTAGTATTAATAGAATTAATATGCATGCCTATGCGTACTAGGAAAAAACAGTATTTTTTAACTGACTGGGAGATTTTGAATATAAGACATATTTACCAGGAGTGCGGTTAAAACGTAGTTCGGTTATTGGTTAAAAAAATGAGGAATAATTTAGTACATATTGACGAGATTTTTCTTACAGTGCATATTCTAAACCAAAAAGTGAAATTCATGATATAAAATGTAAAATTGTTTGTATATTTTTCATTGCTATTACATAATATATTGTGTGATTTTTGTCATGTAATTGTATTTCATCGCTTTAATTATATAAGACATAAAAAGAACGTTAATTACATATATTTTAATTTTAAACAGAGGGTTTTAAAGGATAAATCAACAATATTTTGAAATCTGTATTTTATCAAGCATTTTGTTCTAAAACTTGCTCTTTTATGGCATAAATATATACTTTTGTTGATATATTATGCAGACAAACATTTTATGATAAATCTTATAGACATTTATTATTTCTCAAACATGATTTATAAACTAATATATAATTACATAACCAGAATTGTATTTCCATAAAAAGACGTAGATCTTATTATGTGTAATAAAAAATCTACGACAGATTTATATATTGAATTCCTTCTAAGAATTTATATCAGCCTATTCAACGTTCCTGAATTGTTCAAGGTAACTTTCGAAATTTACATAAAATTAATCAACTACATTTCAAGTCGGTATTTAATTTAGTACACTATTGGTTTATAAATAAAAAGATTACTTCAGCGTAAATCTACTTCAATTATTTTTGAGAAAAGACAATTTTGCAATAAAGTTTGTGTAGTCTCTTTTTTGCGTTTTTCGCCGTATCTATTGATAAAACTAAACCAATGATTTAGAAATACAGCAAAAAATATCAGGAAATGCTACCGATAGAATAAATATGAAAATTTTTTAAACTGACAAATATTTTTTTAAATGAAGTACATTGTATTTATTGTAAGTACATTATTTCAATACGCACTGCAATTTAACTTAATATAACCAATTTATTATGTAATGTATTAAAAAGTTTCATTATATAAATTAACAAACTCTTTTTAACGTTTCCTAATTAAGCATTTCTAAGGTCTATAAAATGTGCTTGTAAAATTTATTGGTAAGTTAATTTATTATGATACCGTGTTGTACAGTGAAAGTTATGGGAAACAACTAAATTTCAATGGACATTAATGTAAAATTCTGAAATACTCTTAAAACTGTTTATTATACTTTTTTAGTATGATCTCCTTAATGGCATTCTTTTCATTTCATTCATAATTTTTATCTTTAACTGCAGCAACCACTATCATCGCTGGCGTACATGTATTTTTTATCTCTTAAACAACTTATTTTTACTACATTTTAATAGCATTATAGATGCTATTTTCCTTTAAAAATAAAGACAATAGATAAATTCTTGGAAACTCAGAAACAAATAGAGTTTTATTTTGTTTGTTCTCGGAATAGTATTAAATTCGGATAACTTTTGAAAAATTCAACAATCGTTTGCTCAAAACTATAACGAACTTGATAAAATAATGGGTCAAAAAATTCCCAATTTTGAGATTAAATTCGTAAAAGCTGCGAAAAAAACTTTAAAATTTTTACTTGGCCAGAAAAATATATTACGAATTTCGTCAATCACATAAATAGAAATTGTAAATCTGACGAACAGAATCGCATCGAGTAAGTTAAGCAGAATTTCATTGGCCGAGTTTCTTTTTATCTTTTTTTTATTTATTTCCGTCAGCGATCAAATTAGTTCTAATTTTTAAATATCCTCGAATTGAATAAAAATACACGAAGTAAAGTCCTGCAACGGATCGGGAGACATAATAGTTAGAATTTATTTATGGAGTATCAAATAAATATCAATAAGTTTAATTGACAAAATTAAGTATAAAGGAAAACGCATGTTCTCATAAGTTTCCACACACATCGCAAGTTTGGGAAGATATGGTATTGTACTAGAAAATAACAGTGATCAACAACATTTGCAATGAGTTTCATGTTTTCAATGAGTATCACCATACTTTTAGTATAAGTACCGCGGAGCAGCAACTTGCTTTTGATACAATCAACGGATAAGGGTCGTTTTTGGTAGTTTTTTCATACTTCTTGCCTTTTTCGGAAATTTAGGCTGACTTGGAATATTTATAGTTTCGCACACGTTTGCCAACTTCTTTCCAAAGATTTTTCTATTGGACTCATGTCGGATGTTTTGGGCTGGCCATTTAAAAAGCGATTTTTTTTTTCTTTTGTGCGAAAGAATAAATTGCTTTTCAAGCTTGCATACATTCCTTAAGTCATTATGATATTAAAACATGTAGTTGCGACCACATATTTTCCGGTAATAAGGCAGCAAATAATCTTTCAAGATATCCTTATGCGTTGCATCATTCATGTTGCCACGAATTTCAAATAACGGACCGACGCTTTTTGATGATAATAATTCCCAGAGCATAACGTGTCCTTCGCCATGCTTCGTTGTAAGAATATTATGCCGAATCATATCTTTTGTTATTAAGTTATCAAACACAGAGTCTGCCTCACTCTCAAAAATGTTTGAAATTCGATTGATGAAAAAATAGTACTTTTGTCCAGTCTTCACTTGACCAGATTTTGTTTTCCTTGGAAAAAAACAGGCAGGTACGTTCATTCATTTTTACCTGTGAATAAGTTTTTTAAACCGATTCTTCCATAAAGTTCTGTATAACGTTAGCATCTTAACATGGCATACCAACTTATTTCAGCAATATTTTCATTTCAGCAATACTTTCACTGTTAATCGCGGGATATTGCGGCGAAATTTTAATGCGATTCATCAATTATTTTTCTCATGATAATTGTATTCACAAGAATAGTCCTTTTCCGAGGTCTTCCGGACATCAGAAAGTACTAAAGGCCATGGACATCATTGTATAATTTTTAAATATCATTCACAGTCGATTTTTTGCGATTGATAACTTTGCCGTAATATCTCCTTTACTGACAAGCTAATCATTTGTTTACGAACAATAACTGTTAAATATTTCTTTTTTGAATTTTATCTATGCTATTTACGTTGATTGATACGAAAACACAACCAAAAAACACTTTACTGGGGAAAATAAAGTAAAGAAGGATGAGTGATTAGAAAATTTTGCTCAAGCGAATTTCGAATTCTGCCCCTTTGGATGAAGCGTCCTCGGTATCCAATCAAAATTATCACGTGGTCAGAGGCCATTCACACATTCCTAACTTTTGAAGCAATTTTGATTTTTTTTTTTTTTTTTTTTTTTTTTTTTTTTTTTTTTTTTTTTTTTGGTGAAGCCTTCTAGTAAATAAGTCAAAGAAACTAACTAACCGGAAACTTTTGAACACCCCTGTATATATATATATAATCACATTCTCGTAAAACTGTTTTAACTTCCAAAAGTGGGAATTCTAAGCCAGATAAAGATACATTTCTTCAAACATACATTCATGATTTTATTCAGAGGAAATAAAATGCCATATTTTCACTTTGTTGATTTAAATATTTATTAATCTTGAGACTTTTGAAGATTTCGTTTCAATTTCATTCAAGGTACACATTATACCCTGAGAGATTCTATTTTAGTGAATACGCTTTATTATAAATGATGAGTTTTCTTACGTTAAGCTCATGTAGTACATGAAGAAACATATGATTTCGGCAAATACTTTTTTACCTATTGAATTTTCCTGATGATTTAATTGATGAGAATAGTTATAAAAATAGCCACATTCATTTTTTTCTCAGCCCCTATCAAATATAAATGTATAATATTTTTAATATAGACAACTTAATATCCCCTCTATTTAAAATATTTTTTTATATTCAATATTGAAAGTTTATTTTACTTATTATTATTAAATTTATAATAACATATAAAACACGTTTAAGAATTCAGATTCAAGAATTTTTTAACGCCTTTTAACACATTGCTTGCAGGCACGTTTCGCAGTAGAGTCATGCTTTTTGCTGGCGTATTTTTGTGAATTTCCGACAAAATTAATAATCAAGCAAAATTGTAGCCAATCAAAAACTGTTTTCTTTAGTACTAAACTTATTTTGAATTGTACAGTAAAATAAATGCACTATAATTATTGTTTAAAAAACGAAATTATTTGAATCGGAATACGCAGGATAGTAAAGTAAAGTAAAAAAAAAAAAAAAAAAAAATACTTTCGGGCACATGCCTATTAAAAACATATTATTTATTATCCATGCTTGAGTGACAGAATGGAAAATACATAGATTTAAGTTTTCCGATTACAACCTGTTAAATATTGCAAGAAAAATAACATTTAATGTTTATATAAATTGTACAATTCCTTAAGTAAATATAATCAAATACTGTCATAAAGATAAACTCAATATTTTTTTCTCAGATGAGTCAGAGTTAACTTCCAAATTTATAAATTTGTTCATCATATTTTAAAAGTAGCTATCTATTTGAAAACACAATAGAATAATACAAGTGTGAAGGATTTTGTCTCATCTGTAAATCTACACCAGTTTATTGAAAAATAAAGAACGTATTCTTAAAATATACTAAGTATTTATATAAAATTAAATAGATTTTTTATTTCATTCATGACATTAAAAACAAAATTAACATAAGAGAAATAATAAATCAAAGAATTTGTTTTACATAAGATAAAAATAATTCATCAGAGATGAAAAGGAGGATTTCAGAGAGATGAAAGGAATATTTTCTGTCTTTCTAATTATTATTGTTATTAGTATTATTTCATTCACAGCACGATTTAAAATTTTTAAATTGATATAAACATGTAATCAGTTAATTGTAGTTTATTAAATGAAAATATTTCTTGCCATGTGCATTACTGTAAAATAAACGTCATGTATGTGACTATCATGTAAAAATAGAGAAAGCTAAAAATGAACTCTAGTGAAACTGCAAAGAAAATGCAGTTGCGAAACTGTGGTGATTTGGCACACATCACTGCAGTTTTTTCGAAGTCAACAACTACAAAATCACTACAGTGAATGTGTAGTTCATAACTACACATTTTCTGCAGTGAATTTGAAGTTATATGCCCCTCCCACTTAAAAAATATTGGCTCTGCTGGCGTCATCTATTGACCATACTGGTAAGCTTCCTTTTTAACATTTCAAAGGCAGATTTTGACAGTGGAAACAGTTGTACTCGAACTGACGATCCCAGGTACAGGAGAGACACGCTTTGACCACTTGCCCGTTGAGACTTGTGTGGGTCGTGTTGTGCGAGGTATAAAGAGGAGGCATTTCAATTAAAGGTTATTTGTTGCAAAAGCTGAATGGGAGGCAGAAAAATTGGATGTTTTAAAGTGTTTTTATTTTATTATTTATTTATTTATTGTAATTCGTTTATGTGAGCGTGTATTTTAAAAACAATTTAATATTAAATGAATTAAACAAATACTTTAGCGAATTAGCTAAAGCAAATGAATTGGTTTTTCTTCTGAATTTAAAAATCAGTAAATATTTAATAAAATAATTTTATTTTTATGCTAATTGCGAAAATAATAAATTTTTAATATGAATTATAATGTAATTACATGCGTTGTGTTAATTTTATAAAATATATATTTTTGACATGGAAGTACTTACTTTAATAAATTATGGGTCGGAAATTAATATTTTTTACTTAGAATAAAAATTCATTTTATGTCGTTTAATGGTACGGTAAAACATTTTTTTATTAATGTATTAGAATAATAATTTGTTATTTATAAACATTTTTTAATTTAAAAATTAAATATATATATATATATATATATATATATATATATATATTATTATTATTATTATTATTATTATTATTATTTTATTTTTATTTATTTATTTATTTATTGATTGATTGATTTTTTTTTTTTTTTTTTTTTTTTTTTTTTTTTTTTTTTTTTTTTTTTGTAGTGAGTTTTTTAAGTAGGAAATATTTCTGAATCTTTCTTGCAAATTTAAAAAAATGAACGGATTTTAGAGGTTTTACTGACAATATAATTTTTTTGGAATTATAATGTAATTAAATGTGTTAATTTAAGAAATATATATTTATGAAAAGGAAAAATTAATTTTATAAAATAAGAATATAATATTGTGTTAGAATAATACTTTGTTATTTATAAACATTTTTTAATTTAAAAATTAAATAAAAAAATATATATATTGGTAGTGAGTTTTTTAAATGGGGGAAATTTCTGAATCTTTCTTGCAAATAAAAAAAAAATAAACGAATTTTAGAAGTTTTTCTGATAATATATATTTTTTAGGAATTATAATGTAATTAAATGTGTTAATTTAAGAAATATATATTTGTAAAAAGGATAAATTAATTTTATAAAATAAGAATATAATATTGTGTTAGAATAATAATTTCTTTTTTATAAACATTTTTTAGTTTAAAAATTAAATAAAAATAATATATATATATATATACAGCTCATATTCAAAATATTAGAATAATTGAGAAAAAGTAATAAGAAAAAATTATTTGTCATTTATTTATTTTTTATACTAAGTAAATGCAATTAAATTTCTTATAAATTAAATCTGGAATGTTCAGATAAGATTTTAACATTTATAAAATATAAAATACAGCACAATAAATTAGGTATACAGCTTCCTTAAACACACCAGAATATTAGAATAAAATTTAGATTGGTTCAAAATATTAGAATATTTTATTTTACGCAACAATATTACCTTATGAATATGAAGTAAATGGTAGTTAATATTTTGTAGCATCCCCTTTAGCTTTCATAACAGCGTACAATCGATCTTGCATACTATATACAAGGTGTTTACAAACATTTCTATCAATATTAGCCCAAATAGACTTTATACGTGCCACTAACTCAGTTTTACTTGAAGGAGGATTTTCTTGAAGTTTTTTCTTCATTATACACCATAAGTTTTCGATGGGATTAAGATTCGGTGAATTTGGTGGCCAAGGAAGTACTTTAATGTTGCGTTGGCGGAACCAATTCTTAGTTGACACCGAGGTAAGCGGTGACGCTAAATCTTGTTGAAAGATGAAATCATCTTCAAATAAATCTTCTGATGATGGAATCATGTAATATTCTAAAATTTCTTGATATATCTGAGAGTTAACCTTTTCGTAGACGATGCATAACTTTCCAGGTCCTTCTGCACTCATACAACCCCAAACCATGACACTAGCAGCAAATTTTACGGAACGTTTAAGGCATTATCAAATGCTTCTTGCTTCATTCTCCAAACTCGAATACCTTGATTACCATATGAAACACAAAACATACTTTCATCACTAAATAATATATTTTTCCAATCTTCATTGCTCCATAAACGTCTTGATTTACACCAATTCAATCTTATACGCTTTTGTCTTGCAGTCATGAGAGGTTTTGTTTTCTGTACACGAGATTCAAATTTAAATTTATGGAGACGTCTTAATGTTGTCGATGTAGAAACTTCAACTCCTTCTACTTTCCATTTTCAGTGCAAGAATCGCACACTTTTAAAACGGTTTTTCTTAACTATACGCTTCAGTTTCCTGTCATCTCTAGCAGATGTTTTTGGTTTTCGGCCACCATTTCGGCGATTATTTTGAAATTTTCCAATTTTTGAATATTATGTTAGTATTTTACTAACGCTCGATTGCGAACAATGTAAATAATTCGCTATAAAACATTGGTTTTTACCGTGCCGATACAAATCAACCATACGAAGTTTAGTAGATTCAGGAATATCACTCACACGGCCCATTTTAAGGCGAAAAAGAAACAAACTGCAAAAAAAAATACTGATTTTAAATAAAATAGTCTGAATTTAATCAATGATGCCACCAGTTAAGAATTGGTAATAATTAAAGGAGAATTAATGTGAAATATTCTAATATTTTGAACCACTTGAATAAATATTCTAATATTTTGACTTTTCAAAATAATTTTTTTTTGCAATTAATCTTTTCAAAAATGATATTAAATTTAAGATAACAAGTAAGTTTAATCAACAATAAGTTCTTAATAAAAATATCGTTTGCATATTTTCATTAAAAGACATTAAATTACCAAACGATATTTTCAATTTCTAAAAAAAAGATAATTATTCTAATATTTTGAATATGAGCTGTATATATATATATATATATATATATATTGTAGTGTGTTTTTTAAATGGGGAATATTTCTGAATCTTTCTTGCAAATTAAAAAAAATAAACGAATTTTAGAGGTTTTTCTGATAATATAATTTTTTAGGAATTATAATGTAATTAAATGTGTTAGTAAGAAATATATATCTGTAAAAAGGAAAAATTAATTTTATAAAATAAGAAGTTCATTATTAACAACTTTGAATTAGAATAAGGACTCATTTTATGTCATTTTTATTTTTTAATGTAGCATATATGTTTTTAATGATTATGTAGATATATTTGATTGTTAACTTATCTACATTTTTACCTAAAAATAAAATAGGAACATTAATTTAATTTTCTTCTTTTTTTTTCTTTGGTAAATAATTTTTTACAAAGGGAAATTTCTGATTTTTTTTTTATTTTAATATAAAAAATTACTAGATTTTTCAATATATTTATGTCTTGTAAAATAATTTTAAACACTTTTAATAATTTAATATTTGCATGAAATAAGAAACTTTGATGTGCTTTTAAAATGAATACATAATTAGAAAATACACTTCAATTAACTAATGAAGTATTTTTTTCTTTCTACGATTCATTAAGTTTAGATCGAATAATAATTTTAAAGAGCGATTTAAAAAATTATTTGATGATTCAAATATTTGTATGTCGATTTCAAAATGAAGTAATAGTAAATTAATTGCAAGTAATTTTCAGTTATGAAGATGGAGATGTATGGGGGCAGGAAGCAGAGGAGCCCGTTGGATTTTAAAATTTAATTAAATAAAATTTCCTCTTTAATTTTCAAAAACCTAATGTAAAATTTTCGAGTAACTTAGAAAGAAAGAAAAAGAAATTTTCAATTAAGGAGGGGGTTGTAGACTCATTGCCCCTCCCTGGATTTTGAAATTTAATTAGCAATTTTTCCTCCAATTTATTAAAAGCATAATAAAATTTATTCTTTTAGTGTGATTTAAATAAAGAAAAGAAGAATTTTTCGTGAGGGGTGGTGGAATAGATGAGCCATTTTCCTTCACTCGATTCTGAAATTTAACTAATATTTTTCTCCGATTTTTGAAAAAATACTAAAATTCAATCTTTTTCTTTAGCTTAAAATATGAGAACTAAGAATTTTCTGTTAGGGGGAGGAAGGTAGAGGAAAGTATTTGCCCCTTCCTAAATTAAAAAAAATATATATATATATATACATTAACAAAATTTTTCTTTTCTGATATTTTCAAAAGCATAGTAAAATGTATAATTTTCAAGAAATTTACAATAAAAAGTAAGAAGAAATTTCACATTAAGGGGCTGGTGAGTGAAAGGCCCATTGTCCCTCATAACTTTTGAAACTTAATATATTTTTTCTCTGATTTTGATAAACCTTGCAAAATTTATTCCTTTAGAGTAACTTAAAATAAAGGAACTAAGAAATTTCCGTTGTATGCAGGAGGCACAGGTAGTCGCTACCCCTCACTGGATTTCGAAATGTAATTTAGTGAAATTAATTTTTTTTCTCATAGCTTAAAATAATAAAGGAACTAAGAATTTTAAGTTAGGGGGAAGGAAGCATAGATAGGGACGCCCATGTCTGAATTAAAAAAAAAAGAAATGGATTTTAATGTATTAAAACTTGTAATTTCCAAGTAAAACAAAGTGGGAACTAATAAATTTTTTACTACGGAAGTGGCTCGATGGGATAAGAAATCCCTAGTTCGATTTTGAAGCGTATTTGAAATTATTTTTCTCCGATTAAATTCTGTGAATTTATCGGACAATAACTACAGTTATACGAGAGATGCATCGGAAATGTACTTATAAATTAATGGTTGGATAATAACTTCAAATTCACTGCAGTGATTCTACGGTTATAAAGTCTTATATATTTTTTAATTTTTGATTATAAAATGACTTTATAAAAACTACAGTGGTTTCAAAGTTAATAGCGCACAGAATGCTTAAAATAAATTACTGCAAAATCACCTTTAATTAACTACAAAATAGCTGAAGTGATTTTATAGTTGATATTGCACTACAGAAAGACTAGAGAAATTTTAGAAAAACCTCAAAAACACTTCACTTCTACAAAAAAACTGCAGTTCATTTTTAGCTGGGGAGAAATATATAGCAAAGAGTTGGATTTTTTAATGTAAATTCTGAATTAATATATAACATACACGAAGATGTGCTTTTTACCAACCCTATTCGCATTAAAAAAGCGAGAGAGAGAGAGAAATCTTGAAAAATATACATTTGATAATATACACTCGAATATATTCTTTACTTCTTTTCAACACAAATAGAAAATTAAAGCAAAAGTTATCATTTAATAAAATTAAATATCTATTTTGTTCCGGTTTATATTCTTAATGTCATAAGTTATTACTTTAATTTTCGATTTCCATGATTAATAGGGTTATAAATTACCTAATTTTGTGACTTAGGAAGTCTTCCTAACGAACTGTCATGTCATAATTAGAAATAGAAATCGCGTCATTGTAAATAAATAAATAAATAAATAAATAAATAAATAAATAAATAAAATCCGTATTATTTATGGTAAATTGCTAGCAGCAATGTTGCGAACAGTTTTTTCTATAAAAATTAGATATAAGTAAAAAAAAAAAAAAAATGCATAAAAAATATTGAAAAATAAAGAACCAAAAAAAAAAAAAAAAAATAAATAAAAACAATAATCCAATTTAGAATAACCACGCTTATTTCATATTTTGGTTCATATTATCAACGTAATTTAGGAAGGTTTGTTAATCTATTTGGCAAGTGCCTGTAAAATTAAAAACAGTTAACTTTCAATTGACTGAAAATTACGTTAAGCAGTTTTTTCTGTAAAAATTAGATGTAAGTAAAAAAAAAAAATACATAAAAAATATTGAGAGATAAAGAACCAAAAATAATAATAAAAACAATAATACAATTTAGAATAACCACGTTTATTTCATATTTCGGTTCAAATTATCAACGTAATTTAGGAAAGTTTGGTAATCTATTTGGCAAGTGTTTGTAAAATTAAAAACAGTTAACATTCAATTGACTGAAAATTACGTTAAACATTCCACATTCCTCATTTATTAGTAAGAACGTTAATAAATTCGCATTATTTAGCAGGTTGTATGAAAATAATTTTGAATTAAAAATTATCAAAATATCATATTTTAAATTACATTCCATTATTTATTATTTAAAATATATTCAATTATTCTAAAAGGACACATAAGCTTATCATATTTGCAAACGTTTTTCCAGTTTCATTTCCATAAGTATCTTTTTTAAAATGGATAAGGAACGCATTTGAATGTCAATTTTAAAATCTCATAAAGATAAGGTAGCAAACAATATTATACCAAATAAACAATAATAAACAATAATATACCAAAGTACATTTTATTTTCATAAACCTTGGCTATATTTTATTCTAACTGCATTTTTATAACTGAATAGCTGAACTTGAATATTTGTATACAAAACATTAAAATCAGAAAAGCCTTTACGGAAGCATTTTTACATTAAGTGAGTTCATATTGATTTTCTGTCTTTTGAAATTTTTTTAAAGATTTGTGAGCAAAAATATTGTATTTTAAATAGTGACGTCATTTTCTGTTCAAAAACTTTTAAATAGTTATTTTTAACTGCAATACGAAAATGCCATCCGTAATGATATGGTAATTCAAGGTAATTCCCACTGTTTCACTTTTCTCTCTTCAACAGTGGAGACAACCCGATTGGCACTAATTTAAAGAATTTTCATAAAATATTATATAAAATCAAAAATCAAAAAGTTACAAAATTTGCATTATTTAGAGAATTTTATCAAAAGATTTTTGAATTATGAATTTTCAAAACACCATAATTTAAGTTGTTGTCCCCTATTTATTATTTAAAATATATTCAATTATTCTAAAAAAATGCATAGGTTTATCATATTTACAAATATTTTTCCCGTTTCATTTCCATAAGTATCTTTTTAGAAATGTATAAGAAAGGTATTTGAATTTCAATTTTGAAAACTCAGAAAGATATGATAGCAGACAATCAGTCCCCAAAGTGCATTTTATTTTCATAATCCTTGACTATATTTTATTCTAACTGCATCTTTATAACTGAACAGCAAAACTTGAATATTTGTATACAAAACATTAAAAACAGAATAGCTTTTACGGAAGCATTTTTACATTAAGTGATTTCTTTTGAGATTGGATTGATTTTCTGTCTTTCATTTTGGGAGAGAAAAAAAATAGAAGGATCATACATCAGTTACCCCTTTCTATCTTCAAAATCAATACTTTTCAGATATGGTTTTTTTCAATCTAGATATTTTAAAAAGCTTCTTAAAGTTTTCATTTTAAAATAACTAAAATCTATATTTTTATGATTTTTTTTTTATTTATTTATTTTATTTTATTTTATTTTATTTTATTTTATTTTATTTATTTTTTTGTAAAAGATAAAGAATTTTTTTTTCATCAAGATAATACTTGAATACATAAAAATGCAATTTTTTAATGTAACGCTTTTCAAACATTTCGGAATATTAACGTCATTCTAAGTATGAAGGGTTATTACTTATAATAAATCCAGTTAATATCAAACAGAATCCATTTATGAAAGATAAATCAAAACTATTTCGAAATAAAATAAATAGGTAAAATATTTAAAATCAGAAAAAAAAAAGAAAAACTTAACATGTATATGAAGAAAAAATAATTTAAAAATTAAACTATTTTATAATTTATGGATTTTGAGATCTTTAAATATAAAATTGTCTGATTTAATTGTCTTTTTTATTTTTTTTTTCTTCATTTAATAAATCATTTTCATAGGAATTGTACTGTCATGTATTACCAACTACTTGTAAAATTTTATTGTAATAAGTTTTCCTAATTTCAATGGTATTAAAATTTTTCAAAAAACACACAATTCTTGAAAAAAAAAGAAACATCAATACTGATTAAAGACATTGCGGCGCAATGTGAAATCTATAGCCAATTGAATGACTGGATTACAAATATTAATGTTTACAATAAATTACTTATACGTTTTAAAACAAACTTTTATATTGCTGTTTATTTATTTACAGTGTGTATAAAAAATATTTTTTTCTTCATTAATATAAATATAGTTACTTAAAAAAATTAATAAATTTTTATTTGGAAATTAGAGAATTATTGAGTAACAAAATGCAGATTTTAAGCAACAGTATATTGCGTTAACATTTCTAAACAGAAATGTGTATCTGATTAAACTATTCAAAATTAGATTAAAAAAAACCTTTATATGCACACAAGAAAAAATCCAAACACATATAAAAATTCTTAGAAAGTTCAGTAGTGTCAAATTAAAACCAGTTTAGTCCTTTTTTTTAAGTTGTATCTGCTTTCAACATTTATTAGTTGCTTTATTCATGACCACTTTTATGAAAACTGAAAGGTTTTAGTATAGAAAATAATAAAAGACAACATTACAAATATCCTCTTATTAATCAGTGCATGGTACAAATAAATACAATATTATATTTAAAATTAATTTTTGCTCTTTTTTCCAATGGATATAAAACAAATAATGCTTTTGTTGGTTTTGAAAAGATATCTATTAAATTTAGCCTACAAATAAATTTTGTATAAGGATATTAGAATAATGAAGATAGAGATGTAGCTCTATAATGGTGTTTACTTCCTGTGTGATTATTTTTTTAATTGCAAATAATCAAGAAAGTAATTTGAAATAAAAACATTTTTAAAACGAAATGAGTAAGCATTTAGTATTTATAATTATAAATCTTGACTTTTTTTTTTAATATAAACCTTTTTATGCATAAGCACCAACCACAGCTTTTGCGACATCTTAAATAGAAGATAAATAACCATCCAACAGCTGCTATTGTTTTTTCTATTTATTCAATTTTAATAATCTTTATTAGTTTTGAAATAGGAATATCCTTTTTTACAACTCAAATAAACAAACAGTACATTAAAATTAATTTAAAATGCGTGTTGTTAGCAGATAGTTGTTAATTGATTTCTTAAACGAAATTTTTAGTGCGAATTCAAAAGTATTAAACAAATATGTAAGAAATTATTAAAATGAAAGAAATCATATGGAAAAGCTTATTTCAAAACGCTAAACTGAAAAAGAAGAATGAATGAGGATAAATGGCATGTATGTTATGCTGTCGTTGCCGAATAAGACAGCAGCTACTAACACATTATGTATTAAACTATAGTAAATGTCCGTCCTAGGAAGTTGGGTTAAAAATGTGTTTTTCATTAAAAATTTGAAAAAAAGGATAAAATAATTGATAATATGTAAGATTCAAAATATGCAAGTTCGGCTAGTTTCTGTTCTTTTTAACTCACTATTAGCATTTCTACTTCTGAGTGAACCAGACTTTCCGGCTAATATATAATAACAAAATTAAGATTTAATAGAACAGAAATTTAACAAATATTCAATAAAACTTTGTAATTGGAAAATTTTACCTGTGATAGTTTTGCGTAATAGCTCAGCGGAAATAAATTTACGAAAGAACTTCTTTATGAAAAAGACTATCTAAGGAAAGGCATGTTTTAATTTTTCTTTGCGCCAGTTGGTGTTTTTCTTCTCTGTATCCGAGGCTGACAGGCTGACATGACATAAATAAGCGGGGATTGAACAGCTTTAGGTGATATCTAGTTCCATAGTTTACTTTTTTTTTCAATTAATGATTTAACAAAAGTGAATAACTCGGTATACGCTACGGTGGTTTACAACTCGATTTCTGAAACTGTGTTTCAACTGTACAAATTATTGAAATTTGTTAGTTTTTAATATTTTATAGCGAATTATAATTAGCAGTAGGGATTTCAGGTAGAAAAATATTTGTATTTTTGCAGATAACTTTTTTCATACTCCAAAAAATCTGGGTGCTTGCTGTCGAATCTTTATCTATAGTATTTGATCTAATCGAATCTTTATATATAGTATTAGTTCTTACTATGTGAAATACTTATTAAAAATTTAAATAATTTTCAAAATTTTTTTCTGTAACACAGAATGTTCGGGAATGTGCAGGAGTACTTATTGCGATTATTAATAATTACAACATAGTAATAAGGCATTTACATGCTTTATAGACTTCATTAAAATGTATTATTTCCTCATTGAACTATCATCCATGGTAACCCTTTGCTCCAATACTTAATTGTTTGCTTTACTCCTTTATTTGACGTGAAGTGGGTTCAATGAAGATCATTCTTGAGATCTCAGAGGTAGGAGGAATTACAGTGTGCCCAATCGATTGCGTAAGCAAGGTATAGAGTGACACTGAAATTTAAATATTTTAAAGATATGCAGGTTGTGTGGGACATGTGAGATCTCTTTATCATTCTGAAACAAAAGGGTCAACTAAATGATTGCATAAACTATCTATAACAGCTCTTTGTTTTAACAGCATTAACAATTTTCATTCCTCGTACTCCATTCAAACATGAATTGATTCGTAAAAAAACATGATGTGATTCTAAAGTCTGCTTTCAGATTTATGAAAATTATAGCAATTAATTAAATTATAGCAATTAATTTAGTTTTTCATGAAGTTTTGAAAAGAATGACAGTTTTACATTACATAAAAGACTTACCAGCAATACAAAAATTCAGACAGTTGCTGTATATATATATATATATAAATCAGTACATACGCATCTTTATAAAATGGTTAGAAATAGTTATATCAAATACTACAATTTAAGTTACAAATTACACTCGCTTTACTTTACAGTGAACGATATACTTTATTTGATTTGTAAAGATCAGCTTCCGTTAAATTTGTTCTTTTTGCTACAATCATTTTTTACCTGACATAGACATATTTATATTCGCCTCTCTAACGGTTAGTTATTCAAATGCTATTTCTTTGCTTTAAATTAAACTTAAATTCCATTATTCTACAGCAAAAGCATTGGTTTATCCTTATTTTCAAGTATCCTTCTCGGTACATTTACTTAAGCTTTTTTTCAGCATCCAGAATAAACACGTTTTAACTGCGATTTCAATACCGCAAAATGACAAGGCCGAAACTAATATATCCCCAAAGAACAATTTCTTTACGTAATCCTCAAGTACAATTCGAGTATTATCTTATCTTTTTCAGTGAGTATCCCACTTGAAATATTTATGCATAACTCATTAAACCTTAATACTTTCTACGCAATTCTTTTACGTAAACAGTTTCATTTTAGATTTTACTGGTTTCCATTATTTTATTTTTTCAACAGTCCAAAAAATATCTAAAATATATTACCTTTTCGTATTTTAAATGCTTCTTTGCATAACAAAAAAAAATCTAGTGATGGATATTTTAATCGCTAATTGAATATATATATATCGCTGAACATTCATTATAACAAATAACTTATCTTGTACATAGAGGCAACTTTTACAATTTTTTACATAAAAAGAATTTAATGGTTTTACAAAACTAAAACACATTTGTATTACATCTCAAGAGTCAATAAAAAGTGATATTGTTAATAAATTATAAATTATTTAAAAACGAACGACACGGTTTTATATTTGTTAGAACATTTTGCTCGAAATTTTTGTAATAGTAATTGGATGTGAATGAATATCCAAAAGATAAGTATAAATTTAGTCAAGATTTCATACTTTTAAATATTCTACTTAAACAATCTGCATATTTTTTGTTACTTAATAATTAACCTTCATTTACAACGTTTAATATTATTTCTGTTCAAAAATAAATTTATAGGGATGAAATCAAGGATCTTTTTAGAACATTTGATGACAATACTCAACATTTACTGTTTAATTCCGCATCCGATACGAGACTTTTAAATATAAATATTGCATTAAATGCTATAAAAAAGGTTTTCCTATGAAATTCTTGAGGGATAGTTCTTAAACATCGAGGTTTTATTTATTTCATGGAAAATGTTTCAACACAAACTTGATAATCATTTTATTTAAGTTAATTCGATAATAACACTGGTTTACACGTTTATATACTTTCGTCGAAATGGATATTTTTCCACAGATTCTAGTGCGCTGAGTAGGGGAAATTTGTTATAAAAATTCTGTCACGTATAGTTTGAAAAATATTTATTAAATACTTAAAAGTATAATAACATGGTACTTAAAAAGAAATGAAATAGAAATGATTGATTTTTCTTTTCTTTTTGTAATTTTCTTGATCTTTTCTCTTAGAATAGACCAGAAGTAATCCACCAACATACTTTTGTGCTTAAACACTTTCTGTCTATCTTCAAAAATCTCAGATCTTGGTGAAAATGCTCACCCTGCTCGCCAATCATGGCGCCTAAGCTTCAGGGAAAAAATCAAGTGTTATTTGAGAAAATGGGTAACGTTACACCCATGGTGGGCGTCGTTTGTAACGGTGGGTTGGTCGTGGTGGAGGTTAAATGTAGACATACTCATTAATTTAGGATAAAATAACAAAGTTTATTAAAGTGATAATGGCTGAAGGGAAGTGGAGCAAGTCTCAAATTTACACAACTGAAAACACTATGAACAGCTAAATCATACTCACGGGCTTCGGCCTAGCTCAGTCGGGGCACCGCTTAACACTTCTCACTATCTTCTGGCTGAGCTGCTAAACAAAGCTTGATTAAACAGCCCGTGGCTGTGGGTAATTCTTTATTTCACCAAATAACCAAAAATGGAACTAATATAAACTCTCTTACCACGGCCGAATCTCAAATCAATTATCCAAACTCCTTTCCACTTCACAGGAGGCCGTCGCTACTTCCTATTCGCTAGTACTTCGCTGAACAATAATTCACTTCGCTTGTCTAATACTAGAGAGCCTCACTCGCTGGCTGCTGGCTAATGCCAGAGACATTCAAACCCAAGCTTTTATATGCTGCAAACTGAGATACTTCACATTAACATATTACTAATAACCGCAAGCTAACTGTAAAATCCGAAAGAGCACACACACTCTAGAAAGTTAAAGTAAAAGAGAGGATAGATGTCGCTTTTACGCTTACACTTGTTAAATTATTGACGTCACGATCTCAGAAACACTAGAGTGCCTTTATGGAAAGGTCACTCCCTCACAAATGTATCTTCAAAGAGATATGTTCACATTCCTTGCATGATAGTATTTTAATAAAACAGCAATATTTTTTTGATTTCATCTTTATAATTTACTAAAAGTGATATTACACGTGCGCTGCTGCAGGCGTCAAATCGCAGGCGTCTCCATGTTATCCTATGGGACCAGAGGAGTCGCTTGGTTAGCGCGCGATTCTCTTGTGTCGGAGCGTCTTTGACGCCTGGAACGAAGCGACTCGCCAGTAAGAGCCAATAAAATGCTTGGAAATCCGAATGATTGTAAAGACTCTTCTCGAACAGCCAATGAAATGCTAAAACGAAAAAACGCAAGCGATTTTTGTCGCTTGCAATTTTTACGTGTAATAGCACTTTAAGAATCTTTGAACAACTTTTCCCCAATGGACATCGTGAGACAAAGGATTTGGCTCAATCTGCTCCATGTCCCAATGTGCCCCCTTCTCCCGTAGCAAATTATCACTGCTGTTTTATTTTTTTTACTGTAAAATTTTGCAAAAAAAAGTGATTACTTGTTGGTAAAAAAGGGCAATTTCGGATTCAGCGGTAAATAATACATAAGAATATATTATCAAAAACTAAAGAACGTGAGGTAACCCAATTTTCGCCGCCTAATAACATTTTATAAATAATTTTTTATCATTTTGTAAAGAATGGAGGCTGTTGATTTTCATAATTTCAAGAAAAAAGACATCTGATTTTTTTCTTCTTATATTTTTGCTACAAATTGTGCATTTTGCATTTAAATGTCAAAATGATTAGAGATTTTAAATTTATATAGCAATATTACTTTTACTCTCAACCATTTTTTTAATATATATGTGACAAAATTATTTTTTTACTAAATTTGTGAATGACCCTTTTTTGCAGGAAAAAATAAACTCCAACATTAAACAGTTATTATTCTGTCAATTTTAATGGTAGAATAACGAGACTTTTTTTTATAACCTGTCAGTTTATCAGGAATTTTTTACTAAATATAATTTATAGAATGAGGGGACAGTATAAAAAATTAAATTTCGTAACTTTTAATAAAGGTTATTACTGACCCAAATCGCTTGTTAAATATTACCTTATTTCAAACATTTTTTGCAATCGTAACGATATGTCTTACACTTATTGTAAAGGAATTAGCCATTTAACACAGTTGAGAGTGATCACCGTGTGTAGAAGAAAGTAAAAGATGTGACGTGAGAGATTTTGTTTCAAATATCGCCTTACATTAGTAAGTAATAGTATAATTAGAAAATACGCGTTTAATCAAATGTATATGAAAAATGTTTAAATTTGCTCGTTAGTTGGGAAAACAGCATTTGTCGTGAATCACAGTCTAGTCCAGAGATTCACTAGCCTCAGTATCCCATCGAAAAAAAAAAAAAAAGAATGATATTGAACTAGAAGAAAAATAATGACAAGTCTAGTATAGAACGAGCGACAAATTTTAATGAGAGATGAGAATTGTTTTTTAAGTGGTAGGAGTTTTTTATGAGAGGTTTTAAAGTTTAGTGGTTTTTTAAAGAGGTGTGAAGTATAAAGTAATATAGTAATGTACATGTTGAATGTGGTATATTTTTAACTGTGTGAGGAGTGTTTGAATTGTTAATGTGAAACATAGAATAATATTGTTAGATATTTAATCGGAGACAAAATTATGATATTACAATATTTTTTGTGTTAAAGCATATTGTAACGCATTAAACTTCATATAAACTGTATAGAGTTAGCTTTCTCAACAATAGATACCCGTTTTTATTTTTTTTTCCATGTGTAATATTCTTTTTTATTGAAAACTGTAGTACACGTACAGTATTATTTTATACATTCGTTGCAAGAAACAAACTTTATGCATGTTCAAATTTTTTAGTTTTTTATGCTTATTTCTTGTAAACTGCCATCTTCCTTAATTTATGATCATGAGTGTATCATCTTAAAATAGTGTAAACTTCAAACCGTTTTTAATAATGTTTTGAAACAAAAAGCAATTTAATTTATTGTGTATGTAATTTTTTTATAAAATTGGAGAGCACAAATTAAAATTTTCTCGAAGGTAACAGTTTCAATTAGATTATTAGTCGATTATTTCTTGTCTGCATCTAACGCTTATAAGAAATCCCAAGTATTTATTACTAAATATGACATACAGTTTTCTAGATTTCTTCAGAAACATTTAGTCTTTAAATAGTTTGTTTCAAATAATTGTTTAGTTTTATAAAAGCTGTCACTATTTCATTGTGGGAATGAAAATTAAATATATAAACGCATCACGATTTCTTCAAGGAGATATCTTTTTGCATTAAATTGTATCACAATCATTAAAAAAGAAATGCAATACTTGAAAAGGATTTAAAAAATATTTTTTGAGAATATTCAATTGTCAATTGATAGGATTTAGAATAAAATTGAACAAAAAAAGTTGAATACATTACTTGAATGAATAAATAATGACCTCTGAGAAATAAAAACAAATCTGGAATGATACATCATGTATTTGATCGATTTTCAAATATTTAAAAAATCATTATCGAGAAGGCAAAAAAGAAAAATAAATTAAATAAAATTGGAACATTTTGAAAATTTTGTAATTATAAAGATTCAAAATAATGATAATTTCTAATTTTCTTTTAAAAAATGTTCAACCGTTAGAAATAGTGATAATTTTATTTTTGTACATATATTCTGCACAAATGTATGTTTTTTTTTCCATTTGCGAAGTAAAAAAATATATACTACTATAAAAGCGTCAAAATCTGCAATGAATGTAATTTATTTGTGTTTTGGAAAAATTAAATAATAATAATAATAATAAACCATTAAACTACAGTAAAGGAAATATTTTTATACGAACGCTGATTGAAACAGTATAATATATTTGAAAATTACTTTGAAAAAAAAGTATAGTCATAATAGCAAGCAGATTTCTTGAATTTACTTCTTTCGTATTATTTTGTCCCTTTTGTAATATCTGTAAATATTTTTACACGGTAAAATAAAATAAATATTTAAGATAAATATAAAAAATAACTAAAAAATACAATAAAAAATACAGTTATACATTTTACACTCTATAGCATTCTTAAATAAGGGTCTATCCGGTGAGATATAGTCCGGCTCAGATGTTCAAATTCTCATTTTTTTTTTTTAATTCGCAATTTAAAAATTTCAAATCTGTATAATTTTTCATATATTTGGTTTACGCCTTCTTAGCAATGTCAATTAAAATTCACGTACTACTTAAATTTTAACCATTCTGTATGTTTAACATTTTGAAGAACTCTATTTTGGAGTTTGCTTTAGATACATAATGTTCTGATACCATAATAATTTAAAAGATTGCTTTGAACGTTATATCAAAATGTATAATTGCAAATAGAAATTCATTAAAAGTTAAATCTATATTTAAATACATGATTTTTTTTTACACTGCTTATATAAAATAAAGTCAAGAGAATGAAAAACTATCCAGGCCAGGGATCAAACATGGGTAATTCGTTACGGTTCCTGTCCCTGCTATCGAAGACACCCGCGAGCTAATGCTAATCCAATGGGAAGATTAATTTCTAATAACCCGTTTGCATTTCGAAGTTTTTAAATAACTTTTTTGACGTTGGATTGCTGAGGTCCTACTCCATATGTCTCTTTTTTGACATTTTTCGATTTCGATTGCAGTTATTTCTAAAAAATAACTGCAATTTCATTCTGTTAGTTTCATTTTCAAAACCGATTCGAAAAATAAAAGGAAAAATTAAATAATTATATAAACCAAATTCGAAAAATAAAAAAAAAGAGCAATGTGAAGAGGGACCTCAGCAATTTAATCCAACAAAATTATTTGAAAATGCCGAAATGCAAAAGAGTTATTAGAAGGTAACCTCCCCATAGGAATAGTGTTACCTTGCAAGTATTTTCGCTCGCATAGGCAGGAGACTTAACCCACTATACGATGAAGCCGTATTTAGAAAAAGTTACATTTTCATCAGAGGGCGATAGAATGGAGTTTACTACACTGAATGAATAGAAATCCTGCGCATCTATGATGCAATTTAAACTACGAGATACTTATTCTTGACAATTCTTGAAAAATTTTGCGAAACACAGAATTAAAAGATCACGTTGTAATGGTTGATATATTAGGAATGAACGGAAATTATTTTAAATACATTGCATTCATGCAGTTATATATCTTTAAATACATTTTACACCACATAGTTTAGATGTTGTAATTAATGCTTTCTTCTACACTTTTAAGCAATAAATTCAATAGGAATGCCGTCAAAAATAATGTAATATTTTGGATACATTAAAAAAATTACAGATAGATGCGATTTCCACACTGTATACTTTTAGACACTACACTGTAAAAAAAATTCATGAGGTTAATAAAATTTTTTTAGTAAATTTGTAGTGAAACAAACCTTTCTTTTGTAAACTGAACAAAAGAATTTTTTGTATAACTAACTTAAAATTTTTAGTATGAGCCAGCCAGCAAATTTTAGAAACAGCTCCAAAATTATTTTTAGTAACCATTACTCACGGATTCTTAGTACCTAGTCCAAACGCAATTTTTGCAGCAGTAGATTTCCGGCAACGTCTCAATAAATGGCAGCATCAAACATTGTCACTTGCGCAATTTTGATTTCATAATCTCTTTACTTAACGAATACTTACACTGCATACACTCGGTACGTCTTTGGTGGTGTCGAGCTTCGAACCCGAGGCCTTTCAGTCTGGAGCTCTGTGCTATGACCACTAGGCTATCACGGCCACACCAAGCGAGTTTTAGAAATAGCTGTTAAAAATATAAAACTATTAACTCTATTCATTGCTAGCTTTTTTCTAGTGACTCTTACAGAGTTTCTTGTAACTGAGTAAGATTACTAAAAAATTTTTAGTAATTACAAGGATCACTAATTTTTTTTAGTAGATCGACCCTTTTTTAATAGTGTATAGTTCTGGCAATTGATTCATCTGGAAGGACATACCTAGACTGGGTCCCTTCGATCTATTATGTTGATAGGCTGCAACCGCAGCACAAGATGGGTGTATCGTCCCAGTTGGTTTAGTTCCCAGATTGTTATTCAAAGATCCTCATTCAACAACTTGCCTTCCTTATTTTTTCACTCTTTTGGTTTTACGTTATGTTTAAAATGAGAGTAAAAATTCACGAATTTAAATATAGATTCACTATTTACACGGAGGACTTTATTTCAATAAGTATTTATCAAAGATTTTTTTTTCCTGTAGGACAATGGAATTTTGTTTCAGCAATATTCCAGTTATAGATCTCTTTTATGACAAGTACGTTTTTTAAAAATATTCATTATTTTCAGATGATACATTTTTATATTCAACAACACAAATTTATATAGCAAAATAAAAAGTTCCTTTTTTATGTTGTTGTTATTGTTCTTCCTTATTAAGGAAATGTCTAACTTCATGTTTAATGTATACATTGCTTTTCAGCATTTTTTAATCAGACAGTTTATTTTAAAATTTGTCAAAAAGTTGATTTTTTTTTTAATATTAGATAAAAATCAAATTAATTTTAAATATTGTGATATCTCAATTTTTACCCTTACAGTTATTACATCGTGATAATTTGAACAACAAATTTTAAGATAACCAAATTGTTGAAAGTGTAAACTGTCTTTTTAAGATACTTTCTTGTCACTATTACGCTTATTGTAATTTTTCCTCGTTTAAGTTTTCTTTATTTACGACTTTTTCTTTGTGACTTTTCCAAAATTTAAATCAAGTGGTTCTTTAAAAAAACAAATAAACAAACAGTTCATTACAATAAATTATACGCAAAACAGTCAAAGGAAGAAATTTCTAATTATTAAATTTTCTTCATTACTTACTATATATGTTTAAAATATGCATTAAAAATAATATAAATGCTATGTTTTAAGGTTAAACAAGAGCCTTAGATTTTCACATCATTTAAAAAATATATCCAATTAAAGAAAGAGAAATTATATCGCATATTTTCCGTTAATTCTTATTCACAAACAATGATGTTGAGACTTTTTTCCATGATTGCGTTCCGGTTAAGAGCTCGCTGACAAGCAGTTTGTCAGCTTGCTTAATTTGGCAGACAATGTGATGAATCGACGATCCTTAATTGCCTGGAAAATTGATTTATTTGATAATGTTGTTCGCTTAGCCATAGGCATTCAACCATGCCCAAATATTCTATGTTATATACATTAATAAAATAAGTTAATCAGTTTCTGAGATTATTGCTTAACGCTTTATCAGATTGATTTTAACACTTGGAAAAAAACTGTGAAAAAAAAAAACTATTTTGTAATCAATCTACATAAGTAAATTTTTTTTTCTGTATTTTATAGATATTTTTTTAATTATTCATTTTTTACTGTAAATTAAAACTGATGTTAATGTGTAAAATTTTCAGTTTTCTACATGTTTTTTTAATTAGCAATTTGGCGAATGTCTCTTAAAGACGAAAAAAAAGAAAGAAAGGAAAAAAAAAACATTTATTGTTTCGCTAATAAAACGAAAACTTTCATTTTTGTAAAATGTGTATAGCAATCAAATATTCTATAAATAAGAAATAAAAGAAGTTTTAAGACATCGCATTTAAAGATTTGATAAACTAAATGTTTAATAAATAAGTTATTAAATTATATATACTTTTTAATTACTTTTCAGCTAAGAAATTACGCGTGAAATCATTGAATATATAATACGTGAATTATCACTTCCTACCTAGGCGTAAAACCAACATGGTGAAAAATCTCTAAGCCGGGGATCGAACTTGGAAACATTGGAGTTGTGATCCAAGTGCTCTACCATTTAAAATACGAGAATGATGCATAATGTTTAATCGACAAGCTATTCCAAGGATTTCGGGTTCTTCCCGGTTAGGCCATTTTTCACCACGTTGGTTCTACGCTTAGTTAGCAAGTGATATGATACGTATTAAATATTGATTAAATTATTCTTTACTTTTTTTTTTCTGAAATTTGTCACTTCGTGATTAAATGTTTATTTTCTCAGTATATAGCATTTTATTTCATTAATGTTAAATATTTTTCGTTATGTAGAAGTATTTTTTTTTAATGCTTCTTCTTGTGTTTATTGCCACAGTAAATTAAAAAAAATCTACCGCGCATAGTTTCGACACAAATTTGGAAATTTAATCGGATTGGTGATTTTTAAAAAATATCTTATAGATAATTCGAATAATATACCATTTACAAACTGAAAACTGCATATTTGTTCGAAATCAGGAAAGAGATTTTTAATACTTTTGATTTATAATACTAATGAGGAACGTTAAGTTAGAAAAAAATGTCTGTTATTTACATTATGTATTTTATTTATTTATTTATTTATTTTGACTTTGCTGCAAGATATTTGTGACTTTCGTAATTATATATACAAAGGGGAACCCGTCGATATCGACGAAAGTGCATGTTTAACCCATTAACGCCCAGCGTCCTCTTTTGAGGACGGTTACAAAAACAGCAAGAAAGCGGTTTTCCCACCAGTAAAGAGGAAGAAAAGTATATGCCTTATTTTACGAGACAGAATCCTCGATAAATTTAGATAAAAGTTTTCTTTTAAAAGTGGTGGGGAATACAAAATTTAAATTTTAGCGAAGAAAATAATTCGGGCGTTAATGGGTTAAGAAGAAAATGTTTCATTTATTTATAAGAAAAAAACCTACAATATTAACTACATTAAAAAAGGCATCTTACAATGGTCAGTCTAACTCTCGAACAAATATTATTTAAAGCTAAAATTGAGGAAAAAAATTATTTCTTTAAAACTCATTTGTCCAAATTATTAAAAATAAACATTTATCGCATATGTAAAAATGTAATAATAAAACAAAATAAAATAAATATCAGTTATCAAGATGGAATTATCAATTGAGGTTGTTATGTTTGATATAATTGCGTATGAAAAAAAATCAAATTGACACGATCTTTGAATTTCACGTGAAATTCAAAGATCGTGAATTTAAAACCTGTCGTAATTTTCATCTTAAAATTTACGTGCGCACATTTCAATTTTTATCAATTTTAAGAGAAAATGGCGTATTTCTGTTGCCACAATTACAGTATTCTTACTAAAAACAAAAAAAAAAAAATAATATGTCAAGAATAAATTAAGATACAGCTTTCAAATAAATTGCATTTAAAAGTACAAATTTTTCTGTATACGATAGTGTAAAAATTGAAAATGTGCGATGATCAGAAGTACAAAATTTGTAGTACCAAAAATTAATTGCATGGAAAGTGTTTCCATTCGGAAAATGACGTATGCGTTACGCACCGATATATTTGGCCTTTATAATATAGATATAGGTGTGTGTGTGTCTGTTATATATTTAAAATTACGTTAACCAAAAAAGAAAATAAATATATATAATGGAATTTTACAAATCAAAAATCACTGGAAAAGGAAATAATAATAACAAGAAGTATAACTTTATTTGTAAGTGTTATTGTCTCACATATATATGAATCATGTTTAATGGAAAAACAATGATTTATCTAGCATTTGTTACATAAGCATCTAATATTGAGTCAATATTGTATTTATCATGAGATATTTCAAAATATACACTACAGAATACACCAATGAAGTTATTTTCAATGACATTAAGCACTTTTTATAGTATAAAATGGCAATTATTTTCGGAATATTAGCGATTAAACGCCAATACTACTTACGTTACATTCTAGGAATAATGGAAACAAAAAAGTCAAATAACAATTTTCTTTATTATATCATATTGGCAAAAGTAAATAGTTCATTGACAGAACATCAAATAAATTCTAAACAAAACGTATATCTTATGCACATTTTCTTTTTCAATAAGGAATAGTTTTAAATTAAAACAATCAGCATGTTATTTATAATAATAAAACACAGTGGAATTAAAATAATATGTATGTGGATTTACTTAACTCCTTTAAATTGCAATCTAAATGATGCATTCAAAGAAGAATCGGTTTTTTTCTTTTAGAAGAGAAACATGGTATGTATGTATGTATAAATGTATGTATGTATGTATGTATATATATGTATATTAAAAATAAATTCAAAAAAAGGTAAAAAAGGTAAAAAGAAAAAAATAAACATGTCATTTAAAATATAAGAAATTGCGATTGAAATCTCAAAAGAACCGTCTTATTTGAATTTCAGTCTCGAATTAAATAAGTGTAAAATAAAACTGAATAGCTGATTTCATCGGGGATATAGTCCCAGTTCTCTTATATTCCAATAGAAATTGTTCAAAAATATGGCAGTAAAAACTATAAAAATCTGAAAATTCTCTGATACATAAATTATGTTAAAACTATTTTCAACATTAAATTTCATTTAATTTGAACCTTTAAAAACTCACATGATTTTTAGCAGTCAGATTGGACTATTCTGTATAATACAAATTGCGATAGATATTGATTATTTAAACTAATTATTGATTATTTACTTACATTATTGATTATTTACTTGACTTTTGCTTTTAATATTTTAATACTTTTAAAAATTATCTTAACTTGTATTAAATTAGTTTATTACTTTATATAATTATTTTAATATTTTGATCATTATATAAAATATCTAAACTTTTATTATTTTAGTTTATTACTTTGCTTAATTATTTTAATATTTTATTATATTGTAAGCATTCATTACAATTTTATTGCATTATTCATTGAATTCAAATAATTGTTTTTAAAAAAAATCTCAGCAAAAGCCAGAAATTCACATAGCCTATGGTCCCAAGGTGTGCGAATTTGAAGGAGTGTACTGTATTCTGTCGGCTACAAGATGAGCATATAAAAAGTTTAAAAATAAATATGTCCTGTCACTTGCGAATTATGATCTGACTATAAAAATGCGATGAGCAATTCATCTTTATGGAGGTGGCTTCGAAAATTCGATGAAGGACATGAAAACTTTCGCGCTAAAGAATGAAGAGTGCGGTCGTATCTGATTGGCAATAATATCTTACAAAAGTTGAAAAGAAGAGCACGAAGAACTGAATAATCACATTTATGACAAATTCATGGCACAGATGTCATATATGCACCACATTAGCACGTTTTTCCCCGCCAATTTGGCATTGCACATCTGTGCCAAGGATAAGATCTGTTCAATAAGTTTATGATAATTGTTAGTCAAATAAAACGGAGAAAATTAAAGATTTCAGTGAAATGCGCTCATTAAATTATAAAACTGCATACATTCAATATAGCTGTAAGTATTAATATTTAAGATTTATGTGAAAATTATATTTGCTGTTTTATTACTTATTAAGTTTTTTATTTATAACTGTTTATTTATTTTTCCTTTTTATTAAATTCATGCTTATTTATTTTTATTTTAATTCTTTAGATTATTTTTATTATATACTATATCAATAATTATTTATTTCAAACTGCCATTCATTTATTTGTATTTACTTTTGTAAAATACTAGAATCGCTTTCTTTTTTTCATGTTATTTTATTTTTATATCGCAATAAAAAACCACATGCTGCTATTGCAAGCAATTTGTAACTTATATTCAAAAATAAAATATTCACCAAATTAGTGTGGGAGAAAAACTCGTGCTAATGTGGTGTGTATATGCCATCTGTGACAAATGCATTTTCATAAAATTTTTAGTTCACTTATTTCAAATCACTTCTGTTAGCACATGATCATACCATATTGCCATCACTCGCGGCGTCTTTATGCGACAAGGCCATAAAAATGGCATGTTATGATATAAGCTTCAACAATGATGGTAATTGCGTTGAACTATAATATAAGGATTGCACTTTGTTATGTCGTAAAGTAGTTTCTTTTTTTATAAACAGCTTCTTTTTCGTTTGATTGTTTAATGGCATTATTCTCTGGATTACCTGATACGTATATATATACATATACATAGGGTATTCCAGGATTATTGGGACATAAATTATGAGGAGTTTATGGACATTAGAGTTGATTACATCAAGTTTGCACAGAAACTTATGATCGTTAATGCTTTCCTGGTGCGATAGTGAAGACACAAAACACGAGAATGTAAATAAATGCACAGTGAGAGAATACTTGTTTATTATTTTTAGCCTCACATAAATACCGAGACATTTCTGGATATTCACAACGAACTTGTTGCACTTATCATGAAATGTACTAGGAAATCTTGATGCACTCCCGTTATTTTGTAGGAGAATAGATCTTCCATACAACGGAGATGAACTTCCATGCATCGATGAACTGGGTCCTACTTGCAAATACTTTCATGACGACCCTGGTCTCTTTAATGTTCTTTTTGCTTAATATTTGAGGTACTAAGGATAATAAACATATAAAACCAATAGAATTAATTACAAATTTCCCCAACGAAACACAGAAAAGATATAAAAAAGAAACATATAATAGAAATTTACAGAATCAAATTAAAATATCCAGACCCTAAATGCTTTGAGATTACAAATAAAATATGTGGTTACATCTTCGTATTAGCCTATAAAAGCGCTAAATAAAAAAGTAATAATAATGCAACAAACTTTCAGAAGTATTATAGGCAACTGTAATTTTATTTTCTTTGTGCAATCACGTTCGTAATATTATTTGTCAGTCATACATAGATGGTGTCCGTCTGTAAATAATTACCGATTTTTGTACAATTTATTGGAATAATGATATTGTTTTACCAATATTTCTAACGTAATTATTTTCCGTGAAATTGGATAATATCTTGCGATATACAGATAATGATACGATGTACATCCAATCAACACTGATGTAGACGCTTCATTATTTAGAGTGTACCTAACAACCCATATGGATAATAAGAATAGTTATTAGAGCCATTTTAAAACCATTATGGATAGTTACAGATAGTACATGGCATTGAAGTGCCATGCTTCAAATCTGTATTTTCAAATTTACATTTAATATAGACACACAGAAAAATCATATATAGAAACAAATACATTTCATGACGAAGGTTACATTTTTTTTATCATATACTATATAAAATATGTATTTTAATAATTTTTCTGAAATATTGTATGAATACTACCTAAATGAAAACTAATAAAGTTCATAAACACATTAAAATGTAAATTGTTTATGTGGAAGTATTTGAAGCGCATAAGCCACAAAACAAAATTTCCTTTAAAAATATATTTTAAGAGTTTACTTAAAATATCGTTTTGAAACATTCATTATCCTTTCTAAATCATAGTTTTATTTTTCCGTATTCCATTTTTTTAAAACTTAAAATTAAAGTAATGAATATTCTGTACTCGCATATAAAGAAAATTAATCTCGCATAAGTTTTTTTATATATTTTGAACAGACGGTCATCGATAATTTTTTAAAGCTTCATAAATATTTATTACAGTATACTTAGTCCCCCAAAAAATCTCATTTACTATATCGTTACAATATAGTGAAAGAAAAAAATCATAATATTTTCTCGCTATTTTTTATACATTCGCGACAGAAAAAAAGTAGAAAATTCTGCTCAGTGATGTAAAAGAATGGTTTTTAATTAAAAAAATCTTAAATTATCTTTTTCTAAAACAACATTTGTACATCATAAAAATGTGCATAATAAAAAGTGCTTTCACAATTTTACTTCACGTTTTAAATTTATAGAGTTTTTTAAATATGCTTTTTTTTTTTGTAATTCACTTTAAATATTTGGTTTAGATTATTACAGGTATTATAACCATATTTTCCCATTTATCCATCTATTTATCTGTCTATGTATCTATCAATATATATAAATAAATAAATATATATATACACTATATTGCCATTGATTATTGGACACTTGCGATTTTAGACATTTTACTAAATATCTAGAAAAATACATGAGGAATCATCTCGAAATTTTTAGTGTATAAATATAATAGTATACGCCATACATCGCCGTGAATATTTTTTACCGAAACTCCATAGGGGATCATCAACAAATTAAAAAAGAATGAATATCTTTTGAATAACCCTGTCAAAACTAATGTAGCAAAAGCGCTCAAACTCTAGATTATAATTGAATGCCTTATTGTAATACGTCTTGTTCCTTTTCATGCAAATAGCATGCATACTCGCAGAGTAATTAAGGTTTTTATAAAAATGGTCCCAAATTTTTCCAAGTTTTTTCCTTATAATTTTCAGAGTTCTTAATATAAAATAATATTTTTTTCAGAAAATATGACAAACAACATTGCACACAGTACCCTGTAATCAGAATTAAAAAATGATGAAAATTGTATACAAATATATATATTGATATTCATTCTTTTTTAATTTGTTGACGGTCCCCTATGGAGTTTCGGTAAAAAATCTTCACGGCGATGTATGGCGTATACAATTATATTTATACACTAAGAGTTTCGAGATGATTCCTCATGTATTTTTCTAGATATTTAGTAAAATGTCTAAAATCGCAAGTGTCCAGTAATCAATGGCAATATAGTGTATATGTAGATATATATATAAATATGCATACTATCTACCTATCTATGTATGCATATGTTATGTAAAATTTTTACTTCCCGATGTCCCTCTCTATATTATTCTAATTTTCGGCATATTTTACTTTTTTTGTATAACATCTATTATTTTTTCCGATCTAATTGAACTAAAATTAAAAAGCATATAACACTAACTACTATTCAAAATCATAATCTAAAACTTTTAATTTCTTCGTATTTTTTTATTAATAACCACATTATTGTATTCTGTGAAAAGGTAGTATTTATTTTAGAATTTTCTAGGCCAATTAGCCCTTTTTTTTCTACTTTTGCATGAACAGACCCGTGCCTCTTACCACGTCTTGTTTTTTACGCCAAACCTTAAGTTAGGGAATGGGGTAAAATAAGGTTATCAACATTTCGATAATTTTGGATCCCCTCCGGCTTTTCCGATATCATAATTTATCGCCCGCCCACTCCCCCTCATTCCCCGATAATAATACTTTTAATAAAGTGTAAAAATATTTTGATTTTTGTAAAATTAAGCTTTTTCGTTTGGAGTTTTATGCAAAATTGGTTACTTTTATTTTTCACACACATTATTTACTTTAATGAAAAGAAGTCAATTATATATTTCTTTATATGAAATGACACTTATAAGAAAAAGTTACTATTTAAATGTATTTTGTAAGAGCTTTTTGATTTATAATGCATTAAACAGGAATAAAAACTTGTTGCACCAGCCCGAAGAGAGGAGGGTGGAGGGGGAAAGAATAGATGGGATTTCTTAGCAAGAAAATAAATGAATAACATTATTTCTCGTTTTGTTTTATATATTAGTAAATACAAGCTTCATTTCAAATATACTTCACTTATGGTTTCTCTAACCATGGTTATTTATGAATGCTCAATATGAAAAAGAATAGGAATGTCAAACTTTGGAGAATTCCACACTTTATACAGTCGAGTCTCCCTACACAGAAACTTTATACATCGAATTTCTCTATATAACAAATTTTTACTAGGAACGGTCATCTTTTCGCATGATTACATTAAAAACAGTCTCTATATAGCGAAATATCTATCTCCATATAACGAATTTTTTCATAAATTGGTCATAAAAAACAGTTTTAAAAAGCTTCGAAATCATATGGAATCAATTTTCCTATTTTTGATTTATCATCAGTGCTGAGTTTTGTTTTTTATGTATTACTTCTGTCCAACGAATTCATCCCACCTCCCTCACACCTTTCCACATCTTTCTCAAAACAGTGTCAATTGTATTGATACACATGCAAGAGGGAAATCAATGAGAAGCACATAAGAGTGGCCTTCAAATTGAGGATATTTAACTACAATTTTTTATTCCTTGGTAAAATTTGAGTAATTTTTTGTGAGCGTAACAATAAAAAAAAATTACAGATTTCTTCGTCTGAAATTAACGCAAGTCTTCCTTATTTGATTTTCATTAAGCTTTCAAATAAATGTCTATTCTCTTTTTTGAAACAGCTTAAATAATTAAGAAATAAAATGTTAGGTTAATATTTACTTTTACACACTTCAAATTCTTAATTAAAAAGATCAAAAATAATAGTTGTTCAAAATTTGCACATTAAATACGATTTTTAAAATCATTCTCTATACATCGAATTTCTCTTTATAACGAATTTTTTACTGGAACGGTGGATTTCGTTATATAGAGACTCGACTGTATTTCTATAATTTTATTATTATTTAGTGTTTTAAATAATAACTTAGTAATTTCAAAAAAATAGATAACCGAGTAAAAAAAAAAAATGCTATTTTGAATTAAAAATCACGTAATAAATAAAATCGATATTGGATAACAAACAAGATGATTTTTATTTGATAAAAAATATTTCGATGTGAAAAAAAACGCCCCTCCATCCCCAAGAGATATCTTACGATATTATATGCCAGACCTCCGTTAACGTAATTTGATAACGTTATTAATGCACATGCACAACCCCTTAGCAGAAATGCAATATAAAACATTCCCCGCTCTTACACCTTTTGCTATGCAGCCAAGAACCTTTCATTGTTTGGTTCATTACTGAATGCTACGTCGCAATCTGTCTTTCAACGCAAATGCTAAAAAAAATCCGTTGACGTGAGTTCGGTTTGCTTTGGTTTGGTTTATTTTGTGTCAGTCGATTATTTACTCGAGGGATAGAAGCCCAGGGAGGGTGCCCTTCGTGGGGGTCTTTCTAAGAGAACCTAACCCGTATTTATGCAAGGTTCGAAGAAAACCGCGAAAACTCCGAACGGTTAGTCCGACGGTTGCGATTGGGTTCGAACGCATCACCTGTCATCTACCAGCTGAGAGGTCAGAACTTCTCGGCCAGTGGTGGGGCTCAACGTGAGAACGAAGATCAGATTTCTGTCTTGTTTCTAGTGCTTCGAAAAAATTACCCGGTGATTGCACGTCATGATCATAGCTATTCATTCTCCATCCTGGTACCTAAATGAACTTTCTCCCCATGTGGGATTTGTCTTTCCTGTCCATGTGCTTGTGAATAAAAATACTTCGATCTTAAGTGATTGTATTTTTCCTGGAAAAACCACCGGAACGATCACCCATCTCTTTGATATATTTACTCTGAAACCATGGAATGATTTATGCGACTGCAAAAAATAATGACTGTGTTTTCAATTAAAGTTAACCAATTTCAGCCATAACTAAAAATTTCATGTCAATTGACAGAATTTGTCGAATCCTAAAATAATACGATATTTTAAAGCGGTCAATATTTTATGAATTTATCTGCAACCTGTAGTACATACTAATTTGAAGAGGCTACATTTATAATAATGAGGAAGAGTTATAATTTATAGTAATATTTCTATATCTAAAATCTCTATAGTAAATCTAAGTATAACAAATAATCCAATAGGCGTCTTTTATCGAAAGTGTTCAGAATGTTTGTTTAACATAAAACAATAATTTTTCCGTTAAACACTAGGCAATACTAATCTTTAAAAAGACTACGTAATTTACAAGGGGAAGAGTAATGAGTGGAATTAACTTGAGTAAAGCTGCACAATTGAAAAAAAAAATCAACTGAAATCATTCAAATATCGTTTTATTAGGTAATATCAATATATTTTTAAACAAAAAAAAAAAATAAATCAAATGTGTGGTAACTCTTTTAGATTCTTATTACTTTTAAACAAATTTACATTTTGTCAATTTACATTTAAGGACAAAATTGAAAAATTTATTTCTTCTCTTAAAGCTAATTTGATTTTTTTAAGTCTAGGAAAAAACTACTATTCATTCATCTTAAGAAATCCTTAAAAATACTTCCTAACTTTATTCATGTTTTTTAGAATATTATAATTTAAATTTACGTAACGCTAATCAGATGTCTTAGGGGCTATTTATCTAAATAAAGAATACATAAGAATGAGAAATGGAAGTATTTCTTCTGAGTCAAGATGAATCAATTACCTTTGAGAAGAAAAATTTTCCAAAGGATGTGTTTAAACTGATCCTTTGGAAATTTTTTCTTGTTATAAGCGTTTTCGATCCATCTATTGATGTAATTGAAGACAAAATTCATGGATAATTCAACTTAAAATATTAGGAAATGTAACACATAGAAAAAATTCAAATCAGATGCAAATGAAATAAAAGTGAAAGAAATTCTAATGTTAGTGATACTTTAAATATATTTTTTTAATATATGTATAGGGATTCAAAATCATTAGTTTCAAAAAATTGAAAGAAATAGTAATATGAGTGTAGGAAAAAAAATATATTCATTCTTTAAAATCATCATCAAGAAATTCCTTCAAGTGTAGTATCTAATTTTATTCTAGATTTTTCAATGTTATCTTTTAAATCTATGCAACGCTAATCAGATATATTTGTGACTATTTATAAATTAATGAATAACTCAACTCAAAATTTTAGGAAGTGTAATGTAAAGAAAAAAATTCAAGTCTGATTCAAATGACAAAAAATCGACAGAAATGCTAATAGTAGAGATATTTCAAATGTAATTTTTAATGTACTTTTTGAGATTCAAAAAGATTAGTATGCAGAAAGTGAAAGAAATGGTAATATTTAATTTGGAAAAAATTCTAATTCCATTCATCTTAAGAAATTCCTTTAACTATACTATCTAACTTTATCTAAGATTTTTGAATATTATAATTTAAATTTACACAACTCTAATCGGATATTTCAGTGGTTATTTATCTAAGTAAATAGAAGAATGAGAAATGGAAGTATTTCTCCTGAGTCAAGATGAATCAATTACCTTTGAGAGGACAATTTTTCCAAAGGATTTGTTTAATTTTCTGTGATTTTCGAACCATCTATTGATGTAATTGAAGACAATATTCATGGTTTATTTAACTTAAAGTATTGGAAAATGCAATGTAAAGAAAAAAATTCAAGTCTGATGTAAATAAAACAAAAAGGAAAAAATGCTAATATTAGTAATAGATTTTTAAATATAATTATTTTAAATATAATTTTCGCATTTTCCAAGAAGTTCATAAGCGTTTATGTATTCGGTTTCTCTGTCCGACTGTCCTCGTTCCAACTCACGTAAATATATTCAGATTTCCATGCAATTGATAAGGCTTATTTAGGGTAATCAAAGTATGTTTGGTATTGCATATGAAATATGTACGACTGCTGGATCATTTACAGGGACACTTAAAAGAATTCGATTACATTAAGGTGTATGGGAAAAATCATTAGGAGTGTATTTGATTGACATTACGCTGTTTCAGATGTACTGAATCTGATATAAATCATTGAATTTTGCTGTGATTTTGTGAAAACATTGCATTCATAGAAATTTTAATTTAATTTACAAGGACAAGCAAAAGAATTCTTTTACAGTACCATTTTTGCGTACTAGCTGCTGGAAAATATGTTTTAAATTTCAGTATGCGCTTTTAAATTTCATAATTATTTGCATATTACTCTTTTTCTTATATATAGGTCTGCATAGAAGTATTCGCATATATTTCTTCTTATTACAGAAAATTGCTGAAAGGATTTTTCAAATAAAATATATGTATCGTTTAAATTAACTAAATTTTGGAAAGCATTTTTTAATAGATACAAATTCTTATATCATATACTGGACTGCTAAAAAGTTAGGAAAAATTTTCTATTGCAGATGATAACATCTGAAATGCGTTATACATTTCTATGGGGTAAAATGAATGTGGCATTTTAATTTTTTTAAATGATACCTTATTCTGAATGTGTAGGAAAATGCTTCATAATCTATGCTTGATGCATGATCTTTCTATCTAGTTAATATATGAACAACACAAGAAGAAAATTGAAGAAAAAGTTATCATTTAATCCATTTAAATATTTATTTATGTCCAGTTAATATTTTTAATGAGAACTTTACGTAATCTGTTTTTTAAGTGTTGATATATATGACTACGAGGATTATATTTTACGTAATTTTGCACCTTGGAAAGACTTCCTAAAGAACTATTATAACTAGAAATACAAAATATAAATCAGGTAGTTCTAAAACTATGATCCAGTATAAATGTAGCCAATGTAGCCAAACGTCAAAGGGCACATTTGATTTGAAAATTCTTATCGAAAAACTAGAAAAAAATATTTGTCTTTATCAGTATAAAGTACATGTCTGACCATATATTTGTCAGAGAAAAATAATGTTCTCTGTGTTTTTAAATGCCATTAATTTTTTTAAAAGATCTACTAAAAGTATTTTATGAATCTTGCATAGTATGTACTTTTAGTATACTTTTATGAGTTTTTAGTATATTGATTATAGTTATACAATGTTCAAATATAGAATTTTGAATTTAATTTCCATAAAACATAAATTTTATAATGAATGATTAGCCTTTATAAAAAATAGGAATAGACGGATTTTTATGAGGCATGAATTGTTAGGTAGATGAATTTTCGGAGAATAATTTTGTGTTTTGCATATGGTTCTGAATCAAATTCTACTGTAAATAATCAAAGGTTGTTTGGGGAAAGTGACCACCTTAGCGGACAGTGTCTAATATAGTATACATATATATTTACATTTCTGGTTTTCATTTTACATTTTTTGTTCATCTTTAGAATTTTGACAACTTTTTCATATATTCGTGATCCTATTTTAGTTATATATTCAGGGAGTTCCAGAAAGGACGTCCCAACTTTGAAATGAAATAACTTCGAAACAGTAAGAGATAGAAATGTGAAACAAGTTGAATGTTAGAAATATCTAGAATTTTTTATTCATCAAATTGAAAAAATAGTTACTTATTGGATACGAGAGGGCGCTGCAATCACAAATATGTGTCTTTTAAATAGCTCCTGAAATTGAGCTGTTTGAGCTGAGATAAAAATCACATTACAATGGTTTAGATATGGTTATATTTTTCAGCAACAACATGACGCAACCTAAAGGTAAAGTTCGAAATCCCTTGTTGGAATATTTCTACTGAAATGGATGCACATGCCTCATTGATAAATTATTTAAGCGATTCCAACGTTTGGAGATTCTTAGAATAAACAGCGTCATTCAAGTAACTTCTTAAAAAGAAGTCGCTTGGATTGAGATCCGGGGAATATGTTGGGCAATCCATACAAATACTTTTTACGTTGAAATAATTTAAGGCAATGACTCTCTCCTTGAAGAATACAAACACTGCCGTACTACGGTTAGGTCGGGTCCCATCCTGCATAAACCATGAAATTTCTGGAGCAGACTCTAGAACTTGAAATGTTCCAATAAACTGCTGTAAAATTTTAATATATTGAGATGCGTTAATCGTTTCCCTCCTGAAACTAGCCGTTGGGGGTACCGTAATACTTACCCATCATGAATATTATTAATGTAATATATGAAAACAAAACATGTGTAAACTATTTATAAAATACTTTGCAATTCCAAAACAAAATATAAACGTATGTTTAACTATTTTTAACACATAATCATGCTCTATAAATGAATTGCTGATGAACCCATTTCGACAATTTGTATAAAACGCCAAACTGTTCAAGTAGAACTGAATTGCGAAAAGAAACATCCTTATAACTCCAAAAATAATAATCATATTCAATAACGATTTGTTGCATCGAATTATGTGTGTCAGTTCCAATTAAAATATATCTTTGAATTGAAATTTGAATGAAATAGAGGGTCATGAAAAATCGAAGAATGTGGAAAACATGATTAGAAATATCTCAATAACTAATAATCCGATCGATTTCGTTTTTTATGCAAAATTTGTGTTATTTTATTGCCTTTTACGTCAAATCTTAAAATAAAAAAATTCGAAAATTTTTATATACCTTTCATTAGAACGAATTTTTCGAGAGTCCGAAAAAAATAATTCCGGATAATCGAGGTTACTGATATTAAATAGGCTTCGTCCCATTCTTACATACTAAACAAATACAAAATTTCAAGTTTCTATCTCAATTTTTTCGGGAGATAGAGCGGTTACAGACAGGCAGACAGACACACAGACGGACGGGCGGCAATTTTTTTTTCTAAAAATATGTTTTTCGGAATCTCCAGTGTCCGAAACGTGTATATCCGTCAAAAAAAATTTTCGATTTTCAAAACGATTGCAAGACTTACTCTATACTACGTATGATGGGTAAGTAAAAGGAATTTGCGCATGTTTCAAAACGCTTTCCGCGTGTTGAGCAGAGCAGTTGGATTTCAACAGACTTAAGTGAAAAGTGTCAGAAACATCCCAATTGTCCCCCTGATTGAAATTTTTTCAATTAGAGAAACTGCCACGGGAGCGGTGAAATTTCATCCGCGACACTACCTTCAACCCGAATACTCGATTGTACAGTGGAAGCTAGTCCGACAATTCAATAGCCACGTCCCAAATATCCGATTCTCAAGAGGAATGGGACAAAAATGAAAAAGTGACACCGGACACATTTAAATGCAAAATTACACAAATTAAAGACATTAAAAAGCGGAAAAGGTAGGTATCGAGGCGATGAAGCTGCTGAACGACTGTAGCTACGTCTTGTTTATTACAAGACTCAGAGGTGGTCGGGTGGGTTAACCACCGCGAGAAAAAATTCTACGGGACTTTACCTTTTACCTGAATATTTGATTCTCTTTCGGAAGTCAGTTTGACAGGTCCTTAACCACGTCCAAAACATCCAACTCTCTAAAGGAACAGAAAACTAGTCGTTGGGGGCCACCTTAATACTTACCCATCATATATATGCATGTATAATATATGAAAATAATACATTTGAAAACTATTTATAAAATGGATTGCAATTCCAAAACAAAATTTAAACGTGTATTTATATTTTTATTGTGCATAGTAATGCTGTATTAAGGAGTTGCTGATGAATCTGTTTCGATAAATTATACAACACGCATAACTACTCAAGTAGTACTGAATTGCGAAAAAGAAACATCATTATAACTCCAAAAATAATAATCTTATTACCTAACAGTTTATTGCGTCGGATTAAGAGTCTCATTTCCAATTAAAATATATCTTTGAATTGAAATTTGAATGAAATACAGGGTCATGAAAAATCGAAGAATGTGGAAAACAGGATTACAGATATCTCGGCAACTATTAATTCGATCAACTTCGTTCTTATTCAAAATTTGTGTTATTTTAATGTCTTTTACGATTACTCCTTAAAATAAAAAAAATCGAAAAATTTTATATACCTTTCATCAGAACGAATTTTTCGAGAGTCCGAAAAAAATAGTCCCGGATAATTGAGGCTACTGATATTAAATAGGCTTCGTCCCATTCTTACATACTAAGTACATACAAAATTTCAAGTCTCTATCTCAATTCGTTCGGAAGATAGAGCGTTTACAGACAGACAGACAGACGGACGGCAATTTTTAAAAAAAAAATATGTTTTTCGAAATCTCCAGTGTCGAAACCTTGTACCGTATAACTTCGTAATAGGGAAAACGTAAACCCTATACTACGTATATGATGGGTAAGTAAAAGGGTATAATGATTCCTTTACTGTACAGTTCTACCCACATTGTAATTTTTGCTGAGAGTAGTGGTTTTGAAAGACACACAAACGGCTTTTCAATGCCCCATTTTCGATAGATTTCTTTGTTCGTATATCCCTCTAAATGAATATGGATCTCATCGGTGAACCATACATGACAGATGTCAATTTCATTTTCATCAGTCATCTGTAGTAACTCATTTGCAAAAACTTCTCTTTGCTGTAGAGCTGCATTTGTGATCGCTTGATGGAACTGCATTTTGTAGGGAAACAGCTTCAGGCCTTTTCGCATTATACTGTGCGTAGTGGTGTTTCATAATCCTGCTTCATCAGCGACTAGATTTATGGATTTTCAAGGGCAACGTTTAACAATTTCTTCGACTGCTTACAAATTTTCAGGTGTCATGACTGATCAACTTCATCCCTCATTTCCAGCTAAATCATCGACCACACTGAATAAACTTTTAAATAAATTGCGAAACTATTTCAAGTCTAGACCTTTTTTTATGAAAGTTTCGCTTTGTCATCAACGGACTTCGATTTAGTCGATGGTATTCAAGTACAATAAAAATTCATTGTTACAAGGACTACGGCATGATATTCTTGAATTCCGAATTATTCTCTATTCATATACAGATTTTTTACACATGTTAGTAATGAAACAGAAGCACGAATGAAATTTTTGTACTTCTGAGTCCTATTTGCAGCTCCAAGTTCTTGTGGTGCCACCTATTATCCACTATTGGAACTATTTTTTTTCAAATTTAGTTATAAGAAATTCCAAACCTATCTGTCTAACATTCAACATGTTTCACATTTATATCTCACTGTTCGAATTTATGCCCTATAAAATTTGGGGAGTCCTTTCTGGAACACCCTGTATATGCAGATATGCACAGACATATACTATATATATATATGTATATATACTTCAATGGATATCTTTAAGAATTCCTAATAAAATAAAGATTAAAGTAATTCATATGCTGTAACGCACGTCGCAATACACAAGAGGTAAAGTACGTCTATTTAAATTGATAAAAACCCGCACACACATACATAAACTCAAGCATATATATGTATATATGCACAATTTATTACTTTTTTATCTGTTAATTTATTTCTTTATTCATCAGTGAAATTGTGTAAGCTTCACGTATTTAACTGTTAGGAAAGTGTTTGGACAACTATCAAACTTACAAATCACTTGTATATTTCGTAGCATAAATCAATATCAGAAGCAATTATCAACAATATCACGTTTATTTCGTAAAGTTTTTTTTTCTCAAAATAACAACATAATTTAGAAAGATTGTTAATCTAAATGTCATGTTCTTGTGAAATTATAAAAAAGTTTACTTCAAATTAACTGAAAATTACATCAAACATTGAACATTCTACAATAGAAAGAAATTATATTAATAAGAAAATTAAATCCTTTAAAAATAATTTTGAATTAAAAATTTTCAAAACATCATATTTCAAACTATATTTCCATATTTATTATTTAAAATACATTCAATTATTCTAAAAAGTACATAGGCTTATATTTGCAAATATTTTTGTCCGTTTCATTTCCATAAGTATCTCTTCTGAAATGGATAAGGAACGTATTTGAATGCCAATTTTTGAAATCTCAGAAAGATAAGATAGCAAACAATCTATCCCCAAAGTGCATTTTATTTTCATAATCCTTCACTATATTTTATTCTAACTGCATTTTTATAACTGAATAGCTAAACTTGAATATTTCTATAGAAAACATTAAAAACAGAATGGCTTTAACGGAAGCATTTTTACATTAGATGATTTCTTTAGAGATTGGATTGATTTTCTGTCTTTCGTTTTGAAAGAGAAAAAAAATAGAAAAATCATACATCAGTTATCCCATTCTATCTTCTAAATCAATACATGCCAGATATGTCTTTTCAACATACATATTTAAAAAAGCTTCTTAAAATTTTCATTTTAAAATATCTAAAATCGATATTTTTGTGGCATTTTAGTTTTTTTTTTCTATAAAAGATAAAGGAAAAAAATTGTTATCAAAGTAAAACTTTAAACCAGATAATTTTTTTTTTTTTTTTTTTTTTTTTTTTTGTATTACGTTTCTCAAAAAAATTTTTAATAAAGCATTAACGTCATTCTAATAATGAAGGAATATTACCTATAGTAAATGTAGTAAATATCGAACGGAAAATAATTATGAAAGATAAAAAAAGAAAGAAAAACGTGAATGAAAAATATGAAATGAAAGAAAAATGTAACATGTGTTAAAGCAGAAATAATTTAAAAATTAAATTATTTTATAATTATGGGATTTTAGTATCTGCAAATTTAGACTCGACAGATTTGAATCTAGATTTTTTTTTTCAATTGATAAATCATTTTCACAGAAAAAGGTATTTCCGTACATTATCAACCCCTTATAAAACATTTCCATTTTAAGAGACAAAAAATAAAAAATAAAATAAAATAAAATAAAAAATAAAACAAACGCCATTTTAGAAAAAATTAGAAACGTATGTTCTGATTAAAGTCATAGCGGCGCAATGCAAACTAGTACTTAAAATCATTTTGTAGTTTCTATAATCAAATGAATGTCAGCATCAATAATATTGGTGTTTACAAGTGATTTTAGCTTATAAAGTTTTAACCGTTTCTGGCGCAGAGTACTTTCATTTCTTAAGATGACATGTGAGATCTCTTTAACTTTCTGAAACAAAATGCTCAACCAAATGCTTGCACTATATATTGCAGCTCTTTGCTTAAACAATGTTAACAATACTCATGCCATGTACATCAATCAAACAGGAATTGATTCATAAAAAATCATAATGTGATGCCTAAGTCTACTTTTAGATTTATGAAAATTACAAAAACTAATTTACTTTTCATAGGTTATAACTAATAAAATTAACTAATAATTCAATTTTTAATTTTTTCATGACATTTTGAAAAATAGTAATAGTTTTACGTTACATAAAGTATCTACGAGTAACTCAAAAATTCTGACAGTTACTTTATATATACATGTATAAATTAGTACATACACATCTTTATAAAATGGTTATAAATAGTAGTATAAATTATTAAAAACTTAAATTAAAAATTTCACTCGTTTTACTTTACTGTGAACGAAATAATTTACTTGTGTTGTAAAGTTCCTTTTTCCGTATAATTTGTTGTTTTCGTTACAATAATTTTTTATCCATCATAGATGTGGGGTTTCCGTGGCCGAGTGGTTAAAACGCCGCTCTGCTAACCCTGAGGTTGTTGGTTCGATTCCAACTGGCTCCATTGCACACACACTTTGTGTGGAGCTCCTGGTTGTATTTCTCTGGTGTTGTAAATTTCCTTGTGCTATCTCGTCCTTGTATATTGAAGATGACTTATAAGCAGACTTTCATGTCGAGCACACAAGTCGGATGTATGTTATTCAAAAAAAAAAAAAAAAAAAAAAAAAAAAAAATCATAGATGTATTTATATTTGAATATCTAACTGTTAGTCATTCAAGCCCGATTCCCTTGCATTAAATTAAGCTTAAATCCGATTATCCTACCGTAAAAGCATTGGGTTATTCTTATTTTCAAGTATCCCACTTGATACATTTACTTAAGCTTTTTTCAGCATCCAGAATAAACACATTTTAACTGCAATTTCGATACCGCAAAATGATCTATCCCCGAAACCAATCTATCCCCGAAGAACAATTTCTTTTCGTAATCCTCAAATCCTCAAATACAATTCGAGTATCGTATTATCTTTTTCACTGAGCATCACACTTGAAATACAGTGCTCAGCAAAAGTTTAGACACTGGTGTTTTTTTACCCTTAAATAAAAAATACGAACACGTGAGTTTTACAAACGGCTACACTTATTTTCAAATATATTTTATACAATGTAGAATAAAAATAATGGTTATAATATAAGATAATATTTAATATAACTGAAAAAAGTGAAATTTGTATATTGCAAAAGTTTAGACACTTTTTGATTTTTAGCCAACTGTTCATGGAAAATGCAAATTTCCAATTTAAGATGTCACATATCTGAAGTATTTAATTATACCTCGATATAGCATCAGTTAGTGAAGATGCCGCGAGCTAAAAATATTCAATTAGATGAGATAATTGAAGTAGGAAAACTGAAATGGAAAGGGAAGACTGTTGCAGAAATTTCAGCAGCATTGAATCCTCCAAAGTGGTCTGTCTATGAAGTATAGTCTAAGGATGACTCCTTCAAAACAAAACATAATCTGGAAGATCTTGTGTGACGAGAAAATGAGATGACAAAAGGATCCAGATACTGACATTTACACAAGTAATGATTGCTAATCACATTAAAAAAAGGTCAAAACTTTCTGTGTCGACGGAAATGATTCGTAGATGAATTAAAAAACAGGTAAAAAAATTTACATGAAAATTATAAAAACAATTAGCGTTAAAATACCGCTGTAGTTTGGTGAGAATTCAATTAACTTGCAAACATACGTCATATGGACCCAAATGGTACGCTATGATATTCAGTAACGAAAAAAAAATGAAATTTGAATGGCCCAAATAAGTGGGCATACTATTGGAATGACTTAAGTAAAGATCCTGGGACTTTATTAAGTCGACAAAAAGAAGGTGATTTTTAAATAATTTGGTCCTCACTTAATATTAATGTTCGTGTATCTGTGGAGTTATACATTGGTTGCCAAGCAACACAAGACTACGTACATACGTTGGAGATTTATTTTTAGTCATTTGGGGAACTTTTACTGATCTAAAGTATGGATTTTAGCATCTATTCATGTTCAAAGAAGAACTTCGTTTAACTCTGAAAATACTATTGATCTCAACTGGCCGGCATGTAGTTCTGATCCGGACCCAATCGAAAACTTTTGTAACATCATATGTCGTAATGTTTATGCAAATTTTTGCTATAATTCTCTTTTAATGAGGTTCGAGGTGCTGTTGAACATGTTTGGTACGAAATAGACCCCCAAGTGACGCAGCATTTAGTTTTTTCGATGAAAAGTCACATTCTTGCACTAACTGCAAACAATGCGTGTGCAACTCGATTTTAATTTGTAGTTTTTTTTTTCTGTAAATACAAAAATTGTCTATACTTTTGCCACAATGTTAATTTTATTTTTTTGTCATTATATTTTATGTAAAAGGTAAAATTCAAAATGTATTGTGTTTGAATAAAGGATAAGTCACAAGTAATATAAGACAGAGGAATTACAAACATTCGGTACATACTTCTGAAAATACAAGCGTAATCGATCATTGTCTAAACTTTTGCTGAGCACTGTATTTCTGTATAAACCATTAAAAATGAATACTTTCTACGCGATTTTCTCTTAATAAACACTTTCATTTTAGATTTTACTGGTTTCCAATGTTTTATTTTTGAACACTCCAGAAAATATATAAAATCTATTACCTTTTCATTTTTTAAAGGCTTTCTTTCATAAAGGAAAAATCTTTTGCTGATGATTATTTTTAAAATAAATATATTTATCGCTCACCAGACTTATTTTGTACGTGGAGACAAATTTTGCATTTTTTTACCTAAAATGTATTTACTTGTTTTACAAGATTAAAACACATATGTATTACATCTCAACATAAAATGAAAAGTTATATTGTTAAAAAATTATAAATTGAATAACAACTAATGGTGGATTTTCCTTTGAATATGCTCGAAATTTTTGGTAATAAGTATTTTTATGCGTATGAATATCCAATAGAGAAGTATATTTTTAGTCAAGATTTATTAATTTTAAATATTCTACTTAGAAGCTCGATATCTGTTTATTTCGACTAATAATTGCACTTCACTTACAGTCTGTAAGATTATTTCTATATAAAATTGAATTTATAGGAATTGGAATCCAGGGTCCTTATGATACATTTGATAACAATATTCAACTTCAACTGTTTAATTCACCTGAATCTGATATTAGTCTTTTAAATATAAATATTGCATTAAATGCTACAAAAACGGTTTTATTGTAATTTTAATTTTTTTATAGTTTTAATATCTTTTTTAAGTGGCAACAGAAGTACTCAATGTCTATTAAAATCAAAGGAAAAAAAAGCAGATAACAATATCTTTATGTTTCCATACAATTATAGTAACTGTTGTGTCAAGAATATCGTTTGTTATAAAACCCGGTAAATTTCGGTTTCATTTACAAAATTTCACTTATACATAAAAAATATGTATAAATAGTTTAGTGTCTGCTTCAGTTAATAGCACCAAGACTTCAAGTTCTGAATTAAAATGATTTAAAAATGATCAAATTAAAATGACGATTTTTTAAAGCAGAATACAAATACGAAACGTGCATATTTAAATGTTGATATGGTGAAAATGGTGTCGAGTTAAGATTTCAAAGGAGAAAAATTCTTTAATTGAGTCAAAGTAAAATATATTTTTTTAAATACTAGCATAAAAGCTTAATTGAAAATTTTATTATAATAAAATATTTTTATTATTTTTGACTGCTTACATGTACCGAAAACAAACGATTTTAATGCATCTTAAAACTGTTATATTTTTAGAATGCGTGTAAAAAGTATTCAATGAATTTAAATATAAAAAATGGGAGAATTTAATATTATATATATATATATATATATATATATATATATATATATATATATATATATATATATATATATATATATATATATATATATATATATATACATATTGTTTTTTACACTTCAATATAAATACATATAAATATCGATACAATGAAATTAAACTTAAAATAAACTAAAACCGATAAAACTCAAATTATTTTCATTAAATTTTTCTAAATAAACTCAAAATGAAACTTTTTGTCCCTTTAAAGGGTATTTGACCTAAAAATGTATTTTTGAAATTGCATTCCATCGACAACCGAAGAAAAATCACCAAATAAAGGAACTTTCATTATATTTTTACGGACGTTGTTAGTAGGTTCTGCTGATTTTTTTTTTCTTTACAAACGTATATATCCTCATGAGAAAAACATTCTGTAGATATTTTAGATTTTTCGGAGTGTGTCCGTATAAAGATCTTCCTTGTTAGCAATGTCAAATAAAATTTACGTGTTTAAATTTGAACTATTCTATATGTTTAACATTTTGAAGAATTCTGTTTCGGAACTTCATTTGATACAAAATGTTCTGATACCTTAATAATTTACAGGATTACTTTGTACGTTATATCAAAATGTATAACTTCAAATAGAAACTCATTCAAATTTAAATAGATATTTAAATACATATATTTTTTTACATTGCTAATGAGGCGTAAAATCAATAGAGTGAAAAAATATCCAGGCCAGGGATCAAACATGGTTCAAAAGTTAAGGTTCTTAAGGCTCCTATCCTTGCTAGCGAAGGCACCCGCGAGCTAAAGCTATTCATATGGTAATATTATTTTCTATTACTCCTTTGTATTTCGACGTTTTTAAATAACTTTTTTTGCATTGGATTCCTGAAGTACTTCTCGACATTGCTTCTTTTTGACTTTTTCGATTTCGGTTCCAGATATTTTTTATAAAGTTTGTTTCATTCTCAAAAGCGGCTCCGAAAATGAATGTGATATTTAAAAAATATCTATAACCAAAATCGAAAAAGTAAAAACATAGAGCGATGTGGAAAGGGATCTCAGAAATCCAATGTAATAAAATTATTCAAAAATATCGGGATGCAAAAGAGTTATCAGAATTTAACCTCCCCATAGGTATAGCATTAACTTGCAAGTGTTTTCGCTGGTATGGACACTACACTGTAAAAAAGGATCGATCTACTAAAAAAATTTTAGTGATCCTTGTAATTACTAAAAAAAAAAAAAAAATCTAATATTACTCGGTTACAAGGAATCTCTGGAGTTGCTAGAAAAAAGCTAGCAATGAATGGAGTTAATAGTTTACATTTTTAATAGCTATTATTAAAACTCACCTGGTGTGCCCGTGATAGCCTAGAGGTCATAGCACCGAACTCCAGTTTGAAATTATCCTGGTTCGATGCTGGACGCCACCAAATATGCACCGAATGTATGCAAGGTAAGTATTTGTTAAATAAAGGGATTATGAAAATCCTGTCGTAGCAGTTACCATGTGTAATTATCTCTGGACTTTCCCTCCCCTTTAGAAGCATGTCAAAATAGAGCAGGTAGCAATGTTTGGTGCTGCCATCTATTGCGGTTTTGCCGAAAATCTTCCGCTTCAGAAGTTTTTTTTTTTACTCACTGGATGCAGCTTAAAGGAAGCTACTGCCCTTCGGGCACACGTAAAGGTTACTAAAAATAATTTTGGAGCTATTACTAAAATTTGCTTGGTGGCTCATACTAAAAAGTTTTAAGTTAGTTATGCAAAAAATTCTTTTGTTCAGTTCACAAAAAAAATGTTTGTTTCACTTGTAAAAAAAATCGTAATGGTTACTAAAAAATTCTGTGGAATACAAATTTACTAAAAAAATTTTAGTAACCTCTTGATTTTTTTTTTACAGTGTAGCTTTGATTCAGCATACGATGAAGCCATATCAAAAAAGTTGCATTTTCACAAGAGGGCACTATGATTGAGTTTACTGCACCAAATGAATAGAAATCCTGCCTGTTTTTAGATATCTATCATGCACTGTGATGCACTATAATTTAAACTACGAGATACTTATTCTTGACAGATAAATTAGGTGAAGCACATAATTAAAGATTTATGTTGTAATGTTTGATATATTAGAAATGTAGGAAAATTATTTTAAAATCATTGCATTCATGCAGAGATACGTTTTTAAATTCATTTCACGTCGCATATTTTAGATGCTGTAAAATTAATGCTTTCTTTTACACTTTCAAGCAATAAATTCGATAGCAATACCGTCTAAAATAATTTAATGTTTTGAATACATTCAAAACAATTACAGATATATGCGATTTCCACTCTATATGCCTTTAGACACTATCGCTCTGCCAAGTGAATCACCTAGAAAGACATACCTAGACTGACTCTCTTCACTTTTATATCTCGATAGGCAGCAACCGCAACGCAAAATGGGTGTATCGTGCCAGTTGTCTTAATTCCCAGATTGTATATGCCTAGAAACATAGATCCAGCTTCGAACCCTAGGCTGGATAATTTTTCACTCTGTTAGTTTTACGTTTTGTTTACAATGAGAATAAAAATTCTCAAAATTAAACTTAGATTTATTATTTCTACAGACGACATTATTTCAATAGTTTTTTATATCGAAAATGCAGGGTTTTTTTTTTTTCCTTATTTTTCTTTGGTAGGATCATTTAATTTTGGTTCAGTTATATTTCAGTTTCAGTTATAGATGTCTTTTAAAACAAGTATGATTTTTAAAAATTATTGTTATTTCAAGAAGATATATTTTTATAGTCAACTGTACAAATGTATATAGCAAAAGGAAAAATGTCTTTTATTGATAATGTTGTCGTTATAAGTCCTTATTAAGGACACTTTTGTCTTTATGTTTATTGCATACACTACTTTTCTTCATTTGTTAAGAAGGCAGTTTACTTGAAAATTGGTCAAAAAATCATTTTTTTTCTTTTTAATATTAAATGAAAACCAGTTTAATGGTAAATATTATGCTACCTCAATTTTATCCTTACGGCTATTCCATCGCGAAGTATATTCAGTTTTATTAATACACTCCGGCTTTTTCTCCATATTCATATTTTCTTTAATTTCTTGTTTTAAAAATTTAATGCATTGTTTAAAAAGTTTTTTTTTTCTTTTTTAGATAGATATTTAAATTTTTATACTTATTCTTTATTATATATGTGATGAGATTTTTCTTATTTTTAAAAATATAAAAGTCAATGGAGATATGGAGATAGATTTCATTGATTTGTATTGTATGTATGAATACAAAACATGTATATTAAATGCAATGTTAGATGAATCAAAAAATCCATTCGCAGTCTTGTCTAATGCACATTTGAAAACCTTTTTCTTTCTTTTTTTAACTACTCAAAAAAATTAATTTTTAAAAAAATTGATTTTTTATGTGTATTTATTATTAAGGGTCTATTTTAATCCAAACTGTTAATTTTCTGATTTATTTTTAAATTTATTTTTGCTCTCAGACGCATCAAACTTGCAAACTCTCTTATTTAGAAAAAATTATAATGTGCCGTGATTGTTAATTTTTCGATAAATGCAGAAAATAGGGCAAAAAAGCCCCTCAAAGTTGGTATTTTGAACTAAATTTTCCGAAACGGGAAATCTGGGAACAAAAAAAAAATAGTCATACTGAGAAAATAATTGTTTATAAGTCGGATTGCAATTAACTGAGCCAAAAAAGGCCTCTTACACATTTTTTCAAAAAACACCTCAGCAAGTTTCATGTTTTTATTTTTAAAAATGAATAAATATTGAAAGTTTCAAAAAGGAAACTTTCTTTTAGGTACTTTCTTATCACTATTATTATTTATTGCATTTTCCTTATTTACAACTTTTTCTTCTTCACTTTTTTAAAAATTAGATCAAGTAGACATATTAAAAATATATATAAATTATCAGTCAGTTTAAAACATATTGTATTACTATAAATTAAATGCAAAGTAGACGAAGGAAGGGACTTCTAATTATCAAATTTTCTTCATTACTTACAATAATATTTAAAATATTCATTATAAAAATAATATAAGTAATATGTTTTAAATTTAAACAAAAGCATTTGTTTTTCACATCATCTCTAAAATATTTCAAATTAAAGAAAGAGGAAATATATCGCATTTTTCCCGTTAATTCTTATACCCATACAATGTTGTTGAGACCTTTTTCCATGATTGCGTTTCGGTTAAGTGCTTGCTGACAAGCAGTTTGTCAGCTTGCTTAATTTGGCAGACAATGTGATGAATCGCCGATCCTTAATTGCTTGGAAAATCGATTTATTTGATAATTATGTTCGCATGGCCATAGGCATTCAATCATGCCCAAATATTCAACTTATATACGTTAATAAGATAAGTTAATCAGTTTTTGAGACTGTTAGTTAACGCTTTCTCGGATTGATTTTACCACTAAGAAAAATAACTCTGGAAGTAAACTATTTTGTAATCAATCTACACAAGTAAATCATTTTGCTTTGTGTAATTTTTTTGTACTTTATGTTTATATTTTTATTATTATTATTATTATGATTTTATTTTTTTTTCTATTTTATTTTATTTTTATTTTTTTTACTGTACAAATTGATTTCAATCAATACAAATTACAATTGATGTTAATCAAATCAAATTGATGTTAATCAATACAAATTACAATTGATGTTAATCAATACAAATTGATTTTAATCAATAATATTTTCAGATTTCTATATGTTTTTATAACTAGCAATTTGTCGAATGCCTATTAATGAAGAAAAATGTCAATTTCGAAAAAGAAAAAAAAACAATAATTAGGTTTGCTAATAAAACGAGAAGAATCATTTTAGCAAAATGCATATGACACTCAAATATTGTATAAATAAGTAATAATGAAATATGTGTAAAAGAACAGCGTTTAAAGATTTAATAATCTAAATGTTTAATAAAAGATGAAATGATTAAAATGCGTTATCTATACTAGTAAAATTCGACCGTATGTTGTATGTATGTATGTATATATGTGACGCTATCTCTTCCGAACCTGGAAACGAAGAAACGTCGCGTTTCTTTTGAATTGAAGGTAAAAAAATACGGGGATCATGAGTACCCCCTCCACATCCCGAAATTCCAATTAGTTCGTTAATTATTAATTAAAAACTGATCAGACACGTTAAAATTTTAACTGATTTGCCCCTGCATGTTTGCAATTTGGGCGGAAATGGCGATCCTAAAAAGATCGACTGAGGGAGAAAATTTCTCCCTCAGTGGGAAGGGAAAAAAATTTCTGCCTCTGTTTTCTCGTTTTTAAATTGCCATCGGTGCAGTTATAAACACACCAGCAACAAAAGAATTAGATTTTCGGATACTTCGTTCTTTACTTGCACTAACAGTCTAATTTTTTTTTTTTTAATTTGTGATTTTTTCGATTTTTTTACGAAACTTCGATTTTCAGCGTTTTTTATTACAATTTTTTCGAAATGCATTTTTAAATCCCAGTCCTGGCAGTTCTATGAAATTAACAAAAAACAACGCCAGATTCTGAATCTTCATTATTTTCTGATGATGTCAGTGTATTTTTTTTTCGATTTTTTTCGATTTTTAAATTTTTTTCGAAACTTCGTTTTTCTTAAAAAATTTACAGTAAGTATTTTATATTTCCCAAAGTTTTTGAACTATCGACTTGCTTTTTTTTTTTTTAAATGTAAGTCTGAACCTTATCTAACTATCTGGAAAAAATAGAAAAAATCGGTTGAGTGGTTGATTGGATAATGATATATAAACGATTGTGAAAATTAATATTTTATATCTCGCCGATTTTGGGGTATTTTCATTCAAAAATGTTTTTAGTTCTTTATCTAAAGATGATTTAATGGTATTCGAAATTTTGAAAGAATTGATTGAATAGTTTAAAAAAAAAATAATTTCCACTGAAGCAGACTTCAAAATGAAAGCATTGATTTGGCCGGCTTTGATTTTCGTAAAACGTACATCCAACCCATAAATTCTACGGAAGATATGTTTGGCATTATGCCAAAATCCATACTTAAACGCGAAATTCTTTTGTTTGTAATAAAAGTTAAGGGCAATATAATTTGATGTGCTTTTATCGCATCAGGCTATCAAAGCCTGAGAGCTAATGTACCCGCAGATTCTGTATGTATGTATATGTAAGTATGCATGAACATATGTATGTGACGCGATAAATTCTTTATCTCTTGTGCGTAACGCGATGATTTTGAATGTAGGTTAATTCAAAGAAGGCGATTCCCTGATTAGTTTTGAAGTTCATTCGAAAAGAATAAAGAAGGAGGGTGAATAGGAAGCTAATCCGCCCCTCCCTTAATTTATATAAATGGGTTTTTCATGGATAACTATCATATTTAGTTCAAATTTTAGATATTGGATAATTCTTATGATGTGCGCCCATGATTAGGTGTAGGTAACCTAACCTGTTTATGTACAAAGGGAGAGGGAATCAGGATAAACCCCCATAATTTAGGTAATTGGTTTTATTTTTCTTTCATGTAAAATTTACAAATTTGCTTCAAATTTTGAATATAGGTTAATTCAGGTATGGCACTTCCCTAATTAGTTTTAGGGGTTCATTGATTAAATATAAAGAGAGGAACGGGGGTTTTTCCCAATTTAGGCAAATGAGCTTTTCGTACAGAATTAACCGATTTGCTTCAAATGTTGGATATAAGTTCATTTTTATGAGGCGCTTCAATGATTATTTTTGGGGGTTCTTTAGTTAAGTATAAAGAAGGAATGGACAATTTATCTTATTCCTTATATTAGAAAAAAAATTATGCAGAATAATGCAATTTGCTTCAAATTTTGTATATAAGTTCATTCTGATAAGCCGTTTCATTGATTAAATTTGTAATTTTTATTCGATTAAGTATAAAAATAGAACGGACAATTTATGACGATTTGTCCCCATACTTAAAATAGATAAATGTTTTTTAGATGCATAAATATCCTATTCACCGCAAATTTTAATGTAGGTTCTTCCTGATAAGGCGAATTCCTGAATAGTTTTGGGGGTTTAATGATTACGTATAAAGGGGAAAATGTTGGATTATCGTCCTTAACATAGATAAAAGGGTTTTTGTGCAGAATTATCCAATTTGTTCCGAATTTTTATAATTGTATAACTTGATAAAGCGTATCTGTGATCAGTTTTCTGGGTTCATTGGTTAAATATACTTGGAATAAATGGTGAAGCTAATCCTCTTTACTTGGTTTTTCGATGGGCATTATTCTTAAAAAAATCAGATTGTAATATACGATTAGTCTAAACAACCTGTGAATTCAAAACCATCAGTTTAACTGGGCTGTATTCTTTTTATTATGGATCCCGTCAGCCATTCCATTGCTAACATTGTGTAGCATAGTTTTGTCACCTCCCCGCAGGTGACTAATCCACTTTACTAAGAGGATTATAATACTCAGTATCTAAATCAAAATCTTAATCTAAAACTTTTAATTTCTTCATAATTTTTTTATTAATATCCATACTGTCATATTTTGGGAGTAACTACGTTGCAATCTGCCTTCCTACGCGAATGCTAACACAACTCCCTGACTTGAGTTCTGACATTAGATTTCTGTATTGTTCCTTGTGCTTCAAAAAAAGTTACCCAGTGTCAGCACGTCATGATGATAGCTATTCATGCTAAATCTTGGTAATTTTTTTGAAATATCTCCCCATACGGGATTAGTCTTTTATGTTCATGTTTTTTTAAATAAAAATACTTCGAATGTAAGGTGGTTCGATTTTTTAAAGGAGTATCCACCGGAATACTCACCTATCGCCTTGATATATTTACACTCAATCCATTGAATTAATGATGCGACTGCAAGAAATTATTTGTTTTTTCAATTAAAATTAACTGATTTCAATCATAACCGCATATTTCATGTCAACTAATTTGTCGTCTCCAAAAATACCTTTTACCAGCCAGCGGTCTGTATTTTATGAATTTTATGAATTAATTTGCAGTTTGTAATGCATAGTAATCTAAAGAGGTTATATCTATAGTAATAAAAAAAAGTTATAATCTATAGTAATATTCTTATATCTAATATCTTTTTCATGAGGTACATATCTTTAAAATGATTTTAAAAGAATTTTCAAGGGGACGAGAAATGAGTAAAATTGTCTTGTATAAAGCTGCATCAATTGCCATTGAAAAAGTATTTTTCCGATTGAAATCGTTCAGTTATCAATCTACTTGGTAATATCAATATATTATTAAAAAAATAGTTAAATGTGTGATAACTCTTTTAAATACTTATTACTTTTAAACATCTTTCGTCAATCCACATTTAATTATTTCGTCAATTCACATTTATTCCAGTTTTTTTTTCAATATTATCATTTAAATTTACGTAACCCTAATAGCTATTTATCTAAGTAAACAGAAGAATGAGAAATGGAAGTATTTCTCCTGCGTCAAGATGAATCAATTACCTTTGAGAAGACAATTTTTCCAAAGGATTTGTTTAATGTCCTGTACGTTTTCGATCCATCTATTGATGTGATTTAAGACAAAATTCAAGGTTAATTTGATTTAAAATATTTTAAATGCAATGTAAAGAAAAAATTCAAAAAAATTCTGATGCAAATAAAATAAAAACGTAAAAATTATGTGATAGATTTTAAGTATAATTATAATAGTTATATAATTATAATTAAATGATAATTATATATCTAGAAGTAATTATGATAATTATTTTTAAATATTTTAAATATAATTTTCACACTTTCCAAGAAGTTCATAATAGCTTATGCATTCGGTTTGTCTGTCCCTGTGTCCTCGCTCCAGCTCCCATAAATATACTCAGATTTCCGTGCAATTGATAAGGCATATTTAGGGTAATCAAAGTATGCTTGTTATTGCATATGGAATACGTACAATTAGTGGATCATTTACAGGGTCACTTAAAAGAATTCCATTACATTTTGGTTATGAAAAAAAATCATTTTGAGTGTATTTAATTGACATTACACTATTTAAAATGTATTGAATCTAATCTCATATGATTCATTGAATTTCAGTACGGTTTCGTTTAAAAAGAGAATTCATAGAATTTTAAACTTATTTACAAGGACACGCAAAAGAAGTCGATTACAGTACTGTTTTTGCATACTAGCTGCTGGAGAATACGCTTTAAAATTCACTATGCGTTTTGAAATTTAATTAGTTATTAGCATATTACTCTTTTCCTCATATACAGGACTGCACAAACGTATTCACATATCATTCTTCTTATTAGAGGAAAATGCTGAAAGCGAATTTTTAATTGGAATATATGTATCGTTTAAAAGAACTAAATTTTGAAATGCGTTTTGTTAACTGATACAAATCCTTATATCATATACAGGGCAGCAAAAAATTCGGATAAATTTCCGATTGAGGATGAAAACATCTGAAATTCGGTTTTGAAATACGTTATACACTTCTATATGGTAAAATATGACGTGGTATTTTTTAATTTTTAAAATGATCCACTTTTCTTACATTATTCTGAAAGTGTGGGAAAGTGCTTCATAATCTATGCTTCGTCTATGATTTTTCTATCTTGTTAATATATGAATTGGACTTAAAAAGTATTCGTTTTTAGGTTAATATATGTATTCTTTTTATTCATTATCACTGTTTTTATAAATTATATACTGCTTAATTATTGTTTATTTATTTACCGTTAATTACAGTTTTTAACATTTTAAAACAGTTTACCATGGACCATTTACCCCTGCTTACCAACATATGTTTTGCTCAAAATAATAACTTAAGGAAGATTTTGTATAGATTATTAAATTGTGGCTGGCGTTTTAATACGTTAATAATGCTATAGAATAAAAAATGAATTACACATACATATTTTTTAAGTATTATTTAATTATTACTATTATTATTATTATTAATGGCCATTTTTTGTTTGTTCCTTTCCATATTTTTAAATAAATATAGTATATAAAATAAGTTTATAGATTTTTTTCATTTACATTTTTTCAATACATTCGGATTTTAGTATTTTAATAGAACCAATACGCATGCGTACTAGGAATAAATAGAGTTTTTTCGTCATTTTTTGACTTTCAGGAAGCTTTCAGGTGTAAAATATCTTTATACCCAAATTATTTAATATGCATTGATTAATTGTGTCTGAGAGTACACATACTTAATCGAAGAGTGGCGTCAATCACATAACAAATAAAATTGTTGCAATTTTTTTTCATTGCTATTGTATAATATATTGCATGATGTTCTTCATGTAGTTTAATATTTTATGTTCATTTTTAATTATCTAAAATTTTAAAAATAATATTAATTACAATTATTTTAATTTTAAACAGTGATATTTAAAGGAAAAATTATTAGTATTTATAAATTTGTATTTCATCAAACATTTTTTTACTCCTTTTTTATAACACAAATGTACATTACAGATACATTCTATGAACAAATATTTTACGATAAAACTTATAGATATTTATTATTTCAGAAACATGATTTAAAAAAATATAGATATATAATTACAGAATCAGAATTGTATTTTCATAAAAAACGTAGATCTTTTTATATGTAACAAAAAATAGACTATAAATTTATGTTTTGAAATCCTTTTAAGTATTTATTTTATATATATTGTATAAATAAAGTATATGATAAGTACATTATTTCAATGCTCACAGTAATTCAACTTATTATAACCAATTTATAATGTTGCGACAAAATGTTTATTTTATCATTTAACAAATTATTTTTTACATTTCCTAATTAACCAAATTGAAGGCGTATAAAGTGTGCTTCTAAGTTTTATTGATAAGTTAATTTATCATGATGTGATCTTGTATAGTGAAAGTAACGGTAAAAAAACTAAGTTTAGATGAACAATAATATTATATTCTAAAACAGTCTTAAAAACATTTATATATTTTTTTAGAATGATCTTCTTAATGGCAACAGTAATATTTTTTTGACTTCAGCAATAACAAAGCACTGACTTACATGAATAACCAATCCTATTAAAGCGAAAATAGTTCCTTTTTACTAGTTTTAATACCTTTACAGACGCTATTTTCCTTTAAAAATAGAGACAATACATAAATTGGTGGAGAGTCATAAAGAAATAGCGTTTTACGTTTTTTTGTTAATTTCGTGGGGATTTAATAAGTAATAAACCGAGAACTGCTTCTTTTTAAAACAGACTTAAAAAAAATATTAAAATATACCACTTGAAATGTATTAAATATTGTAAAAAAAACTAAAAACTAACATTAATTTAAAATGTGCAATTCCTTAAGCAAAAATAAACTTTTTCAAATGGAATTACAAATAAAATATAAAATGTATGCAATAATATCATAAAGTTGAATTCAATATATATTTTAACTATCAACTAACTTTTATATTTATAAATTTGTGCACTATATTTTAAAAATAATTATTTATTTTGAAAACCCAGTATATTAGTAAAAAAGTCAGTAATTCTTCCTCTTATGTGAAGTTGCACCAATTTATTAAAAAAATAAAAGTGCATCTAAAAAAAGTGCTTTTAAAAGTGCATCTAAAATATGCAAAGTATTTATTTAACTTTTAATAGATTTCTTATTTAATTGATGACATAGAAACAAAATTAACATACGAAAAATAGTAAATTAAAGAATTCCTGTTTGATAAGAGAGAAAAAAAACTAGCAAACTCAAAAACATGAATGGATAGTAATTTAATTTTCATTTTTTCATTTTAATTTTTTTATTTAAATTTAAATTTAACGTTTTTTTTTTTTTTTTTTTTTTTTTTTTTTGTTCGCAGCATGATTTTAAATTTTTAAATTGATTTACATATACATTCTTTAAATTTTAATTTATTAACTTAAATTTTTTTCTCGCCATGTAAGTAACTGTTAAATAAACATCATATATATTATTATCATGTAAATAACTGTCAAATACACAATTATAGAAGAATATGTTATTTTTGTTATAAGGCTATATTCAAACAACCTTTCTTTACTTTGAATAAGGAGTTGGATAGATTTTTATAAATAAAGAATTAAAATGCCCAAAGTAGTGCATCTTATTAGCATTATTCGAATTTTCAAAAATGCAGAGAGATCCTCAAAAATATACATTTGACAGAATAATATTTGAATATAATCCTTACTCATTTTCAATACAAGTAGAAAACTAAAGGAAACAAAAGGAATCGTTAATCAATTTGAATATTTATTTATGTCCAGTTAATAGTTTTAATGATAGCTTTAAGTAATCTATTTTTTTAAATGTCAATATTCATGATTAAGAGGGTTATATTTTACATAATTTTGTATTTTAGAAAGTCTTCCTAAAGAACTGCTATTACTAGAAATAAAAAAATATAAACCAGGTAGTTGTAAAAGTATGATTAAATATGCACTGTTTAGCCAAAAGTGAAAGGATACATTCGATTTAAAAAATTCTTATCGAAAAACTAGAATAAAAATATCTGTTTTTATCAGTATGAAGAACATGTCTGACCACACTCTGTAAAAAAAGTTGTTCCTTCTGCTGCAACGTCAGTCTCTCGTTTTTATAGAATAGCTCTCTTTTGACCCATGAGAATGCTCTATAATACGTTGAAGTAATCGTTTTCTATAAAAGCAGTGGAGTGACGATGCAGCAAATGGGTAAATTTTTTAGCAGAGTATTTTTCAAAGAAAAATAACGTTTTCCGTGTTTTTTAATTGCTATTAATAAAAAAAAAAAGATCTACTAAATGTATTTTATGAAACTTGCATTTTAAGTAATTTTAGTATCATTTAAAGGGTTATTAATACATTGATTGTCTTTCTCAGATCTAGAATTTTGAATTTATTTCCATAAAATTTAAATCCTATAATGAATGATTAGCCTTTAGAAAAAGTAAGAATTGACGGATTTTCATAAGACGTGAATTGTTAGGTAGATGAATTGTTAGGGAGTAATTTTACGTTTTGCATATGGTTGTGTATGAAATTCTATTGTAAATAATCAAAGGTTCCTTTGGAGAAACTGCCCACTGCAGCAGGCAGTGTCTGATGGTATATTATATGTGCATACATATATACACATATACATTTTTGGCTTTCACTGTACATTTTTTGTTCGTCTCTTGCATTTCGAAATCTTCTTTATACATCCGTGATTTCATTTGAGTTATATATATATATATATATATATATATGCATGTGTGTGTGTATAAAAACTATTTATAAATAAATCCATATGTATGTATACACTAGTGTGCAAAATTTAAGGACGAGTCCCAAAACGCCAATATTCAAGAGATTTTCAAGCCATAATTTTCACTCGAATAATAAAAAAAAGGTAACACAATTTGAATAAATACTATCCCTGCACAACAGCTAGTTCGTAAAACATCTCATTCAGGTCACACGTGGTCACAAGAGTCACAGTCATTACTGCTAAACAAAAAATTTGAAATTCCATACGACTCTTTTTGAGTCTCAAATGACTACTATATGATTCGACTGACAGGTCAGTGTGACTGCTGTTTTGTGGCGAGTCACAGGTGACTTTACAGTGTCGTTTCATTGAGACTCTCTTGGGACCTCGCATCCCGAGACTCAATTTCAAAGTCATTGTGTACGGCGCATTATGATAAATTACCATTGAAGGTACCATTGAAGTCACATGGTGATTTTTCACCACTTTTCACAGTGGTTACTTCACAGTAGTATCACCATTTGACAAAGTCTTGTGACACAAAGTCACCATGTGACATTAATGTGACATTATTTGGTGATTTATCATAATGCAACATCCACAATAGGGCGGAGCGTAAAAAACTTTTTTTCGAAATTCTTTTCTCCCTAGCTCGGAAAAGTTGTCTAGTGGTATCAGTAATGTACTCACAAAATTTCAAAACAATCAATAAATATCTTCCGGTTCCACTTTTGGGTCGAAATATGCAATTTTAGCCAAAAATGTTGTAATTTTTCACATTTCGGTAATTTTTTTAATTTTCAATTTTTTCTTTGCCCTAGTGCGGAAAAACTGAAAGAGTACACAAGGAACACATGTCCAAAATATTAGAGTAATTAAAAAAATATCTTCTAGTTCCACTTTGGGTTCTAACTATGTGAAATTTGTCGAAAATTATACAAATTTTCACATTTTTGTCATTTTTTTTATTTTTCGATTTTCTATTCCTGCTGGCATGGAAATGTTAGAGGAATATGCAAGAAACACAAGTAGAAAACTTTAGAATAATAAATAAATATCTTCCGTCTTCCTTTTCGGGGTCTAAAAATGTCAAATTAGCCAAAAAGTATGTGACATTTCGCATTTCAGAGATTTTTTTTCTTATCAATTTTCTCTTGGCACGAAAAATTCGAAAAATAATATGACAAACATAACTGTAAAAATTTAAAATAATTAATAAATATCTTCTGATTTGATTTTTATTACTTAAACTGGCAAATTCATAGCATTAATGTACTCAAAAATCATAAAACAATCTAATTAAAAGCGATCTGAGGGAAATTCCTCTAATAAGTTCAGATTTGTGTTCGTTTACTTTAGTATTACTGTTGGTTTAATGCTCAGTTCGTGATAGGTTCGTAAAGAGGATATTCAATTTTAACTCCTATATTTTATTGAAAAATAATACATCTGAATGTGTTTACAAAATTTTAATTTTTAATATTGTGTTAAACTAATAGTGTGCATGGAAAATATTACACAGAAATATCACATTTAAAGCGCAGTATACACGCGATTTGTCTCATCCCCTTTTTGGGGATCCTACAGAATTAAGAACTGGCGTTCTACTAACTTACGAACGTATAATGTACTTTTTTTGTTGGTGAGAAATGAATCGAAATGTAATTAAAAATCGGACCCACTTTTGGGGGGATAGCGGATTATAGGCTGAAACGGTTGAAGCAATTTAGCAGGCTCCTTAGTTCCAACGATTTCTAGGCAAGAACAGTCCAATTGATTGGTTCATATAATAATAAATACAACAGTATAAAGATGTTTGACGCTAAAGAACAGACGAAGTCAAAATTGGAAATTTTCTTATTGGAATGGAAAAAAACGTCTGTTTGAAAAATTTTCTTACAAGAGTACATCTCTAGAACAATGTAAATACCCACGTGATATAAAAATCCCAGAATTGGAAGACAGTTTCTTAAGGATCAAAGAACTTGAAGGAAATTGTCGATAGATCTAATCGATACATTTGTAAACACGGTCCACACAACACGGAAACCTAGTAAATGAATGAGCAGGCTCGGAAAAGTATAAGAAAGTTTCAGAAAATGGTATTAAAGGGAAAAAACAATCACTACTGATTCATCGAAGACTTGGAAATATTGATATCTTTTAGTCTTGTTGATGAACAACTGTGCCACGATCATAGTGACCTTTAGTGTCATTGCATTCAAACATAAATACTATAAGTATATCATGAACAACCCATCGTCCTGCACTAGCCAGAACTTGAGACACAATAGGAGTGTCCGACCGAGTTGCAGTATCAGTAACAGGCGCACTTTTCGAAGACTTGAGAGTTGTGACACGTCACATGTCCAATGTTATAGACAGGCATAACACAAGCAGAGAAAGAAATAAATATCGCATGAAATGCTAAGTCCAAGATTAGAGTTTCATATCAACCAATACCTTGAAAAGATTGTATTTTGACCGTCGAAAAGATCAAACTTTAATTCAGAAGAATAGTGAGGGAACACTTCATCAACAAAGAGTGCATGAAGAATACTGGACACATATAGAAGAACCTGGCTGCGATTATACAGGGCAAGTGTCACCAATAACCTCTTCTGTTATGTTTCTCATATGATTTTCCATACTTTCCGCTCCAGCAAGAAGAGAAAATTGATAAGAAAAAAATCTGAAATGTGAAAAGTCACATACTTTTTGGCTACTTTGACATTTTTAGACCACGAAAAGGAGGACGAAATATATTTATTTATTATTCTAGAGTTTTTTACTTGTGTTTCTTGCATATTCCTCTAACATTTCCATGCCAGCGGGAATAGAAAATCGAAAAATAAAAAAATGACAAAAATGTGAAAATTTGTATAATTTTTGACAAATTTCACATATTTAGAACCCAAAGTGGAACCAGAAGATATTTTTTAATTACTCTAATATTTTTTACTTATGCTCCTTATGTATTTTTTCAGTTTTTCCGCACTGGGGCGAAGGAAATTTGAAAATTAAAAATATTACTGAAATGTGAAAAATTACAAATTTTTGGTTAAAATTGCATAATTCGACCCAAAAGTGGAACCGGAAGATATTTATTGATTGTTTTGAAATTTTGTGAGTATATTACTGATACCACTAGACAACTTTTCCGCGCTAGGGAGAAAAGAATTTCGAAAAAAAGTTTTTTACGCTCCGCCCTAATCCACAATGACTTTGAAATTGAGTCTCCAAATGACAGTCACATGAGAGTCTCAATAAAACGTCATTTTAAAGTCACCTGGTGACTCGACACAAACCAACAGTCACAGTGACCTATCAGTGATGTTACATTTAGTTGTCATTTGAAACTCATAAAAATGACGTATGGATTTTCCTATTTTTTTTTCTATTTCAGTAATGACTGTGACTTTTGTGACCATGTGTGACCTGGATGATATGCTATATGGACTAGCTGTTGTGCAGGGATATTGTTTATTCGAATTATATTACTTCCTTTTGAATATTCGCGTGAAAATTATCATTTGAAAATCACATGAAAATTGTCATTTCGGGACTCGCCCTTAAATTTTGAACACCAGTGTATGTATATGTATACATATTTCAATGAATATCTTTAAGAATTTATAATAAAATAATGATTAAAGTAATTGATATGATGTAACATACGTCACAATAACACAAGATGAAACTACATTTATTTAAAATGATAAAAAACCGTACAAACAGACATAAACTCAAGCATACACATGTACCGGGTGTCCTAAAAATGACTGATGGATTTTAAAATTCAATAACTTGCAAACGGTGACAGCTATTTAAAATTTTTTTACAGGAGGATTGTGTATAATGTCAGGAGTTTTTTTACCATAATTTTTTATTTTAGTTCGCATCTCAAACAATAGGTTGCGCTGACGGCGATTGAAGGCCAGGTGATCAGTACTGAGTGAAGCATCGACCTAGCCTTCAATCGCTGTCAGAGCCAAATATTGTTTGAGATGCGAACTAAAATAAAAAATTACGGTAAAAAAACACTTGACATTATACATAACCCTCCTGCAATTTTTTTTTAAATAGCTGTCACCGTTTGCAAGTTATTGAATTTTAAAATCCATCAGTCATTTTGGGACACCCGGTATGTATAAATGCACAATTTTAGTATTTTTTATGTGTTTATTTATTTATTCCCCAGTGAATTTTGTAAGCTTCATATGTTGGTATTTAACTGCTTTGATGAGTGTTTGAAAGCCTATCAAGCTTAGAAAGTAACTTGTTATTTCATAGCACAAATGAATATCAGAAACAATCATTAAAAACATCACGTTTATTTCCTTATATTTATTAACATAAATTAGAAAGGTTGTTAGTTTAATTTCCATGCTCTTGTAACATTATTAAAAGTTTACTTAAATTAACTGGAAATTACATCAAACATTATACATTCTATATTTAATAATAAGAAAATGAATTATATTAATAAGAAAGTTAAATCGTATCAAAATAATTTTGAATTAGGAATTCATAAAACATCATTTTTGAAACTATATTTTCATATTTATTATTTAAAATATATTCACTTATTCTAAAAAATGCATAGGCTTATCATATTTGCAAATGTTTTTCCCAATTCATTTCCGTAAGTATATTTTTGCAAATGTATAAGAAACGTATTTGAATGTCAATTTTGATGTATCAGAAAGATAAGATAGTAAACAATCTATCCCCAAAGTACATTTTATTTTCATAATCATTCACTATATTTTATTCTAACTGCATCTTTATAACTGAATATCTAAACTTGAATATTTGTATACAAAACATTAAAAACAGAATGGCTTTTGCAGAAGCATTTTTACATTAAGTGATTTTTTTAGATTGGATTGAATTTGTGTCTTTCATTTTGAAAGGGGAAAAAATACATCCCTTATCCCATTCCATCTTCAAAGTCAATGCATGTCAGATATGGCTTTTTCATCATTAATATTTTTAGAAAGCTTCTGAAAGGTTTCATTTTAAAATATGTAAAATCTATATTTTTGTGGCATTTCAGTAAAGAAAATAATATTGTTATCAAGATAATGCTTGAATACATGTAAAATGCTTTTTTTATATTACGTTTTTCAAAAATTTCAAAATGTTTACGTCATGCTAATTATGAATGATTATTACTTATAAAAAATGTAGATAATATGAAACGGAATGTAATTATGAAAGATAAAAAGAAAACTATTTCTAAATGAAATAGGTTGATAAAATATTTAAAATCAGAAATTTAAAAAAAATTGTGTATTTAAAAGAAAGATAATATAAATATTAAACTATTTTATAATTTTAGGATTTTATGGTCTATAAATATTGAATTGTCGGATTTAACCGATATATTTTTTTTCATTTAGTAAATCATTTACACAGAAATAGTACTTTCATTTATTACGAACCACTTGTAAAAATTTATTGTAAGAAGGTTTTCTAATTTCAATGATTTTTTTTTCAAAAACACACTGGTCTTAAAAAATAGAAATATTTATACTGATTAAAGACATTTCGGCGCAATACAATATAGAAATTGGAAATCATATTATGATTTCTGTATCCAAATGAATGTCTGGCTTCCAAATATTAGTGTTTACAAGTGATTCCTGCTCAAAACGTTTTAAAACAGAATTTTATGCTGCTGTTTATTGATTTGCAGTGTATATAAATATGTATTTTAAATTCCATTAATATGAATATAGTTAATTTAAAAAATGAATAAGCTTTTACTTGGTATTAGATTATTATTGAGTGGCAAAGTTCATATTTTAAGCAACAGTATACTGTGTTAACATTACAAAAAAACCGAAATATGTACTGGGTTTTCAATAAACTATTCAAAATTAGATAAAAAGGAAAACTCTTATATGCACATCAGAAATAAACCAAACACATATAAAAATTCTTTGAAGTTTCAATAGTATCGAATTAAAACCAATTCAATGCATTTATTTTATTTTATTTTAATTTTTATTATTATTATTATTTATATATTGTTATTTTTTAAAGTTAAAAGTTGTGCCAGCTTCGACCATTTATTAGTTGCTTTACTCATGATCACTTTTGTCTAAACTGAAAGGCTTTAGAAAAAAAAATGATAAAACACAATATTACAAATATCCTTTTATTAGGCAGTGCATGGTACAAATAAATATAATATCACGTTTAAAATTAACTTTTGCTCTTTTTCCCAATGGACAATGATATGAATAATTGTTTTGTTGATATTGAAGATATTTATTAAATTTAGTCTACAAATAAATTTTCTATTGAGATATTTGAACATTTCAGATAACGATGTAGTTCTGTGATGGTGTTTACTTCATGTGTGATTTTTTTAAAAATTGTAAATAATCAAGAATGTTATTAATAATGAATATATTTTTAAAACAAAATGAGTGAGTATTTAATATTTACAATTATAACACTTTAATGTTTTTTGATTTTTTGTTTTTTAGTAGGTTTTAAATGTATAAACCACTTTATGCATAGGTATCAACCACAGTTTTTGCGACAACCATCCAGCAGCCACAATTGACAACAATAATAATGAGATAACTGACAATATGGAAGAGTTTAAATAAGCAAAGATGGGCTAGTTTATGTTCTAATAAACACACTATTAGCGTTAATATTTCTGAATGAACTGGACTTTCCCGCTAATATGTAACAACAAAACTATGATTTCTTAATGTAACAAAAATTTAACAAATATGCGATACAGATGATACAGACAATTGAAAAAAATGTCTGTATTATCTTTGCCTAAAAGCAGGTCCGAATGGAATTTTTGAAAGAACATCTTTTGAAAAAGACTAATTAAGGAAAAGCATTTTTAAAATTTTCTTCAAAATTTCTCCAATGGTGTTTTTTTTCTACGTAACTGAGGCTGGCATCACATAAATAAGCGGGGATAGATCAGCTTCATGTGCTATTGAGTTCCATAGTTTACTTTCTTTTTCCAATGAATGATAACAACAATTATTGACTCAGTATACACTAATGTGGTTTATAACTCGATATCTGAAAAAAATTTCAATTGCACAAATTATTGAAATTTCATTAATTTTGAATCTTTTATAGCGAATTTTATTTTAAAAAAAGGGATTTCAAGCAGAAAAAGATTTGTATTTTGGCAGATAACTTTTTTCAAACTCGAGAAAATCTGGGTGTTTGTTGTCTAATTTTTATCGGAAGTATTTTATTTTTTTCTTACAATTTGAAATACTTACGAAAATTTAAAAAAAAATTACAAAAGATATTTTTGTAACATAGAATCTTCGAGAATATGCAAGAGTGTTTATTACGATTGATAGTAAGTACAACTCGGTAATAAGGCACGTACATGCTTTATAGGCTTCATTAAAATGTGTTATTCCCTCTTTGAACTATTATCCATTCTAACCCATTACTCGAATATTGTTTGCTTTATTCCTTTATTTGATGTGAAGTGGGTTCACTGAAGTTCCTTCTTGAGATCTGAGAGGTAGAAGGAATTACAGTGTGCCCATTGCGTAATGATGGTGTAGACTATTGACACTGAAATTTAAATGTTTTAGAAATATGCAGGTTGCGTAGAACATGTGAGATCCCTTTATCGTTCTGAAACAAATTGATCAACTAAATGCTTGCATAAACTATCTATAAGAAATCTTTGTTACAACAGCATTAACAAGCCCGCTTGCTGGTACTCCATTCAAACAGGAATTGATTCGCAAAAAAATGATGTAATGCTTGTCTGTTTTCAGATTTATGAAAATTATAGCAATTAATTTAATTTTCATAGATTTGTTAACTAATAATTAAATTTTTAAATTTGTCATGAAGTTTTGAAAACGAATGACCAATTAATGTTACATAAAGTACTTACCAGTAATACAAATATATATGTACTATATATATATATATATTAGTACATACGCATCTGTATAAAATAGTTAAAAATAGTAATATAAAATACTGCAATTTAAATTTAAAATTGCACTCGCTTTACTTTACAGTAAACGACTTACTTTATTTGATTTGTAAAGATCATTTTAAGTTTATTTTTTTTCTTTTCGCTACAATCATTTTTTATCTGACATAAACTTATTTACAACCGTGTCTCTAACTGTTAGTCATTCAAATCATATTTCCTTGCTTTAAATTAAGCTTGAAATCGATTATTCTACCGTAAAAGCATTGGTTTATTCTTATTTTCCAGAATCCCACACTATACATTTACTTAAGCTTTTTTCAGCATCAAGGATAAACACGTTTTAACTGATATTTCGATACCACAAAATGATAAGACCGAAACCAATCTATCCCCGAAGAACAATTTTCTTTCGTAATTCTCAAATACAATTCAAATATCGTCTTATCTTTTTCACTGAACATCCCACTTGAAATATTTATGCATAAATCATTAAAACTAAATACTTTCTACTCTATTCGTTTATGTAAACAGTTTCATTTTAGTTTTTACTGGTTTCCAATGTTTTATTTTTAGAACACTCCAGAAATATCTAAAATATATTAACTTTTCATATTTTAAATGCTTTTTTGCGTAACAGAAAAAATTTCTAGTGATAGATATTTTAGAAATGAATATATTTATCACTCAAGATCTTTTATAACAAATAACTTAGTTTCTACATAAAGGCTTTTTTTTTTTACCTGAAAGGAATTTAATGGTTGTGCAAATTTAAAACACATAAGTATTACATCTCAACAGTAAATAAAAAGTGATATTGTTAATAAATAATAAATTGCTTAACAATTAATGACGTGTTTTTAATTTTGTTAGAACATACTCGAAATTTTTGTGTTAGTAATTGAATGTGTATGAATATAGAAAAAAGAAGTATGTGTTTGGTAAAGATTTCATATTTTTAAGTATTCTACTTAGAATATCTGCATATTTTTATTTCGCTTAGTAATTACCACCATTTACAGTGTCTAATATTATTTCTGTACATTAATAATTTTATAGGAATGGAATGAAGGGTACTTTTGGCACATTGATGACAATATTCAAAATTTACTGTTTAATTTACCTACATCTCATGAGAGACTTTTAAATATAAATATTGCATTAAATCTTATATAAATGGTTTGTTTAAACATTTTTTGAGGGATAGCTCTTTGACATCGAGGTTTTATATATTTCAAGGATAATTTTTCAACACAAAATTTATAATTATTTTATTTAAGCTAATTCGATAAAAACACTGGTTTACACGGTTTATATACTTTAGTCGAAATGGGTATTTTTCCACAGATTCTAGTGCGTTGAGTATGGAAAATTTGTTGTAAAAATTCTGTCACGTATAGTTTTAAAAATATTTATTAAAATTGCAATATCGTAAAATTAAAAAAGAAATGAAAGAGAAATGATTGATTTTACTTTTCTTTTTCTAATTTTCTTGGCCTTTCTCTCTTAGAATAGATTAGCATTATATACTTTTGTCAATAATGTATTTTTTCGTAATATACTTTTGTCATCAAAAACATTATGTCTGTCTTCAAAAAAATAAGGCTTTTGTGAAAATGCTCGCCCTGCTCGACAATAATGGGACCCAAACATCAGGTAAAAATCCATTTGTGATTGAGAAAATGTATCTTTAGAGATATGTTCGCACTCATTGTATGATTGTATTTTTATAAAACACAAATATTTTTATCATAATTTTCAACTTTATAAATTTCTAGGAATCTATAAACAATTTTCCCCAATGGGTATTGAGAGAAAAATGAGTTGGTCCAATTTGTAAAATGTTTCAATGTGCCCCCTTCTCCCGCAGCAAATTATTAGTGTCTTTTTTTATTTTTTTTTTACTGTAAAATTTACAATTTGCAAAAAAAAAAAAAAAAAAAAAAAAAAAAAAAATTACGTGTTGGGAAAAAAAAGTGTCAATTTCAGATTAAGTGGTGCAGAATACATAAGAGTAAGTTATCAAAAACTGGAGAACTTGAGATAACCCAAGTTTTGCAAGCTAGTGTAATTTTATGATATGTATCATTTTGGAATGAATTGAAGCTGTTAATTTTTATAATTTTTTTAACAAAAATTTTTTTTTTCTTCTTATATGTTTATTACAAATTGTACCTTTTACGTTAAAATGTCAAAATGATTAGAGATTTGAAACTTATATTGCAGTATTCATTTTACTCTCAACCATTTTTTTTATATATATATATGACGAAATTATTTTTCTACTAAATTTGTAAATAACGCCCCTTTTTTTTTTTTTTTTTTTTTTTTTTTTTTTTTTTTTGAGAATTTTTTGTTGTTGCAAAAAATATGCTCCAACATTAAAAAAATTATTATTCGGTTTATTTTAATCATTGAATAACGAGACTTTTTTAATACATAGATTGTAAGTTTAACAGGAATGTTTTACAAAATACAAAGTATAGAATCGTTGGACTATATAAAAAAATTCGCAATTTTTTAATAAATGTTTTTATTGACACGAATCACTTGTAAAATATTTCTCTACCCCCATTTAAATCATTTTCGAAATTGGAACTATATGTCTAATGATTAAGGAATTAACCAATGGACTCTGTTGAATGTGGACACACTGTACAGAAGAAAGTAAAAAAAAAAAAAAAAAATGTGACCTGTTAGAGTTTTTTCTTTTTTTAAATACCACTTTTATTAATAAGACTCAGCATAATAAGAAAATTACTGTTTCACCAAAGTATTGAAAAATGTTTAAATTTCCTCGTAATTTCCGAAAGCAGCACCGTGGGATCATAGCGAAAAGGAAAGAATGATATTAAACGAGAAGAAATGTAATGTTATTTAACAAGTCTACGATAGAACAAGCGGCAAAATTTCATGAGATGAGAATTGTGTTTTAAAGTGGTAGTGGATTTTTATGAGAGGAAAATTGTATATTTAACTGTAGAGGTTTTTTAATGAGGTGTGAAGTATGTTGTAATATAGTAATGTACATGTTGAATGTGGTATATTTATAAATGCGTGAGGAGTATTTGAATTATAAAAATAAATCTTAAAATAAAAATGTTGGATGTTTAATGGCGACAAACTTATCGTATTGCAGGATTTATTGTGTTAAAGCATATAGTAACTTATTAAACTACATTCGTATAAACTGTGTATAGTTAGCTTTCTAAACTATAGACACGCATTTTTATTTCCCACCAAGTGTACTGTTCTATTTTATTGAAAACTGTGATACTCGTACAATATTATTTTATACATTTATTGAAACAAAAAAGATTTATGCATGCAAAAATTCTTTAATTTTTAGGCTTATATCATCTAAACTGACTTTTTCTTTAATTTATGATCATGAGTGTATCATTTTAAAATAAAAGGATCGTCAAACCGTTTTTCATAATATTTTGTAAGAAAATGCAATTTAATGTATTGTTTACGTCACTTTTTTATAAAATTCCAGAACTTGAATTAAAACGTTTTTGAAACTAAAAGTCTTAATTAGAATATTAGTCGATTATTTCGAGTCTGTCTCTAACACCTATAAGTAATTACAAGTATTTATCAATAAATCTGATATACGGTTTTGTATATTTCTTCAAAAACATTTAATCTTTTAAGTAATTTGTTTCAAATAATTTTAAAAAAGCCTTCACTGCTTCATTGTGGGGATTCACAATAAATATACAAACGGCTTACGATTCCTTTAGAAAATTTTATTTTGCATTAAATTGTGTCACAATCTTTAGAGAAGGAAATGCAGTACTTCAAAAGAATTTAGAAACCCTTTTTTGAGATTATTCAATTCTCAATTGATAGGGTTTAGAATAAAATTAAACAAAAAAAAAAGAATCGAATGCTTTGCTTGAATGAATGAACGATGACCTCTGAAAAATAATAGCAAATTTTAAATGATACATCATGTATTTGCTTGATTTTCAAAGTTTAAAATAATGTATTACTGTGAAGGCAAAAAAAAGGAATTTACACTATTAAATAAAATTACAATATTATGAAAATTTTGCAATCATACAATTCTATTTTCTATATTAATTTTTAAAAACATTTCAACCATTACAGATGGGAATAATTTTATTTTAGTATATACATTCAGCTAAAGATGTAAATTTTCCGGTAAAATACAAGTGGCGGAAAAAAACTGGTTTTTTTACCGGTTTTTTTTTTTGGAAAAAAACGGAAAAATTGGAAAAATTGATTTTTCATGACTGTTTCTCCCAAATAAATTATATTTTCTTAGAGAATATTAAATAATAAACATTCTTTCCCATTTATTTGTATTAAATGAAAATTATTTTCACTTTATATTACAAAATAAAAAGAAAGTAGCAAAGCCTACTTTTAAAAGTTTAGGGTTTTTTTTTTTTCCACAGCCTAAGAATTTTTAAAACACTATTGTTTGTTATATCATATCTCTGTTGAAATGATTTTATTTACATATTTAACTACCAATTAACCTAATGTAAGAACCTAATGAAAAAAATTATGCATTCCATTTACATAAGTATAGTTTTTAAGTAAATGATACTAGTTTAAAGAAATTGTTGCAGTTTTGTCATTATTATCAATATCAGCATTAAAAAAATTCCATTGTATGTTTAAAAAAAAAGCATATTTTTACCTTATTATACTTTTTTTTACATTATAATTTTATTTTCTTTAAAAGACATGTTTAGTTTTGGTATAGTTTTCCAATCTCAACTCCAAGTTTTGATTTATTGTATATTCTAAATTCAAACAAAACTAAGTTTTAGTTTGGCTTACTCAGGTCTGCAAATACAATCAGGTCTGCTTACTCAGGTCTCAAAAAATAGAATAGGATTTATTGACTGTTAGATTTTTACTCACTGAAACCAGAAAAATGTATTTTTTTTTTAAAGTTTAATTAAACGTATTTTTTTTTCTTTTTATCTTGAAATCTGGTATTCTATTCTTGAGTAAGAAACCATATTCAATAATGTTTTCATGTGGTAATTCCATATTTCTAAGAATGGAACTCAAAAGTTATGAAAACAGAACACTACAAATAGAAAATGCTCGGTATTTGAGGAATTAACAAAAGCAGTTACATAGACAAATAAACTTCTAGTGTGCTTTAAAAAACTACAAAAATTCAAAGTTTAATGAAGAGGGAATGTATAATTTGGAGCATAGTTACTTGTAATAAAATATGGGGTTTTTTTCATCGCAGTTGTACTTTTCTAATGCAAACTGCAAATGTTTTTGCAACATTACTGTACATTATGGAAGTAAAATGGAGGTCAATTTTAGATTCAATACCTTGAAAAAACATTCAATTAATCAGCTAAAACGAAATCTTGAAAAATGCAGCATAGTATTGCCACCTATAGTGTAATTTACACCAAAAATTAAACAACATGAATAAATATCAGGAACTGTCCAAATCTGTAGTTTGATTAAAAAAAAAAATCGTTCTTTAGTCCTTGATATAGAGCTACTGCGATAACCATGAATAATGCAGCATAGCAGCGTCATCTGTTGAGAGATTTACATCAAAAAGTATTGTGCACAAAGTTATATCAAAGATTAACTTAATCTGAAGTTTTATGGAAATACATACATTAATTCTTGAAATAGAACTATTGTGAAAATTATGAATGATGCAGCATAGGAGCGCCATCAGTTGGGCGATATACACTAAATAACTAAACGTCTCGAGTTTATATCAAGGTGTAATTGAATCTAAATTTTTGGGAAATTATGTGCATCAGTTCTTGAGATCAAGTGCCCATAAAATTTTTGTCCCATACAGACTCACAGACTGACAGATATTTTCCAAAAACTATCAAATCGTGTTCAGGACCTTCTAAAATGTTTAAATGCACCAAAAACTGGAAGTCAAAACTTTCACGAATTCAATATTTACTTCTTGAAAAGATAGAAAAAAGTAATTGTCTGAGCGTAGCGAAGTCTTATACTCAGAGTACGTAACGATATTAAAAGTCAAAAAAATTCATTCGTCAAGCAAATCTCAAAAAGTACTTGTCGGATTTGGAATCTGTTTGTACCAGAAGGTACCTATGAAGGTAATTTGGTGAATTTCACCTACTTTAAAAAATTAATTCCAAATAGTTTAAAAGTTATATTTAAAAAACTGATAAAAAAGCACAATTTATTTGCATACGTCATGGAAATTTGGTGTGCGTGATTTTCACAGGCTGGATATTTTCGTAGATAACCGAATCAGTACATGGAGTACAAACATAAAAAGTTTGACGTAATTCGGGCTTAAGAAAGTGAGTTTTTTACTGAATAATACAAATAAATGAAAACTAAATACTAAGAAATACTAATAAAAGAAAAATGAAGCATTATATTGATCTATGTATATTTAAAAATGCATCTGCTAGCACTAATTAGAAAATTTATGTGTACATGATAGGAGATAAATATATTTTGATTCAGTATTTCTATGCTATAAAACATTAACGTTTGTGTGTTTTTCGTTATCATTGGGAGTACCTAGCCGATTTAAAAAATAATGTGGGCAAAAGATGTTGGTAACCATCTTTGCTGCAAAATGTACTATATTTTGCGTAGGAACAGTAATCACCATCAATGCACGAGTAAAAAAAAGTTCTAAAATTGAGAATTCTTTGATGTTGATCTGACTAAAATTTAAAATCTTTTTTTTTTTGGTGGCAACTTTTAAAATATAATATTCTCGTTATGAACGATTTCTAAAACATTCGACAATTTAATTTCACAGATTAAACATTTTTTTTTCTAGAAAATTTTTGAAACCCAATTTATTGAGAATATTGCAATTTCTAGGATATTGTTGGGGTCAGAAACTATAACTTTGGCATCACAGTAACTTATAAGATGTAAGTGCTCGTTTAGGACAAATTTTTAAAAAAAGGATTCCTTAACTCTTATCGACAACCTAATAGCATCCGTGGAAAACAGATATTCAACATTATAAACTATTCGGACGGATTTCACACCATATAAAATACACTCCATTCTTTTCAAACATAATAGTTTATGTTATTTATAGTTTCTCAAATCGTTGCGGAGCTTCTGTTTATGCTCATGACATCATTTCAAAGAGTTATATTTCCAATATAGGAAAATTTGGTGTTTTATTTTCTGTATTACTTTTAACATTTTGCACATTTCCATATTTATATCCATGCATGGTTTGTTTTTCTTTTATAAAAATAGTATATGCAACTTTATATATAAGATTTTGTAATTCTATGATTCAATATGCTTATTTTCATCATATTTTATCACAATGAATGACCAATTAAAGGTAACATCTTATTTTCTTTACTTATCGCAAGTTATTAAATGTGTATTCTCAGCAATATCGCTCAGACTAATCCCTCTGAGGGAAGTCCTAGTAAATACATGCTTCAAGTTTTATGTTAAATTTTTAATTTTACCATTTCTATTAATCGGCATATTATTGAAATAATTTTGCACATGAATAAATTTTTAAAAAGAAAAGTTGCATTTAATTATACATCTAGATTTTTTTCATGTAATCCTGTTTTTGTGAAATTGTGAATTTCATGTATATATACTTATACAAAATGTATTCAAAATTTGTGAATAAGAAATTACTATTATTTTTAGAGTCCTATTTAGACATTTTTAATGAGGTTATTTATGCATTAGGGTGGGTCGAAAAAATCGAATTTTTTTCAAATCCACTATTAATAGTGCGGAAAAATTGCCTTTTGTAATCAGAAGAATAATGCAAAAAAAGTTTTTGAAATCGGTTAATATCTTTAGGTCGCGCATCGCACTTGAAGTTCGGAAAATTTGACCAAAAATGACATTTTTTAAAATTAATGATGAAAATAAAAAAAATTTCGAACCTACTTCTAATAGCACGGAAAAGTTTTCTTTTATAACTCAAAAGATAACGCAAAAACTTTTTTTGAAATCGGTTAATATCTTTAGGTCGCCCATCGCACTTGAAGTTCGGAGATTTTGATCAAAAATGACATTTTTTGGAATTATTGAGGAAAATTAAAAAAATTTCGAAGAAGCTTGTAATAGTACACTAAAGTAACCTTTTACAATTAAAACATATTTTTTTTTCTTTTTTAAATATATTAATACCTTTTAGTCCATTTAAGTTAGCGAAATTTTATGAAAATTGACAATGTTTCATATAAAAGATGAAAAGTCGTCTTCTTTTCTCATTTTTTTCTAATAACATAAAAATATTCCATTATATGCATAGAAACGTAAAATAAAATCAATTTTAAAATTGGTTAATAATTTTGCATAATACATTGTTTATAAATTACGAAAAAAATAGATAAGTATATATTTTTAGCTATTTTATTTATTTAAACATTTATATTGAACAGATTTAGAACACAGCTTAATAAGACATTCTTCAAGAAAAAATTTTAAATCAATTTTAAACAAGTTTTACTTATGCAATATTAGGCTATTTGCATTATAGTAATTTTAGAAAATAGTTTTTTTTCTGTTTACCTTCATTTTTTACCTCGTGTAAAGCCTTGTAATGATTTTTATTATCAAATGTTGACATACGTGATCGCGAAAGCAAACATGATCTAATATAGCCGTATCTGCTATTAGAGCCACATCCTTTTTCAGAAGCCTCACTCACAAGTTTCACACATCATTCCACCGCCTGTGTGTGTGGTACGGAAACGCCCTTATTGTTTTCATTTCCAATTCTGAGAGAGATTTCGATTCAATAAAAGAGAAAATTCTCTCTGGACAGATTCTGTGTAAAAAGTTGGTGAAGTAACTTTTCAGCTCGACCAATCAATTAATTCAGTTTAATCCTTAGCGCGAAAATTTAACTTGCGTATCACAAAATCTCTCACAGCTGCCACGTGTTTTGTCACCAGTTTCATTGCTTTCAAAACTTGTTGTAATCCTAATAGCCATATTACACGGGAGGCTTTCGCTCAACTTTTCCCCCAACAGAACATTTCAATGATCAAAACTTGATTGACCTTGATGAAGGAGAGAATTTTAGTGGTTATTTTAGCTCAACGAGCATTTTCCATGTCGCCCGGGAAATGTTGAACGTTCAGTCAGCGCTGATCATTTGAACCAATAAGAGCGAAGCGAGAGTACGAAGTTCGATGAACCTGTTTACCGAGTACGCAGTGGTTGGGAGAACATGTTGTGTCAAATGATTTCTGAAATATTTGTTGTTTATCATTCTACGTGTGATACCGCTATAACTCTCGCACATGCTCCCTCTCATCTGAAATCATTGCCAGTAGTAGGTTTTATTGATGAGTGAAGTAAGCGTTACCCTCAATAACAGGGTCTGTAACTTTCTGCAGACTTTTTGATAGGTAGCGCGATGTTGTTATTGTCTTGTGTATATGCTTTGATTAATGGAATTATTCTTCTTAATTTCAAACCATACAGGCATACATGTTTCTATGATGAATAAAACTGACTGCTTCGTTTCAGTCCTAGGGTTTTCTGTGGATATATACAGTCTGAGAATTCGATTGGCGGTCGTTAGCCACCGGGAATAAGAAATGGTCCCTGGAACTCGGACAGAAAGATCCTCAGGATAGAAGCCCGATCACACAGCATTGATATTTTAAAAAGATATTTTTGATCTTTACTGAGGTCATTTGGGTTTTCAACAGTCACTATTGGGCGAAAGCAATTGATTGATTCAAACTGGATGACAGGTTGTCTTTCGCAAGCAGGTAGTTGCTTGCCTATAGGACGAGAAAATAATGCTGGCCGTTTGTTTTTTTCTTCAATGCAATGAAACAAGTGCCTAAACGGCAATTCGATGAAATGCAACACGTAAATGCACCGCTGCAAGGGCCTGCGTATCTTCATTTCCAAATTTCGAATAACCCTTTTTTCAATCCCGTATTGATAGAAGAGCTATCACATCCAAATACAAGGACTTCATCTAAGGAGATATTCTTCTGAGGCAGATATAAAACGATACTTTCACAAACATTTTTTCCGGTTCCATTCATAGACGTTAGATGACCAACATATTTTGATCATCCGGCTCCTGAATTATTAGAAATGTGCCCTTCCCTATTAGATCTTCGATAGCGTTTAACACCGATTTTTCCTTTATATAACGTAACTGTTTGTGGTAATTACATGTCAAGCCTGAAAACCAGCTGTGTTCACAGCTCATATGCGCACGGAGCAATTGGAATAGAAAAAAATCGGTTTGTCAGTTGTTTTTGTAATCAGCCTATGTCAATTTTGATCATATTTTCCAAATTTCAGGTACGATGCGCGATTTAAAGGTATTAAAGATTTAAAAAAGAAAAAAGTTACTTTTTAATTGTAAAAAGTTACTTTAGCGTACTATTACAAGCAAGTTCGAATTTTTTTTAAATTTACTCATTAATTCCAAAAAATGTCATTTTTGATCAAATTTTCCAAACTTCAAGTGCAATGCGCAATTTAAAGATATTAACCGATTTCAAAAAAAATTTTGCGTTATCTTTTTAGTTGTAAAAGGAAACTTTTCCGCACTATTAGAAGTAGGATCGAATTTTTTTTAATTTTCATCATTAATTTCAAAAAATGTCATTTTTGGTCAAATTTTCTGAACTTCAAGTGCGATGCGCGACCTAAAGATATTAACCGATTTCAAAAACCTTTTTTGCGTTATCCTTCTATATACAAAATGCAACTTTTCCGCACTATTAATAGTGGATTTGAAAAAATTCGATTTTTTCGACCCACCCTATTATGCATATATGAAACTTGATAAGATTCAGCAGCTATACGGTATGAGATTTTTTTTCTTCAATCACTGCATTTGCGAAAGATTCAATTTGTAGATAAAACTTTTTTCTGAAATGTCTATTATCAAGAGAAATTTTGCAAAGGGTCTTGTGTTTCAAACAAGAAAAAAAAAAGGGAAGGATCCTTTCAAAGTCTTCTGAAACAGATTTCTGCTCAGACATCAGATTACCCACATTAAAGTTTTCCTGTGGGACACTCAACATAAAAAAATAAAATAAAAAGTATGAGAATGCAGCTATTGCAACATTTTCACTACATTATTTCATAAATGAAATTTCAATTTTTCCAGTTTGGAAAAATTGAAAAATAAGCCTTCGGAAAAAACCGAAAAAAACCGTTTTTTTTCCAATTTTTCCGGGTTTTTTCCGAGCATTTCCATCCCTACATTCAGCACAAATATTCTTTTTTTTCCATTTCGAAACTAAAAAAAATATGCAAATCGTCAAAAAATAATAAAAAATAATAATTTTGTGTTCTGGAAAAATTATAAAAACCTTGTTTACGTATTGTTTAAGTATTATACAAAAAATGAAATTAAACCATAAAATTAAAATAAAGGAATTATTTTAAGTGTAAACTAATTGAAACAGAACAGTAAATTAGAAAAATTTTCATAGCTATTAAAAGAAATACATTGAAAAAGTACATTTATAAAAGCGAGCAGATTTGTTTAAATTATTATTTTCGTATTATTTCATCTACTTTGTCATAACTGTAAAATTTTATAGACGGTAAAATTAAATAGATAAAAATTAAATTATGCATGATATACACTGGAGCACTATTAAGTAAAGTTGATCCGATGGTATATACAATGAGAAATATTCTGCCTCAGATATATATATTTTTTTCAAATTCAATATTAATCTGCAATTTTAAAAATTTCGAGCATAGATATTTTTTCTCTCCCTTGATTTACGCTTTCTTAAAAATGTCAATCATCATCTACGTAAGTAAATTTGAACTATTCTATATCTATATTAATAAAATAACAAATCGCTCTGTCTGTCTGCGTGTGTGTGTGTCTGCGATGGCTAGCAAAATCTACAGTATGTACGAGGCTCAAAATTTTTTTGAGAGTAGCCTGAAATCTCTCCTGATGCACCTGAGCTTCAGAATTTCGAAATTCTATTTATTAACTGTGTAATTAATTAAATCCCAAAGATCACTCTCATAAAAATCGCCTTTTTTCTTCTTTTTTTCCCTTTATTTAGTTATGGTTGGTTGGTTGCATAAAATTTTCGCATAATTAAAAAAGCTGGAACAGAGCTTTAAAATTCATAGACTGGCAAACTGTCAGTTTAAATGATGATTTTTTATCACAGCGGTTGTAAACCATGGAGGAAAAAGATAGGTGGTGGTGAAGTAAACCGAAAAAAGGGTTGCAATATTAAACCATTTATCGCTCAAATTTTAATATCCCAAACAAAAGCATGTGGAAGGGATTTTGTATTAATAAGACGAATTGAAAGAAATGAATTACAGCTGAAGTATATTTTACGAAGAAATAGTAATTTTTTAAAATGGTCTTTTTTCTATTATATTATTTATTTAAAAAAAATGTTTGCTTTTAAAATAATTGAAATTGATAAATTCGAAATAATTAAATGTCAAAATAAAATTAAATAAAATATTGAAAACATTTGATTTGAACTAAAAATTGTATTACTAAAAGTTTTTTTTTTTTTTTTTTTTTTTTTTTTTTTTTTTTTTTTTTCAGAACTTTTTAATTCTTTATAACGTAGATGAAAAATGTTTATGTTTTAACAACATATTAATAATTCTATGTCAATATATAAAATATATTTATGAAAACATTCTTTTAAAATCATGCGCGAAAACTTAAATAACAAATATTAGTCTAAAATCTAGATTCCAAAGTGCAGACGATTTTAAGACATTAACGAAAGAATGTTAACTTTTCAAGAAAATTGTTAAATGATGCTTCTATATTGATATTTCAAAGTCATATGATAAAAATAATCACACAATTCTTGCCTATGATTGATATATTTGTATCCTTTATGCATCGTGTATTACAGTCAATAATGGCACAAAACATTATTTTTTAAACGAAATTTTAGTCATCTATTCAATAACAGTTTAAAAAGTAAAAAACAAAGAAATACGGGTTTAAAACAGTTTGAATTGATCGGCGTGTCAAAGCACATGGTTTTGTCGATACTTATTTGGACTTAATGTAGCGGATTTTAGGGTTACATTTTTGGACATTATACTTCCACTCAATTTCTTTTTACTGTGTAGTTGTACGCAGATCTTTGGTATTTCGAACACTAGAATGTATGAGTCATTAGCTGTATTACAATAAAAAAATCACAAAACACTTTTCTAGGAGTTTCTTTTTTTATCATTGATAAAATTTAAATGTATTCTATTCAATTTAAAATTAAATTATGGCTTTAATTTGGTTTTAAAACAAAGATAAAATATAGCTGTTTGGCGTACAATTGTTCAAATCCGCAAACGATTCATACACCATAATAAATTATCAAATAGCAAAGTAAATTATTTATCAGAAATAGCCATAAAAAGAATAGTAGCAAAACTGATTATAACCTTAATGTTTACACTAATTAACACATAACCGGATCCCAACCAGAAAAAACAGACCACACTCAGATACGTGATAGACAAAATTTCCGTTAGTACCCGACCGAACCTAAAAATTCTGTTCGAAAAAAAAAAAAAAAAAAAAAAAAAAAAACTAGGGATTTGATAACTGACCCGAACCAAATCTCAATCCCATAAAAATGTTCGAATGAAGCATAACCCGATCCAAACAAGGCAAAATAATTTTAGTGGGCATGAAACCTGACCCGAACCTAAATATTGTCTTTAAAAAAACTCGAAATATGACCCGAACAAAACCTGAAACCGATAAAAATATTCCAGAGAACTATAACCCGATCCCAGCAAGACAAAATACTTTCCGTGGTCATAAACCCGACTCAAACCTGAAAAATTCCATTTGAAAAATTCTGAAATTTGACCCAAACCACATCTAAATCCGACCAAAATATTCGAAAGAACCATAACCGGATTAGAGTAAGACTAAATAATTTCCGTGGACATGAACCCGATACGAACCCAAAACTTCCATTCGAAAAAATACCTGAAATTTGAATCGAACTAAATCTGAATCTGACAAAACTATTTCAAAGAACCGCAACCGGATCCGAACAAGACAAAATATTTCCATGGACATGAACCCAATCCGAACCCGAAAAATTTCTTTGAAAACATCGCGAAAGCTGAACTGAACCAAATCTGAACTTGGCAAAAATATTCCAGTGAAGCATCTCCTTATTCGAACAAGACAGAATAATTTTCGTGAACACGCAAGAAGACCCGAACCCAAAAGATCCATTTGAAAAAAAAAACCGAAATCTGAATTGAACCAAATCTGAACCCGATAAAAGTATTCCAAAGAACTATAACCCGATCCGAGCAAGACGAAATAATTTCCATGGACATAAACCCGACTCGAACCTAAAAAATCCGATTTGAAAAAACCTGAAATTTGACTCATACCACATCTGAATCCGATCAAAATATTAGAAAGAATCTTAACCGGACTCGAGTATGATAAAATAATATCCGTGGACATGAACGAGATTCGAACCTAAAAATTCTATTGAAAAAATACCTGAAATTTGAATCGAACCAAATCTGAACATGACAAAAATATTCCAAAGAGCCGTAACAGGACCCGAATAAGACAAAATTTCCATGCACATGAACCGAATCTGAACCTAAAAAATTTCTTTGAAAAAATCTCGAAATCTAAAATGAACTTGATAAAAGTATTCCGGTGAAGCATGTATTTATTCGAACAAGGCAGAATAATATCCGTGAACACGCAAGAAAACCCGAATCCAAAAATTACATTTGAAGAAAAAGCCGAAATCTGAATTAAACCAAGTCTGAACTTGACAAAAATATTCCAGTGAAGCATGTCTTTATTCGAATTAGACAGAATAATTTCCGTGGACACGCAGGAAGACCTGAACCCAAAAATTCCATTTGAAAAAAAAACGCCGAAATCTGAATTGAACCAAATCTGTTCCCGACAAAATTATTTCACAGAAACATAACTGAATCCGAGCAAGACAAAATAATTTCGATGGACATGAATCCGACCCGAACATTTAAATCGAATTTCAAAAAATACCTGAAACCTGAATCGAACCAAATCTGAACCCGACGAAAATATTCTATTGAATCATAACCAAATCCGAACAAACAAATACAAGACGACAAAATAATTTCCATTGACATGAACTCCATGATTAGTTAGGTAACATTTGGGTTGCGATTAGGTTGCAATTACATTACGGTAAGTCTTTGATTTTATTTAATTTCACGTTAGGTTACAGTTAGATCACGGTTAATTTAAAGTTAGGTTAAAATTAAATTGCATTTATGTGATAGTTAGAATAAGAATAGGTTACAATAAAGTAACGGCTAGGTTACATTTATGTTATATTTAAGTTACGGTAGGATACTATTAAGTCGCAGTTAGGTTACAGACAGATTATGGTTACGGTACAAAAGTTTACGGTTAGGAATTTGTCCACAGAGTCAACATTACGCATGCTTTGATTAAAAATATACACTTTTGTTAAATGGCTCTGAAATTATAATACTGTATACCAATCTTTTATCATCGCGTATCAATTTCATTCACGGTATAGTCGGATTTAAGAGTGATATAATTAGTTTGAAATTTAAAATATCTCACTTGGGATTTCTATGCGAAAAATGTAATTAGTTACGTGATTTAACAGTGATTTTTACGGGTAAATATCAACACTTTAACACGAAACTAACGCAATCGTTGGATACATGTTCCCTCCCGTGTTTCTCATTGCTTATTTTAAGTATTTTTAGAGCTTAATATTAGTTGTTGTTTTTAAAACCGATTTTTCACAAAGTCAGCTGCGACGTATTTCAAACAATGCATTTCTGCATGCTTCCAGTTAATTATAAAATCATACAAATTTAAAGTTCGTTTAGTATTGTTAATACGAACCCGGGCAACGCCGGGCGGGTCAGCTAGTGTTTAATATTTTCAAAAATTCAATTTCAAATTTTGTTTTAAAGCATAAGTTCTGATACCGTAGCAATTTATTGCTTTGTACGTTTTTCTTTGTACGTTTTTAAAATGCAGAAGTTCACATGAAATGCACAGAATATAAAATCGAAATTTAAATACATGATTTTTAAATAGCTATTAATACGTAAAATAATATTCAGTGAAAATTCATTCAGATCTGAGTCATTGGTTTAAGACACCAACGCTCTGCCGACAAAACCACCTGAACGGACATACTAGACTGGATCCCTTCATTCATATATGTTGATAGGCTGGAACCGCAGCACAAGATGGGTGTATCGTCCCAGCTGGCTTAGTTACAAAACTGTTAGGACCAAAGACCCAGCTTCGAACCCTAGCCTGATAAATACACTAGTCAACCAAAAGAATTTTATATACAGGGTGTATCTAAACTATTGGGCAAAACTTTAAGGGGTGATATTACACATCAAGACAAACAATATTAAATGGGAAACTAAGGGTCCCAAACGTACGCGAGGAGATACGCGACATTAAAGTTTGGGGTCCAAAGTTTCAAATACACATAAGAAACGGAGAAATTGGTCGATTGATTTGCGGTTTTCAGTAAAACTTTTCTTTATGTCAGTATTTTCATGAAAATAAATTATAAAGATAAATTCCTAAAAATGTCGATAGAGGACGCTTTAGACTTTGGAGTAACGAACAATTATTTTTTGCCGCTTTTTTTTTTTTTTTTTTTTTTTTTTGCATCCCGTTAAATATTTTTGGAAGCTTAGACTACAACTTAAATTTTGAGCTCAAAATCTGAATAGTTGGGAGTGATTAAGTAGCGCAAACAGAACTGTGTTCAAAGGTTCAAATTTCCAATAATTCTAAAAAACGGTAATTTTTTTCGATTCATTTGCGGTTTTCGCTAAAACTATTGTTTAAATCGGTATTTTCTTGAAAATAAATTTTAAAGATAAATTTCAAAAAATGCCGATAGAGGGCGCCTTAGACTTTGGAGTAACGTACAATTATTTTTAGCCGTTATTTTTTTAACCTCATTAAATGCCTGCAAAAACTTATACTTAAATTTTGTGCTAAAAATCTGAATTGATTGAAGTGATTAAGTAGCGCAAACTGAACTGTATTCAGAAGAGGGAAGGAGTAGCTTCAAAATTGAATTGATTATAAAAAACGGAAAAATTGGTCGATTCATTTGCGGTTTTCGCTAAAACTACTCTTTAAATCAGTATATTCTCAAAAATAAATTTTAAAGATAAATTTTAAAATTACCGATAGAGGGCGCCTTAGATTTTGTAGTAACGTACAACTGTTTTTAACCGTTATTTTTTAATCTCATTAAATGCTTGCAAAAGCTTTGACTTAAATTTTGAGTTTAAAATCTGAATCGTTGGGAGTAATAAAATAGCTCAAAATTGAACTGTGTTCGAGGTGGGGGGGAGGGTTAAATTTCAACTCCTGAACACATTTCAATTTGCGCTTCTTAATCCCTCCAAACGATTCAGAATTTCAGCTCAAAATTTAAGTGTAAGATCTTGGAAGCATTTAATTAGATACATTAAATAGCGGTTAAAAATAACTGTTGGTTACTCTTAAGTTTAAAACACCCTCTAAAGGGTTTTTTTGAAATTTATTTTTAAAATTTATTTTCAAGAAAATACGGACATAAAGAATAGTTTTCGCGAAAACGGCAAACGAGCCGACAAATTTTTACGTTTTTTATAATTATATGAAATTTGAATCTCCCCCTCCCCCTCCCTTGAACACAGTTCACTTTGCGCTACTTAACCACTCTCAACGATTCAGATTTTGAGCTGAAAGTTTATGTCTAAGCTTCTAAAAAAATTTAATTAGATGCAAACAATAACCGTAAAAAATAGTTGTTCGTTACTCCAATGTCTAATGAGCCCTCTATCGGCATTTTCTGAAATTTACCTTTAAAATTTATTTTCAAGAAAATACTATTTAAACAATAGTTTTAGCGAAAACCGCAAATGAATCGAACAATTTTTCCGTTTTTTATAAACATTTGAAATTTGAACCATTGAACACAGTTCAGTTTGTGCTACTTTACCACTCCCAACTATTCAAATTTGAGCTTAAAATTTAAGTTTAAGTCTAAGCTTCCGAAAATATTTAATGAGATGCAAAAAATAGCGGCAAAAAATAATTGTTCGTTACTCCAAAGTTTAAAGCGCCTTCTATCGACATTTTTTAAATTTTCTCATTTTCTAAATTTATTTTCATTAAAATACTGACATAAAGAATACATTTAGTGAAAACCGCAAATCAATCTACCATTTTTTTCGCTTTTTATGTTTATTTGAAATTTTGGACCCTAAACTTAATGGCGCTTATCTCCTTCGGAAGACGTTTGGGACCCTTAGTTTCCCATTTAATATTGTTTGTCTTGATGTGTACTATTACCCTTAAAGTTTTGCCCAGTAGTTTAGATACACCCTGTATATATATATATATATATATATATATATATATATATATCGCAAATAATTTTATCTGATTCATGTTTTGTGTGTTAGAAGTAGTGTAGAAAGTCAAATAAAACATTTCTAACCCGTCACACTTTTATGATGTATCAATATTTATTTATTCCCTTTTTTTGCGTTTATTACAAATTTTAATCTTAAACTAATTTATTTCGGATAAAAAAAGCTTCCTTTTTCATTTTTTTTGTTTGTCGATGGTACTTTGCGGTGAGGTCTCCCTAATTACCAAACATCAGAAGTCTGCGAACATTGCAGGGTTCCATTCTCCCTGATATCTTTTTCCAATAACAGCTATACCTTGGTAAAATCTCTCTCCGTGTTTATCACTCATAGCTCCCATATTTTCGGGAAAAAATCTAAATGCGAATCTAAAAAAATGTATTTTCAAAGACATGTTGCAATTCATTTCATGAAAAGCTTGTAACATTTTCTGAACAAAGGTTAACATATTGCGGGACTTTATGATTGCCTAAAGAGCTTTCGGTGATTGCTACGAACGATGTTCAAGCTTCCTTTTCTACATCATTTAAGCATGAAGTGAATGTTGGAACATAACACTAAATATAATACATAACTGTGGGTAACATATCACTTCATGCTTACCCACTGCAAAGGAGAAAAATATTATAAATCTTCTCTCTGATCTCAAACAAAGATGCAATTTGCACTTTGTAAATGATATGCAATCACCACTCCGATTAATGTTTTAAATTTTTGTCAAAACTATGCGCGGTATTTTCTTTTATTTAGTATGACAATAAACACAAGAAGAATCATTAAAAAAATTACATCTGCATAACAAATAACATTTTACATTAATAAAATAAAATGCCACATACTGAGAAAATAGACATTTAATTATGAATTGACAAATTTTAGAAAAAAACTGCATGTAATAATTTAATAAATATTTAATATGTCACATATCACTTGCTAACTAAGCGTGGAACCAAGTGATGAAAAATAGCCTAGACAGGGTGAACCTGGAACCCTTGGAATAGCTTGTCGATGAAAAAATTGGCATCGTCTTCGTATCTAAAATGCTAGAGTATTTGGAGCGCTATTCCAAGGGTTCCGGGTTCGATCTCCGATATAGACATTTTACACCATATTAGTTTTATGCTAATGTAGCAAGTGATAATTCAAGTATTAAATATTCAATAATTTCAAGCGTAATTTCAGTGCAGAAAATTATTTAAAAAGCGTATATAATTTAATAACTTATTTATTAAACATTTAGTTTATCAAATATTTAAATGCAATGCCTTAAAACTTCTTCTTTTACTTCTTATTCCTAGAATATTTTATTGTTATACTATTTTACAAAAATGGTTATTTTCATTTTATTAGCAAAACAATTAATGTTTTTCTTTCTTTCTTTTCTTTTCTTTTTTTTTTTTTTTTTTTGTTTCATTTTCTTTTTTTCGAAATAGATTTTTGTTCCGTCATTAATAGGCATTCGTCAAATTGCTAATTATAAAAAAATGTAGAAATCTAAAAATTTTACATATTATCAACTTGAAATTTGCAGAAAAAATGAATAATTCAAAAAATATCCGTAAAATACCAAAAAAAAAAAAAAAAAAAAAAAAAAAAAAAAAAAAAAAAAAATCACACAAAACAAAAGGATTTATTTATATAGACTGATTGGAAAATAGTTTACGTTTAGAATTATCCTAGTTGTAAAATCAAGCTGAGAAAGTGTTAAGTAATAGTCTCAGAAACTGATTAACTTATCTTATTAATGTATATAACATAGGATATTTGGACATGATTGAATGCCTATGGCCATGCGAACAACATTATCAAATAAATCGATTTTCCAGGCAATTAAAGATCGACGATTCATCACATTGTCTGCCGAATTAAACAAGCTGACAAACTGCTTGTCAGCAAGCTCTTAACCGAAACGCAATCATGGAAAAAGGTCTCCACAATATTGTATGGGAATAAGAATTAAATGGAAGTGTGTGATATATTTTCCCTTTCTTTAATTGGAAATATTAGAAAAATGATGCGAAAAGAAAATCTGTTGTTTAAATTTAAAACCTATCGCTTATAATATTTTATTTGTGAATATTTCAAGCATATATTGTAAGTCATGAAGAAAACTCGATAATTAGAAATTTCTTCCTTCGTTTGGTCTGCATATTATTTATTGTAATGAAATACGTTTTAAACTGTTTGTTTATTTATTTATTTTCTAAAATTTCCCCTTGATCTAATTTTTAAGTGAAGAATAAAAAGTTCTAAATAAAAAACATTAGAAAAGGAAAAATGCAATAAACATTAATTGTGATAATAAAGGCATAGTCCATGTCAATTCAGGCAGCCAAAGTAAAAATCTTACCTTCATAGTCTCAGAAGTTCTTTGATTTAACATATGTTAAAATTCAGGAAAAAATAAAATTCCTGTAATTTTTGGTTTTCCCCAAAAAAATTTCTAGACCGAGATACAGGGTGTCAAAGATGGCATCCCGAGCACCTTTTCCCGTTTGCGATTTTCGAAAAAAAGTTTAAAGTGCTCTATCTCTAAAACGATGCAAGATATCTCGTTGCAGTTTATTTTATTTTAAAGATAATATTTTTCTGCTTAAAAAGATATACTCTATTTTGAAATATGTATTTAATTATTTTTACAGCAGCCTTCTAAAAAAAATTTTTTTTTATCAAAAATAATTTTTTTTTCAAAAATGCCAATCTCAAAAATTTTGATTTTTTTACTGTTAGTCAATACCATTGAGTACTATCTTCACTGTAAAGGAGAACTTCCACTTTTGAGTTTAACAAGTTTTAGAATCATTTCAAGAATTTAGGGAATTTTACAGGAATTGCATGTCAAAAGTTCCAATAAAAGTCTCTCAATTTTTGTTTATTTGTATCACATGTAGCCTATTACATATCTTAAACAAATTAGAAATCACACGTCGAACATGGTAAATGAGGTGCATTTATACTATGACTAGTTTTATAAATATTTAGATCTTGGTGCAATAAGTATTACACTCTTGTGAAGCCTTGCATGAATACAAAATTTATTATGTTTCTATATATTAAATTCAGTAATAAGGAAGTAATATGAATCCATCTTAAAAAGAACATAATCACCAGGGCAACCTAGAATCATTACCTATCATGTGATATTTAACTATGTATGATAGAATTTAATAGAATGAACAATCATCTATTAATATCATAGTGATGGGTATATTCATCTATTAATATCATAGTATCTAAATTGCACAAACTTTGAACAGCAAGCAAGAAGAAATTTCATTTGTCCAACCAAGATCTCTGAAACAATTGCAAAATATTCAGATTCACAATTTATAAAAAGGAATTTTTGTTGCTTGTGTATATTACTGTGAGTAGTGGATTGCAAAGGTAAATGAAATCAGTTGTTTATGAAATTGTCGTTAACTTTGTGCTCCCACATGGATCGGCTGTTGGATATAGATTTCCACCTGCTAAACAGTAACACTACCACCAGTGTTACCTTCCTATTCACAATGTTTTAAGGATTATGGAAGCCCCAGACCCTATTAGTTAAACAGGAAGGCATCACTAAATATCAAAGGAAGATACAGATACTGTTCAACAAATTATAAAGTCTATGAATTTCTAATTTCAGTTCTAAGCAGAGTACACTGGAAGTAATATGTTTTGAAACTTATATATATATTTTGTAAACTTTAGTGTATGTTTTTTTTCTTTTGTAAGCTATTTTTAAAGCTGTCAGTTTCTTATACTTATTATGAAATAAAATCCTATGCCAAACAAGACTAAGATTTTGATTTCCTGCAGGGTTGCAAAAAAGCCGGCTAAAATTAAAAAAAGCCAAGCCGGTAAGCTTTTATTCGTTTTAGCCGGCTTTTTTTGGCCAAAATTGGTCTTTTTTGGCCATAATTGGCTTTTATACAGTGAAGCATTTTAATTATAAGCTACACACTTTTAAGTGTCTTTTAACTAATTTTAATGATGTTTAATTTACTTTGAGTTTAATAAATTTATTTAAATGAAAAATTGGGATTTTATTTATGATTCATTATGAAAAATTGGTTATAACCCAATTTTTCAATAATGAAGGCATTAATACTAAAATAACACGCTAATGGAGTTGCTAGTGATTTATAGTCAGATTTGCAAATGTCTCAGCTAAATTATAAAATGGCCATACCAACCAAATGATTTTTCTAACTTACATTGACCTTTAATCCTACCCTTGTTTTTCTATTTTCACTGTTTTATAAAATTAAAGAGGACTATAGTTACTTAGCTACATGTTTTATTACTTAACTAATTTTAAGAGTTATTAAAATGTCATGTTTTATTCCCTACAAACATTTAAAATCATACATATAAAAAAAACTACCATTTCTCACTTTTGAAAATAGTATTTCGAATTATGCACATTTAATAATATATTATATTTCACAATTTATTTCAGTATTCTCAATTAGCATATGCATGAATATATTCATTCATACTAGTGGGCATATATGAACTTACAAATAACAAAGAGCTATTTAAAATTTTAATCCAACAAATTTTATTAGAACATTTTTTGTTGTTTAATTTTATATAATTATGTATTAAATTCTCCTCAAATATTCAATCCTACCTAATTTCTCTTTCAACATTGTTCATTTTATCACTTAATCTTTACATATTGACCTGTAAGAATGTTTCCATGAATGCTTTGGTTACATTTTGTCATAATTCAATAAAATATAATTCTTAAGAAAGTGTAATATAAGTAGAAATATGAAATATAGAAGTTTAAAACACATTTTTTGAGTATATTTTCTTTTTTACAAGATTTATGTCTTTCAGATATAATACCTTCACAGTTGACTTCTAGCAGTTAAAGACTTATTTATTTGAAAAATTAAATAGAAATTTATAATTTTTTTAGTAGTAAATAATTAAAAATAAATCAATCCAAATTTAATATGGATTTGATACAAATTAACACTTTAAAAATAAAAGCCGGCTTTTTTTTAATTTTAGCCGGCTTTTTTTAAGTGGATAAAACCAAAAAAAGCCGGCAACCCTGATTTCCTGAGACCAGTATGTGATTGTCATACAGAAATTGGTAAAATATATGGCAAAATTTTACATGTTTTTCGATAACTTGTCAAAATCAAAAGTGGAAGTTTTTCGAAATAAGGAAGGCAGTAAGTACTCAATGGTATTAATCAACAGCAAAAAAATAAATAAATAAATAAATTTAGGATTGGCATTTTTGATTTCTTTTAATTAAAAAAAAATCACAAGGCTGCATCAGAAAATATGAATACATTTTTTCAAAATTTAATATATCATTTCAAACAAAAAAAATGTTACCCTTCCCCCCCCCCCCAAAAAAAAGCAACAAATGTTGTGAAAAGGGTTGTCAAATGTCATGAAAGTCAAATTAAAACTTTGAAAAAAAGACACTCACAAATATTTTATTCAGCCTGTTAAATCCTATCACGCATAATTAATTCAAACATATCCCATGATAGGTAATGATTCTAGGTTGCCCTGGTGATTACATTCTTTTTAAGATGGATTCATATTACTTCCGTATTACTGAATTTAATATATATAAACATAATAAATTTTGTATTCATGCCAGTTTTCAGAAGAGTGTAATACTTATTGCACCAAGATCTAAATATTTATGAAACTAGTCATAGTATGAATGCACCTCATTTTCCATGTTTGACGTGTGATTTCTAACTTGTTTAGGATATGTAATAGGCTACATATGATACAAATAAACAAAAATTGAGAGACTTTTACTGGAACTTTTGACATGCAGTTCCTGTAAAATTCTCTAAATTCTTGAAATGATTCTAAAACTTGTTAAACTCAAAAGTGGAAGTTCTCCTTCACAGTGAAGGTAGTACTCAATGGTATTGACTAACAGTAAAAAAATCAAAATTTTTGAGATTGGCATTTTTGAGAAAAAAATTATTTTTGATTAAAAAAAAATTTTTTTAGAAGGCTGCTGTAAAAATAATTAAATATATATTTTAAAATGGAGTATATCTTTTTAAGCAGAAATATATTAGCTTTAAAATAAAATAAATTGCAACGAAATATCTTGCATCGTTTCAGAGATAGAGCACATTAAACTTTTTTTCGAAAATCGCAAACGGGAAAAGGTGCTCGGGATGCCATCTTTGGCACCCTGTATCTCGGTCCAGAAATTTTTTTGGGGAAAACCAAAAATTTCGGGAATTTTATTTTTTACTGAATTTTAACATATGTTGAATCAAAGAACTTCTGAGACTATGAAGGTAACCCCCCTGCCTGAATCGACATGGATTCGGCCTAAAGTATCTTAAAGGGAGAGTTTACCGTTTCAACAATTTTGTTTATTTTTTAAAATGTAGTTCAAGTGGTGAAATTTGTGTATTTCCCTGTTCAACTAAAAGTAAATTAATAAACTACTTTTAAAAAAAATAAAAAATAATTCTACTTAATATTACAACTTAATAATACAACTTTTTTTTATGCGCAAAAATATATTTTTGCGCATAAAAAAAAAGATTTTAAAATGTACATTGCACAAGTCTGCGGATGGATATTAAGATACATCTGACATCATTTAATATATGGTTGTTGACTGATACATATAATAAAAAGCGGTAATGATAAAAACATATCTCCATATACTTTTTTATTTTTAAAAATAACAAAAATATAACCCTATATATAAAAAATAACATGTACAAAAAGTTTCAATATCTATCTGAATATTTAAAAAACCTTAGCATTTTTAAACATGAAAGTAAAGAAAATATGAATATGGAGAGTTTTAATAAAGTTTTAATTTATGTAGCTTAATGCGTCGAGTGTTTTAATAAAATTGACAGTATCTCGCTATGTAAAATGGAGGTATCACAATGTTTAAACATTAAACTGGTTTCTATTTAATATTAAACAAGGAAGAAAAATCATGCGTTAAGAATAGATTACGCAACACTTTCCAACACTTATTGAAATCTTTAAACAAACTTCGTTACTCAGTGAAATAAGGTGTTACTGTCCAAAGCCATATATTTATTCCAATACTTTTGAATAGTTTAGTATTTAATCTGTCGGTTTATACATATACTATATAATGAGGAAATTCACTTTAATAAGAAAACGCCTAACTAGTTGTTATTTTTGTTTCAGCTATTTATACAAACAGATGGAAACATACTTGAATACATTTGTGCAGCACAGTATTATACCTTTATGGCGTGAAAGTATTTTGCTATAATTTTGTTCAAACAAAAATTCTCTTTAAGTTATATAAACCACATTTCCAGACATTAACATCCATAGGCGATATCTGTTCTTTGCGTAAACCTTTATATCATTATATCTATGTTCTACAAATATTTCTCAGTAAACTGAATGCAGTACAACCTAAAAATGTATAATTTATTTTAAACAAACTTTAAGTAAATTATGCTTATATTCAATAACCTTTAATCTGAATACCATTAATTTCATAAAGTTATTTTTGCCTACATTAATCAATATAAATTTCGCGATTAGATAATAAAAAAAATGTATTTCCTTAAAAAATTCGTACCGGATATTTCTGGGTTCACTCACTGGCTGCAATATTGCATCGCAAATATCTCGAACTGGAGTTTAAAATATTGAAAACAAGTATTTACCGATAGTATTTTCTCTTTCATCGTAATATGGAATAATGCGTAAATTCTGCGAAACAATTAAATAAAACAAAGGGACATGCGTAATTAACATATTTTATTAAACTTTTTACAAATGCTTAATCAGCAGAAAAAAAAAAAAAACATGTCTATTTATGATATAGAATTAAAATATTTCACTTTATAATGTTTTTCATAATTCTATGTTTCTATTTTCTTACTGTTCTTTTTTTAGGGTTCCATTTTTGTGAAGTGAAAATCTACCCATTATAAGGTCACTACAGTGTCTTTCTCTAGGTATGTCACAGACATTTTACTCATAAACTATGAAATGTGGAAAGCTCAAACTGGTAATTGAGGTAATAAAGAATAATGGCTCACATAATTACAGATTATCAAACATAATAACATTAAAAAAAAACTAAATTTTATACTATTTCATATATATTAATTCATCTAGTATTAATCACATGAATCAGGGTTTGTACGCATAAGAAAATAAAAATATATATCCATTTTAGTACCAGGATTTTTTAAAGTATTATTTGCCTTATTTAATGCAGAACTTTCCTTACTTTGGATAAATGGGCCACTACGTAACGAAATTTCTTGTATTAAAATGTCTAACTGTTTTTTATCCCATATGCATGCAAAACCTTCATAAATACTATGAGGTTTGCTATTAGTTTTCTTGGAGAGGGTCTTTGATTACGAATATTGTGTATTTAAAAATTAATTAAAATCCAAGAATTATACAGAATAGCAAGATTTAATATTTTTAGGCTTCATATTTCTTTGAATATTTATGGTATACCCATTCAAACTCTTCTAGTATTTACAACTATAACTAACCCTACATTGTATAGTTTTTTTACATTGTGTACCCTACATTGTATAGTTTAAGTCTTCTCATTCTTTCCATCAACGATTCCCTTTAAATAATACAAAGTTTTAATTTCCAACTATCAATTTTTAACCACCGATTTTTCAAAACAGAAAATTTTCTGTATAATTGAAACGCGAAAATGCTCCAATTACACAAGGTAAATATTGCCGTGCCATGCTTTAAATCTGAATTTTAAAATCTACATTTAATATAGACATACAGACAGGTCACATATAGAAGCAAAACATATAAAAAAAAGGTTATATTTTCTGTGATCACATATTATATAAAATGTATATCTTAAAACTTTCTTTGACATATTGTATGAATACAACAAAAATAAAAACTAATAAATTTTATAAACACATTAAAATGTAAATTGTTTATGTGGAAGTATTTGAAGTACGTGAGACATAAAACAAAATTTTCTTTCAAAATATAATTTAAGAGTTTACTTAAAATATATCTTTTTAAAATATTCATTATCGTTTCTAAATCATAGATTACTTTTTACTTATTTTAATTTATTTTTTACTTTAAATTAAAGTAATGAATCTTCTGTACTCGCATATAAAGAAAATTAATCTCGCATAAGTTTCTTATTTAATGTGAACAGACGGTCATAGATTAGTTTTTTAAAGCTTCATAAATATTTATTACAAAATGCTTTGCCTAAAAAATCTCATTTAGTATATCCTTAAAATATTATGAAAGAAAAAAATCATAATATTTTCTTCTTTTTTATATGTATTCGCAAAAGAAATAAAAGTATAAAATTATGTTCAGTGATGTAAAATAAAAGGTGTGTAATTAAAAAACAATCCTAAATTACCTTTTTCTAAAACCATATTTGTACATCATAAAAATATACATACTAAAAAGTGCTTTCAGTGTTTTACTCCGCGTTTTAAATTTATAGAGCTTTTTAAATATGGCCTATTTTTATTTATTTATTTTTGTAATTCACTTTAAATATTTGTTTTAGATTATGACAGGGATTATAACTATATTTCCACATTTATCTATCTATCTCTCTGTTTATTTATTTATCAATATATATATGTATGTATGTATCTTATATTATAATGCGAGCAAAAATTGTGAGTGTCTGTGTGTGTAAATTTTATCTCAAAAACGACTCTAACCATTTTCGCAAAAATTTGGATTTTACCATTTTCGGGCACGATAAGACCATTGGGCTAGGTCACATGTTCGAGAAGATTCGATTATTGGGTCATTTTGGGTCATAATGGGTCAGGATCAAGCTATTTATATCTAGAGAACGGCTGGTTTGTTTTTAAAGAAATTTTGTATCCAATCTTTTTTTGGCCTGAGAAAACTATTGGGCTGGGTCATATGTTCGAAAAATTTCGATTAGTGGGTCATTTTTGGGTCATCATGGGTCAAGCCATTTTTATCTAAATCACGGCTCTAACGATTTTGACCAAATTTTATATTTTATCGTTTTGTACTACAAGAAGACTGTTGGGTTAGGTAACATGTTCGAGAAAATTCGGTTAGTGGGTCATTTTTGGGGTCATTGTGGGTCATGCAATTTTTATCTAGAGATTTTCTCACGCAATTTTGACTAAAAATTGCATTATATGGTTTTCGAGCAAGAGAGAAACATTGGGCTAGGTTACAGGTTCGAGAAAAAATTTTAATGGGTCATATTGGGTCATTAAAGGTCTGAGTCAAGCTATTTATATTTAAAGAACGGCGTGATCGATTATAACGAAATTTTGTATGTAACAGTTTTTTGACATGAGAAAACTAATGGGCTAAATCACATGTTTGAGAGATTTCGACTATAAGGGTCATTTGTGGGTCATGTCAAGCTATATCTAAAGAAGAGGTGGATCAATTTTAACGAAATTTTGTATATAACATTTTTTGGCACGAGAAAATGATTGGGCTAGGTCACACGTTCGAGAAATTTCGAATGGTCATTTTGGGTCATAAAGGGTCTGGGCCAAGCTATTTATATTTAAAAAACAGCAGGATCGATTTAAAAGAAATTTTGTACGTAAAAGTTTTTAGACACGAGAAAACTAATGGGATAAGTCACTCATTGGAGAGATTTCGATTATAAGGATAATTTGTGAGACATGATTGGTCATAATGGGTCATGATCAAGCTATATCTAAAGAACAGGTGGATCAGTTTTAAGAAAATTTTATGTATAACATTTTTTTGGCACAAGAAAACTATTGGGCTCGGTCGCATGTTCGAGAAATTTCGGTTAGTGGGTCACTTTTTGGGTCATTTTGAGTAAAACCAATTTTATATTAAAAAATGGCTCGAATGTCACTGACCAAGGTTTGTACTCTATTGTTTTGGATTTCAAGAAGATTATTGTATAAAGTCATGTATTAGACAGAACTCAAATAGTAGGTCATTGTGGATCATGCTAATTTTATCTAGACAATGTCTCGCGCAATTTTGACTAAATTTTGAATTACATGGATTTTCGGGCACGAGATAATCATTGGGTTGGGTCAAGTGTTCGAGAAAATTTAATTAATGGGTAATTTTGGATCATAATGGGTTAAGGTCAAGCTAATTACATCTAAAAAACGGCTTAATCAATTTTATCTAAATTTTGTATTCAACCGTTTTTCGCCACGCAAAAACGAATGGGCTAGGTCACATGTTCGAGAGATTTCGATTATAAGGGTTATTCGTGGGTCATGATGGGTCATGCTAATTTCATCTAGAAAATGGCTTTCACCATTTTGACTATACTTTGTATTATATCATTTTTTTTGCAAGATAAAACCATTGGGCTAGAACACATGCTCGCGTAAATTTGATTAGTAGGTCATTTTGGATCATAATGGGTCAGGGTTATTCTAACTATATGTAACAACGACACAATCAATTTTATCTAAATTTTATAAAGGAACGTTTTTTGCCACGAGAAAACTATTGGGGTGAGTCGCACATTAAAAAAAATATATATTAGTGGATCATTTCGGCTTTATTTGGGAATGCTGTCAAGCTAATTTTAACTAAGAAATGGCTTAAACGATTTTGATTCAATTTTATATTCTACTGCTTTTGATTACTTGAAGACAATTGAGCTAAGTCACGTTTGATTATATTTTATTAGTGGGTCATTTTGGGCAATAAGGAACAGGGTCACGAGAATATGGCAACAGCCAATAAGTTGGCGACTTTTGACAAAATATTGGTGGCATTTAGCTGAAAAATAGACTATTAAGATTACGAAAGCCAAAACACGTATTTGGCGCCAAATGAAAGATAGTCGCCAAATTTGGCTATATCTGGCAAAGAAATTCCCTTTCAGAATGTGAAGAAATTTTTATACATCTTAATAGAATTTGAAATGCACGGTTAAACCAATCAGAGTCGAGTTAAAAAAGTGATTTGGATCGATGTCCTTTTGTTGTAAATTTTAAAATAATGTAAAATTGTGCATCCATACATAATTGTCTTATTGATTGTTTTTTGTAAATAATACAATTATAAACAGCATGTTTTATAATAATAATACAGAGAGACTGATAAATTGTAAATCGCGTTGAACATAAAGTTAATTTTGACCGAGCTAAGCTCGGTCACTCCTGCTAGTGTATATGTTGCGGCCAAAACCCGGAGCCTGGCCAATTCTAGAACTGGCCGGCCAATACCCGAACTGGCCAAGCTTCCCGGCCAATACCCGAAATACATGAAATGAATAGCGTATTTCGGGTTTTGGCCGGCCAATTCGCGAACTGGCCGAGAAGCCTTGGCCAACACCCGAATTGGGGATTTAAGGCTACCCAGTAGATGCTTCGCCGTCATGAAATTCTTTTAGAAATTGTTTATTATTCAAAGAAGAACGTAATTTGCGACGGTTCCGTTTGATGGCACTGATATGCACACGTGACAGAAAAGGATATTTCCATGCTATTCTGATATGCCACCTTAGTGGTCTAAATTGCCATTTTTTCTAATAGAAATATTATTTTTTATTTGTATAAAAATGGTCTCAGTAAATTTATAGTATTTCGCATTATTTCCAATTCTTTTGAACCTGATTAACTACATTCTGCAGAAGATTCTTTACAAATTAAAATAAACATGAAGGGGGATTTTTTTAAAGTAATAAACGTAACTCATCGACAAATATGCAATTTTAAACTTAAAACAAGAAAGGAAATGAATCACTGTGTAGATTACAAAATATCATGCAACTCTATCGCAATGTTGTTAAGAGAATTTACTCCGGTTCTTTTTATGTAAAGAGATATCCACATAAGCATAAAAAAAAAGTAAAATTTCATTTCAGCAATAGGTTTCCGCAACTAGTAATCTATTTATTTTATCTTTCATTAAAGCTTTCTATGATCTACAAATTGCTTTACAAATAAATATTAAAAGTTTATCGCAGCTGGAAATGCACATGAAAAACAATCGGAATATAAATGGTAAATTCCACCTACTCAATAATCTATAGAAAACATGTTGTAGAGCATATTAGAAATGTATAAAGGGTTTATTATGTTTGAAGTTGTGAAATATAAAAAAAAAATACTCTGTAAAAGTATTTCTCGCATATATCATAATTCCTTATCGGAATACTTTTTTGGAGTCCCTATTAACGATTTATAATGATTTCTTAATCAATATTCTACAAAGAAACCTACTGCTTCCCTCATGAGTGAGGCATATAAATTTTACTATGTTTGAAATATGCCATAATTCTTTATTGGAATTGTTTTGGCGCCCCTATAAATGATCTACAAATGCTACTTAATCAATACGCAACAAAAGACATTGTTTCTCACATCAGTGAGGCTCATGAATTGCATTATGTTTGAAATAGTGTAATATCATTAAAATAACCTATAACAGATTTTTTGGCATACATCATAATTCTATACCGGAATTCTTTTTGGCGTTCCTGTAAACGAACTGTAACGGCTATTTAATCAATACTTTACAAAAAAAGTATCACATGTGCATTATGTTCGAAATCGTGTAACATCATTAAAATGCCTTATAAAAGATTTGTTCGCATGTATTATATTTCCTTATAATGGCTACTTAATCAATATTCTAAAAAAAAATATTGCTACTCACATGAGACAGGCTTGTAAATTGCATTATGTTTGAAATAGTGCAACATCATTAAAATACCCTATAAAAAGTATTTTGGCATACATCATTATTCTTCATCGGAATTCTTTTTGGCGTTCTTATAAACGTACATTAGAATGGCTACTTATTCAATATGCTACAAAAAATTTACATCCCACATATGCATTATGTTGAAATAGTGTAACATCATTAAAATACTTTATGAAAGATTCCTTGCATTTATCATAATTCTTTATCGGAATACTTTTTGCGTCCCTACAAATGAGCTACATAATCAATACTCTACAAAAAAGCATTGCTTCCCACATGAGAAGGGCATATAAACTTCATTATGTATGAAATGTATCATAATTCTTCATTGGAGTCATTTTTGATGTTTCTATTAACGAACTATGATTACTAATTAACCAATACTCTACAAAATATATATTGCTTCCTACATAAGCTAGGGTTGTAAATTGCATTATGTTTCAAATAATGTAACATTATAAAAATGCCCTAAAAAGGATTTTTTGGCAATATCATAATCTTTATCGGAATTCATTTTGGAGTCCCAATAAACGAACTAAAATGGCTACTTAATCAATATACTCTATAAAAAAAGTTCTTCTACACTAGAGAAGCATGTGATTTTCATTAAATTTGAAATAGTGTAACATCATTAAAAAGCACTAAAAAATTCTTTCATCATTTTCTTAGAAATAAAATTTTCAGTGTTTCTGAAAAAATCTAGAATTGCTATATTTCATGCACTGTAATAAATAACTGTTTGTCGTCTTTATTAATGATACATAGGTACCAATTTTATTGTAATGTAACAACATTAAAATGTACCGTAAAAACGATTCTTATTGATTATATTGAAACGAAATATTTTTGTATATCCCAGTAAATTAACAAAAAACAGTACACAATTCCCTATCAGTGCCAAAATAAATTGATAAACGAAATAAGATAACAAATACAAGTCATCCCGAGCCTTTACTCGAGTTAGAGAACGGCCAGGTAGACGACTACACTATTTGAATTCATAGACACTTTCAACTGTGTTAGAAATGATTAAACCGAGTGCCTCTATCTATTTCGGGAATTGGCCAATCACATCTGGCCAGTTCGCGAATTGGCTAATCGCATCTGGCCAGTTCGCGAATTGGCCGGCCAATTCTAGAATTGGCCAGTCATTTTTAAACGTTACTGGCCAGTTCGGGAATTGGCCGGCCAGTTCTAGAATTGGCCGATTTCGGGTTTTGGCCGCAACATATATAAATATATATACTATCTATCTATGTATGTATGTATACATATGTTATATAAAATTTTTACTTTGCGTGTTTCATCTCTATATTATTCTAGTTTTTCGAAATATTTAACTATTTATATATAATGTCTATTATTTATTCCAGTCTAATTCAATTAAAATGAAAAAGCATATAATACTAAGTACCTTATTCAAAATTTTAATCTAAAATTTTAAATTTCTTCATAATTTTTTATTAATACCCTCATTCTGGAGAAGCTAGATTTTATTTTTAGAGTATTCTTACTAAGCCGTTTAGCTATTTTAATTCCACTTTTACTAAAAGCAAACTCCCGTGCTTCTTACGACGTGTGGATATTTTACACAAAATCTTATGTTATGGGATGGGGTAAAATGAAGTTATCAACATTTTGGCAATTTTAGAACCCTTCCCGCCTTTTCGACATCATACGTTATCACTTTTCCCCTCTTCTCCGATAATGATATCGTTAACAATATATAAAAATATTTATTTTTTTAAATTCATTTCTTTCCTTTGGAGAATTTAAATACATTACGCTCAATTGATAAAATACTTTAATAAATAATCGAAATACATTCGAAGTATGTATTTAAAATCAAAGTATTTTAATGTCTTACAATGTTTTGTCTGCCATATAAAAATTAGTATTTCAATCAGTCCCTCCGTCGCAGTTGAAATTCTGCCAAATTTACAGGTATTGACGTGTTTTTGTCTTTAATCGAAGTTTAGTACAGAATGTAAATAAGTGTACAGGATTTATTGTTCGATTAGAGAAAAGCACAGAAGAATTTAAATAAATTACGTTCAATTGATAAAATACTTTAATAAATAATCGAAATACACGAAGTATTTTAATATTTTACAATATTCCAAACTTGAAAAAAATGATACACGGCATTACGTTAGAATGCAACATGCTTTCATACCATTTATAATTCGTTTACAGTGCTATACAAAATAATCCGTGAAATTATAATCTGTGGACAAAAACATTTGATGATAATATTAATTATGTTGAAATACATAATTGTAATGAAATTAACCCAGTACTGCACCGTGTGCACATATGGAACTAGAAACACCATAATTTTCATTACATGCCATGAATGTGGTGTGCATGTGGTGACATGCCAGTATAAGTTACGGAATAACACTTATTATGTCCATATCATATGACTGCATGTGATTTTTAAAAAAATTGGAGGTAAAAAAAAAAAAATTGATCAAGTTCAAAGCAAAACTTACTTTTATTAGTTTCACTGATTACTTAAAAATACTAATATAATGAAATTAGAAGTGATAAGATCATCAGATAAAATTAATTAAAATAAGCCGATTTAATTACAAAAGGTAACAATAAAATATTTAAAAAAACCCAAATTGTGTATATGGGGTACACGCCATTAAATATCAAATTTTAGCTGGAAACTTGAAATTTAATTAGTTATTTCCATTATAAGACCGATACTTAGACTACAAAAAAATATATTTCATAAAAATGGAAATATTGATGCAGTTAAGGGTTAAATACGGTCCCTGAAGTTAAAATGAAAATGTTTTCTAAAATTACACAGTGCATAGTGTTTTTGTTCATTAACAGAGACATACAAAATAATAAGGAAATTGAAGACTCGATGTGATTGTTGGAAGTCTCTTTATAGGTATATTACATTTTGATGATAAATTAATTTTTAATGTACATAATTTTTAATAGTATATTCATGACTTCGCAAAAGAAATCGTTGGCTTTTATAACATCAATTATCAAACTTAAAGTTTCATAATTCGGTCAATTTCAATGTTAGATGAATGGGCTCGTTTTTGTATTGCGTTAGAGTGATGGAAATTTTTTACTGAATATCGATTATAGCACTAGGGGACCTATATAAAAATGATATAAAATGTAATTCTCGTATTTTTTAAATATGTTTTTGACCTAAATCGTTTAAAAAACAAATCTTTACATTTTTAAAGCATTTTTTCATTTAAAGGTATGTGTCTGTGACTAACAGTTTAGAAATTAGCATAGGCCACCGTTGAAAGTGGGCACACTGTATATATATCATATATATATATAATAAAAAAAATAAAATAATTAATTAAAATGAATACAAATGGAATTTGTTGGAGCAAAGCAGAATCTTCAGGACCCAAATGCATTGAAACTATTAACCAAGTGTCATATTCGTATTTGCTATGATAAAGCAAAATAATACGAATTTGGGACTACCAACACAAATAAAACCAAAATTAAATGAAGAAAAAACATAAAGAACAAGTCACATGAAAATTTTTAAATTGGATAACAAAATGTAAAGGAAAAAAATATATATATACATGTATATATGTATGTGTGTGTGTTTATTTATTCTTTAGTGAAATTGCATAAACTTTAATTATTACTATTTAACTACTTTAGAAATTATTAAAGATTATCAAACTTCTTGTCTTTCAAAATTTTTGGAATTCTTGTCTGTCATAGAATAAATGACTAAATAAATATAAAATACGAAAAAAAAAATAACGCACACACAAACAAAATTCCCAACAAAAAACACAATTCAGAATAGTGACGTTTATTTCGTTTGCTTTACCTCAAAATAACAACATAATTTAGGAAGATTGTTAATCTAATTGACATGTGCTTGTAAAATTACAATATGTTTAGTTTGAATTAACTGAAAATTACGTCAAACATTGCACACTCTACACTTATTAATAAGAAAGTTAATTATATTAAAAAGAAAATTAAATTATATCAAAATAATTTTGGATTATGAATTTTCAAAACATCATACTTTAAATTATATTCCATATTTATTATTTAAATTACATTCGATAATTCTAAAAAATGCATAGGCTTGTCATACTTGAAAATGTTTTTCCCATTTCATTTCCATAGATATCTTTTTGCAAATTTATAAGAAACGTATTTGAATGTCAATTTTTATATAACAGAAAGATAAGATAGCAAATAATCTATCCCCAAAGTACATTTTATTTTCATAATCCTGCACTCTATTTTATTCTAACTGCATCTTTATAACTGAATAGCTAAACTTGAATATTTGTATACAAAGCATTAAAAACAGAATGGCTTTTGAAGAAACATTTTTACATTAACTGATTTCTTTTCAGATTGGATTGATTTTCTGTCTTTCATTTTGAAAGAGAAAAAAAAAGATCATACATCAGCTATTCCATTCTATCTTCAAAATCAATACATGTCAAAAATGGCTTTTTCAACATAGATATTTTAAAAAGCTTCTTAAAGTTTTTCTATTAAAATATCTAAAATCTATATTTTTGTGGCATTTTAGTTTTTTTTTTTTTTTTTTTTTTTTTTTTTTTTTTGTTATAAAAGATAAAGAATTTTTTTAAATCAAAATAATGCTTGAAACCATATAAAATGTTCTTTTTTGTATTATGTTTCTCAAAAAAATGAAGTATTACCGTCATGCTAATAATGAAGGATATTACTTATGGTAAATATAGTTAATATCGAACGGAAAGTAATTATGAAAGATAAAGAATCTAAACTATTTCTCATTGAAAATGCAGAAAAAATATTTAAAATCAGAAATGAAAGAAAAATGTAACATGTATTAAAGCAAAAATAATTTAAAAATTAAATTTTTTCTAATTATGGGATTTTAGTATCTGCAAATTTAGACTTGACAGATTTGAATCTAGAATTTTGTTTTTCAATTGGTAAATCAATTTCACAGAAAAAAGTACTTTCATACATTATCAACCCCTTAAAAGACTTTATTGTCAGAAAATTTTCCATTTTAAGAGACATAAAAAAAAATTCTAAATAAACAACTGTTTGGAAAAAAAAAACACCCATGCTCTAGTTAAAGACATTGCGGCGCAATGCAAACTAGTACTTTAAAACCATTTTGCAGTATCTATACTGAAATAAATGTCATCACAAATATTGGTGTTTACAAGTGATTTTTGCTTAAAAAATTTTAACCGTTTGAGGTGCAGTGTACTTTCATTTCTTAAGATAAGATGTGAGATCTCTTTATCTTTCTAAAACAAAATGCTCAGGCAAATGCTAGAACAAAACTATATATTGCAGCTATTTGTTTAAACAATGATAACATTATTCATGCCATATACTTCAATGAAACAAGATTTGATTCGTAAAAAATTATTATGTGATGCTAAAGTCAACTTTCACATTTTTGAAAATTACAAAAACTAATTTACTTTTCATAGATTATAACTAATAAAATTAACTAATAACACTGATAAACAAGGTTTCTGTTTCTAACTAAGTATGTGGTGACTTTTATATTTTAGGTGGTGCTGTGAAAGAATATGCCATTAAAAAGTTTCCATCACCCACAGATTTTTAAAAAATTCAAAATCTTGAAAATCTGAATTTTGTAGTATTTATTCAACTTATATACCTTACGAAATTTATCATTTGGTATTTTAGTAATGACAAACTTTTAAATAAACACTTATAAAACTTAAAATTAATATTTAAAACACTGAAAGTATGCATTGTTTATAAAACTTCAGAAAAATATAGAATTTTTGTAAAAAGAAATTATAATAATAAGAAATTTCATACTTTATGTAGCAGTATATGTCTTATCTGTGGCTGCTTTCTTATAGCCCATTGTTCCGAGTTATATTGGCAATTTAAAGCAGACATTAAGCCACTTACATCATTACAATAGCATAAACAATCTTTTCTTGAAAAAAATTTTGAATATTTTTTATGTCAATCTCGATAAATAGATATTTTTGTATTGTTTTTCAGGAGATTCCAACCTTGCAATATTTATCCAAGTAGTTCTGAGTTTTTCTTTGATAAATTTAAGTCTTTCACAAAATCATTTAATTCTTTTTGAGTAATTAGGTGTGGTTTTTCATTTATGCCAGGAGAATATTTCATATCATATGTGGAGGAAGTTTCAGTTTAATCAATTTCCATTTCTACTTCTGCATCGTCATATGTAAAATTCTCTGGAGGTTTTGGTATTTGTAAATCATCATTATGTAGTGCTGGTCACATTGCTGAATCTAAGTTCGAGTACTTAATTTTATGTTTACTTCTTGCAGAGAATCCTTTGATTTTTGTAATACATTAGCAGCACTCAGTTATATGATCCGTCGGCATGCGCCTTATCATGAGTATAGAAGAGGACATACACTTTTTTGTACTTTTCATCAACGCCGGAGGTTTGTAGCACATCGTGTACAACAAAAATGAGGTGCTCACTTCTTATCTTGTTCACCTACTTTATAACCAGAGTACATATGATAAGCAGTCTTTATTAACGGCGTGAATGTGCATCGATGCTTTTTCAAAGTTAGCTCCCCGCACACATAGTAAAAAGAATCGGGTTCATTAACGCATCCTTTATACATGTTTTACATATTGTAGAGGTAAATAGGATATTTATAATCAAAATTTAATTAAAAAGTCTTACAGAACAAAGAAAAAGTAGTACACTTGCCCCGAAAGTTACAGCTGTCATGGATTTGCGTTAAAGTCAAATACTGTGGGGGTGGCTAGAGCTGTCTGTTAAAGGTCGCTAAAATAAAATTTATTAGGGGGACATCTGTTTCTACTCTCTTGCTGCATCTTCTATCGTTGTAATAAGAAAAAGGAATGGTTGTGTGAATCAAATACATGAAAGAGAATAATGTAATATAATTATAATGCCTATACAATGCCTACATACACCAAAACGTATAAATGAAATTTCTCATAATTGGAGGGTGATAGAAAAGTTTTACAAACATATTCTTTTTGAGCAGCTTGAAATCTATAAGAAACACCCAACGTATATAGAGAAATCGAAAATTCGTTAAAATTTGTTTATCAGTGTAATTTAATTTTTGATTTTTTTCATGACATTTTGGAAAAGAGTAATAGTTTTACGTTACATGAAGTATTTACGAGTAACTCAAAAATTATGACAGTTACTTATACATGTATAAATTAGTACATACACATCTTTATAAAATGGTTATAAATAGTAGCATAAAATATTACAAATTTAAATTAAAAATTTCACTTCCTTTACTTTACTGTGAACGAAATACTTTACTTGTTTTGTAAAGTCCATTTTTCCGTATAATTTGGTGTTTTCGTTACAATAATTTTTTATCCATCATAGATGTATTTATATTCGAATATCTAACGGTTAGTCATTCAAGTCCTATTTCCTTGCATTAAATTAAGCTTAAATCCGATTATCCTACCATAAAAGCATTGGGCTATTCTTATTTTCAAGTACCCCACTCGATACATTTACTTAAGCTTTTTTCAGCATCTAGAATAAACACGTTTTAACTGCGATTTCGATTCCGCAAAATGATAAGGCCAAAACCAATCTATCCCCGAAGAACAATTTTTTTTCGTAATCTTCAAATACAATTCGAGTATCGTCTTATCTTTTATACTTAGAATTCTACTTGAAATATGTCTGTACAAATCATTAAAACTAAATACTTTCTATGCTATTCTTTTACATAAACAATGTTATTTTAGATTTTACTGTTTTTCAATGTTTATATCTTTTGAACACTCTAGAAAATATCTAAGATTTACTCCCTATTCATATTTTAAATGCTTCTTTGCATATCAGAAAATACCTTTCGCTGATGGCTATTTTAAAAAGGAATATACTTATCGCTCAGCATGCCTTGTAACAAAATCTTATTTTGTATATGGAGACAAATTTTGCAATTTTTTTTTTCCTAAAAGCAATTTAATGGTTACGCAAGATAAAAACGCTTATATATTACATATCAACATTAAATAAAAAAGAGAGATATTGTTAATACATTGTAAATTATGTAACAACAAATGAAATAATTTAATTTTTGTTAGAAAATATTCAAAATTTTTGTGTTAGTAGTTCGATGTGTATCAATATCCAACAGATAAGTATGTCAAAATCTTTTATTTTTAAATATTAGACTTAGAAGCTTAGCATCTCTTTATTTCGACTAATAATTACATTCCAATTACAGTATCTAAGATTGTTTATGTACTATATTAAATTTATAGAAATGGGATAAAAGGTCTTTATAGAGCATTTGATGGAAATATTCATCTTTTACTTATTTCACGAAAAATTTTAAATTACAAACTCGATAAGCATTTAATTTATCTAATTGAATAAAAATTCTCGAAAATCCTTCTATATACAAAATTTCTGGAAGTAAAATCATTTGTTTCAAATGTCCTATAAATTTCTGAACATACGTAAGTGAGAGGGACCAAACAGGGAAATTTATCTATTCTAGAAAGATTTTAATTATGCATTTAAACTCGCCAGTGTTACAACTAATTTAAATAGAAATTTCATCAAACGTATTTATCAATTTTCAAACTCAGTTAATTATCTTGATGTTCAAGATATTGTTGCGTATATAGGATTCTTTTGATTTTATGGTTAGACAACTTCAAACTCTTGTCTCTTAGAAAAGTAGAAAATAATTTATTTACAGATCTTCAGAACAACAGAGTCTTCAAAACTCAGAAACATTACTAGATATTCAAAAATAACTGTTCAAATCTATCGTACAAGTAAGTACAGATATAGGTCCCAGAGACTCTTTATACAATGTCTCAACGCTAAATCACATTCAAAACAACGTAGAGAAAACTCAAGCAAACTTGCTTAACAATCGCCTTGTTCACTCAATGACTGACTGATAAATAATAACCACAACAGCTCGTATTGCTCTAATTATATAGGCTCGCAGCATGCGCCGGAAATTTCCACAGGCTTCTCGAATATTCCAGAAAACCATAAAATAACATTCAATGTATCAGCATAGATAAGGGTGGTTACCATAGAGAGGGAAGCGTTACCATCGCCAACAATCGCCAAGTTTGTCGCCAACTTGGCGATATATCGCCAAATTTGGCGACCAAAATTAGTCGTCAAAAGTGACGCCAACTTGGCGATATCTTTAATATTTCGCCAATCTGCCGTAGACATACACTGAAAATAATAGACAAGTTTGCTTGATAACAGAGACAATGTAACAAAAACTAATATTAGTAAAAGAATGGAGCTTAATAAGATTATTTACATTATTTTACAGTACAAACACTAACTATTTACAAAATTCGTAACACTACCCCCTCCTCAAAGACTGCACGTCCCGGGCAGTGCAATCCTTAAGTTAGAGGAAAACACGTAAAATAAATAAATAAATAAAATAATAATAAATAATAATAATAATAATTATAAGATGTACATAAATAAGAACTAATTACTATTTACATATTTACAAAAAGTGACTTTCATGACCATGGTCTGAATTCCAGTTTTGAATTTCTAATCACTTTGGCCAAAATAAGGGGCTAGCCGGTTATAATGTACGAGCTTTTGCTTGGTGTGTGGCGATTTTCGTATGCGTACGACGACGTCATTCAGCCTGTTGACGACTGTGTAAGGACCGTCCCAGTTTCTTTGTAATTTTGGCGACAATCCCTTACGGTGTATGGGATTCCATAACCAAACTTTGTCACCTTCGTTGAACTCATGTCCAGTTGCCTTTGTGTCGTACCGTGTCTTCATCTTTTCCGATGCCAGTCCGATTCGGCTCCTCGCTAGACGATGAATCTCCTCAATCCGTGCCTGGAGTTCATCGACATATTCCTGAGGCGATGAAGGAGCATCAGGAGGACAGCCAAACAAAAGATCCGCTGGTAGACGAAGATCACGACCAAAGAGCATTTGAGAAGGGGAATAACCAGTAGCCTCATATGCACCACTCCTGTAGGCAAGCAGGAACAGAGGCAATTTCTTGTCCCAGTCCTGTTGAACTTTAGACACCAGGAGGGAGAGGCTATTTAGGATGGTACGATTGAATCGCTCCACCATGCCGTCCGATTGAGGATGTAGAGGTTTAGTTCGAGTTTTGTTCATGCCGAGTAGTCCGCACATTTCTTTAAACACAGCCGAATCCAAATTTTTTCCTTGATCGGAATGGATTTGAAGAGGAACTCCGTATCTGGAAACCCAGTGTTGAACCAGTATGTCTGCTACGGTTACCGCCTCTTGACTAGGAATGGCGTAAGCTTCAGGCCAATTAGTGAAGTAGTCCATGACTACGAGGATGTACTTATTGCCATCAGATGTTCTAGGAAGAGGACCCAGGATGTCTAGAGCAATTCATTCGAAAGGAGCTCCTACATTATAACGCTGCAATCGTCCACGGGTGCGCCTCTTTGGACCTTTAAGTGCTACACAGGTGTCACAAGTTCGACACCACTTCTCCACATCACTGCGAACATTATTCCAGTAGAAACGCTCTCGAACATTTTGCAGGGTCTTCATAACACCAAAATGACCTCCTGTGGGATTACCATGAAGTTCTTGAAGGACCATAGAAATTCTCGGCTTAGGAAGTAGTAGTTGCCATCTTGCCATCTACATGTCTTTCCATAGTCAGACTCCCATTTTCGGTACAAAATACCATTCTTCAAATGTAGGGAATCCCAGAGAGCCCAATAACGTTTAGTCGTAGGATGGTAATGGGCCATGTCTTGCCAGCTGCGCTTCCTGTTGGACTCCTCTTTCAGCTCTACAATTGGCTTAATTTCAGGATCAGCAAGTTAATCTTTACGCAGGCTCTCGTCACTCCACTGATCTTGTGGTGATGTAGACCCAGTTGTGACTTGTCTTACTACAGGACCTTTGACATTAAATTTCTTCTCAACCCGGTCGCAGTATCTACAATTCTCTGAGCAGGGTCTTCTTGAGAGAGCATCTGCATTTCCATGTGATGAGCCTTTTCGATGGCATATCTCCATATCGTACTCCTGACACCAAAAATTTTTGCTTATATAGGATTCTTTTGATCTTATGGTTAGACAACTTCAAACTCTTGTCTCTTAGAAAAGTAGAAAATAATTTATTTACAGATCTTCAGAACAACAGTCTTCGAAACTCAGAAACATTACTAGATATTCAAATATAACTGTTCAAATCTATCGTACAAGTAAGTACAGATATAGGTCCCAGAGACTCTTTATACAATGTATCAACGCTAAATCACATTCAAAACAACGAAGAGAAAACTCAAGCAAACTTGCTTAACAATCGCCTTGTTCACTCAATGACTGACTGATAAATAATAACCACAACAGCTCGTATTCCTCTCCTTATATAGGCTCGCAGCATGCGCCGGAAATTTCCACAGGTTTCTCGAATATTCCAGAAAACCATGGAATAACATTCAATGTATCAGCATAGCTAAGGGGGGTTACCACAGAGAGAGAAGGGTTACCATCGCCAACAATCGCCAAGTTTTTCGCCAACTTGGGGATATATCGCCAAATTTGGCGACCAAAATTAGTCGTCAAAAGTGACGCCAACTTGGCGATATCTTTAATATTTCGCCAATCTGCCGTAGACATACACTGAAAAAAATAGACAAGTTTGCTTGATAACAGAGACAATGTAACAAAAACTAATATTAGTAAAAGAATGGAGCTTAATAAGATTATTTACATTATTTTACAGTACAAACACTAACTATTTACAAAATTCGTAACAATATGGTAAACAGATGAGGCGCTCTATCCAAATATAGTAGTATGAGCAATAGTGTGTAACATATACTGTATTTGCATGCAGCCACTTATCTTTTTGGTTTCTTTTTATTCCTTAGACTATAACAAAGGATGTTTAAAGTTTTTAGATTGTAAAAAAAAAAAAAAAACATTTTGCTAATATACTCTGCGCAATATAATTTGGTTGCTTTCACATGTGCAGTTTAACATTATTTAGTTAAACTTTTTATTCAACCATGTGTTTTTAATTTTTAATTCTGATTGCAAGGTTCTATGTACAATGTCAATTGTCATGTTTCGTTAAAAGAAATGTAATTTAATAAATTATTGAGACTATTTAGAAAATGATATTTTCAAAGTCTAAAATCTTTGATCTATTATAAAATTCCATATTTAAATAAAAATAACAATACAAAAACTGAAAAAACGGCTTCCGTGGGTTTATTTTTCTCACATATTTACATATTTCTCAATTAAAAAGATTTCATACATTTCGATTTCTTATTAAAATAAAAAGATAAAGAATTTCGTTAATAATATTTCAGTTTTAAGATTTATAAGACACGCTTCTATATTTTATAAAATGATGTCATTCACATATTTTGGAGAATAGTTCATTTACAAGTCTTCAACAACTTAAGTATGCTTATGCCATCCCATGTTGGTATTATATATTTTGAAATTTTCTTTTGTGAGTTTTATGTTTGTATAATTAGTTTACAAATACATATAATACCAACATAGAGACAAAAGACCATGTATATAAATTTAGATCATTTGCATAACAGATACATTTCATTCTGTTTTTCCTTCTAAATAAAGTTTTCGCGCGATGACTTGAACGATCTGAAAGTTAAATATACTTCTTTCATACCAAGCTACATGAATTAGTCTTTTAGAGTCGCATAATCTTCCAAGAGCATTGTTTTTTGTATTTTTTGTATCGGAGTTCTATGTCCTTCTCTCTCACAAATCGTTAATAAATTGAGCATGTTTTCTTTGGAAAATGATGTTAATTTACTTTCAATGTAATATGACTCATGATGATCTTAAAATATTTTTTAAAATATAATTTTTCTTTACATATATTTACAAAATTATACCACCAAAAAATTATAATTATCCCAATTATTTATTTATATTTATTTTGAAAAATAGAAATAATTCGTTTTTAAAAATTGCATTAAAAAATTAAGTCAAAAGATAAAACAATAAAAAAGGGGAAATATTTTATGCATCCTCTGCGAGTTTATTTACAAATTAACAGGCCTTATTGAAAAAATAATTAAGATTATTAAAGTAGAAACTGCAGATAAACAAAGTCATATAATGACATTTTATTTCGATTTTTTCCACATACATCTAGCACTTTCGCAAACTGACCGACTGACTCAATTATTTCCTAATCTGGTTGGCGAAATTTTCCCACTTCGCGAAGTGGCCAAAAAACACTGGACTGCTATCTCCCAAATAGTTTAATGCATTCAAAAACAATTTGACCAATTCGCGAAACAGTCGTGTAGTTCGCGGATTTGCTTATTTCAGTCTTAGGCAGTATCATATAAGGTACCCTGGGGTAATAACGCCACGTTAAGGTTCTTTCAATTTTCACAACTCAGTTTTAGTTTGTATTTTTCAAACAAATATATGATTTGATACAGCAACTCTTTGACTATCTATAAAAAAATAATTTGACAGATATGTACTCATAAAATGTAATGCGTGATTTCTTGACCAATGCTATTTGGCGTTATTACCCACCTATATGGGTAATAACGCCATGCAAACAAAACTATGAAATAAGATGGAATAATTGCATGTAGATTGCCGAATTCTAAAAATACAAACTTTACAAACTTAGAAATTGACAAATTGCATTCTAAGCTATTGAAAATGTTCCATTGTTTGTGAAAGTGTAAGAAAAATAAAGGTGTGGTGTGGGGGTGTGGGGGGTGGAAGAGGCAAAAGAATATCAGACCGTGAGCTTCTTTTTGCTCAAAAAGGACCGCTTAAACAGAATTCTTAGAAACATTGCACACTTTTAATTGTGTTTATTTGAATCAGTGTTTAGGATGTAGTTCGGCCACTGCAGGGAGTCAACCGAGGTTTTAATGCCAAGGACTGGCGTTATTACCTCCTTATAGTTATTGCGCTGTACATTCTAAATTACAAATTATCTCGAGAAGATATCCAAAATCTTTAACAATATTTTGAAAGACCATAAAATGTACTACAAATTTATGTAATTAACAAAGTATTTCCGGATAAAAAAATAGTCTTCACATCACAAAACGTATCTCGCAAATTTTAGATCAAGAGTTAATTTTCGTTGCTTGTAAAAACAATAAGACCTAAAAATGAAACAAATTAACTGTAAGCTGTTTTTTGCAATTTATATGACTCAAAACCCTTCTGCGCAGAGCACATGGGTGTTATTTACCAGATTATTTCATAATTATGCAAAATATTAGCACTTGGCGTTATTACCCCGTCTGGCGTTATTACACAAGACCACCTTATGAAGAAAATATTTGTTAAGTAAAACTTTTCTGTAATTTAAAATATCTTTTATTATTTCAAATGTATACAGTTTCAACACGAAATACTTTACCTGAAATATACATTTTTTGGTTTTCTTAAAATTTTCTCAAAATCTCTTTTTTTATGTACACTAGCACCAAAATTCTCCAGGTACAATAGACTTTGTTTATTAATTTTCAGTGATGAAAAAGAAACATTATTGGTAACATTTCATATTGTTTTTAAACATAATGTCAAATTCACAAATATATTTCGTTTCATTTGAGGTTCTTTTGGGAAAATCATCCCTAGAAAAGGATGGAGCATTCTAGTATTTTTTAAAATTAAATACAATCTCATTACAATAAATGTACTTTCATCAGATTTTCCAGGTTAAACATAGATGCCAATATCTCTTAATTATTCTTGTGTCTGATCCAAAATGAACGTATTTTCAATCGGAAATTTTATTTAACCAAGAATTTCAAAAAGATATCGAAATGTACCTCGTAAAAGAGTCACATTTCATATACATTTTTTTCAGTTTGAGCATGTAGTTTTTGGGTTGTAAGTCGGAATAATTGAGAGATGTTGTCATCTATGGTTAAATGAACAATATTTACGTAGTTAAATAATTTTCTTCCACATTTCCTTTAAAATTGTTCGATTTAATGAATTTTTTGGCACCGCACATGTAATCAGAGCATCAGTGATTTGTTGTGACGAGAATTTACTGTAGTTGCGCTGTACAATAACAAAAATGGTATCCACTTTTTTAATTGATTTATTTTTAAATTAGACAACATTAATTTTCTTTATCACGAATTTGTATTCAAAATATTTCATGCTGTTAAATAAAAATAAATATATAAATTCTGATAGAATACGATCTGGAAAAGTTCAACTTATTTTGACATTTATTTAAAACTAAAATTGCTATACTGATATTGATTCACTAATGTATATTGTATACCTAAAGGATTTTAAAAAATCCTTAGTCTTATTTACAATTTACATAGTATGTATACAAAAATTAGTTTCTATATTTTTACTGTAGGTGAACATAATTAGTTAAATAGAAGTAGCATAACAAGAAGAACGATATCTTAACGATACAGCCTTAAGACATACTAGAAAGATAAAATTTTATTCTGTATCTCAAGTACTCTCTTTTCCTAAGTAAATAAAATGAAGTTCATTTTTTTGTCACATGCTCTTTGTTACTTTTTTACCTAAATAGTTCTTGTTACATTTAGCAGAAAGAAAGATAATAGAACATTAAATGAGCAAGAGTTATTCTGTTTCATCTTGATGTTAAAGTAAAACTATACTCCTTTTTACACAGAAACTCAAAATTATTTTAAGCTCAAAGCATTTAAAATGAATTTTAAATCAATAAATTTTGGATCAGAACCCAGATTAATTAACAGGTACTGGGATCTGTGGTTTAACGAATAATATTTTTAATGTTAAAAAATGCATTTCTTTATTTTATTAAACAAAAGTTCGATGTCACGAATATTTGGGCGCAGTGAATTTAACAGTGTTCCCGATGATTTGTTGCACCGAGATATTTCTCTCGTTGCCCTGTATACTAAAAAAAGATATCCGTGTTTCAATTGTATTTTTTAAAATTAAATATAATTAATTTTCTTTATAAGGCACGAGTTATAATTCAAAATATTTGATGCTGTTAAATAAAAATAAATAAATAATTTTATAGAATATGACATGAACAAGAATAACATATTTTGACATAGGTTTAGAGCTAAATTTGTGATAGTGATATCGATTCACTTATACATACACTGTGAAAACTAATTGTGAGAAAACAGTTGCATTTGGCTCCCAGGGGTGAAAACTTGTTACCATTTGACACCCACGGGCTTGAAAGTGTGTTTGGGGTGCCGTTTGATCTCTCACTGATTGATTCACGCTAATTAGGGTGCCGCGCAATGCATAACGTTGGAAGATTTTCATCCCTTAGTCGTTTGCGCATGTTTTGTAACGTGTATACATGCCCTACAACTCGCCGTCACTGCTGGATCAGAACAGCTATTTGTCCCTGTGATGACTATCACCGCTATACGCTATCCCAATTTCGTTTAGAACTTCGGATGCCTAACTTTTGGCGAGCTTTTTTATATAAAGCAACCTTTGAATTTCAGGAAATTTGAATATTTCAGGTTAACTTTGAAGATGAGCTCGATGACCGAGTGGTTAGATCTCTGTGATTGTAATCAGTCTTTGTGGGTTCGAATCCTTCGAGAACCAAAATCTATTGTATGTTGGTTTGTATATTTTTTAATTTTTTATTATTGGGCACTCTGGATTAAGGGTGACATCTTTTCACCCTAATTAAAGGTGCATTCTGGCTCCTTTAGGGGTGTCACCAGTGAGACAAGCCTTTCACTCCTAAAAGGTGCAATGTGTCACGATTAGTTTTAACAGTGTATTGTATACTTAAAGAATTTAAAAAAATTCTTAGTCTTAATTATAATTCACATATCATTTTATACACAAAAATTAGCTTCTATGTTTTTTTTTCTCTAAGTTAACTTAATTAATTAATTAGAAGTAGCATAACAAGAATAATGATATCTTAATGATACAGCATTAGAAAATACCAGAAAAATAAAGTTTTATTCTCTGTCTCAAGTACTCTCCTATCGTAGGTAAATAAACTTAAGTTCAGTTTTTCGTCGCATGCTTTTTGGGGCACTTTTTATCCAAATATTTCTTGTTACAATTAGCAGAATAAAACATAAAAGAAGATTCAATGAGCAAGAGATGTTTTATCTGATCCTAATGTTAAAGTAAAACTATATTTGTTATACATAGAAACGCAAAAAGGTTTTAAGCTAAAAGCATGTAAAAAGAACTTTAACACTAGAACCGCGGAGCGGGTCAATTTGATCCAAATCAATGTTTAAATTCTCGCCGCGCGAAACGTTTTCATTGAAGAAATGTTTCCTTTCCTGACTTTTAATATTTTAAGGTAAACAACAACTTTTCGTATTTAATAGCAAATATCATAAATATTTTTTCAGTTTTAATTACTTATACCTAGAACCGAATTGCAAGGGTAATAGTGAAATTTTTTAATTAATATCTTATATTCTTGATGTGAATAATAGATTATTCAGTGGAAAATTACAATAAATATTTAGAACTAGTTTTCAAGTTGCTTTTATTCTGCATTCATTGATAGTATAGATAAGATTTCCAATGTCTTAATATAATTGTCAAAGAAGCTTTTGAATGTTAGTAACTATTATCTGAAAAAGAGTGAGAATATAAATGGTTGAAGATGAATATCTGCCTGTAAATGAAGAAAATTAAATTTCAATAAAGGAAATAAAAGTAACGACGACTCTGCCTATGCTCTTAATCTTACTCGGCTTTTTCATTAGAATATAGTGGGAAATTTATAAGTAATGAACGAAAGTTTATGATGTTTATCAAATAAAAAATTGAATATAAAAAAGGAAAAAATTAAGAATTTGAACAAAAGTGACAAAGTTTGATTTTTATATTCATGGAAATCTGAAAAAGTAAATAAGCAAAAACTTACTCATTCACACCTGGAAATAAAGATGATGACAAGAAAACTGCAAGACTAACTGTAAAATGGCCTTACATAAGAGTATAGGAGTACTTCTTTCGTTCAAAATCTGTGAGTAGGTTTACTCAGTATATGTCTAACAAAACCAGATAAATTCAGTATCGTATCCTGTTTTAGCTGCTTGTAGATGTTGATAAAAAAACTGGACTTATAGAAACTGTAAAATGTCCAAGTCGAGAAATACAAGTCTGTGTAAAAATGTGAAAATCGGAATGGCATTCGGATATTTTTCTAAAACATTTACACATCAGAATAGCCTTTTACCAATGAGAAAAGGGTAAAAATGGTTAGCAGTTTACATCTAACTGTTGAAACTTTAGATAACCCTAAAAAATACTAAATACACTTGTTTACTACAACGCAATTAATTTCTGTGCTGCTTTGTTATTTGACAGGAAGTCTGCATATGCCAAGCACACTTCTTATAGGAATCCGGCGAATGCAATTTATAATATTTTGTATTTTGCTTCTGTCAATGCTTAGGTTTTATGCAAATTTGTGACTGGAAACTTAGTTAGTATACGTTTATTATCTATTAGAATAGATCACTTTATGCTAGACAATTTGTTATTTCTCATCCAAAAAAATTCCCATTTGAACAAGATGAAAAACTAAAAACAAGAAAGAACACTAATTAAGCATAAAAGAGTTTGTTATCACAATTAAAAATATAAAAGTAAAAATAAAATAATTGTTCCATATGTAATGTACACATGCGTTTGTGGTAAAAGTGCAAAATCTTTAGCCATATTTTTCAATAATGCATTTAATAAATTGGTTTTAAATAAATAAGTAAAACTTGTAACTTAGAATTTTTGTATATTTTTTAAATTATTCTTAGATTTTATATCTAAATTTAATTAAATGAGATAATCTTTTTTTAATTAATGTATATTTTGTCCAAGCTCATTTATGTTTAAAATATATGTTCAATATCTATTCAATATATTTTCATCATATTTAATGCAATGTAATTTTCAATTATAGCATTTTCTGATATGTAGCTAATTTTTGCTGACTTTATGTGTAAAATATAATGTAAATACTAAGAAATATTGATTATTATAAGAAATATAATCGTTTGAGTAACCAAATTAAGTATTTGGGCATATTTATATATCATTTTCCATCTCGGGTCAAATTGACCCGCTCCGCGGTTCGAGGTATGCCGAAAATCCCGCGGTTCTAGTGTTAAATCAACAAATTTTGGATCGGAACCCAAATTAATTAAACCCGTCGTTACTCGCGCTAATCGTACGCACTCATGTACTCGCGCCGGGCCTGCGAAGCCCGTTTACGGATTTATATGTCACGCAGGGCATTAAACACCATATTAAGTTTTAACTAACAATTAATTTAAGACACTGTTTAGAGTAGTAATTTTAATTAATATATGTATAAAATCATTAAAAAAACTTACCAAATTTTATGTACAATTGATACACGTAAAAACAGAATGTTCCCCACAGACATTTTTTTCGCATTTTATACAACTTATTTTAGATTTTTGGTCCTTTGAAGTTGGACAATTATAGCACCTTTTTCTCTCAGCAACTTTCTGTTTTTTAGCAGGAGGGCTTTAGGAAGCTAGTTTTTCTTACAAATGTCGAGGTAGACATGTTACAGTGCTTCTCTTATCTTCGCTGTGTGTTCTTTTAGCAAATCCGTTGCAAGAGATCTCAAAAAAATGACTATGCTTCTTGTGCTCTAAGAATGGATGTTTTGAGCATTGAAGTAATACTCGAGCATTGATTGCAGCAGTATTCAAGATTGTATAGAATAAAACCATCGGCCATCTGATGCTGATTCTTGCAGATGAATACGCTGCTGACATTTGGTCCACCACATCAATAGCTTCTTTTGTTAAATTATAAAACGTTATTATCTCATGCTTCTTTGCCTCACCTGTTGTTTGGTGAATAGCGTCGTAATTATGCATTGTGTATAAGAGGTTAACAAATTTGTTTTTTTAGGAACATACGACACTAAAGTCATGTTTTTCTGGAATGCAAACATGGATGAATGCACCTTGCGATTTTTATTGTTCACAAACTCTTTCGGTATTTCTCTCTTTTTCTTCCTGATGGGGCCTACTAGAGTAATGTTTCTCTGAAGAAGATATTTTGCGAGTTCATAACTAGTATACCAGTTGTCGAATGTTACATTTCTCCCAGAATTTAAGTTTTCTGTTAATCTTTTCACGACTTCAACTGATGAGTTATTTACGTGGTAAGGACCTTGGGGCTGAGTACCTGTATAAACTTCTAACTTGCATGTATAGAAAGTTCTTGCATCAACAAGAGCGAAAATCTTTATCCCATACCTAGCTGGTTTCTTTGGCATGTATTGACGAAATCAACAACGTCCTCTGAATGGTCCGAGTTTTTCATCAATTGTAACACAGAATCCCGGTATGTACAACTTCTGGCGGTTATGCACAAATGAATCAAAAACATACCTTATTGGGGCAAGTTTGTCCACTTCTTTTCTTATTTGCATATTTCTAAAATCATAAAATCTTATACATCTTATAAGAAAAATGAAACAATTATGGGATATGGTCCTACGAAATATTTCTAGTCCCATTCCATCAGTGCACCATAAATCTCTTTCATGCACATGAGAGGATTTATGTATACCACATAAATACAGTAATCCAATAAAGGCTTTGATTTCCGAGAGTTCGGTTTTATTGACATCGTGTTCCCTCTGAAAACTGCCACTGATAGAGTCAATATATATATTTGTACAGATGACAATCGTATTCAAGATGTTTTCATCCAATAATAAATTCCATGACTCAATAAGGGAAGTTAAGTCTTTTGCCTGTCCAATATTTCCAGGTAATTTTGAAATAATATTTCGTGCTAAAGTTCGAAAAGTTTGAGGAATTTTGTTTTTTTTTTCCAAATTGTCTTTCCATCTTTTCCAGTAAAACAATGATTTGAATTAGATTCAACAGCATCCTCTTCATCAGACTCGATTTCTTCTTCCGATGATGTATCATGCTCACTAAACATTTCATAGCAATCAGAAAATGCATCATTTTCTTCGATAGATTCCTCATCCGTCGATACTTTTTCTAACAATGTGCGTAATCGTTCCATTTCTTCATCATACGTTAATTTGCGAGCCATAATGTGCTCCGAAGTCTATGCACTTTAAACTCGAAATGAGAGACATGTTTACTCGCGTCAGGCCTGAGAGACTTGAAAAGCAAATTTTCCTCATAACGGAATAAAACAAAATTCTGAAAACACTTCCTTCGTGTCGAAGGTCACACTGAACTCGGCTAGACTGGATGCGGCCCATAACAGCATTAAGGGGTAGGGTTTACGAAGCTTTAAAAAACTGTTCGGGTCTCGGAAGCCCGGTGTGAGTAACGCCTGGTTAAGAGATAATCGCATCTGTGATTTAACGAAGAATATTTATAACGTTAAGAAATGTATTTCTATATTTCATTAAATTTTTTTTCGATTTAACTGCTTTTCGACACGGCGAATTTAAACAGTGTTTCTGATGATTTATTGTAAGGAGATTTTATTGTAAAATTTAAAAAAAAATGATATTTAATAGATTTACTTTTAAATTAAACAAAATATTTTTTTTATAAGGCACAAATTCTAATACAAAAAATTTGATGTTGCTAAATAAAAATAAATAAATAATTCTTTATAGAATATGACGTGAACAAGAACAACATACTTTGAAATTATTTTTAAACAAAAAATGTGACAGCGATAATTTTTGAATAAGGTATATTGCTCGTTGTCAGCAAAAAATTCTTGACTCTTGTGATTTTTGTCGTTTTGTACTTTAGATATTTACATAAGGAATTATTCTGAAACTCCAGTTGTGTAAACATAATTGTACAGGTCATATATTTTTGCGAAGATTTCCCCCCGAAAACCCATAGAGAACCGTCAACAAATTGAAAGATAACGAATATCTTTTTAATGACCCTGTCAAAATTAATGTTGCAAAAGCATGAAAACTGCAGATTATGATGAATTGGCTTATTGTAATAATATGTGTTTTTTATGAATGTAGAATGTATATTCGAAGAAAAATTAAGGTTTTTATTTAAGGTTTAAGAAATTAAAGATTTTCCCTTATAATTTCCCATTGCTTATATTTGATGACACTGTACACTAAAAGGATTTAAAAAAATCCTTAACCTTAATTACAATTTATATATCATTATACATACAAAAAATTAGCTTCTATATTTTTACTGTATGTAAACTTAATTAGTTAAATAGAAGCAGCATAACAAGAAGAAAGATATCTTAATGATACAGCCTTAAGAAATACAAGAAAAAAAAGTTTTATTCTGTATCTCAAGTACTCTCTTTTCCAACGTTAATAAAATTAAGTTCCTTTTTTTGTTGCATGCTCTTTGGGACACATTTTATCCAAATAGTTCTTCTTACATTTAGCGGAAAGAAACATAAAATAACATTAAATGAACAAGAGTTATTTTATTTGATCTTGAAGTTAATATAAAACTATATTTGTTATACATGGAAAAGCAAATTTATTTTAAGCTAAAAGCATGTAAAATGAGCTTTAAACTAACATTATTATTTTATTTAAACATCATTTTTTCTGCCATTTAACTATGTTTTTTAACATTTTAGCAATTATAGAGATTTATGACTTATAACTTACAGCCAGACAAAACATTATCTTATGTTTAAATTATTTTGCTAAATGGATTTCTTAGGTATATTTTTAATAATTTACCAAACATTTAACTATAAATTTTGTTCCTTATTCCAATATGTTGTATTTTCTACAAATAAATACATTTTTCCGATTTTAACAAGTAAATTTTTAGTCATTTTAACCAACTAGATCTTATAACAATGTTTAAAAAATTGAAATCCAAAAAGATGTAAAATGATAAGAAGATACTTTGTTTGACCTCGTTTTCAAATTAAAACTCTGTTCGAGATCGATTATACATACAAAAATTAGCTTCTATATTTTTACTGTAAGAGAACATAATTAGTTAAATAGAAGTAATGTAACAACAAGAATGATATCTTAATAATACAGCCTTAAGAAATACCAGAAAAAATGTTTTATTCTGTTTCTCAAGTACTTTCTTTTTCTAAGTAAATAAAATTAAGTTCCTTTTTTCGTCGTATGCTCTTTGGGACACTTTTCAGCAGATAGTTCTTGTTACATTTAGCAGAAAGAAACATAAAAGAGCATTAAATGAGCAAGAGTTATTTTATTTGATCTTGATGTTAAAGTAAAACTATGTTTATTATACATTGAAAAACAAAATTTTTTAAAGCTAAAACCATGTAAAATGAGCTTTAAATTAATCTGGTATAAGAATTTTTATTATTATTTTACTTAAATATTACTTTAGCTGCTATTTAGCAATGTTTCTTAACATTGTAGCGAATATAGAAATTTATACCCTATAATTTATAGCAAAACAAAATAGTATTTTATGTTGAAATGTTTCATTAAACGTATTTCTTAGGTATATTCTTAATAATTTACCAAACAATTAACTGTCAATTTTATTCTTTATAATAATATGTTATTTTTTTAAGCAAATAGATAAATTTTTCCAATTTTACCAAGCATATTTTTAGTCATTTTAAACAACTAGTTCCTGTCAAAAATTTTAGAAAATATAAATCCAAAAATATATAAAATTTTATGAAGATACTTTGTTTGACCTCGTTTTCAATTAAAACTTTGTTAAAAAGATCGATTCTATATACAAAAATTAGCTTCTAAATTTTTATTGTAAGTGAACTTAATTAGTTAAATAGAAGTACCATAACAATACAGACTTAAGAAATACCAAAGAATCAAAGTTTTATTCTGTATCTCAAGCATTCTATTTTCCTAAGTAAATAAAATTAAGTTCCTTTTTGTCGTCGCATACTCTTTGGGACTTTTTTTATCCAAAAAGTTCTTTTACATTTAGCAGAAAGGAACATTAAAGAACATTAAATGAGCAAGAATTATTTTAACTGATCTCGATGTTAACGTGAATCTATATTTTTTATACATAGAAACACAAAATTATTTTAAGCTAAAAGCACGTAAAAAAGAGCTTTATTTAACCTAGTATTAAAAAAATTATTATTATTTTATTTAAACATTATTTTAGACGCTCTTTAGCAGTGTTCTTTAACATTTTAGCGATTGTGGAGATTTATAACCTATAACTTACAGCCTAAAAAAATAGTATTTTATGTTTAAATTATTTTGCTAAATGTATTTCTTAGGTATATTCTTAATAATTTACCAAAATTTTCATTAACAATTTTGTACCTTAATCCGATGTGTTGTTTTTTCATTAATTACATATATTTTCCAATTTTAACAAGTATATTTTTAGTTATTTTAACCAATTTGTTCTTGCCGAAATCTTTAGAAAATTGAAATCCAAAAAGATATAAATTGATAAGAAGATACTTTGTTTGACCTCGTTTTCAAATTAAAACTCTGTTAAAGAGATCGATTATATATATATATATATATATATAAAAATAGCTTCTATTATTTTTACTATAGATGAACTTAATTAGCTAAATAGAAGTAACACAACAACAAGAATGATATGTTAATGTTACAGCCTTAAAAATAATTTAAAAAAAAACAAAGTTTTAATCTGTATCTCAAGTACTCTCTTTTCCTAAGTAAATAAAATTAAGTTCCTTTTTTTCGTCGAATGCTGTTTGGGACACTTTTTATACTAATAGTTCTTGTTACATTTAGCAGAAAGGGACATAAAAGAACATTAAATGAGCAAATGTTATTTTATTTGATCTTGATGTTAAAGTAAAACTATATTTAGTTATAAATAAAAACGCAAAATTATTTTCAGCTAAAAGCATGTAAAATGAGACTTAAATTAATCTAGTATAAGAATTTTTATTACTATTTTATTTAAACATTATTTTAATTGCTACATAGAAATATCTATTAATCTTTTAGCGATTGAAAAGATTTATAACCTATAATTAAGAGTTAAACAAAATACAGGGTTTTCCAAAAATAACGATCAATTTCCATGAAAACACTAAGCTACTTATTACTTTTACAGGTGTTTGAAGAAATGTTCTCCATAGAAGAAAGAATAGGCATCGTTTCCTGAAAACAGGATGATGAAACATATTGAGAGGTGCACCAAATTTACGATCGAAAATACGGTAAATAACTAACAACAGAGGCCAATTTCAGGATACTTGTGAACAAATTCAGATGAATCAATAGCGTATAACCGGGAACAAGAATACTGATTTATCATGCACGCATGTGCACATAAAAACTATTTCATGCGACTACTTACATTTCATCGAAATGTTAATATATTTTTCTTCTTGAATACTTTGTGAACATTTCTGAAGCTGGTGCTAATTTTGATTGTAAACCCAGCATGATATAAACAAAAGTCCTTCCGGAAATGCCGGGAGGAAGAGGTAGCTTTCATATACTTGTATATTTATTTATTTATTTTAAAGTAAGTTACGTTGTTCAAAAATACTAAGCTCAAATTAGTGGAAATAATCTTATAAAATTAATGATTTTATAAGATTGAATACTAGTTTTTGTCAAGACTGAATATTAATAGGAATTTTTAGAAATTAGTTATCTTTTATTCAACCTGGTTTTATTTTAAGCGATTTAGAGAGTCACCAAATTCCACGATATCATGAAGTGTATGCCGTTTTAAAGCAACATGATGGATTGTTCAGATCAGACCGTTTCAAAATGTCAGCCATAAGCAAAATTAAAAGTGCTAAAACTCAATCATTTTTTTAAGATATAGACAAAATGAAAAGTGTTCTGGAATCGTCGTTTTAAGTTTTAACACGTAAAAGAAAAATATTTTTCAACTTTTAATTTTTTCGCATTTAATATTAAATTTTAAATTAAAAAAAAATTAAAATGGCCATCATTTTGAAACAAAATGGTGGATGATGCTGGCCAACGAGCTCGGTCGAGACATTTGTATGTACTATGTACATACCAAGTTTCATTGAAATCGGTTCATAAATACGCGTGTTATCACGTGACAAAAATCAGATCGTTTCAAAATGTCAGCCATAAGAAAAATTCAAAGTGCTACAACTAAATCATTTTGTAAGATATAGACAAAATAAAAAGTGTTCTGGAATCGTTATTTTAAGTTCTAACACATAAAAGAAAAATATTTTTCAAATTTTGATTTTTTCGCATTTAATTTTAAATTTTAATTTTTTTTTAAAATTTAAAATGGCCACCATTTTTAAACAAAATGGTGGATGATGCTGGCCAACGAACTCGGTCGAGACATTTGTATGTACTATGTACATACCAAGTTTCATTGAAATCGGTTCATAAATACGCGTGTTATCACATGACAAAAATCAGATCGTTTCAAAATGTCATCCATAAGAAAAATTCAAAGTGCTACAACTCAATCATTTTGTAAGATATAGACAAAATAAAAAGTGTTCTGGAATCGTTGTTTTAAGTTCTAACACGTAAAAGAAAAATATTTTTCAAATTTTCATTTTTTGCATTTAATTTTAAATTTTAAATTAAAAAAAATTAAAATGGCCACCATTTTGACACAAAATGGAGGATGATGCTGGCCAACGAACTCGGTCGAGACATTTGTATTTACTATGTACATACCAAGTTTCATTGAAATCGGTTCATAAATACGCGTGTTATTATGTGACAAAAATCAGATCGTTTCAAAATGTCAGCCATAAGAAAAATTCAAAGTGCTATAACTCAATCATTTTTTAAGATATAGACAAAATAAAAAGTGTTCTGGAATCGTTGTTTTAAGTTCTAACACGTAAAAGAAAAATATTTTTCTACTTTTAATTTTTTCGCATTTAATTTTAAATTTTAAATATTTAAAAACATTTTAAATGGCCGCCATTTTGAAACAAAATGCGCGGATGATGCTGACCAACGAACTCGGTCGAGACATTTGTATGTATTATGTACATACCAAGTTTCATTCAAATCGGTTCATAAATACGTTAGTTATCGCATGACAAAAATCATATATATATATATATATATATGTTAACATTTGAACGGAGGGTGGTTTTGGGGTCTGGGGTTCATGATCGGTGAAAATATACCAAAATTTTCCGGAAGTGTTTTCCTCCGGACGGCTGCAATAGGTAGCTTTTTACTTTTTGTAATGAAAGCTACCTAAAAACATGAAAAACAAATTTTAAACATAAAAAATCGGTACAGATCTATCTATTCACAAATGAATACAGGTATATTCGTTTTTATACATATATACACATATATATTGATATATATATGTATATATATGTATATATATTATACACATACATACAGTGGTGGTCAGAATTATAAAAACAATTGAAAATTGCACTGAAAAAAATTTCTGAACTAAGTAAAATGAAATTTATGCATAAAATGCTTTTTTATGCTAAAAGTCATTGTAAAATACAAAACATTGAAAAATGCAAAATATGAATGTGTTGTCATAATTAAAAAAATATGTCATTGTAAAAATTGGACAAAATAATAAGGACAATGATTTTTTTGCCTAAAACACACAAATAATTAATAATCTCCCTATTCTTCTTAACCACTTTTCTCAGTCATGACGTTATGGAGTTGTTGTGACGTTCTTAGTACTTTTTTACTAGGCTTTTTTGATGGAGGACATGAGCTCTTGTTTGCTTTGATATAGTGTTTTTGTATATTTTGTCATTTTTTGTGTCACATACATATGCCATTTTTGTATATTTCGCGTGCAGAATGTCCCACAGATTTTCCATTGGATTCAGATCAGGTCTTCTGGCTGGCCAATCAAGTAGTCTCCCGAAATTAACATGTAACCATGATTTTGAAGTTTAGGGAACATGTACTGTGGCATTGTCCCGCTGGAAAAAATAGTCTCCACTTGTTATTAATAGTGCTTCCGTTAAAAACTTATCGTGCAATTCATCTACATAACTCTTAGAATTCCTTCTATCATGCACAAAAACTATTGGGGTACTTCCACCAGTCGCGAACCCCCCCCCCCAGACCATTACTGAACCCCCTCCAAATGCATGCTTTGAGACAATTTCTTTTCTTCTACGCAGATCACACCAGAAGTAGAGAAAACCATCTTATCCATGCAAATTAAGTTTTTTCTCATCAGAAAAGTCAACATCATCCCAATTTACCCATAGTAATGGATTTTTTAGCAAACTCCATCGTCAGTCTCTTATGAATTTTTGTAAGAAGCGGTCGTGACATATGTTTCATACAACGAACATTTTTGTTCTGTTAATAAAACACGTTGAACAATTCGAGAACTGCGTTTTAAGTACAATTCACATTTCATTTCTGTTGATGTTTGCTTTTTTGGAGAAAACGCGACTTATTTTCATCCTTTTCTCCCGTACAGAAATAGAAGATAGCCTACCTGTATGCCTTTGCCATCCATATTTACCGAGATTTTTAAGGTAATTGTAAATAACCGTTCTTGATCTATTAAGCTTTGTCGAGATTTGGTGTACAGAAAGTCCCGAACTTTTAAATGCATCCACTTTCCCATTCTCAAACTCCGAAAGCTTTGTATCTAGTGGCATGACTGAAAAAAAAAAAAAACAGAATATGATAATCCAAACGCTTACTAGGCATTTATACAGTCAGGAAGTTCAATGTGCAGAACAAAAAACATGCAAATTTTACTTTTTAGATCACAAAAATACAGTTGATCAAGTTTTGTCCATATCATATGGCTGTATAAATTCATAATACATTTTATGAATTTGAATTTTCCACATATTTCCATAAAATCTTACAAAAGTATTCTTCATTTTCCATTGGTTTCCAGCCATTAATTTTGCATAAGTGTCCGGCCAAATGCAACCAAAATCTGGCGATTTTTACGTTGTCTTTATAATTTTGATCACCACTAAATATACATACAAATATTCCACAAAATCCACGTGTTTGAAAACTATAGCGATTGATCATTTTGTGTATTTTAATTTGCAGGGTGATCCTAAAAATCACTTTTCTTTGGTTTTGCTTGTTGGCCCACTAACTATCTCTCTATTTGAATTGAAATTGATAAACATGGAGTAGAGCATATTCTTCATAATTCTCAAGATCAGAAAGAGTTAACAAATATATCCTAACATATTCTATAAAATATCTAAGAATGAAAGTGTTCGGTAATTAGTGGCTATATAGTACAATACAATATTCATCTTATTTTTCATGATAACTTAATTGTCTTTTTAAAAAAATATGATCATTCTTTATTAATCAACTGTCGTTTTAAATGAGAAAAAGATGCTTACAACATTGATCTTGTTTTTAACATAAAATTTTGTTAAATAAGACATAAAATTACAGTGAACGTTAAAATAATGTTATTTAAGAAATGACTAAATGTGATTTTAATACAATATTACGACAGAATTTTCTATGTATGCCAAAATAAAATTTAATCTTTAATAGCATTTTATACTTACCCAAGTAAAAAAAAAATTTTAATTGAATTTTAATGATTATTATTCCAAAAAAAGACGAAAAAATAAACTACATAGAAAAGTGGAGATTTCTTTTTCTAAAAAATAAAATTGTTTGTTTAGCTACGCATATGTTATAGCATTTTTATTTAAATACTTCTTTTCACGTTTGGCAAACTTAATCATTAATATAATTAAATATGCCAGAAGTCTTTTATCTCATATTAACCTTGCAATAATCTATTGCAGAAAAATAGCAATAAAAATACTTTAAAATTAAATTATATAGACAACATTCTACAAATATCTGAATTTTCCTCATATAAAGCACATTTCATATAAATCAATTTTCTACCAGAATTTGATTTAAATAAAATGTGACTTGCTTTTGCTTAGCATTTATTTGGCTTCGTTTTCTAAATAAAAATCGCTATATGAAAAAAAAAACTTAACTAAGCCTCGGTTGATTGATTGATTGATTGATTTTTGTCGTCCGATTATCTACGCTAACGGGATATAGGACCAGGGGGAGTGCCCTCCGTGGGGGTCTTTCTAAGGGAACCTAACCCGTATTTACGCAAGGTTCGAAGAAAACCACGGAAAACTCCGAACGGTTAGGCCGACAGCCGCGATTGGGTTCGAACCCATAACTAAGCCTCGGACCCTAACATTTCAAACTTAATTATTACGTTACTTTAAAATTAATTTTATGCATTTATATGACATTATATTATCTCTATACTATTGCAATAATTTTCTAAAAAGTCACTTTTGTCAATGCGATTTTTTTTCATAATTCAGACTTTAATTTCATTTTTTAAATTTAGTTCGGTGGTGCATTTCTAAAATGCTTTACGGAAGTAGTAAATTTTATTGCTTATTTCAGGAGAACTTTTTCCGTAAGTAAATTAGATTATTTTCGTTTCTTTTGAAATGCGTATTTCGTGTTATTTGTTTTCTAAAATGTTCTTAGACAATACTATATAAAACGTAAAAGATCATTAGATGGGGAATACATATTTCTTTTATTGTAGATGTTAAAATAAATTTCGGTTAAAGAAACTGAGTCTCGAAATTATACTAAGTTCTAAAATCACATAAAGAATTCTCCCAAATCTGCTAAAATTTTGATAAATTTATTTCACTGATCTTAAAGGTGTTTTAACTTTTTCGTCTCCAATGTCGGCTTTTATCAAGGACTACAATTACTGACTTTTGATTAAATATTTTCTATAATACTTTTTTTTATTATTTTCATAATACATACAGATGCTCTCCAAATAGAGTTTTGAAAATTGCTAAACCATAAGGTTGAATTTGCTTTCGTATTGTCATGGAATTTGTCTGTTATTTTCATCAACGAAAATATACATTTTTATTGATAAAGTCGCTGATTTTTTGTATGATTGTGTCAAAGTAACTTTATATTTTTCTAGTAATCGTTTAAAGATTTATGTGCGATATATAAATGACTCCTTTGATATGTTACCCAAATTGCTGCAGTTGTATGTATTTTACCTGTAATGCCCTCATTTTGTTTACATGCGCGAATCCAGGTATTTTTGTTAATATTTTAAAAAAGGCGTTTCGTTTCATCTTGAAAATAAAATAGCTCTTTAGACACAAATACACAATCTCTTTTCAATTTTAAAAAGTCTAGAATTTAAAAAGAACTTTAAATAAGTTTTTACTTTATAAACTGTTATACTGTTTTTTTCTACATCAAATCAAAACAAGAAAAAGACGAAGTTCAAAAGGAAGTTTAATTAGCAAAAAATACTTTTGTTTTCATGTTGATCTTTAAACAAAGTTCTATTAAAGTTTTCTAGTCAGAAGATTACTTTAAATTTTAATACCATAGAAATTCAAAGAAGACATACGTACATCCACTGTAATGTTCTAATTATTTTGTAGTTTATATGTAATTAAACATCGTAAAAACATTTAGCTAATATAAAACAAAATCCTTACATGTTATTTAATTTAATTCTTTGATAAAAATTATTCTTATTTTTTAACTTTCATTTAACTATTTAAGAAAACAGTAAAAACGTATTTTATGATAAAAACTAATGTCATCCTTACTTAAAAAATAAAGTTTATTTTGAAGATGAAAGAGGAATATTTCTTAGCAAATAGTTTTCTTTCTTTTTCACAATACTTTTGTGACATTTTTATCCATATAGATCTTGTTATATTTAGAAAAAGAGAAGATGAAATACCATTAAATGAACAAGAGTTATTCATTTAATAGTACTGTTAGAATATTTTTTCTTTTAACTATATAGTCCCATATTTTATGTGCTATAAAAGCATAAAAAATAAATATTCAAAAAACAATGGTCATGAAATTAGGTAATGCACCTATTAGAAAACAATGTATATATATATATATATATATATATATATAACGGCATAAATAATGACCCACAAAACATTTAAATAATTTTTAAATCATTCATTATAATCACCATTGATTATATGTTGCCAATGAGACATACACTTATAAATGCTCTTTTTTGTAAAAATATTTTTTTACAGTCGGAAAAATCATATAACAGTCTTTGTAACGGAGTCTCGATTTTTAAACTGTTGTTCCCATCGTTTGATATCCAAAATAAAAAACAGTTAATAGTTCGATTCAGTAACCTTCTGGAAGTAAGGTGGATGAGATAAGACTTAACAGCTGAGTGTTTTAATCAATCCCGTAGCCGTGGCCATTATATGACGGCCGACATTATTGTGCCATTATTTTGTCTCTTCCAGCTATCATATATGACCCATTTTCCGTCACATTCAATGTCTGGCGAAGATATGGGGCATTTTTTATGCGTGGCAACAATGATAGGCCGATGTGCAACCGCCGGAGCTTGTTTCCTTACGGGCAGAACATAAGAAAACAAGTTTCTGAGCTTCCACGTCATCTCAAGTGTATATATATGTGATTGGACAGTTTCGTCATAAAGTCTAACACCCGTATTCATCAAAAATGTTTTAAACCTCCGATCACGAAAATCTCGGATCAGAATTAACCTGGGGTTAACTCTGAATTAAAAACATTGTGCCAAAACCAATGTTAACTCCGGAATTTAGCTTGGTGAATACCGATTTTGAGATAACCCAGCATTTAACACGGACTCGGGAGTTCATCCGCGTTGATAATAACGGGTGTGAGTGTTCGTCATAAAGTTTAAGTGTGTATGATCCTGGCAGGTTTTATGAAGATTATGCTTGATTTCCTCCTCAGCTCCCAGCAGCACTTTGTCTAGGGTGGTTGACGACCAACATAGGGATTACTTTCTAGGCTCTCGTTTACGAAGGAAAATCGGCTGAATTGCTTTTGAACTATTCGTTCACTATATGAAGTTTTTCTTAATTCATACCCAGGTCAAAATTCATGCTAGTACCAGCAACAAAAATATGTTAGTTATTGCTATATTTTGCTTTGTCTGCTAGATATCTCTGCTATTATTTGCTGTAAATTGCTAAACATCCAGCATCACATGCTATATGGCTAGCTTACACAGCAATAGCATAGCAAGCTATGTACAAGCATCTTATGCTTATTTGCTGATTAAGCTTTTTCCAAAGCATACAGAGGTAGGTACCTTAACATGCTATAATATGCTATTTTATGCTTTCCAGCATAATATGCTATGTAGCAAGTTTAGGGAGAAATAGCATGACAAGCTATGTACATGTACAAGCATCTTTTACTTATGTGCTATTTAAGCTATTTCCAAAGCAAGCAGAGTTAGGTACCTTAATATGCTATAATATACTATTTTATGCTTTCCAGCATAATATGCTATGCAGCAAGTTTTGGGAGAAATAGCATGACAAGCTATGTACAAGTATCTTTTGCTTATTTGTTATTTAAGCTATTTCCAAGCATGCAGATGTAGGTACTTTAACATGCTTAAATATGATTTTTATCTTGCCAGCATAATATGCTATGCAGCCAGTTTAGGGAGAAATAGCATGACACGCTATGTATAAGCTTTTTATGCTTGTTTTCTATTTAACCTTCTTCGAAAGCATGGAGAGGTAGGAATATTATATGCTTTAGCGTTACATGCTTTTTGATGCTTGCTAAAATGACATGCTAGGAAAACAGCATGACGCACCATGTGCCAATAAAATATTCTAATTCACTAAACAAGAATAGCAGCAAAAAATTATTTGTTGGTTATGAATTTCTGCTAGAATAATAGAATCTAACTTTATAAACAATATTCTGCACAATTTTGCAAAAATGGGAGATTGTATACAATAAATTCATAAAGAGTAAATATTTTTTAATATTGCAAAAGCATATTTTTTCTGAAAACTATCTGAATTTTGTAAGCTTTAATATCAAAGCATATTTTATGTTTCAGAAACTGGTCACATTGTTTGCATAATATAAGTGCATATTCGTTTATCAAAATTAAAAATACTGGAGAAGGATTGTTATCACCACTTAAATTCATGATTACCTTTAACCACAGAATTGCGATCAATTTTTAACTTATAAACAAAAACAAACCAAAAAAAAAAAAAAAAAGAAGAAGAAGAAGAAGAAAAACAGAACAAAGAATTTATTTTCATAGCGGATATATAATAGTAAGTCTTCTCCTCTCCTAACGGAAAATTAATTGACATTTTAACTGATCTTTTAACTCATATTCTTCTTAGTGTTGAATTACTTTAACTTACATGAAAATTATAAATTTATTATTTCTTTTAGAATAGGATGAAAATGTATTTTTCTTTTTTACTAAATTTAAAAAGCTGGGTAGGAGAAGAATAGCTATGCACCACCATGGGAATAAAACAGCCTCTTGAAATCGTTGAGATAATGCTTTTACACACAAAATTAACAAAAAATAATAACAATTGATTTTTATAGCCCCCCCCCTCCGCCCTTCATGGAATGGAAGAAAATCACCGTCACTTTCTCATAGTATTTAGTTCTTTTAAGTTACTTCAAAAGTAAAATTTTATGTGTTTCTTAAAATAAGGGGAAAAATATGTTTTTAAAATTTCGAAATCAAGAGGCTTTAGACCTTCTCCTCGGGCTAATACAACGTAAATTCAAAACTTCCTTCGTCCACCCGAAAATTATTAGCTTTCAATTTTGCTAGTGTTAATTAACTTAAGTTATTAAAAAATAATAAATGTGTTTTTCAAAATCTGTAAAAAACAAAATTTAGTCATTTAAAATTCAATATACAAGGAGCAATTTTTCATTTAAGAATTATTTTTATAACAATCGATTTAAAAATATGTATAATTGATCCCTCCTCTCTTACCAATATGCATTATAGTTTTTAAATCCCCCATCTTAAACAGTATTTACCTGAAATTTATTCTATCAAAAATACATTTCATAAGTATTTATTTCTTGATTTATATTAATATAATAATATTCTAATTACCCATTAATTATTTAAAAAATCTAGAAATAAATTAATTTTATTCATTGAAAATTTGAGGAAATAGTTGCATCGATAAATTCACTCTTAACCTTGTAAAAATAATAGCGCATAGTAGAAATAGCTTCGTCAACAATCACTAGCAGTTACAGGCGTCTAATGACAGGTCCCCGCTGGCAAGGTAAGTAGCGAGCGCGTTTTCTAAACCACAGGGGTGAAAAAGTCCGATGCAGTTTCCTCCACCAATATCCGTAGACGTTCCAGTGTTGTCAATAGATGGCAGCACCTGTATTTTTTTAACTAGCAACTGATGCTAGAAAAGTAAAAATTTAAAGCAAATGATGGTAGAAAAATAGTGCTAGAGTAGCAGAAAATACTAGCAAGTGATGGTTTTTATTGCTGCTAGGCCAGCTACATATTCAAGCAACACATGCTGGATTATGTATGCAGGCCAAGCAGCAAAGTGGGCCAAAACACACCATGACATGCTGGTAATACTGCTAGAACCAGCAAATATGTAATGGTAGTTTGTGCTATTTTACTTGCTGGGATATAGCAAGTAATGCTTGTCTAGCAAACAAATACCAGCATGAATTTCGACCTGGGTAGCAAATTCTTCTAGTGGACGTTACAGCTTTGTTTACAAACTTGATCTCGCAGAGCAAAGTAGGCCTCAAAATACTTTTTGCTAACGACATGTTTTTTCAAAGATCATACTTCCTTCAAAACTGGAAAAGAAACATGTGATTCGGGAAACAACTCTTACGTGAATGGGGCTACAAGGGAATGCGAAGATGTGACATTATCAGAATCTATTTCACTATACATACGTGACAAAATTAAATTATTAAAAACCACGCGAACTATATTGGTTATCTCATGTATGTATATATTCGTGGAGATATCGCAATGTTTCAAACTTTGTGATAATAAAGTTTAATAAAGTCAGATTATATTTCAAAAGTTGCTGTCAAACTGGGCATTTTGAACAGAATTTCTGTTAAGAAAATTTTGATAAAACCAACTCTTACAGAAAAAAAAAATTAAAAGCTAAACTGGATTTATCTCTAATCATATTTTACTTTTTCTTTGTGAAATTAGCACTTAACTTCAAAATCTACCTGCGCCTATGTATCGAGCCGATAGGGATTTTTCAATTTATAACTATTTGTACATCATTATAAATAAAAAAGTTTTTTTCTAATTTTAAGATATTCATTATTTAAAAAAATGGCGGAAAAACTGGTCAACGATCTCGGTCAAGAGATTGATTTGTGCTATGTATACACCAAGTTATATTAAATCGGTTCATAAATATCCATATTATTCCGTGACAAAAATCAGATCGTTTCTAAATGTTATTCAAATTAGAAATTCCAAGTGCTACAAACCAGCCATTTTTTCAGATTCAGAAGAAACAATTTTTTTTTTTTTTTTTTTTTTTTTTTTTTGAATTCTTTGCATCAAGATAAATCACATAAGAATTTTTTTTCAATTTCTGATTTTTTTTATCTTATTTTGAATTTAAATTAAAAATAAATAAATGGTCGTCATTTCGAAACAAGGTGGCGAATGAAATTGGCATACGAAATCGGTTGAGACATCGTTATGTACAATTAGTCGTTGAGCCAGAAGCCAAAATTATGGCTTGTTTCTTTCTCTTGGGACTTGATGATATGTACATTTTTGGATTCACAATGGTCCAAGGAGTTTATTTTATGGATATGCTATGAAATTTGTGAGATTTGTGAAAATATCCATTTGTATAATTTATAATTTGTTCAGTATCGGATAACTTTTTCCTTCTTGGTATTGTATTAAACGTAACAAATACAAAATGAATGCACTTGAAACGTATGCATTTACTTAAACTTTCATGGCGATCTGCTTTCTCAAGAGTAACATTAAACCACATGAGGCTAGAACCATCGGCTTTATATTTTTTCCAAATTGTTTTTTATTGGTTGTAAGAAATTAGCATAATTTATGTCCCCTCTTCTGTTTTTCTAAAGATCTTTATTATTGCAATGTTGATCATGCAAATGAAAATAGATTTTGCGCTATCAACAATTGAATATTTTTTCACTTTTCTAATTTTTTCTATCAGTTATATACTTTTTCCAGCTATGTAGACGCGTCTGTCTGTTTTTAATTTTTATGATTTTCTTAAGAATAAAACAATAAAAACTACTCAAGACAGTTTAAAAATTCAGTAGTGCCAAAACGAAAATTTGTTTTCCATAAATGATACTTTTAATTATTTTTGGATTTTAATTCTTTTCGGATTCAGCAGTAACTCTTAAAAGATAATTTTATAGTTTCAGCCTTTAAGGTGATGTATTTTTGATGGGTTAGAAATGCTTCTCTTATTTTAATAACACAGTTAAAAAAATATACACGAAAAATAAACTACATTATTTAATTCAAGAGTTTTTATTCTGGTCTCAAATAAAATTCTTTTTGTGTATCTTTTTTTCTCCCAAAATCGCATTTGTTCAAAAGCGACATAAAATATTTGTTCTATTATCTGTTTTTTTCTGTATTACCCAAACCGCTGTTATTCCTTTAATTAGCAAAAGTAAAGATATATAAAAGAGCATAATTTAATTTGACATTAAAATAAAACAATTCCTGAGACGCGGGAGTCAGAAAATTATTTTAATTATTAAATTAATGTGAAAGTAACACAAAATAAAACTATAATTTTAATTAAATATTGGATTATTAGAAAAAATAATGTTATTATTTAATGGCCATTTATTGTAAAAAAATCAAGGCAAATTTCCAGTTTATTTATTTGTTTCAAAATAGCATTTAATCATATTCTGTATCTCACATAAATTTATGGAAAAAAAAATATTGGTAAAATCTTAATAAAATCTTACAAAAATTATCTGTTTTATATAGTTCTAACGAATTGTTTTTAGTAAGTAAATAAAATTATCCTACATTTTGCTGTCGCAAGAATATTAAGGGTCATTTATTCAAATAATCCTTGTTACTTTTTTGCAAAGAGAAAACTTGAATCGCATTAAATGAGTCAAAGTTTTTTTTTTTTGTTTGATCTCCATGTTAGGAAAAATCTGTTATATAGTAACAAAATGATGTTTGTTTTTAAGAGCATGTAAAAGGAACATAAGATAAAAGTAGTTTTATAAAATTTAGTTCTTTGTTGCTTTGAACTTCTTTTCTTTTATTATTATTTTACAAATTTGATATGTTGCTGTGGAGCTGGAATTAAGTAATATTTCATAATTTTGTAAGATTAAAAAACAATTTATTGAAAAAAATATTAATAGTTTAATACAAAAACTTTACATAACTTTTAAAAAATGAAACTCATTTTATAAATAATAAAAATTACACAGAAATATGACATTCGATAACTCTGATTAATAATACTTTAAGATAATTTAAAAAAATGTGCTATCGCAGCAAAAATGAAATTTCTGGCCAGCAGCAAGATAGGTGCTGGCAATGAGGAGAAGTTTTGGATAATGGTCTACCCTGCATGACCAATGCTAGTCAGCTTCATTCAGCTTTTCTTTTGGAAATCACCAGAAAAATTCTGATCGACCACCGTTTAATCTCACCACAATATGAGTGGGTACGAAATTTTGCAGTATTATTGCGGGAAACCTTTACGTTAGGGGGCATTGCGAATATCGAAAACATTGAACATTTCGTAACTTATTGTTTGGCAACATTCTGATCATTTGGAATTTTTAACCTTTTATCAGCAGCCATTTTGTACGTTATGATTGTGATCAAGAACGATAACAACAATATATACATGTATAAAATAGTTTGTCCTGATTGAGCAACGCACAGACCAATGCAACTAGAAGCCTGAAAATTGGGCAGAAAATACTTTTATTGACGTAAGAATGCACTAAGAAGAGATTTTTGAAAATTCCTCCCCTGTTCGGGGTCAAACGGAGGGTCGAAAATTATAGAACATCCTATTATATCTCAACAACCGTTTTAGGTAGGGGCATGGAATTCCAGAAAATAAATCTTCTAAAAAAATTATTAAACACATATTTCAGTGATTTTACAAATTTTCCACTAAGAAGGGTAAATAGGGTTAAAAATTTTAGAACATTTGGCACATCTCAGCAGCCGTTTAAAGTAGAAGCGTGAAAAGTCAGAAAAGAAATCTATTAAAAAATAATTAAACACATGTTTCAGCAATTTTAAAGCTTCTATCCCCGAACGGGGAAAAGTGGGGGTCAAAAATTTCAAGCCTTTTTTGGATCCATCATGTGATATATCTTCGGAAAGCTCTCGGATCACTCTTTTACATTGTAAGCCTTTTGCCTCTCCCCAAGATACAATTTTTGACATTTTTTGAATTTCGTTGTTTTATCATTTTAGATGGGAGGGTTTTTTTTTATGGAGCTCTCCAATAGATATTATTTATAATACATGAAAATTTCAAAGACAGAGGCCGAGGGTGTATTCCGAGTTCGCGATAGTTGTAACAATGATTGATACCTTTCTCAATTTTATCGACACCCGTCATGTGACATCGACTTTGATCAGGATGATATAAAATTATACGAATAAAAGAACAACTATAAATAATTAAACATTAAGTTTTTTAAATTCTTTATTAAATATACTTCGTTTGATTCAATATTCTTCTAGAGAAACCGACCAGCGTGGCGCGCGAAGGCTGTTGGTTAACATTAAAATAAATGACTAAAAGAATAAATAAATATTGTATTTTAACGGATATTTTCTTTTCTTTTTAAATCTGATTTTCTAAGTTAATCTGGTTTAATAATTCATACATTTGAGAATTACCGTATAAAATGTATATGATTTTATACGGCTATAGAGGTTGAAAACGCAAATCACAAAAAAAGAAACTTAAAAGAGCTGGTGGTCTTTGAGCAGCTGTAGTACTCACTAAAGTTGCTCTTATCGCAAAACTCATGCAGCATCGAACGCGGTTACTACTTGGAAGGGTCAGCTGCATGTTCCCGAAATGTGCATACATTCAAGTCGATTCTATGGAATTTATTAAATTAGGTTATAGAAACACAAGTATTGTTATATTGGATGATTTCATTTTTCGACATACATAGAACTACCTGGCTGAGTATTGTTCTTAATAGTTCAGTTGGCAAAACGTTGGTGAAGGTATATCCATAGCTGCCAACATCTTCCGTTTTTTGGCCTGGTAAAATTTCATGGAAAATTTTACCATTTCAAATCGTCGTTATATGCCGATTAAATAAGTAAAAAAATCTATAAATTTTTTCCGGTCCAAAAAGTTTGAAGAGTTGGCAGCTATGTATACCGATGACCCGGGTTCGAGATCCGGCGTGAACACATTTTCACTCTGTTGACTGCACACATTTTAAGCAATTAAATTAAAAATGGATATTATGAAATGCAAGACTAAAAAAAATTCTAAAAAAGAAACACACAGAAAATTAATAGTTTTTTAACTCTCGATATATTTTCTAGTAATCTTTCAATCATAATTTATTAACTCTAATAAATCGAAAATTTTTAAGTGGATTATTTTTGCTGCACGTTATTATATATTTCTCAATAGATTAATTATAATTTAAAGTCAGAGATTTTAACAAGAGAATTATATTTAATAAACCCAGATTAAAAAATAAGGCATCTAGAATTTTCAAAATAACTAAAAATGTCTAGACATTCGAAAGAAAATTTCTCAAGATGTCAGATAATTTAACAAATTGGTTGTGACATAAAGTAGCTTTATTTTACTTGGTAGAAGTTTTATGAAAGCTGTATATTTATTTTCGAACTGTCGTAAGTCAGTGCTATTAATTTATTATATTTTTGTAATATAGGATATAATGTTATACGTTTAATCAATTTAATTAAAATAAGGGAAAGTTTTAATTAAAATAATTGATTAAAAGTAATAAAGTAACGATAATATAAGAATTCAATGTTATATTTTACAATATTTTACATAAATAGTTATACTGTTAAATTAATTTCAATAACATTTAGCGCAGTAGTTACTTGTTCTTATCTATTATCGTACATACGATATTTTTAATAAAACTTTCTAAATGGAAACCCTTTTAATGTTATTTTTGTTTTTCATTCGAAATAGCATGGTAACATTAACATTGAAAATACAAGTGTAATTTACGAAGGCTACAACATCAATATTTTTTTCAAACGAATACGTATACTTTTTTTGAAGAAGAAGAAATTGATCTAACAAGTTGAGATGTTTTTTGTACAGTGACATAGAGTTGTACTGTAGGGCATTCAAAATTTATCTATTAACCAATTATTCAAAACCATCAAGAGGATTAGCTGTACGAAGAGATATCTGGGAATGTGACAGCAATATATTCAATGTGGGGTTCTTTTATAATGAACAATAAGTACTGTAACAGTAGATTCATTTTAAGGAAAACCTTTTAAATCCAAAGAAACAGCTGGTTGGTTGGTTGTGTTTATAACGGTCAATTATCAACCCAAGGGAAATAGGTTCTAATAGGGTTCGTGCGCTTTGTGGGTTTTTTTAAGGGATCCTTACATGTATTTCCTTATTCGTAGGCAATCCAAAGTCAAAACAAAACAACGGAAAACTTACTCCGAACGATTTGGCCTGCGGATGTTAGGAAAACGGTATGACTTTTCTTTGTGAAATTGGGGCGTCTCATTATATACTATTTATGAACAAATCTTGAGTTAAGTTTTTATGCACAAAAACATTGTAGTATTTAAAGGTTATAATATTTAAGTACAATAAGCTTGCATAATATGGAAATAGTGCAGAAATTCCAGGATTCATTCATAATTAATTAAAACCCTTGTTGGAATCCGGTAAAAAAATTTATTTTTCTAAAATTCAGTAAAAAAAAGCGTCAAAGTCATCAATTGATTCAAGTCACAAATTTAAGAATATGCTTTAATAAATACCTTTTTTATAAAACAAAAAACGCACATTATAAGAAACAAAAGAATACTAAGAATGTTTGAAGCAAGCATTTTTCTATTAAAAACATTGAATGTTTGCTTAAAATTTCAACACATTAAATTCATATAAGATTACTGTTCATTTCAATCAACAAGCAATTTAACGACAAAAAATACACAATTTAGATGTGAAACACGGTTTTAGTTTCGGTCAATTTTAATATGCTAATGGTAATCTAAAATTAGACAGGAGCTCTTAATTTTTTTTTAATTTATTTATACATGTATATATATACTTACTTTTGAATAAATTTAACGTATAAACCGGTAAGAAATGTTAATCAAAGAATACAAAAATTAAAAAATTGCAAAATAAATAAATAAATACAAACTTCTAAATTTATTTGAAATACGCGATTATTTTAATAATATATTTTTATAAAACTGCAAACGTGAAGAAATTTTCTGAAACTAAAGAGATTTATTCAATGTTATTTCTTCTTGTCAAAAGTAATTTCTTATTTTTAAAACCTGAAACTGAGTTTTTCTGACAATTTTTAAAACAATCATGACATTTTACGTCAAAGAAAATTGGGACGTATATATATATATATATATACATACATATATATATATATATATATATATATATATATTGTATACATAATTGATAATTAAATTACATTTATTTCAACACAAATGTGTTGCAATATTCTTTTAAAAATTATACCATGATGAATTGGTTAAAATGCGTAAACTTATGTACAAGGTGTCCCCAAATTCATTGATCGAACAGCAAGGGAAGGTAAAGTGTACAAATATAAGATCATTTTTCCTGTAGGAATGTGGTGTCGGAAATAGAATGTTTTGGTTAAAAAGAAGAAATGCGTAGGAATTGGAAACAAGCGTTTTATTGATATAACAAATAAAGTTAGTACTCAAATGTAAAACTGCCAGAGTCTAGAAAATGATTAGGAACATTTTGACTGATTCCATGTGTTTCAGGTTATATTGGTTAAAAGCAGGTAATGAGCAAGTCAAAAGCCGTTAAACGAGGTATTAGTTAAAATGCGTAAATTTACAACGTAAATATATACATGATGTCTCAAAATTCATTGTCCAAACTGCAGGGGAAGATAAAATGTACATATATAAGATCATTTCTGGCATCGGAATTTGGTGTCAGAAATGGAAATTTTTGGTGAGAAAGAAGAATAGTGTAGGAATTGAAAACAAGTGTTTTATTGACAAAACAAATACAGTTAGTACTCAAATGTGTCACTGGCAGCGTCTAGTAAATGATTAGAGTGCTTTTTCGCTGATTTCACGTGTTTTACGGACATTTACTGAAACGACTGAAGATCTTTCTAAAACGTCTTTATCAGAATCATGTGGTGTCTCATAGATGAGATACCTAGAACCCTCGAAAGGGTATCCCAATACATTGTCAGACGCTACCATGTACGTATCAATATCAGTAGTGTTACAGTGGTGCACTTAATGTAATTGGAATGTCAATGGTTTCACGTAATATTGGTTAAAAACAGGTAAAAAAGAGTTAAACGAAGTTTTTGCTTTCCTTTTTTTTAAGAAAGAAGAATTTTGGCGGAAAAGAAGAAATGAGTAGGAATTGAAAATAAGCATTTTATTGACAAAACAAATACAGTAAGTATATAAATGTGTCTCTCGCAGCGTCTAGCAAATGTTTAATGTACTTTTTCTCTGATTCCAAGTGTTTCATGAACATTTACTGCAACGACTGAAGATCTTGCAAAAAACTCTTTATCAGAATACCGTGGTGTCTCAAAGATGTGACACCTGGAACCTTCGAAAGGTGTGTGCCAACCACTTAGAAGATGCTGCCATGTAAGTATCGATGTCAATAGTGTCACATTTGAGCACTTAATGTAATTAGTATGTCAATATAATGCCCTATTTTTATTTTTTTAACTTTCCGCAAAAAATTTTCTTCCTGAAATCTAACTGCTGTACCAAAATTGCTTGTTTATGGGTACGTAATTTTTTTAACAACTGAGTCCATGAATTCGGGGATCGTGTAAATTTTAAATATTCTACAATATTTGGTGATCGTCGCATTTGCAAAATAGGGAATGCGTTTAGTAAATCTAACGAGATTTCATACATATTAAAGTTATTGTTTCCGACCTATATATAATAACGTCTAAAAATAAATGCCATACTAAAATTTTTGTCGTCTTCAAACATAAACTGTACAAAACCTCAAAACTTTCACAATTTGAGATGGTATTTGGATCATCCAATATTATAACTTTTGGATAATGATTGGAAACTCATTCGATTAAACTGAGGCATTATGAAAGTTTAAAATTTGTATCTATAAATGTTAAATTAAATTTAAAGATTTTAAAGTAGACTGCAAGTTCGATTATTTTTTCACAATTTACACCATGAATTCGGGGATCCTGTAATTTTTAAATAATCTACAACATTCAGTCATCGTCGTATTTCCAAAAGAGGGAATGCGCTTTGTAAATCTAACAACATTTGATGTATAAGAAAGTGATTGAAGGCGATCTCTTGATAATGGCGTCTACAAATAAATGTCATACTGAAATGTATCAAGGTCTGTCGTATTTATATAGAAATTGTGCGAAATCTTAAAAATTTCTATGCTACATCGTCCTTTAACATTGTATTTTGATTAGTATTCTGTTTAACAACCTTTGGATAATGATCGAAAACTCACCGTATCAAGAAACTGAAGCATTATGAATTTAAAAGTTGTATCTATAAATGTTAAATTAAATTAAAACATTTTAAAATAGATTGCAAGATTGATTATTTTTTTACTATTTAGTCCATGAGTTCGAGGCACCTGTAAATTTTAAATATTCTACAAAATGCGGTCACCGTTGCATTTACAAAAGTGCTAAGTAAATCTAATGACATTTTATGTATAAAAAATGACTATCAGGCCGATCTCTTTGTAATGACGTCTACAAATAAATGTCATACGAAAATGTATCGAGGTCTGTCATCTTTATATAGAAATTGAGAAAATCTTTATAAAACCTATGCTACATCCTGTTTTGATATTGCATTTTAATTATTCGGTATAACAACCTTTGGATAGTGATCGAAAACTCGTTGAATCAAGTAACTTTGGTATTATGAAACTTAAAAATTTGTATCGATAAAAATTACATTCATTTTAAACTTTTAAAAGTGAATTGCAAGTTTAATTATTTTTTAAGTGACACTCAGAAACGCACACGCGATTGAGATGTAATTTTGTATCCAGATACTGAAAGCTTCTGGAAATAGATTTTAATTAAGAAGACAGTTTACCTTTTCAACAATTATTATTTTAAAATCTATATATAGTTAAAATGATAAACTCACTTCATTTCAATAAAAAAAAGAAAAAGAAATTTGAAAAAAAAATATATATGTATTTAATCAAATTTTTTAAAACGTAAAAAAAAAAAAATGATTATTTTTATCCTTACCTTTTTAAAATTATTATTATTAACTATTTGGGAAAATAGTTGTTGCTTTCAGTAGAGAATTTGGAAATCTGAAGTATATCTGATTGAATATGCCTTAAGTATATCAGGTTGAATTCCGAAATAAATTTGGTTTATTTTATTCATTTACTGATTGGTCCATGTTTAATGTCTAGAAATGAAATACTTCTGTTTTTTTTTATTATTATTATTCGTTTTCTGATTGGTACACGTTTAATGTCCGAAAATGGAATACTTCTGTTGTCACAATGACGAAAAAGTATTAAAAAATACAAAAAAATAAAACCTCAAAAACCAAGTTAGATACAGATTTCAAAAAATTTGTATTTAAAAGTAAGTTTTTTCCTTTATATGACGGTGTAAAAATTAAAAATATGCGATGTTTAGAAGTTTTAAAATTCGCAGTACCGAAAATTGTTAAACTGAAATTTCATTTAATATTTGTCTATGATTGCTCCAGGAATATTAAACTTGTCTCAAAAAGTACAAGCATATTAATATGACTCTGTTATTACGCAAACTACGTTTTGATCATCATAAAAATAATGTTATTACTGTTTTTTTAAAATATAGTAATAATTTATGTCTAAAATTATAGTCTTTGAAAATATTATTTTCCATATAGTCGTTGTAATTTGTTATATTACATTTATTTAGTTTCATTTATTTATTTATTTATTTTAAGATTTTCAAATGCATATTACACAAGACTACTTATACATTTTAGATACATCTAATATTGCATTTAATATATAGATATATTTCTTACTGATACATAACACACAAATGTATGATACGCAATGTGCAAAATGTTGACATCTAACACAGCTTCATAGTTTTTATTTAAAAATATTAATAAATAAACGTGAATGCCAGTTCCATACCCTAGTTTTTTACATACATAATAAAGAGATTATACATAAATTTAAAATCTCTATCCTAAATACAAAACAAGTTGGGAATTGCACGTAAAGCGTAGCAAATGAGGTGCGTTCGTACGATAACGAAGTTTTAAAAATATCAATTTCATAAAATTGTAAATAGTTATTTGCAATAAAAATGCGTACCAAACAATATTCTACCTATACCATAATGTAATGGAATATTTTTTGTGGCCTTGTAAGTCAATAACAAATGTTCTTTGCACCACATATTATACAAAATGTATATTATAATATGTTCTTTATAGATGCATATCAATTTTATTATGTTCGAATGAGTGTAACACCTTTAAAATGCATTGACCGTAAAGTAACAAAATATTTTGATTGTCCCTGTAATTGATCTATGCATCCGATTTTCATAAAATTTGAAATGACTCGTCAAAATTACGTAATAATTATACATTTTAAATTTCAAACAATTCGGTTGGGTAGTTTTTGCGTTGTTATATGCGGTCAGACAGACAGACGGACGGACTGAACGACAACTATAGGTGCTGCGTATTTACATAATTACGAACGCACCTAAAAAGCCTTAAAATTTTAAAAACATGAAAATGGCGAAGTTATAGACATAAAAAAATCTGTTTAATTTTTTTTTTCATTTGTGGGTGGGAATTGTGCTAAATGTATTACGAAAATTTGCAATATATCCCGTTGTAATTTACGTATGAGTAAAAATGAATAGTCAAAATATTCACCTTTTAACATATTTTAATTCAATATTTTAATAGAAAAAACGATATTTAGACTAATTATGAAACAAACTGTATCTTTAAATGATTTATATGCAACAACCCTATTTTCTTCGGAATTTAATTTAAATTAATATATAAATATGTATGATAACGCTACGAAAATCTTTTAAAACCACTTCACATTACCAAAAAGGAACTAGTTGTATGTGCCAATCCCAAAACTTTCTTCTATCTCCTACGTACATTTTAATATTTAAAAAAAAATAGTTACTCATTTTAATACTTTAATAATTTTAATTCAATACCATACCAACTTTGATTTCATCTTAAATTTCTGCTTCAAGCAATTAATCGGAGTAAACACGAATTACTGTCTCTGCACGAGCCAATGGCCAATAGAATGATAGGCAGATTTTTTTTTAATTCAAGGAGGACCTACTTGCCTTACCAAAAAATAATCATATACAAAAAATTTAGTTCAGTTCTAGTACTAACTTTATACACTTTTATGCGGTGCAATATTGAAAACGGCATAAAATTCGCTATTGCAGCGCCCCCTTCCGGCTTATTTTTTTTAGATTCAGGGCGATCCAACTAGCCATAGCCATACACTTACACAAAAAATTTCGTTCAATTCGATGCATAACTTCATGTATTTTTGGTCGATACAATATTGAAAATGGCACAAAAATCGCGATTGCAGCGCCCCCTTCCGACGGATTTTTTTTCAAATTTAGGGAGGACGAACTAGCCATAATCATACACATACACAAAAAATTTGGTTCAATTCGATACATAACTTCATATACTTTTGGTCGGTACAATATTGGAAATGGCACAAAAATCGCGATTACAGTGCCCCCTTCCAGCGGATCATTTTCAAATACAAGGAGGACCAACTAGCCATAGTCATGCACTTACACAAAAAATTTGGTTAAATTCGATGCATAAATTCATATATTTTTGGTCGGTACAATATTGAAAATGGCACAAAAATCGCGATTGCATCGCCCCCTTAAGGCGGAATATTTCAAAATTGAAGGAGGACCTGCTTGCTACAGCCAAAAACATTCACAAAAAATTTGGTTCAATTCTATGCATAACTTCATACACTTTTTGATGGTAGAATGGCGACATACACACAAACAGACACACAGACACACGGACAGACAGACATTTTGTAAAAGCATGTTTTTTGGAATCTCCGACCCCTAAAACGTGTAAAGCCGTCGAAAACCGGAAGTCGAAAATTTTTTTTTATTACAATACTTTCTTCTATTGAAGATAGAAGAAAGTAAAATATACTTTTAATGCTGCGATATTTGAGATCATTCTTAACGTCTTTACGATATCAAATTAACTTGCTATGCTATTAAACTTGTTACATACCTAAATGTCATATGTGATTCATGTCGTTGACTGTAATAAACGATAAATGTTAGACATTAGCTTCTAATCTTAGAAAAAGAATTTTAAACATTATTTTGTGTTATAATTTATAATTTTCCTTGTCCTAATAGCCTTGAAAACTAAATAAGGATGTAGTACTTGAAAACATCAAAATGATCATTCATTAAGATAATTTTGTCTAATTATAAAATAAAGAAAACACGCTAGATTGAAGCATTAAAAAAAATACGATGAGCCTAAAATGAAATTATTGCTCATTTTCATCTCCAGACATGTTTATTTATCCCTTCATTTATCTTTTTAAAGACGATTTTAAAAGCTGCCATTCAAATTCCATTTTGCAAACGTATACTGATCCGCACAAATATAAATGCCAATTTAAAATGTCAAAAACTCCTGTAAAGGGATTTATTTGATTGTTAACGAAAGTGCATATCTTTATCCGTTAATTCCAGTTTTTTTAATAATGTTCAAAGCTATCATTCAAAGATTAATAATACAAACTTTCACTGTCCAATATAAATATGAATATGAATTACAGATGCCAGAAATTCATTTAATAGGATTTATTTGATTGTTTAAAGAAAATAGAATTAAACTTTTTTTTTATTTATGCAGCAATGTGAAATTTCTAAAAGGTACACAATTATTTAATAATAAATCATTTAAACTATAAGACGGATTTGCAAACAGATTTTAAATTTCTTACAAGTTTTGAATAATTATTTATGTGGTGTCGTAAAATTTTAAATATGTATTTGATGCAAATTAAAAAGTGTTATTAATTTTTTATATTACAAAACATAAACGTATTTCATAACTACATTCAACTTTAACAAATTTATATGTACATATACCGAATACATAAAAACGTTGCGTAAAAAAATAAAAATACATACAATCGACTATCTTCTAGTTCAATGATGATAAAAACACTCATTAAACTTATAAAAATAGATATCAAGATCGGCCTTTATATTATAGCCTTTGAATTAAAAAAAGCTGTATAGATATTTTAATGGGAACTGCAAATATTTGTAATCGATCTCATTTCAAATATCTTTTACATAGAAAATTTTTGCAGTGGACCTAAAAAATACTTTTAAAATATTCTATCCTTTTACGATCATAACTTACCGAGTTATAATATTTTGATTTATAGAATGTTAGTTTTTTCTAAATTCTTATGGACTAACTGAATCTAAAGTTTTATAAAATTCCGTTCATTAGTTCCGCAGATATACAGCACATATATCCTAAAACGTGTAAATAGTTGAAAACTGAAATTCGAAATTTTTTACGAATCCTATGCTTTATTCTGGCAAAGATAGATTAAAGTAACAATATAAATGCAGTATATTTGTTAAAAATATCTTTTCGGAGGAATAACACCTAAATTTCATTAACAAAGTAGTAAAATATCTATTAAAATACTTTTATTCTGTAGTTATTTATATATGTTATTTTATTTTATTGCATTTGTTTATTTATTATTATTATTATTATTATTATTATTATTATTATTATTATTATTATTATTATTATTATTATTATTATTTTGAAAAGCGATTAGGTTCAAGTGGACCCAATTATAACACCATTATTTATGAAAAATCTCTGTTTAAATTGAATAAAAAAATATAAAATCTATGAAATAATAAAGACAAAAACTTTGAATGTAAATAAAAACATTCAAATTTACAATTCATTGGATATGAAGGAATTTTTCCAATCTCTTTTACCATCTTTTTTATAAGTATAATTTTATGTTTGTCTTTTACAGTGTATTTGCATATATAAAAATACAGTTATTTATTCTTTCAAGGAACATTTAAATATATATTTTTTTACATTAAATAATGTATTATATATTTCAATGTTGTGTACGTACTCGATGACGGACGGACAACCGATAAGTACAGGGTTTCGTCAAATAAACGAAACTCAAATAGTACGGCTAGTATATTGATAATACATTCCAAAACTTGTTGTAGTATAAATACACAAAAATGTATGTACAAAGTGCTTTTGATTTATTTTGACCCAATTACTTTTGATAAATACATATTAAAAAATTCGGATAATCGATATATTTAAAAGACAAGATTGCTTTTCATTAGTCCTCTAGCCTCAGTTTTATACGCATTTTGATATATAAATATTGATGAAAGCAGTCTTCTTCTACGATGTATGCTAGATCCGGTATTCTTTTAATAATCTTACTTTATATTTTATAATATAATTTTAAATATGATTTAGGTAATTTCTCTACATTAGTGGAAATTGTGTTAGTTCCATCGTTACAGAGAAAATTAAAAACAAGATTACCTTATCATTTAATTATTAATATGTCATTGATAAAAATATTTTTATTCTATCATAGAGAGCTAACCCATAAAAATGGCGTGTTAGTATTTTTTTTTAAATGATATAGCAGTTGCACTTAAAAAATATATGAACTTCATTTTTTTTATCTCTCTATTCTAAAACAAAGTAACGAATGTTGTCATAGACGCTGATAATTTTTTTGTGTGTGTGTGTGTGTGTGCTTTCTTAAAAAGACAAAATAATTCAAGTTGAGCCGAAATCCACTAATTTCACGTTTTGAAAGGCAGCTTCTCGAAAAGAGTTGAAATAACTCGTTAAACGAGTTGTTTATAAGCAATTTAAATCAAGCTCAGCTGTTTAAATAACCAATTTAAATCAAGAAGTTTTAATCGTTTGAAAAACAACTCATTTATGATCGAAAAAATTGCAGCTCTTTCATGAGAAGTCAAATCAGCTCTTTCGTTTTAAGAGTGTGTCACCAATGGCTATTTATCGTTAATATTAAGAAACCTGTTCAATAGGGTGGATCGAAAAGAATAGGGAATTTTTTTTAAAAATCACCATCGGCGCGGCGTGCAAAAGTTGCCTTTTATGCATACTAGTTTACAGGGTTTTTTTTATTAAAATCCATTCATATCTTCCGGTGCCCCAAGCGCCCCAAAAATAATTAAAAATTGAGTTTTTTATGATTTTTTTAAATTTTTTTTTGTTTATTTATTTTTTCTTAATTACTTTTGGCGCGGGGTGCAAAAGCTATCTTTTATCTATCTTAGCTTACATATTTTTTTAAATAAAATTCATTCATATCTTCCAGTGCTCCAAGCGCCCCAAACATAGTTTAAAATTGAAATTTTCTTGAAAAAAAAATATTTTTTGTTTTGTTTTATTTTATTTTATTTTACTATTTGAAATTCATTTGGCACTGGATTGGAAAGTTGTTATTACAATACTACATAACTTTGCAGTTCCCATATATTTTTTTAATCAAAATCGATTCACATCTTTGATGCACCAATTATAATTAAAAACTGAAATTTTTACAAAAATGTATTAAGAATTATAATTTACGAAAAATTACTTACAAATTTTGAAAACAGTTTAATTAATAACGTATAAGGTTATAAATAACATTAATTTTACAATAATAAGCGACATATAAATTTAAAAATCAAAGCATTAAATCATAAAAATTACAAAAATCGACCGTACGTAGAGAAAAGTTTTACATTCTTCAATTTGGAAATTTACATATTTTTAAAGTTTGTAATCTTTTTTTGGTATCAAAGTGTTTTATATGGCTTCTTGATTTTATTCTATTCAATATAAAACCGTGTATCTTTTCTTACCCAGATACATTTTCTGATGTTTCAGACACTAGTCCAACGCATCTTTCAACCCCTTGGGTATGGCATGGATATTTTGACCATTCATTCGTTTTTACAACTTTTATCATATTCTCAATTTCTTTGCAAGGCACATTTATCAAAAGAGGTGGTTCAAAACGTCCAACTGGTTGCCAGTCAATAAGTTCAAAATAATCCTTCGCTTTGAAGTTTATTTGGGGTACTTTGAAAATTCTCACTTCTGATGACTTTCGCTTTTTATTTCTAGCACAAATTAGCTTTCGCATTGCTAAAGATCCGATATGCTTTCTGTTATCTGTGAGCATTGACAATCGAAAATTTTCAGTGTGGCCAAAAAAAAAAAAAAACTATTTTGTTGAATAACAGCATTTACGATCTTTCTTAAATAGGGTTCCAAATATCTAGAATATGTGATAAGTTTCCAAATATTACGTGCTCCTTCAGTTATGGATGGCTTTGTTTTGACATTAAACCATACAGATGTATATACCTTCATAATATATGTTGTAAAAGTAATGAGATTATCAGAAGGATTTTCTGTAGCCACTTATAACCTTAAAATTCTACACGCAGTTATTAGCCATCTTGAGTGATAAACTAGACCAGGTTTCGTTAATGCCAGATCAGAACCACATTCACCACGTGATGTTGCTGTGTAAATATCATATAAATATTGCTGGTCATTGCTGAGAACTCTTCTATCTATGTTGTCTTCCAAATAATAAAGTATAAAAAGTTTATTTTATACATTTAGTAAAATACGATAAACGATTTCTCATTCTATCGATCTAAGTTTTACTTTAGATAAATTATTCTTTAACTGTTTATTTTACTTGTATTTTTTAGCTCAAAATTTCATGAAACTCGATTTTCGGCAAATAATTAAAAGTTTTGGGGCATAGAAAGAAATTTATCAAAGTCGAAAATTATTTCGATGCATGCTAATATACTATAAAATGCATCTTTTTTATCCCGCTAATAAAATAATTCAAAAGAAAAAAAATATATATAAATTTTTATAAAAATTTCAATTTTTTTACTATTTTGGGGGCGGTTGGGGACACTGGAAGACATAGATGGATTCATATATAAAAAAAAGATTGAACTAATATATATATAAAGCAACTTTCGCAACCCGCGCCAAAAATAAATTAAAAAATATTAAGAAGCAAAAAAATTACAAAATTTATAAAAATTTCAGTTTTTAACTATTTTTGAGGCGTTTGGGGCACCGGAAGATATGAATGGATTTCAATAAAAAAAATATGTGAATTAATATGCATAAAAGACAACTTTTGCACCCCGCGCCGATTCGATTATCCGAATTTCGATTTTTCGATCCACCCTACTGTTCAATACAGGAAGATAAAAATTGGTGGTATTGTAGAGAAAAGTTTGACAAATACACTAATGTATGCATTTGTTAAATCGAATAATTAGTTTAAGAAGTATTTAATTTTAAAGTTGGTCAAAATTACTCTAGTAAAAAGTTTTATAGGAGAAAAAATTATTGCATAAGAATTTAATTCATTAAGCGCGGCTATGTATATTAACCGAATATATATATATATATATATATTGTGGAACCATTGTATTTTTCAACGAATACGGTGTTAATAAAGTACTTCTGAAAGAAAAAAATCCAAAATAATTTGATTATTTGTGAAAAACGGTATGTTCCCAAGATGGGAGCAATGGCTCTTAATGGAGGTATATATATATATGATATTTTTTTCTTCTTGTTTTAACACTTATTTTTCAGTTATCTATGATAAAAAGGACTATATTATTCTGAAACAAACATTTTAGGAAAAATTAAAATAAATTACATCTACAGTTGTAATTAATATTTTTACGATGCTTATCACTCAAGTTATTTTTGTTTCTCACAATGTTTTTTAAAAAGATTAATCGTATGCAGCTTTATTGAGTAAATTAAATTTCTGATTTTAACTTAACAAGGTAGAACCCGTTGAATTTCGACTAAAGAAAGTGTTTAAAAAGGAACTGTTTGATTGGGTTATAAGAAACCTACAAAATTAGTTATAGTAAAAAATGCATTTTATATTTTTAAGTGTAACTCTAAACAAACGATATTTAACGTCAATTTAACAAAGTACTATTTGTATAAAACTTAGTTGTAGAAATTGTTAAATATAAACTTTAATCGTACATGTAAGCACTAAAAAAAATAAATAAATAAAGATCTGTTATTATGATAAAGTTATCAATTTAGTTTCTTATGCTAGTATTCCAAAATGAAAAAAAGCAAAATTTATTCAACTTTAATTCAATCATAGAAATTTTTTCCCGTGGAATCTAATCTCGGCATAATTTTTACGATATCAAATTTTACAAATGCACATTTCGTATCTGTAATCACCTTTTCAGAAAAAATTTGCATTTTAATTTGATCTTTATCATTCAAAACTTTAAGTCTCAATGCTATTAGCTGAAATAATATTAAACTGTTGATAATCCTTTACGTGTAAGTCAAATTTTGTAAATGAAATCAAAATTCACCGGGTTTTATAGCAGAAGATATTTAAATTTCAATTTTTTCCCTTTTAATGAGAAAATGGCAACATAAAGATACAGTAATTAATTTCTTCCCTTTTTAGGTGCGTTCGTAATTATGTAAATACGTAGCACCTATAGTGGTCGTTCAGTCTGTCTGTCTGTCCGTCCGTCTGTCCGCATATAACAACGCAAAAACTACCCAAACGAGTCGTTTGAAATTTAAAATACATAATTATTACATAATTTTGTCGAGTCATTTCAAATTTTATGAAAATTGGATGCACAGATCAATTACAAGGGCAATCAAAAGTATTCCATTACATTACAGTCAATGGGAAAAAAGTTTCAAATGCATTTTAATCGTTTGAAATTAAAAATACATAATTATTCCATAATTTTGTCAAGTTATTTCAAATTTTATGAAAATTCGATGCATAGATCAATCATAGGGACAATCAAAAGTATGCCGTTACATTGCGGTCAATGGAGAAAAATGTTTTAAATGCATTTTAATGGTGTTACACTCATTCGAACTTAATAAAATTAATATGCAACTATAAAGTACATATTATAATATACATTTTACATAATTTGTGGTGCAAAGAACATTTGTTATTGATTTACAAGGCCCACGAAAGTACTCCATTACATAATGGTATAGGGAGAACATTGTTTGATGGGCGTTTTAATTGTAATTCACTATTTACAATTTTATGAGATTGATATATGAGAGTAATACTTTTAAAACTTCGTTATCGTATGAACGCACCTCATTTGCTACGCTTCACGTGCAATTTCCAACTTGTTTTCCTTTGCTTATATTAGAAAGGGAGTACTCCTGTTGCCACAATTAGAAAAGCCATATTAAGAACTACAAAAAAAATTAATATTTCAAAAACAAATTAAGAAACGGCTTTCAAACAAATTTCATTTAAAAGTACATTTTTTTTCCTATACGATGGTGTAAAAATTAAAAATGTGCGATATTTAAAAGATTAAAAAATTGTAGTAGCAATAATTGCAATACCGAAATTTCATTTAAAATTTTAAAGTATTGCTATTCGCAAAATGACGTATGCGTTACGCACAGATACGTTTGGCCTTTATAATATAGATATGATCGATATCAGAATAAGTTCAATCCGGAAGTGCGATACACTTAGCGCTATTTTATACATAATATACACTATAAAAAAATCTGTAAAGGTACTAAACATTTTCTAGGAAACTGGAATTCCAAGAACTTTTCCTGTAACGGTAACAACAAAAATTCAAGTTTCAGAATCGGTTAGATGAATTTTTCCTGTTATCGTTACATGAAAAGTTCTTGGAATCCCAGTTTCCTAGAAAATGTTTAGTACCTTTACAGATTTTTTTTTTTACATTGTAGATACTATAAGGGTGTCTTGGGAGGAACAAGGAAAGATATTTTATCACTACGCAAGCCATAACAATTAATAATACTTAATTATCATTTCAGTTCTTAATATTTACTTTCATTACAATTAAAAATACTTAGATTTTGGGCAGAAAATCGTGCTTTTAATTATAAAATTGATGCATTTTAATATTATTACCATTCCGCTGTTACTGAGATTGAAAAATTCATCACACAAGGCTTCTTTAAATACCAATGACGTAACAATTAAAAGGAAATGTGTAGTTTTTAAAAATTAAATACTTTACTAAAAATTCCTCTAAAAGGAGCTATTTCTGAATTTCGACGGTAGTGAAATTAGACTCTCAAGTTAAGTGTGCTTTTTGCGGATTTTTCATTACGTAGCAATAAAAGTCAAAGTCTTTCTCATTTATTCTCTTGATTACATGTTGCTAAAGAAGTAAAGATAAAATTTTCAATAATTCGAAAATTTGACGTTAAACATTAATAAATAAAATTTCATTTAAGAGTTGTATCAGCCACTATAACATGGATTGCTTACGTTAATTATGAAAAAATTAGTTAATAAATCTTTTAAACTTTAGCATTCATCGAATTCTACGGCTTCCGTACTCATCTTTAGAATTAATACAAACAATTTACATCTTTAATGTAACATGAAAATATGCATGATTGATTAATAAAATACCGAAAAGATGTCATGAATAACCTATATATGTTCTTGAAATATCTTAAAAACCATTAAACCGTAAAATATAAGTTTAAAATTAAAAAAAAAACAATGGTTTAAATAGGTTAATTTGAAAACAATTCTTAACACTAGAACGCCCGGAAATTCTACTCAAGTTTGAAAATAATATTTCTCACCAGAATTTTTATTCAAAATTATTTAATTGATTTATTTAACGTAAATTTGCGTGGATTAGATTTAAATTATTTCAAGAAAAATTTTCTGGTTCGAATTGAAATTTAGTTACATGATTGGAGTCGAATCGACTCCATCCGGGCGTTCTAGTGTTAAACAAACAGAGTGTTTTATCCTGAAAATTAAATTAAGAATTTTGTCATGGTATTGCTATAAAAGTCAGTAACAATGCATTAGAGGTCTGCACGGGCCGAAATTTCCAGGCCCAAGCCCGGCCCGAACGAAAAAAATATTGGCCCTACCCGACCCTGCCTGAAAGTTAAAATTTCGGTCCGATCTCGGCCCGGCTCAGGTGAATTTCTACTGAACATTGATCTTTAGTCTAACGGAAGAGTTCAGACCAAAAAAACTTATCTTAGTCATTTGTTTCATGTTTATAATGTCTATTTATGCAGAAGTGCCATAGGCTGCTATATTTACGCTTTTAATGAACCTTTCACTGTAAAAAAAAATCTGTAAAGGTACTAAACATTTTCTAGGAAACTGGGATTCCAAGAACTTTTCATGTAACGATAACAAGAAAAATCCATGTAACCGATTCTAAAACTTGAGTTTTTGTTATTACCGTTACAGGAAAAGTTCTTGGAATCCCAGTTTCCTAGATAAAGTGTAGTACCTTTACAGATTTTTTTTTTTTACAGTGTTGTTTGTTGTATGTAAATGTTTCAATTATTATTAGTATTATTGATAGATAAAAAAATCAAAAAAATGGTATATGTTAAAAGTAAAATCTTTTAACACATTGGAAAGAAAAAAATACGTTTCCTTCTTAGCAGATGTAAATGTTTAATATACTTTTTTTCTCTGTATTGTTGTATTCATTTTGTATGAATGATCCGTTTAAAAGAAATTTGCAGATTTCAGTTTAAATGAAAATTCCGTCATAATCATGTTTTATTTTATGTGTTTAATTCTATTTTCAGACGCCTAGTGATCTACGATTCTTTAAAAAGAATAAATTCAAATGTTTAATCGTAGAATAATGACGACTTAAAAGTATATGCCTATTTTGCAAAAATTTTTGGACCGAGCTAAATTTTACTGATTTATGAACATACTTTTCCACGTTTAGAAAAGGATTTTCATACGGGAAGATTCAACAGGAACTGATTATGTTGGTCCGTGAAGACAAGGAAGAACGAAATCAGTCTCGGCTTCGTACGGAAAAAATAAGTTAAGTCCGTCCCGGCCCGATGCTCCTGGAAAAAAAAATAAGGCAGGAGACCGGCACGACACGAAAAGATTAGAAACTAGGCCCGTCTGGTTCGGCTCGAGTCTTCAGAATCAAGGCCCGAGTTTGGCCCTGCCCGAATGTCGTTATTGAATATCGACTCGAACCCGGCCCGTGCAGATCTCTAACATGCACTATAAAAAAAATCCGTGAAAATTACGGCAAAAACTGCTGACAGCAATGTTGCCAGCAGTTTTCTCCGCAAAAACTGCTGTAATATTGGATGTAATAAAAATGTTACATACAATTTTGCTGCTATTTTTACGGCAATAACTGGTGGCAAAATTGATGCTAGCATTTTTCGCAGTAAATTTCACTCTTTTTACAGTGTAGTGAATTTTGTAAATAGTTTATTCAAGCTCATTTTATAATGAGTGATTTATCCTATCATGATCCAATTATTATTCGATCCAATTATAAATCCCAAAAACACGCCTAATTTATAATTCCAGCATGGCATAAGACCATGGTAACCTAAAAATAACCCTCCCCACAAAATTAAAAAAAAAATGTGACAACATGGTTTTAGAAGACGGGGTAGGGTGTTATATCATTCAATCTCCCGTAACTTGGTAATATTTTTTTTAAACCGAGTACATCACTATGTTTTCAGATACTGCAAAGCCCTCACTTGGGTTGCCGTAGAAGTTGTGCCGTATTAGCTGGAGATTTCAAAGAAAATAATCAAATTACAAAAGGAAATTTTCCAGAAGTTTATGCTGTTAGATGTACAGCATAATATTGATTAAATATGTTATATTTGTTTTTCGTATTTTATCCAACATGGAAAATAAAAGCACGGTTTAATTTTTAAGAAAAACCGCTAGAGAATATTGTCCAGGTTTCAGAGTTAATGACAGACAAAACTAACTATTTTAGAAATGAGAAATATATAATCTTTTAAGTAACTTTTGGAGGAATATTTTCAATAAGATAAAATGTAATAAAACTAAAAAGAAGTAGCGTGTGTTTCAAAAATCACTTGTGGAAATTAAAATTCAATAACTTGCAAACGGTGACAGCAATTTAAAAAAATTGCAGGAGGGTTATGTATGATGTCATGCGTTTTTTCAGCTTGATTCTTGATTTTAGTAAGAATTTCAAACAATAGATGGCACTGACGGCGATTTGCGCTCAATTGACTTCCAAACTGACGTCTTTCAATATTGAATCAAAGGAAGGAGATTAAGGATATGGAGTGGTCTCATTCACCAGTACAATCTTGCTCTCAGGCCCCAATTCTGAACTCATTTGATTTGATTTCAATAGAATGCGTTTTTGGCATGGAAATAACAGATACTTCGATAGTGGAATACAACGTTCAGAAGTAGACATAAATTTTGCAAGCAGTATTCAAGTTTGCAGGAGATTGTACACTTATGAAGTTTTATTTTCCTGGATAAAATTACTTTTTATGGCATGATTTAAAGAATATTTGATGCATCGTATTTTAAAACTACACTGTTAAAACTATGAAACCTTTGCTACATCATCACACCTCCGCTTTTATAGTAAACGATTACTTCACTGTGTCATGGGGCATTCTAATTGTCAAAATAGTGATATTCTATAATAGCAATGGAGTGACGATGCAGCAAAAGTTTCAAATTTTTAACAGTGTACACTGTGAAAAATTTGACCCTTTTGAGGCAGCGTCACTCCACAGCTTTTATAGAAAACGATTACTTCACCATATTATGGAGCATTCTCATGAGTCACAATAGCGATATTCTATAAAAGCGAGGAAGTGACGATGCAGCAAAATGGCCCTATTTTTTACAATGTAGGTGAAGATATTTTGCTACAATCTTGCTCTTAGGTCCCCATTCTGAACTCATTCCATATGATTTCAATAGAATATGTTGTTGTCATGGAAATAACAAATTCTTCCATAGAAAAATGCAGTGATCGGAATTGGGCATGGATGTAACAAGCTGAATTCGAGTTTGAAGTCTATTTTACATTTATGAGTACTTATGGGAATTTTATCGAACCAATTTAGAAATTTAGTTAAAATTTCCAAAATTTTAATTTGGAATAAAATTTCAAACTAAGTTTCTTGGAACATAACAAAAACTGTAACTTTTTAACAGGCAAAAAAATCTTCATATAAATTTAAAATACGATGCATAAAATATTCTTTAAATAATGCCATAAAAAGTAATTTAATCCGGGAAAAAAAACTTCATACATGCAAAATCTTTTCCAAACTCGAATATTGGTTACAGAATTTATGCCCATTTCTGAACGCTGTATTCCACTATCGAAGAATCTGTTATTTCCATGGGAACAACGCATTCCATTAAAATGATATCGAACGAGTTGAGAGTCGGGGGCCTGAAAGTAAGATTGTACTAGCGAATGATACACACTCCATAACCTTAATCTTCTTCCTTTGCATCAAAGCTGAGCGAAGTCAGTTTCGGCGTCGACTGAAAGCCAATGACCGTCAGCGCCATCTATTGTTTGAAATTCTAACTAAAATCAAGAATCACGGTAATAAAAACTCCTGACATCTTACATAACCCTACTAAAAAAATTTTAATAGCTGTCACCGTTTGCAAGTTATTGAATTTTAAAATCCACCAGTCATTTTTGAAACACCCGGTATTTTAAATATTAAGCATAACTATAAATATGTATAGCAACAGAATTTTATCAAGAGCATTATAGAATAGAATAATACGAGTATATACATACATATGACCATATTGTAGTTATACTGTATGACTATATTATTACCATACATATATATATATATATATATATATATATACCGGGTGTCCCAAAAATGACTGATGGATTTTAAAATTCAATAACTTGCAAACGGTGACAGCTATTTAAAAAATTTTTGCAGTATTGTTCTCTGTTGCCAAATGGGCTACTTTTTTAAAATTCAGATTCTTGATACTATTTGTAACATACAAATTAATACAGGTTTCTGCTTATTAAATTCATCACATACAAAATTAGTGTACATTACTGTAAAATATATAATTTTTGTTGCATAAATTAAATGTGTAACTCTTTCTGATTGCTAAAAAAGATAAGTTTTAAAAATACCGATTAGTTACGTGTAAAAGACTTTCGCCAGCATTGATCTTGAAAAAGAAAACATGCTTGATACCATTAAATTCTTAATAAATTTCGTTTATTAAAATTAAAATTGATTCGATTTTCATCATGTAATGAAATCTCATAACTGATACTTATTTTTACTTACATACCTTTAGACTCATTAAAATAAACAGTTTTAAGACATAAGTATTATAGTCCGTGCCAAAAGAATGACGGTAGTTTTCATTTTAGTCCGCTATTTACCGAGCAATAAAATATGTTATTATATTTCTAATGGTGCCATTTTTTGAGCAAAGATTTTGGGAGAAGGAAGTACTAAATTATTGATAGTTTAGACATTGCTCTCATGTTTCTTTATAGTACCGTGGAATTTTCACACATAATATTTAAGAGGGAGAAATCGAAAATGTTTAGTCTCTATAAATCACTTCTTTGAAACGACAGTTTTTGTTACACTGTTTTTTGCTAAACATGTAACAATGATTTTTATACTTACAAGCTACTTTTTACGACAAAGAAAATGTTAAATATACAATATTTATAAACTGAAGGTAATCGTAAAAAAGTCACTCGGCAAACATAATTAAAAATTATGCATTCTTAATATAATGTTTTGCAATAAAGGAAAATATGGATTATGGACTATATGGTCAAAGGTGACCGATCACTTGAAAATTTAGACGATTTGTTGAATATATCAAAAGTACATGAGAATTTATTCTGAAATTTCATGTGAGTAAAATAATAGTACGAGTTATATTTCCTCGAAGATTTTTCCCCCCAAAATCATATGGGGGACCGTCGACAGGTAGCAAAAGAATGAATTTCTTTGCGATAAATCTGGCAAAACTAATGTAGATTAAGATTTGAAACTTTGATTTTGAAACTTTAGATTAAGTGGCTTATTTTAGTAAACTGTGTTTCTATTTATGAAGATAGCATGTATAATCGTAGAGAAAATACATTTTTCATAAAACAGGCCCGAATTTCGCCAAGTTTTGTTCTTATAATTTGCTCAGTTCTTAGAATAAAAAGAATTTCCTTTTTGAAATTATGAGAAACAATATTGTACAAAATACACTCTAATCAGAATTAGAAAAAAATAATAAAATTTATATGAAAAATATTGCTGAATAATCTTTCACTGCACATGCGCGAAAGCAACCAAAATATTATATGCAAAAGTAAATGTATTGAGAAACTTTGTGAAAACATCAGAAACATAGCTTAATAACAAGAAAGGAATAATTTCCAGCTTAATAATAAGCTGGAAAATTATCGTCAATAGAATCAGTTCGAAATCCGTTGCTTCCAAAATGCAACAAAAAATATACTAAATAATTGATAGTTTAGACAAAGAAATCATTAACACTAAAACCGCGAGAAAATTCATCCAAATTTTAAAAAAATATATTTCGCATCGGAATTTTCATTTAAAACATTTAAAGTTATTTATTGAAATTATTTTAGCTCTGTACATATTTAACTTAGAATATAAAGTATTTTGTGGTTTGAATCGGCATTCCTCCATATGGTACGGTCAAAATGACGCGTTGCCGTGGTTCTAGAGTTAAAAGAAATCATTGAATTGAAATCATTAATTTTTTAATAAATTTCGTGTACTTCAATTAAACCGTAACTTGTATCTTATCATGTAATAAAAGCCCATATCTATACTTATTTTTATCTACACAACATTAGACTCCTTAAAATAAAAAGTTTTAAGACGGTGGTAAAAGAAATGACGTCAGTTTTCACTTTTGTCCGCTTTTTACCTATTAATAAAATAAGTTATTATATTTCTAATGGTGCCATTTTCTGAATAAAGATTTTGGCATAAGGAAGTACTAAATAATTGATAGTTTAAACACTGATATCATGTATCTTTACAGTAACGTGGAATTTTCACACATGATATTTAAGAAGGGGAAATCGAGAATGTTTGGTCTCTATAAATCACTTCATTGGAACGAAAGTTCTTGTTCTCTTGTTTTTGCTAACATGTAGCAATGAATTTTATAGTTACAAGTTTTTATGATAAAAAAATGGGTTCTACTCTGTTATCCCGTCAACCAATTTCGCCAAATTATACAAATCGCCAAACTGATACCCAAATTATACATATTGACATAATTTTAATTTTAAATAACGAAAAAACAAATAATTAGTGGAATATTAATAAAAATACAAATAAAAAGTCGAAATAAAAATGACTTAATGACGTTTTAATCACGTGAATCGTATTTAATGTCATTGAATGTGTATTCACGATCATCCATTATTGGCATTTAATTTTATACTTTGGCGATAATTTTTTGGTCGACGGGATAACCTTGTAGTACCAAAAGATGATAAATATACAATATTTATAAACTGAAGGAAATCATAAATAAGTCATTAATAATAATACAATGAAAACAAAATTAAAACAGAATTAAAACAGAATTAAAAATTATACATTGTTAAAATAATTGTTTTGCAATAAAGTAAAATTTGTTTATTATATGGTCACTTAAAAGTTTTGAAATTTTGTTGAATATGTCAAAAAATACATGAGAAGTTGTCCTGAAATTTCACGTGTCTAAAAGAATAGTACAGCTAATATTTCCTCGAAGATTTTTTACCGAAATCTTACAGAGGACCGTCAACAGAAAGCAAATGAATGAATTGCTTTGTGAAAAACCCGTCAAAACTAATGAAGAAATGCTTAAAAATTCTAGATTATGATTAAATAGCTTTCTGTAATAAACTGTGTTCATATTTTTGAGGATAGCATGTATACACATTGAGAAATTAAGTTAAAAAAACAGTCACGAATTTTGACAAGTTTTGCTCTTATAATTTAGGGATATCTTAGAATATATATATATATATATATATATATATATATATATATGAAATATGACAAACAATATTGTAAAAAAATACACTGCAATCAGAATAAAAAAATAATAAAATGTATATGAAAAATAAGCAGTTTTGATGAACAATCTTTAACTGCGCATGCGCGAAAGCAACCAAAATATCATGTGCAAAATAAATGTAAAGGAGAATTTTTGTGAAAGCATCAAAAACATAGTTTAATAACATAGCTCGATAATTACCGTCAATAGAATAAGTTCGAAATCCGTTGCTTGCAAAATGCAGCAAAAATATACTAAATAATTAATAGTTTAGACAAAGAAACCATTAAAAGAAATCATTGAATTGAAATCATCAAATTTTTAATAAACTTCGTGTATTAAAATTAAAACTTATCTCGATCTTTATCATGTAATAAAAGCCCATATCTAATACTTATTTTTAACCGACTTCAAAAAGGAGAGGAGGTTATCAATTCGACGCGTATGTATTTTTTTTTTTTATGTATGTACACCGATTACTCCGAAACTATGCAGCCGATTAATTTGGTTTTGGTATTAAATTAAAGAGCTTACTCTCGGATTGGTACCACTTCCATTTCATAGAAATTGGTTCAGTAGTTTTTTAGTAATTAAGCAAAAACTATTAAAATTAGTGTTTTTTATTTGCTAATTAAAACTGTTGAATTAGTTCCTACACTTGAGTGAAGTCAGGATGGCCGAGCGGTTTAAAGCGCCTGATTTAAGCTCTGGTTCTCGAAAGTGACAATGGGTTCGAACCCCACTCCTGACATACGTGTGTACAATAACTTTCCGTAGTATAATTTTTACATATATATTTTACAAATTAAATACTAATTATGTTATTAAGAATATTTTTAACCGACTTCAAAAAGTAGAGGAGGTTATCAATTCGACGCGTATGTATTTTTTTTTATGTATGTTCACCGATTACTCCGAAACTATGCAGCCGATTAATTTGGTTTTGATGTTAAATTAAAGAGCTTACTCTCGGATTGGTGCCACTTCCATTTCATAGAAATTGATTCAGTAGTTTTTTAGTAATTAAGCAAAAGCTATTAAAATTAGTGTTTTTTCTCTAATTAAAACTGTTGAATTAGTTCCTACACTTGAGTGATGTCAGGATGGCCGAGCCGTTTAAAGCGCCTGATTTAAGCTCTGGTTCTCGAAAGTGACAATGGGTTCGAACCCCACTCCTGACATACGTGTGTACAATAACTTTCCGTATTATAATTTTTGCATATATATTTTACAAATTAAATACTAATTATGCTATTAAAAATATTTTGTATTTAACCGTTAGCACAGAGTATCAGAGATCTTTTATCAACTCAATACTTTATCAGTGAAAGAGTGCTAAATTAATTGACTTGCAAAAAGTAACATGACATTGAATAAGTTTCCGAACCTATTGCGTATTATAATTTTTACATATATATTTTACAAATTAAATACTAACTATGCTATTAAGAATATTTTTAACCGACTTCAAAAAGGAGAGGAGGTTATCAATTCATCGCGTATGTATTTTTTAAATGTATGTTCACCGAGTACGCCGGAACTATCCAACTGATTAATTTGGTTTTGGTGTTAAATTAAAGAGCTTACTCTCGGATTGGTACCACTTCCATTTCATAGAAATTGGATCAGTAATTTTTTAGTAAACAGTGAAAAACTATTAAAATTAGTGATTTTTCGCTAATTAAAACTGTTGAATGAGTTCCTGCCATGGAGTGCAGTCAGGATGGCCGAGCGGTCTAAGGCGCCTGATTTAATTTCTGGTTCTCGAAAGAGAGCGTGGGTTCGAACCCCACTTCCGACATACATGTATACAACAACTTTCTCCGTATTATAATTTTTACACATATATTTTGCAAATTAAATAGTGATTATGCTATTAAGAATATTTTGTATTTAACCGTTAGCCCAGAGTATTTGAGGAATTTTACCCACTCAATACTTTATCAATGAAAGAGTGCTAAAATAATAGACTTGCGAAAAATAATATGACGTTGAATAAGTTCACCGAGTAGGTTGTAGTCAAGATAGTCGAGCGGTCTAATGCACCTGATTTAAGCTTTGGTTCTCGAAATAGAGCGGGGGTTCGAACCCCACTCCTGACATAAATGTATACAATAACCTTTTTCCGCATTATAATTTTTACACATATATTTTACAAATTAAATACTAATTATGTTATTTAGAATATTTTTAATTAACCGACTTCAAAAAGAAGAGGAGTTTATCAATTCGACGCGTATGTATTTTTTTTTTTTTTATGTATGTTCACCGATTACTCCGAAACTATGCAGCCGATTAATTTGGTTTTGGTGTTAAATTAACCCTTTCGCTACTGGCGTCCATGATCAAGGACATACTTTTTAGAATTTTTTTTATAAATTCCAATTTAATTTAAAGTAATTTTACAATTTTTGTCTGTATTTTTAATCATTTCCCTACAAAAAGTACAAATATTTAGAAATCAAACCAGTACATGGCAGCACCTAGGAATATTTGTATCAAGATGGATAGAAACACGAGCTCTTGTCCCGGTAAGCCTTTTAAGAATCATAGTATTTTGATATAATTTTATATAATCAGTAGCTAAATATATTTATTATTTTATTACGGAAACTAGAAACTTTGATTTAAGCTTAATTTTAAAGTTTTAAGTATTTACAATTTTGTTATAGAATTATTTAAAAACATGTGTCCATGATCATGGACAAATGTTTTCAAGCAGTGTGTGTTCCACTATACTGTAACTTTATGATATTGTTTGCTTTTGTTTAGTTTTTATTGCATATTGTTCATATAGGTATGGGGGTAATGAAATTTGCAAGAGTTGGGCTCTACTGGGATAAAACACTGGGTATTGACCTTTTCCAAAATTCTATGACCTGCAGTAGATTTTTTTCATTGCCATATAATTTACATATTCTAAATAATTTAGACCGCCTTTCAGACAATACTGATGTCTTTTATAAAGTTAGGCCACTTTTTGATGCTGTTCAAAGTAGATGTAAGCACTTGAAAATGGAAGAAAAGCTATGTGTTGATGAGCAGATGTGTCCAGGGACATCTAAAAGTAAAACAATACACCAAAAACAAACCAAACAAATGGGGAGTAAAAATATTTCTTTTGTTTGGGGAAAGTGGAATTGTGTATGATTTTATATTATATCAGGGAACAACCACAGAAATAAATAAAGATCTACAAAGCAGATTCGGTGAGGCAGCAGCAGTTTTTATGCATTTGAGTAAGAGAATAATCACCGAGAAAACACCGTTATATTTTGATAATTATTTTTCACCTTATGCTTTGTTGCAGATTTTGAAAAGTCATAAAATGTTAGCAGCTTATACAGCAAGAGTGAATAGATTTGGAAATCAACCTTTCATTCCGGAGAAAGCAGCAAAAAAATGAAAGGGGTTTTATAGAAGAGCTATATAATAAGGACAACGATATTGTACTTGTTAGATGGTATGATAACAAAAGTGTATATATTGCAAGTAACTTTCTGGGTAAAGGCAACACTAATGTTGTTAAACGATGGTACAGAAATTCTAAGCAATACATTGATGTGATTCGACCAGAAGTTATGAAGAAATATAATGAACCAATGGGAGGAGTTGATAAGATGGATTTTCTAATTGGCCTCTACAGAATTTTTATTGGATCAAAATAATGGACACTTCGCCTCATATTTCATGCAGTAGACCTGGCTATATGTAATAGTTGGCTTGAATATAAAGGAGATGCTACTCAATGTAATATTCCAAAAACAGAAATTATGGATGCGAGAAAATTCCCAACACGATATTTCGCGCAAAAGCACATAAATAAGACCATATAAGGCAATACAACTCGATGCAGTAGATCATATCCCTATCCATGACAGCTGCAAGGAAGTAGGCCGCTATAAAAGAAAACAGTGCAAGGGGAAATCACATTTTAGGTGTGAAAAATGCCAAATTCATCTATGTTTGAGTAAAGAACGCAATTGTTTCAAAGAATTCCACTTAAACACATAGTTATCACAGCATTTGAAATTTAAACAGTATTTTGTAACAGCATTATTCTAAAACAGTATTTTGTAATAATAAAATAAAATTTGTTTTTCCATCAACAGTGTCTTTTCATTATAGTCTACCTTACACCCATTGAATACAAATGTCCTTGATCAGGGACATTCTCTAATTAAAAAAATTACGGTCATGAATTCTTTTCTAGGTGGTTTTTAGCTTATTAGGACCTTTATTAACAATATGTAAAAACTTCATAATTTTTATTTCATTTTTAAAGTTTTGGTACTGAAAGGGTTAAAGAGATTACTCTCGGATTGGTACCATATCCATTTCATAGAAATTGGTTCAGTAGTTTTTTAGTAATTAAGCAAAAATTATTAAAATTAGTGTTTTTTCGGTAATTAAAACTGTTGAATTAGTTCCTGCAATTGAGTGAAGCAAGGATGGCCAAGCGGTTTAAAACGCCTGATTCAAGATCTGGTTCTCGAAAGTGGCAATGGGTTCGAACCCCACTCCTGACCTACGTGTGTACAATAATTTTCCGTATTATAATTTTTACATATACATTTTACAAATTAAATACTAATTATGCTATTAAGAATATTTTGTATTTAACAGTTAGCACAGAGTATCAGAGATCTTTTATCAACTCAATATTTTATCAGTGAAAGAGTGCTAAAATAATTGACTTGCAAAAAGTAACATGACATTGAATAAGTTTCCAAACCTATTCCGTATTATAATTTTTACATATACACTATCTACCAAAAAGTATTTGTACACTTTCAGTTTTTGACATTTTGTCAAATATTTAAAAATATACTGGTCGGATTCTTCTGGAACTTCAGAAATATAAAGATTATGTTTCACTTTATATTTATTTACATTCATTTGTTAAGCGGGTAATTAGGGGGCCGGCAAAAAAACAAAGAATAATAGAAATATTTGGGATCGCCCTGTACATGAAAATGCACGAAACGACTTATCGCTTTAGAATACAAATATATGAATACAGTAGAATATGTACACTAATTTTTGTGAGAATAGCATGTATATTTATGGCGATAGAGCGATTTTTTTGAAAAAATCAAAAAATTCTGGTATGTTTTTTGTTTATATCATGCTGGGTTTTTGACCAAATTTAACGCAAATTTCAGAAAAATTGGCAAAATGCAGTAGAAAAAATGTAGCGCAATTGGAATATAAATATATTAAATATTTTATGAAATATGAGTAGTTGTATAAAATAATTTTTATCTGCGCATGCGCGAACTAGAAAAACATTTTTTTTACATCATTTAATAGTCAATTCTATGGAGTGACTTATGAAAAAAATCCAATCAAATATCGTGAAAATTCAAAAAGATATCATTATTTTAGTGAGATATTTTTACTCTGCTCTCTAAAAACGGCTGAATCTTAAGGGATTCTCCACAAATTGACATTTTTTAATAACTGACTTAAAAAAAAAAAAAACTAGTATTGAATTAATACAATATCTAATACAACATTGCTGCTAATAAGTACTTGACAATTGTGATAGAAAAGAAAAAGAGCTTTATTCACATTCAGGGCCAAAACTAAGAGAGGGTTGGGGGAAAAGGGCATGTGCCCCGGGCGCTAGGATGAAAGTGTCCCAAATGTACATTTTGTTTGGCGATTTTTTCCATGTCTATTTTTAGCATGATATTGTCAAAATCGTCCCATTCAAAGCATTTCTCCTATACCAAAGCATAGAAGAATCTAATGATGATGGCATAAAGATCCCGCATAAAGCAGATTTTTTTTTCGTTTTGATTCGGTTTCACGATTTTAAGGTATCATTTTTTTAAAACAAAGCAGACTACTTTAATCAATATTACATATTTTAAGTTTTAAAATAAGTCGGCTATTAATAAATTAGAAATTTTTTCTTTGCAAATACTTTTGCAGATGCTTTGCAAAGAAGAAAAGGGAGGGGGGGGGAGTTCACCAAAATTCAGTGAAATATAAATATATTAAATATTTTCTAAAATGTTCTATGTCATGCAATATTTTCAACCAAATATAAAGCCACATTCAGAAAAATTCGCAAAATGTAGTAGAAAGAATAAGGTGCTATTGAAATATAACTATATTAAAAGTTTTCTAAAATATGAGTATTTGTATGAAATATTTTTTAATCAGCGTATGCGTGAACGATAAAATTTATCATTTTACATAATTTAATATTCAACTCTATGGAGCTACCCATAAAAAAATCCGATCGAATTTCGTGGAAATTCAGAAAGTTATTGTGGATAGGAGTGAACTGATTTTCAATTGGTCTCTGAAAGCAGTTGAATGACGTCAGATTTTACGCAAATTGCCAAATCTCCATTTACGTTTTTTACTGGTGATTTACTTCTTTTCTTAGATAATTACCAGAACGAACCTATTTCAGGATAAAAATAATTATAAAAAATCGAAGCATTTGTGTCATTGATACATAATTGACACATAATTGATAATGGCTCTTATGCAAATGCCGATATCTGCGATCCTGAAATACGTCAAGTTCTCCACTGTTAAATGTGGTGTCGAAAACAACACTGACATCAATCGCATGCATGATGCCAAGAAGAACAGAGCTGTCTGATTTTGAGAAAGGTGTGATCATCGGGTACCACCGAAATGGCCGATCTTTAAACGACATATCTAGCGAGCTTAATTACCCCAAAACGACTGTGGCTTATGTGATTAGAAAATGGAAGCTGAATGGTGATTGTCAGAATGTGGGCAGAGTAGGCAGACCGACGAAACTGGGAGATAGAGACCGACGGGTTCTGTCTAGAGAAATTCGGAAGAACCGCAACCAACCAATGTTACACATACGCCAAGAATTTCAACAAGCTTCAGGATGTGTTGTTTCCATGAATACCATCCGTAAGGAAGCTCATATGCTTAATTTTTATGGCCGTGCTGCCGCCCATAAGCCTTTAATCACCAAGTCCAACCGCGCAGCTCGGTTAAGTTCGTGCAAAACACGCCAGCAATGGACTGTACAGCAATGGAAACAGGTTCTCTGGAGTGATGAATCAAGGTTCACCCTCTATCGTTCTGATGGTAGGGTCTGGGTCTGGCGTCTGCCTGGAGAACGCCTCCTACCAGAATGTATTGTGCCCACAGTAAAATTTGGCGGAGGGGGAATTATGTTCTGGGGTTGTTTTTCCTGGTTCGGACTAGGACCCTTGGTCCCAATTCATGGTAAGCTCAATGCCGATGCCTACTGTAATATACTGGACAACAGTGTACTTCCTACGTTGTGGCAATACTATGGATTGGACCCATGTTATTTCCAGGATGACAACGCAAGCTGCCATGTAGCGAGGTCCAGCATGGATTGGTATGCTGATAATGGAGTGCATCGACTCGAGTGGCCTGCCCAGAGCCCAGACCTGAACCCAATAGAGAACCTCTGGGACGAGTTGGATCGTCGAATTAATGCGGGTGACACACGCCCAAAATCAGTAAAAGAGCTTACCTGCCTTGTGCAAACAGAGTGGAATAAAATACCATTAAATGTAATACAAGGACTAGTTGAGAGCATGCCCAGGAGAGTCGCAGCTGTAATTGCTTCTCGAGGAGGATCTACAAATTATTAAATGTGAACAGGGCCAAAACCAGTCTTTTTTTCCCGGGGCAAACGTGGATTTTGAAGGTACCCCTTTCCCCCTCCTTCGCAAAGCATATTTACAAAGAAAATTTCTCCAATTTATTAATAGCCGACTTATTTTAAAACTTAAAATATGTAATATAAAATAACGTATTCTGCTTTATTAAAATACTCCAATTTGATACTTTAAACCGAATCAAAAAAATTCTACTTTCAACAGGATCTTTAAGGCCCTTGTCCCTGCCCGCGAAGACACTGCTGAGCTAATGCTATTCCTGTGGGGAGGCATTTTTCTAATAACTCTTTCGCATTTTGAAATTTTCAATTTTTTTTTTTTTTTTTTTTTTTTTTTTTTTGCATTGGATAGCGGAAGTCCCTCTCAAAATCGCTCCTTGACTACTTTTTCGATTTGAGTCATAGATATTTTTTATAAAGTTAGTTTCACTTTCAGAACCGCTTTTGGAAGTGAAAGAAACATTATAAAAATATCTACGCCAAAATTGAAAAAGTAATCACGGAGCGATCTTGAAAAGGACTTCCGCTATCCAATGCAAAACATATTATTTAAAAATGTCCAAATGCAAAAGAGTTAGAAAAATGCATCCCCATAGGAATAGCATTAGCTCGTGAGCATCTTCGCGGGTAGGGGAAGGGACCTTAAGCCATCATCAATAGATTTTTTTATGCTTTAGCATAGCCCAAATATAATAATTTTAACAATATTATGCTAAACATAGCCATGAAAAAAATCGCCAAACGAAAGATACATTTGGAACACTTTCAACCTAGCGCCCGGAGCACATGCCCTTCTCCCCCCCCCTCTCTTAGTTTTGGCCCTGAATGCGAATAAAGCTCTTTTTCTTTTCTATCACAATCGTCAAGTACTTATTAGCAGGAATATTGTATTAGATATTGTATTAATTCAATACTAGTTTTTTTTTTAAAGTCAGTTATTAAAAAATGTCAATTTGTGGAGAATCCCTTAAGATTCAGCCGTTTTTAGAGAGCAGAGTAAAAACATCTCACTAAAATAATGATATCTTTTTGAATTTTCACGATATTTGATTGGATTTTTTTTATAAGTCACTCCATAGAATTGACTATTAAATGATGTAAAAAAAAAATGCTTTTCTAGTTCGCGCATGCGCAGATAAAAATTATTTTATACAACTACTCATATTTCATAAAATATTTAATATATTTATATTCCAATTGCGCTACATTTTTTCTACTGCATTTTGCCAATTTTTCTGAAATTTGCGTTAAATTTGGTCAAAAACCCAGCATGATATAAACAAAAAACATACCAGAATTTTTTGAATTTTTCAAAAAAATCGCTCTATCGCCATAAATATACATGCTATTCTCACAAAAATTAGTGTACATATTCTACTGTATTCATATATTTGTATTCTAAAGCGATAAGTCGTTTCGTGCATTTTCATGTACAGGGCGATCCCAAATATTTCTATTATTCTTTGTTTTTTTGCCGGCCCCCTAATTACCCGCTTAACAAATGAATGTAAATAAATATAAAGTGAAACATAATCTTTATATTTCTGAAGTTCCAGAAGAATCCGATCAGTATATGTTTGAATATTTGACAAAATGTCAAAAACTGAAAGTGTACAAATACTTTTTGGTAGATAGTGTATATTTTACAAATTAAATATTAATTATGCTATTAAGAATATTTTAACCGACTTCAAGAAGGAGAGGAGGTTATCAATTCATCGCGTATGTATTTTTTTAATGTATGTTCACCGATTACGTCGAAACTAGCCAACTGATTAATTTGGTTTTGGTGTTAAATTAAAGAACTTACTCTCGGATTGGTACCACTTCCATTTCATAGAAATTGGTTCAGTAATTTTTTAGTAAACGGGCAAAAACTATTAAAATTAGTGATTTTTCGCTAATTAAAACTGTTGAATTAATTCCTACCATGGAGTGCAGTCAGGATGGCCGAGCGGTTTAAGGCGCCTGATTTAAGTTTTTGTTCTCGAAAGAGGGCGTGGGTTCAAATCCCACTTCCGACATACATGTATACAACAACCTATTCCGTATTATAATTTTTTACAAATATATTTTACAAATTAAATACTAATTATGCTATTAAGAATATTTTGTATTTAACCGTTAGCTCAGAGTATCAGAGATATTTTACCAACTCAATACTTTATCAGTGAGAGAGTGCTAAAATATAGACTTGCGAAAAGTAATATGACGTTGAATAAGTTCACCGAATAGATTGTAGTCAAGATAGACGAGCGGTCTAAGGCGCCTGATTTAAGCTTTGGTTCTCAAAAGAGAGTGGGAGTTCGAACCCCACTCCTGACATGCATGTATACAATAACCATTTTCCGCGTTATAATTTTTACACATATATTTTACAAATTAAATACTAATTATGTTATTAAGAATATTTTTTATTTAACCGTTAGCGCAGAGAATCAGAGATCTTTTATCTCCTCAGTACTTTATCAGTGAAAGAGTGCTAAATTAATAGACTTGCGAAAAATAACATGACCTTGAATAAGTTCCCTGAGTTGATTGCAATCAGGATAGCCGAGCGGTCTAATGCGCTTAATTTTAGCTCTGGTTCTCGAAAGAGAACGTGGGTTCGAACCCCACTCCTGACATACATATATACAAAAGCCTTTTCCGTATTATTCTTTTTAAAAATTAAATACTAATTATGCTATTAAGAATATTTTGTTTTTAACCGTTAGCACAGAGTATCAGAGATTTTTTACCAACTCAGTACTTTATCAGTGAAAGTGTGTTAAAATAATGGACTTGCGAAAAGTAATATGGCGTTGTTCACAATTTAGATTGCAGTCAGGATAGCCGAGCGGTCTAAGGCGCCCGATTTAAACTCTGCTTCTCGAAAGAGATCGTGGGTTCGAACCCCATTCCTGACATCCATGTATAACATACAGTATTTTTCCCTATTATAATTTCTTTAACTGACTTAAAAAAGGAGAGAAGGTTATCATCAATTCGACCGCGTATGTACTTTTCTTTTTATATATCTTCACCGATTACACCGCATCTATCCAACCGATTAAACTAAGTATTACGGTATAAATAACTAAAAAGTAAGAAATAAAATAAACTTTTTCAAAAAAAAATATAACCGACTTCAATCAACGCTCTAAAAAGAGTTAAATAATTCTTTAAAATACCCTAATGATGAATTGTTATCTAATAACCAAACATCAGATATCATGTACCGACAAAAAAATGGTTATAAGTTTAATACATAGAACTTAATATCCAGCAAACATGGTTTTTCGACAGAATATTTTTTACAAGAAATTAATTTACATATTTTTGATTTAATTTATGAATATATACATATAAAAAGTAATGAATTACTTTTTGAAGTTGGTGCCAAACTATTATAAGTATAGTAAAAATTGTGGTTATATTATGCCTAATACCATAAATAAAATGGTAAAAACCATTATTGATTGTGATCGTTTGGCACCAACTTCAAAAAGTAATTCATTACTTTTTATATGTATATATTCATAAATTAAATCAAAAATATGTAAATTAATTTCTTGTAAAAAATATTCTGTCGAAAAACCATGTTTGCTGGATATTAAGTTCTATGTATTAAACTTATAACCATTTTTTTGTCGGTACATGATATCTGATGTTTGGTTATTAGATAACAATTCATCATTAGGGTATTTTAAAGAATTATTTAACTCTTTTTAGAGCGTTGATTGAAGTCGGTTATATTTTTTTTTTGAAAAAGTTTATTTTATTATCTACATAACTGTAGACTCCTCAAAATAAAAAGTTTTAAGACGGTAGCAAAAGAAATGACGCCAGTTTTCACTTTTGTCTGCTTTTTACCTAGTAGTAAAATACAGCTCATATTCAAAATATTAGAATAATTACCTTTTTTTTAGAAATTGAAAATATCGTTTGGTAATTTAATGTCTTTTAATGAAAATATGCAAACGATATTTTTATTAAGAACTTATTGTTGATTAAACTTACTTGTTATCTTAAATTTAATATCATTTTTGAAAAGATTAATTGCAAAAAAAATTATTTTGAAAAGTCAAAATATTAGAATATTTATTCAAGTGGTTCAAAATATTAGAATATTTCACATTAATTCTCCTTTAGTTATTACCAATTCTTAACTGGTGGCATCATTGATTAAATTCAGACTATTTTATTTAAAATCAGTATTCTTTTTTGCAGTTTGTTTCTTTTTCGTCTTAAAATGGGCCGTGTGAGTGATATTCCTGAATCTACTAAACTTCGTATGGTTGATTTGTATCGGCACGGTAAAAATCAATGTTTTATAGCGAATTATTTACATTGTTCGCAATCGAGCGTTAGTAAAATACTAACACAATATTCAAAAATTGGAAAATTTCAAAATAATTGCCGAAATGGTGGCCAAAAACCAAAAACATCTGCTAGAGATGACAGGAAACTGAAGCGTATAGTTAAGAAAAACCGTTTTAAAAGTGTGCGATTCTTGCACCGAAAATGGAAAGAAGAAGGAGTTGAAGTTTCTACATCGACAACATTAAGACGTCTCCATAAATTTAAATTTGAATCTCGTGTACCGAAAACAAAACCTCTCATGACTGCAAGACAAAAGCGTATAAGATTGAATTGGTGTAAATCAAGACGTTTATGGAGCAATGAAGATTGGAAAAATATATTATTTAGTGATGAAAGTATATTTTGTGTTTCATATGATAATCAAGGTATTCGAGTTTTAGAATTAAGCAAGAAGCATTTGATAAAGAATGCCTTAAACGTTCCGTAAAATTTGCTGCTAGTGTCATGGTTTGGGGTTGTATGAGTGCAGAAGGACCTGGAAAGTTATGCATCGTCTACGACAAGGTTAACTCTCTGATATATCAAGAAATTTTAGAATATTACATGATTCCATCATCAGAAGATTTATTTGAAGATGATTTCATCTTTCAACAAGATTTAGCGTCCCCGCGTACCTCGGTGTCAACTAAGAATTGGTTCCGCCAACGCAACATTAAGGTACTTCCTTGGCCACCAAATTCACCAGATCTTAATCCCATCGAAAACTTATGGTGTATAATGAAGAAAAAACTTCAAGAAAATCCTCCTTCAAGTAAAACTGAGTTAGTGGCACGTATAAAGTCTATTTGGGCTAATATTGATAGAAATGTTTGTAAACACCTTGTATATAGTATGCAAGATCGATTGTACGCTGTTATGAAAGCTAAAGGGGATGCTGCAAAATATTAACTACCATTTACTTCATATTCATAAGGTAATATTGTTGCGTAAAATAAAATATTCTAATATTTTGAACCAATCTAAATTTTATTCTAATATTCTGGTGTGTTTAAGGAAGCTGTATACCTAATTTATTGTGCTGTATTTTATATTTTATAAATGTTAAAATCTTATCTAAACATTCCAGATTTAATTTGTAAGAAATTTAATTGCATTTACTTAGTATAAAAAATAAATAAATGACAAATAATTTTTTCTTATTACTTTTTCTCAATTATTCTAATATTTTGAATATGAGCTGTACGTTATTATATTTCTAATGGTGTCATTTTCTGAGTAAAGATTTTGGCAGAAGGAAGTACTAAATAATTGATAGTTTAAATACATCTGTCATGTTTCTTTATAGTAACGTGGAATTTTCACACATGATATTTAAGAAGGATGTCGCAATGATTTTTATAGTTACAAGTTTTTATGATAAAGAAAATGAAAAATCTACAATGTTTATAAAATGAAGGTAATCGTAAATAAGTCACTTGACAAACATAATTAATATTTATACATTGTTAAAAAAATGGCTTGCAATAAAGGAAAATATGTATATAGATGCCATATAATATATTACATGGCAAAAGGCCCTGACATGTGCGGATGTCTTGTGCGACTTCATATATATATATATATTATATGGATGTTTAATTGACACTATTGTAAGGATAATTGTATAGCTATATCAATTAAATCTATTAATATAATTTAATTAATTTACATGATTAAATTGTTCCTAACTTTTAAAAATTTACAGACCAATAATATTATTTCTAAGTGTAAGAATTAATTATCAGTAATTATTAGTAATATATTAATTATCTATTTTTAAATCTTAAATCAACTTAAATTAAGATATTGTGTTTAGTTTAACATAGTCAAAATAAATGATTTTGTTTTAAATATCAATAGGGTGAACTATGGTGTATAGGTTATTTTTTCTGTTATCACATTAATCCGTTTTTATTTAATTTATTTATTCATTATTATCATGTTGACGATAATTAATTTTATTTTTTCCCTTTTTATTTTGCTATCCAATTTAGTAATTTTGATGTTCCTTGTTTTTAATGTTTTTTCTTAATTTTATTTATTTTAATGTGTGTTGGTAGTCCCAGATTCGTTTCATTTTGCTTTTTCATAGCCAATACGAAGATGGAACCACGCACTCCATTTGTAGATCTAAAGTATTTGAAGCCCGATGATTCTGCTTTGGTTCTATATTTTTGGTTTGTATTCATTTTAGTTATTTATTTTTTCCCTTCCTCTTTAATGTGCTACAAGTTATTAAATTCAGTGGTTCATATATTGTAATACAATTAATGTTTTTATATATATATATATATATATATATATACAGGGTGATTCAGCTCGTCGGTGACAAACTTTAAGGATCGATAGAGCACACCTAGACGAACATTTTTGAATAGGGAATGTAGGGTCCCTGACGCGATGGTAAGGCGCTAGGCGCTTTCGAAAATTTGGGTGCCGAAATTCGAAACGTCATAAAAACTAGGGAAATGGTTAGATTTTCTTGCTTGTTGCGTCGAAATGATTCTGTTTGTTTAGACTTTCTTCAGTACCAATTTGATAAGCGTATCTCTTAAAACATGGATAGGGGGCGCTGCAGACTTTGGAGAGCTAGACAACAACTTTAAGCCCGTTATTTTGATAATTTAACACATGCTCGCCAAAGTTTATACTCTAACTTAAAGTTTGAACCCAAAAGTAGAGCCCTGCAAAAAGCGTAAGAGCCGGAATAAAATGTCAAAGTACAGGGTGGTCGAAACTCGAAGGCTCCTAAGAGATAAACAAACAGATTTCTTGACTTATGGCATGCATTTTCATGATTCTGTTTGCTGGGGCTCTCTGAAACTCAGTTGAACGGTACAAAAAGAAACATCGATAGGGGGCGCTTTGGGCAAAAAACATAATTCGTTGACATTTCGGACGCTAACTGGAAACGGGGCGCTACGATCAGTTAGAAACGAAACAAGAGAGTAATTTACTTATCATAAGAAGCTATTAAAACTGCAGTTTTTTTTTTTTTTTTTTTTTTTTTTTTTTTTTTTTTTTTAACAAACATAGCTGGTTTCAATCATGCACAATGCGCGCAATAAAATTTACATAAGGTGCTTTTTGCTGATTTATGCAAAAGATATCGTACCATATCGATATGCAAAAGATACGTAATGCGTAGACGACAACGCGAGATGACGTAGTTGTATGCGCAGACACGTCTTTTGAACGTGCGGTACCTACTTAAGCTTCGGGTTACTTGTCTGCAGATCGGTAGTAGGATGGAACGGTACACAAACTCTGAATTGGCTGACATGCATTTGGCGTATGGCGCTGCTGGTTGTAATGGACGAGCCGCTCAGCGGTTGTACGCCGAGCGTTACCCCAACAGGCAAATCCCCTGCCATGCCTTCTTCGCTCGAGTACACCAGAGGTTGTCCACAACGGGATCTATCGACGGAGGCAGGCCTGAACGGGAGCGATCAGTGAGCACCCCCGACAACGAAGAGGCTGTGCTTAACCTGGTTGAGGACAACCCAGGTCTTAGCACGAGAGATATCGCCAGACATGTTGGCATTTCGCAAGCAACTGCGTGGCGCATCTTACGTTCCCGGAATCTGCACCCCTACCACATCCAGCGGGTGCAGTTGCTCAGAGAGCAGGATTTTGGCCCTCGAGTGGAATTCTCAAGATGGTACTTGGCGATGAGATCCAGGGATCCCCGTTTTGTAAACAGCATTTTGTTTACGGACGAGTCCACCTTCAGCCGGGAGGGAATGTGGAACGCCCACAACAGTCATGTGTGGTGTGATGAAAATCCACATGAAACCAGAAGCCGAGCAGCCCAGGAGCGTTTCTCAGTAAATGTGTGGGCCGGCATTCTGGGGGATTGCCTCATTGGCCCTTATTTGTTACATGAACGGCTGACAGGTGGAAATTACCTGATTTTCCTGGATCAAGTGCTGCCGCAGCTTCTGGAGGAGGCGCACGTACCCGAAGGTTCGCGTCGCCAGATGTGGTTCCAGCACGATGGAGCTCCGGCCCATTACACGAACGACGTGCGTCTCCATCTAAACGCAAGGTATGGCAAGCGGTGGATCGGGCGTGGGGGTCCAGTTCACTGGCCTGCCCGATCACCAGACCTCACCTGCTTGGATTTCTTCCTTTGGGGTTACCTGAAGGCCGAGGTAAACCATACACCTGTCAGCAGTGCTGAAGAACTTGTGGCGCGCATTGTGGCAGCTGCAGGGCAGATCAGAGATACTCCTGGCATTGTTGGAAACACACACTCCTCAATGCGACGGAGGTGCGAAGCCTGCATCATGGCCCAAGGTCGAAATTTCGAGCATCTTCTGTAGTGTTATTTTTTGTAAATAAATTTCCAGTATCATTGATGTTTTTGGTCTAAATTTATTCAGAAGTGTTGAGCAGAGGTAGAAAATGTGTTTTCATTATTACTAACTGATCGTAGCGCCCCGTTTCCAGTTAGCGTCCGAAATGTCAACGAATTATGTTTTTTGCCCAAAGCGCCCCCTATCGATGTTTCTTTTTGTACCATTCAACTGAGTTTCAGAGAGCCCCAGCAAACAGAATCATGAAAATGCATGCCATAAGTCAAGAAATCTGTTTGTTTATCTCTTAAGAGCCTTCGAGTTTCGACCACCCTGTACTTTGACATTTTATTCCGGCTCTTACGCTTTTTGCAGGGCTCTACTTTTGGGTTCAAACTTTAAGTTAGAGTATAAACTTTGGCGAGCATGTGTTAAATTATCAAAATAACGGGCTTAAAGTTGTTGTCTAGCTCTCCAAAGTCTGCAGCGCCCCCTATCCATGTTTTAAGAGATACGCTTATCAAATTGGTACTGAAGAAAGTCTAAACAAACAGAATCATTTCGACGCAACAAGCAAGAAAATCTAACCATTTCCCTAGTTTTTATGACGTTTCGAATTTCGGCACCCAAATTTTCGAAAGCGCCTAGCGCCTTACCATCGCGTCAGGGACCCTACATTCCCTATTCAAAAATGTTCGTCTAGGTGTGCTCTATCGATCCTTAAAGTTTGTCACCGACGAGCTGAATCACCCTGTATATATATATATATACACTTTTTAAGTATCTTTCAAAAATATTAAATTTGAATTTACAAATTTAAAAACGAGCTCTAAATTGTTTAAATAATTTTTAATAATAATTGGATATTTAAAGCCATCAGAATAAAAAAAAAAAAAAAAAAAATAAAATAAAGAGCCAGAACTCAAAATAAAATGCCGGCTAATAAAACTCCGGTTGAAAGAACTAAAAATAAAATACCCTAGTGTAGTATTTCTATAGCAAATGTATTTACCATTGAAAAAAAAATTGCTAAATCAGCTTTTCATCATCCATATTACAATACTTCTTTGGTATGGTTTCTGCAAAGAGTTTCACTGAACATTCTGTATCATTATTTTTTATATGTTCATTTTTTATTCTAATCTTCTTCATATCCTACAGATGTATAGTGCACGCAAGATTATTTTTAAAAATTGAATGCAAAAAATAAAGTGATATGCATAAAATATAAAAAATGAAAAAAAGATCTCAATTTTTTCTATGACGATTTGAAATCTTTTTGTCACTTTCATAAAAGAAAATTAAATAGCTATTAAATAGGAAAAACAATCTGTACATTGATTGAATTTGATGCTCTCCACTTTTGCAATCTTATTGTTTTGTGTCTACTTCTTTAATCAAATAAAGAGAACTGTACAATTTGCCTGTACTTTCCCTATAAGCCTACCATTTTAAATGATATTATGTTTTTTTTTTTTTACATTCGTAAATAGGTTGTATTAATGGGAGTTCCGTCAAAATATATTCGGGATACAAATATATATATATATATATATATATATATATATATATATATATATATATATATATATATATATATAACAGAATGTTATATGTGTGTGTGTGTGTCTGTGTGTGTGTGATGGACGCTTTGGATACATAAATGAGGTAAGTAGGCATAAGACAAAAATTACAACAATCAGTCCAGTTAAAGTCAATTTCGCATCATAGCAATTAAGCTAACGATGAACAAATTAAACGCTCAAGCTATAAAATAAATAAATGTTGGACAAGTTGACCTCATTAATTTCCCCGTATCTTGAGATTAAATTTAAACATGATAGTTACATTTAGTGTCACTAAATTTGAAAAAAAAAAAACAAACAAGAATTAGCATTAAAGAATCCGTCATTGCTATTAATTGTCTAAAACCCCTTGGATTGCGATACATTTTATTTAAAATAAACAAAGCAATTGTTTACCATTCATCCATATTTTTCTTCAATTGGATAAAGTTTTAATATATGTATCTCTACATACATTTAATAGGATATTTTCAATGAAATATTTTAACAGTGTTTAAATATGCATCGTTCGATTAAACTTTAAATAGTAAAAATCCCTGGACCACAGGCGCAGGTAGATTTCAAAGTTAACTGTTCATTTCAACAACAAAAAATAAAATATGACAAGAAATAAACCCTGTTAATCAACTTTATTTGGCCTACTTTGAAGAATTTTTAATTTAATTTTTCTGTAAGAACTGGTTTATCAGAATCATGTTAATTGAAATTCGGATCAAAATTCCCAATTTAACAACATATTTTGAAACATAATCTGACTCTATGAAAAGATCGATCAATACGGAACATTATATAGCATCTAAATAAGAGAAATTGCCAATTGAATTTGTTTGAGAGTAAAATTGAATTTCAAAATGAGTCAGAAAATAAGCACTTTGCTATTTGAATATATCCCCAATTACTCAATTACGATCGCTTCGAAAAATTCTGTTTAAAATGCCCACTTTGACAGAATTATTTGAAATATATGCTGCCTTTATCAAAATATTGACCAATACGGTTCATTATAATTATACAGTTCCTAAATAAAAGAATCGGTTGCGTTTAAGGGAAAAATGGGAAATATAAGCAGTTTGGATTTGTGTACACCCTTAATACGATTTTTCATTCTACTCTTATTGTTCTTTAATTTGTTTTTGCTAAGGAATTGGTCCTACCAAAAGCATGTCGATATAAAAGTTGTTGATGTTATTGGAAAAACGTATTGTAAATTTAACCGGGTTTGATATTTGAATATATCCCCAATTACTCAATTATGATCGCTTCGAAAAATTCTGTTTGAATTGATGAAGCAATGGATTGTTTTCTTCCAATCCCCTACTTTTTTTTTTGCTTTTGTTTTTCTTCTTATTTACTTATTTATTTATTTTTTGCGATAAAAGATGCCCCTTTCAAAAACTTCTGATTACCAAATTTTAGAAAATATTAAGAAAATTTATAATAAATTTAATTCGATTTTAAATCTTGAGAATTGATGAAGTTATGTTTTTTCCCCATAATCCCTATTTTTTTCCACCCCGCGAGCATGTTTTTAATTTTATCAAATATCTGTCATGCATAAACTGTTTGCTCATTTTTTAGAAGTAATATAAACTTTAAACCGCTTCGATATATATTTTAATCAAGAAGTTATGCGGTGTTTTCTGTTTTTAGAAAACCCCTACCTATTTCCACACCTTTGGTCGAATTCCACCGATTAACTAACTTCAGTGAGATTTTATGCCCCTTGATTTTGTGTATCAATTTAGAAGAGATTTCAGCAACATTATAGAAGTTATTCTGCCCATAAAAATGTGATATATAAATAGAGTCAGAGAGATATTAACAGATAAATAAATAAACTTTTTTACTGATGGTAGTTTTGGGGTTTAGGAATCAATATCGGTGTAGATCTGTGAAACTGTTTCAGAAATTCCATCATAGGAAAGACCGCAATACGAAATCTGCCTAAAAGCAAAAATCAGCTTCAAGAGTAATATTTCCATTTTATATATTCATTAAAATAACTCAATTAATCGGGTGAATGCTTCTATGCAAAATATTTTACTACAGTGTTAAATATTCAAGATTTATCTGAGATCAAATTTCAAATTAATAAAATAATATACTATTTTTAAAAGAACTTATTTTCGTAAACTTTAACTTTTAATCAAAATCAGAATGTTTAGAAAGCATAGCTTTAAGCAGTTTTGTAGCAAGCATGATGTAACATGTAAATGAACAATGAACGTTATATAGACCCTGTAGCCATCGTCTAGTACGTTTATCCGTTTTTTTCCACTTACAAAGTTCCATACCAGCGTCCACCGGTTTGGTTTTTCCATTCTTTCTTTAATTTATTGAAATTTTACCTCTTGGAAAGAAGAAAAATAAACGGATATCCCTCAATTGAAATAAATATACCGGCAGCGTTGCAGCCAGTACATGTTTCCATGAAAGTAAGAATTTTTTTAGAGTATATCCGTTTAAAAAAGCGCGCAAAAACATCCAGATATTTTGGTTTTAAACTTAATATAAATAATCGTTTCAGAATTTCAAACTTTATGAATTTCAAATTATCATTTCAAATTTTATGACTATCGAATAAAAACTAATATATATATATGTATATATATATAAGATATTGTTATACGTTCCATATGTTTGAATTAGACATAATCAATGTAACTTATTGAAGATCGAGTTTTGATAGATTATTCTGTATCTATTGGAATTTGTTTCATAATCTGTGCTTATCTATGAGTTTTTGCATCGTTGCATATTTAGTTTTTTAAGATTCTTTCATCCTACCTATAGAAATTTGATTACGCATAAATATAAAATTGCCGTATCTTTATAATTTTAAAATATTTTTAAATATATTCATAAATTCGGAATGAATATCATATCTGTATGATGCAAAGCAAATTTCAATGTGTTGTAGAAAATTTACATGAATTATAAAATTAATATCAGAAAGATTTTTTTATCAGAACAAAACATATTAGATAAAATTAGTAATTTGAAATAGTGTCATGAAATTCTAATAATTAAACTCTAAACTCTTAAATATTTTATCTATACGATGGTAAGATATTTTTTAAAAATATTTTATTTTATTTTATTTATTTATTTATTTATTTTCTTGTTTATAAAATTGCAGAATATGTATGGAAATTTTGAAATTAATAAAAGAAAGATGTTTTATCTTTACAAAACATAATTACAAAGCGAATTTCAAAAGGCATTTTATTCATTTATTTATTTGCCCTATAGAATTGCAGAATATTAATGGAAATTTTGAAATTATATTAGGAGATTTTTTATTTCCACAAAATATTTATTTGACAAAATTATTAATTTTCGATAGCATCATAAAATTCTGCTAACTAAACTCTAAACTCTGAATATTCTATCTATAGGATTCTAAGCAAATTTCATAAGCTTTTTTCCCTTTTAAAAATGTAGAATATTTATGGAAATTTTGAAGGTAGAGCAGAGAGATTTTTTATCTCAACAAAACATGTTAGACAATATTTGTAATTTCAAATAATATCACCAAACTCTTTTGAACTTCTCAGAAATGTACGCAGTTTGAATCTTTTTCAAAACCAACATACTTCTAATATTTTACCAGATATAGTTAAATAGATACGATAAAATAAAACATCCTTTATTCATAAAATTACTTTTCCATGAAGCTCTTTCAAGAATTTTCACAAAAAAGAAAAATAATTTACTAATTTGTGCTAATGAGGATACTAAATTATCTCAAGCTATTTACTGAAATTCTTATGAACATTTCAAACACAAATGTTGCAAAATAATAATTATGAAAACTATACCTTTTGTTTCGCAAATTTATACCTTTGAACTTTTATTTTAACAAGTACATGTTTAATGATCTAGGACTGCTTTATTTAAATAATTTGTCCGCTGTTTTACATTACAATGAAAAATAAAGAAGCCTTGTAATACTTTTTTAAATGCGGAGAACGCATTGAAAATGAGGTTGGTGTTTATTTTTAATTTTAATTTTTCGTTATTATTAGTTGTATATAACCTCAATAAAGTTTGAATTTATTCAGTGAAATGTGGCGAAGTACATAGTTTTTTTGAAAATAATATAATAAGTAAAACAATCCAACATAATCAACTCGCTGACTGCCGCCGGCTGATTTTTTCACACGCTAAGCTGCAGGTTTCACTGCAACATAATCAATATTTAAATTAGTATAATTCCACAAATAAAGCCCAGTTCTGAAAAATTAAGTTAGGATTGATACTATCAAAGATTATACACCAATACTAATAACATATTTTGTATCAGGTTGGAAAAAACAGCTTTTTTTTAATATTTTTAATAAATTATAGAGAAAACAACATTACAATATTACCCTTTGGCTGGGCAGTCAGGAGGTTGACATAAAAATATAACATGCATGTTTTCTTATTAATGAATAACATTTATATACAAATCACAGAAGAATATAGCAGCTATAAAATTTTAAAGGTATTTTAGTATGGTGTAAAATTAGTGAAAAATATACATTATATGTGTGTGTGGATATATTATTTTGACATTAGGAGGTTAAGAAAAATCTGTATACGTACCATGTAATAGAGGTTTTGCACTAACTAGCACAGGATACAGTTCAAAAAATCCACACACACACACCCTCAAAAAATAAATAAATAAAAGAATAAATGAAAATAAAATGCAGATGAATCCCAAAAGAATAAACATTCGATGAGTAAGTCCAAAAACTTTATTGCAGTCAAATAATATATTTGAGAACTCCATTCTTTCTAAATTAACTGTCGAAAATCATTGATAATAATGCCACTCTATTGCAACGAATTAAAACAATCAACTCCGCAGAAATGAGCATCTCTATCTTAATACCAAACCAACTGCACGTCAACTATAGAATTATTTGCCCATTTATGATCGGCGCATCTATAGTTATAATCTTTAGTGTAATTACACTAGTTAAAAAGAAATCATCTGACATATTTGTTCAATCAAGCTCGCAAAAATAGGGAATATTCCATAATTTCTAGTGCTTTATGTAAAACAGCTTTCTGGCTCCGAAAAAATCTTTCTGGAAAATTCTAAAGCCTCAGGCCAGATGCTTGATGTGTAACTAATATTTAAAATCGTACATTGAGATAGTAATAAAATCGAATCTATTTCGCAAACAATGTTTTATTAAGAGAAAAAAAAATGAATTATTTTACACTTAATAAATCTAAGGTGTTAAATATTATACTAGATAAAATAAAAAGAAGGTTTTTTGAATAAGTAGTTCTTTTAGGACCAAAAAATTTGAAGATATATATATATATGTATGTATACAAAAATTTAAAAGATATATTTTTAAAAGATTATATTTAATTGAGCTTTTTTTTAGATTTAAGCATATTAGAATAAATATTTTTTAAGGTGAATTAAGAATTTATATAATTCATATAAAGATTAACAGACTAGTTTTATAAGTATGGTTTCTAATTTTATAAGCCGGAATAAGTATGGAATATCATTAAAAGTAAATTAAAGCTGATCTTGGTAAAAAAAAAAAAAAAAAAAAAAAAAAAATTGTATATATATATATGTGTGTATATATATATATATATATATATATATATATATATATATATATATTTATTTATTTATTTATTTATTTATTTATTTATTTATTTATTTATTTATAAACAAATATAGGTCACTTTCATGATGTAGTTTTCATTAAAGCATGGTAGTAATTCAAACATGTACAGGGTGTTTATAAAGTCCCGGACCCATTTTGATGTTTCAGAACTCATAAAATAATGTAGATATAAACAATCTTATTGATGGAATAACTCATATATTTTCCTTTTTAGGTTTGAATATCTTTACTTTTGTAAATATCTTCTGCGCGTGTGGTTAATTTCAGATAATTTCATTTTCCAGTCTAAAAATCTGTACTTTTCTAAATATGTCCCCTTATTAATTGCATTTTTATCTCTTTTGTTATTGGCAACTATTACAATATTTTGTTTACTTTCCATGTTTACTTTTCATGTGTTTGTTCTAGGTTACTTTTGTATGTGATGTTTTATTCGAGCAGATATTAAGGAGAATGCATACAGCACAGGAGAAAGCACATAATTTATGGTAGTTCATAGAAGCAAAATCGATAGTGCAAGCACAGAGAAATTGCAAAGAATTTACCAAAAAGATCCTCCATCCAAAAGCAGCACCTTGCGGTGACAAAGAATTTTCTATTGCAGATAAGAAACCTTGCGGACGTCCCTGCACAAGTGATTTTGATGTTGAGCGTGTCAGAGACACAATCCTAGAAGATCTGTGAAATCAGCGGCAAGAGAATTGGATGTGCCAATTTCGACGGCGTACAAGGTTATTAAGAAAAAAATAAGATTGCATCCATACAAAGTTCAAATTGAATTAAAAATTCAAATTGAATATCTTTACTTTTGTAAACATCGTCTGCGGATGTGGTTAATTTCACACAATTTCATTTCCCAGTCTAAATATCTGTACTTTTCACGTCTCCGGCATTGTTAATCGCCTATGGGGATATGAAAACCCCTTGAATACCGTGAGGCAGAAAGGAATTCCCCAAACATTAATGTGTGGTGTGGGCTAATGTAAGACAGAGTATGACAGACTTTTTAAATTATGTTCTCAATCATGATTTCTGTGGAATTGTTGGAGAAGGGATGTTAATGATATGGCTGTTAATTTTAAGAACTAAATTTTGGCATACTAAGTTCTTAAAAATCAAAATTTTGAAAAGCTAAATTCGTGAAAAAGGTTTTAAAATCGTTCTTCATTATGCTTTTTACGGAAATATTAGTTATAAAAAATTTTAATTTGGTATGGCTGCTTCATTTAGAACGCAAATATACTCACAAAATATTTTTTTAAATTGAAATTTAAAACTGCACAGAATAAAAAATATCTAAACATACTATTTTTTAATACTGAGTTATCTAGAATTATTTTTAAATAATACCGTTAAATATAGTTTCTATTAAAAAAGCACAGGACCTTTAAATTTTCCAAAAATGAAGTTTCTTTTTTTGTTTTACTCAGAATTCTTTAAAATTTTCTAATAATATGCAAACAGTCCCATTCAAAAATCTGTATTATGAAATCAGTCATTTATAGATAATGAGTACAACGGGAAAATGCATAAATACTAATTACAGTGCAACCTCTAAATAGCAGACTCCACTGGGATCTCGATAAAGTGACCATATTTCGGAGGTTTCTGTTATTCGGAGGTTCTACATTTTGAAAGCTCAAAATTAGACTACTTTATAATAAAAATAACTCACCAAAATTAATTTTTTTTTTTACAGGTAAAAGATACATACTATTATTTCACTCTAAAAAATTGCTATTCTCAGTTTTTTTTTTCTAAAGCATATTTGTTCTTTAAATACAGAATCATTTCACAAATCTGTTGTAGATTTTGTTATCAATTTGAGGGTGCGCAAATTTTTTAATTTTCTAGTTTCTCGTCAAATTTTCGGGTACTTTTCTGCAACATTGGTCTAGAAGTTAGGGATTTGTTTTCTTGCAGAACGACATCCAATTCCAAAAGCAACTTTTGAGCCATTTCATAATCAATACTTCAACGCTTAGTTTCAGATTTCAAATTTAAACCTTGAAGAGTCTTTTCTAAGCAAAAGCCACTTTCTTTAGAATGTCATCAATCTGAGTCCTTCACACATTTATACATTTCAGCCAACTTTTGAGCATTTACACTTTTTTTTTTTTTTTGATATCCCCAATAACGTTCATTCTAAGGTGGTCTGGTGTAATAACGCCAGGCGGGGTAATAACGCCAAGTGCTAATATTATGCATAATTATGAAATAATCTGGTAAATGACACCCATGTGCTCCGCGCAGAAGGGTTTTGAGTCATATAAACCGCAAAAAACAGCTTCAAGTTAATTTGTTTCATTTTTAGATCTTATTGTTTTTACAAGCAACTAAAATTAACGCTTGATCTAAAATTTGCGAGATACGTTTTGTGATGTGAAGACTATATTTTTTATCCGGAAATACTTTGTTAATTACATAAATTTGTAGTACATTTCATGAACTTTCAAAATGTTGTTGAAGATTTTTGATATCTTCTCGAGATAATTTGTAATTTAAAATGTACAGCGCAATAACTATAACGGCTGAGCTACATCCTAAATACTGATTCAAATAAACACAGTTAAAACTGTGCAATGTTTCTAATAATTCTATTTAAGCAGTCCTTTTTAAGCAAAAAGAAGCTCACGGTCTGATATTCTTTTGCCGCATCCTCCTCCCCCCACCACATGCACCACAATCTACATGCAATTATTCCATCTTATTTCATAGTTTTGTTTGCATGGCATTATTACCCATATAGGTGGGTAATAACGCCAAATAGCATTGGTCAAGAAATCACGCCATTACATTTTATGAATACATATCTGTTATTTTTTTTATATAGTTAGTCAATGAGTTGCTGTATCAAATCATATACTTGTTTGAAAAATACAATTTAAAACTGAGCCGTTAAAATTGGTAGAACCTTAACGTGGTGTTATTACCCCAGGGTACCTTATCATTTAAATTTTAAATTCCTCGCAATCTTAGTTGTATCTAACACATAAAGCATTATTTCATAAGACAAATATTTGAAAGGAACATTACTTTTTCATATTATTCTTGCATCTTTATTAAGCAAAAACGTTATCTTATGTTTTGGCGCTTTTAAATTTTAGAAATGTAAATTCAACCAAATAACTAAGAATTTCCTCGGCATTTTTTATTTATGATTTAAGGCTCGTATAAATAAAAATATTTTCGAAGCAGAATTTTACAAAATATATTTTTTTAATTTTTAACTAAAAGTTTTAAAGATGTTTTTACATTTTCCAATGGCCAGTAACGGCGTTCGTTCTGGCCAAAAAGTGTTCTTTTTCTCGACATTTTTAAATTATTAATACATTCCAGAAATTATTTACAAACGTAGTTAATATATTTAATTTGGTTGAATTAAATTATTCTTCCATCAATTAAAATATTCTTAAATTTTTCTTTAATCTTTCATTTCGAATACCAGACTTAAGAAACTTACCAAATTTAACAAAATATTCACTTTAAATACCAAATATTGGAATTAATTTTACTTGTTTACGATTCTTTTTGTTGCCACTTTACCAAAGTAAATACCTAAATAAAAAAAACATAATGTAATTCTTTTAAAATCCGTAAGTATGAACTGCGTAAATAATTTTGGCAGAATAATGAAAATATATTTTATTTAATATATTAATCATGATTCTATCTATAATTACTAACCCCATAGTTTATTTTCCTTCTTATATAAAAAGATACGGGTTCTATTTTTTATTTGCAAACGATTTTGGCGGAATAATGAAAATATATTTTATTTAATTATTTAATGATGATTCTATCTATAATTACTAACCCCATGGTTTATTTTCATTCTGAAAATAAAAAGATACGCGTTCAATTTTTTATTTGCAAAAATGCGTCCATAATAGAAAAACATTTAGAATAAATTATTTATTAAAATAATATTTTTTAAAGGTTATTCTATAAAAAAATAACATTCTGCAAATCTACATATCATAATTTATTCTTATGTTTAATTTCAAGTCAAAATAATGAATATATTTTATATAAAGTGTACGACAAAATGTAACTTGAGTGGCCTAGTAGAGGATTCGCTTCCCTCATCCTAATAAAATTGCTGTGGGATGGCTGTTGTTCGGAATTCATTATTCGGAGGTTTAGTGTAATGTTATTTCTTTAAGTTACCGTTTTTCTGAATGACCGCAGTAGGAGGTAGCACTGTAATATGCCTCATCAATTTTTCGTGCAAAGGAGTAGGTTTTGCTGGTTTAAAATAAAAAAGCGCATACTTCTTAATCTTATATGTGTGTATATAAAAGAGCTTTGTCAGGCTTTTCTAATAATCCTTTTTTTAAATTGCAAGTTATTTTTTCTTAAAAATACTTTACAATTTTTAACAAGATTCCATTTTTTATTTCACTTTAATTTAGATTTAAATAAATCTGTATGTATTTCTGGAATAAACATCGTACAATAAATGCGAAGATTTCCCATTTCGATACTTTTCTTTAAGAAAAGAAAGGATATTTCGACCTTTTGCATTAGAAATTTATGATCAGGATGTTCATTTTTAATGGGAATATGTTTAATGATCTGTGTCAGATAAGGCAATATATTTCGTTTATTATAAAACAAATAATGAAAAATACTGTTACTATTCACATTTTGGAAATTTTTAATCAAAAATAAGATTACACATTAGATTCAGTTCTTTTTTTTCAAATTTCCTCAATATTTCTAAGAATTAAGACACTTTTCGGAACAACTTTATAAAATCTAAATTAAGTTATATATATTTCTGTATAATTATTTAATCTTTTCGTTGCTTTTTGTCATTTTTCAAGCAAATATTAAAGCTTATTGCGTGAATGAAAGAGCTTTATATTAAAAGTGTTTTTAATGAAAAGCACTGCGCATTAAATGAAAACATAGATAAATCTAGAAAAAAAAAACTCTAGAATGAAATTCATTACAGAAGCATTGCTTAATAAATACTTTATAATTTTAAACAAATTTCCATCGGTAATTTCACTTATATATAGATGAAAAAAATCTATACAAATCTTTGGAATAATCACCATATGATAAATGCGAAATTTCCCCACTCTGATGCTTTCCATTAATATAGGAAAAAAATACTTCTGGCTTTTACATTAGAAATTTATGATGTGGATTTTCATTTTTAATGAGATTATACTTAATGATATGTATCATAATAAGACAATTGTTTATTTAATTATAGAACTGAAATACAAAAGTACGCTAATTGTGCTTTTTTTAGAAATTTGTTATTAAAAACTATATGACACATTATATTTAGTTTTCCTTTTCTAATTTTCTCTACATTTATGAAAATTTAGGACATACTTCGGAACAACTTTACTTTAATTTAAGTAAATTTTTTGTATGGCTGCATATTTATTTCCTTTTTGTGTAGCTTTCTGTCACTTTTTCAAACAAATACTAAAGCTTGTTGTGTGGATGAAAGACATTTTAATAAAAGAGTTTTCCAAGAAAACCACTACGTTTTAAATGAAAACATTGTTAAATCTAGAAAACAATATCTTGAATGAAATGTATTATTAATTCTTTACGGGATAAATATTTTAAAAATTTTTAAAAATTCTAGTTTAATTTAACTTTAATAAAGATTTAAAAAAATATCTATGTGCTTGTTTGGGATAATCATCTTAATATAAATGCGAATTTTTTTCATTTAAATACTTTTCTTTAATAAAGAAAAAACACTTCTGCATTTTTCATTAGAAATTAATGATCTGGATTTTCATTTTTAATGCGAATATGCTTAATGATGTATGATAATAAAAAGACAATAATGTTAATTTATTTTGGACCTGCAGGTACGAAAGTACGGTTATTTTTCTTATTTTAAAAATTTGAAAATTAAAACCAAATTAAAATTTAGATTTTTTTAAATTTAAACTTTTTTTAAAATTTTATGACGTATTTCGTAAGAACGTTACATTATCTTTTAATTTTTTTAAACAAAATTCCTTTTTAAATTAACTTTAATATCGATAAAAATATCTATATGCATATTTGAGATAATCATCATATAATAAATGTGATTATTTTTGTCTTTTCAATGCTTTTCTTTGTTAAAGAAAAAATAGTTCTACATTTTTTATTAGAAATTTATGAACTACACTTTCATTTTTAGTGAAAAAATGCTTAATAAATTTTTTCGTAATAAGACAACATGTTATGTTTATTATAGAACTGCAAGTACAAATGCAATCCCAGCAAGCACATACCTTTTCGGCTACCTAGTTCGGCATACGATCAGACCAGAGCCGTCAATGTTGGGTAAGTGTCGGAATCTGCACGTTGGTTTCGGTAAAGTGTCGGTAGGAGGTCGGCAACGGAAACTTAAGAATCTGCTATTTTCACAGCCAGTTGCAGTAATCGGTCCCCTTTTGGTTATATAATGGCAAAAGACTTACACCGGCAAGTGACGCAGGACCAATATGTAAGGTCTGATAGTGGCCCGATCAGATTTGCCAACATCGGTCCGAATTCGGAAGTTTTAGTCTTAACTGTTTTTTTTTCTTTTTGTTAATTTTATTTTAGTTTTAGTTTTGATAAGCGATGTATATTTCATGTATTTCATTAAAAGTATTAACAGCGATAAATCGAATACATGTCAAAAATAACCTATAATTATTTTTTTGAATTAATATTTAAAAGGACTTACAGTTATTTTAAAGACTTATAATTATTTTAATCATAAAAGAATTTTTAAATTCGCTTTCTTAAATTATTATTCATTATGAACTTAATCGTAGAAAAAAAGAAAAGTACTTTGTAAGGTAAATGAATTTATTTTCTATCTATCTATTCATTTTAAAAGCAATAACTCACTTTCTTATTTTATTTTAATATTAATTATAAAAAGTATTTGAAATTATTTTACAAGGTTAAAAATATAAAAAAATCTACCCTCTTTATCAAAATAAAAAAAAAATAAAAAATAAATAAAATAAATAAATAAAAATTCAGATTTTTTTAATGTTATTTCACAAACGAAAAATAAATTAATAGCATTTTACTTTAAGATTTAAAAGTTATTATTGCTAAAATTATTGGGAATTAATAATTCTACATAATAAGAAAAATATTCTACATTAAATCCTGAAATGGCATAAAGGGAATTCTCATTCTAATTAAAAGTGACTAATTAACAACTTATTTTTTTATTATTAAAAATAGTTTTTCCTGTGTTACAAATAAATATTTCTTAATTATTTTACTTTAATATTTACTTTATAATTACATTTAGTTACTTTATATTTCCTAAAATGAAAATTGTATTAACAGAAAACCCTCAAATATTTATTTATTATATCCAATATGTAAGCATTCTTAAATTTATAAAACGATATCTGAAAAATCCCCTAATTAAAAAAATTTTATATCAAAAGATAATACATTGATATATTACTTTTATTTTTTTGAAATTAATAAACATAAATAAGTAAAAAATTAACATTGCAATACAGTCGTAAAAAAAAATATGTACTATTTTAAATCATCAAATGACGAAAAATATTTTTTTATTCTAAATAAAATTTAATTTTTACCAATGTATTATTAATTAAAATAAGTTTTTTCTAGGTTAAAAATATATACTTCAGAAATTAACGCAAAGCATATAATTATGTTATAGTTTATAAAAAGAAAATTTTATTAATTAAATTAAACTCCTGGAGAAAAATATTTCTTTTAACTTTTTAATATATTACTTAATTATTCAAAAATTTATCAGAAAAAAATGCGTTTGCTTTAAATAATTTGCTAATTCATTAATTTAAATATTAAATTAACTTTTAAAAACAGGCGCAGAAGACAATTGAGGGTGATGCAAATGTGTGTGAATGCAGAAATAAAATAAAAATACTTTAATATTCCACTTTTCCAATCTGTCATTTGCCCCACCAGTGGCCGCGAGGTTCTGACCTCCAAACTGGTAGACGGTAGGTGCTGGGTTCGAACCCAATCGCGACCGTCGGCCTAAACGTTCGGAGTTTTCCGTGGTTTTCTTCGAACTTTGCGTAAATACGTGTTAGGATCCCTTAGAAAGACCCCCACGGAGGGCATCCCACCCCAAAGGGCCTATATCCCATAGTGTAGATAATTGGCCGACATAAATAAGACAATCTGACATTTACGCCAACGGCACTTGCTATTTACGTACTACTTATCCAAATGCTGAACTGGGAGATGCGAGATCAAATCCTGCCTGTTCCCGCATTGAAGTATATTCATTGGCTCTCAATATATATGCTAAGATGCCTAGTAGATGGCGCCACAAGAGGTTATTATTGCTTATGCCGGGCTTCAGCCGATATTCGTGTGGTTAGCTATCTGTGTGCTTTCGGCATAGTTTTTTGCCGATATCGGACCGGCTAAGTGCCTCATGAATTGGGCGGCATTCGCTTGGCGTATCAAAAAAGATAGGGAACCGGTAGCGGCAACCGGAATCGTTCTATTACCGCCAAAGTGGCTATTGTCCGAATGCTTACCGATAGCTCTGTGTTTGCTGAGACGTTATTTTTCTTATTTTAGAAAGGAGGTGGGTTAATAAGGGCTATTTTTCGCCCATCAGCACCTAGATGTGACTTTTTTTTTCATTAGTATACCTCATAACAGATAAGAAAATAATAATATATTGGATGAAAGTTTAATAATTGATGGGAAAATAATATATATATATATATATATATATGTGTGTGTGTGTATATATATGTGTGTGTATGATGTATATTAATCAGGATAAACACTATTGTTATTAGTTTTAAACCAAAAAATCAATAGTAAATGCAACACTAAATGCAAAATTATGATGAATAGACCTTATTAAGGCTTTTATTTCAATATATCGGAAATAATCAATAACAGAAAATATAATCATTCAGTTTAAGGCACGTTTGGCAATAAGTTTCAGATTAATTTTCTTTTTGTTTAATTCACCAGAATTACTAATGGACCATCCAGCGGCCCAATTTTATAACATATGAGACATTCAATACTTTTTTTTATAATTTTGGTTGAGATATGGCACATGTAAACCAGAAAACCTAATACAGAAGCAACATGCGTCTAGTACTTTAAGACACTTGCACCTAATTTACTTTGAAAGTGCCATTATATGATGTTGCTTCACTGGGTTTTTTTTTTTTTTATCCTGGTATTATGAATATAGTTTTTAACACTTTTGTGTCGAACAATCAAACTTTGGTCACGAAAGGTGTCCCTTAGCATCCTCTGTTAAAAACTGCTGCGAACTTCTTTGGGAATCGACGTGCCATGTTCGATATTCATTTTTTGCAGATGTTCGAAATAATCCATTAAAAATACTATCAATTCTTTCAGCATCATTTAGCTTCAGAAACTCTCTGATATTATGTGGATCTTTTTTTACTATATGTGTAAGTACGTTAGCATGATTGTTCTTTGAATCCACGAAATAAGAACCGATGACATCCAAAATATAATTTGAAGTAGTGACGAATACCATACGCTTAGCTAAAGGTATTTTTTTGTATAACCAGAATGAACTTCTCTGAAAGGATTAGATCGCACTCTTCTGGATATAAATACATGTTCTATCGAAAATAACATCACGGTATCATTGTCGTCTTCCGGAATAAATAATCCTTCTTCTAAAGGCCTCATATATTTTTCAATAACCTGTGTTCTGGTGATGTGTTCCATTCCAAGGTGTTGTGGGACAAAGTTCTTAATCAATGTCTTTTTTGCATATTTTACAGAAGATACTATTATTTTTCTTATATTGAATAATGTGGATAGAACATCATTAGACCTATCAAAGTTTTACAAGCAACACTGCAAAGCAAGTACGAGACGACTTCTATTTTGTGGAACGTATTTTGAACATTACTAGTTTAAACATATATTTAAAATGTTGCATAGATATACCCATGAGAATATAATAATAAATTTTGGAAAAGCGTCCAAGTGTATCAAAATCGAGGACTTTTGATTTGTACATTTCTGATATTGTTTTTAATTACTTTCAGTATATATTTCATACATCGATGTATTCTCACTTATAGAGGATAAATATTGCAGAACCAATTTACTGAAGACCGATCAAGAAACATGAGTTTTACAGCATCGTTTTCCCGACGAAATATAGACTCTAGTTTCTACAAAGGATTGAGTTGCAATAGCTTTTGCTACAATAACGAGGCAGTTCTTACCTTTACATATTATGCTACTTGTGTTAGAGACCTGAAATGAGGTATTGATAAATGTATATTAGGTTTCTCATTTGTGGTCTCGTCTGCAGTAATCGTTGAAGTATAATCCCTTATTGTTACATCAGGAGAAGTAATAGAAGTATTTCTAGAGTGAAGATCACGAAATACATACTATCTACATTTAAAGCACTGCTTAGAACCACTCTGTAGATCGCAGTTTTTCGAACATCAAAGTATCTAAATAACATTTTTTGTTAGAACAGATACGAAAAATTTTCCGCCATGTTTTACAACAAAGACACTGACATCCAAGGATTATTTATTAGTAATTTCTTTAATAAATATTTACAAAAATAGTGTCACAAAAGAACATTAACCCATTTTCGGCCAAAGGTTCGTATACGAAACATTTCGATAAATATTTTTTTTAACACTCTGACACATTTTTTTCAAGAATTTTATTTTTCTTCTATTTTTTAAGGCTTTTGAAAACATCCATAAAATATTAGTAATTCAATTGGAGTAAACACTTTCTCTTAAAAAATTTTCAAAATACGCTAGAGTTTTAATTTGAAACGCCTTTGACAAATTCGACTTTTTAAAAATATATTATTATTCCAATTGAAATGAATTATATGTTTTTAAAATAGATTAAAGTTGCAAATTCTGTATATGAAATAAGAATAAAACAAAAGTCATAAAAATATTATTCATATTCATATTATTCATTATAAGAAATAATATTTTATATTATTATATAAAATATTATTTCTTATATAAAATATTATTTTTCATGCACGAATCTTTTTTTGTGTCTTAATGTATGTAATTTAAGCATATTTCAATAAAAATAATGCTACATTTTATAAAATTTCTGTGCTTGGCCTAAAATGGGTTAACTGCTCAACAATGTATTTTATTTGTACGGCAAAGCAAATTTAAAGGCTCTGATAACACTGCATTTGATTCTCCCGCACGATACATTTTTTTCTTTAAGAGATAGAAGCGCACACTGAACCCAAATAAAGTAATGCTCCTATGAAATCCTATAAAGAGTAGTATCATTGTATGTAAAAATTATTTGGGTTCATCGAGCGTTTCTTAAAAAAAATAACTCAAAGACAACAAAAAACGACAAAAATGTAGAAAAAAGCCAAAACACTCTATGTTCGGGCTATAATTTCCATGACTTACTATTTTATTTATCAAGTAAAACTTATACTAAAGAAAAATACATATCTTTAATTATGCAAAGCCACTGAACAGTTATCGGAATTAAAAACTTTTTTCCGGTATATGATGGGCAAAAAATGACCCTTATTAGCCCACCTCCTTTGTAATTAAAAACAACATTACACTTTCGATTTAAATAATTTAACTTTTCTCAAATTTTAAGAAAATTTATGACATGTATTTCAGAACAACTGTACATTATCTAGATTAAGTTTTTTGTATGTCTGCATATTCATTTAATCTTTCGATTACTTTCCGTCATTTTTTCAAACAAATTCTAAAGCTTTATATTAAAAATGTTTTTCAACGAAAAGTACCACGTTTTAAATGAAAACATTGACAAAGCTGTAAAAAAACTGTTGGATGAAATGCATTTCTGAAGTATTGCTTGATAAATATATTACAATTTTTAACAAATTTCCATTTGTAATTTCACTTTAATATATATGAAAAAAATCTGTATGAATCTTTCGTATAATCACCGTATTATAAATTCGAATTTTGTCCATTCCTACGCTTGTTAATAATAAAAGAAAAAAAATATTTCTGCATGTTACATTGGAAATTAATGATCTGGATTTTTATTTTTAATGAGAATATGCTTAATGATCTGCGTCATAATAATACAATGTGTTACGTTTAGTAAAAACTGAAAGTACAAAAGTACAGTTATTATTCTTATTTTAGAAATTTGTAATTAAAAACACGATTACACATTAGATTTAGATTTTTTAAATTTGTTCAACATTTATCAAAATTTATGGCATATTTTGGAACACCTTTACATTATCTAATTCTTTTTTTCATATAGCTGCATATTTATTTAATGTCTCCATTACTTTTCCAAATAAATACTAAAGCTTATTCTTTGGATGAAAGACTTTCATATTAAAAAAGTTGTTCGACGAAAAGCACTACCAAAAAAAAATCTAGAAAACAACTCTTGAATGAAATGCAAGCATTAGTTGATAAATAATTTAAGATTTTTAACAAAACCCATTTTTAATTTCACTTTAATCTAAATAAAGAAAAACTATAGGTATCTTTGAAATAATAACCGTATAAAAATGTAAAAATTTCCCATCGCAATACTTTTCTTTAAAAAGTGTAAAAATACTTCTGCCTTTTACAGTACACTGTAAAAAAAGGGTCGATCTACTAAAAAAACTTTAGTAATCCTTGTAATTACTAAAAAATGTTTAGTAATCTTAGTCGGTTACTAGAAAATCTGTAAGAATTACTAGAAAAAAGTTAGCAACGAATAGAGTTAATAGTTTTATATTTTTAATAGCTTTTACTAAAACTCACTTGGCGTGGCCCTCGATAGCATAGTGGTTATAGTAACGGACTCCAGGTTAAAAGGTCCCGGGTTCAATACTGGATAGCGCCAAGTACGCCCCGAATGTATGTAGTGTAAGTACTCTATAAAAAAGGGGTTATGAATTTCCTGTTGGAGCTGGTCGCAATGTTTGGTGCTGCCATCTATTGCGTTTTTGCCGAAAATCTATCGCTTCAGAAGTCTGGATGTAGCATGAAGGAAGCTCCTGCCCTTCGGACGCACGTAATTGTTATTAAAAATAATTTTGGAGCTATTACTAAAATTTGCTTGGTGGCTCATACTAAAAAATTTTAAGTTAGTTATACAAAATATTTTTTTGTTCAGTTTACAAAAGAAATGCTTGTTTCACTTGCAAAAAAAAAGTTTGTAATGGTTACTAAAAAATTCTGTGGAATACAAATTTACAAAAAATTTTTAGTAACCTCTTGAATTTTTTTTTACAGTGTAGAAATTTATCAACTGGATTTTCATTTTTAATGAGAATATGTTTAATGATCTGTGTCAGATAAAACAATACGTTTAGTTTATAACAGAACTATACAAAAAGTACTGTTATTATTCTTATTTTCAGAATTTGTAATTAGAAACAAGATCACACATTAGATTTAGTTTTTATTTTTTTCGAAATTTCTAAACATTTGTAAAAATTATGACACATTTCTGAATAATTTTACATTATCTAAATGAAGTTTTTTTTATGTCTACATATTTATTTAATCTGGAACAACTTTAAGCTTTTTAAATTAACTTTTTTGTAAGTTTGCATATTTATTTATTTATTTTCGTTATTTTCTGTCATTTTTCCAAATAAATACTAAAGCTTGTTTTGCAGATAAAAGAGCTTTATATTAAAAATATTTTTCAATCAAAAGTATTACGTTTTAAGTGAAAATATTGACAAATATAGAAAAAAAACTTTTGAATGAAATGCATTACTGAATCATTTCTTGATAAATACATTGCAGTTTTTATCAGTTTCCATTTCTAATTTCACTTTAATATAGATTAAACAAATCTATAGAAATATTTTTAATAATTACCCTATGATAAATGAGAAATTTCTCCCATTCCGATGCTTTTCATTAGTAAAAGAAAAGTATTTCTTGCATTTAGCATTAGAAATTTATTATCTGTATTTTAATTTTTAATGAGAGTATGCTTTATGATATGTGCCATAAAAAGACAATTTGTTTAATTTATAATGGAACTGCAAGTACAAAATTACGGTTATTTTTATTTTAGGATTTTGTAATTGAAAACAAGATTACACATTAGATTTAGATTTATCATGACATATTTCAAAACAACTATACATTATCTATTTTTTTAATGGCTGCATTTTTACTTACTTTTTCCGCTAATTTCTGTCATTTCCCATACAAATATACTAAATCTTGTTGTGTGGATAAAAGACTCTTATACTAAATTTTCTTTTCAAAGAAAGCTCTACGTTATAAGTGAAAACATAGAGAATTCTAGAAAACAAATTCTTGAATGAAATGCATTACTGAAGCATTGCTTGATAAATACTTTACAATCTTTATTGAATTACCCTTTGTAATTTCACTTTAATAAAGATGAAAAAATCTATATAAATCTTCTTAATAATCACCGCATAATAAATGCGAAATTTCTCCATTCCTATGCTTTTCATTAATAAAAAAAAATCTTCTGCCTTTTGCATTAGAAATTTATGATTTGTATTTTCATTTTTAATGAGAGTATGCTTAATGATTTGTGTCATAAAAAGACAATTTGTTTAGTTTATTATGGAGATGTAAATACAAAATTATGGTTGTTATTTTTATTTTAGGATTGTAATTGCAATCAAAATTACACATTAGATTTAGATTTATTGAGATATATTTCGAAACAACTTTACATTATCTAATTTTTTTATATCTGCATGTTTATTAAATCTTTCCGTTAATTTATATCATTTTTTCATGCAAATATACAAAATTTTGTTGTGTGGATGAAAGACTTGTATTAAATTTTCTTTTCAAAGAAAAGCTCTACGTTTTAAGTAAAAACATAGTAAAATATAAAAAACAAATTCTTCAATGAAATGCATTACTGAAGCATTGCTTGATAAATACTTTACAATTTTTAACGAATTATCATTTGTAATTTCACTTTCATAAAGATGAAAAAAATCTATATCAATCTTCTTAATAATCACCGTATGATAAATGCAAAATTTCTCCATTCCAACTCTTTTCATTAATAAAAGAAAAAAAAAATGTTCCGCTTTTTGCATTAGAAAATATGTTTAATGATCTGTGTCATGAGACAAGTTTGTTTAGTTTATTATGGAACTGCAAGTACAAAGTTACTATTATTATTCTTATTTTATGATTTTTTAATACAAAAATTAGATTACACATTAGTTTTACATTTATTATGACATGTATCGAAAAAACTTTACACTAATTTTTTTGTATGTCTGCATGTTTACTTAAATCTTTCCGTTAATTTCTCTCATTTTTCCAAACAAATATACTAAAGCTGTGTATATTTGTTGTGTGGATGAAAGACTGTTATATTATTTTTTCTTCAACGTAAAGCTCTACGTTATAAATCTAGAAGACAAACTCTTGAATAAAATGAATTACTGAAGCATAGCTTGATAAGTATTTACAATTCTTAATAAACTTTCAATTGTAATTTCAAGTTAACATAGATAAAAAAAAAAAACTATAAGAATCTTAGAATAATCACCGTAAGATAAATGCGAAATTTCCCCTCTGTGATACTTTTCATTAATAAAAGAAAAAAAAATACTTCTACCTTTTACATGAGAAATTTATGATCTGGAATTATATTTTTAATGAGATTATGCTTAATCATCTGTGTCGGAATATGACAATATGTTAAGTTTATTATAGAATTGCAAGTACAAAAGTACGGTTATTTTTCATATTTTAGAATTTTGTAATTAAAAACAATATGACATATTACATTTAGTTTTATTATTATTATTATTATTATTTTCTCTACATTTCTGAAAATTTAGGATATGTTTTAGAACAACTTTACGTTATCTAAAGTAACTTTTTTTCATGTCTGCATACTTATTTACTTTTTCTGTTACGTTCGATCACTTTTCCAAACAAATACTGAAGCTTGTTGTGTGGATGAAAGATATTTTATTGAAAAAGGTTTTCGACAAATGCACAACGTTATAAGTGTAAACATTGTTAAATCTTGAAAACAAATCTTGATTGAAATGCACTATTGAAGCTTTACTTAATAAATACTTCTATTTTTTATTTCATTTTAATATCGTTTTATAAAAAAAAATCTTTGGGATATTTGGATAATCACCGTATGATAAATGCGAAATTTCCTCACGATGCTTTTCATTCATAACAAAAAAATGTATGCCTTTTACATTAGAAACTTGTGATCTGGATTTGTATTTTTAATGAGATTATGCTTAATGATCTGGGTCATAATAAGACAATATGTTAAGTTTATTATAGAACTACAAGTACGAATGTACGGTTATTATAATTATTTTAAAAATTTGAAATTAAAAACAATATTATATATTAGTTTTAGTTTTTTTTTATTTTCTCTATATTTATGAAAATTATATGCGTGTATACCCTTTTGAAACTTCATCAATAATGTTATCCATTCCAATGTTTTTTTTTTCTTTTTAACTTGCGGATAACATTGCCTTGCACATGCTTATATATCATTGTAAGCCGAATTAATAAATATTCTGTCACATATGAGTTACAAAGAAATTTATTTTCGATCTCGTTTTTGAATATAAACATCTTGAATACCATAATTAAATATATTAAATCAGTTGAAACCAATTTCATACAATTTTGTGACCAAAAATGATATTAAATATATTCCCAACTTGAACTACTGAACAGGATAATAATGTAATTGATTATGGGAATTTCTGCAGAATATTTTCAATTTGGAAGTTGAAATAAAATTAATAATATGCTTACTTGAAGGGTATGATTGTAAAGCTTCATGTACTTTGATATTCTCTAAAAATCCTTAGATGGAGGCATTCTAAAGCTGTTTGAAAACTAATTAAAATACCAGTATGGTCTTTGTTAAATATTGTTTTTGGTAAATGCCATTTTTCTTTCTTTTTAATTGCTTAGAAATTATTTTAAAAAGTTTTTGTTTTAGTTTGTCATTATTTAGTGTCGTTAAGAACATTAAATCCCATTTTTTAACTGGAGAACTTTGACAATTTTTGCACTTCGATAAAGGCAGAAAATATGCTTGTCTGTCTAATTATACATTAATTACGAAGGTTTTTGGAAATGCAATTTTTAGTACTAAAAAAGAAATGAATAATCTGTACTTACTTCAGTATTGAGTACTTAATAAGATATATTTTTAAAAAGCTAAATTTGTTCTTGTGTTATTAGCGACTTAATCGATCACCAAGATCTACGCCAATTATGGTGGAATTAACCTATATATTGCATGAATCTTGAAAGAGATAAATTGTTTCAATAATAAATCGATTAATCAATATGATTTGTGAAGCATGTCGTGTGACGCATTTTTAGATTTATCGTATTTTTGGATGAAATGCAAGATTCTTCAGTAGCTTATTAAAACTAACTTATTTTTGTTAAAATACTTTTTTGTATTTAAAAGGTGTTGCATATTTTATCTATCTTTTAAGAATATAATTACTACTTGAAATTATTATTTTTTAAATAAAAATAATAGAGTTACTAGCTAATCAGAATACATAAGAAAATTTCCAATATTAATGTATTGAATAATGAACTTTTTAGATTAAAAAATACTCGCCAAATAATTTAGTCTTCTGTGTGAAATTCTTCATTTTACTTCCAAAATTACATTCTAATTTGCAACATTACTATCAGCTGTTGTAGAGTATTCTCGCATAAGAACTAGGTTATTTTGAAAATGTTAAAGATGAGATTTATAGAATCTTTATTTATTTTCAAATGATGTATAATTAAGGTTTTTAAGAAAAAAATATCAGAATTTTGAAAAAAACTGTTTGAATAATAGACTACTGAATATTCTTAGATTAATTTGCATCAATGAATAGCACTGAAAATACGATACCTGAATACCAGAATTAGTAGACTGCTACTGTATATCAGTATGAATTGAATTGATTAAGTGTTTATTAATGCAATATCGTATTGAAAATCGTACTTTCAAATTAAAATCAATGGAAGGAATTCAGAGTACGACACATGGATAATATATAGCTATTATAAATCATTAGATTTAGTGTTGATTAAGTACTTCTATAAAATAGTTTGCAAGAGAATATTGTAAATCTAAATTAAAATCACTGAAAGGAACTCGCTATAAGATAACTGAATAGCAGGCTTTATAGATTGTTACTGTAAATAAGTTTATTTATGAATTATTAAGCATGATATTTACATATACACTGGTATCCAAAAGTTAAGCATAAATGGTAATTAAGTAAGTAATGAAAGAAATATAAATCGAAATGTGGTGAAACTCCAGGTGTGTAAACAAAATAGTACGCATCATATATTTTCGCGAAGAGTTTTCCCCGAAATCGAACAGGGGACCATCAACAAATTGAAAAAGAACGAAGATCTTTTGGATAACCCTGTCAAAATTAATGTAGCAAAAGCGTTCGAACGGCACATTATGATTAAGTGGCTTATTGTAATGTACTACGCTTATTTTTATAAGGATAGCATGTATACTCGTAGAGAAATTAAGGTTTTTATAAAAACAGTTCTAAGTTTTTTGCTGATAATTTGCAGAGTTCTTAATATAAAAAAATGTTATTTTCTGAAAATATGACAAACATCATTGTGCACAATACCCTGTCATCAGAATTCAAAAATTATAAAAATTGTATGAAAAATGAGTAGGTTTAGTAAATAATTTTCATTGCACATGCGTCAATGATATCAAAATTTCATTTGCATATTATATTAGTTAAATGTATAGAGCAACGTTTGTGGAAGTCTAAAAAATATAGCTTAAAAATTCTGAAAATTATCGTTGATAGAATGACATCAAAATCCTTTATTCCCTAACGATGCAAAAAGATGAGGGGCTGAATCCATATTCCATTGTTTAGTGCCTACACAATATTGCACGTACAACTATATTTGGATAAAATCCCTGATTTTTTTGCTTCCTTTTAGGAATAACGGATTTTGAGTTGATTCTATAGACGATCATTTTCAGAATTTTCAAGCTATGTTTTTGAAACTTTTACAGAAGTTGCTCTATACATTTAGCTGACACAATATGCAAATGAAATGTTGATGTCGTTGACGCATGCGCAATGAAAAAATATTTACTAAACCTACTCATTTTTCATACAATTTTTATTATTTTTAAATTCTGATGATATAGTATTGTGTACAATGATGTTTGTCATATTTTCAGAAAAGAACATTATTTTATATTAAGAACTCTGCAAATAGCTCAAAACTTAGGACTGTTTTTATAAAAACCTTAATTTCTCTACGAGTATACATGCTATCCTTATAAAAATAAACACAGTACATTACAAAAAGCTACTTAATCATAATGTGCAGTTTGAACGCTTTTGCTAAATTAGTTTTGACAGTGTTATCCAAAAGATCTTCGTTCTTGTTCAATTTGCTGATGGTCCCTTTTTTGATTTCGAGGAAAACTCTTCGCGAAAATATACGACGCGTACTATTTTGTTTACACACCACATTTCGATTCATATTTCTTTCATTACTTACTTAATTACCAATTATGCTTAACTTTTGGACACCAGTGTTTATGTCGCATTTACATGCATGTAATGGATATATATATATATATATATATATATATATATATATATATATATATATATATATATATATATATATATATATATATATATACTTTGAAAATATGTTAAGCATTATTTTACTTGGATGAATGATCAAATATTGTATCTTGGTTTATTGTATGCATCATATTTCTCTCAAATAATAATAGACACTATAACTAAATACGTTTTTTATACATAAAAATATGTGTTCCCCACACATATATGGCACAAGTCCATAAACACATGTCCATAGACAAATGTACGGTGTATTCTGTTTCCTTATTATACACATTAAAGGTGGAATTGTTATGATAGACACATCTTACATTAAAGTATAGCTTATACATACAATTTCATAGATTTTGTTATGCATAAATGTCTATATATATGTATGTGTGTGTGTGTAAATTTAAAAAAAATTTGCAGATTGCTTACAAATATTTTTTTTAATAATTTATCGCCAGATTATGAATCAAGAAATTAGGCATACTCGTTAATTATTATCTTTGTTAATTTCTGAGGATATATGGGAAAAGTTTTATTATAGTAAAATTATATGTATATATTTTAATCTAAAAGTGACTAAATAAATCGGCATATTTTTTTTTTCGTTGAAATCGAAGAAAATATCGTTAGATTATTATCAAAAACTGAAATTCTAATAAAAACAACATACAAATATATTTTAATTCCATCTATTTTTGCAGCTGCAAGCTTTTTTAAAATATTTTTTAATAATAAAAATGCTTTCATTTTTAATGAAATAGCTAAATTTACAGAAAGAACTTGATAAAATGAAAGAACAAAATGTAGTTTTGATTGCGTAGCTGTGTTTCCTAACTTTAAACAAGCAAAATATTTCGACTGAAAAAAAAATAATTTTTGAATAGCTTAAATTAAATTTATAATTATTTTTATTTACTATTTATAAAAGTATCGTCCAAGTATAAAGAATTAACTGAAAATTAAAGTAACGAAAAACCACCATGCAGTTCAGTAATTTACAAAGATTGCTTTTAATTAAATAGCGGATGACTGAAAAGCCGTGAAAAAACATTAGTAATAATAAAATTATAGATAATAGTAAAATACTGTTTTCAAGCAAATGAAAAAAGTAGTTAATCTGCGTTTACAAAATAACATTTATTAGATAACTATATACATTTGTCATCATTGTGAAGCATTTTGTTACGTGACGAAACATATTTTCCCACAAAAACACGTTTTAAAAGAGAGTAATTTTCCTGTTTGTAGCAAAATTTTATAACAAAATAATACTAGCATGTTGTGGCCAATTCAAAACTTTTGTTTGGATACAAGGATTTAAATTTATACTCACACACAAAAAAAAATATGTAAAAACCTTTACTTTTTATTTATAATAGAATTTCGATAAACAATAAGTAATATTAGAACAGTAAATTATAATAATTGATTGTAGATAAAAATTAGAAATTTGTCCCAACCATAGGATACAAGAGTTCCTTACTGATTAATAAAAATCAAAACCAAATAAATATCTAACTGTGCGGTGGTCTAATATAATGTAAAGTTTATGAAAATTCATAGAACAAAGAAACTATTCTAAATAGTTTTAACAATGTATTAAACATTTTTTTCTTAACACGATAGATTATTTTTCGGACACAATTAGTTCATAAGTAGCTTTTTTATATCCTTCAGAAAAATGCACTAAATTAACAACATTAACATCAATATTAAAAATTGAAAATTGTTACGATTGTACGTATAAATTCTGTTATGGAGTTAAAAATAGCTGTCTGAGGTTTAACACAAAAAGTCAATAAACCAACAGATTACTATGAGAAACTGATCAAAAAATATTTGGATACGTTTCAGTTTTCTGCATTTTTTAAACGCGAAGCAAAAGAGCTTGGAAAATTTTATAATCACAATTTTCTGAACTTGAATGAACATTTAAAAAAATTAATCGCGGATAACTACTTATATAATATCTTCGTAAACTTCCACTTGGTACGGAAAAATTTCTCTTTCTTTTCTTTTTTTTACAATATGTAGATTTTACATGTTCATTTTGGAGGACAACAACCTGAGACTAACTTACAGGCAAGGTGAGATATTCCATAATGCTATAATTATAACCATAAAGATTTGTACTGTAACACTTGCCATAATATAGATTAAATAACAATCGTCAGTAGCTTTCGGATATAACTTAAATTTGTCATCTTTGGGATTACAAGCTTTGCTATATTGCTAACATTTGTTGCAAGTACGTCTACTCTAGCAGTCAATTTTATCTATATTTTTTTTCTATCTTTTGTGCCGAGTTACGTTAAAGTTGTACTTTAACACTTTTTTATTGTTCTATGAATTTGGATTTCTTTAGGATGTATTAATCATACCATCACGTTTTTCTCTTTTAAGATGAAGAAAATATTTCATTAATTTTCGAACGTTTATTTTCTATATGGGTACCATCCCATCTTTAATTACAATAATTTAAATAAAATTGTACTAAGTTTTTTTCCTATTATACAGGGTGATTAAAAAAAACGTGGACAAAATTATATGAAAAATCAAGTATACAACAAGGATAAAAAATCACATAGGAACATGAGGTCGCAAACAACTTATTGAGTCACAAATACAGGATGTTTCATTCTAGCTACACCGGCTTCTAAAGTAATAATTTCGAGGATAATAAAAATATGCAATGAAAAGGCAACGAAATGTACCTTATTTTGTGTGAAATGTGATAACTTTACGAAAATTTCTGGAAAAAAACATTGCTCAAGCAATCGATGATACCATATACACTGATTATCACAATCCAAATTGAGAAGTGCCAAGTGCATATTGCTGGTGCGCATAATGCAAACCTCTATCACTTTTGTATGGTGTTATCACATTTAAAACAAAGGTGAGAGTGTTTGTTAAATGTTTTATTATAATATACTTCAGTTTTCTGAAATTTATTACCGTGAACCCAAATTGAGTTAGGATGAAATACCCTGTATTTGTGACTCAATAAGTGGTTTGCGGCCCTATGTTCCTATCTGATTTTTTATCCTTGTCGTATGCCTGTTTAGTCATATCAATTTGTCCACCTTTTTTTAATCACCCTGTATATGAATGTATATAGTATATTAATTTAATTGTTCTCATTTGCGAACAAAACTTGAAAAGGTCTCTGTTTTCCCCTTTTCTTTATTTAAAGAGCCCTAGACACGTTTTAAAATGAAAAACAAACACATTTTATGAAGTTTGTATCATCAACGAAACAAATAATAATAAAGACAAAAAAATTTGCCATTTTAAAACTATGTTATCACAACAAATCATTTTGCAGAACAAATTTTCTTACATATTTCCATTATCCGTGTGGTGTTCTGTGTTGAGTCTCATTTAAATTTAATAGCACTATCGAAATAAGCTGTCAAAATGCATTATTTGAAAACATACTTAACAATTAATGTACCAAATATTTTTAATCACCGATAACACACAAAAAACTTTTATACATTAGAATTATTTATAAATGCATAAGAAAATATCTTATTATAAAAAATCCTATTTTAATGAAATTTTAAATGTATTTTATCATGTAAAATTATATTCTATCGCAAGGGACAATAATATTCAAAGATTATCAGTAAAATTGTTCCATTGTTCAAGGCAATTTCCTCACAAACTCTCAAAGTTAAACAAAAGGGTAAACCTTCATGATTAGCCGAGACAGCTGCTATTTGAATGTTTGAGAGGTAATCCTAGGGGACTCGCTTTATCCATAAAGCAGGGATATAGGGAAATGTGCAGATACGTAAAGTAAATAAAGCCTGCAGTGATGAGTTACTCGTACACTTCTTCGAAATGTGAGATGGGTTTTTATTTTTAATTTTTTAAATCCCTTTTATTAATTTTGATTGCATTAAACAAATAAAAAAATGCATCTTTATTCTAAATCAAATTCTTGATTTTTTATTATTGTGTGACATTTCACTTGTGTATTTCACATAAAAATATTATTTATTTACTTTTCAACTTTTGCTAAAATATACTACAATATACTATTTAACTCCCCTGTAATGATTGAATTTTGTCAAAAATTTTTACTCAATTTCTGACATACTAGAATTATAATAGTTACGCACTACATTTACGACAAAAATACGATACATAAATATTTTTAAATCTTTATTAGTAATAATAAGTTAATTTTAAGGTATTCTTTTGGATAGTCCGTCACAGGTCATAAATCGCCAATCATATTTAAGGTTACAGATGCTAAGATCTGATATAAGTAATTCAGGTAACACAAATTTATGAGCTGAATCAGCAATGGAGTTTATTGTTCGCTAATTGAAGCTCTCCAACTGGTGGTGAAGCTATAAGAACGAAATACAGTAAGCACAAAAACATAACATTATGAGTAATTAATGATCTTTACACATTTTTAATAAATTATTCTTTTTTCAATTAATATTTTCATTTAAATGAACTTCTGATTATTTTTTTTTTATAAATTTAGCTATCCTGAAAAAAAAATAGTCTAAATATTGCTTTTTTTTTGTTTCGGAATACAATATCTTAAACAATAAACAGAGCAATATAGAGAGAATATATGTATATATGTATTATAAATAAACGTTACGTTAAAACTAGCCATTTTAATATTTGAAAAATACAGTAATACATAAGTCGGCTCTCGTTAATTCTAAATCCAATAAATCGAATCTCGAATTTATCCAAATCGAATCAAAATTAATTCGAACTAAACATGTTGTCCCGAAATTTTAAACGGCAGAATAACCTTAAAAAATTTCATTTATTTGAACCCATTTTCTCTTGATATCGTTTAATTCGAATGAAAGAGAATTCAGATTTTCTGTTTTTCCCTATTTTCTCACGGACTCCAGATCCTTGAAAATAATTTTCTTTTTTCATTTTTGTAAGAATTATTCTGAATTAGAGTATATATAATCACATGCATTTGATATCCGCTTTCTTAGTGTCCTGTCTGTTCATAAATGACTCATTGACCATTCTTCCATTGTATTTGTGTTAATTACTATTTCCTTAATTAGTTTGTGTGTTTATACGTTTTATTGTTAAGTTCTAATGATAACAGCCGAAATAAATTTTAAAAATGCTATGACATTAATTCCTTAGTAATAGTACACTTTTAACCACTTTCCTAAATTGCCCATATGTCGTAGGTGCAATGTGTTTGTGCCAATCATGATTTTTCCGTACCGGGTACGGGTATAAATGTTCCAATCTTGATTTATTATAATCACCAGTAAATTGTTATTACATGTTTTGTATTATTTAATTAGGTAATAATTTCATTTTTCTGATTTAATTAAATAATAATTTCTGTTTTGAAAAACCGGTGATAAAAGAATAAAAATTCTGCAAAAGACATTAAAAAATAGACATTATTTGAAAGGATTTTTTTTTCAAAAATATTGATCAGTTAATTGGTTAAATATGTTTTTTTCATACTTTACTAATTCGAACTCTAGATAAATCGAACATTTCTTGTTGTCCCCACAGTTCCAATTAACGAGAGCCTGAATTGCACTCCTTAACGTAATATTCTCTTCACTAAGCTCCAGATTTTACTTCAATATAAGCAATATTTAACATAATATAATTCTATAGATTAATTGAATTTTCAATACATTAAAGAAATTAATACTCTCAAGGACTACATTCATAGTTGGCATTAATATTATTATTATTATTTAATGTTGAAAAAATCGTATTGCTTGAATATGTAATTTTATAAAATTTCTCATACACACCTAATACTGATTAATTCAAAATTATTTTTTAGACTATAGAGGTTGATAACTATTTAAATGTACAATTTCGTACTTTGATCTAAACGTGTCGTTAATATAAAAAAAATGCAATTATTATTTGTAGCGACATCCGTCACACGCTGTTCAAGTTTTCTCACTTCATCGCACAAGTTTGCTTATAGTGTAGAGAAAAAATCTACAAATATATGTATTTCATTTTATATCTTTCTAAAAAAACTAAATAAATATAAAATTAGACAAATATTTATATTAAAAACTTAAGGCAAGCTAGCATATAAAAATTAATGATTTGACTTAACTTTTTAGAAAAGCAGAAACAAAAAAAAAAAAAAAAAAAAAAAAAAAAAAAAAAAAAAAAAATGTAAATAAAAATACATTGAAACGATGTTTTTTAAATCGAAATATTAATTATTAATTAAGGCTTTATATGAAATGTATATAAATTTATAGAATTTTCCTGATAAGAACAAAATGTATGTTAAATAATTCTTCTCTTTTCTTTGATTTTTAATTTTTATTTTACATAACAATAGAATGCTTTATGTCATAAGAATATAAAAATATATATCAGGTTCTCTACGTAGAAACACGTGTGAAAAAGCACAGATGCTCACGCGACAGTATTCACACCTTCAGAAGTCTCTACATAATTCAGAAGGTTCTTCTCTTAAAGTTTTATTACACTTCTTTTTGCTTGAAGAAAGGAAGTAAATGTGTTATTAAATGTTCAAAGCTTAACTTTAGCAACAAAAATCACGGTATTTTGAACATATTTTATCTCGTTTTAATATTTTAAAAATTAATTTTCTAGAAAACTGCAGAGTGTAAGATTATTTGAATGAATTTATTTAAATATTGTATTTACAAATAATTCTTTTGCTTAAAATGTATGAAAACTCGAAAAAGGATTTAAACATCAAAGATAAAAAAAAATGAAAAAAAAAAAGAGAATATGTCCAATTTATTTCCATAGTTCAATCTTATATTATCTTTAAAAAGTTTAAAAAATGTTGAAAGTACTTTAAAAAATGATTTTCAAGAATTTATATGATATTTGCTATCGATTGTTTTACATAAAATGTATGAAATCTCGAAAAATGATTAAAACATCAAAATAAAAACTAGAGTAACTAATCACATCTTACTTTCAATTTATTGTACTAGTTGAATATTACGCCATTTTTAAATATTTTAATGTAACTTTGCTTAAAGGTATTTTTAAAAACAGGAATATTACGAATTTATGTCACAATTATTATTGATTTTTTGATATAAATTGTATTGAAACTCGAAAAGATATTTAAACATCAAAAACGAAAAAAAGAAAAAAATGATAAAGCTATTAAAAATTTATTTTCAAATTATTAAAAAGTACATTTGTTCTAAACTCACACTGAAATACAGATATAAAAAAAGATAAGTGTTATATTTTGATCTACAATACATTAAATTGATAAATGCCATTATTTAAAAAAAGAAAGTTAAAACTTTTATTTTGAAATTCATTTTTATGTACAGAAGAAAAAATAGAGAAAATTTCATTGAAAAGACTATTAATATACAGCCAATGCAATGGTTTTCTTTATCCACTGAAAATTTAAACATTATTATTATTATTATTATTATTATTATTATTATTTTGCAATATATCTATTTTTTTTTTTTTTTTTCAGATGAAACGCCCGTTATTTTGACGAAATAATGTTAGTATTCAAAATGCAAATGCAAAATAAAACTTTAAATTTAGATATAAAATACAAGATACATGTATAAATATAGTATGCAATATAGATACAGAATATAGATAAACATATAGATATAGATATAAAAAAGGTATCTGTTGTATTTTGATCTACAATATATTAAATTAATAAATTCCATTTTTTAAAGTAAAGAAAGTTAAAACTTATAATTTGAAATTCTGTTTTATAAATAGAAGAAAAAATAGAGAAGTTTTCATTAAAAAGACTATTAATATACAGCCAATGCAATGAGTTTCTTTCTCCACTGAATTTGTAAACAATATGTTTTTTGCAATATACAAATTTTTTTTTTTTTTTTTTTTTTTTTTTTTTTTTTTTTTTTTTTTTACATATGAAGCGTCCGCTATTTTGACGAAATAATGCTAGTATCCAAAATACAATAGTAACATAAAACTTTAAATATAGATATAAAATAAAAAATATATATATATATATATGCAAATAGAGATATAGAATTTAGAAATAAAATATAGATATAATTATAGATGTAAAAAATGCATGTGTTGAATTTTTATCTACAATACATTAAATTGATAAATTCCATTTTTTTTAAATAAAGTTAAAACTTATATTTTGAAATTCTCATATATATATAGAGAGAGAGAAAATTTCCTTAAAAAGACTATTAATATACATATTAAAATACAGCCAATGCAATGGTTTGCTTTCTCTATTGAAAATGTAAATGTTATATTTTGTGCAATATACCCATTTTGTTTTACAGATGAAAAGTCGACGAAGTTATATTAGTATTCAAAAAGTAATTGCAACATAAAACTTTAAATATATTACATTAAACTTTTCTAGTTAGTGATATACTTAATTATCATAATTCACTGCTACCATTTCTCTGAACAAATTTGCGAATTTTTTCCTTCTTTCTTTTGTGATATTTGTTTCATAACACTAAATCTAGTCTAGATACGATTTTAATCCTGTAAATAAAAGATTGCAGATAACAAGCATAAATACAATTTTCTTGGTGAAGAAATTCTTTTAGATGATTTAGTTAACTTTAAATATGAGAGAAAGTTATTCCTTTTAATAGAATGCCTTTTAATGGGTGCGGATTAACCTTTTGTTCCCTCCCCTTATTCTTATCCAATGAACTTCTGAAACTAATCAAGGAAGTTCGTTATCAGGATAAATCTATGTGCAAAATTTGAAGCAAATTGGATATTTCTATCAAGAGTTATCGCATTACGTACATACGTACGTACATGCGTACGTACATACGTACATACATACGTATATGGTTACATACACACATACAGAATCTGTGAGCACATTAGCTCTCGGGCTTGAGAATCCGTGAGCTAAAATCGCGTCAAACTGCATAGGCCTAAGATAAATTAGATAAAAACTAGAAAGTTGGCGTCGTGGTGGTCTTTTGATTCAATAAAATCATGCCAAATAAATCTGGCCTAGGACAATCTAGTTCGGCCTAGAATAAACTAGCTCAAACCAATGAAAAGCAGTCTAAAGTAGTTTCTCCTAACGGCAGTTCGGCCAAACTAGTTTGGCCTAGGAAATTCTAGTTTATCCGATGGGCGTTCGGATAGACTAGATTGGCCTGGGAAAAACTAGTTTATCCAATTGGCGTTAGGATAGATTAGTTTGGCCTAGGAAAAACTAGTTTATCCGATGGGCGTTAAGATAGACTAGTTTGGCCTAAAATTGGGTTTGGCCTGTACATATATATATATATATATATATATATATATATATATATATATATACGAGGGGATATCGTATATAATAGTTTTGGCAGAATTCTTGCTTTTTATGTTATGAATATTAAAAAACTAGTAAAGTATACAAATAATAATAATACCTCATAAAAAATGAATAATTTCTTTTTTTTCTTATTACTTTCTCCCATTGGCAAGTGAACTCTTTGCTTCGATTATCGGCAAAAAATTGGCAGTGAAAATTTAGGGGGTCGCCTAACACACCAGTTTTTGATTTTTATCAGAATTTGTATTAAAAATGTAGGAGAGTCGACTCATATGCGAATACATACGGTATTGTTTTAAATTTAATACTAGCAGCATCGGAATTTTTAATTATGTGAAAAATAATGTTAACAGCCCCATTTCTGATTTAAAGCTATATCAAATAAAATTTTATATACAATTTCTTTTCACGTATTTTCTTAACGTGCATATATATATATATATATATATATATATATATATATATATATATATATATATATATATATATATATATATATATACATATATATATATATATATATATATATGTATATATATATACTGTATATATATATATATATATCTTTTAACTTCATGCGTATAAAATTAGTACAAGAGCGAAACTTATTAAATATTTTCATGGTTAAAATATTTAAGTGCAATTAGATACAATTATTTTTAAAAAGGATAGCAAACGTAGAAATGCTTAAAAAAAAACTAAAATATTTTCGAAAAAAAATGAAATTTGATTATTTTTTGACTATTTATAATTTAACAAATTCAAAGAATGTCGCGAATATTCCAAAGGCAATATTTTAGTGCATTTTCTTAATAATAATAATAATAATAATAATAATGAAAAAAGACCAAAATTACTATTAGTTTATTTTTTATGGAAAGAACGTTGATTTTAATCCCCAAAAATGCATTGCATAATGCATATATATATATATATATTACACAACGCATATATTATTCTCTATAAATTATAGTTCTATAAACAAGGTATCTAACAAAATTGCACAAAAAAGATTAATTAATCCAGAAAACAAAAATACAGATTTTTCTGAAGTTTGATTTCATCTCGATGGAATAAAATATACATAAATATAGACGGTATAAAATAGTTTGAGATCAGTTTTAAGACTTAAAAAAAGCTTTCATTTTATATAAAATTACGTCAGTCGTGTCCGGCGAAGATTTATTACATTTACGTTTCAGTCTTACACAACATCTACAAAAAGCTATGTACCTGGCATCACTATATTAGAATAATACACAAACCGAGAAAAAAATGGTATCGTCATTCAAGAAACTTGAAAAAAATTATCATATAGCTAAAGATTTATGTTCCTTCATTTGGTTAACCTTATCTTCTATGCTTAAAATTAAATGTATTTTATTATATCTCCATATTTTATCAGAAATCATTCATTTATATATTTTTTTCAAAATGACGCGTATTTTAATTATTTTATTTTTAGTTTTTGAGAGGAAATGGTAACAAAAAGTATAATAGTCGGCTATTTTCCAAAGATTTTTCGTTTACATTCTACAAATATGGAATATTTCAATTAATATCCTTAGAGAAATATCTCCAAAAACTACAAAAAATTAATATCTCAAAAATAAATTGAGATGCAGTTTTCAAACAAATTGTATTGAGAAGTACTTCTTTCTCTCTAAAACAGTGTAAAATTTAAAAATGTACAGTTATTAGAAGTTTAAAAAAATGCAGGTGGTATTTTTACTATTCATCTTCTTTGTTTTACGGCTAACTAAAACTGTAAAAATATATATAACGTTACTCCATAAAATTGATAGCATTTGCTGCCTCCAATTTTATGGAGTAAGTTTTTTTAAATATGTAAATATGTAATGGTGTAATTTAAAGATATTTTACTCGTGCACTTATGTAGTGTCACACCAGTTATATCGGTTAAAGTGTCTCATAAAATTAGAGGCAGCGAGCTTGCCACAAAGTTTATTGAGAAACGTTACACATTTTTTTTTTTACAGTGTATGTAATGTAACATTATTTTGTTAGAGACGACACCATAATTGGTACAAAAACGAAATAGCAAATCCAGCTTAATAAAATCGGCACACGATATATTTTATGCCATCTATATACAAATAAGTCATTTGAGTAAAATATTTTAAATGTAATTTGTTATTTTATCTTTATAAAATATTTTTATTCTTAATTTAGAACAGAAACACACACGCAAACGTATATATATATATATATATATATATATATATATATATATATATATATATATATATATATACACATCATATAAGAGGAAATTATGTTACCTTAATATTACCTATTCTATGCCTATCTAAATGCCTATTCTATAAAAGAAAATCATGAAAAATATTGATAATTTTTTTTTCTGCTATTCAATGTAATATCTGTTTAAAATATTTTTTAAAGAATGCACACACTATATTTGCAAAAAGTATAATCCTTTTACAACAATGTATTTTTATATTTTATTTTATTATTTTTAACATATAGAGGATAAGAGCTTTAAAAAACTAATTGGTTTAGAAGCATAGTTTTAAAAATGTTTTATGCATTCTGAAAACAATTAAACGATTCACGTAAAACATTTTGAAAGTAACATTCAAATTTTGTATTTGCAAAGTCATATTTTACACATGGATATTAAAACCGGTATCAGTGATATTTTAAGAGTTGAATGTAAACTGTATACAGAAAATGTTTGCTTAAAAATGATATGACAAAGGTTCATATTTTACGTAATTTTTAACTGCTGTATATTTTATTTAAATTATTACACAAGGGAGCATAATATAAATAAAAACGCTAAAATTAAATTATTTCGCGTTTTTAAATATACAGTATTCATCGATAAAACGAGGCTATGTATTATTTCTGGATCCATTTTAACCCAAGCGTTCTCTGTGGGATCTTTCAAATCTTTAACTGAAGAATACTGCTTTCCATTTGGACAAACTGCATGAGTGAGAATATTCCACGTATATTCGATAGGGTTTAAATCAGGACTAATTGCTGGCAATTTCAAAACCGACACTTTTTTCAACTTAAGCCACGATGAAGTTGAGTTTGAGGTATGAACCGAAGCATTATCATGTTGATATAACCTTTCCCTCCTCCCCCCCCCCAAAAAAAAAAAAAACCTTGGCAAATGATTGGAAACAAATGATTGGAATTATTGGAAGCAAATGATTGGCAAGTGTCTCTTGAGCTGTTTAAACAACTCTTGTTTTCAGAGTTTTTAAAACCACTGATGACTGCTAGAGTCTCTTGCCTAGAAATGTCTGCCATTGAAAGAAATAGTCCCCTTCATACCATTACAGAAGCACTATTACCTTTTTGGCTAAATACACTTCTAGGATACACTTCTGTGGATATCATGCCTGCATTTTCTTTTTCATTACTGAATATGTCATTCAGCCAAGTATGACATTTAGCAGTATCTGACATCCAAAACTCTTCTATGAACATTTTTTTTCGACATTTGTACTCCAACTGCATTTTTTTTCAAATGGGAATAATTACCAGTTGAAACCAAATTTCTGATGTGGCTATCTTCGCGTAAACTAATCACTCACGGTCATCTTGAACAAAATTTTCGTTTGAAATCATTACCATGAGCTAAAATTTGATGAATACTTCGTTTTGATTTTTTTATGCACTTGCAATTTCAGAGACACACTTACATTTTGCTCTCATACTCCAGATTTTTACCACCTCCTCCTATGAAAATTCTTTCGACTTAGACATTTTGTAGTAACTCAAAAACAATTGACTATTTCTTTTACACCCAGAAATTAATTGCGTGCGCAACTGCTTACGCCAGATTGTAAAATTTGCATAAAAACAATTTTGTGCTTAAACTTTTGGTACGGTTTTTTTTGTCCTATTCTTAAACTCCATGGTTTGAAATAAAATTTTAAAGTTAATTTCAATGAATATGGTTTCAAGATCGATATTATTAACACATACAAAATTGATATTAAAATAAAGTGAATATATAAAGTTTTAATTTTAAATTGCTATTGTGCTTCAACTTTTGCCACGCACTGTATATTTAATGCCCACATTATTTTACGACTTTTTTATGGTCAGAAAACTACGTATTATATAACTATGCACGTAGTCTATGCAAGTATTTTATATACGACACTATTAAACAATTGTAAGCTTTTTACGTTATTTATGTGCACCAGAAGAGTCCCTTTTTATAGAGAAGATTCTTTTTAAAAAACCTTTTTTCAAATCACTGTTCAAAACCAAAAATATAAGGATGAACTCTAAATCTGTTAGACTACAACCGCCAACACTCTATTTAATCAACGCATGATAGAAATTCTCACCCACTTCTTGTACTTAAGGCCCCTGTCCTCGCTCGAGGAAACGCTCGCGAGCTAATGCTATTCCTATGGGGAAGCATTTTTCTAATAACTCTTTCGCATTTTGACATTTTTGAATAATTTTTTTTTTTTTTTTGCATTGGATAGCTGAGGTGCATGTCGACAGCGCACCTTTTTTACTTTTTCGATTTTGGTTGCAGATATTCTTTACAAAGTTAGTTTCACTTTCAAAACCGGTTTCAAAACTGAAACTGCTTTTTAAAAAATATATCTGCAATCAAAATCGAAAAGGTAAAAAAGGTGCGCTGTTGGCATGCACCTCAGCTATCCAATGCAAAAAAAATTATTCAAAAATGTCAAAATGCGAAAGAGTTATTAGAAAAATGCTTCCCCATAGGAATAGCATTAGCTCGCGAGCGTTTCGTCGAGAGAGGACAGGGGCCTTAAGACTGGAAAACATAAAATAAAACATTCGTACAATGATACTTTCGTTTAAATATAAATATTTATTTTTTCGCTGGCACTGTACACTTTTTCTGTTCTTCCTTGGATGGTCTTGACTTTGAATTTGAGACTCCGCTCCACTTTTTGAATGGAGCATTTCAATACTTACGCGAACGAGTGTTTAGTAAAGGAATATATTAAAATAAAGATTTTTTTCAAATCGGAGATTATAAGGCTTGTTATATTTTTTGTTCAAAAAACTAGGAAATTTAAAGTTCATTGAAGAGACATTTCATCGTTATGAAATGACGGTCGATGCTTTAAAACAGCTTGAATGTTATATTTTTAAATACTTAATATTATTACTAAATTTTTTATATACATAACTGATTTGCCCGTATGTCGTACAGGCATAAAGGGTTTGCTTCATCGATCATTTAAATATTTTTGGCATTTTTTTAATACAGTTTCATACTATTTAATGGCAGAAATGTTTAGGAAAAATATTATGAATATTTTAGCTTAAAAATGGTACTGTACGTATTTACTATATTTTTATGCGTACTGTATATTTACTGTACGTACAAAAAGAATCAATTAACTGGTATAAATAAGGATTATATTCATAGTAATGTCGATATGCTTGTTATATTTTCTATTATTTTTCCAATTATATCCCACCCCTTGCTCTCATGAATGTATGGCGCTTATTATCTTTATTTATAAGAATGTTAATGTAAATCATCCCAAATACCTGCATAAAACATTCAATCCGCTTATCAAAATCTTCAAAATATCGTTAAATAAATGCATACGATGGCAAGCATTGTTCTGAATTATAAAAAATTTCAAAAACTTTTATTATATACTATATTAATATAACGTAACGACTCCCAATGAGACCCAGAACAGAATTAAATGAACTTTTCGGAAAAATTTATATTCGAAAAGAATTCCCAAAACTAATATGAGAAAATTAATTAAATTTTCATAAGTTTTGTACATTAATAATCTTTCAACAATATTTCCTTTGATAAAAGAAAACAAATATAAACATCCCTCAAATGATTTAAACTTATTTTGATTCTAAAAAATATATATTTTACATTTTGTTTGTTAGGATAATATTAATATAATTTATATGCTTTATAATAAATTTACATTTATATTTTGGCAAAGAAAAATTATTATTTACTGTTATTATTACAGTCTTGTCTGTAGAAAATATATTTAATTAAATTTTATGCGCGTGAAATTTACATAAAATATCAATAAAAATATTTATTCAATATCTAAGTCAATTTACTAAAAATTAATTGTTTCTTTAGAAAGAAGTATTCCAGCCTGTCTCAAATTTACAAAAAAACAAACACCATTTAATGCAAAAGCCATTCAAGAATTTGACATAAAAAAAGTATCGAAATTTTTAGTTGGGGAATAGTAAAAAATAGCATCAAACCCGTAAAAACGGATTATCACCCGGTAAATAGGGTCTACGCTTGAACTAATGAACCAATGCATGTATGGTGGAAATACCTACTGGAATCATTTTGCTTCAAAATCATTTTACCTGTCGAAGTCGATCCGTCGATATGTCCTAATGCATATAAATTGAGCAAAAAATATGGAATTTCATGAAATTTCGGAGCATTCTGTTGGTCGAGTGAGCCAGAGGGTAAAGCAGTTAAAAAAGACTATAGCCATACATTTATATAGATATATGTATAAATTAAGTAAAATCCTAAAACATTTTTAGGTAAATATCGAAAAAAAAATCAGAAAAATATTAAAATAAGGATTAAAAGGTTTTAATTTAAAAAAAAAAAACTGAGAAAAAATAATGATATAGCTTAAAGAGGATAATTTTGAAAAACAGCAAAGAAAACACAAGGAGATACGATTAATAACTTGATCGTCCAATGAAATTAGAGGAAGCGACAAATGACATTCATTCATTCGAGAACTTGAAAACAACGACCGTCCGAAAATGACAGGAGAAGCAGTCATTATAGAAAGATTATGTTTCGCTTTCCAACTGGAAAGTAGAAACAAGGCAAGATTTTAGGTAAATATTATAGGTAAAAATTAATTTAATAAAAGAATAATAATATTTTTTAAAGGAATGTGCATAAATTCTGAAGCGACATGTAAAGGCAGGGACGATGTCGATGTGAAATTAATTGGAAATTAGGATATATTTAAAAGAAATAGCGAAAAAAAAATAAACAGTGTTAGAATTTAGAGAAAAAAGCAACTATGCGTTTAAGTTTCTAGTTTTGGAAATAGGGGAAAAACCGTCATCACGACTTAGGATGACAAGCGGTCTTTTTCTATCAACAGTATTGTTAATACTGCATGATTTTATAAATTGCAAGGCACCGTTGGGTTTCAGAATACAATTTCTATGAAAATTTTGTGCGAGTTTTTTAATAACTTGTGAAATCGACCGAATTCTGAGATCACTATGTGAGACATCGTTCCGAAAGAATGTAGTTGCTTTAGCAATCTGTCTTCTAAAGGTATTTTGGACTATTTGAAGTTTCTGAAGTTGCGTTTCACATACAGATCCCCAAACAACTGACCGGCAAGTCATGGTGGATCTGATGAAACATTTGAATAACAGTAATTTATTAGGAAGTGACAGACAGCTATGTCTAGCTAAGAGGGATTTGAGGGAAGCTTTGGCTGCTACAGATTTCGATTTTTCATCAGTAATCTGTTTTGACCAATTTAATTTAGAATCTAGGTAAGTACCTGAGTATTTATAGTTACTGACCCAGGGTATATCTTCGTTATTTAATTTAAGATTAATGACTGGAATAATAGATTTTCTGGAGAAGATCATGGCAGCACTTTTCGACAGATTTACTTTAATACGCCACTTATGTAGCCAGAGAGAAACAGCCTGAAGGTAGGATTGGAGTTGTTCGATCACAATGTTTAATGGTGTGTTTCTGAAAATTATGGCCGTGCCATCAGCATATAATCTAAGAAGATTCGGGGAATCTTTGGAAGGTCGTTGATATAAATGTTGAAGAGCCAAGTACTTAAAAGTCTTCCTTGAGGGATTCCAGCCTCGATATTGCGGAGAGAAGCGATAGAGTGATGAATTCTGACAGAAAAAAAGATCTATTTTTTAAATATTTATAAATAATGAGACTAAGTTAAGGTGGAACGTTAAGAATAATTAATTTATAAATTAGAGCTTCATGCCAAACTTTATCGAAAGCTTTAGCAATGTCTATGAATATAACACCAATTTTTTGTTTGTTAAGGAAACCGTCGTGAATGAGTTCAGTTACCCTCCAAAACTGGCGTTTCGTAGAAAGCTTGGGTCGGAACCCGAACTGTTCGGGAACAATAATCGAAATAGTGGTAACGAACTCTTTCAGACGGTTTAAAAGTACGTATTCATATACTTTAGATATACAAGAGAGTAGAGAAATAGGCCTAAAATTTGAAGATACGTGGCGGTCCTGGCCAGGATTGGGTATGGTGTTTTTTGGGTATGGTGCACCAGGGCTAGTGCTTTTATCCAACAGTCTGAAAATAAGCGTGTAGATTTAACATATTATTTATTCGAAGGTTAATAAAAAGAAACATTTTATAGGTAAACACATAAGCATATTAGTAGAAATGCAATCGAGGGAGGGAAATTTATTATTTTTGAGATTCCCAATAGAAGTTGCAACTTCAAAGGGAATGGTGCTATTGTGAGTTATGTGCAGAAACTCTTCAACATTGGAATTGACAATGTCAGTCATCCGAGGATTAACTCCATCTTGATTAAGTGTAAACTGGTTTCTAAGACTGTCAACAATGAGCTAAACCTTCTCTGAGTTTTTATAGGCCATTCTTTTGGGGGCAAGTAGGGCCGGGATGTGTGTTCGTGTCTTACGCATACAGGCCATTGCCGACCAAATTGTGATGTCAGAAGTCGATAAGAACTCAACATAGGTGTTCCAACGTGACATACTAAACAACTTGACTGCAGCACTAATTTCGTGATTCATGCGATTAATTTAGAGCTTTAAAAGGGATTTCAGAACGTCTGCTAGTTCTGTCTCAAACGATTTCTATCTCTTTTCAAATTCCTGATGTGCTCAAGTAGTCGAAATCTGTCAATTTCTCTCTGTCGCGGTTTGGCGACTTCTTTAAACGCAGTTTGGAGAGTGCTCCAAATGCTTGAATTGAAGTCGTTACGTCGTCGGCAGAGTGCATCTCCGTGGAGGGCGGCTCAGTATTCCAGAGAATCTAAGCAAAGTTGTCCCAATTAACCGAAAAGGCTTGCGGAGCATCAAGATGAAAGTTTCCTACGTCGAATGTGAGCACAACAGGTAAATGGTCAGACGACAAATCATTCACTACTTGAATAGTGTGTGGGAACGGAAAATTGCGGGTGATAGCAAAATCTATTATAGAATGGGAGTTGTGGCCAGTGGACTTAGTAGACGCTAAAATTTGCACATAATTTTGATCTGTTCACCTGCGAAGTTTAATACCAGAAACATTGGACCGTCTAGAGCCCCAAGAGAAGTGATGATCGTTAAAATCACCCACAATGATAGGATCCAAGCTTGTTTTAGAAAGAAACGAAAAAAATATATATCAGCTAATTTAGCAGCATTTATTGGAATGGAAGAGGATCAGCTAGAATCTTCCATAAAATATCCGTTTTGTACTCGTGTCATTTAATTATCCGTATGACTATATTATCTAAGATTTACAAAAATAAATTACAATTTTATAATTAAGTATTTTATTCAATATTAAGAAAAAATTGTAAGGATCTTTATTATTTTCTTTATACAAATGCATAATGAATGTTCCCGCATCTGGCAAATTTTTTATTTCGACATTTTCAGTTTTCACCAACAAATTTTAATAGTAAATGTTGCTTTATTAAAAAAATGCTTCATAAAAATTAATGATTTAAATTAAATATTTCTAAATAAAAATTCTGCAAGATACGGCAATACTGTGAATAATGTTAAATGATTTTTTTAAGGTCTCCTTACCACATTTTTACTTTGAAATATATTAGATTATAAATAGTTATGCTCTGTGAATCCAGTCAAATTCACAATATATATATTTCAAGAAAGGCAGTTTTCTTGGTCAACAGCCCAGATTGTTCTACTGAAACAATTTTGATAATTATTTTTAAAATGACAATTAATCACAGTTTTTGTATTTATTGATGGATCCATACTAGTATTTTAAAAAAATATATTTAAATTTTAATTTTAAAAGATTTTTTTGTGAAATTTCTTAAAAATAGTTGCAATTCAAACACTCCCATTGTAATTTAAATTGTAATTGTCCCAGAGTAATTTAAAATAATAATAATAATAATATATTTTTAATAACGTAGATCATGAAATGACGTTATACTTTAAAGAATAATATGAAAGATTGCGTATATGATTGTGTGTGATGATTGTAAGTATGAAAGATTGTGTCTCTCTAAGAGGGTCTATTTTGACGATAGGAAATTTCATGTTGATTAAAAAAATCGTGTTTGATTTAAAAATTTATATAACTTTTTATGCACATGGTGGTGATAACTAAGGGCATATATTTATTTTATTGATTGAAAAAATCGATTATTCATAGCAAAATATATTTATTTTGATTTACTTATATTTTTTTATATCTTCTATTTTTATTATTAAAAAAACTATCAAATATTATAAAAACTACTTTCTTGTTGTTATTTTTAAATGTAAACTCTATATATTTCTTGTTTCATTTTTAACAATTACATTTTATACTCATATTAATCTGTGGAACATTTTTATTTTTGTATTTATAATCATTTTATTTTAGATCACTTTATATTCTTACATAAGAAAATCTGTGACTTATCCAATATTTAAAAAAAGAATAAAAAGAGAAAAAAATGAAAAGAAAAAAAAAGAATGTGGTGCCAATTGTTATTTATTTTTATTACAAACATTTTTTACATTCTGTACTTTGGATATAATCCATGACTTCCAAGGAAATCCAAGGAGCGGAAGCAAATAAACTTTTGAAAAATTTGAAAAAAATTCCCAAACCTCATATAGAAGAATTAATTAAATTTTAAAAACTTTTTTCGCAATATTTCTTCGACCAGATTTCCTGTGATATTCGAATATAAATGTACACATCTCTCAAGAGATATGAACTTATTTTGGAAAAATGTATCTTATTTTGGAATAGATATTACTTTATATTGGTGTAAAGAAGAGAAAATATTTAATGTACAAGCTTAAGAATAAATTTACATTTATATGTTGGCATTAAGTTACGATTTCTGTTTATTATTACTTTAACTACATGAATAAATCTACGAAGAATTTTAAATTAATTTCAACCATGTAAAAGGAAGTTTCACAATTATTCACATGTCAGTTTATTTTATACTTGCTTATAAACAAGTAACAAAACCCTAATTATTGCTTACTGGTATGCTTATTCTATGTTGATACAATCAATGATATTTTGAAGAATTTATTATGTTATAGTTATTTATAAAATATATTATTACTTTCCTTTCCATCACTTAATGTAGAACTACTAAGATGTGCCAAACACACAACTATTTTATAATTATTTTTAAAATATATTATGAAGAACAAGTTATATTATTGAATATTAATTACATGCAATTTTCTTGCTGCTAATAAAGTGTAAATAAAGAGACTGGAAAATGGCCATGTCGTGAACCTAACATGGATGTTTGAAATAACACTTGGATGCTTACTATTAAAGGACACACATTTATTCCATTAATTGAAGTAAATTGCTTGATCTATCAAAATACATTTATTTTGATTTATAAACTTTTATCTTGTATTTTTATTGTTGAATAAAAATTCATCAAATGTTTATTCTCATCTATTATTTTTGAATTTAAGCTTCTTAATTTTCACATTGCATTTTTTAATAATTAAATTCCATACTCATATTAATCTATCGCTCTATTTCTTTTGCATTTATAAGAACTTGAAATCATTCTAAATTCTTGAAAAAGAAAATCTATTTAGAGATATTCAATATCTCAAAAAAAAAAAAAAAAAAAAAAAAAAAAAAAAAAAAAAACATTTAACAGACACATTTGATGTCAATTGTCATTTATTTATTTATTTAATATTTTTTTTTTATTACAAACATTTTTTTTAATTCTATACTTTGAATATAATCTATGAATCCCCCTAAGTAAATAAAAGGAGCGGAAGGAAATAAACTTTTGAGAAATTTTAAAATAATTCCCAAACCTAATATAGTAGAATTAATTAAATTTTGAAAACTTTTTCCCCAATATTTCTTCGGTCAGATTTCCTTTGATACTCGAATATAAATGTACACATTTCTCAAGAGATATCAACTTATTCTACAAAATTTTTTATGTGTAAGCTTAGTTAAGTATTAAAAATATAATTATTGCCTCTTACATTGAAGGTTGGGATAACAAGATGGTGAATGTTTATTTTATTAATTAAATAACTATCTTGTTCCAATCAAAATACATTTATTTTGATTTATTTATATACTTTTATGTACTATTTTTATTGTTGAACAAAAATCAATCAAATATTATAAAAATAGATGTATATTATTATTTTCTTAATTTTAATTTATTATATTTTTTGTTGCATTTAAACAATTATTTTCCATACTCATATTAATCTGTGTCTCTCTTTCTTTTACATTTACAAGAATTTCAATTAAAATCATTCTATATTCTTGCATAAGAAAATCTACAAGCTATTCAATGTGTCCAAAAATACATTTAAAAACGAATTTGATGTCAATTACTATTTTTTCTTATTAAAAACATCTTTGTACATTATTTACTTTGAACATAATCCATGACTTCCAAGGAGATCCCAGGAGCTTAAGCAAATAAACTTTTTAAAAACTTGAAAAGAATTCCCAAACCTAATATAGTAGAGTTAATTAAATTTTATAAGCATAAGTTCAATTTACACTTTTATATTGTTATTCATATCTTTTCCTTTGATTTCCCTTTATTATTACTTTAATTACATGATTAAATCTACAAAGAATTTGAAACTAATTTTATGCATGTAAAAGTTATATTAAAAATTACAAAATTATTTATGTGTCAGCTTAGTTATGTGTCAAAAACATAATTATTTCCTTTTACTCAGAAGGTTGTAACAGCCAAGGGGAGAATATTTATTTTATAAACTGAATAAGTCGCCTGTTCCAATCAAAATACATTTATTTTGTTTCATTTATATACTTTTATTTTCTATTTTTATTGATGAATAAAAATCGATCAAATGTTATAAACACTAGATGTTTATTCTTATATTTTTCTTATATTTCGTGTTGCATTTTAACAATTATGTTCCATGCTCAATATAATCTGTGTCTCTCTTTCTATAAAAGTTACAAGAATTTTAAGAAAATCTATGCGCTATTCTATAAGTCCAAAAATACGATAAAAAACGAATTTCATTCTATTGCTATTTTTTTATTTATTACAAACATTTTTTTACATCCTATAGAATGTACAAAAGTTTGAATCTAACCCATAACGCCCAAGGAAATCCATTCAGTGAAAGCAAAAAAACTTTTGAAAATTTTGAAAAGAATTCCCAAACCTAATATAATAGAAGTAATTAAATTTTAAAAACTTTTTTCCGCAATATTTCTTTGGCCAGATTTCCTTTGATATTTGAATATAAATGTACACATCTCTCAAGAGATTTCATCTTATTCTGGAAAAATGCATTTTATTTTGAAATAAATATTACTTTATATTGCTGTAAAGAAAATAAAATCTAAAATGTGTAAGCTTAATAATAAATTTGCATTTATATATTGGTATTAAATTCTGATTCAGTTTTATTATTACATTAATTAGATTATTAAATATATAAAGAGTTTTGAATTCATTTCATGAATTTAATTATTATATAGAATATTTACAAAATTATTTATATGTCAGCTTAATCAAGCAACAAAAAGCTAACTATTGCTTACTGCTATGCTTATTCTACGCTGAAACAATCACTGATATGTCGAAGAATTTTATTAAATTACAGCTATTTATAAAATATGTTATTACTTTCCTTTCCACCGCTTAACCTAGAACTACTAACATGTGCCAAATAACATACCTATTTTATTATTATTATTAAAATATATTAGAAAGAACAAGTTATATTATTGAATATTAATCACATGCATTTTTCACACTGCTAACAAAGTATAAACGGAGAGGAAGAAAAATGGCCAAGCCGAAAACGAAATACGGATGTTTGGAATAACGCTATGTTTACCATTAAAGAGCACATATTTATTCTATTAATTAAAGTAAATCGCTTGTTCCTATCTAAATACACTGCTCAAAACAATTAAAGGATATTTTAATTTTTATATAAAATAAAGATATAAACGAAATTTTTTTTGCCGAAAATAGAAGAAGAGAATCACAAATGCAAATTTTTCTGGTTTTTAAACTGTGGAGTATGCAAATTTTGAGTTCGACGTCAAAAACGTCGCTTCAGTGGCAGCGAATGAAATTTGACTTTCAACTGGATAAAAGAGAATGAAGACAAGGATGATCGGCATTCAGTGATTGCTTTGTTTCGATGAGTACGATATCTCAGCGAAGTCATTTGACAGATTTAGAAGCTTTGAGAATTGTTGGTAGGTTAGAAGAGGGCCAAACTCAAGCCGAAGTAGCGCAAGCCATTGGAGTGTCACAAAGTGTCATTTCCAGGATCTGAAATCGTTTTTTGGAGGGTGGATGTGCAGGCCGAAGACCAGGGCAAGGTCGTAGACGGGCAACAACGCCCAATGAAGATCGGTATTTAGCGATAAAAGCTAGGAGACACCGAAACATGAACGCTACTCTTCTCCAACAACACCTTCGCTCGGCTACAGGCACCACGATTTCAACTCAGACTGTCCGAAACCGGCTCCATGCTGTAGGTCTTTATGCTCGCCGACCGATGGTATGTGTTAGATTAACATCAAGGTATCGTCGCGACCGCAGGGAGTGGGCTCCCGAGCATGTCAACTGGAGGAGAAATGAATGGAACAATATTCTGTTTTCTGACGAGTCCCGCTTTTCTGTGCATCCGGATAATAGGCGTATTTTCATCTGGAGGGGCCGTGGCAGTAGGAATAATCCTGCGTTCGTGCACGAAAGTGTCAGATTTGGCGGTGGAGGAGTGTTGGTGTATAGTGGCATCTCCATTGACGGGCGCACAGACCTCTACATCATTCGAGATGGATCTCTGACTGGTCGCCAATATAGGGATGAGATCCTCAGACCTATTGTAGTCCTTTACGCTGCAACAATCGGAGATAACTTCATTTTAATGGACGATAACTGCAGGCCACACCACTGAAAACCTGGTGGAGGATTTCCTTTTCGAGGAAGGAATCGTTCGAATGGAATGGCCAGCGTGTTCTCCAGACATGAATCCAATCGAGCACGTTTGGGACGCTCTAGGAAGACGAGTTTCTGGCCGCCAACAACCCCCATAAACTCTCCAAGAACTGGAAAGAGTTCTTCTGGAAGAGTGGGCAGAATACCACAACTCGTCATTAATAGCCTCATTGAGTCCATGCCTCAAAGGTGTTCAACGTTGCTGGCCGCCCGTGGAAACCATACCCAATACTGAAAATGATTTTCTTTAAAGAAAACACCTTTTCTTATTCTTTTTTGTCATATGCACAAATTTTGTTTTTTTTCCTTTTGTACACAAATGCGCTGTAAAATGCATTTTTTTCTGCCAAACATGTGTAATTTATTCTCATATAATCTACTATGTCTGTCGACCATGTATCAATCAGCTAAAAAGTTTCCCAGATACAAAATCCACCTAAAACTGCAATATCCTATAATTGTTTTGAACAGTGTACATTAATTTTGATTTTTTATGAATATTTATCTTCCATTTTTATTGTTGAGTAACATTGATCAAATATTATAAAAACTAGGGTTATACTCTTATTTTTGAACTTAAACTTATTATGTTCCATGTTGCATTTTTAATAATTACATTCCATGCTCATATTAACCTATAGCTCTATTTCTTTTAAATTTATATAAACTTTAAATCATTCTAAATTCTTGCATAATAAAATTTATATGTCGGTATTAAATTACGATTTCCTATTAGTATTACATATATTACATCATTAAATATAGAAATAATTTTTTATTAATTTCATGCTTGTAAAAGTTATAAAAAACATTTACAAAATTATTTGTATGTCAGCCTAGTCAAGCAACAAAAACCTAATCCTTGCTTACTGCTATGCATATTTTATGTTGATGCAATGAATGATAGGTTGAACAATTTTATTATGTTATAGCTATTTATGAAATATATTACCACTTTCCTTTCGATCGCTTAACCTAAAACTACTAAGATGTGCCGAATAGTATAACTATTTTATAATTATTCTTAAAAAAATATTAGAAATGACAAGTTATAGTATTGGACATTTATCACATGCATTTTTTCACACTGCTAACAAAGCGTAAACGGAGAGAATGAAAAATGGTCAATCCGAGAACCGAACACGGATGTTTGGAGTAACTTTTAGATGTTTACTATTAAACGGAAAATATTTATTCTATTAATTGAAATAAATCGCTTGTTCCTATCAAAAAAAAAAAAAAATTGTATTTATTTATATGCGCTTATCTTTTATTTTTATTGTTGAATAAAAATCGCTCAAATGTTATAAAAATAGATTTATATTATTATTTTTGATTTTAATCTTCTTATATTTCATGCTGCATGTTTAACAAATACATACCATGTATATATTAATCGGTGGATCTATTTATTTACATTCATAAGAAATTTAATTTAAATCAATCTATATTCTTGCATAAGAAAATCTATGAAATTTTCAATATCTCCAAAAATACATGTAAGAAACGAATATACTGCCAATTGTTTTATTTATTTATTTATTTTTATTTACAAACATTTTTGTACATTCTATACTTTGATTGTAATCCATGAATCTCAAGGAGATCAAAGTAGCGGAAGAAAACAAACTTTTGAAAAAATTGAAAAGAATTCCCAAACCTAATATAGTAGAATTAATTTAATTTCGAAAACTTTTTTCGCAATATTTCTTCGACCAGATTTCCTTTGATATTCGAATATAAATGTACACATCTCTCAAGAGATATTAACTTATTCTGGAAAATGTATTTTATTTTGGCATAAATATTACTTTATATTGCCCTAAAGAAAAGAAAATATAAAATGTGTAAGCTTAATTATAATTTTATATTTATATGTTGGCATTAAATTACGATTTTATTCATATTATTATTTAATTATTTATATGATCAAGTCTACAAAAGATAGCTTTAATTAAATTTCCTGCAAGTAAAATTTACATAAAATATTTACAAAATAATTATATGTCAGAATAGGCATGAAAGAAAAAATCTAATTATTGCTTATCGATGTGCTTATTTCTAATATTATTATTTGAACTGTCATGTGTTTAATAGGTCTTACTTTTTAGGACATACGTAGTTTCGCCTCAGGCTTGTAAATTTAAGGTTTTAGATTTACAGGAACATTTTCTAATAAAGTTAAAGCGGGATATTGCACAAAATTTGTAGGCTTTTTACGTCTATTCTGTGCACCAGAAGAGTTTCGTTTTATATAGAAAAAAAATATTTTTTTTCAAGTCAGTGCCAGAACTAAAAAATTCAAGGATAAACTCCAAAACATATTAATCTACAAAGGCCATCTCTCCATGTAATCAACGAATGATAAAAACTGCCACCCACCTCTTCTACTTAAAATTGTAAAAATAAAATGGCACATTCGAATATTGAGATTGTGGCTTAAATGTCATTTTTTTTCTTTGTTGTGGTACTGTGTAATTACTAAGATGAACTGAAGAGCATTACTATTTTATCCTGCTCAGTACAGAGACAAATGTTACAGGGGATCATAAAAAAACATTTTAAAAATATTATACAATATCGCCAAAATTGTATCTTTCCATATAACGATGCTTCTGATATGAACGCATTTAACAAAAATGTCTAGAAGTAATTTTAACAATTGTTAAAGTATTTAAAATAGTTTAAATCCTGTTATTTAATGTCTCCTCCAGGCGACATAAGGACTGAGGAGGTTAAAATTAATTTTAAAGTATATTAAGAAGAATCAATTGTATTTTTCAATATTAAACACATGAATTTTTTCACACTGCAACCAAAAGAGTGAAAAAAGTCCAAGGTGAGAACCAGGGCTGCTGGCTTTTAGCCGGGCTGGTTTAAATTGGCCTGCTTTTTCTGGTTTAAACCGCTTGAAAAAGGCCAGCTTTTTAAAGAAAATGCCGGCTTTTATTAAAACTTTTTTTATCTTTTACAAAAGCTATTCTTAAAATGAAATATATTATTAATTAGTAACTATTTCATTACTGTTGTCATAAAAATGAACTGTCTAGTAAATTGTTATTTAAAATATAAGTGAATTGATAGTAGAAAGGTTCTTGTGATCAATAGATGGCAATAATGTTTATTAGAAAATATGCGCAGTAAAATTTTTTTGAAGTAGTTTAAATGACTTTTACCAAATATAATAATAATTATTTGACTTACATTTAATATATCAGTACTACAAAAACCAGTTCTAAACAAAACCATTTGTTGAAATTTTATTTTAAATTCCCTCTCCCATATCTATACTACTTTAAGCGTAAATCCGTTAGTTCCTGGAATCTTGCTAATCTAGTAACTCATTAGACTAAACACTAAACCTCTCCTAATACGAGGAATTTGCAGATGTGAAAGTTTACTAATTGATCCAAATCAATTCCTCTCCTTTTAATGTGTGAAAAGATTTGTGAAGAAACAAGAACAAAATATTTAGTCAATATATATAGAAGGAAAGAGCATGTTTACAAACATTTCCATCAACCAATTTACCACATCACGGCATTTTTATCATAGTGATCATCGCAGGAACATTTATGGCAATATAGGCCAATCATATCATGAACGTGTTAAAGAAAGACCAATCAGATTCGCCGAAGTAATATGTACGGCAAGAGATATAAAGAATAGGCAAGTGTTTCTTGCCATTGCCACCCTGCAGCAATTCAACCCATACTATGTCTGCTCTTCTTTCCTTACAAGAAAAAACATATGAAGAAAAAAGGATGTACAGTGAACTCTGTATAAGTCGGAATCAATTAGGACAGAGAAAATTGATCACAGTAAATGATATTTTGCCTTAGACAAATTTTAGATTGTCTATGGATTCACAAGGACTTGAAAAACCTTTTCGAGCTGGAAAAAATGTCTATCCTAATCAGTCTAGCTTACACTGAATTTACTGAACTCAGAAAGATAAATAAATATAAAAACTATGACAAAATTATTTATATTTTCTTATTTATAAAGTGGAATGCTGCCTTGTAAACTTCTTACATAAACAAGTGACTATTTTTATTCATAATACTAAAACATTCATACATGCTAGGAGCCATTGTTCAAATGAAGTATTTTATAAAGAGTATTATTTTGTATATTATTAATTTTATTTGAATATAATTCTTACCCATAATAATATAAAAATAGCTAAGCATAGGATGTTCCACTGGATCTATAGTATATAGATGTCTGTTAATCATATTGGCTATATATAAGGATTTTGTGGTATATTATTAACTGGCTATAAAAATGAACATCTAAGATATGATTTTAATTGATTTTTATATGATTTTAGTTTTAATTTACATAAAATGGCCATTAGTAAGGTAAATTAACAAAAGCTTTTGTTAAAAATAAATAGTAATATATGCACTGGAAAAAAGCCAATAACAGCTGGCTTTTTCCACAAAAGACCGGCTTTTTTCAATAAAATCCGACCAGACTGGCCTTTTTCAGAAAAAGCCGGCTTTTTTGCAGCCCTGGTGAGAACCAACCCGAATTTTTTAAATATGTTCCTGCTATCTATCATTAAGGTACGAGGACGGTACCCATCTTGGATTTCCACACTATTATATAAAACGGACAAATCTGTAACTTTATCAGAAGATGAAATAGAAATCAGAAACACAGACGCAAACATGAGAAGAAATAACGCCCATAATACATGGAAACAAAAAATGTATTTTTTTATTTTTTTTCAGTTAATTTAAAGCAGATAAATCCTGACAAAATATACTGAATATAATATTGAATACCAGAAAATTTTCACATTGATAATAAAAAGTATTTCAAGACACTAAAAATGTCCAAGACAGGAATCGAACTCTTATCTTTAAAATAATGCTCCACTTCTCATCAATTAGGCTACAAGGCCGTTATCCATCTTCTAATCTCTCACTTTTAAACATCTATAAGGATGCAACAGCAGCGCAAGATGGAATAGCGTTCATGAGTAAGCTATCCTGCAAAAAACATGAAACGAAATAAAGTCCAGTATACATGAACATGATTGATTTTTTAATCATTTTCTCAATTACTATTGAGCATCGAGCAATGAAATGATACCCAAAATTCTTGAATATTAAATTTATGAAATTTTCTACATTCCTAACTAAATATAAACCATGAAAAAAGGCCTTGGTTGAGCTGGAATTCGATCCCGGATCTTTAGAATAGTGTTGCAATTCTTTACTGTTAAAATACGAGGTCGATACCCAGATTGGCATTTCTTACTATAAAATGTCGACAAGGTTGCAACTAAACCGCAATATAGAATAGTCTTCAGGAGCCCATAATCATGCTTGCCAATGAAAATTTATTTATTTATTTAATTTTTATTTACTCATTTATTTTATTTTATTTTTATTTATTATTTTATTTATTTTTTTAACTTAAATTTTAACATTTCATAATTTAAATTTTTATACCGTGCGATAAATGAGTGCGTATTCTCAAATGTAAATTGTGTGAGAGCTATATTTCAATTAACAAAATTTTTATGATTTTTAAAAGAAATATCTCGATTTTGGAATAATTGTATATTTATATATATTTTTTTAATTTTTGAAACATCAAAAGGAAACACACGATTTTAAACCACCATCCAAGGCGGGTGTTTACACTATAATCAAATATTTAAAAATTAAAATATTTCTACTTACATTACTTATTCGAATACATCGATCTCTTTTAATTTCCTCTCGTAAAATAATATATTTACAATTGTAAGCACATTTTACAATCTTATATGTTAATCGATTAAGAATGCGATGAATGCAATTACTTTCTTTTTTGGTAAATTTCGTAAAAAGTTCTACATATTATCAACTTCCCTACTTTGGAGTTTCTGAAAAAAAATTCTGATAAGAAATCTGAAAAGAAAATTTGATCTTAAAAAAATCTACGCCAATCATGATCTACGCCAATCATAGAACTTCCCATCCCCAATGAAAAACTTTATATCTGCTTTATATTTACAAATGTGACCGACCACCTGCGATTTTAGGCGTTTTGTTCAATATCGAGAAAAATATAAAAGGAATTATCCTGAAACTCTAACTAAGTGTGTAAATATAATAGTATAGGTAATACATTTCCGCGAAGATTTTTTTCCCGAAACTCAATACAGGACCGTCAACAAATTGAAAAAGAACGAATACATTTTGGATAACTCATTAAAAACTAATGTAAAAACTGTATAACTCTGAAAATTAAGGACTATTTATTATAACTCCGAACTCTTGAATATTATAAGAAAAAAAGTCGAAAATTTTATACTGTTTTTTTTTATCTTAATTTCTCTACGAATATATATGCTATCCACATAAAAATGAATGCAGTTTATTACAATAAGCCACCTAAGCATAATCTGCAGTTTGAAGGCTTTTGTTATATTAGTTTTGACAGGGTTATCCAATAGATATTCATTCATTTTCAATTTGTTAATGTTGCGCTGTGGAGTTTCATTAAAAAAGCATCACTGAAATGTTTGAACCTGTTCTATTATGTTAATATAATTTAGAATTTTACAATAGTTCCTCTTGTATTTTTCAAGATTTTTAACGAAATGTTTAAAATCGTAAGTGGCGGCTTACCTTTGACCATATGGTGTATCTCTCTTTATGTATCAGGTAAGGTGTCCTGAAGTGAAAACGCCACGTTAAGGTTCTACATTTTCATAGCTTAGTATTTTTTTTTCTCTAAACAAATATAGGGTTTGATAGAGCAACTTATTGACTATGTATACAAGACAATATATATTTTAGTAAAAATATATATTGACAAGTTTCTTTTTTTACCAATTACTAATATAGCAGTATGTAGTAATAATCATTTATTATTTTATTTTTCTGAGGTGAAAAAATTATCATCATTTAGTACATACAAATTTCTTTTTTCCTTGTTAGTATTTTGCATTGACAATAATGATATCTTGTGCATAAAATAACAAGCAAGAAAAATCATGCTTTAAGCATACATTATGAAGCACTTTTCAAAGCTTCATGAAATCTTTAACAAAACTTCGTTATTTAGGTAAATAAGGATATAAAGCCAAATATAGCCAAATATGTATTCCAGTACTATTGAACAGTTCTGTATTTGTTCTGTCGAGTAATATACATATTATATAATGGGAAAATTTGTTTTAGCAAAAAATGCCTAGTAGCTTGAAGTTTCTCTTTCAGCAATTTATACTAATAGATGAAACATACTTGAATGCTTTGTTCAGCCTTGTACTTTACCTGGTAACTTTATTACACACCAGTGTTAAGATAAAATTTATCTTAAACTAGCTGACCCGCCTGGTATTGCCCGGGTCCTTATTAGCAATATTAAACGAACTTCAAATTTGTATGATTTTATCATTAACTCGAAGCATGCAGAAATGCATTGTCTGAAATACGTGGCAGCTCACAGTGTGAAAAAATCGGTTTAAAAAACAACAACTAATATTAAGCTCTAAAAATACTTAAAATGAGCAATGAGAAACCCGGGATGGAACATGTATCCAAAGATTGCGTTATTTTCGTGTTAAAGAGTTGATATTTACCCGTAAAAATCACTGTTAAGCCACGTAACTAATTATTTTTTTCACATAGAAATCCCAAGTGAAGTATTTTGAATTTCAAACTAATTATATCACTCTTAAATCCTACTATACCGTGAATGAAATCGATACTTGATGATAAAAGGTTGGTACATAGTATTAAAATTTCAGAGCCATTTAACAAAAGTAAGTGTATATTTTTAATCAAAGCATGCGTAATGTTCACTCTGTGGACAAATTCCTCACCGTGAACTTTTGTACCGTAACAATAAACTGTCTGTAACCTAACTGCAACTTAATAGTACCCTACCTTAACTTAACTATAACATAAATATAACCTAGCCGTCACTTTATTGTAACCTGTTAGGTTACAATAAAGTGACGACTATTTTAACAAAGGTTATTCTAACAAAAGGCTATTCTAACAAAGGTTATTCTAACCATAACATAAATGCAACCGTGATCTAACTGTAACCTAACGTGAAAATAAATAAAATCAAAGACATACCGTAATGTAATTGCAACCTAATCGCAACCCAAACGTTACCTACCAATATATTGGGTTCATGTCCATGGAAATTATTTTGTCTTGTTCGGATCTTGGTTATGATTAGTGCTCTCGATTATACGTTTATACGCGTATACGTATAATACGTATTATACGAAATACGGATCAACTATACGTATAATCCGGCATCGGCGGTTATACGTATTGCGCAAAACAACATATACGGTACATCGTATATACGGATCTTATCCAAGCGGTTAAACGTATAAACGTTTAAACGTTTTTCATTCAAGATATGAAATTTGATGTTTCAATGCTTTTCTGCGGATTACAGACATTGAGAAATATCCGGTTGAGTATCCCTATCGCGATTCTCTGTTTAAAAAACTACGATGCGTTTACTTAACTACTACTTGTTATGCAGGTACCTAAAAAATCTGAATACGTTTCTCAGTTTAAATTTTGGTTTCTTATTAAATTATTTCTGGTTAAAGTTATTTATTATAAATTGTCTTACATTAGTTGTGGATAGAATCAAACTAATCTTTGAAAGAGCTGTGGCTCAGTACTTAGTTTTTTTATATTTTCTTGTATCTTAACAAGAAGAAAGTAATGGATTCGAGAAATCTTTCGACTGGTTCACACTTTTAAAGGGTAAGATAGTCCGCAAAATAAGATAGTCCTGTCTGTGACTTTGTCTACATGTAGTTTGAATTTTGTTCCACCAGTTGCACAGAATGAGTTTTCAGCAATATCATCATCACATAGCAGGCAGTAGGCTCTGTCATTCCTTTTCTCAGCGTACCGCCACACCCAGCTTTTTCTATTCATTTCTAATTGTAATCTAAGCAGAACTGCGTCTATAAATGCTCGTTCTTCTACTCTACGAGATACTTATACTAAGTGTCTGCGTCACGTGACACAATGGTTTTACTTTCACCATATGTAAATTGTCTTACCGCGGAGGAATTTTAAAATAATTTACATATTTGGTAATTTTTATTAGTTTCTTTTTTAAATAACTAGGGGGGCTCAGCCCCCCTGCTCGCTACGCTCGCCAACTCCCCGCGATTCCAAGTTGTAGGCTTTGCGGCCAAGTTGTAGGCTTCTCGATTCCAAGTTGTAGGCTACCCCTGATTGCTGCGCTCGCCAATACTCCATGGAATCGCTTCGCGATACCTTATTTTCCATACAATCAATTTTGTAATGTTTCTTGATTGGTCTATTCGACTCATGGAAATGGAAGGTGTGATCCACCCGGACGCGTTATTTCAGGAAACCTTACACATCAGCATCATTCCACAAGTTATTTCTTGAGATTTGATTAAGTATAGCTTTTTTTACTATAGAAGGAGAATAAACGAGTGCATTCGTATTTCAATAGTATTCGATTAAACGGGTGCATATAAATATAGTATTTCAATAATATTCGATTAAGCGGGCAAGCATATAAATGTCATATTTCGGTAATATTCTATTAAGCGGGCAGACATATAAATGCCGTATTTCGGTGATATTCTATTAAACGGGCAGGCATATAAATGCCGTATTTCGGTGATATTCGATTAAGCGGGCAGGCATATGAATGTCGTATTTCGGTGATATTTGATTAAGCGGGCAAGCATATGAATGTCGTATTTCGGTGATATTCGATTAAGCTGGCAAGCATATAAATGTCGTATTTCGGTGATATTCTATTAAGAGGGCAGGCATATAAATGCCGTATTTCGGTAATATTCGATTAAGCGAGCAATCATATAAATGTCGTATTTCGGTAATATTCTATTAAGCGGGCAATCATATAAATGTCGTATTTCAGTGATATTCTATTAAGCGGGCAAGCATATAAATGCCGTATTTCGGTAGCGGGCAAGAATATAAATGCCGTATTTCGGGGATATTCTATTAAGCGGGCATGCATATAAATGCCGTATTTCGGTAATATTTGATTAATCGGGCAGGCATATAAATGCCGTATTTCGGTAATATTCGATTAAGCGGGCAAGCATATAAATGCCGTATTTCGGTAATATTCGATTAAGCGAGCAATCATATAAATGTCGTATTTCGGTAATATTCGATTAAGTGGGCAATCATATAAATGTCGTATTTCGGTAATATTCTATTAAGCGGGCAATCATATAAATGCCGTATTTCGGTAGTATTCTATTAAGCGGGCAAGCATATAAATGTCGTATTTCGGTAGTATTTTATTAAGCGGGCAAGCATATAAATGTCGTATTTCGGTAATATTCTATTAAGCGGGCAAGCATATAAATGTCGCATTTCGGTAATATTCTATTAAGCGGGCAAGCATATAAATGTCGTATTTCGGTAATATTCTATTAAGCGGGCAAGCATTTAAATGAAGTATTTCAGCAATATTCTATTAAGCGGGCAAGCACATAAATGTAGTATTTCTGTAATACTCGATTAAGCGGGCAAGCACATAAATGTAGTATTTCTGTAATACTCGATTAAGCGGGCAAGCATATAAATGTCGTATTTCGGTAATATTCTATTAAGCGGGCAAGCATATAAATGTCGTATTTCGGTAATATTCGATTAAGCGGGAAAGCATATAAATGTCGTATTTCAGCAATATTCTATTAAGCGGGCAAGCATACAAATGTCGTATTTCGGTAATATTCTATTAAGCGGGCAAGCATATAAATGTCGTATTTCGGTAATATTCGATTAAGCGGGCAAGCATATAAATGTCGTATTTCGGTAATATTCGATTAAGCGGGCAAGCATATAAATGTCGTATTTCGGTAATATTCGATTAAGCGGGCAAGCATATAAATGTCGTATTTCGGTAATATTCTATTAAGCGGGCAAGCATATAAATGAAGTATTTCAGCAATATTCTATTAAGCGGGAAAGCACATAAATGTAGTATTTCTGTAATACTCGAATAAGCGGGCAAGCATGTAACACTCTGCTGCGATATTGCTTTGCAATACCGGTTGGAAACGCTTCGCGATGCATAGACTGAGCCCTTTCCTGATTGGTCTATTCGACTCATGGAAGGAGTGGTCTACCCGGATTCGTTAGTTCCGGAAATCTTACACATCAGCATCATTCCAGGAGTCATTCCTTTTAAGGCTAGTTTTTTTTTACTATAGAAGGATTTAATTATTTTGTCCTCCCAGAATATTTTATGACTTATTTAATGAAAATTAGAAGAAACATAATTAAACATTGAGTATGTTTAGAGTAACTTACCAGTCACTTACCGAAGTGACCAATGTTACCAACCGATTGTAGGGTAGTATGAAATGAAAATCAAGGCGAATTGTGACGTCAGCTACAGTTCAACAGGATAGTTTTCATTGGTGCCACATTTCGGTTTCGTACTGCCCTACAATCGATAGGTAACATGGGTCACTTCGGTAAATTGCACTGAACATGTATGTTGATTAAAATATTTATAAAGGAAAATACCAAGATCTTGGTTGGAATCCAGATAGTAGATATTTCACTGTTAGTGAAGCGAGATTAGCCAATCAGGAGTCTGATCTTTTGTGAACTTTTTGCAAACTGTTTTAAAAAATATACGCTTTTCATTGCTTGATCTCGTATGTATAAGACATACTATCAGGGCCGTAGCTAGAAGTGAACCATAGGGGGGGGGGGGGGCTCGAGAGAATGTAGGGGGGGGCTCATAATTTTTTTTTCTCTTTCTGACGCAGAAAGATAAATTAATAACTATTCACATTGTAGGTATTATGTTTCTAATTAAACTGTTGTACTAACTTCATTTTATGCTAAGAAAAGTATAGGATGATGAAAATTTTGATTGTATAACTGGTGCAAAATGAAGCATCATGTTAACTTCATATGTACATATAAAATGAGGGAGTGTTGACACACTTATTTTAGATACTATTGAGTAACTCTGCAAAACTGTGAAAGGGTCTCAAAACTAAATTAGATTTTTGAACAGAATTTCATTTGAATTTTTGGAACAGAAATTAACTGAGTGACCTTGGAATCTTTTCCAGGGGGGGGGGGCTCAAAATATTCTACGGGGGGCTGAGCCGCCCATAGCGCCCCCTTAGCTACGGGCCTGCATACTATGCGGATTTCTGTCGTAACGCTACCGATTTCCAAATTATTCTCCATTCAGCGACATAAGACTGGTGAAGTCCGCTATTTAAATTAGATACGATACGGCGAATATACGTATACATTAAATATACGTATTCTTAAATATACGTTTAGTTGATACGCCTTATACGTATCCGGATACGTTTAAACGTATATTCGAAAGTATCCGTATAGCAGAAAAACGTATTATACGGATATACGTATATCGTTTAATCGTATACCTGCTATACGTATCCTATCGCGAGCACTAGTTATGATTCATTAGAATATTTTCGCCGGGTTCAGATTTGGTTCGATTCAGATTTCAGGTATTTTTTAAAATTCGATTTAAATGTTCAGGTCGGATTCAGGTCCATTAAAATTATTTTGCCTTGTTCGGATCCAGTTATGGTTCTGTGAAATATTTTTGTTGGGAACAGATTTGATTCAATTCAGATTTCGGCGTTTTCTTCAAATGGAATTTTTGGGTTCGGGACTTCCTGCATGTCCACGGAAATTTCTCTGTCTGTTTCGAATAAAGACATGCTTTACTGGAATATTTTTGTCAAGTTCGGACTTGGATTAATTCAGATTTCGGCTTTTTCTTCAAATGTAATTTTTGGGTTCGGGTTTTATTCCGTGTTCATGGAAATTTTTCTGCCTTATTCGAATAAGAACATGCTTCACTGGAATATTTTTGTCAACTTCAGATTTGGTTCATTTCATATTTCGAGATTTTTTTCAAAGAAATTTTTTAGGTTCAGATTCGGTTCATGTGCATGGAATTTTTTTTTGTCTTATTCGGATCAGGTTACGGTTCTTTGGAATATTTTTGTCAGGTTCAGATTTGGTTCGATTCAAATTTCAGGTATTTTTTCAAATAGAATTTTTTGGTTCGGATATCATTCATGTCCACGGAAATGATTTTATCATACTCGCGTCTGGTTATGATTCTTTCGAATATTTGGGTCAAATTTCAGGTTTTTTTTTAAATCACATTTTTTAGGTTCGAGTCGGGTTTATGTCCAAGGAAATTATTTCGTCTTGCTCGGATCGGGTTATAGCTCTTTAGAATACTATTATCGGGTTCAGATTTGGTGAAATCCAGATTTCGGGGTTTTCTTCAAATGGAACTTTTGGATTTGGATCTTCTTGCGTGTTCAGGAAAATTATTCTGTCTTGTTCGAATAAGGACATACTTCACTGGAATATTTTTGCCAAGTTCAGATTTGGTTCAGTTCAGATTTCGCGATTTTTTCAAAGAAATTTTTTGGGTTCGGATTGGGTTCATGTCCATGGAAAAGTTTTGTCTTGTTCGGATCCGGTTGCGGTTCTTTGAAATAGTTTTGTCAGATTCAGATTTGGTTCGATTCAAACTTCAGGTATTTTTTCGAATAGAAGTTTTAGGTTCGTATCGGATTCATGTTCACGGAAATTATTTTCTCTTACTCTAATCTGGTTATGGTTCTTTCGAATATTTTGGTCGGATTCAGATGTGGTTTGGGTCAAATTTCAGGATTTTTCAAATGGAATTTTTTAGATTTGTGTCGGGTTTATGACCACGGAAAGTATTTTGTCTTGCTGGGATCGGGTTATAATTCTCTGGAATATTGTTATCGGTTTCAGATTTTGTTCGGGTCATATTTCGAGTTTTTTAAAAGAAAATATTTAGGTTCGGGTCAGGTTTCACGCCCACTAAAATAATTTTTCCTTGTTTGGATCGGGTTATGCTTCATTTGAACATTTTTACGGGATTGAGATTTTGTTCGGGTCAGTTATCAAATCCATATTTTTTTTTCAAACGGAATTCTTAGGTTCGGGTAGTGTCACGGAAATTTGTCTATCACGGATTGGTGTGGTCTGTTTTTTCTGGTTGCGATCGGGTTATGTGTTAATTATTCTAAACATTAAGGTTATAATCAGTTTTGCTACTATTCTTTTTATGGCTATTTCTGATAAATAATTTACTTTGCTATTTGATAATTTATTATGATGTATGAATCGTTTGCGGATTCGAACAATTGTATGCCAAACAGCTATTTTATTTTTGTTTAAAAAACAAATTAAAGACATAATACAATCTTAAATTGAATAGAATACATTTAAATTTTATCAGTGATAAAAAAATAAACTCCTAATAAACTGTTATGTGACTTTTTTACTGCAACACAGCTAATGACTCATACATTCTAATGTTTGAAATGCCAAAAATCTGCGTACAACCATACAGTAAAAAGAAATTAATTGAGTGGAAGTATAATGTCTTGGGGTGACGCCAAAAATGTAACCCTAAAATCTGCTACATTAAGTCCAAATAAGCACCAACAAAACCATGTGCTTTGTTACGCCGATCTATTCAAATGGATTTAAACCCGTGTTTCATTGTTTTTATTTTTTACCTTTTAAACAGTTATTGGATAGATGACTAAAATTTCGTTTAAAAAATAACGTTTTGTGCCATCATTGGCTGTAATACACGATCGGAATGCATAAAAGTTACAAATATATCAATCATAGGCAAGAATTGTTTGATTATTTTTATCACATGACTTTGAAATATCACTATAGAAGCATCATTTATGATTTTGCTTGAGAAATTAACACTCTTTCGTTAATGTCTTAAAATCGTCTGCACTCAGAAATCTAGATTTTATATTAATATTTGTTATTTAAGTTTTCATGCATGGTTTTAAAAGAATGTTTTCATCAATATATTTTATAAATTGACATAGAATTATTAATATGTTGTTAAATCACAAACATTTTTCATCTACGTTATAAAATATTAAAAAGTTCTGAAAAAAAAGTAATACAATTTTTAGTTCAAATCAAATGTTTTCAATATTTTATTTAATTTTATTTTGACATTTAATTATTTCTAATTTTCCAAATTCAATTATTTTAAAAGCAAACATTTTTAAAATAAATAATATAATAGAAAAAAGACCAATTAAAAAAAAAATACTATTTCATCGTAAAATATGCTTCAGCTGTAATTCATTTCTTTCAATTCGTCTTATTAATACAAAATCTCCCCCATATGCTTTTGTTTGGGACATTAAAATTTGAGCGATAAATGGTTTCATTTTGCTAACCTTTTTTGCGGCTTACTTTAATCCACCTATCTTTTTCTTCCATGGCGTACAACAGCTGTGATAAAAAATCATCATTAAAACTGACAGTTTGCCAGTCTATGAATTTTAAAGGTCTGTTTCAGCTTTTTTAATTATTTCTGAGAAAATGTTATGCAATCAACCAATCATAAACTAACCATAACCAAATGAAGGGGGGAAAAAGAAGAAAAAAGGCATTTTTTTATGAGACTGAGCTTTGAAATTAAATTAATTACTCTGTTAATAAATAAAATTTCGAAATTATGAAGCTCAGGTACATCAAGAGAGATTTGGGGCTACTCTAAAAAAAATTGAGCCTCGTACATGCTGTAGATTTTGCTAGCCATCGCAGACACACACACACACAGAGACAGAGCGTTTAGTTCTTTTATTTTTTAGATTGAAACACTCTTAAAATAACTGATATCACTTTCTCAAAAAATTATTATTCATAGACTCCATGTGCCCAATTCTTTGCGTGGCCCTGTATATCATTTTATCTATTTCTGAAAACATTTCTTAGTAAAATTAATGCAGTTCAGCTTATAAATGCATAATTTATTTAAGAATCACCTTTTAGTAATTTATGCTCAAATTCAGTAACGTTGGCGAGCTCTTTTGGGTAGCCCTGAATATTAACTATAGCATTTATACACAGTATCTAATATGCATAAATTTAGTGAAACTTGTACACGCATATCATAATTAAAATGCATTTCATCCATCCATCAGCTATCATCGGCTACATATACAGTATTTTGGAAAGAATGTACAATTTGAAATCTTCTGTGTGTCCCTGTATATGTATATACTAAGTACTTTATATTAACGAAGGCAGTATCGTATAATGTATACTACGTCTCATTGACATACATCAATTTTATTATACATGAAACAGTTTAATATAGTTAAAATATGTTATATTATACACAATTCCCCATTTTACCATTATCTAATGGAATTCTTTCGTGTGGCCCTGTAAATGAATAATAGCTTATATTTTATAGACTGCATATTTTAATTTTACCTCGTAAAAGCATATAAATTTTAATATGTTTGTCAGGGTATAATATCTTTAAAATTCCTTTGAAACGATTTTTCTCCATAGGCCGTAATGAAATGGGAAACTTTTGATTCTCCCTGTAGATAAACTAATCATGGTAGAAACTTCATTTTCAATAGGGTTCGTGCTAGGGTAAACTTCAATAACGGCCAAAAATTGCATGGCAATCCGAGAATATTTACGTGAGTTAGAGCGCGGACAGACAGACAAACGAACAGACGGACAAACAGCCAGACAAACCGAATGTATAAGCACTTTTCAAATTTGTTGGAAAGTTTCATAATTATTTACCTTGAATTGTTTTCAATATATTTGGTTTCAGTATTTGTAGATTATTTAATTGCTTCAACCTTTTAAATTTGTGATTGCGTTAATTTAAGCTAATTGTTATAAAAAAGTTTGTGCTTTAAGGACTTTTGTAGTTTTAGATCTATATTTTTTAACCTAAATTTCAAGGCACATAAAAAATCAATTTCAGAAAAGCCGATTTTTTTCTGTCATTTACAATGTCATTTTTTTGGGAGGAAAAAAGCAATAATTAAGTATTTGCATTATTTCTTTAGCTTCGGAACTGAAGAGCTTAAACTGCGAGTTACTTCATTAATCTCAAACGACATTTAAAAAGTAAATGATATACACAACAAATTTATATAATAAACAAAATATTTTCTGATAAATATATAGTTTTCACAGCACAGACTTTTGTAGCAAATTTTACATCGAGTATTGGCTTTTTCATGTTTATGCCAGTCTTAAGGTCTACAAAAGTAACAAATTTACTTTTAGCGGCTGTTTGTGGCCTCAGATGACTCAGATGACCTCAGAGTCTTTCAGTGCAAAACCCGTAGTGCCGCTTTCGGGATTATTTTGTAACTACGCATAATAATAGTACTTGGCGTTTTTACTCACACCTAACGCTATTACCCTAGGACACTTCATATCACGTTTTATGGGAACAATAGTTTCCGTAATTCTGCTCAAATCTCTTTCAAACTGATACATACAGGCAGAAAATCTCTATCAAATTCGATGAAGGACAAAATCGGACCAATGTTGAGGGAACAGAGATGATTTTGTGAACATAGAAAAAATCCGAAAACTTCTTAATCCTATTATACATAAAATCAGTTTAATGTCATTATTACTTCTAAAAAAGAGCCAAAGGCTTATACATAATATATTTTTGATATAGCTTCCCGGAAATTAGGGAAAATGAGCTCAAAGGAGAATATAAATTCAATTTTCATGAGAGTAAAAAATTAGAACATCACCAATTCAGAAGATTTCATATCCAAGAAAATTTATTATAAATTTTTTTAATATTATCTACGAATTTTACGTTGACAAGTTTTTGATAGAACCAACTCTTGCAGGAAAAAAAATCGAAAATGAATGTGGGGGGGGGGAGGTCATAGTAAAGATATCTTCGTAATTTTCAAACAATAAAGCAATATATCAAACCAGCAATACCGCTTACAGCTTTTATGTTGACATGTTTTCGATAGGATCGACTGTTCTAGAAAAAATATCATATTAACATGATTCTAATAAAAACAACTCTTGTCAAAAAAATGAAATTAAAAACTCGTCAAAAATGGTCAGATAAAACTGTTAAAGTGGGTGTACCTTTACCATTTTTTTGTTGCTGTTGGTTAAATTTTACTGATTTTCAAAATCCACATGATTTTGTTGGCAGGATTTCTTTTTTTTTATGTATGCAAATTTCAATAAGTATATAAACTTTCATGATGTGTGCAAATGCATAAAACAAAATACTTAAACTAACATGTGACTTGTGTTTTATTATTTAACTTCAAAATATGCATTTTTTTTAGCGAGTGATATGCATTCACTATTAATCTTGTCCTAGTTTGAAACAAATTTTGATGCTTAGTAACTGCCGTCATCTGATGATGAAATGTCGTACCAACAATTTGGAGCTCGGTTAAAGCAGAACTCGAATAGTTTGAAAAATTTGAAGCTTCAAATTTTGGTACGAGATTTCACCATTAGATGGTGGCAACTACCGAGCACAAAAAATATCTGTTCAAACTAGGATAAATTTTTTAACGGTGTACGTGTCGAAAAGAGATCGCGATATTCTTTAATTTTAAATCCATTAATTCTGAACACCCAGTCTTATCACAAATTTCAATCCATTAAATTACTCAAATCTTAGTATTTAATGAAAATTAAAGCCAAGTGTAAAGAAAAAAGTGTGAAGGGCATTAGGTTAAGGAGGAGGACAAGAGGTTAACGTACAGAGTTGTCCTAAATCTATATTATTAAACTTAGCAGCATATTAAAATTTTTAAACACAATATCATTGGTTTGTAAATACAGTAACTTTTTAAGACATAACCTACACGATTGCCTGGATAATTTTAGAAAATGAGAAAAAACATTCCCATTTTTCTGCAATATATATGCTTAAAAATTAACTACAGTTTGAATCAAATTTTGGTGTTTAGTAGCAGACAAGATTTTTAATGTATAGTCGATCTGCGCCGCCAGAATTGATGAAATACTACCTTGGCATAACATGACATCGAGTAATATTTTTAAATATTTTGCTAATAAAATAAGATTTTGTATGTTAGAGCTAACCAACAAAATTTTCATTATGAACAGAAATTCTCCGATCTTAAAGGGTTAAGAAACTTATGAACTTTAAATGTCTTTCCTTTCAGCAAAAACAAACAAATTAAGTTTCGTTATGTAAGGAAATTAATCTAAAATTTAATGATGTCAATTATGTATCTTTCATGTAAATAAAATATTTTTTATAATGATTAAGTATATTTAATTTTAAATCCATTAATTCTGAACAACCAGTCTTATCACAAATTTCAATCCATTAAATTACTCAAATCTTAGTATTTAATGAAAATTAAAGCCAAGTGTAAAGAAAAAAGTGTGAAGGGCATTAGGTTAAGGAGGAGGACAAGAGGTTAACGTACAGAGTTGTCCTAAATCTATATTATTAAACTTAGCAGCATATTAAAATTTTCAACACAATATCATTGGTTTGTAAATACAGTAACTTTTTAAGACATAACCTACACGATTGCCTGGATAATTTTAGAAAATGAGAAAAAACATTCCCATTTTTCTGCAATATATATGCTTAAAAATTAACTACAGTTTGAATCAAATTTTGGTGTTTAGTAGCAGACAAGATTTTTAATGTATAGTCGATCTGCGCCGCCAGAATTGATGAAATACTACCTTGGCATAACATGACATCGAGTAATATTTTTAAATATTTTGCTAATAAAATAAGATTTTGTATGTTAGAGCTAACCAACAAAATTTTCATTATGAACAGAAATTCTCCGATCTTAAAGGGTTAAGAAACTTATGAACTTTAAATGTCTTTCCTTTCAGCAAAAACAAACAAATTAAGTTTCGTTATGTAAGGAAATTAATCTAAAATTTAATGATGTCAATTATGTATCTTTCATGTAAATAAAATATTTTTTATAATGATTAAGTATATTTAATTTTAAATCCATTAATTCTGAACAACCAGTCTTATCACAAATTTCAATCCATTAAATTACTCAAATCTTAGTATTTAATGAAAATTAAAGCCAAGTGTAAAGAAAAAAGTGTGAAGGGCATTAGGTTAAGGAGGAGGACAAGAGGTTAACGTACAGAGTTGTCCTAAATCTATATTATTAAACTTAGCAGCATATTAAAATTTTCAACACAATATCATTGGTTTGTAAATACAGTAACTTTTTAAGACATAACCTACACGATTGCCTGGATAATTTTAGAAAATGAGAAAAAACATTCCCATTTTTCTGCAATATATATGCTTAAAAATTAACTACAGTTTGAATCAAATTTTGGTGTTTAGTAGCAGACAAGATTTTTAATCTATAGTCGATCTGCGCCGCCAGAATTGATGAAATACTACCTTGGCATAACATGACATCGAGTAATATTTTTAAATATTTTGCTAATAAAATAAGATTTTGTATGTTAGAGCTAACCAACAAAATTTTCATTATGAACAGAAATTCTCCGATCTTAAAGGGTTAAGAAACTTATGAACTTTAAATGTCTTTCCTTTCAGCAAAAACAAACAAATTAAGTTTCGTTATGTAAGGAAATTAATCTAAAATTTAATGATGTCAATTATGTATCTTTCATGTAAATAAAATATTTTTTATAATGATTAAGTATATTATTTTACAACATTTTTGACATTCTGTGCATTTTTCTTTAAATATAAAGTTTTATATTCCTTATGAAAGAATGCCATTACCGGCAATGCACAGAGATTAAAATTTAATAGGTATTAAATTAAAATTCTTCAGTGAAAGTGCTTCATTAGTAAAATATTCATTTGGTTCCTAGGACGATAAAAAACGCTACAAATATTCCTCGGAAAAAATACCTGAATCTATTTCTTTAGGAGGTATTTTTTTTTCTTTCATGATGTTACTTTTAGCTACGCTTTTAATCTATTAAAACTTACCCGACACTAATGGATAGAGTTTCGGAATTCTCTCTGCACATATGGTTTTAAGCAATTCGGTTAATTTGAAATAATTGGAACGGAATATTTAACATGAAAAGTTTTTTACGACATTCTTTAATTTTTCTTTAAAAATTTTGAAAAGTGTATGATTTATAAGAAATAAAATGTCATATGAGTAAAACAAAAAGGATTGTTTTTGTGTTTAATTTGCTCGGAAATTTAATTTACTCGAATTTGGAGTCGATACTGGACCTATAAAATTGCTTGCTTCCTCCCATGACGTAATCTGACATCGGTAGTATTTATTATTTTTTTAATAAAATATGATCTTAATTAGGAGAAACCACTGAAATTTTTCATTCTGAACAAAAATCTTCCGATCTTAAAGGGTTATCAGCAAATTTATAAACTGGATTTCTTCTCTTTTCGCTAAAATAAAAAATTTAAAGTTTGTTTAAGTATGAAAAAAAACATAAATTAAAATAACCTTCAATATGTATATCTTCCGTAAGTAAAATTTTTCTTTTATCATCTGTAAATGCATATTAGTACAATATTTTTGACATTCTACGCATTCATTTGACATTCTCCTAAAGTTAAAACTTTTTTTTTCTTTTGGATGAAGGAATGCCATAACCAGTGATGTAATAAGAACTTGGAATTCCAAAAGTATTAAATTAAAATTCTCTAGCAAGAGTCCATCTTTAGTAAAATACTCATTTGGTTTCTTGGAGGATAATAAAAGCTACAAATATTCCTCCTAAAAAATAACTGATTTATTTCTTTAGGAGGTATTTTTTTCCTTTCATAAGGCTAATTCTAGATACGCTTTTAATCCATTAAAACTTGTAAAACACTAATGGATAGAATTTTGTAATTTTTCCTACATACATGGTTTGGAGCAATTTGGTTAATTTTAAATAACTGGAAAGGAATTTTTTATTATTTTATTTATTTTATAAGTTTTTACTACATTCTTCATTTCTACTTGGAATGTTTTGAAAAAAATATATGATTTATTAGAAACTAGCTGACCCGCCCGGCGTTGCCCGGGTCCGTAATAATAAAGTTAAACGAACTTGAAATTTTTATGATTTTATCTTTAACTCGAAATATGTGTAAATACACTGTTAAAAATTTGATCCTTTTTCTGCATCGCCACTCCATCGCTTTTATAGAAAATTATTACTTCAGCCTATTATGGAGCATTCTCATAGGTCAAAAGAGAGATATTCTATAAAAGCGGGGGAGTGATGATGCAGCTAAAGGGTCAAATTGTTTACAATGTACATTATATTAAATACGTGCCCCCTGACTGTGTCAAAAATCGGTTTAAAAAAAACTAATGTTTAGCTGCAAAAATACCCAAAATGACATCGATAAGAAACGGAGGAGGGAATATGTGTCTAACGATTGCGTGATTTTCGTGTTAATGTGTTGATATTTATCCATAAAATTACTGCTAAGTAGAGTTGCAAAAAGTCGGTTTATTCTAGGGTTTATTTCCAATAGACCAGGTTTGTTCCCAGGTTTATTCCCAAAAAACCGAATTATTCAAAAAAATCCCGGGTTTTTTCCAGGTTTATTCCTTAAAAACCCGGTTTATTCCTGGATTTAAACCGGGTTTTTCCTAACCTTTGCAACGCTACTGTTAAGTGACTTAACTAAATACATTTTTCACATAGATATCCCAAGTGAAATATTTTGAATTTCAAACTAATTATATCACTCTTAAATCCGACTATACAGTGAATGAAATCGATTCTCGATGATTAGCTAAAAGGTTAGTTTATAGCATTATAATTTCAGAGCCATTTTACAAAAATAGGTGTATATTTTTTATAAAACATGCGTAATGTTCATTCTGTGAACAAAATCTTAACCGTAATCTAATTGTATTGTAATCATAACTTGTCTGTAACCTAGCTGTATCTTAACAGTAACCTAACTGTAACTTAAATATACCATAAATGTAACCTGGCCGTCACCTTATCATAACCTACCCATAATCTAACCACAACCTAACCGCAACTTAACCTTAACCTAACTGTAACTTAACCATGACCTAACTGTAACCTAACCGGAAATTAAATATAACATAAGGCTCACCAGAACGTAATTGCAACCTAACTGCTACCTAACCGTAACCAAGCTCTAATTTAATACTAACTATAAACGAAATATCTTAACCATCTTGCACTAAGTACTTAGTTTCATTTTCCACCGCTACGGAGCGCATTATGTTTTGTAAAACATTCGAATTTTAAGTTCGGATTGGATTCATGTCCATAGAAATTATTTTGTCTTCTTTGGATACGGTTATGGTTGTTTGGAATATTTTTGTTCAATTAGATTCGGTTCAATTCAGATTTCGTGGGGATTTTTTTCCCTTTAAATGGAATTTTTAGGTTCGGGTCGGGTTGTACTTCCATGGAAATTATTTTACCTAGTTCCAATGAGGTTATACTTCAATGAAATATTTTTATTAGGTTCAGATTAGGTTTGGCTCAAATTTCGAGATTTTCTTTTGCTTTTTTACAATTTTTTTGGTTCGGATTGGGTTTATGTCCATGGAAATTTTATTGTCTTGTTCGTATCTGGTTATAGTTATTTGGAATATTTTCGTCGGATTCAGATTTGGTTCGATTCAGATTTCAGGTATTTTTTCAAATTGATTTTTGAGGTTCTGGTCGGATTCATCTCCAATTAATTATTTATGTCTTTCTCGGATCCGGTTTAGGGTCTTTGGAATATTTTTTTCGGGTTCAGATGTAGTTCAATTCAGATTTCGGTTTTTTTAATGGAATTTCTAGGTTCAGGTTGGGTTGCGCATCAACGGAAATTATTCTGCATTGTTCGAATAAGGATATGCTTCTCTGGAATATTTTAGTCAGATTCAGATTTAGTTTAGTTTTTTATCTTCGGTTTGGGTTCATGTTTGGAATTTTTCTGTCTTGTTCGGATCCGGGTATGGTTCTGTGGAATATTTTTGTCATGTTCATACACTGGCGGAAAAAAATCCCAACACCAATAAAGACTTGTGTTAGCTAAACGAAATTTTGTAGGCGTGTTTATACATCTGAAAGTTGACATTGATTTAAATTTCATGCTTCGCACATACGTGTGGCGCTAGTAGCGCCACTCACAACTTTAAAATCAGGTTTGCTTTAAATGAGTGCTGTAAAGTTCGTGAGCATTATTTATCTTCAAAATTTGACGAATTGAGTTGAGGTTGATCATGAATGCCTATAAGAAGACGAAGAAGCTATTATCATCAGCTTCCGAGTTGGAAATAGATCGTAAAGTAGGGCTGCGAGAAAGTGGATTTTCTTTCCGCGATTTTGCAGAAAGACTTGGACGGAATGTATCCACTGTGCATGATTGTTGGGAGCAGTGGTCAAGAGATGGTACTGCCACAAGAAGACCAGGTTCCGGGTGATCACGTGGCACTACTGAGAGGGAAAACCGTCGTATTCGGCGTACGGCTGTGGCGCATAGTACTGCGTCTGCGACAGAAATTTGAGCTGCAGTTGGTACCACAGTGACACAACGAACTGTTAGAAATCGGTTACTTCAAGGACAGCTCGATGCAAGGCATGCATTCCACTGACTCTAAGTCATTGCCGTTTGCAACGTCAATGGTGTCAAGCCAGAGCTCAATGGAGGATGGAGTAGAGATTTGTTGTGTTTTCCGATGAAAGCAGGTTCTGCCTTGGTGCCAATGATGGCCATGTGCTGGTCAGAAGGAGGCCAGGAGAACGTCTGCAACCAAACTGTCTGCGGCCTAAACACACTGGACCTACAATCTGGGGTCCTGGTCTAGGGAGCAATTTCGGAGCAATTCTAGGGAGCGGGGGACAGCAGAAGCACTCTCGTGGTTCTCCGAAGCACACTGACTGCAAATGTGTACGCCAGTCTCGTAATTTAGCTTGTAGTGCTGCTATTCAAGAAAAGCATTCAAGGGGAGTTTTTTAGCAGTATAACGCTCGCCCTCATGCCGCTGTTGTAACGCAACGCGCACTACAGAGTGCCGACATGTTACCTTGGCCAGCGAGATCGCCAGATCTGTCTCCCACTGAGCATGTATGGGATATCATTGGGTGAGAACTCCAGTGTCATCCCCAGCCAGGATTGAACATCACGTATTGACACAGCTTGTACAACAAGCATGGAACTCCATACCGCAAAGTGACATTCGACATGTGTATGACACAATGCAGGCATGTGTGCAGGCTTGCATTCGAAATTCTGGAGGTTATAGCGACTATTAATGTAACGGCATTTCACATTTGAGACGCATTTTATTGACCTTAAATTAACCTGTGATCTCGAAAATCTAATCAATTAAACATGTTAACTAGACAAATGCACTGTCCAAATTTCATTACTCTACAATAAGTTTTTCTTGGTGTTGGGATTTTTTTTCCGTCAGTGTATTAGTTTCGATTCAAATATCAGGTATTTTTTTCAAATGGAATTTTAGGTTCGGATCGGGTTCATGTCCACGGAAATTATTTTCTCTCATTTGAATCCGGTTATGATTCTTTCGAATATTTTGATCGGATTCAGATGTAGTTTGCATAAAAATTCAGGTTTTTTTTTCAAATCGAATTTTTTAGGTTCGAGTCAGGTTTATGTTCACGAAAATTATTTTGTCTTGCTCTTATCAGGTTATAGTTCTTTGAAATATTTTTATCGATTTCAGGTTTCGTTCTGGTCATTTCTCGGGCTTTTTCAAAGATAATTTTTACGTTCGGGTCGGGTTGCATATGGACGAACATTATTTTTCCTTGATCGGATTGTGGTATGCTTCATTTGAATATTTTTGTGGGATTCTGATTTGATTCGGATCAGATATCAAATCCATTGTTTTTTTCCCTCAAATGAAATTTTTAGGTTCGGGTCGGGTTTATGCTTATGGAATTTTTGTCTTGCTTGGATCGGAGTATGGTCTGATTTTTTCTAGTTGGGATCGGGTTATGCTATGCCTAAACATTATGTTTTGCTACTATTTTTTAGTGACTATTTTTGATATATAATTTATTTTGATATTTGATAATTTATTACTGAGTATGAATCGTCTGTTGATTCGAACAACTGTACATCAAACAGCCATTTCATTTTTGTTTTAAAAACAAAGAAAATCTTAATAAAATTTTAACTTAAATAAATTGCATTCAAATTTAACCAATGATTTAAAAAAGCTGCTAAAAAAGCCTCATATATACTTATACATATATTTACTGCAATATAGCTAACCACACATACATTCTAATGTACGAAGTACGAACTATCTGACGTAACAGCTGTGTTCAAAAATCCCAAGTTAAACTGACATTTTGCCAGTCTATGAATTTTAAAGGTCTTTGGGGAAAAAACTGCTAAAAATGTAACCCTATATTAAGCTCAATTAAGTACCAACAAAAGCACGTGCTTTGACACGCCTATCAATTGAAACAGGTTTAAACTCGTATTTTTCTGCTCTTGTTCCTTCAAAATAAATAATCTATCACTTCACCGGTAAAAAATTATTAATTATTTTATCATATGTGTTTTAAATATCAATATAGAAAATTATTTTAACGTTTTGCTTGAAAATATAACATTCTTTTGTTAATACATTAAAATCGTCTGCAGTCAGAAATTTATATTTTAGATTAATATTTGTTACTTAAATTTTCATACATGATTTTAAAAGAAAGTTTTCATCATTATATGTTAAATATTTATTTATATGCAATTATTAAGTCATAAACATTTTTCATCTACGTTATAAACATTTAAAATTACATTAATGAAGGAAACTTTTAGTTATAAAATTTTTAGTTCGTATCAAATGTTTTCAATATCTCATTTAATTTTAATTTGATATTTAATTATTGCTAATTTTCCAATTTCCTTCATTTTAAAAGCGAACATTTATTTTAATAAATAATAATAGAACAAAGACCATTTTAAAAATTTGCTATTTCCTCTTAAAATATGTTTCAATTGTAATTCATTACTTTCAGTTCGTCTTAAAATACAAATTCCCTTCCACGTCCTTTTTTTGGCTCATTAAAATTTGAGCGATAAATGATTTCATATTGCAAACATTTTTTGAGGTTTACTTCACCTCCACTTATCTCATTCCTCCATGGGTTTCTTTAATTCTGTCTCAGCTTTCGTATCACGTCTGCGAAAATTTTTACACAACCAACCAACCGTAAAAAAACGAAAGAGAAAAAATTGAGAAAAAGATGATTTGTTATGAGAGTGACCTCTAAATTCTAATTAATTACTCAGTTAATAATTGGAATTTCGAAACTCTGAAGCTCAGGTGCATCAGGAGAGATTTGGGGCTACTCAAAAAAACATTTTTGAGCTTCGTACATGCTGTAGATTTTGCTAGCCATCGCAGACACACACACACGCAGACAAAGCGTTTTGTTCTTTTATTAATATAGATACAATGCCAAAAGAGTAAAACTAAAAGGATTATTCATTTGTATTTAGTTTGTTTGGAAAATTGACAAAAAGTTTAATTATTAGTTTTACAATTAGACATGAGCGAAAAAAGTAACTTTTTTTCCTTTTATGGGGTAAAATATAAAAGCGATAATTGCATTAAATTAAAGGTGATAATGACCAATTTATATGAGAAATTTATTTGAAAAATCAGTTAACAGTTTATGTGGATAATAGAATACAAATATTATTTGTATGTATAATTATTGAGATTTTATGGCAGCAAAGCTTGTATTTAAAAAAAAAAACGTACGTTCGTATAAACCTCGTTATTTTTTTTATTGAATTGATTATCTTTAGTTGAAGTTTTAAATTGGGTTTGTTACTTCCAATTATTTTCAAATACAGAATGTGTCTACTGTACAATGCCTTTGTTTGACATTCTAAAAATTTTCCTTAATGTTCAAACTTTTTTTTTTGGATAAAGAAATGAGATTACCAGTGATGCGATAAGAACTTAAAATTTAAATGGTATTTAATTAAAATTCTCCAGCAAGTTTCCTTCTCTAGTAAAATCTTCGTTTGGCTTGTAGGACGATAAAAAATGCAACAAATATTCCTCTGAACAAAATACATGAATTCATTTCTTGAACATGTATATGTTTTTTTCTTTCATGATTCTAATTCTAGCTATGCTTTGAATCCATTAAAACTTATACAATACTAATGTGTAGAATTCCGGAATTATTCCTGCATACATGGTTTTAAGGAATTTAGTTAATTTCAAATAATTGAAAAACAATGTTTAACTACATGAATGTTTTTAAATATTTCACATGAAAAGTTTTTTTATTTTTACTTTAAAAGTTTTGATAATAGTATAATTTATTAGAAATAAAATGGTAAATGAGTAAAACTTAAAATACCATTTTTTTTTGCATTTAATTTGTTTTAAAAATTGAGAATGTGGTAAAATAGTAATTTTATGTTCGTAAAAACATATGATTTAATCTTTGCTATGTCTCTATTTATCGGATAATATAAAGGCGAAAATTGCTTTAAATTAAAAGAGATATGGACATAATTTATGCCAAATATGTATAAAAATAATCAATTAATAGTTTATTTAAAATACCAAGATTATTTGTACCCATAACAACTGAGATTTTGTAAAGACATAAGCTTGTTGGGTAACAAATAACAACATATGAAACTTTTAATTTGGCTTACAGATGGAACTTTAAACTGGGTTTAGTACTTCCACCTGTTTCTAATTGTAGAATCATATATGCAGGATGCTCCTAAAATCTATGTCAAAAATGTAAAGATAGGTGGACGGAACCTAAATAAGCCTATTTCGTATAGGAATGTATGAGCGGTAATGACATATTAATGTACTTGCTTGTAAAGCAGTATGATTCAAAGAAACTGAAAAGACATGTAAAGACAAAAGAAAACCAAAGTTTATTAACAGTTTACATGAGGTGCATGAAAGAGCGGCCACCAACAGCGATACGAGATTCACAGCGACGGTGCATAGATCGGCGTACATTAGAAAAGACGTCAGGCATGTCGAGCGTATGTAAAGCTGCAACAGACAAGCAAGCAACAAGATATTGTTCAGATGTGACGGGTCTCTCAAGCACCAGACATTTAATATGACCCTAAAAGAAAAAAATCCAAGCAGGCTAAATCGGAGAACGTTGTGGCAAGGCAACTGGACAGCCCCGTTTTATCCAATGCTGGCCGTAGACAGCGTGCATGTGATTCCTGACACCTCAACTGAAGTGAGCTGGTGCTCCATCGTGCTGGAACCACATTCGTCTACGAACAGCTGGAGGAATATCTATCAGAAGTTCAGGTATAACGTCTTGCAGGTAGATGTTGTATGTATTTCCAGTTAAACGACTAGGTAGAATGTATGGTCATACTAAGTTATTATGTACAATGCCTGCCCAAACATTAATGAAAAATCTTTCCTGTTTCTATTGTGCCATGTGGGTGTCCATGAGCCTAAAGGTGAGAATAATAGATATTAAACATACCCGATTGCGTGAAGGCAGCCTCATCAGTAAATAAAACATCGGCTGGGAAGTTTGGATTGGCTGTCGTCTGCTGTAGGTACTAACGAGCAAAGCTGAGACGTGAATAATAATCGTCAGGAGTCATTACTTGCACTCTCTGTAAATGATATGGATGCATTCCGTCTTCATGTAAAGTCCTCAAAACACTTTGATTGCTAACACCCAACGCACGTTTTACAGCTCTCGAGCTAGTTGAAGAATTATCATTTACACTGTGTTTAGTGTTCTGGTTTCCACTGCAGGAGTTCTTCTATATCTTCCAACACCAGTTCTACGCCTGGAAGCATAAAAACGATCCATGTGTGTGTAACTCCCAATAAAGATGCTCTAATTCTCAACAATCTGGCTGATTCTTAACCGTAAATCTCTCGGATTAACATTTTGTAAGCGCAACTGAGAAAAAATACATATTTTCTCAGTGATGTATTTGCTTAATAATAAATCAAATTAAATTGCAGGTATTATACCGTTTTTGTAAAGTAATGCCTGTAGTTGCCGAATAAAGAATGCGGGATCCTTCGATTTCAAAACCACTATTTCTGAACGTTCATGTAATCTCAAATTTTCATTGACTAAATTGCATAAAAGTTACTCTTAAAGAAAATGATTAGCAAAATTTAAAAGAAGAATAAGGGACACTTGCTGCAAATATGTTATAATGCTGAGTTTCTCTCTATATATAACTGATAAAAATAACTGTGAATTAAATTTTTAAGTTAATTTTTTTTCGTTTGTCGATACATTAACAATAACCTTACAAACTGAGTTTTTTTTCTCTTTTCGCTTGACCATCCAATTTAAATAATGGAAATTTAAAATAAAACTTAAATGTAACGCTTATATATCTATACAACTCTTTCGTAAACAAAATATTTCTTTAATTATCTGAAAATATAAATTTGAGCAAAATTTTTGGAATTCTACGCATTTTTGCTAAAGGTGAAACTTTTATTTTTGTTTGAAGGAATGCCATTACAAGTGATGCGATAAGAACATAAGTTTTAAAAGTATTATGTTAAAGAGAGTAAAAGTGAACTTAAAATGTTTATTTGGCTTCTTATTATGATAAAAATAAAAAACTACAAACATTCCTCTGAATAAAATACTTATTATTTTTGTTTCTTTTATATGTATTTTACATGACGCTAATTCAGCTACGGTTTTAATCGATTGAATCTTATTCAACACTAATGGGTACAATTTCGGAATTTTTTACATATACACGTTTTTACGCAGTTTTGTTAATTTCAAATAACTGGAAAAGAAAGTTTTACTATCCAAACGTTTTTAAGTATTTAACATGAAAATGTTTCTACAACATTTTTTATTTGTTCTTTAAAAGTCCCCCCGTGACGTAATCTGACATCGGGTAATATTTATTTATTTTTTTTCGATAAAACATAAACCTATTAATTAGGGCAAAAGATCAAAATATTTCATTCCGAACAAAAATGCTCTAGTCTTTAACGATTAACAAGAAACTTTTGAACAGTGATTTTTTTTTCTCTTTTCGTAAAAACAAACAAATTAAAATTGGTTAAGTAATGAACCAAAACTAAAATCAAATAATCTTAATTATATATCTTTTCTGTAAGTAATATGATTCTTTTATCACCTGTAAATACATATTTGTACAACATTTTTGATATTCTTATTTTTCCATATCTGATTTCTTTAAATTATAACCTGTTTATTTTATTATTATTTCTTGGATGAAGAAATGTCATTATCGATGATGCGATAAAAACTTAAAATTCAAAAGTCATTAAATTAAAATTCAACAGTCCTTCTCCAATAAATTTATCCAGTAAAATCTTCATTTGTCAAGTAAGGTGATAAAAATATATACAAACATTTTTCTGAACAAAATCACAGAACTAACGTGTTTCGGGGGCATTTTTTTTCTTTCATGATGCTAATTCTAGCTACGCTTTTAATCCATTAAAAAGTATCCAATACTAATGGGTAGGATTTTGGAATTCTTCCTGCATACATGTTTTAAGCAGTTTGGTTAAAGTTAAATAACTAAAAAAGAATGTTTTACTACATGAAAATTTTTAAATATTTAACATGAAAAGCTTTCTAGGATATTCTTTATTTTTACATTAAAAGTTTTGAAAATAGCCTAATTTATTAGAAAGAAAAAATTCCAAATGAGTAAAATTAAAAAACGTTCATTTGCATTTAATTAAAAAAAATGACAATATGATAAATTAGTAATTTTACAATTAGACATGCGCGTAAAAAATGTGATTTATTATTTGTTATTTCTCCATTTAGCGAATAATATAAAAGCGTGAATTAGTTTAATTTAAAGGTGATACGTGAACAATTTTTGTAAGATATTTCTTTAAAAAAAAATCAATTAACGGTTTAGATAAACAATATAATACAAATACTATTTGTACCTATAACAACTAAAATTTTATAAAAACATAGCTTGTAAAAAAAATTTAAAAAAAAAAAATAAAAACATAGTGACATATATACCTTGTTAATTTCCTTACGAAATGCACATTTTTAACAGGCATTTTAAGCTCGGTTTGTTACTTAAAATTATTTGCAAATACAGAATGATTCTAAACGTGTATTTGTACAACATTTTTGACATTCCTCGAATTTTTCGTAAAGTTAAAACTTATTTTTTTTATGAAGAAATTCCATCACAGGTGTTGCTATAAGAAATTAAAGTTTAAAAGGTATTAAATTAAAATTTTACTCTAAGAGTCCGTCTCCAGTAAAATATTCATTTTGCTTCTAAAGTGATAAAAAACTATAAATATTCTTCTAAACAAAATACCTAAATTTATTTCTTTGAGAGGTTTTCTTTTCTTTTCATGATGCTAATTCGAGATATGCCTTGAATCCATTAAAACTTATCCAACACTAATGTGTAGTGTTTTGAAATTATTCATGCATACATGGTTTAGAGGAATTTAGTTAATTTCAAATAACTGGAAAGGAATGCTTTGCTATCCGAAAGTTTTTAAATATTTAACATGAAATGTTTTTTACGACATTCTTTATTTTTACTTTAAAAGTTTTGAAAATAGTATTATTTATTAGAAATAAAATAGCAAATGAAACTTAAAGTACTATTTATTTGGATTTAATTTGTTTTAAAAATTAATAATGTGGTAAAATAATAATTTTATAATTAGACATATGATTTAAACTTTGTTATTTCTCTATTTATCAGAAAATGTAAAGGCGACAATGCTTTAAATTAAAAATGATACGTACATAATTTATGCAAGATATGTATGAAAATAATCAATTATTAGATTATTTATAATACCAAGATTAAGTATACCTATAACAACTGAGATTTTATAAAGAAATACGCTTATTGTATTGCAAATAATAATAACAACATACAAAACTTTTAATTTTCCTTACTGAAACAGATATTTTAGATGAAATTTAAAACTGGGTTTGGTACTTCCACTTGTTTCTAATTGTAGAATCCTATAAATAGATATATTAATGATGTTCTCCTTTCATAATTATACTGCACGACAACAAAACTTGCAGGAGTGAAGAATAAAATTTTACTAATTTTAATGAGTCATTAACAAATTTTTAAACTTTTATGGTAATTTAATTTATAGCAACAAGGAGTTTCAATATCTTTTTTTTCGTATTTAAGTAGGCATTTAAACTTTTTAAAACGTAACTAATAAAATATATAATGCGTTTGCCTTAATAGTTAGTAAAATTTAATTGCAAATATTGTATCATTTTAGAAAAGTAATGTTTATAGTTGCCAAACATAGAGCACGAGATTCTTTAATTTCAAAACCACTATTTTTGAACCTTCCTCTAATCACAAATTTTCATTGACTAAATTGGACAAAAGTTACTTTTAAGAAAAATGATTAGCAAAAGTTTAAAAATATATGAGGGACCCGTGCTGCTAATATGTTATAGAGCAGAGTTCTTCTCTATATATTACTCATAAAAATAGCTGTAAATTAATATTGTTAACTAAATGTTTTTTCCTGTTTGTGGATATATTAACTATAAACTTACAAACAAGTTTTTTCTCTTTTCGGTGAACCATCCAACTTAAATAATAAAAATTTAAAATAAAACTTAAAAGAAATAATTGTATTTCTATACTAGCTGACCCGCCCAGCGTTGTCCGGGTCCGTATTAACAATATTAAACGAACTTGAAATTTGTATGATTTTATCATTAACTGGAAGCATGCAGAAATGCATTGTCTGAAATCCGTCGCAGCTGACTTTGTCAAAAATCGGTTTTAAAAACAACAACTAATATTAAGCTCTAAAAATATTTAAAATGAGCAATGAGAAACATGGGAGGGAACATGTATCCAACGATTGCGTTAGTTTCGTGTTAAAGTGTTGATATTTACCCGTAAAAATCACTGTTAAATCACGTAACTAATTTTTTTTTTTTTTTTTTCGCATAGAAATCTCAAGTGAGATATTTTGAATTTCAAACTAATTATATCACTCTTAAATCCGACTATACCGTGAATGAAATCGATACGCGATGATAAAAGATTGGTATGTAGTATTATAATTTCAATGCCATTTAACAAAAGTGTATATTTTTAATCAAAGCATGTGTAATGTTGACTCTGTGGACAAATTCCTAACCGTAAACTTTTGTACCGTAGCCATAATCTGTCTGTAACCTAACTGCGACTTAACAGTACCCTACCGTAACTTAAATATAACACAAATGTAACCTAGTCGTCACTTTGAAATATCAATACAGAAGCATCATTTAAGATTTTGCTTGAAAAGTTAACATTCTTTCGTTAATGTCTTAAAATCGTCTGCACTCTGAAATCTAGATTTTAGACTAATATTTGTTATTTAAGTTTTCGCGCATGATTTTAAAAGAATGTTTTCATAAATATATTTTATATATTGACATAGAGTTATTAATATGTTGTTAAATCATAAACATTTTTTCATCTACGTTATAAAGTATTAAAAAGATCTGAAAAAAAAGAAAACTTTTAGTAATACAATTTTTAGTTCAAATCAAATGTTTTCAATATTTTATTTAATTTTATTTTGACATTTAATTATTTCGAATTTATAAATTTCAATTATTTTAAAAGCAAATATTTTTTTTAAATAAATAATATAATAGAAAAAAGACCATTTTAAAAAATTACTATTTCTTCGTAGAATATGGTTCAGCTGTAATTCATTTCTTTCAATTCGTCTTATTAATACAAAATCCCTTCCACATGCTTTTGTTTGGGACATTAAAATTTGAGCGATAAATGGTTTAATATTGCAACCCTTTTTTCGGTTTACTTCACCACCACCTATCTTTTTTCTCCATGGTTTACAACCGCTGTGATAAAAAATCATCATTTAAACTGACAGTTTGCCAGTCTATGAATTTTAAAGGTCTGTTCCAGCTTTTTTAATTATTTATGCGAAAATTTTATGCAACCAACCAACCATAACTAAATGAAGAGGAAAAAAGGAGAAAAAAGGAGATTTTTTATGAGAGTGATCTTTGGAATTTAATTAATTACTCAGTTAATAAATAGAATTTTGAAATTCTGAGCCTCAGGTGCATCAGGTGAGATATTGGGCTACTCTCATAAAAATTTTGAGCTTCGTACGTCCCATAGATTTTGCTAGCCATCGCAGACACACACACACACACATACACAGACAGAGCGTTTTGTTCTTTTATTAATATATATAGATAACTCTTCCGTAAATAACAATTTTTTAATTCTTTAACACTTCTGGATGATTCTTTAAAAAAGAATTATGTGTTACTAATGAATAACCTGCATTTAAGTTATTTTTTATGGCATAAATCACTTCAAATAAACTTTAAGTGTATATTTTAGTTTTAATTTAGAAGTAGGTGCGATGCTATTCTTTTTTGATACAAAAATATTTTCAATATGCATAACTTAAAAGTTTATCATGCGCGCAGCTTTTAATGATTTTTTAATGCATTTGTGAGATCAATTTCTAAACATAAATGTGGGTTTTAAAATATACTCAAAAAGGTTAATTAATGAACTCAAGGGTTTCACACATCGATGTGTGTAAGGCAGGAGATAAAAAGAGCGCGAAAATATCTTGGGTTTATTAAAGTAATAAGAATATATTACATGGCGGAAAAAGGTTGGAAAATTGATTTCCGCATTTTATATAGCTAGGAAAAAGATCGAACTATGTATAATGTATAGCAATTTTATTTGAAATGTGCAAGATGTAAATTGTTTTAACAGTGTATTTGAATAAAGGGTTTTATCTTTGCTTATAACAAAATTAAATGTTATAAATAAGTAAACGAATTGAATATTTCCAACTGTGCGAAAAAAATGTTCAGGGAATCGAACCCAGACCCTCGGCTTATAAGGTCAATGCTTTAACGTTTAAGCTAACTTAGCTTTCAATTATTTTCAAATTTTCATCCAATTATTTTCAAGTGCAGAATGTGTATAACTGTATATTTGTACAAAATATTTCACATTCAAGAAATTAGCCGTAAAATTATAACTTTTTTTTTGGATGAAGGTATGCCGTTACTCGTGATGCGATAAGAACTTTAAGAATTAAAAGCATTAAATTAAAATTCTCCAGTAACAATGAACTTAAAATCTTCATTCGCTTCTAGTCATGATGGAAAAAAATAAGAATAATAATAAAAAAGGGACATTTCTCTGAATAAAATAGCTATTTGTTTTTGGTAGGTGTTTTACTTTCTTTCATGATACTAATTCAGCTACCCTTTTAATCCATTAAAGCTTTTTCGACACTAATAGGTAGAATTTCATAATTCTTTCTGTATACACGGTTTGAGGCAGTTTTGTTAATTTCAAATAACTGGAAAATAATGTTTTACTATCCGAAACATTTTAAATATTTAGCATTAAAGGAACTTTACAGCATTTTTATTTCTACTTGAAAAGTTTTGAAGCGAGTATGATTTATTTATTTATTTTTTTTTTAATGGGAAATGAGTAAAACTACATAAAGCAATAAAATGCATTAAAGTTGTTTCCAAAAATATGCGACAGAGTTGTGTATGAATGTATAAAATTATTATAGATTTTTTATTAATTCTGTATTTTTATGAATTCTACATTATTAAAGAAGAATATCAAAGCAAAATATCTTTAACGTATTGGTGATACTTCTGCTATTTATAAAAGGTAAGTAGAAAAATATCTAATTGAAATTTTATATAAAAAATAGCTTAGAAATAACACTTATAGCTATCATTTTGAGATATTTAGAAAGTAAATTTTGTCACATAATAAATAATTTGTTGTATGACAAATAACTTGTTGCATAAAAATAATGTAGAGATATCTTTATTTTCTTTATCGAAATGTATATTTATAAGTGAATTTTTCAAATTATTTTTTCTAAGGTCAGTGTGATCTTATTCAAAAAGAAAAAATAACATTTCCATTTTTTCAGTGATTAAAAGTAGATACTGCACCTAAAAATCGCTTGAATCCTCATGTGTCGTAAACTGATATCGGGTAATATTTATTTATTATTCTTCAAAAAAAAAATGGTCTATTTAGTTAGGACAATCGACCAAAATATTTCATAAAGAACAAAAATCCTCCGATCTTAAAAGGTTAACAACAAATTTATGAAAAGTCAATTTTTTTCTCTTTTATCTAAAACAAACAAAGTTAACTAAGGAAACAAATCTAAAATTAAATAATCTTAAATATGTATATATTTTTTAAGTAAAATATTTTTATCAACTATGAATGCATATTTGTACAATATTTTTGACATTCTTCGCATTGTCCTTTAAAACTCAAATATTTGTTTTTGGATGAAGGAACGCCATAACCTGTGATGCGATAATAACTTAAAATTTAAAAAGTGTTAAATTAAAATTCTCCAATAAGATTCATTCTCCAGCAAAATCTTCATATTGCTTCTAGAGCGATAAAAAAGCTACAAATATTCCTTTGAGCAAAATTCTTTTATTTATTTCTTTGAGAGTTTTTTTTCCCTTTCCTGATGCTAATTCAAGCTCGTTTTTAATGCATTAAAACTTATCCAACAATAACCGGTGACATTTCGGAATTCTTCCTGCAAACATGGTCTTAAGCAATTTGATTAATTTTAAATAACTGAAAAGGAATGTTTTACTATCCGAAAGTTTTTAAATATTTAACATGAGAAGATTTTTACGACGTTCTTTTTTTTTTTTTTCTTCTTTTAAAGTTTTCAAAAGAGTATGATTTATTAGAAATAAAATGGCAAATGTGTAAATTTAAAAGGACTATTTAAATGCACTTAATTTGTTTGGAAAATTGATAATAAGGCTCATTAGTAATTTATCAATTAGATATATGCCTAAAAATATGATTTATTTATTTATTTATATATTTTTATTTTATTTTTTTATGGATAATGCAAAAACAAAAATGGCTGTAAATTAAAAGTGATACGTATTTAGTTTATTTGAGATATTTACTTAAAAAACAATTAATAGTTTGTTTTAATAACAGAATACAAATATTATTTGTACATATAACTACTGAGACTTATGAAGGTACAGCTTGCTGTATCAAGTATATATATATGGGTGATTCTCAAAATAGGGGACAATTTCAAAAGTGAAATCTTAAAAAAATTACTGTTAGCAAAATTTCTGAAAAAAAAAATAGGTGTTGTTAATATAGTATTAGGTATACTTTAAATGTAGTCAGCAAAGCTAAATATTTAAAAATTAACTTTAAAAAAAGTAATTAGTATTTTTTGAGCCATGCTAATGACAAAGCAAATTGCATGGAATAAATATATTAAGAAATTTTTATTTTCTTCCTGTTTAAATATTTTTTTCTATATTTATTAGCTTTTCTTTTCAGCAAATGGTTTCCATTTTTACATATATACATATAAAGAGAATAAAAACATTACCAAAGAGCAATCTTTGTTTACATGAGCAACATTATGACACTAACAATGTAAAAAGCTGTCTTAGTAATTTTCTGACAGATTTAATGCGCATTTTAGGGATAATAAATGCAATACCTAAATTTATATGTAAAATTAAACTTTATAAAGGATACAATATAAGCAATGGTTACATTTATGCATATAGGAGTCTTTAGCATGGACAGAAAAACCATGCTAATGACACTGATATTTGTCCATCCTAATGACAAATTTTAATTTAAATAAGATTATAAGCCATAATATAATCACAATGCAATAGTCCTTTCTGGGGCTTTTTAAAACACAAAAATCCTATGCAAATAAGTAAAACAAAAATTTTAATTATAAAACAAACATGAAAGTTATTATCCAACATAGAATTGATGTACGCCCCTAATATTCAACTTCTATTCTTAAAATACAATACATGCTTCCATTTTCAGGCTGGGATAAAATGGCTACTTGTTGCCTTCGAGAAACTTTATATTTTCAAACTATTGTCATATGTGAAAATGAAATTTTCATTAATAACCAGCTGTTATAGTATGACCTTGTTTTGAAAATAGAATATGGAGGACAAACTTTAATTATTTTTTAATATACTATAATTTTATTTTTAAAAAGAAATTTATTGGATAAATTCTCTCCTTGATTAATTTAAAGAAAGAATAACATTTGTTTTATTCTATAAACACAATATTAAATCTTGAAAAATGCTAGTATATACAAGGCTCAGCTGCTGTGGACATCCATGCTAATGACATTTTAAACATTTATTCTGTTATTTTAAGATGTTTTTAACTAAAAAGTGAGTAATTCTTGAGTGCAAATAATGAATAATATTAAGACAAACATATCTAAATATAAAAACATGACAGAAAACCTCTCAATTTCTTTTGTGTGCCGAAAGACATAAATTGTCCCCTATTTTGAGAATCACTCATATATATATATATATATATATATATATATGGAATAACTTATTAAATAACAAACTATTCCAAACAGAGCAGTTGGAAAATATATATATGCGTGTGTATAATAACATATAAAACTAGTTATATTTTTTATTGCAATGCATATTTTTAATTAAAATTTTAAACTGGGTTTGTGACTACCGATTATTTCTAATTTCAAAATTACATAAACTGATAGATTAATTATCAAAATTATGTTGCACGACTGCACGAAATTCAGAAGAAAAGAATAACATTTTACAAATTTTTATAAATCAATAAAATATTCTTTTCTTTTTATAATGATTTTGTTGAATATAGTGTCTTTAAGATGAAAGAATATACATAATTTTCAATCTCTTTACACACCAGTGTAGATATTTTTTAAGCATAACTGAGAAAAAGCAGGGTATTAAATAAATATTGAAACAATAGGACATTTCCATAAATATTGCCGCCATGCATATACTTCCAATTACAAAATTTCACTAAGAAAGGTGCAAAATTTGATGAACTAAGTTGTTACTCCGTGGGGAAGGCGTTTATTTGAGAGGAAAAAAAAATAATTTTTTTAACTGGATCTGTAGAATGCAATTTCTAATTAAGAATTTATTCATGAATTAAACAAAAAAATTCATCTCGATATCTACAAATCTTACATAGATGTTAAAATGTAAATTTCTCCAAAATTCATGACATTAAATCTTGCCTCTCATCGACCAATTCTTTATGCAATTTCAATGCATAATATGCATCATTCACAAATTGTACTTTAATAAAAATCGATTTAAGATAGTGCCTCTTCATTGGACATAAAATAGTAGCGAATAAATTTTACGTTAAACTTGCTTTCAAAATACGATGGCGGTCTGCACTAGAAGTCGGCATGGAACGAAATATCTAGCTCCGGTTTCGAACCGACCCACAGGGAAAATAGTTCCGTCCGACCTCGAAAAAAGTTAAAATCACACCCCGATTCGTCCTTGAATTTCTATATAATTTTTAATTCGATACTGTTAGAAATTTTTCATATGGAATGATTCTGACCAAAAATCTTATTATAGCTTTTCGTTTTTCATGTTTGTAATTTTCATTATTAAAAAGCTACAAAGGTTGTGACATATTTATTTCATCAATGAATTTTTATCTATATGTAAATGTTTCACTTCTCCTTTAATATGAAAAATCCATATTCCATATATTGGTGACTAAAAAATGCGATGCAGTAAAACCTCTCCAGACGGAATCATACACGACAGAAAAATTAAGGTATTAACCCTTCTCAGGAGGTGAGATGTAAATGTAATAGATTTTTCTTTCAGGTATTGTTACATTCCTTTTGCATGGATTAATATATTTTCCATTTAAGACAGGATTCTATCATACGCAGATTGGTTTTACATGTTCAATTGTATTATTGGGGTGCTTCAATGTAGTATTCTTAAGCAAAATAAATTTTAAATTTTTATTGTAAAATAAAGTCAACATAAAAATCTAAGCGTTTTACGTAAAAGTTTTGGACTGAGCCAAGTTTTACTTATTTTATGCACATATTAGATCAATAAGAGACAATAATTTTAGTATGAGTTTTGTTGAGATCTTGACTGAACATTTCGACCTGTGCAGACCAAGAAAAGAAGAAACCAGCCTACATACGGCATCGGGAAAAAAAGTTAGGCCCGGTCTGATTGAGTCTTCATATAAAAGTAACTTCCAGAGCTTGAGCCAGAATACAAACTTTTTTCAGAGCCTTCTGGGGACGATGAAAAGCCAGTATTTTGAGAACTAAAATTTTTAAGAAAACATTGTTTGTTGTTAAGAAAACATTGTTTTAAATAACTCAGAATCATACAAACAGTGCAGAAATGAGATGTAAATTACAAAAATTATGCTGAATTGGAAGTTTCAGCTATAGAAAGGAGTTATTATTCACTTGCAGTATTAAAAAAAAGCATTTAAACACTACCAGGAGCCAAAGTTTGTTTAAATGCGTTTTTCTGCATGTATTATTATTAAAAATAACTGTAAATAAACTTTTAAACTAAGTGTTTTTCGTATGTGGATTCATTAACAAAAAACATATAAACTGCGTTTTTTTCCTCTTTTCATTAAACCATCCAACTTTAATAATGAAAATTTAAAATAAACTTTTAATAAAATATTTATATATGTATATATCTCTTCCCAAAACAAAATACTTCTTTAATCGTTAGAGAGTGTAAATTTGAACAAATTTTTTTGCATTCTGCACATTTTTGTTAACGTTAAGAATTTTATTTTTGTATGAAGGAATGCCATTGCTCGTAATGCGAAAAGAAATTCAAATTTTAAAACTATTAAATTAAAATTCACAGTAAGAGTAAACTTAAAATTTTTATTCGGGTTCTAGTCATAATAAAAATTAAAAACTACAAACATTCATTTGAATAAAATACCTCTTTTTTTTTTGTTTAGTAGGCATTTTACTTTTTTTTCATGATGCTAACTGAACTGCTCTTTTAATGCATTAAAACTTATTTAACACTAATAAGTAGAATTTCGGAATTCCTCCTGCATACACGGTTACAGGCAGTTTTGTTAATTTCAAATAACTGGAAAGGAATGTTTTAGTATCCAAAGTTTTTAAATATTCAACATGAAAAGATTTTTACGGCACTCTTCATTTCTACTTGAAAAGTCTTGAAAAGAGTATGATTCATTTTTTTAAAAAAACGAGAAGTGTGCAAAACTACATAGAATAAACAACTACATTAAATTTATTTCCAAAAATATGCGTTAGAGTTAGGTATGAGCGTATAAAAATGTTACTTATTTGTTATTAATTCTGTACTTTTTGTTAACTTTGTATTACTTATGACAAATATGAAAACAAAATATTTTTAAAGTATTGGTGATACGTGTACAATTTTTATTTTATTATTAGAAAAATAATCGATTTAGATTTTTTTTTATTAATTTTGTGTTAATTATAACATATATCAAAGCAAAATATCTTTAAAGTATTAGTGATACGTGTACAATTTTTATATTATTATTAGAAAAAGAATCGATTGAGATTTTTTGTTAACTTTGTATTACTTATGACAAATATCAAATCAAATTATTTTTTAAAGTATTGGTGATAGGTGTACAATTTTATATTATTATTAGAAAAAGAATCGATTGAGATCTTTTGCTAACTTTGTATTACTTATGACAAATATCAAATCAAATTATTTTTTAAAGTATTGGTTATAAGTGTGGAATTTTTATATTATTATTAGAAAAAGAATCAATTGAGATTTTATATAAATAGTATTTTAGAAGTAACACATGTCGCATTCATTAGGACGTCTCCTAAAGGCACATTTTGTTACATAATAATAATGAAGAAATTCCATTATTCGCTTAAACGAAATGTGTATTTATAAATGAAATTTGAAATTGATTTTTCATAGGTGGGTGTAATGTTTTCTCTTATCTAATGTGGGTCCTCATAAAAATAACTGTAAATTAAATTTTTAAACTAAAAGTTTTTGCTTGTAGCTACATTAACAATAAAATTACAAAGTGAATTTTAACTCTTTTTGCTTAACCATTTAACTTAAATTATAAAAATTTAGATTAAATCTTAAATGAAATAATTATATATCTATACATCTCTTCCGTAATCGAAATATTTTTTAATCGTCAGAAAACGTAAATTAATACAAATTTTTTGGCACTCTACACATTTTTCTTAAAGTTGAAACTTTTATTTTTGGATGAAGGTATGCCATTACCGGTGATGTGATAAGAACTTAAAATTTTAAAAGAATTAGATTAAAATTCACCTATAAGAAGGAACTTAAAAACTTTATTTGGCTTCTAGTCATGATAAAAAAACCTACAAATATTCCTCTGACTAAAATACTTATATTTTGTTTGGTAGGTACTTTACTTTCTTTCATGATGCTAATTCAGCTACACTTTAATCCATTAAAACTTATTCGACACTAATGGGTAAAATTTCAGAGTTCTTCCTGCATGCATAGTTTTAGGCAGTTTTGTTAATTTTAAATAACTGGAAAGGAATGTTTTGCTATCCAAATAATTTTAAATATTTAGCATGAAAAGGTTTTTACGGCATTCTTTATTTCTACTTGAAAAGTTTTAAAAAGAGTATGATTTATTATTATTAGTTTTTTTAATGGTGAATGAGTAAAACTACATAAAGTAATCAAATGCATTAAATTTGTTTAAAAAAATATGCGATAGCGTTGGGTACGAGCATATAAAAATGTTATTTATTTTTTACTAATTCTGTATTTATTAATTCTGTATTTTTATTAATTCTGTGTTACTTAGGACAAATATCAAAGCAGGTATCTTTAAAGTATTAGTTATACGTGTATATTTTATTTATTTGTTTGCATACGTGTATCCATTTAACCCTTAAATGCATACTGTAGATTAGAAATTCCAATACATTTTTTCTTTTGGCGCTTCTGATTGGTTTTTTAGTGAAATATTATGCGTTATTTATGAATAGCATGCATTTAAGAAGTCCATTACTTTTATGGTATTAATTTTGTGCTAAATTAAACTTTAAATAAACTTTAAATGTATATTTTAGTTTTTATTTAGAAGAAGGTTCGGTGCTATTCTATTTTGTTCCAAAAACTTTTTCAATATGCATAATTTAAAAGTTTATCATGCGCAAAGCTTTTAATGATTTTTAAAGCATATGTGAGATCAATTTCTAAACATCAATATGGGTTAGAAATATACACAACAAGATAAATTAATGAATTCAAAGATTTCACAAATCGATGTGTGTAAGGCATAAGATAAAAATGGCGCGAAAATATTTCGAATGGAATAAAGTAATAAGAATATAGTACACGGAGGTAAAAGGTTGAAAAATGGAGCTCCATATTTTGTATGTTTAAGAGAAATACAGAACTCTGAATAATGTATTATGATTTTATATGAAATGTGCAAGATGTATAGTGTTTTTTCAGTGCATTTGACTTAAAGTCTTTATCTGTCTATAAGAAAATTAAATGTTATTTATTAGTAAGGTCAAGTTATTTTATAGATATGCAACACGTGAAAATTAAGTAGATAGAATATAAAAGTACTATATAACAATTATTTTTTGCTATAAACAGGAATTTATACTGAATAATATTGTTAAGAAGATATACTTTAGGCAGGATGTTAAAAAATGATCTTAATTACATATTAATTCGATTTAGATATTTTAAAAGAAAAGGCAATGATTTTAATCGTTTCGACATAGGGATTACGCGTAAAAGTTATGAAAAATAAATGTAGGAGATTTGAAAATTTTTGGTTTCTTTTATTAATTTTACCAAGCTATTTTAATTATTAAGGGAGACCCGTAAGAAAAAAAACCCAAAAATTTTTATTATTGATTTTAAAGTAATGAATTTTGGTGTACTATTTAAGAATCTTTTTTGTAAAGAATAATTAGCAAAAAAAAATCACTTTTTATTAAAAAACATATTTTTTATGAAGATTTTTATTATTTTTTTGTCGAAAAATACCCTTTTTTCAAATTACTTCTCCTCATTAAATTTTCAATATTTTGGTATTGCTAAAATTTCATAAATAGTGTTATAGTACATGGAAAAGACCTAGGGAGAGATATTTTTAATTTTGTATTTTAATCAGCTAAAAAAATTTTTTTAATTACGTATGGTAAATTTCTTTAAATTCGCTATAATTTTCATGTTTACCAATTTATGTAAAATTTTCAGAAATAGTTAAAAAATATATCTCGCCTTATTTTTGTTGCAAATTTTTTTAAGATTCTAAAAACATAAACACTTTGATTCTAAATCATTTTACCAGTGTACTTTAGTACTTTCAACTTAGACAAAATGTGAAAAAAGTCATTTTCAGGAAAACACATTTAAAGTATAAAATACAAGAGAAAGTAGTAAAAAAACTTATTTCATATTGAAACTATTTTTATATTAATTTCTAATATATGAAGACTATTTTTTAAGAAAAACTTTTTATATTGAACACACTAGAAAAAAAAATGTAGCCAGTTTTGTCTTCGAAGAAAATTCCTCGATTTTCAGCGACAAAAATTCACCGAGATATATACTCTTTTAAAATACAACTCCTCATTAAATTTTCAATTTTTTAGCATTACTAAAATTTCTTAAAAGAGTGTTATGGTATACGGAAAATACCAGGGGAGAGATATTTTTAAATTTATTTTATAATGATCTTGAAAAAAAAAAGAAAAAAGAAACGTTACTCATGGAAGATTTTCTGAAAATTGTTATGAATTGCATGTTTACCAATATATGTAAAATTTTCAGAAATTCCATTTCCATCGAATTAGAACACCACAGTAATTTTTAAAACACTCATTTTTGTGACCTTCAATGAATATTTGAAACTCGGGCGAACTTTCACCTAAATCGCGTTCGGCATTATCACAAGTATAACAGAATTTGGACATAAATTCAAAGTCGATAACATAACCTGTAAGTACATTAATAACACAGCCAACTGCATAGTTAAAATTATGGACGTGTGTATGCCAAGTGCCATTAAAACTTACAGCAATATTAATAATAGGACGTTCAACAGTAATAGGTGTATCAGTACATTTTTTGTCATCATACGCTTTTCTAACATTTGAATGGACTATTTCAAACATTTTGTTTGTAGATTTTTTCAATCCTGATATACATTTTTCATATATATATCATATGTTTTATCAGACATTACAGACAGATACATCACAAAACCAAATTGATCAACTGCTGAGTGACCTTGTCCATGTTCTGTAAAAGATTTGTCACTTTATAATTCCCGTCATACCCGTCACCATCAGTTGTTGGAGCTGATGTAAATTTGGAAACTTTTATTTCATCACATGGCTCCACAAAACATTTCTAATATATGTGCAAATCCACTCGTACTTTTCATAAGAATTTTCATTTGTTTTGAAAAACAATCTGGGCATGCAGTAAATGAAAAATGTTCAGAAATTGAATTAATATCAACAATAATATAATGAGGAGTATGATTAGATGTTAAGTTTTTATTTTGTCTTGTAGTACTTACAATTTCTGTATCAAAAACAAGATTGTGTAATCTTACGTTTTGTTTCATACTATTATCAGAATTAACAGATAAGTTAGAAACACTGGATATACTTTTTTCAGGGATTTGAGTAATCCCACTTTCTGCTATCCATCTTTTAGAAGCCATCACGTTCATATGTTGTTTACGTTTCTTCGAACTACGCATTTCAGTATATTATTTTAAAATAAATTTGTAGAATATTAAACATGAAATAATAATACAAAATATTCACATGCAAACACTAATTTAAACGAAAGAATGCGATGTATACAAGCAAAAACAAAAGAGTTTATCACGAAAATCGAATCGAAAGGCTTAAAATGTAAGCAAACATGATAACGTTCGATTTAACAGTTAACGGTTATGGATAATTCAGAACAGAAGAATGTATTCTTTTTTGATTAATCATACTAAAATTATAATGCTATTAACTGTACCTAACTTCGTTTAATAGTGTGATATAAAAGTAAACAAGGATGTGTAAGCTTTTTAAATGGCCGCTAGTCCTTTAAACTCTAGTGAATACAATTAAAAAACCTCATTTTCTACCTGTTCCAAGTGTTTCCGAGCTCTGAAATTTTGCACGGATATTCGCAAATATGTACATTATCGTTTTCTGAGATTAAAAAAAATGAACTTTTGATGATTTATGACCGAAAATGGGGTTCGGGGTCTCCCTTAAAATTTATGTATTTCTGAATATTTCATTAAACAAATCCACAAATAATATTTTGAGTTTGAACGATTTTTAATTCGAACACTTAATTTGCAAATTTCAGATTTTAAAATAAAAAAAAGTGAGAAAATTTATCATGTGATTTTTTGTTTATCATCAAATCAAATGGATAACCATCCCCCAAAAATTAGAATTTTAACTCAACAAATAAAAATTACTTTTAAACTTGGCCCGGACCCCTTAAATTGAAATTATCATACGAACGAAAACTTAAAATGTTTATTCTAATTTTTTCAAAAGAAAAGTAAAAAACTAAATATTTTCGTCCTAATGAAATTACTGAATTTGTTTCTTTTAGAGAATATTTTCTTTCCCTCCATGATGCTAATTGTTGCTACGTGTTTCTTCCATTAGAAATTAAAAAAACACTAATAAGTATAAAATTGGCATTCTTTTCCGGAAACAAAGTTTCGTTTAACTAATTTTAAATAAAAGCGAAATTATGTTTCTAAAACCGCAAGCGTTAAATAATGTAACATGAAATGCTTTTTAAGTCTATCTTTGTTTATAAAACAAAACTTGTAAAAAATTATGTTTCATGAACAGTAAAATTCATATTGAGTAAAAGCAAAAAGTTTCTTTAACTTTATTTCAATATGTGGATATATAAAGAAACAACATGATAGCAATTTGGAAGTATTTACAAAACCATTTCTGCCTTTGTGCTACTTTGACTTACACAAATTTTATCAAATGTACCTTCTGTTTCATCATTACATACTTTTATAAATTAAAAAATATATAATATAATACATTTTAAAAAAGTACAGCAACCATTTTGAAAATAATTTTTTCAAAGACTAAAATTTAAGACTTGTAAATAAATTCTATAATATTCTATAAAATTTTAATAAACTTATATTATTCACACTGTCTAAACAATATATGTTCATTTTAGAATTAAAGTTGTACCATCTCGAAGAGAATGAATAAAGAATCTCGAAGGGAAAAAAGTAAATCTTAATTACATGTTATTTGCATTTTGATACTTAAAAAAAAAAAAAAAAATTGTTTTGACAAAGTTACAGATTTTGTATCCCCTTAAATTGAAATTCTCCAATGAACGAAAACTTTGCTTTGAAGTGGAAAATGTTTATTCCACTTCTAGTCATAATAAAAATAAAAATAAAAAATATTTTCATCCTAATTAAATTACTGAATTTGTTTCTTTTAGGAAATGTTTTATTTCTTTCCGTGGTGGTAACTGTTGCTACGTGTTTATTCCATTAGAAATTAACAAATACTAATAAGTACAATATTGGCATTCTTTTCTGGATACAAATTCTCTTTCAACTAATTTTATGTAAGAGCGAAATTATGTTTCTAAAACTATAAGCGTTAAGTGATGTAGCATGAAATTGTTTTTAAGGCTATCTTTGTTTATAAAACAGAACTTGTAAAAAGCTTATGTTTCATGAACAGTGAATTCCATAATGAGTAAAAACAAAAAGCTTGTTTAACTTTTTTTCAATATGTGGATATATAGTGGAAAAAACGTGGTAGAAATTCGGATGTATTTACAATAGTATTTCTGCCAACGCGTTTTAAACATGAGTATTGTTTAATAAAGATTATAGAATTTTAAATAACAAAAAAATTATTTTCAACAAATGCAAGTATTGATTTACTTAAAAATAATCAAATGAATTGTTTATTGAACAATATACATCTGATTTGTATGCTCGACATGAAGCCTGCTTATAAAAAATATTTTCAACATTACAGGGACGAGATAGCACAAGGAAATTTTACAACACAGGACATATACACTCGGTAGCTCCACAAAAAGAGTGCGTGCAATGGAGCCTGAGGGATTCGAAGCCCCACCCTCCTACGCTCGAAGGCGATTACCGCCGTGGTGCTTTGACCACTCGGCCACGGATGCCCCATCAAATGAATCCTTTATTTCCACATTAAATATTTTTATATGTTAAAAAATGCAGGATGTACAAAACTAATTTTATTTAGGGAGTAAAAATGCTTAGTCACATATATATTTCTTTTTAACTCGTTAAAGGTGAAAAAAGTGAATATATAATTGTACAGAATTCTGTTTTATGCAATGCTAACAATATAGATTTCATGTAAAAAATGCGAAAAATAAAAGTAAAAGATTGGAAATAAATTCGTTTATTTTAAAATTTTTATCAATCAATTTTGATTATTAAAACTTATGTATTTCTGTTTATGAGAAAAAAATTAAATTTTACAAAAAATATTTCGAGTTTTAACATTTTTAAATTATACCAATTTTTCGCTAATTTTAAACTTTAAATAAATAATATTAAAAATAAATCTGAGAAGTTATCTCTTGTGATTTTATTTACAAATCATATGGTTAACCATAATAAAAAATATTCAGAATTTTAAATCAATAAATTAAAAAAAAATGTATCCCGAACCTCTTTCGAATTGAAATTTTCAACTTAACGAAAACTTAAAATGTGTATTCCAATTCTAGACATAAGAAAATTATAATACTACATATATTCGTGCAAGTCAAATTACTTAATTTGTTTCTTTTAGAGAATATTTTACTTTATTTTAAGATGTTAATGGTTGATACGAGTTTTTTTTCCATTAGAAATTAACAAATACTAATAAGTATAAAATTGGTATTCTTTTCTGGTACCAAAGTTTCGTTCCGTTAATTTTAAATAACAGCAATATTATGTTTCTAAATCTGTATACATTAAATTATGTAACATGAAGTCATTTTTTAAGGTATCCGCAAACCTTGGGAAGGGATTTTTTGAAATTTTGTTTATTTATCTTTTTTACGTAATGAAATTTACCTCAAAAATAAAACAATGTAGACGTTTTTTAAGTTTCATAATAAACATAATAACTTTTTTAGGACTTAGACAACATACTTTTTAATCGCATCTTTAATCTCAGATTATATGCAAATTACAGTATTAAGGTAAAAAAAAAATCACAAAATTTGTCTCAAGTTTATGTTGGTTTATATTAAATTTATTTAAATATTATAATTACAATAATGCACATTACAAATACAATACATTTTAATTATTAGAATTCCAATTAAATATAACAAGAATATCTGTTGCTGTTTATATATAATAAAATTAGTATCTGTCTATGCATTTACTATATGACTTCATTAAAGTTTTAGACATTTAGTAATGATAATATTAATAAAAAAATTATTTGCCAAATCCTTTTTTACCGTTTGTGATTCTGTTTTTTTAAGCATATATTTCCCTTTTTAAATTTGAAATAAACATTATTTTCTTGAAACATTTTTGTGTAATAAAACGCAAAAAGTATCAGAAAGTTGTAATATCAGTTAAAATTTGTTGTAATATAAAATTTACTAAACATATCGAAAAATTCTTCCTTAGCCTATTGTTAAATGAATATGAATTGAATAATACACAAAACAACAAAACTCGTTATGTTTTATGAATTAAAACGCACTTTAAACTTTAATTAATCTATCTGAACGGCTAGTGTCAATGTTATTAACGTAAAAGTTTTTTTATTCTAAAATGTGAAAAAAAATCTGACCGGAAACGGTTAAAAAAATATTACGTTTCAAAGAAGGTGAGGGCTTTACAGCTTACGAAATTCCCTCTTTTTAGATTTAACAAATGAAACTGCAAATTTAATCAAGGGAGCCTTTTATCAGAATAAACCGGTATTATAACGGTGCCATATTTGAAGTCTAGTAATTCTGCATGCAAAACCAATTTATATAAATTTATTGTGGGGATCAGACCGCACTGCACCCCTCCCTGTTTTATCATCATCAAACAACGAATGAATCAGACTAAGAACATTTTTAAAGAATTTTATCTAACAGAACCTGAAAATAATAGTACTTTAATTATTCTTTTTTATTTTTGTTCAGTGCATGCATAACATTAAAATAAAGAACAATAATTTTGTTGAAAAAATTTAGCGAAAATTAGAATTTTAGAAATAAACATTTGAAGTATAGCATTTGTTTAGAAATAAAGAAAAGAAAAAATAACTTAGCTAGTTTAATTAGCATAACAAACTTTGATTTTATTAGGGAATAATTTTATTTGTAATTCTAGTAATCATTATTCCGTTATCGGACTCTTTAGGCCTTCCTTTTTTATTAGAATTTGTCTGATATGTTTTGTGCTGTACTCTAATTTAAGAAATCGGCGCCTAGCGTAAAAGTATTGTATATATAAACCGATCAATAAAGGCTAGAGCTTTTATTGAAGACTTTTCACTTACTGGCAAAAGCATTAAATAATGCACTTCATACTAGTGTTTTTATATTTATTTTATACATACATAACGTTAAAGTAAAAAGCAGTAATTTTTTAAAAAAGGTTATTGAAAATAAATAAACATTTGAAGTATAACATACGTTTAGAAACACAGAACATAAAAAATTGTTTTCCTAAGTTTCCTTAGCATAACATACTTTGATTTTGTTAGGAAGGAATTTTATTTATAATTTCAGTTACCATTATTTTGTTACTGGTTCCGCTTAGGCCTTCCTCTTTTACTTGATTGTAATCTTGTATGTTTTGTGTCGTACTCTAATTTGAGAAATTAGTTCCTAGCGTAAAAATATCTTACAGATAATCATATAATCAATAAATGCTAAATACTGTGATCGAAGTCTTTTCTCTATCTAGCAAAAGCTTTAAATAATTACACTTCACGTGTTGTTATTTTTAGTTCTTGCATACGTTACGTTAAAGTAAAAAAAGGATAATTTTGTTGCAAAATTTTATTGAAAATTAGCATGTTAAAAATAAACATTTGAAATATAGCATTCGTTTAGGAATAAAGAAAAGAAAAAAATAACTTAGCTAGTTTCCTTAGCATAACATATTTTGATTTTGTTAGGAAGGAATTTTATTTGTAATTCTGGTTATCATTATTTCGTTATCGGTTCTGTTTAGACCTTCCTCGTTTATTTGATTTTGTCTGGTATCTTTTGTGTCGTACTCTAATTTAATATATTGCTGCTCAGCGTCAAAGTTACTTAGAGATTATCAGATGATCAATAAATGCTAAGAGTTTTTACCTAAGACTTTTTCTGTCTAGCAAAAACTTTGACTTACATTTTATTCATATATTTCTATTTTTATTCTATTCATACCTAGCGTTAAAATATATATATAATCATTTTTGTTCCAAAATGTTATTGAAAATAAATAACTATGTAACAATATATAACATTCGTTTAGGAGTGAAGAAAAGAAAAAAATAATTTTGCTAGTTTCCTTAGAATAGTATACTTTGATTTTTTTAGGGAAGAATTTTATTTATAATTCCACTTATCATTAAGTCGTTATCTTCTATCATTAGGCATTCCTCTTTTATTTGATTTTGTATGGTATCTTCCGTGTTGTACTATAATAAAATTAATCGGTGCATCGCGTAATAATAATAATAATAATAATAATAATAATAATAATAATAATAATAATAATAATAATAACAATAATAATAATAATAATTTCGTTAGCTTCCTTATCATAAAAAATTTTGATTTTATTAGGGAGAAATTTTATTTGTAATTTCAGTTATATTTATTTCGTTATCGGACTCTTTAGATCTTCCTTCCTTATTTGATTTTGTCTAGTATGTTTTGTGCCGTACTCAAATTTAATAAATCGGTGCCTAGCCTAAAAATGTCTTATAGATTATCGTATGATAAATAATGACTAAGGTCTTTTATCGAAGAATTTTCTCTCTCTAGCAAACAGCATTAAGCAGTTGCACTTCATTCATGTGTTTTTATTTTTATTCAATTCATACAAAACTTTAAAGTAAAAAAAGGAAAATTTTCATGCAAAAGGTTATTGAAAATTATAAAGATAAAAATATAATAAAAATAAAAATAAAATTAGTCTAGGAAAAAAAAAAGAAAAAAAATATTTTTGCGAGATTTCTTAGCTTAGCATAATTTGATTTTGTTAGAGAAGAATTTGATTTGTAATTCCAGTTATCATTATTTCGTTATCGGATTTATAGGGCCTCCCAATTTTATTAGATTTTGTCTGATATGTTTTGTGTCGTATTCTGATTTTATAAATCAGTTCCTAGCGTAGAAATATCTTATAAATTATCAGGTGATCAATAAAGGCTAAGATCTTTTATCGAAGTCTCTTCTCTGTCAAGCAAAGGCTTTAAGAAATTACAAAGAAATTACACATTGTTCATTTGTTTTTATTTTTATTCTATACATTTAAGCAGTTGCACTTCATTCATGTGTTTTTATTTTTATTCAATTCATACAAAACTTTAAAGTAAAAAAAGGAAATTTTTCATGCAAAAGGTTATTGAAAATTATAAAGATAAAAATATAATAAAAATAAAAATAAAATTAGTCTAGGAAAAAAAAAGAAAAAAAATATTTTTGCGAGATTTCTTAGCTTAGCATAATTTGATTTTGTTAGAGAAGAATTTGATTTGTAATTCCAGTTATCATTATTTCGTTATCGGATTTATAGGGCCTCCCAATTTTATTAGATTTTGTCTGATATGTTTTGTGTCGTATTCTGATTTTATAAATCAGTTCCTAGCGTAGAAATATCTTATAAATTATCAGGTGATCAATAAAGGCTAAGATCTTTTATCGAAGTCTCTTCTCTGTCAAGCAAAGGCTTTAAGAAATTACAAAGAAATTACACATTGTTCATTTGTTTTTATTTTTATTCTATACATAAATAACGTTAAAATAAAAAACAACAATTTTGTGTAAAAAGTTATTGTAAATAAATAAACATTTGAAATACTGTATTCATTTAGGAATAAAAAAAGAAAAGAGTTATTTTCTTTAGTTTCTTTAGCATAGCTTACTTTGCTTTTGTTAAAGAAGATTTTTATTTGTAACTTCAGTTATCATTATTTCGTTATCGAACTCTTTAGGCCTTCGTTTTAGGTGCGTTTGTAATTATATAAATACTTAGCAAACATAGTCGTCGTTCAGTTCGTCCGTCTGTTAATCGATCTGCCCGTACATAACGCAAAAACTACTCAACCAAATCGTTAGAAATATAAAATGTATAATATTGTCATAAAATTACAATTTTCGTTGGATAATTACCTAATATTAACGAGTCATTACAAAATTTATGAAATTCTGTTGTGTTGTTCAATTACAGGGCATTTAAAAAGTTTCCGTTATCGTAATTGGAATTTTTTTTTTCAAGTGCATTTTAACGATGTTACACTGTTCCGAACTAATATAATTCATATGCATTTTTGAAATATATACTAAAATACAAATTATGCACAACTTGAGGTGCAAAAAATATTTTTAATTATTTTTAAGGTCACACAAAATTCTGTTACATAATGATATAGGGTGAAACATTGTTTGAGCGCGCCATAATTAAACTAAACTATTTCATATTTTTTGAAAATTATATACGTTGCAAGTTTGCAACAAATTATTTTGTTTATAACAGAAAGCAAGTAATATTTAGAGGGAAACAAAAAAAAAAAATTTGGTTGCCATACTACATCCGAAGTACAGTATATTTAGAAAAACTCGTTGTAGTACGCACCACTTTTTTTAATTTTGATGTGCAGTTTCATACTTGTTTTATTTGGTTTTATCTGGTATGTTTTGTTTAGCACTCTAATTTAATAAATCAGTAGCTAGCGTAAAAGTAACTCATAGATTATCAAATGATGAATAAAAGCTAAGAACTTTTATCGAAGTCTTTTCTCTGTCTATCAAAATCTTTGAATAATTACACTTCATTCAGGTGTTTTTTATTTTAATATAAAAACTATTAAACTATGTAACTATATATACATAACGTTAAAATAAAAAACTAGCAATTTTGGGGCAAAAAAGTATTAAAAATTAGAGTGATAAAAAAATGTATAGCATTTGTTTAGGAATATATTTTTGTTAGTTTCCTTAGAGTAACATACTTTGATTTTGTTAGGGTAGAAAATTATTTCTAATTCCAGTTATTATTATTTCGTTATCGGTCTCTTTAGCCCTTCCACTTTTATCAGATTTTATCTGGTAGGTTTTGTGTCGTACTCTAATTTAATAAATCGGTGCCTAGCGTAAACGTACTTTATAGATTATCAGATGATCGATAAAGGCTAAGAGCTTTTATCGAAGTCTTTTCTCTATCTAGCAAAAGTATTAAATTATTACACTTCTATAATATGTTTTTTTTAGTCTGGACATAGATAACGTTAAAGTAAAAAATAACATTTAATTGTAAGCATTTATTGAAAATTAGAACGATAAAAATTAGAATTGAAAATTAATAAAAAATGTATGAAAATGTGAAATGTTACAAAACGATTCTTCACTGCACATGCGTGAACGCTATTCATTTTGTTTTGCATATTGTTTTAGATAAATGTTTAGGGCAAATTTTGGGACAGTCAGAAAACTATATACTGGAAATTCTTAAAAGTATAGTCGATAGGTTAAGTTTGAAATTCATTGTTCCCAAAATGAAGCAAAAAAGAGGGGTTTGTCCATACATACCTTGATTAGTGTCAATAAAGAATGCACTATATTACAGGCATTACCATATTCGGATACAGTCAATCATCTTTTAGCTTGCTGTTGGGAGTTACGGATTTTGAGCTTATTTTATCGACGATACTTTTCAGAGATTTCAAGCTATGATGTTGAAACTTTCATAAAATCTTCACTTTACATTTATCTAACACGATATGCAAATGAAATTTTGATAGCTTCCACGCATGCGCACTGAAAAATTATTTATTGAATCTGGTTATTTTTCATACAATTTTTATTATTTTTTATTTCTGATTAAAAGGTATTGTGCACAATGCTATTTATCACATTTTCTGAAAAGAACATTTTTTTAATAGTAAGAACTCTGGAAATTATAAGCAAAAAATTTCCCAAAATTTGGGACTATTTTTGTGAAAACCTTAATTTCACTACGGGTTCACATGCTTCTTCACAGAAATGAACACAGTTTATAACAATAAGCCGCCTTTTCATAATCAGTTTGAACGAGTTTACAACATTAGTTTTGAAAGAGTTATCCAAATTAAAATGGTTCCTTTTTCAATTTTTTGACTGTACCCTATGATGTTTCAGGGGAAAAAATCCTTGCGGAAATATATAGCCGGTACATTTCTCTTTACACACCCGGAGTTTTAGGATAATTCCTAATGTTTTTTTGAGATATTTAACAAAACATCCAAAACCGCAAGAGACGGGTCACCTTTGGCCATATAGTAATTGTAAGAAAAGTTAATTTATTAAGTATAATCCTAAATTTAATAAGGTACCTGTGCCCAATATGGACACCCAAAGGAAAATTTATTTTATTCACCTTCATTTACACGTCATAGAACTCCAAAAATTTAGGACCACTACCTCTGGACTGTTGACTATCATTATTAAAATTAGCGACTTTGTATATATTCTGGTTTAATTTAATTGATAAAAACAAAAATGTTTACAAGTGTCCATATAATGAAACACCGGTCCCTATTATGGACATGCATGTCCAATATTAACAACAGGTGGCTCCTTATTGGCCTACTACACAGGGGGTACGGAAGAGCCGTTATACCAAGGGATTTTAGAGGAGAAGGGATTAAAAAATGGATTTTAAATCATTGCGGCGGAGGAGAGGGAGCACAATAAATATCTTCAGAACATCATTTTAGAATGGGGATCATTTTCGGTTGTGAATCTTCAAAGACCCGTGCAAAGCACATAGTTGATTTTGCTTAGCTTTATTGCATTTGTCAGCAGAATTTTCTTCTGAATTTGAAGATTCACTTATTCCCAATGTCAATTACTTCCAATGTGGACATAAGATGTCCATATTGGGAATTGGGTATAGTTTTACTAAATCTTGTAATAAATAAACAAAGGAAACATTTTAAAACAATATATGCAAAAGCAATCTAAAATATATTTTATCAGCTTTCTAAAACGCTCCACTTTTCAATATTTAAAGTAATTTTTCTATATCTAATGAGAATTTAAAATTACTTGTAATTACGATCTGCTCACCACGAAATAACAAGTTTTCTTCTAAATGGCGAATAGCGCGCTTTTTTGCACTTTCCAAGCTTAATTATCTTTTCATCTGCTTTTCTTTAAGGACATGTGACGCAATCGCTTGATCAAAATTGCTATTTTAAAATATATTAGGGGTGTCCATATTGAGAACACTGTCCATAATGGGTACAAATACCTTATATATTTTATATATGAGGACCTCAGAAGCTAAGGAGACAAGTAACAAAATTTAGATTCTTAGTAACTTGAGTTCAAAGTTAAACGTTCATTGTAACCGACTAAATTGAAATACATTATAGGATCAAAGATTACTTACGATCCACTTACGATTATTTTTGGAGTTTTGTTAAATATCTAAAACAAATACATGAGGAATTATCGTGAAAATTCATGTAAATAAACTAAATAGTGCAGTTCATACATTTCTGCGAATATTTTTTCCCGAAGACCGTCAAGAAATTGAAAAAAAAAATTGTTAAATATTTAGAAATATACGTAAGGAATTATTCTGAAACTTCAGGTGTGTAAACAAAATAGCACAAGTCACATTTTTTCGCAAAGATTTTCCCTCGAAATCCCACAAGGATATGACATGTATTATGACAAATAATATTATAGACAATTCAGTGTAATCAAATAAAAAAAATAATAAGAATAAATGTTTGAATAATGAACAAATTTTTAAAATAATTTTGCATTGCGCATACGTGGAAGCAATCAAAATTTAATTTGCACAATGTGTTAGCGAAATTTATTGAAGAATGTGATAGATATTGCATGAAAATTATGAAAATTATCGTCGATAGAATAAGCTGAAAATCTGTTAATTCCAAAAGAATGCAGAGTATTGTATACAATGATATTTTTCATATTTTCTGAAAAGAACATTTTTTTATTAAGAACTCTGCAAAGTATAAGCAAAAAAAATGGAAAATTCGGGACTGTTTTTATGAAAACCTTATATTCTTTATGTATACATGTTATTCTCATAAAAATGAACACAGTGTTCAAAAGATATTCAATCTTTTTAACATGTTCGAACAAAGTTGAAAAATGTTTATACTTTCGGTTTGTCTGGACGTCTTTCTGCGCTGTAACTCTCGTAAATGTACTCGGATTGCCATGGAATTTTTGGACGTAACTGACGTTTACCCGAGGATGAACCTATTGAAAATGAAGATTCTACTGATTAATTTATTTACATACAGGGACATTCAAAATATTTGTTTTACATTACGACCTATGGGGAAAAATCCTTTCAAATGAAATTTAAAGATGTTACACCTGGTCAAACCTATTGAAATTTATATGCATCTATATAGTTCACTAAAATATGTATTCTGTAAAATATGACTGAAAAGAATAGTTATAATTCCTTTACAGAGTCACACAAAATAATTGTGTTATACAATATTTAAAGGAGGAATTGTTTGCGATACATTTTGTTTACGGTAAACGATTTCATGCATAATCAAATTGATATAAGTTGCTGAGACTTAATATAAAGCATTTTAGGCATAAAATGAAATGGATAGCATTTACAGGGACACAGAAAAGAATTCAAATAGTATATTATCATATCGTATAGTATCAAATAGTATAATATCAAAGTACTGTATATTATTGTTGTGTTTGGGAAGGAAGATGAGAAGGAGATGAGAAACACTTATTTTTTGTTTCATCTCAGAAGTAGGCTAAGTCATCGTATAAATGGATGAAATACATTGCGCTGGATGAAGGCCAGCAAACGACCAAAAAAAAGGCTACCATTATAGTTTTTCTTAAAATAGTGAAAAAATCTTTAATCTTGATGATAATAATTCAGAGCAAAATTATAAAAATATAAAATGATAAGAAGAAAAAGATTACCTGTAATTTCTTGGCTGAAGAAGATGAAATTCAGGTAGATAAATGCACAGGTATTGAGACACAAATGAAGAGAGTATTTTGAAGAGGACAAATATTTTTTATTTATAATCATATGAGAATTTCTTCAAGCATTGAATATTCTATATATATATATGTACTTGTTTCATACACTTTCTTATATAAATAGAACTTTTATTATTTCGTTGCAAAAATTTCCACAAAGGTGATGTATATGAGTCGACATATTCTAGAACAACTCTTCTTCACAATATATTTTTATATGCATTTTCATAACATGAATAAACATTTTTCTTAATCGATACAGAGATAACATTCTTCTCAGAATATCAATTAGATGTTACTTCAAAAATATGCCTGGACAAATCACAAAGAGATGTTTCAATATTTGCCCCTGGGGACGCCGTTCCATATTCAAATAATTATATATATTTATGGCCGAATTAAACATGAGATGAAGAGGGATTGAATTGCAAGATAATTTATATATGAGACACTTTCATTTTTTTTTTAAGTGGGAATCACCTTTTCAGCATTTTTCTCAGAGGGAAAATAAATACACTAAAAAAATGAAGAAATAAAAAAAATCAGTTGGAGAAGCTTGATAATAGATTGACGATAATTCTTTGAGGATAACTATGACAACACTTAAACCAACTTGAGTAGCCAGAAAAAAAGGAAAACCAAAGGATTTAGGATGTGGTGGACGGGGAGCCTAACTTCTCGCAGCATAAAAAAAAACAACATCCTTGAAAACAAACTTTGAGTAGCTGGTATGGAGCAACGGTCACGTACAATCGCCTTGGGGCGGGCACACTTGCCCCGGCTTCCGCTAAATTTCTCGGCATCTGAGAAACTTCTCGGCACATGTCAACTCAACTGCCTCCAACACCACTGGGCTCCGACTGCCAACTGCTCTCGTGGCTCAGAGCCAGGAGGAAGAAAAGAACAAGGGTTACTGTAAACCCGGGATACGCCAAGTTGGCAACGTTCGAATGAGGAGAGCGAGGAAAAAAATAAGCCAAGTTACGATTCAATGTATAGTGAAATATGGATTTAGTAAGGAAAAAAATTGATAAACACTTAAAGAAGAAAGGCCAAAGCAGGTGGCCAGGCACTTTGTTGGTTAAACCACGTCACCTGCGGAACATAATTTGATAGGTCAAGAGGCGTGCCAGATTAACCGGAAATACCACCCATAGAACAATCCAGATTTTTCTAGAAGCTTTTCCAAACCGGAAGGAATGAATTCAAAACAAGATTTTACCGGTTTAGAACATTCGATAGCTAGGTAAGGAAGAAAAACTTACAGGCGACGGCATCAAAAGAAACGAAATCGAAATAATATTTAAATTGAGAACATTAATAAAAAGAGATGATAGGAAATAAAATAGTTAATAAAATTGAATTAAAATAAAAAAATGGGGGGGGGGTTAACGAGCAACCACCACAATTATGTATAATGGCTGTTAGATAGATGAAATGCATTTCTAATTGCTATATGCGCTTTAAAGTTTCTCTAAATATATGCGTATTATATAGTTTGTATACATGCTAATAGTTATACAATTTAGCTATAAATGGTTTCACAAACTGCTCGGAAATCCTACTGAATAGGAGCGTAATTTACTTAAAGATGTTTTTAAAATATATTATGCATTTTTACATTCAACTGCATTAAGTTTACAGTGTCGCTGATAATTTCTAGAAATCTAATTTAAATAGTTTAAAGAGTAGTTTTGTTTGAATTAAATTTTAGCCAAATATTTTCGAGTAATAAATTTATTAGGTAAACTACAGGGCTGAACAAAAATATTGATTTATGTTCCCATCTATTAGTATAAATTGCTGAGAGAAAAATTTCAACCAGCTACGCATTTTCTTTCTAAACTAAATTTCCTCAATATATAGCATATATATCAACCAACAGATCAAATACAAGGTTGTTCAAAGGTATTGGAATACACACATGACTATAGACAGTAATACCTTATTAACCTAGATAACGAAGTGTCGTTAAAGATTTCAGGAATTGTTGAAATTGTTTTATAACCTATGCTTAACACACGATTTCTCTTACTCGTTAAATTTGTTAACGGTTAAAAGATGATCAAAGTCATGTGCTGTTTCTAAATAATGAACTGGCCTTTTGCGTCATTGCTCGTGGATTAGCAATGTGGAAGTCAATGGATATAAATGTACTTTTAGCCCTTGGCGTCCACACGTTTCACAATTTCGGGATAGAAGTTAGGTAATCGACCCCTAGAACGCAGCCCTTAATTAAAAAATCACTTATATCTCTATACCTACAAACAGACTTGTTTGCAGGTTGGCTGCAAAATGAATTCACTTTTTTTTCCTTTGTATATTATAATCTTTGACTTCTGGAATCATCATAAAATAAGATATTAATTTTAATGAAGATTAACAGTGGGAAAAAAGTACGATGTAGAAATATTCTGCTCTTTTTTATATGAATTTAAAGTTGATTTAATGTCATATATTCATATATAACTTTAAAACTTTCTATCTTGACAAGTAATATTTTATAAATATAAAATCCGTTTAGGTAATTTACCGCATTTTTAAGTTTCAAGGAAAAGGACGTATATCAATTTATTTTTAGTCATTACACTCACATTTTGAAAATTTATGCATATTTGTACTTCAATTTTGCAATTTCTTAGATTTTTTTCAAAAGATGTTGGCGCACGTCTAGTTTATAGGTATACTATTAATTAAGGTTCATTTATTTTTTTTCAATTTCCCAATTTGTCTACTACAGTTCTTTTCGATTAGACTGTATACACTTAATATTATAAACGTAGATTTTTAGTACATTCCATTATAGAGTTAGTAATATTCTTCTACGATCGTATAAGATGTTATTAGATGTTATTTAAAAGTAAATATCTATAAAAAAAAAAATCCACCTAAAATATTGCTTAAAAGAAAAAAAAGAAAAAAAAAACTAAAATTTGTTGATTAAAATTCGGACTATAAAATATAAATTAAGTATATATATATATATATATATATATACACATGAATTACAATAAATATATGTATTGAAAATATAAACCTTATACTAAATTAATTTTCTTGTAACAATATTCAGTAGTTATTCCGGCTTATTAAATTAAAATCTTATTATTAAATGTGATCGGTTAATTTTTATAAAAATGATATAAATTCTTAATTCGCCTTAAAAAATATTTATTCCGACACGCATAATTTTTTAAAAAATGGATCTTAATAATATTTTTTTTTAAATAAACTTTATTTCTTAAAATTCTTAATAATAATACCCCCGCCTTTTTCTACTTTTTATCAACCCTCCTTTTCAAAATCTTATTTAATTTATTACGAAAAAGGGTATTTATTCAAACTATAATTTTCATATTTTTTTCGTGTTTTATGTTTATTACGTATCAAGCAATTCATTCTTTTCTTTTTCCAATGAAAGTATCGTCTATTCTAATGTGAAATACATTCGATTTTTAACTACTTTCGATTATTAAATAAGTTAATAATAAAATTTTTAATAAAATTATCGTTTGCGGGATACATTCGATTATGTTGCTTTTATCTGGACGACAGATATTGAAATGCTTTTTACATAAAAAGCATCAGGTTCGAGGATATTGAATGTTCCAGAGTTTTTTTTTTCTTCGAGGAAATATTTACATGGAAGGTGCGAGTTCAGAGTACGGGGACGAGCAGTCGACAAGTGGTATGGGGGTAGCCGAATTGGCCAATTATTTGGAATATAATGTTTATTTTGGCAATTAGATTCATTTCGCAATTTATATTAGAACATTTCCTTCTCTGTATTATTACAATTAAAACAATATTTTGGAACAGCCAATGTTTAGTTTTTTTTAATAAAATTTACATTCTTTTATCTATTTTTTTTTCATTCGCAATGAATCCTGTGTTGAACTGGGAAATCTTTCGTCTTTTTCCTAAAACGACGTAAAATACAAATTTTCTCTGGATCCCCATGTCACTACATCTTAAATATATATTTAAATAAAAGTGCAGTTAATTTTTCTTTTATATTTAAATAAACTATCATTATATAATCTATTTTAATCACACATTAAAAAGAATAAAACATTTAACAACGTGCAAAGTTATTTTTTTAAAAGATAGTCAAATTAATTTTTGAGGTTTAATACATTTTAATATATTTTAAAGCAGTTCTGCATTTGCTCTCAAACTCTGAGAAAATTTTCTTTTTGAATGATAAAGCGATTGCGTGACACGACAAAATTTAGTTGCATAAGCCGTATTTTGCAAAAGTATAATTAAAGATGTAATCATAATGAAGTGAATACTGCAGGTTAATAAGGGAAAGCATAAGGCTGAAGTTTGTTAATGGTAATTAATACACTAGAGATAATTATTTTATTTTTTGCCATTTCTTAACAGCTAATTATATTTCAAAGTTGGAATTTCTTAAGCTGATACTTCGATGTAATTGAAATTAAAGACAGGTTAAAAGGAAACGACAAATATATCTCCACTAGCTGCCCTTATCGGCCATTTTGGTCTTTCTTTAAATGTATGCTAAGTGACGTAGCATGTTCTTTTTATTCATAATTAGATTTACTTGCTTAATTTTTCGCCAAATCGATGATAGGTTCTGACAGAAAAATCATGAGCTTTTTACTATTATTAGTAGCCGGGCGCAGTTGATAAATTGCGAAATATTGTTATCAATACATTTTCTTTTCAATTTCACTAAAATAATAATCCTTTAATCTCACTTCTTTAACAAATATGATACATTCATTGAAAACTCAAACATCTAAATTTCACGGTTCTCAGATCTTTTTCTTTTTTTCAACGTAAAAAATAGAAAATTCTTAAGTAACGTTGCTAAAAATTCATTTCAATTTAATTTCAATTTCAAAGAATTGTTTTCATTTAACACGCAAAATAATTCTAACAGGTGAGTTAAAATATAATATATGCGAGATTTGCTCGCGGATAACTTAAAAATATCAATAAGTTTTTGGAAACACGGTAATTGTTTGGCTGTTTATTCGAAAAAAAAATTTTAAATTTTTTTATTGAAAGAAAACCATACATATAAAATGCGATGGAATCAGCTGGTAGGTATTTCTAAAAATCACATGACTTGTGCTATTATAATATAGATGAAATGATACCGATAGAGCAGTATTTGGTGGCTTATCACCTGCGTCTGGCTAAAATTAAAGTAACGAAATATTCACCTGGCATGCAAAAACTGAATCTGAGAGACTGGAACTGTTGATGACATTTACATGACATAGGTTTTTATTGTATAGATAAACATGGTGTATCAGAATCTTTCCGACATTATCTGAATAATACGAGAATTATATATATATATATATATATATATATATATATGTATGTATACAGTAACAAGAAATTTTCAAATAAGAAACCTATAAAAACACAAAGTACTTCCAGATCATTTTCAGCGATTTCTTTCCATGTATAGAAATAAGAAGCAATTCAACTCTTATGTATGATATTTTTCCTGATTTTTTCTACAGTTCGACTGATCAATCGATGCCAAGAAAGGAAAATCATTATATTTCTTGACAAATGTTCATTACATTCACTAGATACGTCTGCTTTTTTAAATATAAAAGTTCGTTTTTATTTAGATTGTTATACAGAGTGTATCTAAACTCTTGGGCAAAACTTTAAGGGGTGACAGTACACATCAAGACAAACAATATTAAATGGGAAACTGAGGGTTCCAAACGTTTTCCGAGGGAGATAGGCGCCATTAAATTTTGGGGTCCAAAATTTCAAATAAACATAAAAAACGGGAAAATTGGTCGATTGATTTGCGGTTTTCACTAAAACTATTCTTTGTGTCAGTATTTTCTTGAAAGAAATTATAAAGATTAATTTCAAAAAATGTTGATAGAGGGCGCTCTAGAATTTGGTAAAACGAACAACTATTTTTTGCCGTTATTTTGTTAATCTCATTAAAAGTTTTCGGAAACTTAGACGTAAACTTAAATTTTGAGTTCAAAATCTGAATAGTTGGGAGTGGTTAAGTAGCGCAAACTGAAGTGTGTTCGAGGTGAGGGGGAGGAGGGTTAAATTTCAATTCTGGAACACAGTTCAATTTGCGGTTCTTAGTTCCTCCCAACGATTTAGAATTTTATCTCAAATTTTAAGTCTAAGCTTTTGCAAGCATTTAATTAGATACAAAAAATAACGATTAAAAATAGTTGTTGGTTACTCTTGAGTTTAAAGCGCCCTCCAAAGAAATTTTTAGAAACTTATTTTTAAAATTTATTTTCAAGAAAATATGGACATAAAGAATAGTTATAGCGAAAACGGCAAACGAGTCGACTAATTTCCCGTATTTTATAATCATTTGGAATTTGATCCCCTCCCCCTCCCTTGAACACAGTTCAATTTGCGCCACTTAAACCACTCCCAACGATTCAGATTTTGAGCTCAAAATTTAAGTTTGAGTCTAAGCTTCTAAAAAAATTAATGAGATGCAAAAAATAACCGTAAAAAATAGTGTTTCATTACTCCAAAGTCTAAAGCGCCCTCTATCGGCATTTTTTAAAATTTATCTTAAAATTTATTTTTAAGAAAATACTGATTTAAAGAGTAGTTTTAACGAAAACCACAAACGAATCGATCAAATTTTCCGTTTTTATATTTGAAATTATAACACATAACACAGTTCAGTTTGCACTACTTAACCACTCCCAGCTATTCCCGAAAATATTTAATGATATGAAAAAAAATAACGGCAAAAAGCAGTTGCCAACCAAAGTCTAGAGCGCCCTCTATCGACATGTTTTGAAATTAATCTTTATAATTTATTTTCTTGAAAATACTGACATAAAGAATAGTTTTAGTGAAAACATCAAATCAATCGACCAATTTTTCCGTTTTTTATGTCTATTTGAAATTTTGGACCCTAAACTTTAATGATGCCTATCTCCTTCGGAAGACGTTCGGGACCCTTAGTTTCCCATTTATTATTGTTTGTCTTGATGTTTACTATCACCCCTTAAAGTTTTGCCCAATATTTTAGATACACCCTCTATATCTGTTGTACAACCTCTTGTTTTCGTGAAAATCAACTGTTTAATGGTGTATTTGAAAAAATATATATGTATTTCCACCTTCAACAGCTCGAAATTTTCGAATACATTTTCAGACTCAATGTTAAAAGTAGAAACTTGAAACCGCTGAGGCTATTTTTGAAGAGATGTATAAAAAGAAGCCGTGTGATTTCATTTCTCGCTGAATTCATTAGAATTTGATTTATAAACAATTACTTTCTCAGTATGACCTTTTCTCTTCGTTCCTAGATCTCCCACACGGAAAATTCGGTTCAAAATCCCAATATTAATACCAAGTTTTTTTAATATTTTTTGCATTTATCAAAAAATCCACAAGAACGGTACATTGTGCACCTCTTAAATCAGAGAATTTGTCACTTTGATTCATTTGAAAGCAAAAATGAATTTAAAAATAATTGGGAAAATAAGAAGTGTGTATTGGAATAAGCCCTTAAAGTAATTTTATCGAGGAAAGCTATTGAAATAATTTTAATTTTTCATCGAACAAGCAAACAAATCTACTTCAAAAATAGAGGTTTTGCATGCTATTCATTTTGTACATTTAACATGGTATGATGTATTTTTTTTCACAGCTATTTAGACTTTTATTCATGAAAAGCGATTATTTGCGAAAAATTGATAAAGAATGTTCAATTTAAGGGAAGGAAAATACTGTTGACGATAATGTAAATTAAGATTCGTTGTGTTTGGCAGAGACAGGCCCTGATTACTGCTGAGACCAATTAGGTTATGGCCTTCCCAGGCAGCACATCCATATGGGCCCATAAGGGCAAAAGTGGGTCAGGGATATAGATCTATAAGGGCTATCCATATGGGCCCGCATAGAATGTCCACTTTTTTTTCTATATGGGCCCATATGGGCTATTTATATATATCTATATGGATGCCTATGTTGATCTATAAAGATATCTATATGGATCTATGTGGGTGCCTATGTAGATCTATAATGATATCGATATGGGCCGCATAGAATGTCCACTTTTTTTTCCATATGGGCCCATAAGGGTTATCTTTATATATCTATATGGATGTCTATGACCATCTATAAAGATATATCTATATAGATCTATGTGGATACACATGTAGATCTATAATGACATCTATATGGGCCCGCATAGAATGTCCACTTTTTTTTCCATATGGGCCCATATGGGTTATTTTTATGTATCTACATGGGTGCATATGTCGATCTATAAAGGTGTCTATATGGGTCTATTTAGGATACACACATAGATCTATAATGATATCTATATGGACCCGCATAGAATGCCCACTTTTTTTTCCATATGGGCCCATTTAAGCTGTTTACATAGATCAATAAGGATTTATAATGTGATCTTTATAAATTTATAGGTCACTGATTAAAGAAGACACTTTATTACTTATTTGAAAACATCTGTTCCATAATGTTAAACTTAAGTTCTTGAGTTTCTCATTCAAATTTGGATATTTTTAGATGTTTTCTTTCTAAATTGTATAGCTGAACTCAATCTCTAATGGGAACCATTTTGTATTTTTTCAATTTTGTTTGTAATTTTTTAAAGGTACTTTCATCTTCGAAACCGGTTCCGAAAGTGTAAATACCTTGACTAAAAAAAATTTGGTACCAAAATCCAAGAAGTAAAACTAGTGATATGATATTAGAGATCGACGTCAGTTTCCTATGCAGAAAAGGTCATTAAAAAAAATATTTAAATTTAAACGAGAAATTCAAAAATAACCTATCCATAGCATTACAAAGCCGACATTTTCAAGTAAATGAAGGGGACACGTCACTCATTCGAAAACACCCATTCATAATGTTAAATTTATGTGCAAGCTATTTTTGAATTTCACTTAAATTTAAATATTTTAGAGATTTTTTTTCTGCATATAGGATAGCTGAACTTGTTTTCTAATAAGACTATTTTGTATTTTTTTTATTACAGATTTTTGAATAAAGGTACTTTCATTTTCGAAAATAAAGGTTTTTTTTTTTTTTTTTTTTTTTTTTTTTTTTTTTTTTTTTTTTTTTTTAAGTCTGCAACAGACAATTATTGCAGGTTTATGTATGTTCTATCATTAAAATTGGAATTAAAAATTTTCAAAAATTCTAACTTTATAGCAATAGTATCTCTCAGGAACATTATAGATCAATTTAATTTATAAATTGTTATTCAGACTTTCTACATTTAATAAATTACTTTATTTCCACACTGAATTTATATTTCTTTGTTGATCAAAAATTTTAACAAATTGACTGGCAGTAAACTAAGTAAAATTTAAACATGAAGCAAGATATGGTGTAAAACTTGAACAAAGCAAATTATCAAAGTATTATGGAATTAGCTGAAAAATTATCAAAATTTTTTATCTACTTTATGTAGCTCAATAAATTTAAAAATGCAAATCATGTATGCACTGTACAGTCTGATAATTTCGTCTATTGGATCATACAGTGTACATGCCATACACACTTCAGACAAATTTAAAATGTTACTTTTTTGCTAAAATAAATTAATAAATCAACCAAGATAGGTCACCAATGACCCATTACCTTTATTTCTCTTACCTGTTTTGTGAAAACCAAAAAAGAGACGTTCAACATCCTAGTGATCTTGAAAGCTTCACAAATACTGTAATGAAAGAGAAACTGACAACCAGGGATGTAGTGGAGGGTATATGCCATATACCCTCTGGATTTTTTTAAGGAACACCGTATACCCTCTGTTTCTCAAGAAAGCCATAGTAAATACACTCTAGGGTATACCCTCTGTTTTGAACATATACCCTCTGTTTTAAGCATATGCCCTTTTTTCCCCGACTACACCACTGCTGACTACTTGGGGCAAGTGAACATGGCTATCAACCTCCATGCACAAAATTTCCCTTCTGAGGACCCACCGTATACCCTCTGTTTCTCAAGAAAGCCATAGTAAATACACTCTAGGGTATACCCTCTGTTTTGAGCATATACCCTCTGCTTAGGGCATATGCCCTGTTTTTTTTTTTGCTTTTTTTTTCGACTACACCACTGCTGACTACTTGGGGCAAGTGAACATGGCTATCAACCTCCATGCACAAAATTTCCCTTCTGGGGTCACAAGCATCACCAGATCTTGTGATTTTATGGCTAATGCAAGTACAAATGTAAGTTACATATGAAATGTCTCACAATTTTAATATTTTAGGCTTTATGCATTTTAGTAGTACAATTTTAAACAATATATGTTTGAAATAAATTCATTTATATTTTTTTCAAAAATATAATTGTTTCTAAACAGTACATAATTTTCCAATCATCAAATAAAAAATAAAAAATACTATCAAATTTAATTTGTTTAAAACCCATATTCCAATTTACTTTTTATTTAAGTTAAAATATTTTAAGCATAATGAAAAACATTTAATGCATATAATTCAATTCCCGGAAGATTAATTTACATGTACTTACAACAATATAAACAGTTCAGCACCTCTGACTGATATTCCATAAATAAGCACTTTACAAAATAAGAGCACAGTAATGTCTTTAGCATGCAGCTAATATAAAAATATTGTTTTTCTTAATTTACCAATGACAGGATTCTCACTGATGATTTTTTTTTATTATTATTAAATATTTCTAAATAATAATTTACTTTGAAGATTAATTTGTTGAAATAGTTTCAGAGAGAAAATAATTACCAATGGCAGTCATGTAAATTTGAAATGAAAACGAAACAGACTAAATAAAATAGCAACACAATTCACTTGGTTTATGGTATGTCACTCCATTTATTGAAAATACAATTTATATATTCATATATATGTATTTCTATAGACTATATCAGAATAGTTATCTTGTAACATAATTCTATTTTTCATACAGTTTTAGATGGGTGCTGCACCCTCTCTGTAGCTTCATTTAGAAAAATGCATGCTTCTAGCCTCTATAAAAGGAGAAAAAATCCTATAAGAATCTAAAATCCTATGAGCAAGCACTCTGCCCTTCTTTACTTCTAGGAGAAAGTCAATAGATATAGTTATTTGAATATTTACAAACAATATGTATCATTGCAGAAGAAAGTTCATGAAGTATAAACAAACATTCTTTTCCCTCTTCAAATGCATAACTTTACATTCAAGATCACCAATGCAGGATTCTTCAGCTTCGTATAAATTTGAATCAAGATTCCATGTCAGGTACAATTGAATTGCTCCAAGCATCTGGTTAATGTCACCACCTATTTTTAAAATGTAAGGATTAAATTTTTAAGACATAAAATTGTTTGTGCAGAAATAATTTTATCTAAAATTAAAGAAATATGTATTAAAAAAAAAAAAAACATTTTACACAGCAGAAACAGTCAATTATAAGAGTAACACTATCCATTTAATTCAGTTTTGCAAGGAAAAAGCTTCATTTGAAAAATTGATGCATTAAAAACCAATAAATTCACCAGGAACAGATTTTTTTTTCTCCTTCTTTCCCAGGAGCAGAAATTTTTTCTGCAGTCTGCAACGCAAGTAAAAACTTTAAAAACAGTCTGCAAAACTTAAGGACAAATGCACTCTTTCCCAGTGTTGATCCCAGGAAGTAACCCAGATAAAGGTATACCCCCCCCCCCAAAAAAAATTAAATTTAGTATTTTCAATGGTCAAAAAGTGCAGTGTCCGCCCCCCCCCCCCCCCCCGACCCGGAGCTACGAATATCGCTCCCAAAGAAATGTGTGAATTCAACACGGCTCTTTCCAGTCTCTCACATTATGTTAGATACAATCAAATCTCCCAAGTATTCATGATTAACATAAAAGCAAAGTATTAAAAATAAGTTACTTTAACCCTCAGAATTTTTAACACCATCATACATTGTCCAAAAGGGGAGAAAATCCACTCCCGACACCATGTTTTTTTTTTTTTTTTCTTGTGCTCCACTGGCAAAATTTGTGTTTTTTCGCGATCTTTTGACAAAATTTGCAGTTTTTCGTGATATTTTGTCAAAATTTCCAGTTTCTTCGCAATCTTTTTACGTCGTTTGTCGTTTTTCGAGATCTTTTGTTGAAATTTGTTTTTTTCTCGACTTTTTGATGAAATTTGCTTTTTTTTCATAATTCTTTGATAAACTTAGCGTTTTTTTTTTTTTTTTTTTTGTGATAATTGGACTAAATTTGAATTTTTTGTGACCTTTTGCGGTTTTTTGTTGATTTTTTAGACAAAATTTGTCGTTTTCTTGCAATTTTTTGACGAAATTTGCTTTTTTACGATCTGTTTACAAAATTTGCCAGGTTTTCTTTAGATCTTTTGTCAAAATTTACCATTTTTTGAGATTTGTTGACGAACATTGCAGTTTTTATCTGATCCTCAGACAAAACTTGATGTTTCTTTTCGTGATACTTCGACAAAATTTGCGATCTTTTGACGAAATTTGCATATTTTTGTAATACCTGGACAAAATTTGCTGTTTTCTAGCAATCTTTTGGCAAAATTTGTCATCTTTTCATGATATTTTGAAGAAATGCGCATTTTTTTCGCAATCTATTTCCAAAATTTGCGGGGTTTTTTTCAGGATTTCTTGTCGAAATTTTTCTGGGGATTTTTTTGGGGGGGTTCTTTTGACGAAATTTGTTGTTTTTTCGTGACTTTTTAACGAAATTCGCCATTTTTTCATGATTTTTTGACAAAGTTCACCTTTTTTTGTGATACTTGGGAAAAAATTTGTGTTTTTATGCGATCCTTTGATGAAATTCGATGTTTCTTTTCATGATACCTGCGTTTCTTTTGCGATCATTTGACAAAAGTTCACACTTTTTCGTAATACCCGGATGAAATTTGCTGCTTCTTCGTGACCTTCTGATGAAATGTGTTGTTTTTTCGGCACCTTTTGGCAAAATTTGCTGTTTTCTTGCGATTCTTTTACAAAGTTTGCAGAGTGTTTTTGTCATACTTGGACAAAATTAGCTTTTTCTCTGTGACCTTTTGCAAATTTCGAGGCTTTTTGTGATCTTTTGACAATATTTGGTGCTATACAATTATTGACAATTCTTGTGAACTTTTGACGAAACTTGCCTTTTTTGCAATCTATTTACAAAATTTGCTGGGTTTTTTTTTGGATTTTTTGTCAAAATTTACCATTTTTTTAAAATCTTTTGATGAACATTGCCGTTTTTATGGGATTCTTTCATGAAACTTGCCATTTCTTTTCGTAGCACTTGGACAAAATTTGTGAACTTTTGACGATTTTTTCTTTTTGTTATACCTGGACAAAACTTGTCGTTTTCTGCCAATCTTTTGACAAAATTTGTCGTTTTTTCACAATATTTTGAAAATTTTTCCATTTTTTTACAATTTGTTTGCAAAATTTGTGGGTTTTTCAGGACATCTTGTCGAAATTTGCCACTTTTTTTACGAAATTTGTTGTTTTTTAATGATCTTTTGATGAAATTTGCTGTTTTTTTTTCAAGATCTGTTGACAAATTTTGTGATTTTTGGCGATCTTCTGACAAAATTCGCATTTTCCCTGAGATCTACAGCGAAAATAGCAAAATTTCTTAGAATAATTAACTAATTTTTTTCTTGGGGGTGGAGGTGAGGACCATTTGTCGAAATTCACGACACATCTTATGTCCAAATTTTTGGATTTAAGACTTTAAATTCTGGAAATGGTTGCCTAAATTTCCCAGAATCGTCCCCGATTTATAGATTAATGTGAATCGAAACTTCATCAGTCGGATATGTTGCGGATTGTATTACAATGGCACTGGCAAATAATTTCTAGCAAGCTTTTATTATTATTATTATTATTATTATTATTATTATTACTACTATTAATTGTAGAAAAATAGTCTGCAGACGTTCTCAAATACTCTGCGACGTGCGCCGCAGAGTTGCGCCGATTCTGCTTACGGGCCTTCGTCAAATGTGAAATTGTGTTGGAGTGAATAACACAACCACACTTAAGCTAATATTAAACCTATGGCAGCATTCTTTCCAAATTTCTCATTTACATTTCAATATTTGTACAATATATATATATATATATATATATATTTTAATTAAGCTTCAATTTATATTTTTTAAGTGGTTACAAAAAAAAAAAAAAAAAAAAAGTCTTTTAAAAAGTGCAATCAAAACTAAAAAAATAAAAAGATACCCAGTGAAAGAGATCTGATATCTATATGCAAAGAAAAAAAAATATATAAATATATGAAAAAGAATGTACCCAGAAACATAATTTTAATTTACGACTTAAGAGTATTCTTATTTGACTATCATGGGATTTTATAACAAAAATATAATGTACCTAGATAGTTAAAAGTAATAGTTTTGAACTGTAGTTCATCTTTTTTATTTATTATTTCCACTTTAATTTCACAGTTTATTTTTAAAATTAAGATGACAATGAATGATTTTTTTTCATTTATAGATCAATTTGCTATGAGGCATTGCATATTTAATGAATTTACAAATAAACGAGCTGATCCGCTTGACATTATCCAGTGTCGGTTCCTTAAATAAAACTTAAAACTTCGTATGATTTAATATTTTTAAAAAAATCTTTAAACCTAGTTTCAGGGACATTCTGTAGAGTCTAGTGCATTCGTAATAAACCTTTTTTCGGAACTAACCTATGACATGGGTCCCCACTATCTAATGCAGCATGTACTGAAAATGTTCTGCATTTACCAGAGACTATCAAAAACAAAGTTGAGTGAACCAAACCTCGTAGTAATCCATATAATACGAAAAACTAATACCTCATTAAAGTTTTTAAAAAGTTGGTTACTGAAGTCTAAGATAAACTTTTATAATACAGAAAGCAGCTGAATTGTAATCTAAGTTGAATGAACCAAATCTGTTAAAATTGGTTCTTTAGAAATGTGAGAAAGAATGTATCTTCCAGTGATGGAAAGTGCCCCCTCTTCCTGTAAATTTAATGAATTACTATCAATATTAATATGACGTTTAATAAAGGGATGAAATTTCTAATCTAAAGTTATGTGATTTTTAATTTTCAGCTGCAGTGAGTAAACAGAACTTTTCGAAAACGCTGGCTATTCAAAATGTATACAAAAAAGGTGGCAGCTGAAGTATAAAGAAGGACCAGGCATAGGGGACAAAGGTGTATTAACAGGAATGTAGCTGGCTATAAGAAAAATTTTTAGTAGCTTAAAGAATGCTAGAACTGTCAAAGAAAATTGCAATACAATTAGAGCATTGTTAAAGAAATTGCAATAAAGGCCTAAAGAAGGAAATTAAAATTCAAACTTAGCAGTAGCTGAAATCTGGGAAATTGTTTTGTTGTTCATATAATACCTGGGGGACCTAAGAAATTACTCGGTATGACCGAATAGTGCTTTTGGCTAAATACCGAATATTCAGTCAACATGTGAAACCAATATTGTATCTTCGGCTACCCAAATACTAATTGTTGGACCGAATATTTGGCCAGCCGAATACTGAATATTTGGCTTTCCAAATACTTTTTATATTTCAAAGTTTAAAAGTATTAAAACGTTACTTTTTAAAATAATTTTACATAATATTTAATAAAAGAAATTTATATTTTGATAAACTAGAGCTTTTTATAGAACATTTAGTGTTGAAAAAAATCTTTTGTGATTTTTTTTAAGAAGTACAATGAGACTTTATTAATTAATAAAATTTTAAATTTCATGGTTTATTCTATGAATTAAAACAAATATTTTAAAATCAAAGTGAAATAATGAAAAAATGGTCGAAGAAAAACTTTACAGTCTCATAATTGCAAGGGTGGATCCAGCCCTCCTTTTAGCGATGGGTCATGGCTCCTTTTTTAGGGGCCGGGGGGGGTGTCATGTCTCTTAATAAGAGTAGTTTATGCAAATATTTAAAACGTGACAGTTACAAAAAGCCATCATGAGAGAACAATTGGCTGTTAGAACCTGAAATTCAATTTAAAATTCTACAATTTACGGTGATTTTGTGAAAGATTCTTTGCCTTTATTGAAAAATGGAAAACGTTAATCAATTTACATTTGTTCTGAATAAGTGCATTTTGCATCTAAAAATAAAAAATGCTTTATGGATATTCAAAAATTACCTACTTTGGGGTTAAGTACAGTTTTAAAAGAGTCGGAAATATTCTGATTGTTAAACAAGGTATGAATTTGAAAATATTCAATACTTCATTTTTTAAATTTCCTTTAAAATTTTTCTTTGCTCAGAGGGAGGTCATGACCCCCGTGATCTCCCCCTTGGATCCGCCACTGCATAATTGTCCTTTTTAAATAACTCAAGGCAAATTTTTTTCAGTATAAAGTACAAATACTTTAAACTTAATTCTGATTAAAGGAATGTCTAGCTCATAGTTTTCTTTTCTTATGGATGGTGGCATTTTCCACCTTTCCTTTCATATCATATTTTAAAGAAACCAAAGCATGTGAGTTGAAAATATAGTTATGATATATTATTCATTGTTATTGCAACAAACGAAAACACAAGTTTGACTTAGAGTGAGATGAAATACAATGTACTTATAAATCAATAAGCTGATTATGATTATGGTTTCATGAACAAAAATTGCTGTCTTGATAGCTATTACTAATCTCAAAAGTTTTTCTTTCTTGTTCAAGGACTTTTAATTTGAAAAGCAAGAAACAGATTATATACTAAACAAAATTTAGGAACTTTCATCTGCACATCATTTATTCCTAAGAATCCTAATAAATGACCATTCTCATGGTTAATTTTCATAAGTTATACTTAACAAACAGCAAATAAATAAGGTAAAAACATTATTTTATTTAAATATAATTTTCTTTCTAATTATTTTGAATATATTGATGAATTGATAGCTAAAAGTAGAAATTGTGAAAAGTTTTTAAAAGTGTGTTTTAAAAGGTTTTATTAAGTATTGAATTTGGAAGAATACTTTGATATTTGGAAGAACCAACTAATAGCAGGGCAATAGCAAGAAAACATGTTAAAATATTTTAGTATTTAGCATTTTAGATCTTCAAATTATCAAAATTAAGCATAGTGTATTAATCCTTAGAATAATATTTAAAAGAAATACACAAAAAATTAGGTGAATTTTTAAAAAAGGACACTATAGGTAATGGATAAAAATATGAGAGTGTCGATACGGACAGAAGAGTCCAATGTAATTCAACATATAAGTTAGTGATGCACAACTTGTGGCCTACAAAGTTCACCAATTTGTAACAGGAAAAAAATTTCAATTTTTGTGCATTTGTCGCAAGAAAAAATCATAAATTTCGTCATTTTGTGGTAAGAAAATGGAAAATGTCACCAGTCAGTTAGGAATCACAAGTTTTGTTGAACAGGACAGAAAAATCGTGAATTTCTATGACCGGCACATAATAAATGTGAATTCAGTTAATCGAGTGCGGAAAAATATCGAATTTTTGCCGATGAAGAGCAGACAAAAGTAAAAAATTTTTTCGATCAGACACGGAAACATCACGAATTTTATCGACTAGAAGGGAAAAAATATCACATTTCGTTGATTGGGTAAGAAAAAATCGTCAGTTTTCTTAATGATGCGTGAAAAAATTGCAATTTTTTTTCATAGGCTGCAGAAACGTTGCCTGTTTGCCGCATGAAAAAGCACAAATTTTGTCAATCGGGCATGAATAATCGAAAATATTGTCGGTCAGACATGGAAAAATTGCTATTTATTGGCTAAGGGGGCACGAAAAAAATTGCAAATTTTGCCGATCAGGAATGAAAAAATAGCAAATTTAGTTGACTGGGCACAAAAAAATTGCCAATTTAATCGATTAGGCTCAGAAAAATCGCTAATACCGTCAATTGGGAACAAAAATATTGCAATTATGGTCGATTGGCTTCGTAAAAAGCGCAAATTCCATCAATAAAGTAAAAAAAAAAAAAAAAAAAAAAATAAGAAAGAAAGATAAATTGTAAAATTTATTGACTGAGAAGGAGAAAATCAGCATTTTGTTGATTCATTGCAGAAGAATTGCAAATTTTGTTGATAGGACACAAAAATCGCAGATTTTGTTGATGATGAGCAGAAAAATTGAAAATTTCTTTAATCAGCAGCAGAACAATCATGAGTTTCGCCAGTTTATCATGATAAAAAATTGCGGATTTCATGAATAAGCGGCAGAGAAAAAATGCAGTGTCAGTTAAGAATCTCGAATTTCGTTACAGAAAAATGCACGTTTCATCTATCAAGGGCAGAAAAAGCACAAATTTCGTCGATCAAGCACAGAAAATGTGTGAATTATGTGGATCACGCAAAGAAAAATCAAAAATTTCACTCGTTAAAAGTGTGAATTTCACTGATCATTTTCTGAAGAATCGCGACGCTTTCTATCAATTTTGAAAAAATCATGAATTTCATCGATCATGTGTGGAAAAACTGTAAATTTTGTGAATCATGCATGGAAAATTTGTGAATTTTCTTAATCAGCTTTGTAAAAGCACAAATTCGATTGATTAGGTAGGAAAAAAAAAAATCCAAATTTTGTTGAAAAATCTTCTTGATCAGTTCCTACACTCGCCTTCGTTAATAAAATTCACATTTTGTTTACCGCACTGGCCATGTTTGTTTTTTAACACTTTTAATAAAACAAAATTTAGTCTTCCAAAAAATTAAGGAATATTATTGCATCTAGAAAATAGTCCTTACAATATCTGCTATATATACAAATGTAAAAACTGTTGATATATATCCTTACCAACATAATTGGATATTTTGACTGGATAAATGAACGTAGAGGGACAAACCTAGATATGGACCATCAATCACCCAGAGATATTTGTAAGTGGTCCTTCTCTAGAAAAAGTTGTGCACTCCAAATATAAGTAGTACAGTAGACTTCCTCAAATCCACACAGCTTTAGACCAGAGGCTGTGTGGATTTCTGGTCATTGCTTTTTTTTTATTTTTTATTTTTTTTTTTTTTTACATTTTTTAAACAGTAATTTCATCATAATTAATAATGCAATCAAAATTATAATGAGTGCTTAAAATATAACAAAATATTAAAATAAGTAATAAACTAAATTAATAAAAATTTAGATGATTTTAAAAAATGATTAAAATATTAAAAGCAAACATCAAGTTAATAATCAATGATGTATGATCAAATATTCATTATAAAGAGAAATAAAGATGACACCTATTGCATCCTTCTGCAAATTAATTTAATGTTTAATAAAATTACGTGTTACATGATTTTGATATGGATGAAATTTGCATTTTTTAAGCAATTCATGGATGAAATTTGCGTTTTTAAAGCCATCTGTTGACAAAATTAGCGTTTTTTTATGCAATTCATGGACAAAATTAACTTTTTTTTTACACAATTCATAGAAGAAATTGAGTTTTTTACATGACTCATGGACAAAATTCATGTTTTTTGCACAGTCTTTGGCCAATATTTCTATTTTTTACAAGATTCTTTGTTGAAACCCTCTTTCTTACATGATTCTTTGTTGAAATTCATGATTTTTCTGAAGTATTTTGACGAAATTCGAATTTTTTTCAAGATCTTGTGATGAAATTTGATTTTTTTTTTCAGTACTTTTTGACGAAATTTCTATTTTTTTCTTGGCCTGTAGATGATTTTTGTGCTGTTTTTGCAGAACTTTGACAAAATTTGTGTTTTTTTAATGATATTTAGACAAAATTGGAGATTTTTTCTGTGAACGACTGACAAAAATGACTTTTTATGACAACCGACTGTCAATATTCACAATTTTTAGTATCTGAAATTTTTTACTGATGAATTTTGAATGTTTTCGGCATAAAATGTCTTAAATTTTTGAAAAATTCGAAAATCGGCCCTGCTTTTAATTGTGCGGTAACCAGGGTTGGAAAAAAAACCAGGTTTTTTTTTAAAAAACCAAAAAAACCAGTTTTTTTGGTTTAAACCAGGTTTTTTTGGTTTAAACCGGATTTTTTTTTAAAACATCCTTTCTTATTACATATACATGCATATTTACTGATAAAAACAGACATTATTGGTTTATAAGCAGTGTAACTTCATTTAAAATAATTTAAATTTAATAATTATAATGAATTTATGCTGAAAATTGAAAAAGTTCATTTTTCAATTTAAACAGTTTTAGCAAACAGTCTTATGTTGAAAGTTTTAAATGTTCTACACAGTGAACCATTGATGCCCTGTAAATCTTTATAAACAATCTTTTGACATTAACCATTTGGATGTAGTTTGATAAATATTCTTTTCCACAATTATTCAAATATGAAGTTAGAAATACTTCTTAGGATTTTTTTCTTTCTGAGTGACATTTTGAAGTTAAAATTTTTAGTCGTTAGATTCAGCAGATAGCAGAGGAAAAAAAAATTATTATTAAAATGCTATAACTAGCAACTAGTCTTTGCTTTTAATTATTCAAGATAATCTTCTAAAAGAAAAATTTCTTTTACAGCTTGTGCAAAATCTTAAACGATCATTGTGTTACATTATTAAATGCATTAAATAATCAGCATTATTAAAAAAATTAAAATATTTTATACTAAATATTGAATTTAGTTTATCTATGATCAATTCACATGTTTGAAGTTTTTTCTTTAGAGCAATAGATATGTTCACCAATGTGTACTGATTTTAATCCTTTGCATAAAAAAATGACATAAAACAATGTATCTAATGCTTATTGCTGAAATAAAATGTTAAAAGTAAAAATTATTTATATCCAATAATCTGAAACTCGCAAATTATAAAGAAAAAAGAAAATGTTATTATATTTCTTCTAAAAAATGAATTTCTTTTTTTTATAGAAAAAACCATTGGTTTAATCCTATGCATAAAAAAAGACCTAAACCCACTATATATAACATTTATTACTGAAATAAAGAGTTAAAAGTAGAAATTATTTATGTCCAATAATCTGAAACACATAATTATAAAGAAAAAAAAAAGAAAGTGTTACCATTTGGTTTAAACCGTGGTTTAAACCATGGTTAAAACCAATTGGTTTAAACCGTGCCAACCCTGGCGGTAACAGTAAATAATTCATACATAAAATTAGGGGAATATTTTTAATTTTCTGGTACTTAAAAAAAGTTACAAAAATAAAAATTGTTTCTTTCCTAAAATTTTCTGTGCACAGCTTGCGTCTATATTATACAACTCTGGATGTAACTATGATTTCAAAATATAATTGAACTTTGATTTAACAAATCTCAATTTATTAAATTTCTCAATTTAGCAAATTTTTCTTATTCTTCTTTCAATTTAACAAAGTTATAACTTTGATTTAATAGATAACATTCAATTTTTAAAAAAATTAAAATTCGAAATTTTTTAATACATATAAAAAAATTTCAATGTCCCAGATTGTCAATTTTCTAAATATTTGTTTTGTAAAGCAGAATTACCTACATGCCAAGAGAGATCTCATTTTAAATACATGTAAAATAAAGTTTTTTTTTTTTGGGGGGGGGGGAGGAATTAGCCAGATTTTATGGTAATAGGATTTAATTCATAAAACTTCAAATAAAATAAAATGTACTTACATAAATTAAATGTAGCTGAACATCCTTTTAAGAGTAAACTGAGAAATTAAGATGGCTAAGGCGCTAAGAGGCTAAGTGTCAAACTTGATAGTCAAACTCAAATCCTATGGAAATCAAAATGCATATAAAATAATATCTAAATTTGAATATTTAAATTTCATTTTTAATACATATTGTTCTGAATTTCTTTTGTGCAATAAACTAAAATTTTAAAGCATTTTAAAAATTAATTTAAAAAAAAACTGTAGTTGAAAATGTTAGCACTATTATTGAAGGATTTCTTTTTTTCTTATCAGTTTGATAGAAGATCAGAAATCAACATTATGTTTAACATTTTAGATTATTGCGCAACTAGAAATAATCTTTCATAAGAACTTTTGAGTAAGCAAATTTGTAAACACTTCAAAATTTTCAGAAAATAAAATAAGTCAGTTTTATCCAGACATACATACAATTTCATAAAATTTTATCAAAAGTTAGAATGACCAGAAAGAATTTAATGGTAAAATTAATGCCAGTCACACGACTACCAAACTAAAAACAAATGGGTAAGTGTGATTGCAGATTGCACAGAGGGTTTTGGTTTAATATTTCTTTTAAAAGATACTATCCTTAAGTTATCAAACCAAAATTGTTAATAGAAAATTAATAATTACTTGCATAAATAGGCACCTGATCTGATACGTGCATAATATGAATAATTCTTTATAGACCTGTCTAATGAGATGTCGCACATGGTATATGCTTAAACTTTCGGAAAGTGCCTAGGGGACAAAGTGTGTGTGGAAGGAGGGCGGGAGGGACGGGCATCGATTTGCAGAATAAGTTTTAATAGAGTTTTCTAACAATATATTACATGAGGGGTGCATTCAAAATTTAGAAAATAGTTCCTTTCCTCTCCCTAAATCTCACACTTTCAAATATTTAATATTAAAAAATAATATTTTAGTGTTCAGTGAAACAACGTATTCAAAACACAGCAAACAGCTGATCCGAAGAAAAAGAAAACTCCCCCCCCCTCCTCTCAAAAATCAAATCACCCTGAATTTATATATTATTACGAATTATAAACTATATCCAAGTTTAAAAATGATTGGTTCTTTAGTTTTTCAAATTTTAACAAAATTTAGAAAAAAAACGCTTCCTCTCCCCAAAATTTCCTACTCTTTCAAATATTTAAGAAATACTATTTATACGAGTGCTCAGTGTAAAAAAAATGCATTCTAAATGCAATAAACAGATTATCTGAAGAGAAAATTGCCCATTTTATTTTATTTTTTAAAATTTATTTATTAATACATTTATTTTAAGACATTTTACAGCAGGGCTGCCGGCTTTTAGCCAGCCGGTTTAAACCGGCCGGCTTTCTTGTTTAAGCCACTTTAAAAAGGCCAGCTTTTATTAGAAAAAGCCGGCCTTTTGCCAAAACTTTTTTTTTTTTACAAAAACTATTCTTAAAATGAAATGTACAATTAATAATTAATTAGTGACTTTTTATTTACTGTTGCCATGAAAATGTTCAGTAAATTACAGTAAAATTGACTGCAATTAAAATATAAGCAAATTTGTTAATATAAATGGTATGGTAGTCAACATATAATAAGAATGATTATTAGAAATTTGTGCAATAACTTTTTAAAACATTTCAAATCATTTTTATCGAATAAGATATTTATTCAAAAAAATAATACACTATTAGCTTATGAAATAAATTACCAATCATTTGGCTCAGTTTTTAAATAACGGTACACTTTTACAAATTTTTCTGCTTTTTCAGCACCTAAACTGTTCCTGATTTTATTCCAGACAAAAAATTCTCTCAATAGATGCAGAATTTGGGGGATAGCTGTGTAATTTAATAAAAAAAATCGCAGAAACCATTAGATAATGAACCATCCTTTTTTGATGTCTTCACTTTAGCAAGATTCCACCATTTTTTTGCTGGAAATTGCTCTATAACTTTTTCAGAGAAAAGCAAATGTGGGTATGCTTCAGGATCTTTCATCTTAAGGCCCCTGTCCTTGCTCAAGAAAACGCTCACGAGCTAATGCTATTCCTATGGGCAGAGTTTCCCCCAGAGAGTTTCAGGGGGGGGCGCTCCGCTCCTCCTGCCCTTTAGTTTAAAAAAATAGCACCCCTCTTGGTCCTCATCCAAAAATGTCATTCATTAAAAAAAAAAATAGTACCCTTCTTGCCCCACATTTGAAAAAACGCAGCCCTCCAGCGATGATCCGAATGTGCTATAGCGCGTAAATTGCACAAGAAATCGGCGACAGAATGCAAAAATAGCCTTATACGCGTGGGATGGGTAATTTCATCATAAAATCTCTAAAAAAAAGCAATTTTCGTTAAAAATTGCAAAATAACGACTAATTTCCGGCAAGATTTGCAAAAAAATGGCTAATTTTGTCCAAAAATGTCACAAAGCGGCAGATTTTTTCAAAAGATCATGGGAAAAAGACAAATTTCTTCCAAAAATTGCGATAAAATGAAAAATTTTGTCAAATGAGTCGCAAAAGACGGCAACTTTCGTCAAAAAAATAGCAATAAAACGGCAGATTTCATCAAAAGATTTGCGAGAAAAACGACAAATTTCGTACAAAAATCACAATGAAACGGAGAATTCTGTGAAAAGTTCTGTTTTTTCGCTATATTTTCATGAGATTTGTTGCTTTTTCCCAATTTTTTAGCAAAATATGTCGTTTTTTTGCAATGTTTTAACAAAAACTGCTGTTTTTATGATCTTTTAACAAAATTGGCCGTTTTTTCAAGATCTTTTATCAATATTTTCCGTTTTTTCAAGATCTTTTAAAAAATTAACCTTTTTTTTCTTTTTTTAAATTTTTTGAACCGCTAGATTCTTGATTCAACTCTATAAAAGTGCCCTTAAAAATAAAAAAGTGCCCTTAAAAATGTAAAAAGTGCCCTGAAAAATGTAAAAAGTGCCCTTTTCAGAGCAGTAGCGCCCTGCCCTTTTTTAAACATGGGGGAAATTCTGCCTATGGGGAAGCATTTTTCTAATAATTTTTGCATTCCGACATTTTTGAATAATTTTTTTTGCATTGGATCGCTGAGGTGCATGCCGACAGCGCACCTTTTTTACTTTTATGATTTTGGTTGCAGATATATTTTTTAAAAAGCATTTTCAGTTTTGAAACCGGTTTTGAAAGCGAAACTAACTTTGTAAAAAATATCTGCAACCAAAATCGAAAAAGTAAAAAAGGTGCGCTGTCAGCATGCACCTCAGCGATCCAATGCAAAAAAAATTATTCAAAAATGTCAAAATGTGAAAGAGTTATTAGAAAAATGCTTCCCCATTGGAATAGCATTAGCTCGTGAGCATTTTCTCGGCCAGGAGAGGGGTCTTAATTTTTAGTACACCAGGTAAAAATTCAGGATAATTTAGGATGGGAAAGTATGCTAATTGGAACAAATCAAATTTCCACCTCCTTTTAATATGTAGGTAGATTTATCGAAGAACAAGAATAAAATATTCAACCAGTATATAAGAAAAAAAAAAAAAAAAAAAAAAAAAAGCATGTATTTAAAAAGATAAAATTAATATAAAGGTTTTAAAAAATAATTAATAATTTATATTTTCTTATTTTTAAAGTGAAATGCTGCCTCATGAACAAATTATTTTCACATAAATAAGGAATTTATTTTTATTCATAATACTAATGCATTCATACATGCTAGGAGACATTTTCCAAGTGCAGTATATTATAGACAGTTTCATTTTGTAGAGAATTTATTTGAATGTAATCCTTACTCATAGCATAAAAACATCTTTAATAAACAGAGAAAGTGCTGTTGAACCTAGAGTAAAGGTTTATTTAAATCATGTTGTCTATTTATGATGCTTTTCTGGTATATCAATTATTAATTGGCTATAAACATGAACCTTTGAAGATGATTTTAAAGCAATTCCATTATATTTTAATTTGAATTTATAGAAAATTATAGAAAATAGCTATTAGTAAAATAAATTAACATGTATAGTTCTAAAAAATAAATAATAAGATATGCCTTGGGAAAAAGCCAATAAAAGCTGGCTTTTTCTAATAAAAACCGACTTTTTCCACTAAAAGCCGGTCGGCCTGGCCTTTTGTAGAAAAGGCTGGCTTTTGTGCAGCCCTGTTTTACAGTGAGCATACCACAGGTGATGAATTGTGCAATATTCTATATAATTCGTACTACTGTAGACTCCCTCAAATCTGCACAACTTGGAACCAGATGTTAAATTTTTTAATTAAGTTAGCAGCAAAGTTATATGCAACAAATGCTTATGTAGTTGGCTACATAAGTGTACTATGCTTAGGTATATGTGTAGCTAACGACAAAAGTAAACTCCTCTCCTCTTTTTTATAAATTTTTGTCTAAAATTAAGACCTGGAGAAAAAAAAAAAAAAAAAAAAAAAAAAAAAAAAAAAGGTATGCTTATTTACTAATCAGCAAAATGAAATTTACAACAAATTTTCTAAAAGATAAAGAGGTACTAATTATGCATTTTTGCACAATCCTTTGACATAATGTGCTTTTTTTTGTTGTTGTTGTTAACTTTTGACACAATCCATGTTTCTTTTTGACATTTGACTCTTTGAAATTTTCGAAAAAGTTTTTGTATGCAATAGCACATTTGAGAAAAGGAAAAAAAAATTATTGGCGAGACAATTAGCGTTGAATTCAGGAGGTGGTCTGGTAGGGAGAGGGTATTCCCCCTCTCACACACACACACACAAAAATGTGAGATTTTTTTGTTTTCAATTATCAAAAAGTGCAATCCTCCCCCCCCCCCTCCCTGAAGATACAGAAATCACTCCCAGAGAAAAGTGTCTGAATTAAACACTGGAAACAATTATTTACATACTATAAATATCATTTATTTAACAACAAAATATATTACAAACAATATAAATAATCATAATCATACCAGCATATTTTATGCTTTTTAAAAATTAAGCAAAATGTTTATCAAAATGATATAATGAGTGGGAAAGTTTTTAGAAAAGCAAATTAACAAAACATTTAAATATCATTACAATAAATGATATGCATGCAATGTTTTTTAAACCAAATAATAGTTTACCATATATAAAATTTATAAAAGACGCTCTGGAATATTTTTAACTAATCATAATGACATTTAATGAAAAAAAGTTCTGGGATGTCTCAGAAGAATAAACATATAATAAGAACTGCACTTAGTAAATCCTTCTTTTTACAATATTATTTTAATGATTAAAGTATTTTTATCAGTCATAAATTATTTTTTCGATTAAACTTTTAAAAACATTAAACTAGGTGTCAAACAAATGTTGACGTTTGTCAGTCCAACTATTGTTTTTTATAGAATCGTAGAAGAACGTATTATCAAGTTTTTTAAGACAATATGGCATTTAATTATTAAATGTTTTCTTAGATATTACATCTTTAAAACGGTTACGTTTACCATTTTTCTAACATAATCGGAACTCTAACAATTTTAGGCTAACGGCTTACTTATGCATCTGATTAGATGCAGTTAAAATTAAAAAAATTCTACATACAAACACAAATTTGATGTAGTGATGGGCGATTCTGGAAATTTTGAGAATCGATTAAAATCGATATCGTATAAAGCAACATCGATCATAATAAGAATCGATTTCTCAGTTCTAGAATCGATACTAGAATCGATATTTCGATATTTAGGTTCACACAGAGAAGATCCAAATTACTAATTCCAAAACTTAGACAATCAGCAGGACCGTAATTACCGCCTCCCCCCCCATCCCCATTTAGGGAGGCATAGAATTAAGCTATTGCAGATTTTAGAGTCGGATAATAAGAATTTTAAAATTTAAAATGATTGTCACTTATGGTTTTCAGTTACGCAAAAATTTTGACAAATTTAAGAGACATAACTCAACTAATAACAACACTGAGTAACTTGGCATTAAACCGAGTATAAAGAGTGCCAAGAGCGTGTAGCTAGGATGGGGAACAAGGAGTATAGACAAAAAAAAAAAAAAAAAAAAACATTTTTTTTTTCTAATGCCAACCAAATGTTACACGAGATAGTTTGGAAGAACATAAAATATGCCCCATTCCCAAGGGGTCAGGTAACCCCCATTCTTGACGGAAAGACGACCATAGCCCAAATGTATCTTTTGTCGAAGTTTCAAAATGAGGATTTACAATAAAACAGAACGAGAATTGGACATTTTAAAAATTGCATGCATACTTTGAACGGCCCATTTAGTAAAGATTAGCGAGGAAGGGGAGGGGGGCGAGGGATTAGAACGGACGAACTTGAAAAAAAAAAATAATTAACTAATAACCCAAATAACTGAGCTTCTAAACAAAAATATAGTGTTTAACTTAGTGTTGAATTCATGGGGTGGACCGCAGGGAACATGCACTCTTTGAAACTATAAAAAGTGCCAAGAGCATGTAACTAGGTGGAGAGAGGGGTAGTAACAGAAAAAAACGAGGAGATAAAAGCTTTATAACGATATGTTACATGAGATGATGTGGAAGAAACAAAAAATATGCCCCCCACCCAGGGGGGTAAGGTGAATCCCAAACGGACAGAAGGGCGACCCCGGCCCAAATGTATCTTTTGTTGAGGTTTCAAAATATGGATTTATAACAAAATAGAACGAGGATTAGACTTTTTTTTAAATCGCAGTCATAATTTGAACGAACCTGTAAGTTAACATTGGTGAGGAAGGGGGGGGGGAGTAGAACGGGCGAACACGAAAAAAAAAAAAAATAGTGGCACTCTGACAGTGCCGATAGAAGTGAAACCTTGAACAATTACGTGTGTATTTTTGAATCGTTAGGATGTATAATTTTGAATCGCCAGGAAATACTTTTAAATGAATAAAAAAAGGTTCTATAATATTAAAAAAAATATTAATGTCTATAAAAAAAAAAAAAAAAAAAAAAAAGCGCGATACCATATGTCCAGCTATTGTAGTTAACTCACTATAACTACTTTCCTACATTTTAAAACGCGATAAATACACCAGCCAAATTTAGACCATACTATCGATACCTTAATCCTTATCCAAATAAATCATTTTGTATTAATGCCTGTTACAATATCTGTAGATTACTTTTTGAATTATTCAAATCGGACATTCCATTCAAAAGATATTACGAATTTAAAGATGACAATCTAAAGAAATAACAGCGCTGCTGAGTACTCGGTGGCCAAAAAGCTTAGGGATTATGTGTACAATCAAACGATTGCGGGTTCGTACCCCAGTTTCGCTGATATGTATCAATGTTTTTTTTTTTTTTTTTTGAAGAAGAAGTTTGAAAAATAAAAATTTTAATACATTATGGGTCCGTAATGTGACCTGAAATGATGGGAGAAAATTTCTTTTGCTAGATTTGTAATGTATGAAGCATAAGCTTTCAATAGACATATTGTATCAACAAAAACCCCCTCTGCCCCCCCCCCCCCAAAAAAAAGGTCCTATAGGGAAAACCGGGAAACTGGAAAAGCAAAAAGAACAGCGAGAAATGGTTAGCTATACTAGAATTTTTCTCATCACTGTAATTCCTATATAAGCAAAGTTATAGCCTTTTAAAGATTGAAATGAAGTGAAGAAATAAGCAAAATTAGGTGAGTGATCGACAGGGGGGGGGGAGAATCCACAGCTCTAGGGGTGCCATGTAGCTTAAACTTTTAAGTTAAAAATGGTAGAAAATTAAATGAGCGAATTTTTAAGGTGTATATTGAGGGAGGGTGCAAGCCCATCCCCCTCAAATTTTTTAACCATTTGAAAAATGGTTGTTGTTTTCGGGAGAATGGACCAGATGATGTTACCACTTTTGAATGATGTTACCACTTTTGAATGATGTGGTCACTTTTGAATTTAAATTAATTTCTTTACTTTTAGAAGAGTTTTTATTTGAATTTAAATTAAATTCTTTACTTTTAGAAGAATTTTTATTTGAATAGTAAATTAAAATGGTTAAAATCATTGTAATAAAGGAGAAAACTAACAAATTTAAAAATGGGTAGACGGAAATTAACAGATACGGAAAAAGCCGAAGCCAAAGAAATGAATGAACGTGAATATCGCATTCAATGATATTAAACACAATACGCGTACTTAAACAATCATAAAGTGATTTTTATTTCTTCTTTTGCTATTTAAAATAAAAATTTAGTCAACATGTATAAGTTGCTTATTAGTTTGGCGATTCGTATCATTTGGCGAAATTGGTCGACGGGATAACTGAGTAATACTGTATTTGGTTTGGCGCAAAAACGTCTTTCAATGCAGAAAATGATAAAATCAAAAGATTATTGAGCCGCTGAAAACCAATTACGTGTTGAAAGGCGATCACGAAAAAGGAAGCAATTTAATGCCGAACCGATTAATTGTAAAACATCATGTCGCCAGGGCGACCAATCCACTAGCCATGGCGTTTTACTATCGGTCGGTTCTAACCAGGAAAATTTGAGTGCCAATAGTGATTCTAACAAGCCGGAAAATGTTATAGCTATTACTCTTGATTTTCCACCACCTAAAAAGAAAACTAAAAAGCAATCGGCTTGGGAAAAACTGGGAAAAAACTTTTTTGATTCGATGTCTGATGGACCCATTCACAGATGCATGTGCTGCGATCGATTTTGGTTTAAAACCTCCATCACCAAAATTCTGCTCTGTAAAATCAAACAATATATGCCAAAGTCTTACAAGTATAACAGTATATGCCAAAGCTGTATTTTAATAATGATTACTTTTGCACCAACAATGTTAAATAGTTTGAAATGTTTCTTTCGTCGCCAACTTTTATGCTTGGCGACAATAGAGTGATATAACTTAAACGAACCGTACCTTCAAATTGCAGCATGTATAAAGTCATTTATAGCAGTGGCACGGATAATACACAATAAAACAACTGGTATTTAGCTTAAAATGATAGATGAATGTATCGAGTGAAACATTTTTCAAATGGTTGGGGTAATTTCTTAAATTACAATTTTTTTTTTTTTATTTATCTTTTGTCAAGGATTTAAAATGTGGATCTAAAATAAAATAGACCGAGAATTGGACATTTTTAAAACTATGCATATTTCGAACGGCCCTGTAAGTTAAAACTGACGTGAAAGGGGGGATTAGAAGAGACGAACGTAAAAAAAAAACATAATAAACTAATACTTCAAATAACTGGACTTCTAAACAAAAATATAACGATTTAACCTAGTGTCGAATTAATGGGGTGACCCGCAGGGGATTATCCCCCCCCCCAGAAGTTATGAGATTTTATGCTTTTTAAATGCACAAATTGCGATTCCCCAGTGGTGACCATCCCCCTCCAAACCTAATGACGCAAATCCCCCCCCCCGCAAAAAAACCCTTCATACTTTAACATCCCCCCCCCCAAACATAATACAAATTGTAAATTATATTCTACCTATAATCTACTGCACATTCAAGAGATAGCGAAATGAGAATAGCAGAATGAGCTAATATTGCCCTTATCTAGAATTTAAAGAAAGAAAACATAGGAACATTTCTGGAATTAAGTTTTGAAATATTAAAAAATTAAAAATCTCCCCCCCCCCAAAAAATGTACTTTTTCTCAAATTCCCCCCCCCAAAAAAAAACTAAATTGTATGACGCATCTTGCGCCACCAAACCCCTCTCTGGGCACCCATGCACAAATTGCGATTCCCCCTCTCTTACAGAGCTCTAAAACATGATGCCTTTCTCCGGAGTCGCAGAAAAATACTTGCATTCAACATTGATTTAGCCTAGAAAGAAAAAAAAAATCGAAATCGAATCTAAAGATCGAAATCGAATCTAAAGATCGACATCAAATCTAAGATCGACATCGAATCTAAAGATCGAAATCGAATCTAAAGATCGACATCGAATCTAAGATCGACATCGAATCTAAAGATCGACATCGAATCTAAAGACCGATCTTAAGGGCAGAATCGATTTTACAGTTTTACTTTCTTTTGTAACTTTACAAGAAGAGAGTATTAGATTCGTGAAAAATTTTGACTTCCCGTTTTTGATGGATTTATATATTTTAGAAGGTTTTTAACACGATTTCATGTATTTTAAGAAATATCTGTCTGTGTGTGTGTCTGTCACTCTGTGCGTCTGTATACGACAAAAATTTCTGACCGTTCTATCTGAAGAACAAATGCACGGAATTCCACAAAACTTTAGATTTAGTTTGACCTTGATATAAACTGTATCTAATTAATTTTTGGTGCATATAGCCTAACAGGTGGCGCTGCTATACTGCATTTTTTGCGATTTGCGCAACAGCTATATCTGATAAACGAATGAACGGATTTTCATCACATTTTAGATCCTGTTAGTCCTTGACATGAATTGATGTTTTCTGCATTTTGATGTGTATAGCTTCTCAGATGGCGCTGCTATACTGAATTTTTCACAATTTCCACTCAGCGCCATGTGAAAGGGGGGGGGGGGGAGGCGAAAGGAAGCGGTCGTTCCGAGCACGGAAATTTAGGGGGCGCTAAATTTTTACTACTAACATCACTTCTAGCCTATCACAAGAAAAAGTTAATGGGGGGGGGGCTAAATTGGAACTTTGAACCGGGCGTAGTTCTCTTTTCGCACGCCCCTGTTTCCATTTTAGCTTTATCTCAAGAACTAATGCACGGACTTTCATAAAAATTCAGATTCAAATAGTCCTTGATATTATTTGATGCTAATTACATTTTGGTGGAAATCGCTTAAGAGATGGCGCTGCTATACTGCATTATTCATGATTAACGCAATAGCGCTATCTCAAGAACGAATTTTCATCAAAATTCAGATTCAATAAATCTCTGAGATAGATTAGTGTTATTTAGTTCTTGGTGTAAATTGCCCAGCAGGTGACGCTGATATGCTGCATTTTTTAGCTCACAGGCTATCATAGCCTGAGAGCTTATGTGCCCTTCCGTTCTGTATGTTCGTGCGTAACGCGATAACTCATGATAAAAATACGGATCCACTTGAAATGTTGTATATAGGTATATCCTGATAAGGCGCTTCCCTGATTAGTTTTTGGAGCTCATTCGATATGTATAAGGGGGAACGGGGGCTCATGCCCCTCCCCTTAAAGGATATAAATGGGTTTTTCATGCAGAATTAACAGTTTTTGTCCAAAATTTAAATATAGGATCATTCTGATGAGGTGATTCCGTGACTATTATTATGTGTTCATTGAATAAGTATAAACAGGGGGAACGGGGGGCTCATGCCCCCCCCCCCCTTTAATTGATATAAACGGGATTTTCATGCAGAATTAACAGTTTTCGTTCAAAATTTAGATATAAGATCATTCGGATGAGGCGATACCGTGGCTGTTATTAGGTGTTCATTGAATAAGTATAAACAGGGGGAACGGGGGGCTCATGCCCCTCCCCTTAATTGATATAAACGGGTTTTTCATGCAGAATTAACAGTTTTTGTCCAAAATTTAGATATATTATCATTCTGATGAGGCGATTCCGTGACTGTTATTATGTGTTCATTGAATAAGTATAAATAGGGGGAACGGGGGGCTCATGCCCCCCCCTTAATTGATATAAACGGGATTTTCATGCAGAATTAACAGTTTTCGTTCAAAATTTAGATATAGGATCATTCGGATGAGGCGATACCGTGGCTGTTATTAGGTGTTCATTGAATAAGTATAAACAGGGGGAACGGGGGGCTCATGCTCCTCCCCTTAATTGATATAAACGGGATTTTCATGCAGAATTAACAGTTTTCGTTCAAAATTTAGATATAGGATCATTCTGATGAGGCGAGTCCGTGGCTGTTATTAGGTGTTCATTGAATAAGTATAAACAGGGGGAACGGGGGTTCTAATGCCCCTCCCCTTAACTTGCATAAATGGATTTTTCGATCAGAATTGTCAGATTTCGTTCAAATCTCTGAATAGTTTTGGAAGTTTAATGGTTAAGTATAAAAGAGAGGAATAACTCCTCTTAAATTATATAAATGCTAAATGGGTTTTTATTAAGAATTATCCGATTTGCTCTGAATTTTGGATATAGATTTTTTAATATGATAAAGCATGTACTTGATAGTTTAGGAAGTTCAATGATTAAGTATAAAAAAGGAGAAAGGGGAGAGCTGTTTCCCCTTCTTAATTTTTTTTTTTTCGAAAGGAATTAACGAAAATACAAGGCTGTATTGTACAATTAGTATGCGTAGCCTGTGAGCTCAATGCCATCAGTTTAACTGGGCAATATTCTTTTTATTATGATTTCGCAATAGCTGTATCTCGCGCTTTCATGGATTTTAATCAAAATTCAGATTCAGCTGGTACTTAATAAAAATTGATCCTGATCAATTTTTGGTGTACATCACTCAAAAAAAAAAAAAAAAAAAATGATAATTTAAGAAATTACCCCAACCATTTGAAAAATGTTTCACTCGATACATTCATCTATCATTTTAAGCTAAATACCAGTTGTTTTATTGTGTATTATCCGTGCCACTGCTATAAATGACTTTATACATGCTGCAATTTGAAGGTACGGTTCGTTTAAGTTATATCACTCTATTGTCGCCAAGCATAAAAGTTGGCGACGAAAGAAACATTTCAAACTATTTAACATTGTTGGTGCAAAAGTAATCATTATTAAAATACAGCTTTGGCATATACTGTTATACTTGTAAGACTTTGGCATATATTGTTTGATTTTACAGAGCAGAATTTTGGTGATGGAGGTTTTAAACCAAAATCGATCGCAGCACATGCATCTGTGAATGGGTCCATCAGACATCGAATCAAAAAAGTTTTTTCCCAGTTTTTCCCAAGCCGATTGCTTTTTAGTTTTCTTTTTAGGTGGTGGAAAATCAAGAGTAATAGCTATAACATTTTCCGGCTTGTTAGAATCACTATTGGCACTCAAATTTTCCTGGTTAGAACCGACCGATAGTAAAACGCCATGGCTAGTGGATTGGTCGCCCTGGCGACATGATGTTTTACAATTAATCGGTTCGGCATTAAATTGCTTCCTTTTTCGTGATCGCCTTTCAACACGTAATTGGTTTTCAGCGGCTCAATAATCTTTTGATTTTATCATTTTCTGCATTGAAAGACGTTTTTGCGCCAAACCAAATACAGTATTACTCAGTTATCCCGTCGACCAATTTCGCCAAATGATACGAATCGCCAAACTAATAAGCAACTTATACATGTTGACTAAATTTTTATTTTAAATAGCAAAAGAAGAAATAAAAATCACTTTATGATTGTTTAAGTACGCGTATTGTGTTTAATATCATTGAATGCGATATTCACGTTCATTCATTTCTTTGGCTTCGGCTTTTTCCGTATCTGTTAATTTCCGTCTACCCATTTTTAAATTTGTTAGTTTTCTCCTTTATTACAATGATTTTAACCATTTTAATTTACTATTCAAATAAAAATTCTTCTAAAAGTAAAGAATTTAATTTAAATTCAAAAAAAACTCTTCTAAAAGTAAAGAAATTAATTTAAATTCAAAAGTGACCACATCATTCAAAAGTGGTAACATCATCGGGTCCATTCTCCCGAAAACAACAACCATTTTTCAAATGGTTAAAAAAAAAAAAAAAAAAAAAAAAAAAAAAAAAAAAAAAAAACGCTATTTTGCAAGGGGGGGGGGATGGCGGGTTCTGAGGTTTCTTTAATTCTTCTATCTTAGAAACTAATACACTGAAATTTTGGAATTGGCACATTCGTCTATTTTATCTTCGACTTTTGAAGGAAAATGAAAATTATATTACCTTCAGAGAAATCGATTAAAAATTTTAAAGTATCGATTAAATCGAGTTGGCCGTAGTATCGATTAAATCGATTTAAAAAATCGAAATCGCCCATCACTAATTTGATGTAGAACGAGAAAAGACAATACAGTATAAACAAAAGCATGCATATATTATATAGCTTACCTTGCTTTTCGGAAATGAAGAGGTAATAAAAATCCCGCCGATCGCCGCCATTAATTCCGAGAATGACAACAAACCAACGCCATAGCCTGTTTGGTTGGTTGGGGTTGATGTTTCACAAGGAACAAGCGTCCTCTCGAAGCGAAATCAAATTCCTTCGCGCAAATCTGTTTTGGGGCGTTTTCCGTAGAACTTGTTGAAAGATAGAGGCAAGAAGATTTTAAAATTTTTATACTTACTACTGTCTTATCTATTGTAGAGGATTTTTTCTTTTTTTTTTTATCGTTATTGAATTAGTTAATAAAGAATATTTATAAACATATAAAAATCAGTTGCTTTGCATTTTTTTTAAAATTCTCAATTACATAATTAAATTAGATTTTACTATAAAGTAAGGATACAAAATCAAATTAAAAATAGTTAAAAAAAAATTTTATATTTTTTTTACATATTTTTAAAAATAATTTTTAATAATTAAAATATATTTTATAAATTCATATCAGCTTTTTTTTTTAAATAATTAAATAAAAATTTATTAAAATTCAAATTTTCCTACTCTTACATTAAAAATATTTTCCTAAAAATCGGAATAAAATATAGGATCGCTAATCTGTTGTCACCAAAGTCAGACAGGCATTTTTGAAGATCTACATAGGTGGCCCATATCGGTCCACACAAATCTACCAAGTGTTACTGAATGCTAATTCAATATTTATACGAATAATTTAATAGATTAATAAAATAATATACATGTGTCCTTAAATTAAACGTCCTTAAATGTGTCCTTAAATTAAATAATAAGTATGCTTCAAAATGCATACTACAAAATTAATTTATATAGATATTTTATTAGCATTGTATAATAATAAGAATAATTAGTTATGGTATACATAATTACATATTATGTATACTAAGGATAAATTTTATTTAAATTAACTTTAAAAACGCTATGGTAACATAAAAAAGCTGTTCCTGGATTCTGATAGATTTTCTATCAAGATCTATATAGGTGGCCCATATCAATCTACAGAAATCTACATACATTTTCTGAATGCTGTACGGATATTACACTTCAACATTTTCACAATTAATGTACTAGTTGAATAAATAGTACACAGGTATTATTAAAATAAACGCATAGTAATATAAGCCACGAAATGCATACTACAAAATTAATTTATATCGATATTTTATTACCATTATATAATAATAATAATAATAATAATAATAATAATAATAATAATAATAATAATAATTAGTTTTACTATAAAAAATTCCGTATTATTTATATTGTGAATAAACCTTATTTAAAATAACTTAAAAAACGCTGTAGTAACACTAAAAAGTTGTTTCCAGATTCTGATAGATTTTCTATCAAGATCTATATAGATAACCCATATCGATTTATACAAATCTACACAGATTTTCTGAATGCTGTACATATATAACAATTTCAACATTTTCTTACTTTTTACGGTTAATTTAATCCAACGGTAAGCTGATATACTTCTAACATTAATATAAATGCAGAATAAATGCGCTTCGAACTATATGCTACAAAATTAATTTATATGGATGTATCTGGGTTTCTAATGGGCAAATGGGCCCAGCTAAAGCCCATCTGTCCATATTGGACCCATATGGAGCCCACATGGGCCCATAGTTCTGTGCTGCCTGGGTTGGAACTTACTGAACTCAACTGCACTTAACTTGGGCTCAAGTTGAAAAAAATGACTTTTAGAAGTCTTAAAATTGCAATTTCGACATTATATTCTCAAAAGACAAAATATATTATGTTTAGCTTTACAGCCATATCGTAATATCTAATAATAAAACTTTCCCTACGACTCCGAACTCCCCCCCCCATCTAAAGAATAATTATAGCAGCTATTCCGCTGCAAGGGGGCTTCGAAAAGGTGCTGGGACTTGGGCTCTGCACAACCTTAATCGGTCTCTCGGCGGATGATGTATCTAGTGTGACATTTTGCGATTATTTTTTCATTAATCAAGTGGTTGCCACAAGCGGTGTCCTAAGCATAGAAGAAATATATGATAGCGCAAAAAATGAAAAGGATGAAGATGCAGCAGATGATTTTCATGCCTATGTATCTGAGCATATGCCAGTTCCAATTCTGTCTGATACAATTACAATATTTCAGACAGTACGAACTTTTATAAATGGATATGAAATTACAGAAAATAAGCAGAAATTGTTGTACATCTTAAAAATTTGTTATTAAAAAAAAAATAAACGGAAATTCGCCATGAAATTACTGATTTTTAAAGATCTGAGCATATACCAGTTAAGAGTCTGTCTGATACAATTACTGTATTTCAAACTGTACGAATTTTATAAATGTAAATGAAATAACAGTAAATAATTAGAAAATAATGTACATTTTAAAAATTTGTTGATTGATTAAAAAAAAATTACGAAAACACGACAGGAAATTACTGATTTTTAAAAATAAATATCAATTTTCTACAACTTTAATTTATTTTTCTTTAGTTGGGTAAGTAACAAATTAATAATTATTAGTACACCGTATACATTGCATATATTAGTAAAGTATAATAATTTTATTTCGTATTCTGATGTTAACTCGCCATCATCGGGATTTTTTATCATGCACCCATATAAAAACGTTTTGTTTATTTGATGTCGGCCGATTATCTAAGCTAGGGATATAGGCCCAGGGGGGGTGGCCTTCGTGGGGGTCTTTCTAAGGGAACCTAACCGATATTTACGCAAGGTTCGAAGAAAACCTCAAAAACCCCGAACGGTTAGGCCGAGGGCCGCGATTGGGTTCGAACCCAGCACCTGCCGTCTACCAGTTGAGAGGTCAGAACTTTTCAGTCACTAATGAGGCTATTTAAAAACGACGAATCAAAGTTCTATTGAACTAATAAATAAAGAAAAATTAATAAACATTAAAATCATTAAACATTAGAAACTTCTTATTAAAGAAATTAATACCTTAAATTTTAAATGAATGTTCTCTAATGTTTTACGAAATTTTTCGAACATTTATTTCGAAGTTAGTGTTTTACTGAAACAATTAGTAAAGAAACATAGATTTAAAAAAAGTAATTATAATAAAGACAATTTGGTAATTTCAGTATGATTATCGGGCAAACATTTGCCAGATAAATTATGCATATAGTTTTATGTAGGAATAATAATATGATACATAAAATAGTCCCTTATTTTAATTATCATTTAAATTAAAACTTAAGATGTAATATTTTTATTGGTAGTTTTAATTATGTATTTAAAAGCCTCAATAACTTTTTGCATAAATCACGTTTAAATTAGCGATTTTGAAGAATTTAAATTAATCTTCTTTAGTCTAATCCTTCAATGTCTCCCACTTCAAATCTTTATGTCTTACGAAAATGTGTACGAAGATTTATTTTACTTGGAAAATATTATATCGTAAAACGACTGGAATTAGGTTATTTATGCAGGATGCGTTGGTTTACCTATTTGCAATTAAAATGTAATTAAAATGAACAAAATGTTGTACTTGAATGAGACAAAGAGAAATCTTGTTCGAAATGGAAAAGATTAATGCATGAAAAATTACTTCAATTTCCTTACCTTTCGGAGTAAATCCCATTTATTAAAAAAATATACACATTAATACACGTGAATATCAAGCTATTTAGCGTTATTAAATGTTCAGTATATCATTATTACTTTATATATGTATAATGAAAATCGTAGAAATATAGTTATTTTCAGCGTAAAATTTAGAAATTCGTTGAATTTTGAAATATTTTATTCCATTGGCCTTATAAATGCAAAAATGCAATATTAAAAATATACAAAATACACATTTATATTTTACGACTAGGGGTAGTCACTTATGTGGGATCCATCGTTTTTTCCTCTAACCACATAGGGGAATATCAGCTCGCCCGAAATATTCAATTTTCTTATACTATGAAAGTTGAACCGGGCGATTCTCTTTCAATCTTCAACTCGCGGTTCATTTTACAATTGAGAAATATTAGATTAGCAAGTCTAACCGTTGGTTATTATTAGAAATTCATCGCTAACTTCAGAGCCGAGATCAGTCAACCTCGGGTTAGGAAACATCAGGTTGAAATGTGCATACCTGATTGGCCAAAGAAATTACATGAAGTACTTATAACGAGTTCATGAGTTCTGTCCTCGCGCACCACCAATTTTTAATTACGAAGCAAGAACGTGATTTAAAATGCATACTTGTATTTAATTTTTAGACAGATCAATTTCGAATTACCGTTGTGATTTGGTGGTTTTCTTCGTTTACAAAATTAGACTCAAATATTAGATATACAGCTATAAGATGTTTATTTTTACAATATTTTGCGTTACAGTAAAATTCTTTCACAAAGGTTACTTGATTAAAAAATGTATATTTTTTTCTTTCATCATTAAATTGAATAAACGATTTTTTGATCAAGCTAGCAATAGTAATTAGAATAAAAGAAAATAACGATTTAGTTCATTTATTTATTTTTCAACGAATATTAAAATATTTAAAATACGTCTATTTTTTTCTTACATTCATTCTAATGATTATTTAACGTAAATCTAATGTTTTAATTAATTTAACTAAATTATTCATGAGAAAATTTTTAAATGCGAAAATTTTCAAGATAAATGTCCTGAAAAATGCTTCTTCCAAACAAAAGTAATTTTTTAAAACAAGAAAGAAAATTAATTATTATAGCGTATTATAGTTCAACGGCTTATTATTTTGCCGTCACAAAATTACTGCTTCTACAATTCATGCTAGATCAAATATAAAAATGCTAAAACTGAAATGCAAGAAAAAACTGCTTTTAATTTTTTTTATTATTAAAAAAATAATCTAAATTATATAACAAAAATTTTTACTATCAGAACATTCTTTCTATTCACATTTGATAGATAGCACTACCTGATACCAAAATTGCTAGTAAATAAAATATATATATATATAAAAATAAAAAATGAAAGCTTTGTTTTTGACACATAAATTTATAAAATTTTGCGTCTATAAAGCAAAAATATATATATAAAAGGGAGAAATTTAACTGACACATTCTTTTATAATAGCATCTTTCATATTAAACACTTTGTTTTATTAATAAATCATAAATAGCTTTGCTTAAAAAAAAACCATCAACACACTGTTTAAAACGACGGCCATTTTTCATCCTACTAGGCAGGCGCTACTTAGCATGTGATTTTGGTTGAGTTCGTCAACTCTCGGTCAGGATTTACCTCGAATTTCGGTAGTTTGAGTAAACGGCGAATTGGATTTCGCAGTCAACCGAGATTTTAGTTCGAAACACAAGGTTGAGTTTGATGGAGAATTACAGGTTTGATGATGCTCTGCCAGTCGTTAGAAAATTTGCCCTCGCATCAATGTTCAAATCTACTTTAGACAGGTTAGCATTTTAAACCTCCATAGGGCCAGTTATGAAATGACCGTCTGATATTTTCCTTAAAACCAATTGCACAATGCCGAATTTAACTATTATGATCTTTATTATACTGTAACTTCCGTAGTTTTTAAGTTTCCATTTTACTGTGACTATTGAGAGTTTCCGATTCATTAAACAATTGTCTTTTTTTAAATGACTTAAATTATGGATGACCTTATACTTTGGTCTATATATATGGTATACTTTATGAAAGTATACCATATACTTTTATAATGATGTGTTTACTTATGCCCTTTTCAAACTTCTTCATGAGTTTTTTTTTTAGTCTTTTTTTACGATACAGTATTATTTTTAGGACAGATGTCACTTGTAAATCACTGTTAAAACACTTATGGGCTCTAAAAGACACAACATAACAAGCTTTTTATTCGACATTGATGCGCATGGTTATCAATCTGAGCATCATCAAACAGCGAAAGGTAAATAAAAGACGATCTTCGAACATGTGGTCCAAATATACACATGTTGATACACTTTCCGGTATGATGTCTCTTTCTCGCGCCATCCAATGCTTTGCTATTGATATATTTTCTTTATATATATCCAAAAGTCGTGAAGAGTTGTCTAGCCTACCGGATAAAATAATTTTTGCTATGTACAAAAATCTTTTTCCAAGAACGTGAATGTTATTTATTCTTTTATGCGTAAAAATGATTAACATTATACTGTTATTCATTTAATTATCTTTACTAATAACTTACTTGCAAAGAAATGAAATTGTAACGAATTATAAAATTATTATAAATTATATTATGTAATTTTATTATAAAAATAGAATTATAGTAAAATTATGTATAATTATAATTATATTATAATTTATCTGTTGTTTTAAAATTACACCTTTTATATATTTCCCGAAATCTACAACATTGATCTGGTACTTTAAAGTAACAAATTCAATTAAAAAAAAATTCCCAAAATTATTATTACATTTACAATATTTTTAATAAAATTTTTATATGCATCCCATCTTAAAGTTTCGCATGATTGAAAAATAAGTATTAATATTTTTATCCAATCTATGTATAATACAGCCGCATTATACGAAGTCGGATATACAAATAGATTGAGAGTTTTTTTAAGTGAGACATTATTAAAACTGTTAGTAAAAAAAGTGATGCAAATATCATGCCAATAATTTTTAATTTAATGGCCATTTAAGGAATTAAACGAAATATATATTGAATAAATCATACCAGGATTAGAAATTGCTATAAAAACTAAAGAAATCGAAGTTTTTAATAGTTTTAACACCGAATTTAAAACAAATATGCTTTTTATATAAAAGACATTTGGTCATTGTGTAACTGTACCGAAAATGTCATTAATGTAGTAGTTAATTACATTTCTATTAATCAGATTAGTTTCAGTACCCTTTATCCTTATTATGGTAATTATCATTAACTTTTACATTGGATGCATTAGCGTTTTCACTTGTAACAATATTTTACTTGAAAATTCTTTCTGTCTCGGATACATGTTGTTATCTGATAATCAATATATATTTTTTCATTGAAACGGATTCTTCACAAATACTGTTATTTAAGAGAATTACTATTTAGGGATACAATCTGTCAGAGTCAAAGAATAATTGAGTTTATTATGTAGGGACTTGAATAATGGGTCTAATTATCAAGAATAAGAGAAGTATGTAGGTTTTCCTATTAGATTTTCCTATAGGACATGATAAAATATATCCCAAAGAAAAAAAAACTAGTTGAGCAGTTGTGTGCACTGTATTTCAGTTTAACTCTTTATTAGCGATGTCTTTTATTTCAGTAAGTAAAATTAAGGAAAATCTACATTCATTGCGTCGTAAGTAACATGGCTTAATTTTAAACATTGAATATAAAATTATAATAAGGAAAAAGTATCATCTACCTCAAAAGAAAAAGTGCATTTTGAAAAGACCAAACAATCATGTAGCATCCAAAAAATGTTAATTATTTTTTAAATATATTTTATGTGTGATTGATATTGTTTTTATCTATATTGTTCACTGGTGCATATTGCAGTTTGCTTTTAATTAATAAAATTATTTTTTCGTTTATAAACAATAAAGAAAACCGCTCCACAATCAAATGTTTTGATATAAATGTTTTATAGTCGTCCCAATCCATCTATGTAAATTTTTAAATATTTATTTTTACAATACATTTCTTGTCGTCAAAACTCTAAAATACAATATTTTACAACTTCCAAACATAAAAGAAATTCTATTATTTAAAAGTAAGTACTCCTAACGTAATTTTTATTATTTGTTTCAAATATTTTATCTTTCTATGTTTGACGAAAAATATGTGTAACAGAAAATTAATAAACATTTGCAGACGTGGTCAATCTTTCGTTGGTATCTTTCATAGGAATGAGAAATAAAAATTTACAAAAAAGGGTATACAAATTGAGAAATTTATTTTAATGACAACTGTGTATAAAGTACTCCATTTTACTTTCGGCTTTAATCATACAATTTAACCCTTTCCGGCGCATTACTCTTTAAAGTTGGATTTTAAAGAAAAGGAAAATTAGGCAGTCTATTTAGGCCTAGAAGAGTACACATTTATAATTTTGTAAAGATTGCACAAACCATTTTAATTTTACAGCTGTTGCCGAAGTGGTAACCTGCCATAAGTAAAGCATTGATAAGCGCAGTGAGAAGAACATTGCTGTGAAGTGCGTGTTAGAGTAAAATATTTTACCTATTATTTAAAATCAGTAGAATTTCACCTGTGTGGTGCTGCGATCTAGAACTCATAAGAAAGGTTTAAAGCAGCCATTAGAGTAGTTTTTGAAATATTCACGGAGTTTTTATGTCTCTAAATAGGGGATAATTTAGGTGTTGCCGACCCGGCAACACTGCGCCGGAAAGTTTTAAAGGAATCGTAGACAAGTTTGATTAGAGGATTTTCATACATTTTTATGCTTTGGATGTCTTGAATAGGTTTTGGCAATTTTGGATAATGTCTGTCATTCTGCCGATTCGTCAGTATGTTATTCTGCGTGAAGAACAAATTTTGCGGTCGTTATATATCAAGATTTCTTGGTCAGAATTTCAATCAGTAATAGCGGCGGTGTACCTTGGAGGTCTATTTTTCTTGATGTCACTAAGATTATGTAGCTATTTTGAGTGATAATATAAACTATAATAATAGTTGCGTGTATGTTCTATTAAAGACCACGATTTCCTAACTACGCATATGTGTAAGTAATATTTCAATTTCAATTTATTATTCAAAATGACTCAATCTCAAAAAAAATCTGTCATAAAAAATGTACTGGAAAATTAATGTACTGTACATAGAAATGTACTTCTTTTCATAGAAAATGTACTGGCAGCACTGCTGCCAGTAATTGTCTGTAAATTGACGAATTTCCGTTTATTTTTTACTATGTCAAAAGAGGTAAAATATCCGTCAATTGAAAAAAGTTTGGAAAAGATAAATGGGGCGGAGTGAGGATCGAACCAACGATCTCAGGGACGGAAATTGAGCGCGCTGCCACGGTGCTGCGGTTGTACAGGAAGAAAATGCTTTGAAGTAAAGGCGTTCATTTCATATGAGTGTGGTTTTGTGTATTTTGTTAAAAAGTTTTTAATTTTGAAGTTAATTTCGAGAAGATTTCGTATTTAATGAAACTATGGCTGGGGTTTTTCTACGTATTAATGTAGCATAAAAATGTGAATTTTAAATATATTTACGCGTAGATTGCTAGAGGAAAAATATGGATGGTCTATTTTTATTCCATAAGATTTTTTTGAATAATATCGAATTTTTTTTTTAATTAAAATATCTTTTAAATGTGTTCAATTAAAGTATATTTTAAATGCGATTATTTATTGCATAAATAACTTGGTAAATTCCATTTTACTCAACTTATCCAAATTTGAATAACAAATTGTGTTAATTTTTGAATGAATGAAGAAAGTAATTGTTATTTATTTTTTAATTCAAAAACAGTTTTGGCTTTTTAAACTAAATTAGACATCTTAATCTATAGAATTTTGTGTTTTTAATTTTAAAAAATAAATTTAAATTTATTACCAACAGACCCAATACAAATGAGTGCTAGAAATAAACGGAAACTCTTCCTCATTTTTAAACATTCAGAATGAATTCACGGATCAAATATGTTTTTGGGGTGTACGGAAATTATTTGTGAAAAAATAAGGATAACTTAATGTATATTGACCAATTTTTATGACAGTGCACATTCAATGTGCCTTCAAGGTACACTACCTTCCTTGACGTTGACATAATTTTGATCTGAGTTTAACTAAAGTAATTAGTATCGGTAAGGTTTGGTACTTCTTCTGAGAATTCTACTGACAAAGCTGTGTTTTATATTAAGAAAAATGTTGTTCGAATTTAAAAACTCGAAACAATCTGAAAATACGAGATATCCATGAGATGGCGATTATTTTTCATGCACTGATTTTAGACGAATTATTGCATTATTCTTGCTTTGGAACTACTTTAAAATGATAGAAAACTGTAGCCTGCTTGTATTCTTATTCTATGTATGATTGTATGCTTATTCTATGAGAATTTATTGTATGAGAATAAAATTGGAATTATTGCAACCAAAATAATCGTTCACAGACTTAATGGAATTCAAGTTTATAGGTACAACAAATGGATTTCCGGACGCATTCTTATCAATATTGGATAGAAAATATTTTTTTTTAGAAATGCATCAATGTGATTTTTTTTAAATAAAAATTAATTATTTGCGAAATATCAGAGCATTCATCTTTGAATTTATAAAAGAAAATAACTTTCGACAATTTTAAAATGTTTAAGATTGATATTATTTATAAATTTACTAGACAAAATTAAAGTTATCCATTTGAATCATGCACAATTATATATATACTATTTTTCTGTAAAGTTAATCATCGAAATACATTTAAAAATACAAAATGGTCTTAAAAAAAGGAACATAGAAAGATTTGAATAATGTTTTTTTTTATTTATTTACTTATTTATTTATTTATTTGTAAATTTGGTATAGATTAAATAAAAAAATTGGATGTGCGTGCAAAATTATTTTACTAAATCATACGCATTATATTTTTATCCTATTTGTATCATACATTTTTACCCATATGATACTACCAAAAGAATTTATAGAAATGCTTCATCATTTTCAGAGTTGCATACTTCCAAAATGCTTCTTGTGACAAGAATCTTTTTTAAGAGAGGTTGAAGGTTTTTAATTACACATTACACATTAATCATGAGGTTTCAAGTACGATTTTGTAGAAACTGGAAAAATCTGATTTTGCACGTTGTAAAAGTAGAAAACTCGATCAAGGGAAGTGCAGTGATCTAAAACCGAACATTTTTTAACACTTCCATCTGTTTGTTTATTATTCATAAACATTCTGAAAAAAGGGTGTCCGTCAAATGTTTCTCAAGTAGCACTGCATCCTAGTAACACTGATTGTCTTTTTTTGAAATTGCTCATTGATAATGTTTATGGACATCTATTGCTAAATAATGGTGTGGCATTGCTCGAAAATATAATTTACATGCATCAGGTATTAAAAATATTTTTCATCTCAAATTTTTCTACGAAAACAACAGTTTATATCTTAAAAATTTCCACCATTTTATCATTAATATTATTTTATTCAACACTCAATTTTTTTTTCTCTTAAAGAATGTAGCTTTGTTTAAAGATTCAAAATATGCATTTAACGTTATAAATTACATTAATCCATGCTTTTTATTTTTTTATCTAATTAAATGGCATTAGAAATTAGGCCTATTACACGCGCGTCCATTACTTGCATTCTTTTTTTTTTTTTTTTATAACAAAAAGAATGTCACTGATTTATTTCACAATTATTAGTTTGAAGAGTTCTACGGCTTTGAGAAAAAAATGAAACTTTATATTGCTGTATACGGTGGTAGTGATTGCCTTGCACAAGTCTTATAAATTTAATTATTTTTTTCTTTTATGCTGGTCTCTAAATATGAGTGTCAAGAAATTTAAAAATTCAATATTATCAATTCAACATTTATAATTTATGCGTACCACTGTCATTAAAAAAAAGAAAAAACTATTTTTAATAGCAAAATTATGAGAATTTTAGAAATATACAAAATATCACAGACTTTGCAGGGTCAGGCATTGGAGAATGATCAAAATATATCCCTGTTACGTTCCAACTGACTTAAAGGTTAGTCTTAGTGTTTCACAATACTTGTATTTCCGCTCCAATACTAAAAAAAAGGCATATTTTTAAGTAACTCTGAAGAAATTAAAGTGCAATCGTCACCCAGCCACAAAAAAAGAAATAAATAAATAAAATAAAAAAATGTAATTTAACAAATTACAACGACTATTTTAAAATAAATGTTCTCAAAGGCTAAAGTTTTGAAGTTATTAATAAATTCCATACTTAAAATAATAACAATAAAAATAATTTCTATGTTACTTAAAACATGGCTTTCGTTACAACTGAGTCGAGTCCTATATTATGTACGCCATAGACTAAACATTAATATTTGTGGACACCTCATAAACAAATTTAAAATAAAAACAGTAGATTTTGAAATTTTTTATGATATACAACTCTAACAAGCAAATTTTCTCAATATCAATTGGTCTCACGAGTATCGGAAGTGTTCTGCTTTCGAAATTGGTAGATGGAAGGTGCTGGGTTCAAACCCAATCGCGGTAGTCGGCCTAATCGTTCAGAGTGTTCTGCGGTTTTCTTCGAACCTTGGATTCCTTGAGCAAATATGGTTTAGGCTTCCTTAGAAAGAACCCCACGGAGAGCACTCCCTACCCTTAAGGCCTATATCCTCGTGTTGATAAATGGAAGTCATGAAAACAACCAACCAACTCAATATTGAATTGTCAACATGAGCAAGTACAGAGGTATTTTATGATTTAACTGACATACACTGAAAACAATATAAATGATTACTAAAACAAGTTTTAATTACAAAGCGAAATCCAGGTATAAACACTTAATTAATAAATTTCATTCCTAATGTGCTTAATAATAAATAATTTTGTTTCACGTTTGTACCGTTATTCAAGATTTTATGAAATTTACGCTTTCATTTGTTAAAAATCTTGTATACAATCACCAAATTCGCCATTTTCGTAAAAATTTCTTTAAACTTAAAAATTTCTTTTGATCACATAAAAAATTTCTAATTGTAATGAGCGTAACTTCTCTTTGAAGACGATATTTTCAATGGAGCTTATTTCATATGTTTCTGAAAAATGATGCTTTAATACACGCTCATTATTTTATAGAAATCTGAAAAGTTTACGACTTCATAAACAACAGTGCTTTTAGTATTTGGTATTTTTTGCATGATTTCTTTTGCATTTTTCTTAAAATTGTATTTTGCAATATTAGAGACGGAATTTTCAAAGAATTGTTACGTGTTTAAATGTTTACATGAAAACAAATTACTGTCATGACATATGTAAGAATACAGCAAAAATTATATTTACTTAACATATTCATTAAAAAAAACTTTTATTGAACTAATTACATACTAGATAATGAAAGAAGATACTGATTAAAAATTAATTAGCATTAACACTGTTTATCAACTTAAAGAGAAAAAATAATTTTTTGCATTTTTATTATCGTAATAAGAGATTTATTTTTATTATAAGATATTTACGTATCTTTATTTTAATATACTGGGAATATCAAAATGCATTTTAGGAAAATAAAAGTGTAATAATCTGGTTATCCAATAAAACTAAATCTCTACAACTCATCACTAGGTTATTCATTAAAATGTATACATATATCACATCACATTCTAATTTTTATGTACGTACTCTATGGAAATTTCGAAAAAAAGTCTCTTTATGAAATTTATTTTAGACTTTGTGTGCGAAATGTATAAATTAATTTTACTCTTACAAGAATTCTTTCATAATCCCTGCCCATAGCATTATTCATCATTGCAAATTTTTTATTTTACGTTGATTTAAGTTTCATGCCTTAATCTACTTAGAAGTAAAATGTATAATTAAAAAAAATCAAATATATTTTTTATAAATTTAAACTTTTCAAATATTGTAGAATGATTTTCGTTTTAATTAGTGTTGTCAAAAGTATTAAAATAAATCTTCCTAACAGTAATCCTTTCTAAACCAAGCTTGCGCAAAAGTTAATTTGTTGAGAAATTTTTCAAGAAATTACTTTTACTTCCTGAAAATTATGGAAAAAAGTTGGTACAAATAGCTCATTCATGTCGCATGTAACTTCGAAAATGTATAATTAAACTTTTCTTTTTAATAAATAATATGTCTAACAGTTCATATCTAAGTAATTTTCCCTTCATGATCTATGAAAAAAAAATTATAATTCGTTAATATAATTAAATTCTTGCAACATAATTAACATTTACAATGTTTAAGTACTTAAAATTGGGTGAATATTTCAACGTATAATTTGAAAGTCTTAAATAATGAATATGTGTAATAAACTGAATATGTGCAACAACACATAATTTGAAGCAGACACTGTTTAAACTATTCAATATTTTGCATTTTTGTATAATATATGTAAATGCTTTCAATGAAAATGGTTGGAACTTAATTATTCTTTTAAAAATATTTTTTTTAAACAGTAATTTACATTTTCAGCAGCGTTCTTTTATGAGAAAGAGGTAATGCACAGTATATGAGCTACATTTCACCAAATTATATAAAACCATCGTTTCATTTTCTCAGTTTTTGAAACATTATTTCTATGAATAAAGAATCTTTCTCCCCCCCCCCCGTTTTATCCATAATCGTATTCAAGATTCAGCAACGTCCAATTATTAACTATTTAGAAAATAGTTGTTGTCCTCGGTAGAGAACTGGGGAATCTGAAGTAATATGTAAATATTTTTATTAGTTTAATTCTTCAATTTATTTTTCGTTCTCAGATTGGTGTCATGATGACAAAATAATAAAAACATAAAAAAAGTAAAAAATAATATTTGAAAACAAATTGAAATGCAGCTTCCAAACAAATTTCATTTAAAAGTGCTTTTTTCTCTCAACGCAACGGTGTAAAAAATTAAAATGTACAATGTTTAGAAGTTTAAAAATTTGCAGTTTCGAAAATTGTAAAACTGAAATTTCAGTTAAAATTTCTTTATGATGAATCCAGGAATATTAGTAATAATCCATGCCGTACGTAAAATGAGACGTTCAGAAATCAATCTGATTAACTCCATGAAATAAAAATGCACATTTTAAACAGTTAAAGTTGTATATGTATAAACTGTTGTTTTTTTCTTTTTTTTATCATTATTCTAGGAATATTAATTTTATTGCATGGCTAAATTAATATATGATTCGTTATGATCATAATAAATATGATGTTCATTATTATTATTAATTTAAATACAGATTTTATTTTCAAATCTTTAAAAATTTAGTCTTTGAAAATAACGTTTTCCTAATAGTCCTTGTAATTTGTCAAATAAAAAAATTTAATCAGTTTTTTGTGTGTGTGTGTGTACAAATTGATCATCCTAAATCTTGTTCCCCTCAGGGCTAGAAATTTAGCCGTACATTCCTTCCTCCAGTCAGTGATTTAAATGTTTTTCAGCTTTTTGAACTTTGTTGTCGTTTACTTTACCATAAAACATGCATTTTAAAAGCAATGATATAGTTTATATCCCTTTCTACTTTAGTCGCACACTTCTAAAATCAAAATAAATTAAAGCATGGAGTACAGAGGCCTTTTGTTTGCCTAGTAAAAATTTTCTAGTTACTACTTATGTTATATTTTGAACTTTTATAACTTTTTAAAATATGTTTTCTATTGTGAGAGAAGTATATAATGTGGAAAATAGTATGATTAATAAGCCAGAATACATTTGAAAATTTTGGTATCATGTAATTTTTAAGATGATATTATAACTGCATTTCTTCATATCATATATTTTCCATAGTGAGAATGTCATGTTGCACATTAAGCTTAAAGCATGATATTTCTTTCGTTTTTTCCTATAACGTCATTTACTGAAGTCACTTAATAACACGTTTTAAATTATTTTTACCTACATATATTCATACAAATGCTTAAAATTTTGTAACGCTGTAAAAAAGGAAAAAAAAAAATCCGTTGGATCTACGACCAAAAACAGTTTTCGCCATAAAAATGGCAGTAGAATTAGATGTATTTTTTTTTATTACACATACTTTTACTGCAAAAACTGCTGGCAACATTGCTGTCAATAATTTTGTCCGTAAATCCAACATTCTTCTTCTTCTTCTTCTTATTTTTTTTTTTTTTTTTTTTTTTTTTTTTTTTTATATATAGTGTAAGGAATTTAGGTATTTATTTTTAAGAAAATCCATAAACGGAAACATAAAAATATGTTTGTTTTAATTATTTAGAGATACAAAAGCAAATACTTATGTATAACAAATTGCGTTCAATTAATAACAATAACTATTATTTATATATTCATATTAATTTTTAACTTCTCAAATATCGCTAAGAAAACAACATTTTTCTGTCATATTGTTCCAGCGTATATAGGGTTCTTTCGATCTTATGGTTAGACAACTTCAAACTCTTTTCTCTTAGAAAAGTAGAAAATAATTTATTTACAGATCTTCAGAACAACAGAGTCTTCGAAACTCACAAATATTACTAGATATTCCAAACTAACTGTTCAAATCTATCGAACAAGTACAAATATAGGTCGCAGAGACTCTTTATACAATGTCTCAACACTATATCGCATTCAAAACAACGTAGATAAAACTCAATACGTCAAGCAAACTTCCTTAGACAATCTCTAGTAGCTCACTGAATGCCTGACTGGTAAATAATAACAACAGCTCGCATCGGCTCTCCTATATATAGTCTCGCCGCATGCGATGGAAATTTCTACAACCTTTTAGAAAAATCCGGAAAACCACGGAACAACATTCAATGTATCAGTAGACCTAGGGGGGGGTTACCATAGAGAGGGACGGGTTACCATCGCCAACAATCGCCAAATTTGGCGACCAAAATTAGTCGTCAAAAGTGACGCCAACTTGGCGATATCTTTACTATTTCGCCAATCTGCCGTAGACATAGACTGGAAATAATAGACAAGTTTGCTTGATAACAGAGACAATGTAACAAAAACTAATATTAGTAAAGGAATGGAGCTTAATAAGATCATTTACAATATTTTACAGTACAAACACTAACTATTTACAAAATTCGTAACAATATGTATTGTTGCATTTAAGTGATAAATTAAGAAGAAAATTACTTTTGTTCTAGCTCTTAGGAAAAAAAAATAAAACGGCTGTGGTGATTCTATCTTTTTAAATGTATACATATATTACATTATTATTCTGACTGTATTTTATATAAAAAATACATTCTTCTTTTTTTGTAAAGGATATACCATAAAAATTCCAGGAATAAGTTAATTTAATGCGAAAAAATGTAATAAAAAATTTGTTTTCCGTTTTAAACAGTCCAGAAATGTTTATATATTAAAAAATTTAATAACTTTAAAAGTACTTTGAATTTTTGAAACATTAAAACTTTAATTCATTCAGTCTATGTAAAATTTCCCTAAATATCACTAAAATCATATGTTTGAACAGTCTTTAACTGTTCAAACATATGATTTTATGATAAAACATGCTTTTTTAATTGGATTAAAAGCTTTTAATAAATTAAATTTTGAAGAGTTTCTGACATAGCTGGTATATTGGGCATTAAAATATTTTGTAAAGTTATATGGAAATAAATTCCAAGAATACAAAATGAAATCCAGACCTTTAATTACTTTTCAACATACGTCAGAAGTATTATAATAAGAATATTTCTTAAGTAGTGATGTTTTTATAACTGTAAAAATGTAATTTAAGACTGATTATATCATTTTTGTTCACTTATCTTGTGCATCTTTACAATTATTCAATAAATTGAAAAGCCAGCTTTGATTCGATTATTTTTATAGTTTCAAGAAGCCGTTTAGCTACAGTTATGTTTACAAACAACTTTTAAAATTACATAAACAACCATATATTCCAAATATCGATAGTTTTTTATAAGTTGATTAGCCTTGATTAAATATTGGTATGTACAATATTTAAAATTTCATATTCTACATTTAAATTCTCTACATAAAATGTTGAATGCTTAGAATCCTAGTACAACTGCATGATAGTTATGTAGATGTACTGTGAAAAGAAAACCAAGTTACCATTCTAATACCATTTAAAGTAAAAACTTATATTTAAAAAAGAATATGAATGTAACGTAATTAGTAGAAAATAGAAGTAAGCAACGAATATAGATTAATTTTTTAGTAATAGCTTTTGTATTTAGCTATATAAAGCATAATAGTAAACAAATTTTAAGTTTAATATTAATTGAACTTGAAGAAATTTGTGTTACTTAATATTTTAAAAATGAGTTCTTTCTAAATTCTCCTGTTCCAAAACTATTTAAAAGTACATTATGTAATATAACTAAACCATTTAAATTGATATTTTATACAATATATACAAATAATTTTTATTTAATGCAAATCTTTTGGGCGCCATAAAATATAATTATAGTTCGATTTATTTTAGCTTGATTTTAGAGAAATTTACATTTTGACAAATGTTTTTAATGATAACTTTCTAATTTATTTTTGATAAATGTAATGCCGTCTGGAAATAGGCGTTGTATTTTTAATGTATTATTCAATTCGAATCATCAAAAAGTCGTTTGAAATCTAAAATAATCAATATGAATTTCTTCTGTGTCAAGTTCTATAAAGATTTATTATGATTGTCTTTTTTCCTAAATGAAAAGTTTAACTATTATTCAAATCGTCCATTATAATAATGAATTCAGAAATCTTTAAAAAAAGGGTTTGCGAATTAAAAATATAATATGCTTTCGGATTAAAAATTATGACTAAACATATTTCTCGAACAGTTTTTAGGCGCAAAAATAATAGTCATTTTCTTTAAATATAAATGTAGCATATAATATAAACATCACTTTAAAATATCAATTTAATTTATCATTTTATCATTTTTATCATTTTATTTGCTTTTAAAAATGTTGCCGTAAGAGCAATGAAACATGTCAAGCTATAATCTTTTTATGTTATTTTAATTTATCACTTAAAGCATTTAAATTAAATGGATAAATGTAGTAAATAAACTATTTTACTATTTTTTAAGTTCTTTCATACATATTATCCGTACCGTATATTTAATTGTATACGACAAGAGTTTTTTTCGGGGGAGGGGGGACGTTAAAGTAGGGGCTGGGCTTATACACGAATGTAAAAAAATTAAAAAAGTAAAATTGAAAATGGAAAAAAAATGACGGTAAATATGAAAAACATTAAAAACAGTAATGAATTTCTAAAAATAGCTTGAAGTTTCATTATTCTACTATGCAAAGTAATAATAATAATACAAATCCTCATTTATTATCCAAATCCTTATCATGTTTTTCAAGCAACTCATTAAAAATTCTTTATTTCATTTGCATATCATTAGAAATATCGACAGTGCCTAATAAGTTATCTTCACAATTCTCGCCTTCTTTAAAAAAATTATAGCATCTTCATTTATCCATCTTATTATTCATGCAATATATTTTGAAAGATAAAACAATCATTTATTTTGGCAATTCAAGTCCAAAAATAGAGCATTTGATTTTTATGAACGAGCAAGTCGTAACGGAATGAGCGACACCGAATTAAATTGATTTAGCAGGGCAACCAGGAGAAAATAGGAGAGATAAATATTATCGGAGCGTACATTTAATTCTACTATCAATGTATAAAAAAGTGTTAACTTTTCGCTCGCTGAAGTTTTTTTTCAACTTTTAACATTTATATACGGGTTTTCAATTTTGGATTATTTTTCAGTGAAAAAAAAGTTACCCGGAGACATGAGCTATACGTAGTATACACAGTGAGAACGTAGTATACACAGAACCAGTCATTGAAATCTTGCCACTAAATCTTAAATCTGTGTCATTAAATTAAAAAGAAATGTTTGCTTTGCTTAGTATGTTCAAATAAAATGCATGAAAAATTTACCTTTTATATTAGCTATTAATTAATTTTTTTAATAGTGTAATGCAACTATATAGATAAATTGAATAATATTGAGCCTCTACAAATTTATTTCACAATGTGTTTATGGCTTTTTCAGTAATAACTTTATTAACAAAGCTGTAAAATAAAATTTTTCATTCAAGTGTTCATTACCCGTTGAAAAGTAACTTGTCGATCCCACAAATGACAATTTTTATCATATGTTTATCTGTTAATTTTAATAGGTTTCAGATTTTTATCAATTAATAATACAAATAAAAAGTCATTCAATTATATCATTAAAATTTTTTAAATTTTTTTTGAGTCCAATAAAAATAATTAAAATATTGTGTATGGATTAAACTTTAAGTAAATAATTCATAATTATATGTAAAAATGTTCAAAAATTTATTAACGAAACATAATTTCAAGGACAATTATGCTCCATTAACATTTTACGGCATGAAGGATTAACGTATACACACCATTCAAATCAGTATTTTATATATGAAATTAATTATACTAAATTCGCTAGAAAACAATAAATATGTTTTCTAATATCTCAACAAATTTTCATTTAGAAAAAAATAATTTTTTTTTTCAAATTTATGAAAAATACATGATGGTAAATATTTTGAAAAATCTGTTTTATTATAGTAGTTGATATGTTTCATGTGCTCTTAAGAGTTGGGAAAACAATTGGAGAATTAATTAAGATCAAGATGTAATCGACTGAATAAATTTAAGAAATTGTCAAGATAATTAAGAGCTTGAATTAATGCTCACTTTAAATTCAGAAATTAAGATTTCATATCGGAAATTGCGAATAATAATTTTAGATTCATTTAATGACAAGCATTTAGTCATTATATTAAAAAAAATTCTTAATTTTGATACAAATTTTGAATTTTTAAATATGAAAAGAAACAAAACTTTAGCAACATGATACAAAAATTCATCTTGAGAGCATTTTGCATGCCAAAAAATTAATACACCTTATTCGAGACAGGATAAAAAAAATTAATTATATTAAAAAGCATATATATGTATATATATTATATGGAGTATAAATTATGTAGATTATATATTATATAAATATTGATTATGTAATATATATATATTATATTAATAAAGATGCTATTAGCTCAATACAATTCTTGTATTGTATTTTATCCTTAATTTCAACTTGGGTCAATCTACTTCAGTTATCGAGTTAATCTCAATCAGGAAAATTAAAATCAATAGTTTTTCATTATGTAGCACATCAGCTGTTTCCGAATAGCAGTTATAACAGGATACAAAGTTCCCGTCATTTCACGTGCCTCCTTTGAACAGTAAAACTACATATACGAGAAAATTTTACAAAAAATCGCCAATACAATGCAAACATTCAGCGAAATATTTTGAAATTCAAGAAGTATGTCCCAAATTTAGCTGATTATGTACATAAAATATTTGGCGCAGTTCTATGCATAACTTCATATACTTTACCATGGTACATTATGAAATTGGTATAAATATCTCTAATAAATAGTATAAAGTGCCTCCTTCCGGCTGAAATAAAAACTAAATTGTATGAGGATCTGCTGGTCATAGCCAAAAATCTTCAATTGAAAATGTGGTACTATACACTTCTCGATGATACATTCGCGACATACGACAAATATATATTTTGTATAAATATGTTAAGTTTATTTCTGAGAACTGAGATGTGTAAATTCGTCGAAAAGAAGTAGTCGAAAAAATTAAATGTGAATACTTCCTTTTATTGAAGGTACTTTCAGTAATATGTACTTTTTTCTGTTGAATATAGAAGAAAATATAAAATGCACTTCTCCAATTGAATATCTCACTAAATAAAATCGCAGTAAGCCACACTAAACTGACGGGCGACTAATCAGCAACGTTAGTGCACCTAACGACTTTTTTTATTATTATTTCTTTCTATAAGAATACAATGTCTCAATGAACTCTTCGCAGTATTTATGACAATAATCACTTTCCGGTATTTTTGCACAAAGAGATTGTTACATTATTTCTCTAGATTATTTCACTTTATCAGCGCGAAGCGGATAATTTTTTTTAATTATTTCAATTATTAACGAATTTTACGTTCTCATGACATGCCTATGCAATAAAGTTTCAACATGTAATAATTGCGATTTTTTGTATTTATTATGGCACAAATCTCACATGTAATGGTTATAATCGTTGTAAGCAACATTGTTAAATTTTCTTTATTTTCATTTCGTTCTACAACGTATTGGGCAATCAATGTGGGCTTAAATTTTAATCATTTCACTATGCATATTTAAATATAAGTTGACATATCTGTTTTCGATTTGAAGTAAATTGTATAGGATCATTAACTTTTAATATTTCGATAAAACTAATGTGCGAGAAGAAATATTTACTATCCAATTTATTTTTATGTACAGAATAAGAACTTATTCCCTTTTTTAACATAATTATTAAAATTTTCGTGCTAATCTCTCACATCCGTTTCCATGACATAATACTTACATTAAAAGTGACAAATAATATTCTGTTCCCTGTTCAGCGGTGCAAAAAATATATGTTTCAATTTGGTACATAATTTCTTTTAAAAACAAAAATGGGTAATAATTTGAGCATTTGATTAGTATTTATATTTAATCAATATTTTGAAAAAGCTCTCATTCAGGCGCTTCAAAGGTAAAACTATGTTTTCTTTAGTCTTTAAAAACACATTTAAAAGAAACAATTTTTTAACCGATTGACATTTGGGTTAGAAAAATGCCGCCTGCTCCGGTTAAGGCATTCACGTTTAATACGCAAATTTTAGCTTATCCCTTAAACATGACCCATCAAACTATCATGTTTAATACGCAAACGGTTTTTATACGTTCTGCTTAATATATTCAAGGTTTTTGGTCATCTAAGAAAAAAAATACCTTTCTTCAGACAACAGAGATGGGTAAATTAGTCGAAAAGAGGAAGTCGAACTAAATTAAATATCAATACTTTATTTTATTGATGGTAGTATTAGTGTAAAATGTACTTCCTTCCATTGAATATAAAAGAAAATATAAAATGTACTCCTCCAAATAAATATCTCACTAATTGAAATAGCAGTAAGATGCACTAAACTGGCGGGTCATTAAAACGCAATATTGCTGCACCTATTGACTTTTATTATTCTTGACATAATATTCATATGAAAAATGACACTAACTATTCTGTTACATGTTCAGTGGGGCAAAAATTACTATATCTTAAAACAAGTATGCCATTTTTTAAAGAAAAAAATCTTAAATTTAATTGTTATATATTTTCTTTAATAATAAAAATGCGTAAGAATTTGAGAATTTCATTAGTATTTACATTTAATGAATATTTTAAAGAAGTTCTGATTCAGGCACTCCAAATGTAAAACTGTTTTGTTTTCCTTAGTTCTTTAAATACACATTAAAATGGAATTAATTTTTAATGCATTGGCATTTGGATTAGAGGAATACCATCTGTTCCGGTTAAGACCTTACGTTTGATACGCGGATTTTTACAGGCACGGATTTGCCCAGCAAAATATCACGTTTAATACGCGAACGGTTATTACGCGTTCTGCTTAATACACTCAAAATTTTTGCTCCACTAAGAAAAAAAAATCGCTCCTGTGACGCGAATATTATTCTCCATTCTTGGAAATTTTAGAAGATTTTCTTTATTCAGATTTAAATAATTTTCGAATAGTAATATTTTTTATTTAATAAAAGATTAAGTAAGGCGAAAATTAGTAATCGGAATATTTTATTATTATTATTATTATTATTATTATTATTATTATTATTATTATTATTATTATTATTATTATTATTATTATTATTTAATGAACAAGACGTGAAACAGTTAACAGGCACTCCATATTGTAACTGCATATATTTTAATATTTAATAAACATTTTAATCATATTTTCGATTAAAGCTCATATAACCGCTAACAATTTGCAATGGTAAAAGAAAAATGAATGAATTACACATTTGAGTTGCAAAAATCATTAAAGGACATGGTTGAGTTTGGGTTCAATGTAAGAATTTAAGATTAGAGGTACATGGAGCAACTGCGCTATGATTTTACAATTTAGCTATGGCGATTCTGACAATTTAGCTTCTAAAAGCTATTGTTCATTTGAATTAACTTTTGAACCGCAGTTAATCTATTCAGTTAGGTAATCACTTATTGATTATCAAATGCCATAGTTAAAACAAATATATATACTTTGGAATTTCCCAACAGTGTGCCACGGAGGGCACTCCCCCTGGTCCTATATCCCATTAGCGTAGATAATCGGACGACAAAAATCAACCAACCAACCAACCCAACAGTGTGCTACAAATGTTCGATATTAGAACCTTAATATTTAATATTTCAGTTTTAGAAAGATTTTACCCAGAATTACTTTATTTCATTAGTTTCTTTATTTATTTATACCTGATATATTTTTTTCTACCTGAAAGATTAAACTGGTGAGACGGCACCTTCAGCATGAGAAATATTTGAAGCTATATCTATATATTTAAACATTTGTGGACAGGTATGTGCGCGCCAGGTCCATGGTTAAGGGTGTATTCGAAAAAACGCTTTTCCACCTTCAACAGCTCGAAATTTTCCAATACAATTTCAGAAGCATTTTTAAAAGTAGAAACATGAAACTTACTGAGAAGATTTTTGAAGAGATGTATAAGGTGCCGTGTGATGTCTTTCTACTCTCAATTCATTAGAGTTTGATTTATGTACAATTACCTTCTCAGTGTGACCCCTTTTTTTTGTTCACAGATCTCCCGCTTCTGAAATATCGGGTCAAAATGCCGGTTTTGATTGTTTTCTTTCTTTCTTTTCTTTCTTTCTTTCTTTTTTTTTTTTTTTTTTTTTTTTGCAATAGTTTCTGCATTTATCAAAGAATCGACAGTCACGGCGCCTTATGTCATTTCTAAATGAGATGATTTGTCAGTCTGATGCATTTGAGGGCAAAAATGAATTTAAAAATAAATCAGAAAATAAGCAGTTTGAATCGAAATACACCCTTTACAGCGACCACTTCCAACATGTTAAATAATAATATTAAATAACAAGAACAACAATAATAAAAATTATAATAATAATAATAATAATAATATATTTTGTAAGATACGGAAAAAATTCTGTATACTTAAAAAAGAAAAATGGTCGTTTATTTATTTTTGTAGACTTCGTTCATATTAGGCTTTACTTTCAGGGTTTTGTTTTGTATGTTTTGTCTACTTCCCGGAAAATTAATTTTCATCCAGATATCCATTCTTTATTAACACCCTCTTTTACGCTGTTTATAAAATTATAAAGAAAAACATTATGACCAACATCACACGTTTGAGGGAAATCACGAGGTTTATTTCAATAATGGTTTCAATTCTATATGCACTAAATTCCGAGATTTTTTTAACATAACACTGGATTAAGACTCATTCAATATAAGGAGGTACTAATAATTTTCACATTTATTTTGCAAAGACATTTACATTTATCTGGGTAACACGGAACAATAAATGTTTACATTTATTATTTATATATATTTTTTACTTTTAAGAAGCCGTCTCGGAAATTTCTTTCCTTCCAAAAAAGCACTATTTAGTCCAAATTCTTCCCCTTTTCCCCTTTTCCCCATTCAGGGATAAACACTAATCATTTTCCTTGATTTTAACTTTCTTCTCTAAATATTGTTGACTTCTATCATTATATTATAAGCAAGATAAAAATTTCCATCTAGATTTCCAGCGTTATGTTTCTCTGAAGGAGCTGTAGAATTTCCCTTTCAGTAACGAAATAATTATGCAATACTGAGAAAAAAAATAAGTTCTGGCATCTTAGAAACTAAATTGTGATTCTAAGAAAATATAGCTTCTCGTCATCCTTATAAATTCTCGTTCCTTTTTCCGGGGAGTTCTAGAGCGTCCTACTATAATTCAAAAGCGTGCTCTATATTCTCAAGTTCACAATTATTTAAAAATCGCTGTAAATCGATGCGAACACAAATGTTTAATTTTAATTTCTAGATTTCTAGATTTCTAAACCAATCCAGAAATCAAGCGATAATTTCTTGTTACTGAGACGATTTAATATCTTTTCGTCACCTAGAAAACAAGACATTAGCAAATTCTAAATCATTCCGTCTATTCAACTTAATTTTTCACCTTATTCGCATAATTCGGAGATCTGTGTTCTTGTTTAGGGATTCGGAAAAAGACTATTTTCTTTCTTTTAGCTGAGAACAGTAATTTATTTTTTCAGTGAAGTGTTAAGGATTTATGCAAGCGTTTTCGGAAAAAGATTTTGAAAAAATTATGTTTTTTTTCTTTACTTTAAAGATGCGCAAATAGTAGTCGAAATGTAACAACATTTTATTTTGATTTTTACCCTTTTCAGTTGCAATTACTTTATTATAAACTAAAATAATTCTATAAGTTACACATAATATGTATGTATATCAAAAGAAAAAAAATACGTTGTAAAATAAAATAAGTGTTTTAGAGAAACTTCTGCAAAACACCTCATATAAGAGATAAATTTTACTGAGAATGACAATTAATTGTTCTATCGATTAAACAAATTTATGATTACCTGTCTCAAATCATTGTCATTATTTTCTCATAAAGCCATATTCCTATAAGTCGATCAAAACTATATAGTTTCAAAAAATAATTTTTCAATTAATCAACTTTGTAAAGATCACTTTCCATTTATATTATAAAATTATCTAATATATTTACATTAAAAATATGTACAAATTTTAAAATAAAACTTTAAAAAATATAACATAATAGTAAAATTAAAATTAAAAAAAATAATATATCTTATCTAGTGTAAATGCAAACTATACCGTTAATCTGATAATAGATTTAAAATACATTTTTTATTATATAATATAATTAAAAAAAAGTTTATTTAAATAAAGAGATTTGAAGAACTTTTTCATTAAACATATTAAATATTTAATTCCTGAATGTAAGTTTTCTAGTGTTTTATTATATCATATTTGAGTCCATTTTTTATTCAGAATTGAAATATTTACAGAGTTAAATTGTAACGATAGATTCTTTTTTAAAGGATTCATTTCTTAAATAGTTTTGTAATTTTAGTATGATTCTTGGACAAACATTTACCAGTGAGATAATGCATACAGCTTAATATGATAATAATAATCATAGGATAAATAAAACTTTTTTATTCTTAATTAGCAATTAAAGTTACTCCTAAGATTCAAACTTTTTATTCCATGTTTCCCTAGCTTATTCAAACCCCTGTACATCGTTTCTTGAATAAATCCTGTTTAAATTAGCGGTTTCGAAGAATTTAAATTAATCTTCTTAAGGCTAATCCTTCTAAATGTCCTACTTGCTCAAATCTTTATCTGTTATTAAAATTTCTGCGGAAATATTACTTTGAAAATATTACATCGTGAAGGGATTGGGATTAGTTCATTTATCTGGGATGCGTTGATTTACCTATGCACAATTAAAGATAAAACTTAAATGAACAAATTCTTGAACGAGAATAACAGGAAATTAAACACTCTTTATACTGGAAAATATAATGCTTAAAAAATCATTCTTATTTCTTCTTTTTTCCGATAAAAGCACATTAAATAAAAAAGTTATCCATAATAATGGAGAAAAATAAATATCACTATTTTAAAATTATTAAATGTTCAGTATATTTATGGTACTTTAATGTTAATTATGGTTATCATAGAAATATAATTATTTGTAGACTAAAGTTTTAAAAATGCAGCGATTGATAAATCATAGATGCAGAATTTCAAGTTTTAATATATTTCAGTTACTATGTGTTACCAATTTAAAAATAGATATATTTTATTCTAAATCACAGTAAGATGTATCAGATGTCCCAAAAATAATAGCTGGAATCCAACATTCAGCGGTATGCAAACGGTTACTGATAATAAAAAAAATTCTTAGAGGGAGAGGGGGAATGCATGATGGTGAGGAATTTTTATGTTGTGGTACTCAGTTTTAGTTTCAAATATCGACAATAAATAATGCTTTGAGGAAAGCCTCTAAATCCAAACTCTCTTCTTCAATTCACAAAAATGTAATAAGAATGTATTAAGTAGATCACGAAATAAAAATCGGTAATGAATGTGTATATTTTGAAATTCGAATTAAATCTGAACTAAATCACAAAAAAAATCTTAATATTATACATAACTCTCCTGAAAGAATTTTTTTCTAATCCTTATCATCATTTGCAAGTTAAAGAATTTTAAAATCCATTCGTCATTTTTGGTACACCCGGTATCTCTTGGCTTTATACATCATTCCTTAAAACGGTTTTTAAAGATAAATATCAGTATAAGAATTAAGTAAATTATTTCTTTGACACTTGATACATTCCTGCACTAAATTACATTTTAAGTCCATTTTATGTGTCAGTATTAATATGTTAATTTTTTTTCGTTTTATTCAATTTCATTTGTGTATCTTTACTCTTATTCTTTTTAAATTTTATCTCACTCCTGTACCCAAATAAAAACAAATATTACGATTATATTGAATCTTGACTTTTTTAAAAACAATTTACGTTATGCCATATATAAATTTAATTTAATTTACTTCATAAGTTAGCCCGCTAGTGTATTCCTTTCAAAATTAGCCGAGTGTTGTTTCATTGTTTACGTAATTTAATTCTGAATCTTCTAAAGTTAAAATTATCGTAGCTCTAGCTCTGTTATCTTTTTTAGTCCACTTGTTATTTAATGGACTTGATTGATTGTCAGTTATGTGATTAAATAAATCTTCTTACATAAGAAGCAGATGGAGTTTAAAACTCCATATTCCATAGTTATTAGAGTTAAGTTTATGTATGCTAAAACTTTATTCTGAAGAGGAAGTCACAATCTTTATTTTTATTTCCACCTTAATTCAACTTTTAAAACTTTTACTATTTTTAAAATTTATTTCAATTATTTTTAAATTATAGTTTCATTAAATTTATTTCAGTTTTATTGTTCCTATAGAAGAGAGTAATATTGCTAAGTTCAGTTTTTTTCATCTCTCATAACCTATTATATAACTTGAACTAAATACAGTTAAATTCTCTTCTTAAAGAATACAATAATAAGAATAATTTCATCTTTCCTACCTTGGTTGATTCTTAAGATATACTATAGGAGTAATCGATACTTTTCATACGGTTTTGTGTATCCATTGTTTAAAATTAGGCACCCCAAATTCACTTGTAATCTTGCACAAAGACGGACGAAACAACTGCATAATTTTGATTACTAATTTAATTAAAATTAAACAAACATTAATAAAATTTTACATTTAAATTTTGCAGTAAAATATTACGCCTTTTATAGCTTGCAGATAAAATTAGAGGAAGAAAGAAAAGTGTAATTTTTTATTCACATTACATCGAATGGATCATTAAGATGAAATACATACTTAGCGGGAAATGAAACAGTTATTATTATGGAATGAAAAATCCGATTACATATTAAAAATGAAAGTATCTTAAATAAAAAAAATAAGATTTATTGTAGTTTCAGAAAATTATTATATGTCTATCATATGGATGTGTTGACGACACTTATTTACTTAACTATTGAGCTTGATCTCGACTCTCGGACATTTATTTCTTATGTGCATTGCAAAATGTACTGCGATAAGGTCATTTCATCAAAAAAGAGGACATTTCTAGAGTTTTTTATGCTTAAAACTAAAATCATTCCTACCAGATATGTCCATAAAATTTGGCAGGTCGAAATTTACAAGTGAATTCATAAAGTTTTAACGATATAAAAAACAATAGATTAATAACGAAATAAATTATTTTTTTTGTAGCATATATATGCATAAATACAAAGTATGCTTTTCTTTCTAACCACTGTCCAGGTCTCTACCATCCGGGCAATAACCCAGTCTTACGGATATGGGCGCCTGGAAACGAACACCTGCCATTCAAACCGACGCGGGATTACACGCGGCTGTCTGAATGAGAAAAACTTTTGCCGCCTTAATGGCAACTCTGTTTAACTTTTTACTGGTGATATGCTGGCAGGTTACTTTAAGTGGATTTACTTATTTAAATTATCGCTGCACGCACACCTCCGTACTCTACATACAGAGTATTCATCAGCTCACGGGGCACACTGCAAAAAAAGGTAAAGTACACGTAAAGAACCAATTTTGATATAGCAATGTGTGGTCATAAATGAAAAGCATTTTCAAGAAACAAGAAATGCGGAGAAAATAAAGGCAAGCATTTCATTGCTGCAATATTTTGAGAAATACCCAAATGTTACACCACTAAGATCAACACAGGCCTGTCAGTGCCTATTATGTGATTGACATAACTTTTCAACTATTCCTGACGGTTCCTCTAAGAAACATTAATGGACTCAGGTGATGATTTCTCATTAAAAACACACACACACTGTTTTTCACATGGAACCTTCATCAGGATACGCCAATCACTTGTTAAACGTTGTCAAAGTTGTTTAGATTTTGGTAATGGCATATATCAGCGCGTGCTTTAAATGTTTGTAACAATAAAAACTTTTATGAATATATACTGAACAATTGCACCATAAAATGTAACTACTAAGACTGTATTTATTAAAAATACAACACATTGCTCAATGGTGCACAAAACAATACTTTTAATGTCAACTTGTACAATTAAAATAAAATAAAAATATCAACGTTTCCCGCCGTCTTCTCCGGCCGTCTTCAGAAAAATAAGATAAGGGAAGGACTAAGCTTGCTTCTTGATCGAGAGGTAATATTTCTCTCAATAAATATTATCTAATAAATAATCTAATAAATATTATATATAAATATTATCTCTCGATCAAGAAGCAAACTTAGTCCTTCCATTATCTTATTTTCCTGAAGACGGCCGCGGAAGACGGCGCGAAACGTTGATATTTTTATTTTATTTTCATTGTACAAGTTGACATTAAAATTATTGTTTTGTGCACCATTGAGCAGTGTGTTGTTTTTTTAATAAATACAATCTTAGTAGTTAAAAACTTTTTCTTTTACTACGAATTTAATTTTTTTATCAACTCTTTTTATTTGCGACTCTCAATTGATATATTAAAATTAATGTACTCATTATTTTCTATGATAGTTGTACCTATGTGTTAAGAAAACGTATGTTAACATCAGAACGTGTTCCAGGTGTCATCCTATACCTATATACATATACAGAAAGAGAAATATATATTGATAAAAGACAGATATGTTTATGTTGTGTAAACACAAATGTGCGAAAACACAAATGTCATCGTATAAATAAATGTTTAAAGAGACTTTTTTTGTAATCAAGAAAATAAAATTACATAAATATAATAATTTTAGTGCCTACAAATAACAGGCTATCTTTAGTAAAATTAATTTTCTTTCCTCTTCTCTTTAAATTGAATAATTGTCTTTCCTTTCAAAACACATTGTATTTTGTATATTTAATTTCTCGTAGACAGTTGAAGCAGTAATTAAAAAATAATAATCACCAACATACTATAAATGTCAGATTATACTTTACGATGTATTTTATAACTTAATTAATATTTAATAGGATTATAATTAAACATATCATTACATGTGATTTATTCAATGCCAAATATTACCATGCAAAAGATCGCATATTGTTGAATTTTAATAAGCTAAAAAGTAATTAAACTTTAATTTTTCTTTGACATAGCTTTCTAAAATAAAATTTATTTATAAAATATATACATATATATTAGAAGCTAATACACTAGACAACACTGATAAATTTAAAATTAATTAAATTTTGGTTTTCCGTTACCTTAATTTTCTAAATGAAATTTTAATTTTAAACCCACATTTATTATTTTAATTGACATTAGCTTCACATTTTTTATAACTTATTAATATTTTTAATACAAAATCAATTTCAATTCTCACGGTAAATTTGCAAATTAATTACTTGCTTCCATTTCTTAGATTGTGAAGACATAAGTTATAACATTAAGAAAATAAAGAATAAATGCATTATATAAATATATTCACTTGATTTCTAGATTTTAGATTCATAATTTTTAATTCAATCATCAATATTATTACAATCAAATTGTAAAGTTTTTGTTAGGAGTTTCCATACTTGAAAATTATATCTTATATTTTAAAATTGGCTGTTAAAGGGCATTTCAGACAATTATATTAATATGGATTTTTCACACTTAAATTACCGAAGCGGTGTTTTCTGTGAATCAAAACACGATTTTTCGCTCGTATCGGATTTGCTTTTCAAAATAAAACTTTAAAAATTCTTTAACTTTATCTAAATACTCAGTATAATATCTTAGCACGAAGGTAGCTGAAATCTAACGAAAACTTTTAATTCATGATTGTTTATGACTCGAATTATCCTGCTGAGTCATCGCTGATCCGAAGAAAAACTTGCATTTTTCATTTAATTCAACAGAGTTTTAAACTCTATACTTCCCTGTAGCATAATAATAATGTAAGAAGAATTGCACTTGCTTTTCACAAACGGATGAGTGGAACATGTGTGGGGGGAAGGGGGAATACGAAAATTTATCTAACATGCACCTGCAAGACAATTGCATGAGCCTTTTAGGCAGATTTCGTATGCATCCTATTGCAATCGCACCAGTTTATATATATATATATCTATCTGTATATCTATCTGTATGTCTCACTTTTTTATCGACACGATAACTTCTATAATTCTTCACCAAACTCCACCAAACTGGTACATAAAATGAAAGGGGATAAAATCTCGGCTAAGTTCGTTAATGGGCGAAATCGGACCAAGGGGGTCGGAATAGGGGGCGTTTTTGTGAAAACCGAAAAAACACCATAACTTTTTAATTAAAGTAGATATCGAATCGGTTTAAAGTTTATATTACTTCATCAAAATGGGCCAAAAGTTTATGCATGACAGGTTTTTGATACATTTAGAAATGGGCTCAAGGGGCGAAAAAAACAAGAGTTTTGAGAAAAAAAAATTCATAACTTCGTCAATTTTCAAGATATCAAGTCAAACTAATTTTTTTGTAAATGTTCTTAAAATTATCTAAAACTTTTGTAGTTACAGGTTTTTGACAGGACCAACTTTTACCAATGAAAAAAAATTAAAAACGAAAAGAAAAGGGGCGGCGAAAAAGAGAAAAATCCATAATTCCTTCAATTTTTAAGATATCAAATCTGATTAAATTTATTTTACATCTTCTCAAAAATATCTACAACTTTTATATTGACAAGTTTTCCATAGGACCAATTTGTATAGCAAAAAGAAATTAAACAAAAATAGGAGATAGAGAAAAAAAACCTCAAATCCAAACTGCTTATATTCTGACTCATTTTTAAATTAATTTTTGATTTTAAATGCATCCAAATGGTAGATCCTCTTACTTAGAAACTGTATAAAATGACGCATTGGTTAATTTTCTGATAAAGACAGAATATATTTAAAAAAAAAAAAGGCTACCAAAAAGGTTATTTTGAACAGTATTTCCCAAAGCCATCGGGACTGAAAATTTAAGGAAGTGTTCAAATAAGAAATTGCGTTCTTTTCTGACTCGTTTTTAAATCCATTTTTGTTCTAAAACGCATCCAAGTTACAGATCCTCTTATCTAGGAACTATGTAATGTGATGCATAGGTCAGTTTTTTGATAAAGACGGAATATATTTTTTAAAAGGCTACCAAAAAGGGTATTTTGACCAGAATTTTCCGAAATCAGCGTAATTTGAAAATTTAAGGAAGTTTTCACATAGCAAATTGAGTTTTTTATGACTCGTTTTAAAATCCATTTTCGCTCTCAAACGCATCCAATTTACAGATCCTCTTATTTAGGAACTATATACTGTGACGCATTGGCCAGTTTTTTGATAAATATAGAATATATTTTTTAAAGTGCTGTCAAAATTAGTATTTTGCACAAAATTTTCCGAAGCAATCATGATTAAAGAATTAAGGATGTATTCTAACAAAAAATCGGTTATTTTATGACTCATTTTTAAATTCAATTTTTTTTTCTCAAATGCATTCAACTGACAGTTTTTTGTTATTCAGTAACAGTATAATGTACTGTTTTGGTCGATTTTTTAATAAATTCAGAATTTATTTCAAAATATGTTGTCAAAATGGGCAGTTGAGCTGAATTTTTCTTAAGATGATTCTGATAAAACCAGTTTTTGCAGAAAAATGAAATTAAAAATTTCTCATAAACGTCCAAATGAAGTTATTAAACTAGGTTTATCTCTAATCATATATTTTTTTTATTGGAATGAGTACTCTTCGAAATCTACCTCCGCCTATAGGCCCAGCCGACAGGGATTTTTTAGTATTCCAAGCGATGGCTATTATTTTGTTAACTTTTTTTATACTTAAAAAAATAATTAAAAAGAACATTTTGCCTGTCATAATCTACGTGGAATAAAAACTTTTTTTGTGGTGTTTCTGTTCAGCACACTTATAGTGATGGTTTTACGACTGAAGTATCTCGAATGAGGATATTTTAAAATCATAAAGAGGACTATCTTCAAATGATTTTAGTGCCCAAATTTTTAGATGAAATCAAGATTGTCATCATCTGAATATAAGACTCCTTTGAAATACAAAAATTTCTGAGAGATCTGCAATGTAAGGAGGAAGTTGTATTCATATACTATTGCATTTGCAAAGATATTGCTGAACACAAGAACCGAGAAGCAGACAAGCAATATCGTGATATATTCCTTACATGTTCACGACGCTTTCTTGATACGTGTTATCGCAAAATTTTAAATACTGAAACGTAATATTCCCCATTTATAAGAGATTTTGGGGGTACAGCATCTTGCTGCATTATACCTTTATCATCAAAGAAAAAAAACATCATTACCTTTCCAGAAAATGATTTGTTAGACTTTTTTTCAACATTGAAGAATCAGTTTCTTTCATAGGAAAGGGAATCCAAAAATAAGGGCATCCTGTCGACTGTGGTCAGCGTTGTTTGTGAAAGTAAAAAAAAATAAAAATAGAATGAGACATTAAAGATAAGACATATCTTTATTTGTCAACATAAGGCACAAGTATGTTGATACAGTTGTCATACCGTTTGATAAGTTGCAAAAAAACTTCCAGTAAATAATCAGTGCTTTGCATAAGGACAAGTAATTAAATGACTCTTCCTTATGCAAATTCCCTGAGATTTTCTAAAAGGCTTTTTGGAGTTTATTAAGCTGTAAGATAAATGTCTCAATGTACTTGGTAATTATATGAAAAAATAAAGATATGTGTTTATCTTTAATGTCTCATTCTTCTATTTTTTGACTTTCGTACACATCTCTGACCACAGTCGACAAGGGAAATTTATTTTTGGATTCCCCCTCGTACACCTGTTTGGATCTTGCTAAGGAGATCGAAATGATGCACCAAAGTTTCATCACATGATTTTGTAATCTCGAAGAATTTAAAATTGTTTTGAAGCAGCTGTTTCCACTCTCAATATTGGCAAACTCTTGTTTACATATATATATATATATATATATATATATATATATATATATATATATATTACCCAGGTGATGAGAAACACGTCTGAAACAAATATGGCGTAGAATGCAAAAAATCAACGTTTCCGAAACATTAATTTATGCCTCTATCTCCTCACATGTAAGTAGTAATGAAATACTTTAAATAGTATGAACTAAGGATACGGATATTTCTCTATTTTCTAAGTTTTTTGCATATCTAAGCTTTAAATTAGAATAACTTTAAATTTAAGCATTAAATTAAATTTATTGGCTCTACTCCTAATAAAATAAGAGCAATACTTCAAAACAGCATCAAAATATAAACAGGATTCCAGATATTATAACAAACAATAAGCAAAACCTAGCTTATTCAGTGTCGAATAGGCATTTCTAAACTAAATCAGAAGTAAAAAATTATGAGAAATAATAAAAAAGCTGAAATAATAATAATAAAAAAATTAAAAATACTAAGAATTAGTAGTTATGGAGTTAATTGAAATTCTACGTTGTGCTACCTATACTTGTAACAATAAGTAATCTTTTTAATAAAGTTTTTAAAAAATGTATAGTATGCTGAAAATAGCATGAGCCCTCACGGTTTCTGTCGAATTTAGAAATACTCCAACAACGAAACGTACTCAACTTTTTATTTTTTCATTTTCAAATTTTAAAATTCTCAGACGTTAAAAGTATCTCAAACTCTCTCTGTATTTTTTTAAAAACACTAATTATGAGCATGATAGTTTTGAAAATACCAGCTTATAAATGTATCTTTTTATAAATAAAAAATACCTTTTACATAATTGAAATAGTATTTTTGTGCTTAAAAATCTTTTAAATTTATTTCACTTTCAACAAAATTTTTATCATTAGCCCAGCTTTTAGCATTATTCATCACAACGATTTATTTTTTTTAATAGATAAACCTTCCATACATTAAACTATTTAGCATTTAAATTAAAATTTATAATTTAATATTTTTCATTAAACACTTTAGTAATGTTTTTATTGAAACTTTAAAATCTCGTTTAAATTAACATTCTCAAAAGCATTAAAATCAATTTTCTTAACGGTAATCATTTTTAAATCCCACTTGCGCAAACCTTTATTTTCTCAGAAAGTTTTTCAAGAAATTGTGTTTATTTCTGAAATATTTAAACGGAAGATGGCTGCAAATAGCGCACTGGTGTGGTGTGTATTTTGAAAATATTAAATTGAACCTCTAATTTGAAAAAAAGATCAAAGTGAGCAAGAATGAGTAAACCCATTGTTTCTGCATGAAAGATAAGCGGAAAAATAATTTTGCCTATGACTTGGTTATAGAGAAAAGCACATGTATAAATAATTTTCTTTATAACATCACTGTAAAAAAGGAGATTTATATGTTAAAAGTTATTTTATTCATGAAATAATGAGTTGAAATATTATTAAAGATTATTCATATGTAAAATTTAAAAATCTAACAGTTACACGCGTAATGTTAAAATTAATTAGAAACCCGATAAAATTAAAATATATTTTTTAATAACAACTATAAATAATTTAATGTATTAAGGATAACTTGTAATAATTCTTAAAACAATTCATATTTAAACAAGCAATTTATGCATGAAATTATTTTCTGAATGCATAATTTTACAAAATAATAGCATTAAAAATTCGAGTCAGCGTTATACACTATGTTTTGTTATTCGGTGTTGCTTAGTTATTATTTAGAATTTCCGAAGGTTTGTGAATCAGATTTCAAAAGATTGCTTTTTTGAAGAATTTCATTAATAAGAACAGAGTTATTATTATTTTTTTAAGGAAAAAAAGTTTTACTGATGTGCTAAACGGAATGTTGTACTTAAACAGATGATAAAAGCTGCAAACTTATTTATTGCTATTACAATTTTAATTGCATTTTTTATCCTAAAATGGTACTGTGAGAAATTGAAACACGTTTTCTATTTATGGCATATAACAAAACCTAAACTGCTATAGCATTTAAACTGCCAGATTCTCGAATAATGCATAGCTCAGAAAGTGAAAATAAATCAACTGTACATTATTTAGATTCTTCGTACAAAAATACAATTTTTGTTATTCACTCTATTTAGCAGTGCAGCTATTAAAACACATTTTGATTGTTTTTGTCATAACGGATTCATTTTTCTATTAAATTCTACTGTAATTTTTAAATCTAAATGTTTGGTGCTTAAATCTCTACTCCCTCAAGCCTCCACCCCCCCCCCAAAAAAAAAGACAACATACTAGAAAGTGTTATTCTGCAATAATGTTTAAATTGTTCACCGAAATCTGGAAATACATTACATGTAAGATTCTTTATTGACATAAAATACGTCATATTCATAGATATATTTCGTTTGGTTAAAAGTTCAATAACAAAAGTAAGACAAGCTTAGAGGACGTGGTTTGCTAGTACTATTAATAAAATAAAAAAAATTATGTATAATAAATATTGTATTACAGAAATAAAAAAAAAATCAGCCATATTAAAAAGGAAAAATTCTGTATTTCATAAGATAACTATTAAGAATTGAAACATATTATTTAAAAGAAAGGTTCTTTACATTTACATAATTAAAAAATTTAACTTATGTCATTGATATTTATTGAGGATCTTTAACAGTGTAACGCTTTATCACTTGCTTATAAGTATCATTCTTAACACATTCCAAAAAAGTTAAAAAATGTTTGCGGGTCGAAATTGTTCAACGTTTATTTTATTTTTCTGTTCGCTTATCAGTTTGACTTACTACGCTTTAGCCCACATAAATGGACTCAAATTTTAATGTAATTGATATGTGTTAATGATATTTGCGACGGCATGTTCAATACTAAATGTGAAGTATGTGGTATTAATAGTTTAGTTACAAGGCTTACTCAAAACAATTAAGTAACATTGTGTATGTAGTCCGTTTTCTAATTACAGCTTTTCATAGGTCCGTGTGCAATTTTATGATTAAGTGTCGTGAGTGGTCTCATTTTGTTCCTTATGTATTGTAGACTAAGAAAAGCGATGGTGGACATCTGGTACCCGCGACTGGGGAGGGGGAGGGGAAAGGTTGAAAAGTGCAAGGAAAAAAATTCCATTTCATTAAAAATAAAGAAAATTATGTAAAAAGATGAATGTTTAAAACATTTATAAATTAAAAAAAAACATTTGTAGACATCCGGGGCTCTCGACTGGGGAGGAGGAAAGGGGAAGGAGAGGAATTTGAAAGGGGCAATAAAAAAAATTCTGTTTAAAAAAATATGTATAAATATCAAAGTTTCAAACGTCTATAGAATGAGAGTGGCATTGAAGGATACTCGGGACTTGTGATTAGGATGACGGAGGTAAGGGAAGAGAAGGGGAGAGGAGGGGAGTGAAAAGTGTTGAAAGAGGCAAGAAAAAAAATGCCACTTAATTACATATATATATATATATATTAGTATTTAAATCTTTTATAGAATAAGAAAAGCAATAGTGGGCATCCGGGATCCGCAACTAGGCTAGGGGGAGGGGGAGGAAAGGGGAAAGGATTGAAAAGGGCAAGAAAAAAGATCTGAAGCTTTATGACTGCATTCTCTTTTTGGATCTGACACCACTGGTTCATTCAGTGGTAAATCAAAAACCAGTTTTTGGAAGAGCTTCATAAATGCTGACGACAGAATTTTGAAAGCACTTGCCGCATAAGGTCAAACAGATATCCTTGAGAGTGAAAGATATATTGCACTTGAAGAATACATACGTTAAGTGTACATGCCAAAATTAAACATTAAAACATTCAGTGAGCTAAGATGGTGGTTATTTGCAAAAAAGCAAGTTGAAGGAACAAATATGCCTCCAACTCAAGCCGCCCTTTACCCAGCCATAAGAGTGCATTACCAAGCAATAATATGGCAAAGAGCACACATTTTGAAAACTAATATTCCACCCCCAACTGATTTTGGTTGGATAATAAAGGAAAAATAATACCTACCTGTCATGTGTAACATGCCATGTGCTCCTCAAGAACTGGTTTAATCGGTGCGTTGTTCGTGTGTCAAGTGAAGATGTGTAGCATCCTGTAAATGTTCACAAAATGGATTACCTTGTAACTGAAATGTGTGCATGCTCGGGTGAGGCTAATAAATGTGATAATGTTGGAGGCCTTGATGATGTAAATTATGATGACAGTGGTACCGATGATCCTACTTTGTTCTGAAGTTACTTTTACTTGCAGTTTAAAATTTGAAAGTTTTTACTGTTTAGGTATATGATGTATAATATAGAATAACAATACAAAGATAACAAATAATATTTAGCGCTACAAAATTTGTATCATTTAGTATTTATCATCACTCACTTCCTTTTCAATTACCTTTATTACTTATTTTTTCCCTTGGACTTTTCAACCCTTCCCCGCCCTCTCCCCCTCTCCAGTCGAGGGTCCCGGATGTCCACAAATGTTTTTCCTAATCTATACATGTTTTAAACATTAATATTTACACATAATTTTTTTATTTTTTTATGAAATGGAATTTTTTCCCATGCACTTTGCAATTCTTCTCCTCCCCTCCCTCTCCCCCTCCCCAGTCGCGGCTCCTGGATGTCCAAAAATGTTTTTCCTAATCTATAAATGTTTTAAACATTAATGTTTATTCATAATTTTCTTTATTTTTTAAGAAATGGAATTTTTCTCTCTTGCAATTTTCAACCCTTCCCCTTCCCCTCCCCAGTCGCGTGTCCTGGATGTCCACAAATGTTTTTCCTAATCTATAAATGTTTTAAGCATTAATATTTATGCATAATTTTCTTTATTTTTTATGAAATGGATTTTTTTCTTGAACTTTTCAACCCTTCCCCTCTCCCTCCCCCTCCCCAGTTGCGTGTTCCGCATGTCCACAAATGTTTTTTCTAATCTATAAATGTTTTAAACATTAATATTTATACATAATTTTCTTTATTTTTTATGAAATGGAATTTTTTCCTTGCACTTTGAAACTCTTCTCCTCCCCCACCCCTCCTTCACCCCTCCCCATCCCCATCCCCCTCTCCAGTCGCGGCTCCTGGATGTCCACAAATGTTTTTCCTAATCTTTAAATGTTTTAAACATTAATATTTATACATAATTGTCTTTATATTTTAAGAAATGGAATTTTTTTCCCTTGCACTTTTCAACCCTTCCCCTCCCCCTCTCCCTCCCCAATCGCGGGTCCTGGATGTCCACAAATATTTTTCCTAATCTATAAATGTTTTAAACATTAATATTTATTGATAAATTTCTTTATTATTTATGAAATGGAATTTTTTCCCCTTCCCCTCCCCCTCGCCCTCCCCAGTCGCGGGTCCCGGATGTTCACCATCGCTTTTCTTAGTCTACCAGACATAAGGAACAAAATGAGACCACTCACTATACTTAATCATAAAATTGCACACGGGATGTAATTAGAAAACGGACTAATGGTGGGTGGAAATCCTTTGCAGTTCTTTCAAATGTTTGAAATTGAAATAAATCAGTGAATTTAATCACAAGAATTACTATAGAATACAGCATTCATAGCTTTTTTGTGCATTTACATGGACACACAAAATTAATTGGTTTTGTCGTAGAGGAATAATTCTTCACGTAGGTTTTTAATTTCGGCTGCGCTAATAAGTTTGAATAATATTTTAGATGTGCTTATTTTCTGTATATTGTATACAGGGCTAAACATAAGAATTCATTCTTCTTACTAGTGAAAATTGCCTAAGAGGAGTCTTCAATTGTCATTTGTATTTACAAACGAAACTTTTTTTTAATCCATTATCTTATAGATATAAATCTATATATCATATACAGGGCTGCTCAAAGGTATTTAACAAGATATATTTTCAAAAATAGCTTTCAAAATGTATATAATGTATCATTTATACATTACATTTTACAAAATTTTATACTATTACGCCACTCAGTTAGCTAACATTTAGCAAAATCTAAATATACATGAAATTTCGAATGTTTAACATAAATGAAAAGAGGCTCCTTTATTTTTTGTATTGGAATAAAATTAAGTAAAAAATTAATACAAAATTAAAATGAAGAACATAAAAAATGAGTACTGTAAATAAAAATCCTTAATACAGAAATGTCTAATATACTTAACCATCAATTTGTAGAAGTTATCGTTTCGTTGTCTTTTAAAAATAATATCTTTCTAATTTCTTTTTAATTATTTCAAACCTGTCTTAAAATTATTCAAACGTATATTTAACACTGAAAATTATTCAGACAAATTATTATTCGATAACAGCTATTCACAAAAATTAAATTTTAATGCAAATCTTTCGGGTGCCATAAATATAGAAAATTTCAAATTTGCATTACGTTGAATTTAGCGAAATTTACATTCTCTCAAATGTCATTAATAGTAACTTTACTAATTTCTATCGGAAAAAAATTATGCCGCCTGAAACCTGCCTTTACGTCTTTTGTACTTTTAATGTATCATTTGATTCTCATTATCTATAAGTAATTTGAAATCCAAAATAATATATATCATTTTTCAGATCTGTAATGATCACTTTCTCATTTCAACGGAGAGTTTAACAATGCCTCAAATCATTCATTGTAATAATGAATTCTGGAATCTGAAAAACTATTTGGGAATTTAAAATATATTACACATTAGGATTTAAAATAATGATTAAAGTCATTTCTCAGATGGTATTAAAGCGTGCGAACACTAATCATTTTCTTTCAGTTAAGTAAAAATTTATTTTTATTTTTAAAATTTTTAATAGTAATTACGTATATGTAAAATCAATAATTTAAATCCCTTTTCTAAATTACATATCAGTATCATTTACAAACAAAATGTGTTTTGGTTGTTTGAAATAGAAAAAAACGCGTATTATCATGCAAAATATATGATAAACTGGATATTTATTATACTCTTCTTAATGCAATGCAGAAATATATATATACTGTAGAAAATGTGTATTTACATAGATATTTAAAATTAGGTGGTTACGGTGTATTGTCGTTGAGGAATAATTTTTAAACTTTAAATGCAGTGTTAAATTTGAATAGTACTTTGTATGTGCATATTTTCTATATTTCGAAAACAGAGCCGTATACAGGGTGAGTCATAAATATCGAAACAATAGGCTATCTCCTTAAATATTGCCCATAGACCCATACTTCCAATTGCAAAAATTCATAAAAAATGGTGAAATTTTTTATAAGATAAGTTGCAACTCCATGGGGGGTCTATTTGAAAAAATACGAAAATTAACTTTTTATACGGCCCCCGTAGGATAAAAATTCCAATTAGGAAAACTTTCCTTATCCAGTCCTGAATAATACACAAAAAGTTGTATCTTCATATCTTCAAAATTCGCGGAGTTATAACCGTTTGAATAATTCATCAGGTTTTAAGGGATTAGACACAAATTGAAATGCGCTCAATTCAAAAGACAATGTTACTTTAACAGTTCAAAGAAACTTGTAAAAAAAGCTATCTTTTGAATTAGAATTTTGATTTTTTTTTCTGTGATGGTTAACTATATAATTTGCTAAGAAAATCACATCCTAAAATTTATCATAAAATTTATAAAAAATTCATATGGTTACTACTGATTTAAATGGGATAATTAAAAATCATTATAACTCCAAATATTGTTTATTGGAACTCAATTTCTTTCTATTTAATTAAAAAGGAAAATCTGATTTTAGTTTTGTTTCGGGGTTTTTGTTTTTCAATATTTATTTTAGAACTATTAAAAATATTTATTTAAAAAATTATAACTTTTAGAAAACTATATTTTCAAAAGTATATATTTTTTCATTTTTTTTAAACAAAACTAATGTAAAATAATTAAAAATGACATGGTTCAACTTTGTACTATTTTTTCTTAAACAATTCTTCACTTTTAATAATTTAAAGACAAGAAATAGCCGGGATAAAAGCCATTACACAGATAAACGAAATGTACTCCTTTACTGCCCATCAGTTATTTAAAAAAATGCTTTTCTAAGATGTAGCTTAAGTCCTTTTTAAAAATTTAGCTCTCACAACTTCAAGCTTTTTATCGTCCTGAAGAGGCTGTTAAAAAATCTGTATTCTGGGCTCAGGTCAGATCAGGACTGAGACGTTACTTTTTTCTGAAGACTCGCCTATCCGGGTCAAATGTATTTTTTAAACCGGAGAGAACTGCTTCTTTTTTCCCAGGCCTGCACTGGACGAAATTTTCATTCCCGGTATCGAACAATCCGTATTAAAAGAACAGATCTAATACGTGCATAAAATAAGTAAAATTTGGTTTAATCAATATTTTTACAAAAAACACATAACTTTTAAAATCGCTTTTATTTTATTTAAAAAAAAACCTTTTAATTTTTTTTTAAGAATAATATATTTAAGTGCTAAAAAATTAAACAAAATAAAACCAGAGAAAAAAAATCTGCCTATGACGGAATTCTGTCTTAAACAGAAAATGTGTTGATCCATGCAAAATAAATACAATAATACCTGAGAAAAAAATAAACTCCATTTAACCCTCCTAGGAAGGACATTTGTCTATTACGTATTTTTTCTATCCTATGTGATTCCGTCTTAAAAAATTTTACTGTTTAACATTTTTCAAAGTCTCCAACACACGGGATATGGATTAGCGATAATAAAATATAAGTGAAACATTTACATATAAACAGAGATTCATTGATAAAATAAATATATCACAGCGTTTGGCGCCTATTTAATAATAAAAATTATAAATATAAAAAACGAAATTCTATATTAAGTATTTTTGGTCAGAACTCCTCCACGCGAAACAATTTTTAAATACACTGAAGAAAAAGACTATGTAGAAATTCACGGCTGGGCCGGCTATGATTAAGCTTTTTTCCGGGCTGGTCCGGATTATGAATTTAACATTATTTCATGCCGGGCTGAACTTTTTTCCCTATGGGTCGGTTTAGGACCGGACCTACATATTTCGATCTATTCAGACCTCTAGTGCTTAACGATCAACATGTTTTGAAAACAAGTTTCGATTTAAATCAATTCGCTGCTTTATTATGTCCAAATAAGAGGCACGGTCTTAAACCGACATATAATAACGAACAGTTTGTGGAAGATCCCTTATTTGCTTTGAGAATGGATGAAAAACACTTGGTTTACAGGCATGGTAAAGTGGTGTAAGTCACGAATTTTTGAGAATTTTGGATTTTAATATCTCTGTCAGATTTTCTGATACGGAGATGAATTTTTTTTGTTCAATTTATTAATGGATAAGGAATAACTTCCTAATTGGGAATTTTGGTCTACGGGGGCCGTATAAAAATTTAATTTTCGTATTTTTTTTCAAATAGACCCCCCATGGATTGCAACTTACATTATCAGAAATTTCACCTTTTTTTATGAGTTTTTGCAATTGGAAGTATGGGTCTAGAGGCAATATTTAAGGAGATAGCCTATTGTTTCGATATTTATGACTCACCCTGTATAAGAATTCATTCTTCTTATTAGCGAAAATTGCCAAAGGGAGTTTTCTACTGTCCTTTGTATTTACTGTTGAATCTTTTTTTCATATATTTGTTTACAGATATAAAGCTATATATCATATATAGTGCTCACCAAAAGTATTTAACAAGAGTTATGTTTTAAAGTAGCTTTCAAAATGGTTATATTGTATCATTTATACAATACATCTAACAAAATTTCGTACTATTATGTTACTCAGATTAACATTTGGCAAAATCTAATTGTACATAAAATTTGAAGTGTTTAAAATTAGTCAGAAGCTATTTTTTTATTACTGGAGTAACATAAAAATTACAATTAAAATGATGAAACTGTGAAATGTAGTACAGTAAATAAAAATCCCTAATACAGAAATATCAAGAATGTTTCACCTTCAGTTTGTAGAAATTCACATTTCATTAAAGAATAATAACTTTCTAACTTAATCTTAATTATTTTTAACCTATCCTAAAATTAATCAAACGTATATCAAACGATGCAAATTATTTAGACAAATTATTATTTGATATCAGTTATTCACAAAAATTAAATTTTAATGAAAATCTTTCGGGGTTATAAATATAGAAGATTTTAAATTTGCATTAATTTGAATTTAGCGAAATTTATATTCTGTCAAATGTCATCTATAGTAACTTTACTAATTGTATCTGAAAAAAATTATGCCGCCTTTAAATGTCTTTTGTATTTTTAATGTATCATTTGGTTCTCATTATCTATAAGTAATTTGAAATCCAAAATAATCTATATCACTTTTCTCTTGTATAAAATTCCATAAAGATTTGTAATGATCGATTCCTCATTTCATCGGGGAGTTTAACAATGCTTCAAATCATTCATTGTAATAATGAATTCAGAAAAAATATTTGAGAGTTTAAAATATATTACACTTTAGGATTCAAAATAATGACTAAAGTCATTTCACAGATGGTTTTAAAGCGCAGGTACACTAATCATTTTTCTTTGAGGGAAGAAAAATTTACTATTTTTAAAAAAATCTTTAACAGTAGTTACGCTTATGTAAGATCAATAATTTAAATGTCTTTTCTAAATCACACTAGGTTTTTTGTTTCTTTGATACCTAAAAATATCATATTATTATGTAAAATACACGATATACCGGATATTAATTATGTATTTTTTGATGTAATGCAGAACTATATGTACTGTAAAAAATGTGTATTTACATGTACATTTAAATTTTACTGGTTACAGTATTGTCGTAGAGGAATAATTTCTGACATGCGTTTTCAACTTCATTTACGCTGTTAAGTTTGATTAATACATTGTATGTGTGTAGATTTTCTATATTTCGGAAACAGAGTTGCACATAAGAATTCATTATTCTTATTAGCGAAAATTGCCGAAGAGCACTTTTCTACACTGTAAAAAAAATCTGTAAAGGTACTATACTTTATCTAGGAAACTGGGATTCCAAGAACTTTTCCTGTAACGATAACAACAAAAATTCAAGTTTTGGAATCGGTTACATGGATTTTTCCTGCTATCGTTACATGAAAAGTTCTTGGAATCCCAGTTTCCTAGAAAATGGTTAGTACCTTTACAGATTTTTTTTTTTTTACAGTGTACTGTCGTTTGTATTTACTGGCGATTCTTTTAAGCGTGTATTAGTTTATAGATATAAAGCTATATATCATATAGAGGGCTGATCAAAGGTATTTAACAAGAGTTATTTTTAAAATAACTTTCAAAATGATTATAATGTATCGTCTATAAAAGCACATCTAACAAAATTTTATACTATTATGTTACTCAGATTAACAATTTTCAAAATCTAAATGTACATAAAATTTCAAGTATTTAACATTAATCAAAAGCTATTTTTTATTATTACTGAGTAAGTATATACTGGATATAAATTACAATTAAAAATGATGAAACTGTGAAATGGAGAACGTTAAATAAAAATCCCTAACACAGAAATATCAAATATGTTTGATCTTCAGTTTGTAGAAAATCACGTTTCGTTAAAAAATAATGACTTTCTAACTTCGTATTAATTATTTCTAATCTATACCAAAATTATTCAAATGTATATTCAACAATACAATTTATTCAGACAAATCATTATTCAATAACAGTTATTCACAAAAATTAAATTTTAATGCAAATCTTTCGGGTGCCATAAATATAGAAGATTTCAAATTTGCATTACTTTGAATTTAGTGAAATTTTATTCTGTCAAATGTCATTAATAATAACTTTACTAATTTATACATGTAAAATTTTATTCCGTCTGGAAATGTCTTTTGTATTTTTAATATATCATTTAATTCTCATTATCTATAAGTAATTTGAAATCCAAAATAATCTATATCATTTTTCTCTTGTATAAAATTCCATAAAGATCTGTAATGATTGCTTTTTCACTTGAACGGAGAGTTTAACGATGCTTCAAATCATTTATTGCGATAATGAATTCAGGAATCAAAAAAATTATTTGGGAGTTTAAAATATATTACACGTTAGGATTTAAAATAATGACTTAAGTCATTTCTCAGATAGTCTTAAAGCGTACGAACACTAATCATTTTCTTTCAGGGAAGTAAAAATATATTTATTTGTTTAAAAATTTATAATAGTAGTTGCGCTTTTATAAAATCAATAATTTAAATCCCTTTTTCGAAATTACATATGTGTATCATTTTTTAAACAAAATGTGTTTTGGTTATTTGCTATCGAAAAAAGGCGTATTATAATGTAAAATATACGCTATATTGGATATATATTATATTTTTCATAATGTACTGCAGAACCGCGAAAAAAATGTAAATCTACAGTTGTAAAGTTACAGGAATTTGTTTTTTTTTTCATAAAATTGTATCCGTACACAGTACAAAAAATAAAATAAAATAAAATAATTTAAAAAAACATATATAAATCTTTTGTTAGCGATCTATATATATATATATGAAATAATTTCCCCTCATTGACTGATAATCAACGCACATTCCAAACTATTAAACCAAAAAACATGAACATTGCGAAGAAAATAGTCTTATTACGTAGGCGTGTACTCAGACGGGATTATAGAAAATCTCGCCCCTAAGTGGGTCAAACGGGGAGGGGGGTCTAAAGTCATAAAATATCTCACTGTATCTCAGCAGCCGTTTATAGTAGGAGCGTGAAATTCCAGAAAAAAATGTTCTCAAAAAGAAGTAAACACGGTTTTCAGTGATTCTACAAATCCTCACTCTAAGGAGGTTAAAAGCTGGAGTAGTGTGAAAATTTTAGAACATTTGGCACATCCAAGCAGCCGTTTATAGTAGAAGCGTGAAACGGCAGAAAATAAATAAATTAAAAAAATAATGAGACATTTTTCAGCAATTTACACTTTCACCTCGAGCTGTTAGAGTGGAAGTTGAAAATTTTTATTTATTTATTTATTTATGTACTTATTTATTTTAAACCCGTCATGTGATGTATCTTTGGAAAACTTTTAGACAACTCTTTCATATTACGAACTTTTCTTTCCTTCCCCTTATTTTGTGCCCCCAGGGGTCATTGTTTAAAAATATGATATATTTCATCATTTAAATTTTTTTGGCGGAGCCCTTCCGTAGAGATTATTTATGAAAATTTGAAAAAACAGGTGACGAGGATGTATTCCGGGAGTCATGATAGTTTGAACATTGGAGGGCAACTTTCTAAATATGATCAAACTCTTTTATTTGATATATCATTAGAAAACTCTGTGACCACTAATTCGTGTTGCACATCTTCGGTATCCATCCCCTCACTTTGCCTCTACGGGGGCATTTTTCAATATTTAGCCGACATTAGTTATGTGATGTATCGTTTTAAAATCATGTGAATACTTATTCATGTTATGCATGTCTCTTGTCCTTATCCACACTTTGGCCCTCCTGGTGAGCTCTTTTAACATAACCGAGTAGGGAGTCTTCAAATTATAGGAAATTTATGTAACTAATCTCAAATGACGGAGAAAATTTAATAAAAAATATTGATCAAATTAGCTATCCATTTGGTTTCTGTTTTGCCAATAGATTTGCCGCAAATTCTTATTTCTTTGGCCGTATTGCAGCTAATTGTCTAAAAATTCTCATTTTTCATACTTAAGTACCCTCATCTTTGTATACTTACTCCTGTCTTTTCAATATACAACAACCAATGTAGTTCGTCGTCACATGACTTTTTTCACTATTGTGGTTCTGTATAGCATTTTTTTAAATTGTTGCTGTTAGATTCCATCTACTTTTAGTTACGATGTATTTACAAAATTTTTTTATCAGCATGTTTAAACAATGATTTTGATGATCCATTGAAGAACACCTTAATAATAGTTTGTCTGAAGTAATCGATGACTGCATCGGATTGTGTTTTTTAAGTTGAGGATTTTTTCGACTCTTAAAATTTTGAGAATCATCAATCAATAGTCTTATTCCAGTACCAGTTTTAAGTAAAAGCGTGAAATTCAAGATAATAAGCCTATAAAAATACTGAATATTTATTTTTGTGATTTTTGAAATTTCTCAGCCCCTCCAAAAGGATTAACAGGAGTTGGGAAAATTTAGAATACTCTGCCATACCTCAGCAGCAGTTTTATAGGTAGAGGCCTGAATTTTAATATAATTGATCTTATAAAACACATTTGAACATGCATTTTATCTTTACTAGAAATATCATGCTAACAGTGTTTAATGGGGTTGTCTTTTAGGATATTTCTGCAGCAGGTTGAAGGAGAGGCGGGAAATTGAAAATCCCACACTTACTAAAATAATTATTAAACAAAAGTACTTTTGTCATTTTACACCTTTTTTCGCTATTTTGTTAACATCAACTTTGAACCGATAATGTAAGATTATACGAACTTCTTACAGAACTTTTGAAAGATAAAGATGAAACAAAAATTTTTAGCAATCCTTGTATCAAGATCAAACATTTATATAAAAAAAACAATTTCAACTTTTAATTTTTGTATCTCTTCTTAATTTTTTAATCGATTTAAAGACCAATATTTTTAAACAAGATCACGAATGAAGCTGGATAAACATTTCTGTTGTGTCCTGATTATATTCTGTGCATATCCCAGATCACGTTAAACTAGATTCATACATACTACAGATTTCGCATAACGAAAATCACACACACATAGGTATAATTATATACAGCTTTATTTGCACATATAAACAAATATTGGGTTGTATATATATATATATATATATATATATATCGGTGAATTTAATTCATGTGGAATGTGTATTGGGCATTCAGGAATGTTCTTCGTAATTTTTAAAGTATTAAGAAAAAATCATTCTTTCTCTCTCTCTCCGTTTTTTATGCTTTTGGTAATACATTTAAGCCAAAATGCATACAATGCAGCACTTGAATATTATTTAAAGCAAAATAAAAAAATATATATATTAGTAAAAAGTGTTTGAAGTTCTCTTGTCTACTTGTATTGACGACTTAAAAATATTTCAATATAATTAATATTGTTTTTTTTTAATGTAATTTTGAACACAATTCTATGGTTTTCATAAATTAATGTTCTTGATAATATTCTAATTTATGCATGATTATGTCAGAATAGTAACATTATGCCTAATTTAATCACTTCAATCCGAGTATTTGATAAACAAAAGCGTATTAAAGAGAAAAAGGTGTATGTATTTCTACATATGTGTAGTAAAAAATGTATTTTTAATGCAAAATTCACACATTCTAGGATTAAAATACTGTGTTGACCTTGTGTGCATACGATACAGAAAAGTCTGTGCTTTTTTCTGGTTCAGCAATTTTTATTTAGTAAGCGTCATAACATTTACAATACCATTTATTAATTAAGGAAAAAATAATATTCAATAACAATATTATCAGAAAACGTAAGTTACAAAAACTCTAAAAGAACAAACATAATACATTTAATACACTTTTCATTTCTATTATAACTCGTTTCTCCTTTAATAAAATGTATGTGATATTAAATATTAGTAATCAACTTATTTATAAAAAAAATACCCACTACTTTGCGAAAAGGTTTGATTAAATGGTCTGAAGAATATATTTTATCTTCTTATCAAGTTTAATTACTTCCCTCTACATTCCAGTTTTCATTGTAACTGTCACTTTCTTCGGGGAATTAAATAATATCAGCAGGATTATGTAACTAAAAATTTTACGTAAACAGGTACATCTTTTCCTAATTATGAAGTACTTAAGTGAAAGATTACAAAAAATATTAGTAATTTAGTTTAAGTATGTTTTAAGAAATGGTTTTAAGAAACATATTAACACTAGAACCGCGGGAAATTTTACTCAAGATTTATCAAAATATTTCGCTTAAGAATTATTATATAATACTACTTAATTTGTTTGTTTGAACTATTTTTTGTGGTGCTTATACTTATCTTATTTTATAAAGATTTTTCTGGTTCGAATCATCATATTTTCATTTCATACGGGTCAAAATGACCCGCCACCGCGGTTCTAGTGTTAAATACATGTATTATAAAGTATATGTACCAGTAATGGATACCCGGAATTTCCTCATAAATTATTTTTCAATTAACAGTTATTGTATTCCAATTTGTTCAATACATTATTAATATATCAACATTATTTAACTGTTCATATAGATTCATTTTCTAATATAAATCAAAATATTATTTTTAATAACAGAAATATATCAAAATAACAAAAATGCCAATAATGGTCACTATAATGTTCCAGTAATATACACCAACTGTTCCAGTAATAGACATCAGTTGTTCCTGTAATGAACATCTCATAATAATTAATAAATGTTGCTGCTTTTATGACTGTATTTGAAACAAAATTTAATGAAAGCATACTAATGAAACAAAATATATATTTTCAAATAAATTTAACTGCTGGGATACTAGTCATCAGTAAAAAAAAATGTGAAAATCATTCATTACTTGCGTCAGAAGTCAGAAAAAGTAGTCAGATTACGTCAGATGAATTATCAGAAGATTGATATGTTAATTTTTTAGATGAATAGTTTAAAATAATACTAAATACTAGTCATTTATAATTATTAAATTATTGAAAAAAATTACAGGATGTAAAAGCTAATAATTATTTAAAAAGAACTATGGAGTATTAATGTGCAATTTTGTCCTTCTATTTTTAATAGTTAAACTTAAAAGAACATTTGATATGTTATTTTAAAAAATACACATATACATACATATAAAAGAAAAGAAATTCTGAGAAGGACATATTAAATATTATTTAATTCAATTTCGAAATAAATATGTAAAATGGATGTTTCTCGCTCTTAGTCTGCAAATTTACTAGATTACTGAAGTTTTCATTAATATTACTAATGAAATATATATATATATAAATATATATATATATATATATAATATAATAATAATAATATATATATATATACATATATATTAATGGAGAGGGATTAAGTTCTATGATCCTGTGTTTGATTGCACAATTAAACTATATTTTCTGCTTCATTATTGATTATGAAATATCCAAGGCATACATATATCAATTATAAAAAAGAATAAAATATTTAAATTAAATTAACGATGTAAAATAAAAAAACACCTATTTATAAAAGTTTCGGTATCGCTACATTTTGGTAAAGGTAATTTAAAAATTAAATTTTCTTATTAGGTTTGTATACAATTAAAAATATATAGGTGCTAAAAACATTATTAAAATTGCATTTCAAGCTATCGTCACCTAAAAATAATAAGATTCTAACAGCCATGTTAAAAAATGACCTTTTAGCATAGGAATGTTTTATTTGTATCTATGAATGCATTTCTGCATTAAAATTTCGTTAAATATAATTTACTTCTTCTTGCACTGAAGATTAGTATAGTTCTATCATAACTTTTCAAAAGCAGTCACAATAATACAGTTCTATGTTCAAAGGAATCGTAGACAGCATATCATATATTATTGTTTTAATTTGTTTTATAATATATTATATTTATATATATATAATATATTTTATAATGTGCTATATACATATTTATTTATTTATAATATATATATATATATATATATATATATATATATATATATATATATATATATATATATATATATATATATATAATAAATATATAAAATTCGACGAAATAACTATGTTGCATAAACTCCAGGAATCCGCAGCAGCACGAGCAGAGTAGTCGCTCCGACAGTCCCCTTACATTTTTATTTTGAATAGCATTGAGATCCCCCAATAGATTATAATCATCATTATTAGTTCGCGGCAAGGATTGAGGAGTTATGGTATTTCCATAATCGGGTTGCACAGTAGTATCATTTTTTATAATATCAAAATGAAGCAATTCTAAATTATCACTGGATATGTTGACATGTTGGTTTAACGTAATATTGTCTTATAGCACCTGGTTTTTCACAATCAATTTTCAATTTAAATTTAGCACAATCAGGTAAACCTAAATTAGCATAGTCCAAATCTAGCTTACTTACTAAAAAAGTAACATACCTCTTTATATTACCAAATTTAATACATAATCGACAAGATTTATTAATTGTAAGAGTTCCTTGTGCCTGTCTAATAGTAATAGGGGTAACATTAAGTAAATTACCATTTAAATATCGAACAAATTTGAGAGGTAAAATTGAGACAGTTGATCCACTGTCAACCACACAATACACTTTTTTATTGTCCACATATCTAGGAATAAATAATTGTCAAATATTATTAGTAGTGGGTGGTTGTATAGGAGCAGGAGTTTGAGATTGCAAGGAATTTGTGTTAAATATACAACTCCTCTCCCAATGATAAGCATTTTCTATGCCTCTGTTTAAACATATTCTACAGGGGCGACTTGGATAAGTATTCTGATAATGAGTCGTAGGCATTCTAGGACTGAAAAATCTAGGATTAAAATTTTGGGTTGGGTTGTTTGGAGTGGGTCGAGTCCAATGTCTGGGCTGAGGATTGGGATTGTGCATAGGTCTAGTTTGTTGAAAATTTCTGTTGTTGTTATTAGGGTTTTGAGTTGGAATCGCTGCTAATTGTTTAGCAATGCGAAACCATTCACGAGTATTAGAAGGAGGGTTTACCATTAAACAATTTTGATACTCTGGCTTAAGTCCATCAGTTAATCCCTGGATAATTAAATTTTCCCCAAGCTGAAGTTGTCTTCCAATCTCAACTTTTTTCTACAATAAGAATCCAAATCACTTAGATCATTTAACTTTAAGGAGGTAAACTCATAAAATTTTAGAACTCTAATTTGAATAAATTTTTCTGTTAAAATCTCAACAATTTCCTCATAAGTAGCACAATCCAAACAATCATTTATATAAGCTTTTAGCGCTTCCCCCTTTAAATATTTTGAAATATTGTGTTTTTTCCACTCATTATCTTTTTTTTCTCCAAAACACTCATTATCAAAGTGTTTAAACCCCTTAAAAATATCCATGCCTGACTCATAGTCAGAAGGTACTATATCAAGTTTATTCTCTGACTTTTTTTCTTCCTTTACTATACCTGATCTTAGTAACATAAAAGAAGGATAAATCATATGGAAAATATTTAAATGCTATACTTCAATTACTGAAATTCAATTACTATACTTCAAATAAATAACAATAACAATAATAAATAATAAATAAATAATAAATAAATGAACTCTTTCATTGTTATATTAGGAATGTTTGTTCTTTTAAATTCATGTGAAATAATTAAATAAGTAATTAATAAGTAATAAATAAGTATCACGGTTTTCCATATATAGGAAATACACAACAAATAATTTTAGGAACAAAAATAATTTTCTCTTTTTAGTACTCTGAACATTTTTTAAACTTAAGTAAATTTTCTATCCGCATAAAATTTCAATTAATATAAATTTAGAACAAATTTAATTTTTAATATCTGTAATAAAAATAATAAAATCAAGAATTTAAATAAAGAAATTATTATTAAAATTTCGTAAACAGAAACAAAATAAGATAAATAATAAGTGATAACTTATATACACCTCGACATCGAGCTTGTTCAAATACCTAAAATTTATTAAGCTAAACAAAAAAATAAAACACTCCTTAAATACGAATACAGGTGTATAACCCGTACAAATATCCAATTTTCACCTGAAAAACAAAAACACAACTTGGAAATTCATTCAAAATGCTCCGAAATTTATCCTTCGAAATGCACGAAAAAAAAAATGTGTCTTTAGATTATTTGTTTTTCTTTTTGAGAAATTTTTTTTTCTTTATCGATAGCACCTCCTTCAACACCAGTAGCACCACCTTGGTGACTCAGGCTGATTTAAGGGGAGATCAAACAAAAGCAGACATTCCAGCAAATTAATTTCAAACTCGACGAAAATGGCGCGCTGTTCTCTTGTTGCAATTGGAACGGGAAGTGTAAGACAAACACACTTCGTTCCACAGCAAGTTTCTTTAAAAATCCGAAAAAGGCAGCACAGGCTTTAGCAATCCTGTCGATTCTTGAATTGATTGTGACATTTTAAAGTTAGGGGAGCAGAAACATCATCGCCAGGTTTCCCTTTCTCCGCACAGAAGTCATGGCCAACAAGAAAAAAAAAAAACAAAATAAATAAATGTAGAAGATCCATTAAGTCACTCCTTGGCTGCTGCAAGTTCATTTTATTAAACGGTAGCTATAACAGAGAGAAAAGCTCCTTTTGCAGACGATCTTTTACCGAAACGTCCAAAAAAATATTCCATCATTTACTACATCCAGCCGTACTCATGGAAGAGAGAGCTCAAGAATCCTTCTTCCTACCACCTCTCGAGGCTTCCTCCCTTTTTAAATCTAAAAAGAAAATTCTAGAACATTCTTTAGTCTCAAACCATCATTCTTTTATGTAAACATAACTCATACCCAGAGTCGAGATTACTATTTGACAGACAACAATTTTATTTTTTTTTAATATTATTTAACCAATTTATAATCGACTCAGTATTTTAAATATCTTAGGCAGACGATTTTTATAGACGATTAATTTTAGGAGAAATACAAAAGAAATGAATTTACTGATATGCATAATATTAAATGTTGACTGAGGGAAAATAAATAAATAGATAAAATGAAATAATGATTTTTTTTAAAGGTATGGTTTTGGAATAAATTTAATAAGACTTTCTTAAAATGGGTTGATAAAAACAGAAAAATGAGTTTTATTTGGAATATTAAGAAATAAAATTTAATTAAGAATATTTTTAATTTAGAGCCTTCTTTTTAAATTTACGCATACTGGAATAAATGATTTTTAAGGCGAATCAAGAATTTATATCGTTTCCATAAAGATTAATAGATTAGATCTAGAAACAAGATTTTAATTTAATAAGTCGAAGTAAGTACGGAATATTATTATAAGGAAATTAATATAGTGTAAAGTTTAGTTTTGCAGCAAAAAAATAAAAATAAAATTTAATATATATATATATTGATAAATAAAACCTGCAATCTTTTATTTCTTGAGTAAAAGAATGAATTATTTTGGTAAATAAATCTTCTCCCGATAAAATATCGATGGAATCTTTATTCGTTAAAATCCTTTTAAATATATTTTTTTAGTACTTCGATAAGTAAAATGAATTGTACTTAAAGTCATTTGATTAATGGACGTGATCCATGCAAAGCGGAAGTACTATTTATAATTCATTTAAATTTACAAAATCCTCTGAGGAGAATGGGTGGCAGTTTAGGTCAAGTACTAAATTTAGATGTATTTGTATAAAATTAGTTTAAAAGGGTCCGAAAAAAAACAGTATAAATTATATTGGTTGGGAAAAATGAGTTTTTCATAAGTTAAAAATATCTTTACGTAAATACATCTTTCTGCAAATACACTAAAGGGAAAAAAAATCCCAACACCAAGAAAAACTTATTGTAGAGTATTGAAATTAGGACAGTGCATTTGTCTAGTTAACTTGTTTAATTGATTAGATTTTCGAGATCACAGGTTAATTTAAGGTCAATAAAATGCATTTCAAATGCGAAATGCTGTTACATTAATAGTTGCTATAACCGCCCGAATTTTGAATGCAAGCCTGCACACGTGCATGCATTGGGTCATACAGGTGCCGAATGTCACTTTGTGGTATGGAGTTCCATGCTTTTTGTACTTGCTGTGTCAATACTGTGATGGTCAGTGCTGGCTGGGGATGACACCGGAGTTCTCATCCAATAATAACCCATACGTGATCAATGGGAGACAGATCTGGTTATCTGGCTAACCAAGGAAACATGTCGACACTCTGTAGAGCACGTTGCTTTACAACAGCGGCATGAGGGCGAGCGTTATCCTGTTGAAAATCTCCTCTTGAAAGCTTTTCTTGAATGGCAGCACTACAGGTTGAATTACCAGACTGACGTACACATTTGCAGTCAGTGTGTTTGAGAGACCTACGAGAGTGCTTCTGCTGTCATAGGAAATTGCTCCCTAGACCATGACTCCAGATTGTAGATCCAGTGTGTTTAGGCCGCAGACAGTTTGGTTGCAGGCGTTCCCCTGGCCTCCTTCTGACCAGCACATGACCATTATTGGCACCAAGCTAGAACATGCTTTCGTCAGAAAACACAACAGATCTCTACTTCATCCTCCAGTGACCTCTGGTTTGACATCATTGACGTCGCAAACTGCAATGACTTTGAATCAGTGGAATGCATGCCTTGCATCGAGCTGTCCTTGCAGTAACCGATTTCTAACAGTTCGTTGTCTCACTGTGGTACCAACTGCAGCTCGAATTTCTGTCGCAGACGCAATACGATGCACCGCAGCCGTACGCCGAATACGACGGTCTACCCTCTCAATAGTGCTATGTGGTCACCCGGAGTGTGGTCTTCTTGAGGCAGTACTATCCCTTGAACCCTGCTCCCAACAATCATGCACAGTGGATACATTTCGTCCAAGTCTTTCTGAAAAATCGAGGAAAGAAAATCCACTTTCTCGTAGCCCTAATTTACGACCTCTTTCCAGCTCGGGGAGCTGTTGATAACGGCTTCTTCGTCTTCTTAAAGACATTCATGATCAATCTCAACTCAATCCGTCAAATTTTGTAGATAAATAATGCTCAGGAACTTTACAGCACGCATTTAAAGCAAACCTGGTTTTAAAGTTGTGAGTGGCGCTACTAGCGCTACACGTATGCCCGATGCATGAAATTTAAATCAATGTCGTCTTTCAGATGTATAAACACGCCTGTAAAATTTCGTTTAGCTAACACAAGTCTTTATTGGTGTTGGGATTTTTTTCCGCCAGTGTACCTTGAACCTCCTGCTAAAAATACCGCTTAATTTTCAAATTCTCCCTTTCTCTCCCTCTCCGTGCCCTATTGAGATAACACATTAAGAAGGGTAAGCTTTCATGTTTAACATAATTCAATATTTAAGACAGTTTTTCTTTAATTAAATAATATATTTAATTTATGTAAATTCATTAATTTTGTAAAATGCTATTAATTTGTCTGAATAAATGGAAACAGCAATTTGCTGTTATTAGATTAAAAAATTGCTTAGTAATAAATAGTTTAGTGTCCAATGGTGTTTATTAGAATTAATTATTAAGAATTCTTGGAATTCTTTGTTGGGCTATAAAAAAAATATACAAAATAGGAATAACATTGTTCTTTTATGATATAACCGTATTATTCTAAACACGACACGATATTTGAGAAAAATATGATACTATTATTTTTTATATAATAAAGACCCACAAAAATGTTGTTTACGAGGTTCATTTTTTAGAATTGCTGCCTATACCTATATACGAACTTATTAATGCCAAATCCTCTTATACTCAGATAATGTAATGCCTGCATAAAAGTGTTCATTACTGGATAAAATAAGCTTTTTAAGAAAAAAATATCAACCGACTTCAAAAAAGCGCTAAAAAGAATTAAATAATTCTTTAAAATTCTCTAATGACAAATCGTTATCCAATAAGCACACATCGGATATCAGGTACCGGCATAAAAAACGGTTAAATTTAATATGTATAATTTAATATCCACCAAACATAGATTTTAGAGATAATATTATTTTACAAGAGATGAATTGACATATTTATGATTTATTTTATGAATATATACATATAAAAAGTAATGAATTACTTTTTGAAGTTGGTGCCAAACAATCACAATCGATAATGATTATTCCCATTTTAATTATGGTACTAGACATAATTTAGCTACAATTCTTAATATACATCAAACAGTTTGGCACCAACTTCAAAAAGTAATTCATTACTTTTTATATGTATATATTCATAAAATAAATCATAAATATGTCAATTCATCTCTTGTAAAATAATATTATCTCTAAAATCTATGTTTGGTGGATATTAAATTATACATATTAAATTTAACCGTTTTTTATGCCGGTACCTGATATCCGATGTGTGCTTATTGGATAACGATTTGTCATTAGAGAATTTTAAAGAATTATTTAATTCTTTTTAGCGCTTTTTTGAAGTCGGTTGATATTTTTTTCTTAAAAAGCTTATTTTATTTCCTACTTTTTAGTTATGCATACCGTAATACATAATTATGTGTACTGGCACACGATAGCTCTCTGCAATGCATTACTAATATACGCACTTTGCTAAGTTCTGATGTATTCAGTTTACTTGTCACTGTTTGATTGTCAACTTTTCTGAAACCACTTACAATATCGGTTAGTATCGGTGTGAATCTTAAGAATTTCTTTGTATGGTAACTTCTTCAGACAAGATCTGCCACTTCGAAAAGCTACCGCATTTATCAAATTTTAGTCTGCATCGAATCCTACGGTCATCGAAAGTGGGTATCAAAAGGTGACAATCCATCAAGTAAAGTGTTCTTACACGTAAGAGCGCGACATAGTGCTTCCATATATGAGCACGCAGCAAAATGACTTCATATATTAATGTATAGTAAAATGCCTTTCTAGTGTAGTCAGTCAAAAGTACTCCCCCCTTCACTCAGAAAAAGTAAAAAGAAGGATTTTAGCAAAAATCGCACTTTGCTTCAATCGATAAACAGCAACAATCTAAAACCTATACAGGCAGTAATGGCATCGGAAATGAGCAGTGGCGATTCGACGAGGAATCTGAAACTCATAACCAATACCTGGCTGCCTCTATAAGAGAATGACAGCATTTGATTCCCAAATATTTCTTTTACAGACGCTTTTGTCCCAACTACACTCTTAAAAATTTGAAACTTTTGCTGTACACTGTTAAAAATCTGCTGCATTTTTTTGCTACACACTCCAGCGCGTGTATAGAAAACGGTTACTTGACTGCATTAAGGAGCATTCTCATAGGTCGCAGTAGAGACATTATATACAAGCGGCGGAGTGCGTTGCAACAAAATGCAGCAGATTTTTAACAGTGTATTATCACTTCACCGCTGACATAGAAAACGATTAGTTAAATGCATTATGAAGGATTCTCATTAATAAAAATAAAGATATTCTATAAAAGCGATGGAGTGACGATGCAGCAAAAGCTGCAAATTTTTAACAGTGCATTGCACTGCCAGACATTTTTTATTATGGAATTTGATGATGATTTACTGGAAGAATTCGATTGTACTCGTATGAGAAGTTAAGAAGATTGACGAAAATTGCCCGCTCAACAAGATGCTTGGTGACTCGTTTTTGTCCAGAATCGTTCCAACCAATTATATACTGTGCTACATGTGTCGTCATATTCATATCGAGGAATCCTACACTGTAAAAAAATTGACACTTTTGCTATATCATCACTCTATTGCTTTTATAGAAAACGATTACTTCACCCAATTACAAAGCATTCTCATGGGTCAAAAGAGAGATATTCTACAAAAGCAGGGGAATTACGATGCAGCAAAAGGGTCACATTTTTTTACAGTGACACTGTAATCGGAAATGAGCCGTGGTGTATTCGATGAGGAATCTGAAACTCATTACCTATACCTGGCTGCCTCTATAAGAAAGTGACAGCATTTTATTCCCAAATACTTCTTTTACAGACGCTTTTGTCCCAATTACACTACAAAAACTTTGAGCCATTTGCTGCATCATCAGTCCACCGCTTTTATAGAAAACGATTACTTTACTGTGTTATGGAGCATTCTCATTGGTCATAAAAGACATATTCTATAAAATCTGTGGTGTGACGCTGCAGCAAATGGGCCAAATTTTTAACAATATATCATGGAGCATTCTCATGGGTTAAAGGAGAGATATTCTATAAAAGCGGGGGAATGACGATACAACAAAAGGATAAAAATTTTTACAGTGTACACTGTAAAAAATTTGGCCCTTTTGCTGCATCGTCAGTCCACCGCTTTTATAGAAAACGATTACTTCAGCTTATTGTAGAGAATTCTCATGGGTCAAGAGAGAGATATTCTATAAAAACGGGGGAGTGATTATGCAGCAAAAGGGTCAATTTTTTTACAGTGTACACTGTTAATAAATGTGAACCTTGTCCAGTAAGGATTTCACACTTTGAAAAGATCGTGTGTCTATGTAAGTGTAACTTAAAAACATGAAAAATGAACGTTTCTAATTGGTCGATTGCTTCGAAAAAATATTGAATTTTAATGTTTTAATTTTTTAAAAAGTTCTAATCAACAGATTTTTATGAAATTTGAATGGGACCACATGGGCCCCATACGCTTTCAAACAAAAAAAGGATTATCAAAATCGGTTCATATTTACGAAAGTTATGCGTGAACAACAAATACATACAGGTCGAAATCATAACCTCCTTCTTGAAGTCGGTTAAAAATAGTTAATTAAGCAACCCAGTAATGGGCATGCATCTTAAATCCTTAGAAGTAAATAAAAAATAAAAATGATTATTGGTATATAAAATACGAAATTTCCTATTACTACTAAAAGGGAAAGCAGTTAATGTTGCAAGAAAATAAAGAATATTTAAATTTATTAAATGGAAAGTAATGGAACTTCTAGACATTCTACTTCGTGAATAGTTTGATTAACTTTCTCGACAGTTATGCAAGATTATAAAAATATGTAAGGAGGGATTCTGCAAAAAAAAGAAACAAAAAACTAAATTTTATTGCTTTTTTACAAACCGAAAGCATTGAAGGGGGTCCATAAATGGCATATCTACCCTTTATTTCTTATCAATATTTTTTTTATTTAAAAGTTTAATCTTCTATATTCATTAAAATATTAAGATACGTTTCACTTTATGCTAAATATAGTAATTACTTTTATTCCAAAGACATTTTTAAAATTTTAAATTCTGATAATTTTATAATCCGTCAGATAACTGTGTAAATCAATTTTTTAAGATACACTCTGTTTGTGATTTTACTCAAAATTATGTTTTATACTATCATGTTAAAGTTATCTGATGCAGAATAATATCGCATACAGTAAGTTAAAAAAAATAAAAACTAGATATAAATTACTGATGATGCATATATTTTTGTAAATGACATATGTAATCGGATAAATTTTATTCCAACCTTATTGTAAATCTTGAAACCCAAAGGCTGAAAATGGTTTGTGCACAAAAAATTGCGAAATTAAAATTACCTTCGATTATTACACAAATAATTATTTTGGCATTCTCACTCAAAATATCGTATGTTATAAAATTAGTAATAATAAATTTACCTTGTTTTACCAATGTTTTCATGGCAAAATTATGCATTTGAATATATAAATAAAATAATTCATAGGAATAAATTTATTTTAAATTAACATGTTTCATCCGCTGTACCTCATTTTTGAAAATGAAAATAAAATCTTGGCAGCATGTTTCCTCTACACTACGTAATTTGTATAGGATTGTTTTCGCAAAGTAACACAGTATACAATATCTATTTGTACATGGCCTCTCTGGTATTTGTGAATATCTCTGTACAAAATACCCTGGCATTTCGTCTAGGAAGAACAGACTTAATATGCCAATATTTCATCAATACGAAATATTTCATTTTATGTTATTTCTATGCATTAATAAATATTTGCAGAGAAAACAAAGATTATTTATTTTGCTGTAGGTTATATAATGTATCAAATTTATATTTCTTAATAGTAATTTATATATGTGTTTTAATTACAATATTGTAATAAAGTTTTTGTTACATATAGTTTTGATTATCCGAAAATTAAATGTTGTAGAAACTTATTTGTTTTAAACGCAAGATAAAGAAGTTTTATTTTATGTGTTCTGAGAGAAGTTTTTGACAAGCCACATTAAAACAAAACAAAAAAATCTTTTAGAATAATATTGATATAAATACCTCTACTCAATAAGTTTATAATAAATTAAACATTTTATATAAAATTTACTGTAAGAAAATAATCACAACAAGTAAAATTTAAGAAATCCTTGTACTATTTTTCATAAAAAAAAAACATTATTCCATACAAATATGTCTTATTTATAACACCTTTTTTCCTAAGCTGTGGAATTAATTTAGCTTAGGTAAGTGATGCGAATATGGCCAATGCATGTTATACAGTCAACGCATAATCATATCGTTTTTAATTTCAGTGAAATCCAAAAGATCATGACTGTAGCTAGTACCTGAATATCAAATAATACAGTTTAACATCGTGTTGACTACAATCCAGTCGTGTTTGATTTATTGTTAGTTGCATTGGCACATTATAAATTTTTCTCGCACTATGACCATTGGACATTTTACCCACTCGTATGGCCATAATGCATACTTGCATCGCCATAACCAATCCATATAATATTTTTTTCTAAATTATATATTTATTTTATTTAATTATTTATACACATGATCAATTAAGAAAAATAATTGCACAGTCGACATTAAATAACAAATTAATAAAATTTATTTCATGCAAATTAAACACATAAAAAATCAAATACAGTCGACTCTCGTTAATTCGAACTCGTCGGGACCACAAGAAATGCTCGAATTATCCAAAGTTTGAATTATTGAAAATATGAGAGGAAAACATGTTTAAAGGGGTACTATTACAAAGGAATTAATGTTATAATATTTTTTTAAATTCATTTCGGCTGTTATCATTTTAATGTGACTTAAATTAAAGTTTATAAACACATAAACTTATTAATGGATAAGAAAAAGCACTAACGAAGATGGGTTAGACGTGTCATCGATGGACTGGCGGAGCACTAAAAAAGAGGATGTCAGATGCTAATTCTGACAAAACTGAAAGAAAGAAAACTATTTCAAGGATCTGAAGACCCGGAGAATGTAAGGAAAAATAAAAAAAAAACGGAATCTCTTTTGTTCGAATTAAACGAAGTCGAAGGAAAATGAGTTCGAATTAATTAAAAATTTTAAGGTTATTTTGCTATTGAAAATTTCGGAACTTTATGTTTAGTTCGAATTAAGCGAAGATTCGATTTATCCGATTTCAAATTAACAAGAGCTGACTGTATATTATAATAGTGTTAAAGTAAATTAAGCTACGTAAAACTGAAAAATATTTAGCTAACCTTCGTTCTCGCAAATTATCTGTCGTTTTTTATTTTAAACCATGAATCTCGAAAAGAAAATAGGTGTTTGGAGAAATTAAAGCCTAAACGGATGCTTGAGAAAAATAAAAGTTTTTGAATTATTGCAAAGTGCTGATTTAAAAAAAAATGCGAACTGTTCGTCGTTATATTTTTAATAATACGACTTATAAATTACTTTTGGGTAAAAAAGTAGTTCTCTCACCAGATGAAGAAATGATATCCTCACAAGAATTTTTAATTTTACTGATGTCGGTTATTCTGTTCATTAAAATCATTAAAATTTGAAAATCATTAAAATTTGCATTTTTAAATTTTGCAGTGAAAATGAAATTCGTCTTTTAGAAAAAGCATGAGTGTTCCACATCGCTCGAAAGCCTTTTTACCAGGAAATCCCAATTTTTCCAGAAAGGCAAGTCAATCAATATATCATGCCAGAGCATTAGACCTCAATAAATAGATTATTGAATATTTTTTAGTAAATTATGATATAATTGACAATATTCTCACGACATATGAAGAACAAATGTTTATTGCGGGCCAAAAATGTGTCGTCTGAAATTCTATAACGATCAAAGTGTTTTTGCTAAAATGGGATAAAAATGATGCATTTGGTTACAAAAGAACATTGCATAAATGCAACAATTGTGCTTGGGAGCAGTATAACTAACAATATTATTTCACCGACGGTCTTGTGTAAAATAAGAGTTAAACAAGAATGGGTAGAAAATTTTCCTGTTGGTTCTGTATGTCAAATAACACGAAAAAACATGGCAGAGCATACCTTGTTAAATGGATCAATATATATATTTTAAACCACATGGATGCTGTATTCTGATCTTCGTTGGGGTCAAGTCATCTACGTTACTCAATTGAGATGCTAAGGTTGAGGCTAAAAGAAAATAACACTTTTGCTTAAAAACTGCTCAGGGCCTTTGAAGAAATGTTTAGTCCGAAAAGATGTTTTTATTTTCATGCAAACCAACCATCACAAAATTACAAAGGCTCGATTTGGATGAAAATTTTCTTCAGTTTGAGACAAATCTATTACACCTGACAGAGTTATGTATGGCTTCAAAGCAACACACACCTATCATTTCAACCCAAATGCAATCTCCGAAGAAGCTTTTGCCACAAGTTATGAAAATCCACTTCCAAGAAAAAATAGCGCAAAAAATTGGAAAAGAAAATTGTATCCCGTGGACATCTTCTGATAATCAGGATCATTATACTACTTTGTAATAACGTTAATGCATTTAATAATTGTTCCTCAATAAAATTGCTGATCGAAAATGTGCTCATTCTAATGTAAGCTACTTCATCATATATTTTTAAAGCCTTTTCTTTCAACTTAAATTATTTCCTCGAATGTTTTCAAAAATAGAAATATTGCGTAATAAGATACCATGTAATAAATGTACACTTAAATTTTAATTATTGCATTCCTTCGGGTTTAAAAAATACAGTTTAAAATGTAAATGTGTTTTTTTTCATTAAGTAAATATCAATACCGTGCAATCTCCTTAAGTTTTATTAATTTAATTAAAATATATGCGAGAAACAGCAATTTAATTTCCGTTTTATAGAAATCTACAGAAAAAGAAATTTTTCATTATTTATGCATTATTATTTGAATCTTTGTGCTAATCTTTGAAATACATTTCTTTGGCATTTTGCAATTATTAAAAATGTCATTAAATTGTCTTTAAATGCTCAGTGTCTCAGAAAATAGTTAATCTTTCATAAACGTGTATTGCATTTAAATTAAAAGATAATTTTGACTTTTATACATTTTATTTTTTAAATAGAAATACAACAGAATACAAACATTTAATTAAATTTTATTTAGAATCATATATATCTGATGAATATATATAGCAGTAAATGGAATTGTAAGATACTTTCTTTTCGTTTAGGTACGTGTATTAAAATAAATGAACTTTGAAAGCATTTGAATTTGAAAAAAAATAAATAGCCCAGGGAGAAGATTTGAATTCGTGATTTGAAGTAAAATGTTAAATAACTGCTTTCTTTCTTTTTGAAAAAAAAAAGATAATGGAGAATGAAGAAGTTAAAAACAAATAAGTATTCTTTTAAATATTTCATTTCCGTGTTATAGTGTCTATATCTCTCTTTTTCTCTCTCCCTATGAACAAGCAGACATACATTCATAGATATCTATATTAATAAAAGAACAAAAAGCTCTGTCTATGTGTGTATGTGTCTGCGATGGCTAGCAAAGTCTACAGCATGTCACAGGCTCAAAATTTTTTTGAGAGTAGCTCCAAATGTCTCCTGATGTACCTGAGCTTCAGAATTTCGAAATTCCAATTATTAACTGAGTAATTAATTAAAATCGAGAGGTCACTCTCATAAAAAAAATCATCTTTTCCCTATTTTTTCACTTTCGTTTGTTTACGGTTGGTTGGTTGCATAAAACTTTCGCGAAATCAATTTGAGATTTTGACATTTCAAAAGTGACTGTTTTTTTCCTAAAGACCTTTAAAATTCATAGACTGGCAAAGTGTCAGTTTAATATAGGATTTTTGAACACATCTGTTGTATGCAAGATCGTTGGTACTTCGTACATTAGAATGTATGTGTGGTTAGCTATGTTGCAGTAAATATATATATATATATATGTATGCATACACAAGGCTTTTTTAGCAGTTTTTTTAAATCATTGATTAAATTTCAGTGCATTTTATTTAATTTAACATTTTATTATAACTTTAATTTGTTTTTAAAATAAAAATGAAATGTCTGTTTGACGTAGAATTGTTCGAATCGGCAGACGATTCATACACAATAATAAATTTTCAAATAGCAAAGTAAAGTATATATCAAAAATAGTCACTAAAATAATTGTAGCAAAACATAATGTTTAGGCGTATTAACACATAACCCGATCCCAACCCGAAAAAAAAGACCATACTCCGATCTAAGCAAGACAAAAATTCCATGAGCATAAACCCGGCCGAAACTAAAGATTCCATTTGAGAAAAACCTTTGATTTGGTATTTGACCCGAACCAAATCTGAATCCCACAAAAATATTCAAATGAAGCATAACCCAATCCGAATAAGGAAAAATAATGTTCGTGTATATGCAACCCGACCCGAACCTAAAAATGTTCTTAAAAAAACCCGGAAAATGACCAGAACGAATTCTGAAATCGATAAAAATATTCCAAAGAACTATAACCCGATAAGAGTAAGACAAAATAATTTCCATGAACATAAACCCGACTCGAACCTAAAAAATTCCCTTTGAAAAAAACCTAAAACTTTACGCAAACTACATCTGAATACGATCAAAATATTCGAAAGAGCCATAACCAGATTCGAATAAGAAAAAATAACTTCCGTGGACATAAACCCGATCCGAACCTAAAAATTCCATTTGAAAAAAAACCTGAAATTTGAAACGAACCAAATATGAATCTGACAAAATATTCCAAAGAACAAGACAAAAAATTTCCATGAACATAAACCCAATCCGAGCCTAAGAAATTTCTTGAAAAAATCTCGAAATCTGAACCTGACAAAAATATTCCAGAGAAGCATATCCTTATTCGAACAATACAGAATAATTTCCGTGGATGCGCAACCCAACCTGAACTTAAAAATTCCATTAAAAACCCCAAATCTGAATAGAACGAAATCTTAACCCGACAAAAATATTTAAAAAAAATCCAAAACCGGATCCGAGCAAGACAAAATAATTTTCCTGGACATGAATCCAACCCAAACCTTAAAAATCAATTTGAAAAAATACATGAAATCTGAATCGAACCAAATGTGAATCGGACGATAATATTCCAAATAAAATATAACCAGATCCGAACAAGACAATATAATTTCCATGGACATAAACCCAATCCGAACCAAAAATTTTTTTTTAAATCCCGAAATTTGAACCAAACCTAATCTGAATCTGACAAAAATATTCCAGTGGAGTATAACCTCATTCAAAATAGGTAAAATAATTTTCGTGGAAATACAACCCGACCCAAACCTAAAAATCGCATTTGAAAAAAAAAAGGAAAAAATAACACGAAATTTGAATTGAACCGAATCTAAACTCAACAAAAATTATTCCAAACAACCATAACCGGATCCGAAGAAGACAAAATAATTTCCATGGACATGAATCCAATCCGAACCTAAAATTCGGATGTTCTACAAAACATACTGCGCTCCGTGACGGTGGAAAATGAAACTAAGTAAGGTACCCTGGGGTAATAACGCCAGGCGGGGTAATAACGCCAAGTGCTTATATTTTGCATAATTATGAAATAATCAGGTAAATGACACCCATGTGCTCTGCACAGAAGGGTTTTGAGTCATATAAATCGCAAAAAACAGCTTCAAGTTAATTTGTTTCATTTTTAGGTCTTATTGTTTTTACAAACAACTAAAATTAACGCTTGGTCTAAAATTTGCGAGATACGTTTTGTGATGTGAAGACTATCTTTTTATCTGGAAATACTTTGTTAATAACATAAATTTGTAGTGCATTTCATGTACTTTTAAATTGCTGTTGAAGATTTTGGATATCTTCTCGAGATAATTTGTAATTTAAAATGTACTGCGCAATAACTATACCGGGGTAATAACGCCAATCCTTGACTTTAGTACCCCGGTTGATTCCTTACAGTGGCCGAGCTACATCCTAAATGCTGATTCAAATAGACACAGTTAAAACTGTCCAATGTTTCTCATATTTCTATTTAAGCGGTCCTTTTTAAGCAAAAAGAAGCTCACGGTCTGATATTCTTTTGCCTCATCCCCTCCTCCCACATCACACCTTTATTTTTCTTACACTTTCACAAAAAATTGAACATTTTCAATAGCTTAGAATGCAATTTGTCAATTTCTAAGTTTATAGAGTTTGTATTTTTAGAATTGGGCTATCTACATGCAATTATTCCATCTTATTTCATAGTTTTGTTTGCATGGCGTTATTACCCATATAGGTGGGTAATAACGCCAAATAGCATTGGTCAAGAAAAAACGCCATTACATTTTATGAATACATATCTGTTAAATTATTTTATTTTATATAGATAGTCAATGAGTTGCTGTATCAGATCCTATATTTGTTTGAAAAATACAATCTAAAACTAAGCCGTGAAAATTGGTAGAACCTTAACGTGGCGTTATTACCCCAGGGTACCTTACTTTGTAGCGCGTGATGGTTAAGATATTTTGTTTATAGATTGTGTTAAGTTAGAACTTGGTTACGGTTTGATAACAGTTAGGTTACAATTACGTTCCGGTGAGTCTTAGGTTATATTTAATTTCGGGTTAGGTTACAGTTATGTCACGGTTAAGTTACAGTTAGGTTAAGGTTAAGTTGCTTTTAAGTTATGGTTAGATTATGGGTAGGTTATGATAAGGTGCCGGCCAGGTTACATTTGTGGTATATTTAAGTTACAGTTAGGTTATTGTTAAGATACAGCTAGGTTGCAGACAAGTTATGATTACGATACAATTAGGTTACGGTTAGGATTTTGGTTCACAGAATGAACATTACGCATGTTTGATTAAAAATATACACTTATTTTCGTAAAATGGATTTGAAATTATAATACTATATACTAACTTTTTAGCTAATCATCGAGTATCGATTTCATTCACGGTATAGTCAGATTTAAGAGTGATATAATTAGTCTGAAATTCAGAATATTTCACTTGGGATATCTATGTGAGAAAGTATCTAGTTAAGTGACTTGACAGTAATTTTTAAGGATAAATATCAGCACACAATATCACGTCGAACACATATTCCCTCCCGCGTTTCCCATTGCAGTCATTTTGAGTATTTTTGCAGCTAAATATTAGTTTTTTTCTTTAACCGATTTTTGACACAGTCAGCGGCCACGTATTAAATATAATTTATTTACACATATTTCGAGTTAAAAATAAAATTTTAGAAATTTTAAGTTCGTTTAACAATATTATTACGGATCCGGGCAACGCCGGGCGGGTCTGCTAGTACATTTATAAAATATAATATAAACATATGCTATCCGAAAATCCATTAGTTAAAAATGAAACCAAACAAATACCTACAATTAAAATATAGCACACCATTAACATATGAACAATGAGAACATAGAAAAAAATGCATATACAAAAAGCTAAATCAAAGAAAAGAGAAACACAGATGGCTGGGTTTAAGACCAGCATTGTGGGTTAATCTACATTTAATAGCAAAACGATAATGAAATATTGCACCTCATCAATACCGAGATATTGGACTACAAGAACATATGGTTCTCAGATGAAGCCCTTTTCTTGTTTTAAAATCAGGAGAACCGTCAGAATTATCGTTTCTGAGAATCCTCAAACCCTGAATTTTTCAACATAAGACTCCTGTATCAATAAAAGGTAACAGTTGCGCTTTGTGGATCGGAAGTTATCGGACAATTTTCTTAGCATCAACTGTTAAGAATGATGCTTATGTGCAAATGCTAAAACAGTCGCTTTTTTCCCCAGTTTCGTGCTCTGGGTATAAACACCAGTGGATATTGGTTCATGCAGGATGGTGCTCCTCCGCATCGAGCATTTTACACCATTAACAGTGTTTTTGGAACCAGGGTTATTGCTTATCAATACCTGAACAACCATCGATGCCCAAAATAGCCCACCTTAATCACCGGATATGAATCTGTGCAATTTGTGGGGTCACATGAAAGACCTGGTGTACAAGAAGAAGTCGCAGACCTCAAGAGTCTCAACAAATCCATTACTGACATATTTGCAAGCATTAAAAGAAAAACACTTGAACAAATAACTGATAGGTATGTGATTAGTTTGCACTACTTTATTGCCTCTGAAGTTTCTCTCTTTGAAAACATTGGTCATTTATTACATTTTTGACGTTCTTTTCAAAAGAAAAATTGCTGTGCTATCAGAAACGATTCTTGTATTATTTTATTTTAAAGTTGTAGGGTAAGTGAACTTGTATATATATGTATATATACATGCACGATAATGATGTTAAAAATATACTTTTTCATTTATGTTGTTTAAGACTGGATTGTAAATGTGAATGCTTTGCAGGATGCAAATTACGTCATTTTGTAGATTATCAAAGTGTATTTTAAGTCGTAAGATTGTAATAAATTTTCAAGAAATTTATCGTTTTTACTTCAGCAGCTTTGAAATTCTTTACAGGTGGAGATACTTTACTTTTGAAAATAACACAAATGAAAACACATGCTGATAAAAAAAATGTTATATATAAATTTAAAGTGTGTTTATAAAGGTACAGTGACCTTTACATTACAATGATGTTTATTTGAGAATTGTGCTAACCAGTAAAAAATGTATTTTTTGTAATAATTAATTGTCTAAGTTTATAATAAATTTGTATCTGAATTGGATTGATTCCACCTTGTAGCACTAAAAGATTTTATCATTTTCTTTATCTTTGCGACAATAAATTTAAAAAAAGCAGAATTCCAGCTTTCAGCTTGTTTACGGTTTATACGAATAACATTATTTCAAAATATTTATGATATTTATAATAAACTAATTCTCAAAATCTTAATTACCAACATTTGGTTTGTAGCTAGACTCATCTGATTAATTTCATAAGTCTATGATTTTTTTTAAGTTTACTAACTCACACCGTAGCAAGAAAACATGTTTTAAAGTTTAAGATTACAGTTATCGATTTCTATTTTACATACACGATGGAAAAATGAAACATTTTATGCTTTACATAGCAAAGCTGTAGTAATGTTAATAATACTGAATTTATTTTATATTGTGTGGTTCATTGTATTTTTATTTTAATTTTCATTCATATCGTTGTAACGGTTTGACAAAAAAAAAGCGAGGTTTTTTTGTGTATGGGAGTATTTACGATACTTATTGACTTATTTACTTAGCTTTTAAACCTTATCTCGACTCTCAGACATTTATTTTTATGTCCATTGCAAAATTTACTTCGATAAGGTCATCTCATATAGAAAAAGGACATTTTTAGTGTCTTTTAGGCTCAAATCTAATCATCCTATCAGATAAGTACATAAAATTTGTCAGATCGAAAAGTGCTCGAGAAGTGTATTGATAAAGTTGTAACGATATAAAAAGACAATAGTTTAATAACGAAAGAAATTATTTTTCATAGTGTATATATGTATAAATACAAAATATACTTTTCTTTCTAACCGCTGTTCATGTCCCTACCTACCGGGCAATAACCCAGTCTTACGGATATGGGTGTCTGGAAACGACCGCCTGTCATTCATACCGACGCGCAACGTTACGTGACGGTCACAATGAGAGATGCATTTGCCGTCTGTAGGATAAACTTGTTTAACTTTTTTTCGGCGATATGTTTGGCGGGTTACTTAAAGTTGATTTACTTATTTAAATTTTCGCTGCATGTATACCTCCGTACGTATTCATACAGAGTATTTAAACAGAGTTTTCTTAAACTCACGGATCAAAGTGTAAAAGAATGTAAAGTACACGTAAAGAAGCAATTTTGGTTACAAATGTGTGGTTACAAATGAAAAGTATTTTCGAAAGACAAGAAATGCGGAGAAAAGAAAGGCAAGCATTTCATTGATACGGCATTTTCGAAGAATTAAAATGGTACACCACTAAGACCAATACAGGCCTGTCAGTGCCTATTAAGTGATCGGCATAACTTTTCAACTATTCCAGTCGTTTCATCTAAGAAACACAAATAAACTCAAAGTAGGATTTCGCATTAAAACTTTCATTTGCTGCAAATATTCATGAATCATAAGGAACCTTCAGCAGGATAACGTCAATCACTTATTAAACTTTATCCTAGTTGTTTTGATTTTGGTGATGGCGTATATCAGCGGGTACTACTTTTTATATCAATAAAACACTTGTTTCTTTTTCTACGTATTTATTTTTTCGCTAACTCTTTTGATTTGAGATCTTACATGATATATTGAAATTTATGTGCACTTCTCTGACAGTGGAACCCATGTGTTTAATATGCATCAAAACGTGTTCCAGGTGACATCCTGTATATATATTTGTAGAGAGAAATATGTAGTGATAAGAGAGATATATGTTTATGTTATGTAAACACAAATGTGCGAAAGTACAAATGTCTTCGTATAGATAAATATAGATTTTTGCTTTTATTTTTTATAATCAAGCGAATAAAATTATATAAAAATAATAGTTTTAGTTTCTACAAAGAATAGGCTATTTTTAGTTTTCTTTTCTTTTCCTCATTAAATTGAATTATTATCTTCCCCACAAAACATCATATACGATATATATTTAATTTCTTCTTAATAGAGAACAGAAGCAGTAATTAAAAATAGTAATCATCAACATACTATAAATGTCAAATCATACTTTACGAGATATTTTATAACCCAATTAATATTTAATAGGATTATAATTAAACATTTCTCTACATGTGATTTATTCATTACCCATTATACCATGCAAAAGATAGCATATTGCTGAACATTAATAAGCTAAAAATAATGAAATTTTAATTTTTCTTTGACCTAGTTTTCTAAAATAAAATTTAATTATAAAATATATAGATACATATTGCAAGCTAATATACTAGATAACTTTGATGAATTTAAAAGTAATTAAATTTCAGTTTTTCGTTATCTTAGCTTTCGATACGAAATTTTAATTTTAAACTCACATTTATAATTTTACTTTATATTAGCTTTTTATGTTTATGTTTTTATAACTCATTCATATTTTTCATACAAGAGCAGTTTCATCTGTCACGGTGAATTCGCAATTTAATTACTTGCTTTCATTTTTCTCAGATTTTGAAGACACAAGTTATACCATTTCGAAAATAAAGAATAAATGTACAATGTAAATCTTTTCACTTGATACCTAATTTTTAATTTCACAATTTTTTATTCAATTATCAATGTTATTGCAATCAAATTTTTAATTTTTTTGGAAGTTTCCCGATTTTTAAATTATATCTTACAGTTTAATCATGGCTGAAAAAGGCCATTTTAGATAATTATATTAATAAAGATTTTTAACACTTAATGCTTTGCAAAAAATATCATAATATCTATTAATCTAAACCTCTTAACTCGGATGTAGGTTCTCTACTATTTTATTTGGTATATCTCGTCTTAATTTTAAGCATTATTCTTCAGAAAACATCCATTTGCACGAAACAGTAACATTTAATGGATAAAACGAACATAAATACAACAATAATTGTCTTTTTTAAAAATCTCTACTCATAAATGCGTACAATTATACGTTTCGACTCATGAAAAGCACAGAACAAACAAAAAAATACAATCAAAATACAGGGTTATTACATATGAATTACCGAGTTTTGATACGTTACTACGTTCGAAATATGAAACATATATGTTTCCATGACAACGGAAACGGGAGGGCATTAACTAAAATTTCGCGCTGTGTATATGTCATGTCTGTCTGGTTTCCACGGTAACTGCGCGAACGTCATATTCAAAATGGCGACTGCACAGGAGAAAGCCTATTAGTATTTTCAAAGCACAACTAGTATTTTCAAAGTGTAAATCACTTATAACCGTTCTGAATACATTTCGGAAGTCATACTAATGCAACCCAACAAAGCATTTTGTGTTGGTATCGACAGTTCAGAGAAACCGGTTGTTTATGTAAAGAGGTTGTTTATGTAAAGTTTGTTTATGTACAGAAGTTCCGGCAGACCAAGTGTTATTGAAGAAACAATGAACCGAGTTAGAGAGAGTTTCATCCCTAGTCCCAAGAAATTGAACTGACGACAAATTGAAATTGAAAGACTGCACTTGCGACTATGGACGTCAATCTTGTATATTTTCCGTTTATTTTCATGTATAACTCAATGTGGTAACCCAATTATATTCCGAAATACACGCTTCGGAAACCCGATTATTCTTTTGTAATAATTCTGTAGAATACAAAAAGGGTCTTATTAGTTCACACAGCTTACAAAATGTTTGTGCGCCAAGGAATTTCAAAGTTGAGAGTCTGAAACAACAACACTTAAATTACCGAAGCGATGTCATCTGTAAATCAAAACATGATTTTTCGCTCATATCGGTATTGTTTTTCAAAATAAAACTTTAAAAAATCTTTAACTTTTCTTAAATACTTAGTATAATACCTTAGCATGAGGGTAGTTCAAATCTAACGAAAACTTTTTTATCTATGATGGTTTATGACTAGAATTATCATGCTGAGCCATCGCTGATCCGAAAAAAATAAATTACATTTTTCATTTATTTCAAGAGAGCTTTAAACACTATACTTAATAAATCAGAAGTATAAAATTATGAGAAATAATATAAAAGCTGAAATGTTATTAAAAAAATTATAAAATTACCAAAAGTTAGTAATTAAGGAGTTAATCGTTCCCTTTTCATTTTAAAGTTAGGACATTCCCAGATGTTAAAAGCAACTGTCTCTAGATTGTTTTTAAAAACTAGTTATGAGCATGATAGTTTTGAAAATACCCGCTTATAAATGTGTATTTTATGTATAAAAAATACATTTTACGTAATTTAAATAGTATTTTTGTGCTTAAAAATCTTTAAAACTTATATTAATTTGATTATGATTTTCGTTTTAATTAGTGTTGTCAAAAGTATTAAAATAAATCTTCCTAACGGTAATCCTTTTTAAACCGAGCTTGCGCAAACGCTAATTTGCTAAGAACACTTTCAAGAAATTACTTTTACTTCCTGAAAATGATGGAACAAAGTTGCTACAAATAGCTCATTCATGTCGCATGTAATTTTGAAAATGTGTAATTAAACTTTTCTTTTTAGTAAATACCAAGTTTAGCAGCTCGTACTAAGTAATTTTCCCTTCACTATCTATGAAAAATAAATTAATTATAATTCGTTAAAATAATTTAATTCATACAACATACATATTTAACTTGTTCAAATACTTAAAATTGCGTGAATATTTCAATGTATAATTTGAAAATCTTAAATAATGAATATGTGTAATAAACTGAATATGTGCAACAACATATAATTTGAAGCAGACACTGTTTAAACTATTTAATATTTTAAATTTTATTAATATGTGTAAATATTTTCAATTAAAATGGTTACACTTTAATTAGTCTTTAAAAAATATTTAATACTGTAATTTACATTATCAGATGCGTCATTTTATGATAAATTTGACGGATAATGCACAGTACACGAGCTAAATTTCTCAAAATTATATAAAATCATTGTTTCATTTTCTAACATTTTGAATCATTTTTTTTACATCTGGGAACAAATAATCTTTATTTTTTCCATTTTTTTTTAATCCATAATCGAATTCAACATTCAGCAACGTCCAATTATATATGTATTTGAAAATTAGCTGTTGTCCTCGGAAGTGATCTCGAGATTCTGAAGTCTATCTGAATCTCTTTTTTAATGAATTGAAATGAATTCTGCACTTATTTTTCATTCTCTGATTAATGCCACGATGACAAAAAAATAATAAAAATAATAAAAAAAAACTAAAAATAATAATAATTTGAAAACAAATTGAGATGCAACTTTTAAGCAAATTTCAGTTAAAGTTCTATTTTGTTTCTGCTCAACGGTGTAAAAATTTAAAATGTGCGATGTTTAGAAGTTTAAAAATTTGCAATTCCGAAAATTGTAAAACTGAAACTTCATTTAAAATTTGTTCATGATTAGCCCAGGAACTCCAAAATCCACGTTGTATGTAATATGAGACGTTCATAAGCCAATCTGATTAACTCCATCAAATTAAAATGCATATTTTATGCATATACAGTTAAAACTATGTATGTATAAACTGCTGTTTTTTTTTATCATTGGTCTAGGAATAACAATGTTGATATGCATGGCTTAAGTAATATATGACCTGTTATGATCATCGTAAAAATGATGTTTATTATTATTATTAATTTGAATACATAATTTTTTTATAATTCTTTAAAATTTTAGTCTTTGAAAACATCATTTTCCAAATATATAGTCATTGTAAATTCTTAACTTATCATTATTTTTTTTAATTTTTTTAACGCTTGCTATTATGTTGTGTGCAACTTGATCATGAGAAAACTTGCTAGACATTTATGGACAAATTTCCCACTTTAGTCAGAAATTTAAATGTTTTTCAGTTTTTTGAGCTTTGTTGTCGTTTACTTTACCATAAAACCTGCATTTTAAAAGCAATTGTACACTTTATATCTTTTTCCACTGTAGTCGCGCATTTTTGAAATCAAAATAAACTAAAGCATGCAGTACAAATCATTTTTGTTCGCCTATAGTACATTTTTTTCTAGATACTAGTTATGTTACATTTTCAACTGGATATATATAAATATATATAGGGTGTCCAGCAAATAACACCCTACTAAATTCAAAATTAAATTTCTCAAAAACAAAGATCAATAGAATTATGCATTAAACGGTTTGTTTATCAGGTAAGCTGTAAAAATCTTATACAAAAGTTTCGAATGGTAAATATTTTGAAAAGATTGTGTTCTGATTGCAATTAATGCTTTGATTTGTAATTTTTCTTGCTTTAGATTGTGCCAAAGAATGTATTTTTCGGCTTAAAGTGCCATCTTCATAGTTTTTTAAAAATTATTTTTTTGAAATTTCGAAATTCTAAAAATTTACTTCGAAAATTCTTTAAAATATTGCACTGTAAGCTTTAAAATTATTTCTCTGCAGGCAATTTAAAACAAGAAAAATGTCAAATCAAAGCATTCTATGCAATCAGAACGCAATTTTTTTCAAAATATTCACTGTTTGAAATTTCTGTATAAGATTTTTACAGCTTATTTAATGATAAAACCGTTTACCGCATATTACTATCGATCTTTGTTTTTGAGAAATTTTATTTTTTAAATCAGGGTGTTATTTGCTGGACACCCTGTATATTTAAATATATTTTTAATGTGAGAGAAGTGTACATTGTGGAAAATTGTATAGTTAATGAGCCAGAATACATTTGAAAATTTTGGTATCATCTAATTTTTAAAACAAGACTTTAATTGTATTTCTTCAAATCGTATATTTTCCACAGTGAAAATGTCATTTAGCGCATTAAGCTTAAAAAATGATATTCCTTTCATTTTTTCAGGGAATGTCATTGATTGAATTTTGATTTCGTATTTTCAGGCACTTAATAAATCATATGATAATTTTTTAACAGCATAATTTCATACAAATACTTAAAATTTTATTAAGGAAATTAAACATTTGTTATTAAGGAATTCTATAAACGGAATCATATAAATATGTTTGTTTAAATTACTTAGAGCTGCAAAGTCAAGTACTTATGTATAACAAATTATGTTCAATTAATATTAATAAATATTAATATTATTTATACATTAATATTTATTTCTTATTTCTCTAATATTGCTTAAAAACAACATTTTTTACCATATGTAATGTGATATTTATGTACAGTCAAACCTCGTTAACATGAACCTCAAGGGGAATCATATTTTGTTCATGTTAACAGTAATTCATGTTATCAGTATCAAATCCTTGTATTCGTCTTTATAGGGGACTGTGAAAACAATTCATGTTAAAAGTAATTCACTTTAAGCGTGTTCATGCTACGGAGGTTTGACTGCAATAAATTAAGAAAAAAAATACATTTGTTCTAATTCTTAGAAAAAAAATAAAACGGCGGTTATTATTATATCTTTTTTAAATATATGCATATATTATATGACTGTAATTTATATAAAAACTGTATTCTTATGTTTCAAAAGGATCTACCATAAAAATTCCAGGAATAACTTAATTTAATGATAAAAAAGATAACCAAAAGAATTTTTTTTTCCGTTTTAAACAATCCATTAATGTTTATATCATAGAAGATTTAATATCTTTAGAAGTATTTTGAGTTTTTGAAATATCAAAACTTTAGTGCTTTCAGACTATGTTAAATTTCACTAAATTGTGTAACATCCGTTTAACTATTTAAACATATGATTTTTTGACAAAACAGGCTATATTAATTGCTTTATAAGTATTTAATGAAATAAGTTTTGAAGACTTTCTGATCTTGGGAATGTACTGTCTATAAAAATATTTCGTAATATTAATGAATATGGAAATAAATCCCTAGAGTAAAATATGAAATCCACATCTTTATTTACCTTTCAGTATATGTCAAAAGTATGAAAACAAGAATATTTCTAAAAAATGGCTTTTTATAGTTGTAAAAATGTAATTTAAGACTAATTATATCATTTTTTTTTCACTTATCTTCTGCATTTTACAAATATTCAATAAATTGATAAGCCAACTTTAATTTGAATTTTTTATAGTTTCAAGAAGCTATTTAACTAGAGTTACGTTTACAAACAACTTTTAAAAATTGGTATATACTACATTTTAATTACATAATTAAATTGTACTACATTAATATTTGTATGTACTACATTTAAAATTTTGAATTCTATATTTAAATTATTTACAGAAAATATCGAATGCTTAAGATCATAATACAACTTTATGACAGTTTTGTAGAAGTACTGTGAAAGGAAAGCCTATTACCATCCTAATGTTATGAAATATAAAACAAAATTAAGCATCATAAACAAAATAACTAAATAAATAAATAATTTTATGTTGCTTGGCCTTGGAAAAGTCTTGTTATATTTTTAAAAAATGTGCTTATAATTTTCTTTTTTCTGTCTCAAAATTATTCAACTATGAATTTAACAATATATATAAAGAGAACAAAATGAATGAAAACATAAAAAGTGTTATTTTAATAAACGAATATGGTTATAAAGTAATTAAAAGAAAATGTAAGTACACAATGAATATAGCTTATTTTATGTAGAATATCTTTTGTATGCAGCTTAACACTAAAATTTAAAAAAAAAATCAAGTTTGTTATTAATTGAACTTGGAGAAATGCGTGGTACTTAATATTTTAAAAATGACTTCTTTCTAAACTCTCCTGTCCTAAATTTATTTAAACGTATATTTAGTAATATGAATTAATCGTAAAAATTGATATTTAATACAAACTAGTCAAATAATTTATTATTTTATGCAAATCTTTTGAGTGGAATAAAACAGAAACATTAGTCCGATTTATATTAGTTTGCTTTTAGAGAAATTTACATTTTGACAAATGTTTTTAATGTAAACTTTCTAATTTATTTTTGATAAATGTAATGCCGTCTGGAAAAGTTCTTTGTACTTTTAATGCATCATTTGGTTTGAATCATCAAAAAGTCATTTGAAATCCAAAATAATCTATATTAATTTCTTCTGTGTCAAGTTCTATAAAGATCTATTATGATCACCTTTTCTCCTAAATTGAAAGTTAAACAATGATTCAAATCTTCCATTATAGTAATAAATTCAGAAATCTAAAGAAAAAAGGATTTGCGAATTTAAAATACAATAAGCGTTCGGATTAAAAATTATGATTAAACGTATTTATCGATTAGTTTTTAGGCGCAAAGTTACTAATTATTCTCTTTAAATATAACTATTGTAAATAAAAACCTATTTTACTAGTTTTTTCAAGTTTTTTCATGTAAATTATTCTTACTGTATATTGTCGTGTATACGACGAGAGTATTTTTCTTTTTTGGGGGGGTGGCGTTAAAGTAGGGGGCTGGACTTACACACGAATGTAAAAAAAAGGAAAAAAGGAAAAAAATGACGGTAAATATGAAAAACAGTAAAAACACTTACAATTTTCTAAAAATACCTTTAAGTTCCATTATTCTACTATGTAAAATAATAATAATAATAATAATAATAATAATAATAATCCCCATTTATTATCCAAATCCTTATTATAATTTTCAAGCAACTCATTAAAAATTCTTTCTTTCATTTGCATATCAATAGAAATATGGACAGTGTCTAATTCATCATATTCTTAATTCTCGTCTTCTTAAAAAAATAATAGTAGCATCTCTGGTTATCCATCTCATTATCGATGCAACATATTTAAAAGATAAAACAATCATTTATTTTGGTAATTCAAGCACAAAAATGGAATATTAGATTTTTATGAACGAGTAAGTCATAACGGAATGAGCGGGGCCGAATTAAACAGATTTGGCCGGGCAACCAGGAGAAAATAGGAGAGATCAGTAATATCAGAGAGTATATACTATATATTTACTACTATCTATGTGCAAAAGTGTGTTAATTTTTCGTTCGCTGAATTTTTCGTTTTCAATTTTTAACATCATATTTACATCCGGGTTTTTTGGAATATTTTCCCGTAAAAACTCATGTCCTGGGAGAACTGAGTTATGCGTAGTATACACGAGAATCAATGATTGAAATCTCGCAAATAAATCTTAAACCTGTGTCATAAAAAAGAATATTAGTTTTCCTTAGTATGTGAGAATAAAATGTTAAAAAATTATACCTTGTATATTAGCTATTTATTTATTTATTTTAAAATAATGTAATGCAGCAATATAGATAGATTGAATAATATTGAGCTTCTACATATTTATTTCAGTATATGTTCATGGCAGCTTCAGTAATCTTTTTTATTAACAAAGTTATAAAATAAAATTTGAAAAACTTCATCTCAACTGCCCATTACACGTTGATAGATAACTTGCCGATCCCAGGAATGGCAATTTTCATCATATGTTTATCTGTTAATTTTAGCAAATTTCAGATTTTTATTAATTAATAAGACAAATAGAAAGTGATTCAATTATACCATTAATTTTTTTAAATATTTATATGAATTCGATGAAAAATAATTAAAATATAGAACGAGGATTAAACTTTTAGTAAATAATTCATAATTATATGTCAAAATGATCAAACATTTATTAATAAAATATTATTTCATGGTAAAGTATGCTCTATGGGTTAACATTTTGCGGCATGAAGTTTTAACGTACACATTGATTTAAAACAGTGTTTTAAAAATGGAATTAATTATACTAAATTCATAAATATAATTAAAAATGTCATATAGTAAAAAAATTACAATAAATATATTTTCTGATATCTCTACAAATTTTCACTGAGAAAAAGAAATCATTTCTTTCTCAATTTTATGAAAAATACATGGTGGTAAATATTTCGAAGAATCTGCTTCATTTTAGTAGTAGACATGTTTCACGTGTTCTTAAGAGTTGGGAAAATAATTAAAAAAGAAAAATAATTAATTAAGATCTAGATGTAATCGACTGAATAAATTTAACACATTGTGATGGTAATTAAGAGTTTAAATTAATGCTCATTTTATATTCAGAAATTAAGATTTCATATCTGAAATTCCGAATAGTAATTTTAGATTCATTTATTGGCAAGCATTTTACCATTATATTAAAAAAAAATTTCTTAATTTTCATATAAATTTCGAATTTTTAAGTATAAAAAAAATAAAACTTTAGCAACATGATACAAAAATTCATGTTGAGAGCATTTTGCATGCCAAAATATTAATAGACCTCATTCGAGACAGGATAAAAATCTTTAAATTATATTAAAAAAGCATACATATGTATATGTATTATATAGAGTATAAGTTATATAGATTATTGATTATATAAATATCGATTATGTAAAGTATATAGATTATATTAATAAAGAAATTATTAGTTCAATAGAATACCCGTTTAGAATTTTATCCTTAATTTCAGCTTGGGTCAATCTGCTTCATATATCTAGTAAATCTCGATCAGGACATTTATTTAAATCTATAGTTTTTCATCATTATGTAGCACATCAGCTGTTTTGAATAGCAGTTATAACAGAATACAAAGTTTCCATTACTTCACGACCCCTCGTTTGAAAGTAGAACTACAAAAAAATCGTAAATACAGGGCAAACATTTAGTGAAACCTTTTGAGAAAAAAGAAGTATCTGCCAACTTTAGCTCATTACGTACATAAAATATTTGGATCAGTTCTATGCATAACTCCACATATTTTACGATGGTACAAGGAAATAATTTGCATAGATGTTTCCATGGAAGTCTTCCATGGAAAAATAACAGAAAAAATAACTAAATTGTATAAAGATCTGCTGACCATAGCCAAGAATCTTCAATTCAAAATTTGGGTCTATACACTTCTCGAATATACATTCTTGACATACGACAAACATACACTTTGTATAAACATGTTTGGGGGATTTCTGACAACTCAGATCTGTAAATTCGTCGAAAAGATGAAGTCGAAATAAATTATATATTAATACTTTCGTTTATTGAAAGTACTTTAAAATAAAATATACTTTCTTCTATTGAATATAGAAGAAAATATATAAAGTACTCCTCCAATTGAATATCTCACTAAATAAAACCTTAAAAAACGGAACGAAACTAACGGATGATTAAATAGCAACGTTACTGCATCTAAAGACTTTTTTGTTTCTTTATATACGAATACAATGTCTAAATGAAGTCTTCGTAGCATTTATGACAATAATCACTTTGCATATTTTTGATATTTTTGTACAAAGGCATTGTCACATTTTTTTTTTTTTTTTTTTTGATTATTTATTTTTATCTGCGGAAAGCGGATAAAACAGTTTTTTAATTACTTCAATTATTACCGAATTTTACATATTTTTGGCATGTTTATGCAATAAAGTTGCAGCATCTAATAATTGTGATTTTTTATATTTATTATGGACACACATTGCACATATAATGATTATAATCGTTGTACGCAACATTGTTAATTTTTTTTATCTTATTTTCATTTCTTTCTACAACATTTAATTTCTCGTTTCCTGAAAATAATCTTAAAAAGATATTGGGCAATCGATATGCATTTAAATTTTAATCACTTCACAATGCATTTTTAAATATAAGTTAAGATATATGTTTTCGATTTAAAGAAAATCTCACATGCTCATTAAATTTTAATATTTCGGTAAAACTAATATGCGAGAAAAAGCAATTTAATTTTCATTTTAATCTTGTGTACAAAATAAGAGCTTACTCATTTTTTAAACACAATTATTGAAAATTTCGTGCTAATCTTTCAAAACTTTTTCCTTGACATAATATTCATATTAAAAATGACATTAAAAACTCTCTTACATGTTCAGTGGTGCAAAAAAATATCATATCTTAAAACAAGTATCGCATTTGTAAAAGAAGAAAAAAAAGCTTACTTTTTATTGCTATATATAATTTGTTTAAATAATGAAAATGCGTAAGAATTTGAGCATTTGATTAGTATTTACATTTTAACAATATATTCACAAAGCTTTTATTCAGACACTCCAAATGTAAAACAGTTTTTGTTTTCTTTAGTTGTTTTAAATACGCATTAAAAAGAAATGAATTTTTAATGCATTGGCATTAGAAAAATGCCATCTTCTCTGATTAAGGCGCTTACATTTAATACCCGGATTTTTCCTGGCGCGAATTTACTCATCAAAATACTATCACGTTTAGTACGCGAACGATTATTATACGTTCTGCTTAATATATAAAATTTTTCGGTCCACTAGGCAAAAAAAAAAAAAATAATTTAACAATTTACGACGACTATTTGGAAAATGTTATTTCAAAAGACACAAATTTTAAAGACTTATAGGTAAATTCTATATTTAAATTAATAATAATAATAAACATCATTTTTAGGATGATTATACCGAGTCATATATTCGGTACGCCGTGCATTAAACATTAACATTCCTAGATGAATGACAAAAAACAGTAGATTAAAGATGTATAACTTTAGCTGTTTAAAATAAGCAGTTTTTTTAATGGAGTTAATCCGACTGATTTCTAACAGCTTCATATTACGTACAACATGGATTAAACATTAATATCCTTGATCCATCACAAACAAATACTAAATGAAATTTCAGTTCCATAATTTTCGAAATTGCAAATTTTTAAGCTTCCAAATATCGCCCATTTTAAATTTTTACACCATTGCGTAGAGAAGAAAATGCACTTTTTAATGAAATTTGTTTGAAATCTCTATCACAATTTGTTTTTAAATTATTATTATTATTATTATTATTATTAGTTTTTGATACACATTTTGTCATCTTGGCAACAGAAGTATTTAATTTTTGGACATTAAACGTGGACCAATCAGGAAACGAGTAAAATTGCGAAATTCAGCCAATAAAAAAATTCAGATACACTTTAGATTTCCCAATTTTCTACCGAGATCAACAACTATTTTTCGAGATAGATAATGTATATATATATAAGGAAAAAAAACGCCTTTGATGCGAATATCTTTCTCCATTATTGGAAATTTTAGGGAATTTTTAGAGAATTTTCTTCATTGAGATAGAGAACTCTTTTTTCGAATATATTTTTTATTTGATAAAAGATTAAGTTAGGCAAAAATTAGTGATCGGAATATTTTATTTTTATTCTTATTATTCTTATGATTATTTAATGAACAAGACAATAGGGAACAGGCACTCCATACTATAAGTGCACATATTTTAATATTTAATAAATGTTTCAATCATACTTGCGATCAACGCACGTGTAACTGTTAAAAAATTGCAACGGTAAAAGCAAAATGAATAAATGACAGATTTGAGTTGACAAAACCATTAAAGGACATGGCTATGTTTGTGTTCAATGTAAAAATTTAAGATTAGGGTTACATGGGGCAACTGCGCTATGATTTTTAGAATAGAGCTATGTTATTCTGGCAATTCAGCTTCTAAAAGCTATTGTTCATTTGAATTATGTTTTGAACCGCATTGAATGCATTCAGTTCATTCTATCAAGTGAAAATTTACAAAATAAATTTCAATGCCCCAAAATAATATAATATATATATACAATGTGTCCGAAAAGTCTGGAAACGGTCGAATAACTCGAGAAATATATATGAGATTGAAAAACGAAAATATACGTGTTAAATATTTTTAAATAAGCTACTCAGTGATACCAAATTTGACCTTTGCAACTGACCCCCTGGGGGTCAGAAGGGGTCCAACTTTGAAATCTTAAACTATAACCCCCATTTTTTTATTGCAGATTCGGATTTTACGGACAAAAATACGTAACTTTTGTATTTAATTTTTATTTCGAATCCTCGTTTATCACGGTGTAATTGAGCATATTATATCGATATATATTTCGGTTTTCCCAACCAGTTTTTGCCTGATTGGCCAGAATTTTTGACGTCAAATTCCTCGTCCTTTGCAGGAATAGCGTTTTTTGAAAATTACCCGTGGCGATTATTTCGATAATGCTACGCTGTTAAAAATTTTATCCATTTGCTGTAGCGTCACTCGACAGCTTTTATAGAATATCTCTTTTTATGACCAATGAGAATGCTCCATAACACAGTAAAGTAACCGTTTTCTATAAAAGCGGTGGAGTGACGCTACAGCAAATAATTAAAAAAAACACACCCACATCAGCCGTATTTAGAAATCATTCGTTATTTAGAAACCATTTACTGGATAAAATAAAAATCCAAATAGAAAACTAAATTAATACATTTCAATGAATTTTTGTAGAGAAAAAAATATAAATCCCCTATACACTGTAAAAAGTTTAACTCATTTTCTACAGCGTCACTCCATCGTAATAAGAAAATAATTAAAAATAAAATTTTATTAATTCTTTTTAAGTTTGAAATAGCTCAAAGGGAAAGTTGATTATGATTTAAAAAAAAAAAATAATTTATTTATATCATATACTCCCTCTGTCCCAAATTAGTTGCGACATTTGAATACTTTTGTACTGATTATTGATATTTATGATATTATGATTTTCTTTGAACATTTTTTAGAAAGCTATACTATCAATCAACAATATTTACGAGCCTAACATTCCCTCCATCATTCCATAAATAAATAATTAATTAGTTTAAAAAATCCCCGGTCACACGCTTTTAAGCCACGCCCCTTTTTTAAAGACTTTTAACAGCAAACACATAAAATTATCTTCAAGCTTATCAATCGTGAACTCATTTATGAACATTTTATTTGAAAATTTCTGAAAAGTATCTTTTAGCATAAGCATGCTGCAAAAAAATCGAATTCTGTCGAGCTTACTTTTTTCTATTAGACTTTGTTTAATGATAGATGAAATACGTTTCAAAATTTTTTTCCGCTTTGAGAACGTGTAATATTGATTTACGAATTATAACAACATAGGATAATCTTCGCAGTGATTGTCTTCGTTTTATTGGGATATCTATGATTTAGGTCAGTGGCATTTTTCTTTCATCCGCATTTACAATTTTTTGTAAACTTTCTCTGTAAATTTCCTCATCTTTTATTTTAAATGTCTTTGCTTGCTTCTGCAAACGGGATAGCATAAAAACATTATGATGCACATTGAATTTAATAGCTGCAGCACTTATGGCATGAAGGCTTACTTTACAATTTTTTCAAATACCATTTCAAACATTCCAGTTCAGCGTTGGGCTCAATATTCATTTCTTTCTTTAGAGAATTTTCTAAATTATTATTTCTTTTTGTTTTACTTTAAATTGGAGTTAATATTGCTTCTGAAATCTAGTATACGCCTTTATATTAATTCTAGTATAATTTTACTGGTGTCGATCTACTAAACTGCATCAGAAGTTATTCATGACTCCGCCTACTTGAAATGTCGTAACTAATTTGGGACAAGATTTTCAACCTAAATGTCGCAACTAATTTGGGACAAGATTTTCAACCTAAATGTCGCAATAATTTGGGACAAGATTTTCAACCTAAATGTCGCAACTAATTTGGGACAGAGGGAGTATTTTTTTAAAGTGCGTAGGATATTTTAAAGTGAGAAAAAAAATCTGCTTGTAATTTTAATATATATATTTCTTAATTTTATCAAATTAAGAAGTTCGCACATAAAATTAAAAATATATCGAAACATATTACCGAAATTATTATAATTTTGGCGATTATATATGTTACAAAAAATCCTTAACTGAATTTTTTTTTATAACCCATTGTTATTATATTTATTCAGTTTACCTTAGATTGTCAAAAAATAAATTGTTAAAATGTGCGTTTTTATTATTATATTAGTATTTTTTAAATAAATAAATAAATACCAATAATATTACAATAGAATTTTAAAACTTTTCAAAAAAGAAGGAAACAAAATTTTTAATAAATTCTTTCATGTATGTAATATTTTAAAGACTAATTTGTATATACATATAAAGCTAAAATTAATAAGCAAAATATTCGAATATATGGAAAGAAAATCTGTAAAACATTTAGAATTATCCGCTCAATAGAAAAATATTATCTCTAAAAAATTAAACCTGCGTTCGAAATCTTATCTTTACTTTATGAAATACAACCGAAATAACTAAAGATATTTGAAAAAGTGGTTATTGTAATCCTGGTGTAATGGTATTAAACTGCCAGCTGCGACAGAAGAGGTCCCGGTTTCAAACACCATGGAAGGTAAGTGACATTTCTTCATTGTTGCTTAAATTAAATGTACAAAATGTGTTCCTGATGTTAACGTGCCTTTGAAAAATAAAGAATAAAAAAATCACAAATATGTTGTTTTTGCTTGAAAAATTCTTTTAAAACGAAAATTTTTACATAAAGAAATAATTAAAAAAAACGGAAATATACTGTGAAAAAAACGGAACTATTTTTGGAATTTACGGAATTTTTTTCCGTAAAAGTAGTACTAGCGCCTAGATTACCAGTACTATTTCCGTTTTTTATCAGAATTTTTTTTTAACAGAGTATATATAAATTACACATAAAATACATATAAATGTAAATCAATAAATAACATATAAATCGTTAATTTTACATAATTATAGTCATGCATGCGTTTTAATATAAATGCAGCAAAAATTGTTCATATTTTGCGTACCTTTTTACTTAATAATTCTATGTTTTAATTTCCAAATTTAATCATATTAAAACTGTACAAAATACTTTCACCACAAAATTTATAAAGATTATCATTGTTTGTGTCGTTTAATCCTCTCACTTCTAAGCATTGCCAAGCAAGGTTGCAAGCTTTTTTTACGTGCATGTGTAATTCAAGTAATAATACTGCTCTCAAATGTTTTTTTTTTTTTTTTTTTTTTTTTTTTTTTGATAATAAGATAAGTAAAATCTAATAATCGCTTAAATATAAATGAATATACATAGAGAGAGAAAGAGAAAGAGAAAACAATAGGCATTTCTCTTTAAAATAAAACATTATTTTTCTAAAATCCAAAATGAATCAGCAGCCCGTCCTCCAGTAGCGAAACCACGTATTTTACAGCATGCCGGCGAAAATGATTTTTTCTGGGATACTGGTTTACCTCGATTATTTCCGGATTTTTTCATGCCCTGTAAGATATGGTATTAGTTTTATAGATATGCGGTTTCCTGATAAATATTCATCCTTCCACTGGATTGTGTTTATGACACCAACAAAAAATTAAATCTAACTTTCGGCATTAGAGGTCGCAACATCAGGTTATTCTACGAAATAATACATAATGGCTCACACAGCCCATTTGGATACAAAAACATTAGAGAATAATGTATGTACACTTTTTGTACCCAAATTCACGGTCATGTGAAAAATATAGAGTCGTTTTATAAAACTATCTACAGTAACGCAGTAATCCAGGTTTTATTTATTTATTTTGCTGGTGTCATATAAAATCCCCAACTACACTGAATGTTTATCTGCAAACCGTACAGATTTTTACTTACCCATCATACGTAGTATAGGGTAAGTCTTGCAATCGTTTTGAAAATCGAAAAAAAAATTTTGACGGATTTACACGTTTTAGATAGTGGAGATTCCGAAAAACATATTTTTAGAAAAAAAAAAAATTGCCGCCCGTCTGTCTGTCTGTCAGTCTGTCTGTCTGTCTGTCTGCCTGTAAACGCTCTATCTCCCGAACAAATTGAGATAGAGATTTGAAATTTTGTATGTAGTTAGTATGTAAGAATGGGACGAACCCTATTTAATATCAGCAACCTCGATTATCAGGAACTATTTTTTTCGGACTCTCGAAAAATTCGTTCTGATGAAAGGTATATACAAATTTTCGAATTCTTTTTTCTAAAGAATGGACGTAAAAGGCAATGAATTAACACACATTTTGCATATAGAACGAAGTCGATCGAATTATTAGTTGCCGAGCTAATTGTAATCCTGTTTTCCACATTCTTCGATTTTTCATGACCCTATATTTCATTCAAATTTCAATTCAGGGATATATTTTAATTGGAAATGAGAAGCTTAATCCGATGCAGTTAATTGATAGTTAATAGTATTATTATTTTTGGAGTTATAAGGATGTTTCTTTTACGCAGTTCGGTACTACTTGAGTGGTTTGGCGTTTTATATAATTTGTCGAAATTGGTACATCATCAGTTCTTTAATAAAGCATTACTATGTATATTAACAATATTTAAATTTTGTTTATGAATTGCAATGCATTGTATAAATAGTTTTCACATGTTTTATTTTGATATCATTTTATTTCCATGATGGGTAAGTATTACGGTGGTCCCCAACGACTAGTTTAAAATCGTATTTTACATTTGCACCGAGTTTCTGAAACACCCAGTGTATTGTTATTTACATTAGAAACAATATTTTTTTATTTTGTCTTATATTTAAAAAAAAAGAGTTTGTATATCAAAAGATCTTCAGTAACTCTACTAATATTTTTTATAATTTTCTTTGCCTTTACTGTCCAGATAAGTACTTCTTTGCATAAAGATCTATTTGATCGATTGATATCGATTTGATTTGATATCGATTGTGTTCTCGCTGATGTTAATGCAATATCGCATATTGATTGTTATATGCCATAATTAAAAGAAATATATATGCTTTGGAATTTCCCAACAATGTGCAACAAATGTTCGATATTCAAAACTTTCTATTTTATATTTAAGTTTTAAAAAGATTTTATTCGGTATTATTTTATTTCATTAATATTTTTATTTGTTAGGATATTTTTTTCCTTTTCTACCTAAAAGATTAAAACGAGATGGCACCTTCAGCATGAGTAATATTTGAGCCTGTATCTATATATTTAAAGATTTATAAACAGTTATGTGCGTGCTAGGTCCTGGTTAACAGTAAACACTTTCAACATGTAAATAATAATAATAAATAATAACAACACCAATAATAAAAACTAAATTAATAATATTAATAATATTTGTTGTAAGATATGGGGGAAAATTCTGTATAGTTAAAAAAGAAAAACGGTCTTTTATTTATTTTTGTAGACTTCGTTAATATTTGGCGTTAAATTCAAATCAAAAAAGTTATGCGCTGCTTTTAATATTATGAAGAAAAACATTATTCCCAACTTCTCATGATTGAGACAAATCACGTGGTTTATTTCAATAACATTTGCAATTCTATGTGTGCTAAATTCCGAGATATTTTTTGTTAAAACATAATCCTGGATTAATTAACACTTCCTCAACAAAAGACAGTACTAATAATTTTCGGATTTATTTTGCAAGGGCATTTATATTTATCTGAGTAACACGGAACAGTAAATGTTTTTATTTATTATTGTTATTATTTTTTTTACTTTTGGGGAAGCTCTCTCGGAAATTTCAATTTCTTTACTGTCAAGAAGGTACTATTTAGTCTAATTTCTTCCCTTTTTCTCCATGCAGGGATAAATGGTAATTATACTCTAAAACTGGAAGGAGTGAAATGCTCACTTTTTGTGAGAGTGACAGACATTTTCACTCTTTTTAGAGTGCAATTTATAAAAATACACTCCTTAAAGAGTGGAATTTCCCACTCTCTAGAAAGGAGTGAAAAATGTCACTCCGCTGTCGAGAGTGAAGTATGTCACCCCGTTGTAGAGAGTGAAATATCTCACTCCACCAACGAGAGTGAAAGCCCGGCATTATAAACCTAAAAAAAAAAATCCGTTAAACTTTGATCCAATATATGGAGTAAAATAATGGAAAACACCAAAATATGTAAATTTTTCATTTTCAAAAACTCCCTTTGATAATATAACCTGAAAAATTAGGCTTGTTTTAAAACGCACTCTTTTTTAAAAGTCAGCTGTTAACTCTTTCGAAGAGTGAATACTCACTCCGCCAACAATAGTGACTCATCAGCCAATCAGAAATGTCCTGCACTTCCTTTACTGATAAGAAAAACGTTTCCGCCATTTTAAAATTAATCTTTCGTTTCCTCGGTTCCACATATGTGGATCTCCGTTCATTTCGTTTTATTAATAATATTCAAACGTATTTTAAATTTCGATCTTTGAATGATATGCTTCGATATGTATGCTATGAAATAATCCAAATATTAGATTAATCTCTTCTTCTGGAATCACAATGAAAGAAAAATCAGTAAAAAGATATAATACTTCATTAATACTCAATAACAGAGAGGTCACAGTACATGGATATTATTTACCAAACAAGGGATTATCATTTATGAAAAAAAGGATATTATTTATCAAGGTAAGTTATGTTTAATTTCAATTTTTGTTCCCAAAAGTTAGTGAATATTCAGTTCAGTTTCACGTTAGGCAGAAAATCATTTGCTATGTGTCAGCCATTCTATCTCCTCGGGAAAAAAAAATGCTGACACAAGTCATACAATATAAACATCACTAGCAATTACGTGATTTTATTATTCTGACTCAGTCTTATCTTAAAGTACTTACTTTTTTTTCTTTTTGAAGTTAAATGTATAATTCGAATAGGAATTTCTCTTATGGCAATATTTTTGAGAAATTGTTGAATCTAACAATAAATTTTATTCCGTTATAAAATTTATATCTGTTGTAAACTTTTGTTTGTGACGTATGTATTTCTAGACATTTAAAAATAAAACATGATATTTAAGTATTGAAACAAAGTACTTTTTTATGTCTGATGTTTATTGAAACGTTGATTTTAAAAGTTCGTAGTGAGACTTATATAAAACGAAATATTTTTAAAGAGATAAATAACTGTTTTTTATATTACAAATGTTTTTCAAAGCTAGTAATAAACGCCCCTGAATATTTTCGGTTTATAAAAATATAACCAATAAAAATGTAGCTTTTAGTATTTTTTTTTTCGTAACTCCCCCCTTGCATATTTTATAATTTTGCACTATTGTTGATATTCTTAATTAAAACAATCAGGAAGTGGAAAATAATGTTTCAATTTTAAATTTTAATATTTATAAAGTTAGTTATTATATTTAGTTTATAAATAGTTATTTTCCAGTAATGTACATCTCATATAGGAATTGCTAAAAATGCAATTTTGGGGAATGTTTATAGTGCATACAATATATTGACTTAAGAGAAAACTTAAATAATCAAATATTATTTTTAAATTACACATATCAAAATGTAATAGCACCAAAACTTTTATAAATAGTTATATTAATGTGATTAATAAAATTTTTATATTTTTTTTTTCATTTTATTATTATTATTAGTATTATTATTTAAAATGAATCAATGTTTTGTCTATTTTATAATCTGGCAATCAAACTACTCATGAGGCCGATAATATTATTTAAGGGCACAGTCAAAGAGGGGCTTATAGGGCTTAATCGTTCACCATTTAAATAAAAACACTTAAGTTACAGAAGTCATTAAAAACATATTTTCTGTCTTAAATATTTGTTTACTTTTACTTTTTCAATTTTGGCAGCAGATACTTTTTAGAATAACACTTTCATTTTTGGTACCGGTTTTGAAAGTGAAAGAAACTTTATTAAAATTATCTGCGACCGAAATCGAAAAAGTAAAAAAGATGCGATATAGAGACGAACTTCAGCTATTCAATGCATAATAAGTATATAAATAAATAAAATGTTGAAATGCAAACGAGATATTAGAAAAATCCCGCCCCTGAGGATTAGCATTAGCTCGTGAGTGTCTTCGCCGGCAGTGTCAGATGCCTTAAGGGTGTCCATTACATGCATATCTACTCTATATACGGGAATAAAAAAATTGAAATTAAATATGACTTATGTTTTATAAATACGGGTTGTATTAATATATATTTTCAGCAATAAGATTTTAATTACATGTAAAAAAAAAAAAAAAATCATAGATAACATGCATTATGGATTTATTTAAATAATATGTAAAACTTAATGGGTATCTGATAAAAAATATTGACTGTTTAAGATTTTAAAATTGTTTCATAACTTGCGCTTATGGCCATTTTAAAACTATCATATATTTATGGGGCTACTAATGAAAGCAAATACAAGGAGAAAGAGAGGAATAAAATAGTTTATTTCTGTCAATAATCTAATTTAATTCATATGTAACTTTAATTATGTTTTCCTTTAAAAAATTCAATTAATGTTACATAATATGAATTAAAGATGTATATATTTAAGAATAAGTAAAGAAAGTTAAGAATAAGTATTAAGTAAAGAATATTGTCAATAAAGTATTTTAATCCAATCTTTACCAAGCTTGTATTTATTTTAATTGTAAGTTCTAAAAGATACGATTCTTTTAAAGTGCCCATAATTGCAATAAAAAACAAAAGAATTCATTGAAAAAAAAAGAACATTCACTCCTATGAAAAAGTGACTACTCACTCCTTCTAGGAGTGAAAAGACGCACTCCTTTAGCAAAAGTGAATAGTCACTCCTCAGAAATAGTGATTATTGACCCCTGTTTAGAGTGAATATTCACTTTCCAGGAGTGAGTATTCACTCTTTGAAAGAGTCAATGATTCCACTTTTGCTCAGAGTGAATAGTCACTCTAAAGAGGTTCGGCATATTTTGAGTCTGCGATAGAGTGAGTATGCACTCGTCTGGAGTGAATATTCACTCCTTTTTATTTAGAGTGAATTTTCCTTTTTTACCTTCTTCTCTAAAGGTTGTTAAATTCTCACATTATATTACAAGCAAGATAGGTGGGTATAAAATTTTTCAACTAGACGTTCAGCGTTTTGTTTCTCTGAAAGATCCTCTCGGCAACGAAAGAGTTATACAACACTGAGAAAAAAACTTAAGTTCTGACATCTTAGAATCTAAATTAGGATTCTAGAAAATATAGCTCCACGTCATCGTTATAAATTTTTCTTTCCGTTTGCCAGGGAGTTCTAGAGCGTTCTACTTCAATTCAAAAGCATATTCTGTATTCCCGTGTTCAAAATTATTTTAAAATCTCTGGAAATAGATGCGAGCACAAATGGTTAATTTTAATTGCTATAATTATAGATTATGAAATCATTCCAAAACTCATGCGATAATTTATTGTTCCTGAGGCAATTTTATGTCGTTTCGTCACACAGAAAACAAGATTTTAGCTATTCTAAATCATTTAGTCTATTCAACTTATATTTTCACCTTATTCGCATAATTCGGAGATCTGTATTTCTAGTGATTCGTAAAGAAACTAATTTTTTATTACTTCAGATGAAGATGGTAATTTGATTTCTCAGTGCAATATTAAGGTTTTATGCAAGAGTTTTCGGGGGAAAAGATCTTTAAATAAAATTATTATTATTATTATTATTTACTTTAAAGACGCGCAAATAGTTGTCGCAATGTAGCAATATTTACATTTGATTTTTACCGTTTTCAGTTACAATTACTTTATTATAAACTAAAAACTTTGTACAACTTACACATAAAATGTACGTATACCAAAGGAAAAAAAAGAATATGATGTAAAATAAAATATGTCTTTTAGGGTAACTTCAGCAGAATACCTCATATAAGCGAAAAATTTTACTGAGAATAACAATTAATTATTCTATCGGCTAAACAAATTTATGGTTACCTGTCTCATGGTTACATTATCTTCTTATAAAGTCACATTTCTATAAATCGATCAAAACTATATAGTTTCAAAAACTAATTTTGCAATTAATATACGTAGTAAAGATCATTTTCTATTTATATTAGATAATCAACTAATATATTTACATCAGAAATAAGCATACATTTTGAAATAAAGTAATAAAAAATACAAAACAATAATAAAATAAAAATTAAAAATTAATATATCTTATTAAATGCAAATGCATCGGATTAACGTTAATATGATAATAGATTTAATATGTAATTTTGGTTATATAATACAATTAAGAGAGAGTTTATTTAAATAAAGTGAACAGAAGAACTTTTGCATTAAAGATATTAGATATTTAATTTCTGTAAGTTTGTGTGTACTAGTGTTTGATTTTATTATATTTGAGTCCAATTTTTATTCATAATTTAAATATTTACAGAGTAAAATTGTAACGATAGATTCTTTTTTTAAAAATTCATTTTTTAAAATAATTTCGTAATTTTAGTGTGATTCTTAGATAAACATTTACCAGTGAAATAATGCATACAGCTTAATATGATATTAAAAATCATAGGATAAATAAAAGCTTTTTTTACACTAATTAACAATTAAAGTTACTACTTAGATCCAAACTTTTTATTTAATGTTTCCTCAGCGTATTAAAACGCCTGTACATCTTTTCTTGAATAAATCCCGTTTAAATTAGCGGTTTCAAAGAATTTAAATAAATCTTCTTAAGGCTAATCCTTTTAAATGTCTCCTTGCTCAAATCTTTATCTCTTGCGAAAATTTCTTCGAAAATATTACTTTGAAAATATTACACAGTGAAGGGACTGGGATTAGTTGATTTATCTGGGATGCGTGGATTTACCTATGCACAAATAAAGATAAAACTTAAATGAACAAATTGTTGAACGAGAATAAACGGAAATGAAAAAATGTTTATACTGAACATTTAATAATTTTAAAATATTTATCTTATTTTTCTTGTACTACAGTTCATATTCAAAATATTAGAATAATTGAGAAAAAGTAATAAGAAAAAATTATTTGTCATTTATTTATTTTTTATACTAAGTAAATGCAATTAAATTTCTTATAAATTAAATCTGGAATGTTTAGATAAGATTTTAACATTTCTATAATATAAAATACAGCACAATAAATTAGGTATACAGCTTCCTTAAACACACCAGAATATTAGAATAAAATTTAGATTGGTTCAAAATATTAGAATATTTTATTTTACGCAACAATATTACCTTATGAATATGAAGTAAATGGTAGTTAATATTTTGTAGCATCCCCTTTAGCTTTCATACTAGCGTACAATCGATCTTGCATACTATATACAAGGTGTTTACAAACATTTCTATCAATATTAGCCCAAATAGACTTTATACGTGTCACTAACTCAGTTTTACTTGAAGGAGGATTTTCTTGAAGTTTTTTCTTCATTATACACCATAAGTTTTCGATGGGATTAAGATCTGGTGAATTTGGTGGCCAAGGAAGTACCTTAATGTTGCGTTGGCGGAACCAATTCTTAGTTGACACCGAGGTATGCGGGGACGCTAAATCTTGTTGAAAGATGAAATCATCTTCAAATAAATCTTCTGATGATGGAATCATGTAATATTCTAAAATTTCTTGATATATCAGAGAGTTAACCTTTTCGTAGACGATGCATAACTTTCCAGGTCCTTCTGTACTCATTCAACCCCAAACCATGACACTAGCAGCAAATTTTACGGAACGTTTAAAGCATTCTTTATCAAATGCTTCTTGCTTCATTCTCCAAACTCGAATACCTTGATTACCATATGAAACACAAAACATACTTTCATCACTAAATAATATATTTTTCCAATCTTCATTGCTCCATAAACGTCTTGATTTACACCAATTCAATCTTATACGCTTTTGTCTTGCAGTCATGAGAGGTTTTGTTTTCGGTACACGAGACTCAAATTTAAATTTATGGAGACGTCTTAATGTTGTCGATGTAGAAACTTCAACTCATTCTTCTTTCCATTTTCGGTGCAAGAATCGCACACTTTTAAAACGGTTTTTCTTAACTATACGCTTCAGTTTCCTGTCATCTCTAGCAGATGTTTTTGGTTTTCGGCCACCATTTCGGCGATTATTTTGAAATTTTCCAATTTTTGAATATTGTGTTAGTATTTTACTAACGCTCGATTGCGAACAATGTAAATAATTCGCTATAAAACATTGATTTTTACCGTGCCGATACAAATCAACCATATGAAGTTTAGTAGATTCAGGAATATCACTCACACGGCCCATTTTAAGACGAAAAAGAAACAAACTGCAAAAAAGAATACTGATTTTAAATAAAATAGTCTGAATTTAATCAATGATGCCACCAGTTAAGAATTGGTAATAATTAAAGGAGAATTAATGTGAAATATTCTAATATTTTGAACCACTTGAATAAATATTCTAATATTTTGACTTTTCAAAATAATTTTTTTTGCAATTAATCTTTTCAAAAATGATATTAAATTTAAGATAACAAGTAAGTTTAATCAACAATAAGTTCTTAATAAAAATATCGTTTGCATATTTTCATTAAAAGACATTAAATTACCAAACGATATTTTCAATTTCTAAAAAAAAGGTAATTATTCTAATATTTTGAATATGAGCTGTATTATGGATATCTTTTCTAATCTATGTGCTTTTATAGGAAAAACAATGAGATTAAAACTATTTTTCAAAATTAAGTTTCCGGTATACCCATGTTAGTTTATTTTCATTGTAGACATCGTAGAAATATAATTATTTGAATCACAAAATTTAGAAATGCTCTAAATATTAAATCACAAATGCAATCTTTCAAGTTTTTACATGTTTAAGAAACTATGTGTTACCAATTTAAAAATACGTGAAATTTATTCTAAAACATAGCAAGATGTACCAGCTGACCATAAAATAACTGATGGATTTTAACCTTGAATAATAGAATTTTAACCACACATTAAGGCAAAATATATTTTTATTATTTTTACAGAATACTTAAAAACGCTAATATAAAGAAAGTTAGAAAGTGCTAAGCAGATAAAATTAATTAATTTAATCCCATTTTATTGCAAAATGTGGTAATATAACATACAAAATCCCTAATAGTGTGTATAGTGTACACCCCATACAATCGTCCGTCGGGCGCAAAGCCTTTTCTCCCTACAATGTCAGTGGAATCGGTTTGGCATTCTGCCATCCAAAGCTCTAAAAATTGTGGTCTTACAATAAATGTTTAAATATTCACTTCGCCAAGTGCTACATCTAAAGCATACCTAAGAACACTGTAATTATTGTTATGTGCCATGAATTTGGCCAATATGATCAATGTAACTGATTAAGAACAGTCCAAAGAATGAAATAACATGTATGTTGTCCATTTCAGATGGCTGCATTTGACAAAAAATTTGAATTTGTTCTTCCGAAAAAAAATATTTAGGCAAAATATACTTTTACTATTTTTACTGAATGCGCAAAATCATTAATATAAAGTTACAAAGTATTAAGAAGATAAAATTAATTAATTTAATCCCATTTAATTGCAAAATACAGTAATATAACATTTAAAAACCCTAATGGTGTGTTTAGGGTAACCCCATACGATATCAAATTTTCGATAAAGATTGGAAATTTATTTATTTATTTACTTATTTATTTATTTATTTTACTGTTTCTCCTCTTATTAGACAGATATATAGTTTTCAAATATATTTTTTTCTCATAAAAATAGAAAAATCATTCAGTTAAAACTTAAAGATTTTTTTGTTTTTATTTTTATTTTTATAATCAAGCGAATACAATTATATAAAAAAATCGTTTTAGTGTCTACAAAGAGTATTTTAAGTAAAATTAATATGCTTTTATTTTTTTTCCTTTTCTCCTTAAATTGAAAAATTTTCTTTCTTACAAACTACTACATACTATACATATTCAATTTTCCTTCTTTATAGAGATTTGAAGCAGTAATTAAAAAATAATAAACATCATCATACTATAAATGTCAGATCATACTTTACGAGATATTTTATAACGCAATTAATATTTAATACGGCTTTAATTAAAGATTTCATTACATCTGATTTATTCATTACCCACAATACCATGTAAACGATATCATGTTCTTGAACTGTAATAAGCTAAAAAGTAATTATATTTTAATTTTCTTTGGCATAATTTTGAAAAATATAATTTTATTAAAAAAATATATATGCATATATGTTTGAAGCTGATATACTATATAACTTTGATAAATTATAAAGTAATTAAATTTTAGTTTTTCATTATCTTAGCTTTTAAAAAGAAATTTTTATTTTAAACTCACATTTATCGTCTTATTAGCTATATATGCTTATGTCAACTCATCAATGTCAATGTATAACTCATTCTTATTTTTCATAAAAGAATAATTTGACTTGTCATGGTGAATTCGTTATTTAATTACATGCTTTTTCCCCTTAGATGGCGAAAACACAAGTTAACATAAAAGAATAATTATAAATGTGCTTCGTTTAAAACCGGAGCCACAAAATAACTCAAATTGAGCCGAAACTCACTCATCTCGCGATTTGAAAGGCAGATCCTCAAAAGAAGTCGGAACAACTCCAGTAACGAGTTGTGCTTAAGAAATTTAAATCAAGATGAGTAGTTTAGAAAAAGGAATTTAAATCAAAACGAGTAAAATGTTTTAAAAAACAACTCATTTACGGTCTTGTTCATTACGGTTTTACAGCTCTTTCTTGAGAAGCCAATCAACTCTTTCGTTTTAAGCGTAACTATATAAATCTATTCTCTTGATGCCTAAGTTTTAGAGTCATAATTTATAATTAACGGTCATAAATGCTTAGGTAGTTTTATAGATACAACAGATTCTAATATGATCAAAAGAGACCTGTTACTAATATTTGAGATAAATACCTCTAAAAAGAGCCTAAAAGTATATGAAAAAATGTATTTTGCATGTCATAATACAAGCGGAATAAAGAAACTTATAGTTGTATTCCAGTTTAGCAAGCTTATAGGGATGTCATTGTGTCTTTCGAATGTCTTTCGAATGAGTCAATGCTAAAATTGTGAAGCGAATTATGAGAAAAGGATTTTAATGGCGAAATTCAGTGACGAAATCAGGATTGTCATCATCTGATGATGATAGCAATCTTGATGTATATACGAAATAAATTTCGCTAAGAATGGCTATAAAATCTCAACATTTCAAACTAGATTTGAACATACAATTCAAATGAAAGTAGGCAGAAGGAAAGTAGTAAATAAATGCTATGGAGGAAGTCATAAGACACCAAACAGCTGTAGGAGTTTTGAAAAAAGGAAAGGAAAAAATAAAAAAAAGATGAGAAAAATACAAAATAAATCAGCATTCAAAGCAATTTGGAAGAAGCGAAAGCGGGAACCTATGAAACGAAATGTCACCGAGTTCCACATCTTTTGGTAAATGGTATATACATAATATAGCAGTTAAAGATCTATCGTAAATTTTTAGTTACTTTTATAAATATAACAAATTCTAGTATGATCAAATGAGTCTTTTTACTAAAATTAGCGACAAATACTTTGAAAAAGAACCTGAAGTCGTCCGTCCATGCACCCGCACAAAAATTTTAAACAAATAGAAAATGTTTGATAAAACAAGGCTATGAATATAAAACAAACATTTTTCATCTTTTTTTTTTCATTTTCTTTGATGGCATTTTGCGTGAAGTGATTGGATATAAAATCACACACACACACACACACACATATATATATATATATATATATATTAAATTACACTGATTTCAAAATAACATTTCTCTAAGGCAAATATCGGCAGACTCTTATTTTCCTTTCGGCAAAATTGTTATCATTAGCCAAGCTCTTAGTATTATTCATCTCCATGATTTATTTTTTTACATCGATAAATATTTCATACTTCAACCTAATTAGCATTTAAATCAAAATTTATAATTCAATATTTTTCATTAAACATTTTAGTAATGTTTTTAAATTTTTCAAACTTTGAAATCTCGTTTAAATTAGCGTTCTCAAAAGCATTAAAATCAATCTTTTTAACGGTAATCCTTTTTAAACCCCACTTGCGGAAACTTTAATTTGCTCAGAAAGTTTTCAAGAAATTGCGTTTATTTCTGAAAAATTGAAACAGAAGGTGACTGAAAATAGCGCACTTATGTGGCATGTAGTTTTGTAAATATTAAATTGACTGTCAACTAAAGAAAAGTTCAACATGAATAGAGTAAAATCTATTGTTTCTGCAAGAAAGATAACAGGAATATAATCTGTGACTATATTAGAAATAAGTACATGCGTAAATAGTTTTCTTTTTTACATGATTTTTTTTTTTAAAAAAAGTAGTTTTATTCCATTAAAGTTATTTAATTTATCAATAATATAACAAGTTGCAATTTTATTAGGGATTTTCTATATGTAAAATTTGAAAATCTAAATGAAAAAAATATGTTCCAAACAAAAAGTTAAAAATAATTTGAAGCTCGAAAAAAATATAAAAAACGATATTTTTTATTATTAATTATAAATTGAACAATTTAATATGGATTGCTTATAATAATTCTTAATACAATTCATATTTTATCCACCCATTTACACGTGTGTTTAAATTGCAATTTTATTAAAAAATCAAAAAAATCAAGTGAGCATTATACGTTATGTTTTTTTTTCAAAAACTCTCTAAAACAATACACCAATTATTTTAATCGTTAAATGACCATCTCTTGAACAGAGTTTGTTTACACTTTTGTTTCTTCTTTTTTAGAGTTTGATTTTCTTTTTTTGGTTTTTGGGCAGAAATGAATAATATTTTAAAATCTCTAAAAGTGTGTTTCACGGAATGCAAATTAAAATTTAGATTAAAAAAAGGATGTGGAACCCGTCGAAATTCGACAAAAGAAAATCTTTAAGATGGAGCTGTTTCATTGATTTATAATAAATATTTATAATTAATCTACAAAATTACTTATAGTAAAAAAATACATTTTATATTGGTCAGTCTAACTCTCAAACACATGTTATTTTAAGCTAAAATTAGCAAAATCAATAAAACTCAATTATCGAAATTATTCAACGAAATAAAACCGAAATTCACCAGATTTTATAACAGACCATATTTTTAAAGTAGTATACGCATTTTATTTAATTTTTTTTTCAATTTCAAGAGAAAATGGGGTGGTTTTGTTGCCACAATAACGAAATTGGTGCTAAAAATTATATTTAAAAAAATTCTCAAAAATAAATTGAGGTACAGGTTTGAAACAAATTGCATTTAAAGTAAATTTTTTCTCTATATAGGACGATGGTGTAAATGTACAATGTTTAGAAGTTTAAAATTTGTAGTACCGAAAGCTGCATCAAAAAGTGTTGCGGATTTTAATTTTTTTTTTTTCTTTTTCTTTTCTTTAAGAGAAAATAAAGTGTTTCTGATGCCAGAATTTCAAAATTGCCACTAAAAACTATAAAAGACTTATCTCAAAAAGAAATTAATGTATAGCTTAAAAACGAAATCTTTTTAAAAGTAAATTTTTATCTCCATACAACGGTGTAAAAATTTAAAATTTACGATCGTTAGAAGTGTAAAATTTGCTGTACCAAAAATTGAAACACCGAAATTATAGGGGAAAATGTTGCCATTCGCAAAATGACGTATGGGTTACGCACAGATACGTTTGGTCTTTGTAATATAGTTAATCATGAGTTATTCAGTTTCTTCACTCTTCGTGGAAATTCTGACTATGGAATTGGTAAAAGCTGTCAATAACGTATTTTAATCTATAAAATAGTGAAAACGATTTCCATGAATGAAAATTTTTAAAGTGTATCTCTTAAGAAGCATATATGTATTGATCACTGATTCATATCTTTGTTTCTGCATTTTTAACGGCAAATTTCCACCTCTCCTTATAAATCAAGGAATATTTTTGCGCAATCCCCCCCCCCCACACACACACAAAAGTAACAGAAAAATATCTTTGATTATATTTTACTTTAAATAATTAACAGGACTTTACTTTCTCGTTCTTTTCATTTAAATTATGTTTGAGGTAAAATATTGTACAAAATGTATAAAGAAATGTATTTGAAATTAACTACAATTTGCAGATTTTTTTTTTTTTGTACATGAAATTTTACATACATATGTGACTTTTGTCTTCTTACAGCGAAATGCATTTAAATATGCGTATTACTACTAATGCTGTGAAATAATTTTGTTTCATGTTTTGAAACATGGGAATAATAGCATACTTCATTGTTTACCAAGAGCTTCGATGCGCCCCGCTTAGTGAAAGGTTCTACAGGCTTGATCTATATAATATATGTAAAAATATTTTATACCATTATGCTATTCAGATTAGTATTTGTAGATTAGTAAGTATTAGATTAGATTAGTAAATCTAAATATACGTCAAATTTCAAATGTTTAGCATTAGTCAAAAGCTGTGCTATTTTTATCATTTGAGTAACATATAAAAGAATTTAACTTAAAATTAAAATGCTGAAACTTTGAAATATACTACTGTTAATATAAAACCTTAATACAGAAACATCAAACATACATAATCTCCAGTTTGTAGAAATTCACGTTTCGTAAAAAATTATACCTTTCTAATTTCTTTTTAATTATGTCTAACCTGTCTCAAAGTTATTCAAACGTATATTCAGACAAACAATGCAAATTATTATGTCGTAACAATGCAAATTATTCAGACAAATTATTATTAAATAACAGCTATTCACAAAAATTAAATTTTAATGCAAAACTTTTGGGTGCCATAAATATAGAAGATTTCAAATTTACATTTCTTTGAATTTAGCGAAATTTATACTATGTCAAATGTCATTAATAGTAAATTTAGAAATTTGTATATGAAAAAATTATGCCGCCTTGAAATTTCTTTTGTATTTTTAATGTATCATTTGATTCTCATTACCTATAAATAATTCGAAATCCAAAATAATCTATATCATTTTTCTCTTGTAAAAAATTCCATAAAGATCTGTAATGATCGCTTTCTCATTTGAACGGAGAGTTTAACGATGCTTCAAATCATTCTTTGTAATAATGAATTCAGGAATCAGAAAAATTATTTGGGAGTTTAAAATATATTACACGTTAAGATTTAAAATAGTGACTTAAGCCATATCTCAGATGGTTTTAATACGTACGAACACTAATCATTTTCTTTCAGAGAAGTAAAAATTTATTTTTATTTTTTAAATCTTTAATAGTAGTTACGCTTTTGTAAAATAAGTAGTTTAAATCTTTTTTTTTTTTTAATTTACACATCTGAATCATATATTTAAAAAAAATGTGTTTTGGTTGTTTGATATCGAAAAGAGGCGTATTATCAAGTGAAACACATGATACACTGCTCAAAACAATTGAAGGATATTGCAGTTTTTGGTGGATTTTGTATCTGGGAAACTTTTTAGCTGATTGATACATGGTCGACAGACATAGTGGGTTATATAAGAATAAATTACACATGTTTGGCAGAAAAAATGCATTTTATTGCGCATTTGTGTACAAAAGGAAAAAAACACAATTTGTGCATATGAGAAAAAAGAATAAGAAAAGGTGTTTTCTTCAAAGAAAATCATTTTCAGTAAGGGGTATGGTTTCCACGGGCGGCCAGCAACGTTGAACACCTTTGAGGCATGGACTCAATGAGGCTATTAATGACGAGTTGGGGTATTCTTCCCCACTCCTCCAAAAGAGTTCTTTCTAGTTCTTGGAGAGTTTGTGGGGGTTGTTGGCAGCTAGAAACTCGTCTTCCTAGAGCGTCCCAAACGTGCTCGATTGGATTCATGTCTGGAGAACACACTGGCTATTCCATTCAAACGATTGCTTCCTCGAAAAGAAAATCATCCACCAGGTTTGCACGATGTGGCCTGCAGTTATCGTCCATTAAAATGAAGTTATCTCCGATTGCTGCAGCGTAAGGGACTACAATATGTCTGAGGATCTCATCCCTATATCGGCGACTAGTCAGAGCTCCATCTCGAATGATGCAGAGGTCAGTGCGCCCGTCAATGGAGATGCCGACATACACCAACACTCCTCCACCGCCAAATCTTACACTTTCGTGCACGAACGCAGGATTATTCCTACTGCCACCGCCCTCCAGATGAAAATACGCCTATTATCCGGATGCACAGAAAAACGGGACTCGTCAGAAAACAGAATATTGCTCCATTCATTTCTCCTCCAGATGACATGCTCGGTTGCCCACTCCCTGTGATCACGACGATGCTTGATGTTAATTTAACACATACCATCGGTCGGCGAGCATAGAGACCTACAGCATGGAGCCGGTTTCGGACAGTGTGAGTTGAAATCGTGGTGCCTGTAGCCGAGTGAAGGTGTTGTTGGAGAAGAGTAGCGTTCATGTTTCGGTGTCTCCGAGCTGTTAACGCTAAATACCGATCTTCATTGGGCGTTGTTGCCCGTCTACGACCTTGCCCTGGTCTTCGGCCTTCACATCCACTCTCCAAAAAACGGTTCCAGATCCTGGAAATGAAACTTTGTGACATTCCGATGGCTTGCGCTACTTCGGCTTGAGTTTGGCCCCCTTCTAACCTACCAAAAACTCTCCAAGCTTCTGATTCTGTCAAATGACTTCGCTGAGACATCGTACTCATCGAAACAAAGCAATCACTGAATGCCGATCATCCTTGTCTTCATTCTCTTTTATCCAGTTGAAAGTCAAATTTTATTTGCTGCCGCTGAAGCGACGTTTTTGACGCCGAACTCAAAATTTGCATACTCCATAGCTTGAAAACCAGAAAAATTTGCATTTGTGATTCTCTTCTTCTATTTTCGGCAAAAAAAATTTCGTTTATATCTTTATTTTATATAAAACTTCAAATATCCTTAAATTGTTTTGAGCAGTGTATAATGGATATTCATTGTATTTTTTTTTTCATAATGTAATGCAGAACTGTGAAAAAAAACTGTAATATTACAGATGTAAACTTACAGAAATATGTATGCTTAGTAAAAAAATTATTCGTACACTGTACAAAAAATAAAAAAAAAACCTTTTGATACAGATCTATGTAGGTATATATATATGCATATATATATAAATACATATATATACCGAGAGAGAGAGAGAGAGAGAGATTCGTCCTCATTGCCTGATAATCAACGCACATACTAAACTACTATACTTAAAAACAACAAAAAAAATTGAGACAAAATAGTTCTTATGACATAAAAACGCAAACGTTATGACGCAATATGAGCTGATTACTGAAAATCCCGCCCTTAAGGAGATCAAACTGGGGGTCGAAAATCATAGAATATCTTACTATATATCAGCAGCCGTTTAAGGTAGAGCGTGAAATTCCAAAGGATAAATGTACTCAAAAATAAGTAAACACGCATTTCAGCGGTTCTACTAATTCCCACCCCATAGGGGTAGAGATGGGCAAAATCGTTTATTTTAAGGAATCGTTCCAGTCAGATTCGTTCACCAAAAGGAACGAGTTCTTCGGATTCGTTCCGATTGAAATCGTTCCAAAAAAAGGAATGATTCCGAAAAAAAGGAACGAAACCGAGAAAAAAAGGAACGAAACGGAGAAAAGAGGAACGAAACCGAGGATAAAGGAACAAAACAGAAAAAAGGAACGAATCCGAGAAAAAAAAGGAACAAATTCGATAAAAAAGATAGATTTAAAAAAAAGATTCCAAGGAAAAAAACGCGTGAGAACGAATTTAAGAAAAAGGGAATCAATTCAAAGGCAGGGATGACCTCCGGATTCGGTCGCTTTCAGTTTCAATGAACGACATGCAGTCCCTAATATTATTACTAATTTCTTTTCTTACATATCCAACTTTGTTCATAGCATTTCTTACCGTTCTTTTTAATTTTTAAATATTTTGAACAAATGATTTAAAAAAAAAATTTAAAAAAATTCGTAAAATTTCAATAAACAACAAAAAAGCCATTTTATAGCCAATCTCTTATTTCAAGCCCCCATTCCCCTCACGCCTCTGTCCACTTATATCATTACTATTGCGCCTCTTGTCGGTGGGGGTGAATTTCGCACGCAGCGCAGAGTATCGCAGATGCCCAATATATTTGTTTATGTTTGGACTTGAAGTTTGTGGAATGCTATAATTCACGAAGTCATTGAACTTTTCTACTATGGTTTTAAACGAAATACTCAGCACGCCTTTAGATGATTCGAAAATAGAGTCATTAGAGCTTGGCTATTGATATATAAGATATTATTGTATACATAAAATGATTATTATATATAAGATTATTATAAGACATACATAAATATTATAATACATGTAACATATGTGATATTATGTACATAGTAAATATTATATCCGTCAAAACAAAAATAGTGATTCAATAAATTTCAAAGTTCTATTTCTTTAAATTTGAAAATTTTTAACTTTCAACTGAAAAACAATCGATTGGTTTAGATAAACTAAACAAATTAAAAGAATATCCAATATTATTACAGATTGTAGTAGTATTATATATAAAAAAATACTTCTTTTTTTTGTGGACGATGTTTGGCGATTGAATGAAACACATATGCTTTAAGCCTGTTGTAGATAGCACCAACCTTGTTGTTTGAGAATTTGCCTTTTTTTATTTGGAGTTCTAAACTTTTTATTTTCAAAACTATTGCCTAGCAAAATTAATGTTAGTTTTTAGAAATCGAAAACATTTTTTTGGGTCGCTGAATCTGAATTTGTAACTTATCACCAAAAATTTCTTCCGAAAACTCGCCCCCCCCCAATTTTTAGTAAAATGTACCCCTAAAGAAATTTTTTAAAATTCAATTTTTTACTGTTTTAGCGAAAAAGTATCTATAAATTTAGAAAGTAGACAAAATTTCTAACCAATACGATGCATAACATTATGACGTAGGATGAACGGGGAGGGGGGAGCCTGCCCTCAACATGCACCGTGGCGCTGCGGACACTAAGTTACGCGATGCCGTTTAACCCCTCGCCTCGTTTGCTTTTTCTCTCCTCCGAACTTTCAATAATTCTTATTTCATGTTTTTGTGTCACTGAATCCGAATTTTTTATTTCTTACCCCCCCCCAAAAAAAAACTAAAATAATCGCCAATATAGGTTTTTTTTAAAAATATTTTTGAGGAAAAATTATCAGGAAATTCAGAAAGTAGACACATTTTTCAAAAAAGTACGATACATGACGTTATCACTTAGGATGAATGGAGTGGAGGGTGTACAGCCTGCCTCTCAGTGCTACGTACACTAAGTTATGCAATTCCGCTTTTACCAAAATTTTTGAGCATGTGTTTGAGGGGGAGGAGTTGTCCGGTGAAATTTTCGTCCAACGATCCAGAAAACATAAAAAAAGAATTTTCTAGAGCTACCAAGAATTTTGCTAGGATATTTTGCGTGCATATTAGAAGCATCCATTTATCACTGATACATCTTTGAATATATTTTACAGTAATTTTAAACTAGTTTGTGTGGTCCTCTTTCATATTTGTCTCAGAGTTGAGGAATTTAACCCTTTGAGCTTTGATGGTTGAATTAACTACCACTTAATTTTAATTCCGAAATAAAAGGCACCAGAATATTCGACTAGATTTATTTGAAAAAGATTTAACGCATTTTTAAGTGTATATCTTCAACCGATTTTTTCTTTGCAAACTACTGGTGCCGATGTGACATTTAGAATTTTGAAGAAATTTACCCACCAGAGCTCAAAGAGTTAAGTGGAATTGCATAATTTAGTGCATGCAGCGCCGCGGCGCATGTTGAGAGGCAGGCTCCCCTCTTCACGTTCATCTTACGTCGCAGTCATGCACTGTATTTGTTGCAAAATTTGTATACTTTTAAAATTTCTACATACTTTTTAACTAAAATGATACAATAATTGAATTTTTTCTTTAAAAACTTTTTTGGGGGAGGGAGGGGGCATTTTACCAAACTTTGGGGACGTTCCCGAGGAAAATTTTGTTGGGAAGTTGAAAATTCGGATGCAGCAAATCAAAAAATAAATAAATAAATAAATAAATAAAGCCTTCTTCTAAAACTACCATAAATTTTGCTAGGTAGAGACCCAATACAGTCTCTAAAGTGCAATTAAAGTGCAATTTGTATGACATGATGATGTATTTCTAACATTATTCAAAACCGTTTCAAATCAGTTTTTTTTTTGTTTGTTTGTTTTTGTTTTATTTAATCTTATTTTTCTTGAAAATTCATTCAGAAAAAAATATCATTTCGTATGATATATTTACCAATTAAAAAAAGTATTAGTGGATGTATTTAAGTCTATATGGTGTTCCATTACCGGTACTCAATCGATAAAGCACGTCAAGTTTCCATATTCGAATCCCAGCTGGGGCATTTTTTTACTCAAATAGAAAAAATCAACTTCATAAATTATTTCTTTTAGATTAATTTTGCATAAAATGGTCAAATAGTATTGTAATTAAGTCACAGATGACAGTAAATAATTTGTAATAGACAATATCTTGAATAAAGTAAAATAATATATTTCTATTCTTTTAAACATTAAATGTAAGAGGATATAATGCGCAATTGTAGTTTATTAAACGTTCACTCCCTCCCACAATTTCAATTTCTTTTCTCTGTCTTTCGTTTTTCTTTGTCCCCCCCCCCTCCACTTTTTATTCATACACATTCGAAGGGCAGTTTTCAATACACTATGCTTTAATAAAATCAAAGACTCTTATTTTAAAATAAAATAGCGTATTTTAATCTATTAAATCTGGCCAATCTACAAGGACAAGAACCGATTTTTTCGGAATCGTTTGATTTCGCACCGAATCCGAGAAATCAGTCCTTTTCGGACCAAATCTGATGAATCGTTCGTTTTTGGACCAAATCCGAGGAATCGGTCCTTTTCGGAGTCGTTTCATTTGGGAAAGAGTCAGAGGATTCGGTCCTTTTCGGAGTCGTTTCATTTCGGAACGAGTCCGAGGATTCGGTCCTTTTCAGAATCGTTTCATTTCGCAACTAGTCCGAAGATTCGGTCTTTTTCGGAGTCGTTTCATTTCGGAACGAGTCCGAGGATTCGGTCCTTTTCGGAATCGTTTCCTTTCGGAACGAATCCGAGGATTCGGTCCTTTTCGGAGACGTTTCATTTCGGAACGACTCCGAGGAATCGGTCCTTTTCGGAGTCGTTTTTTTCGGAACGAGTCCGAGGATTCAGTCCTTTTCGGAGTAGTTTCGCTTCGGAACGAATCCGAGGATTGGGCACTTTTCGGAGTCGTTTCATTTCGGAACCAGTCCGAGGAATCGGTCCTTTTCGGAGTCGTTTCATTTCGGAACAAGTCCGAGGATTCTGTCCTTTTCGGAATCTTTCCAAAAAAACCGATTCCGCAGAGTCGTTCCTTTCCAAAATCGTTCCAAGGAACGAATCCTTTTTACAGACAGGACTCGTTCCTTCAGTTCCAACCGCCGGAATCGTTCCTCAATAAATGGCACATCTCTACAAAGGGATTAAAAGCGGTGAGATGAAAAATTTTGAACATTTGATACATTTCAGCAGCCGTTTTAAGTTTAAGCGTGAAACATCATAAAATAAAATATATTAAACAAAATAATTAAACACATGATTCAGCGATTTTAAAATTTCTCTCCGCCAGGGGTTAGAGTGGAATTTGAAAAAAATTAAACTTTTTTGAACCCGTCATGTGCATGATATCCACAATTTCTGCGTCCATCCCCCCCCCCTCCCACACTTTGCCTCTACGGGGTTATTTTTCTAAATTTAGCTGACACCCTTCATGTGATACATCTTTTAAAATCATGTAAACTTTTATTCATATTATACACGTCTCTTGTCCTTATCCACACTTAGCTTCTCCTGGTGAGCTCATTTAACGTATCCGAGTAGGAGGATTTCTAATAACAGAAAAATATTGGAACTGATTTCAAATGACATGGAAAAATTAATAAAGAATATTGATCGAATTAGCTATGCATTTAGTTGCTGTTTTGCCAACAGAGGTTTCGCTAATTCCTATTTATTTTTCCATATTGCAGCTAATTGCCTAAAAATTCGCATTTCTGATATTTACCTCACTTATCTTTTATACTTACTTGCGCATTTTCTATTTTCGACAATCAAGTTACTCACAATCACATGACTCTTTTCACTATAATGGATAATGAATTCTGTTGTGATTTGATTATGTTTTGTGCATATCCGAGATTTAGACTAGATTCATAGATAGTACAGTTTTCACTTAACGAAAATCACACATACATATGTATACTTATACACAGTTTTACTTATGTATATAAACAAATATTGGATTATATATATCCATATATATATATATATATATATATAAATCAGTGAATTTAGTTCATATGGAATGTGCATGGGGCATTGTGAAATGTTCTTCGTAACTTTTAAAGTATTCTGAAAAAGTCCTTCTCTCTCTCTCTCTCTTTTTATGCTTTTGGCAATGCAGTTATGCCAAAATGCATACAATGTAGCCCTTGAATTGTATTTAAAGCAAACTTTAAAAAAAAAATAGCAAAAAGTGTTTCAAGTTCCCTTGTCTATTTCTATCAACGACTTAAAAAATATTTTAAAATATAGTTAATGTTGATTTATTTAATATAATTTTGAACACAATTCTATGGTTTTCATAAGCTAAAGTTTCTGATTCTTTTCTAATTCATGCATGACTATTTCCGAATAGTAACATTATATTTTATTTAATCACATCAATCGGTAGATTTGATAAACAAAAACGTATTATCGAGAAAAAACTGTATATATCCCTAAGTATGTGTAGTAAAAAATCTATTTTCAATGCAAAAGTCACAAGTTCTAGGATTGAAATACTGCGTTATTCTTGAGTGCGTATGATATAAAAGGTGCTTGCTCTTTTTCTGGTTTAGCAATTTTTATTTAGCATGTATCAGAACATATAGAATACCAATTATTAATTCAGTACAAAAATTATATTCAATAACGATATTATTAGTAAACGTAAGTTATAAAAACGCTAAAAAGCAAACACAGAGCATTTAAACAGCTCTTCATTTCTGATATAACCTACACAGTAAAAAAAAAAGTCCTGAAATGGGTAAAAAAAAAACCCAATTTGGGTTGAAAGATTGTTGGGTAGGGGTAACCCAAATTGGGTTAATACCAAATTGGATCATGATCCATGCCTGTTTTGGTTATCACTGTTTATTCATTTTGGGCAATGTTAAATACCCATTTTGGGTTGAAAGATTGTTGGGTATGGGGTAACCCAAATTGGGTTAATACCAAATTGGGTCATGATCCATGCCTGTTTTGGTTATCACTGTGTATCCATTTTGGGCACTGTTAAATACCCATTTTGGGTTGAAAGATTGCTGGGTATGGGGTAACCCAAATTGGGTTAATACCAAATTGGATCATGATCCATGCCTGTTTTGGTTATCACTGCGTATCCCTTTTGGGCACTGTTAAATACCCATTTTGGGTATTTTAAGACCCAATCTGGATGCTAGTGAGAATCCATTTTAGGCAGCGTTTAATACCCAATTTGGATACATTAAAACCCATTCTGTACATCGCTGAGATTCTATTTTAGGCAGTGTTTAATACCTAATTCAGACATCTTAAGACCCATTCTGGACCCCACTGAAAATCCAATTTAGGCATTGTTCAAGACCCAATTTGGGTATCTTAAGACCCATTCTTGACACCACCAAGAAACCATTTTAGGCAGAATTCAATACCCAATTTGGATATTTTAAGACCTATTCTGGACACCACTGACAAGCCTTTTTAGGCACTGTTTAATACCCAATTTGGATGCTTTAAAACCCATTCTGGATGCAATCACCAATTCGTTTTGGAGATTATTTAATACCCATTTTGTCTATGCCAACAGCTGTTTTCCACAGTTTTAAATGTCTTCTAGGGCACATTAGTACTCAACAATCAATTTAGATAAATTTAAATATCTTTCTTCGCACACTTATCTATAATTTTGAACATTGCACAATCATCTCAAGCGTTTGAACTTTCTATATATACTTAATGATTTTATTAAAGCATTACTTTCAAATTTTAAGTTAAAATATTACTTAAAAAAATTATTCATATTTAAAATAAGACAATAGCTGAATATCAGTTATTGATAGATGATTATATATTATTATTGGGATAACAATAATAAATAATTTCTTCAGCAACTTTTGGAATTTTCTGTCAGATTTGGAACTTTTCTGGTATACAAGAGCTTGATTTCTAACAAATTTAGGACATTTTTATGAGTTAAACTATTGCATTAAATATGTTATGCTATCAAATTTTATTGCTTTGTCATTAACTTTATTTTATTTATTTATTTGGGGGGGGGTCTGTCAAATTCTTAGAATATTATTCTCACTGCAAGCAATAAACTTAACAGTAGGAAAACTGATTAGAGCCATTTTGAATATCAAAAGCATAACTTATGTATTGCATTCTCGGTTGTGATATTTTATATGTGAATATAATTAGGTATTTTGTCATTATCCATACTTAAAATAGAATCTAGTTAATCGAGCATTATAACACTGGAGTTCATTATCGTTTATTCTGATGTTATCTTCGAATAATTATGTTAGACAATGAAGCGGCTGCACAATCATCTTATCGAGGTGAGAGGGCTGAAATTACAAGATTACTTAAAACAAGATTTACATATTAAAATGCAACTGGTCTGCCAATTCATATCTTCATGGATAGATCCTACAAAATTGTTTCTAGTGGTTGACTGATAATTTTACCATTGGACTTCCCTGCTTCCAGTCCTCCATATTTTTATAACTTTGAATGCAAGAAAACACAAAGGTAAATCTATCAACCGTTAAATTGGGTCTGCAAGTGGTTTCCAAGATACGGCTTGACAGAGCACTTGCATTTTAATATGCTCATCAAATTCTGTCTAATTTTGGAATATCAGCTCTCAAATGGAGAGATGGTCTGTACAGTCGCCACTTGATATATGTTTTATTCGTGCTGACAATTACATTAAATCATCAACTGCATTTTTCGTATGTAGGGGTTAAAATGAAACTTTCCAGTAGATAAAACAACATGATCTTTTTAGTGTTAATAACCAAACATGCAATAAAATCAGCACACAGAGCAATGTTACTATATTTCAAATCCAGGTATAAGTAAAGTGCAAGAACATTTTTAATTTGTAAATAAAATAAGATTAATTATGCTCATTTGACAATTATTAATTCACAATTTTTTTTCTTTCATCAATATTTTTGTCACAACTGAATGAATGAAAAAATTAAATATCCATTTCTTAAAAAAAGAAAGAAAAAACAGTGATCTCTTAAACAGAATAATAAGCAATTGAACTAAGACATTGTTATTTGAAAACAGGTCGTTCAGGATTCATTTATCTCTATTACTGTGTTTCAGAAATGAAATTTGTTTTGATGGAGCCAATATACTTTTTGAATTTATAGATTCAATAATTTTGTGACAAAAATAGTACAACAAAGCTAAAACAAACTTTCTTATGCAAAACAACTTAAATTTTTTATGCTTACTATCTTCTGAAAATTAGTGAATATGATTATTTTTTCTGTATTGCAGTATGCAACTAAAGAAAGAAACTACATGATGGCTATATTTTTAATGAAATAGGAATCTAACTTAATTTTTGCTGCAATAAGCTTTTTATTTAATTTTTTTCAAATAATATCTTATTCTGCACTTGTTGAACAGTGGAGAGAGATGTTCAGCATATGACCTTTTGATCAGATCAGCATTCAAAAGTACAAATCAATGAAGCTTAACTTCAGAAATCTTTAATTTAGGATGTCTGAAGAGGCAAACTATTTTCTCCTGCTGACTTGATTGCCACTAGAAATGTCAAAACTAAATTTAACTATTTCATCACTTCTCTTCATAGATGATCTAAAGTTTATAATTGTATACTTATGTCAAAGTGCCATCACCAAGATTTTTTATTGATGGGGGAGAGAATCCTAAATTGCCAACTCAAATTTCAAAATGTGCCAATTTACCACAATTAGAAAATACAATATATACTATGTAGAATATTCTCAATTAGTCTTGTAATTTTTGCTGTCTATCACAAATAGAAAATAAATTAGTTTTTATTAAAGTTCGAAACAAATTTGTAAACTAAGCTTGTAAATTTGCCGAGTGTAACAATAGTCAGGAATGTTTGGGGAGAGAGACTTCCACCTTAGTGATGTCCTTGTATGTTGAATAACTTCATACTTTTAGGTGTAATCGCTAATTTAGCTGATTTTATATATATATATATATATATATATATATATATATATATATATCCTTTTAATTCAAAAATCATTTAGTAAATCCAATTAGTTCCGGCTACACAACTTTTGTTACGCATACACTGACATGAAGTATGGTACACAACAAATCAAGATATAGCTGAAAATATTGTAATCATGTACAAACAAGTTGGAAATTGCACGTGAAGTGTAGCAAATTAGGTGCGTTCGTACGATAACGAAGTTTTAAAAATATTACTTTCATATATCAATCTCATAAAATTGTAAATAGTGAATTACAATTAAAACGCTCATCTCCCTATACCATTATGTAATGGAATACTTCTGTGTGACCTTGTAAATCAATAACAAATGTTCTTTGCACCACAAATTATGTAAGATGTATATTATAATATGTACTTTATAGTTGCATATAAATTTTATTAAGTTCGCATGAGTGTAACACGATTAAAATGCATTTGAAACATTTTTTCCCATTGACCGTAATGTAATGGAATACTTTTGATTGTCCCTGTAATTGATCTATGTATCCGATTTTCATAAAATTTGAAATAACTCGATAAAATTATGTAACAATTATGTATTTTAAATTTCAAACGTATAGAATATATTTGAAACTTTTTCCCCATTGACCATAATGTAATTGAATACTTTTGATTGCCCCTGTAACTGATCTACGCACACGATTATCAAAAAAATTGAAATAACTCGACAGAATTATGTAATAATTACGTATTTTAAATTTTAAACGATTAAAATGCATTTGAAACATTTTCCCCCATTGACCGTAATGTAATGGAATACTTTTGATTGCCCCTGTAATTCATCTACGCATCGGAGTTTCATAAAATTTGAAATGACTCGACAAAATTATGTAATAATTATGTATTTTAAATTTCAAACGATTCGGTTGGGTAGTTTTTGCGTTGTTATATGCGGACGGACAGACGGACGGACAGACGGACGGACAGACGGACGGACGGACAGACGGACGGACAGACGGACGGACTGAACGACCACTATAGGTGCTACGTATTATATAATTACGAACGCACCTAAAAAAAGGGGTACATACATACAAAAAAGAATCCAGCAATTTTATTTCATAAAAAACATACAATAGAATTATAAATTCAATTGCTTCAGCAGACCAACTACTGCTCCACATTTTTGCAACATTTTTGTGTTAAATTTATCCTTCAACAATACTCTGCTTAAAAGCAAGAAGGATGGCCTACTTTCTGCAGGAAATTGGATGTTAAAAATCCAATATGTTGCCAGGAGTAAAAACATAGCTTTCGTTATATCATTCGTCGTGAACACAGGAATGCCATCCACATAGCAGTATAAGCATAAATTTTCTTCATTCCCAATTCCTATTAACCTGGGTGGATCAATTTTTTAAGGCATTGTGCTTTCAATGGTAGTGTTTTTCTACAAAATCGAAAAAGATCAGTTTTAACATCTTATTACTGTTAATTAGTATAAAAAAAGTGATAACTACAGTAGAAGATCTTTACAAACCTAAAAATAAAGATTTGCAAGATCATTTCGCACATAATAAAATTTTCCTTGTAAGCAAGACAAAACATGTTAAACACAATATGAAATTTTAAAATGTATGAGTCGCAGAAAAAAAAATAAACTGGAGAAATTATTTCACTATGATGCGATTGGTTACCAGTAAAAATTCCAAATGTTGTGTATAGTTATTGCACCTTAAAATTATTTCATAATAATAGTCAGTTTTTTTTATTTAAAATGTGAATTAAAGTCGAAAAAATTAAATCTCAAATTTAGTCTCTTAGAAAAGTCATTTTTCACAAGTAAGAGTTTTTTGAAATGCAAATTTCACTCTACATATCTGTTTACTTAAAAAGGTGAAATACATGATGGCTCCTGAGACTTTTAAACCACACTTGCTGACTTTCAAGGAGGAAAGATGACATGTATTTTACTTCTTAAGCAAACTGATCTGTTTTTAATTTATATGTTTGAAAAAAAAAAAGATGTAAAAGAAATTGCTAATAATGAATTTTTAAAGATTTAATCACCTCAAACATCTGTAACACATATTTGACATTTTCTTTAGTCCTTTTTCCTGACTGTAATATATTTGGCAGCTTCTGTAGAATCTTTATGGTTATAAAATCTAAAAAAGAAACAAAATATCAAAGTATAGCAGGGTTGAACAGTATTTAATGCCTGATGGTTTTTACCATCTTTGGAAAAACATGTTTTTTTTATTAGGTTTCTTACCACTTTTGAAAAAAAACTATTGATTTGACTGTTTTTGTCACTTTAATCAAAATCTCTCTCAATTTTTTATTTTTTCCAGGTATGACAGTTTTCAAGCTATTTAAGAGGCTATTTGAGTCAGGCGGAAACACCTGTTTGCTAATGTTAATCCAATGGTGGAAATTTTTGAAGATATCTTGCTTGCATTTCAAAATTTTTTTTTGCATTGGATAGCTGAGATTGATCTATACATCAGCCCTTTTTTACTTTTTGTTTACAGGAATTTTATGAGGATGCTTTTATTTCCAAAAGCGGTTCGAAATTTAAATGTCCAAAAAACAAAATCGAAAAATTAAAAAAAGGGCCGATGTATAGATCAATCTCGACTATCCAATACAAAAAAAATTGTTTAAAAATATTGAAATGCAAGCAAGATATCTTCAAAAATTTCCGCCATTGCATTAACATTAGCGAACGAGCGTTTTCGCCGGACTCAAGTAATCTCTTAATATCACTACAGTAAACTCTGAGGCGGAATCGCTCGGGACAGAGAAAATTTTTCGTAGTAGACAACTTTCCGCCTTAGACAAATTTCACTCTATGTATATGGGTTCACAAGGACTTGAAAATATTTCCGAGTTGGACAGACTTCAGCCATACACAGAGTCAGGCTTAGATTTTACTGTATTTCCATTTAGCAATGCTCACCAGTTTTAGTTTCTGATTAAGTCAGGGGTTGATCCAGGAAAAATTTGGGGCCTAATATGGTCCCCTTCATAAAAATCAATTTAATAAAACAGGCCCCTTTTACAAAATTCTTCTTAATAAGATGGGCCCCTTCACAAAATTACATTTCATAAAAACATACTCTACATTAATTACTTTTATTTTGTTAGGTTTTAAATGTGCATTTTGTAAACAAAACAAGTTCACTAGAAAGCAAAATTTTAGCAGACACTTAAAAGTAATTGTTAATACTTCAAATTTGAGTAATTGGATTTCATTATAAAATGTATTTTTCACAAATATAAAATATTTCACAAAAATACCTTTAATTTTTACAAAATGGGCCAAGAAAGAAATCTTGCATCGATTCCTGTAAGTAAAAAAATACTACACAAAAATAGTGATTTTTAAGGAATAATCATTAAATCTAAAACTTGTAACTATTATGAGAATGTACATTACATTTATTTTAATGGAGAATAATTTTTATTTGAATAAAAGAAAAAAAGTACACTTTCATCATGCTTAAAAATTGAAACATTTTAATCAAACACTTACAAATATTAATCATTACATAATGTAGTTTTGTACAAATGCCAGTACAAGTACAGTTTACCAAAATATGTCCCTGTAGCTAAGTCCTGCATGGTTCAGGTTATACCAGACCTGCAAATTCTATTTGAAGAGCATCCATTGTAAACTTAGGTTAATTTTTTTTTTTTTGGGCCCGGTAAAAAGCAACCCTTAAGTAAAGTAAACTTCTGACTACTTCCCCTCCTCCCACCCTTTCCTAACTTTTTTTTTCTTATTGGAATCTTAAATCTTTGCCAGCTTGGCTTACAAGTGCAGGTATATTTCGAAGTTAAGTACAAAGTACTAATTTCACAAACAAAAAGTACATTAAGTTAGAGTTAAAACCCAGTTTAACAATTTTATCTGGACACTTTTGAAGAGTTTTGTTTTCAATCATACTTTATTAAAACCATGTTGTGATTATTTCATTAAATGAGCCACACATTATTTTGAATTCTGACTTTTATTAAAAATTTTATTCAACCAATGATGCGTTTTGATTGTCTTAGTGGCAGATTAATAAAGATAAGATTTTTTTTTCTTTTTTTTTTGGGGGGGGGGTCGGAAGGGTTAAATAAAAATAATTTATTCTGCTACATTGGAGTCTTTTTATACTGCGAAAACTAAGTGCTAACCTTTCTCTTCATACTAATATTTTTGTTCTTACTTTTATTTGGAAAAAGCTTTTAGTTTCGTTTGAAGATCTTCTATAATCAATTTGGTTTTAGCATTGTATTTGCCGCGTCACACTTCCGCTTTATAGCCGCTACCGATCGTATGCTACACTAACTTTAAGAAGTCTACTCTATTTTCTTACATTTCCAACTTTGATTCATCGAAAATTCATTCATTTTATCTTGCTTCACTATAAAAGGTTTATTTTTACTATCAGAAATAATTGCCCCTCATTTCATTTCAGATAATGACTCACAATACCGGATATTCTTTAAGAGTCTTAGTTGGTGGTTTTATAATGTAAACACATCGCGAAAGAAAAGCAAAATATCAAGTGCATTGAAAGCTAAATGTTTTCTATTTTCATCCTTTATCTTCTTGCTTAGTAAAAGCCTGTGTCCCGAATCAAATTAGCTGGGCTAAATATTTTATTCAAAATAAGTTTTGTTTTCAGCTTATTAAATTTGTTTCAATTTAAAAGTCATATTTTTTATTCCATAAGTCAAGCAGCAAAATGATCGTACGTTTTGCTCTTGCGGCTTGCCGTAATGATTATATACTATATTATTAATCCCCTCCCCTTTTTTTTTTTTTTTTTTTTTTTTTTTTGGCAAGAGGAATATTTTGCAAGAGCAATTTTGCTATTGGAAGTCTCTTTTAATTATAAAAATGATCCTACGAATGTATCAACCAATTTGCGTTGCTAAGTGCAGAAAAAACTACTGAGTTGTAAAAAAAGAAAAACCAATTTTTTTTTATTACCATTACTGTTAGAAAGAAAAAAAATCTATATTTCCTATGTAAGTTGACCAATTTCTTTCAAATTTTCTGCAAGTTGAAATGATAATAAGTTAGGCAGTGTAATAATTTTTTGTTAAAATATAACCAGTTTTTAGAAAATAACAATGCCTGCCAAAAATTTCCACTATAGAGAAACTGCGAAGAAAGAGTTGTTTTTATTAACCTTGCTAAGTGAAATCGGAAATCTACTGTTGTTTACTCAGATTATCAAAACTTTGGATGGATAATGTTTTGCTGTGCAGAAAGGAACCATGACTAGATTCTTTATTTATTTTTTCTCTTTTTAGTTAAGAGGTGATTTTGAGGCACAATTTTGAGTAAAAAAAATATTTTTTGAAATTTACAGCAATTTTTCTGAAAGGTTGCAACAGTCTGGGGGGAGGGGGCATCCACTCTCGGCACAATGGTTTTTTTTGTTTTGTTTTTTTCTCGCAATCCTTTGACAAAACGCGAGTTTTTAACGCGATTTTGATAAAATTTTCTTTTTTTTCGACGTAATTTGCGATTTTTTAAAAAGAAATTAGTATTTGTTTCTTGAACTATGGATGAAATTTGCGATTTTTTACGATAGTTTGATCCCGTTTTTTCCGCGATTCTTTGACGATATTCGCAATTTTTCTTTGAACGATTAACTATTTGTCGAATATCGCGATGGATTTTATATTCAAATTTTCGGGATTATAACCTTTTTAATTTTTGGATAATTATTGCCTTATTTTTTCAGAAAAATTGGAACAGAATCGCTCCTTAACTAAAGATACTTTTATAAAAAGTTGTATTTAGCTTTCATAAACAAAAAAATCTCAAATTTACTTTTTACTTCAGATAACTTCCTTTTTTACTTTTTTTTCTATTAAAATATCTGTTTTAATATTAGCATTTTTTTGTATTGAAAATGCGCTCTTGACATACATCATGCCCCCTCCCCTTTTTTTGGGGGGGGGGAGTAAAAAGAAAGCAGTAGATTTTTTTTTTTTTTTTTTTTTTTTTTTTTTTACATAAACAGAAAATAATCTGAAATCCGGAATCGCCGAGATCCGGGGGGTTCCGGATTTTGGACTTTGTACTTATAAGCAATCAGTCGAGTTCTGTTAAAACCTAAACATTAAACTTAAACTCTTTCTTTCAGTGGTCTTTGTCGAAAAATGGAAAACACTATTTGATTAGTTACTTATTTGATACTACTTATTTGATTAGCCACTTTCATAGTTAGAGCATCACTGCACTTATAAGTTAAAAACAATTTAAAAAAAATTATTTGAAAGTAGTTTGAATTTGAGAACAGTCTTAAGAAAAATGCCAGTACGACAAAGTAAAAATAAATTTTCAAACGGAGCCGTTAAAAAAAATAAAGGATCCGGGGCCAGCTAATAAAAAAAAATTCCACATTAGTAATTTTATTTAATAACTTTGTTTGAAAATAATAAAATTGAGATTTTTCTGTCAATCAGTTGTTTTAATTTTTGAAAACAAGAAGCAAAATTAAGTGTCTGAAAGATTTTACGGATGCAAAGTAAGCAAAATAAGTGTATACTACGCTGTCCTGATTTTATTGCTATTCGAAGAGAAATCATACAAAAAGTACTGTAAAATAGCAGGGCACTCCCTTGTTCTTCCCTACTGAGAGGCTTTTTCTGAATAACAAAAAACTTCCCCCACACTCACCTGAAATTGACGTTTCCCCTTCTCCCTCCCCCTTATTATGTACACAAAATATAAAACATTTAAAACTCTTTAATTTAAATTATTTTATTTTATTTAAAATCTTTAATAAAATAAATAAAAAACAAGTGATTCAATAGCTGCTTAAAGGGAAAAAAACTGTCTTTTCTTTTGATTCTTACCTCATTAAGTCATAAATCTTTCAAAGTCTTTTTTCTTCTTCTTTAATTGTTGCTTCATCTTGCTATAACAATGAAAAATCGATCATGTAATTCTCCCCCCCCCCCCATCCATGATAGAATATTCCTCTGCTCCTCTACCTAACATATAAAATTTGAAAAATTTAAAACTCTTATTATTATTGTCTTATTTGTAAATCTTTAGTAATTGATCAGTCATCTAATAAACTCCCCCCCCCCTTCTTAAGAAAATACACTACTTTTCCTCTCAGTTTCTACTAATTTGTAAAAAATCCTGTTATTTAAAAGATAAACAACTGTTAGTTTTTTTTTTTTTTTTTTTTTTTTTTTCAAAAAATAAATAACAATACGGTAGGGAAAAAAATGTAAGCTTGGCTTGTAGAAGGAAAAGGAAAGGAAGGTGGAACTGGGGGAAATGTAAAATTCTAGAAAGGGAAATTAATATGATTATTTTATATTGTTACTGCAAAGTGTAGGGGGAGAGGGTAAAGGGGGAGATGGAAATACTTTTTTAGGGATGGGGGAAGTTCGATTATTTATAATTACATTAATGTGCCCCCTTTTTTTTTCATCGTGCTCTTTTATGTCAAAGTGCACCCTGCCTGCCCTTGATCCTAGAGTGAACTCTGGTGATATATTTAATTTTGAAAATGAATCTTCGTTGACACACCTAGTGAATAAATTTTTTTCATTTCTTACTTTATAGAAAATAAGTTATGAATTTCATAAGAGCCTTTTTTATATGTGCATGGAACTTGTAGACATTAATAAATATTCGAGCATTTTAGAATAAGGCAGTGTTTTTATATTTTGAATTGTAATATATCATTCTCTAATGACATTTCCCGTACAATTAAATCTCCAACTTGGGCAGCATTTTCTAGAATATCACTAACCAGGGCCCGACTTAGACAGTGGGGGGCCCTGGGGCAAACATTATTAGGGGGCCCCCTTATATCTTAAAATTGTCAATTATACTCAAGTGACTAAAATTAAAATATAAACCGATTGTATGTATGCATAAATTTCGCACCAAGTACTGATTTCAGTATTCATATTTCACATCTTTATACATAATAACAGAAGATAGATAATTTTAACTATTAATTTTTTTATGATGTAACTATTACTTTAAGGGAACGTGGGGCTCGGAAACAAAGGGGGTAAGAGAAAAAAAAGAAAATTGAAAAAAAAAAGAAATTTGGTAATATTTTGTTATTTTATATCATTTGGCCCTCTTTTAACAAGAAACTTTTCTCTGCTTGGGGGGCCCCTCAAGCCGGGGGGCCCGGGGCAACTGCCCCGCATGCCCCTGCCTTAGTCAGGCCCTGTCACTAACTTTTATAGAAAATACAGAAAGGCTGTATATTTTTTAGTATCTGAATAAATCTATATTTTGTAAGTAAGAGTGAGAATGACTTCATAAATGAAGTAGCCAATTTGGATTAGAGAAAAAAAAATGCAAGAATGAAATTCTTTAAATCCGAAATTTATTTGGCAAGATATCTTTCACTATTCGGTGAGATTTTAGCAGTATTCGGCAAGATATCTAAAACATTCGGCTACAGGTATTCGGTCAACAAGCCTTCAATATTCGGCCAACCGAATATTCGACAAAAGGGCCGAATACCGAATAGTGGCCGAATATTCGTCCCATCCCTAACCTAAAGTAAATTAAAAATGTTAAATATGTTCGCGTACAGTCAAGTAATGTTGCAGCGAATTTAAATCTACATTATAGTGGATCACGTGTAAATAAAAATTAAACATTTGTTAGGGCGAAAATTAGAGAACTAAAAATTAAGATAAAGTATCAAACAAATAAATACCTGAATAAATCCAGTGACGGTTAAGCAACTCGAGGTTGTCTATGCGATCTCCAGAAAAACATGGCGCTGGCGCGTGCCGTGCAGCTTCGTTGCCATTTTTCAAAATCAAAATGAACTGGGAGCAGCGGCGGCCCAAATCAGGTGCCATAGAGTCAAATTAGTCGTACCGAGGATCTATTTAGAAATGCGTTTGCTGAAGGACCTGTTTTGGGTTGGATTTTATGACATTTGGGGATACTGAGACCCTTAATGTGCCTGAAACTCATAATAGGTGTATTACAGCCCAAATTAGAAATAGGAAAGCTATTATGGGTGTTATTTGATTTTGGGTAAGATCCTGAAATAGGTTTCATTTTTTACTGTGTATTTCTCATATAATAAAATGTATGTAATATTAAATAATAATAATCAACTTATTTATTTAAAAAATACCCACTGCTTTGCGAAAAGGTTTGATTAAATGGTCTGAAAAATATATTTAATCCTCTTATCAAGTTTAATTACTTCCCTCTACATTCCTGTATTCATCGTAAATGTCACTTTCTCCGAGGAATTAAATAATATTATGCTACAGCAGCAGCATTATGTAACTAAAACTTTTACGTAAACAAGTACATATTTTCCTAATTATGAAGCACTTAAGTGAAAGACTACGAAAAAAATTAGTTATTCAGTTTAAATATAAAATCATTTTAAGGAAAAAAATAAATACGTGTAATATAAAGTACATGTGCCAGTAATGGATACCCGGAATTTCTTTAGAAGTTGTTTTTTAATTAAAAGTTATTATAATCCTATTTGTTCAATACATTATTAATATAGTAACAATCTTTAACTGTTCAGATGTTCTTATTTTCCAATATAAATCAAAATATTATTGTTAATAACAGAAATATATCAAAATATCTAAAATGCCAATAATGGACAACCGTTTGTTCCAGTAATAAGGTCTGTCTCAAAAGCACAAGCACAAAATGTCGATTTTCAAAGAATTATAAAAAGTTAGAATTAATGACATTTTTTTTTTATTTGCAGATTTCGCAATATTATTTAAATAAACGATATCAAAAAAAGAGAAAAATAAGCTACATAATTGTAAAAAATATAATAAAAAAATGCTTAAAAAAACTGCCTCAAAAGTTTATGCAAAATTTCAAAAACAATCAAGTTTACAATTTTTACTGAACTTTTACTTACAATTTATATTTTCGTGACTTCAGATTAGTTCAAATAAACGTTACGTTCATCGAAATCATTAGTTTTTCTTGGGTTTCTGGTAGCAAAGAGTACTATGCTTCCTCAATGTCCTCTTCGAGTTCTTCAATAGAGTCATACTGCTTTTCATTTCCGTAAACCTGGCGGATTAAAATAGCCCAGACATTCTCAATCAAGATTAAGTCTGAACTTAAAGCTGCCCGGTCAAGAACTTTAACATTTTTCTGAGAAAGCCAGAGTTTTGTACAATGTGATACGTGGGTTGAAGCTTTGTTCTATTGAAAATTCCATTCAGAACCCCACAAAATGTTACCGAATGAAAGCAAATGTTGATTAAGCGTCAATTGATACTTTTTGAATCCTGTCTACCTTTTAGAAAAGTCGGAGAGGCCTGCCCATTGAATCCAAACTCCCCTAAACCATAACAAATTTAAGGCCTATCTGCCTTCTGAAAAATGCCCTTAGTTCTTTACGGGAATCATGACAATACGTGTTCCAAACATCAACGTCATCCAAGTTCCACCTTTTCTCATTGCTGAATAAAACAGTAAGCCATTTGTCCCAGTAGGATATGTGTTTTTTAGCCCAGTTTATTCTTGCTTCTTTGTGATGTAATTTGAGAGACGTTTGCTAGCCATTTTTTTTACTGTGATGTAATCACACTCTTAAATACATCTATGAATGGTGTCTTTGGATACCTGTACAATGAGATTATTTTTATTTTGCTGTGTGGCCATATTTTTGCCTAGATACCAATCTCCGTACATTCCGATCAGTCTGAACAGTCGTCATACGTTGTCATTCACATCTTGGTTTCCGCTTAAAATTATCCTTTCTATAGAGTAATTGATATATACCTCGCTTTTATTAAATCAAATCTTTTGCAACTTCAGAAACAATTTTATTTTGCGGTTTCAATTTAAAAACTTTTAAAATATTACATTTTGTGAATTTTTTACCCTTCGGCATTTTTAAAACGAGAGGAAATAATTTGTCTACCTTTTATACTTTCATGCAATTGCAATATGATGTCATAAAAAGTCATTACACACGGCCAATCCCGTGTTTCTAGAAGAATTTGCATAAAGTGCTTAAACATTTGAGACAGCATTTCTTAAAGAAAAAACAAAAATTAAATAAAAATAAATATATTTTTTCTTTTAGCCACCCAAAATAGCTTATTTCATTTTATTGTGATGAAATGTCGAGTATTTATTGTAAATTAGCATAAATTATTTTCTTCTTTATTTATTTTAAACAAGATTTGCAGAATGCTGAAACTTTTGAGACAGACCATAGACACCTGTTCCAGTAATAAACATGCATAACAATTAATAAATGCAATTGTTTTTATGATAGTATTTGAACCAAAATTTAAAGAAATTGCACTAATGAAGATACATGCAAATAATATACAGACATAGAAACAATAAATACAATAAACCCAACTGGATTGAAAATTAGCCAGAGCCATGAATCGAACCCGGGGCCACAGCATTCCAGGTTGTGGTCACGGACAAATACTGGAATGCTGTGGTACCGGCTTTAATACCTGGCTCTGGCTAAATTTTCACTCCAGTTGGTTTCATTGTATTTATTGTTCATTTGCTGTTAGTTGCATTGGCACATTATAAATTCTTCTCTGGTAAGTTTGTTATTTTTCTAATTTAAACAAAGTATACATTTATTGTTATACATAATATTTTAGCTTGTTTAATAGTTTTTTTTAAACTGTAACAAAGAATTTCAATACCTGAGTGTTCAGACAGAATTACGGAACGCTCTTTAAAAACTCATTTTGTTTGACAATGTGACCATATTAACCACACATATGGCCATATTACATACACGTATCGACGTATCAAATTCATATAAATATTTTTTTCTAAGTTGTATACTTGTTTGTTTCATTTAATTATTTATGTACATAACCAGTTAAAAAATGAATTGCACTGTCGAAATTAAATAACTAATCAATAAACTTTTGAAATTATATATTACATACAAATTAAACACATAAAAATGAAATATATGATAATAGTGTTAAAATAAATTAAGCTACGTAAAACTGAAAAATGTCTAGCTAACCTTCGTTCTCGCAAATTCTCTGTCATTTATACTTTAAACCATGAATCTCAAAAAGAAAAAGATCTTTCGAGAAATTAAAGCCTAAACGATTGCATGAGAAAAATAAAAGTGTATAAATTATCTCAAAGAGTTGATTTCAAAAAGTATAAAATTCTTAAGCGAACTGTTCATCGTTATATTTTTGGCAATAGGACCTATAAATTACTATTGGTTAATAAAGCAGATCTCACACCAGATCAAGAAATGATATCCAAACAAGAATTTTTAATTGGTTATTTTTTTAAGTCAAAAATCATTAAAATTTGCAGTTAAAATGAAATTTGTCATTTAGAAAAGCATGGGTCGTCGATATTGCTCAGAAACATTTTTAGCAGGAAACGCCAATTTTTTCAGAAAGGCAATTCAACCAATGTATCCTGCCAGAGCATTAATGCTCAGTATATACATTATAGATGATTTTGTTAGTAAATGATGATCTAATTGACAATATTCTCATTTCTTCTAAAGAATTATCTTTTAACACGGGCCAAAAAAGGTGTCGTCTCAAATTGTAAAAAGATCGAACTGTATGCTAAAACAAGATGAACTGATTCATTGGTTTCTAAAGAGCATGGTAAAAGTGTTACAATTGTGGCGTGGGGCAGTACAACTGAGTCTATTATTTCACCGACGGTTTTGTATAAAATAAAAGAGTTAATCCAGAGTGGGTAGAAAAATTTTCTGTTGATTCTGTATGTAAAATGATACGAAAAGAAAACATGACACCATACTTTTGTTAAATGGAACAATATATATATATATATATATATATATATATATATATATATATATATTAAACCACATGGTCGCTTTTTCAGATCTTTCTTGGGGTCAAGTCATCTACATGACTCAACTGGAGTTGAGACTAAAAGAAAATAACACTTTTCTACATTTTATACTTACCAATACAATCAATAAGCTGCTTTGTTTTGTTTAAAACCAACTTTGGGTCTTTGAAGAAATTTGTATTCCAAAAAGATATTTTATTTTTCATGAAACCAACCATTACAACATTACAAAGGCTCAATTTGGATGACAATTTTCTTTAGTTTGGGACGAAGCTATGACACCTGCCACAATTATGTATGGCTTCAAAGCGACCCATATCTAACCTTTCAACCCAGATGAAATCACCGAAGAAGCTTTTGCCCCAAGTTATTCTGAAAATCCACTTCCAATTAAAGATAGAGCAAAAAATTGGAAAAGAAATTTTTATTTCAGGAATATATTCTGATAATCAAGGTCATCATACTCCTTTGGCGTTAACGCATTCGCTGCCGCTCACGAGCCAGTGCGTGATATGGCCAATTTTACGGGGCCGCTCAAGCGCGTGATGCGGGGTGATATCTAATAGCCAGTCACGCGCTGGGGCGAGAAAATCTTTCACTGTTTCTTTGTTATAAAAAGTAAATCGGCTTCTGGGAAAAAAACCACTTCTACAGTGCGGCATTAACTTTCATCACATCTTTACGTAAGCAGCAGCAAACGCGTTAATACATATAACATAACATTAAGACATTTAGTAATTATTCTTCAATAAAATTGTTGATCGAAAGTGTGCTCATTATAACGTCAGTTACTACATCTTATATTTTTAAAGCCATTTTTTTTTCTATTAAAAATTGCGTAATAAGATACCATGTAATAAATGTAGCCTTAAATTTTAATAATTCCATTCATTCGGGTTCAAAATACAGTTTGAAATGTAAATGTGTTTTCGTCATTAAGTAAATATCAATACCGTGCATTCTCCTTAAGTTTTAATAATTTAATAATAAAAATATGCGACAAACAACAATTTAATTTCCGTTTTAAAGAAAGCTAGAGAAAAAGAATGTATTCATTGTTTATGCATTATTATTTGAATCTTCGTGCTAATCTTTGAAATACATTTTCTTGTCATTTTGCACATATTAAAAATGTCATTAAATATTCTTTAAATGCTCAGTGTCTCAGAAATTTGTTAATCTTTCATAAAAGTGCATTGCATTGGACTGAAAAATTAATTTTGATTTTTATATGATTTATATTTTAAACGGAAATACAAAAGAGTAAAAACATTTAATTAGAATTCATTTAAAATCACATTTATCTGACGAACATATTGCGGTAATTGATATTGTAAGATAATTTCTTTTCGTTTAGGTACATATTAAAACAAAATGAACTTTGAAAGTATTCATATTTGAATAAAACAAACAGGCCAGTGAGAAGATTAGAGCTCCAGATTCCAAGTCAAATATTAAATATCTGCTTTCTTTCTTTCTGAAACAAAAGATAATGGATGATGAAGAAAGTAAAAATAAATAAATGCTCTTTTAAATAATTCTTTTCTTAAGCCTCATTTTACATAGTTCCTATATCTTTCTCTTTCTCTCTACCTCTTGAATATGCAGACATTCATATATATATATATATATATATATATATATATATATATACACACACACATAAAATGTAATGTAAACCAATGCTACCCGAAAATCCATTAGTTAAAAATGAAACCAAACAAATATCTACAATTAAATTACAGCATACCTTTAACATATGAACAGACAGTACATAAAACAGAAAAAAAATTATATACAAAAAAATAATAAAAAAATGGAGTGTTGGGTTTACGACCATCACTGGGGGGTTAATCTAGATTTACGTGCACAACGCCAATGAGATATTGCACCTCATCGATTCCGTGATATTGGACTACACGAAGATATAGTTGTCAAATGAATCACATTTCTGGTTGTCAGGTCAGGTGAACCGACACAATTATCGTTTCTGACAATCCCAAATCCTGAAGTTCTCAACATAAGACCCTTGCATCAATAAAAGGTAACAGATTGAGCTGCTCTTTGTGAATCGGAAGTTATCGGACCAATTTTCTTTGTCAACTGTTAAGTCTGATACGTATGAGAAAGTGCTAAAACAGTCATTTTTTCCCTCAAATTCTTGCTCTGGGTATGAACACTGTTTGATATTGGGTCATGCAGGATGGTGTTCCTCCGCATCAAACCGGCAGAATGTTAGACACCATTAACAGTGTTTTTGGAACCAGGGTAATTGCTTATCAATAACCAAACAACCATCCTGGTGTCCTACATAGCCCATCTTATTCACCGGATGTGAATCTGTGCAATTTATGGGGTCACATGTAAGACCTTGTGTACAAGAAGATGCGGACAAACCTCAATAGCCTCAACAATCCAGTACTGACACATTTGTTAGCTTTAAAAGAGAAATACTTGAACAAGTAACTGATAGCTATGTGACTAGGTTGCACTACTGTATCGCCCCTGAAGGTTCGCTTTTTGAAAACTTGTGCCATTAATTACCTTTTTGACGTTCTTTTCAAAAGAAAAATTGTTCTGCTATCTGCAACAACTTTTGTGTTATTTCATTTTAAAATTGTGGGTTAAATGAAAAATGCCATGTATATATATATATATATATATATATATATATATATAATAGGGTGGGCAGAAAAATTGCAAACATTGCTTTTCATTACGCAGTACTGCAGGAATGTTGCAAATTTCCGGGACTAAAAATTGGGTAAAAAAAGAATAAAATGGAATAAAATTGGTTTATATCTTCCGGTCGCGCATGCTGTTTAATGTTTGCCGACATGCTGAAGTACCACAATATTTCAAATATTTTTATTAGCCTTTACATGAATGTAATAGCTGAAATTCTTATGTATTGTAGTAGCAAAACATGATGCTAAAATGTTATTTTAATCAATCAACATCTTCCGTGCTGTAAAGATTGGCAAGAATCACATTTTTACGCTAATCCTTCATCTTACTTAGCTTCTCGCTATTAATTTTAAAGCACATGCACCACCGGAAAGTGTTGATAGATTTCAATAATATTTCAGTATTAGGTTTTGTTACATAATGCATAAGAATTTCAGCTATCAATTCCTGAAAATTCTAATTTAAATTATAAATTTAATAACGTGAATATTTCAATATATCAATAAACTTTTCAACGCATGCGCTACCGAAATATATAAGCAAATTTTATTTATTATTATTATTAATATTATTCGGTGCGTTCGTAATTATGTAAATGCGTAGCAACTATATTTGTCGCTCAGTCGTTCAGTCTGTGTGTCCGCATATAACAATGCAAAAACTACCCAACCGAATCGTTTGAAATTTAATTTACATAATTATTACATGATTTTGTCGAGTCAATTTCAAATTTTATGAAAATCGTATGCATAGATCAATTACAGGGACAATCAAAAGAATTCCGTTACATCACGTTACATAACGTTACATTTATATGAACCTATGAAGTATATATATATATATATATATATAACATAATGCTATACGGACAAACATTGTTTGGGGCGTGTTTTAGTTATATCAAACTATTTCACATTTTCTGAATATATTATACGTTGCTGAAGTGTTATAAAAAGTTACTTCCTGTATATTTACAGTAACACAAAAACGATTTCGACCACTATATTATATCCGAAGTACTGTTTATTTTAATTGCAAGATTTGAATATTTTTAAAACTTCGTTTCGTATGAACGCATCACATTTGCTGCGCTTTATGTGCAATTTCCAACTTGTTATTATTATTATTATTTTACCCAATTTTTAATCTGTGAAGTTCGTATTTTTACACAGTATTTAATGCGAACTAAAAATCAATTTTTGCAATTTTTATGAAAATGTTTTTATGTACCGTCATAAGTTTTAAATGTTTTAAGGTGTTCTAAGATAATAATGCCACGTTCAGAATTTAACAGTTTCCATAACTTTCCATAACATTCCTTAACCATGTTTTTTTTCAAATAAACATAGGATATGATACAGCAATAACTTGTCTAAATATATATGAAAGAATAATTTGGCAGACATGTATTCATAAAATGTAATGGAATGATTTCAGGATCAGTGATATTTTGTATTATAACCCACCATAATAATTATGATTAGTATAATTACCAGTAATAATTAAGGTTCTTATGGGGCAGTTTAGCTTTTTCTACATTGTTTCTTTTTTCTCAGAGGTTAATCTGATAAATTACCTCTCCTGCTCAAGACGTATCTTAAATATCCTCACAAAATCAATATATATAATACTGTGAATAGGCAATTTTATTTGCTTGATAATCTAATAAAATAAATATGTTGAAATTCTTCATTTACTTGCAAAGCTAAATCAAAAAGAAAAATCATGCCTCAAGCTTATATTATGAAACGCTTTTCAACTCTTACAGAATACTTCACTACAACTTCGCTATTTAGGTAAAAAAAAAAAAAAAAAAAAAGCAAACGTTTTAGTAAAGGTAGCTTAATTAAATTAATTTTATCTGCAAAGGCGAAAAAAAAAATAAATAACAAAGTAAAATAAACATTATTTAGTTTAAAAAATATTTACCATTTTCCTACTTATTCTTTAAATAATAAAAACTCAACATATGTTTTATTATTCCTCGGAGATCAAGCATCGAGTTAATTAGATAGAGACAATTTTTTTCTGCAATGCCAGTAACTATTAATCCTTTGGGGACGAGCGACACGTATAATACTTTAGTACCAGAATACTTTAATACAATTCGCTATTACGATAAATAATATTAAAAAGATAAGTAAACATCATATACGTAAACGTTTTAGAAATGGTATAACTAAGGTAGCTAAAATAAATTAATTCAGTTTAGCTGCAAAGACATTTTTTAAACATAAAAGGAAATAAAATAAATATTATTTATCTAAAATAGCTACCATTTTCCTAGTTATTCATTGAATAATAAAATGCAACATATGTTTTATTATTTCTCAGAGATCATGCATCGAGTTAATTAGAGGGAGACAAAATTTTTCTGAAATGCCTTTAATAATTAATGATCTTATCAGACAGTTTAACCTTTCCTATATTGTTTCTTTTTTTCTCTGAGGTTAATCTGATAAAATAACTCTTGCTAAATCCTAGCTTAAATATCCTCAAATAATCAATAAATATAGTACATAGAATAGACAATTCTCTATACTTGATAATTTAATAATATAAATATGTTAAATTTTTTTATTCACTTGCAAAACTAAACAAGAAAAAAATAATGCATCAAACATAAAGTTTCAAGCTTTTTTTCAAATGTTCTAGATTATTTTAATACAACTTCGCTATTTGGGTAATTCGAATTATAAAATAAAAGTTTGAGAATACATAAGTCGAATTTGGCTAAAATAAATTAATTTACTTTAGTTGCAAAAACAAAAATATGTTTAGCAAAAAAAAAAAAAAAAAAAAAAAAAAAAAAAACTTTATTTATCCAAAAATAGTTACAATTTTCTTAGTCGTTCATAAAATCATAAAAACTTAACACATGTTTTATTAATCCTCGGAGATCATGCATCGAGTTATTAGTTAGACAGAGAGAAAATTTTCCTCTAATGCCAGTTATCATTAATGTTCTTATTAGACATTCTAGACTTTGGTAAAGTGTTTCCTTTCTCAGAGGTTAATCTGATAAAAATACTCTTTTGCTGAAACATATCTTAAATATCCTCAGATAATCAATAGTACTGTGAATGGGCAATTTTCTATACTAGATAATGTCATAAAATAAAAATGTTGAATTGTTTTATTCAGTTGCAAAACTAAACAAGCTGGGAAAATCATGCATCAAGCGTAGATTACGAAACATTTTCAACTCTTTGAGAATAACACTAATTCGCTATTACGAAAAAAAAAAATATATATATATACACATAAGTAAACATTTTAGAAAAGGTATAACTAAGGTTGCTAAACTAAAAAAAAAATTATTTTAGCTGCAAAGACATTTTTTCTATTTTTTAACAAAATAAGGTAAAATAAAATAAAAATTATTTATCTAAAAATAGTTACCACTTTCCCAGTCATTCATGTAATAATAAAAATTCGACATATGTTTTATTATTCCTCGGAGATCATGCATCGAGTTATTAGACAGAGACAAAATTTTCCCATACTGCCAGTTATCATTAATGTTCTTATAAGACAGATTAGCCTTTGTTCTATTGTTTCTTTTTCTCAGAGGTTAATCTGATCAAAATACTGTCCTGCTGAAAAATATCTTAAATATTCTCTGATAATCAATAAATATAGTATTAGAATATGCAATTTTCTATGCTTGATAATGTAATAAAATATATATGATGAATATTTTTCTTCATTTGCAAAACTAAACAGGAAAGAAAAATTACGCGTCAATCATAAATTATGATTTTTTTAAAATCTATTAGAATACGTTAACGCATCTTCGCGATTAAAATAATAATAATAATGAATAATAATAATAATAATAATAATAATAATAATAATAATAATAATAATAATAATAATAATAATAACAATAATAATAAAATAAATAAATTTATTATGGCTGCAAAAGCATAAGAAAATTTTAACAAAATAAAATAAACATTATTTATATAAAATAAGTTACAAATTTCGTAATCATTCATTAAATAATAAAAACTCGACATATGTTTTATTATTCCTCGGATATCATGTATCAAGTTATTAGTTAGACCGAGACAAAATTTCCGTGTAATGTCAGTAATCATTAATCCTCTTATCAGACAGTTTAGCCTTTGTGATATTGTTTATTTTTTTTTTTTTTTGAGAGTTTAATCTGATAAAAATACTCTTTTGCTGAAAAATATCAGAAATATCCTAAATAAACAATAAATACAGGGTGTCCACTCTCAACGGTGGCCAATGGCTAATTTCTAAACCTTTAGTCATAGACATATAGTTCCAAATGTAAAAATGCTTTAAAAAAGATAAAGAATTGTTTTTCAAGAAATTTATATAAAAAAAACTGTTTTAAAAAAATTACGAAAATTAACTTTTTTATACGGTTCCCCGGTCCTATTAGTGATATTTAGTACAAATTTTCCATAACCTTATCAAGCAATTCAAAAAAGGTCCCATTCATCTAACATTAAAATTGACCGAGTTATAAAACTTTAAATTTCTTGACTTAAACCACTTTTCTGTAGCTGAAAACAAACGATTTGGACTATGTTTTCCGGGAACGTGTACTAAGTGCTTAAATTATTATAAAGGACGTCTATTTCCACCGCTGTCCAATAGCTAATTCCTAAACCATTTGTCACAGATATACAATTACAAAAATGTTTTAAATGAGACAAAGAGATATTTTAAAATCAATTTAACTGAAGGTACTACCACCGTATAAGTTTTACCGTATTGTTAATTTTTATTAATTAAATTTAAGAATGGATAAAATCGCTGAAAAAGTGAGTTTTAAAATTCTCTTCATCGAGAAAATCAAATTTTGGGAAATTTCGATTTTATTTTAAAAAGGTGCGTTGTTTTTATAGGCTTTTATTTTGCTTAAAAATTCCGTATGTATGCTTCCCTAGTTCAAAATTTCTATTCAAATTTTAACTCATTTACAAATATCCGATCGAGGTTAAATTTGCACACGTATATATATCTAATGACAATGTAACATTAATACAATTTTAGGTGCGTACCATTTATTTATTTTATAGGACTACACCAAATTTTGTTAGATTAAGTAATCTAATAGAATTTTAAATATATGTCATTTTGTAACGAATTGTGAATGTTGTTATTCATAATTTAAATTAATAAACTTTCTGTTATTTTTTACTTATATTTTTAGTATAAATTTTACTTTAATATGTAATCATCAACATAAATTTAAAAATAATGTTGTAAAAATTGTTTTAATCTCAATGTTTAATGTTAAATTTTATATCTTGTGTTTACTTTTATTTCCTGTAAATTTGTGACTGACCCCAAATTTGAAGCAAAAAGATGCTTCAACTTTAAACAGCTATTACTCGTTTAGTTTTAATCGCAGAGGAATGGGACTTCTTTTGTATTACTTGTTAGTGTAGGAGTAAAAACTTACTAAATATCACTTATAGGACCCGGGGACCGTATAAAAATTTAATTTTCGTAATTTTTTAATAATTTTTTTGACCTAAATCGTTTGAAAAGCAATTCTTTACCTTTTATAAAGCATTTTTGCAATTGGAACTACATGTATGTGACTAACGGTTTAGAAATTAGCCATTGGCCACCGTTGAGAGGGGACACCTGTGTTTAAAAACTAAATTCCATGCTTGATAGTTTAATAAAAAATACTTTGATATTTTTCATTAACTTGCAAAACTAAATAAGAACGAAAATCACGCGACAAGCATTGATTATGATGAAATTTTTGACTTTAACATTTACGGAGGGACTGTGACAGTCTGTCCGGGCTTACATGTTTTCTCAGGTAGACACTGAACGAGCCCCTGCGTAAAGGTTAACACAACTTTTCCATTTAAATAAATAAATAAATAAATACATAAGTAAACGTTTTAGAAAAAATATAGCAAAGGTAGTTAAAATACATCTATTTATTTTAGCTACAAAGAAAAAGATGTTTTTAATAAAATAAAACAAAATAGATATTATTTATCTAAAAATAATTACCATTTTCTTAGTTATTCATTAAAAAGAAAAAAAATAACCTCAACTTATGTTTTATTATTTCTCGGAGATCATGTATCGATTATGTTAGATAGAGATAAATTTCTCCTGTAACGCCAGTAATCATTAATGTTCTTATCAGACAGTTTAGCCTTTCCTATATTGTTTTTTTTCCTGAGAGGTTAATCTGGTAAAATCACTGTCTTGCTGAAACATATCTTAAATATCCTCACATAATCAATAAATACAGTACCGTGAATTAGGAATTTTTTCAATTTGATAATCTAATAAAATAAATATGTTGAACTTTTTTATTTACTTGCTAAATTATACAAAGAAGAAACATCATACAAGATTTTCTTTACTAAAAATTAATATAGCCATTTAAATCGTGTTTATTGTAGTTTTCAGAATCAGAGGTCAAATACGTTTGCTTGCTGATTGCTAGCTGCATGGAAACTTTATTAACACATATAATTTATTTTGGCTGCAAAGTCAATTAAAAAAAATAAACATCATGTATCTAAATATAATTTCCATTTTTATAGTTATTTATTAAATAATAAAAACTTGACATATGTTTTATTATTCCTAGGAGATCGTACATCGAATTAATTAGATACAGACAAAATTTTCGTGTGAAGTCAATAATTATTAATGTTCCTTTAAGATGGTTTAGCCATTCGATTATTATTTATCGAAAAATACTTGGGTCAATACATTACAAGTGATCCATCACTGGTCACTCGACCATTTTTAAAAAATCTGAAATTTTTTGTACAACAACCCTAACAGAGAGAAGTTCAAAATGACCGTTATTTTAATTTTACTACTTTCTGTTTGTGCATGGCGGCCATCTTTGTTTCATCGTGTGCAGCGATTTTCTCAGATACTAGGATACACAAAATTGTAAATATCTCGTCTTTTATTTTCCCAATTGAAAAGGGGTTTGCAGCATTTTGTTCAGAATAAAATGGGCTAAATGTGCGGTGGTAGAATAATCTTGATAAATAAATTTTTGGAAGTGAAAATTCAGCACAAAATTTAAAAAATTTTCCAAAATCTATCCGTTTGCAAGAGGAAATTTTTCATGCAAGGAAAACTGTCAACCTTACACATTTTTTTCTACAAATAGTTCAAAAGTGCATGTACTCATGCACCAAGTCCCAGATCTGGGAATTGATTTCCCTTTGTGAAAAAAATTCCGAAATTCGTCAAAAATTTCAAAAATCGCACTATTTAGGCTTTGATATCTCTGGTGGGGCACGAGATAAAAATCTGAAATTCTGGCCATTGAAAGTATTGTGTAGTAGTGTTATGTACAAAAAAATTCAACAAGGAGATTTGACTACAAGCTGAGATATGACATGGACAATATGTGAAAACAATACTGCCAAACTATTGTGACCTACTATGTGTTTGTTCATATGTACAAAATGTTAAACTATAGGTTGATGATGCAAACTTAAGTGTTGATTACAAATATCAACTTCAAATGCTTGTGTGTGATTTAAACAATTCAGAATGTATGCTAGGGCAATACACTGTTTGTCCAGATGAACAAACATACTAGAACAAACTTACAACAATTTTACTCGTAACACATTTCAAAAAAAGTAAATTACAGAAAATGGGTTGCAATTGATCGAGTTGACCTGGTTTCAATTATTAAACCTAGAGAATTTCATTCAAGTTAACAAGGGGTGACAAAACTTGGGCGGCTTTAAATAAAATTTTGAGAAAGAACAGCGTGATGGACTGACAACAGTAACTAGTCGAACTCATAACATCTCTCGTAAATAGTGTTAAGCTCTTTGTTGAGCATATATAGTATCTTTGTAAATTAAACATTTATCATTAAACTGTTTTCGACAAACTTTATTTTCTGTGTAAATATTGTAATAAAAGAGACAAATCTCATTTCTCTTAATGTATTTGTAATAGCATTTCTTAACATTTTTTAATCACCGTATCTCAGCTTATAGCCAGATCTCCTTTTTGAAATTTTTTGTGCACAACACTACCATAAAATACTATCAAAAGCCAGAATTGCAGATTTTTATCTCGCGCCACACAAGAGATATCGAACTTCAATGTGAGGAAATAGCTGCACACGATAAGACAAAGATGGCCACCATACTCAAACGAAAAATATTAAAATTAAAATAATAGTCATTTTGAACTTCCCTCATATTATGGTTGTTGTACAAAAAAGTTTCATATTTTTTAAAAACGGCTAATCAACCAAAATATTTTCAGGGCCATTGAAATGGACGAATAGCATTTCTATTAGGTTTTGTTCATCTGGACAAATAGTGCATTGGCTTAGCATACAATCTGAATAATTTAAATCACGATTTAAACAGAATTGGAAGATGATCTTTTAACTTTGCATCATCAACTTTTAGTTTAACATTTTGTATGTATGAACAAACACATAGTAGGTTACAATAGTTTAAAAGTATTGTTTTTACATATTGACCATGCCATATCTCAGCTTGTAGTCAAATCTCCTTGTTAAAATTTTTTGTGCATAACACTACTATACAATACTATCAAATGTCAGAATTTCAGATTTTTATCTCGTACCCCACCAGAAATATCAAAGCCTAAAAAGTGCAATTTTTGAAATGTTTTACGAATTTCGGAATTTTTTTCGCAAAGACAAATCAACTCCCAGATCTGGGACTTGGTGTATGAGTACACGTACTTTTGACCTATTTGTAGAAAAAAATTTTGTAAGGTTGACAGTTTGCCTTGCATGAAAAATTTCCTCTTGCAAACGGATAGATTTTGGAAAAAAAATTAAATTTTGTGCTGAATTTTCACTTCCAAAAATTTATTTTTCAAGATTATTCTACCACCGTAAATTTAGCCTATTTTATTCTGAACAAAATGCTGCAAACCCCACTTCAATTGAAAAAATAAAAGACGAGATATTTACAATTTTGTATATCCTAGTATCTGAGAAAATCGCTGCACACGATGAAACAAAGATGGCCGCCATGCACAAACCAAAAATAGTAAAATTAAAATAATGGTAATTTTGAACTTCCATAATGTTAGGGTTGTTGTACGAAAAATTTCAGATTTTTTAAAAATGGTCGAGCGACCAAAAAAATATTTTCTTGACCACTTGAAATGGATTAACCCAGTTAACATTTGCCTTGCCATTCATTAAATAATAAAAACTCGACATATGTTTCATTATTACTCGGAGATAATGCATAAGGTTAGTTAGGTAGTGACAAAATTTTCCCGTAATGCCAGTTATCATTAATGTTCTTATCAGACCGTTTAGCCTTTTATATAATGTTTCTTTTTTTCTCAGAGTTTAATCTCTGAAATCATAATCGCTGAATCATAAAATATTTCTCTTCCTGAAACATATCTTAAATATCCTCAGATAATCAATAAATATGACACTGTGATTATTCAATTGTCTATGCTTGATAATCTAATAAATATAAATGTTGAACTTTTTTATTTATTTACGAAACTAATCAAGAAAAGAAAATCATGCAAGATTTACTTTATTACAAAATAATATTGAGCTAAGACTATTTAAATCATATTTATTCAGTTTTGAGAATCAATGGATAAATACTATTGTTTGCTGATTGCTAGAGCAATAAATATTTCATTAAATGAATTAACTTATTTTAGCTGGAAAGACAAAATTTTCCTCAATAAAAGAATCATTTTCTAAAAATAGTTACCATGTTTATAGTTATTCATTAAATAATAAAAACCCGACACACGTTTTATTTTTCCTCGAAGATTATGCATCGAATTAGTTATATAAAGACAACAATTTCTTGTAATGCCAGAAATCATTAATGTTCTTAAGAGACAGTTTGGCCCTTCCTACATTGTTTCGTTTTTCTGCGAAGTTAATGTGTTAAAATCTGTCTCTTGCTGAAACATATCTTAAATATCTTCTGATAATCAATAAATATGGTACTGTGAATAGGTATTTCTGAGGAAATTTTTCTGTTAAAAATCAGTAAATTGCATTGCGTCCAGTTTATCTGTACAATTTCCGTAAAATCATACGGTTTTTTTAGTTGTAGATAAATAAAAAAAACAGGCATTAGTAAACATTTTATATAAGCTATAATACATTTGAATGGCAGATTTCAATTATTACCACACATGGGTGTAGAGGTACTGAAATTATTTCCAACAGCTCTGTTTATAATCCATAGATTTGTATAGATTCTACTCACATAAAAAAATCGATAATGCAGTTGAAAAATTATTGTCGGCAATTTCTATTAAAATACAGAAATGTACTCAAATCCTTTTTCCATTCATAAATATTTTTATAAGTGCTACATAGTAAATTGAAATTTTTTTCAAGCAAAAGCATGCTTAAAACAACTGAAATCACATCAGGATCTATACTGTATAAGCAGTCATGTATCCGTTTCTTTGTAAAATTTTATATAGGATTTTATTTATGTAGTACAAACATTTATAAATATACTTCGACAAAAGAATAACAGAGGTGTGACTTCCATGTAAACCTACAGTCGCCTATGTAAATATACCATTTTAAGCCCGTTTTTTTCTAGTGCAACATAAAAGGCGATAAAGGCTCTCAAAATGATAGTAGCTTTTTATCCTTATCAACGTTTATTTTTAAATTAATTCTTTTTCAATGTTTTATTTCTGGATTTATTGTGTGTGTCGAAACCCCAATTTCGTATTATTTAGTTTTATATGGCTAATACAGTCTCAGCCTGTTTTTTTCTTTCATTTTTTCTTTCTTTCTTTTTTTTTTTTTTTTTTTGTATTCCTTAATGAATTTTAACTTTTATAGCAGGTTTTATTTCGCGACTGATTGTATTAGTTAAGGCTAAATACAAATTTTCATGGTTTATATATATATATATATATATATAGGATGGACGAGTCCTTACTCAAAATAAAAAGTAGTCTCTGACGGACATACATTTATTATCTGACGAACAGAACAAAAACAAACAAATAAAAAATAAAACATCGACTTGTTGTTCGAAAGTTTTCTCAACAATCTTTAAAAATCATACATCCGTCGGACATTTTATCAATTTAGCGTTTCAGTTTTAACTATTTAGCACGTCACTATTGAATCGTCGAATTTCATAGTTTTCGTTTTATTCCACATCTTTTGCCGTCGTTGAAAAACGTTCTATTTACTTTCTTCTTACCATTCCTCGTCACACAGCTTCGCTAATTCACGTTTCTTATTTAATCTTATTTAATGGAACGCAAAAAACATTATAGATATATCTCTGAAAAACTAAGAGAGCATCGCTAAGGCCATAATTCATGTATAGAAATTCAAATTGACCAGAATGTGTTACAAAAGAAGTGTATTTTCGACAATTTTCTTCTACTTCAAGATGAAAAAATGCTTTTTTAAGATCAAGAGTTGTAAATTTCTTTTTTACCAGGATAATTGGTGATGAAAAATTACTGGTGCTTTTTCGGATAATTCCCTTTTCAAGCCATTCAGGAATTTGATTTTCGACAAATTCTATCTCTATAGGAGCTAGACGTCTGGGAGGGCAAGTGACAGGTATTTCGTCTTCCAGATGAATTGATAATTTAACATCGGTAGTCTTTACTTTTCGGGGGGAATAATTTTGAATAAGTTCCGTAATTTTTGAACGTATAGTTTCATTGGTGATATGAGATAAATCGAGATTACTATCGTCTAACAATTGAGCAACATTAATCAGAAAATTATTAGATATATCTTCATTTATCTTGATTTTTTGCATAGAAATATTATTTTGAGAATCTGTTAAAATACTCTGCTGTATAATACCAATAATAAGATCAAAAGATATGGAATAATCTGGTACTACATAAACATTAGTTGTATAATTAAAATCATATATCGTAACATCCGTAGAGAAAAAAACGCAGGGGTTTGATCATAGTGTTTCCTAATCCAGTTAATGTGATAGTTGAATGTTCGAAGTTTGAAGCCGTTGAGAGTGTGCGATAAATACTTTCTTTTAACAGACTTCTTTCACTTCCCGTATCGATCAAAGAAAGAACATTTACTGACGAAATGTTGTTTGGCCATAAAAGTATTCGACATAATGGTGGAAATATTGGATGGTTCAGGCTTATTTCTGGATTTCCTTGGTTGATCGATCACATTGAGCCGACTCTCTTAAAACGAAAGAGTGGATTTGGCTGCTCAAAAAAGAGTTCTAATTTATTGGATCGTGAATGAGTTGATTTTTAACCGATTCAGTCATCTTGGTTTGATTTTTTTCTCTTTCTAATCCACTCATACAGCTTTAAAACTAAACAACTCAACTCAATAATGAAACAGATCTTTTCCCGCGCTGATTTTCGCCGCTGACTCGTCACGTGACCTTGCAAGATAAGATGGAGACTTCCAGCGTTCGCTAAACAATTTGCTGAAAATGCCTTTTTTACGAAGTAAGTAAGTTTTATATAAGTATTTTATTTTAATTATGCTTTCTTTTAATAACTTTCCCTTCTCTTTTTAACAGACTAAAATTCATAACAGTATCATACCTTGAAATTAAAATGTCGTGTCACACGGTAATATTGAGGATGTGTTTAATGCATTTCTATATTAATAATTGGTGTTACAGTGCTGCTACAAACTTTCGTGCTTTAATAAAATAAATTAGTATATTTAATCAGAGTAAAAATTGTTAATGCAATGTAAATATCTCGTTATTTAATTGCCTTGTATTAAAGTTTTGTAATTATTATATCTTTATTCATAGAAATTTATCAAAACATTGTATTTACGTAATGCATGCAGAAATAATAGTTTTCTTGTGCCTGCTTCCCAGGTAGCTTTAAATCTAAATGAGAATTTATAAATAAAACGAAAAGAGTGGACAAAAGTTTGTCTTTCTATACTGGTAAATGCAAGCATTATTTCCTAAATATTATGCAACGATACCAAAAAGCAAATCCTCTTTCTCTTTAGAAAATACCTTGTAATATCATCCCTTTCCCTTAACATTTTTTATGCATAGCCCAGTGGTAGAATTGATTTTAAAAAAAGTTACTGGTCCCAAAGACCAGTACGCATGAGAGTTTACTGGTCAGAAACAGTCATCAGTAACCCGCTACATAAAATTCTATAAAATACTTTTAACCGCCCCCCCCCCCTCTTCACACACACACTCCTACTAGAATGTAAAATAAACCAAACTCCCTTTGCAGTTATACAAAATTTTTGGCATAATAAAATGGAAAATTACTATTTTATAAAAAAGTATGTAGTATGTAAACTAAAACTATAAAATTGTGTATTTTATTTCCGATCTTTTATTTAACAGATAGTAAGGATTAATGCAATATTTTCTTATAATTATTTTTTCAAGTAATATTTTATGGTTTGTGTTTGGTACGGTTTTCGCAGGCAGGAAAACTTATTTACTTGTCAGAGATGAAGTGGGTGTGCAGTGGTGTAGCTAGGATGGGTGACATCCCGGGACAGATGTAAAAGGTGTCAAGCCCCCCCCCCCTTCTCCTCCTCCTTTCCAATCTGTCATATTTTTTCAATCTCAATTCTACATTCTTATAAAAAATAACCTTACCATTCTTTATTTACCTTTTGTCCTTCTGCATAAAAGAAACCGCTGAAGTGAATCATCACTCGACCCATAGTCTGCACAAGTCAATGCCGTGTCTATACGTAGAAGAAAATTCTTTCTTTTAAAGTTTGCTTTTGTTGCCCACTCGTTGAATAGGTTGGTTTTTGTTCCCTGGTGCATATCTTATTTAGACACACCATTCTGTATAAAACTTCACTTTAGCAAAGAAAAGAAAACTAGCTGTATTTCATCATGAGCTAAAAATCTCATTTTATTTCCTAATTAGTCTCCAAAATTTTATAAAATTGTATTTTTTATTTGCAAATAAAGATTTGGTGTCACCCTTTAGAGGATGACACCCGGGTAATTTCCCTAATCAAGAAGAATTTCTTTTACAGCTTGACTAAAATCTTAAAGATCAATGAGTTATGTGTCTCTATATTCAAAATCACCATGCATATTATGACAGATTACTTAAATAATTTGCTTTTTTAAAAAATATTTTATACTAAATATTATCAAATGTTTTTAATCTATTTTAAGTTTGATAAATTCACATGTTTAAGCTTTTTCTTTAAAACAATAGGTAATTTCATCAGCACAATTTTAAACCTATAAATACAAACGCAGGAATAGTGTTAAAAATAGAAATTATTTATATCCAATAATTTGAAACATTTAAATCTCTATAAATAAAAGGAATTCCGAGGATAATTAATTAATTAATTAATTGAGGCACAGGGGAAAGCAAATCTTGGCAATGCGCCAACTCGGTCCAGAGGAAGCAAATCTTGGCAATGCGCCAACTCGGTCCAGAGGTATAAAAGCAAGATAGAAAAAAACGCGCAGGTCTGTGCATTCAAGTACAACCACCCATATGTATATGCTGAAAGTTTGTTCTGACGCTCACCCGACGCACGTGGAGTGCCGATGGTCCGGGAAGCGTACCATACACATAAATTATTAAATAAACCTTCAAATTAAGCCCGGCGAAGCGGGCTGGGTATGCTAGTTAAATATAAAAAGAGAGAATGTCATTATGTTTTTATTAAAAAAGAACAATTTTTGAAGGAAAAAAACAGTTGGTTTAAACTAGGAGTGCACAATCTTTTCAAGAAAAGGGCCACTTACAAATATGCCTCGGTGGTCGAGGACAATACAGAGATAATTCAGTTTCGAGGAAGTGATCTATGGCCTATAATCCGATAAAAAATATAGTTTCAGAGGGGAGTAGGAAGGACTTAATTTTGCTTACCCAATCAAAACTTCCAATTCAGTTATTAAGGATATATCAAGAGTTTTTACGTTTGTATATATATAGCACATGCAGCAAGGAATATTTTCAAGATGTAATAATATGCCTCGATTTTATTCACGAGAATAAATTTTGTTTTATTAGCAATGCCAAAAACAAGCTTCTTTGAAGGTTTAAAGGGGGGGGGGGTGAGATCTCTAGCAACCAGGCTGTAGTTTCAATTTATCCACAAAAGGTCGCCATGACTAGAACTCACAACCAACTACATCCTGCCGATACTCTACTGAAAGCAAAGAGTAGCTGAACAAAATCCATCAGATGTACAGAACTTACGACTAAAATGAACAAAGGAACGAAAAACTGACCAACCATCAATTTGATCTTCTGCTTATAGGCTGGATCAAGTCTTCCGGGGAGGTCTAATCAATCAGGATGTCGGACTCAGTCAGGGGTGCCAGAGAGGGGTTTGATGACGCAAGATGCGTCCTATAACTTAGTTTGGGGGGGGGGGGGTAATTTGAGAAAAAGTACATTTTTGGGGGGAGGGGATTTTAAATTCTTAATATTTCTTGTTTTTACTGTTAAAAAAAATATCTTGATTTTTAATATCACTTTTAATTTTTTTCAACATTTAATTTCCAGAAAAGTCCCTGTATTTTCTTTCTTTAAATTCTAGATAAGGGCAATAAGAACTCATTCTGCTATACTCAACTCGCTATCTTTGTAAATCTTGATTCTTAAATTTCACTTTTAAATTTTTTCAACATTGAATTTCCAGAAATGTTTCTGTATTTTTTTTTCTTTAAATTCTAGATAAGGGCAATAAGAACTCATTTCATTATGCTTAACTCACTATCTTTTGATCGTGCAGTAGGTTATAAGTAAAATATATTTTACAATTGATATTCTGTTTAGGGGGGGGGGGGGTCAATGTTAAAGTATGAAGATTTTTTTTGGAGTGGGGGGGGGTGGTCACCACTGGAGTCAGTAACCCTCTTAGTGAGATCATCAGCTTGTTCATTTAAGGGGATCCCCCGGTGTCCCAGAACCCAGCACAGATGAATTTTAGGGGAGAGACTCGCAATGCCCCGATCTTATGCAACCAAATTTTAAAAAAATTCTTCCGATTGTGGAGATTACTGTACCTTTTAGTTCACTAAACTGGAAGGTTCATTGTGGGGTTAGATCTAGCAGTGCTAAACTTAGCCTTCGAGTTTTGGACCAGAATGAGGAAAGAGTTAAAGTTTATCTCCATCAATGAGTGCAGCTTGTTGTTATATCACAGCAGATCAACAGCCAATTATAAAGGGGACGACAAGGAGGAGACGGGTGGGATTAATAGTGACAGAAATGTCAGTCGGGAAGTGACCGTTGTCAAATAAATCTTCATCCACACGCAGCGTGGATCTTTATAACTAATCTTTTAATTACTAATAATAAACATTTGAAAGTAGTCTGATAAATAAAATATTCTTCTCCATAGCTATCCAAATAATAAATTTCAAATACTTCTTGAGATTTTGTTTCTTTAATGACAATTTGAAGTCAACATTTTTGGTCATAGATTCAGCAGATAACTAACAAGGGGGGGGGAATCACTTATTAAAATGCTATAAGTAGCATCCAATCTTTGAAAACTGTCTTATTCGACTTCATATTTTGATTTTAATGCTTAACCCTCTGACAGTCTTGCAAAAGGACAAAATTGTAATGTTGTTTTTTCAGCATTTTGTTTTATTTGCTAAAAAAATATGATTCTTTCAAAATTACAGAAAAATCTTATTTACGAATATGAATGTTATCCTTGATTGTGTTAATCATTGCACAATGTATTAGAAATCCATTAAATGAATTGAGTTATATCATTTTAATTATTGGTTGCATTGCAGTGAAACCCGGAGCTTAGGGAACGTCTGTAGACGGGCTTGTCAGTGAGAGGGTTAAGATAACCTCCCCAATTAAGATTGGGGATTTCTTTTACAGCTTGAAATCTTATGGATTTTGTTATGTTATTGCGTTAAATAATCTGCAGTTTTCAAAATATTAAGATATTTTCTATTAAATATTGAATATTTTTAATCTATTTTATATTAGATCAATTCACATGTTTGAAGCTTTTTCTAAAGAGAAATAAATATATTCACCAATGCAGACTGATTTTAATCCTATACCCAAAAAATGATCTAAACCTGCTACATCCAATGCTTATTGCTGATATAAAGTGTTAAAAATAGAAGTTATTTATATTCAATAATCTGACATACATAAATTATTAAGAAAAAGAGAAAATGTCATTAGATTTCTTCTGAATTTTTTTAGAAAAATACCATTTGGTTTAAACTAAACCGTTGTTTAAACCAAAAGGAGTAAACAGTTGTTTAAACCATAGTTAAAACCAATTGGTTTAAACCGTGCCAACCCTGGTCTAATTGTTGTAGGTTCTATCTTGTATTATATAAATATGCAAATATATAGAAAAACAACTAAAAATCCACAAAAACCTGTATTGGTTGGGTATTTGCCAGCGCTGATACATTTTGAAAGTAGCAACAAAGGTGAATTTTCAACAACATTTTATAATGTTGCTTTAAGAACTTTCATTTTAAATTTGGTTTTAAAATGGTGATTTATTGTATCAGATGTAACACCATGATTTAAACAAGCAGATAAGTGTAATCGCACAGGATTTATTTATTCTATTTCCATTTTATTCATGATTGGCTGAATTTTCAGTAGTGTAATATTTATAAAGCTAAAATTTTTAGTGTATGGTTCATTTTATGTTTAGACTATGGATGGGAAATTTTATAAAACATTTAATCTGAAAGCTGCAAAATATTTTAATATGTTCATAATCATTCCTTAACATTATATTTATTGCTATTTAACTTAATTTCAATATTTTCTTTTAACACAGGAAGATGGTGATTTCATGGAGGAGTAAAATTCTACTGTGAGTGAGGAGTCAAATTCAACAATCTTATTTAATCTCAAGGATTTTCAAGAAAGTGTCTATTTTGCCTAAGATTTTAAAAGTTGGACAAACCAGTGGACAGATTACAATATGCTCTTTATGTATTTAATGTTTAATGCAAATGGACTGTTATATTTATAAAGGTCCTGTTAAAGATGTTATTGAAATTTGTTTATCTGATGTTGGAAAGAATTGTTATCAATTAATGTTAGGTTTATTTTGTATATTTTTGTTGTTAAATAAAATTAGTTTTTTTTCTTTCTTGCAACATTCTAAATTGCACATTTGGCTCTACTTTTGACATAAACTGCTGCAGTCTTATACTTTTATATTTATTTAAAAGTTAGTTGATTTAAGAAACATTGAATAAAATCAAAAATTAAATCAAAAATTCTTTATTAAGAAGAAGTAAGTTATTCTTGAATATAAATTCAAGTTTTAACAAATGTTTTAAATGATATAAAGAATAATTGCACATGGTCAATAAATCCATTTCTCAGTTATTTCTGCATTTAACTTCATACAATAAAATAATTGTCCATAATCAAAATTTTAGCTATACAAGTTTTTAAATGACATTCCTCCACATTTCCCAATTGCAATGTGCTTATATAAATGCTATGGGTAACAATTATTTTATCTAAGATTTCAAAGCCATTTCAGATTTCAAACTAAACAATTAAAATATTTTTTTTAAAATTTAGTCAGTTTAAGAAATATGATTTTGATTGAGATTTAAATCGAGGAATAATTACAACAAGGTATCATGGGTTGATGTTTATCCATTTAAAATATTTTCAATTTCAATTATTTAAACCCTGCACTGGCCATGTGTGTGGGGGATACTTTTTTAAATTTAGGTTTTATGTTTTTTAATACTTTCTTTTTCAAAACTGGGTCTAAAACTCCTATTAATATTTAAAAAAAAAATAATTAACCAAAATTGCAAAAGTAAAAACTAACCCACTTACAGATCGTCCTCAAATATTCTATGCCCCCCCCCAAAAAAAAAGGTAAACATTTTAAAATCCAAACAATATATTTGAAAATAACTTCTGCATAGGATTATCTAAACTCTTAAGGGGAACAATCAGCTCTGCCATTGTGGTGCTGAAGTTGAGTCGTTGGGCTGATATCAAGTTTATTTTTTCAATATTTTTTTAGTAAGATGCCTAAGAGTGGTTTATTGGATTGAAATCGTAAATTTTTAATAAAAAAATAATTGTTATTTACAATTAAATCAGAAGCTAATGAAAAAATTAAAATTGTATATAAGCATATCTGAAGCTATAAGTATCATTGGAAAATATGTAAACTTGAAATTGCCCAAGAAAAGAAAGGAAAAATCCCATTAGCACCACAGCATCAGAAGCTGATATTCTGTTTAAAGTTGTTCGGGTACTGTTGTACAGTTATGCAAATTTAGGCAGTTTGCATGAATAAGTGTTTTCAAATTTGCAATTTTGAGATCACCAGTATTTTTAATTTAATGAATATATGTACTTTTAAATTTAACAAAAGAAAATTCTGATGTTAAAAATTTCTGATTTGACAGAATAATAAAAAATTCATGTAAGCTCTATTTAATTTTGTATAACGATTCAATTGCCTTTTCCCCTAAATTGCATAGGAAACAGTTTCATTGAATTAGAAAGAAAAAAAATGTTTTTATGATTCATTAGAGAACTTTAAGTCATGTAAATTAGAATGTTTTAAGTCTTGTTAATTAAAGACTTGGAAGAAATATTGGAGAATCCATGTTACAGTTTTCCAATCTCTCTCTCTCTCTATATATATATATACCCTTGTATTGTCAATAAACAGAAATTTAAATCCGAAATGAGAATTTAATTGCAACACTTGAAAATGTGGCAATAATTCCATGTTATATTGAATTTCATTGATAAAAATTAATCGAGGATTACTGAATTTAGTTTTAAATGATGTGATTTTATTTAGACGATTTAGAAATCGCTTGAAGATTTTTGTAATTTTAAGCGATTTTGCTTTTCTTAAGAGTGAATTTATTCAATTCTACAAATTCAAGGAGTTTTGGATTAACTCTTAAATGAGTTGATTTTATTCATGTATGAATTGGTTACAAATCGCCTAAGTGCTACTGGATTAAATCAAAAATGACAACATTTCACTCCAACTTGAATTGATAACAAATCGCTCAAGTGCTACTGGATTTGCCTTAAACTATTTCACTTCACTCAAATACGAGTTGGCTGCAGCTAACTCAAGTGCTACTCGATTTAATCCTAAAGACTTCATTTCACTCAAGTATGATTTGGTTACAAATCGCTCAAGTGCTACGAGATTCAGTCTTAAATGACTTCATTTCACTCAAGTATGACTTTATTACAAAGCACTCAAGTACTACTGGATTTAACCTTTATTGATTTGATTTCACTCAAGTATGAGTAAAATAGAGATCACTCAATCATGAGTTGATTAAAAACAACTCATTCACTTGAGTTGTTTCAGCTCTTCTTGAGAAGGTTCCTTTCAACATGGGAAAAGAGTGGATTTCAGCTCAACTTGAGTTATTTCAGCTTTTTCGTTTTAAGAGAGGACTTATGGCCAAAATTCGAACAATTGAAGTAGCGAGGGCCTTTTACTTTATGCCTACATTGGCTACTTTTATGGTTGGCTAAACTACAATTGAAGCAGAGAAGATCAGGTTTTGGACGAATAGATTTCTCTTTCAACGGCATTTTTGGTTTGGATTTACGAAATTTAGTGTTCTCATAGTCATGCCAAATTTTATCATAAATTTTGATCTTTTGTTTAAATTCTACTATAGATTGGCAGCCATATAATATTGATTTTCTAAAAACAGGGTCGGGTATACCGTTAATAATGTATTGCATCAGTGCCGAATCTTCGATGTTACCGCGCGAACATAATTGTTTCATTACAAGAAAATATTCTTCAAGGGATTCATTTTCTTGTAATTTTCGTTTATTTAACATGTCATGTAACTCAGCTGAATTATAAGCAATGCCAAATTCTGAAATTAAAAGTTCTTTAAGTTTTTCGTGAGAGTTAATATGAAATTCTGTTTGTACTAACAGCTGGGCTTTTCCGCGTAAGAATCGTTTAGCAAATATAAATTTATGAAATTCTGATAAATTGAGCATGCTAGCGACATCGTCAAATTACTTAACCAAACATTTATGTCTTGAAAAGAACTGTCATCAAAAGGCGGTATAACGCTTTCAACATCATTAAAATTAATAGTGGATGGCAAAAAACTTTGAACTGGAAATTGCTTGTTTTATCAAAATTTAATGATTCGGTATTACTTGCAGTGTCCTTGTTCAATGCAGTATTATATGATTTCAGGTTCCGAATCGGTATCGCTGTCATTCTGAATAATGTTAGCTTGCAGTGAATTCAAGTCTGAAAGATATGTAACTAATCGGGTTGCAAGGTCAGTTAAAGAACCTTCATTAGAAATACAGCGTAAATTACAAATTGTGATTAAATCGTTTAAAGAAAAATCTGCTTGAACTTTCGTAATTTTATTTTTGAATTCAGTGCTGGTCGTTTCGAAATCGAAACCAGTGAAGTCACGAATTCTTTTTCTATTTGATCGATCACCATCAGCGTCGAACAATAATTTATGAAGCGATTTTATTTTATTAGTACGTTCATTTTTAAATGCAAGTTCCAGTTCTTTGATGTCGACTAGCTTCATAGTAAATATAAAATATGGAAAAATAAACTCACCCGTAAAATGATATCCGGCTTGAATCTGACGAAAAAATAGTTCATAACAATGAGGAAAAAATACTGGGCGGACACTTCTGGCACCAATTTATAGGATGGACGAGTCCTTACTCAAAATAAAAAGTAGTCTCTGACGGATATATACATTTATTATTTGACGAACAGAACAAAAACAAACAAATAGAAAATAAAAGATAGATTCATTCTTCGTTACTTTTCTAAACAATCTTTAAAACCATACATCCGTCGTACATTTTATCAATTTAGCGTTTCAGTTTTAACTATTTAGCACGTCACTATTGAATCGTCAAATTTCATAGTTTTCGTTTTATTTCACATCTTTTGCCGTTGTTGAAAAACGTTCTATTTACTTTCTTCTTTCCATTCCTCGTCACACAGCTTCGCTAATTCACGTTTCTTATTTAATCTCGACGCAGAGTTCCGGTAAATGAGTGGCGGAGGGAAATACAGTCCAATTCAGGTGCAACAGAGTGTAGCCCACATGCGAGAGTATATCCCATATATATATATATATATATATAAGTTTTATTGCGTGTTGGCCTCTTTACAATTGTATTGTTTTGCTTTTTTAAGGCCAATACAAAAATTAAACCATACACTATTTATTGTTTCAAAGTATTCAGGGCTGTATAATTCTACTTTGGATCTACTAATTTTCATATTATTACATTACTTAGTATTGTTACATTATATAGTATTGCATTATTTTATTTTATTCCTTTTATCTTATTTCTATGTTTCTATGGGACACTTTGTTATTCGTATTAATGTTATGTATGTTTATAAGCACTTAACTTTTCAAATGTGGTTAATAAAAATGCAATCAAGATATGATGAATGTCATTTCTAATTTGCTAATACAAGTTATAATAAGATGTTGCAAATTAATGCTTAAAACCGACTAATGATGGTAATAAATATTTGATGATATCCTTAATATCGCATAAAATAAATAAATCCTTCGCATTCAAATGGAAAATTGTAATTTAATTAGTATGCAACCTATCGAATATTAACAAAGGTTTTACAGGCTTTTGAGCAATTATTAAATATTTAAATTATAATCATTCCTTGTTCATTACTTAGTATCAATAAATCCAATTAAGTATCAGTTTTCTCCATTTCATTTTATATTGAACTAATGCCAAGTTTATAAGGAATTCTTATTAAAATAACAGCATTATGCTAGAACAAACAATTTAATTTTGATTTCCAGGCCAAAGTTAAACTAATTTTCTTTCACTTTGCAATTTATTTAAAAATATGCATAAAATTTCGCAATTCTTAAAAAGAATAAGCTCTTTGGAATTAAATAAATTTGACACTAATATTAAAGTATCAATTTAGTTTCTTATTAAAAAATTTTGTATTACTTTGAATAATTAAAATGAGTAGGATAGGAACGTTAAAAATAAGAAAGTTTTTACATGTTTCGGCTCTATGGAAACCATTATAAAATCTTTTAAGAATGTTTTGAAATTGCACAATCTGTGATGTAATCATCTGTAAAGACTTCATCCATTTCATTATTATTAATGACAAATCATTAACTTACAAACCGTGCAGTTTTACGTATTCATTTTATGGCTTGATGTTTACTACTTTTAGCAATACAGGAATACAAGAGATTCTAAATAATTATTAAATGGTGTAATAATTTGCTAATATTTAAAACAATTAAGATGATCGAAGTTCAGAAAGTTATACAATTTTTTATGCAAAAAATGTCATTAATTTATAAGAAGCTTTATACAATTTTTCAAAGGAAATTATTAGTTTTTCTGTAAATTCATTTTAACTGTTAAGTATTTTAAAACATTAAAATATTTAGCATCCTATTTTCCAGCCGTATCTGATAATAATAGTATTAATAATAAACTGTTTTCTTTAACAAATAAACAGTCGATCCGAGATTAACTTTTGCACTTATATGGTTTATTTGCTGAAATGAATGAATTCCAGTCTTCAATCAATTAATGTGTGTTAATGAAATATGAGTAAATTATGTCAAAACAGTTTTTTAAACATCTGGTTCACAAGTGCACTTGAATCATCGTTATACTTTGTTTATTTGCTTTCAAAGAGTGGCTTGAGATTTAATACATATAAACTAAGTGAACTGGACTATAAAAGTTTGATAATCTCTAAAAAAAATTAATTATACATCAGTGACATGAAAGAACACATTTTATACTCAAGTATTAATTTGTATTAAATCAACTTTATATTCATTAACTTCTATTTGATTAGATTTTTTTTAAAACTTTTGCAAGGCACCGCTCAGTTGAAAGCTTTTTAGAAACTTTCTAGCGGTAATTTGTTATTGCTATTTCATTTAAACATTTCTGGTAAGTATTCAGAACCTTTTACATGATTTCTTTATATGCCTATATAGGCCTTAGTTTCAATATCAGAGAAATAATAATGATGTTTTTAGAAAGTACTAGAACCTGTTCTTTCTGCAAATCATAAACGTCCGCCAGATCTACACTGTTAAAACTAAATCTGTGAATTCACGGTAAAACTACTGACAGGAAAGTTGACAGACTTTCTCCGTTTCATTAGTAAATTTTCCGTTTTGGGGAATAAATTAAAGAAAAACTCCGTGTGAAGAATCACTGACCTTTCATTATATTGTTCCCATAACAACTGGCTGATGGTGCCATCTACTGAACAGTTTAAAAAGCTCCTATATTTATTGACTGAAGAGAAAAGTAGCATCGTCTCGGTGATTCGAACTTACAAACTTTGGCGTGGTATTATGCCATGTACCCATTGCTCCAGTTATTATGCCATAATATCTTCGAATGGATGTATTTATAAAGGCATATAGCATCTTCTACTGTGTGTTTATATTTTTATAAGGTAGATTGTAATATTAGCGATGCTGTTATAATTCTTTCAAGTTTTAATTAATAAGGCTAATTTATTATTATGATTTTCTTATGGTTAATGAATAATTTCAATATGGCTTGATTAAATATTTTTTAGGGAATCTTTTTTTGCTCAATGAATGTTTACAATATGCTCTGGTTAATTTGTTCCTCAGAAAGTTGTTTGTATCAGTACAGTTGAATTTTAGCAGCATAATACAAATCTTACAAAAGAGCCAGGATTCTTTCATTGAGTTTTTCCTTTTTGTGTAACATGCCAGTTTTATAAAAATTCAAAAGGAAATTGCGATGGATAACGGAGTATCTCTGTTGTTTCCTTCCGTCTGTTTCCAACTTTTCTCCCAACTTCGTTATTTTCAGAAAATATGATAAAAGAAATTCGTATTTTAACGAAAAATGCCTTTTGCTAGGAAGAGGTAACTTTTTCTGTGAAACTCAGGAAGCATAACTGTGAATTTCAGATTTGTTTTTAACAATGCAGTTTCTTCACGTCACTGAATGAACGGGGGTCTTTTCGTTGGCCATCCTATCTATATTTTGGGTTAAGATGCCGAACAAAATTTCCATTGATGTCTAACATATATGTAACATATTTTTTTAATCGTATATATGAGTGCAAATTTTAACAAGAAATAAAGAAATAACAAATAAAATCAGCAAGCGATTTTTAAAACAATTAATGTGAAACTACGGTATATTTTCGTTCTTAATTATTGTACATCATTGTAACATCTGTAAAGAAATATAATTAGCCATTATAAATCTAATTGAAATGTTTTAGAGGTATACTGTATAGATTGCAGCTTTCAAGTGTTAATATGGATTTATATGAAAAAAGTCCTTCCGGCAATGCCGGGAGGAAGAGGTAGCTTTCATATACTTATTTATTTATTTTAAATTCAGTTATATAAATCGAATATACGAAGCTCAAAATAGTATAACACAATTATGTAAGATTGAATACTAGTTTTTGTCAATACTAAATATTAATAGGAATGTTTAGAAATTGGTCATCTTTTATTCAACCTGGTTATATTTTAAGCGATTTATAGGGTCGCCAAATTCCACGATATCCATTTTAAAGCAGCATGATGAATAAAAAACCCAATGAGCTTGATCGAAATCTTAATTCATGTGAACATGCACACTCACATCGAAATCGATTAATATATACGAGTGCTGTCACGGGCAAATTGAATATAAAAAAATGTCACCCACATTAGAAATTCAAACTACTATATCCCAAGACAAAGCAAAAAATACTCTGGAATTCATTATTAAGATAAATAGTTTAGAAAGAACCTTTTTTCTATTTCTAATTTTTTGTTTATACATCATTATACATTTAAAAGATTTTTGATAAATTTAAATGGCCGCCATTTTGAAACAAGATGGCGAATAAAGTTGGCCCATGAAGTCGGTCAAGACATTGGTATGTACCATGAACATACAGAGTTATATTGAAATCAGTCTATAAATATGCGTATCAACGCGTGACAAATTTCAGACCGTTTCCAAAATGTCAATCTCACTGGAAATTGAAAGTGCTGAAACGCAGCCATTTTTCAAGATATAGACGAAACAAAAAAATGCTCTGGAATCATTGTATCAAGGTCAAAACACAAAAGAAAAATCTTTTTCCATTTCTTACTTTTTTGCACCTAAATTTAAAATTTAAATTAAAAAAATAATATTCCACCATTTTGAAACAAGACGGCGGTTGGAACTAGCTAACAAATTTGGTCCAGGCATCAGTATGTCCTATCTACGCACAAAGTTTCATCCAAATCGGTGTATAAATACGCCTTTAAATAATCCCTTTTCAATTTCTCACCTTTTTGTACCAAATTTCAAATTTTAATTTTTTTTTAAATTTAAATGGCCGCAATTTTTAAACAAGATGGCGGATGAAACTGGTTAACGAACTCTGTCCAGCCCTTATTAAGTACTATGTACACAGTAAATTACATCCAAATCGATTTATAAATACGAGTGTTATCACGTGACAAAATCAGATCGTTTCAAAATGTCAGCCATAAGGAAAATTCAAAGTACTATAACTCAATCATTTTTTTAAGATATAGACAAAGTAAAAAGTATTCTAGAATCGGTGTTTTAGGATCTAACACATAAAATAAAAATATTTTTCAACTTTTAAATTTTTCGCATTAATTTTTAAATTTAAAATTTTTAAAATTCTTTTAAATGGCTGCCATTTTGAAACAAGATGGCGGATGATACTGGCCAACGATCTCGGTCGAGATATTTGTATGTACTATGTACATACTAAGTTTCATTCAAATCGGTTCATAAATAGGTTAGTTATAGCATGACAAAAATCAGATCATTTCAAAATGTCAGCCATAAGAAAAATTCAAAGTGCTGTAACTCAGTTATTTTTTAAGATATATACAAAGTAAAAAGTGTTCTGGATATGGTGTTTTATAATCTAACACATAAAATAAAAATATTTTTCAACTTTTAATTTTTTCGCATTTAATTTTAAATTTTAAATTAAAAAAAAATTAAATGGCCGCAATTTTGAAACAAAATGGCGGATGATGCTGGACAACGAACTCGGTCGAGATATTTGTATGTACTTTGTACATACCAAGTTTCATTCAAATCGGTTCATCAATTCTTTAGTTATAGCATGACAAATATCAGATCGTTTCAAAATGTCAGCCATAAGAAAAATTCAAAGTACTATAACTCAGTCATTTTTTAAGATATAGACAAAATAAAAGGTGTTCTGGAATTGGTATTTTAAGATCTAACACATAAAATGAAAATATTTTTCAAATTTTAATATTTTTGTACCTAATTTTAAGTTTTAAATTTTTTTAATTTTTTTAAATGGCCGCCATTTTGAAACAAAATGGCGGATGGTGCTGGCCAACGAACTCGGTTGAGATATTTGTATGTACTATGTACATACCAAGTTTCATTCAAATCGGTTCTTAAATATGTTAGTTATCGCATGACAAAAATCAGATATATATATATATATATATATATATATATATATATATATATATACACTATATTGCCATTGATTATTGGACACTTGCGATTTTAGACATTTTGCTAAATATCTAGAAAAATACATGAGGAATCATCTCGAAACTCTTAGTGTATAAATAAAATAGTATAAGTCATACATCTCCGTGAAGATTTTTTCCCGAAACTCCGAAGGGGACCGTCAACAAATTAAAAAAGAATGAATATTTTTTGAATAACCCTGTCAAAACTAATGTAGCAAAAGCGCTCAAACTCTAGATTATGATTGAATGCCTTATTGTAATACGCCTTGTTCATGTTTATGCAAATAGCATGCATACTCGCAGAGTAATTAAGGTTTTTATAAAAATGGTCGCACATTTTTCCAAGTTTTTTCCTTAAAATTTTCAGAGTTCTTAATATAAAATAATATTTTTTTCAGAAAATATGACAAACAACATTGCACACAGTACCGTGTAATAAGAATTAAAAAATAATGAAAATTGTATACAAAATGAGTTGGTTTACTAAATAATTTTTTACTGCGCATGCGTCAAGGACATCAAAATTTCATTTGCATATTATGTTAGCTAAATGTATAGAGCAACTTTTGTGAAAGTCACAAAATCATAACTTGAAAATTCTGAAAATAATCGCCAATTGAATAAGTTGAAAATCCGTTATTCTCAAAATGAAGAAAAAAAAGAGGGGTTGTATCCATATATCCATTGATTAGTGTCAATATAGAATACACAATACGGGATGTACTACTACATTTGGATAAAACCCCTCATTTTTTTGCTTCATTTTGGAAATAACGGATTTTGTCCTTTTTCTATAGACGATTACTTTCAGAATTTTCAAGCTATGATTTTGAGACTTTTACAAAAGTTGCTCTATACATTTAGCTAACATAATATGCAAATGAAATTTTGATATCTTTGACGCCTGCGCAGTAAAAAATTATTTAGTAAACCTACTCATTTTTCATACAATTTTTATTATATTTTAATTCTGATTACAGGGTACTGTGTGCAATGTTGTTTGTCATATTTTCTGAAAAAAATAATATTTTATATTAAGAACTCTGAAAATTATAAGTGAAAAACTTGGAAAAATGTGGGACCATTTTTATAAAAACCTTAATTACTCTGCGAGTATGCATGCTATTTGCATAAAAATGAACATAGTGTATTACAATAAGGCATTCAATCATAATCTAGAGTTTGAGCGGTGTTGCTACATTAGTTTTGACAGGGTTATTCAAAAGATATTCATTCTTTTTTAATTTGTTGACGGTCCCCTATGGAGTTTCGGTAAAAAATCTTCAAGGAGTTGTATGACGTATACTATTATATTTATACACTAAGAGTTTCGAGATGATTCCTCATGTATTTTTCTAGATATTTAGTAAAATGTCTAAAATCGCAAGTGTCGAATAATCAATGGCAATATAGTGTATATGGTTATATATATATATATATATATATATATATATATATATATATATATCAACATTTGAACGGAGGGTGGTTTTGGGTTCTGGGGGTCATGATCGGTGAAAATATACCAAAATTTTCTAGAAGTGTTTTCCTACGGACGGCTGCAATTGGTAGCTTTTTACTTTTTGTAATGAAAGCTACCTAAAACTTGTTTAGATACATTGTAAAACGAAATGCTTTCAACGGTTAAATTCATCTTCCTGTTATTCTAGCAATGTATCATTATTTTCATTATTTCAATGAATTATACTATTACGCATAATCAAGTTATATAGATAGATTCATATCTTTCGTAGAAAGACTGGTTTTTTGAAATTTATTATTCATGAAAATCTTTTTTTACACACACAAAACACACATTTAACACAAAAAACAAAATTATTTTTTTTTATTTCTGAAAATGTATTAAAAATATTCACTCCAATTTTTTTGTTGTCGAGATTTTAATGTTGAATAATCCAAACCATGTTTTTTTCCTTTTAAACTTCTTAAAAAACGGAATTGTAATTACGTAAATATGCTATGCCATTTCAACTGTTAAAGAAAAAGAAAAAAAAACGCAGCTACAACTAAACTTTTAATTATCTCAATAAATATGTAGAAAAATTAAATGTGTAATCTTTAAATTAAAAAAATCAGTAAAATTAAGTATGATATTGCCCTAAATTGGCAATTCAAAGTTATTGTAAAATCATTGAAGAAAAAAAGGATTATGCGTATTATAAAGAAAATCCAATTTTCTTTTATTTTGAAATATAAAAATTTTGTGTTCCGTACAAATTATTTTCAATCTGAATATGTTTTATTCTAAGCGGTTTATTCAAATTAAACTAACTCTAGGAATTACATATTATTTTCATTTGCGCAATTTTCTTTTCCAAGTAGTTTTAAAAGTGGTTATTAAATCATATTAAAAATGTTGCTTTTTGAAAGAAAGAATGAAATTAAATTTAACAGACTATTTATAGTTTTTAAACATAGTTATATACAAATTTTAATTAAAATTTTAATTAAAACCTCATTCAATATTATATTTAAATTTGCTTATATAGTTTAAACACAAATAACTTACATTTAAATGTCAACTAAATAAATATAACAAATTTAATATCTACACAGATATATGAAAACATATTTTTATATTTATGTACTACCTCTGACAATAAAGTTCGGTGAATAGTCCTGTGACATTAATGCAGATTAAATATTAACGAAAGTTACCATACCATCCTTCGAAATAGGCATATCCCTTAACTATGCACCGCTGAGATCTGTTATACATGTCCTGGAAAATTCGCAAGAAGTCTTCTTTTGGGATGGAGTTCAAAAGCTTAGTCTGGTTTCGTTGGATGTTATCAATACTGGTCTGGTATCTTTCAAAGACAATTTGAGTGGTGAAAATAGGAAGAAATTTGGAGGATTGAGATCAGGCGAGTATGGTGGATGTTCAGTTTGCACCATTCCTCATGAGCTTCTTTCGGTGTCTTGCAAAGCTTAAAACCAAACTTTAAACTAATCTTTTGTTCGTTCATTTTCCTGTTCTCAGTTAAGAACCAACACTCTGAACAAGCACTTAGTAAAGCATGTCTTACACAAAATATAAACGACGCTCAACTGAACAACGGTGGGTGTAGATGGTCAACACTTTCCTCTATGCAGGTACAGCATTTTGTTTCCTCAGTGTTGCCAGATAGGTCGCTCTGAATTAATTCATCGAACTTTATTGTCAGGGGTAGTATCTTTATGTTATCGCGCCTAATCGGGACTGAACATTAGGGTGGGCCGAAAAAAACTTTTTTTCGATTTTTGATTACGGCGGGAGCGGAAAAGTGGCCACTGGTGGCACTCAGTTCACACAAAAAATTGAGATTTTTTGGACATTTCCTTACCCTGCCGCAAATGTCTTAAAGTTTAGCAAAAATACTGATTTTTGAACTTTTTTAGCAAAAAATTAAAAATATAAAAAATATTTTAAATTTGTTGCATTTACTTGAAAAGGCATATTTAATGTGCCAAATGTTTAAATGATTTCTGATAATGCATTATTTAATAGCTATATATATTTTACATTAGCTGATTTTTATAGATTTTTCGCGTATAACAAGCAAAAGTTTTATTTGTTTGAATCATTCATTAGTTTCTCTTTTATTTATGCCCTTTGGCCTTTTTTATTTTTTCTATGCGTCAAAGGTCATATATTTGGGCAACGGACAGCAGAATACTTCAAAAACAAATCTGAAAGATGAGATGAGGTTGAAGCAGGACTCTAAGCGAGCGCAATGACTCATCGTAATACTGAGGAAGTGAAGGATGAAATAAAAAAGAGAGGCTTACATGCGATAAGGGATTATTATTTTTTCCCCATGATCAGTTATCCTGCAACATTTGTTCAGTGTGAACGTGAAACCTTTTCCTAATGAGAAGAGTGCTTTTTGGATCGTTTAAAGTGCCATTATAGTTTTTGGGGGGTTTTGTTGACGAGCTTAGAAATGGGCAGTATGAATGGCCAAGGCAATGTAAAGACACGGGATAGCATGAAAAGTAGCCTTTTTGAGGCATCATGCATATTTAAAGAATTGCAATTGCCAACTTACGCTGATATCATGCGTCTCTACTACTGGTTACTTCAACATGCAGGAGTTGTAACAGCTGAGGATACGAATCTCGTCTTTGATAAAAACAAAGTCAGAAGAGAGAAACAGAAACTTGGAAAGAAGATACAGGCGGAAGAAGTTCTTAAAAGGAGGAAAATTAAAAGCATATTTTTTGATGTTAGAAAGTATTAACTATTTTCATAAAAAAGCGGCATCTTCGAGAGAAAAGCGAGGAACACATCACCGTGTTGTCTTAATTTGGTTAGGATTACTTGGGTTACTTGATACCTCGCTCTGTTCACGTGAAAGAAATAGCAAAATAATTACATAATCTTCTACATCAGTACAAGTTAAAACTGATAGTACTCGGGTGTGATGGCACAGCTGTTAATATAGGAAAACGCAATGGTGTCAGTGCATGGTGTCTTGGAAAAAAATATATTAGGAAAAGAGCTGCAGCATTTTATATGTATTCTTCATGCGAACAAACTCCCACTCCGACATCTACTCTCTAAACTTGATGGTTGAACCACGGGACCTAAGACCTTTGCTAAACTAATCGGTGCTAGACCAATGGGGTGTGAAAATCTACGTATCACTTTGTTCGAGCCTATTGCAATTTCATGGATATCAGAAATGGAAAGTACTGAAGATCTAATTATCGATAAAAAATACTTATTTGATATTTATACAGCAGTTTCAACCGGAGTATGTCCTCGAGAACTGGATAACAGGAAACCTGGACCAATTGTGAATTCAAGATGCATCACGACTGCTTGCAGAATTTTACACTCGTGCGTTAGTAGTTCAAATCCTTATAAAGCGTTAATATACCTCGCTCAGTACCTGGTACGATTTTATGCACTCGTGTCGTTTTCTGTAAGCAAAAAGCTACGTTGCATGGGCGGACCTAGATATATGTGGCAGATAGTTAAACTTACAACGTTTTTACCAGTTGACCTAAAGGAGACAGTGAATTTAGTTATCCAAACAAATGGATACTATGGCCATCCCGAGAATTTACTGATAGCAATGGCGACCGATGATAGACAACATATTTGAAGAGTGGCATAGGAAAGAATAAAAAAATTCCGCAATTAAAAAAAGATAAAAACCAACATAGTGCGAGAGTTTCACATTCCAAAGCTAAACTTTAAAGAGACGGAACACAATGAGTGTTTCGACTAGGTTGCCGCCGAAATCAGCGAACTTCCTATAGCAAAAAACGTTTTCAGTAGAAGAAATTTGAGCAAACGCAATTTCAGGATCCGTTTTGGATGAATCATTAGTCTGCTTTCCAAGTCACTCCCAGGCTGTGGAAAGATTAGTTAAAATTGTGAAAGAAGCTGCATCAAAGATATGCAGGAGTAAAGAAGAGATAACTTCATTAAAGTAAATCTGCAAAGTTACCAAAATGCGTTTCTTAAAGCGACTTTGTAACGTAAATACGATACAGTTCATTTTGAATATAACATTCTGAGGGTAGAATAAAACGCGGCCTGCAGCTACCCCCTCGTGGTGAGTTCTAGGTTGTTTCGCGTTGGTACCGAACGCAAAACAAGCTAAAATCTGTACAATTTAAAAGAACATAGCACTAAAATAATCCATAATTAGAAGTTATATAACATTTGTCACGTTAAATATATCTTTTCAATTAAACACAACCAAAATAAACTTAATTTAAAAATATAATTTTTGCTAAAAAGTTCAAAAATCAGCATTTTTGCAAAACTTTGAGCCATTTGTGGCAGGGTAAGGAATTGTCCAAAAAATCTCAAATTTTTTGTGTTAACTGAGTGCCACCAGTGGCCACTTTTTCGCACCCGCCATAATCGGAAATTAAAAAAAAATTTTCGGCCCACTCTACTGAACATGTTTGTTGCATACATTAATTAATTTTTAGTTTATGGCAAGCATACTTTCTTTTCACTATTTCATTTCAGAGAAATGTTTTTATAAAAATACAAGAAAAAAATTTCCATCATATCTTCTGATAATTAAATATAACAAAGTGTTTAAAAAATATTTTTTAATGCACTTTAAGATTCTAAATTTAAACACAAAATGGCCACCAAAATTGTCTCCGCAGTTACCACTGGTTTCACAAATTTAAATACAAAGTTGTAGCCAAAATATCAGTGACCATTGACAATATATGCATACGGCGCGGTGGTAAAACGTGAAGCATCTAATTTATGCACCTCGTGCACCTAAATTTTCTAGTAAGCAAGAGAATCTTAATACACTCAGAGTATGGTTTTATCGGAAAAATCCTTATTTAAACGAAATCTCACATTGCAGTACATTGTTATTTCTGTAATCTTCTTGTATAACACCTCTTTCATGGCATTCGTAGATAAAGTATCTTCTATTTGGAAATGTCAGGGATAGTTAAACCCTTGTTTTTGCCATATTTTGCATTAATTAAAATAATATTTTTTTAGTGAACATTTACTACATCTACACAAAATTTTAAGTAGAATAAAAAAAATATTTTAAAATAAATAGTAAATAAAGTATTATATTATTAAAGCACATAATCAAGGATTTTGATACCTCAGTCAGATGTCCCACTTGATAGAAATAGAATCTCCAGTCTAAACCTCTTTTAGTATGATGAAATATTTCTGCAACTTGTAATATAGCACACTATTCGACATACTGAAAAAAAAATCCCTTAAATGTACGGCAAAACTGCTGGCAACATAGCTGCTATAAGCATATATAGAACATATAATAGAACAAATTAAGCATATCATAAGTTAATTGCAAGAAAAGAAATAAAGATGGGAGAATACTTCTATTCAGCCAGATTCCAATTTTAATTTATTTTAAGAATACATTTCTTGATTCATAGGTATACCGTGCAATTACATAAAGCAGTAAAATACAAATATTCCGTGTGAAACGCTCACCCAAGATTTTTGCTCTAAATTTTGGGAGAAAAACTGCACGTTATACGCGAGTAAATACGGTTTGTAAATTTTATAGCAAACTAAAGAAAAATTTAAAGTGTTGGAAATGCATTGTAACAGTTTATACAACATTACTCATTACAAATGGAGGCAACCTTGCTACTTTCATTTTAAGAATTTATTTGACCGATATAACAGTTGTTAAACGTTACACAATATTTTAAAATTAATCTTTGCACAAGTACATAAAACTGGAATATGAATTTTCCACAAATTTTATGGATTTATATTAAATAATTATTTTAAAGTTTACAATACAAGAAAATACTAATTTTATTTAAAAAATTAATAATAAAAACAGCATTAGCTTTATAATTTATTTTTGATAACCCAATGAGTAGGGGATTGAATTTGAAATTAATTAGGTTGAAAGCTTTAAATTGTTTTAATCTCTTCAATTTAGGTGTATAATGAATGTTGTGTTTTCTCTCGTACCTGTTAAACGTTTGGAAATCTGCATATATCTACAGTCAAAAATCTCGTTTTTTTCTTAAATATCATACACCATCTCGAAATCAATAATCTCTTTTAAAGAGATTGCCAGTGCAAATGCTATAGAGCTTAAAATTCTGAATAAAATGAGTACCCAGATATATTTTTATTCATAATAAAAATCGTAATATTTTTACTCATAATAAAAGTAACATTTCTAATTTCAAAATTTGGCCTAAAGGCCACACACTAGTCACTAAAAAAGACCCGGATAATAATATTAAGTCTATGAGAGCGTTCCTTTTTAAATATCTCACTCAAATTTTAATATTTTTACATGACATTATGCATATATTTTTACATGCATTTTATTTATTTATTTATTTATTTTGCATAGGGGAGCTGAGGACGATCTACAACTGCACTTCCTTTTATTTTTTTCAATTTTGGTTTCAGATTTAATATATATATATATATTCATATATTAACTTTCGAAACCGGTTGGAATCGGTTCTTAAATTGAAACTATCATAATATAAAATATATATATAACCAAAATCGAAAAATTAAAAACTAGCCCGGTTGTAAATCATCCTCAGCTATTCTAAGTAAACTAAAAATAATAATAACAAAAATTTGAGCCAGACATTTGAAAAAAAAACACCCCCATAGACTTAACATAATCATCCGCGTCTTTTTAAGTGACTATCTCTGCGTCTTAATTGCTAATTAAGAGCTTAAATTCCGGAGAGACCAAGTTACCTTAATAATAGATCAAAACAGCTAACTCTATCAAAAAAATTCTCAATACAAGTGATGTAAAGCATAAAATTTTGAATAAAATAAATGCCCATATTAATATTTTTGTTCAACATTAAAGTGGCAATTTTCGATATTGTTAAGAAATTTTGTATAAGTGTATTTCGACTATAAATATATATGTATATCCTAATGCTCACACAGTACGAGGGGTAAATTTTACATACATATTTTAGGCATAATCTGAAGGGAATACAACAATTTCCAGTTTCACCCTAATTAATTTATAGTCCTACTCTCTGACCACGGTGCTAAAAATTTGAAGTACAAATGTGATTTTAATATTCAACTGAAGTATTAAGTGCAGGTATTCATTTGACTGAGAATTTCAAGCTCTACAATATTTGTACTGACAGTATTTTTGAAAGAGTTTGTGAAAGAGTTATCCGAACTCCAGAATTTGATTAAGAAACTACACGACTGGAAAAATTTAATTTAAGTAGGAAATACTTAACACAGCTGAAAATTTCCTACAGAACTTTCTGAAAATAATATTAATTGTAAGTTTCTTTTATTCTTTTAGCTGTAGATACGAGGTCTAGAATTTTATAAAACGAGTAACATGTAAAAAATGTGTTATATTTAAATGTGCATAAAGGAATTAAAAACACACTACCACAAGCGTTTATTATATTACAAGCGTTTAAGTATATTAACCGATTTCTTTAATATTTACTGTAAGTGAAAGGTAAATGCTGTCACTGCACTATTCGATTTTAACCATCTTGCACGAAAAACTCAGGGATCTTCATGAATTTTAATGCATTTGTAATGCCAAAATGTTATATAAATACACTGTAAGCGGTTTTTCCAATTTTGATATGTTGCAAATGAGTGCCCCTGTAAATGAACTATTAATGTTGCACACTTCATAATCAATACCAAACAAACCATGGTAGTTTATTAACATATATAAATTCCATAAAAACCCAAATATATATACTTGAGTTAAATCGTGGATAGATAGGCAAATTAAACAAATGAATTCATAAATTCATTTTAACTATGGCGAAAAAGGAATAAAAAATACGTATTATGTTTAACAAATGATTTCTTTAGGAATGTTGCACTTGTCCTTATATGAATATATCTATATATTTAGGGGAAGATGGGGATACTTGAGCCATTTTTTGAATTTTAATTTTTTTAATTTTTTTATATTTTTTTAGAATAAAATAAAATATTGAAAATGAAAATTTGATATTTTTTCTTCAACTAAAAACCACTTTCAATTAATTTTGAACTATTTTTCTATGTATAATAAATGTTTATTTTTTGTTTTACATCGTGGCTCAAGTATCCCCATGGCGGGGATACTTGAGCCATGCTGAAGGGATACTTGAGCCACTAAGGAAAAATACCTACAAAAGTAATTTTTTCGCTTTATTTTTGCACAAACATTTTACAGAATGATAAATTATGAAACGTAAAGTCCTTCAAAACATATTGAGAAAACAAAGCTAGTAATACGATCATTTTTTGTAGTTAAAACTGGCTGTCGGAGGATAATTTCAACTTGAGTTATAACGAAGGTAGAAACATCCTCAGTTCAGAGCCATTTAAATTTGGAATCTGCAATTCTTCGTGGAAATTTCATTTTTAAAATATTAAGCACTTATCCAACAAATATTTTCACAGTTTTCTTTCTGGCATATTTCATTAGTAACCAACCATCAATAGAAGATTTTCTTTTCACATCATCACCATCATTGACAGAATTTTCCTCTAATGATATTGTCGAACTCATGCTTTTAATTTAGTAGCTGTCGGAATTTAAGCTAGATGTATCATTCTACTATTTCAAACACTTTTTTGATTTCACAGGAAAAGATGTTTTCTTCCTCTTTGGCTCTATGCAGGTAAATTTGAACTGGGATTTTTGTTGCTTTTCTTGTTTTTTGTGCGCTCTTTTTACCAATTTTTCTTCAATTTTCTTAGTTAAAAAAAAGTTACACAGCAGAGGTTACGATTTCAATATAAAATCTTAATACGTTATATTAAAAAATAAAAATTTTAATATGTTGGACCTAACTAATTAAAGTATTAGAGATTATAGCCTGTAAAATCGTTTTAAAAAGTTATTTTAATTTAATGAAAGTTAAATTGAAAACTATGTTTACATTTATCTAGACAGGCTATTTTGTTAGTCAAAATGAAAAATAAAATAGATATTTTCATTTAAAAAATATACATTTTTAAACATTTTTAGGTCGTTATTTTTTTAAGAAAAAAAAATAAAATGAAAAATTATTCTCCCTTTTATCCAGAAAAATATCTATTAGTGAATATAAGGATCGAATTTTATTTTTTGTTTGTTTCACCCATGTTTAATTTCTAGTGGGGATGGTTGAGGCATGGCTCAAGTATCCCCACTCTCATTGGCTCAAGTATCCCCACTATCACTATTTTTGTTTCCCAGAGTTTTACTAAATAAAGCATGCAGCTATTAGAACTATTTTAGACTCAAAATACAATTGAAATTATGCTTATTGAATGTATGTATATAGTTGCAACTTTGAACAAAACTTTGATTACAAAAACACAAATAAGCCATGCACCCAAATATTTACTTCAGATAGGGAAAAGACAACTATTAATCATTATACATTCAAAATGGTTCCAAGATGTGTGATTTCTTTTTTACATGTTCAGAATTATAAATATGTTATCATATTGGCAGTTTTAGAAAGAAAAATTAACCAACTGTAGAGATAATAGGGGTGGCTCAAGTATCCCCTATGCTCAAGTATCCCCACTCTCCCCTATATATATAAGCATCGAAAGCATATTTCCGCTAAATGTTGATAAATATTTTTCTTGTAATACACCACAAGTTTCTTTTTTTTACCTGATGTAAAAATTCTTATCTACAGCTCATATTCAAAATATTAGAATAATTACCTTTCTTTTAGAAATTGAAAATATCGTTTGGTAATTTAATGTCTTTTAATGAAAATATGCAAACGATATTTTTATTAAGAACTTATTGTTGATTAAACTTACTTGTTATCTTAAATTTAATATCATTTTTGAAAAGATTAATTGCAAAAAAAATTATTTTGAAAAGTCAAAATATTAGAATATTTATTCAAGTGGTTCAAAATATTAGAATATTTCACATTAATTCTTCTTTAATTATTACCAATTCTTAACTGGTGGCATCATTGATTAAATTCAGACTATTTTATTTAAAATCAGTATTCTTTTTTGCAGTTTGTTTTTTTTCGTCTTAAAATGGGCCGTGTGAGTGATATTCCTGAATCTACTAAACTTCGTATGGTTGATTTGTATCGGCACGGTAAAAATCAATGTTTTATAGCGAATTATTTACATTGTTCGCAATCGAGAGTTAGTAAAATACCAACACAATATTCAAAAATTGGAAAATTTCAAAATAATCGCCGAAATGGTGGCCGAAAACCAAAAACATCTGCTAGAGATGACAGGAAACTGAAGCGTATAGTTAAGAAAAACCGTTTTAAAAGTGTGCGATTCTTGCACCGAAAATGGAAAGAAGGAGTTGAAGTTTCTACATAGACAACATTAAGACGTCTCCATAAATTTAAATTTGAGTCTCGTGTACCGAAAACAAAACCTCTCATGACTGCAAGACAAAAGCGTATAAGATTGAATTGGTGTAAATCAAGACGTTTATGGAGAAATGAAGATTGGAAAAATATATTATTTAGTGATGAAAGTATGTTTTGTGTTTCATATGGTAATCAAGGTATTCGAGTTTGGAGAATGAAGCAAGAAGCATTTGATAAAGAATGCCTTAAACGTTCCGTAAAATTTGCTGCTAATGTCATGGTTTGGGGTTGTATGAGTGCAGAAGGACCTGGAAGGTTATGCATCGTCTACGAAAAGGTTAACTCTCTGATATATCAAGAAATTTTAGAATATTACATGATTCCATCATCAGAAGATTTATTTGAAGATGATTTCATCTTTCAACAAGATTTAGCGTCCCCGCATACCTCGGTGTCAACTAAGAATTGGTTCCGCCAACGCAACATTAAGGTACTTCCTTAGCCACCAAATTCACCAGATCTTAATCCCATCGAAAACTTATGGTGTATAATGAAGAAAAAACTTCAAGAAAATCCTCCTTCAAGTAAAACTGAGTTAGTGGCACGTATAAAGTCTATTTGGGTTAATATTGATAGAAATGTTTGTAAACACCTTGTATATAGTATGCAAGATCGATTGTACGCTGTTATGAAAGCTAAAGGGGATGCTACAAAATATTAACTACCATTTACTTCATATTCATAAGGTAATATTGTTGCGTAAAATAAAATATTCTAATATTTTGAACCAATCTAAATTTTATTCTAATATTCTGGTGTGTTTAAGGAAGCTGTATACCTAATTTATTGTGCTGTATTTTATATTTTATAAATGTTAAAATCTTATCTAAACATTCCAGATTTAATTTATAAGAAATTTAATTGCATTTACTTAGTATAAAAAATAAATAAATGACAAATATTTTTTTCTTATTACTTTTTCTCAATTATTCTAATATTTTGAATATGAGCTGTACATACGATATAAATAATTCTGTAATAACTAGCAAAAAAATTGTAATCTCAATTTATCCTAACATGTATTTTGCAAGTAAACTCACATGGACTAATACTAAGTACATACTTATTTTAAATAATGCTTTAGATTTATACTGATTAATTAGCTAATGATCTAATTAATTACAAATAAATTAATAATTAAATTAATCCTCTTATAAATATCTAACTATCGACTAATGCCTTATGCATAAAACCTAAAATTACTCAGCAGTTACAAATTTCAAAATCTCCATATATGTGCACTTATACATTGCTATGTGCACTTATACATTGCTACACATATTTCTGTGTTTCAGTTCCTTCAGATCTAATCAAAATAGTACACGGTTATTGTACAAGAAACAAATTATGTTAGAAATCGTTGCTCTCTATCAAACCAATATTTGTCACAGAAAATCAAATCTGCCTTATTCTGTGTATGTCAAGTAACACAGACAACATAACATTTCTGAATATTGTTATGAAAATCAATACATTAATCTAATATGAATTTGAAATTAGCATACATTTCTGATTAGCAGATCGGAAGGAAAATATACGTGGCTTACAATTGAAGAAATCTTATTATGAATATCGACAGAGTTCGCTGAGTGTTGTGGAAATAATATCGATTTCTGGAACAGAATGTAGAGAATATCGATTTGCTGAATATTATGTAAGGGCTAACCATATACCAGAATCACAATCAACATTTATCGAACTAATTCGCTTCCATACGTTATAATATTTCAAAATGTTTTCATTACAATAAATGTATATTTTACTTCATTTCATTCTGCAAAACACACATTTTCAATATTTTTTTCTATTTCAGTTTGTTTAGAATACCTAGGTAAGTGCAGTATTCAGAAAATAAATAAACAAGACAATTGCTTAATATTACTTTTACTTTTTGGTCATTCTGAATTTTAATTCTCCTTTTCAAAAAAAAAAAAAGCTTTAAAATATAATTATAAAACAATACAGAGATTCACATACTCTTTTATACAGATACATGTTTTAAAAAATCTTTGAGAAAACTACTTTATTAATATCTGAACTTACTCAATTTAATTTTTAAAATAAATAAATTTCTCCGCAAAAATATATATATAATGGACTTTCAAAAATAATGTAATGATGATTTTCTACATTTTATATTTTAACTTTTTTATGTTCTTGATATAAGAATATTTGTTAATGAAAAACATATTTTGTTATTTAACAAAGCAACAACAATCTAGTTAAAATATTGCTAACAATTGATAGTTTCTCTCAAAAATTTAAGTAGTATATGTATACATAAATATATTAAGAAAAACTGTTTAACTATATTTCGAAAAGTTGTGTTCACCTTGAAGTTATATAATTAAGAATACAAAATGAATAGTATGTTTTTATAACTACAAACATGATAAAGATTTGCAATTAAAGGATTTAAAACAAAAAATATCGCAGATTTTATAGCTCTATATCAATGATATTCAGGATATGAAATTTATAGGGAATTAATAACATTACCATTGAAAATATTCTTCCGTCTACTTCTGCCTAGCAAATGAGGTGCGTTCGTACTATAAGGAAGTTTTTAAAAATTTCATATCCTGCTGCAATAGTATAAAGTTTTTGCGATACAGTAGAGTATCTAATATCTTTTGTGTATCGCTGTATACATTATCTGATTTCTATTGTACAGAAAGTAATTTGTAGTAAACCTCAGCAACGTATATCAATTTCATAAAATGTGAAATAGTTTGATATTATTAAAGCGCGCCCCATAGAATGTTTGCATTCATACCATAATGTAATGGATTTCTTTTGTGTTCTAGCCCTATAAATGAATAACAAATATTCTTTGCACCACAGATTGTACAGAATGTTAATTTTAATACATATTCCATTGATGAATATCAATTTTATTATGTTCCGAAGATTGCACTCGAATCTATATTTTGCTATTGACCGTAAATTAACGGAATAATTTTTATTGTCCCCGTGGTTATAAAAACTATACATCCAATTTTCATAAAATTTGAAACGATTCGAGAAAAATATTCAAGAACTATATATTTTAAATCTGAAATGATTTAATTGTATACTTTTTGCTCTGTTATATGCAGACAAACAGACGGGCGGACTTTGTTGACAAAAGCTGCTACGTATTTACATATTTACGAACGCATCTAAAAACCAGCCATTTACGCTTTATCTCAGAAATACCAGCTCATTTTATAGTTAATACAATTTATGTATGCTACATTGTGTGCAAAAATTTAGCTAAGCGCAAAAACGAATGGCATAACTAAAAACAAACTTCAGAAACGCTTCCCTCATAGATAATTTTTTGTATGTATAATCTACATGAACTATGTGTTCCTGTAAATGAACGAAAAAAGCAATGCACATCATATTTTACTACATACATCTAATGGCAAACCTTAGTAATGTATATGAATTTTAACCCTTCACTGTACGAGTTTTTATTTTTTAAGATTGGTCTTATAATAAGGAGAATATTTTAAAAAAAATTAATTCCAAATTTTGAGATAAATTTTGATATTTTAAAGTGTGTGTCATATGTATACATTGAAGTTTTTAAAATATAGCATTATTGTATTTTGCAACTAAAGGAGCTTAAATTAATTACCATTTAGTGCTCAACGCTTAATTTGAAAGCTATTATTTGCTATGAATTAAAATGTATTATTTAAAATTGGCATCGATATAAAGCGTTTTAAAAACGGTTTAAATTGCGTTTTCTACGCAATCTCATAAACTGCCAAACCAATCTCAAAAATAATTGTTGGAAATTAGTGGATATAGAAAATAATATAGCATAATATAGCATAATCTATATTTTATGTCGGTGCCACTACCACCAGAGGGTTTTAGGAACAAAAACACATTATAAATTGTGATTGCTAAAAATAAATGTTTTCAAATTGAGGGTGACTGCTTCATCACAGATATTTCATATTGGTGCTTCGACCTTTTGAGAGATCTTATATCATTAGAATTAGATATATAGTATTTGACATGAGGGCTTTTTTTAAGAAATAAATACGCAGCAAAAAAATCTTTTTTTTTTTTTTTTTTTTTTTTTTTTTTTTTTTGAAATTAAAACTTTAAATCAATACTGAAAAAAATATGAATCCAGTATAAAAAATTCAAAATATTTTAAAAATTATTATTTATTTAGAATAAGTTTTAGTACTTCATGTTAGTTAAATGTTATTTCTGCTTATTGCAGTGTAATAATGAAATTTAGTCAAACTGTGGCTTAAATAGTAATTTTTTAATTATTCCTAAAATATTTTTTCAAATAAATTTTAGCCATACAACTATCGATATCATTTGGCATTCAATTATTATGCGAACAAAGCCATGGGGTATGTTAATATATATGTGAAAACAAATATGCATGATTCACTTAGATACAAATTGTTACTTTATCTAATTTCATAACTTCGAAATAAAAAGATACGATAAGGCAAACTGTTAATTGAAATACAAATAAATAAATAAATCATTTAATTCTGCCGTTTTAAAGATATTTCAGAAATTAAAATAATTAATTCTAAATATATTTAGAAACATTTTAAATGATAATGTGTTCATTCAACATATCGTTCATGCTTATCTCGACTTAATATTTTCATTGTCAGTCATTACTAGTAATTTTCAAAACATTTATACTGCAGAAAATGAATAACATAGTTGATATTTTTTTTTTAATTATCAATGAGTTAGCAGATCATATTTCTCAAAGACTAATGACAGCTTTTCTGGTATTTATAATAAATTGAGTTAATTTATTTCTGAAATTCTTTGCAACTGATTAAAATATTATTGTAAATGAATAAAAGAGTTTTTGATGTTTTAATAATTATGTTGAAAGAATAATTTTGATATATTTTAATGAAAGTAAAATAATATGCATTTATGTCAATCAGAAATATCTTATTTCTTAATCAACATTTTTCAATATTTATAATAAATATCGTCAAATTATTTCTAAATTTCTCTTTGAGTGATTTAATTGCTTATGTAAATGATAAAGAAAGTTTTTGTTTTTCAAATTGATGTGCAAAAATGTAAATAAACCATTTCTATTTTAAATGTTAGTTTACATTTTAAGTAAGTAAAAGTTTAATAATAATTTTAACATAAACAATTAGATAATTTTACGGGAAATTTTGAATACATTTCAAGAAATTCTTTGTTTGTCTGTATGTGATACAAATATCTTGAGAACTTTATCTTAAGAACTGATGTGCGGAATTTAATGAAAAAAATTTTAATCAATTATTAAAATTCAGTTATAAAATCAGTTATAAAAATTATAATCACCCAATAAAGACACTGCTATGATGTTTTATTTCACGACACACACGATAAATATTGGATTTTCATTAAACTTCCGAATAACTTAGTCCTTCACATGAAATGTGGTTTTTTATGTTTCAGTATGAATCATCCAACAAGTGGTAATGCTACGCTTCTTTTTTCAAGATAATCGCAATAGCTCTATCTCAATATTTATCAACAGATTTTCATCATACTTCAAATCCAGTCAATACATGATAAAAATTGATGCTGATATTGCATTCATTTTTGCGCTGTGATAACGAATTTTTAAGCATTAACATTTGTTAGAGATGGCAGCTTTGGGATGACCAATTTTAATATATTAGCTTTTTGAATCAACATTTTAAAGAATAATCATAAAAAATAATTTATTACATTATTAAGTAGTTGCAGAAAATTATTAATAACTAAAAATTGTAAATTACGAATCATAAAAAATTGTTTTGCACAGATTTTGTTATGTGCTACAGAAATATATGAGGACCTCAGAAGCCAAGGGGTACAAGTGACATAATTTAGATTTCGAGTAAATTGAGTTCAAAGTTAAGCATCAATTGTAATTGAATGAATTGAGATAGGAATCTTTTGCTTATTTCTTAATGTTCTTTGAACTCTTATTTCAATAGCTGTTTAGAAAAACATCCGATTAAATTTTGTTTTAAATGTATAACTAAGCAATATTTATCAGCATTCGGCACTTGTACCCTTTGGCTTCCAATCAGTAATGAAAACTACTTGGAAGTATGGAAGCGAAAGGGTACAAGTACCGAATTAATACAAGAAAAAAAAAAAAACTATGAAATAAAAAGATAAATTTATAAAAAATGAAGAACAATGTTGCTATAAATAAATGAATGTACAAAACTTTGTTTTAATAAAAGTTCTAAAAAGGAAAAATTGTGAAATAAAAAAATGAAGATACGAAAAAATTAAGATCAATGTTGATACACATGAATGAAACAACAAACTTTATTCTAACATAAGACTTATAATTTTATTATAAGTTTTGTTAAGTTTTAAAAAAAAGGAAATATATTTTCAGTTTGTCTGTCTGTCTGTTTTTCTGTCTGGCCGACTGTCCGCACTCTAACTCTTGTAGATATACTCGAATTGCGCTGAATTTTTTTGAAATTATTTACGCTTATCCTAGCACGAACCCTATTTCAAATAAAGTGTATAGCATGATTAATTTATTTACAGGGACAGTCAAAAGTTTTTCGTTTCATTACGGACTATGGAAAAAGTCATTTTAAATGAATTTTAAAGGTGCTACACCCTGTCAAATATATTAAGATTTATATTCATCTAGGAAGTTCATAAAAATATGCATTCTGTAAAATGTGTGGTGAAAAGAAAAGCTAATATTCATTTACAGAGCCACAAAAAAGAATTCAATTACGTAATGGAAAAGTGGAAATTGTTTGCAACATATTTTAATTATACTAAACTTTTTATGAATAATATGATTGATATTCGTCCATGAGATTTAATATAAGTTATATCGCGTATAACATGAAGGTCAAAGCATTTACAGGGACACACAAATGATTTGAAATAGTATATTCTATCCAAAATACTGTATGTTATCGATATGGTTGATGAATGAATGAAATTCTTTTTTAATTATGATACGCGCTTTTAAGCTTCACTAAATGTATACACATTACATGGTATTTATAACTGCTATATTTGATATACAGAGCTACACAAAAGATCTGGTAATGGTTACTGAATATGAGTATAATTTACTTAAAGATTGTTTTTAAAAAAGTTTTGTATTTTTATGATGAATTTCATTCAGTTTACTCAGAAATGCTTGTAGAATATAGATAAAAAGATATACAGGACAACACAAAGAATTGAATACATGGTCATCTATGGATGATAATTTCTTGAAATATTATTTCAGTAGTTTTAAGGATGTTTTACTTGGAACTAAATTTTAGCTAAATACTGGCGTATAATACAGGTTTCAGGTAAACTCTAGGGATGAACAAAAGTATACAAGTATGTTTCCATCTATTAGTAAAAAATGCTGAAAGAGAAATTTCAAACTGTTACGCATTTTCTTGCTAAATTAGTTTTTCTGTTATGCAGTATATATATAACCGACAGATTAAACACAGGGCTGTTCAAAAGTATTAAAATACATACTTTACTATGGAAGTAATAATTTATTACCTGAAATTGCGAAATTGTTTTAAAGATTTCAGGAAATCCTGGAAAGTGCTTCAGAATCTATGTTTAATGTTTCATTTTTCTTACTTGTTAACAGTTTGCATTTATTTAAAGTAATATTTAATGCATTAAAAAGCAATTTCTAAACAGAAAAAAAAACTGACGAGAAACATTTTGAAAAAAGACATACAACTCCAGTTCATAAGGTTTAAAACTTCACACTGTGTAAATAATTTTAAACTGTAATTGGTACAAAATGGCATATGATCGTCTTTTTGTACCAATCGATGTTGAAAAATGATCAAATTCCTGGGGCGTTTTCAGAGTAATGAACTAACCTTGCATGTCGTTGGTCGCGCTTCAGCTATATAGACGTTACTGAATACACCTGCACTCATACCCCTTGGCCTCCACTCGTTTCACGGTTTCGGGAAAGAGGTTAAGCAACTGGCCCCTAAAACTCAGTACATAATTAAAAAATCACTCGTAACTCTTTACCTACAAATAAATAGACTTATTTCCAGATAGCCTGTGCACTTAACTCATTTTTTTCAATTTTGTCACTTATACCCCTTGGCTTCTGGGCTCCTCATATATTTTTAACTTACGAAGAAAGTCTCTACAAGTGAAATTCACTCAGAAAAATTTTAAAGAATATATAAATTATTCTTGTGATGACGATATTTATATTTATCGCAAATTTATCGTAATTCCTGCTGAATCTCCATAGCGTCGTTAAATAATAATAATAATAATAATAATAATAATAATATTATTATTATTATTATTATTATTATTATTATTATGACATTTAAGTATCCTAGTTGACTTAACACTAGTTGTTGACACGATGAAAACAAAAATTTAAAAATCAAATTTTTTGACAATTATACTCTTGAGCTAAAAAAATCAAATATTTATAATAAAGTAGTTTAATCAATAATTTCATACATAAATGCATTTTTATAGCGACGAATTTGCCATATATATGTAATTGAATTTATCAATCGTTTGACACGGATTTGAAATAAAATTCATTGAAATTCAAAATTAACACCCGATTATCAGCATTGTTATTTCGACTTCCATATTGCTATTGTCGGAGAAAATAAGTACTCGAACGACTAACTATTCAATGTCAAAAGGTACAAGGAGAGTGTTCACAATCGTGCAGTTACTTATAAAATGCACTTAAAACTTATCTTGCTTGTGGATACCTGTACGTAGTACATAAATTAAAAAATATATAATAAAATTTGTCAAATTAAAAAAAATGTTTTAATTTAAATTCATTAAAAAGTGCGCATTTAAAGAGTAAGTTGCAATGCATTAGACGATAAATGCACTGTGCATTATAGCGTTCGCTTTTCAGCGACAAGTACTTTTTTAAGACTTTTATATTTTTTAGAAATTTTTTTACTGGAATGTTGCAGCTAAATTAGGTGTTGGTGTTGTTTATGGTGGCAGATTTACTGCACGAAGTATGTAGGCCATAGGCCCGTATTAATGCAAGCAGCAGCTAAATTAGACATATCTTTTAATAATTATATGTGTAATACAGTTAGCATTAAAAAATATCCACCTTACTTGTTTCTAGAATGGAGAGTTGTAATATTCATTTCTTTAATATATTTGCTATTAATAATGTCTCTATTCACGTTTATTAATCACAGAATTGAAGTATTTTTACTGCAACTGCAACAACTTTTTCTGTGTTAAAATTATTTTTGTTCGTTTATTCCTCATAAAACCACGTTGTGCATAAAACACGGAGCATATTCAAATGTACTCTGTAAAAAAATTGTTAATCTAAAAGAATACAAGATAATCACGGACAAAAAAATACATTTTCCTTTTCAGAGTTAGCCATGGTTACATACTTTTCTTTTAGAGACTTTCTTATATTTTCGACGTTTAAAGGCGATTTAATAAAATAAAGTTACTTTTCTTGGAACTAAATTTTTTAAGCGTTTTCAAGTATTTTTTTATAATGCATTAAATAACTTTCTTAACCTTAAAAATACTTTTTACGTGTGCTTTCAATACTCGAGTGAACATTTTCATATTATACACACAAACATAATAACTTAATGCTACTAACATTGAATTTAAAACTAATATCATTTTGTTATTGTATTAATAACAAATTCTACTATGCAGTTAAAATATTTATTGATTTTATCCGAAAATCCGATATATTAGTTTGAGAAAATTGATTACTTTAATATAAAATTATTCGGAGTTTTCGAAAGTCTGTGACAGAAAAGACACTTTGTTGTTAATGATTCTTAGAAGCAGAATGTGCGGATAATTATGTAATTTAAAACCCCGAATCATAATATTGGCAGCCTGTTTCAATTTTTTTAAAAGTCATTTACTCGAGTAATTTATTTAATAGTTCTAATTGATATTTTTACTTATTAAAAATTTATTATTAAGTAAATAATAAAGCTAGAAGCAATAGTTTGATCAAAATTAGACAATTTCAAAGCGGAACATTTAAAATGTAGTTTTTAAAACAATTTTTATGGTAACGTTATATGATTTCGAGATTCAAGGATGTTTTTTTTTTTTTTTATACAATCAATACAATTAATTCAAACCAATTTTTAAACGTTTAATTGGTATTATATAGCGTCTTGAACCGAGGAAGAACGCAACGTATGTTATAATTTGCTTTTATGTTATAAGTTCGTTTAAATTTTATGTCTTTAATTCTCAATCCACTGCTTAAATGAAATATTTTTTTTTCAATATCATTCGAGCATACAATCAATTCTGATTCGAAATACATAGACCATATTTTAGAGACTAATTTACCTATTTACTTTCACACTTCAAGATTTTCTTTGATCATTTCCAAATATGATGTTCTCAGCATTTATCCTGATGTCTGGCTGATTTTTAAATTAGACATTCGGAATTCTCATCAAACGATAAACCTTTTTTTTTTGCTGCACTGGATTATTGCGATTTTCCTTAAAAATAATAAAAGAATTACCAATTAATTTTTTGCGGTGTGAATTGAATATTTCTTTTTAAAAAATCTGCTAGATGAAGCGCTCTAGTGTTTAAGAGGATAATGTCACGAAAAAAGTGTTGGTGGTTTCACTATAAGTTGAAACTACTATGAAAAGCTTCAGTCGAAAACTAATAAGGAAGCGCAATTCCTGAAGATAGCTTTTGTTGGTTTAACTATAATTTAATCTTCAAAAACAGTTTAAAATAGGTTAAAATTTGATTTGTTTTAGAGTGTGAGATGGATGTACGTGGCTGACGGGTGTTCTTCTTAAGAGCGCCCACTACTGATTGAAGAACTCCCGGATAACTATGTTAAGCCTATGGGGGGCGTTCTTTTGAAATATCTACCTCAAATTTTAATATTTTTAAATTATTCTCTTGCATAGGATAGCTAAAAAAAATCCACAAACGGGCTATTTCTTACTTTTTTAATTTTGGTTTCATATTTAGAAAAAAAAAAACTTTAACTATCGAAATCGGTTAGAGCAGGTTATGGAATTGTAACTATCATAATATAAAATATACATAACCAAAATCGAAAAAGTAAAAACTATACCGGTTATAGATCTTCCTCAGCTATCCTATTCAAAATAATCACGTAAAAATATTATAATTTGAGCGAGATATTCTAAAAGAACGCCCCCAAAGAATATTAACATCCGGCTTTTTTTAGTCAGTAGTATGGGTTCTTAAGAAGAGATGACCTTTAGTCAAATGAAAATATTCAAATACTGACGTCAGGTGTTTTTTAGCTGTCATCATTTTAAAAAATATAGATTGACAATTCCCTATGTACAATAGGTTTTCCTAGACATTGCCTAAAAACGAATACAATACAAGCGCACATATATACACGAAAACTTCTTTTATTGGTACAGATTTATCTTTAAACAAATGTTACAACACATTATTAAAAAATTCATGAATGTATAAATCTAGAATGATTGCATTATGTAATTTAGAATTATCATGAGCCCGTCATATGACCCATAGGCCTGAATTATGCCACTATTTTAATAGAGAATAACTCCTTCTATTTAAAGAAAAAATAACTACGATAAAATAAGGTGAAACACCACTTTCGAAAAATATAGTCAAAAGGTTTTGATGCAATAACTTAACAATTCTTATATTTATTTCCACAGAATTCAAACAAATTTTGCTACTTATATCATACCTTATTATTAAATCAGTTGTTCATATTAATACAACTGATGTAGTGTAAATTTAGATAAATATTTTTTATCAAGGATATTAAATGCTAATGTTCATATTCATACAGTAAAAATTTCCATTTTGCGAAATTTCGAGAATATCTTAATCTGATTGTGTCGGTTAAATGAAAACTCCTTTTTTTTCTCCAAATATGTTTACTTTTTATAACAAATGATGTAATATTATGTCATTTTATTGATATATGAAGGTGTTATGGTAAGAATAATTGTATATACAGGGTGATTCAAAAAAACGTGGACAAATTGATATGACAAATTAGGCATACGACTAAGATAAAAAATCACATAGGAACATAGGGCCACAAACCATTCATTGAGTCACAAATGCAGGGTGTTTCACTTTAACTCGATTTGGTTTCACGGTAATAAATTTCAGAAAACTGAAGTACATTATAATAAAACATTTAACAGACATTCTCACCTTTATTTTTAATGTGATAACACCAAAAAAAAGTGGTAGATGTTTGCTTTATGCGCCCCAGCAATATGCACTTACACCTCACATTTTGGACTGCGATAATCAGTTTATACGGTATCATCGATTGCTTGAGCAATATGTTTTTCCAGATCTTTTCGTAACGTTTTTTACATTTCACACAAAATAAGGTACATTTCGTTGCATTTTCATTACAATGTTTTTATTTTCTTCGAAATTATTACTTTCAAACCGGGTTTAGCTAGAATGAAACACCCTATATTTGTGACTCAATAAGTAGTTTGCGACCCTATGTTCCTATGTGATTTTTTATCCTTGTTGAATGCTTGATTTGTTATTTCATTTTGTCCACGTTATTTTGAATCATCCTGTATAATGTTATAATTGTAATGATATGAGTTTCAGAAGATGATCTAATAACTTAAAAGAAATTTATACGCTAATGAATATTAATGAACAATAGACATTGAAATTAATTGAACTTTTTCAGTTATTACAACTACAGTGGAGCATCGTTTATACGACGCCGAAGGGACTACCGAAAAACGTTGTATAAACGATAACGACGTATAATCGATTTTCACTTCCAAAACTAGAATTAATTTTGTTTTCACTTAATTTTAATGTTTAACGTGATGATTTGCAGGAATTTGTAAATTAAACAAACCAAAATAAACAAATAAAAAAAAGGGGGGGGAGGGGGAATTAGTAAGCAATTTAAATATGCGTACTTTTATTTATGTTTCTTCCAAAGGTTTCTCATTTGAGTACATCGTTTCCTTTCCATTTAAAGTCAAAGATAAAACAACCCGCGTGGCCAACTAAAAGTCGCCAATACTGATAACAGTTAGAAGAATAGTCTATTTGCAACTTAACCTCTTCGCTACTGGCGATTATTACAGTATTTTTAATTATTACTGAATTATTTCTTCTCTCGCTTGACTTCAAAGCGAGATTTTTGTTTTATTTTCATTAGCTCGAATCTTAGAATTCGAAACATATTATTCATATATCGAAATTTCATTTATATTTGAGTATCATTAATAAAATGGGACAAAACTGATGTACCCATTTGGGTACTCAGGGACTGAAGAGGTTAAAACAGGTCGGGAAAGCTGACCATCCCCGAAAAAAGGATGATTAAGTGTATTCTGTTACACGTAAGCTGATTTTTCAGACTAATCTAAAACCATAACACATGTCTAATGTAATCTAAAACCAGCCCACATTCTTATAATGTGGAGTGCATTTAAACACGCTCTTTGGTGTCATTCATAGCTGCCATCTTCCGCTCCTTCGTAAAATACTGAAGAAAAATAAACAGAAATAAACCTATACAAAATCGAAAAATCGACGTATAAACGATTTTGGGCGTCGTATAAAAGATATATTTTTACATTAAAATGAATGGGAATGAATCGGGACCACATTAAAACGTCGTATAAATGTAAAAGTCGTATAAGTGATCGTCGTATAAACAATGCTTTACTGTAATGTAATATACATTTAGAAATATCATATATACTGGATTTTAAGGGTCAATGTATATTAGATGCATACAATGTAATTACCAAAATTTTTTCACTTTTACGATTTTTCTAAAATATCTGAATTTGAATTTGTCTCGTTTGAGCATTTAAGTATTTATTGAAAAATGTCTGCGTTTAACAAATGATACAGGATTATGCCATGTATTGATTGCTACATGATGATGTTTTGGTAACGATAAGTTTATATATTGTGCTATAATTATAGTGATATGAAGCTCAGAAATCATGACTCTAATAATCAACCTTTCTGAGTACAAGAAAAGTATACGTCAATGAATGTTAATGAAAAGTAGACACTGCATAAAATTAATAAAATGTTTAGCGTATATGGAAATAAACTTTTTTATCAAGAAATTTAAATGTGAATGAACATGTTATATATACAGTGTAATGACCAGATTAACATTCTTTTTCAAAATATCCAGAATATCTGAATCTGATTGTGTAAATACAATTATTAAGTAAAGACTATTTATTTATTTATTCAAGCATGCTTTTTTAAAAATAAATTTTACAATATTAAGTAGTGTGTTCATATGCTATGATAGCATGGTAATAATACATGTATACCTAATGTTATAATTACAGGGCGACCAAAAATCCAGTTGCGTTTTCGCCTAAAAATCTGAATTGATCGAAAATTCGTTTTCAGCGAAAATGCAGCTAATTATTCGGCCGGACTGAAACAATCTGTTTTCCAAAAATGCCGATCTTTCTTTAGAAATTTTCAGCATTGCTCGTTTATTAGAGCGGTATGCGAAAAGTAACATTTTATTTATTGTTCTGAATATCACTGTTTGTAATTGTAAATCATGATTGACTCAGAACATGAAAGCAAATTATATAGCAACAAATGCATATATGACTAAATATTGAAGACACTTTCTACGTGCTCATTAAAAGCTGTAAACTTAATAATAATAGAGAATTTTTAGTTTGATACTACAGACGGGTTTCGAATACTCTTTCAAAAATTTCTAGTTTAACAAATGGTCATTTACGAAATTCATTATAAAATCAAGGTTGGTATATCAAAAACATTTTTTAATTAAAGGGAAGTTTTGTCAGATTCACAGGGTCAAATAACTAAGTAATAATTATGTATATTTATGTATGCATTAATTGCTCAAAAAATGACACTTTCGTTTTCACTTTCGGCCGAAAATAGGAAGCTTTCTGAAATTCGGTTTCGGTCGACTTTTAGTCATAATTATTATGATAAGAATTACGGAAATCCATAATATTAAACTTTTATGACTATTAACGAATAGAAGATGCAAAATTAAATATTGTCGAATACAGAGAGTCTACCCCTTCATTCTCTTAAAAAATGAAACAACAATTTACCTCTTACAACTTTTATATAATGGTAAAAAAATGGATAAAAGTATAAAATTACTGTATATTTTTAGAGAAAATATGTGTAATAATTATATACTTATATATTTATACATATAGTTAACTGTGGATTATTTATGTGGTTAATAATTGTATGTTTATATGCATTATCTAGGAAAAAGAATACTTATAAATATCAAATAGGTGACTTAGAGAATATTCGTTCTGAAGTATAGTGCCATATGCATCATATTTTTTATAAATATAAACACAGTGTATATTGTAGTAAGTGGATGTGTAGATTATTCATTGATTATTTAACTGAATAGTAAACATGTTTTATTAAAATGCAATATCTAAGAAAAATAATATATATAACTTTAAAATATGCTTTAAAAATGATTATTATTTTTTAATTTATTTTTTTATTTCTCAACAGCGTCATTTACCATAAAATAAATTTTCTTTCACTTCGGTTTGAAAAAAATCTGATAAAATACAATCAACATTATTGAAACAAAGGATTAAAATTTTTACATATACTTCATTAAAAACAAAATGTAAAGTGATTATCATTTTGTAAATAGAGAAAAAGACGCTTCTTTTTAGTGTACATATTTGTTTAAATTTACGTTTTAAAAAGCTATACAAATTTCACTCCATCACAAGAAATACACATTCATTCATATTTTGTTAAATACATAAAAGAAAATCTAATTTTCTTCTCCGTATGAATTTATTTTTCCCTTATGGTTTTTGCATATTTTCAATACCTGGACTAATTATCGGTTGTTTACAAAGGCGCTATATGAATGCCATATTCTTTTATGAGTACAGAGAGATACATTAAAGAATAATTTAAAATGACATTATAATTAAGTTTTTCCTATAGGTGTAGAAACTGGTAATTTAAATTGAACTTTCTTAATTTTTCTAAAAGAATGGTTATATTTTTAGAAGAATAAAAAAAATATGCCTTTCATTTACGAATAACGCAAAATAAATATTGACAAACATGTATCTTCTATTGTTTCAGATTAACTAAACTGAAAACTATTGTTAAATTTAAATTGGAAAGTTTCCTAATTTCAATAAAGCATCTTATTTACTCTAGTAATTTAAAAGTATTCCTAAGGAATTTTGTTGACTTTCATGTGCATCTATTTTCATAATAAAACAGTTATTTAACAATCTATCTACTTTTCGTTTTCGTTTTTAAAATATTGATCCTCGCATTACATTTGTCATGTATTTTATATCATTTATTCTTTTATTGATTTTTTGTGTCAGTGTTTATGTTACAAAACTTTTGCACACACACACACACACAAACACACACACACACATATATATATATATATATATATGTATATATATATATATATATATGTATATATATATATATATATATGTGTGTGTGTGTGTGTGTGTGTGTGTGTGTGTGTGTGTTACTGTGAAAGACTGAAACTGAAGAATGTCGACTTTCAACGGTGAATGTCAACAAATACCAAAGAAAGATCTAGAATTTCATTACATTCTTGTACTTTCGGACCCTCACCGGTGTATGTCGAGAATCAAAGATATGCTCTGGCGGAGATCGAAAAGAGTAGAGCTTGAGTCACCTTCTCTCTTTGATTCTAATATTTAAATAACATAATTTATTAAGTTCTTTATTACTTTTATTTTATTTTCTTCTTTAGGACGTACTGTATAATGAAGTAAGTTTTAAATTTCTATTATTTTCCTTTCTTATTTTGAATGCACTGTATAATTAAGTAGGTTTTTAACTTCTATTATTTTCTTTTCTCATTTTGAATGTACTGTGTGTTTTAAGTTCTTAGTCATTCCTCTGAGAAAGAGAGGCGAAAAATTTATCGCGACGGAATTACGGAGAAAAAAAAATAAATTTTGGACATGTTCAACATTTACTAATAGTGCATGGTGAATGTCGACATTTACAGTTGTATTTCAGAAATAAGGGTATTTAGCAAATATTTCGGACATACAACAAGCGATTATAGGAATTTTAACATTCACCGGTGAAAGTCGACGTTCTCCAAATTTCCGTGTTTCACCGTAACATATATAAGAAATTTTAAAATGAAAAGGTACGAATCGTCGCAACAGCCCAAACGGTCAACTGGTTTAAATTTGAATATGCCACTTTGTGACAATGTAGTGAGACACCAAAGAGAGCGATTGGAGTGCCCGAAATGGTTGTGCGCAAGTTTGGGCACATTAAGGAGGACACTAGCTGGCAGTTGTGCGTTCCGCGCAATTTACTTCATAGAAATTTACATCATGAAAACATCATAGGTTTCCCAATAAAAAATTCAACGATTAAGCTGCAGCAAGAGTCGGATGAAGGTCTAATACAGCGAGAAATGTGATAACATCTTGCTACTCCTTACTCGTCGAAATTTGAAAAGAAAAAAGTATGACAAATTCACACATGGGCCGTTAGTTCCCCAACTGGCTCAGTCCAAACTTTTATGTATTATACAGAACAATGAACAAATCTGTATTTTTTAATATTCAAATATAGTAAAGCTTCTGAATAGTATAAATTCATAAAAATCAGAGTTTAGAATGTACACAACAGATCTCATAGGAATTTATTTAGAAATTTTTTTTTATCTAAACTTAAATACTTTCTATTGTGACTTTTTTAGTTGTTTCTTCAAATTATGTACAAATAAAAAGAAATTGCTGTTTCAAAAAAAGATTGTTTTTTATTATAGAAATTTATACTAAAACCATACTAATACCATAATTTTTTTTCAATTAATACATAAATCTATGGCTTATAAAATTTAGTTACAATAACTTTGTTTCAAATGACAATAATTTATTATCATCCAACTAATTAAAAGAATGATTTTGATCAATATCATTATTTGAAAAGTATATCAGTTTATAACACAATTGTCAAAGAAACATAAATATCGTTTCGATTTCTATTATTGTAGCCTAACAAAACTTACATATGCAATCGATAATCGGACTTGTATGTTAATTTCACATGTGTAATACAATTAACATACTGATCTCCATAATATTAATCAGCTTTGTGATTTGTATGCTTTTCTTCACATTTACATGCATTAAATGAAGCACATGCATTTTTCTGGCCAAAATATTGCTATGATAGGGAATAGCATTAGTTGAAATTATTCGTTTTTAAAGAAACAACATTGATTTACTTCGATTAGATCTATATTCACTGAGACTAAAAGCATTTGTGGGACAATACATTTACATTTATTTATATGTCGTGACATCCTTAAACCTAATGTAATTTAATATTCTAATAATGAATGACATATTTCTACAGCAAGTAATTATCCTAAAATATATCAACACATATATTTATTCCCTATGGATAGCTTATTTCATTTCATTAACACTAGAACGCCGGACGGTGTCATTTCGACACCGAAGCGTGTAAATTCCTATCTAAAATCTGTAAATTATAACGGAAATTATTTATGTCTCTCGACTTTTATTAAATATGTGGGTAGAACTCGCATCAAAAGTTTTTTGGAAATCGATTTATTCAAACTTGGTTTACGGGCTAATTTACCTAGAACGCCGGACTGGTGTCAATTGGACACCGCAATAATTTCATTTCCCCTAATTTAATTTCGTTCTTCTGTACCATAATTCCACACACGATCGTGATTCACGGGGATCTCAGAATGTTTTTTCAACACCTGGTCATCACGTGATTAGTTTTAGCTGCAACAACACCTGCCACTGAGATTTTATTTATTACAAAGATAGTACATATATCGTTGTTCCCGAGCTATGACTAGTAAAATTTCGTGAGATTTTCTTTCGTTCTTTTTACTTTTTATGAATAAACTTAAAATGTCTCGTAAAAGTAGGCTTACAATGGATGAAATTACCGCGCTTCTGAGAGAATTGTCAGATAATGAATCAGAAGGTGGAGAATTATCCGAAGGGTATGATGAATCTGATAGTGAAAATTTTATTTCTGTTATATCATCTGAATCGGAAAGCAATGAGGATATTGAAATTAATTATTCTCGAAATCAGATTGAATTTATGGCTCGCGATGGCTCACGCTGGAAAGAATGTGGTTCTGGAAGTGCAACCGGTAGATTAGCAATACAAAATATTTTGCGAGAAAATAGTAGTCCAACTAGTTATTCAAAAAGGAATGTGAATTATGACAGTGTTTTGAGTGCTTGATTGCTTTTTATAGACAAAATGATTTTAGAGCATATAATAAAATGCACAAACACAGAAGATCGCCGAGTATTAGAAAATGATGCTTGGACTCTTTCAGAACAGGAACTTTTAGCTTAAATTTCGATTTTGTATGCACGTGGAGTTTCAGAAGCTATTAAGCTGGAACTTCATTCATTATGGTCTACAGAATGAGGTATAATTTTTTGTAAAGAAACCATGTCCAGAGACAAAATTTGTGAAAAATCAAGATTTTTGAGATTTGATATCAAATCAATTCGTTGTAATCGAATTAAAGATGATAGATTCGCAATGATTTCGGAAGTATGGAATCGTTTTATTCAAAATTGCATAAGCTGTTACAAACCAGGCGAGAACATAACAATTGACGAACAATTGTTTCCAAGTGAGACTCGCAGTCGGTTTACTCAGTTTATAGCATCAAAATCTGATAAATACGCCCAAAAATTTTGGATAGCTGCAGATTTAGAAAGTGGGTATATTTTAAACGCAGTTCCCTACTTAGGAAAAAATGAAGAACCAGATCAAAGTCACAGACTTTCTGAGTATGTGGTTTTAAAATTAATAGAATCTTTTAAAAATGTGGGAAGAAATGTCACGGTTGACATTTTTTTTTAATTTCTCTTGAGATGGCAAAGAAACTAAAGGAAAGGCCGACGAATTTAGTTGGCATGGTAAATAGATACAGATGAAAAATTCCAGATTGTGTAAAATCAGGAAAAGAGTTGTATTCAACAAAAATATTGAAGCATAAAGAATCGGGCTCATCACTTACAGTTTATCAATCTTAAAAGAAAAACAATGTGATAATTCTTAGTTATATGCATTCAAACATCACAATTGCTAACAATTCAAAGGAAACACCTGAAACCAACAGTTTTTATAATGAAACGAAATGTGGCGTAGCTATTGTTGAACAAATAGCAAGACAATATTCAGTCAAAGCAGGTTCAAGAAGATGGCTAATTCACACATTCTACAATATTTTAGGCTTTGCTGCCATTGTTTTCAAACGTGTGACGAGATAAAACATCATAGGGCGTTTTTTATACAAACACTAGCTGAAGAAATGCGAGCAGAATGCATTGAAAAATCCACCAAAAGAAGCAGGAGAGATGAACAAGAACTGCGGACTGAAAATTCTTCTAAGCCTAGGAAATGCGAAGTTAAAAAATGTCATGGAAATGTGAAAAATAAAGTATCTTCTTCTTGTAATAGAATGACATGATGCAAATGCACAAAAATGTCACCTATAAGTATATTGACTGTTAATAAGGTAAGTAATTATTTCACTTCTTTATATTTTCATATTATCTTGCAAAAATATTCTTAAGTTACAGACATGATAATTATTTGTGTTTGCCATATGTATGCTCTTATCATCTAACAAAATTGCTCTTATATTATAGATAAAATATAATTTGTGTGAAATATATTTCTACATGTCTCGAAAAATTAAGAGTATTTTACAAATATAATAATATTTGGGTGTACTTTAAGATTTTTAATTTAATGTTGTAAAATTCTTCTTTCTTTTTTTTAGATTTAACATTATTTGTGTGTTCTACATGTATTTGTAAAAAGAATATTAAACTGTGCATTTTTTTTCGAAATTTTTTTTCATAATATCAATCAGTGTCAAAATGACACCTGGCCGGCGTTTTAGGGGGTAGCAACATTTCAGGCGTTCTAGTGTTAATAGATTATTGTATACTAAAATTTGCTAATAAGTTGCATGATAAAGTCTGTTTTACATAGTTCTAATGAAATAGATTGCTTTTATTGTGTGAACGTAATAAACATTTTGATTAAAAGAATAATAAATAAAGAAACAAATGCTGCATGCTTTTCTTTTTTGAGTACACTTAAAGGACTATTTTTTAATTTTTATTTTTTTGTTTCAATGGTTTCACTTTCTATTTTCTTCTTTCTAAAAAAGAAAAAAATGTATTTGATATTTTTTTACTTCCGGTTTTCAACGTATTAACACGCTATATTATTAGATTAATTTTAAACACGATCATTCAATCGGTAAATCAATTATAACAGATGTAAATTTTTCCATTTTTCAGTTTTGGATGAAAAAAGTCCGGGCCAGGATTCGAACCAGGGATGTATTGGCTGAAGCCGTCAATGCTCTAACCAACTGAGCCATCCCGGACACGAACACTGGAAGACTATTTAACCCAAATGACCTCAACGATCACTTTATCTGATCTGATACTCTGGATCAGCTCAACAGAATTTGACCTCCGATTTATTCTGTTGAGCCGATCCAGAGTATCAGACCAGATAAAGTGATCGTTGAGGTCATTTGGGTGAAATAGTCTTCCAGTATTCGTATCCAGGATGGCTCAGTTGGTTAGAGCATTGGCGGCTTCAGCCAATACATCCCTGGTTCGAATCCTGGCCCGGACTTTTTTCACCCAAAAATGAAAAATGGAAAAATTTACATCTGTCACGCTACAGTAATTACAGATGCCGAAAAACATTTTATAAAAATCTCTCAAAAAGGTTGGAAGTTATGCATGGAATTGATTCAAATTTGATTTATATGTTTGTGTTTAAGGTCAACATGTTCCAAACTGAAAAAAAATCTCTAAAGTTATTAAACTTTTTCTAGGAGGCTGGAATTTCTAGAATTTTTATGTAACGGTAGCAACAAAAATTCGCGTAACAAAAATTCTTACAAACATTTTTGATGTAAGATAGATAAAACGTTTAAGGAATCTCAGTTTCCGTAAAAAAGTTTTGTAACCTTTACAGATTTTTTGTTATAGTGCATGTAAATTTGGGAACAATCTAACGAAATAAGCAATCTTTGTGCAGCACCAATACTATATTACCGAAAAACGCATGAAGATATTCATAGAATAAAATGAAATTTCACAGGTATGTATTTGTTTACAGCCGTCTGTTCTAAATTGAAAAAAAGATCTGTAAAGTAACTAACAAGGAAGGTCTCCATTGGGAGCATACTCAGAATTTTTTGAAAAAAAATACGAATTAAACTGTTCATGTAGGTAATAAAGGATCAGTGAAAATTAGCGGCGGAATTACATTTTTAGATATGTAAAAAAATAAAATAGTTTGGAATAATTGTCGTGAAAAGCTGAAAGCGACGAGGGATTTGGCGAACAGTGCATTTCCTCGCCAAAAGCAGACGATTTTAACGAATCTGAAAATTGATTTTAATTGACTTCACTGTTAAAAATCTGCAGCATTTACTGCAACGTCACTCCACTACTTTTATAGAATATCTCTCTTCTGACCAATGAGAATGCTCCATAGCACGGTGAATTGACCGTGTCATACACTGTTAAAAATCTCCTGCATTTTGTTACAACGCACTCCAGCGCTTGTATATAATATCTCTATTCCAACCAATCAGAAAACTCCATTTCACGGCCAAGTAACCGTTTTCTATACAAGCAAGGGAGTGCGTTGCAACAAAATGCAGCAGATTTTTAACAGTGTATTTTTCAATTTGGAACAATTTTAATCAATTTAAATTGTCTTTTAAATGATAAAATATATTAATTTCATTTTGTTATAAGTACATATAAACGTATATGACAAAATTGCACTTAAAGTAAAGTAAAAATGCAAAACTAAAATTACTTAAACTAAACTTATTTAAATAAATTGAACATAGAAAGTTTTTTCTTTAAAAAGTATTCGAAGCATAAAAGCGTATTTTTCAAAACTTCGTTTTTTCGCCAACCGGAGATAAATAGCCAAATAAACGGAATTTTTATTATTTTTTTACGGACGTTATAAGGAGGTTCCGCCGAAAATTTTTTTATAAACATATATAACTATATGAGAAGAACATTCAGTATTTTTTTTTCAGATTTCTCTGAGTATGCCCGTTTGGAGACCTTCCTTGTAAGTATTTTCTAAGAAACTGTGAATATCAGAAACTTTTATGTAGTAACAACAACAAAAAATTCATATAAAAGATAATATGTTTATACTGCAAATAAAAAAAAACTGTAAGATAAGTAAGAATTATTTAGGAAACTTCGATGCCTGTAACTTTTTATGTAACTGTTACCGTTACACATAAAATTTTATTAAGATAACTGTAATTTTAGTAGGTTCTTTTTTGTAAAGATACATATTTCTATAGCTTTACAAAAACTTGTTTTGGAGATTTACATCTTTTTTGTCGTACAGTGTGCAGAAAATAATTTAAAAATAATACAGATTTCTTTAACATTATATCTGCAGATCTTTTTATATGTAGCCCTTTTGTACAGCACTTTTTTGTAAAGGAGCAATCAATTCCCATATAGAAAACCCGGAGATTCCCAAGCAGGACATTTATATTTTTTAGGTAACTACCACGAGATATTTGATGTTTCTAGTCTTTTAATTATCACAGAAACCATCGCCATTCGCAATATTTTTAGTTTATGCAACTTTCTAGGGGTAGCGTAACCGACATAAATTATAGATTATGTTTGACAAGGTTCTATCACCACAAGTTTCCAAGCAATACTTTGAAAATGTTTTGGTAGTTTATGAGTTTGAGTAAAAACCGCAATTTGGAACATTCATAGAATGCTATCCACTGATTTTCACCGCTTTTAAATTTCGAATTTTTTAGAAAATGTTCTTAGAAATCATTAATATTTATAAGCAACGGCCATGCAAAATTATATTTTATTAGCCGCTGTACCATCACAAAAATGAAATCGCAATTAATAAATATTAAAGTAAAATAATTCTATACTCAAGCATGTGTACTACAAAAAAATAATAATTGTAATTTAAGAAATTACACCAACCATTTGAAAAATGTTTCACTCGAAACATTCATCTATCATTTTAAGCTAAATACCAGTTGTTTTATTGTGTATTATCCGTGCCACTGCTATAAATGACTTTATACATGCTGCAATTTAAAGGTACGGTTCGTTTAACTTACATCACTCCATTGTCGCTAAGCTTAAAAGTTGGCGACGAAAGAAACATTTCAAACTGTGTAACATTGTTGGTGCGAAATTAATCATTATTAAAACACAGCTTTGACATATACTGTTATACTTGTAAGACTTTGGCATATATTGTTTGATTTTACAGAGGAGAATTTTGGTGATGGAGGTTTTAAACCAAAGTCGATCGCAGCACATGCATCTGTGAATGAGTCCATCAGACATTGAATCAAAAAAGTTTTTTCTTCCAGTTTTTCCCAAGCCGATTCATTTTTAGTTTTTTTTTTAGGTGGTGGAAAATCAAGAGTAATAGCTATAACATTTTCCAGCTTGTTAAAATCACTATTGACACTCAAACTTTCCTGGTTAGAACTGACCGATTGTAAAACGCCATGGCTAGTGGATTGGTCGCTTTTAAGACATGATGCTTTACAATTAATCGGTTCGGCATTAAATTGCTTCTTTTTTCATAATCGTCTTTTAACACGTAATTGTTTTCAGCGGCTCGATAATCTTCTGATTTTTTCGTTTTCTGCATTGAAAGACTTTTTGCGCCAATCCAAATACAGTACTACTTAGTTATCCCGTCGACCAATTTCGCCAAATGATACGAATCGCCAAACTAGTAAGCAACTTATACATGTTGACTAAATTTTTATTTTAAATAACAAAAGAACAAAGAAATTAGTAAAACATTAATAAAAAATCGAAATAAAAATGACTTTATGATTGTTTAAGTACGCATATTTTGTTTAATGTCATTGAATGCGACATCACGGTCATTCATTTCTTTGGTTTCGGCTTTTTCCGTATCTGATAATTTCCTTCTACCCATTTTTAAATTTGTTAGTTTTCTCCTTTATTACAATGATTTTAAACATTTTAATTTCCTATTCAAATAAAAATTTTTTTTAAAAGTAAAGAATTTAATTTAAATTCAAATAAAAATTCTTCTAAAAGTAAAGAATTTAATTTAATTTCAAAAGTGACCAAGTCATTTTGTCAATCCCCCACCGAAAACAACAACCATTTTTCAATGGTTTTTAAAAAAATGCAATAATACGTTGTAATTTGCTTCTTATGCTATTTTTATGAAATTTTTTTTGTTACTAGAAAAACAGAGTAATATTAACACCGTATGTGCTTCTTTTGTTAAGGCAATGTATCTTTGCAGTTTTTTTCAAATCATGAATACACACAATTATTCAATATCAATGTGTTTTTTAAGAATGTACAATGTAAAGCATTTTTAAAATGAAAAAAGTTTTATGATGATACACATAAATTATTTAGTTACAGATAAAAAATAAAAAACGTAAAAATTATAATTTAAACAAAGTATAATAATTTTAATTAACTATGATATAATTAAATTATGGTTACAAATGTGTTTATAAAACAAAAAATGAGAAAAACAAGTTTCGTCTTTTCCGGCATGGAATCCAATCCCGCTGAAACATGAGCAAACGCCATACCAATTTTCATTGGTGAGAAGAATTGTGTATACTAAATTTGAATGCAGTGGAAATAAATTAATATAATGCATCTGTTTAATAATATATTTTATGAGTCTAAAACATATGAATATTTGTGTATTTAATGGTGAGTTTGCTTTTGGTATAAAATGAATATTGTTTCAATTGCTCGTGAATGCATTTTAAACTAATAATATGTTAATGGCTTTTAAACCGAAATACATTTATCTGCATAGTCATCTATTATGTCTTCCAAGTAATTATGACAAATGGATTTCCCAATCATTTAAATTCATATGAGCATTATAAATTGTATATGTAATCTAAATAACTGCCATTTGTACTGTAACAAGCCATATTAAATGTATTATTACTAGTATTTGAAGTACAAATGTGTCTCCCGTATAGCTGTCAGTTGACCACATTTTCTGTTATAGTTAAAAGAATGAATTATAAGTTAATATATACTATATGTCTAAAATCTACTTTTAAGCAGAAAACCATGGAAACTTGAATACAGAAGATAGCCGCCATTATATTGATAATATCATTCAAACTTCAATAATCTGGTAATATTTTGTAAACAGTGCACATTATTATGTTTTTAGAAGTCGCAAAAACTGAACGGGAGTTGGCGAGCGTAGCTCACAGGATGTATTGATGTATTAGGGGGCTGAGCCTTATAGTACATCAGTAAAGTTATATTTATGACAAAGTTTGTAATGCAAAATTGTATTAAAATAATTTAGAAAAAAAATGAAAAGTTAAAACAATTTTCTTGCGACATTAAAACAAAATTTTCATTCTCACAAACTATCGAATAGTGAAAATATAAAATTTTTCCCCTTTTTTTTAGCCTCCGATGCTATTTTTTTCAGACAAGCTAAAAAGTGTCGTGTCAAAAATTGTGTCACACTTTTACTTACCTATCATACGTAATATAGGGTAAGTTTTGCAATCGTTTTTAAAATCGAAAAAAATTTTTTTGACGGATTTACATGTTTCAGATACTGGAGATTCCGAAAAAATATATTTTTAGAAAAAAAAAAATATTGCCGTCCGTCTGTTTGTCTGTAACGCTCTATCTCACGAACAAATGGAGATAGAGACTTAAAATTTTATGTGTATTTAGAAAGTAAGAATAGGACGAAGCCTATTTAGTATCAGTAACCTCGATTATCCGAAACTATTTTTTTCGAACACTCGAAAAAATATTTGTCGGATTTACAGGTTTCAGATACTGGAGATTCCGAAAAATATATTTTTAGAAAAAAAATTGCCGTCCGTCAGTCTGTCTGTAAACGCTCTATCTCACGAACAAATGGAGATAGAGACTTAAAATTTTGTATGTACCTAATAAGTAGGAATAGAACGAAGCCTATTTAATATCAGTAACCTCGATTGTCCGGAACTATTTTTTCGGACTCTCGAAAAAAAATTTAACGGATTTACAGGTTTCAGATACTAGAGAATCCGAAAAACATATTTTTAGAAAAAAAAATTGCCGTCCGTCTGTCCTTCTGTCAGTCTACAAACGCTCTATCGCACGAACAAATGGAGATAGAGACTTAAAATTTTGTATGTACATAGTAAGTAAGAATAGGACGAAGCCTATTTAATACCAGTAACCTCGATTATCCGGTACTATTTTCTTCGGACTCTCGAAAAATTCATTCTGATGAAATGTATATAAAAAACCTCTATCGATTTTTTTTCTAATCGGAGGCGAAACTGAATTCTGCAATGGCTGGTTGATTTGGTTGATTTTTGTCGTCCGATTATCTACACTAGGGATATAGGACCAGGGGGGAGTGCCCTTCGTGGGGGTCTTTCTAAGGGAACCTAACCCGCATTTACGCAAGGTTCGAAGAAAACTACGAAAACTCCGAACGGTTAGACCGACAGCCGCGATTGGGTTCGAACCCAGCACCTGCCGTCTACCAGTTCAGAGGTCCAAACCTCTCACTGGTGGGGAAATTCTCCAATGACAAATTCTACATTCAACTTGTTTTTTTTTTTTTTAACATATGTGCATAAATGTTTTGCTCAAAAATTAAAGCCCAGTCGTACGTTAACTTTAAAGAAAGACACTGCAGGGCTTCGTTTCAGAGAATGATTTATAAATTTCAGTGAAAACAATGTAATTTATTTTTTAAATCGACAAAACCCTGTCCATATTTTCTTCGAAAAAGAAAAAAGAAAAATCATTATAGGGCATAGATTACGATTTTCCAGTTTGTATGGAAATACTGAACGTTTTATAAAATTGTGTCTGATTTTCTACTGTAGAAATACTGATAAAATATTGCTACGTCATAACAGATAAGGTCTATGTAGAAATTTTTTTAAATGCATAACAAATTTTAAAACAAAGCAAAATATCCAAAATGTTTTGTGCTGGTGCGTATGTGCTACAGTCTTGTTGATACAATGCATAGTATAGAAATATTTAGTTCAATTAACAAGCGCATAAAACATCTTTTTAAATCTCGAGAGAGAGATAGCAAGATTTTTTTCCAATTCAGGAATTCCCATTCTCAAAAATCTCTATAAATAAAAGGAATTCCGAGGATAATTAATTAATTAATTAATTGAGGCACAGGGGAAAGCAAATCTTGGCAATGCGCCAACTCGGTCCAGAGGAAGCAAATCTTGGCAATGCGCCAACTCGGTCCAGAGGTATAAAAGCAAGATAGAAAAAAACGCGCAGGTCTGTGCATTCAAGTACAACCACCCATATGTATATGCTGAAAGTTTGTTCTGACGCTCACCCGACGCACGTGGAGTGCCGATGGTCCGGGAAGCGTACCATACACATAAATTATTAAATAAACCTTCAAATTAAGCCCGGCGAAGCGGGCTGGGTATGCTAGTATTATACTAAAAAAAATAGTTTAGTTCTATGCATAATGTCAAATACTTTTTAATGGTAAAATAATAAATATTTCACAGACATCGCAATTACAGCAGCTTCTTTCCGCGGATTTTTTTTCATATTCAGGGAGGATCTGCTGACCACAGCCAAACACTTACACAAAAAATTTCATTCCATTCTGTGCATAACTTCATACATTTTTTGTGGTAAACTATTGAAAATGGCTCAAAAATTGCTATTGCAGCGCCCCTTTCAAGCGGATTTTTTTCAAATTCAGGTGCAACAAACTAGCCGTAGCCATTCACTTACACAACAAATTTCGTTCAATTCGATGCATAACTTGATACACTTTTAGTCGGTACAATATTGAAAATGACACAAAAATTGCTATTGCAGCGCACCCTTCCGACGGATTTTTTTTTTCAAATTCAGGGAGGACCAACTAGCTATGGCTATACTCTTACACAAAAAGTTTGGTTCAGTTCGATGCATAACTTCTAACACTTTTAGTCGGTACAATATTGAAAATGGTACAAAAATTGTTTTGCATCGCCCCCTTCGGGCGGAATATTTCAAAATGGAAGGGGAACCTGCTTGCCACAACCAAAAACATTCACAAAAAATACAGTTCAATTCTATGAATATCTTCATACGCTTTATGATGGTAGAATGGCGACACACAGAAACACAGACACAAACACATAGATAGACACACGGAGAAACAGACATTTTCTAAAAAACATGTTTTTTGGAATCTATGACCCCTAAAACGTGTAAATCCGTCGATAACCGGAAGTTGAAAAATTTCTGATTAAAATACTTTCTTCTCTTTTAGATAGAAGGAAGTAAAAATACATATATGAAAAGATTTATCCTGTGATTTTTTTTTACAAATAATATTATTAACAATCGCAAAAAATTTAAAAATTTAAGCTAGCTATATTTAATGTGTCCCGGATCCTTTTAAGAAGTTGAAATGTATTCGAATTATTTTGTACGCAACTATTAATGATCTATATAATTTTGATACAACAAGTAATAAAAAAAGTTATGTGTGAAAGCTTCATATAAATATAATATAAAAATAAGCATAGATTTTAACTTTTGAGGTAGGCTTTAAATCTGAATGGATTTTTTTTTTATGCTTATCATTAAATTTCGTTAAACAGAGAGATTCAAAATAATGTGCCCAAAATAAAAGAGTAAAGCAGGCGTAAAAGAAAGATTGAAAAATCGCATAGAAACGTGGAATTCCAATTGCTAAAATGATGGTTAGATGTCTGTTCCATGAATATACGAGGTGATGAAATTAAGATAATTTCTTTGAACAGTGGATGTAACATGGCTAGTTACACGCACCATTAAATGTCTGAAGCGTGTTTAATATTATGTTGCTGCTAATAGTACGAGATCCGGCTGCAGAATCAGTGTACCCATCGAGTGTTTGCTGAAAACCAAATTTTTACACATATTTATGATTAGGAGAATTTATATCTACCAGGTTGCCTATCAAAATGTGGCCGCTAGTATTTTTAATTAAATTATTACTAATTCATAATCCGTAAGAAATTTCACTGACTTGTTTTTTCAATAAAATGTCGTCTACTTTACGGCAACATCTATAAAGACTCTGAAAAATCACGGTTGCCTTTGCGCACCTGGCCGCACCTCTTCGCAGCCAGGTATACACAGGTATGATTTTGTTACATTTATGCACCCACAACGTACATTCATAATTTATATATCAAATTAAAGCTTAACATCAGTGTCTGCTGCTTTCACCAGAATTTTTAAATTTTCAGGTACTTTACTTATGTGAAAAATAATTCTTGCATCAGCTTCTTCATGTGAACATGATAATTCGGTTTCTTCAGTTTTCACTACGAGATTTCCAGCAGAACAATATGAAAAACATTTCTCTTCAACAGTAATGTAAATTTTTTTATTTCCTAATACTGCTGCAAAAGAATCATCAGCCCAACGATTAACTAAGAATTTTACCAGGGCTTCTTTAAAACGAAAGTTCTTTAAGCTCTTTAGAAAATCATTGGGTCTTGTTTGCAAAGGCCCATTAATTGTGTATGGAATATCAATTCCTTCTCGGTTTTCTCGTTCGCAATCTTTAATGGAAGGCGTTAAATATCTATCAAAGATAATATGAACTATTGGAGCATTTTTTGAACATAGTTTTATCAATATCGATTCTGCAATTTTTCCAAATGTTTGTGGTAAAGTAGAGCCAATTAAATATAAATAACAGAAACCATCAATGATTTCTATGTCGACTTGTCCCGGATTAGTTGGTGCAATCTTTGCCGTCAATTGCTTACTTAAAGTTGACTTGTCCGTCTTCATCATGTCGCCTGAACAGTGGAATAGTGCAGGAGGTACAGGTGCAAGAGGAAAAGATAGACAATGTCCAATGTCAACTTTTTGATTTATAGCAATTGCTAACAGACGTCCAAAAATATCTCGTTCCAATTTAATTAATGTTTTTTTGTCTCCGGTGGCACTCTTAATACTTTTTTTAGCACATTCAGAAGCGAAGTTATGTATTTTATTTCCAGTTATTGGTCTCACGAATCTTGTTGAATCTTCAGAGCAATCCGAAAAAAACTTTAACTTTTGTTCTTGACCTAAGGACTTAACGTTTAGTAAAAAATTGGTAACATTTGAAGATGCCGCTTTACCAGTTGACAAATTGAACAAACTATCTTTGTCTACATTTTCAGAAAAAGGATTCATTGTTTTCTTAATCGTTTCAACAATGCTGTTCAGAGTCTTTGAATCTTTCTCAATTCGATTCTTCTTTAACGTATAAGAAGTATCATCTGTTTGAGAAAATCCGATTTCTGCTTTTACAAATGACATAATTTTTGTTCTGACACTATGACTAAGAGCCCATCTTTCTCGTGCAGCGATCGAGTTTGTAAAATGGCTAACAACAGTCAAGGTATTACCGGCATCAGCATTAATTGTCTGCTCTAAAGTCAAATCTACAGGTGATCTGCCCAAGCATGATTTTGTGCGTCTAATACCAAATGCACCTTCACGAAATTCGTGAAGTAAAGTAGAATTTTCAACCTTCAGTGTGATTAAGTTATTTAAATACATAGCAGCCCATTTTGCATAATTCGGCTGATTGAATGCAAAAAAGTAACCACACATTTCTAAGATAGAATCCAAGTAGAGTTCAAAATTACTGCAACGAATACTTCTAGAAAATCGTAGAAATATGTTTATAAGCTCAGTATACTGCAAGTAATATCGAGCTGTCTTTCCATGACCGCCCTGAAGTGTTATTTCGCGAAATTGTTTGTAACCCTCCAGTATTATATGCAGTGAATCAGGTAAAATAATGCTCTCATTGATTCCATACGAAGTATTCATTACCATGTTTAAGTCTTCGTTCAAAGTTTCTCCACCATCCGTGTCAATTTCAGATAAATATTGTTCAAAATGAAGAATCTGCAAAGCACTAGAAGCTAAGGGATGTAGCCGCTTACATCGATTAAAATGTTTACTGTCCAAAAAGCTGTTCATTGAACCTCCTGCTAGTGCCCCAGCTTCAACTAAAATCTCTATTAGTCCACTAGAATCAATATACTTTCCAATTGCTTTGAAGAAAGCCATTTGAGTATGGAATGCACCTAAATTAATGAATATATCGTCAAATTCTGGCTTTTTAGTATGTTGAATCTGCATAGCTAATTTGGCTATTGCTAAATCGTAAGTAGCTATGATCTGTTGTTGATTACAATTCTTAGCAACTTCCTTTGCAGTGTTAAGAGTTTCCTGAACAATATCCAGCGACGTAGGAGACTCATTTATTGGTGATAAGTACTCGACTGTCTGGATTTTACTCTCATCAGTGCCAATTTTGCAGTTATAACCTAACCACATGGGTACTGAATCTATTCGAGATAACGACATATTCCAAATCAAATCCTTATCAATTGCAATTAATTTTTGTAAGTGACACGAATCGATTGTTTCAATAATTGTTTGAAAAGGAAGAAACGTCATACTTGTGAAAGGTATCTTGACAAAGGGACGAATTTCCTTTGGAGGTGCTTCAAAACGCCGTCTCTTACGAGCTCTTGCAAGAGGCTCCGTGGGTCCTTCATGAACATGTGCACCTACGGATTCTGAATCAGAAGTATCCGCATTGTCCATGTCATTTGGGTCATCTTCTTTATTGCGAAACTGATAAATGATACCGACTGTATCGTGCAGAGTATCTTTACCAGTGGCTGTATCAATGAAGCGGTCAAAATTATCGAAAGCTACGTGAGTACTTAGCCCATCAACTCTGCTTATACCGGCCGGTATCACATTGTTTTCTTTTTGAAAACTATACGTCATCTCAGTTTCAAGCTCTTCTGCTAAATTGTAGCCTATTGAGTGTCCATATCTATTTAATATTGTTAGAACTTTTAGCGAACTTGTCATAGATTTCATTGATAACCCGAGTGTAAGATGTTTTGATGGTTTGACTCTACCTTTGGATACTATATAAATCAGATCACTACACACTGACTTTATTTTCACTAAGTCGTCATCTGAATTTTTACGACGAGTATCTGGTCCTTGAACTAACTAAGTCGCATACGAAATTGAACAGTTGTTCTGGAACATTACACTCTCCACGAATTACATCCTCTGGAGTCAGATTATCTGGTAGCTTCGTACTTTCCAGAGATGTTATACTGTTTCGCAATTCGTAAGCAACATCTCGACACCGATTCTTCTTGGATGATTCCAATTTAGCAATTTCACCAGCTAATCGAGACGTGTCCATGTCATTCTGATAAATGATTTTCCTTTTTGGTGTCCCCATGGATGACTCCACAGTAATACAATCGCCAAAAGCTTTTACAATTTTATTTTCTAATTTTTCAGCACGATATTCCTCCAAATCTTCAGCGCTTATTTGACCTTCAGCAAATTCCAATATCAAAGACTTATACTGAGATAGCAAAGCAGAGAGATACATAACGCAATTATTCTCAATAATCTCTGCTTTTATAATTTCCGAAATTGCATTGAATGCCAACTGATGAAATTGACGATTTTTATGCCAATGTCTTGGCTCTGGTTGTTCTTCGCACTTTCGCTTCTGTGAAATCTGATAAGATGACAAACAGATTGAATGATAAGCAACAGATTGAGTGCTCTCTAGCTTTGCTAATAGTTTTGAGTCGTTCGATTTTTCGGCTATTGATTTTACAGTTTTAACTATCGCTTCTGATTGCGGAAAGGTTACATAAATTCGTCTTTTACCAACTTTTTTCTCAACATGATCACAAAAAGGCAGGCTGATTTTTTGTTTGTTGATGAAATAGCTTGCTGGGATATTGTAGCAGCAGATGACAAATTTTGAAGAGACTGAGAATGAGCATCTTCCTGCGCAGATATACTTGGCTGTTCGTTTGAAGGAGTTGTCGGAAGCTGTTCGTCGACTGAAAGTGTAGTTGGTTGATCATTCAAGCTACCCCTTGATTCTTCCTGCAAAATAAATGGATGCGTTGAAAGACAATTTGCATTAAAACTTTAGTCGTAGAAAAGTTTTTTTTTATATCCGATTAATATTATATCTGCTGTATTGAAGAATTCTACATATCTAACAAATTGAATATCCTAGGTATTACTAGCAAGGAAGGTCTCCATTGGGGGCATACTCAGAATTTTTTGAAAAAAATATAAATTAAACTACTCATGTAGGTAATAAAGGATCAGTGAAAATTAGCGGCGGAATTACATTATTAGATATGTAAAAAAATAAAATAGTTTGGAATAATTGGCGTGAAAAGCTGAAAGCGACGCAGGATTTGGCGAGCAGTGCGTTTCCTCGCCAAAAGCAGACGATTTTAACGAATCTGAAAATTGATTTTAATTGACTTCACTGCTAAAAATCTGCAGCATTTACTGCAACGTCACTCCACTACTTTTATAGAATATCCCTCTTCTGACCAATGAGAATGCTCCATAGCACGGTGAATTGACCGTTTTCTATAAAAGCGGTGGAGTGACGCTGCAGAAAATAATACAGTTTTTTAGCGGTGTTGTAGCTTGTGCAACACTGTTAAAAATCTGCTGCATTTTGCCGCAACGCACTCCACCGCTTGTATATAATATCTCTATTCCAACCAATGAGAAAACTCCATTTCACGGCCAAGTAACCGTTTTCTATACAAGCAAGGGAGTGCGTTGCAACAAAATGCAGCAGATTTTTAACAGTGTATTTTTCAATTTGGAACAATTTTAATCAATTTAAATTGTGTTTTAAATGATAAAATATATTAATTTCATTTTGTTATAAGTACATATAAACGTATATGACAAAATTACACTTAAAGTAAAGTAAAAATTCAAAACTAAAATTACTTAAACTAAACTTATTTAAATAAATTGAACATAGAAAGTTTTTTCTTTAAAAAGTATTCGAAGCGTAAAAGCGTATTTTTCAAAATTTCGTTTTTTCGCCAACCGGAGATAAATCGCCAAATAAACGAAATTTTTATTATTTTTTTACGGACGTTATAAGGAGGTTCCGCCGAAATTTTTTTATAATCATATATAACTATATGAGAAGAACATTCTGTAATTTTTTCAGATTTTTCTGAGTATGCCCGTATGGAGACCTTCCTTGTAGGTGGAACTATGTGACCACGTTTTTCTATAAAAATGAAAAAAAAAAAAACATAATTTCTAACAAATAACCTCAAAGTTAGCACTGTATTATTTACATCGTAACTATAACCTATATTTTTTAAGTCCGATTAAAATTTTACTTACGGTTTGTGTCTTGCAAAAACTTTCGAATTCTTCTTTATCTTTTTGTTTTATAACTGTAATTTTTTTCAAACACTCTGTATGATATCCAAAATCATCGGTAGATTCAAGTGTTAATAAAATGTCATGATATTTATATTTTTTCTTACGACGAAACAATAACATTAGCGAACACTTTTTGAATGAAGCATTATCAAAGTCTAGTACATTGTTTTTTTTTCGCACAGAAAACACGCCTTCATCTTTATAAATTTTATTGGTTGGTTGGTTTGATTGGTTGGCAAGTACTAAGACGTAAATTTTATTTCACCCTGATGGAATTGATAATTTTTCGATGCACAATTGAAACAGCAATATATAATGTTGTGTATTACGTACTCCAAAACAGCGTGGTTTTTAACTTACAAGGAAGGTCTCCATTGGGGTCATACTCAGAATTTTTTGAAAAAAATACGAATTAAACTACTCATGTAGGTAATAAAGGATCAGTGAAAACTAGCGGTGGAATTACATTATTAGATATGTAAAAAAAAATAAAATATTTTGGAATAATCTCACCAAAAGCAGACGATTTTAACGAATCTGAAAATTGATTTTAATTGACTTCACTGTTAAAAATCTGCAGCATTTACTGCAACGTCACTCCACTACTTTTATAGAATATCTCTCTTCTGACCAATGAGAATGCTCCATAGCACGGTGAATTGACCGTTTTCTATAAAAGCGGTGGAGTGACGCTGCAGAATCGTTTGTTTCATACACTGTTAAAAATCTGCTGCATTTTGTTGCAACGCACTCCATCGCTTGTATATAATATTTCTATTCCAACCAATGAGAAAGCTCATTTCACGGCCAAGTAACCGTTTTCTGTACAAGCAAGGGAGTGCGTTGCAACAAAATGCAGCAGATTTTTAACAGTGTATTTTTCAATTTGGAACAATTTTAATCAGTTTAAATTGTGTTTTAAATGATAAAATATATTAATTTCATTTTGTTAAACGTATATGACAAAATTACACTTAAAATAAAGTAAAAATGTAAAATTAAAATTACTTAAACTGAACTTATTTAAATAAATTGAACATAGAAAGTTTTTTCTTTAAAAAGTATTCGAAGTAGAGTTGCAAAAAGTCGGTTTATTCCCGGGTTTATTTCCAATAGACTAGGTTTATTCCCGGGTTTATTCCCAAAAAACCGAATTATTCCTAAAAATCCCGGGTTTTTTCCAGGTTTATTCCTAAAATCCTGGTTTATTCCCGGGTTTAAACCGGCTTTTTTCTAACCTTTGCAACGCTAATTCGAAGCTTAAAAGCATATTTTCAAAATTTCGTTTTTTCGCCAACCGGTGATAAATCGCCAAATAAACGAATTTTTTTTTTTTTTTTACGGACGTTATAAGGAGGTTCCGCCGATTTTTTTTTTATAAACGTATATAACTATATGAGAAGAACATTCTGTATTTTTTTCAGATTTTTCTGAGTATGCCCGTATGGAGACCTTCCTTGTTAGAAAAAAAGTCGCAACAGATCCGTTGAGAACACTAGCATCTGACACATGCGCAATGGCTTTAAACCGTCCGACAGCTGGCAATTGCTATCCTCGTCTGACTAGTGGTGTTACGCGCTAGCTCTCTTTCACTCTACTTTTAATATTTACTATATTTAACAGCCGGCAACCCTTATTTGCGGCCAGATTTAATTAGGCAACCGTATATAATAATAAACAGAAAAAAAATTAGCTTTAATTTGATATATAAATTATGAATGTACGTTGTGGGTGTATAAATGTAACAAAATCATACCTGTGTATACCTGGCTGCGAAGAGGTGCGGCCAGGTGCCCAAAGGCAACCGTGATTTTTCAGAGTCTTTATAGATGTTGCCGTAAAGTAGACGACATTTTATTGAAAAAACAAGTCAGTGAAATTTCTTACGGATTATGAATTATTAATAATTTAATTAAAAATACTAGCGGCCACATTTTGATAGGCAACCTGGTAGATATAAATTCTCCTAATCATAAATATGTGTAAAAATTTGGTTTTCAGCAAACACTCGATGGGTACACTGATTCTGCAGCCGGATCTTAGACTATAACGAGAAGAAAGAGAATGTATCGTCAGCAATATTTTCTTAGATGTGTACTTTGTAAGCCACTACTGCCACAATGCATTGACGATTGCATGAAACAGACTCGTTTGATGCGCACAAGACAGATGCTGGTCGTTGTCAAACAAATCGGTAAGTTTTTGAAGAAAAAAGCATTATTCAAAAAGTTGAAAATAATCCTTCCACAAGCATACTTATCCCGAAACTCCCATTTCGTTCAATACAGAAACTGATTCATTGAACATGACGGAATGCTTCACCCCTAGCAACTGCATTGTATCCAAGTATTAACCCTCTCACTGACAAGCCCGTCTATAGACGTTCCCTTAGTTCCAGGTTTCACTGCAATGCAAGCAATAATTAAAATGCTATAACTCAGTTGATTTAATGGATTTTTAATACATTGTACAATGATTAACACACTCAAGGATAACATTCATATTCGTAAAGAAGATTTTTCTATAATTTTGAAAGAATCACATTTTTTTAGCAATTAAAACAAAATGCTGAGAAAACAACATTACAATTTTGCCCTTTTGCAAGACTGCCCGAGGGTTAAAATTAAGAGGGTAGAACTAGCGCATTTAATTTGCAAGGTGATAATTCCAAGAAAGTGCAACACAATCGAAATTTCACAGAAAGTCAATGTTTGAGTGATGAGACAAAGTTAATATTAGAAGGTGTATTAATAGTTGATAGCCTGCATCGCTGCCATCTTCCTTGCGGTTAGAAGCGCTATAAGTCAAATACGTTTTAACCATTTCTCCGTGCGTGTAACTAGCATTGTTACACGCAGAGCTTAAATGAAGGAGTCTCAATTTACCTAACCCGTATTTTCATGGAAACGCCCTCTTGTGGTCCCGGTTTGCGTTTGGATCTCATGGAATTATGGGATTTGATTATTTATGTATGTCTGATTTGTCATTTCCTTTTGGTCATGTTACTTTGAATCATCGCGTATACTTCATTTTTTGTTACTTCTTTTTTTAGCACTTTCCAACAAAGTAGAAAAGTGCTTATGCATTGGGTTTGTCTGGACGTCTGTCCGCGCTCTAACTCTCGGATCACCATGAATTTTTTATATGTTATTGACATTTACCCTAGCACGAACCCTATTGAAGCTTCTGTCATGATTAGTTTATTTACAGGGGTAGTCAAAAGTTTATCGTTACATTACGGCCTATGGGGAAAAATCGTTTCAAATGAATTTTAAAGATGTAACACCCTGTCAATCATATTAAAAAACATATTCATTTACAAAATGCATTAAAATATGCATTCTGTAAAAGATGCGATGAACAAATATCAATTATTAATTTACAGGGACACGCGAAAGTTTTCCATTACGGAATGGTAAAAAGGGAAATTGTGTGCGGCATATTTTAACTATATTAAACAGTTTCATATGTAATAAAATTGGTATGTATAGCTGGAGCTTAATATAAATTATACGATATCATCCTGCATAATATGAAGTACATAGCATTTACAGGGACGCACAAAAGTTTTCAAATAGTACATACTTTCCGATCTATTATACATGGATATGATGATGGCTGATTTATGAATGAAATAAATTTTAAATAAAATATGTGCGTTCAATAATGTTTCACTAAATATTTGCATAGTATATGGTGTGTATAAATACTATAGTTGATATACAGGGCTACTCAAAAGAGGTCGCAACGTTTCTGAATATGAGCTTAAATTACTTAAAGGTGGTTTTTAAATAAGTTAAGCATTTTTACGCTGAACTGCATTCACTTTACTAAGAAATGTTTGTAGAATATAGATAAAACGATATACAGGGCCAAGCAAAGAATTGAATACATGGACGTTTTTGAATGACCGACAGATCAGATATCTGTTCAACACTATTGAAATACATATTTGGCTATATACAGTAACCTTATTGCTCCAAATGACAAAGTTTTGTTAAGGATATCATGAAATGTTGGAAAGTGCTTCATAATCTATGCTTAACGCATGATTTTTATTACTTTTTTTTTGGGGGGGGGGTAAAGGTGAATTTTAACTCTAAATATAATATTATCAACGCCATGAAACTGTTTTTTAAATAACAGAAAACGGAGGTTTATGAAGTGTTTCACCTTTCTTAGGTATCATTAGCTCTTTCTTCTCTCTCAAGTATTCTAGTAATATCAAGCGTTGATTTAAGAAATTATATAGTAATACTAATAATCCATATTTATAAAATAAGAGACTTATGTCTGCCTGCCTGCTTGATCGCGGAAAACGCGAAATTATAACACCCATGTCTCTGATATTTTTGTTATTTGTGAATGGTGACATCGAAAAGTGTACTTCGCACCCGAAATTTCAATTTAGATTTTTTTAAATTAAAACTTACCGGATAAAAGGACATTTGCAGCTTTCCACCTATCCATGGCAACGAAGCAACCAGATTACAGGATATTTGCGGCTAGATACTAATCTGCGCCAGCCAGCCAATGAGAGCAGGCGGTAAATACGGGATTTAACGATTTTATTTCAAGGCTCAGTGCTACGCTGCTAAAAAATTGAAACTTTTGCTGCATCATCAGTTCACCGCTTTTATAGAAAACGATTACTGCACTGCATTACGGAACAATCTCATTGGTTAAAACAGTGATATTCTATAAAAGTAGTGGAGGAACGGTGTGGCAAAAACTACAAATTTTTAACAGTGTAGCAACAAATTGCACTCACATTTGTTAAAATTTCCTGTTTTATTGATTTTGTTTTTCTTGATTGATTTACGATCGATCTTCAAATTTCATCCATAGAACTGCCCAAAAAAGTAAAAATTAGGTAATTAGCTTTTAAAAATGTGAAACTTTTGCTGAATCGTCACTCTCTGTCTTTCATAGAGAACGATTACTTCACTCTATTATGGGCATTCTCATTGGTCGAAATAAAGATATTCAATAAAAGTGGTGGATTGATGACGCAGCAAAAATTTAAATTTTTTAACAGTGTACTCCTTTTATGTGTCTTAGGGTTCCTTGTTGAATTTGTTCAAATGTGCTGAGCACGTCGTGAACATGCTCAAAAGTTTTGCATGGAATAGATCTCATTGAAGAAAGGGATTTTAAAATATTTAAAATAAAAATATCAGGTTCAAAACCGATAAAATCAACTATTATATATTTATCCTTTCATAACACGGTTTTCATAACAAGAATACATACCTATGTTCACTCAAGTTAAATTTAAAATATTCTAAAATTTAAAATATTCTCCAGATAAAATTTGTTTTTCTATTTTAGTATAAATAGAGATTTTAAATATTCGCAATTTGTTTGATAAATCATGTATGGTCCTGGCAATGCCTGGCTGATCAGCTAGTGTACTATAATGCAGTAATAGTAATTTGTTAATTATGTACATGAAATTTTCCTGAAATCATTGCCGATAATGTGGTAAGATTTGGATTTATAGTTTGTGATTAATAATTTCTCAAAGAATGAGAAAATGAAAAAAAAATGGACTGCATTATTAAGCACAATTAGTGTCCGGAAACTTAAAATGTATACTTAAATATTGAAATATCCAAATATACGAGACTTAAAAAATATATTATTACATGATTGTATTAAAGTGAAAATCCCGCTCGTATTTAGGGTTTATTTTCAATTTAAAAGGGCTTTTTAGGTACGTTCTTAATTTATGTAAATATGTAACACTTATAGTCTTCGTGAGTCCGTCCGTCCATATATTATGGAACAAAAGAAACTAAAAATACATAACTGTTGCATATTTTATTGAGTCATTTCAAATTTTATGAAAATCGGATGTATAATTTAATTACAGTGCCAATCAAATGTTCTCCGTTACATTCTGGTCAATGGGAAAAAATGTTTTAAGTGCATTTCACTTATGTTACACTCTTTCGAACATAATAAACTTGATATGAATCTTTAAAGTAAATACTAAAATATATATTGTGTCAATCTGTGGTGCAAAGATTATGTGTTAATAATTTACAGGACCACACAAAATTGTTCCATTATAAAGTGTTCCAATGGTATAGGGGAGAAATAGTGATTGGGGTGCGTTTTAATTCTATTAAACTATTTACTACAAATTTGTTCCTATATAATAGAAATGCGAGTAGTATTTACAGGGACACGCAAAGTGTTCATCTTCTGTACTGTATCCGAAATACTATATACGATTACATCAAGATCTGAATATTTTTAAAATTTCGTCATAGTACGATTGTACACTGGTGTCCAAATGTTAAGCATAATTCGTAAAATGCTAAAAACGTGGAGTAAATATCGATAAAACTATTCAAAGTTACTTGCGGAGATTAATTGGTTGAAGAAGAAACATTGGGTTTATGCAAAACATTTCAGTCGACTACGTCATGCACAAAATACCTGCGCTGGTCGGAACACTTATAAACCGGTTTTCACGGTATAGGCAGTTGGACGAATTTCGCCCAACTGATGTGCCAAAAAAACATTGTTACGATCAAACAGATGGCACAAAGACGCCAACTGGACATGTTTGCGAAAGGAAGAATCGTTGAAATTCTGGTATCCGGACGATCATAAACCGAGATGTCTCGAATTCTAAACACGGAAAGTTTGTGATCTCAAGACTGTGGCAGAGGTTTCAAAGTACGAGAAATGTTACCCGACGACCAGTACCAAGTCGACCAATAGTCATAACTCTTCGCCAAGACCGATAATTGGCAATAAGTGCGCGACGTCAGAGGGGCAGTACTGTCAGAGAACTGGCTTCGGCACTCACAGTCGCCACAGGAAAACGAATTTCAAAGCAAACTGTTTACAGGAGACTCAATCATCAATCAATCATCTGTATGCCAGAAGACCAGCAGTTTGCATTCCTCTCACGTCTACGCATAAACGCTCTCGTTTAAACTGGAGTTTGAAACATCAACATTGAGTGACGGAGAGCGGGCCAATGTCATGTTCAGTGACGAGTCCCGATATAGTCTGAGTAGTGATTTTTGTGGGGTAATGATGTGGAGAGAAGATGGAACACGTTTTAAACCAAGAAACATAGTGGAAAGACATCTTTATCCTTTAGGTGAGTAATGGTAAGGGCAGGCATCATGTTGGTCGGCAGCATAGACCTCCTTATCTTTGACACAAGGTCTGTGACTGGTAAAAGATACAGAGACGAAGTTCTTGAACCTTATGTTCACTTGTTTCAAGGTGCTGTCGGTCCTGACTTCATATTTATGGATAATAATGCGCCTTGTCACAGTGCGTGACGGTTGAAGACCTCCTTGAAGCGGAAAACATCCAGCGAATGTCATGGACTGCGAACTCCCAAGATTTAAATCCTATCGAGCATGTCATGGGATATGCTTTGGAGACATCTTGCAGCCCTTTCACACCCACCACGCTTCGTTCCAGAACTGAAAGGAGCTCTCAGTGAAGCTTGGAACTTTTTGCGCCCACAACTCGTTCATAATCTCATAGCAGGCATGGGAAATCGCTGTGCAGCGTGCCTCGCTGTAGGAGGTGACTGCACGCCCGCAGCATCACAATTTTATTTCACGTTTTCTTTCATTTGTCCTTTAAAATGGAACCCTCAGTATGCTCAGTTTTCTTTCAGACTGCTACTTTGGATAATAAAAGTAAATGTTGCCGTTCTTTTGAATTGTTTCCTTTTTTTATAATCGTTTTACACTCGCATATCACGTTTCACTACATTCCGATTTACATTTATTTCAATACTTACTTAATTACCAATTATGCTTAACTTTTTAACACCAGTGTACATCTTTTTTTTTAATAATGCGTATTTCGGGGTTTCTTTTTCTTTTTTTTAGTATCTCCTTAAAAGTTTTATTTTTTGTAATACATTTTGTAATACATTTATAAAGCAATGCTGAAACTTCAATAACCACAACATTAAGTATTTATCGTTTATTATACTTTGAAAATAAAAATTACAAATCTTAATCATTTGGCTCATTTAAGCTAATTTTAACAACTAAAATAGCATTTATATAAAAAAGCGATTAGATATTTTTTGTATATTCAGTCGTCTAAAAAGTATTTGTGTTAAAGTAAAAAAACATCAAAATTTACATTTGCGCGTTATTCAAACGTTATAATAATCAAGGTTTGAAAAATAAGGATGATGCGATATTTCTACAATAATGATCGTGCAATTTATATTCAAAACACTATGACACATAATGACTCAAATTATGTTCTCTGTAATATTTCATGAATAATGCAGGATTATTTTGAATCATTTAACAACAAACTGTTTATTAACTCCTCAGTCCTGAATCAAATATTACGAGGAACCACGAAAACTAGTTTAAGAAGTTTTGTCGAAGTAATTTTATTAATTTTGGAAAGATTTAAATCAATTTAAATAGCGTTCTTTAGTGTATCCTATAGGCGAAATCAGAACTGAGGACGATAAGGACCTTTAAAAATGAAAAAAAAAATCAGTTTTTAGAAGAATTTTCAATGCGATTAAACCTGTTTATACAAGGAATATTTAAACAGGAATTTTTCGTTTGTCACTTACGTTTTACTATTTTCTACGTTTAATGCCCTTTTTTTATATTTTTTGGTACGTATCTCATGAAAAATTTCTTTTTTTTCATTTTTTTATGTTTCTTTTATAATGGAGAGAGTAAGCGTAATACCTTGAATATACCTATAAATAGAAAAAAAAATATGACAGTTACGGCTCATAATATAGACATGAATATAGGATATACAGAGTTGACATTATAAAATGTGATCTAAAAACTTCATTCGAATTCCATTCTCAAAAAGATGTTAAATCTATTTCTGACTTATTATCCGGTAAAAGAGTGAATAAGAGAGAAAAAAAATAAGGAAAAGTGATTTCAGATAGTAAAACGACAAGCATTTTTAAACAATACATTGCGGAAGTAACGAACTAAATTGTGAAGTACTATCAGGGAAAAGATACTTCAGCTTAACTATGTTCTATTTTACACTTTCGTATTTTGAAAAGAACTTTTTCTAGAATTGTTTTATGTGTTCAAAGAATAAAAGAAAAAAAAAGACTTTGAAACCTGACTTTAAAGTGACACGTATTTTTACGGATTAGGTTGCTTGACTAAAAAAAGTGAATTTAATGAAATACGTCTATCGTTTCCATATTGGATTTGTAAAAGCAAAAGGAAATAAATATATGTATACAACATTATTTTTAAATTACTATAAAATAAAATACAAAAAAAAAGTGTCACATTACGCTTTATGTATTATATCATTTTTAAAATCACGTTGTCCACCATATTTAATTCTGAAAGTAGTTAGCTTTAATTAAAAGCTTCAGTCAAGCGAAAAGATTCACTCCGTAATGCTAATTCTTTGGAACGAAAATTTAAAGATAACTCGGTTATATTTCAATATTTTGCTTTGGATAGCTAAAATGGATTTTTATCCAGATATTTTAGAATGGAATTTTCGCTTTCGAAACAGGTTTCGAAATTGAAAGTAGTACTGAAATAGCGTCATAAGCAGAAATTTATAAGAAATCATACAAATATTTTTCGTGTTGGTTGGGATGTGATGACACAAAAATAAGAAAAAAAGTTTTTTTCTCTCAAATCATTCAAAATGAAAATCATCTCAAATCAAAATAATTTCGCTCTCCAATTAACAATGATGTAAACAATCCATTTATAGTAATATAGCTGACAATAATATAACAGACTCATAATTCACCTCGCAACATACAAAAAATTAACAATATGGCTAACGTAAATATTGTGTAACCTATATATCCCAGATACTCATTGTGTTGTGTTGCGTTCCTGTAGCTTTTGAAACATGGGAATTCAATAGATAAATAAAGAAAAAAATAGCATAAAAAGGACTGTTTTTTCCCGTAACTTTCAGAAACGTGTGAGCATAGATTTTACACTATATTAAACAGGAGTGGTTTTATTATATTTTTGTAAAAATTCTTGCTAGATTAAAAAAAATCAATTTACTTTAAGTTCCATTGACCAAATTGATATCAGAATCATCAGTATGTTATTACCGGCTGTCCATTTAATGATCTGTTGTTCCTGAACATTTGTACATGCAAACGGATTACCCATTATTTTGTATAATATTATATTTTTATATATTTTTTGTAGTATGTATTAAATGCACTATCGCTATTGAAAGTGAAGTTAGTAGTATTTATACTCTTTAATGAGATAGTTAAAAATATCTGTTACATAACGATCAATAGGTAAAATTGTTTCAAATGCATTTTATTGTTGATACTTCTTTTCGAACATAATGGAATTATTACGCATTTATCAGTACAGTAGAAGGAGCGTTAGAGGTGGAACTAATTGGAGCAGAGATAAATCCTGGTTCAAATGGCAAATAATATGCTCCTAATGAACATACTAAAAATATACATTAGTATTGTTGTGCAAAATGCGTTTTTTGGCAGCCATCTTGAAAAAATGCGAAAATTTTCAATATATTCCAACAAAACATGTGGGATATCAAACTACAGGAAATTTTATGCTTTAAAAGATTATGGTATTGGTTGTTAAAAGTAAAATGTTTATAAAGATTAAATAGCGGGGAATTTTAGAAAAATTATACCTACCGGGTGTCCCAAAAATGACTGATGGATTTTAAAATTCAATAACTTGCAAACGGTGACAGCTATTTAAAAAATTTTTGCAGGAGGGTTATGTATAACGTCAGGAGTTTTTTTACCGTAATTTTTTATTTTAGTTTGCATCTCAAATAATAGGTGGCGCTGACGGCGATTGAAGGCCAGATGATCAGTGGTGAGTGAAGCGTCGACCTAAATAATATTTTCTAAATAATTTGCTCAATGCGAATGGGGAAATTTTAGAATGCAGTAATCCGGCTTGATGGGTTTTATAGACTAATATCCTTCCTTGAAGCTATTGTACTGATGAGTCTATCATGCATAGAAAAAGTCCTATCGGCAGTTTATGCTGTAAATTCTATCCATATATATAGGATGGACGAGGTCTTATTCTAAATAAAAGCTAGTCTCTGACGGACACATACATTTATTGTAACGAACAGAACAAAAACAAAAATAAAAATAAAACGTCAAATCGCTCTTCGTCGTTATTCACAACATTCTTTATCAAACATCAATTAGTCGTAAATATTTTGTAGTTTTTTAAAAGAACCATCTTAAATCTTCGCTTTTAAATCGTCGGAATCATCACTTTAGTTTTTAATCAACATCGTTAGCCGTCGTTGAAAACATTATATTTTGTTTCTTCTTTCACTCTTCGTCACACATCTTCGCTTACCTTTTGGTTCTTATTTAATCTCGAAGCAGAGTTCCGGTAAATGAGTTGCGTAGGGAAAAGAGTCCAATTCAGGTGCAACAGAGAGAGTATCCCACATGAGAGATTATATCCCACATATATGTTCAAAGGTCTGCATTGTCTTCGAGGACAGTTTCTAATTTCTTCATATCTCACTGCTTTAATTGCAGCTGATGTACTGAAATGCAGCCTACCAGTTAAAGTTAATATAGAGTCAGATTTTATCGATTGAATCAAAAAGTCACTGCGCTCTCAGTGACGAAATGGAAGTGGAATCAAATGATCTTAATCCTGAAAAAATTATTCCTTTTGCCAAAAAGTGTTCAATGGTGATATCAAGACATGAAAATATTATTCCAAATCCTGATCTTCATAAACTTTCAACACTAAAACATAAACGGAAGAAACTTTTTAAATCAAAAAGCCACACTATTTATCTCTGGCTGCATGATGGATATTTTAAAAACGTTTATTTCGGCTGAGCAACCAGAAAATTTTGAAATGTACTTACAGGCGGTTGAGCACATGTTACCAATTATTGAGAGTTCAGGTCATAACAGTTATGTCAAATGTGCAAGAATTTACCTTTAAAAAATGCAAGAGCTAAAACCAACTGAATCAGATCGCTACAAAATGTTTAATGAAGGTCACTTTACAATACAGAAAGAAAATACACAAGAAAAAACAGAATGTAGTCTAGAGTTTCGACCGATATGCACATTAAGTAAAAGGAAAGGCTCATGAAATGTACCAAAAGTCGTTCTGGTATAATTCACGGAAGAGGTATGACTGAAAGTCAAAGTGCAACTTGGATTTTGAGTCATTCTTGTTATAGTGAATTAGCATGTGCAATGAGTCTGTAGACCAGTGTTTCACTTATGGGCAGTGAACAACAGGCTGATTTAACTGAAGGACGCAAGGATACCCATATGTTTCGAAGATATGACAAAGGTAATGCTAATATTTATGGACCACAATTCATTTGCTGCTACTTCAACTAATTTATGGAATATTTTTAGTGGAATTACAGATAATAAAAAAAGTAACAGCAGAAAATGCTGACATGATTGGAAAAAGCATCTAAGATTAACATACCAGTAAGCTTTTGAAAGATGAAACTTTACTGAAATCAGACCAAGCAGTAACCATGAAATTATTGAAAAAAGAATGGTTATTGCTGGTTAGGACTCACCATGTAGATTCTCGTCTTTTAATACAGAGTATGCCTGTGTGCATCTCCTTGAATAATAGCGTTTAGGATACAAGAATGTTTCTCAATCTCGAGTTATCCATTCTACCAACTTCATTATTTGATCATAGTACCCAGTAAATGAGAAAAACGGATTAATCATCATTGGTACACTCACTAGATAGTTTGAATGTCAATGAAATACACCGGTGGCATTCCCATTAAACATATATCTTCTTGATGGTGGTGCATTAATTCACGAGTTATCATTGTCCGCTTCCAGAGTATTTTGCAAAGTCTAAAGCCAATACGAGTCGTATGGCAACAGAAGGTTTGGAAAAGTGACAGTAGTTTCTGATGAGTATGAAAAACCTAATATAAAAGACATGGAGCACAGATAGCGCATGAAGAACTCATCTGTTGTAGTACTCTTTAATGAAAATTCCCCTGCTATCATCAAAGAAAAAAATTTTTTTTAAACTCTACAAACAAACAACGCTTTACCGATATGCTGCGGAATTACTTTAAAAAAAAAGCGGTCATTTCGTCATTCATGCAGAAGTGGAAGCAGACACGGTAATAATAAAAGATGTTCTAAAGTTAGCCCAGGAAAAAAATGTCACTGTAGTAGCTGATGACACTGATTATTTAATCCCAATATATTCTTCGGAGAATATTTTAATACAGTCTGCGAACCAATCTGTTAATGTTCGTGACATTCAATCCATACAAAGTTCTAATGGAGAGAAATCTTGCAAAACTATACTTTTTAATGTAAATCTTAATATAAATAATATATAAATACTTAAAAGGCGCAACAATATTACTTATTACAATACATTACAATTACTTATTACAATATTATTGATATTAATATAGTGATTTGACCCATTGAATATCTGTACTTCTTATTCAAGCATTAACGGGATGTGATACTATGAGTGCATTGTTTCAGGAAAGTAAATCTTCTGCTTTAAAAAAAATTCATTTAGTCGAAAATTTATGCGAATGGACTTCACATTATGGATTATCCAAAGATGTATCTATGGAAATATTGGTTGAAAATAGCGGTAAAGTTTTTGCGTCTGTTTATGGAGACAGCATTGAAACATATAATCTAAACGTGTATCGCTATGAACAGTACATGAGAAAAATAGCTTCAGCGAAAAAAGAATTACACATAGTTCGTTTGCCTCCAACGCAAAATGCATCTAATATACCACCTACTTCGAGTGAAATTGCAGTGTTTTATATGGAGAAATCTAAATATGTTAATTCCCCATCTTACACTGTATGGTTGGCAATTAGTTGATGGAGAATTGGAAACGATACTAACAGACTTAAATCCAGCACCAGGAAAAGTTTTAAAAATGATAATATGTGCTTGCTAAATTACAACTGAAGTTCCATGTAACACTACAAAGTATACATGTCACCGATATCGACTTCCATGTTAAAAAGTTTGTGAAAATTGTTGTGGGAAGGACTGTGCAAACACAGGAGGGACTGTGCAAACACAAATTTTGATTTAGATGAAGATGAAGAAGATATTTCAATTTGGTTACATAACTAAGATTTTATAGATAAGATCCCTTTTCTTGTGTATTTATTTTGAATTTTCAAAATAATCATCAATAATTTCAAAATAATTTCATGTTTTTCAAAAATCTGAAATCTTTCATTTTATTTACTTCTACTTTTAAAAACAAATGTCATATTCTTCATCAGCTCAAAATTTCCTTTAATGTTATGCCCCACAAGGCTGTTTTCGATTTAAAAAAAAAATTTCATGTTTTTTTTCGCCAAAAAACGCATTTTGCGCAACAGTACGACTGTATATTTTTAGTATGTTCATTAGGCGCGCGTTAACTACCATTTACAGCAAGAATCATTTTCGTTCAAATTAGTCCCACGTAAAGGTGTTTTTTACGTTATTTCTACTATATGAAGTACACTTAGATTGGAATCGATACATGCTAATAATATGTGTTTTAATTTTTTATTACACTATTTATTACACACTTATTATAAAATTACTTATTCAAATGTTCATATTAAAGGTGAAGTTCTTAAAAAGCTAATAAATTTAATAATTTTTGTATTATAGCCTAAAAAGGAATGCTTGCAAAATAGAAATTAAGTTATATACAGGATCATATAAAGAACTGTTTACAAGAACCCAGGTGATAATAATTTTTAACTCTTATTTTTGTAGTTTAATGCGCGTTTGGTCCTGAATCAAACTTAGCTTCAATATGTTTTGTGTATAAAAATTGTAGGTAATACACAGGGCTAAGCAAAACAAGTCAAGAAGGTTTTAGAGTTAAAAAGTTGCTGGTAGTCATATTTTAATATTTATGTTCTTATTAATAAGCTAAAGTTTGGAGTACTAAGAATGCAAATAAATCAGTAGGATAAATACAGTAATCACAAAATAATTATAGTGATTTTTTAGAAGGGGATGGTAATTGAGGAATGTTTATTTTCAATATGTTTTGTGTTTTCTCAAATGTCTACATAGGTATCCTATTTTTTTATTAAAATGCGAAATTTTGTACAAGTGGTATGGACGTGTTGGAAAACGTTTAATAATCTGTTTTGACGCATTATTTTTCTTATTTCTTTAAATACCGCGGATTCTCACTTGAAAAAGGGCTTTATACATCGTAGCTTATTACATGGTAAGTTATTACATCAAGTAATAACATCACGTAATATCATCATGTATGTTACAAGCTTTATTACATCGTAATTGGCTTGATATTTTTTTTTTTTTTTTTTTTTTTTGCTTTTTAAAATTGAAACGAATATATTAAAGTTGATGGTTTAGTTTCAAATACATATAAATGAAGATATTATGTCCTTTTAACGAATTTGTAGTAAACATTTTATCGTTCATTATTAAACTAGTTGGATGTATCAATCCCGAAACTTTCTTCTATCTCATAAGTACATTTTAATAAAAAAAAAAAAAAAAAAAAAAAAAGTTGTGATCCCAAATTTACCTACTATCGAATTTCCTCGAACATTTGACCTAGCCTAATGAGATTCTGGTATCCGAAAAGCCTAAAACGCAAAATTTAATTAATATTCTGAGAAAGTGAGCTTAATACTATAATGAAAGTGAGCTTAATAGTGCCTCATATTGGGTAATTTATGCTAAAACCCAATAAGCATCTATTGATGTCAAGAGTTAACAGAATCTGGAATTTGATGGAATTTCGTCCATTAGTTCTTGAGATATAGTTACACAAAAAAATTGCAAAACGTAGCACAGCAACACCATATCTTGGACAATTTATGCCAAAACGTAAAAAAAGTCTAATTATGTTATGGTGTAAAATAATCGGAAGTTTGACGAAATTCTGTGCATTAGTTCTTGAGACATAGCTAGTTTAAAAAAACCGTGTAAAATATAGCACGCAGCACCATCAGTTGAAGGATTTATAACAAAACGTAATCATCGTGTAATTATGTTGTATGTCATCTTGTAACAAAATCTGAAGCTTGATGAAATTCTGTGAGTTTGTTGTTGAGATATAGCTATCGGAAAAATCGTGCAAATTGCAGCATAGATGCACTACATGTTGCAAGGTTAATACCAAAATGTAATCAGCGTCTAATTATGTTATATATTCTAGTGCAAAAGAAACTAAAATTTGATGAAGTTCTCTGCATTAGTTCTTGAGATATAGCTATCGCAAAAATCGTGCAAAATGTAGCACAGCAGCGCCATCTATAGGGAAGTTCACACCAAAACCTTATCAGCGGCTATGTATCTCAAGGTATCGCGGAATCTGAAGTTTGGTGAAATTCTGTGCATTAGTTCTTGAGATATAGCAATCTTGAAAATCATGAAAAACGTAGTATGGCAGCGCCACCTGCCGGCCAATTTTCACCAAAAACCAATAGGCACTAACTCATATCAAGGTCTAACTAAATATAAAATTTTATTAAATTTCGAGCATTAGTTCTTGAGGTAGAGCGCCCAGAAATTTTTTGTCACATACAGACAGACAGACTCACAGAAAGACAGACGGACAGACTCACAGACAGACATTTCCTAAAAATAGTCAAAACGTGTTCAGGACCTTTCAAAACGTATAAATCCGTCGAAAACCGGAAGTCGAAAATTTTCATGAATCCAATATTTTCTTCTTGTAAAGATAGAAGAAAGTAAATATACGTATTATCTGCTGGAAATAACAAAGACTAGAATTAATAACAAAGACTACAAAAAACACTACATGAAAAAGATTAGAAAATTAATAAGATAACGAACATCCAATTTTGGTTTTAAAAAAGTAAACGTATATGTATATTTACAAAAAAAAAAAATAGAAACAAATAATGAATTACTAAACATATAAATTTAGTGATCTTATAAATTTATTTGAATTACTTATAAATTTAGTGATCTTATAAATTTATTTGAATTACTTAAAAAAAATTACAAATTTATCTAACTGCAGTAAATTTTGTATCGGAAAGAAATTCAAAAACCTATATATAGAAAAAAATAGTAAAGATTCTAGATTCTAGATTCTAAAACGACTAGCACTTTTAGAAAACACATTGGGAAAAAAAAAGACTTAAGCCATAAAATACTAGCACAACTCAGTCATTAAGTTGAAAGGTATTCTACTTTAAGCTTTAGTATTTGTGGTAACTTTTTTAGGTATTTGTAGCTCTTTCATGTGTTTTATTCCTAAAACCAAGAAGAAAAAAATACTTCTCAATGCCTTCAGTACATTGTAATTATTTGCAAAACATCGCTTAAATTAAAAAAAAAATGAAGGATTTTTTTTTTTTTTTTTTTTTTTTTTTTTTTTTTTTTTTTGTGTGTGTAGAGGGGGGTGGGATGTAAGGTTGTCTTCCAATTAAACTAATTTTTTAAGGAATTAGCAGGAGAAAATTATACAGAGTTTAAATAAATTTATTTTATAAAAATAATGAAAAAGTATAATTAAATATGCTGTTATTTTGACATAGGAACTCATTTAGATTAGTTGTTAACTTTAACATCTTTCATATGAGTAGTATAACTCTCTAATGATGATTAAAGGTTATTTCTCTGACGTCAGTGTTTAATAATACATATCAATCTTATATTTAGCTGCAGTAAAATGTGTAACGAAAATAAATTGCGAAAACTATTTATATAAAACGGTAAAGACGAAAGATTCTGGATACTAAAACTACAAGCATTTTCAGAAAACACATTGGGTAAGTAAAGACTTAAACCTTAAAATACTAGCACAACACAGTCATTAAGTTGAAGGGTACTCTATTTTCAGCTTTAGTATTTGAGAAAACTTTTTTAGGTATTTGTAGCTCTATCATGTGTTCTATTCTTAAAATGAAAAATAATTATTTCTCAGTGTCTTTAGTACATAATATTTACTTGCAAGACATAGCTTATATTAAAAAAAAAAAAAAAAAAAAAAAAAAAAAAAAAAAAAAAAAAAACGAAAAACGAAAAAATATTTTGTGGGGGGGGGGGAGGGGGCGTGTAAATATGTCTTCCTATACAATTAATTTTTTATGTAAATAGGACTAGAAAATTATACATATTTTAAGTAATTTATTTTTCCTAAAAATAGTGAAAAACTATAATTTAAAAATATGTTCTTATTTTGAGATAAGAATGCTTTCAAATTAGTAATTAAATTTGACTTATTTCATATGAGTGGTGTAACTGTCTAATGATGATTAGAGGTTATCTTCCTGACGTCAGTTTTTACAAAACATATCAATCATATATTTAACAGCAGTAAAATTTGTAGCGAAAATAAATTATAAAATCTATTTATAGAAAAAATAGTAAAGAAGAAAGATTTTAGATGCTAAAAAGACAAGCACTTTCAGAGAACACATTGGGGAAGTAAAAACTTAAACCGTAAAACACTAGCACAACGCAGTCATTAAGTTGAAGAGTACTCGATTTTCAGCTTTAGTATTTGTGGAAACTTTTTCAGGTATTTGTAGCTCTTCCATGTGTTCTATTCATAAAACGGAAGAAATATATACTTTCACAATGCCTTCAGTACTTAATATTTGCTTCCAAGGCACCGCTTGAATTTAAAAGAACTTTGAATTTGTTGGGTAAGGGATAAAATTATCTATTTAAAGAATTAGGAGCGGAAAAGTATGCATAGTATAAATATTCATACATTGTTTACAGGTAGTTTATTGTTTCTTAAAAATAATAGAAAAATATTATTTTGAAATAAACTCTTGTTATGACTAAAGGAAGCATTGTAATTAATAACTAACTTTAACATATTCCTCATATTTCATCATGAGTAAAATAAATATCTAATGATGATTAAAGGTTATCTTCCCAACCTCAGTGTTTAACAAAACATATTAATCCATCTATGTAAAATCGCTTATGCGTGTAACTAAGCAATTGTGATATAACAAATAGTAACTTTTTATACTATTATTTTTGTAACAGAAATTATTTCTTTTAAACAAAGATTTTTTTTCAATTTTTAAAGCATTATTTTATATTTATAAAAATGTGTTCTCTTAGCTATTTTAATGATATTTTTTTAAATATAAATTGGCATTTGTGTGGTTGAAGAATATCCGTACAACTGGTGTTCATTTATCAGCAGTGTTATTTACGTTCTTTCTCAACTTTAATATTATCTTTTAATGCGTCACTAAATTTTAATTTTCCACAATAAAGTCGTCAATTCCTCATCTGTGTAAGTAAGGAAGCTTTCACGCTCCTTGTAAAGGCTGTTATTTATCGCTTTGTTCGTCAAAGTGAAACAAACATCTAAATTTGTTTAAAAAAGCACGATCGTTTGGTTAATAAAGAAAATAAAATCTAATTATTATCTATATAATAATGCGAAGTGTTTTCGGGATTCCGACCAAACATTTAATTCTAAAAATACTATAATTATTTTCATGAAAATAGCGTCTCAGAATTAGACATTATTGAAAATATAACTATTTTTCTTAATCGCGAACTTATTGTTAGTGAAAAACTGATTCGATCATGGTTTGTTGCAGATTGCAAAAAACTTGTTGAAGTCTACTATGCAATATTTGCATTTAAAAAAGACTGTTTTTTGGAAATGTAAGTTTATCTATATGCATTCATTCATACACTTTTCATATTTTCACAGTTTATTTTATTTAATTTTTTAAAAACAGTTTGTTTCTGGGTTTTTTAAAATAGTTTTTGTTAGTTATTAATGTATTGTTCATATATATAATTATTTATTATATTTTTTCACTTCATTTATCTGTTTCTTTGTTCATTCATTTGTGTATTTCATATAATCCGAATTCTTAATCTTTTTTTTTAAATTCAATTTGCTTCATAATCCCCATAATACTTTGGGCTTTACTATTATCTGTCCTTGCAAATTGTCAATTTTTCTTGAATTTTCCTTTAAATTCTTGCTCCTGCTTTCACAGCAGATGCAGCTGTTCTTCGTGGTTGATGAAAAAATATTAAGCTCTTTCGAAATGCCTAGTGCATTTCTATACGTTTTCATTTTTTAAAGAATTGTCTTTTATCATATCGTCTCACGCCAGATTATTTCTTCGTTAAGCATGTTATTTAATCTGAAAAAAATATTTCAATTTCGAAGTCTAGTAATACATTTAAAAATAAAATTTTACTCAAATCAATTTTAAAATATCTAATAAATATAATTAAGATTTAAAAGTAAATGTTTATCTAAATGACTAAGAAAAAAAAAAAAAAAAACTTCATCCGATCAAAAGGATCGGCATACTTCCTAATTAACAGTTTTTGGTCATATATCTAGAGAAATAATTGAGAATTTCTTCTAAATCTAGATAAATCTTAAGAACAAATTTGGTCTCGTATATAACATATTTTATAAATCGATAAATGTCTTTCTTTTGACTTACTATTTCTTATCTTCATTTTATTTCTTCATTTGTTTCTCAAAGTTTGTTTATTTTTACAATATTATTTTTTTCTGCACTTAAAACTTATTTTTCTAGAATTATTTGAATAGTTCATTTCGGTTATAAGCTCACTTTTATTTCATTTTGAAGAAAAAACAACAACAACATAAAAAAAAAACGCACCGAAGAGATTTTTTCCGAGTAAAGCATGGCCGAAGCACAGTCATTGTGCCTTTCCGCCAATAAATGGCACCGACGTAACACGCTAGGTATTTAGAAATTTCAAAACCTTGCTCTTTTTATAGTATTTTGAACTTCTAAGCACTACCGAATGAATTAAATTCAGAACTCGCATTTTCGTCCTTTATTTCAGATTTCCGATCTAGATAAGACCAAATTCTCGTCGAATCTCTTTATGTATATTTTGTTCCAATGTTGTTAAGTTACATTTATTAATGTGGATTGTTTTCATCTGTTTACTTTCACGTTATTCTCTTTTTTAACTTGCAGATGCAAAAACAAATACGTATGACAAAAGTGTGAAGGACAGAGAGTGTAACAACATGGAAAAATCTTGTTACCGAAATAAAAATGAATTCCTTACATTCTGAGTATTTATTTTGTTGTGAAATCTTATCTATGCTATACTGTACTTTCTTCATGTAATCTCCTCTTACGAATACTGCCTGAAGCAAGTAATGTCTGGAGTGCAATCTTTTTACAAACTTTGTTTACAGTGTAAGAACCGACAGCACAAAAATCTCTGTTATCGAGCACAAGGGAAATGCCTTTTTTTTACGGAAGACTAGTAATAGGGGAATCTAATGATCCATCTTTACCGGAAGTGAATTGGCGCATTAGCCAAAAATTAATACAGCTGATGGTTTAGTCGTAGGCTTATTGTGTTTGTTGTATAATTAAAGGTATGAAAACATGGAAAGCTGAAAGCAAAATAATAATATTAGTAGTAATAGTAATAATAATAATAATAATAATAATAATAATAATAATAATAATAGTAATAATAAACCCACGAGTGAAACACTAATGGTATTAAGTTTTGGCTTATACGCCACATCAGTTCCGTAGACGTGGATAATTAGATTCCCTTATTACTACTCTCTCATAAAATAAAGAGTTTTGTTTTCCTTGTACTGGATAAAATAGGTTTTTGTGCTGTTGGCTCTTGGACTTTAATAATTTCTGGATGTTTGATATTTGAAGTTCAAAGCACTCTTCGATCATCACAATTTCCCAAATTATTTTCCTAATCATCAAATAGTTACGCACATATTTAAAATAAAAACAACTCAACAATAAGTTAAAAAATACATATTCTTTATTACTTTGGACAAATTTGGAAACTATTGAAGAGATCGTATGGGTGGTGGAATTTACAAACCAGAAAGTTTCTCGGAACTAGTATTTTCTTATATCCCGGGAGTAGTCGCGACTTTTTTCACAACGTCATTAGTCGCGCTCGGTCTTTTCGCCGCTGGCCCCCCGCATACCAAATATGTAAAATAAGAAATATTTTTCACCTAATATGCGAATATAATCTTTCAATTAATATATAAATTCGCAGTTTTCTTAAGTTATGCATTATATTCAAGAGATCTGGAGTAATTAGAAAAGTAAAAATGAACTGACATTAGTGATTGTTACGTAGACTTTTAAGCCAACTTCAACTTTCTTTCTAAAAATGTACCTGAAAGAAAAACAGAGGTGTCCTGTTACTTCACTGAGGTAGTCAAGAAACTTTCAAAGTCAGCTACCTGGTAGATCTCCGCTGTATTTGTAATGTGATACAAGTTAGGAGAAGATAAGTTATACGGGCGGCGAAAAGACCGACACGCGACTACTGACGGGATATAAAATATCTCCTTAAATACGGCAAAATTTAACGTATCTACACTATATACATTAGGGTGGATCGAAAAATCGAAATTCGGATAATCGAGTCGGCGCGGGGTGCAAAAGTTGCCTTTTGTGCATACTAATTCACCTATGTTTTTTTATTGAAATCCATTCATATCTTCCGGTGCCCCAAAACGCCTCAAAAATAGTTAAAAATTGAAATTTTTATAAATTTTATAATTTTTTTTTGTTTATTAATATTTTTAAATTTATTTTTGGCGCGGGTTGCGAAAGTTGTCTTATATATATATTAGTTCAATCCTTTTTTTATATATAAATCCATCCATATCTTCCAGTGAACCCAAGCGCCCCCAAAATAGTAAAATTTGAATTTTTTATAAAAATTTATAATTTTCTTTTTTTAATTTTTTTTAAATTATTTTATCAGCGGGATAAAAAAGATGCATGTTATAGTATATTAGCATGCATCCAAATAAATTTCTTCCAATGTCCCAAAACATTTAATTATTTGCCGAAAATAGAGTTTCTTGCAAATTTTGAGCTAAAAAATACAAGTAAAAATAACAGTTAAAGAATAATTTATCTAACGTAAAACGTAGATCGAGAGGATGAGAAATCGTTTATCGTATTTTATTAAATGTATAAAATAAACTTTTTATACTTTATTATTTGGAAGACAACATATATAGAAGAGTTCTCAGCAATGACCAGCAATATTTATATGATATTTGCTTAGAAATATAGCGGGTTGAATGTGGTTCTGATCTGGCATTAACGAAACCTGGTCTAGTTTATCAGTCAAGATGGCTAATAACTGCGTGTAGAATTTTAAGGTTATAAGTGGCTACAGAAAAGCCTTCTGATAATCTCATTACTCTTACAACATATATTATGAAGGTATATGCACCTGCATGGTTTCATGTCAAAACAAAGCCATCCATAACTGAAGGAGCGCGTCATATTTGGAAACTTATCACATATTCTAAATATTTGGAACCCAATTTAAGAAAGATCGTAGATGCTGTTATTCAACGATTTTTTTTTTTTTTTTTTTTTTTTTTTTTTTTTTTTTTTTTTTTATGCCATTCTGAAAATTTGTCAATCATAGATAACAGAGAGCATGTCAGATCTTTAGCAATGCTAAAGCTAATTTGTGCTAGAAATAAAAAGAGAAAATCACCAGAAGTGAGAATTTTCAAAGCACCCCAAATAAACATCAAATCGAAGGATTATTTTGAACTTATTGACTGGCAACCAGTTGGACATTTTGAACCACCTCTTTTGATGAATGTGCCTTGCAAAGAAATTGAGAATATGATAAAAGTTGTAAAAACGAATGAATGGTCAAAATATCCATGCCATACTCAAGCGGTTGAAAGATGCGTTCGACTAGTGTCTGAGTCATCAGAAACTGTATCTGGACAAGAAAAGAGACACGGTTTTATACTATAAAACACTATAATACCAAAAAAAGATTACAAGTTTTAAAAATATATAAATTTCTAAATTGAAGGATGTAAAACTTTTCTCTACGTAAGCTCGATTTTTGTAATTTTTATTATTTAATGCATTGATTTTTAAATATATATGTCGCTTATTATTGTAAAATTAATGGTATTTATAACCTTATATGTTATTAATTAACTTGTTTTCAAAAATTGTAAGTATTTTTCGTAAATTATAATTCTTAATACATTTTTGTAAAAATTTCAGTTTTTAATTATAATTGGTGCATCAAAGATGTGAATGGATTTTGATTTAAAAAAATATATGGGAATTGCAGAGTTATGTAGTATTGTAATAACAACTTTCCAACCCAGTGCCAAATGAATTTCAAAAAGTAAAATAAAATAAAATAAAATAAAATAAAAAATATTTTTTTTTCAAGAAAATTTCAATTTTGAACTATTTTTGGGGCGCTTGGGGCACCGGAAGATATGAATGAATTTTATTTTTAAAAAATATGTAAGCTAAGATAGATAAAAGATAGCTTTTGCACCCCGCGCCAAAAGTAATTAAAAAAAAATAAATAAACAAAAAAATATTAAAAAAATCATAAAAACTCAATTTTTAATTATTTTTGGGGCGCTTGGGGCACCGGAAGATATGAATGGATTTTAATAAAAAAACTCCTGTAAACTAGTATGCATAAAAGGCAACTTTTGCACGCCGCGCCGATAGTGATTTCTAAAAAAAAAAATTTCCTATACTTTTCGATCCACCTTAATATACATCTTTCCATAAAACTAGTCGTTGGAGACCATCTAAATATTCATATAGTATGAATATACATGCTATAAAATATGAAAATAAAATCAAGTAACACTGAATTGTGTAAGAGAAAGCATATTCTTATAACTCCAAAAATTATAATTATATTGACTACCAATTTACCACGTTAGATTAAGCATTTCATTTTCAATTAAAATATACAGAGGTGTAAAAATTATTAGAATAATTGTGATATTTTCAGTTTTTCATGATTAATATTGCATATACTTGCAATTTTTCAAGAAAAGTAATTTGTTTTGTTGGTTTAGTCAATTTTGAAGTCCTCTAAATTACTTTTGGGGATAAAAAAAATTTGAAATGTTGCTATTTTATTTTAAAAAACGGTATTTTATCCAAAGTAATCAAATTGTTTCCATTGCATAAAGAGTTAGTTTGATTAGCAAACAAATGTAAAATTAAATTTAAATTTTGTCTGCTTGCTGTGTTTATTTTTTCCTTTTCTTGAGTTAGTATTAGTATTAGTTTATTTTTAAAACAAATCTTTTCGCTATTTTGATTAGCTTATGCTAATTGACAGCTTTTTCTCGTTTGTCAAAGGATTATTCCATGATTAAGTGTAAAGCAAGTGATATTTCTGTTAGAAGACTAGCTGTGATAAAGTGTCACATTCAGGAAATAACGATACAGTGCACGAAATCGCTAAAAAAGCAGAAAATTTGCAAGCATCTGTGTATAGAATATAAATATTTTTGATCGCCAAATGTGAATATGCAACTTTTAGAATGAGGATATGTGGAAGGATAGGTAAATTTACTGTAAAAATAGAAGAGAAATTAATTAAAATTGTTAAGGCTAACAGAAGAGCAACTAGTCACAAAATAAAAATCTTTTTGGAAGCGTATGAAATAAATGCATGTGATTCTTATATTCGTAGAAAGCTTAGCTCAGCTGGAGTCAGTGCACGTCATCTTCAAAAAAAGTTAAACTCACATCCTCTAAGCCAAAGAAGAGATTTGCTTGAGCAAAAGTTGTGCAATAAAAATTCAGAAATTACTGAAGCAAGTTGCGAAATATTAATTTTCCCTTAATTAATCAATTAAATTTAAGTTGTTCATTTCTTTTCTTGAAATCTTGTTTTTAGCATATTAGCTAAATATGTAAAACTGTTTTTAAATTTCTTTGTGAATTTATTTATAAGAATATTCCTCAACAAATTACATATTTTAAGGAATTGTTTATCTTTTAGGTATGTTTTTCTGATGATTCAATGTTTGCCATATCAGAAAAAAGCACTCAGTATCTCAGGAGAAGTACCAGTGAAGAATTTTTCCGAAATTGCATAGTACAAACAATTGAACATCCTACTAAATTAATGCTTTAGATCGTGATGTTTTCTTAGGATATTTATATGTTGTAGAAGGCAATATAAAGCAGTAACAGGTGTATTTGGTGTATTTTGTGACGGTCGATTATCTACGCTAGGGATATAGACCCAGGGGGAGGGATGCCCTTCGTGGGGGTCTTTCTAAGGGAACCTAACCCGTATTTACGCAAGGTTCGAAGAAAACCACGAAAACTCCGAACGGTTAGGCCGACGGCCGCGATTGGGTTCGAACCCAGCACCTGCCGTCTACCAGTTGAGAGGTCAGACCCTCTCGGCCACTGGTGGGGCAAAGCAGTAACAGTATTAAAAGTGCTTCAACATTGTCTAATTCCACAATAAAAAGACTGGTTTCCAAATGGAGACTTCACCTTCATTCATAATGGAGCTCCGTGTCATAAAGCTTCATCTGTGACCAAATTTTTCGATGAAAAAATATAAAAACTTTCCATGGCCTAGAAATAACCCAGATATGAATCCCATAAAGAATCTTTGGGGCATTGTAATTAAAAATTTAAAGAATTGCAGCATCACAAACAAAAATTATCTGATAGAAAGACTCATCTGAATTTGGCACTATAACAATGAAATGCAAATTAATAGCTAAAAATTCATACAAAGTATGCCAAAATGTACCAAATCTTCAATAAAAAGTGTGGAATGCGCACTAAAAAATAAATGTATGAATATTTAAAAAAATGTGTTATATTTTTAATTTAACAAGATTTTATTAAAAATTTCGCAATTATTCTAATAATTTTCACACCTCTTTATCTTTGAATTGGAATTTGACACATTACACATTTTACAGTGTCATGAAAAATCGAAGAGTGTGGAAAACACGATCTCAAATATATCGACAATTAATTATTCGATCAACTTCATTTTTTATGCAAAATTCATATTTTTTCATTGTATTTCGTATTCACTCCCTAAAGTAAAAAAAAAAAAAAAATAATAATAAATAAATAAATAAAAATGTACCTTTTATCCGAACGAATATTTCGAGTGTCCGAAAATAATAATTCCGGATAATCGAGGTTACTTATATTAAATAATCTTCGTTCCATTCCTACATACTACGTACATAACAGATTTTACATCACTATCACAATTTGCTCGGGAGATAGAGCGTTTACAGACACACAGACAGACGAGCGGCAATTTTGTTTTTTTCTAAAAATATGCTTTTCGGACTCTGCCGGGTCTGAAGCGTGTAAATCCGTAAAAGAATGTTTTTTTTTCGATTTCAAAAACGATTGAAAAACTCACCCTATACTACGTATTATGGGTAAGTAGAATATACTGATAATTCACCTGGAAAATAACGGTACTAGTGTAAATCTTATATTGAAACTATTAAAAGTCTAAACATGTCCACATTGCGTCACATTTTTAGCTGCGTTCGTAATTATGTAAATACGTAGTAACTATAGTTGCCGTTCAGTAGTCCATCTGTCCGCAATTAACAACCCAAAAACTAACCAACTGAATTGTTTAAAATTTAAAATGCATTAATGTTACACAATTTTTGAAGTCATTTCAAATTTTATGAAAATCGAGCATATACAACTAGTTCAACTACAGGGACAATCAAAAGTATTCCGTAACATTGTGGTCAATGGGAAACAATAATTTCAAGCGCATAATGATGTTATACTCTTTCAAACATAATATAATCCATACGCATCTATGAAATATATACTAAAATTCACATTCTATACAATCTGTAGTGAAAAGGATATTTCTTATTAATTTACAGGGCCATAAAATTGCATTCGATTATATAATCATAGAGGGGGAAACATTATTACAATTAACGTTTGGGGGGCTTTTTAATATAATTAAAACGTCCCCCAAACGTTAATTATAATAAAATTATATTTTATTTTTTATGAAATTGATATACGTTGCTGAGATTTACTACAAGTTAATTCATGTATAATAGAAATCATAAAAGATTTCGTTTACTGTACTGTATCTGAAATAGTGAACATTTTAAAAACTTTGTTATAGTACGAACGCATCGCATTTGCTACGTTTGTCGTGCAGTTTCTGACTTGCTTGTTTTGCAATCTTAAATGGTGATTAGAGCAAATTTCATGTATTAAACTTAAGAGTAAGTTAATTTTATGCATAAGCACAAAAGGAACGCATTCCTGAAACGAAAACAAAATATATTACTTTTACAAAAATAAATAAATAAATAAATAAAATAAAATAAAAATTATTATTGACAATTAAATGTAAAATATAAATAAAGTACTGTTAAAAAAAGAAGCATGTAAAAGACTATCGCAAATAAAACTTATGAAAACAATGAAAATTCTAAAATTACATAATTAGAAAAGTGTTTACATAACTATTCGTTCTATATGTTTTACAATTTTGTTTGAATTGCATTTATCGAAATTTTCTACTCCATTTATCTTAAGTAAAATTTTTAGTCAAAAATAAGTTTTTCTTAAAAAAAAAATAAACAAAAAAGGTAAAGAAGAGTGATTTAGTATAAGGAAACGACAACCACTTTCCGAAAAATACGTTGGGGATGTAACAGACTTAAACTGTAAAATACTGGCGCTACTTTGTCAGCTAACTTAAGAAAGTTCTTTTTTGAGCTTTTGTGTTAAATCGGAAACTTTCTTTTTTTATTCCTAAAAACTATTTTAAGTGTAAAGCAAGGAAAAAGGAAAAAAATAAAGACTTTGGTTCATGACTTCGGTATATCACGTATCGTGAATTAAGGTGTCACAACACTTTAGTTAGTTTTCTTTGTGGATTAAAGTTTTATTTATACACAAAGCATATATTATACATAAAGCATATATTCATATTTTATAAGTTTCAAATCGATATCAAAATTAAAATGAAAGTTTGAAAGTAATATACCTGAGCACTTCATTGTTAGTAATATAATAAAAAAAGATTTAAGTGCATTTTTTGCATTTATTTTATTTATTTAAAGTTTTAGAATATTATTTAAAAAGATCTCAATTTGTATTTTTTTCAAATTATAATGAATAAATTTGATCTTTTTAATCATTAATCATGAGACATTTCTGTGTAAAGTGTAAGTTTAAGTAACGTAATTAATAGTAATATACGATTACACTGTAAAAAAATTTTCAAGAGGTTAGTAAAAAATTTATAGTACATTTGTATTCCACAGAATTTTTTAGTAGCCGTCGCAAACTTTTTTTTTGCAAGCGAAACAAACATTTTTTTTTTGTAAACTGAACAAAAGATTTTTTTGTATAATTAACTTAAAACTTTTTAGTATGAGCCACTAAGCAAATTTTAGTAATAGCTCCAAAATTATTTTTAGTATCCATTACATGTGCCCGAAGGGCAGTAGCTTCCTTCGAGCTGCATCCAGTGGGTAAAAAGACAGACTTCTGAAGCGGAAGATTTTCCACAAAGCCGCAGGAGATGGCAGCACCAAACATTGCTACCTGCTCTATTTTGATATGTTTCTAAAGGGGAGGGAAAGTCCAGAGATAAATACTCATGGTAAATGCTACGACAGAATTTTCATAATTCCTTTATTTAACGAGTACTTACATTGCATACATTCGGTGCATATTTGGTGGTGTTCAGCATCGAACCGGAGTACTTTCAGTTTGGAGTTCGGTGCTATGACCACTAGGCTATCATGGCCACACCAAATGAGCTTTAGTAATAGCTTTTAAAAATGCAAACCTATTAACTCTATTCGTGTCTAGCTTTTTTCTAGTAATTCTTACAGATTCCTTGTAACCGAGTAAGATTACAAAACATTTTTTAGTAATTACAAGGATCACTAAAAATTTTTTTAGTTGATCGACCCTTTATTTTTCAGTGTATGTTATCATGTTAAAGGCCACGTAAGTCAACAGTAACTAACAATGCACTTTCCATTTAGGCCTCGTTAGTCGCAGGTAATTGATAAATAATCAATATATATCAGATATATCGATATTTACATAATAAAAAAAATCTAGATTAATCTCTCGAAATTTCTCTGTATTTAAACAGGAATTTTCTATAACAAAATATTGGTGTCGAATAATTACCTGTTTGAAAAGTTCCAGGAGGCGTACAAATCCTGTGTGTAGATAAAACTTCAGTAAACACATAGATTTCTGTAAATTCATATCAGTAGAATCATTAAGATATTTTTACAATGTTGTGTACTTTGTATTCATTTTAACGTACTTTTCAAAATAAGTATCATATGTGTTATTTCAAAAAACGATTTTACTAAAGATATTATAAAAACCAACAAAACCAACAAAGATAAATATCATTCCTGTATTGATATGAATGCTGACGTACCACAAATTATCTTGCTATTCCTTTGTGTTTGTAATTAAATCAGGAATTTTATACTTTTATGCATAATATTTAAATATTGAATACATTCTGTGTAATACTTTATTAAACATTTAAACTTTTCTGACAGCCTTTTCGGGATTATTAAGGAGCATTTACTAGTTTCACAGATTAATTTAAAATATGGTTTCACATTTTTCAATAATTTAATTATCCTTTCATATGCTGCTAATTCATGAAAGGTAATTATCAGATTTTTAAGCTGATCAAAACTTTTCCATTCAATATTTAATACGGCTTAAATTTAATACATTATACATAATATGTTCAGTAATGAATATACCATGTAATTTCTCTTATTCCCTCACCGCGTCAATAACGATTTCTTCCACAATATGTTAATGTTAAAGCATTCAAATGAAAATTTTATACTGAGAAATATATTACATTTCTGAAATTTATTCTACTTTGTGTTGCTTTGTTGCTTTACTGGGTTTACTTAAAACTATAAAATATTGTTATCTCTAATGACATTTATGTCTGTATATTATCTCAAAAAAATATGTCTATATTTTTTTCATTCTAAAATAATAAGTTCTCTTTTTCATTTTAAAATTAATTATGGGCACTTTAAACGTGCTGAACGTATTTACATTGTAATACTATAAGACTTACAGTACTAACCGTTAACCGTAGTTAACCGTTGCGGTGAGCGACATATTTTCGTCGACGACCCCTACCTACGATCCAAACAGACCTAGTCTTATGCGCGAAAGCGCTGTCGACGGCAGGCGGCCACGGATACCGCCAAAATACTTTACTTACGACCCGGATAACCTTGGACTCTTAATAGAAAAAAATATATATATAAGACAAATTGAAACCGGACAAATTTAAAAGAAAAAGTAGACAAATTAAAGATATTGAGAGACGGTTAGCGGGCGGACGGGCGGGGCTCGAAGTTACCGATTTTTCCTGCCTTCATCCCGAACATATATGATATATGAACATATTTCAATTTTTAAAACTTTTTTTCGTTTTCTGGAAAAAACGAATATACCCCCCCCCCCCTTGAAACTTAGTCTTATAAAAATGCGTTTAATTATTTGACTTGAAATGATACAGTAAACTATCTTATAGAATAGATGTTTTTTCTTAAAGAAAATAAGGTATGTGATGCAAATATTGCCAAAGCTACCGATTTTTCCTGCCTTCATCCCGAACATATATGATATATGAACATATTTCAATTTTTAAAACTTTTTTTCGTTTTCTGGAAAAAACGAATATACCCCCCCCCCCCCTTGAAACTTAGTCTTATAAAAATGCGTTTAATTATTTGACTTGAAATGATACAGTAAACTATCTTGTAGAATAGATGTTTTTTCTTAAAGAAAATAAGGTATGTGATGCAAATATTGCCAAAGCTACCGATTTTTCCTGCCTTCATCCCGAACATATATAATCTATGAACATATTTCCATTTTTAAAACTTTTTTTCGTTTTCTGGAAAAAACGAATATCCCCCCCCCCCCCTTGAAACTTAGTCTCTTAAAAATGCGTTTAATTATTTGACTTGAAATGATACAGTAAACTATCTTGTAGAACACATGTTTTTTCTTAAAGAAAACAAGGTATGTGATGCAAATATTGCCAATGCTGGCAATATGGCTAGCCTTCAATATTGTTACTAATCTCAGTGAAATCCAAAAGATGATGCTTGGATCTATTACCTAGATATCCGAATAACAAAGTGTAGCACCGTGTTGGCCGCAAACCTTAATCACGTGCATAGAGGGACAGTCATTGTTGATTTGTTGTTAGTTGCGTTGTCATTTTATAAATTTTTATCTGGTATGTTTGTTATATTTCTTATTTAAACCAAGTATTTGTATTTATTACTATACATAATATTGCAGCTGATTTAAAGTTCTTATTACCTGCAACAATGAATTTTTACATGTGAGTTTTCAGACATTATTACGAACACTTTTTCAAAAATTATTATTGTTTGTAATATGCTCATTGGACATAATACCTGCACGTATGAGATACTACGTTCATTTAAATGAATTTCCCTACTTTTTATATTGATTTATTTATACAAATAACTGGGTTAAAAATATTATGCACTATAAGCATTAAATACCAAATAAATCAACTTTTAAAGATACGTTTGTATTACTATCAAGTATACATAAAAGAAATCAAATGGAATAATGTTAAAATAAATTACATTTTTTTCATAAAGTTTCTCAAGTTTTTGTAAAAACTAAAAAAAAAATCGATTTTTTACGGTTTTAGTTTTTTATTCGTTAAATATGAATATTTGCATTATATTTTACCTATGGCGATGTTACCATCATATGGGCGTATTACATTCATCAACTACACTTTTTTTCCAAAAAAATACTGCAAGTTTAAATCTTGATTAATTTAAAATTAAATTTTTTCTTTCAAATACTAAAGAGACTGTTATCTTTTAGACAATTTTTATTATTATTATTATTTTAATCACTTACAACTGTAGCTCAAAAAATTCTATTCTTAAGGTGGCCATATTACCCACATATAGCTTATATAAAATAACTTATGAAATTACTAAAGATATTGCTTATATCAGTGTTAATCACAAAAATTTATCAAATTACATTATTGGTTTATCATGTCTGGCTAAATCTGAAATAAAATTTCGTTATTTTATGATTTTGATGTGAGTTAGTAGAGAATATTTAAGAGGTAAGTTGCATTAAATAATCCAAAGTAAATGTATCACATCATTAATATGCGTATTTATTTTATTTTATTTATAATTTGAGTTTAACATTAAATAATTTCATAATTTTTAAAATTATCTTAAATTTTAATTGTTTTAATTTATTGCTTTGCTTTACTAATTTAATTACTAAACATTTTTAATTTGTTTGCTTTGCATAGTGTTAAAAATCTTCTTCTAGTTTGTAATTTTAACCAAATTGCAGTACGCAATAGCTGCTAATGTAACATGGTGAAATCTTGAACCAATATTTGGAAGACTTGTTGAAGCATAGTACCAATTATTGGAAAAAAGGTTTGTATCGGAAGCTCCAAATGTTGATACAAGATTTACACTATCTTATCGTAAAAGCTAATGCGCACGAAAATTTGGTTCAAACTAGAGGAAAATTTTTAACAGTGTAACATTGTAATTACTGTTTTAAAATGTAAAAGAGGAAAGACCAGACATTGAAAAAAATCCAAAATACGCACAACATCTTGTTCCAAACTGTGCAGATTTAAAAAAGGGCTGAATGCGCAGTAAAAAAACAATTTATAACAACAACAACAAATCTATGAATCAGTTTATCAGTATGCATATATGTAAAAAAAAAGCGTGCGTTCAATAATTTTTTTCTTTGATAACACCCTGAAAAAAATAAATTTGTGTTGTAATATGGATTCTCGGTAAATAATGTGAATTCATAGATCATTTCAATAGGTCTTGCTATTTTCTTATGCTATTTACTACAAAATTTCTAATTTCAAACCATGGCCGATCGACAAAATAATCTTTTGAATGCTGTTAAGTTGTTATTATATGGTTGTCAAATGCTATTCCGAGTGATAGTAAAATTCCCGCAATTGCTCATAAAGTTGGATCAATCAGCAATTGCCATGTTTATAAAATGTTTATCAGGTGTTGTGCTTTTTAACTAAATATATGCAAAATATTTCCATAAGACATCATTTTTACCACGCTTTTATTAACTTCACCTGTATGTTTGTGAGTTTGTAAGTTTGTAACTCTCCTTATTTTATGTATGTTCACCGATTACTCCGAAACCATGGAACCGATTAACTTGGTTTTGGTGTTAAATGAAAAAGACGATGCTCTCGAATCGGTACCAATTCAGTTTCATCGAAATTGGTTCAGTACTTTTTTAGTAATTAGGCAACTAATTTACTAACTTAGGTTAACTAATAAAATTAGTAATTTTTCGCTAATTAAAAGTTCTGAATACGTTCACTGGATGAAGTGTAGACAGCATGGCCGAGCGGTCTAAGGCGCCGGATTGAAGCTCTGTTTTTCGAAAGAAATTGTGGGTTCGAACCCCACTCCTGACATTATTTACATCTATGTAAAATTAAAAAAAAAATTCCGTATTATGATTTTTATTTTTAACCGGCTTCGGAAAAGGAAGAGGAAGTTATCAATTCGACGCGTATGTATTTTTTTTTCTATGTATGTTCACCAATTACTCTGAAACTATCCAACCGATTAATTTAGTTTTTGTATTAAATATAAATATAGCTTAAAAAAAACTAAAAAACATGTTTTTAAGTATATCAAACTAAAAAGTGAAAAATAAATATAGTTTAAAAAAGTAAAAAACACGCTTTATAAGTATATCAAACTAAAAAGTGAAAAATAATTCGTACTATAAGCTGAAAACAAAAATAGATGAAAAATACTATATTACTATAAAATCATTGTTATTATAGAAATCAATTAATAAGCAATAAATAAAATTATCGTGGAAAAAAAGCGTGGGGGGCTCCATCTACCATGCTCCATCTATCAATTCTTAAGAAGCACCCCACGCTTTTTTTCCACGATAATTTTATTTATTGCTTATTAATTGATTAATAAATAAGTAAAATAACTTTAAACACTAAAACCATATAACGACTAACAACAAAACAATATATGAACTAAATTAACTCTTAATGAAAACGCTTGATGAAAAAATATTTTTAAATCTTAATAAAAAAAAAACTTATAACTGTAACAAAACATCTTAAATAACGTAGTAATAAACAAAATAGACATGCAGGACCTTGATATATGAGGGAAAAAGGAAAAAGAGTTACCTGTTAAAAATATTCCACACTTCCATACTTACACAAGCAGGAACAAATAGACCTAGGATGGTAAGCTGGCCAGCCTCAAATACTTGATTTGCCCTTCCGAAATCCATTTTTTTAAATGAGTTCCAAGTCTGTTTAGACAACAATGTTGAATCGCAAATCACCTTGCTAACCTTTCATAAGAACTTTCATCAACAAGTGTTCATATGAACATCTCAAAACATGTATCTGAGGCTCTCTAGCTTACCATTCTAGGCCTATTTGTTGCTGCTTGTGTAAGTATGAAAGTGTGAAAATTTTTTTTTAACGGGTACCTCTTTTTTTTCCTCGTACGTTAAGGTGGAAGCATGGCTTTCCTGCATTTCTATTTTGTTTATTACTAAGTTATTTAACATGTTTTGTTGCACTTAAAAATTTTTACTTTATTAAGATTTAAAAATACATTTTCATTGAGAGTTTTCACTAAGAGTTAAATTCATAGATATGTGGTTCTGTTGTTAGTCGTTATATGGTTTTATTGTTTAAAGCTATTTTACTTATACATTTTTTTATTAATGGAGTATGCAGGTCTTTCGTGCCTCTCGAAACCTGTGAGGTTACATTTATAATATTTTGAAACCTGTTGATCCCCCCACCTTCCAAGAAGCAGGGAGATTGTTCTAGGTTTTTTTTTTTTTTTTTTTTTTTTTTTTTTTTTTTTTTTTTTTTTTTTAACGTTGTTCTTGTTTTGAAAACTTCAATTCATTGTTTAAATTCTTATTGCACTCTATTTTTCCTCATTGTCATACTTTCATATAAAATTATATATATATACAGGGTGTCCAAAAAGGTCGTTTACAAACTTAACATGCTGGTCTGTCATATCATGATGAACAATATTAAATAGGAAACTAAGTACTCCAAACGTCTTCCAAAGGAGATATGCGCCATTAAAGTTTAGGGTCCAAAAATTCAAATGATTATAAAAAGCAGAAAAAATGGTCGTTTTTGTTTGCGGTTTTCACTAAAACTATTCTTTATGTCAGTATTTTATTGAAAATAAATTATAAAGATAAATTTCAAAAAATGTCGATAGAGGGAACTTTAGACTTTGGAGTAACGATAAACTAGTTTTTACCATTATTTTTTGCATCTCATTAAATTTTTTTAGAAGCTTAGTCATAAACTTAAATTTTGAGCTCAAAATCTAAATCGTTGGAAGTGGTTAAGTAGCTCAAATTGAATTGCGGAGGGAGGTTCAAATTTCAAATGATTATAAAAAAACGGAAAAATTGGTCAATTGATTTGCGATTTTCACTAAAATTATTCTTTATGTCAGTATTTTCTCGAAAATAATTTATAAAGATAAAATTCAAAAAATGCCGATAGAGGGCGCTTTAGACTTTGGAGTAACGTACAACTATTTTTTTCCGTTATTTCTTGCATCTCATAAAATTTAGAAGCTTAGACATAAATTTAAATTTTGAGATAAAAATCTGAATCGTTGGGCGTGGTTAAGTAGTGCAAACTGAACTGTGTTCAATGAGGGTGGGGAGGTTCAAATTTCAAATGATTATAAAAACCGGAAAAATTGGTCGGTTTTCGCTAAAACTATTTTTTATATCAATGTTTTCTTGAAAATAAATTTTACAGATATCTTTCAAAAAATTCCGTCAGAGGGCGCCTTAAACTTTATAGTAACCAACAACTATTTTTAACCGTTATTTTTTGTATCTTATAAAATGCTTGTAAAAGTTCAAACTGAAATTTTGTGCTCAAAATCTGCATCGTAGTGAGTAATTAAGCGGCCAAAAACTGAACTGCGTTCGAGGAGTGGGGAAGGTGACATTTCAACTCCTGAACACAGTTCAGTTTGCGCTTCTTAACCCCTCCTATCGATTTAGATTTTGAACAAAAAATTTAAGTGTAAACTTTTGCAAGCGTTTAATTAGATTTAAAAAAAACGGTTAAAAATAATTGTTGGTTATTCTAAAGTTTAAGGCGCACTCTAACGGATTTTTTTAAATTTATCTTTAAAATTTATTTTCAAGGAAATATTGACATAAAGAATAATTTTAGCGAAAACCGACCAATTTTTCCGTTTTTTTATAATCATTTGAAATTTGAACCTCCCCACCCCCATTGAACGCAGTTTTGTTTGCGCTACTTTACCACTAACAACGATTCAGATTTTACTCTCAAATTTTAAGTTTATGTCTAAGCTTCTAAAAAAATTTATCAGATGCAAAAAAGAACGGAAAAAATAGTTGTACGTTACTCTAAAGTCTAAAGCCCCCTCTATCGGCAATTTTTGAATTTTATCTTTATAAATTATTTTCAAGATAATACTGACATAAAGAATAATTTTAGTGAATATCGCTAATCAATTGACCAATTTTTCCGTTTTTTATAATCATTTGAAATTTCAACCTCCCCCCGCAATTCAGTTTGCGCTACTTAACCACTTCCAACGATTTAGATTTTGAGCTCAAAATTTAAGTTTATGTCTAAGCTTCTAAAAAAGTTTAATGAGATGCAAAAAATAATGGTAAAAATTAGTTTATCGTTACTCCAAAGTCTAAAGCGCCCTCTATCGACATTTTTTGAAATTTATCTTTATAATTTATTTTCAAGAAAATACTGACATAAAGAATAGTTTTAGTGAAAACCGCAAACGAATCGACCAATTTTTCTGTTTTTTATAATCATTTGAATTTTTGGACCCTAAACTTTAATGGCGCATATCTCCTTTGGAAAACATTTGGGACCCTTAGTTTCCTATTTAATATTCTTCACCATGATATGACAAACCAGCATGTTAAGTTTTTAAATGACCTTTTGGGACACCCTGTATAAACAAAGAAATTGCTCTTTTTTTTGTATGGTAGAGATTTAATAATTGGATAGGTCAACCAATGCTATAAAATTTTACTGGTTTCCAGCAGTTCCAGCTACAGTTGGCCACACCTGTTATATTTGGGTTGTTTTGTTTCTTCTAATTTCAAGGTTTTTAAAGTTAATTTAAAGTTAATTTAAATAAAATTAATAATAAATTAGGTTAATTTAAAACTGACTCTCTTTAAAGTTACTGTTGTGATGACAATAGACACACAGAATAGTGCCGGAGCATAAGTATAGAATTTGCAATGTTATAGACGAAAAATTATTTTTATTATTTCAATCGTAAGCGCATGGGCTCCCGCTACCGCAAACACTGCTATAAAAAAATATGATTTTTACTATAAATATCGTTATTATTATTATCGTTAGATGAAAAGTAGTTGGAAAATTTTCAATTGGGTGCGGCCAAAACTAACTTAACAATAGCTTTTAGGAAAAAGTGCGTGATATTATTTCCAACCTATGGCAGGGATCAGAAAATATATACGCCAAAGATTACAAGTCGTAAACTTATTTTGAACAGGAACGTAGTAAATATGACGGTTGGCAAAAGAAGAAACATCAAAATCTAATTGTTACAAGATTTTAATCAACACTTCCTTCAACATTTTAGTGATAAAGAAAAATCTAGAAAAGAAATGATATTTTAAAGTTAATTTTGTTAATTTCCTTTTACTTATTTGAAAAATGGAAACCAGTAATCAATTACGAAAGATCCTATAAAAAATATATTCTATTCAAAATCAAATTTACAGGAGAGAAACATAAACTTTTAAAATATTTTAGCGAAACTTGGAAAAAAAAATAGGGCAGCATCAATGTGTATCTTCTAAACATTTGTAATAAGATTTGTGTTCATTAAAAAAAAAAAAAAGACTGACGTTGATGCATATTTTAACTGCGGCACTGCTTTAAAAAACTGTTCAAGTACTGACATTATAAAACGGTTAACATGGAAATTTTTTAAAATATATAATAAATATTTTTTATAAAAAATTATTATAACTACGAATGAAAATATACAACAGCCTATTTCGAATTCCGCAAGATTCCGAAAACCGTTAATCATATTTATAAAACACCAAATCCAACGTATTTTTCAGATTTAAAAACACCAAGTTTGTTTTGCTACCATTCTTTTTCGGAAACATTTTTCTGATCACTTTCTAAAATGAATTATTTTCTTTGTCAACAAGGAATATTCATATGTTTTGGATCTTCTCAATTTTATTTCCATTAAGCATTATACATATGTATATATACATACATTTACTTTTCTATGTAAAAATTCATTGCGCAGCTGAAATTTCTTAATTTAGATTTTATCACATTCTACGTTTGAAAAATTGTTTATTACACGGTAAAAAACAACTTGGACAACTTTAAATAAATCAGTAGCTTCAGATCTTAATAAATTAAATTTTTTTAAATCTCCAAAATACGTATATTTATTACACATCTTTTATTAGCAAGACAGGAGCGGTGAGCTGTGTTTTGACATCCCATGCTTGAAAATATTCATCAGTCTCTCTTTTTAAACCAAAGACATCAGGTCCATCAGTACCTGCTTGTAAAATTACCTACCGTGCATAAACTATGATAACAGAGAATCCAGATTCCATTTTAGTGTAATGGAACGAATTTGTGTGTGAAAATACTAAGAAAAAAATCTAAAGTTTCTTATTTTCTTAAAGTTTTCTGTGATACATCCCAATTTTTGAGAAAAATCATAAATCTCAGCATTCTTAATCACAACAATGTGTAATTTTATTATAAAACAATTATAAAGAAAATATCATTTAGAACGACATAGGTAAATTTAAGATTTTGTAATAAGGAAGACAAAAAGATAGAAGTTTTTATTTATTTTTTATTGATTATTGAAATTAACGAAAAATTAACATTTATATTATCTTTTTATAGTGAAATAATTCAAGTCTGGATGTTAAATGACAACATCTAAATTTTATTATCGGTGTACATGCGAATTTTTAAAAGAATTCATAAATCTCAGTATTCTTAATCACAATAATGTAGAATTTGATTATAATATAATTGTAAAGAAAAAATCATTTAGAGCTACATGGATAAAATTAGCATTTTCGAATAAGGAAAAGATAAAGGTGAGAGCTTTTAATTTAATTTTTATTATTTATTAAAATTAACGAAAATTAACATTTAAGTTATCATTTTATCTTGCTGAAGAGTAAATTAGCATGAATTACATTAACACAGGGCTCGCACCGCTCCTAAATTTTTCACACTTTGCTACCAGTATTTTAAATCAAAATTCTTAATTGAAAGAACGTCTGAAATAGAGCTACTACCTTTTAAAATTCTCTTAGAAAAGAATGAAAATTTTAGGAACAGTGCGAACCTTGTTAACAGATCAAACTCCAAAGATTTTTTTTTCTTATTTTGGTCATTTAATATATTTGGAGTGTGCGGACATCCCATAACCGTCCTGTGTTACATTTCCAGAGCTAGTCCTGCCGAATTAAACAGTCTCTCTTTAAACTATCTCTCCTGATTCTTCCACAAAAGTAAGATATTCCCATTACTATAAATCTACAGAAAAATAAATTTACAAATGAAAATAAACCTATTTTCCTTATTTAGATGCTGAATTAAAGTACTTTTTTACGCAGAAAAAAAAAACTTGCATTCTAGTTTCTAAGCATCATTAAACTGAATGAGCAGAATTGAAACTCACAATCTCAGGATCATTAAAAGTTTACGGAATCAGAACATTGCATAGAAAATACAACTTACCAAAGTTTTAAGTACGATATAAAAATGGACTAAAACGATTTCCACATGAACTGTTTAATAATAGGGACATGTGGTACTTAATAATTAGATGCACTTATGAATGAAAAATATTAAAATATTCAGAATATATTTAAATGATAGCTTTCATAAATACGCTACTAAAATATTGTTATTATTTTTCTTTAATTCCATACAGATATATTTAATGTTTTCATTACTTTTTACCGCGGAAAAATATTAATATTTTTATACAGTTAAATCCTCCCAAATATGAATAATTATAGGGAAATTTCTTGAGGATAAGGTATTCATTTGTAGTTTTAAACTGTATTTAATAAAGACTTTTTCTTTTTTTATATACTTTTCGGCGCGCCAGTATATTCACCTTTTGCTGTTAAGTAATAGTGCAACCACATTCTAATAAAAGGGGATTGAACTAAAAATACTGATTTGAATATATTCCCTAAAAATCGCGTACACAAAAAATAAATACAATTAGAATTGTATACCTGTGAGACTAGCAATAATAGGTATGACATTTAAACTGCACTTTCTTGGGTTAACACAATTGAATTACATATATAAAGCTTACCACTCGCATAAATACGGAATAATACACTTATAAAACTAAATAACTATCCAAGTTTGTTCAGTTTATGAATGCCAAGTGCCGAAGTTCTTATAATAACTAAATTAATTTTTTTTATATATAATAAAACCGATGATACTCGATTGGAGAGGGCGTTCCCGAATGTCCTCCACCGCCTTTCTATGATTTCTTTTAATTTTTAGACTGTTCACTATCTAGTAGGCATAAGAAAACAATCTGATAAACATATTATTATTGTATAATTAAAATCAAATTCTAATACTTTCGTAATAGCAAAATAATTAAAAATAAGTAATTATTATGCAACATAACACAATTATATTAGTATTGATGCATTAAATTTCTGTAGTAAATGTATTATTGTTTAGTTTAATAACCCAAGATCATCAAATATAATAAAACATACGATTAAATGTGAGTTTCAAAATGTAAAGTGTTTTCTTTCTATGTCCAGTGTGAAATTTACAATCTGTTCAGGGAGTCGGCATTACTAAGAATTTCAAAAATTCTCTTTTAGTTATATTATTGTTTAAGTTGCCTAAAATAACGCAGATTATTTACCATTCACATTGTCACAGATCCATTTTTCATCACTCTTGGGAAAAGTTAAAAAATATATAAGGAACAGGGCATAGCTATTGTTGAATGTCCGAGTAGGAATCAGAAATGATACAGTTATTACATCCCTGGCCGCCGTACCCTAAATTTTTATTGGCTAATTGAATGCGGTCTTTTCTTGCTAATGGGCATGGTTTGATAGACAATTTAGTCTCTTTCTTTCAGTGGAGAATTTTTCGTGCAATATTTAATGAGAATCCAAAGTAGACATTTTATATTGTTGAGCCTTAGTATGCTAATGATATGTTGGGCAATCATATGGCTAGTTGGACGTTTCAACCGTTACAAATCATTACGGCCGAGAAGTTGTTGGCCAATGCTATTGCAAGGTGGGCATTTATTAAGAATGTTTTTTTTGTTGTTGTTGTTTTGTTTTGTTTTGTTTAAAAATGGTTCATTGGCCAATGGATTGGCAAGAGCGATATTTCTTGTTTTGAGAAAACGTGAAACAAAAATTGTTCCACATTTTCTCAATCTTATTGTGCAAGTGGGGGTATGAATAAATGCTGTTGTATAACAAATAATTAAAAATAATAAAATAAAATATCCTTATAAATATATATCAAAGTAATTTAGCGGCATTGTTTGAAGTTTACTTTTATAATCTTCTCAAATATAATACATCATAAAAACAGTGATATTATAATTAAACAAAATAGCGAATAAAGATATATTTTTTAAACAAATATTCGTAATAAAAAAGATATTTTTAAATATGATGCTTACTCAATTATGTACATCATGCCGCTCATTATATATTTCATTGACTCCTTAATTTTTCTGTAAACAATCGAAGTAGGATCCTTTGTCTACCTTTAAATTATGCAGTCCACGTTGTGTCTATATAAATAACGAAAGAATAGCTACAATGATGGTATTAATTCTTGATATGTGGCTAAAAAAACAAAGAAAGAATTAAAAAACGCCTAAAAGATGAGTAGTTTGCGCCTAAGACGTGCTTAAAATTTTGAAAAAGCTTAAGAGTTATTTTTTATGGATTTTATGATCACGAAATTTAAATTAATTAACATAGAATTTTCTACTGGTATAGTATCGCGTATATTTCTCTATTTAAAGATAAAAAAAAATAATTGGGATGATGACTAAAGATCTTTATAAAGAAATTTTTAAAAAAGGGAAAAATAATAATAAAATAAAAAAAAGGAGATATTTTTATTTTTATTTTTATTGTATAAAATATTTTTAATGTAAAGTAAGTTTTTTTTTTTTTTTTTGTAATTAATTTAAAATATTATTATACCGTCTTATTCAAATTTTTTGCAGTAAAATCGTTTTTTTACTATTTTTAAACTATTTTAAAAATTACTTATTTTAAAGATCTAACAAAGAAATAAGCTCTATTTTTTTTCTTTTTAAAGATTAGTAAAAGTTCAAACATTTTAATGAAAACGTGATAGAGATTTAAAGAAAAAAAAATGTTAAAGGCGATGCCATGCCATTACAGTGTACTTATAAAGAAATATGTTTATTTTTAATTTACATTAATGTTTTATATTTAAACACATAACTCAGTAAACAGTTGTTTTTTAAGATTATTTTATAGCTAATTAAATAGCTAATTAAAATTTTAAACTTAGCAGATATAAAAACTGTAAATATTTTTAAACTATTTATAATTTTGCAAAGTTATTTTTTAATGCATCTATTTCTTTCCTTGTGAAAAAAAATGTAGTAAGAGATAACAATAAATCAATATATTTTTTTATTAGTGTAAAGGTTTTACACTTTAAATATTTTTACTATTTTTGTTAAAATAAATTTAGTTCTTGTATTACGATATAAGAGTGGTAATATGGTGAAAAGTATATGAAAGTAATTTGATGATTTTTTGTTATATAGCTCGTCACGCTATTAACTCATATTTGAAATAGATAAAAACTAAATATTTTTACAAATCGCAAAACATAAGAAAACAACTTTTTTTGCCATATATGTGGCCTGAAAAAATAAATTAATTTTTTAGAATCTTAAATTAAACTTTAATTTGCCTGAAGAATTCTTAATATAACTTGAACGATCATTAAGTCTCTCAACAGAATCGAATACCAGAGGAAGATATTTAAGGAGGCTTATTACTCAGCTTCCAAGTTCCCATTACTATTGTAAAATCAATGAGCAATTGATGCGTATGTATATTTAAAAAATAGCTTCGGAAAATTAATATTTTTTAACATCTATTTTTCTGCACACGTCTTAAGAAAATGTTTTTTTTCTTTAAAATATATACATAATTTAAGCAGATGTATTTGAAATATTTTGAAAATTAACAAAAACAGACATCCTTTAAGACTGGTAAGCAGAAAATATTAGTTAAAACTATTAATTTCCCCTAGAGATATTTTAAATATACAAATGAATTAAACATCCTTAGATTTAATATTGCCAGGGATGCAAACGCTGCGCCACAAATGAGCGATTGACACCACTAAATTTTAATTGTGATTCTTGTCTTGTTTCAAGATTTAATAAAGCAAATAATACTATTAATAATAAGTAGTTTATATTCACCGTTTGTGGCGCATTGCTAGTATCTCTACATTACGAAGAAGAATTCCAAAGCTAAATGACCAACCCTTTTAACAGCTCTAGAGAATGAAAATTTTGTTCCTTGCACATCGTTTTCACAATCATCGGTACATCAGTTTTATGTTCCTACGTTAAAGTGAATTTCTATGACGCAATTTCCTGGAGATTGGAGTTCGCACAATTTCTGCAGTAGGTAGCTCCTGTTGTAAGTATTCTATAATGCTATTGATAATACATGCTATTGATAATCGTGTAAACCGAAATTCAAACAATTTGTTTGGATTATGAAGTGCGAATATTTGGTCTTAAAATGCACATACTTCAATGAATTTACGCTTATTGAATCTTTATGATGGACATAAGTTATCATTTAATTTAGACACCGTGATATTGAAATTGGAAGTTTTAACATGTATGAAATCGAAATTTTGGGATTAGCACATTCGAATACTTTATGTTCGTCATTTGAAGGAAAATGAAAGTGATATTACTTTCAGAGGAATCGATTAAAAATTTTAAAGTATCGATTAAATCGATTTAAAAAATCGAAAACGCCCATTACTAGTATAAATATCATTCTATCGACAATACATCGAGATGAACAAAATAAATTCTGATGTAAAATTCGAAAGTGTTGGAAAGTCTTTCATAATCAATGCTAGATGCAGGGTCTTTCATACATGTTTAAATTTCTTTTCAGATATGTCACTTCAGAGTATGAAAAATTGAAATTTTTTATTCAAAATTTGCTAGCGTTGGAAAGGTATTCAAAATATATGCCTAATTCATGATTTCTCTTATTCGTTTTATGTATCTCTATCATCAATTACATATTATATACAAATAAACTCAATTTCGAAATAATTGCTTGATGAAAATTGTCAGAAAAATTAAAAAACCTTTTTAAAACTAAAGAAGAATAAAAAATCTACAACTTTTTTGCAAAAATATTTACTGTAGAAAAAAAGACAACTGCCATTATTCCTTATGATATGAATAAATTTAATTTACCTTTTACACCATTAAATACATGTGTTGAATTAAAAGAAGATTCTCAGAATAAAATATTACCTAAATATGAATTTTAAAAAACCTTTCAGTAACTAATATGAAATCCGAAGTACTTCATTCTTTTAAAAAAAGGCATTGTTATACCGATGGAAATTAAAAGTGAACTTTCTCCTAATTTGTAATACGTTTGCATAATTAATGATGACTTTCGAAGTAAAGCTTTCAAAGGATTTTCAAATAACTACTAATTAATTCAATGTATTTCGTCTGTCTGATTCAGAAATTATTTAATTACCATTTTATATACTTATCGTGCTTGAAAAATATTCACTATTCTTTGAAACTCAATAAAATCATTAATTAAATATTTATTAAGCCTTATAATTTAAGTATATTATATTTCATTCCTTGGTTATTAGAGCAATAATTTATTATAAGCCTCCAGCTAACCGGTTATTATATATCTTTGAAATCCTGTTAAAGATCATTCCATTCAAAGAAGAAAAATATTTCCACAAATTGAAAATGTACTTAGCATGTTTATGTTAATTAAATACACTTTGTAAGCGAACATCATTTTTAGATTATTTTTTGTATCAGAAGAATATTTTACAGATGCTTTCTAAACCTTTACGGGTGACTTTTGTCTTTATATTGTATTTCAAAAATATATGGTAAAATACTAGAAGGATCAATAACTAATAAGTGAAACTTGGAATATTAATTAAAATAAATATGAATGGACAAAGGCGTATAAGCATTATAATATGAACAAGAAGTAAAAAAAATCATGCGTCAAGCATAGATTATGACGCACTTTCCAACACATTCAGAATAATGTAACAAAACTGCATCGTTTAAAAAATTAAAATATTACGACTCATTTCACAATATGGACGCATAAAATGTATTTTATAATCGATTTTACGTTGTTCCCATCTACAATCAGAAAATTATCCAATTTTTTTAGCAGTCCTGCATATGATATAGAGGTTTGAATTTTTTAATAGCATGCATTCCAAAATTTAAATAATTCAAGAGATAACGTATATTTCAGATGAAAATCCCCCTTCAACAATTTCCTATAATAAGGAGAATCGTATGCGAATTCTTGTGTGCAACCCTGTATACATAATTTAAATATAAAGAGAAATAAAAAAAAAATATTCCGAATTAAAAGCGCATACTGAATTTTAAAAAGGTCTGTCCAGAAATTATTAAGCAAAGACACAACTGAAACCGACTATGTTTGTGTGTCCCTGAAAATTAGTAAAAAATGCTATGAATTATCTTTTTTTTTTAAGTTATCGTAGTTAAGTTCAGTTATTTTTTATCAGTTTCAATGCATTTGAAATAGCATAAAATCTTTAGAATACTTTTCAAACGAATTTTTTGCATGCCGTAATTTAATCGAATTATTTTGAGTGTCCCAGGAAATGAAACTATATTCGTACTTTTCTAATGCAGTACGAAACATGCTTTCATGATCCTGAATAAGCATCATCAATTTCATTCAACTATAATTCTTTATCAATTGCATGAAATCCGAGTATATTTATGAGAGTCAGAGCGTGGGAAAACGGACAGACAAACCAAATTCATAAGCACTTTTCAACTTTGTTGGAAAGTGCTAAAAAGACTGAAGAATGGATTATATAATGTGCACTATTTTAAATTAAATCTTTATTAGAACAAGTTTTGCAAAATATATGTTAGGTAATGCAATAACGAATATTCACATCATATTGAGTTTCGATATTGTTTATGCGTATGCTTATGTTATTCAAAGAAATACTGTGTGTTATTTTCATTATCGTGCTTGTTTGGGTAGGAAAGTTCCTGAAGATTATTTATTGTTTTGTTAATTTTGATTTTATTTTAAAATGAATAAAAATTCATTAGTTCGGATTTCAAATCATTGCAAAAAGCATTTCAAAACGTGCGATTTACAAATCATGTGTTTCTTTTATTAGGCGTTAATAAAAGCTTACGCATTAATAAATATATTGATTTTGATTTAAACAAAAATATTAATTTTTTAGCAATTTCCAACAAAGTTGAGAGGTGTTTCTGCGTTTGGTATGTATTTATGGTTTTGTCTGTCCATCTGTCTATTTGTCCACGCCCTAACTCCCGTAAATTAATTCGGATTTTTATAAATTTGTTATTTAGGGTCACTACGCATGTTTGGTATTCCTTATTAAGTATATACGAATAAGGGTTTATTTACAATGACACTCAAAAGAACTTGTTTACATTATGGTATATGAGGGGAAAATCGATCAGTGATCATCGATCATCGATCATCGATCATTTTAATGACATAACGATATCTCAAACGTATTTAAACTAATGTAAATCACTGAATTTCATTATGATCATGTTAAAACGGAGCATTCATGGCATTTTTTATTAATTTAAAGGGACATACAAAGAATTCAGTTACAGTACTGTCTTTGTATAGTAATTTCTGCAGCGTTCGTTTTAAAATTCGATATGCGCTTTTAAATTTAATATTTTTTTTGCATATTACTCTTTAAATATAAATTAAATATATCATATACAGGGTAGCACAAAAGTATCTGCATACCATTGTCTTTATTAGAAGAAATTGCCGAAGGGACATTTTCAACTTAAATATATGTATCTCTTAAATGAACTAAATTTTCGAATGGATGTTGCGAATAGATACAAATCTGTACATCATACACAGGGCTGCTAAAAAATTCGAATAATTTTCCTATTGTAGATGGGAATAGCACAAATTTGGTTTTGAAATTTGTTATACATTTTCATAAACTGTACTTGACGCATGATTTTTTTTCTTTCTTGTCTAATAGAACATTGACTACACTGAAATACAGTGAGGAAATTTTTTTTACTTTTTGTATATCTGAGTATCATTGTACTTTAATTCACTATTACTTGATAAAAATGTATTTTGAATATAAAAATTTTAATTTAATTAAATTTAAATGTAATTTTACAGCGATTTAACAGAGAGATTTAATGATGGCACTATGGGTATTTTGGATAAATATATAATTTTTACTTGTGTCTTAATTTCTAAAAAACGCAATAATCAACAAAATACAAAATGTACATTGTATAACCTAATTTTAAAGAAAGACATACATTTCTGTATCTTTATCTGGGAGGATGTGACGGTTTAATGTGTGTATTTTAAAAGAGTACCTGTCTAATGATTAAGCACTCAAAATGTTTTAAAACCTAGAATAAAAATATAGAATAAACACATTGATTTTCAAAATGTCTGTCTGTCAGTTTGTCATTCTGTCCGCATGTGAGAAACATTTCCTGAGTGCTCTATCTCAAGAATTAATGCACGGAATTTGAAAAAAAAGCTTAGATTTTGTTAGGCCTTGATAAAAACTTGAACTGATTAGTTTTGGTGTATATGGTTCAACAGATGGCTCTGGTATACTGCATTATTCGCAATTTCTACAATAGCTATATCTCGAGAATTATTTCATGGATTTTCATAAAACATTAGATTAGCACTTGAAATAAGATGGTGCTCATTACGTTTTGATGCAAATCTTTCAACAGGTAGCTTTTCTATAGAGTTTTATTCGTGATTATTGCAATAGCTCTCTCTCAAGACCTACTGCACAGAATTTCACAAAACTTTAGTTTCTTTACAATCTTGAAATAAACTAAATATGATTAGTTATTGATGTATATTACTCAACAGGTGGCACTGCTATGCTACATTATTTTCGATTACCGCAACAGTTATATATTTAGAACTAATGCATGGATTTTCTTAAAACTTTGTATTTACTTTTTACTTGACTGTTTGTTTGTACATGGTACTGATTACTCGCAAATCGATCAACACGGAAAGCTGCCATGGTGCATTATTCATAATTATTTAAATAGCTCTATCTCAAAAACTAATGCAGGAAATTTTATAAAACTTCAGATTCAGTTAGTACCTGATTTAGATTAGTGTTCTTCCGTTTTTGGTGTAAATTGCCCAACAGATTGCGCTGCTGTGCTAATTTATTTAAGATTTTGTAATACATCTATCTCAAACTATTACTTGGATTTTCATCAAAGTTTAGGTTCGGTTGGTATCTCATTAAAAAATGATCTTGATTAATTTTTGGTATACATCTCCCAATGTATGATGCTTTTATGCACAATTTTTTTAAAGATTTCGCAATAGCTCTATCTGAAAAGATAACACAGGTATTTTCATTAAACTCAGATTCAATTATAAATTGACACAAGTTGTTGCTGATTAGATTTCGCTTTAAACCACTTAACCGGTGACCCCGCTAGGCTGCATTTTGCTGGATTTATTATCATCCATAAAATTGAAGGAAGTTTTGGGATTGCCACATCTGAGTAGTTTTACTTAAGTAAACGCTGAGTTGGCAAAATATTAACCCTGAAAATCACTTTATACGAAACTTATCAATTATTCGTTACTTGCGTATTAACGCCACCGCAGCAAAGCTTACGCTAATGCGCCAATAAAGAGCAATATTGTAGTTCACACGCGCACAAAAATAATGGCGCCAAAAAAGAGGAAAAAAAGACAAAAAAGAATTACAAAGCATTAAAAAGCACTAAAGCACTAAAAATGGCGTCAAAAATCAGCAAACAACAAGGCAACAAGGAATCCAAAAGATAACTGCGGTGGCGTTAATACGTAAGTACCAATTATTCTCACCATTCGGACACTTTGATATAAATACACGGCATGTAATTGTTATACAGTTATACGTATATTTTTGGGGCATTACCTGAAATTGGTATTTCACAAAACAGGCTAATTTTCGTTTTAATTGGATGAAAGTTCGGAAATAAACGAAATGATTGGAAGCTGTCTTCCAGTTCGAGAAATAGGTAAAGGCTCTCAATACTAACTGAAAATTTCTAGCGGCTATTTTTTTGCGAAATGGCTAGCAGAGCGGCAGTTTATTAAATAGCTAGGCGCGTGTAACCATGGTCTAAATAAAAAATCATAAGCTTATTTTCAGTGTCTATATAGTTTCTACTTAAAAAATCTTAACATCGTCTTCTTGTCAATGAGTGCTGTTCATTTGTAATTGATTCATTTTTATTTTTTCATTATACCTGCACACTCAATTATCACTACTATTGTAATTGTTACGGATGTAAGCAATCAGAAAACGTCGAAGGCACTTATTCAAATATCGTTGTCTCATGACATCCAGAGAAAATCAGACATTCAGAGGAACAGACGATTCAATCCTTTCGGATCCATCACAAATCAACTGAGGATCTTGTCTTCAAATTACGCTTTAAGGGGACAGTGGACCTTTATTTGAGCAAACTCGTCGCAAAAAAGGTCTATTTCTGTGGTATAATAGGACCAAAAATTTTCTTATTAAAATACGATTTATGAAGTTTTTAATAAGTGTATAATAAAGGTAAGTGTATTTTTATTCTTTAAATCTCTTTTTCTCAAAACTAATTTTTCAGCGTTTTTAGATTTTCGAAATATTTTTTGGGACGTAATTTTTGATCAATATTTATAAAATTGATAAGGAATTGTCCTGATATTGTTCAGAAAGAAATTGTGTAAGCTTTTTAAAATTCGTGTTTATTAAGGTAGTCAAATTTGATTTTTTATTAAGATTTTGATGAAAATGGATGTGGAATTTAGGAAAATATTAACTATTCAAGAGATTAAAAAAATCTTTTAACAATTTTTTTTATAAGCAAATTAAACTTAGAGTTTTAACTGATAAATATGCAAAAGCAAGAAAAAATCGTAAAATTAAATCACGAGGAACATTTTAAAATTTCGCTTAAAAAATTAGACTTATAAAAAAATTGAACGTTTTAATAAGATTGGAAAATTTTTTGAAGGTGTTCTATATTCTTTTGGCGAAACGTATATATCCATAAAATTTCATACTGCTATGATGAAAAAAAAATTAATGTTCATTGTCCCCTTAACATTGAACATGAAAATAGTTTTTGTCGTTGACACGTCAAATGTGTAGTAGTTTCCTTTATCGTTAAAATTCAAATGATTGAGCTCGAAATATGACTCGTTATGCAAGATGATTTTCTATCATCTTGCATGAGAACTATTTGAACAATGCCACCACACCTCGATTTTGCTGCAAATATTTGCTTTTCTGTCTTTTTTTCTATGACCCTTCTTTGCGAGATTTGATGTTGTGCTTCTTAGTAAACGTTCTATGTACAGAGTGTTTCACAAAGGACCCCTAACTTTAAAAATCTATAACTCGGAAACGGTGATAAGCAGAAACATGAAACCAGTTGTGTGTTTATTAAAAAAATTCTTAAGAATCTTATACATATATCAGAAAATATATTTAAAAATAGCAATCACAGATGGCGCTGAGAGCGATAGGCGTTCTGTTGAGGATGCTATTGACGTCACTTAGCACTGATGCAAATTAAAAAGTTTAATTCGGAGTGGGTCTTGTTCGAAAATAATGCGCTTTTGCTTCTACAACCTGATTTTGAATTCAATCCATAGGATTTTGAGTTTATTGGCGTCAGCACAATAATAGACAAAAATAGTGTTTCCGTAGGATCAAAATCAAAATTATATGGATTGAATTTAAAGTGGGGTCGTAAAAGCAAAAGTGCATTTTCGAACAAGACCCACTTCGCATAAAACTCCTAAATTCGCATCAGTGCAAAGGGACGTCAATATCATCCTCAACAGAACGCCTATCGCTCTCAACGCCATCTATGAGCGCTGTTTTTAACTAAATTTTCTGATAAGATTCTTACGATTTTTTTAATAAACACACCACTGGTTTCTTGTTTGTATCTATCACCGTTTCTGAGATATAGATTTTTAAAGTTAGGGGTCCTTCACAAAACACTCTGTATATAACCATTATGAAATACGAATTTAGCAGCAGAAGAATGGAGTAATATTTGGTCGCTTTTGTCAAACAACCTATAAACTGCTCTAACTTTGCCTTGGTAAATTTGGCTCCCTACCCGGGAGCATTTTCAGAAATAATCATGTTTTGAGCACCATATCGCCAGAACAACGATTGGCGCGGAGATGAAGTCAATGCTACGACACTTTCTTGTTTGTGACGTCAAACGTCTAGCGAATAGCAACCCTTCCTTCTGCAAAGAGATTGTGCTTATTGTTCATTTGTTTTTTCCGCAAATGTTATCAAGCAAAGACTATAATAAGAGGAAATGTTATTCACCGTTGTTTACGATTAAAACATAACTTAAAACAAAGAGCTTTTTTAGATTAAAATGCTTTAAATTTCACAGAATATCTAAACATAGGTTTTTTCTTTTTTTTTCCAATTCAAAAACATTATTTCCTTAACTCGCTATGTTCGAAGAAATTGAGAAATTAATTAAAAACAGATTCTCTTGTAATAAATACAATTCTATTAATGATATGTTTTATGACACATTTGAACTTAGTTGATTTGGTGTTTTGCGATGCAGCTAGCTGAACGTTCTCAATTTCGCCAACTCGCCAAGTCTGGTGCTCAAAACGTGATTCTATCTAAAAATGCAACCCGGGATGTCTTTTGGCCATGAGTCTTTTATAGTAAAGTCGTAGAACATCGTGTATATTACGCTTTGGGATACTTTCGGACAAAAAATGTTTTACGATGAACTGGTTCAAAAGATGAATGTGGATTTCTGAAAACTTGCTCACATATGTTCGAAAACACTTCTCTTTTGACTATATTCTCAAAAAAACACAGACTATTTAAGGAATTTTGGATTAACGGGCGTTCTTTCAAAAAAGCTAACATTATGCCTCATGAGCAGATTGCGCAGATGTAAAGCGAAAAGAAAAACATACATTTTCATTAAATATTTGAGGGATATCGATTTTGAAATCTAACCATAGATTGAATTCGGAATGTCTATTAGATATATTTTATAATTTAATCAAAGGCTCAATTAATGATAACACATCAAAATTCATATTAAGGATCGAAATAAAATGCGGTTCTCCGTTCTATACCCTGTTTTTTAAACACCACTTACTATGCAATTTCGCTTTTTTTTATGGTATGTGCTTGTAGATAGAGACACTAAAAAGAAATCATGTATTATGTATTATATCTTTGTTTATTAAAATGTACCTTTCTTTGGTCCTTTAAATGGTCACTTCCGGTTTTCAAAAGTTCATTTTCGATTTATAGTTTGGATTATAACTTTGAATCTGAACCAAAACTGACGAATTCTTGGAATCCTGAATTTTTTAACAATAATTAAAAATAATAAAAAATGAAAATTGTCTCAAAAATTGCAATTTGAGGTTAGGCACATATTTAAAAAAATGCATCAAACTCCATACTTTTTTATGATATTCTAAATTTGATTTGGAATCCGAAATGCATTGCTTTACATTAGTGAACTGAATATGCTTTATAATGGAAAATCTATGAAGAAAAGAAGAAAAGTAATACAACGCACAAAGATTATGAATATAGTTTTTAATACCTTAAAAAATAATAAAAAACATTTGTGATTAAATCAGGTAAAAAAAAATAGAAGAAAAAAAATAAAACTTAAAAATTTAGAAGAGAGATAACTCTTTTAAAATCCAGATTTCTGGTGGAATTACTGTCTATTGTCAGAAAAATGTCCACTTTTTTTTTCAAATCTCTGAATTTAATATCATTTTTGTATAAACTGTACTGCGCGTGATAAAACGGAGTTAAGTAAGAAAATTCATACAAGTTGAAAATCCACATTCATAAATTTTTAAAAATATATGGAAAGTAATTTCAATTTTTTTGTAGAAGCCTCTATATTATCAAAATAGAGTTGTATTTGGTACATACAAAACCAGAATTTCATTGATGCGAACATAATGTTAAATCTACTGAAATCACACTTTCGGAAGTTATAGACCCAGGGTTATGGTAGTCACAATCCAACTATTTTATTGATACTGAACTACTATTACTTTATTATTATTATCCCTAATATACAAAATTTTTTTTCTTGTACTGAATGTTATAAGAAGTGAATATTTTTCAACTGAACGAAAAAATATCTCATACTAAATATTGCTTAACGAGAAAATGCATAATTCAAAGGCCGTATGTGTAAGCCATTTACCTCAAACAGCTTATGAGATTTCCAGTGTAGCCCTATGTATGACCAATATATTTCATACACACCTGATAGGATGTACACACATACAAGAAATGAAATTGCATTTTCATCATTTACCGCCAAGAGAGAATATTTTAAATCAGATTTGTACTTAAATTTTTGTGTGTCACTGTAAATGAGAAGTCAGCGCTATGCACATCACTTTATATTCGGGCCTCCAAAAATTAAAGTACAACTGCTTTTTTGAGTCTAATTTGCAAATGAAGGAATGTAGAAGCGACAAATTTGGAGCAATGTGCACAAAGCAATTATTGAATGCGATAAAGAAATTTACTTAAGTTAAATGCACAATTGATTTACAACAAAAAAAAATACTCACTGTGGAAAAGTGCACTCTTGGAGAAAACAATCCATCACAGTATTAAATTCTTGGAGTAAACAGTATATTATAGTATCGTGGAAAAGAAAATTCTTGTAGAAAAAAATGCATATCATAATTAAGGAAAAGTAAATTATTGCAGAAAACAGTATATCACCGTATTATGGAAAAGTCCATTCTTGGAAAAAATAGTACGTAGCATATTATGGGGTAAAATATCATAGAAATATTGTAAAAATGTATTTTAATAAAATTGTGTTCACCCCTCACTTGCATGCATTAGCGGATCGATTTTCCATGCTGTCAATTACGTTACCGGTCACCGAAATAGAAAGCTAGTGTCAGATACGGAGTAAGATTTGTTGCGGCTCATCTAATGTCTTTCGAGGAGAATGTAAAGTAGCACCTTTTCTGAAAAGACAACCCTAAATTATTCTATCGTCTTCAGGCTTGGAGATCGATCTGGCCGTTCAATTCATGCCAAGCCGTGATTTTCAAGACAGATTTCAACAACCACAGCTCAATGAAATTGTGCGCTATCATCCACCATAATGGAATTCTTACAAATACCACCGGCATATCAGCGGACATGTGAATCAAGAATCTTATTCCAATAACCAACGAGAATTCCATGGAATCATGGAACTCATGCAGTTCAGTGTGACCACCGATTGAGATTCCTGACTAAACCGTTATTCAACCGTCTCTGATCCTTTCTGTTTCAACAGAGTTGGATTGTTGGTAACTGGCACACAGATCCTCCAGATTAGCAGACGCCCTGAATCGCTCCCCAGTGAACCTGTACTTGTCTGTGAAGAATTTTCTATAGTTCCTTGAGGAAGAAGCACAGCAACTGGTCACCTTGAACAGAAATCTGCATTGTGAAAGCTTTTTCGCAACGTAGTAGAAGAGATTCTTATGCGCGATGCTAGAAAATTATCTGCAACGAACATCAGCACAGTAGTGCAACTTCTTCTTATGGCCAAAAGAGCAAGACTGTTGTTTTCCTGTAGGTGTTGTAACTCGTGGTCCGCCTGGAACATATATTCTGGAAACAGAATCTGCGAATTGATATTCATCCCAGTCATAAAACCATACTGCCAGACACTTTGAGATATCTAGCAACATCAGCCTGGGTCAATCCATTCTAATTTAATTTTTACAGATTTTCTGAGAGAGACGTAAACACTATTTATTTTATTTTATTTTATTTTATTTTTGTATATGACAGCATGCTATTGATGTTTAAAGGAGGCAACAAAGATATTTTGTATGAGTAAAAATAACACTTTGCTTAATCGGTCATTCGATCTCAACTTTCAAATACTAATAGTAATACTAGTTACATTAAATATGTTACATATTACAAGTAGGGTTAAATGTCACATTACAATTTTAATCAAAATAATACTCAGTAGAAATAAAAAAAACTTATTTGAATACTTAACTACATGTAAATCTATTTTTGCAGTTAATATTGAAAATCAAAAGCTCAAAAATGCGGCTGAATGTCAGATATTAAATCCATCGTTAATAAAAAAAATAATAATAAACAAACAATAATACGACGCAAATTATAGTGATGGAACCAAAATTTGTAATATTGCCCGGCCTATTTCATTCTAATAACATTGCTTTATTTATTTAATAATATATTTATTGTCGCATTTTTAAAAGCATGCATTTTAAAACATTTAAAAGAAAGTTTTGGATTAAAGAAGGTGCTTGATTATTAGTAATTTTAATAATTCTAAGTACATCTTATTTCTGATTTTATTATATAAACCGTTAACATTATATTTCTTAATAATATATACAATGTTTCTTCACAACAGCAAATAACAATTCATCATACAAATAAAAACTTCTGACGATTTTGTATTAAAAATTGATATTGTAATATTAATAATTTTAATAAGTTTGAGAATTTATTATTGAATTTTTTAGAACATAAACCAATAACATTATGTTTCAGAGTAGCATTAACAAATTCCTTTATTTATCCACAAATAATAATTCACTATGAAAAACAAACACGATTGCGTTTTCATATTAGACATATATTGGATTTTTATTTAAAGTTTATTCTAAAAGATTCAAAATAATTCAAAATATAAAGGGAATAATACATCCTTTTGAATTCACAAATTTTTTTAGAGAAGGTTATTATTCTTTTTGTTTAGTTGTACAAATTTTATAATGTGTCGTTCAAGAATCAGGAAAATGTTCCTGTATTTAAACTTAATGTATGCGCAGTTCCATTTTTCTTAAATATAAATGACAATATTTTTGCAAACTAATTTTAGATCCGGGAAGATTTCATTTACTTGTGATAAATCAAAATTGAGTTTTTGATAAGTTTTTGCATTCATTTAAAATAAGTTTTGTAAATGTGTTTCTGGACCTTTACAAATATATATTGAGGTTTCTGAATAAAACTTTAAATGTTTTTTTTTTCTTGTTTTGTTTTGTTTTCGAAACAATATAAATTTTGTCGATATTTTTTTTGTCATTTCTTTTCTATGGTGAAATACAGAGATTTATTATTAATCTTTAGAAAAAAATTTACTTCTTACAGAAATTCAAATTAGTTATTTAAAAGATACACTTGAAATAGGATTTGTTAAACTGTTTTCACGAATAATGTGTTTATAGTAAAATAAATCTGCATTAATTGCTCCATAAATATAGTTACTATACTTTTGATGAAAATGCAGCATAATATGCTCATCAATTTCTGAATTTCTTCTGCATGCAATTGTAGCGTTGTTTTACAATACATATATATATATATACAGTCACAGCATAAAAAAATCTTGACACTCGGCGATTTTAGACGTTTTGTTGAATATCTAGAAATATAGAGAAGGAATTATTCAGAAATTCCAGGTGTGTAAAAAAATAGTTCAGGTTATATATTTTCACGAAGATTTCCCCCCGATATCCCTTAGGGGACCGTCAACAAACTTAAAATGAATGAAGATCTTTTGGTTAACCCTCTCAAAATTAATGTAGCAAAAGCATTCAAACTACAGATTATGATTAAGAGGTTTATTATAATGAACTGCATTCATTTTTATGAATATAGCATGCAAACTCGTAGAAAAATTAAAATTTTTATAAAAACGGTCCAAAAATATGCCAAGTTTTTTGCTTATAATTTTCAGAATTCTTAATAAAAAACAATCTTCTTTTCAGAAAATATGACAATGAACATTGTACATAACACCCTGTAATCAAAATTAATAAAAATTAATATTTGTACGAAAAATGAACAGGTTTACTAACTAAAGTTTTACTGGGCATGCGTCAAGTCTATAAAAATTTCATTTGCATATTGTGATAGCTAAATGTATAGAGCAACGTTTGTTTAAGTTTCAAAATCATAGCTTGAAAATTTTGCAAATCATCGTCGAAAGAATAAGATAAAAATTCAATATTCCCAAAATGTAGCAAAAAGATAAGGGTCTGTATTTATATTCCATTAATAAGTGTCTACACAATATTGCACGTACTACTACTATATTTGGATACATTTCCTCATTTTTTGCTTCATTTTGGGAATATCGGATTTTAATCTTATTCTTTCGACGATAATTTGCAGAATTTTTAAGCTATGATTTTAAAACTTTAACAACAGTTGTTCTATACATTTAGCCTATACAATATGCAAATGAATTTTTTATAGAATTGACGCATGCGCAGTAAAAATTTATTTAGTAAACCTGTTCATTTTCGTACAAATATTAATATCTTTTAATTTTAATTACAAGGGTGTTATGTACAATGTTGATTGTCATATTTTCTAAAAAGAACGTTGTTTTTTATTAAGAACTCGGCAAATTATAAGCAAACAGCTTGGCAAAATTTTGGACCGTATGTATAAAAATTTTAATTTCTCTGCAAATATACACGCTATATTCATAAAAATGAACACAGTTTTTTATAATAAACCTCTTTTTCATAATCGGCAGTTTGGACGCTATTTCTACATTAGTTTTGACAGGGTTATCCAAAAGATCTTTGTAATTTTTTTATTTGTTGACAGTCTCCTATTGGATTTCGGGGGAAAATCTTCGCGGGAAAACATAACCTGCACTATTTTGTTTACACACCTGGAATTTCGGAATAATTTTTCATCTATATTGTCGATTTTTTTTTTTTTTTTTTTTTTTTTTTTTTTTTTTTTTTTTTTTTTTTTTTAGCTGTGACTTTATATATATATATATATATATGTATGTAAATGATGATTATAAATTGTTACATTTTTTAAAAGGGCGATAGCACGCATAAAGACATACAACGTTAAATAGGAAATCAAGGTTCCAAACGTTTTCCGAAGAAGATATTCGTCATTAAAATTTAGGGTCCAAAATTTCAAATAAACATAAAAACCGGAAAAATTGGTCGATTGATTTGCGGTGTTCAGTAAAACTATTCTTTATGTTAGTATTTTCTTGAAAATAATTTATAAAGATAAATTTTTAAAATGCCGGTAGACAGCGCTTTAGACTTTGGAATGACGAACCACTATTTTTTTGCCGTAATTTTTTGCATCTCATTAAATGTTTTCGGAAGCTTAGACTTAAACTTAAATTTTGAGCTCAAAATCTGAATAGTTGGGAGAGGTTAATTCGCGCAAACTGAGCTGTGTTCAGAAGGGGGGGAGACTCAAATTTCAAATGATTATAAAACCCGGAAAAATTGGTCGATTCTTTTGCGGTTTTCAATACAACTATTCTTTATGTCGGTATTTTAATGAAAATAAGTTTTAAAGATAAATTTAAAAAAATTCCGTTTCTAAAGGGCCTTAAACTAGCAACAACCTAGTAAGAAACAACTATTTTAACCGTTATTTTTGTATCGAATGAAATACTTGCAAAAGCTTAGACTTAAATTTTGAGCTCAAAATCCGAGTCGTTGGGAGTAATTAAGTAGTGATAAACTGAACTGTGTTCGAGGGGGGGGGGAGGGTTAAATTTCAACTCCTGAACACAGTTCAGGATGCGCTTCTGAACCTCTTCCATCGACAAATGATTCTTCGAGGTCTTACTAATTAATAAGCTATTTGATTTTTCTTGGCTTATAATCATAGATAACGCAATCCGATTGCAGCGGCGCTACTTTTTTTTTCAAAATCTTTCTTTATTAACAACATATGCAAAGTTCATGTATATAAATTTCTTTTTGAGCGACATATCGCCGTTATTAGATTTTTCCTTAATTTTTGGAAACCAGTGCATTTTATATCTGAAGATTTCAATAACATGATTAATCTACTTATTAATTTCGAAAAACTTTACATATATTGAGTATATTTATTTTGTTAAGTATTATTTTTCTGCTTAAAGCCTAAGTCGTATCATTAAATCATAATATAAGGAAATAATCGTTCATATTTTCTGTTATAAATCATAGTATAATAAATAGTCTCGGGTGACCCATGTCTATGTTTTGAATTATTATAATGAAGCATGCATTTACTGTGTCCGATTTTTCTTTAAAAATTAAAAAGTTAAGATTTATTTTGTAAAGATATATTTCGTTATACATATTCATAAGGTAAATATTAATATATATCTAGGAAATACTAACACATCGCTACCGTACATTAAAATGCACTAGGAAAATTTAGAAAACCTGATTAAATACAAAAACTCAAAACACAGATTTCAAAACATCTAATAACTTTCATTTACTAATTTTCCACTTATGATAAGTTAAATGAAATTCATTTCGAGTTTTTTTCGAATAAAATACGGCTTTGTATATAATAAAGAAGCATATTTGTATTTCATTAACAATGCAAATGAAACAGATTTTACAGCCAATTGTTCAAAACAGCGAAAACTCTGCTCTAAGTCGTTTAATTAGTCATAAACATTGTAACAAATTGAATGGACATCAATGTAACTGTAGCTCTATTCAAATGCAAACTTTAGATACAAAAGAAACTCTGATTGTATTGATATTCGATAATTAATTTCGATAATGTATCCATTATATTAATGTTGTGTGCGTGTCGCTAATATTTCACGCGCAATTGTAAAATGACCATTTTGAAATTAAGAAAGAAAGAAGCTACATTATCAGATGAGTTAAAAACAATTTTTAACAGAATATTAACACGGAACACAGTAAATTGTTATATATTTAATAACCTAAAGAATATTTTTCAGATAGGAAGTGCTTAAAAGCATTTATATTTTACACAAATTCTAATCAATTGTTTGTTTATTATTTTTAAAATAACCTTAGTTCAAGAATACGCAAATAAGACAGCATCTCTAATATGTGAAAGGTAACATACCTCAAACTGTAATGTTTGAATTAAAAAGAACTTATCCATTTTTTATATTAATAAAGTAATATATATGTTGTTGGTATTGATATTATGACATTGTAACACATATATGGAGCAGCAATAGGTATGCAGTGTTTATCACACTATAAGTAATAGCGAAAAAAAATCCTCACAGTGACTCACAGTGACTCACAGTGAGTCACTTTGGTCACATCACATCTGTGACCAATATTTTTCCTTGTTGCTTTTTAATTATTATTGTTCTTAGAACGATTTTAATTAACTACTCAAAAACATGCTATAAAACATTAATTCTCCATTAACTTTATAAAGTCTAATACATTCATTATATATTTTGTTGACATAGAAAACTTGATTATTAATAATTTGGATTAAGTTTTTAAAGGTAGTGGTTTTAACTGCATTTTAATCTGTGTTGTTTACTTATTTAAAATATCTGGTTAAAATAATATGTTTCCATAAACATAAAATCTTATATTTTTTAATAAAGAAGCTTTTAATAGAATAAAATTATTTGCAAACATCCTTTTCTAATTTTTGTATTAAGTAATCTTCTGAAACATTACAAAATTTTATTTAAAAAATTACATATATTCAGAAGAGGAATTTATAAGAGAACGAGAAGAACAATTAAAAGAAATCGTAGTTGTTTCATAAAAAAATGATTGTTTAATGTATTTTTCAAACTGTGAAATGTTATAAAATTTCTAAATGGACAGTGGGTGAAAACGTTTCAGTTGTAAATATTCTTATTGGAATGTTTTCAGAAAAAACTAGAAGTCTGAATGAAAATTTGGAAATTATGCAATCAATAAGAATTTAAACATGATTGTATTTAAAACAAATATCGCAAATACTTAAACGGTATGAAGCTAGAAAGTAATAACTGTAGTTTATTATTTATTTTTCATTCTAGACACTTTTATTATTTCCTTTCCTGAATGATTTTACAGAGGTAAATTTCACAATATCCATTATATGTAGTATTAGTATACATCGTGATTAACACTAGAACGCCCGGATATTTTACTCAAGTTTGATAATAATATTTCTCACCAGAAATTTTATTCAATATCATTTAATTGATTTATTTAAGGTAAATCCTCGTGGTTTGAATTTAACTTATTTCTGGAAAAAATTTCTGGCTCGAATTGAAATTTAATCGCATGGTCAGAGTCGAATCGACTCCTTCCGGGAGTTCTAGTATTAAAGTGGGTCTCTTATTTATAGTTACTCTCTAATATTATACATAAAATATTAATAATTACAATTAACTTATTTGTTGTTCTATTTTATCGTTGGAATTTTTATTAGGTAGACGTGTTTGTGATGGACAGCCTTCCAGTAATAGATAGCCCTTTAATGTTTTTTGTTCATTAATATACTAATAAATATTTAGCTTTAATTTTTTTTCATAATTCTTCTTTGCATGTTTTAATGCAAAGAGGACATGCATTTGCATGTCCCGGATGTTTATTTAAAGTCTGCAGGAGCGTTCTTTTCAAATATCTCGCTCAAATTTTAATATTTTTACATGATTTTTGTTTTATATAGGATAACTGAGAACGATCCACAACCGGCCAAGTTTTTACTTTTTCAATTTTGGTTTCAGATTAAATATATATATATATATATATATATATATATAAATACTTTTATAAATACATCCAAAGTTATTCAGACAATACCAATAAAAGAACCAATGAAACCAGTATTTTTACATTCATATTATTAAAAACAGTTGAAGTTTGAAGAGAAATAGAAGGCAGATTACCAAATTACTAAGAAATATGTGGATAAATGGATATTAAATTTCAAATCCGGTTTATACCGGTTCTGATATTGAAACTATCAAAATATAAAAAATATATAAGCAAAATTGAAAAGGTAAAAACAAGGTCGGTTGTAGATCGTCCTCAACTATCCTATACAAAAAAAATGCAAAAAAAATTTAAAATTTTAAAAGAACGCTCCCATATACTTTGTATTATCATCCGTGTCTATTTCTGTGATTAATGTTGCACCTTAAATGAAGTGTTTATTTGATAATTTTAATACTTATTAGAAAAACAAATTGTTAAGATTGAAATAATTTTGATAGATCGAATATTAAATTGTCTTAAATATTCTCATTTATTGCAACAGAAAAAAAATGTATCAAAGATTAAAGTCTGCATGGCATTACATTTTGATTCAGCAACTTTCTTTTGGTACATTTTTTTTATCGCAGCTCCCAAGTTTTAATTGAGATGATTCGTCAAAATATAATAAAATTATACATGTAAGTGATTTTACACTACATAACAATGTTCATAACTGTATAATTGCGTCCCAGTGTGACTTCACAACATTGACAATGCTGCCACCGTCATGAAGTTAGTGACAAATTTGCCGCAAAACAAAAAATAATCGCAAATTGTCTTCACAACCTTGTCACTATCGTCATAAAATAGTCACAGTTTTAATAACAATTTTGTCACAAATGACACATTTTTCACATTTTGGTCACACCGTGACTTCGCAAAGTGGTCACATTGTGACGTCACAAACGAGCTCTAAAACGGCCATAACGACTTCACATTTTAATCACCGTGACTTCACATCGACGCCACGTGACGTCACATCGACGGTCACAAAGTCACAATGCGACTTCACAACGACGTCACTGTGACGTCACCATGTCTTATGGGACAAATCAATCGTTAAGTTTCAATATATAAATAATAAAATAATAATATGAAATCATTATAGTGTGAATCTGACTGTCAAATTTTCACAGCTGCTTTACTCATAATGTACGACGTATGGAAAGTTTAAATTTGACAAGAGTAATAAAGGTTACTGATCACATTTTTATCGATTATTATAAATTCACAAATGCATTTTGTAAAAATGTAGGAGTAAGTAATTTCCATAAAAATACGACATTTTTGATACCTCGTAAAAATTTTACATTGTTCATATTTGCTATTGAAAAAAAAATATTTTTTCATTTTGAAAAAAGGAACTTTTTACAAAAAAGTGGAGATATTAAAATCCATAATTTATGTTTGCACACCTTAACTTTAGTTCTGAAAGTTCTTGCGTTTTTTCAAGTGCAAGATAGGGGTCATTGACAAATTATACCTTATTAAAAGTCTATTTAAGGGAGCGACATTCCCTTCAATATAAAATAACAGTGTACAGATTTTATATTAATCTTGCTTTGAAAAAGCGCCGGAGGGTATTAGATGTCTGCACAAGTGGAAATTTCAGACTTAGACAGATGGATAAAAAATGTCAACTCGGCGAGGAAAAAGCTAATATCTCGGTCCGAGACAGCCCCGGCCCAATTTAATTTGAAAAAGACATGAAATTTTACGTCATATGGTTAAAAATTATTTGTAGGAATAGTTCTGATCAAAAATACTTATTTTACTTTTTTTTTTCTTTTTACATTTTCATTTTTAACAAAGTGCCCCACGACGGGAGAATTATCGATACTAGCTGGCACAAATTATTTTTGGTCTCAATATAGTCGCATTACCATGATTTTGAAAAATTAATTCAAAAGAATTCCATTACATTACGGCCTATGGGGAAAATCGTTTCAATAGATTTGCAAACACATTGAAATTCAAAAAATATGTATGAAGTGCATTAGAATATGATTGGTGTATAATACGTTATAGACAGCAATTATTGATCATTAACAGGAACACTAAAAAAAATCTGTTATATTACAGCCTATAAAAAATCGTTTCTGGTGTATTTAGTACATGATATACTATTTCAAATGTCTGAAATTGACATATATCTCCATGATTCTCTATAAAATATTTACTATTAAATATCATATGCATTCATCTATCAGGTACAGGGGCACACACAATAAACCAGTTATATTTTGCTCTATGAACAATAATGAAAGGAAATGCGTTTTCAGTTGTGGAAAAAAAATTGCGTACTATTTAGTGTGTTTAAATTCTATAAATGAAATACAAGATTGCACAAAACATACGAAGTACATTTCAGTTTATATATGATAAGAGGAACGTTCAACTGTGCTGTTCGTTTCCTAACTGCGAAAATTTTACCATATGATGCTTTGTATGACAAACCTATAATCCATACAAAATTTTCATTTATTTTTTATACTTTGATTGAAATTGGTTTTTCGAACATGCTATGCTTTTTACAATTTGTTACTTGAAAAACGTTTTTGACGTAATTAAATATTGAAGATTTTATTATAGTAGTCTTAATGCATAGGAAAAAAGCTTTTTATAATCTAATTAACGCATGTTTTTATATTTATCTTAATAATTCTAACTATAGTTTCTGAAGGATAAGGTAACTAAAGTGGTAAAATGATTTTTTCCAACATTATAATAACAAATCATAAAAGAATATTTTTTAAGGTTAAGTTTTATAAAATAAATAATTATATAAAATAAGGTATTTGGATTCATACTTATTAAAACCTTTACTTATTTGCAATATTTAAGTGTGAATTAGCCACACGGAAGTAGTTTTTACTTGAATTACAAATGTGTACCATAAAAAAAAACGTATGATATGAAAATATGAATCTGAAATTTTTTTTGACTATTTTGTCTGTTTAATAAACCTTTGTGGGAATTATATATAATTTAAAAAAACAAAATGAAAAATAATGCACTTAATCACGAAAATATAATGTGTTCTCTACAGTGCCTGAAATACGGCAGGACGTTCGGGACACAGACCCAGGGCCCCTGATTTTTAGTTGCCCCTAAATGTTGTTGAAGTTTTTTTTAATTAATGTTAAAAATATTAAAATATTTAAAAAAAAGAAATAAAATCTGTAAATCTTTCTATTTAAAAGAAAATATAGTAAGCTAATATTTAAAATATTATAATACTGTAGAAAATTTATCATTCCAGATATATGAAATAACATAGAAAACCGAAATCTGAAACGCACAATTTATTAGAAAAAATTTAAGCAATTAAATTTAATAATAATGAAATAAATATTTAAAAGCAAATTAATAGTTATCAAATTTAATTTTAATGGATATTTAAATATATATATATATATATATATACTTCATTAAGGTACCTGTCAGCATCGGTGACACTCGGGTCCCTACAAGCATCTGTGCCCAGGGCTCGTAAAATTGTAAGTCGGTCCCATGTTCTGTGGTTTCGAATGAAAAAACTTTCGGTGTAGTTGGTAGCTCGAAAGAAATTATTGTAGATTTTTATTTGTGGTTATATTATATTTCGCTTAGTAAGAACAATAGCCTTAAAAAATGAAGAAGGATACACTAAGCTAATAGTAGAGAATATTATAAAAGTATAAACAAGCAGAACTATACTTATATATAGCATTTTTTATTTTATTAAGTATTAATATTATGTTATAACATTTAGGAAATACAATCATTTGTCAAAAGAAAATAATTTTGTTGCTATATTATCAAAACTATATGCCATTAACATTTTGCTTCAAGCTTAATATCGATAATTTTATATTATAGTAAAAATCATTTAAAAGTTAATTGTTAAATAACGTTTTTTCGTCAATCTTCCACAATCAACTTAAATATCGAACACAACTAAAACAGAATTTATTGAAAAAATGTATGATTTATTACAATTTTAATGAAATTATTGACATGATTTATTCGTTTTCTTTTCTAAAAAGTTTCCTTGCTTGAAAATTTTAAAGAAAAAACAACTGGATGTTTTTATATTTCTATTTCATAGTTTCTACATTCCGAAATTAAATTATCGGTACTATTTAAATGACTTTTACATTTTGGTATTTTTACTTTAATTTAAGAAAACCAACGAAAAATATATGGTAAAAACATTTTCATCCTATAAAAAATGTTCAAACACTAAAAGTTAAAGCCAAATATGTATATATATATATATATATATATAATTTGACGTAACCCCTTGCGTTGCAAAAGGGCAAAATTGTAATGCTTTTTTATCCCGAATTTATTTTAAATGTTAATAAAAGAGGGATCTGATTTTCTATCATGGTGCAATTTTTTTGTTACTTATAAGCTTATAAGCCTTGAAATTATCAATCAAACTTAATTTCTTAAAGCTGTATTTTATTTGTAGAATTATATTAATTTAAATAAAGCTTCAATTGCAATAAAACCTGAAGCCTAGTGAACGGATACATCCGGTTGCGACAGTGAGGCGTAAAAATACATTATGTTTTTTCTAACACAAAAAAAAAAAAAAAAAAAAAAAAAAAATAGGACGGTTAACACAACACAAGAATGTTTTGTTTCTAGACTTTTGAAAATATTTTTTTCTATTTAAATATAAAAATATCGTGATTATTTGTAAAATAAAAATCGGTATGTAACATCGCAATGTGTTTGTACCTCAGTTTTCAAATATTCTTAATAAGATTCACTCAAAAAATAACGTTTCCACTTCTATGCAGATATTTCGATGTATAATTAATGTTCACCTCAAGTGAAATTAACTACATTTTTCTCATGCAGTGAAAACTAACAGGCTTATTTGCATTATTTAGAAAACATTTATTTACAATTTTAATAATCATATGCAATTTTTTTTTAAATTTTGATATAAATATTACTCATACGTTTCAATTCACCTTTATGTCATTACCATGTTTCTTTCTTAAAATATTCTACAGATAAAATTCCAAAAATAAAATAAAAATAAAATAAATAGATAATGTTCAATTAGACATATAAAGCCGGTTTAATTAAATCAAAAGTCTTCTACTCATTTCTAACGTTTGAATAATTAATTAAAAGAGTTCTGTGCAATATTTTAATTAACTTTATATCCGATGCGGGATTTTTAAATACCATTTTAATTCGATAAAGTAATTTTATATCCGTATCATATTTACCCATTATTTAATTATGATTTTAAAGATTTAAATTTTTCGTAAGAATTTACGAGAATTTGAAGATTATTAAATTTGTCTATTAATATATCGCAAAAGCTAGGATTAAATAAATTTTTCAATGTTTGTCGTAATAGTAGGAGCATCAATTGATGTTTCGATTCCTGACCAACGAGAAAAGGAGTAAAATTTTAATGTTTTTTCAAAAAACTAAAATACTAAAAGAAATATGTTTTTCCATTATCATAAAAAAATTATTTCGTATAGGCATGTAAATCTTGAATGATCTAATCATAACTTTATATTTTATGTGTGGATTATTAATTTAAATAATGATTCAGTTGCTGTGAAACCTGCAGCTAAATGAAGGTGTCAGTAATATAAAAGAATATATCAGTTCGCTGCAATGAGAAAGGTAATATGCCTGCAATACATTAATGATGATTTTTATTCAATTTCATTAAATATAAAATATTTGAATTGATATTTTAACAATGAAATATACATTATAATCTCGTTACAACCAGTGTTTGCAAAGTATCGATAAAATTCGCTAAACTGAAAAATTCATTAATGTGAAAATTTTACAATGAAATAGGATAATAGTAATTTTTTAAACAATTTATGATGATGACATAGATCTGCAAAAAATCTTTCAGAAATTGTAACAGGTTGATCACAGAGAAAAATGCAACAGGTCGTATTTCTTATTAAATCGAAATCTATATAAAAAGCTATATCTACAAATCATAAACCATAAATATAAATTTTCATTTCAATTGAAAATGAAATTTCAAATTTTTATTCCTTAAGAGGCCCAAATGTCAACTTAGTTAAAAAGTTTCCCTTTCGAGACTCGAAACCGTGCCATCAGTATAGAGCACTGACTTTCTACCGGCTAATTTACACCGAACGACACCCACCCTAGACTTTCTCACTATTAGGTTTTGGCAAAGCTACAAACGCATCACAATACTGACTCTTTTCCGTGAGCCCCCGGCATAGGGAAAACAGGAAACTCCAATAGATTCAGCGTCGATTGAATAGATATTAATCCTCCATTTTTTCCAGATACTAAACTTTCAAATGAAAATCAAATTTCAAATGATTATAAGGCGCAAATGGCAAGCTGAGGAAAATTTTTCCATGCAGGGACTCGAAATTGGGACATCAATGTAGCGCACTGACGTTCTACCGACTTAACCACATGAAAGGTCCCCCAGCATAGAACTTCTCACTATTATGTGTTGGAAAGGCTATAAACGCAGCACAAGGTAGAATATTTTTCGTGATCCACCAGCATAGAGTAAATACAGGATTGGATTATATATATAGTAATACTTGGATATTACCTTTCTTTCGGAGAGAAAGTTTTCTTTGCATACAATATTTCAAATGAAAATCGAATTTCAAATTGTTATTGCTTAAGTGGCACAAATGCCCACCTACCCGTTTGTAGCCTTGCCAAATGAGACTCGATTTATTACAGTTTCGTGCTTGCCCCATGTGGGTGGCTCGCGAAAAATCTTGTGCTGCGTTTGTAGATTTGCCAACATGTACTAGTAGGAAGTTTCAGGATGTGTGTCATTCCATTTGATTTAGTTGGTAGAACGTCACTGCGTTAAAATGATGGCTCGGGCTCGGGACCCAGTATGGAAACTTTATCATTAGTTGGACATTTGCGCCTCTTAAGCAATAAGAAAAATGAAATTTTATGTTCATTTGAAATATTATATGCAAGGCGAAGTTACTCGCTGATAAAAAAATTCCAAGTATTAATGTATTAATAAACTTCTATTTCGATAAAAAGTTTTTTTCTTTTTTTTTTTTTACAAAATAAAATTTAGTATTGATAGTATTAAATAACGCATATTTATTATAAAGAATCTCTAATATATATAATAAAATACATTCCATTGTAAAATATTTACAAATTCTTTTAATGCAAAATAAATATTTTCTCATATAAAATTTTATATATATATATATATATATAGTAAGAGTATTGAAAAACAAATGAGAATTTAAAATCGACTGATTATAAATTGAATCTAAATGATTCATGTAACCAAATTTTTAGTGCATTGCATTTCAATATTACGTATTCTTCTCTGTCGAACAAGGAATATATAATTATTAAAATATTATATTTAGCTGAAAATAATTTGCTTCTGCATTTCACAGAAATGCTGAAATGCATAAAAATGCTAAATGCATAAAATCTAAGCTTTTATGAATAGTATGAGCTTTATGAATAGCATTTGGAAATTAATTAAGTTGAATGATTTCCTCAAATATATAATCACATTAGTAATTACATGTATTGTTTTTTAACTGACACCTGTTACCATAATCCATTATTCATGCATTGTTACTGGCATTTCTCTAACACATGGTTGGCATGTTTACATTCTAATACTATGACCTATAACGAAGACAATAGAATTATTTAAGAATATTTACAATATGACAGATGTAAAAGCGAACGAAAAACCGTATTAAAATTTATAGTTTATTAACCTATTGAAAAAAAATATATATTATTCTGTGACAAACATATGTCGATCTGAGAGCTTTATGATAATATTCATAAAAGTAAATTTAAAACTAATATTAATTAAAATATTTTCTCATTTTTTTTTCTAAATTACTCTTTATATATATATATATATATTTTATTTTAAGTATATCATTTACATCTGCAAATGATTATTTGTTTAAAATCTCTTACACAAAAGACGATCAAAGTTATTTTTCGGATGCGGAAATGTACTTGCGAACCATTTCGAGGTTAAAGCATGCACCATGTTTCATAGAATTCAAATCTTTCAAAACATTAATATACTTTCTCTATTCGTATTTAAATTTAGGCGAAAAAAAATTAAATTTTAAAGTCAGTGCTTACGTTATAACAGATGTCATAAAGTACAGTTTTTCAAAAGATTCTTGTTAGATTTGGCATAATATTGCGAGTGCTCGAATATTGCCATTGCTTCTTCTACTCTTGGCAAAACTAGTTTTAGTATATTTAAGCCCTTGGTGACGAGCGACATGTATACTTGCCTCAAAAAGGCTTAAGATTCCTTGTTTATCCCCACCAGTAATATTATACTGTAAAATTTGCCTTATTTCATCGGAGCATTTTCTCGATTTAAGATGGAAGAAATTCTGTTTATTATAACCGGTGACAAAACATTAAAAAAAATCGTAAAAGGATCCCGTCGCGAAGGGGTTAACCCGCTTATATTGCCACTTGTCTCGAAGAAAAAATAATCAATAAAATCAATCAAATCATGTAAATCAATTTGCCTGATACAGTAATTTTAGGCCACATGCCGCTAACTAAATAAAACATAAATCTCTCAATCAATCAATAAATAAATATTACAGCCAATATTAAATTAAATTTTATTATTTTAATCGTGAACGAAAATATATGCATTGAATGTTTAGTGTAACTATGAATGCTTTCAAAATAAAGAAAATTTAATCTAAAACAATGCATATTAAATTAGTTTTTATTATAATTGCGTTATATATTAAAAGTGCATTACAAGGATTTTTATCAATTTGTGTGGATATATGAGTAAAATACATAAAATACATAAAGTACCATTATTTTTACTTTAAGATTATAAGAACTTTCTCAATTCAATATCATTTTTAATTCTAAATATTAAATTGGAATATATTTTATTCAGAAAGAATTTCATTTCTAGTATTCGAGGATCATTAAACTCAACGAGCAGATTCCAAATACATAATTAGAGAATCGTAAGAAGTTTCATGAATCATAAACGTTGCAGAGGAAAAAAATGAATTTTTAAGTGCAGTGTAAAAATATTCCTTCAAATCGGATGGCATTTGTAGATATAAGTAATAGAGAATCACTTCAAAATCCCGTATACTTGAAAAGGAAATAAAGATGAATATTCATTTTCATATGTAAAAAGTGGTTATATGAAAGTATGTATCAAAATTCTATTAATATATTTTTTGATTATGTGTTTGTACGTTTTAAATATCTTTATACCTTTCTTAGCACTTTCCAAAAAGCTGAAAAGTGATTATGCATTCGGTTTGTCTGTCCATCTGCAACGCTTTAACTCCTCTAAATGCAGTCTGATTTTCATGAAATTGTTAATGCTTATTAAGGGACACCAAATCATGTTTAATACTGCATATAAAGTATGTATAGTTAATGGTTTATTTAGAGGGACCAAAAAAAATTCAATGAATCTGTAGTATATAGGAAAAATCGTTTGGAGATTATTTTAATGACAATTTAATCTAAAACACTGCATGTTAAATTAGATTTTATTATGATTGTGTCGCATATTAAAGGTGCATTACAGGGATTTTTATCAATTTGTGTGGATATTTGAGTAAATTACAGAAAGTGCCATTATTTTTACTTTGAGATTAAAACAAATTTCTGAATTCAACATCATTTTTAATTCTAAGTATAAAATGGCAGTATTTTTTATTCAGAAAATGACCTACACTTCTAGTATTCGAGGATCATTAAACTCAACGAGCAGATTCCAAATACAAAATTAGACAACCATAAGAAGTTTGATGAGTGGTAAATTTGCAGAGGGGAAAATTGAAGCTTTAAGTGCATTGAAAAAAGTCTCTTTAAATCAAAAGACATGTGCAGATATAAGTAATAGCGAATCATTTCAAAATCCCATAAACTTGAAAAGGAAAAAAATTGAATATTCAATTTCATTTGTAAAAAAAGTGGTTATTTAAATGTATTTTAAAACATTATTTGTTTGTGTGTAGTTTTTAAATATTTTTATGCTTCTTTTTATCACTTTTCAACAAAGCTCACAAGTGCTTATGAATTCGGTTTGTCTGTCCGTCTATCCACACTCTAGTTCCCTTAACTATACTCGGATTTTCATTAAATTGAGAATACTTATTTAAGGTCACCAAATCATGTTTAATATTGCATGTAAATTATGTACAATGAATGGTTTATTTATGGAGACACTAAAAATTTCCATTACTTTGTGGTATATGGAAAAAAATCGTTTAGAGAATATTTTGATGACATTTTAATTTAAAACAGAGCATATTAAATTAGTTTTTATTATGATTGTGTTGTGTATTAAGAGTAAATTGCAAAGATTTTTATCAATTGAGGAGGAAATGTAAGTAAAATATAGAAAGTACCATTATTTTTAGTTTGAAATTAAAAGAGCAATTCAATATCATTTTTAATTCTGAATATTTAATTGAAGTATGTTTTAATGAGAAAAGAACTACACTTCTAGTATTTGAGGATCATTAAACTCAACGAGCAAATTTCAAATTTATAATCAGAGAATCATAAGAAGTTTCATGAATCATAAACGTTGCAGAGAAGAAAAAATGGAGATTTAAGTGCAGTGTAAAAATATTCCTTCAAATCGGTTGGCATTTATAGAGATAAGTAATTGAGAATCACTTCAATATCATGAACGTGAAAAATAAAAAATTTGAATATTCAGTTTCATATATAAAAAGTGATTATTTAAAAGTATGTGTAAAAGTACTATTAAAATATTATGTGTCTATATCTGTGTACTTTTAAAATTTTTGCATGCTTGTTTTTAGCACTTGCCAGCAAAATTGTAAATTACTTATGCATTCCGTCTGTCGACGCTCTAATTCCCATAAATATACTAGGATTTCACGAAAATGATAATTTTTACTTTGGGTCACCAAATTATTTTGGTATGACATATGAAGTATGTACGATTAATGGTTTATTTACAGAGATACGGAAAAAATTTGATTATTTTATGGTATAGGGCACAATCGTTATTGAGTACTTTAATGTTATTTTAACCTAAAGCGATACATATTAAATTAGTTTTTATTAAGTTTTTTTGTGAATAAAAATTGCAAGGATTTTTATTAATTTGTGTTGACATTTGAGTACGATAAATAAAGTACTATTATTTTTACTTTTACATTCAAAGATCTTTCTAAATTAAACATCGTTTTTAATTCTAAATATTAAATTGGAATATTTTGTATCCAGAAATAATAAACTACACTTCTAATATTCGAGGATCATTAAACTCAACAAGCAGATCTTAAATTAATAATTAGAAAATCATAAGAAGTTTCATGAATAGTAAACATTTTACAGAAGAAAAAATGTTTAAGTGCAACGTAAAAAGTTTCTTTAAATCGGATGGCATTTGTAGATATAAGTAATAGAGAATCACTTCAAAATCGCATAACATTGAAAAAAGGAAAAATGAATATTTAATTTCATATGCAGAAAGTGGTTAATAATGTGTGCTTATGTGTGCGTACTTTTTAAATATAATTTTATCTGTTGCTTACGTTAAATTTCTCAATTTAATTGTAACAGAGTCACAGAAAAGCTAGTTCATTAAACTTAAATGCAATCTAATATTTTTTAACCTAAAACTGTAAAGTACTTATTACAATCTAAGATCCCTAAAATGTGTATTTCTGCTTGAGAAAATTGATTGAAACGCTATTAACACAAATAATAAACATTTAAGGAAGCCGAAGGCAACACTATTTGTTTTTAAATTATTTTATTATCATTTTGTTATTTAGTTTTTTAAATTATGTTATTTACTAAATTATTTTTAATTCAATGTTTTTGTAAATTTGTAAAAGGTATTTGTGTATGAATTTTCTAATTATCACAAATACTTTTGGTAACTACTGTGAACTCAGAAGATTATACTGTATGTTTTGTAACAGATTAACATTAATGTAGTTTACTGTTTCATGTATAAATTATACATATGAATGTAACTCTTTGCAACTGAAAACAATTAATTGATATAATCTTAAAAATATATATTCTGGTAAAAGAAAACATAATCATATGCTATGAACACTATCAGGAAATGTTTAAGAAAACCAGGCTGCAGAATAAATTTTATCTTTAAATTATGTTTGTTTAAAAATAATGCTGCACTTTGAAAAATATATTGGTTACTGAGGCTGCTAGTGACAAGAATAGGCTTTTTGGAATAACTTCTAACTCGGAAGATTATACAGCATATTTTTGTAACAGAATAAAATTAACATTATTTGTTTTACTGTTCTATGTATAATTTTTTTATACAGCTAAAAATGATTAATTGGTAGAGATTTAAAAGTCTATATTTCGGTTTAAAAAAACTGATTATTATGCATAAAAACACTCATTTATGACGCTTCCACGAAACAAGGCAGCAAAATAAATATTGTTTCAAATTATATTTGATTATTGGAATGCGTAAACATACATGTGCATCAGTGTCTAATGATAAAAAATGATTTTAGAAATAACTGTTAACTCACAAGATTATAATGCACATTTTCGCAACAGATTAGCATGATACTAATTATTTATTGTTTACATGTGTAAATTACTTTTCGAAGCTCAAAATGCTTAACTGACAGAATTCTAAAAAGCTATATTCAAGTAACGAAAATTATTAACGAAAATTTAACACTTATGTTATCTTTTTAGTGCAATAGAACGTATTCCGGTGTGAAAACACAAAAAAAAATCTAAAGTTTCTTATCCATGAGCATCCTAATTTTTATGAAAATTCGTAAATCTCAGTATTTTTAATCACAATAATGTATAATTTAATTATAATGCAAATTGTAAAGAAAAACATAATTTAGAGCTACATGAGTAAAATTAAGATTTTCGAATAAGGAAAAGATAAAGATAAGAGCTTTTAATTTATTTTTTATTAAGTATTGGAATTAACAATAATTTAACATTTTTGTTATAATATATTTAAAAGTTATCATTTTTTTCCCGATGAAGACTAATTATGATGAATTCCATTAACAGTTCAAATTCCAAAGCTTTTTTTTCTTATTTTGGCCATTTAATATACTTGGGGTATGCTGACACCCCATAACCGTCCTGGTGTTACATTTCCAGAGCTAGTCCTGCCGAATTAAACAGTCTCTCTCTAAACTATCTCTCCTAATCCCTCCACAAATCTAAGATATTCCAATTACAATAAATCTACATAAAAATAAATGTCCAAATAAAAAAAAAAATACTTCTTTTCAGATGCTAAATTAAAGTAATTTTTTACACAAAAAACTCTGCATTTTAGTTTCTAAGCATCATTAAACTGCATGAGCTGACTTGAAATTCACAATTTGAGGATCATTAAAGGTTTACATGATCAGAACATTGCAGAGAATACAACATACTAAAGTTTTAAGTACGATATAATAAGGGGCTTAAAATCGGTTTCCACATGAACAGCTTAATAATAGGGACATGTGATTCTCAATAATTAGTTGCATTTGTGAATGAAAAAGTTTAAAATATTCAGTAGTATATACTTGAATGATAGCTTTCATAAATACATTATTAAAATGTTCTTCTTATTATTTTTAATTCTATACGGATATATTTAATGTTTTTACTACATGTTATTGCAGGAAAAGTATTAACACATTCGCTGCCGATTACGTGCCAGCGCGTGATATGGCGCCAATGTTAAAGGACAACTCACGCGCCGGCACGTGATGTGGGGTGATGTCAAATAGCTATTCACGCGCTGGCGCGGAAAAAACTTTCACTGATTCTTTGTTATAAAAAATAAATCGGCTTCTGGGAAAAAAACACTTCTACAGTGCGGCATTAACTCTCATCAAATTTCACGTAAGCGGCAGCGAACGTGTTAATATTTTTATACAGTTAAAATATACCGAATATGAATAATTATAAAGTATTTTTTTAAAAATAAAGCACTCATTTATAGTTTTAAGCTCATTTATGTAAAACATATTCTTTTTTTATATGCTTTTCGGCGTGTGTGTATATTTATACCTGTGTGTATACCTATGCCACTTTATGCCTGTTAAGTAATAGTGTAACCACATCTTAATAAATGGGTAGATTAAAAAAATATTGATTTGATTATATTCCCTAAAAATCGCGTACAATAAAAAATAAATAAAATTCGTATATATGTATATCTGTGAGACTTGCGATATGGGATCGGGTGCGAGCAGTTTAACATTCAAACGCACTTTCTTCGGTTAACACAATTGAGTTACATAGGGATAGTATACCAATCGCATAAATACGGAATAATACACTTATAAAACCGAATAACTAAATAAGTTTGTTCCGTATATGACTGCCACTCAGTGTTGCCAGCGGGCTACTTTTTTAAAAATTTTAATTGGTACCACTTTTTTAAAATGGTAAAATTTGAATACCACTTTTTTAAAATGGTAAAATTCTAATAATTGAATCAGATAAAAAATATGCAGTTTTAAACTATAAATGAATGCTTTTTTCTCAAGAAATTACCTTATAAATTGTCATATTCGGGATGTTTTAGCTGTATAAAATGACTGGTAATACTGCTGCCAGTGTCCGAATTTCTGCTAATAACAGAATTTTCCCATCATTCCAAAGTTTCCAGAGTTTTATTATTATTATTATTATTATTATTATTATTATTATTATTATTATTATTATTAAGAGCGGCACTACTCGTTTGGAGTGGATATGCCCTGAATGTACCAACTTTCTTTTTGTATGAATTGTTTTAGTTTTAAGACTGGTCAAAAGACATCAACAATAAGTTAGTAGACATCAACAAATAATTTAGTAAAACACATTATTATTATATAATTGAAGTCACATTCTAATACTTTCATAATATCAAAATAATTAAAAATAAGAAACCAAAATATTCTGCAAAACAACACAATTATTATTTATGCATTCAAGTTTTATGATAAATGTATTAATGTTCAATTAGGTAACGCAGGATCATCAAATATAGAAAAACATAAGATTCATATGAGTTTCAAAAAGTAAACTTCTCTTTCTATGTCCAGTGTGAAATTTGCAATCTGTTCAGGCTATTGGCATTACCAAGAGTTTCAAAAATCCACTTTTAAGTTTAAGTGTCCCAAAATAACGCATATTACTTATCATTCAAATTGACACAGATCAATTGTTGATCACTGCTGGGATTTCAGGTTTAAAAAGTTGGTTATTACACTGTTAAAAACAACTTGGACAACTTTACAAATATGAGTCGCAGTATAAGTAATTTAGATCTTAATAAATTAAATTTCTTTAAATCTCCAAAATATGTATAGCTACTACGCATCTTTTATTAACGCGGCAGGAGTAGCGAGGTATGTTTTGGCACCCCATGCCTGAAAATATTCATTAGTCTCTGTTTATAAACCGAAGTGGTCAGGTCCATCAGTACCTGCTTAAAAGGTTACCCTTCTGCGTAGACAATGAAAGCAATGAATTGAGATTCCTTTTTAGTGTAGTAGAACGAATTTGGGTGTGAAGACTGTAAAAAAAAATTTAAAGTTTCTTATCCATGTACATCATAATTTTTATGAAAATTCATAAATTTCAGTATTTTTTATCTTAATGATGTATAATTTAATTATAGTAAAAGTTGTAAAAAAATCATTTAGAAGTTCAAGGTCAAATTAAGATATTCGTATAAGGAGAACTTTTAATTTATTTTTTACTAATAATTGAAATTTACGAAAATTTATCATTTACGTTATAATTTATTCTTAAAGAAGAGTAAATATCATGAATATCATTAACAGATCAAATTCTAAAATAAACAGTTTCTTACTTTATCCATTTAATATAATTGGGGCGTGATGACACCCCTGACCATTCTTGTGCAACATTTCCGGCGAACATCCTGCCGGGTTAATCATTTTTTTCTCTCCTGATCCTTCCACAAAATTAAGATATTCCCATTACTATAAATCTAACTAAAAATTAATCTCCAAATGTATAAAAAATACTTCTTTTCCTTATTCAGATGCTAAATTAATGTACTTTTTTATGCAGAAGAAAATCTACATTCTAGTTTCTAAGCATCATTAAACTGAAAGAGCAGAATTGGAGCTCACAATCTGGGGATCATTAAAAAATTACGGGATCCCAACATTGCATAGAAAATACAACATACTAAAGTTTTAAGTACGATATAAAAAGAGACTTAAAAACGATTTCCAAATGAACAGCTTCATAATACGGACATGTGATACTTAATAATTAGAAGAGCACTTATGATTAAAAAAGATTAAAATATTCAGTATGTACTTAAATGATAGCTTTAATATATACGTTATTAGAATGTTTTTATTATTTTTTTAAGTCTATACGGAGTTATTTAATGCTTTTATTACTTGTGATCGCAGAAAAAATATTAATATTTTTAAACAGTTAATAACTCCCAAATATGAATAATCATAGCGGAATTTCTTGAGAATAAGACATTCATTTGTAGCTCAAAACTGTATTTAGGAAAGACTTATTCTTTTTTATATACTTTTCGGCGCGTCTGTATATTAACTTATTGCCAGTAAGTAATAATACAACCACATTCTAATAAAACGGGTTTCTTTTTAAAATATTGATTTGAATATCTTCTCTAAAAATCGCGTACACGTATAGTATAGATGTACGTATATGTGTAAGACTCGCGGTAGTCTGATCGGGTGGAAGCGGCATAATATTCAAACTGTACTTACTTTGGTTAATAAAATTGAATTACATACATAAAGTATACCACTCACAAAATCAAAAATAATCGATTCATAAAACTAAATAACTATGCAAGTTTGTTCCGTTTATCTCTGCCAGTGGCCAAAGTTCTCCTGACATCTGACTTTTTTGGCACATCCAATTCAAAGTATCAAAAGCTAGTTTTATAATAAATGTATAGTAAATGTTCAGTTAGTTAACACAGGATCATCAAATATAAAACAACATAAGATTCATATGAGTTTCAAAAAATAAGATTTTTTTTATGGACAGGTGAAATTTGCAATCAAGGAATCAGCATTACTAAGAATTTCAAAAATTCTCTTTGAATTATATTAATGTTTAAGCTGCAGAAAATAACGCAGATTATTTGCCATTCACATTGACACAGATCCATTGTTGATCAATGTTGGGAAAATTTCGGAAAGAAAAATAAGGAACAGGGCCTAAGTATTGTTGAACGTCCAGTAGAATTCTGAATTTATACAATTGAGAAATCCCTGGTCCAATGTACGCTAATTTTTGACTGCCCAATAAAATGGCAATGTGGACTTTTTCTGCTAATGACAATGGTTTGTTAGTCAATGGAGTCGCATCATGGACATTTCTTACTGTAGAGCATTTGTAGTCAAATTGTTCTTTGGTTAATGAGATTCCAAGGCAGACATTTTTTACACTGTAAAACACTTGAGTAACGTTACACCATATAATTGGTGACAACTTTGCTGCAACCAGTTTTATGGAGTAACCTTGCTTCCTCCAATTTTAAGGAATATTTTAACCGATATAACCTCTGTAACATTTCAATGTCACACCAGTAGTATATGTTGACATTACACCATTATATAGGTGAAAAAAAATCACTCCTTAAAATAAGAGGCAGCAGAGCTGCCACTTATTTCATAGTGTAACGTTTCACAAATGTTTTACAGTATATTTTTGAGCCTTAGTATGCTAATGATATGTTGACCAATCATACAACCAGGTGGAGATTTCTTACAAACGAGCAGCTTATTGGCCAATGCTAATGCAAGACGGACATTCATTAATAGTGTTATTTTGTTGAAGAATAGTTCATTGGCAATGCTATGGCAAGGGGTATATTTTTTATTTTGGGAAAACGTGAGACAATAATTATTCAACGTTTTCCCAATTATGCTGTGCAACTCAATATGAATGAATACTTTTATAAATAAGTAATTAAATAAAAATGTAAAATATATTTATAAACATATATGAAAGTAATTTAGCGGCTTTGTTTGTAGTTTACTTTTATAATCTCTTCAAATATAAGCATATCATAAAAACAGTGTGATTATAATTATACAAAATAGCTTATAAAGATGTATTTTTTAAACAAATATTGGGAATAAAAAAGGTATTTTTATATATGATGCTTACTTAATTTTAAACATAATGCCGCTCATTATATTTCATTGACTTCTTAATTTTTCTGTAAACAATCTAAGTAGAATTCCTTTATTTAACTTTAAATTATGCAGTCCACGTTGTTTCTACATAAATAACGAAACAATAGCTATAATGATGGTATTAATTCTTGATACCAGTCTTAAAAAAAATAAAGAAAGGATTGAAAAAAATAACGCTTATAATATGAGTAGTTTGAGCATAAGACGTGTTAAAAATTTGAAAAAGCTCAAGAGGGATTTTTTATGGAGGTTATGAACACGAAATTTAAATTAATTAACTTGGAATTTTCTACTGGTATAGTATCGCGTATATTTTTCTTTTTAAAGATGGAAAAAAATTGGGATGGTGAGTATAGATCTTTATAAAGAAAAAATTTTAAAAAGGGAAAAAATAACAATAAAATGAAAAATAAGAAAGAGATATTTTTTATTTATTTAATTTTAGTGCATAAAATATTCCCTTTTGAGTAAAGTGTTTGTTTTATTTTGTAATTAATTTAATATGGTATTATATTTTCTTATTGAAATTTTCTGCAGTAAAATCGTTTTTTTAACTATTTTTTTTAATGTTTAAAAATATACTTATTTTTATGATCTAACAAAGGAATAAGCTCTATTTTTTTCTTTTTAAAGATTAGTAAAAGTTCAAACATTTTTATGGAAAAACAATAAAAAACATATTTAAGTCAAAAGCCATGCTATGGTGACAGTGCATAGATGTGTAATAACCGTGCATAGATTTTACGTTAAATATATTTCCAAAATCACAGGAGGCTATTAAATGTCTACACGGCTGGAAATTTCAGACTTGGATTGATGCATAAATAGGTTTACCCGTGAGGAAAAATGTTAATATCTCGGTCCGAGACAGCCTCGGCTCAATTTAATTTCTAAAAGACATGGAATTTTACGTCGATATGGTTAAAAACTTTTGTATGAATAGTTCTGATCACAAATACTTATTTTATTTTTATTTTTTATTCCTCATTTTTAACAAAGTGCCCCTCGAGGAGTAATTTACCGATACTAGCTGGCAAAAATTATTTTTGGCCTCAATATAGTCGTATCAACATGATACTGAAAAAATTTACTAATATTCACTATGAAAGATTACGGCAAAATATAGCGTGTAACAGTCATAATTTCTTGACAGGGGCATTCAAAATAATTCCATTACATTACGGAATATAGGAAAAATCGTTTCAGTGGTTTTTAATGATGGTTCATATTTTCAAACACATTGAAATTTATACAAACATATACGAAGTGCATTACAAGATGATTGCTGTATAATACATTATGGACAGCAATTATTGATCATTTACAGGAACACTAAAAAAAATTCTAATATAGTACAGCCTTTCAGAAAAATCGTTTCTGGTGTATTTAGTTCATGATAGACTGTTTCAAATGTCCTGAAATTCATATATATCATGAAGATGCTTCAGAAGATAATAACTATGAAATATAACATATTATGCATTCATCTTTCAGATACAGGGACACACAAAGTAAATTAGTAATATTTCGCTCTATGAACAATAATTGAAGGAGGAGCGTTTTCAGTTGTTTAACAGAATTGTTGCTTTCAGTGGGCCAAGTCTCAGACGATCACTCATTTTTTATGCAACAGTGCAAATCTGTATTGCTTCCGGCTGATCCTGATCCATTTCAACATTCCATAAGCTTTCTACGATTAAATAGAAAGACGGATCAACTAAAAAATAACACAAAAACCTCATAGTTGTGTTTTTTTAATGCTTTATGGTTTTTTGTGTTATTTTTTAGTTGATCACTTTAAGCATAAAAAAAATTGATATTTTAAAGTGATGTTTTATATTATATGTAGAAAGACGGAGTTAATATGTTCATGCATCTGGGCTTCAAAATGAAATTTTGTCTAAACAGAAAATTCCATCTCAATGCCCAAAGAAAAAAGTGCTGTTGATATTGGTCTAAAAGTGTTGTCAAACAAAGCAACTTATGCAACTTTTATCGTGGTTTGTCTTTTAGAGAAAGTTCTCACAGAAGCATTTTCTCTAAGGATAGGTTTAACCAACTTAGAAGGATGAGAGCACTTGCTGAAAAGTTAAAATTCGAGCATTACCAGAAGCAAACGAGAACTAATTTAAACACTGTAACATAAAGACTCAACGACTATTTTTTCAAACGTACTTTCATACAATTAAACAGTAACCATGAAAAAAAATATTATCTTATAAATTTATGCGACTCCATGCTCCAACATTTCGGCTGGATGGATGTTAGAAATTTGTCTCATAAGTTGGGGTTTTACATAAAAGCAATTTGTAGGGATGGAGATAACCCGTGGAAGATACGCTTAATCGATGAGTGAATCACATCCAAATATTATTCTAGCATTGCGAGTTTTGCAAGTCTCCGTGGACGATTCCGCTACTAAACCATTTTTACCGCAGTAATTTGGCTTTCAATATACGAGGGTCTTCCACTTCCTTGCGGATATTTCAAAGAGCCAGTTTTTTCGAACCGTTTGACAAGCTTCATTAGTACAAGAGAAGATATGGCACCATTCTACTACCAGTGCTTTCGCGTAGGAAATTTTTCTAGCGCAGCAGTGGCTGATTGATAGTTTATATAGAAGAACGCTCGATGTGGTAATGATAACATTCGGAGTGAGAATGGGAAATATTTATGTATCACGGTCTTTTATTGCTTTACCACGCATCTTTTATTAACACGACAGGAGTGGCGAGGTATGTTTTGACACCCTTGTATTAAAACATTAATCAGTCTCTCTTTATAAACCTATCTTTATAAGTGGTCAGGTCCATCAGTACCTGCTTCTAAGATTGCCGTCCGTCCGTAGATTTTTAATCACAATAATGTATTATTTAATTATAATAAAAATTATAAATAAAAATTCATTTAGCATGGGCAAAATTAAGATTTTCGAATAAGGAAGATAAAAATGTAAGCTTTTATTTTATTTATTATTAATTATTTAAATTAACGAAAATTTAATATTTAAGTTATCATTTTTTTATGATGAAGAATAATTATCATAAATCTCAGTAATAGATCAAATTCTAAAGATTTTTTTTTTCTTATTCAGGCTATTTTATATATTTGGGGCGTGCTAACACCTTATGACTGTTCTTATGTTGCATTTCCGGTGACCGTCTTGCCGGGTTAAACAAGTTTTTTCCTCTTGATCCTTCTACAAAATTATGATATTACCATTAATATAAATCTAAGTAAAAAGGCATTTCCAAATGTAAAAAAATACTTCTTTTCCTTATTCAGATGCTAAATTAAATTGCTTTTTTTACACAGAAAAAAATCTGCATTCTAGTTTCTAAGCACCCTTAAACTGAATGAACAGAATTGAAACTCACAATCTGGGGATCATTAAAAGTTTACGGAACCAGAGTATTGCATAGAAAATACAACATATTAAAATTTTAAGTACGATATAAAAAGGGATTTAAAATCGGTTTCCTTATGAACAGCTTAATAATAGAGACATGTGATACTTAATAATTAGACGCATTTATGAATGAAAAAGATTAAAATATTCACTATACAGGGTGATTCCGAATTTTTTTTACAATAAAAGAGGGGTGATAGTACACATCAAGACAAACAATATTAAATAGGAGACCAAGGGTCCAAAACGTTATCCTAAGGAAATAGCCGCCATTAAAGTTTAGGGACCAAAATTTCAAATAAACATAAAAAACGGAAAAATCAGTCGATTGATTTGCGGTTTTCACTAAAATTATTCTTTATGTCGGCATTTTCTTGAAATTAAATTATAAAGATAAATTTCAAAAAATGCCGATAGAGGGCGCTTTAGACTTTGGAGTAACGAACAGCTATTTTTTGCCGGTATTTTTTGCATCTCATTAAATGTTTTCGTAAGCTTAGACTCAAACTTAAATTTTGAGCTCAAAATCTGTAGTTGGGAGTGGTTAAGTAACACAAACTGAGCTGTGTTCAGAGGGTTCAAATTTCAATTGATTATAAAAAACGGAAAAATTGGTCGATTGATTTGCGGTTTTCACTAAAACTATTCTTTATTTAGGATTTTTTTGAAAATAAATTATAAAGATAAATTTCAAAAAATGACGATAGAGGGCGCTTTAGACTTTGGAGTAACGAAACACTCTTTTTTGGCGTTATTTTTTGCATTTTATTAAATGCTTTCGTAAGCTTAGTCTTGAACTTAAATTTTGAGCTCAAAATCTGAATAGCTGAAAGTGGTTAAGTAGACAAACTTAGCTGTTTTCAGAGGGTTCAAATTTTAAATAATTATAAAAAACGGAAAAATTGGTCGATTCATTTGCGGTTTTTGCTAAAACTAATTTTTAAATCAGCAGTTTTCTTGATCAATCAGTGTTTTCTTGGAAATAATTTTTAATGATAAATTTCACAAAATGCCGATAGAGGGCGCCTTAGACTTTGGAGTAGCGTACAACTATTTTTAACTGTTATATTTTAATCTCATTAAATGCTTTCAAATGCATAGACTTAAATTTTGGTTTGAAATTCTGAATCGTTGGGAGTGTTTAAGTAGCGAAAAATTGAATTGTGCTCGAGGAGGAAAGAGGGTTAAATTTTAACTCCTGAACACACTTCAGTTTGCGCTTTTTAACTCCTCATAACGATTCAGGATTTGAGCTCAAAATTTAAGTTTAAATCTAAGCTTCCGAGAACATTTAAAATGCTTTTGCAAGCATTTAATTAGAACCAAAAAATAATGGTTAAAATGAATTGTTGGTTACTCTGAAGTTTAAGGCTCCCTCTGACGGAATTTTTTGAGATTTATCTTTAAAAATTATTTTCAAGAAGATTCTGAGTTAAAGAATAGTTTTATTTTAAACCGCAAACGAATCGACCAATTTTTCCATTTTCTATAATTACTTTAAATTTGAACCTCCCCCTCCATCTTGAACACAGTTCAGTTTGTGCTACTTAACCACTCCCTACTATTCAGATTTTCAGCTCAAAATTTAAGTTTAAGTCTAACCTCCCTAAATCATTTAAAGAGATGCAAACAGTAACGGCAAAAAATAGTTGTTCGTTACTCAAATGTCTAAAGCGCCCTCTATCGGCATTTTTTGAAATTTATCTTTATAATTTATTTTCACAAAAATACCTAAATAAAGAATAGTTTTAGTGAAAACTGCAAATTAATCGACCAATTTTTCCGTTTTTTTTTAATCATTTGAAATTTGAACCCTCTGAACACAACTCGGTTTGTGTTACTTAACCACTCCCAACTACAGATTTTGAGCTCAAAATTTAAGTTTGAGTGTAAACTTACGAAAACATTTAATGAGATGCAAAACATACTGGCAAAAAATAGTTGTTCGTTACTCCAAAGTCTAAAGCGCCCTCTATCGGCATTTTTTGAAATTTATCTTTATAATTTAATTTTAAGAAAATGCCGACATAAAGAATAATTTTAGTGAAAACCGCAAATCAATCGACCGATTTTTCCGTTTTTTATGTTTATTTGAAATTTTGGTCCCTAAACTTTAATGGCGGCTATCTCCTTAGGAAAACGTTTTGGACCCTTGGTCTCCTATTTAATATTGTTTGTCTTGATGTGTACTATCACCCCTCTTTTATTGTAAAAAAATTTGGAATCACCCTGTATATTTAAATGATAGCTTTCATAAATACGTTATTAAAATATTAGTATTATTATTTAAATTCTATACGGATATATTTAATGTTTTTATTATTTGTTATTGCTAGAAAAATATTAATATTGTTATGCAGTTAAAATCTCTCAAATATGAATAATTATAGAGGAATTTCTTATATATCTTCTTATATTTTCTTATATTCTTCTATTTATAGGAGAATTAGGCATTCATTTATAGTTCTAAACTGCATTTAAGAAAGATTTATTCTTTTTTATATACTTTTCGGCATGTCTGTATATTAACCCTTTGCCTGTTAAGTTACGGTGCAAACACATTTTAATAAAATGTGTTTGATTTTAAAATATTGATTTGAATATCTTCAATAAAAATTGCGTAAACTAAAAATAAATAAAATTAGTCTGTATGTATATCTGTGAGACTCGCTTTAATCGGTATGACATTCAAACTGCACTTTCTTGGGTTAACATAATTGAATTACATACATAAAATATACTTCTCGCATAAATATGGAATAATGCACTTTTGAAACCAAATAACTATACGTGTTTGTTCCGTTTATGACTGCCAATGGCTAAAGTTCTTCTAACTGAGTTTTTCCACCATTCATAAGTTTCCAAAGATTTTTTTTCTAGTAAAGGGGGTAGTACTCGATTAGAGAGGGCGTTCCTGAATGTCCCCCTTTTCCTTTCTATGATTTGTTTTAGTTTTTAGACTATTCAAAATCCATTAGACATCAACAAGTAATCTAGTAAAACACATTATTTTTATATAATTGTAGACAAATTCTACTTTCGTGATATCAAAATAATTTGAGAAAAAAAAACTAAAATATTATGCAACATAACATAAATATATTAATATTGATGTATTAAAGTATTAGTAAATGTATTAATGTTTAGTCAGTTAGATTATACAGGATCATCAAATATAATAAAATATAAGAATCATATGAGTTTAAAAATGCAAAGATTTCTTTCTATGTCCAGTGTAAAATTTGCAATCTATTCAGTGTATAGCCATTACTAAGAATTAAAAAAAATCTCTTTTATTTGTATTAAAGTTTAAGTTGCTCAGAATAACGCAGATTATTTACCATTTTCATTGCCCAGCTATTGTTGAATGTGCGAATGGGATTCTGAACTGATACAGTTGAGAATTACCTGGGCCATTGTACCCTATTTTTTGATTGTCCATTTGAATGGGAATGTTGAATTTTCCAGCTTATAGGAATGGTTTGTTAGTCAATGCAGTTGCATGGGTGGATATGTCTTACTGTCGAGCATTTGTTGTCAAATTATTCTTTGGTTAATAAGATTCCAACGCAGACATTTCTTATCGTTGAGCCTTATTATGCAGGGCTTCCAAATGGTCCGCCTACGAAACATCAGTATTTTCTTATAACAATTTTCTCTTTATATTTTTCCTTCAATCTGCATTGAAAACACCTTTTAAAGTTAGATATAGTGCAAATATTGTAAAAACCCACCATAAATGTTTTTGTTAAAAAATATTGGTGTCCAGTTCGCGGACCATTTGGGAGCCCTAAGTATGCTATTTATATGTTGCCCAATCATATGAGCAGTAGGGCATTTCTTACAGTCGAGCAATTGTTGGCCAGTGCTATAGTAAGGCACACATTCATTAATCCGCCTTATTTATAAATTAACAATGTTATTTTGTTAAAAAATTGTTCATTTGCCAATGCCATGGCAAGGGGGATATTTCTTATTTTGGGAAAACATGAGACAACAATTATTCAACGTTTTCTAAATTATGTTGTGCTGAGTATGACTAAATACTTTTTTACTATAAATATTAAATTAAAAAAAATAAAAAATCTTTATAAACACACATTAAAGTAATTTAGTGGAATTGTTTGTAGTTTACTTTTATAATCTCCTCAAATATAAGCATATCATAAAAACAGCGAGATTATAATTAAACAAAATAGCGAATAAAGGTATATTATTTAAACAAATATTCGGAATAAAAAAATTAAATATGATGCATACTCAATTTTATACGTTATGCCGCTCATTATATTTTATTGACTCCTTAATTTTTCTGTAAACAATCAAAGTAGAATTTCTTTGTTTGCCTTTAAATTATGCAGGCTACTTTGTGTCTATATAAATAACGAAACAATAGCTATAATGATGGCATTAATTCTTGATACCTATCTTAAAAGATAAAGAAAAAAATGAAAAAAATGCTTAAAAGATGAGCAGTTTGCGACTAAGACGTGTTTAAAATTTTGAAAAAGCTTAAGAGGCATTTTTTATGGATGTTATAAACACGAAATTTAAATTAATTATCTTAGAATTTTCTACTGGTGTAGTATCGTGTATATTTCTCCTTTCAAAGGTGAAAAAATAATTAGGATGAAGGGTATATATCTGTACAAAGAAAATTAAAAAAAGGGACAAAATAATAATAAAATAAAAAGTAAGAAGAAGATTTAAAAAAAATTTTAGAGTATAAAATATTTCTTTTTGAGTAAATTATTTGTTTTCTTTGAAATTAATATAATATGGTATCATACCGTCTTATTGAAATTTTCTGGAGTAAATCGGCATTTACTAATAAAATATTTTTAAAAAATATTATTTTTATAATGATCTAACAAAGGAATAAACTCTAAATTTATTTATTTTTCTTTTTAAAGATTAGTAAAAGTTCAAATATCTTTAGGAAAATATGATAGCGATAAAAAAAAAAAAAAAAAAAAAAAATTAAGTCTAAAGCGATGCTACGCCATTAAAGTGTAAATATAAAGAAATATGTTAATTTTTAATTTTCAATATCGTTTTACATTTAAACACATAACTCAGCAAAGAATTGTTTTTTAAGGTTATTAATTTATACATCTAATTCAAATTTTAAAACTTAGTAGATATACAAATTGCAAACATTTAAATTATTTATAATTATATGAAATATTTTTAATGCATCTATTTCTTTCCCTGTAAAAAATGCTGTAATAAATTAGAATAAATCAATTTATTTTTTAAGTGTGAAAGTTTTACGCTTTAAATATTTTTTCACTATTTTTTTAAATAAATTAAATTCTTGCATGACGATATAGCTGCGATAGAAAAAAATATTATGTTTTTTTTTTGTTTGGTGGGGGGGGGGGGGGTTATAGCTCGTCACATTATTAATTCATATTTGGAATATATAAAAACTAAATACTTTTACAAATCGCAAAACATGGGAAGGCCACTTTTTGTGTGTGTGAAACAAATCGCCTGAAACATTTAAAGAAAACTTTAGAATCTTAATTAAAACTTTACTTTGCCTGAACAACTCTTAATAGAACGTGAACGATTATTCATCCTCAGCAGATTCTGAATGCCAGAGAAAGAAACCTAAGGAATCTGTTAACTCAGCTGCCCAGTTCTCTTTACTATTGTAAATCCATGGGCATTTGCTGCGTATGCATATTTAAAATATCGCTTCGGAAAATTAAAATTTTAACATTTTTTTTCTACACTTCTTAACTTTTTTTTAAAAATATATACATAATTAAAGTTGATAATTTCGAAATATTTTCAGAACTGAAGAAAAACAGACATCCTTTCAGACGTAAACAGAAAATATAACTTAAAAATATTATTTTCCCCAAAAGATATTTTAAATATACTAGTGCATTAAACATCCACAGATTTAATGTTACGGAGAAGAATTCCAAAGCTAAATGACCAACCCTCTCAACAGCTCTAAAAAATGAAAAAATGGTTCTCTGCACTTCGTTTTCACAATCATCGGTACATCAAATTTATGTTCCTATGTAAAGTGAATTTCTATGGCACAATTTATTTGGAGATTGAAGATCGCACAATTTTTGTGGTAGGTTGCTCCAGTTGTAAGCATTCCATCATCATGTTAATATTACAGCAAGGAAAATTTGAAGAAATGCATTTTTTTATTATTATTTTACTCCGAAGTAAATAAATGCATAAATATATATATATTAAAAACGGTCAATATCTTGACTTATATAAATTTATTCATACTTAACCTAAAATTTACATAAGTTCTACCTTTCGTCTAAAGTTTAATGTATCTAGTTGCACCTAAATTCATTAATTAGAATTTCTGGTTAAAACCGTTTATGTATTTTAAACAAAAGCAGAAAGTTTGCATCAAAGTATTTTCTGCTAAATGATACAAATTAAATTTAACTTATAATTTGCATATAAAAAATGTGTCTTATCTTTCTGGCCCAGAAGATATTAACGAAAGAAACAGACAAACAATCAAACAAAATAAATAAATAAATGTAGCATTTGTAGGAAAAATAGGCAATTTGTTTCAATGGCTCATCATATTAAATACTCGTCTCTTATTCTGTTTATTTTTTATTCTATTGTCAAATACTAATACACATTTGGTCCACACTGATTATTATTGTTGGACTATGATTAGATTGACTTATAACTTACATAGATTCAAAATAGTTAAAATCCATTATGTAGTGAGTCGATAGCATGGTATAATACAATGCTTCTTGTCTTCAAACACATTTCTCTCAAAAAAGTATACTCTTGTAGGTTACTCAGATAGTATACTCTTATTCCCAAAGCTCCATTTTACATGAAATATAAGGGAAGACGTAATGAAATAATTTAAACGTTAAATAAAAAAGCTCTTCAAAATGCCTCTCAAAAGCAGCTTACATTTAACGGTCTATTTATCAATATTTTGTTTTCATTAAAGTTAAATTCAAACAGAGTTTCTTACTCTATTTCTTTCAAATAAATTGGTAGTAAAAGCAAAGTTTTAGAAAAAAAACTGATTTCGGATAGTAAAACGACAAGATTTTTAAGAAAATCTACTGGGCAAATAACAGTTTAAATTGTGAAGTACTAGTAATAGCAACATAGTTATTTAACTGAGAAAAGTTTTTTCTGATTGTAAAGGCTAGAAAAGCAAACATTTAAACCTGTGAAACTATTATAAATCTTAAAACTTTATTTAAGGGGAAAATTTAACTGATAATTAATTGACATGTATACATAACTTTTCCCATATCAAGCAATTTATTTTTAAAAGAGATGTAAATATTTTTCTAGAAAAATGCTTGTTTAGATAAAGATAATATATGGTGAATTACTTGCATACACATGATAATAAATCTCTGACACACATTAAATTATAAAAAAAAGAATATGACGATTTATAAGCAAACGATTTATATTCTGAAGCTAATTCAGTTGAGGGTGCTTTTAAACGTTCTATAACTAAGGTGAACATATTTAAAGTGGCTAGTATCACTCTCAGATAATTCAAAATTAATTCAAAACAGTTAACTGAATGTTGAAGGAAAAACAATATATTGTCCGACGATGAAGAAGGTTCAAATAGATTAGCAAAAATATTCAACATAAACAAGGATAGACGCACTGATAGCTTAAATGTTGATATTAAGCCTTCGTGACTGACATTAAATAATGTTATTGATACAATAAAATGCGGTGTTAAGCTGTGCTGCAAAGTGTTTCGACCCAGTTGGACATCTTATTCCCTTTACAATTAGAATAAAATGTCTGTTATAGGAACTGTGGATAAAAATAATGGATTGGTACAAAGCGAAATAAAACATAAGTTAAATAAATGGTGTTCTGACAGAAAACATTTGACTGAATTTCCCATACCGAGGCATTTTTTTATATGAAAGATAGCAATCAGCAAGATCCGTATCATGAAAAAAAGAGATAAAGAAACACAAGCAATGACTTAATTCTAGCTTTATTGGTCGGAGATTTCACTGAAATAACCTTTTTTCAATTATTCAAAAATATCGGTTGTCATTTAATGACCCATCGTATGACAGAAAATAAGTAGACCAAACTCAGCAGAACTATGGAACATCACCACCACTATTTAAAAAATCGAAACAGATTTTCTTCTTTAAACCAATTACATCAAATGTTCTAATTTTATATAGGTGTAGAGAATAAAATTAAAATCAGTGAGTGCTAAAAAAGAGAAAGTTTTTTTTTCAAGCATATGGTGATAAATTTGTCAGTGCCAGAGAATCAGAAATATAACATTTTACCTCTATTTTGATCATCATCATTACTCTTTACATTTATTTTTTTCCAAGCTATGCAAAATCCTATTTACATTGCCTAGGTTTTATTAAAAAAAACTACATAGGATTGTTTAACAAAAATAAATAAAAATCTGTTTTTTTAAGAATTGTGTTTTTTCAACCGCGGTAACTAAAAAACTATAAATTATGGACCAAATCACATTTTATTCCAAATTTTTTAGCGCGGCAATCTGATGCGCTTGATACCTGGCAACTTGATATCCAACATATGTTGGACCATTATTTAGATTGGTTTATAACTTAAATGCATTCAAAAAGTTAAAATCCATTATGTAGTCAGTAAATGGCATGGTATCATACAATTCTTCGACACTTCAGACTCATTTTTCACAAAAAATTGAGATACTGTGCTCTTATTTTCAAAGCTGCATTTCATGTGAAGCATAAGGAAGAACGTAATAAAATATTTTAAATATAAAATAAAATAATTCTCAAAAATGCACCCCAAAAGCAGCTTATACACTACATGGCCACTGATGACCGTCCGCTTGCGATTTTAGACATTTTGTTAAATATCTAAAGCAATACATGAGGAATTATACCGAAACTCTTAGTGTATAAATATAATAGTATATGTCATACATTTCCGAGAAGATTTTTCCCCGAAACTCCACAGTGGACCGTCAACAAATTCAAAAAGAATGAATATCTTTTGGATAACCCTGTCAAATACCCTGTCAATTATTCAAAAAATATTCATTGTTTTTTAATTTGTTGACGGTTCCCTATTGAGTTTCGTGAAAAAAATCTTCACTGAAATATATGACTTGTACTATTATATTTATATACTAAGAGTTTTGGGATAGTTCCTCATATATATATTTTTTTTAGATATTTAACAAAATGTCTAAAATCGCGAGTGGACGTTCATCAATGGGCATGTAGTGTACTTGAATGTCTATTTATCAATATTCTATTTTCATTGAAAATAGATTCAAACAGCACTTCCTACTCTATTTCTTTTAAAATAATTGGTAGTAAAAAATAAGTCTTGGGCAAAAAAATAAAAATAAGATTGATTTCGAATAGAAAGACAAGACTTCTAAGAACATCTATGGGACAAATAATAGTTTAAATTGTGAAGTACTAGCAGAGCTTTGTTATTTTACTGAGAAAAGTTTCTATTTTGTCTAAAAGTTATAAAAGCAAACGCTTAAAAGTGTGAAAAATATTATAAATCTTAAAACTTTATTTAAGGGGTAAATATAACTGTTATTTAATTGACATCTACACATGACTTTTCCCATATTAACTAACTTACTTCAAAAACAAATATAAATCTTTTTCTGGAAAAATGTTTGTTTATATAAAGTTAAACAATATATAGTGAATTTATTTATATATGCAAGATAGTAAATCTCTGAAACGCATTAAAAAAGTATCAATTAAAAAAAAAATTATGATGATTTATTAGTAAATCTTATATGTTCCGAAGCTATTTCACTTGAGGATGACCATAAACTTTCTATAACTGGGGTGAACATATGAAATGTCTCTAGTATGACTCTCAGATAATTCGAAACTAGTTAAAAAAAGTTAAGAGAATGTTGGAGGAAAAACAAAATATTGGTTGTGTGATAAAGAGGCAAAAATATTAGGGATAAACTAAGAAACACGCACTGATAGCTTATGTTTTGAAATTAAGCCTTTGTGAAAATAATGTTACAAATAATGCAAGTGGTGGGGTTAAGTTGTGCTGGAAAGTGTTTCGATCCTGCTTGATGTATTACTCCCTTCACAATGAGAATTAAATGCATATTAAAGGAACATTGGATAAATGATTTGCATTAAGAATAGGTATTTAAAAGCGAAATAATGCATAAGTTGAACGAAAGGTGTTCTGACACAAAACATTTGCCTCGATTTTTCCTGCAGAGGTATTTTTTGAATATGAAAGATCGCATTGAGCAAGATAATATTTCATCTGATGCCATCTTGAAAGCAAATGACGCTGTCGCTTATTTTAAACATGAGACAGAAAATAAAAAAAACATATGCTATTTTTCTATATGATATTTTATATACGCGCCATTCTAGGAAATAATCCTCCCAAGATCGGAATTGTCGGGGAATTTAATTGAGGCTCTTATGCGAAAATATCTGCAAGATACGTTTTCTGTTCCAAGTATAATTTATTGGACAGATAGTACAAATGCGCTCCATTGGATAAAAAGGCTGCTAATCACGGTGGAAACCGTTTTTTTTTTTTTTTTTTTTTTTTTTTTTTTTTTTTTTTTTTTGCATTCGTGTCCCGGAAATACAGGAATTAACAGTTCCGCAATATACGTGACATTGTGATTGTAAGAGTAATACTACTGATTTATTAATTTTTGAATGCTCTGCAAAAGAATTCCTTAACAACAAAAACTGGAAAAGAGGACTTTCATGATTGACAAAACATAGAACTCACTGGCCGAAAAATAAAGCAGAATATGAAAATATTGTAGATGAATACAGTAAAAAAATGAAGGATTCTTTTGTGAAAAGAGTTAATGTAGGTTTAAAATTGAACATTTTAAATAAATTATCTTCAAGGAGAAAATTACAAGGAAACATGGCCCGATGTTTAAGATTTATTAATATTCTACTTTCTAAGAATCGACAAGCTGGAAATCTGATCAAAAGAAATAAGTCAGACTATTGAGATAATTATAAAAACAGTACAGTATATGTAATGATCATATGAATTACGATGTTTAGAAAAGCAAAAGCCTAATATTGCCACAATATTTTTTTCTTTGAACCCATTTTTAAATAAATGGAAATTATTTAGAGTTGGTGAAAGACTTAAGAATGCTGAAGTTTCTAAAAATTGCAAAAATCTTATTATACTGCCAAAAAATAATCATATTACGAAATATATTGTACAATGTTGTCATGAAGAATATTTAGACGATGGAGTTCAGACATTTCAATGTGCAATGAGACAGAATTATTGAATTATAAATGCTAAGTCTGAAATAAAGAAAATTATTTGGAAATGTATGAAATACTGCAGAATTAGAGCCAAGAAAACAAAATGGATGAGTCTCAAATAATCTGAAAAATCTCAAATAATGGCTTATTTGCTAGCAAGCCATGTTGTGGGAGAAATTAAACCTACCCTTTTATGTATTGTTTTTATTTGTATGGCTACACAGACTGTTCATTTGAAATTGGTGAATGATATCACAAGTAAAAGTTTTTAGCTGCTTTGCAGATATTCGCTCCTAGAAGAGGGACGCCTAGATAAATAAATGATGATTTCGGAAAGAATTGTTTTTGGTGCTGATAAAATCCTAACAAAAATAATTTTTACCAGATTTAGCACCAAACTGCAAGACGGGGTTTTATATAAAAAAAAAAAAACATACAACGGAAATTTAATCCTACGGGAACTCCCAGTCACGGTGGTCTGTGAAAGGTAGCGACATAATCTGTCATAAAACATTTACAAAAAACAATAAGTAAGCAGCTTTTGACAAACGAAGAAATTTTTACCTTACTATGTGGAGTAGAGAAGTGCTTAAACTCAAGGCCAATAACTGTTATTTAGATGATCCCAATGGTATTTGCTTTATTTCAAGGGCATTTTTAGACTTGAGTTTCTGTAACTGCTGTGTCAGAAACGAACTTCACAGATAAAAAAAAAGCTTCTCTAAAAAGATGGCAAATAACACAACAGCTGCATTAGTCGTTTATGAAGCGTTGGTCAAAAGAGTACTTATATTAATTACAACAACGATACAAATGGAAAACTAAAAAAAAAAAAAAATAAGGTTAATGGTTCGATAATTATAGAGGAAGATAACATTTTCCCCCTTGATTGGGAACTCCGCTCAGTGATCATAGTCTATCCTGGTTCCGATGCTAAAATTCGTGTATTACAATTGAAAACTGCAAATGGTGAATTTAAAAGACATACTACTAAGATGGCAATGTTACATATTAAAAATTAAGGTTGATGTTTTATAGGATATTGAACTGTCATTTTATGAACTGAACTAGTTTCGTTCTTTATTATTATAGTTAGGACTTCTATTTAAAGGATATTAAATTAATTTAGAAGAAAAAAATAATTGTAAGGAATATATAAAATTGCTATAGTGATGAGCTTGAATATTTGTGGTTGTTTTAATGTTAAAAGTATTTAATTGTTCAGTTGTAATGAATAACGTTTTTTGTTAATTGAATTCTTTATGTGTTTTATGAAAATATTTTAATTGTATGAAAGGTGTTTATCTGCAGGGGATGTTTGAATCTTCAAATTTATGACAACATGTGATGTTAGCTGTATCATAATTTCCAACTAAATATGTAATAAGTTATGATTATTTTTCTGTCAATTGAAATTGAAACTTGAATTTTGGTGTACGTGGCATTAGCCACTAAGTCTTTTAAGGAATTAATGCATGGAAATAGCTTTAACAAATTTTTTACACGGTAAAATTTTAAATGTAAAGATATTATTTAACCAAAGATACACATAATACGTAATCTAGAGTTAAAATGAAAAGATTTGTATTGAGTGGGATTTTAAACATATAAATATAGTCTTCGAAAGCAAACAAAGAATGATGGCTAATTTAAAGCTGAATAATAATGAAGGAAGATTATAACAACATTATTCTTATTTGTTGTGCATTTTATCAAGCTGAAGCAATTTAACCTCATACTCGGTTAACAAATCTTAAAATACAAATGAGACAATTTATCTATTATAAATTGCTGTAAATATGCTAAATAATAATACTGATACTGATATCTGTAAGACTGATTTATTAATTTGAAGTTTTTGGCCCTTTTGTATGAGCAGTTTAAACAGATATAAGTCCATTACACATAAAAATATAAAATACCTGGATTTTTGCATATTTGTTCTTCATAGTCTCTTTTCTAACTGTTTTATGTATAAATTTGTCTTTCATTCCGTCTCTTAAAATATAATGTAGCTGAATTTTTCTTTGCGATGAGGATAGCTTGTTGCAGAAAACTTATTCTGCCTCAGGAGTCTGATGCTTTTTAAATAGCATTCTATCGGAAATACAACGAGATGAACAAAATAAATTCTGATGTTTTTCCAACTTTTGATGTAAAAAATTCCGAACGTGATGGAAACTCTTTCATAATCAATGCTAGATACAGAAATTTTCGTTCTTGTTTATTTTTTTTTTCATATGTCACATCAGAGTATGAAAAAATGAATTTTTTTATAAAAAATTTGCTATTGTTGGAAAGATATTCAAAATATATGCCTAATTTAGGATTTCTCCTATTTGTTTTATGTATCATCAATTACATCTTATATACAAATAAAATTAATTTCCAAATAATTGTTACAAAAATTAATATATCTTTTTGTACAGTAAAAGAAAAATATCTACAATTTTCTACAAAAAATATTTACTGAAGAAAAAAAATACCTGCCATAATTCCTTATGATATGAATAAATTTAATTCACCTTTTATAACATTACATACACGTGTTGAATTAAAAGAAGATTCTATGGATAAAATATTACATAAATATGAATAAAAACACTTCAAGTAATTAATGAGAAATCCGAAGTACTTCAATTTAAAAAAAGCCATTGTTATACCGATGTAAATTAAAAGTGAACTTTTTCCTATTTTGTAATACGTTTGCATAATTAATGAAGACTTTCGTAGTAAAGCTTTCAAAGGATTTTTAATAACTACTAATTAATTCCATGTATTTCCTCTGTCTGATTCTGTAAATATTAAATTACCATTTTATATACTTATCATTCTTGAACAATATTCACCACTCTTTGAAACTGAATAAAATCATTAATTAAATATTTATTAAGCTTTATAATTTAAGCATATTATATTTTATACCTTGGTTATTAGAGCATTAATATATTATAAGCCTCCAGCAACCCGGTGATTATACTTCTTTGAAATACTGTTAAAGATCATTCCATTTAAAGAAGAAAAATAATTCCACAAATTGAAAATGCAATTTCCATGTTTATGTTAATTAAATACACTTTGTAAGCGGAACATGATTTTAAGATTTTTTTTTTTTTTTTTTAAGAAAGTTTTACAGATGCTTTCTAAACTTTTACCAGTGACTTTTGTCTTTATATTGTATTTGAAAAATATATGGTAGAATATTAAAAGAATCAATAATTAATAATTGAAACTTGGTATATTAATTAAAATAAATATTAATGGGCAGAAACATATAAGCATTATAATATAAACAAGAAGTAAAAAAAAAAAAATCATGCGTTAAGCATAGATTTTGAAGCAATTTACAACACATTCAGAATAATGTAACAAAACTGCATTGTTTAAAAAATTAAAATATTATGCATCATTTCACAATATGGACATGTAAAATGCCTGGCCGTCCTAAAACATGTCTTTTGGAAATAGAATCTTCAGTAATCCATACGGCCAGACACTTTGAGATGTCTAGCCGCATTAGCTTGGGACAACCTCATTCCCATTTCATTTTTACGGATTTTCTGAGAAGAGTGAGAGGTAAACACTTAAGTTATTTTATTTTATTTTATTACAGCGTCCTATTTGTGTTTAAATGAGGCAACAAAAATACTATGTATGAGTGGAAATTACACTTTCAAATACTCGTAGTAATACTAATAGTTACATTAAATACATATTACAGTTAGGGGTTAAATGTCACTTTATAATTTCAATCAAAATAATATCGATAGAAATTTTAAAAAAAGAATTATTTGAAAATTTAAATGTATGTAAATTTATTTTTGGAGTTAATATTTAAAACCTAAAGCTGAAAAGACGCGGCTTAGTGCTAGATTTTAAATCCATCATTAATAAAACAATTATATGATACAAATTATAGTCATGCAACCAAAATTTGCAATATTGCCCGGCCGATTTCATTCTAATTGCAGAGCTTGATTTTTTATTTTTTAATAATACATTTATTGCAACGTTTCAAAAAACTGCATTTTACGACATTTTAAAAAAAGTTTTGTATTAAAATAGGTATTTGATTATTAGTAATTTTAGTAATTCTAAATAACCTTATTTCTGTTTTTAATATACAAACCGTTAACATTATATTTCTTAATAGTATATGCAATATTTCTTCACAATAGCGAATAAAAATTCTTCATATAAATAAAAACTGCTGAAGATTTTTGTATAAAAAATTGATATTAGAATATTAAGAATTTTAATAAGTTTGAGAATTTATTATTGAAATTTTTAGTACACAAGCCAATAACATTATGTTTCTGAGAGTCATAAAGAAGACTCTTTTATAAACACAAATAACAATGCTGCATGGAAAACAAACTCGATTGTGTTTTAATATTTGACAGACATTAGACTTTTATTTATAGTTTGCTGTTAAATTATTCAAAATAAAAAGAGAATAATATATCCATTTGAATTCACAAAATGTTTTTAGAGAATGCTATTATTCTTTTTGTTTAGTTGTCTATAATTTTATTATGTGTTGTTCAAGAATCAGGAAAATGTTCCTACATTTAAATTTTATGTATTCGCAGTTCTATTTTTCTTAAATATATATGATGGTGTTTTTGTAAACTAAATTTAGATCCGGAAACATTTCATTTACTTGTGATAACTCAAAATTTAGTTTTTGATAAGTTTTTCTTTTCATTTAAAATAAGTTCTGTAAATGTGTCTCTGGACTTTTACAAATATATATTGAGATTTCTCCATATAACTTTAAATATTTTTTTTTTTTTCGAAACAAGGGCAATTTTGTTGATATTTTCTTTGCGAATTGTTTTTCTATAATGAATTATAGAGATTTATTGCTAATCTTTGGAAAAGAATTTACTTCTTACAGAAATCCAAATTAGTTATTTAAAATATATTCTTGAAATGGGATTTGTTAAATTGTTTTCACAAATAATGTGTTGATAGTAAAATAAATCTACATTTTTGCTCCATAAATACATTTCCTACACTTTTGGGTGGAAATAGCCGCTATTAAAATTTAGGATCCAAAATTTCAAATAAACATAAATGACGGAAAATTGGTCACTTGATTAGCGGTTTTCACTAAAACTATTATTTATGTCAGTATTCTCTTGAAAATAATTTATAAAGATTAACTTCAAAAAATGACGATAGAAGGCGCTTTAGACTTTGGAGTAACGAACAACAATTTTTTGCCGTTAATTTTTGCATCTCGTTAAATGTTTTCGACAGCTTAGACTTAAACTTTTTTGAGCTCAAAATCTGAATAGTTGGGTGTGGTTATGTAGCGCAAACTGAACTGTATTCTCAGTGAAGGGGGGAGGTTCTAATTTCAAATGATTATGAAAAATGAAAAAAGTGGTCGATTCGTTCACGGTTTTCCCTAAAACTATTCTTTATGTTAATATTTACTTGAAAATAAATTTTAAAGAAAAATTTCAAAAAAATCCGTTAGAGGGCATTTTAATCTTTAGACAAAAACTATTTTTAGCTGTTCTTTTTTGTATCTAATTCAATGCTTGCAAAAGCTTAGACGTAAATTTTGAGCTCAAATTAAGTAGTGCAAAATTGAACTGTATTCGAGTGGGGGTGGAGGGTTAAATTCCAACTACTGAACATAATTCAATACACACTCGTAATTCATAAATTTCCAATTGGATTGCAAAAATCGTCTGTTAATCATATAAAATTTACAATACAAATTTACATTTATTAACATCAGCCTTCCTTTTCTCAGTAATATCTGAATCACAAAAAATGTATTTTTATTGATGTCATTTATCTTCTATTGTAGGCAAATACAAGCTTTGAATACTGGTATGCATAGAAAAAATTTGGTATAAAAATTGAAAGAAGACTACATATTGTGACAGATTGAATGTTAAATATTGTGTTATGTAAAGAACTAGCACCAAAAATTTGAATTTTCTCAAAATTGATCAAAAAATTCATTTTTCTTTTTGAATATTAAAAGAAATCCTGTTTAAGTGTGAATAGTATTTTAATACGTAATTTTACGAGGTATTGTACATTTTTTTTAGCATAGACAGCTTTAAATATTGTGTTAATTGTCTTAATAACTTTAAATGTTTTTTTTCTATCTTTCGTATTTTCTTCACTTTCGTGTATTCAAATTTGAAGGCTTATTTTGTATTTGATATAAAAAAAATGTGTGCTTTTTTTTTTTTTTTTTTTTTTTTTTTTTTTTTTTTTTTTGTACATGGGATAAATACGCGCAGGGAAATTATCCTTCTTTTTCTTAAATAAACATATATATGAAGATGCGTTGGATTTTATCGCTTTACACTACATATATCAGTAAAAAAATTAGATTAAATGTAATATTAGATTATGTAAAAAAATTACAGAATTGTGTAATGCACATTAAAATATCTAAAAAGAAAAAAAAATAATTGGGCAAAAATATTAATGTATTAAATAGTATTATTTTAGAAACATTCACATTTTCATATGTTTTTACTTTCTTTTATCTTCAATAGAAGAAAGTACTGTAATCGAAAAGTTTTTCGACTTACACGTTTTATAGATCAGAAATTAAAAAAAAAAGCATATTTTTATAAAATGTCTGTCTGTCCTTGTATCTATGTGTCTCTATGTCGCCATTCTACCATCAAAAAGTGTATGAGGATAGGCATAAAATTGAATCAAATTTTTTTTAATGTTTTTGGCTGTGACAAGCTGGTCCTTCTTCAGTTTTGAAATATTCTGCCGGAAGGGTGCTCTGCAATTGGAATTTTGAGCCATTTTTAATATTGTACCGACTAAGAGTGTATGAAGTTAAGCATCGAATTGAACCAAATTTTTTGTGTAAGTGTGAGGCTGTGGCTAGTTGGTCCTCCCTGAGTTTGGAAAAAATCCGAAGGAAGGGGGCGCTGTAATAGCATTTTTTTGTGCCATTTTCGTTATTGTACCACCTAAAAGTGTATGAAGTTATGTATAAAATTGAACCAGATTTTTTGTGTATGTGTTTGGCTATGGCTAGTTGGTCCTTTCTGAATTTAAAAAACAAATCCGCTGGATTGGGGCACTGCAATACTGATTTTTGTGCCATTTGCATTATTGCGTTACCTAAAAGTGTAAGACGTTATGCTTAGAAATAAACGAAACATTTTGTGTTTGACTAAAGCTAGTAGGTCCGCCCTAAATTTGAAAAAAAAATCGCTGTAAGGAGGCACTATAATCACGATGTCTGAGCCATTTTCATTATTTTACTATCAAAAAGTATACTAAGTTATGCATAGAGCTGAACTAAAATTTTTGCTTATGATTATTTTTAGGTATTGGCAAGTAGGTCTCTCTGAATTAAAAAAAAAAAAAAAATCTGCCTATCATTCTATTGTCCTCGGATACTGCATAAACATAAACTAGCTTTTACACCGATTAATTGACTGAAGCAGAAATTAAAGAGAAAAATCATAAATGGTACATAATTGAATTAAAATTATTAAAGAATTACAATATGTAACTATTTTTTTTTAAATATTAAGATGCACGTATGAGATAGGAAAATGTTTTGGGGTTGACTCATCTAACTAGTTTTAAATTTTAATTAAATATGCATTTTATTTTTTTATATTTGTTGTATATTTTTATTTTTATTTTTATTTGCAAAATGTTCTTTTAGTTAAATCCTGAAAAATGCAATTAACTCATCATTTAAACCAGTTTTTTTTTTTTTTTTTTTTTTTTTTTTTTTTAATAAGGGAAAAAAAGTTTATGGCAAAGTAAACTGATCTCTTAAAAAAATATCAAAAATTTCAAAGCTGTAGAATTCCAAATATTGCTTATAATATGTAACGTGTAGAAAATATAAAAATAAGTAAAAAAAAAAAAAAAAAGAAAGAAAAAGAAAAAATGACAAAGCTGCATTCGAACCGACTACATGCCTCTCAGAGAGCACGCACGCATCTCCTACGTCACGCAGTGACATGCTTAGCCTTACTAATGACCGTTTGATATATAAGCTGAAATTTGAGCCCCGGTTTCTCAAAAAACTAGGGATCATTTGATGAAATCCTTTCATCAGATTAATTAGTGAAATTATACCTTTGACATCATGAAAATCTGTGCGCACCATGTTTGGTGGTCCCCCTGTAAGATGAAAGGTAATGTCTAGTATATTTCTTCATGCATCGTACCCCTCCCCCCCCCAAAAAAAAAATACTATCGGTAATTGTTATAGCATTTATTTCAATTTTCTGGAGGCCTAACCTGTTGTTTGAAAATGTTGCCAATAACTATGAATAATATAAGGACTCACAATTAGCCATTTTACAACCTCTGTCTGATTTTAGAATTCCATGAATCTTCTAATGACATTGTATCGCAATTTTATGGGGACAAAGGATTCTTCGAGGTCATACTAATTTATTAGTTATCTGATTTTTCTTATCGCATAATGATAGATGACGCAATCCAATTGCAGCGCTGCTAATTTTCATTTTGTAATTTTGCGCAGAAACTTTAACAATACACGAAAATTTGGTACACCTAGATTTCTTTTTGAGCGAGATATCGCCGATATGGGATTTTTTTTCCTTAATTTTTGGAAACAAGTGTAGTTTATCACTGAGGATTTCAATATAACATGATTTATCTACTTAATTTTGAAAAACTTTTTTTAAGTGTAGAATTTCTGAGTGTATTTATTTTATTATATATTCTTTCTCTGCTTAAAACGTAAGTCGTATCATTAAATCATAATATAAGGAAATAATCGTTCATATTTTCTGCTATAAATCATATGATAATAAATCTTCTGTGGTACCCATGTCTATGTTTTGAATTAGTATTATGAAACATGCATTTACTCTGTCCGATTTTTCTTTAAAATTAAAAAGTTACGATTTATTTTGTAAAAATATAATTCTTTATACATATTCATAAGGCAATTATCAATATATAGCTAGAAAATACTAACACATCGCTGCCGAACGTAAAAATGCACCAGGGAAATTTAGAAAACCTATATTAAATACAGAAACGCAAAACACACATTTCAAAACATTCAATAATTTCCACACACTAATGTTCCACTTATGATAAGTTAAGTGAAATTTATTTCAAATTTTTTCTAATAAAAATCGGCTTTGGATTTAATAAAGAAACGTATTTGTATTTCATTAACAATGCAACGTGAGCATATTTTACGGCCATTTATTTGTTCAGAACAGTTAAAACTTTGCTCGAAATCGTTTAATTAGTCATAAACATTGTAACAAATTGAATGGACATCAATGTAACTCTAGATCTATTCGAATGCAAACTTTATATACAAAAGGAACTCTGAATGTATTGATATTCGATAATTAATTTCGATAATGTATCCATTATATTAATATTGTTTGCGTGTCTCTAATATTTCACGCGCAATTGTCAAATGACCTTTTTGAAATTAAGAAAGAAAGAAGCTACATTATCAGTTGAGTTTAAAACAATTTCTAACAAAAGATTATCACGAAACACAGTAAATTGATATATGTATAATAACTGAAAGAACATTTTTCAGATAGAAAGTGCTTAAAAGCATTTTTATTTGTTAAAAATTATAATAAGTTGTTTTTTTTATCTTTAAAACAACCTTAGTTAAAGAATACGCAAATAAGACAGCATCGCTAATACATTAAACTTAACATACTTCAAACTGTAGTGTTTAAATAAAAAAAAAACTAATCCGTTTTCATATCAATGAAGTAGTATATCTGTTGTTGGTATTAATATTATGACGTTGTTACACATGTATGGAGCAGTAATAGAAATGCAATGTTTATCACACTCTGAGTGCTATCGAAAAAAATCCTTTATCTAATTTGGAAAAAATATGTATATATAGCAATAAGTGCACATATGTACATGCACATATTTATTTATACATATCTGTATAAGTGTTGGATTTCAGATATTTATACACTATATTGCCATTGATTATGGGACACTTGCGGTTTTAGACATTTTACTAAATATCTAGAAAAATACATGAGGAATCATCTCGAAACTCTTAGTGTATAAATATAATAGTATACGTCATACATCTCCGTGAAGATTTTTTACCGAAACGCTATAGGGGACCGTCAACAAATTAAAAAAGAATGAATATCTTTTGAATAACCCTGTCAAAACTAATGTAGCAAAAGCGCTCAAACTCTAGATTATGATTGAATGCCTTATTGTAATGCACTGTGTTCATTTTTATGCAAATAGCATGCACACTCGCAGAGTAATTAAGGTTTTTATAAAAATGGTCCCAAATTTTTTCAAGTTTTTCCATTATAATTTTCAGAGTTCTTAATATAAAAAAATATTTTTTTCAGAAATTATGACAAACAACATTGCACGCAGTACCCTGTAATCAGAATTAAAAAATAATAAAAATTGTATGAAAAATGAGTAGGTTTACTATATAATTTTTTACTGCGCATGCGTCAAAGATATCAAAATTTCATTTGCATATTTTGTTAGCTAAATGTATAGAGCAACTTTTGTAAAAGTCTCAAAATCATAGCTTGAAAATTCTGAAAGTAATCGTCTATAGAAAAAGGACAAAATCCGTTGTTTCCAAAATGAAGCAAAAAAATGAGGGATTTATCCAAATGCAGTAGTACATCCCATATTGTGTATTCTATATTGACACTAATCAATGAATATATGGATACAACCCCTCTTGTTTTTGCTTCATTCTGAGAATAACGGATTTTCGACTTATTCAATTGACGATTATTGTCAGAATTTTCAAGTTATGATTTTGTGACTTTCGCATAAGTTGCTCTATACATTTAGCTAACATAATATGCAAATAAAATTTTGATATCGTTGACGCATGCGCAGTAAAAAATTATTTAGTAAACCAACTCATTTTTTATACAATTTTCATTATTTTTTAATTCTGATTACAGGGTACTGTGTGCAATGTTGTTTGTCATATTTTCTGAAAAAAATAATATTTTATATTAAGAACTCTGAAAATTATAAGGAAAAAACTTGGAAAAATTTGGGATCATTTTTATAAAAACCTTAATTACTCTGCGAGTATGCATGCTATTTGCATAAAAATGAACAAGGCTTATTACAATAAGGCATTCAATTACAATCTAGAGTTTGAGCTCTTTTGCTACATTAGTTTTGACAGGGTTATTCAAAAGATATTCATTCTTTTTTAATTTGTTGACGGCCCCCTTTGGAGTTTCGGGAAAAAATCTTCACGGAGATGTATGACTTATACTATTATATTTATACACTAAGAGTTTCGAGATGATTCCTCATGTATTTTTCTAGATATTTAGTAAAATGTCTAAAATCGCAAGTGTCCCATAATCAATGGCAATATAGTGTATACACCAAACATGCACTTCAATCTTCAAGTTTCCATAAATGAAATAATAATATAAAATCATTTTAGAGGGAATCGGACTGTCAGATGTTCAAAGCTGTTTTACTCATAATGTACGACACATGAAAATTTAAATTTGACAAGAGTAATATAGATTATTGATCAGATTCGTAGAGATTTTTATAAATTCGCAAATGCAATTTGTGAAAATGTAGAAGTAAGTAATTTTCCTAAAAAATGCTACATTTTTTATATCTTGTGAAAGTTCTACATTGTTTATGTTTTCTATGAAAAAAAAATTCTTTCATTTTGAAATAAGGCAATTTTTGCAAAAAATTGAGACATTAAAATCCAACATTTATGTTTGCACCACTTATCCATAGTTCTGAGAATCATTGAATTTTTCAAGTGCTAGATAGGAGTTATCGACAAATTGTACTTTATTAAAGGTCTATTTAAAACACCGATATTCCTTAAAAATAAAGTAACATTACATAGATTTTAAGTTAAGGCCCCATACTAGGCACAGAAAAAGACCCGGATGCTGATGTAAAGTCTATGGGAGCGCTCTTTTAAAATATTTTGCTCAAATTTTAATAAGGTACCCTGGAGTAATAACGCCACGTTAAAGCTCTACTAATTTTCACGGCTTAGTTTTAGATTGTATTTTTCAAACAAATATAGGATTTGATACAGCAACTCATTGACTATCTATATAAAATAAAATAATTTAACAGATATCTATTCATAAAATGTAATGGCGATTTTTCTTGACCAATGCTATTTGGCGTTAATACCCACCTATATGGGTAATAACGCCATGCAAACAAAACTATAAAATAAGATGGAATAATGGCATTTAGATTGCCCAATTCTAAAAATACAAACTCTACAGCTCTAGAAATTGACAAATTGCAATCTAAGCTATTGAAAATGTACAATTTTTTTTGTGACTCTGAAAGAAAAAGAAAGCTGTGGTGTTGGCGGGGGGAGGAGGCAAAAGAATATCAGATTTTAAGCTACGTTTTGCTTAAAAATGACCATTTAAATAGAATTATTAGAAACATTGCACGGATTATTTGAATCAGTATTTATATTCCCATGTATGCATTCTATGCGATAGAAAATATTGATTTTTTTGTGAAAGTGAATGAAAAGGGAGTGAGGGGGAGTTTCAACAGAATATAACACCCTGTGTCTCTCTTTGCTTAAAAAGTCCCGCTTAAATATGATTATAAGAAACATTGCATGGTTTTAACCATTCATAATGTAATATTTTAATCACGTGAAGTTTTATAATAACTAGAGTTATATGTAATAAATATTTTTGTTAAACCTTAACTGCTGTTAGCGTCTCACATACCGCTGAGTTTTTCAAGTTTCAGAGTTTAACTGGCAATTTTTAGTTTAACTATAGATACCGGGAAAATTTTGTTTCATTTGGAGTCCGATTACTATCTCTAGAAACTTTTGAATAGCTGAATTTTATTTATAATAGGTATATAAGGTTCAATACAAAAATAATATTCTAAAAGTTAATTTAACATTTTATTCATCGTTAGATTAAGCGGTCTGACAGGCCGCTCACAGTAAGTTATGCGACAATTTTTGTCACAGCAGTTAATGGTTAATACTGTTATAGTAATCTAGTAAATAGTTTTTAACCCATAACTCCACACTAATGCGGATTCTCCAAACCTACAGTTAAATTTTCGACGGTTTAAAGAGCATGCTTTAATAAATTTTTAATAAATTGAATAAAATTTTTGATTAAAAAATATTATCCCAAAGAGATCTCTTATTCAATTTTATACATAATTCATAAGGTTGTGTATCATTATTTCTATATTAGAAACAAAATTAACCTTTAACTGCTGTTAGCAATCTGACTGAACACTGTACCCCCCCCCCCCCAAAAAAAAAAAAAAATAGCGTTTAACTTGTATTTTCCAGTTTAACTATAGTTACAACTGAAATTCTCTTTCTTTTGGAGTTCTCGTAATATTGTTAGAAATATTTGAATAGATTAAATTTAATTAGAATTAATTCTGTACAAAAAGTTTAGCGCAGGAACAATATTCTATGATTTTTAATCATGGATCGCATTTTAACCTTTAAATAATGTTACCGGTCTCGTAGACCACTATTTTTCTTTTAATTTTTTAGTTTAACTTTTAATTTTCAGTTTAACTGCAAGCACTACCGAAATTTTGTTTCATTGGGAATTTTAGTACTATCACCAGAGACTAAATAGGTGAATATTAAGTATAATACTCTTGTATAAAAAGTTTAGTACAAAAACAAAATCCTATGAGTTATTTCCGCCTTTTATTCATCTTTCAATTTTGTGGTCTCACAAACCGCATCACATTCATACGTTACAATTTCTGTCACATCAGTTAAAGGTTAAATTTATAAAGTTTTGAAAAACCGAACGCTGAGAAAGCGGACAGTTAAAATTTCGAACTCAATTGAACAATCCAGTGAAAATTTAATAAACACCTGATTTTGAAGATGTTCGAATTTGAATCTCGAACACATTTTGATATAGTTTTATTTACAAGAGTTAAAAATTATTTTTTACATTAGTAAAAAAATAATAATAATAATAATAAAAATAAAACAGAGAGATTATTTTTATGTATTGGGCACCCCTCCCCCTTAATCTTACCATTTCAAGAATGATGATAATGCTGTCCCATATTAATATATAAACCCCCTTCGGATATAGTTCGGCCACTGTTGGGAATCAACCGGGGTAATAACGCCAATCCCTGGCGTTATTACCCCGGGATACTTATTGCGCAGTAAATCCTAAACTACAAATTATCTCGAGAAGATATCCAAAATCTTCTACAACAGTTTGAAAATACATGAAATACACTACAAATTTATGTAATAAACAAAGTATTTCTGGGTAAAAAATATAGTCTTCAGATCAAAAACCTTATCTCGCAAATTTTAGATCAAGCGTTAATTTTAGTTGCTTGTAAAAACAATAAGACCTAAAAATGAAACAAATTAACTTGAAGCTGTTTTTTGCGATTTATATGACTCAAAATCCTTCTGCGCAGAACACATGGGTGTCATTTACCTGATTATTTCATAATTATGCAAAATATAAGCACTTGGCGTTATTACCCCGCCTGGCGTTATTACCCCAGGGTACCTTATTTTTACATGATATTTTTGCACAAAATAGCTCAGGACGATCCACAACAGGCCTTGTTTTTACTTTTTTGATTTTGCTTATATATTTTTATATTTTGATAGTTTCAATTCCAGAACCGGTTTAAACCGGTTTCGAAAGTTAAAGTAATTTTTTAAAAAATCTGAAACCAAATCGGCAAAAAATATAAACTAGGCCGGTTGTGGATTGTAATCAGCTATCTTGTGTAAAAAAATCATGTAAAAATATTAAAATTTGGGCTAAATATTTGAAAGGAACGCCCCCAAAGACTTTACATTATCATCCGGGTCCTTTTCTGTTCCTAGTGTTGAGCCTTAAACCTTTTTTCGAAATGCGTGGGGGGTTATTAAATGTCTGCACTGGTGGAGATTTCAGACTTGGTCCGATGCATAAAAAAGGTCGACTCGGCTAGGAAAAAAGATAATATCTCGGTCCGATACAGCCTCGGCCCCATTTAATTTCTAAAAAAAAAAAAAAAAAAAAAAAAAAAAAAAAAGGAATTTTACGTCGATATTGTTAAAAATTGTTTGTACGAATATTTCTGATAAAAATACTTATTTTACCTTTTTTTTTCTTTTTACATTATTCATTTTTAACAAAGTGCCCCACGAGGGGTGTTTTATCAATAGTAATTGGCAAAAATGATTTTTGGCCTCAGTATAGTCGTATCTCTATGATATCGAAAAATGTTACTAATATTTGCTATGGAAATTCGTTATGCAAAATGTAGCATGTAACAGTCATAATTTCTTGACAAGGACATTCAAAAGAATTACATCACATAATGATCTATGGGGAAATCGTTTCGTTGGATTTGAATGATGCTTCATATTTTCAAATAGTTTGAAAGTTATGTAAATATATGTGAAGTGCGTTACAACATGATTGCTGTATAGTACGTTACAAACAGAAATTACTGATCAATTTCAGGAACACTAAAAATAATTTTGTTATATTACAGGGCTATAAAAAAAAGTCGCTTCCGGTGTATTTAGTACATGATATACTATTTTAAACATCCTGGAATTTATATATACCTCCAAGATACTGTATAAGGTTTTTATTATTAAATATCATATACATTCATCTATCAAACACAGGGGGAACACAAAATAAATCAGTTATATTTTGCTGTATGAACAAATTTCGAAGGAGGAATGGAACATTTCTTTAATTGAAAAAAATTGTGGAAAGATCTCTTAGTTGAAAAAAATGCATACTATAAATTCTAGAAATTAAATACAAGATTGCACAAAACATCCGAAATATATTTCCGTTTATTTATGATGAAGAGGAACTTTCAACTGTGCTGTTCGTTCCCTAACTGCGAAAACTTTACCACAATATGCTTCATATGATAAACCTACAATTCATATATACGCCTCTCAAATTGTCAGAAAAAAGGATAGATGCAAAAATTCTGCTAGAAGATTTTATGTTTTTAATATATTTGTGGGGATGCTAGTAACAAGAAGTAATGGTTTTCCAACAAAATATCTCGAGGCTAAACTTTGTAGAGCCAAAAAACCACAAAATTTTCGGACTTTTTTCAGGTTTTTGCCTGTAACTCAAAAATTATAAAATTTTTGCGTAACATACTGAATTACAAAAGAAAGAGCATTAAATTATCTATAAACTTTGTTATAAAAACGTTTTTCTAAACCCGTTACTTAGCGCGCTATAGTATTTTGAAAAAGTCACTTATTTTAAACTTTACAGAAAGTGACCTATTTTTCGCCTCTCATCCCCCCAAATTTTTTTTTCACTAACAATGAAAATTAAATACATCTATTATTGATGGATGAGAAATGCTGAATTTCAAGAAAGACAGGCAGAAGAGGCACAAATTCTATAAATCCTATAAGAAAAACAATTACAAAGGGAGGGAGGGCCGGGGATAAAACAAGGAAATGCAGATGGAAGACTGCGGCCACATGATGCTCCCGAACCGCTTTCGTTCAGATGTAAGTGTTCTTTTTTAAAGACATACTCTTCTAATATGCTGTGCTATTCAGTTTATTGCATCTCTTCTCGTGCAGTAATGAAAAATGAGTAAGCTCGACACAAAATTCTGTTTCATATGCCAAACGGCTTCAAATAGTGATACTCGCGTTGTGAGCCAGAAAGAACTTGCCAAGCTCTTTTAACATAGCGTTCACCGTCAAAGTAACATTCACCAGTTTTTTAAAAAGTAGCAAGGAATTTAGAATACAGGATGATTACCGAAAAACATATGGGAATGAAAGAATGACAGCAGCGTATGTTCGTCGGGGTAAAGATTCTACACAGACTATATTTTGTTCCTCAGATCGAGCACTTATTTTAAGTTTCAACATAATTGCTTCTTATGTGAACAAGGTAATCCCAGTGACTTCAACGAAAAACAATTAAAAAAAGCCCTACGCAAAGAGAAATTTGATTCACAAGATAGTGAAGTTAGAAGCGAAAATTGCATTTTTAAAAGCTGCAGAAAAACGTGGAAATGAATGGTCCCACAAAGTAATTGAACTTATTCAACACGTACCTGACTTGCAGATGCGAACCTGACTTTCAGATGAATGGTATCATAGTTTTTGTCGCGTAAAATTAGATCAATCTGTAGCAAGTAGAGAGAAAAGAGGGCGTTGACCCGCATAATTCGTTGACGAAGCCAATGATAGAAAAAAGAGCCGCTTTATTTCATTGCTTAAAACAAATAAAAAATTTCAAAATAACAGAATTCAAGTTGAGCAGGTAAAAGAAGAAGCTCATGTCATGATAGTTATCTCAGCTATTTCAAGAGCCGAATCTTTTGAAAGCGTCGTAACTGTCGGAAAAGGCATTGACCTTCTCGTGATCACTAGGAGCTAAGGCTATCAGCCCAAAAATCTGTTTTTCCAAACGCTAGGAATTATGTAACACCAAAACCAAGTGGTTTTTAACCATGTCGTTCAAGTACGATTACAACAATGTTCTTTTCACTAATGCAATCAGCGGATGCGATACAACATCCGCTCTTTTTTTGGAAAATAGCCTGCTTGTTCAATAAATCACGTTATACCTCTCAAGAAATCATCAAGGTTGGAGAAAAATTCCATATTGCAATATACAGTGAACGCATACATACCACACAGAAATTGAACACCTTAAGGTTCCAGTTATTTGTTAGATCTGCCACAAAGAGCAAAGTTCATCTTTCAATGCTACCACCAATACAAGAGGCTGCGCAGCATCAGTTTCTCCGATGTTATAATAAGGTACATGCTAGGCTAGGAAACAACATCCCTCCTGAAGAATGGAGGTGGGCTCACAGGTTTAACGGTCACTTTCATCCAGTTTAAATGTGCCAAGACCCGGCACCTGAATCCTTGCTACATGTTGTGTCATGTAGCTGTAAAAAAGGGGGCAGCAAAGCATGTTATTTTCATAAATTAAGACTCAAATGCTCGGCAATTAGTTAAAAATGTAATGGGATCAAATACGAAAATGTCGAAGACTTTATTTATCCAGAAGGAGGGGATGTAAAAATGTCACCGTAAGTATTGTTTACTTACATTCAGTTAAATAGCTAATATTAATGTTTTCCACTAAAGCTCTAAATACAAAAAAAGTTAGCATGTTTTTATTTTTTTACAATGTTACCGTTGTAATTCATCACGATTGTTATTATGCAAATACCTATAATTTTAATAAGTTACATTAAAGAGGATAAAATAATAAAAAATTGTGTCAAATTTTTGTTTTTGCAATTTTTTCACAAAGTTAGAAAAAATGAGTCATTTTCAAAAATCAGTATCGCGCTTAATAAAGGCTTTAGAAAAACAGTTTTATAGTGCAATTTGTAGAGAATTTTATGTTCTATCTTTTTGTGACTGAGTATAGTAAGCAAAAATTTTATAATTTTTGAGTTATAGGAAAAAAAACTAAAAAAAGTCCGACAATTTTGTGGTGTTTTGGCTCTAGAAAATTTAGCCTCGAGATACTTTGTTGGAAAACTATTAATTCTTGTTACTAGCACCCCCATAAACAGTTTAAAAACATAAAATCTTCTAGCAGAATTTGTCCATCTATTTATGACAATTTGACTGGCCTAATACAAATATGTACAAAATTTTCGTTTTTTTTTTTTTTTTTTTTTTTTTTTTTTTTTTTACTGAAAGTATTTTTTTAAACGCGTTATACTTTGTACAATTTGTTAATTAAAAATCGTTTTTTTACGTTATTAAACAATGAAGTTTTATTATTGTAGACTTAATACAGTGAAAAAAGCCTTTTGTTATATATTTCATATTTTTCTTGATAACTTTTCTAACTATACTTTGTTAAGGATATGGTAACTAAAGTGATAAAATTATTTACTTTCTTAATATAATAACAAATTATAAAAAAAATATTTTTTAAGGTTAAGTTTTATAAAATAAATAATTATAAATAATAAATTATTTGGGTTTATACTTATTAAAATATTTACTTATTTGCAATATTTTAGTGTAAAATTGTCACAGGGAAGTAGTTTTTACTTGAATTGCAGATGTGTAACTTAAGAATAGATTAACGTATTATATAAAAATATGAACCTTTATTTTTTAATTATTTTTTTGTGTAATAAACCTTTGTGGGAATTAAACATATTCTTTTTTTAAAAGAATATGAAAAAGGATGCTTTTAATCCTGAAATATAATAGGTTATGTGGTTTTTGAATTAAAAAACTTTTTGAATACTTGGCGGCTCGAAAGAGATTCTTGTAGATTTTTAGTCGTGGTTATATTATATTTCGTTCATAAAGAAACTATAGCCCTAAAAATGAAGATTTAGAAAGGATGCACTAAGTGAATAGTTGAGAATATTACAAAACAAAAGTATAAACTAATAGAACTATACTTATTTTTTTATTATTATATTAAATGTTAATATTATGTTATAACATTTAGAAAAGACGATCATCTGTCAAAAGAAAATATTATTGCATGCTATATTATCAAAGCTATGTGCCATTAACATTTTGCTTCAAGCTTAATATCGATAATATTATACTAGAGTAAAATCATTTAAAATTATTTGTTAAATAACTTTTTTTGTCACTCTTCCATAATCAACTTAAAGATTGAATACAACTAAAATAGAATTTATTGAAAAAATGCATGACTTGTTACAATTTCATGAAATTATTGCTATAATGTATTCGGTTTCTTTTATAAAAGATTCCCGTGTTTGAAATTTTTAAAGAAAAACATTTCCATGTTTTTTTTTATTTTATTTTATAATTTCTACTTTCCGAAATTAAATTGTCGAAAATATTTAAATAATTCCTACTTTTTGATATTTTTAATATAATTTAATAAAACTAACGAAGAAAATATTATGTATATGTTTTCGTCACATAACAACATGTTCAAACACTAAAACTTACAAAAAAAATTATCTATCTATCTATCTATATATAGATATATATATCTAAATATCTATCTATCTATCTATCTGTCTATCTATCTATATCTATATATCTATATATATATAGATAGATAGATAGATAGATAGATAGATAGATAGATAGATAGATAAATATAATTTGTCGTAATCAGTCATAAAAACATTTTTTGGTTCTGACCTTTTGAATACATTTTTATACTTAAATATAAAAATATAGTGATTATTTGTAAAATATAATTCGGCATTTCAAATTGCCATGTTTTTGTACCTCATTTCTCAATTCCCAATTCAATCAGATCCACTCAAAAATTAAAGTCCTCACTTTTATTCAGATATTTCTATGCATAATTAATGTTCACCGCAATTAAAATTAACTACATTTTTCTAATGCAGTGAAAACTAACAGGATATTATTCGCATTATTTGGGAAACATTTATTTACAATTTTATAATCATATGCAGTTTTTATTTTTAAATTTTCATGTAAATATTCCTCATATGTTTCAATTTACCTTTTATGCCATTACTATGTTTATTTCTTGAAATATTTTACAGATAAAATTCCAAACAAAATAAACTAAATAGATAACGTTTAGTTATAGATATAAAGCCGGTGTAATTAAATTGCGAGTCTTCTACTTATTTCTAATGTTTGAATAATTAATTAAAAGCGTTCTGAGCAATATTTTAATTAACTTTAAAGCCTTTGCGGGATTTTAAAATATCATTTGCTAATTCGATAAAGTAATTTTATATCCGTATCATATTTACCAATTATTTAATTATGATTTTAAATCTTTATATTTTTGAAAGAATTTACCAAGATTTCAAGATTATCAAATTTGTCTGTTAATACATCGCATAAATTAAGATTAAATTGATTTAATAATATTTATCGTGATAATTAGAGCACCAGTTGATGTTTCATCCCCTTACCGGGGAGTAAAAGAGTAAAATTATAATGGTGATTTTGGTATTAATTTTTTTTATGTTAAAAAGGTATATGTTTTTTCTTCTTTCTTAAAAAAAACTTATAATTGCGTAAAGGAATTTCAAATTTTTATTGCTTAAGAGGCGTAAATGCCAACCTAGTTAAAAAGTTTCTATGTCCGGGCTAGAATTCCTGCCAATAGTATAATGCACTGACTTTCTACCAGCTAATTTGCATAGAGCGATACCCATCCTAGAACTTCTCACTATTAGGTGTTGACAAGTCTACAAACGCAGCAAAAGATTGACTATTTACCATGAGTCACCGATAAGGGGCAAAGAGGAAACTCTAATAAATCCAGCGTAAATTGAATATATATTAATACTTGAATTTTTTTCCAGAGAGTAAATTCGCCTTGCATACAATATTCCTAATGAAAATCAAATTTCAAAAGTTTAAGTGGTGCAAATAGCAACCTAGCGAAAATCTTTTTATGCGGGAACTCTAAACCGGGGCATTAGTGTTGCGCACTGATGTTCTACCCACTAAACCACATGAGACAACACGTAGTATGGAACTTGTCACTGTTACGTGTTGGCAAGGCTATAAACGCTTGAATATATAATAATACCTTTTTTTGATATATTACTTTTGCATACAATATTTAAATTGAAAGTCAAATTTTAAATTTTTATTGCTTAAGAGTCGTAAATGTGAACATATCCGTTTGTATCCATGCCAACATGTAACAATAAGAAATTCCAGGCTTGTTGTCGTTCCATGTGATTTAGTTGGTAAAACGTCAATGCTTTATACCGATAGTACGGTAAAGCGAATTTACTCTGATGAAATTTTTAAGTATTAATATATATTCATTCGATGCTGGTTTTATTAGAGTTTCGTGTGTGCCCCATGTCGGTGGCTTGCGAAAAATATTCCATCTTGTGCTGCTATTGCAGGTTTGCCATCATGCAATAGTGAGAAATTCCAGGCTCGGTGTCGGTACATGGGATTTAGTCTGTGCGTTATACTGATGGCTCGGGTTCGAGAACCGGCATTAAAACTTTTTCACTAGTTGGGCATTTGCGCCTCCTAAGCGAAAAAAAAAAGAAATTTGATTTTTATTTGAAATATTATATGCGAGGCGAATTTACTCGCTGAAAAAGTTTCCAAGTATAAATAAACTTTCGTTTTTATATAAAATGGGGTTATTCACAAAATAAAATTTAGTATGGATACTATTGAATATCACATATTTATTACAAAAAATCTCCAATATATATAATAAAATATATTCCATTATAAAATATTTATAATTTCTTTTAATGCAAAATAAATATTTTCTCATATAAAAATATATATATATATATATATATATATAGTAATAGTATTGACATACCAATGAGATTCAAATTCGACTGATTATAAATTGAATCTATATGATTCATATAATTTTTTTTAATGCATTGCATTTCAATATAACGTATTCTTTACTATCGAACAAGGTATTTTTAATTATTTGAACATAATGTTTATCTGAAATAATTTCGTTTCTGAATTTTACAGAAATGATTAAATACATAAAAAATGCTAAATGCATACAAGCTAAGCTTTTATGAAGAGCATTTGGAAATTAAGTGATTTGAATAATTACCTTAAATATATTATCACATTCGTAATTGTAAGCATTGTTGGAGTAACTGACACCTGTTATCATAAGCCATTATTCATGCATTGTTACTGGCATTTCTGTAACACATGGTTGTTATGTTTACATTCTAACACTATGACCTATAACGGAGGCAATAAAATATTTTAAGAACAATTACAACATGACACATGTAAAAATGTAGCAAAAAACCGTTTTAAAAAATTTCAGTTTCTTAATCTATTGAAAAAAATATAGAAAAACAGTAACACAAATTTAGTATTATCTTTAAAAAATGTCATAATGTATGCAGTATAAGGTTTGTTGTTAATACCAGTTCAATTCCTTATAAAGTTTTAGATTTTTTTTTAGATAAAACTTTAAGGGAATATTTAGAATGTCAAAATTATTTATATGGTGTTTATTTGTAAAAGCATGACATGTTGTGAGAAATTATTTAAGAATTGTTAATGCTTATTTGTATCTATTTGCCCTAAAGAAAAAAATGAAGAATAGTTTTCTTTTATAAAATCGTGAATATTTTAGATAAAAATAATTTAAGACAAAAAATTTATATGTCAGTTATTTTAAGCACGAAATATATTTAACATAAATAGAAAATGATGACATGGAAGTATTTTTTGTACGATTTTGTGTTATTAATTTTATTACTATATTATTAAAATTTGTTTAGTACTCTGTCATTAAAATTAAAGTTTATTTTAAAATAAATTTCAATCATTTAAAATAACCTTTTCTTAAAAAAAAGAAAAGAAAAGGAAAAATATCTCTCGAACTGCTGAAAATTTTAATATCGATATAAAGTCTCAGAAAATGAATGAAATGATAATAAAAAAATAATAATAATAAATTCAATCCGCATACCAGGAACTTTAACCTGTAAAATTAATCCCTGTTACATTAAATTCCTATCAATATTTTTTGCTCCTATAAAACTTTTATTTTAATTTTATATGCTTTTTAACTTAATTTTACATTTCGGTTTAATTTAATGTTAACTCTCAGAATAATTCTTCAATTTGAAACTTATCTATATTAGCATGTTTATTACACACTTCTCTATAATACTACCAATTTTCTTAGTTCTGTATGCCTTATTGTTTTCTCATATTAATAAAAAATAATCTCCGAACGGACACACTCACAAAAAAAGGTGTTTACAGCGGCAATGACAGCATAAGGTATTATTATTATTTTATAACTAAGGAGATTTATTAATTTTTTTCAGAAAAAACTAGTCATATTTGGCAATTCCAAAACTTTCCTTTTTTTCTTGCATCTTAATGCTTCAAAAGTTGTTACCATAGTGTCAAAATAAATGACAAAAAATACCCATCGTTAGGATTCTAAAGGCATGAAATTCGGTGCATTGATTCTTGAAATAGTAATTTTGTGGATATCGATCTTTTTAAGCGCAATTTTTTGGGGAAATATACCAAAACATAAACTACAATATTATTTATCAATCTATACCTGAACCTAAGATTTTATTAAAAAGTTCGTGCATTAGTTCTTGAGACAGATATATAGGAGGAAATTTAAAAAAAATCAGTATAGCAATGCCACCTATAGGGCGACTGACTCTAAAACTTAATCAGGACTGGCTCATATCGCGAGTTTACAGAATCTGAAGTTTAATGGTAATACGTCCCATAATTCTTAAAAAATAGCTATTGCGAGAATCGTGAAAATACAATATAGCAGCGCCATCTGTTGAGCGATTTATTCCAAAAACTATTCAGAATCAGTCTATACCAAAAACTACCTGAATGGTTTTTTTTCTTTTTTCTTTTTTTTAAAAATTCTAATTCATTGTATTAGTTCGTGAGATAGAAAGATTGTGAATATCGTAATCTTTGAATTGAATTGGGAGATTGATTTTTAAAATAGCAGAACATTTTATCCACCTGAATTTTATTATTCATTATCCGGATAATCACTTTTTACGTAGTGCAAATATTTATCTTCTTTTCGTATACATAAAATTTGATAAGAGGTGCTTTGTATAATAACACAAAATAATAGAAACTAATTCACATTTACAGATATCTATATTTATTTTTATTGTATTTTTTGTTATAGATATATCTATTTTTCATTACACATTTGGTGTCGTGATTCTATTTATCAATACCTTGTTAATGTTTTCTTTCTTTCAAAAATATTTGTCTTAATAAAGATTTTGTAAATGCAACCTTTAGAGTAATAAAATATATATTCTTCTGAATAAAGACATTTATAGGACATTTAAGTTTCACTTTTAGCATAATTTAAACTATTTAACTATTTAAACTATTTAACACTATTTAGGTTAAACCATGCACCGTGTTTCATATAATTCATATCTTTCTAAACATTAATATACTTTCTCTATTCGTATTTAAATTTAGGCAAAATAGCATCCATTCAGGTTAATGCTTACGTTATAACAGATGTTATAAAGTACAATTTTTCAAAATATTCTTGTTAGATTTTGCGTAATATTGCGAATGCTCGAATGTTGCCATTGCTTCTTCTACCCTTGGTACGGCCAGTTTTAGTATATTTAACCCGATAGATAATGCGATCTGTGTGTTAAGAAAACATATTTAAATCAATTTGCCTGATAGAAATATTTTATTCCACATTCCCCTATCTATATTAAAACAAGTAAGAAAAATCATGCGTTGAGCATAGATTATGAAGCACTTTCTAACACTTATTGAAATCTTCGTTTTAATTTTTTACAAGCAAAACTTCGTTATCCAAGGAAATAACGTATTATTGTTCATATCCAAATATGTATTCCAATACTTTTGAAAAGCCTTGTATTTGATCTGGCGGTTAATAGGTAGAATATATAATGGTAAAGTTAAGTTTAGCAAAAAAAAAAAAAAAAAGAAAAAAAAACACCTAGCTGTTTAAAATTTTCCTTTCAGTAATTTATACTAATAGATGGAAACATACTTGAATACTTTTGTGTCAATGTAAAATACATAATACCTTTAATACATGAAAGCATTTTGCTAAAGTTTAGTTTAAAAATAAATTTTCTTTAAACTGCTTAAATAAAATTTCTAGAAATTATCATTCAAAGACAACAATGTATCCAGTTCTTTGCGTGGCCCAGTATATCATTTTATCTATATTCTACAAACATTTCTTAGCAAACTAAATGCATTTCATAGTAAAAAGGCATAACATATTTAAAAACCACCTTTAAGCAAATTACGCTCATATTCAGTAACTTTTCCGAGATCTTTTGTTTAACTCTGTATATCTAAATTGTGTAACAGTTAGCATTTATATAAAACATGTAATATGCATACATATAGAGAAACGTAAAAGCATATATCATAATTAAAATTGCATTTCATCCATCTAATAGCCATCTTCCATAATATACAGGACTTAGGACAGAATATACAATTTGAAATCTTTTGTGTTTCTTTTGTATGTCTCTGTAAGTGATATACACTAATATTATGCATGAAATAACTCACATTAATCCTCAGCAACTTATATCAATTTTATTATGTATGAAATCGTTTACCATAATCTAAAATATGTCGCAAGCAATTCCCCCTTTATTATTATGTATTGGAATTCTTTTGTATGGCCTGTAAATGAATAATAAATATTCTTTTCGCTGCATACTTTATAAATGCATATCTTAGTGCATTTTGTACATGAATATAAATTTAAAGATGATTGGCAGGGTGTAACATCTTTAAAATTCATTTAAAACGATTTTTCCCCATAGGTAGTAATGTAATTAAAGATTTTGACTGTCACTGTAAATAAACTATTCATGTCAGAATCTTCATTTTCAATAGGGTTTGTGCTCTGTTAAACGTCATTAACTTCTAAAAATTTTATGACAATCCTAGTCCATTTACGAGAGTTACAGAATGGACAACGAATGCATAAAAACTTCTCAACTTTGCTGGAAAGTGCAAATAAAAACTGTAAATAAATAAATATTATAGTCAAACTGAAATTTGATTTTATTACTTTAATCGTATACGAAAATATATACACTGAATATATAGTATAACTATAAATTCTTTTGAAAAAGGAAACTTTATTCTCAAACAATGCATATTAAATTAGTTTTTATTATAATTTTAATTTATATTAAAAGTGCATTACAAGGATTTTTATCAATTTGTGTGGATATTTAAGTAAGATACATAACGTTTCATTATTTTTACTTTGAGATTAAAAGAACTTTTTCGATTCAATATCATTCATAATTCTAAATATTAAATTGGAGTACTTTTATTCAGAAAAGAAAAACTACACTTGTAGTATTCAAGGATAGTTAAACTCAAAGAGTAGATTCCAAAATCATAATTAGAGAATCATAAAAAGTTTCATGAAACGTAAACGTTTCAGGGGGAAAAAAAGTGAAGTTTGAAGTGCGGTGTAGAAAGTTTCTTTAAATCGGATGGCATTTGTAGATATAAGTAATAGACATTCACTTCAACATCCAATATACTTGAAAAGGGAAAAATTGAATATTCAATTTCATATGTAAAAAAGTGGTTATTTAAAAGTATGTATCAAAATTGTATTAAAATATTGTGTGTTTATATGTGTGTATTTTTTAAATATTTGTATATCATTTATAGAACTTTTCAAAATAGCTGAAAAGTGCTTATGCATTCGGTTTGTGTATAAGTCTGTCAATGCTCCAACCCCCGTAAATATACTCAGATTATCATGAAATTGTTAATGCTTATATATAGGGATACCAAATCATATTTGGTATTGCATATGAAGTATGTAAGATTAATGCTTCATTCACAGGGACACTAAAAATATTCAGTTACTTTTTGGAATATGGGGAAAATTGTTTGAAGAGTATTTTAATGACATCTTAATTTAAAAGAATGCATATTTAATTAGTTTTTGTTGTGATAGTTTCGCTTATTAAAAGTGCATTACAAAGATTTTTATCAATTTGTGTGGATATTTGATTAAATTATAGAAAATACATTTTTTTAGATTAAAGAATTTTTTCAATTTAACATCATTTTTAATTCTAAGATAAAATTGGAGTATTTTTTTTATTCAGAAAACTACACTTCTGGTATTCGAAGATCATTAAACAAAACGAGCAGTTTCCAAATTCATAATTAAAGAATCACAAGAAGTTTCATGAATCGTAAATGTTGCAGAGGAAAAAAAAATGAAGTTTTAAATGCGGTGTAGAAAGTTTCTTAAATCGGATGGCATTTGTAGATAATAGTAATAAAGAATCACATCAAAATTCCACATACATGAAAAGGAAAAAAGATGAATATTCAATATCATATGTAAAAAGTGCTTATTTAAAAGTATGTTTTAAAATCGTATTAAAATATTTTGTGATTATGTGTGTGTACTTTTTAAATATTTGTATATCTTTATTAGCATTTTCCAAAAAAGTTGAAAAGGAAAAGTGCTTATGCATTCAGTTTGTCTGTCCGTCTGTCAATACTCCAACTCCCGTAAATATACTCGGATTTTCATGAAATTTTTAATATTTATTTAGGGATACCATATTAGGTTTGGTATTGCATATGAAGTATGTGTGATTAATGCTTTATTTACAGGGACACTAAAAATATACATTACTTTGTGGTATATGGGGAAAATCGTTTAGAGAGTATTTTAATGACATTTTAATCTAAAACAATACGTATTAAAATAGGTTTTATTACAATTTTATCATATATTAAAAGTTCTTTAGAAGGATTTTTATCAATCTGTGTGGATATTTGAATAAGATACATAAAGTACCGTTATTTTTACTTTGAGATTAAAAGCACTTTTTTAGTTCAATAACATTTTTAATTCTAAATATTAAATTGGAGTATTTTTTATTCAGGTAAAAAAACTACACTTATAGTATTCGAGGATCATTAAACACAACGAGCATATTCCAAATTCATAATTAGAGAACCATAAGAAGTTTCGTGAATCGTAAGCTTTCCAGAGTGAAAAAAAAATGAAGGTCTAAATGCGTTGTAAAAAGTTTCTTTAAATCGGGTGGCATTTGTAGATATAAGTAATAGAGAATCAGATCAAAATCCCATATATATGAAAAGGAAAATGAATGAATATTCATTTTCATATGTAATAAAGCGGTTATTTAAAACGTATGTATGAAATGTATATTAAAATATTATGTGTTTATGTGTGTGTAGTTTTTAAATATTTTTTTACTTGTTTTTATCATTTTCCAACAAAGTTAAAAAGTGAAATGAATTCGGTTTGTCTGTCCGTGCATTCATGCTCTAGTTCCCGTAACTAAGATCAAATTTTCATTAAACTGATAATGATTATTTAAGATCACCAAAACATGTTTGGTATTACATATAAAGTATGTACAATGAATGGTTTATTTACAGAGACACGAAAAATTTCGATTACTTTGTGGTATATGGAGTAAAATTTTTTATAGAATATTTTGATGACATTTTAATATAAAACAGTGCATATTAATTAGGTTTTTATTATGATTGTATCCTGTATTAAAAATGCATTGTAAAGATTTTTATCAATTAATGAGGATATTTAAGTAAAACACATAAAGTATCATCATTTTTACATTGAAATTAAAAGAATTTTCTCAATTCAATATCATTTTTAATTCTAAATATTAAATTGGAGTATGTTTTATTGAGAAAAAACTACATTTTTAGTACTCGAGTATCATTAAACTCAACGAGTAGATTCCAAATTCATAATTAGAATATCATAAGAAATTTCTTGAATCGTAAACGTTGAAGAGGAAAAAAAATGAAGTTTTAAGTGCGACGTAAAAAGTGTCTCTAAATCGAATGGCATTTGTGGGGATAAGTAATGGAGAAATACTTCAAAATCTCATAAAATTGAAAAGGTAAAAAACTTGAATATTCAATTTCATATCTAAAATGTAATTATTTAAAAGTATCTATAAAAATGTTATTAAAATATAATGTGTCTATATCTATGTACTTTTTTAAATCTTTGTATGCTTGTTTTTAGCAATTTCCAACAATGCTGAAAAGTGCTTATGCATTCGATTTGTCTGTCTGTACGTTTCAACTCCCGTAAATATACTCAGATTTTTATAAAATTAATTATGCTTATTACGGTCACTAATCATGTTTGTTATTGTATATGAAGTATGTACGATTCATCGTTTATTTACAGGGATACTAAAGAAAATCAATAACTTTGCGGTGTAATGGGAAAATCATTTGGAGAGTATTTTAATGACATTTTAATCTTAAACAATGCATATTAATTTAATTTTTATTATTATTGTATCGTGTATTAAAAATGCATTACAACGGTATTTACCAATTTCTGAAACATGTGAGCAAGATGCAGAAAGTATCATTATTTTTACTTTGAAATTGAAAGAATTTTCTCAAATCAATATCATTTTTAATTCTAAATATTAAGTTGGAATACTTTTTATTCAGAAAAAAATACACATCTAGTAATCCAAGTTCATTAAACTCAACGAGAATTTAATTCGATACAAAAATTAACAGTATAAAATAGTTGTTCGTTAATCCAAAGTCTAAAGTGTCCTCTATTAGACTTTTTTTTGTTTTTTCTCTAAAATTTTTTTTAAAGAAAATACTGACATATTGAATAGTTTTAGTGAAAACCGCAAGCGACCAATTGTTTCCATTTTAAATAATCATTGTAAAATTTTGACATTAAACTTTAATGGCGCCTACTTTCTTTTAAAGATGTTTGGGACCCTCAGTTTCCTACATTATATTGTTTGTCTTGATAAGTACTATTACCACTTAAAATTTTGCACAAGAGATCACCCCTTTAGATTCACTCTGTATATATAAATCTTTAAGTCAGATAGCTGCACAAAATAATTCAAATATTTTCCCGACTTTTTATATTAATTTTTGAATTTAGATTTTCAAATTTATTATTCTTTTTCCAAATTGTTTACATAAAAACATAGTATTTTATTCTTCCTTATTGAATGCTTAAAATGAAACAAAAGTGTGTTAACAATTTCAATAAAAATACTGTTTAAGAAGGTTATTTAGAAATCATAATAAAAAAAAATTCCTTCATTTCATAAATACGTTGAGAGCAAACTGTTTATTAAACCTGAAGATTTCAGGGTAAAATTAAATTTATTTTTAATAAGATTAGATTTCTTTTACTTGTTGCAATATTACTATTATAGTGATAGAAATAGGATTAGCACAAATACTTATCTGAATATCATATATTTTGTTAAATGACAATATATTTATGTTTTCTTCTTTTTCTAAACTCCAATACAGAAATTTTAAATTAAACAACCTGTCAAGTGCTAGTATTACTTGCACTCAGATAGTTTGTACAAAAATTACAGGAATTTATTCTGTATTATTAAAATATCATTGCTAAAAGTATAGTAAGACTTTGCAAATAAACTATGCAATGTACGATTGTACTTGGAATGCTATGAATGTAAATGCAAAGTAGGAAGTATAGCTTTATACACTAAAAGTATATGAGTTCTATCATACTTTTAAAGTTCAAAGAGTTATAAAGCTTAAATAATATAAAATATCACTGTTCTATATAATTATTTTTTAAAATTTTATCCGAATCTGTTTACGATGATCTTTTTCTAGCAGTTTTATAATTTTATTAGACAATAAGCATTTTATCATAAAATAAAACAAATATTATTTCAAGTGTACACGCACATATTAACATTTTTATAAACTAAAATATCAGTATATTAGCGTTTATCCAAACGATATTTTAAGTTTTGAAATAAATATTCGAGTAAATTTCATTTTCCTGAGCATCAATTTTTAAGTGTCTCAAGTCCTTATTATGAAAATGTTTATGTTCATATGCAATGACATTTTAAGACTCTTTTTATATCATACTTTAAACCTTAGAATATTCTTTCTCTATGCAATTTCTCCTTTTTCGAAGACTTGTTATGATATTCTAATTATGAGTTTTATGCTGATCGTTAAGTTTATGGATGCTTAAATAACAGAGTACAGAATTTCTTTTTTGAAAAATTGAAGTCATTAAACGTAATATTTGAAATATAAAAGAGCGAAAAATCATGCGTCAAGTAGATAATATTAAACACTTTTCAGCAATTCTAAAATATGGTTTAAAAAATTTCACAGTTACTATCAGGAATGAAATTTTGGAATGAAGGATAGAGAGTTAGGATAATTCAACTACAAATACATTTGAGCTCCATTTGATAAATTCAGCAGGATAACTGATCTTTATTATATTTTACTGATTACACTGTTAAAAATGTGCACCATTTGCTACATCGTCACTCTACTGCTTTTATAGAATATCTCTATTTTGCTCAATGAGAATGCTGCATTGTACAGTAAAGTAATCGTTTTATATAAAAGCGGTGGAGTGATGATGCAGCAAAATTTTAAAATTTTTAACAGTGTACACATATGATTTAATTTTGATAACTTGGAGCAATATGCAATTCTTATTGTGATTAATTTTGTAGGATTATTATCAATGAACGAAGATCCTTCTTAAATAATAATTTTCTTCATATTTCGTCGATTTCCACCTCGAAACGAAAATATCAATGTTGTGTAATATACTATTCGTATGTATTATTTTATATTAATTAAAACTTTAATTTTCATTGATAATTTATTAATGAAAAAAGAAAGAAGCAAAGAAGCAATGAGGAAATTTTGAATGTCATTAAAATTAAAATTATTTAAATCGAAAGATATTTGAAGAAATATACTATTAAAATACCTTTTAATAGTAAAATTTTAAAAATTGTTTTCAGTCATTTCCCTTAATAGTTTGTAAATCTTTATATATTTGTGTTAGAATATTTCTAACTTAGTGTTTTAAAATATATCGGTGTATAATAAAAACAAGTTGGAAATTGCACGTGAAGCGTAGCAAATGAGGTGCGTTCGTACGATAACAAAGTTTTAAAAATATTCAGATCTTGGTGATAGAGTAGAGCGTACTTCGGATACAGTATAGTAGTCGAAATGTTTGTGTTTCTGTAAATATGCAGGAAGTAACTTTTTATTACATCTCAGCAACGTATATCTTATTCATAAAATGTGAAATAAGGTACCCTGGGGTAATAACGCCAGGCGGGGTAATAACGCCAAGTGCTTATATTTTGCATAATTATGAAATAATCAGGTAAATGACACCCATGTGCTCTGCCCAGAAGGGTTTTGAGTCATATAAATCGCAAAAAACAGCTTCAAGTTAATTTGTTTCATTTTTAGGTCTTATTGTTTTTACAAGCAACTAAAATTAATGCTTGATCTAATATTTGCGAGATAAGGTTTTTGATCTGAAGACTATATTTTTTATCCAGAAATACTTTGTTTATCACATAAATTTGTAGTGTATTTCATGTACTTTCAAATTGTTGTAGAAGATTTTGGATATCTTCTCGAGATAATTTGTAGTTTAGGATTTACTGCGCAATAAGTATCCCGGAGTAATAACGCCAAGGATTGGCGTTATTACCCCGGTTGATTCCCAACAGTGGCCGAACTATATCTGAAGGAGGTTTATATATTAATATGGGACAGCATTATTATCATTGTTGAAATGGTAAGATTAAGGAGGGGTGCCCAATAATACTTAAAAATAATCTCTCTATTTTATTTTTTATTATATTATTTTTTTTTTTTTACTAATGTAAAAAAATAATTTTTAACTCTTGTAAATAAAACTACATCAAAATGGTTTCGAGATTCAAATTCGAACATCTTCAAAATCAGGTTTCTATTAAATTTCCACTGGATTGTTCAATTGAGTTCGAAATGTTAACTGTCCGCTTTCTCAGCGTTCGGTTTTTCAAAACTTTATAAATTTAACCTTTAACTGATGTGACAGGAATTGTAACGTGTGAATGTGATGCGGTTTGTGAGACTACAAAATTGAAAGATGAATAAAATGTGGGAATAACTCATAGGATTGTGTTTTTGTACTAAACTTTTTATACAAGAGTGTTATACTTAATATTCACCTATTTAGTCTCTGGTAATAGTTCTAAAATTCCAAATGAAACAAAATTTCGGTAGTTTTTGCAGTTAAACTGAAAATTACATGTTAATCTAAAAAATTAAAAGAAAAATAGTGGTCTACGAGACCGGTAACATTAGTTAAATATTAAAATGCGATCCATGATTAAAAATCATAGAATACTGTTCCTGCGCTAAACTTTTTGTACAGAATTAATTCAAATTAAATTTAATCTATTCAAATATTTCTAACAATATTACGAGAACTCCAAACGAAAGAGAATTTCAGTTGTAACTATAGTTAAACTGGAAAATACAAGTTAAACGCTATTTTTTTTTTTTGGGGGGGGGTACAGTGTTCAGTCAGATTGCTAACAGCAGTTAAAGGTTAATTTTATTGCTAATATAGAGATAATGATATATAACCACATGAATTATGTATAAAATTGAATAAGAGATCTCTTTGGGATAATATTTTTTAATCAAAACTGTTATTCAATTTATTAAAAATTTATTAAAGCTTGTTCTTTAAAACGTCGACAACTGAAATGTAGGTTTGGAGAATCCGCAGTAGTGTGGAGTTATAAGTTAAAAACTATTTACTAGATTACTATAATAGTATTAACCCTTAACTGCTGTGACAAAAATTGTCGCATAACTTACTGTGAGCGGCCTGTCAGACAGCTTAATCTAACGATGAATAAAATGTTAAATTAACTTTTAGAATATTATTTTTGTGTTGAAACTTATATACAGGACTATTATAAATAAAATTCAGCTATTCAAACGTCTTTAGAGATAGCAATAGGACTCCAAATGAAACAAAATTTTCCCTGTATCTATAGTTAAACTAAAAATTGCAAGTTAAACTCTGAAACTTGAAAAACTCAGCGGTATGTGAGACAAAACAGCAGTTAAAGTTTAACAAAAATATTTATTACATATAATTCTAGTTATTATAAAACTTCACATGATTAAAATATTACATTATGAATGGTTAAAACCATGCAATGTTTTTTATAATCATATTTAAGCGGGACTTTTTAAGCAAAGAGAGACACAGGGTGTTATTTTCTGTTGAAGCTCCCATTCACTCCTTTTTCTTTCACTTTCACAAAAAAAATCAATATTTTCTATCGCATAGAATGCATACATGGGAATATAAATACTGATTCAAATAATCCGTGCAATGTTTCTAATAATTCTATTTAAATGGTCATTTTTAAGCAAAACGTAGCTTAGAATCTGATATTCCTTTGCCTTCTACCCCCGCCACCACCACAGATTTCTTTTTCTTTCAGAGTCACAAAAAAATTGTACATTTTGAATAGCTTAGATTGCAATTTGTTAATTTCTGGAGCTGTAGAGTTTGTATTTTTAGAATTGGGCAATCTACATGCCATTATTCCATCTTATTTTATAGTTTTGTTTGCATGGCGTTATTACCCATATAGGTGGGTATTTAGTTATTATAAAACTTCACATGATTAAAATATTACATTATGAATGGTTAAAACCATGCAATGTTTTTTATAATCATATTTAAGCGGGACTTTTTAAGCAAAGAGAGACACAGGGTGTTATTTTCTGTTGAAGCTCCCATTCACTCCTTTTTCTTTCACTTTCACAAAAAAAAATCAATATTTTCTATCGCATAGAATGCATACATGGGAATATAAATACTGATTCAAATAATCCGTGCAATGTTTCTAATAATTCTATTTAAATGGTCATTTTTAAGCAAAACGTAGCTTAGAATCTGATATTCCTTTGCCTTCTTCCCCCGCCACCACCACAGATTTCTTTTTCTTTCAGAGTCACAAAAAAATTGTACATTTTGAATAGCTTAGATTGCAATTTGTTAATTTCTGGAGCTGTAGAGTTTGTACTTTTAGAATTGGGCAATCTACATGCCATTATTCCATCTTATTTTATAGTTTTGTTTGCATGGCGTTATTACCCATATAGGTGGGTATTTAGTTATTATAAAACTGCACATGATTAAAATATTACATTATGAATGGTTAAAACCATGCAATGTTTTTTATAATCATATTTAAGCGGGACTTTTTAAGCAAAGAGAGACACAGGGTGTTATTTTCTGTTGAAGCTCCCATTCACTCCTTTTTCTTTCACTTTCACAAAAAAAATCAATATTTTCTATCGCATAGAATGCATACATGGGAATATAAATACTGATTCAAATAATCCGTGCAATGTTTCTAATAATTCTATTTAAATGGTCATTTTTAAGCAAAACGTAGCTTAGAATCTGATATTCCTTTGCCTTCTTCCCCCGCCACCACCACAGATTTCTTTTTCTTTCAGAGTCACAAAAAAATTGTACATTTTGAATAGCTTAGATTGCAATTTGTTAATTTCTGGAGCTGTAGAGTTTGTATTTTTAGAATTGGGCAATCTACATGCCATTATTCCATCTTATTTTATAGTTTTGTTTGCATGGCGTTATTACCCATATAGGTGGGTATTTAGTTATTATAAAACTGCACATGATTAAAATATTACATTATGAATGGTTAAAACCATGCAATGTTTTTTATAATCATATTTAAGCGGGACTTTTTAAGCAAAGAGAGACACAGGGTGTTATTTTCTGTTGAAGCTCCCATTCACTCCTTTTTCTTTCACTTTCACAAAAAAAAATCAATATTTTCTATCGCATAGAATGCATACATGGGAATATAAATACTGATTCAAATAATCCGTGCAATGTTTCTAATAATTCTATTTAAATGGTCATTTTTAAGCAAAACGTAGCTTAGAATCTGATATTCCTTTGCCTTCTTCCCCCGCCACCACCACAGATTTCTTTTTCTTTCAGAGTCACAAAAAAATTGTACATTTTGAATAGCTTAGATTGCAATTTGTTAATTTCTGGAGCTGTAGAGTTTGTATTTTTAGAATTGGGCAATCTACATGCCATTATTCCATCTTATTTTATAGTTTTGTTTGCATGGCGTTATTACCCATATAGGTGGGTATTTAGTTATTATAAAACTGCACATGATTAAAATATTACATTATGAATGGTTAAAAAAACCATGCAATGTTTTTTATAATCATATTTAAGCGGGACTTTTTAAGCAAAGAGAGACACAGGGTGTTATTTTCTGTTGAAGCTCCCATTCACTCCTTTTTCTTTCACTTAAAGGAGTTCACTGAAATAGCATTGGTCAAGAAAAACGCCATTACATTTTATGAATACATATCTGTTAAATTATTTTAGTTTATATAGATAGTCAATAAGTTGCTGTATCAGATCCTATAATTGTTTGAAAAATACAATCTAAAACTAAGCCGTGAAAATTTACCAATTTTCACGGCTTAGTTTTAGATTGTAAATAAAGGTAGAACCACGTTAAGGTTCTTCCGAACCTTAACGTGGCGTTATTACCCCAGGGTACCTTAGTTGAATATAATTAAAACACGTCCCAAACAATGTTTCCCCGTATAGCATTATGTAGTGGAATACTTTTGTGTGGCCCTGTAATTTAATGATAAAAATTCTTTGCATCACAGATTGTTCAGAATGCATATTTTAGTATATACTTCTTAGATTCATGCCAACTCTATTATGTTCGAATGAGTGTAACATTATTCAAATGCATTTGAAACTTTCTTCCCATTGACCGTAATGTAATGGAATACTTTTGATTGTCCCTGTAAATGTTCTATGCATCCGACTTTCATGACATTTGAAATGACTCGACAAAATTATGTAATAATTATATATTTTAAATTTCAAACGATTAAAATGCATTTGAAACTTTTTTCCCCATTGACCGTAATGTAACGGAATCCTTAAGATTGTCCCTGTAATTGATATATTCATCCGATTGTCATAACATTTAAAATCACTTGATAAAATTACCCAATAATTATATGTTTTAAATTTCAAACGATTAAAACTCATTTGAAACTTTTTTCCCCATTGAACGTAATGTAACGGAATCCTTTTGATTGTCCCTGTAATTGATGTATCTATCCCATTTTCATAAAATTTGAAATGACTCGACAAAATTATGTTATAATTATGTATTTTAAATTTCAAATGATTCGGTTGGGTAGTTTTTGCGTTTTTATATACGAACAGACAGATATACGGACAGATAGACGGACAGACGGGCGGACGGACGGACGGACTGAGCGATAACAATAGGTGCTACGTATTTACATAATTAGGAACGCACCTAAAAATAGAGTATCGTCATACAGAATTGTGGATTTAATGAATGTACGTGCTTTGATTTTTGAATAATTCAATTAAATAGCAAAAGCTTGGACACTTAAATACTTTTTATTATCTTTTAAAGCATGTTATCTCGAAACACTGAATATTTTTTGGCAATACATTGGTTGAAAAAATATAGTTTTAAACTAAATTAAAAAAAAGAATATTCATCTCTAAATTTCGAGAAAGAGCCTTTTGAAAAGAAAGTAAGAAAGAAAATTCCAACATTAAAAGTAGATTTAAAAATGAATATACTCAAAGAATAATGCTTGCATACAAAATAGAACCTAAAAATATTAAATTATTGCAAATCAGGAAGATTAAATAAGATTACTTTGTATGGTGTATCAGGCATGTAAAAGCTTTTTAATATTTTTTCGAATCTTTAATGTTACTTAAGCGTTACTTTGGAGTAGACAGTTTTAACTTAATTTAAAACCATATTACAAAACCGTTAAAAAGAAGTAATTCAGTAATAGGAAAGTAAAGATGATTCAACAGTGAGCAATATTTGAACATCTATAACAGTAAACAGCATAACTTCAAAAATCTAGCATTTCTGGGACAAAGATGGAATGTCAAAAATAAAACTATATTATTAATGGTGCCTTAAAGCTTAATTTATTCATTATTAAGTGATAATCATGTAAAAAACATAATTAAATTAAAAAATAGATGTTTGATATTTTCTATGTGACTGAAAAAAACAACAACGAATAGTGAAATTATTTCCTCTCTTTTAATTTCGGGAAAGTCTAGTTCAATACTGTTTGTTTCAATTTTTTTGGCCTTCGTTTAGCAAAATTTTTTTTTCAACAAATGACAAATGATTATTTCGGAAGTGCAGTCTTCCTTTTCTAAAGCATGCATGAATTTTTTGTCAAATTTATCCATTTCTCTAATGGCACTGGTTTTTCTGGTTTTTCGTCCTCGTATTCTAAGCTGCTCGGCAACCCTTTATCCCAGTGTCAGAGATCTCGTTGTCAGTTAATTTGTCCGTTGTTTAAGCATTTTCGTTCAACACATAGCCAATCATAAACATTCTTTTTCCTTTTGACAATTGTTGCATATTCAGATTTTGGTTGTTCAATGAGTAGTTCAAATTGCGACTTTCTCCCGGGAAATGTGAAAGACGTGAAACTCCTTCTTTCGTTAACGTTGTTCTGTTACTAGACAGCGGTACACATTACTAAAAATACGCCTTTGCCAACTTAAATGTCAAATATATATTTATATATTGAAGTTTTTATTCATAAAGAATTGCTTTGTTCTCCCATATCTAGAAAAGATAAAGGAAAAAAAGAATGAAAAAGATGCCGAATTTTATCGTTGCCAAAGTTATAGATTTCTAAATGCCGAAATTTTGATGTTATACTGTATAAGCACAATCTAAATATTTCATTTAGTTTAGTATTTTTATTCAAGAATTTTGTGCGAAAGAATTAAGATGTTAATTATTATTTAAAATAATATGATCCATGTCAAAAGCTACACATGCTTCAAATTATGTATATTAGTCTCACATATTCTTTTTAAATAGAAAATCAAAAGACATAATGTAAATTAAATTAATTATGATTTTGTTTACAAAAAATCAACCGAAACTCTTTAATTAGCTTTAAATTTCCAGAAATATTTTAAAATATGTGTGCGTAGAAAAATATTAATTCAAAAAGCGCAGAAATGAAACCTCAAGAATTATAATTTATATGACGCATATGTAACTGCATTAATCAAATTTTAAAGCATTTCCCAAAATATTAAAGTTAGTTTTATTTTACATACTAAATTTTCATTTAAATGGATTTATTATAAAAAGAGCAGAGTAAACAGGATTTTAATACAAATGATTTAGGATAGCGGTGAATTTTATTATGCTGCGATATTCATGATATTAATTAAACATTAATTAAGTTTATATTTTCTCTCGTGATTTCATTTCAGGAATCACATGGGAATGAAATTAATTTAATAATTTTCTTTATCTATTACGATTATGGTAAGTTACATTGTATAAAATTTATAATTTAATTTGTATTACATGCAACAATTAAATTTTTAATATTATGGCGTTGTAAATATATACAATTACTTCTTTTAATATTTTGTAGAAATATTTTTTTTTAAATTTGATACAAGATCTTTTTAAATAATCTTAAACTTATTGGCATATGTAATAAATGGAAATATGTTTTTGCTGTATTTTATTTTTAACGAATACGTTGCTATTCGAGGATTTTATCTTTTACACAAATTCCAGATGTTTTTCCATTTTGTTAATTTAAAATGCTCGTTTCTTTTTGCGATATAAGTATTAATAAAAAGAATACCTGTTTAACTTTTTAATAGGCATTAAAAATCTATAGATATTTATATTTCCCTTAAACATGTAAAAAACCTAAATGTAAGAATCAATAAATTTCAAAGTGTATACGAAGTAAAGAAAATCTCTTTATTTATGACTTTAAATACATGAAAAGAAATACTATCATAAACTGATCAAAAGAGCTATGGACAATCCCAAATAAGGCATAAAGAAGCACAAATTGTTTTTTCATTAAATGCTAAAAATTACTTATTATGAAATAACGAATTACCATCAATATAGGTAACTATTACATGGGAACGAAATAATTTGATTTAATGTTATTATTTATTAAGAGTATATTAAGTTACATTATTTGTTATTTATGATATAATTAGTGTTATATACGGTTATTAAATTTTTTATTTTGTGATTTTGAAAAATAGATAAAATTACTCCATTTTAATATTTAACAAAAAATTTTTTTAGTTTGATTCAAGATCTTTCTAATGAATTTAAAACGTACTAGATGATCCACCCTACGGGCTTTGCCCGGCAGAAACTAAGACTGAATAATATTTATATGGCGCAGTTATCATACACACACATTATTGTCACGATATTTTTGAGATGCCGATTTGGCGAAATCCTCGAAGAATTTTGGGAAATTTTAGTTTTAACCCATTATGGGTCCGTACCGTAACTCCGAATGTCGGGAGAAAATGTTCTATGCTAGATTTGTAATAAAGCAGACATATTACATCAAAAAATGAGAAACGCCCCCCCCTTCCCCCCCCCAAAAAAAACGGTCCTATTTGATAAATTAAAATATTATAAAACAATATAAATAATAAAATAGAATATTATAAAACTGAAATAGCAAAAAGAATGACGAGGCTTTGCTGATTTTTTCTCCCCGCCGTGGCTTCCATAGAAGTAAAGTTAGAGCCTTTTAAAGATTGAAATGAAGTGAAGAAATAAGCAAAGTAAGGTGAGTAACTGACAGGGGGGGGGGGGGTTCTCCACAGCCATGTAACTTAACTCTTTAAGTAAAGAAATGGTAGAGAATTAAATGAACGAGATTTTAAGGTGAATGTAGGGAGTGCAAGTCCCCTCCCCCCCCGTGGATGAGGTCCTCAAATACAGAACTTTAAAACAATGTTTCTAGACTCCAATAACTACACAAAAAGTTGTTAACTAGTATTTTTAATTTGAGATGACCCAAGCAGCCCTGGATATGATGTACAATATTTTGTAACAAACAGCCTCTGCCTAAGTTCTGCGAAAGCTGATGCGTTTGTTTTTTTTGCATTGCCATTAAAGAATAACAAATAATCGCGATTTCTGTGCCACGTACGTTAGCGTGATGTACAATATAGATTTATGTATGCAATAAATCAAAATATGTTGTGTCTGTATTTTGTTCTTAACGAATGCAATGGTATTCGATGTTTTTATCGCTTATACAAATTCCACATGTTGTTACGATATCAATAACTTAAAATTCTCTTTTATTTTGTAATCTAAGTACGCATTAAAAATATATTTAGAACTTTTTAAACTGCATTAAAAAGCTACACATAATTGGGTATCTAAATTTTGCCTAAACATACAAAAAATATAGCTATAAAAATTTGCAAATTTAGAAGTATATACAAAGTAAAGAAAATATTCTTTATTTATAACCTTTACAACTTAACTGATTTGCGTACAGGCATAAATAGGCCAGTCAAATTGTCAGAAAAAAGGCCCATAGATACAAAAATTCTGCTAGAAGGTTTTATGTTTTTAAAATGTTTATGGAGATGCTAGTAACAAGAATTGATGGTTTTCCAACAAAATATCTCGAGGCTAAACTTTGTAGAGCCAAAAAAACCACAAATTTTTCGGACTTTTTTCAGTTTTTTGCCTATAACTCAAAAATTATAAAATTTTTGTGTACCATACTCAGTTACAAAAAGAAATAGCATTAAATTCTCTTCAAATTTCATTCTAAAACTGTTTTTCTAAAGCCATTATTAAGCACGCTAAAGCTTTCTGAAAGTGACTCTTTTTTTAACTTTGTGGAAAAATTGCAAAAGCAAAAATTTAGCACAATTTTTTATTATTTTATCCTTTTTAATGTAACTTATTTAAAATACTGGTATTGACATGATAACAATCATGATGTATTACATCGGTAACATTGTAAAAAAAATAAGAATATTGTAAATTTTTTTGTATTTAGAGCTTTAGTGGATAACATTAATATTAGGTATTTAACTGAATGTAAGTAAAAAATGTTTTCAGTGTTTTGCCTGTAACTCGAAAAATATAAACTTTTTAAGAAAATACTTAATTACAAAAAGAAAGAGCATTAAATTCTCTATAAATTTAGTGATAAAAATGTTTTTCTAAACCCATTACTAAGCACGCTATGGTTTTTTGAAAGCACTTTTTACAGGTCCAATGATAATGGCGCACAGGAATAGTGAATATTTCTAAATATGATAAGTATCTACAAATAAACAAATAGTTACAAAATCTGGTTCAGAAATATAAGTTTTTAGAGTTATTAAATTTTGCTTGATAATCTCCAGAAAGTTTTACATAGAATTTCAACGAAAAATTATACCAACATTTAATGAATAAGGAGAAATTGAACTGTCATAGAAAAAATTAAACGTCATTTATCTTATATAAGTTAAATGTTTAATGGTTCTATTACTTATATAAAATCATTTTTATTTTCTGCAGCCTATAACTTTAAAATGTGCATGACGTGATTGATTTTTATAAAATGTGAATTCTTCTTTAAAATCTATATATTTTTAAATCCAACTCATAATGTAGCTTCTTTCTTTTAGACTTTGAAAGAGCCCAACTATCTTATATTACTTACGGTTGTTTTTGAAATTCTTATAACATGCAAAAAATAATAAGATGTTAAATACATTACATATATTACTCAATATTAATAATCTGAAAAGTGATTTTATATCTAACATTCTAAATGTAATAATGTTATGCTTACATCCATATCCATTCAATTTATTATAATTTCAATATATTTGCATGAATACGAGAATGGAACAACAGTCCATTCATTATTTAATAATCGACATTGTAAATGACTTATGAATATTATTAGATTTACATTTGTAAATGATGTTGTAAATTTTCATTATTAATAATTCATAATCATAATTTTAACAGAAAAAAATCATAAATTTTTCATTTCTACACAAATACTGTTTTATGTTCTATGCATATGGATAAAGTCTATCTATTGTAGGGAATAACAATTGTAGGAATAGCAATTGTAGGAATGGTAGGAATATTGTAGGAATATTGTAGGAATTGTAGGAATATTGTAGGAATAACAATTTTCTAGAAATAGTTTAGTAACTATACTAGTTTAGTAATTTTTTTCTTTTTTTTAAATTATATGTAAGTATTTAAACAATTGCATCTAATTAACACATGTGAGATAAATATTTCTGTTTGTGTTTAAAGGCAAATAGCAAATAGCTTATATCAATCAACCATTAGTATTGGGTATGCAGGCGGTGTCTACCAAGATATAACTTGACAATGAGTTGCACTTTAATATCATAATCAAGTTTTAACTACTCAAGTAATTCAGCCTTCAACTTCATAAGATATGCGTTGTGCAACCACCGCTTGCACTAATAGTACCCTGTTCTTGGAAAATTACGTAATTTCATATTAATGTGCGAAAAAGATTTCTTGAGTAAATACGTACGGATTTATATATAACTTGAAATAGTAATTCGACAGCTAAATCAACGACAGAAATGCAAATATCAGTCTCCGTACCTTTCAAATGCAGACACTGTTTATTCCTTTCTTTTAATGCAGATAATGAGAAATTTAATGCCACTTGTGAAGAATATATTTCAAAAGGTAACAAAACAGATTACGCATGATACATGCTCTCCCCAGAAAAAAAAAATATGATTGAAAATGCACTGCGAGAACGTCGCTTTGTAAATAGATACCTCTTTTTACTGTTCAAGACATACATGAATTTTTGAAAATTTATTTAATCACTTATCGACAACCCTTTTCACGCATCCATCGTGGTATTCAACGTATCCACGGAGAAAATATATACATCACACTTAATTATTTGAGGAAACCTCGCAACACATAAAAAATCTTTCATTTCCTTCAAACATAAAACTTGTCTTTTATATGTAGGTTTAGGTGGGGTAATTGTGACCACCTCTATATTAGTGAAACCTGCGTTTTGGGCAGAATTTTGTTTCATGCTTATATATTGACTTCAGAATGTATTTTTCATTTTAGACATTCTGTAACACTAGTCTAAAGCAATTTTGATATCCGAATAGCAATTTGTTAAATATATATGTAAAATATATATATATATATATATATATATATATATATATATATATATATATATATATATATATATATATATATATATGTGTGTGTACGTATGTATGTATGTATGTATGTATACATATGCATACAGAGTGTCATTTATTCCCAACTAGTGGTCTTAATTACTCTAAATGTTTGTGAGTGTGAGATTTGTATGGAGTAATTAAAAACATCCTTTTAGTAAAAAAGCGTGTGAGAATTTAAATTAAAAAGAGGTGTTCTTAAAGAGTAAAAGTTACTCCCTATGTAATAAAAAATATCACATTTCCAAATAGAAAAATGTAAAATTAAAATAAAAATGTTGGAAAATAGGAAATATGGAATAATATATAATTAATATATTACATAATAATTAATATATATATTAATATGGAAAACAGAATCTCGTTTATTTTTTAATCATTCAAAAATTATTACGTTTATTTATTTTCATATTGAAATTTTCTATAATCTTGGAAAAAATAACGGACGCTTATTTAATTCTTATGAACTTTTATTTTTTGTGAAAGTATCACGCACTTTAAAATATATGTGGAATAAAATATTTAAAATTGATAAAAAAAAAGGACAGCGAATATTTTTTAAACTAATATTGATACTTTATTTCATGAAATAAATTCATACAAATTTGTAGTAATATATTAATCGTACACCATGTAATGTATATGAATTTATTTAAAAATTAAAGAAATCATAAAGTATTTTGCATAAAATAATCATAAAATATTCTTCAGCAATATTGCAGAACTTTTAATTTTAATGTATAACAAAAATAAGTTAAAAAACAAGTTACAAAAATAGCTCATAATACTATTGTTAAAATGACTATTTTTCATCTAAATATAAGATGAAAATGTTTTACTTTCTGTAATTAGCAATAATTATAAGCAAATACTATTTTAGCATGTAAAAATACAAAATAGTAATAGTAATAATAATAATAATAATAAATAAGTAAATAAATTACCTTCAAACGATATATTCCATTAATTCTGCCTTAAGTTCTACATATCGAAAAAAATATGCCGTATTAAAATTTTTCGAAATTCTAAAAAATTCAAAAGTTTTAAATTGAAAAGAAAGAATTACGCGGAAAGACTCATATCATTTACTTCAATCCTTTATGTTAAAAATTTTTCGTTGAATTTTAAAAGAAGATTTTCTTTGGGTAAAATATAGGTAGACTGATTGAAGAAGAGAATAGCGACGATTTCTTGTTTTGCTTCCTCCTTGAAAATTCCTTCATATAAAATTTCTTTTCAAAGAATACTTAGTTAAATATAATTGTTAATTACATAATAATAATAAAAAACGTAAAAAGCACCTCTTATAATACTATCCAATTGCTTTTTGTATAGCTACAAGTATACTGGTTTTTCAAATAGAACATATGTTCGGAAACCCTTTGCACATATTAATTTACGTAATTCGGTAATTATGTTCTGTGCTTTTTAAGATAGAAGTCTACATTTGAAACGCCATTTTCGATGAAAATTCGCAATTTGCTTTATTTGATTTTCTTATAGAATGTACATTTCTGTTTCTTATTCGATTTTTATTTATTCTGTTCGAATATCAGAAATGAAATTTGAGCTATTTAAATAAAAAAGACATCGTTAATTTAAACCGAAATTAAAAAATTTAAATGGGTTTTCTGAAAAAAAAAATAGATTTTCATCTGAAAAGATAAAAAAACTATTGCTCTAATTTAAAATGTTATTATCCTATAAAAATGATTTTTTTGTCTAGCTTTTTGATAATATCTAGAGTGTAATGAACTGAAGAATCAGCCCTAAGTGACTTATTTCTTGTACAAAATACTCATAATTACCCCTCCTGACTATATAAAGATTGGTGCAAACTGTCTCTTCATGTCCTTGAAATCATTTCCTAAAATAAAAATACCTACAGAAAACGTTTTCATGCCTATTTTTTATATTCCAATTTTAGACCCATGTGTGAATGTCTTGAATTTGTTTTCTCTACAGAATTGTTTGCTTACCTAATTTTTTGACAATATATATGAATTCATTTATGGTAATTTGTAACGCTATAATTTAATTTGCTGAGTTTCATTATTTGAATTTCTACCCTTATTTAATTAATGCTTGCATCTCATTATCCTTTTTGTCAGAAATTATTGTGTAAATATACGTTCAAAACGATATTGCTCAGGCTAATTCCTTTAAGAATGGTCCTAGTACACCTATATTTATAAAGTAATATTTAGTATAGTACAAAGGATAACATGTACATTGTACATTAGGTTTCAGAAGTATTATACACATTCATAATATTAAATAAAAATTTACTGACATTAATTAAAGTTCTTTTAAAACATTCCAGCAATGCAATTTTTTAGCCTTTTTTTATATTTTCTTTACTACAGTATTATTAAACCCTTTTATTACAGTTATACTCTAAATACTTATAATTTTGCAGCAAATTGGTCCTGTCGTTCGACCGTTTTCTTACAGACACGCATTTACAGTAATTTAACTCTATTCTGTCCATGTTATCTCCATTATTATGGTAAAAACAAGACTATGTTACTCTTTTCATATTGTCTACTATAAAACTGTCTAATAATATTAAATAATTTAATGCATATTTTTAACAGCGTTTAGTCAGATGAACAGCATAAAAACCTTGAAAAAACAATATAATATAACAATACTTAAATTTAATAAGTATACCGCGTAATTCGTTCAAAAAACCTGTCATTATTAATTAGGTTTTATTTCTAAAATTTCATAAATGTAATCGTATATGAATATAAATGTATTGAAATTATTAAATCTTTGCACTATAGACTACTCTGAACTAAACGCCCAAACCATATGTTTCGAATATGGCAGTAATAATGTATATAATATAGCTTATGAGAATAGGTGTCAATTAACCAGAGAATGCATGCAACTCATAATGTGCTTATAAATTTAAGCGCATTGCAATTCATGTTAATTTAATTAGTTTATGAATATGATGCATAAGCGTTCAAAACATGGGAATATCGTTCTAGTTTAGTGCTACTACACAATAGGTTGGAATATATGAGAAGTAAATAAGGAAAATACAGGCATTACATTAAAACGTTTTATAATAAAGTAAAATACTTTAATTAATTTACACTAATTTTTTATAACAATATGAATTTTGTTTTATTGATACTGCAGTTGTCTGTCTTTTGTTACGTATTTATTTAAGGTGCTATTACTCTAACTGTGATTATACATCTATATACATTTCATACTTTACTTTCATTTTCTTTTGTATTAATGCTTATTCATATGTGATAACGTATCATTTACAATCATAAACAAGAACAAAAAGTCACACGTCAAGCATACATTACGAATAAACTTTCCAATATTTATGGAGTACGTAGAGAAAGGAGTATGTAAAGAAAATTTCCCCATTTAAATATTTATAATACAGGGTGTTTATAAAGTCCCATACCCCTTTTGATGTTTAATAACTCATAAAATAATGAAGATATGAACAAACTTATGGCATTTATTGATGGAATAACATCCGCGTGTGGTTAATTTCAGATAATTTCATTTTCCAGTCAAAATATGTGTACTTTTCTAAATATTGTCTGTTTATTAATTGCACTTTTCTCTATTTTGTTTTTGGCAACTATTGCAATATAGTGTTTACTTTTGATGTGTTTGTTCTCTGTTACTTTTTTATGTGATGTTTTATTCGAGCGGATATTAAACAATTCATACACCACAGGAGAAAGCACAGATTTTATGTTGGTTCATTGAAATAAAATCGATAGTGCAAACACAGAGAAATTGCAGATTAATTTACCAAAAAGATCTTCCATCCGAAAGCAGCATCTTTCGGTGGATGTTTTTTTCTAGAAACTGGAAGTACTGCAGATAAGAAACGTTCCGGTCGTCTCTGCGCAAGTTATTTTGATGTTGAGCGTGTCAGAAACACATTTTTACACAATCCTACAAGATCTGTAAGATCGGCGGCAACATAATTGGATATGCCAATTTCGACGGCGCGCAAGGTTATTAAGAAAAAAATAAGACTGTATGCATACAAAATTCAAATTGTTCAAGTTTTGTAACCGGACGATAGGCCTAGAAGTATTGCCTTTGCAACAGATATACTAAGGAGTATAGAAGAAGATGCTGATTTTCTGAAGCGCATAATGTTCTCCGACGAAGCAACCTTTCATGTATCTGGCATTGTTAATCGCTATAATGTGCGCTTATGGGGATCTGAAAACCCTCATGAATATCGTAAGGCAGAAAGGGATTCCCCAAAGATTAATGTGTGGTTTGGACTAATGTACTGCCGAGTCATTGGGTATTTCTTTTTTGCAGAAAAGACGGTCTCATCAGTCGTATACTGAAACATGTTGGAAAACTTCGTATTTCCACAACTAGAAAAGCTTTAGCCACATATCTTTTTGCAACAAGGTGGTGCTCATTGGGGTACCATCGTTCATATTTCTTTGAATGACCATTTTCCAGGAAGATGGATTGGGTGAGGAGGTCCAATTCCTTGGCCACCCAGATCACCTGATATAAAGCCACTAGACTTTTTCCTTTAGAGATTTGCAAAGGACAATGTTAACAGGAGGAGAGTGTCGGACATTGATGACTTAAAAGCTATAATTACAACCGCAATAGACTCTGTGGATGCCGACATTCTTTCAGCAACCTGGCGTAAAATTGACTATCGACTTGATATTCTCCGTGCAACGAAAGGGTCACGCGTGGAAGTTCATTGACAAGGGTCATGAAAATGTTTGAGTCTATCTAACCATTTATTTTATTAATTTTTAATCTATCTTTATTATTTTATGAGTTATTAAACATCAAAATAGGTTCGGGATTTTATAAACACTTTATCAAGCAAAATCACATTACAATTGTTAACAAGAAGGAACAAAACTCGTATTCCATCATTAGTTTTGAGAGAGAGGTATGATAATTATGGATCAAATTTAGAAAGAATTATCTATGCATTATTAATTATAAAAAATTAAATTTATTATTTAAATTACACTGTAAAAATTTTACCGCAGTTTTTTTTCTGCCGTAATTTTACCGCAGCAGATATTTTAGACAATAACATAAAAAAACGGGTTTTGTTCCTAGATTAATGGACGTTGTTTTTATATGAACGAATTTTGCCCGTAAAACATGCAAGTTGACGGAATTAGACTGTTTATCTGGAAAAAGTGTCATTTTCCATAAATTTACTTGACTAATTTACGCAAAGTTCCGCAAATTAACAATTTCTTACAATGCAGAATGAGAGGTAGATGCACAAGCTATCATCTCATGAAATTGACAGTTAAAATCCAGGATAAATCAAAACACGATCCACATATTAAAATGCAACAAGTTTGCTACATAATACCTTGGTAGAAAACACTTGCAAATACAATTTTAATAGTTGGTTGAACATTTGTGTTTTCTTTCTTCCAGTCCTCTATATCTCATGCATTTGAGTGCAAAAAAACACAATGATAAATCTACCGATCAATCAATAAGATTTGGTCTGCAACTAATTTCCACCAAGATATGACTTGATACGTTGTCATATACGATTCGAGTTCAGTCTAAACCAGGAATTCCAACCGCCGCCAACTCGATGAGATGATAGTTTGTGCAGCCATTGGCACGGCGGTCCACATGTAGTTCAACATCGCACAAACTTGTTGTTTTCCAAATTCCTGGAAATTCTGGTATGTTGTAAAATAATTATAAAGTTACTATTTTTTTCTGGGAAGGATTCCAAGTTTTTTTTTTAATAATCTGCAATAACTAAAATTTATGTAACAGACAAACGCTTGTACTGCTATTCAAAAATCTGTATAGTTTATAAGAATCTTTTAAGAAACTGAGATTCCTAGAACTTTTTATTGAAATTCAGCTTGAATCATTTAGATTTACATATTTTTTATTAACAGTGTAGAGATAAAATTTTTGTAAGCAAACAATTTCTGTATCTGTGTACGTGCAGATTTTTTTTGGGTAGTATGTACGTTTGTAGTTCGGTGCAGAAAAAGTATTGTCCATCAAATGTTTTAAACAATATTTTACATTTACTCGTATTTTTTTTCGTTTTTTTTTCAGTCTTTCGCTTCAGTTCTAAATCATACAGAATCTTACATGGAATAGAAAATAGAAGAGATAATAGAAAATAGTAATCTCAATTAGACAGTAGAAATAAAGTAGACAGTAGAAATCAATTACATAATAAAAATAAATTAGATAATTGAAATCTTAAATGATATTGATAAATTCCGAGAAATTCAAAAGCGACCGGTTAAAAAAATACAAAAAACTATATTTTTTTCGTTTAGCTGTTTCAGTTACGATTAATATTATACCAGTACAATGTATTCATTTTTAAAAAATTCCTTTTTTATGAGGTTCAAATTTTCTTTAGTTCTTTCAAAAGTGTGTTGCAATCTTGATTAAAATCAGCAAAGTTTATTTACATATAATAACTCAAAATTGATTCTTTCATACGTTCTTGAATTCTGTTAAAATATGGATTGTAAACATATTTGTGGAATTCCATAAATGTGTTTTCTACCTTAAGAATAACATTTCAATATGCTTTGTCAAACAAGAATACCTTTATTTCTCTTTACATCTTGAATAATATTTGAATAGTGGAAATAGAAAAAAATATATATTTTTGCTTGAAAATAAAATATTCTTTTTAAATTCAAATTAGCTATTTAAAATATGATGCTCAAAAAGTAATTACAAAACATTTGATCATTTTTGCGCGTAAAGTAAAACAAACACGAAACTTTGCAAATAGGGTGACTGCACTGATTTTGAAAGCGTAATTTAAAATTCTGAAATTGTTCAGTTTTTCAATCAGAAATCATTCATTTATATTTCCCAAAAAAGCACGCATTTTAACTATATTTTTCCCGATTGTTATGGAAAAAGGCAAAAAAAAAAAAAAAGATATAGTAACTTTATGCTTTTCTATTATATTCTTTTTACTTTCATCAAGTGACACTCACAAGAGTCTCACAATTTCAGAAATTGTGTGCCATCTGTTGCAACCATTATAAAAATGGCATTAAATACTGCAAAACAACTAACATTTCTCAAAAATACATTTAGATGCATATTTCAAACAGCTTATAATTAAAATGCTTTAATTCTCCTGTATGAATGAGTAAAAACTGAAAATGTTCTAGGTTCGGAAACTAAAAAAAAAAAAAAAAAAAATCATTGGAGATTACCGGTATTGTAAAACTGTAACGTAACTGTAAAACAATGCATCTTCGTTTTATGGATGGCTAGTATAAAGTAACCGTATTGTTTGGTTACGACACTTAAATTGCTGCCGAAAATAATAGCATGGCGGGTACGATTAAAAATATCGTAACCTCCATTTACACTGTATAGCCAAGAGTGCTCGGCCACTTGCGATTTTAGACATTTTGTTAAATATCTAGAAATATTCATGAGAAATTATCCTGAACTACCAAGTTTGTAAATAGAATAGTATAGGTCATATATTTCCGCGAAGATTTTTTTCCCGAAATTTCATAGGGGAGTGTCAAAAATTATAAAAGAACAAATATTCATACTCTATACAAATATTTTTTGTATAACTCTGACAAAACTAAGGTAGCAAAAACGTTCAAACTGCATATTATGACTAAAAGGCTTGTTGTAATAAACTGTTATCAATTTTATGATGATAGCATGTATATTAGTAGAGAAATTAAGGTTGTCATAAAATGAGTCCTAATTTTTTTTATAATAGTTTTTTGCTTATAATTCGAATAGTTCTTAATATAAAAACAGTTCTTTTCAGAAAATGTGACAAACAGCAATGTAAACAATATCCTACAATTGAAAATTAAAAAAATAATGATAAATGTATAAAAAAAGCAGGCTTACTAAAATTATTTCGCTTCGCACACGGGAACTCGTTGAAAATATAATTTGCATAATGTGTTAGCTAAATGTATAGAATAAATTTTGTGAAAGTCTCGAAAACATCGCTTGATATTTTTAAAAATGTTCGTCGATAGAATAAGCGAAAAATCCGTTATTACTAAAATGAAGAAAAAAATATGAGGGGATGTATGCACATATCCATAGATTAGTGTGAATATAGCATACGCGATATTGCACATGCTACAATACTTACAAGGGGACCACCAGACATGGTGCTCACACATTTTAATGATTTCAAAGTATATTGTAGGGGTCATACCACTAATTATTCTGGTGAAAGGGTTCCTTCAAATGGACCTTAGTTTTTGAGAAATTGGGGGTCAAAGTTCAGCGTATGTTTCAAATACCTAATTGTACAACATCTGAATGTCGATTCGTGGCGTCGTGCCAAAGCATGTGTTTGTGAATCGAAAGGTTGTGAGTTCGAATCCATCCTCGGCTTCATTTTTTCTTTTTTACTTATATTTATATTTGTTACACGTTACAAATTTTAAGTATTTTCATTTCTAGAGCAATTGCCACAACTTTTATATTTCTTAATAAAAAGTTTTCTTAATATGCATTTACATTTTTGAATTTTTTTATTGAAGATTTATTTTTTTCTGCAATTTTTAAACTAATATTTCTTTTGACAACACAGCAAAACTAATTTAAGCCTAGAACTTTTTTTTTCTTAAACATTATCTATATTTTTTGCTTTATGCCTTTAAAATTATTCTTATAAATGCATTAAGTGATTTAGAAATGTTATTAATTATTTTACGATAATTTTTAAGACTTGACAAACACAGAAATGTCATCATGAGGAAGCAATTAGCAGTCGCGTACGGAAATTTAGTTTAAATGCCTAATTTCATAGAATGTTTGACATTTTCCATTTCATAGATTTTTCAAAAGTTTTTTCAATCTCATAGTTTCCAAATAAGTACACTTGCAAATTTCTCGAGATTAAAATTGCTTTCACAAATGTGTCACATGTTACCTAATTTTGATTTCAGTAGACCTTTTTTAGAAAACGAAAGATTCGCATTATTGAACAAGGGGGGGGGGGGGGATAAGGATTTAAGGTATGTTTATTTTTTAAAGTAATTTTTAGAATATTTCTGTTGTACAGCACGTGTGTGTGTGTGGGGGGGGGGGGGTCATGCATCCGTGGCCTCACCTTTAAACCCGCTATTGAACTACGCATATGAAAATATGAGCTCCACCCTACATTTTCTTGGGCGCCCCCCCCCCTCCCATTTCTCATTTTTAATTATAGCCCTGTGTACAATTATGCATTGCATTTTAATCAGGGGCGTAGCTAAGGGGGTGTTACGGGCGTCTCAGTCCCCCCAAAACATTTTGAGCCCCCCCCCCCGAAAAGATTTCAAGGTCACTAAATGAATTTATGTTCCAAAAACCCAAATGAAATTCTATTGAAAAAACTAATTTAGTTTTGGGGACCTTTCATCGTTTTGAAAAAATACTAAATTGTAGCTAAAACAAATGTTTCAACACTTGCTCATTTTACTTGCACATATGAAGCCAACATTATGTTTAATACTGCACTAGTTATGCGCTCGAATTTTCCATAATCCTATTCTTTTCTTAGCATAAAATGAAGTTATTACAACAGTTTAATCAGAAACATAGTAACTAAACTACAGTGTAAATATGCAGCAATTTATCCTTTTGCGTCACAGAGAGAGAGAGAAAAAATATATATGAATCATTCCGCTACATTTTCTTGACCCCCCCCCCACACACACACACACCCTAATTATTGACTTCTCGTTAAGGCCCTGGTTTTAATATTCTATTTGCATTTTTAAAATAAAAGTTCAAAATTTCAAAAAATGTAACTTTTACGGATAGATGGCAGCACTAACTAATATGAATTCTAGTGAAAAACACCGTTAATCACTGGCGATAAATTGATAAATAAACTAAAAAACTGTTTAAAATCACCATAAAATGAAAAATTAAGCAGGACGCGTTTCGAGTTACAACAATAACAGCATGGTGATTTTACAAAGTTTTTTAGTTTATTTATTAATACGAATTCTTCCAAAGATTATTCTATAGTCTATACGATGTATGACGTATGCTCGATGACTGCGAATACCCAGTTTCTGAGCAGTAACGACTAGCGAAACGAATACTTTTTAACGGATAGAGAATTCTAAATCAACGTTACCATACGGGTATTCATTTTGCCGTTATTTTCACAGCACTGCATTACATTATCTAAAAATCCATGCACAGTATTGTGTAATACACATTTGAAAAAAAAAGTGATTGATTAATCTAAAAATATTATTGTTTAAAATTGTGGAGATTTTAAAATATTAAAACTTTCTTATACTTTTTCAAAATTTTAATTAAATACGCATTTTTATTTAATTATTTGTTGCAAAATGTACTTTTAGTTGAACCCTGAACTGCAGTCAGTTCACCAATTGAGCCATATTTTTTGAAATAATAGTAATAATAAAATATTGAAAAAGTAAACTGTCCTCTTCAGAAAATATCAAAAGGTTCAAAGTTGTAGAATTCCCAACTCTGCTTAAAATTTGTAACATGTAAAAAATATAAATATAAGTAAAAGAGAAAGCAGAAGCCGAGGATGGATTCGAACTCTCAACCTTTCGAACCACAGACATATGCTTTGGCACGACGTCACAAATCGACATTCAGCTTTGGTACTAATAAGTATTTAAAATATACGTTGAACTTTGACCCCCAATTTCTCAAAAACTAAGGTCCATTTGAAGGAACCCTTTCACCAAAATAATTAGTGGTATGACCCCTACAACATACTTTGAAATCATCAAAATCTGTGAGCACCATGTCTGGTGGTCCCCTTGTTAGATATAAATCCTCATCTTTTTGCTAAATTTTCGGAATAACGGATTTTAAGCTTATTCTGTCGGCGATTACATTCAGAATTTTTAAGCTATATTTTTCAGATTTAAAAAAAAAATTAATCTATATATTTAGCTAATAAAATATGCAAATATTCATTTTAATTGCGATCAAGCATGATCATTGAAGTATTATTTAATGAACCTGCTCATTTGTCCTACAATTTTTACAATTTTACAATTTTTTAATTTTTATTACAGGGTATTACGCACAATATCATTTTTCTTAGTTTATGAAAAGAACATTTTTTAATGTTAAGAACTCTGCAAATTATAAGCAACAAAATGAAAAAAAATACGGGGACTGTTTTACTAAAACTTCAATTTCTCTATGCATGATATACTCATAAAAATTACAACAGTTTGTTACAAAACCAAATAATCATAATCTGCACTTTGGCCACTTTTGCTACATTAATTTTGACATGGATATTCCAAAAATCTTCGTTCTTTTTTGATATGTTGATGTTTCCTTGTGAGATTTCAAGAATAAATCTTTACGGAAATGTATGACCTGAACTATTCTATTCAAGCATTTGGAGTTTTAGAATACTTCTTTATATTTTTTTGTAAATATATTTAACAAAATCGAAAGTGGCCGGTCATTTGTGGCCAAATAGCGTATTTTAAAAGAAATTTGAATTGCAATATTAAATAGGAATCTTACTTATATTACACTGTTTATTTATTTTATCATCAGTTTAACAATTCTCTATAGTAAAGACTTCTTAGATAAATAAAGTAAAATATCTTGTTATATAGTTTGTACTCTTTAACTTTAATTTCAAATACTGTTCCTTTTAATAATTTTTAATATAAAGTTAATAATAAAATAATATTAGTTTGACATATATAAATATATTTCTTATGATGAAAGTATAGTCATTTCGTTCAATTTGTAATCGTTATTTTTTTTCTTTTCCAATATTCAAATTACATAATTTTAAACTTCTGATTTCTTAAAAAAAATTCGACATTTAAACTTTCGTGAGTCATTTTAAAGTGAATTAGATAAAAGTGTTAACATAAAAGTTTATTAAAAAGAAATACTATGCTTAAATTAATAAATTTCTTTAAATATTGGTAAATGCGCAAAGCATTAATTTTGTCAAATGTTAAAAATGGTTAGTTGTGCATCTATTACTTAAGTAGAAAATGTTGCGAGAACGTATTTTGCTTTTGGAAGAAAGATCAATATTTTAATAACATAGATTTAAAAATTATTAGAATCAATATTAAATTTGATATCCCCTAATATTAAGTGGGTATTTATTTAAAACTCTGTATAAAAATTTGATAAGCAGGAAATTAGCATTAATTCAACTGTAAATAGCTATGATCATTATTCAGCTAAATACATTAAATAATTTTATGTAGATACCGAAACGAAATTCCGATGGAAATAAAAAATTAATTAATGTTTAATTATTTACATCCCAATGCCAAAATATCGTAAAAAGATGCGTTATCTTTATGCACCTGTAAATTAATCACTTCTTCTCTGCTGTTTTTTAAAACTATTTATCAGCTTCAATGCAAATTTCTCATTTAAAAATTTATTTAATTTTAGCGCTTTGAAAAGGTCTTTAAAATTTATTAAAGTAGTTGCATATCCCATAGATTAATTTTCTTGAGATTTTACACTTCTCATAATTTAATTATTATATTTGTATAGTCCTTATGATTTAAATTATTATAGACTGTTAAAACCCAATTAAAGAGTTCCGCTCATTTTGGTAGACAATCTCATATACAATTTATTTTTTCAATACATCTCCAAAAACATATATTGATGGTTATATGCACGATAATATCTATTCTTATGCATATACAAATTTTGATATCTGTAAGGTATATTTCAAGTAGCTGATTCATCAGGCGATGCCCGACCCATGATAACCTAAACGAATCATAAATTTCATGTAAATACTTAAAGATTCAAATTAATATAAAGTTTTTCAAAAAAAAAAAAAAATCTGCAGCGGCACCTTATAGCATGCGTATTACACACGCTCTGCAAAATATATTAGTTCCAGTCTCCAACACCAGAGGGTGCAATTTGTTCTAAACAAATCCATTTCTGAACGAAAGTGGAATATAAAACATGTCTGTGATTATATTTCCGCGAGGGGCTGATAGGACTCAAATAAGAACTTAAATTTTCTGAAATAACTATTCGAAAATAATCGTAAAATTACTCATAAATTAAGGACTCAACATTTTCTAAACTATAAAAAAAGAAAAAAGAAAAGTATGCTTGTTCCTTATGGCAACGTATGACAAACATACTGCATATTCTTCGCAAAATGTGTTAGTTCGGTTTTCTACAGCTAGGGGGAACACGCTTTTTTAAACAATCCTCTGTCCAAAAGAAAGTCCTTTATTGAACTTTTCCGATTAGTAGATATATTAGTCGAGGAGAGGGGGGGAGGCTGAAATAAACACTAGGCTGAAACTAGGAGGCTGAAATTTGTTTAAATAACTATATAAAGGTAAATACACAAAGTGTAAGAATGCGAGTTGTGATAATTAAATTATTAATATTATTTGGGAAAATTACAGAAATTACTATTAAAAAATAATAATAATATCCATTACTTTCATAAAAACAAATTTCTACCTTTTTTCGAAAAATAATATTTGAACTAAACGAATTGTAAGCTCCGGATCAGAACAAAAGAGAAGATTAGAACCAGGAGATTAGAAAAAAAATAAATTTTCTTCTAAAATTACCGTTAAAAAATATGATATGTACTAATCATAAGTTTACATAAATATTGTAGAGAGTGATTTTTTAAGTTAATTATATAATTTGGAATCAGTTTTAATCAGAAATTCGATGGATAGTTACTGAATTGTGGACACGAGGCTCAACCTTTTAGAGAATGTAGCTGCTCGTCTCTATCATATCTGAAGTTCAACGACATTTATTTAAAAGAACAGTCTTAAAAATGAATTTATGATAATGATAATTAATGAAGAAAGATGAATTAATGAAGAAAAAATAATTAACAAGGTACTTAAAAAACTATTAAAAATAAATGTAATTTGCTGTAGGAAAACATTTATTTTTCCTTAAAAAATTTTCTTCTTTTGGATAACATAAAAAAGTTTTTAGTCATTTTCTTCAAAAAAAAGAAGTAAATTATTGTTTTGCGTATGCATCCCAAATTTAAAATCGCCACTTTGCCACAATTTGAAATCGCAAAAATATTTTAAAATTTGAGCTGACACTAATTTTTTTTCATTGTGGTTTATATATAAACATATATAGTGCATATAATGCGCTCACCAAAATGTAAGCAAATGTTTTTCAATGCAGATAATGGTAGCATATTTTTCTTCGGAAAAACGTGAGCTTCTATTCATACCTAGTGAGATTACAAGGGAAATGTTTCTATTGGAGAGTCATGCGCGAGTCTGGAACTGGGGTTCAAATATAACCACCGTGTGGCTTTGAGAAAATAATCACTTATATTAACTGGTCGTTAAAATATTTTTTCCATGAATTTTCCAGCTAATTATTATAAATTTAAATTTCTGAGTTTCAGGTACATTAAGAGAGTCTTTAGAATATCTTCTCTTTCGTACATGTCGTAGATTTTGTTAGCCATCGAAGACAGACCCAAAGATAAATAGAGCGATTTTTTTAACATTATAAAAACAGTCTGTAAAGTTAGTAATACTTTTCTAGAAATCTGGGACTCCTAGAACTTTTAATGTAAATACAACAACAAAAACTTATGTAACAGATACATTTCTATTCTATAAATGTGGCCGCGAGGTTCTTACCTCCAAACAGGTGCTGGGTTCGAACCCAATCGCGACCGTCGGCCTAACCGTTCGAAGTTTTCCGTGGTTTTCTTCGAACCTTGCGTAAATACGGGTTAGCTTCCCTTAGAAAGCCCACACGGAGGGCAACTCAACCCAAAGGGCCTATATCCCATAGCGTAGATAATCGGCCGACAAAAACACACCAATCTATTCTATAAATAAAAAAAAACTATAAAGTTAAAGATTTATTTTAGAAAACTGCGATGAGTTGAACTTTTTGTGTAACTCCAACTCAAGTTACAGATAATATTCTCATAAGATTAACTTAATTTTTATACTTTATTTTGTAAAGCTGCAAATTTTTGTAGCAATTTAAAAAAAGTAATTTTGTAGATTTGCATCATTTTTTGTAAAGAGTTCAGATAATTTTTTATCAAGCATACCGATTTCTATGACTTTACGTGTGTAGTATTAGATTTCTTTAACACTTTCCAACAGAGTTAAAACTGTTTATTCATTCGGTTTGTCTGGCCGTCTACTGTCAAACTATGCTCTGACTCTCGTAAATATACTCGGATTGTCAGAAACTTTTAGATGTTTTTGACATTTACATTTGCACGAACCCTACTGAAAATGAAGTTTCTACAATAATTAGTTTATATACAGGGACAGTAAAAACTTTTCTATTACATTACGGCTTATGGGGAAAAATCGTATCAAATGAATTGTAAAAATGTTACACATTGTGAAAAAAAATCATATACATTTACAAAAAGCACTAAAATATGTATTTTTTAAAGTATGCAGAGAAAAGATTTGTTATTATTCATTTACAGGGGCAGACAAATGAATTCCATTTCATAATAATAAAGCGGGAATTGTTTGCGATATATTTTAATTATGGAAAGCGATTTCATGCATAATCAAACTTATATACGTCGTTGAGGTTTAATATAAGTTATCTCATGCATAAAAAGAAGTGCATAGCAATTACAGGGATACAAAAAAGATTTAAAATTGTATATTCTATTCGAAATACTGTACATTACGGAAAATGGCTGTTGGAATGATGAAATGAATTTTTAATTAAAATATGCGCTAAGTTTCACTAAATATATGCATATTATACGGTGTGTATAAATGCTAATAGTTACACAACTTATATTACATCAATGAATTACATAAAAGATCTCGAAAAGTTTACTGAATATGAGCATACTTTACTTAAAGGGGTGTTTTTAAACAAATTATACATTTTTACGTTGAAATGCATTCGGTTTATTAAGAACTTTTTGTAAAATATATATAGAATGATACCCATGTTCATGCAAAGAACAGGATACATGGTCACGTTTGGATAATAATTACTAGAAATGTGATTTAAATAGCTTAAAGAGTATTTTTGTTTAAAGAGAATTTTGTATCAACCGACAGCTCAAATGCAGGTCTTTTGAAAAGTATTTGGCTATGAACAGTAATACCTTTTTCCCTAAATTACGAAGTTTTGTTAAAGATGTCAGGAAGTGTTGGAAAGTGTTTCATAATATATGCTAAGCGCATCATTTTCCTTACTTTTTTTAACAGTGCAATATAGATAAACAATTTTATCTCATACCCATGGAGTTCTTGGTCATTATTCTCAAACGAAGAATAATTATATTTTTTGAACAATTAAATAAGTTTGTGGAAGTACAAATATTGAACATTGTTGAACCAATCAATCATGCACATTATTCAATCATGCTTTACCTGCTTTTTTGTAAAACGATTTTCTAATAAATTGTGAATTTTCAGCGTAAGAAGTCTGTAAAGTTAAACATTTGAAAAGAAAATAAAGTTTTGTTACAGCTATTTCTTATAAAATGTCTTTTTTTTCACGTTTTGCACTTTACGAAAATTTCACTTATTTTAAACTTACTACTATGTTTAAACGAACTGTCTACAAACAACGATATTATCACCCATCAACATATTTTGATGTTTACCACAAAATATGTTTTAAGATTATCTATTTACAAAGATATGCTTTAAGATTGAACAACTGAAATCAAAAATTAAAAGGGATTTTTCAAATAATAAGGAGAAATATTATTCATAATTGCTGAACTATATAATTAAATAGAAATTGTTGCAGTAAATAATACTAATTAGTTTATAAATAAATGTCTGTCTACATTATTTTACAGATAATGACTAAATATTTTTTCGTTCCGACTTGATTGCCGAAATGATATTCTTACAGGAAACAAAATTTAATTAATGTTTAATTAGCGACACAAATGCTCAAATATTTGAAATTTCCCCAATAATTTTATGCATCTGTAGATTTTAGACGATATCTTAGCCTTTTTGTAATGCATATATCCAATTACTTCGGAATTTTCAATGTAATATTTAATTTTATTTTAAACATTTGAAAATGCTTTTAAAGGTTTATTAAAACCGTTATATATCAAGCTAATTGATATTATTTAGGTTTCATATTTTCCAATAATTAAATTACACTTTTTATAAGCGTTTCACGTTTTAAAGGTAAATCGGAATATTTAAACTTAATGAAATAGTTCAGATTAAATTTGTTAAGAAAATTTCATTACAGTTAATTTATCTTACGTCATGGTCTTTAATTTTTTTCAATTTAAATGTGTGTTAATGGAAAGAAACATAATTATATTTCTCCTTTTATAAACAGCTTTTGATGTGCCTCAATACTACTTTTAATAAGATTAAACTTTCTTAATTCGTTTCAAAGCAATACTTGAAGGCATTTCTCAGCTAAATTAAAAGGTAATTAATATTTAATTATTGACATCAATTCTACAGTATGGTATATTTTGTAACCCTTGTAACAAAACCATAAATTAATCATAATTCCTGTGTCAGTTTTGTAATATGAGTTTCTAAGTAATTGCAAATTTCAAATTAATATTTTAAATATTTTAACGGCTTTGTAAGATGCATTAAAGGATGTGAAAGCAGTTGAATATAAAATAAATTAACTTTATTTAGATTCTTTATTATGCAATTTATTAAAACTTATGTTTTACACCTTCATCTCATGTAGATGTCTTTCTAAAACTTTAACCCTAAAGGAAGCGTTTCTCTTTTTAGGTGCGTTTGTAATTATACTGTGTAACCATTCTCACCTGTGGACAATGGCTAATTTCTAAACCGTTATTCATAGACATATAGTTCTAATTGCAAAAATGATTTTAAAATGATTTTAAGTTATTTAGGGTGAAAAAGTATTAAATGTTACAAAAACTATTTTTTACGGTCCCCCGGTTCTCGAAGTTATATTAAGTAAAATTTTTCCACCACTTTAACAAGTAATATAAAAATGGTCCCATTCATTTAACATTAAAATTGAGCGAGTTATGAAACTTTAAATTTTATGACTTAAACCACTTTTCTGTAACTGAAAACATATGAGTTGGACTATGATTTAAGTTAACGTATACTAACTCCTTAAATTATTATAAAGAGAGTCCATTTCCAAAGCTGTCTAATGACTAATTGCTAAACAATTTGTCACAGACATATAGTTCCAGTTCCAAAAATGTATTTAATAAGGTAAATAAATATTTTTAAAGCGATTTAACTAAAAGTACTACCACCGTATAAGTTATACGGCAATGTTAATTTTTATTAATTAACTTCTAGATTGGTTAAAATAATTGAAGACGTGAGTTTCATAATTATCTTTATCGAGAAAATCAAATTTTACAGAATCGCGTAAACCCTTTAAATGCGTCCAATGGTTTTTATTATAAATTTAGAGATTTTAGTGCTACATTTGTGCAGATTGATATAGATTGATGAAGAAAAAAAAAGCGATAAAGCAAGTTTCAAAATTCCCATTCTCAATCGTATTTTTACATACATTTTATTTTTTAAGGAAATGAAACTGTTGATTTTTATGATCTTATTTTTAAAAAGGTGTGTTATTTTGATATTCCTTTATTTTATTTATATCGTTCGTATGTATTTTTCCTTGTTCAAAATTTGTATTCAAATATTAACTCACTTCCGAATATCTGATCGAGGTTCAATTCGCATACTTATTTATATCAAATGGCAATGTTATATTAATACGATTTTAGGTGCTTAACTTTTATTTATTTTGCAGGACTACATCTAACCGTATTAGGTTAAGTAATCTAATAAACATTTAAATATGTATAATTTAGTAACGAATTGTGATTCTTGCTTTTCCTAATTTAATTTAACAAAATTTCTGTTATTTTTTTACTTATATTTTTAGTACAATTTGTATATTTTGTTTTAATATGTAAGTATAAATTAAAAAAATAATATTGTAAAAATTATTTTACTCTCAATTTATTATGTTAAATTTTATATCTGACGTTTATTTTTGTTTCCAGTAAATTTGTGACTAACCCCTATTTTTAGCCCTCCTCCCCCCCAAAAAAAACAAAAAATAGTTTAAACTTTAAACAGCTGTTACTCGGTCAGTTTTAATCGCAGAGGGATTGAAAAAAAATTTTTTTTTGGATTACTTGTTAGAATAGTGTTAAAATTTATTAAATATTACATATAGGACGGGGGGAATATATGAAAATTTTATTTTCGTAAATTTAATAAAACATTCTTTAGATCTAAATCACTTAAAAAGTAATTCTTTACGTTTTTTAAAGCATTTTTGCATTTGTAACTATATGTCTATGTATAACGGTTTACAAATTAACCATTGGCCACTGTTGAGAGTGGACACCCTGTATAAATACATAGCGCCTATAGCCGACGTTCAGTTCGTCCGTCTGTCCGCAAGCAACAGATAAAATACTACGAAACTAAATCCTTTGAAATTTGAAATATGTAATTGTTGCATAATTTGATCGAGTCATTTCAAATTTTATGAAAATCGGGTGTATAGTTTAATTACAGGGAAAATCAAAAATCATTCCGTTACATTACGGTCAGTGGTAAAATTAGATTCAAGTGAATTTTAATGATGTTGTACTCTTTCGAACATAATACAATTGATATGAATCTAAGAAATATATACAAAAACACATTCTGCATAAATGTGTGGGGCAAACATTATTGTTTATTAATTTATAGGGCCACGGAAAAGTATTCGATTACACAATTCTATATGGGGAAACACTATTTAGTACTAATAAACTATTTCACGTTTTGTGAAATTGATATACGTATCTCAGGTTTACTACAAGTTACTTCCTTTATAATAGAAAACAGATAGTATTTACAGGGACACACAAAATATTTCGGCCACTATGCTGTATCCGATGTACTGTATGCTAAAAGAACACAACTTATTTACTACGTTAGCCGTGCAATTTTCAACTTGTTTTCAATAAAAGCGCGCGTCGTGTCTAGCATAGTTGTGACATATCTTGATAATATCGCTCTATCACAGCAAATGTGACCAAATCTCGACAAAAGTAAATTTCACCAGATATGCAAAAGACAAATTTGTATAATTTTACTGTAACATGGGATTACACTAAAGTAATAAATAAAGTATTTTCCCTTATAAATATTCTTGCGAATCTTTTTGTGTTAAAAGACGCATCTGTTACAAATCTTTTGGTGAATAAAACGCAATAAGAATTTTTCGAAATGTTTCACTTTCTTGCAGGTGAACGATATGCATGAAAAAATCTCTTCTTACAAATAATCTATCGCGGCAGGCGTGTTCACAATACCTACTCGGATCACAGCGAGAATGATTCTGATTGGCCCATCGGATTCGAATATTCATACCATACTGATTTCCAATATCTTGGAATCTATAGTCAAGAAATTACAATTTTGTTATAAACAATTTCAAAGCGAATGTGTTATAGCTGCGTGGAATGTCGTCTGACTACAGTACGGTCGCACCTCAGTTGAAATCATCTCATCTTACAAATAATCTATCGCGGCAGGCGTGTTCACAATACCTACTCGGATAACAGCGAGAATGATTCTGATTGGCCCATCGGATTCGAATATTCACACCATACTGATTTCCAATATCTTGGAATCTATAGTCAAGAAATTAGAATTTTCTTATGAGCAATTTCAAAGCGAATGTGTTATAGCTGCGTGGAATGTCGTCTGACTACAGTACGGTCGCACCTCAATTGAAATCATCTCATCTTACAAATAATCTATCGCGGCAGGCGTGTTCACGATACCTACTCGGATCAGATCGAAAACGATTCTGATTGGCCCATCAGATTCGGATATCCAGACCATACTGATTTCCAATATCGTGGAATTTATAGTTGAAAAATTAAAATTTTGTTTTAAGCAATTTCAAAGCGAATGTGTTATATGTGCATGGTATGTCGTCTGACCACAGTACTGTCGCACACCAGTTCTAAACAAAATTTTGAAAAAGTGGAGACTTGTTTTTCAACATTAAAGTTAAACAAAAACAATTTGAATGAAAAAAAAATATATATATATACATTATATTTTTCAATATTTAACTTATAAAATTAGTTAATCAAGTGAATTTGTAAAAAAATGGATTTTTGAAGATTTATTTAAGTTATAAATATAATTTTAAACAGTATTAGTGATGTATTCGTTAGTCATTACGGATTTATCAAATTTTAAGCATTTTTTAAAACTTCTACACTGAGATTGATGCATCTAGGGATGTTTATTTATTTATATTTTTTGCCAAACCCCTGTAAAAGTATTTTTAGCTTTATTAAAAGCGTACAAAAATTACAAAATTTGCTATGTTGCATTTGTAAAAACTAAGCTAGGAAAAATTGTAAATGTATTTAATATTTTAAGTGTATAGTTCCGTATTTTTTAAAGAAACATACTTAAAATGTATGCATCAAAATACGAGTTGCACGATACAATCAATCGTCATATCGAAGACTTTAAAAAACTGTATGGTCTGAATCCAGAGAGCCAATCAGAAGAGCTCGGGATCTGAATCGAGTAGGTATTGTGAATATGCTACAGATACCACATTCAATCAATGTATATTTTCACTCCGATTTGTAATTCTCTCTAGAGTCAGATAAAAATCAGGAATTTCATAAACTTCACTGCGTCACATCAATTTCATTCTCATTAAGAATCTTTTATCAATTGTATTTATAAATAGGGTACAGAAACTATAAATATTCAAAAAATCAGTTTTCAGTATTTGTTTTATTCTGAATTTTAAAATTTCCCTCACAGCAAGCAAAAAACTCTCTTCAAAAATCTACATTACTTCCTAACTTATAATCATATATATCCGGGGAGTACAATAAAATGTCCATGGATATTGAAACTTAAGCTCTTCAGACCTGAGGTACACAAATGTGTACCTTCATTCTTTTCCATATAAAAACTAAACTGTTCGATTTTTTTGCATTTTTACTTTACTTCTATACATTTGAATGGTTTTTGCTTTAAAACAAACAAATAAATATCAGCACTAATGTATATTACCTCATAAAATAAATATTAGTTTTATCAGAGATCCGAAAATACTTTCAAGACATTGTGGGCAAGAAAGTAAAAAATATATATTATTATTTAACTTAAATGCTTTACAATAAAAAAATTGTGGATTTGCTGATCATTTACTAGTTTAAAGACCTTAATTTTGTTATTGCGTAAATTTATATAACTGACAATTATATGATGTTTAAAGGGGATTAGTAATTTTATATCCATATTTGTAAACTCATAATTACCAGTCCTCTAAAGTACTGATTTCATAAAAATGAATCTTTCTGTCAACTATTGTGTCATTTCGATTATGCAAAAGCAATAAACATATATTTGTAGAGTTATTTTATGCTCAGGTCTGAAAACGTTAACGTGCATTCTCTCAGATTAATAAATTTGGAGTTTGCACTCACTGTTAGATTCGAACTACATAAAATGGAGCATTAAAAAATTAATCATACATATGCTACTTTAAAGTCTTCATACAAAAAAAAAAAAAAAAAAAAAAAAAAAAAAAAAAAAAAAAAAGTATTTTGATCATTTTTTGGTTATTTATATAAATGCGTACCACCCATACACGTCGTCTGGTTTGTCAGTCAGACTGCACAGAAAAGTTCTAAAAAATATATAAATTAAATGTTTGAAATTTAATATATATATTCATAGAAAATATTTTCCGGGAATTTAAAATTTTATGAAAATCTAAGGAAAATTTTAAAAGTTATTAATGAAAGTTTTCTTCATTATATTAAATCCTTTCTGCGAAAGACTATAACTGCTATTGTCCCAATAACTGACTATTTATAAAATTGGTTATTGTACAAAAGTTTTGAAAAACTTGATTTACAATTTGCGTCTTTTTCTTTCAATTGAAATTTTTTTTTACTTTATTTTATGCAATATTTATATATTGCTTGTGCAATTTTATATCTTCCTTCAGAAACATAAATTAATCGTGGAAATTTAAAAAATCTTAAGAATTTTTAAAGTATTTACTATTTATATTAATTAATCTTAACATAATATTATATTTAATTTTAATTTCGTCATAATTATCTGCATTTCGTATTAAATTTTTGTTTTCTGAAATTTCTTGTCTTACTTATTTATTATAAATATTTATTCTACATAGGTGATATGGATGGAATAATGTATTACATTTTAAGTAATCATAAAAATCGTAATTTATAGAATATTTTTAAATAATGACCATGTGAAAAGTACATATATCTTATAATAACTTATACAACATACTATATATATAATATCCTTTCATTAAAAATAATCCAAATTTCTGTGAAAATTAATTTAGAAATCACTACAATAGAAACCGAAGAATTCATTATGAAATAAGGTACATAAAAGTTAGGTAGAATTTAAAAATCTGTGCAAATGATTCTAAAATACTATGCATCCTATTTATTCTGCTGTGTACAGATTTCAATGTATTAATTTTGTGATAATTTTGCATATTTTTATTTTACTAATTTTCAGTACTAAATTAAATTCCTAAAAGAAATTTAATTAATACTTAATTATGATGAAATTTTACAAATTGCCTTGCAATCTTCATATGTCATTAATTTACCGTGTCTTTTATGGTCTTTTTGCACTTTTTTTAAATCTGAACAATAGATTAATTTTAACTCTGTTAAAAAGACGTTAGAGGGTTTTTAAAGCCGTTATTTATCATATTAATTAAGTATTAATAGCTTATGAATAGTTTATAATTATTTTATACTCTTTTAATATCTAAAGGTAATTTTGAAAATATTAAATCAAAACAAAATGCTTTGGTTAAAGTTATTAGTACACTGTATTGTAATGAATTTATACGAAAAAATACAAAATATTAATACGATATTAATGGTAAATAATGTAAAATAAAAATACTATATAACTATTATTATTACTGATTTTTAAATTTTGGTAAATATATACAGGGTGTCCAGCAAATAAAAACCTGATTTCAAAATTAAATTTCTGAAAAACAAAGATCGATAGTAATATGCAGTAAACGGTTTTTCATTAGGTAAGCTGTAAATATCTCATACAGAAATTTCAAACAGTGAATATTTTGAAAAAAATGCATTCTGATTGCATAGAATGCTTTGATTCGACCTTTTTATTGTTTTAGATTTCCTGCAGAGAAATAATTTTTCAGCTTACAGTGCAATATTTTAAAGATTTTTCGAAGTAAATTTTTAGAATTTCGAAATTTCAAAAATTTAATTTAAAAAAACTATGCAATTTGGCACTTTAAGCCGAAAAACACATTCTCTGGCAGCAATCTAAAGCAAGAAAAATGTCAAATCAAAGTATTCTTTGCAATCAGAACACAATCTTTTAAAAATATTTACCGTTCAAAACTTTTGTATAAGATTTTTACAGCTTATCTGATAAACAAACCGTTTACTGCATAATTCTATTGATCTTTGTTTTTGAGAAATTTAATTTTGAAATCAGGGTTTTATTTGCTGGACACCCTGCATGTTGCATTGGATTTATTTATAAAAAGTATATATATATATATATATATATATATATATATATATATATATATATATATATATATACACACAGGATGTCCCAGAACTTTGTGTACAAACTTGGATGGAGTGGTAGAGAATATCGTTAGGAACCACAATTACACAGGAAAGCATGGAAAGAAATCGATAGGTGGCGCTGTACGCGAGTTTTCAAGATCAACATGTCTGACTTGAATAGCATTGCATTCATTAAGAACAAAATACAACAATAACGTACTCTGATTTATTACATAAACAAAAACGATTGCGATTCTTTAGAAAAATGTTGAATCAAGATTTAAAAAAAAAAGGGATTTTACATAATATTAAGATAGATTAATTGTATCTACTTAGCAAAGCTATAAAACTAAAAATTTAATAACCGTATATTATATTACTTACATTAAAAATAACAAACAATATATCTTATTATACACGTAAATAGATAATAAAATTAAATCAACTTATTTTGTCCCCATACGATTCCAAAAATGAAATCATTTACTTATTTTGTTGGTAGTTCTCTATTTCATAACAAGTAATTTTTAGCATTTAATGAAAAAGCAATTTGTGCACCATCTATATCTTATTTGTGAATGTCTATAGCATTTTTTTATCAGTTTACGGTAATATTTCTTTCCTTGTATTAAAAGTCATAAATTATGACATTTTTTAACTTCGTATATACTTCGAAATTTATAGATTTTTAGTTTTAGATTGTTTATGTGTTTAGAGAAAATAAAAATTGTAGCTTTTTAATGCCTATTAAAAAGTTCAAGAGGTATTTCTTGATAAATTCTTAGATTGCAAAATAAAAGAGAATTTTATATTAACGAGATGGAAAAAAACTGGAAATTGGATAAAATGTAAAATCATCGAATAGCAATGTATTCGTTAAAAATGAAACACTGGAACAACATATTTCGATTTATTACGTATACAAATATATTTAAGATTCTTTAAAAAGATCTTGAAACAAAGTAAAAAATATTTTTAAAAATATTAAAGTGGAGTAATTGTATATATTTATAGCAACGAAATAAAAAAAATAATAATAACTGTAGATAATACTAATTAGATTATAAATAACATACAATGTAACTCATTATACTCGTAACAGATAAAGACATTAATTAAGTCACATTCCCATGTGATTCCTAGAAAGGAAATCACGAGAGAAAATATAAATTTAATTAATGTTTAATTAATATCCTCAATGTCGAAATATGATAAAATTCACTGCTATCTTTAAGAACTTGTATTTAAATCTTATTTTCTGTGCACTTTTTATAATCTATCTGTTTAAATAAAAATTTAGCATATAAAATTAAATTAACTTTCATGTTCTGAGAAACGATTTTAAAATTTATTAATGCAGTTACATATGCGTCATATAAATTTATATTCTTGAAGCTTCATTTCTGCGCTTTTTTAATTAATATTTTTCTACGCACCCATATTTTAAACAATTTCTGCAAATTTAAAGCTAATGAAAGAGTTCCATTTGATATTTTGTAAACAAATTCATAATAATTAATTTAACTTACATTATGGCATATAATTTGCTATTAAAAAAGTATTTGTGGGGCTAATATACATAATTTGAAGCATATGCAGTTTTCGAGATGGATCATATTACATTAAGTGATAATTAACATCTTAATTTTTTCTCACAAAATTCTTGATAAAGATACCAAACTAAATGAAATATTTAAATACTACTTATACAGTATAATATCAAAAATTCGGCATTTAGAAATACTGTAGTTATTCGGCATCGCTAAAATCAGGCACATTTTTCCTTCTTTTTTCTTTTATCCTTTCTAGATATGGTAGAAGAATAATAGCAATTCTTCTTGAATAAAAACTTCAAGATCGAAAGTAAAATTACTAATACATATGCATAAAAATATATAAATAAATAATTATGTATGTATATATATATATATATATATATATATATATACATATATGCCTGTATGTATGACTTTATGTTGTGTGAGATGATTTTTTGTGAGGTGTACCGCTATCTAACAACAAAAACAACGTTACGAAAACCTTGTCGAATGCATCGTACATTATATAGCAATGATTTTTTGACAACGACGACATCAATGATATAGAAGGATTTTGAGGCTTTTACATTTCCCGTGAGAAAGCCGCAATTTAAACCTTTCAGTCAACACGCAAGATCTGAATGTGTAACAAGCGTCGAAAAAAAAAGGAATGTAGATCATTGGCTAAGCATTGAAACGAAAATGCTTTAACAAGGAACACATTAAGTGGCAGCGAATCACGGACGCTATGGTAAATAGAACCAACGAGCAGCTTAGATGACGAGGACTAAAAAACAGTAGAAAAAACAGTGGAATTAGAGAAAATCCCTGTCGGCTTGGCCTATAGGCGGAGGTAGATTTCGAAGAGTGCTCATTTCAACAACAAAAAAAAATAAATTTGATTACAGATAAACCCAGTTTAACAACTTTATTTGTCCTCTTTTGAAAAATTTTTAATTTCATTTTTCAGTAAGGACTGGTTTTATCAGAATCATCTTAAGCTAAATTCGGATCAAATGCCCATTTTGACAACCTATTTTGAAATAATTCTGACTTTATTAAAATAATCAGCTAATACGGCACATTATATAGTTCCTAAATAACAAAAGACTGTCAATTGAATGCGTTTGAGAGCAAAATTGAATTTAAAAATGAGTTATAAAATAACCGATTTTGAATATAACCTCAATTCTTAATCATGATAGCTTCGGGAAATTTTGCGCGAAGTGCCCAATTCGACAGCATTTTAAAAAATATATTCAGCCTGTATCAAAAAACTGACCAATACGGGACATTATACAGCTCCTATATAAGACAACCTGTCAATTGAATGCGTTTGAGAGCAAAACTGAATTTAAAAAATGAGTCAGAAAAAACGCAATTTGTTATTTCAATGCTTCCTTAAACTTTCAATCGCAACTTCTCGAAATTCTGTTCAAAATACCCTTTTTGGCAGCCTTTTTTGAAATATATTCTGTCTTTATAAAAACATTGACCAACGCGTCACATTATACAGTTCCAAAATAAGAGGACTTGTAAATTGGATGCGTTTGAGAGTAAAAATGGATTTAAAAATGAGTCAGGAAAAACGCAATTTGTTATTTGAATACTTCCTCAAATTTCCTATCACTGTCACTTCGGGAAATTCTGTTCAAAATACCCTTTTTGGCAGCCTTTTTTGAAATATATTCTGTCTTTATCAAAAAATTGACCAATGCGTCATATTATACAGTTCCTAAATCAGAGGACTTGTAAATTGGATGCGTTTGAGAGTAAAATAGGATTTAAAAATGAGTCAGGATAAACGCAATTTGTTATTTGAATACTTCTTCAAATTTCCTATCACTGTCACTTCGGGAAATTCTGTTCAAAATACCCTTTTTGGCAGCCTTTTTTTGAAATATATTCTGTCTTTATCAAAAATCAAATTTATAAAACGATTCAGAATGTAAGCAGTTTTGATTAGAGGTTTTTTCTCCAACTCCAATTTTTGTTTAATTTATTTTTGCTATAAGAATTGATCCTATGAAAAACTTGTCAATATAAAAGTTGTAGATATTATTGATAAGATGTAAAATAGATTTAATTGGATTTGATAGTTTAAGAATTGATAAAATTATGGATTTTTTTCTTTTTCCAAAGCCCTTTTTATTTTCGTTTTTAATTTTTTTTACCGGTAAGAGTTAGTCCTATCAAAAACTTGCAAATACAAAAGTTTTAGATAATTTTGAGAATATTTATAAAAAATTTAGATGGATTGGACATCTTGAGAATTGACAATAATATGATTTTTTTTCTCCCAAAAACCCTATTTTTTTCGCCCCTTGAGCCCATTTTTAACTTTATCAAAAATCTGTCATGCGTAAACTTTTGGCCCGTTATTTAGAAGTAATATAAATTTTAAACTGATTCGATATCTATTTTCATTAAGACGTTAAGCGCTTTTTTCTGTTTTTACAAAAACGACCCCTATTTCGACCCCCTTGGTCCAATTTCGCCCATTAACGAACTTAGCCGATATTTTATCCCCTTTGATTTTATGTACGAGTTTGGTGGAGATTGGTGGAGAATTGTAGAAGTTATCGTGTCCATAAAAAAGTGAGATATATAGATATATAGATAGATAGATAGATACATAGATATATATATAAACTGGTGCGATTGCAATAGGTAGTATTTCTTATGAAATCTACCTAAAATGAATAAATTTGACCAAATAATTAATATATGCTTTAGAAAAAGAAGACTGTATTTCCAAAAAAAGCATTCATCATTTGTTTAAAAAAAATCTTGCTAAAGAATGACCAAAAAAATGGAAGCAAACATTGTTGAAATCGACTTTATCGAAATTACGAAAGATAGAAATAATTTCGCTATTTATTTTTTTTTCCTGGCACATAGGCAATATCAAACATTTATTTTTTATTTAATTCTGGATTTTTTTACAAGATTATCAATTAATATTTAATAAACTAAGGCTAAAGGCACTATTAAGATTATGGTTTTATTTTTGACATTCCATCTTTGTCCCAGTGATGTTGGATTTTTGAAGTTCTGCTGTTTACTGATATGGATGTTGAAATATTGCTCACTGTTGAATCATCTTTATTTACCTATTGTACCCTTTATTTACCTTCTTTTTATTAGTTTTGTAATACGGTTTTAAATTAATTGATAACTCTCTACTCCAAAGCTTAACTAACATAAAAACTTCGAAATATTTTTAAAAAGCTTTCAAATGTCTGACACATCATACAAAATATTCTTCTTTAATCTTCCTGATTTATATTAATTTGATATTTTAAGGTGTTATTTTCTATTCAAGCAGGATTTTTTTAGTGCATTTATTTAAGTTTCTACTTTTAATGTTGGATTTTTTTCTTACTTTCTTTTCAAAAGTCTCTTTCTCAAAATTTAAAAATGAGGTTTTTTTTGTTTAAAACTATGTTATATGAATTAATGTATTGCCAAAACATATTAAATCTTTTGAGATAACATGCTTTAAAATATAATAAAAAGTTCATAAGTGTCCACTCTTTTCCTATTTAATTGAATCTAAAGCACGTACATTCATTAAATCCAAAATTCTGTATGACGTACTCTTTTGTTTTCAATATACACAGATATATTTTAAAACATTTAGCAAGAAATTTTCTAAAATTAATACATAACAATTTATCAACTATTAAGGAACCTTATTCTATATATTTTGAGAAGGTACAAATGTTAACATTTTAATAGTATATTTCTTCAAATATCTTCCGATATAAATAATTTTAATATTAATCACAATTAAAATTTCATCTTTGCTTCTTAGTTACTAAATAAATAAATTAACATTGAGAATTAAAGTTTTAATTAATATATACATGAATATTATATTATATAACATTTACATTTTCGTTTTGAAGTGAAAATTGACGAAAAGTAATGTTTAAGAGGGATCTACATTGATTGATAATAATCACACTTAAATTAGTTACAATACGAATTGCATATTGCTCCAAATTATTAAAATTAAATCTTATTTGTAATCAGTAAAATATAATAAAGATCAGTTATTGTAATGAAGTTATCAATTGAAGTTCAAACTTAATTGCACTTGAATTATCCTAATTGTCTATCATTTATCAAAAATTTCATTGCTAATAATAACAGTGAAATTTTGTTAAAACATTTTACAATTGTTGGAAAGTGTTTTATACTATATGCTTGCCGCATGATTTTTCGCTCTTTTATATTGTAAATATTATGTTTAATTACTTCATTTTTGAAAAAAAAAATCCCTGTCGGCTGGGCCTATAGGTGGAGGTAGATTTCAAAAAATGTTCATTAAAAAAAAAAAAAAAGTGATTAGAGATAAACCTAGTTTAATAATTTCATTTGGCCGTTTATGAAAAATTTTTAATTTCATTTTTCTGCAAAAACAGGTTTTATCAGAATCATCTTAAGAAAAATTCACCTCAAATGCCCATTTTGACAACATATTTTGAAATAAATTGTGAATTTATTAAAAAATCGACCAAAACCGTACATTATACAGTTCCTAAATAAAAAAACTGTCAGTTGAATGCATTTGAGAAAAAAATTGACTTTAAAAATGAGTCACAAAATAACCGATTTGTTGTTTGAATACATCCTTAATTCTTTAATCATGATTGCTTTGGAAAATTTTGTGCGAAATACTCATTTTTACAGCATTTTTAAAAATATATTCTATCTTTATCAAAAAAACTGACCAATGCATCACACTATATAGTTCCTTAATAAGAGGATCTGTAAATTGGATGCGTTTGAGACCGAAAGTAGATTTTAAAACGAGTCATAAAAAACGCAATTTGCTATGTGAAAACTTCCTTAAATTTTCAAATCACGAAGACTTCGGGAAATTCTGTTCAAAATACCCTTTTTGGCAGCCTTTTTCGAAATATATTCTGTCTTTATCAAAAAACCGATCAATGCATCACATTATATAGTTCCTAAATAAGAGGATCTGTAAATTGGGTGCGTTTGAGAGCAAAAATGGATTTAAAAACGAGTCAGAAAAAAACGCAATATCTTATTTGAACACTTCCTTAAATTTTCAGTCACGATGATTTCGGAAAATTCTGTTCAAAATACCCTTTTTGGTAGACTTTTTTGAAATATATTCCGCCTTTATCAAAAAACTGACCAATGCATCACGATATATAGTTCCAAAATAAGAGGATCTGTAAATTGTATGCGTTTGAGAATAAAAATGGATTTAAAAACGAGTCAGAAAAATCCCTGTCGGCTTGGCCTATAGGCGGAGGTAGATTTCGAAGATTGCTCATTTCAACAACAAAAAAATAAATTTATTACAGATAAACCCAGTTTAACAACTTTATTTGTCCTCTTTTGAAAATTTTTTAATTTCATTTTTCTGTAAGGAATGGTTTTATCAGAATCATCTTAAGCTAAATTCGGATCAAATGCCGATTTTGACAACCTATTTTGAAATAATTCTGACTTTATAAAAAAAATCAGCTAATACGGCACATTATATAGTTCCTAAATAACTAAAGACTGTCAATTGAATGCGTTTGAGAGCAAAATTGAATTTAAAAATGAGTTATATAATAACCAATTTTGAATATAACCTCAATTCTTAATCATGATAGCTTCGGGAAATTTTGCGCGAAGTGCCCAATTCGACAGCAATTTTAAAAATATATTCAGCCTGTATCAAAAACTGACCAATACGGGACATTATACAGCTCCTATATAAGACAACCTGTCAATTGGATGCGTTTGAGAGCAAAACTGAATTTAAAAAATGAGTCAGAAAAAACGCAATTTGTTATTTCAATGCTTCCTTAAACTTTCAATCGCAACTTCTCGAAATTCTGTTCAAAATACCCTTTTTGGCAGCCTTTTTTGAAATATATTCTGTCTTTATAAAAAAAATTGACCAACGCGTCACATTATACAGTTCCAAAATAAGAGGACTTGTAAATTGGATGCGTTTGAGAGTAAAATAGGATTTAAAAATGAGTCAGGATAAACGCAATTTGTTATTTGAATACTTCTTCAAATTTCCTATCACTGTCACTTCGGGAAATTCTGTTCAAAATACCTTTTTTGGCAGCCTTTTTTGAAATATATTCTGTCTTTATCAAAAATCTGGCCAATGTTTCACATAATATAGTTCCTAAATAAGAGGATCTGCAATTTGGATGCGTTTAAAATAAAAAATGAATTTATAAAACGATTCAGAATGTAAGCAGTTTGGATTAGAGGTTTTTTTCTCGAACTTTAATTTTTGTTTAATTTATTTTTGCTATAAGAATTGATCCTATGAAAAACTTGTCAATATAAAATTTGTAGATATTTTTGAGAAGATGTAAAATAGATTTAATTGGATTTGATAGTTTAAGAATTGACAAAGTTATGGATTTTTTTCTTTTTCGAAAGCCCTTTTAATTTTCGTTTTTAGTTTTTTTTTACCGGTAAGAGTTCGTCCTATCAAAAACTTGCAAATACAAAAGTTTTAGATAATTTTGAGAATATTTATAAAAAAATTAGATGGATTGGACATCTTGAGAATTGACAATGTTATGATTTTTTTTTCTCCCAAAAACCCTATTTTTTTCGCCCCTTGAGCCCATTTTTAACTTTATCAAAAATCTGTCATGCGTAAACTTTTGGCCCGTTATTTAGAAGTAATATAAATTTTAAACTGATTCGATATCTATTTTCATTAAGTCGTTAAGCGCTTTTTTCTGTTTTTACATAAACGACCCCTATTTCGACCCCCTTGGTCCAATTTTGCCCATTAACGAACTTAGCCGATATTTTATCCCCTTTGATTTTATGTACGAGTTCGGTGGAGATTGGTGGAGAATTGTAGAAGTTATCGTGTCCATAAAAAAGTGAGATATATATATAGATAGATAGATAGATAGATAGATAAACTGCTGCGATTGCTATAGGTAGTATTTCAAACGAAATCTACCAAAAAACGCAATTTCTTATTTGAATACTTCCTTAAATTTTCAGAGTCGATGACTTTGGGTAATTCTGTTCAAAATACCCTTTTTGGTAGCCTTTTTTGAAATATATTCTGTCTTTATCAAAAAATAGATCAATGCATCACATTATATAGTTCCTATATAAGAGGATCTGTAAATTGGGTGCGTTTGAGAGCAAAAATGGATTTAAAAACGAGTCAGAAAAAAACGCAATTCCTTATTTGAACACTTCCTTAAATTTTCAGTCAGGATGATTTCGGAAAATTCTGTTCAAAATACCCTTTTTGGTAGCCTTTTTTTGAAATATATTCCGTCTTTATCAAAAAACTGACCAATGCATCACATTATATAGTTCCAAAATAAGAGGATATGTAAATTGTATGCGTTTAAGAACAAAAATGGATTTAAAAACGAGTCAGAAAAAACGCAATTTCTTATTTGAATACTTCCTTAAATTTTCAGAGTCGATGACTTTGGGAAATTCTGTTCAAAATACCCTTTTTGGTAGCCTTTTTTTGAAATATATTCTGTCTTTATCAAAAAATAGATCAATGCGTCACATTATATAGTTCCAAAATAAGAGGATCTGTAAATTGGATGCGTTTGAGAGCAAAAATGGATTTAAAAACGAGTCAGAATAGAAGCAGTTCGGATTTGAGGTTTTTTCACCAACTCCTATTTTTGTTTAATTTCTTTTTGCTATACGAATTGATCCTATGAAAAACTTGTCAATATAAAAGTTGTAGATATTTTTGAGAAGATGTAAAATAAATTTAATCAGATTTGATATCTTAAAAATTGACGGAGTTATGGATTTTTCTCTTTTTTCACCGCCCTTTTTCTTTTCGTTTTTAATTTTTTTCATCGGTAAAAGTTGGTCTTATCAAAACCTTGTAAATACAAAAGTTTTAGATAATTTAAAGAGCATTTGCAAAAAATTTATTTGGACTTGATATCTTGAAAATTGACGAAGTTATGAATTTGTTTCTCTCAAAACCCCTGTTTTTTTCGCCCCTTGAGCCCACTTCTAAATTTATCAAAAATCTGTCATGCATAAACTTTTGGCCCATTTTTAAGAAGTAATATAAGAAGTAAGCCCATTTTAAACCGATTCGATATCTACTTTAATTAAGAAGTTATGGCGTTTTTTCGGTTTTCACAAAAACGCCCCCTATTCCGACCCCCTTGGTCCGATTTTGCACATTAACGAACTTAGCCGAGATTTTATCCCCTTTGATTTTATGTACCAGTTTGGTGGAGATTGGTGAAGAATTATAGAAGTTATCGTGTCCATAAAAAAGTGATATATATATATATATATATATATATATATATATAGAGAGAGAGAGAGAGAGAGAGAGAGAGAGATAGATAGATAGATAGATAGATAGATAGATAGATAAACTGGTGCGATTGCAATAGGTAGTATTTCATACGAAATCTACCTAAAAAATCTGCACTCTGGTATATAAGCATCCATAAATTCATGTAGTTTTTGTACGGAACCATCTGGGTACGAGTAACACTTGCACTGGACCGTTTGTTTGATTTAAAATTTGTGTATTTGAGATTAGAAAAATAAGAAAACAAATATACTGGCAATACAATGCATAATATATACGATATTCATATGAGTGTTAGTTCTGTTTCAATCATTGTAATAGTAATATTTCAACGAGAAAAAGAAACCTAATCTTATTAAAAATATTTTTTTACACTCAATTCTTGAGGTTTAATAAACAGTTTGCTCTCAACGTATTTATAAAATAAATGAAATATTTCTATTATCATTTATAGATAACCTTCTTAATGAGTATTTTAATTTAAACTGTTAACACACTTTTATTTCATTTTAAGCATTCAATAAAGAAGAATAAAATAGTTAAAAAACTTGTTAGATAATATTTTTTCTGCACCAAGCTACAAACATACATACTACAAAAAAAAAAAAAAAGATATACATAAAAAAAGAAAAGAAAAAAAAGAAAAATCTGTAACATTGCACATGTAAAGTTATAGAAATGTGTATGTTTACAAAGATTTCATCTGTATACTGTTAATGAAAAATATGTAAATCTTAAAGGTACATTTTCGGAATCTAGGAAAATTGGAGTAATCTGACTAAAAGTTTATCTGTGACCCGGTCAGCATTCTCATAAAAAGTTCTAGCTATCACAGTTTCTTAAAAGATTATTATAAACCTTACACATTTTTGATTAGCAGTGCAAGCGTTTGTCTTCTACTTAAATTTTGATTGTTGCCATTGTATAAAAAAATATATGAATTCTTCCCAAAAGAAAATTTAGTAACTTTCCAATTATTTTACAGCGTACCAGACTTTCAAGGAAATATGGAAAACAACAAGATTGTGCGATGTTGAACCACAAGTGGACCGCCGTGCCATAGGTTGCTCAAACCATCATCTCATAGAGTTGACGGTTAAAATTCCTAGTTTATACAGAACGCGATTCGCACGTGGCATCATATCAAGCCATATCTTGATGAAAATTACTTGCAAACCAAATTTTATTAATTGATCATTAGTTTTATCATTGTGTTTCTTTCTTGCATTCAAAGGCATGATACTTGGAGGACTGGAAGCAAGAAAATACAATATTCAACTAACTATTAAATTTGTCCTTGCAAGTGTTTTCTACCTAGGTATTACGTGGCAGACTGGTTGCATTTTATTATGCGGAACGAGTTTAAAATTATCATTATCCTGAAATTTTAACCGTCAGCTTGGTTAAACGATATCTTGTACAGCTGCCTCTCGTTTTACACTGTAAAAATTGTAAATGTACGGTACTTCACCGTAAATTAGTCGAGTAAAATTATGGAAAATGACACTTTTTTCAGATAAATAGCCTAATTCCATAAATATGTATGTTTTAAATATGTTGCAAAACTTGTTTATCTAAGAGTAATGTCCGTTATTCTAGGGACAAAAGCCATTTTTTAATGATTGCATTAAATCTCAGCAGCAGTAAAACTACCTGCAGCAATTTTTTACAGTGCAGCGTAAATACATAAATTTAATTCTTCATAATTATTAATGCATAGATAATTCTTTCTAAATTTGATCTATAACAACGATAAGCAACGTTTATGTTTCTGACTAGTATGGGGTGACATTTATATTTTAGGTAATGCTGTGAAAGAATATACCATTAAAAAATTTTCTTCACCCCCCAGATTAAGAAATAATTTCAAAATCTTGAAAATATGAATTTTGTTTTGTTCCTTCAACACATAACTTTTGAAATTTATCATTTGATATTTTAAAAATGACAATGTTTTAAATAAAATCATATAAAACTTAATATTTAAAACACTGAAAATATGCATTTTTTATAAAGTTTCAGAAACATGTAGAAGAATTTTTGTGAAAAGAAATGATATTAATAAGAAATTTCATACTTTATGTAGCAGTAAATGTTTTACCTGTGGATGCTCTCTCGTAAGCACAATCACTAGCTTCCCTAATAAGGTTACAACAATAATCTACGAGCATGTTAAGGGGTCCACCTGCCTTGATATTGCGTTTCTATTGCAGAAATATCCTGATGGAAGCGCTCTCTGAGTTCGTTGCTCACAGCTTCCATATTTTCGTTGAAAAAATTTAGATGATATGCTAAAAAGTGAATCTTTAACGATATTTATCATCTTAAATCTTTGTGACCTTTTTAACATGTCTTAAATTAACATTTTATAGTTAGGACTTATGATTCCTAGGATGATGATTTCCTAAGAAATGTGTCAAAACATTTTAAAAATCGATCCATGCTGCTTTTTCTAAATCACTTAATGTATCATCAATTTTTTAGTCCTTCAAAAGGTGTCTAATTTGCGGGCCAACAAAAATATCATCCTTAATTTTTTTTATAGCTTAGCGAGGGAAATTGTTTTTGGAGATATAGAAATCAACAATCTTCTTTATTCATAGCTTTAACGAAATTCTTTATCAACCCAAACTTTATGTGTAAAGGGAGAAGAATAACTTTCTTTTTATCGATTAGAAGAACGTTTTGGATATTTTTTCACCTGCGATATATTGTTTGTGCTCTTTTCGCTTCTTTTTTACATAATGCTCATGCTTTGCTCGGCTATCCCACTCGCATAGAAAACAGCAATATTTTGTAAAACCTTATTCATACCAATAAGAATGGCAATTACTTCAAAATCCGCACGTATATTTCAAACATGATGCGATTAATCAATTTTATGAAGCAGTATCTTCATATTTTCATAAGACTATTTCATTATGCAAGAATATGCTATTGGAATAGACGGCAAGGCATTTGAAGAAATACGGCTTTCAAGCAAGTTTTCAAACCGTCGATAAACAAACGTCAATGTTCCAAGTTATATTGAAAATTTAAAGCAGACATTAAACCACTTATATCATTACAGTAGTATAAATCATCTTTCCTCGAAAAAAATGTTGATTATTTCTTATGTCGATCTTGATAAATAGATATCTATGTATTGTTTTTCAGGAGATTCCAACCTTGCAATCTTGATCCAAGTAATTTTGAGTTTTTCTTTGATAAATTTAAGTCTCTCACAAGATCATTTAATTCTTCTTGAGTAATTAGGTGTAATTCTTCATTTATTCCAGGAGAATAGTTTACATCAGATGTAGAGGAACATTCAGTTTCATCACTTTCCATTTGTACTGCTGCATCGTCTTATGTAAAAATCTGTGGCGGTTTCGGTTTTGTTAATTTAGCATTACTGTGGGGATGGCTAGCGCTGTCTGTTCAAGGTCGCTAACATAAACTTTATTTGTGGGACATCTGTTTTTACTTTCTTGCTGATTCTTCTATCGCTGTAATAAGAAAAAAGAATGCTTGTATGAATCAAACGCATGTAAGATAATTATATAATATAATTATAATCGTATACGATGCCAACATACGCCTAAATGTATAAATGAAATCTCTCAAATTTGGTGGGTGACAGAAAAATTTTATATACATATTCTTTTTCAGCAGCTTGAAATCAATAAAAAAAACACCCAATGTATATAAAGAAACAGAAAATTCGTTAAATTTTGTTAATCTGTGTAATTGTAATACCTCTCACTCAAACTAGAATTGGAATATGAGTTTTGTACCTTCTTGTTAATAATTGTAATATGGATTTACTAGATATATTTTACATCTACTCGTGGTTTTATTTTTTTGGTTATTTTTTAGTCTTTCGCCTCAGCTCTAAATCATACAGAATCTTAAATGAAATAGAAAATAATAGAAAACAGTTAATAATAATCTGATTTAATAGAAATTAGTTAGACAATAGAAATCAAAAACGATATTGTTTAATTCCAAACATTTCAAAAGAGACCGGTTAAATGCACAAAAAAAATCTGTTTTACGAATTTGTTTTTGTTATATGCCTCATTTCCATCAATATTATTCAAGAACCAGAACAACGTAGTCATTTCAAATTCCATATTTATGCGGTTCCAATTTTCTAAAGTTCTTTCGAAAATGATTTGCAATCTAGATTAAAATCAGCAAGGTTTATTTACATACAATAACTCAGACTTGAATCTTTCAATAGTTTCTGAATTTTGTTAAAATATGTACTGTAAACTTATTTGCGGAACTCTTTAAATATGTTTTCTACCTCCAGAATAACATTTCAATATGTTTTGTCAAACAAGAATACCTTTATTTCTCTTTGCATCTTGAACAATATTCGAAAAGTGGAAATAGAAAGACGTATACTTCAGCTTGAAAATAAAATATTCTTCTTTTAAAATTCAAATTAGCTATTTAAAACATGATCCTGAAAAAAGTAATTACAAAACATTTGATCAATTTTGTGCGTAAAGTAAAACTAACACGAAACTCCACAAATAGGGTGAATGCACAGACTTTGAAAACATAATTTAAAACTTTCAAATAGTTCAGTTTTGTAAACAGAAATCATACATTTATATTTCTCAAAGAAGAAAGCATTTTAACAATATTTTTTTTCAGTTGTTATATGCAAAAAGTGGCAAAAAAAAAGCAATTTTACATTTTCCTATTAGCCTCTGATGCTATTTCTTTCAGACAAGCTAAAAAGTGTCGTGTCAAAAATTGTGGCCCACTTTTACTTATCTATCATACGTTGTAAAGGGTAAGTCTTGCAATCGTTTTAAAAATCGAAAAAAAATTTTTTGACGGATTTACACGCTTCAGATACTGGAGATTCGGAAAAACACATTTTTAGAAAAAAAAAATGCCGTCCGTCTGTCTGTCTGTAAACGCTCTATTTCACGAACAAATGGAGATAGAGATTTAAAATTTTGTATGAAATTAGTAAGTAAAAATAGGACAAAGCCTATTTAATATCAGTAACCTCGATTATCCGGAACTATTTTTTCGGACTCTTGAAAAATTCGTTCTGATGAAATGTATATAAAAATTTTCGATATATCTATTTTAAGGAAAGGACGTAAAAGGCAATAAAATAACACAAATTTAGCATCAAAAACGAAGACGGTCGGATTAATAGTTGCCGAGATATTTGTAATCCTGTTTTCCACATTCTTCGATTTTTCATGACCCTGTATTTTCTTCAAATTTCAATTCAAAGATGTGTTTAAAAAGGAAATGAGACGCTTAATGTGACACAGTAAACTGTTAGTTAATATGATTATTGTTTTTGGAGTTATAAGGATGTTTCTTTTACGCAATCCGGTACTACTTGTGTAGTTTGGTATTTTAAATAATTTGTCGAAATGGGTTCATTAGGAATTCATTAATGGAGCATTATTATGTATATTAAGAATATTTAAATATACGTTTAAATTTTGTTTTGGAATTGCAATGCATTCTATAAATAGTTTTCAAATATTTTATTTTCACATATTATATAATGCATATCCATGATGGGTAAGTATTACGGTGGCCCCCCAACGACTAGTCTCGTAATCTGGCCGTTAAAACGAGGCATTCATACAATTTTATTGTTAAAATGCATTTACTTTTTCCCAGAGTCTATAAAAAAGCGTTTAAACTAAAGAAAAAAACCGTTTTTGATGAATCTAGTCAATGAAGAAGTAGCACGTCAAATTTTTTCTCTTTATTATTACGCAATTCCAATGTCTCAGAGAGAAATTGCTAAACAATTGGGTATTTCACGCCGTTCTGTTTGCTATTATATTGATAAAGACAAGAAAAATGAAGTTAGTTCAATTCATTCTAAACGGGGTCTCCCTTCTAAAAATCATCTATCGAAATTTATTTTTATTATTATTCGGAGGCGAAATTGAATTCTGCAATTGCAGAATCTACATTCAACTGGTTATATTCTTTTTACTTTCAACAGAAACTGTGAGCATCTTTTGCCAACATTATAAAAATGACATTAAAACTGCAAAACAAATAACATTCCTCATAAATAAATTTAGATGCAGATTTAAAACAGATTACAGTTAAATGCTTTTATTCTCCTTTATGAATGAGTAAAAATTGAAAATGTACGAAGTTCAGAAGTTTAAAAAAATTCATTGGAAATTATTGATATTCATTTGTAAAACGATGCATCTTTGTTTTATAGCTTGCTAGTATAAACTAACCGTATTGTTTGGTTGCGACACTTAAATTGCTGCCAAAAAACCAGCATAGCCGGTGCGAATAAAAATATTGTAACCTCCATTTACACTATATAACCAAGTGTGACCGGCGACTTGCGAATTTAGAAATTTTGTTAAATATCTAGATGTATCCATAAAGCATTATCCTGAACTTCCAGGTTTGTTATCAGAATAGTACAGATAATATATTTCAGCGAAGATTTTTTTTTCCGAAATTTTATAGGGGAGTGTCAAAAAATTAAAACGAACAAATACCCATACTATATATACAAATATTTTTTGGATAACCCTGACAAAACTAATGTAGCATTCAAACTGCATATTATGACTAAAAGGCTTGGTGTAATAAACTGTTATGAATGTAATTATAATAGCACGTATACTAATAGAGAAATTAAGGTTTTTATAAAATGAGTCTTAATTTTTGACAAGTATTTTTGCTTATCATTTTCAGAGCTCTTAATCTAAAAAAAGTTCTTTTCAGAAAATATGACATAAAGCATCGTACACAATGTCCTACTATTAAAAATTAAATAATAATAATTGTATAAAAAAGCAGGTTTACTAAATAATGTTAATGTCAAACGCAATAAAAAAAATGCATAATGTGATATCTAAATCTATAAAGTAACTTTTGTGAAAGTCTCAAAAACATAGCTTGATACTTCTGAAAATGATTGTCGATAGAATGAGTTAAAAATCCATTATTCCAAAAATGAAGCATAAAAAATGAAGTGCTGTATCCATATATCCAAAGATTAGTGTGAATATAGCAATAGTACACAGTATTAAACATACTACTATACTTAGATACAATCCCTCATCTTTTTGCTTAATTTCGGGAATAACGGGTTTTAAGCTTATTCTGTCAACGATTACTTTCAGATTTTTAATTTATATTTTTGAGACTTTTATATTTAATTTATACATTTAGCTAACACAATATGCTAATTCCATTTTGATTGCGGTGAAGTATGTACAGTGAAACATTATTTAGTGAACCTGCTCATTTTCCTAAAATTTTTACAATTTTTCTAATTCTCACTTATTTTAAAAATAACATTTTTTTTAATGTTAAGAACTCTGCAATTTATAAGCAAAAATCTTGAAAAAAAATTGGGACTGTTTTTATTTAAAACCTCAATTTCTCTATGCGTATACTTGATATCCTCATAAAAATGACAACAGTTTGTTACAATAAGCCACGTAATCATAATATGCAGTTTTGACGCTTTTGCTCCATTAATTTTTAGAGGGTTAAGCAAAACATCTTCGTTATTTTTCGATTTGTTGACGGTCCCCTATGAAATTTTAAGAAATTTTTTTCACTGAAATGTAGGACTTGTACTACTCTCTTGAAGCACTTGGAGTTTCAGAATAATTCCTCATATATTTTTAAAGGTTTTATTAAAACATCTAAAATCGCAAGTGACCTGTCTCATTTGGCCAAATAACGTATTTTAAAAGAAATTCGAATTGCAATATTAAATAGGAATATACTTATTACAATGTTTTATATATTTTATCATCAGTTCAGCATATCCCTATAGTAAAGACTTCTTAGTAAAATAAAGTAACATATCTTGTCATATCGTTTGTAGTCTTTAATTTCAAACAGTGTTCCTTTGAATCATTTTCAATATAATGTTAATAATTAAATAATTTTAGCTTAACATAGAAGGTATTTTTTAATTAACTGGTGCTATTCAGAATCGCTAGTAGCTCGTTTTAAAAACCGGAATGACACAAAATTTATATATTGACTAATAAAATCATTGCAAAAAATATTACAACAATAAATAAATAAATAAATAATTGTTCCAATCACCGCCGATTGTGGTAAATTTAGCGCTTTACATTGAGAGAAAGGATCAGAAACAGACAAAATTAATCATTTAGACAAAATGGCATGTTTTATTCATCATATTATTTTTCCCGACAAGGAATTCAAGCACATTCAATGTGACCACTGTTTTCCTGCACCAAATATTGCATTTTTTGTAAACATTTTCGACAGCCGAACATAACATGTTACATGGAATATCCCTTACTGGTGATTGGAATTTTGTTTTATATGAATCATTTTTCCCTTTGTTTCATTAGTCACTTTATAAATTTTAAAGCAGTTCCAGTTATTTAAATTAGCTACAGAGAGCTCTAAATAGCGTCAGTTAATAAAAAAAAAAAAAAAAAAAAAAAAAAAAAAAAAAAAAAAAAAACCTGCACATAGATTTTATTTTTGTGATTGAAGTATAGTCCTTTCGTTTAATTCCTATTCGTTATTTTTGTCTTTCTTTTTCAATATTCAAAATACATTACTTTAAAATTCTGATTGCTTTTAAGAAATTCTCGACATATAAACTTTAATGAGTCATGTTAAAGTATATTAGATTGAAATATTAACATATAAGTTTATTTAAAAGATATAGTATGCTCCAATCAATTAAAAAATATAAAATATTGGTAAATGCGCAATACATTGATTCTGTCAAATATTAAAAATGGTTAATTGTATATGTATTACTTAAGCAAAAATGTTGCGAGAACGTATTTTGCTTTTGGAAGAAAAATCAATATTTTAATACCATAGATTTAAAAAGAATTAGAATAAATATTAAAATTGATGTCACCGAATATTAAGTGGATATTTATTTAAAACTGTGCATAAAAATTTGATAGGTATGAAAATAACATTAATTCAAGTGTAAATAACTTTGATCATTATTCAGCTTAATATATTATATAATTTTATGAAGATACATGAAACGAAATTATGATGGAAATTAAAAATTAATTAAGTTTTAATTATTTACATCAATGCCAAAATATCGTAAATAGATGCGCTATCTTTATGCACCTGTAAACTAATCACGTCTTCTCTGCTGTTTTTTAAACTTGTTTATCAGCTTCAGTGCAAAGTTCTCATTTAATAATTTAATTAAGTTTAGAGCTTTGAAAAGGTCTTTAAAAATTTATGAAAGTAGTTACATATCCCGCAGATTAATTTTCTTGAGGTTTTATTCTTTGAGGTACATTTCTTATAATTTAATTATTACATTTTTATGGTCCTTATGCTTTAAATTATTATAGAATTTTTAAAACCAAATAAAGAGTTCCGGTTACTTTGGTAGACAATTTCATATACAATATGTTTTTTCCTGATATCTCCATAAACACATATTAATGGTAATGTGCACGATGATATCTAATCATATGCATATACAAGTTTTGAAATTTGTAAGATAAATTTCAAGCAGCTGATCCACCGGGCGTTGCCCGTCCCAAGATAACTAATGTAAATGAATCTTAAATTTGATGTAATACATACAACCTCAAATTAATATAAAGTTTTCAAAAAAAATCTGTAGCGACACCATATAGCATACCTCACACGCTCTGCAAAATATATTAGTTCCAGTCTCCAATACCAGAGGTTTGTTCTAAAGAAATCCATTTCTGAACGAAATTGGAATATAAAACCATTATGAGGATATATTTCTGCGAGGGGGTGATAATACTCAAATAATAATTTGAATTTTCTGAAAGAACTATTCGAAAATAATCGTAAATTTCTCGTAAATTAAGACTCAATATTTTGAAAACTAAAAAAGAAAAGAAAAACGCGTATTTCGGTTGCTTTTGGCAACGTATGGCAACCGTGTTGCATATTCATCGCAAAATGTGTAAGTTTAGTTTTCTACAGCTAGGATGACCACGCTTTTTTAAACAAGCCTCTGTCCAAGCAAAAATTCTTTATTTAAGCTTTCCGATGAGTCGATATATTAGTCGAGGATGGGGAGCGGGGGCGGAGGCTGAAATAAACATTTAAGAAATTTGTTGAAATAAATATGTAAAAGTAAATAGACTAAGTGTAAGAATGTGAGTTGTGAAAATTAAATTACTAAAATTATTTGGAAAAATTGCAGAAATTACTATTAAAAAATAATTGTAATACTTATTTTTATTTGCCATAAAAACACATCTCCACCATTTTTCAAAGAACAATATTTGAACTGAACGAATCGTAAGTTCTGGACCATGCTTTTGACCGATAAAAGAGATTACATCGAAAATAATTTTTTCTTCTGAAATTAGCATTTAAAAATGTGATATGTACTAATCATAAATTTAATATAATTAACACTGTCATAATATTATAGACAGTGATTTTTAATTTAATTATATAATATGGAATCAGTTTTATTCAAACACGATGGATAGTTACTGAAATATGGAAACGGGGCTCAGCCTTTTAGGGAAAGAATCTGCTAGTCTCTATCTTACCTGAAATTCAAATACTTATTATTTAAAAGAACTCACATAAACTGGACTGATAATAATGATAATTAATGAAAAAAGACAAATAAAAAGTAAATAACAAAGCAATTAAAAGACTAAAAAAATTATAAGAAATTTGCCGTACGAAAGCATTTATTTTTCATTAAAAAATTTTTTTTTCATAAAATAAAAATGTTTTTAGTCATTTTCTCCATTATATATATATATATATATATAATATTATATACCATTATATTATATTATATTATATAACCATTATATATATATATATATATATATAATGGTTCATATTGTTTACAATTAATGGTCTTATATATATATATATATATATACCGGGTGCCCAGAAATGACTGATGGATTTTAAAATTCAATAACTTGCAAACGGTGACAGCTATTTAAAAAAAATTTGCAGGAGGGTTATGTATAATGTCAGGGGTTTTTTACCGTAATTTTTTATTTTAGTTCGAATTTAAAACAATAGGTGGCGCTGACGGCGATTGGAGGCCAGGTGATCAGTGCTGAGTGAAGCGTCGACCTGGCCTTCAATCGCCGTCAGCGCCACCTATTGTTTGAAATTCGAACTAAAATAAAAAATTACGGTTAAAAAACTTCTGACATTATACATAACCCTCTTGCAAAAAAATTTTAAATAGCTGTCACCGTTTGCAAGTTATTGAATTTTAAAATCCATTAGTCATTTTTGGGACACGCGGTATCTATATATATATATATATATATATACAGGGTTGTTATAATTAAAGTTCGCCTATTCAGAAGGCTCTAGAGCCGGTTCTATGGCTCCAAACAAATCAGGATTTCACTAGTACGTAGTTGAAGACATGCGCTCTGCGAAAATCGAAAAAAAAATTAGTTAAAATTTTTGTCAGTAGGTGGCGCTGTGCCAGTATTTAAGCCGATATTTGAGGATTGCTTTATTTTCTGGGGATTTTTGAAAGATTCTGTATCTAAAGACAGATCTCAGACAATCTCTGATCTGAAAGACAGTATTAGACTTCATATTCGCTCAATCTTACAGGACAGTTTACGCAATGCTGTAGAAAGCACAATTCTGAGAATGGAATGCATTATTAAAAATGGCGGAGGATTCATTGAGCATGCGTCATGTTATTCTTCGTTATTTCCTTACTGCTGTGCGACATGTTTTATTTTTGTTGATGCAGATTATATCACATGAAATGATATTCATTTTTCTGTATTGTTTGGAGTCATAGGTTCGGCTGTAGAGCTGTCTGATTAGGTGAACATAATTATAACAATTCGCAGTTCGTCGAAGTTTGTTGAAACTTTTAAATTTGTGTGTTTCGTCTGGATTGACTGATATTGATAAAATGAATCTGAAAATATCGCCTTAAAATTTGACGCAGCACCACCTAGTGACAAAAAATTTAACTAATTTTTTTTCGATTTTCGCAGAGCGCTTCTCTTCAACTATATACCAGTGAAATTTTGTTTCGTTTGGAGCAATAGAACCGGCTCCAGAGCCTTCTGAATAGGCGAACTTTAATTATAACAACCCTGTATATACATATGAAGTAAATTGTTATTTTGTGTATGTATCCCAAATTTGAAATCGCCACTTAGTCGCCATTTGAAATCGCCAACACATTTTAAAATTTGAGCTGACGCGTTCTTTTTCATTGTGATTAATATGCGCTCACCAAAATATAAATAAATGTTTTTAAATGCAGATAATGGTTGCATATTTTTCTTCTGAAAAGTGCTAGCTTCTTCTCACACCTAGGGAGATTACAAGAGAAATGTTTCTATTGTACAGTCGTGCGCGAGTCTCGAATCGGGGTTCAAATATAATCGCTATGTGGCTTTAAGAAAATAATCATATATATTATTCGGCCGTTTGATAATTTTTCCATTAATATTTCAGCTAATTATTATAAATTTAAATTTCTGAGTTTCTGGTGCATTAAGAGAGTTTTTAGAACATTTTCTGTTTCGTACATGTTGTAGATATTGTTAGCCATCGAAGACACACCCTCAGATAGATAAAGCGATTTTTTTCTTTTTTTTTTACATTATAAAAACAGTTTCTTAAGTTAGTAATACTTTTCTTGAAATCTATGACTCCTAGAACTTTTAATGTAAATGCAACAACAAAAAATTATGTAACAGATACACTTGTATTCAATAAATTAAAAAAAAAAAAACTTCAATGTTATAAAAAATTATTTTAGAAAACACCGATGAGTTGAACTTTTTGTGTAACTGCAATTCAAGCTACAGATAAATTTTTCAATGGATTAACTTAATTTTAATACATTGTTTTGTAAAGCTGCAAATTTTTTGTAGCTGTAAAAAAACTAGTTTTGTAGATTTGCATCATTTTTTGTAAAGAGTACACATAATTTTTTAGTAAGCGTACCGAATTCTATGACTTTACATGTGTAGTATTATAGTTCTTTTAACACGTTCCTACAAAGTTAAAAGTGTTTATTTATTCGATTGTCTAGCCGTGCTCTGACTCTCATAAATATACTCGGATTATCATGAAATTTTTGGACGTTAATGATGTTTACCCTTGCACGAACCCTACTGAAAATGAAATCTGTACCATAATTATTTTATTTACAGGAAGAGTCAAGCGTTTTTCATTACATTACGGCTTATGGGAAAAAATCGTTTCAAATGAATTTTAAGGATGTTACACACTGCGAAATACATTAAAATTTATATACATATACAAAATGCACTAAAATATGCTGTAAAAAGAACTGTTATTCTTCATTTACAGGGCCAGGCGAAAGAATTCCATTACATAGTAATAAAGGCGGAATCGTCTGCGATATATTTTAACTATGATAAGAGATTTCATGTATAATCAAATTGATATATGCCGCCGAGGATTAATATAAAGTATTTCATGCATAAAATGAAATGCATATCATTTACAGGGATACACAAAAGATTTAAAATTGTATAATCTATTTGAAGTACTGTATATTACGGAAGATGGCTGTGGATGGAGGAAATGAATTTTTAATTATAATATGCACTTTTAAGTTTCACTTAATATATGCATATTATACGGTGTGTATAAATGCTAATAGTTACACAACTTAGGTATACAGAATTACATAAAAGATCTCGGAAAAGTTACTGAATATGAGAGTACTTTAGTTAAAGGTATTTTTTAAATAAATTATATATTTTTACGTTGAACTGTGCATTCAGTTTACTAAAAAATGTTTTGAAAAATGATATACAGGTTCTCGCAAAAAACAGGATACATAGTCACCTTTGAATGATAATTTCTAGAAATGTGATTTAAATAGTAAAGAGTATTTTTGTTTGAACTAAATTTTAGCAAAATTCTTTCGTGAATTAAAGGTAGTAGGTAAACTACAGGGCTGAACAATAGTATTCAAGTATGATTCCATCTATTATCATAAATTACAGAAAGGACATTTTCAGCCAGTTAGACGTTTTCTTGCTAAACTAAATTTTCCCCATCCTATAGTCTATTTATCAACCAACAAATCAAATACATTTCAAGTACATTGTTTCAAAAGTATTGAAATACATATTTGGTATGAACAGTAATACGCTATTTCCCTCTATTACGAAGTTTTGTTAAAGATTTCAGGAAATCTTGGAAAGTGTTTTATAATATATGCTAAACGAATGATTTTTCTTTTAACAATGCAGTATAGGTAAACATTTTTATCTCATACCAATGGAGTTCTTGGTCAAATAAAAAATTTTCTTAGTCTTCTCAAGTAAAAAGTAATTATATTTATTAAACAATTAAATAAGTTCGTGAAAGTTCAATTATTGTATATTGTTGAACCAACTTTTTGCACTTACTATTCAATCATGCTTTACCCGCTCTTTTTGTAAAACTATTTTCTAATCAATTGTGAATTTTCAGTGTAATTTTTTTTATTGTAAAATTTGAAAAAAAAAATAACAATAAAGTTTTATTACAGCAATTTCTTACAAAATGTATTTTTTTCACGTTTCTCACTTTACAAAAATTTCACTTATTTTAAACTAAGTACGATGTTTAATCGAACTGTCAACATAACAACGATGTTATTACTTTTTTAATGAATAAGCAGAAATAATATTCATATTTACTGAGCTATGCAATTAAATAGAAATCATAGCAGTAAATATTACTAATTAGTTTAAAAATAAATGTTTGTCTATGTTATTTTACAGATAATGACATTAGATATTTTTTTTTGTTCCGACTTCATTGCCGAAATGATATACTTACAGGAAATAAAATTTAATTAATGTTTAATTAGCGACACAAATACTGAAATATCTGAAATTTCCGCAATAATTTTATGCATCTGTAGATTTTAGATGACATCTTAGCCTTTTTGTAATGCATATATCTAATTACTTTCGAATTATCAATGTAATATTTAATTTTATTTTAAACATTTGAAAATGCTTTTAAAGGTCTATTAAAACCGTTACATAATAATCTAATTGATATGATTTAGGTTTCATATTTTCCAATAATTAAATTATACTTTTTATAAGCGTTTGACGTTTTAACGGTAATTCTGAATATTTAAAGTTAATTAGACAGTTCAGATTACATTTATTAAGAAAATTTCATTATATTTAATTTATTTTGCATTATGCTCTTTATTTTTTTCAGTTTGAATGCGTGTTAATTGAAATAAACATAATAATATTTATCCTTTGATAAACAGCTTTTGACGTGCCTCAATATTACTTTTAATAAGATTAAACTTTCTTACTTCATTTCAAAGCGATACTTGAAAGAATTTCTCGGCTAAATTAGAAAAGTAATTAATACTTAATTATCAACATCAATTATACAGTATGGTATATTTTATAACCCTCGTAACAAACCTATAAATTAATCGTAATTCCTGTGTCATTTTTGTAACATGAGTTTCTAAGTAATTGCAAATTTACAATTAATATTTTAAATATTTTAACAGTTTTCTAAAATACATTAAGGGATGTTGAAGCAGTTGAATATAAAATAAATCCTTTTCATTTATATTCTTTATTATGAAATGATTTAATAATTTATATTTTACACCTTCCTCTCATATAGATGACTTTCGGAAATTTTAATCCTAAAGGAAGCGTTTCTCTTTTTAGGGGCGTTCGTACCTATATAAATACGTAGCCCCTATACCCGTCGTTCAATCCGTCCGTATGTCCGCATATAACAGAGCAAAAACTAAGAAATTAATCCTTTAAAATTTAAAATATATAATTATCGCATATTTGGGTCGAGTCATTTCAAATTTTATGAAAATCGGATGTATAGTTTAATTACAGGGACAATCAAAAGCAATCCGTTACATTACGATTAGTGGAAAAAAGAAATTCAAGTGAATTTTAATGATGTTTTACTCTTTCGGACATAATACAATTGATATGAATCTAAGAAATATATACTAAGAAATACAATCTGCACTGTGTGTGGTGCAAACAATATTGGTTATTATTTTACAGAGTCACGCAAAAGTATTCCATTACACAATTCTATGTGGGGAAACACTATTTAGTGCTAATAGACTATTTCACGTTTTATGAAATTGATATGCGGTTCTCAGGTTTACTACAAGTTTCTTTCTTTTTAATAGAAAACAGATAATATTTACAGGGACGCAGAAAAGATTTCGGCCACTATGCTATATCCTATGTACTGTATACTAAATAAATTCACCTCATTTACTATATATGCCGTGCAATTTTCAACATGTTAATAAAAGCGCGCGTCATGTCTATCATAGTTGAGATATATTTTCTGGATAATATCGCTCCCAAGCAGCAAATATGACCACATCTCGACAAAAGTAAATTTCACCAGAGAGACAAAAGGAAAATTTGCATAATCTTACTGTAGTATTGGATTATTGCACTAAAGTAATAAATAAAGTAATTTTCCTTATAATTATTCTTACGAAACTTTTTGTCTAACAAGACTCACCTGTAACAAATCTTTTAGTGGAATAAAAAGCAAAATGAATTTTTCGAGATATATCACTTTTCTTGCGGGTGAGCGTTATCTGCATGAAATCTTCTCTTCTTACAGACAATCTATCGCGGCAGACGTGTTCACAATTCTTAGTCGGTTCAGATCGATCTGATTCAGACTATTCTGATTGGCTCATCAGATTCGGATATCCAAACCATACTGATTTCGAATATCTTGGAATCTATAGTCAACAAATTATAATTTTGTTGTAAGCAATTTCAAAGTAAATGTATTATAGTTGCGTCGTATGTCGTCTGACTGCAGTACTGTGGCATCCCAGTTTCAACTGAAATTTTGAAAAAGTGGAGACTTTCGTTTTTTGACATTGATGCTAAACAAAAATAATTTGAATGAAAAAAATATTTTTAATTTTCAATATTTAACTTATAAAAAATAATTAATCAAATTAATTTGTATAAAAATGGATTTTTGAAGATTTAATTAATTTATAAAAATAATTTTAAACTGTATTGGTGAAGTATTCGTTAGTGATTACGGTTTTATCAAATTTTATGCATTTTTAAAATTTCTACACTATGAGATGGATGCATCTAGTGATGTTTATTTACTTATTTATATTTTTTGTTAAACCCTCGTACAAAAATTTTGAACTTTATTAAAAGCCTATTATGCGCAAATTTATTATGTTGCATTTGTAGAAATTGAAAAAACGTAAATGTATGTAATATTTTAAGTATATAGTTTCGTATTTTTCTAAGAAACATCCTTAAAATATGAGTATAAAAAAACGAGATGCATGATACAATCAATCGTCATATAGAAGACATTAAAAATCAGTATGGTCTGAATACAGCGAGCCAATCAGAAGAGGTCTGGATCTGAACCGAGTAGGTATTGTGAATATGCGGTAAATACCACATTCAATCATAGTATTTTTTACTAAATTTTGCAATTCCCTCTAGAGTAAGATAAAAATCAGGAATTTTACAAACTAAACTGCGTCACTACAATTTCATTCTCATTAAGAATCTTTTATCAATTGTATTTATAAATGGGTCACAGGACCTATAAACTTTCAAAAAATCAGTTTTCAGTTTTTATTTTAATCTAAGTTTAAACCTAAACGCACAGTAAGCAAAAAACTCCAAAAATCTGCATTACTTCCTAAGTTACAATCATTTATACCCGGTGAGTACAATTAAATGTCGGTAGACGGAAACTTAACGTGCGTTTTCTGAGATTAATAAATTTGAAGTTTGCGATTACTGTTAGTTATAAACTACTTAAACTAGAGCTTTACAAAATAAATCATACATATGCTTAATTAACCCTTTATCTACCGACGGCACTTATAAGTACCATTAAAATAACTTATTTTAAAAATTTTTAATGCATCAATTAGTTGTAATATTGTTCAGAATGAGTTACAGATACATTTCACTATTTTGTTCCAAAAGAATTATTGGTTACACAAAACAAAAATATTTTTAAAAGGATGATTTCTTTTGCCTTTGTATCTTTTCAGCTTTCTTGGAGCTGAGAGAAAGGGATGGGGATTTTTCAATTCGGAAATATTTCTATATTTATATTGTAAGAACATCTAATTTTTTATTTTGTAATGCTACAAAATATTAAGAAAATAATTTAAAATAAAAGATTTGAGTGGAGTTATATATATTACACAAAATCCCTGTAAATTTAAATTTAATTAATCCTTCTAAATCTTAAAATCCTTCTAAAATCGTTCAAAAATTTATTAAATGATTATGTAAATCTTTTTATTTAGTTTAAACAATTTACGTAAAATGCTTTAGAATGTAAAATGTTCATGAATTATAATGCGGTAGATAAAAGGTTAAAGTCTTCATCTATATTAATAAAATAACAAATCGCTCTGTGTGTGTATGTGTGTGTGTGTGTGTGTCTGCGATAGTTAGCGAAAACTACGGTACGTACGAAGCTCAATATTTTTCTGAGAGTAGCCCAATATCTCTCCTGATGCACCTGATGCTCAGAATTTCAAAATGCTATTTATTAACTGAGTAATTATTTAAATTCCAAACCTCACTCTCATAAAAAATCGCTTTTTTTAGCTTTTTTCCCTTTCATTCTCTTATGGTTGGTTGGTTGCATAAAATTTTCACAGAAATAATTTAAAAAACTGAGACTGACCTTTAAAATTCATAGACTGGCAAACTGTCAGTTTAAATGAGGATTTTTTTTAATCACAGCCGCTGTACGCCATGGAGGAAAAAGATAGGTGTTGGCGAAGTAAACCGAAAAAAAAAGGTTTGCAATATGAAGCCATTTATCGCTGAAATTTTAATGTCTCAAAATAAAGCACGAGGAAGGAATTTTGTATTAATAAGACGGATTGGAAGAAATGAATTACAGCTGAAGCATATTTTACGAAAAAATAGTAATTTTTTTAAATGGTTTATTCTATTATATTATTTATTAAAATAAATGTTTGCTTTTAAAATAATTGAAATTGGAAAATTAAAAATAATTAAATGTCAAAACAAAATTAAATAAAATATTGAAAACATATGATTTGAAGTAAAAAATTGTATTACTAAAAGTTTTCTCTTTTTTTTTCAGAAATTTTTAATACTTTATAAAGTAGATGAAAAATGTTTATGATTTAACAACATATTAATAATTCCATGTCAATATATAAAGTATAGTGATGAAAATATTCTTTTAAAATCATGCATGAACACTTAAATAATAATATTAATCTAAAATTTAGATTTCAGAGTGCAGACGATTTTAAGACATTAACGAAAGAATGTTGATTTTTCGAGCAAAGTCTTAAATGATGCTTCTATATTGATATTTCAAAGTCATATGATAAAAATAATCAAATAACTCTTGCCTATGATTGATCTAATTGTATCTTTCATGCATTCTGATCGTGTATTACAGGTAATAATGGCACAAAACGTTATTTTTTAAACGAAATTTTAGTCATCTATTCAATAACAGTTTAAAAGGTAAAAAACAAAAACAAAGAAATACTGGTTTAAACCAGTTTGAATTGATCGGAGTTTCAAAGCACATGGTTTTGTTGGTGCTTATTTGGACTTAATGTAGCGGATTTTAGAGCTACACTTTTTGCGTCACCCCAAGACATTATACTGCCACTCTATTAATTTCTTTTTACTATATGGTTGTACGCATATTTTTGGCATTTCGAACATTAGAATGTATGAATCATTAGCTGTGTTGTAGTAAAAAACATTACACAACACTTTTTTATGAGTTTATTTTTTTAATCATTGATTAAATTTAAATGTGTTCTATTCAATTTAAAATTGTAAAATGGCTTTAATTTGTTTTTAAAACAAAAATAAAATAGCTGTTTGGCGTACAATTGTTTGTATCCGCAAACGATTCATTCACCATAATAAATTATCAAATAGCAAAGCAAATTATCTATCAGAAATAGCCATAAAAAGAATAGTAGCAAAACTGATTATAACCTTAATGTTTAGACTAATTTAAATATAACCCGATCCTAGCCAGAAAAAAAAAAGAAAAAAAAAAAAAAATCAGGCCACACTTCGATCCGTGATACACAAAATTTCCGTGAATATAAACCCGACTCTGACCTAAAAATTCTGTTTGGAAAAAACTATGGATTTGATAACTGACCCGAACCAAATCTGAATCCCTCAAAAATGTTCAAGTGAAGCATAACCCGATTCAAGCAAGGAAAAATAATTTTCGTGGGCATGAAACTTGACCCGAACCTAAATATTTTCTTAAAAAAACCCGAAATATGACTCGAACGAAATCTGAAACCGATAAAAATATTCCATAGAACTATAACCGGATCCCAGCAAGACAAAATACTCTCCATGGTCATAAACCCGACTCAAACCTAAAAACCTCCGTTTGAAAAATCCTGAACTTTGACCCAAACCAAATCTAAATCTGACCAAAGTATTCAAAAGAACCATAACCGGATTCGAGTAAGACAAAATAATTTTCGTAGACATCAACCCGATACGAACCTAAAACTCCCATTCAAAAAATACCTGAAATTTGAATCGAACCAAATCTGAATCTGACAAAACTATTTCAAAGAAACGCAACCGGATCCAAACAAGACAAAATATTTCCATGGACATGAACACAATCCAAACTCAAAAAATTTCTTTGAAAAAATCGCGAACTGAACGAAATCTGAACTTGGCAAAAATATTCCAGTGAAGCATGCCCTTATTCGAACAAGACAGAATTATTTCCGTGAACATACAAGAAGACCCGAACCCAACAGTTATATTTAAAGAAAAAACCCGAAATCTGAATTGAACCAAATCTGGACCTGACAAAAATATTCCAAAGAACTATAACCCAATCCAAGCAAGACGAAATAATTTCTATGGACATAAACCCAACTCGAACCTAAAAAATTCGATTTGAAAAAAACTGAAATTTGACCCAAACCACATCTAAATTCGACCAAAATATTCGAAAGAATCATAACTGGATTCGAGTATGACAAAATAATTTCCGTGAACATGAACGAGATCCGAACCTAAAAATTCTATTTGAAAAAATACCTGAAATTTGAATCGAACCAAATCGGAACCTGATAAAAAATATTCCAAAGAATCGTAACCGGATCTGAATAAGACAAAAAATTTCCATTCACATGAACCGAATCTGAACCTAAAAAATTTCTTTGAAAAAATCACGAAATCTGAACTGAACCAAATCTGAACTTGAAAAAAAAAATATTTCAGTGAACCATTTGTTATTCGAACAAGGCAGCATAATGTCCGTGAATACGCAAGAAAATCCGAACCCAAAAATTCCATTTGAAAAAAAAGCCGAAATCTGAATTGAAACAAATCTGTTTCCGACAAAAATATTCCAAAGAACCATAACTGTATCCGATCAAGGCAAAATAATTTTCATAAACATGAAAACGACCCGAACATTAAAACTCAATATCAAAAAATACCTAAAATCTGAACCGAACGAAATCTGAACCCGACAAAAATGTTCTAATTAATCATAACCAGATCCGAACAAGACAAAATAATTTCCATGGACATGAAACCAATATATGGTTTGGTAACATTTAGATTGCAATTACATTACGGTAAGTCTTTGATTATATTTAATTTCCCGTTAGGTTACAGTTAGGTCACGGTTAAGTTAAAGTTAGGTTAAAGTTAAATTGCATTTATGTTATGGTTAGAATAAGTATATGTTACAATAAAGTGAAGGCTAGGTTACATTTGTGTTATATTTAATTTACGGTAAGGTACTGTTAAATCAAAGTTAGGTTACAGACAGGTTATGGTTACGGTACAAAAGTTTACGGTTAGGAATTTATCCATAGAGTGAACATTACGTATGATTTAAAATAACACTTACTTTTGTTAAATGGCTCTGAAATTATAATACTACATACCAACATTTTAGCTACCAGCGAGTATCGATTTCATTCATTGTATAGTCGGATTTAAGAGTGATATAATTAGTTTGAAATTCAAAATATTTCACTTGGGATTTCTATGTGAAAAAAATATAATTAGTTACGTGACTTAACAGTGATTTTTGATAAATATCAACACTTTAACACGAAAATCACGCAGTCGTTGGATACATATTCCCTCCCGCGTTTCTTCATCGCTCATTTTGAGTATTTTTAGAGCTTAACATTAGCTGTTTTTTAAACCGATTTTTCACACAGTTAGTGGCCACGTATTTCAGACAATGCATTTCTGCATGTTTCGAGTTAATGATAAAATCATACAAATTTCAAGCTCGTTTAATATTGTTAATACGGACCCGGGCAACGCCGGGCGGGTCAGCTAGTGCTAAAATAAAACAAAACAAAAAAAACTTTCATATTTCGGTCATTTTTGGTTATTTATATAAATGTGTAGCACCCATAGTCGTCATCTGGTCTGACCGTCTGTCTGCACTGAAAAGCTTTAAAAAATATAAAGCTTAAAAATTTGAAATTTAACACACACATATATATATATATATACAGTCGAGCCTCTATATAACGAAATCCATCGTTCCAGTAAAAAATTCGTTATATAGAGAAATTCGATGTATAGCGTATGATGTTAAAAATAGTATTTAATGTGTAAATTTTGAACAAATATTATTTTTGATCTTTTTAATTAAGAATTTGAAATGTTTAAAAGTATATATTAACCTAACATTTTATTTCTTACTTATTTAAGCAGTTTCAAAAAAGAGAAAAGACATTTATTTGAAAGCTTAATGAAAATCAAATAAGGAAGACTTACATAAATTTCAGATGAAGAAATCTGTAATTTTTTGTTGTTTTGATTTTAAAATTACAATTGTTACGCTCTCAAAAAAAATTCTCAAATTTTAGCAAGGAATGAAAAATTGTAGTTGATATTTTCCTCCATTTGAAAGTCTCTCTTATGTGCTCTCATTGATTCTTCTCTTATATGTGTAACAATTCAATTGACTGTGTTTTGAGAAGGATGTTGAAAGGTGTGTGGGAGGTGGGATGAACTTGTTAGATTTAAAGAATAAGGAGAGAAGGAATATTTATAAAAAAAAAAAACCTCTCCACTGAACGATAAATCAAAAATAAGTGATGGAAAATTGATTCCATATGATTTCGAAGCTTTTTTAAAACTGAATAAATTAAGATCAATTTATGAAAAAATTCGTTATACGGAGATAGATATTTCGCTATATAGAGTCTGTTTTTAATGTAATCATGCGAAAAGTGGACCGTTCTTACTAAAAATTCGTTATATGGAGAAATTCGATGTATGGAGTTTCGTTATGTAGAGGTTCGACTGTATATATATATTCATAGCAGATTTTTTTTCAGTCATTTAAAATTTTATTGATATCTAAAGAAAATTTAAAAAGACCCCCCCCCCCATTAATAAAAGTTTTCTTCATTATATGAAATCCTTTCTGCGTGTGACTATAAGTGCTATTGTCCCAATATCTGAATATTTATAAAATTGTTTATGGTACAAACGCTTTGGAAAGCATGATTTACAATTTGCGTCATTTTTTTCAATTGAAATTTATTTACCTACATTTTATGCAATGTTTGTATCGTCGCGCAATTATAAATCTTCTTTCAGAAACTTTGATTAATTGTGAAAATTAAAAAAAAAATCTTAAGAATTTTTAAAGTAGTTGCTACATAAGTAAATTAATCTTAGAATAATTTTATGTTTCATTTAAATTTCGCCATGATTTTCTGCATTTCGAAGTTTGGTTAATTTTTGTTTTCTAAACATTCTTGTTTTATTTATTTATTATAAATAACTGTTCTACCTGGATGATATGAATGGAAAAATGTAACACATTTTAAATCATCATAAAAATCGTAATATATAGAATATTTCTAAATAATGACCATGTTAAAAGCACATATATATTATAATTACGCAACATACTATAATTATAATATTCTTTCATAAAATAAGTCCAGATTTCTGTGAAAATTAATTTAGAAATCACTACAATAGAAAGTGAAGAATTTACTATGAGATATGGTACAGAAAAATCACGTAGAATTTAAAATTATATGCAACTTATTTTAAAATACTGTACAAGTACATTCTAGTTATTCTACTGTGTACAGATTCCAAAGAATTAATTTCGTGATAATATTGCATATTTTTATTTTATTAATTTTCATTGCTAAATGAAATTCCTAAAAGAAATTTAATTAATAGTGAATTATGTTAAAATGTCGCAAATTGCCGTGCGATTTTATATATCATTAATTTATCGTGTCTTTTATGGTCTTTTTGCACTTTTTTAAAATCTCAGTAATTGCGCATTATCTGAACAAATGATTAATTTTAAATCTGTTAAAATGACTTCAGGGGATTTTTAAAGCAGTTGTTTATTATACTAATAAAGTACTAATAGTTTGTGAATAGTTTATAATTATTTCATACGCTTTTAATATTTAAAAGCAATTTTAAAAATATTGAATCGAAGCAAAATGTTTTGGTTAAAGTTATTAGCGCATTGTGAATTATACGAAAATATACAAAATATTAATATGACATTAATGGTAAATATAGTAAAATAAAAATGCCAAAATTATGTTCTGAAGTGGTTGAATGTTCATAATAACTCTACCGTATTTATTTTTTTACGACAGTTACTCTTTAAATATAAACTTAATTTTAAAAGTTTTATTACACCATCATAATTTGATAGCATACTTATTTAAGTATAGTATGGCAATAATTGGTGGTAAATAAAATTTTCATTAATTTTGAATAAATAATAAGTGATATAAAGAATGCAGAATACTGGGTCCTTTTTTGTTAAGCGAGCCAAGACAATGACTCATCCATGGACTGAAGTGTACCGCAAAATTATGTAATATACTTTATAGACTGCATCCGAGGACTGCAGGATCAAACAACCTTCGAAAATTGCGATTTTTAGGATATTGTTGGGGATAAAAATTTAAAATTGCTCGCAGCGTTAAATTTTAACGTATAAGTACTCGCTATAAACTATATTTTAAAAATTCTAATTTAAAACAATGAAATGAGAGGAAGGCGTTTTAAAAATGCTCTAAATTACAATTGATTTGGAACTGTTAGGGTTAAGCCTTAATAACTGGCCTAGATGTTATTTTAGGGAAGTAAGTCTCGCACAATATAGTTTTTCTAAAAATTTGAAGTTTAAAAGTGTGAAGGAGCAAAAAATTCAATTATTTATATAAATTTCCATTTATACGATAAAGTCGGTAAAGATGACTAATATTTAGTATTAAAAACACGCTAAGAACGGGTTCAGAAATTTCGAAATTTTGATCAGTGAAATGAGTGGAAAGAGTTAAAACAATGTACTAAAATACTACTTTTTTTAGGGAGGGGAGAGTCAAAGGCCGAAAATTAAAATCTGGCATAGAAATTAATTTAAATATGTAAATACTTGACTAAAGACCTTTCTAAAAATTGGAAATTTAAAAGTGTTCAGGGGGATAAAACGAACTAAAACTGTGATTTATATGGCAGCATGGAATTACTCTAGAAATTTGAATTTAGTATGATGGCTACTTTTTAGATACAACACTCGCAAATAATGTTTTTTTTATAATTCTAACCTGAAAAGATTAATTGACCAGAAAAATACATAGTTCTTAATTCAAATTTAGTTGCATTGTTTGGATACAAACTAGCAACTTAGTATAATGTTTCTTTTTATGATTCAGATTCACAGTATAAATAGTTGCTAATTAATCTCGGAATAGAAATATTTTTCTCCAATCGGCAATTTCTCATCATTAAGAAAAATTTTAAAAGAAAAATTTCTGAAATTTACTCAGGCTAAGATTTGTTTAGAATTTGTCATAATCTCACGGTAGTAATACACAGTAGATATCTGCTTATCTATATTATGAAGGACAAAGTTATCTGTCAAACGTGCATCATTTTTTGAATGGCAACACTTTCCGATAAAATTTAGGTTTTGAACATTTCGTTATTGCAAGTTTTAAATTTCTGGACAGATTTTGAATCTTTACACCGTCGAGCATTGAAAAAAAAATATTTTTAAATGCAATTTGTTAGAAAACTGTATCTCAATTTATTTTTGAGACATTAATTTTTTTAGAGTTTTTAATTCTATTTCTCTAATGGTTACAACATGAGTACTGCATTTCTGTCAGAAATAAAGGGAAAATAGTCATGAAGGAAAGTGATAGATGAAAGTGCAGCATGCAGTAAAAACGGTTTGTAATATGATGCGCGTTATCATTCAAATTTAAATGCCTTCATTCTGCCCAAACAAAATAATCACATGGAACATTGATCGAATTCTGTGACATCAGCTGTGCATTTTTTTCTCTAAATGAAAAATATCTATTTATATGTTAGCCCCTAAAATTAGCATTTCATTGTATTACGAATTTAAAATTGTACTACTAAAAGATCTACTTATTTATTTATTTTTTTTATTTCTTTTGTGTGTGTGTGCGAAATTAAGTCGTTTATGTGAAGCTAATGTAGCAGATTTTAGGGTTATATTTTAGGTGTTATTTACAGACACCATACTTCATCTATATTATTTCTTTTTACTCTATGGAACATACCAGATTAATGCATACTTTTGTTGCCTTTTTCTTATAGCAACTGAAAAAATAAATTAAAGGGCCCACTACAACCAAAATTTAGTCATACAAACCCGGTGAGTTTTGTTTTATTTCCTCTTTGTTTATCGATTAAAAGATTTTTAGTTTATTGCAAACTTAGTTTACAAAAGATACACGAATTTCTTTTTAAAATAATATATTTTAAAGAATATTTGTGTGCCTTATTTTCTTAGCATTTACTTAGTTGGTTTTAAAAATTGAAATAATGCAATTTCATTAATCTATGTGAAATAATTTAAGAATTTTCAAAAATATATATATAAAAATTTATGATTTCTGGTAATACATGGAACTATTATAAATAAAAAATAAAGAGATATAAATCATTAGGTTGTCGATTTGGCTTGCTGATTTTTTTTAAATGGATTTAAAAATGAGTCACAATATAAACAGTTTGGATATGAATACATCCTTAATACGATTTTTCCTTCAACTCTTATTTTTGTTTATTTATTTTGCCTATAACTATTGGTCCAATCAAAAAACTTGTTCAAAATCAAAAAGTGTTTGATATTATTGAGAAGATGTATAATAAATTTAGTCAGATTTGATATCTTAAGAATGTCGAAGTTATGGATTTTACCTGTTTCACACACTTTTTTTGCTTTCGTTTTTTATTTATTTTTATTTTTTTGCGATAAGAGTTGCTCCTATCAAAAGTTTTAAATAACATTTAGAAAATTTATAATAAATTAATTTTGATTTCATATCTTGAGAATTGACGAAGTTATGAATTTCTTCTCGCAAAAACTCTATTTTTTCGCCTTTTGAGCCGATTTTTAACTTTATTAAAAGTCTTTCATGTATAAACTTTTCGCACCATTTTTAGAAGTAATATAAACTTTAAACCTATTTTAAGTAAAAAGTTATGGGAATTTTTCGGTTTTGAAATAAGCCCTCCCTATTTTCATCCCAATGTTGACCATTAACGAACTTGACCGAGAATTTTCCCCCTTGATTTTATGTATCAGTTTGGAAGAAATTTTAGAGAATTATAGACGATATCGTTTCCGTCAAAAAGATATATATATTAGGTGTAGTAAGAAGTTTTAAAGCAAATGTTGTCTGGCGTTTAACGAGAAATAACGCACCAATCAGCAGACCGCATTTGTGTGATGTGATATAAACTATTTCAGCGTTTTCAAATCGACACAAAAGCTGGGAGAAAAGTGAAAGTAAAGTTGAAATTTTGAAGATCTAAGATGTCATATGATAAATTTTGAAGGTTAAAGGTGTGATATGATAAGTCATTTATTCGTCACTGCATTCGTTATGAATTTCACCAAAGAAAATATGCTTCAAAAGCATATCAATCAATCTGTTCTGTTCTTGGAGAGGAAATCGTATCAAAAAGCACATGCGAATTTTGGTTTCGGTGTTTTAAGGACGGTGATTTTGATGTTAGCGATTAAGAACCTAGCGGCGCTCCACTGAAGGCTAGTCATGAGGATTTGCAATCTCTTGAAGATCATCTCAGACGCAAAAGGAACTTGCCAAACAATTAGAGGTACCCCAAAAAATGATTTGTAATCGTTTACAGGCAATGGAAACGATTAAGAAGGCAATAAGATGGGTGCCAAATGTATTGAACCAGAAAAACAAGGATGGGCGTGTCTTCAAATGCATGAATATACTAAAAAGGCAACCGAGAAAAACTTTCTAGTGACAAATCGTGACGGGAGATAAAAAATGGATATAATATGACAATCCGAAAAGCAAAAAAAATTTGGTTGAATCCCAGCGAAGCAGCAGCTTCAACGGCGAAATGATCCATTCACTGCAAAAAAGTTCTCCTCTGCATCTGTTAGGATATGAAGGGTGTGCTCTATTACGAACTGTTGGAGTCTGGTATAAGTGTAACAGCTGAACGCTACAAGCAACAATTGTTTCAATTGAACCAGGAAATCGGTCAAAAACGTCCATTTACTGGAAAAGGTTTGCGCCCCATCAAATTGCTTGCCTCATCTTGCAAAACCGGTCAAGGACACGTTAGTAACTCTTGGCTGGGAAATTTTGGAACACCCGGCGTATAGTCCAAACATAGCCCCTACAGACTATCATTTGTTTCGGTCGATGCTGAATGCTTTGTCTTCTGTACACTTCTGGACCGTGGACGAAGTGCGAAATTGGGTTGATGACTTCATCGCGTCAAAAGACAAATTATTTTACACTGCTGGCATCCGTCAACTGCCCGACCAATGGCAAAAGGTATTAGATAATTATGGAAATTATTTTGATGAATAAAGATATTAATCTCGGCTTTTAATTGCATATTCATATGTCTGAAAAAATGCTTTGAAACTTCTTACTACACCTAATATATACATATATGTAACGCTTTTTACTAATGGTAGTTTTGAGATTTAGGGAACATATCACTGTAGATCTGCAAAAACTTTTCAGAAATTCCAACATAAGAGCTGCTGTAATAGGTAGTATTTCATACGAAATCTGCCTAAGGCTTCTCAGAGTTATAGACAGCCCCGTTTTCCCTCTATAATATATTTAGTTTATTTGAAAAAATAAATATGTTATGTAAATATTTTTTCTGTATATTTAAGTATACTATGACATTCTATTTAATTTCGCTTAAGGTAAAGACTTGCTTGGGGCTTCCGGCGTATTCAGATTAATTTTCCCTTAACATTTATGACTTATTTGTTATGTAACCGAATTTAACCCAATTTTTTATATGTATTTTATTTTGTGTGCTTAAAATGTCGCAAACTCTGCAAGAATGTCGCGCAAGTTATAGGTGCCAAAGTTTTTTAGCATTCCGAAAAATTGTATCCACATTAATTACTAAACCACTAAAGCGATTTGTATAAAGATTTTTTTTGGTATCAGAAAATAAATATAAGAACATTTGCAGCAGACAAATTTTAAAAAAATATTTTTTATCAAAAAAAATTATAAAATGGAAAATTTTTGAAAAAAATGTCATTGATCTAAAATAAAAAGATTTATTCGAGGAAAAAACTATCAACCATAAGTCCTGAGCATAACACACAATCTATTCAAAATTTCTTCAAAATCGTTCGGGTAGTTTCTGAGAAAAGGAATCAAACACCCTATCCCTTAATCTTTTTTTTTTTTTTTTTTTTTTTTTTTGTAAATTTTTTGCTTATAGCTATATTATGCAACACATGTTTTATAAATTAAGAATTTCTTAATAACTTAGGAAAAAAATAATGAAAAAAGAAAATAAATAGAAACGAAGAGTGACAAAGAAATTCAAACAAAAAGAACAAAGAATCAACAGATGGCAGCACCACAAGTTTATTCTATTAAGAGGTATTTCAACTCATTTTGAAATAGTGGAAGAAAATACAATTCGTTCTTTTTTTATCATATCAGATCGGCACATATCTTTTAATGTTTTTACCTCATACACTGTTTTATGTACAACGTAATTAAGTTATATCCTATTATTTATAGTATAAATCAGGCTGTCATTTTAAAAATACATATGCTACATATTTTCCCAAATTATCGTCAACCTATTTTTTTAAAGTCAAGTAAGTATCAATGAAATTGTAAGAAAACATACTTAATATTAAACTTTATTTTTAAAACACATTTTCATATATTTTTTATGTATATCATTAAGTATAGTACAGGAGCCTTAAGATATTTAAATACGAAACAATAATGAATAAAAACCAGAATTATATTTTAATAAAACAAAAATTAAATAGAAAAAGAATCTTTATTTTATTTTTTGTGAGATTTTGAGCAAATGTACGATAAAACATTAATGTAAATTATTTGAATTGTCATTATAATTCAAAGTACTCACTATAAGTATCCGAAAATTGACGTTGCGGTTCGATGTAATTTCAAATTTCTGTGAATATACATTGAAGAATATATGCAAGCCAATTTCTCTCTATTACAATTATAAATTTACATACGTAGCTTTTGCCGTTGTTAAATATGTTGTATTCAGGGTTTTTATACGGCTTAAATTAGAAACACTACTGGCTTTAAAAATATAAAAATGGATTTTTTTTTTTTTTTTTAATTTTATGCGTGGATAATACGAAGATTTTACTTACCCGTCATACGTGGTATAGGGTAAGTCTTGCAATCGTTTTGAAAATCGAAAAAAAAAATTTGACGGATTTACACAATTTAGATACTGGAGATTCCGAAAAGCATATCTTTAGAAAATAAAAATGCCGTCCGTCTGTGTGTCTGTAAACTATCTATCTCCCGAAAGAGTTGAGATAGAGAGTTGAAATTTTGTAAGTACTGAATATGTCAGAATGGGACGAAGTCTATTTAATATCAGTAACCTCGCTTATCTGGAAAAAATTATTTTGGAGTCTCGAAACAATCGTTCTGATGAAACGTATATAAAATGTTTCGAAATTTATTATTTTAAGGAGTGGACGTAAAAGACAATAAAATAACACAAATTTTGCCCAAAGAACGAAGTCGATCGGATTATTAGTTGCCGAGGCATTCTAAATCCTGTTTTCTAAATTCTTCGATTTTTCATGACCCTGTATTTTATTCAAATTTCAATTGAAAGATATATGTTAATTGTAAATGAGACGCTTAATCCGAAGCAGTTAATCTTCAGTTAATATGATTATCATTTTCGGAGTTATAAGGATGTTTTTATACACAATTTGGTACTACTACGTTTTAAATAATTTGTCAAAATTAGTTAATCAGCAGTTCATTAATAAAGCATTACTATGTACATTAAAAATATTTAAATATACGTTTAAATTTTTTTGAAATTTTAATGCATTTTATAAATAGATTCCACATGTTTTGTTTAAAAAAAATATATCATGCATATCCATGACGGGTAAGTATTACGGTGGCCCCCAACGACTAGTTTTTTTTTAGGGGGGGGGGGGTCAATTATGATGTATATTTAACCTTCTTACAGCGGAGAATGATTATCTGTTGTCGAACCTGTAGGTATCACTGCAACAGAAGCATAAAAAAAAATACCACAAATTTGCAGATATTCAATTTAGAAAGATTAGGTTATGATTAATATTCTCAAGGATTATTTTCCTGTACATTATAATGCATTTTACACCGTTTTTTATAAACAATTTTTTAAATTATGTTAACTGATGTTATTTTTTTTTTATTCTTAGTATACAAATAAAGTTTTTTTTTTTTTTGGTTTTTTTCGTCTGGAGTCATGTGTTGACGTTAAAGTTTACTCATCTGTTTGAAGCTGTTATTGGTTTGAACCAATAGCGTTTTATACATACGTAAATTTTCACATTAATGATATTGCCCTTATTGTACTGATGTATATTGATCTACGGACTAAATTACAGTTAAGTGCAATGTAGGCTAAATGAAAGAAACATGATAGCAGCCCTTCGCAGTTTCATCTAAAATACGGTATTTTTCAAATCTAAATTTTTCTATGGCTATAATTCAAGGTACTATAGATAGATAATTGACGAATGGGCACTTTACAATCCAGTATGTATTTATTAACCTACCTAATTTTAGTATGTTACATGTGCTTAAAAAAATATTTTTACCATAGACCGAGTTGTGCTACACAATTCACACACATTACTCCATAAGCACAGAAATTGCTTTAAATGGGTTTATAATTATTTACGGGAATTTTTGTAAATTTAATGTTTAGAAATAGCATTTCATTGTATAAAAAATAAATAATAATAATAATTTTCGATTTCTGTTGGAAAGTGTTTCATAATGTATAACTGATGCATGATTTCTTTTAAAACACTTTCAATTAAGTTGAAAGTTGTAAGATTTCTGTTTGTCTGACGTTTTTCTGTCTTTGTGTGCTCTAAGTCGTATATATTCTGATTGCTCTGAATCTCATAGATATTATTGTTCATCAATATAACATTTTCGATGTATAAACTGAAACATATACCACATAAGTTCCACTTACAGAGGCTCTAAATATAATTTCGTTAAATTAAGGTCTGTGAGGGAAATGTTTGCGGGATTTTTTAATAATATTAGACTATTTTAAGTATACCAAAATTTATAGATATTATTAGTGTGTATTATATGCACTTGCAGCAGAGTCGGGTATGCGTAGAATTTATCGTTCATTTACAGACTCACAAAAGAATTTCGCTGCGGAAGAAATTGAAGTTTAGAAGTTTCTGCAGAGTAATTACCGGAAGTAGATTTTCAGTTGTGGTGTTCCTATTCTTTTTTTAAAACCGATTTTTTTTATATAAATTTTATAGATGACATACAGTGCCTCACAAAAGTTCTCAAATACATTTCCGTTTTAATTACGGAATTCTCTGAATTGAAAATTTCAACTATTCCATCATTTAAATGAACTAACTTTTAACATAATGCGTAGTATGTATACAAAACCGTAGAATATATACAATTTTGTACCAAAAAAAAAAAAAAACCTGATAATTGAAGTTTTTTGTCTGTTGATAGTAATAGCACAAATTGGATTTTCAAATGTGTTATGATTTTTTTTTTAAATATTTACTAAAGTATCATGTTTCACTATAATAAACTGTGAAAAATTTATACAGTACTATGAATGTGTTAAAAAGTGTTACGCAATGTATGCTGGAGGCCTGAGTTTTCATTTCTTTTTATTCTTATTCAATAGTTTTTCCGGATTTCTGCATACCCGAAATTTTCCACAGACAATATTTACTCCGAAGAACTGGATATAACAGATTGATATTTACGTGAAATCTGTGTATACGCTGTAAAAAAATAAAGTGAGTAAAAGATATAAAAAATTTGTAAAATTACTAAAAGTTTTCTTGGAAACTGGGATTTCTAGAATTTTATATGTAATGACAACAGCAAAAATTCATGTAACAAATGCAGATTTGCACTAAAAAAATATATGTAAGGTTACTAAGAATTTTTTAGGAAACCGGGATTCCTAGAATATACTATGTAATTGAAAATTAGGTTAGAGATAAACGTTTAGTACGATAACTGTAACTTTAGTAAATTCGTTTGTAATGTTATAGATTTCTGTAGCTATACAAAAATTAGTTTTGTAGACTTACATCTTCTTTTGTACAGTGTACAGATAAAATGTTAGTAAGCATACAGATTTCGGCAATTTTATATCTGTACAATTACATATATTTTCTTTTCCAGTGCATGATTATGTTTTTATGTATGATAATTAATAGGGTAACAAAATGTACTATCATGAGAATGTTTATCCTCTAACGATTAATGTGGAATAGATTTTAAATTTTGTCCCAGACTTTATAAGGTATGTCGATATTAATGTTAGTTTTTAATTCAACAGTATATAGTAGAGTACTTTATTATTATCTTGTTTTTCATGCGATAAATATACCTAAAAATAATCACATCAGAACTAATATTAATAATATAGTTTAAATATAAAAGTAAGATACGATAAGACAAACGTGACATTAAAATGCATTTCATTACATGCAATCAGTGCACATAAAACGTTATTGCTAACTTAAAAAAAAGTTAATAAACAATTTAAAAGAATAAAATATTACTTGAAGAATTAACATTCTTCGTATTTTTTGTCTTTTGTTGTTGTTTTTTATGGGTACTAATAAAGTAATTAATAATTACCTATAAAAGCTATACTTTATTCTTTAACACTTTGAATAGCATAAAGAAAACAGATAAAGAAAACCAATTTAAAATCTCCAAAGAGAAAGAAAAAAAAAGCAATTGCTTAAAAAGTAGATTATCTTTTTCATTACAAAAGCGAATTCTTTGAAGTTAATTGTTTTGGACATTCGTTAAACAATTCACACGTGTTCTTTTGTGAGACTGCTTTCTTATTGAATCTTTCATTAAATCAGTATTCATCATTTCAATAAAAAGTGCCTGGATTTTTATTGTAGTTTTATTTTAGCTTGCTTGATACATTGGTTTTAATTTTGGTCATTATTTATGATCATTATTTATGATCATTATTTATCATTATTCATTTATTTTGATCAGTAATTTAAAGGATTTTAAATTTCTTTGGAAGCGACGCAATAATCTCAGAATAAAAAAAATTTCTTATCTTGATTTGAATATTTTATTTAAATCTACATACATAAAAACCGCTGTATTTATGTTCAAGTTAAATTTCCGTTTATACAATATTATCCTCGTAGGAAACACGCACAGTAGAGAAAAATATTCTCAACATATAATATTCTGTGGTTCCAAAAAAATATAATAAACAGTTTTCAGAAAGATTATACTCTTCTTACAGAAAAGTAGTTTTAACCCGCGAGAACTCGTGCATGAGATTTCTTTCACCATCGTACCCTTTTTAAGACTATTTTTAAGGCTATTTTTCATTTTAATAAAATTTCAAAATGTGATTTCGATTACTTTACATCTTTTTTGAATAAAAATACTAAGCCAAACAAAAAATTTGATATTAAGTGACTGTAAAGTAAAAGTAAAGAATTGGGCACCGTGAGAGAAGTTCTCATAGCGAGTTCTCCCGGGTTAATCTATATAACGAGTATCCGCGAAAAAAAGTAAACAAACATCGGTACTTCGTACGAACAGTGAGTCTTCGCAGAAAGAGATGCTACTGTCGAATCTTCCTTTTCTCCTTCTGAACCAGGGAATCAGTGAAAGAAGAATGATATTTCCCCCTTCGTTTTCAACGGCGTTTAAAGGCAACACCAATGACCTAAGATACCTAGACACCACACCGGCAACCTTTTCTTGGGCCGACATCTTTGCCTTCCGTCACGTGACGGAGGGCAGATTTAGCGCGCCAAACCGTTTTCTCCCGCCGAAACTCATATTGTTATGTTTGTCTTGAGTTGACCGCACTTCTTCTTTTCTCTTTGTGAAATCTGAAAGATGCCAATAAAGTGATCACCGCCAAAAAACGGCATATTTTCGCCAAAGATGTTGGATTCGAAACCATGCCGAGAGAACAATGGGATGTGGCGTCTACGTATATTAGAAAGTCAATGGGCAACACTTGTTGAGTGGGAGGCGAAATTCTAAAATGAAGGGCTAAAATCGTAGTCAGATGAAATCCAGCCACCTCATTGGTTGTGTAGTAATGGTTAAAATCACGAACGTGTTTCTCCGTTTGAAAAAGAGGGAGGGGTAAAGAAATTTTGAAGCGATTGTTATGATCTATTCTTATTTACGGTAAACTGTTGAAATTAACTCCGTTAAGATATTTTGATAACATTTTATAAAATTAGAGTAAAAAATTTTTGATTATAAATGAAAACAGATAAGATTTACTTCAAAATTGCCGCTTTTTCTCAGAAAAAGGACTAAGACGACAGTTTACCTGCCGCTAAGATGTTGTTCTCTGAAAAGGACGCAATTCAATGACCAATGAGGTATTTAGATTTCATCGGACAGTGATTTTTGTCCTCCATTTTAGAATTTTGCGAGCGGCGGAAGAAAATTTTATTCGGCCGTTGCAGGAAGACGATATGTTTCTTGATGTCGCAATGATAATTCACAGTAGTTTTACATGAACGAGCTAATATATAGTTATGCATTAATTTATTTGAAGTTTTAATGATGCAACAGGATGCCAAGTATCAAGCTCAAATTTCAAAAATTCTCATTTTTAGTGTTGTTTTGAAATTTAAGAAGATCAGGTGAAGTGCTGAATTTCCTTTATGTACATTTCTCGTCCATCTTATGCTAAAAAAATTCCAGGAATGCTCTATATTTGTGCAAAAAATATAATATAGAAAATGTTCGGTATCTAAAAGTAATCTAAAGAAAATATGCAGTTATTTACAAGTAATCTAAAATTGTGAATCGATTTGCTCACCAAATATATGGCCATTAATTCAATATAAATTTATTTAGAAAGATATCTATTTTACAAAAGGTTTGCTAGTACACAATCACATGGGCAAAAAGTCCTCCTCGTGATATTTTGCATTGTGATGTGTTAATTTTTATTTATTTTCTCATTTCATTTTATATGCGTATTCACGACGTTTTTTACGTGTTTGATTTAATATATATTTTATGTGCTTAGTCTGCAATTGTGTCCGTTATGTGCTTGAACATCCAATAGTCCAGAAAAATCAGCATTGATTGGCTTAAACACATGTTATCTCAATAATTAATTTTCCATCCCAATATATTTAAATGTTATTTCAATGCATAATAATTATTCTTTTTCTTTGAAATTAAGTTAGCTGATTTAATAATTTTCTCTTTTTTTTTCTCTACTCAAAAATATGATATTTCCCCATTTATCCTTTAATAAATAACTGATTTTTAAAATTGAACTAAAATAATTTATGAACTTATTTTTTTTTTTTTATTCCATTCTACATACGGCGGTCTGTCACCTCCCTTCTTTGCACACTCTATATAAATAACGTTCTAGTTTCATCGTAGATTTTTTTTCTTCACTAAGAATAAACAAGTTTTTATCCACAACCCTATAAAGTAATTTAATATGTATGTAAATTTTACTTACATTATTTACAATATTTAGCATTCACAAAACGCCAAAATGTATCCTGTTTCAAATAATAAAGTACTGTAGGTAAGAAAAGTTTTCGTTCGAAATAATACATACCCCAGCACGAACTCTAAGTTATACATGTATCACATATCTAAATATATTTATATATGTATTTCATTTCAATCTTTTTAAAATTTGTGTAAAAGTATCCAAAATAAATATCTAACAATCCTTTTAGTTTTTTTTTTACTAATAATAAATAGGTTTTTCTTCAGAACCCTATAAAATAATTTAATTTTAATGTAAATTTTACTTACACTACTTACAATATTTAGCATTTACAATACGTCAAAATTTATCCTGATTTAAATAATAAAGTATTGCAGATAAGAAAGATTTTCTTTTGAAATAATACATTCACCAGCACCGACACTAAGCCATAATTGTATCACATATCTAAATATAGTTATATATGCATTTCATTTCAATATTTTAAAATTTTTATAAAACGTATCCCAAATAAGTTTCTACCAATCATTTCAGTTAATGCTTTATAATCATTTCATGTTCCATTTATTACTTAATTACAGAATTTCGTAGTAAATACGATCTAAGCCGTTCGCTGAATCACTAAATGAGTATTTCCCATAATAATATGACATGCTAGAATAGAAAAGAGCATTCAAGTCGTACTATCAACTTAAATGTGTATCTGGTTTAGAAAACTATTTTCGCATCCTATTTTATTATTCGCTTAAAAAATTATCTAATTTCTGCTAATTGTATTACACATCTAAATGTATTTATTTATATATTTCATTTCAATCTTTTTATAATTTTTATAATATGTACACCAAATAAATTCCTTACAATCATTTCAGTTAATGCTTTATAGTCATTCCATGTTCCATCTATTACTTAATTATAGATTTTCGCAGTAAATACGATTTAAGCCGTCTGCTTGATCACTAATTGACTACTTCCCATAGTAATATGACATGCTGGAATAGAATAGAGCTTTCAAGTTGTACTATCAACTTAAATGTGTATCTGGTTAAGAAAACTAATTTCGCATGCTATTTTATTATTCACTTAAAAAATTAACTAATTTCAGCTTACTAATTGCATTGTTATTATACTTACACATATATATTCCTGAGTTCTATGATTCAATGCGTGTATATTTTAGACTGAATTTCATTTTACAAACTTACATACATTCGTCTCATGAAATACAAATTTCGATGAATAAAATAAATAAAAATCGTTTTTAATGAATTGAAGGTATCATTAAATAACGTTTTAATACCATATATAAACAGTAATCCAAAACGCAACAATTGCTACAAAAATATTTAAAAAATCTAAGAAGACACATTAATAGTAAAATCTTCTTTTTTATTATTATATTTAAATGTATAGTAATGTAATAACATACACTCTCATAAATATTTTCTTCATTTCATAGAAATATTTCTGGCAGCACTTCCACCGGTATACATCCGAAAATTAATTTTAGATAGTAGAAGAAGTTTCCTTTCTTTTCCTTTTTTTATAGGATAAATAATTTCGGTAATCCAAAACAAGTAGTAAATCGCATGTCAAGCGTAGTAATTGAGGTGCATTCATACTATAGCAAAGCTTTTAAAATATATATACTTCGGATAGAGTAAAGGTATTCAAAATATTTTGTGTGTCCCTGTAAATACTATATACTTTTTATCATACAGGAAATAATTTGTAGAAAACCTCAGAAAAGTATACCAATTTCATAAAATTTGAAATATTTTAATATAAATAAAACGCACCCCAAACAATTTTCCCTTTATACCATTATCTAATAAAATAATATTTTATGACTCTGTAAATAAATATAAAGTACTCTTTGCACCACAGATTGTACAGAATGTAGATTTTTTTCTATATTTCATTCATGTATATAAATTTTATTTTGTTCCAAAGAGTGCAACTTTATTAAAATGCATTTGAAATTATTTTTACCATTAGACATAATCTATATTAATAGGTTTGATTCTCCGTGTAATAAACTATACGTTTGATTTTCATAAAATCTGAAATGACTCGACAAAATTATGAAAAAAAAAATATATTTTATGTTTCAAATGACTCGGTTGAGTAGTTTTTGCTGTATTATATGCGGCAGACGGACGGATGGTCTGAACGACGAATATAAGTGCTGTGTATTTAGATAATTACGAACGCATCTAAAAAAAGGGGGGGGGGTTAAGAAAAGTCTGTCATTCTTTAGCTGATCCCTTTGTGTTTGATCTTAGAACATCACGTTTCGAATGGAGCGTATCAATCAATCGGCCAGCGATCGCATGGCGCAAAGCGCGAATAAAATAACAATCTGAATTTTTCTTCAAATGAGGTAATGGTAAGGCTTGTTAAATTTCTTATTCAGAAAGCTCGGAAACATTTCGTTGTTGACGAAATGTTCCGAAAGTCCGGAACATTTCGTCGTTATGAAGTAATGGTTCATATTTTAAACGATGCTTAAACAAATGATGCTATTAGAGAAGTTTCAGTTACTGCTTATGCTTAATATTCGACACTTGATGCATTATTCAGTTATAGAATTTCGGACCAGGTAAGATCTGAGCCTTTTATGCACCATTAGTTCATTATTCTGCATATATGTCTGGCGATGTAGATTAGGATGTCTAGCATAGCTAGTCGCCCAATCCACAAAAAAAATGGACATGAGGATGAAAATTTAAATTTCTTTAAATATGATTGAAATTTTGCATATTAACTGCTAAGAGTGTACTATTTCATATTTTATCAAAAAAGAATTAAATTTTTGTCATTCACATACTTATTTTAATTAATAAAGTGACACTATGACTTTGTCAAATAGACTGCGGCAAAAATCTTTACATTTCATGGTCTCGTACAGCTGAACAAGCATTCTGAAAATCGCCAAACTTGGATATATATGATCTGACAGCTATTATTGAGAGTTTTTGTCTACAGAGAGGTGTTCACTAATCTTCATTACAAAAGGTAAGCTTATTTAATTACTCTTAATTATTGTTTCACACGCGCAACAAAAAGTTACATTTATATCTCTATAGAAAAATATTTTTGATTTAAAGTTATGAAACTTTATATTCAAAAATAGTTTATTAAGATACTTTGAATTACAGACACAAAATAAATTAATTAATATTTTAATCATAATTATTGAGCGTTGCAGGCGTGACATGTCCCTGTTGCGGTTGTGATATTTAATTTAAGTCACACCCGCAACGTCTTTTAAAATTGATTACAAATGTATATTTGAACAAATTATATGTAAATTTATAAAAGAATAATATACTAGAAAACATGTACTTGGCAGCTTTAACTATACACTTTGATTTAATAGAGGGAATTCCAGTTAATAAATAAAAATTTGCATCATCTGAGCATGTGACACTGTTTGCAGTTGATTTATTCAGTTTGGATAGATAAAATTGTTGCTTTACTACAATAAAATAATTTTATTAGTGATATATAATTAAGAAATTAATTTAAAAGGTAAGAATTTATAGAAATTAAAAAAAGAAAATTACGAAACAATATTTTAGCAATTTTCTTTAAATTTGTTAATTTTGTTTTGTTTTTTATATACATTTTTTAAAATTTTGTTATTTGATAGTATTTATCTAATATATATATATATTTAGTTTTTTAATATAAGTAAATCAATATTAGAGGAAATTTTTTTTTCTCTTTTAATTCAAATTAAATAAAAAGTAGAAGTAAGAATAATAGAAACTGTTAAAATGTTTATTAAGTTAGCATAAAATGTATATAGTCAGTTTGAAATTAACCATAATTTAGCATAATTAACTTTATGTAAGATTAGAAATTTCAAGGGATAAATATTAAAAATTTGTTAAGCTTTTTGGACTGGAAGTGCTATATTTATTCAGTTTACACATTAATTTCTTCTCTTTTGCAGAGAATGAAGAGTACAGAAAGATCACGATATCATCGAAAAAAGATTAAGGAAATCCCTTTTAAATATGAAGGATATCTACAACAAGACAAAGAAAGAGACAAAGCAAGGAGAGAAAAGAAGAGACTATTTAAAAAAAAATCATGGTAAATGATGGCAATTCTTTTGCATTTCATTTCATGGTAAAGGAGTTGTCGAGGGGGTTGGTGCAGTTGCCAAGAAAATGGTAACATTAGCAACACTCTGTAACTATAAATTCAGCTTCAGATTTTGCCATGTGTGTAGAAAAAGTCCCCAAAAATATAAAAGAACTTTGCTGAATCTGAAATTTCAGAAGATATTGTGAAAATGCTTCATGAATGCTGGCACCAATGATAGTCGGAGCTCAACATTCAATCGATACATCATGTTGTTTTTATTGACATAGGAACAATTAATGTAGCAATAACTTCAGAAAGTGATCACAAGAGAATTTGTACCATATTTTGTCAAAAATATAATATCCATGATAAGAGTGCAGTTGGAGATTTTGTAGAAGTTGTTTTGTTCTCCACATTTAAAAAAAAGTGAAAACTTTGATGGACAAATAAGACAAATGAATGGGGATGTTATAGAATAAGAGTATCTGAATAAAAATCAAGAAAATGTGTATATTTGGTTCAGTCAGTAAGATGTATCCATACTTTGACAAGAATATAATATCCAACGATGAATGTGCAGTTGGAGATTTTGTAGAAGTTGTTTTGTTCTCGACATTAAAAAAGTGAAAACTTTGATGGACAAATAAGACAAATGGATGGTGACGATATAGAATTAGAATGTTTGAAAAAAATGTAAGAAAAAGTATATATTTGGCCCAGTCAGTCAAATGTATCCTAGGAAAAAAAAAGAACATTTTTGTAAAAAAAGCTACCACCACCAGAAATTATAAATTCAAGATTGGACATGAAATTTGTTTGATATTTTCCTCTCTAGATATTATAATTGTAATATTGATTAATTCTTTAATTAAAAAAATCTCTCTTGAAAATATTTGTGTATGTCATTATTTTATTGGCTGTACAAGTCACACCCGCATCAGGGCGTCACACCCACAACGAAAATTTTGAATATTTTCCACGAAAGCAAGAATTGAGTAAGTAATTTAATTTTTGCATACAATAATTATTTAAGTATTACTGTCTAATATATAAAAATATCAATTCACTCAGTTGTCATAATTCACAGAGTTTTGCATTTTTGCACTGAAAGATGAAAATGCATGTCCTTTTTATGTCACACCCGCAACAGGTGGAAATTATTTTTTATTATAAATAAATGATACATTGGACAATTTTCAGATTATGTGTAAGTGTGTATTTATGTGTAAGTGGTCTACATTGAAATTCATACAAATTGAAACCAATGCTCAAAAATATATTTGCTGGTGACTAAATTAAGTTGTGTAAATGTCACACCCGCAACTTTGGATTGGGCGTAGTAATTTTTCAATTTTAATAGTCATAATTGTGTATCAGGAATAACAACACATTGCAAAAAATCTGCTACAAAAGTATTTTTAGAATCTAGTTATTACTGTCTTCAACTTACACGAATATTTCTGAAAGCACTGTTGTTGGTATATATTCGATAGCTAAAATAATTTTGTTTTGTTCTGTTTTTATTTTGTTTTGGGATAGATAATATTAGTAATTGAAAAAAGGAGTAAAAAAATGTCTCTTATTTATCATGAATCCCCTGGAATTTGATCCTAAGCCCCAACTTTTCGAATTGACCAGAGATAACTTTACACAGAGCAGACATAAAATAATGATGTGAGTTTACTTCAATTGGGGTATTGATAAAGCTTGCTAAATTTATTGATCAGAAATTTCAACTTAATTACCGGAACGTTTCGTCGATATGAAATAACGGCTAGTGATCTAAAACGTGATGAATAATAAAGGACTCTAATTATTACATATTTTACATATTTTTAATATGACACAATTTTACTCATAGATGTAAAATATGAATACTTTATTTTCAAATAAAATTGAAGAAGAAATATTTGCTATTTTGAATGAAATCAATTTTTTAAAACTTGATTGAAGCACTATATTTATTTAATGTGTTCATTTAGGATATATATCGCATGCGAGTGTTCTTTTTAATACTCTAAAAATAAATTACAATTAATTTTATATATGTGAAAAAAATTGCCTTTATTAATTTCTAAAGCATCATTTTTGTATGTTTGTTTTTAATAAAATTAGAAATATTAATTTAATTTTCATTTTATCCTATTTAGAAATAAATTCAAACTTTTGTATTAATTTAGTGAAAACGCATAAGTGCAAGGGATAAACGGATTTTCTCCCTCTATTTCAGACTTTAGGAAAGAATTAACGGGAAAAGCATGTTTTCTAGGAGCTTTCAAAATGACGAATATCCTTGTGTATAAAATCTGGTTTTTTCTGACAGTGTACGCATACATCAATAGCATATTCTTAATAATAATATATTAAATTCAAAACTTTCATAATCTACCTGTACAAAATGTATCGCAAATGAAGCTATCACAGTAATTTCAGTGATTGCTTAATAATTGACACTTCATATATTATTCAATTGTGGAATTTCGGAGTAGGTAAGACCGAAGGTTTTTACGCACCATTAGTTCACTATTGTGCAGGTATGTCTGGCAGTGTAGAATTGAATGTCTAGCTTCACTAATAATAATACAGTTTTAACAGTCATAATTGTGTATCGAAAATAATAATCCATAGCTAAACATAAAAAAAAATATTTTAAAAATCTAATTAACTGTTTCTTCAGTTTATAGTAATATTCTTGACAGTACTGCTGTTGGTATATATCCGATAGTTAAAAAAGTCTCTTTTTTTCTTGTAGTATAGTTGATTTCAGTAATTCTAAAAATGAGAAAATAAATGTATCTCAATTCCTCGTGAATCCCCCCCCCCCCAATTACGAATCGGCCAGCGGTCATATGTCGCAGATCGGGAAACAAAAAAAGTGGGTTTTGTTCAAGAGGGGTATTAGTAAGGCCTGTTAAATTTCTTGTCAGAAAGCCAAGAAATTTTAACGTAATTACCGGAACTTTTCGTCGATATGAAATAATGGTTGGTGTTCTAAAACGTAATGAATAATAAAGGATACTGATTATTACATATTTGACATATTTTTAATAGGACACAATTTTACTCATAGATGTAAAATATGAATATTTTATTTTTAAATAAAATTAGAGAAGTAATTTTTTCTATTTTGAATGAAATTGATTTTTTAAACTCTATTCGAGTACTATATATATTTTTAATGTACTCATTTAGAATATATTTCGCATGCGAGTGTTCTTTTAATTACTCTAAAAAGAAATTACGAATAAGTTTACATGAATGGTAAAATTTTACTTTGATTAAATCCGATAGTAATATTTTTGTTTGTTTGTTTTTAATGACATTAGAAATTTTAATTTGTTTTATTTTCGTTGTTTAATCTTGAAAATAACTACAAACTTTTGTTTGTATTAATATAGTCAATGCGCATGGAAGCAAGGAAGAAATGGAATTTCTACCTCTTTTTTAGACTTCCGGAAAAAATTAAGGAAAAAAGGATGCTTTCGAGGAGAAAAAAAAATATTTATTTAAAAATTACGAATGATTTTGCGCATAAAGGTGAATTTTTCTGACAGTGTATTCATATATCAATAGTATATTTGGAATAACAGTGTATTTATTTCAAAACTTTTCATAATCTATGTGCATAAAATGTATCTTAAATGATGCTATCAGAGTTACTGCTTATTATTCGACACTTGATACATTATTCAATTATAGAATTTCGGAGCAGGTAAGATATGAGCCTTTTATGCGTCATTAGTTTACTAGTGGGCATATATGTCTGGCCCTCTAGAATATAATGTATAGCTTAGCTAGTGTTATTACAGTTTAAATCGTCATAATTGTGCATTAGGAAGAATAATCCGCAACCCAACAACTGCTACAAAAATATTTTAGACATCTAATTACTACTAAAATATTCTTATTCAATAGTATATTCATATAGCTGATCTTTAGGCTATTCAATATTATATTCGTATACAGAGTTATTCAATAAAATATTCGTATATATAGGTATATAATTATACATACACTTGTAAATGTATTCTTCAGTTTATGAAAATATACTTGGCAGTACTGGTATCATTATATGTCTGAAAATTGAAGAAATTTCTATTCTAGGAAAGAAGAAAAAATGCTGTTATTAAAAAAGAGGGTTTTTTTATGTAAACGCATCTCAAATTCTAACGCAGTGATTAATACTGAGACACGCGTTTTAAATCATCTGTTAACCACTCGGCTAAAGATCAGTTTGCAGAGAGAGGAATTAAAATGCAAATTTAATAAAAAGAAAAGAAAACTGATTATATAGTTAATTAAAACTGTATTTCTTACATATATTTACACTATCAGTAATCACTATTTAACCCTGAAAAGATTGTATAAAAAGAAATTCAAACTTTTATATTAATACAGTCAATACGCATGAATGCAAGGAAATAACGAAATTTCTCTCTCTTTTTCAAACTTCCGGAAAGAATTAAGGAAAAAAGCATATTTTCTAGTAGAAAAAAAATATTTAAAAATTACGAATAATTTTGTGTATAAAGAAGATTTTTTCTTGTAGAGTATTCACATATTAATACTATATTCATAATAACAGTCTATTTATTTCAAAACTTTTCATAATCTATCTGTATAAAACGTATCTCGAATGATGCTATCACAGTAGTTGCAGTTACTGTTTGATATTCGACACTTGATACATTATTCAATTATACAATTTCGGAGCAGGCAAGATCTAAGTATTTTATGCGTCATTAGTTCACTATTCTGCATATATGTTTGGCACTCTAGGATGCAATGTGTAGCTTCGATAGTGTTATTGCAGTTTTAACCGTCATAAATATGTATCGGGAATAATAACCCATAACTCAGCAACTGATATAAAAATATTTTAGAAATCCATTTAATGCTAAAATATTTATGTTTAATAGTATATTCATATATATAAATATTTAATAGCATGTTCTTTTATAAAGGTATATAATTATATACGCTCTTGTAAATGTTTTCTTCAGTTTATAAAAATAAAAACTGAAAATAAAATGGTGGCTATATAAAATGGCAGACTGCTATCATTATATATTCCAGACTTGCGTAAATTTCAATTCTAGGAAACAAAACATCAGTAATTTAACAAAAATGAGTTATATATGTATATATATACATAAATATACATATATATGTATATATAAATTTTTCTCTGATTCTATTCATACGTTACAAATACTTGAGATTCATACGTTACAAATCGCCCCTTAAGGGTGCATTCCAAACCAATCTACTTATTTTCTGATTTATTATAGAATTCACTTTTGCTCCCAAACGCATCATACCGGCAAACTATCTTATTTAGTAACTTCTTAATGTGTATTGCTGGTGGAGTTTAAAATAAATGCAGAAAATAATACAAAAATCGTATTCAAAGCTGAAGTTTTGAGTCGAATTTTCCGAAGCAGGAGATCTGAGAACGAAAAAAAATGATCATACTGAGAAAATAGTTGCTTATAAATCAAATTCTAAAAAATTGAGTGAAATATGAAATCACGCGGCCTCTTACGCAAATCCTCAAAAAGTTATTCTGGAAGATTCGCGTTTTTACTTTTAAAAATAAATCTGAAAATTGCCTCAGAAAATTTAAAAATGTTTCGGTGGAAAAATATTTTTATTGTTGGGAAAATGCTCTGATGTTTATATTACTGACATTCTATTTTCCCCCTTATGTTCGGTAGAAATACATCTAAAAACTATTATCTTGTAACATGGATACGATAGACATAAGTAACTCCGTTATAGAAATCCCTTCTAAAAATGGCTTCGCGAGTCAAAAAGTTTAATAACTCATGGCATCGACAGTTGTGCATTTGCTATGATTTCAGCATTGTTAAAAATAGAAATAAAATTATACATATACTTAATAGAACAATCAGTGTTGTAAATCAGAAAATAAAAATCATGAAATCAATTTATTTTTTCAACTATTAATTTTGCATATCTTATATATACGTAATATTATATGTGCAAAATATTATATATACGTAAATGCTTTAATACAAACATTTATTTTTCTTTGACTTAAAAGAAAAAACTAATTTGAAAAATAAATAAATAAAAGTAGTTTATAGGTAATTTATATTAAAATTACATTTATTTATTTTTAATGCACTAATAAATGTTTTCTACTATATTACCACTATATTAAATGAAACGTAATATCATGAGAAAGCTTTTATCTTAATATTATAAAAAAAAGAAAAAAAACTCGAAAAACAAAACAAAAAGCAAACAATAAATAAAGAAGAAGAAAAAAGCTCTTGTTATGACTTCTTATGACAACCTTTTGTACTTTTACTCTCATATAAAATGAAACGAATGTTTTTGTGTTAATTTGTTTATAACACACATAACATATAATTTTAATGAAAACATCTTTATAACATCAAATTATTTGTATATTCACATGCCTATTTAAATTAGATGTATTGATTATTTATAAATGAAATGTTTAAATAATAGAGATTTAATTAACTATACTCATAAAATGGCACTAACAATCAATTTTCTTAACGAATAAATCTTTAATATAACTAGCAAACTTATACACTATATTGCCATTGATTATGGGACACTTGCGATTTTAGACATTTTACTAAATATCTAGACAAATACATGAGGAATCATCTCGAAACTCTTAGTGTATAAATATAATAGTATACGTCATACATCTCCGTGAAGATTTTTTACTGAAACGCCATAGGGGACCGTCAACAAATTAAAAAAGAATGAATATCTTTTGAATAACCCTGTCAAAACTAATGTAGCAAAATCGCTCAAACTCTAGATTATGATTGAATGCCTTATTGTAAGACACTGTGTTCATTTTTATGCAAATAGCATGCACACTCGCAGAGTAATTAAGGTTTTTATAAAAATGGTCCCAAATTTTTCCAAGTTTTTTCATTATAATTTTCAGAGTTCTTAATATAAAATAATATTTTTTTCAGAAAATATGACAAACAACATTGCACACAGTACCCTGTAATCAGAATTAAAAAATAATAAAAATTGTATGAAAAATGAGTAGGTTTACTATATAATTTTTTACTGCGCATGCGTCAAAGATATCAAAATTTCATTTGCATATTAAGTTAGCTAAATGTATAGAGCAACCTTTGTAAAAGTCTCAAAATCATAGCTTGAAAATTCTGAAAGTAATCGTCTATAGAAAAGGGACAAAATCCGTTGTTTCCAAAATGAAGCAAAAAAATGAGGGATTTTATCCAAATGCAGTAGTACATCCCATATTGTGTATTCTATATTGACACTAATCAATGAATACATGGATACAACCCCTCTTGTTTGTGCTTCATTTTGAGAATAACGGATTTTCGACTTATTCAATTGACGATTATTGTCAGAATTTTCAAGTTATGATTTTGTGACTTTCACAAAAGTTGCTTTATACATTTAGCTAACATAATATGCAAATGTAATTTTGATATCGTTGACGCATGCGCAGAAAAAAATTATGTAGTAAACCAACTCATTTTTTATACAATTTTCATTATTTTTTAATTATGATTATAGGGTACTGTGTGTAATGTTGTTTGTCATATTTTCTGAAAAAAATAATATTTTATATTAAGAACTCTGAAAATTATAAGGAAAAAACTTGGAAACATTTGGGATCATTTTTATAAAAACCTTAATTACTCTGCGAGTATGCATGCTATTTGCATAAAAATGAACAAGGCTTATTACAATAAGGCATTCAATCACAATCTAGAGTTTGAGCGCTTTTGCTACATTAGTTTTGACAGGGTTATTCAAAAGATATTCATTCTTTTTTAATTTGTTGACGGTCCCCTTTGGAGTTTCGGGAAAAAATCTTCACGGAGATGTATGACTTATACTATTATATTTATATACTAAGAGTTTCGAGATGATTCCTCATGTATTTTTCTAGATATTTAGTAAAATGTCTAAAATCGCAAGTGTCCCATAATCAATGGCAATATAGTGTATATTCTGCTCTAGAATAACAGATTAACGTGCATAACAATAAATTATTGACGCGCAAGTGACTTAGATATTACCTGCTCTGAAATTGTATAATTGAATATTGTATGCCAAGACAAATATAAAACATTAAATAAAACTATTGTAATAGTATATTCGAGGTACGTTTTATAGTGTAGATTAAAAAAAATAGAATTATATGTATATATATATATATATATATATATATATATATATATATACGTGGGGATATCGTACAGTTTCAATTACAAGAGAATATTTTTAATGCTTCCCACACACCACTTTTTAAAAACAAAAATCTTTCATACACCATTTAAGAACATTTATAAGAGGATTCTACAACGAAATACAAAAACCTCTAGCCAATAGGCATTTAACATCAGATATCTGTTTAGCATCAGACATGGAAACTGTACAGGTCCGTAATGATGTAACTTTAATTTGTTTTCGTTTTTTATTTTGACATCGTCATAACAATAGTACCTTAGTGTTACTTTTTTAGGATTTTCTTTTGAAGATTCTTTAAAACAAAACAATTAATTATAGGTTTTTTACATCATTTCGAGCAAAGGTTAATTTTCGTTTTACAATTAACTGATAAATAGGATTTATAAAATCATTTCTAGCAGCGACTTTCTTTCTTTAATATATATCTTTTTTGTTCATCCGTGAAATTTAAACAATTAAAACCTAAATGAACAATAGACTTACAATATTTGCAAAACTGTTTTCTAGATGTATTTAAAGCAGCAGCTAAAGGTATGTTTTACTATTGAGAAAAATATTTGTATTTACTCCGAGACATTTCACATCAGGTTTTAGAACTTTCAGTTTTCGAATGAAATACTTCCTGAATTTTAAAAGAAAATTCCGAAAATGAATTTGCGATTTTACTAGATTTATATTCAAATTATATAAATTTCAATAATTCATATATGTCACTTAATCATTTAGTCTTTTTTGTGGAATTTTACAATTAAATTTTTGTGTAAATAAATAGCATTAGTTATAAATATTTTCTCTGATGAAGAGTCTGGATAAGGTTTTAAAGTACTAAGATATTTTAAATAAAATTAACTATTAACATATTTGATTATTTAGAATCGCCTTTAAAGTAAAACAGTGAATACTTTAAAGTTCATATTATATAATTTACATTCTAGTAGTTTTTAACTAAACAACTTATTAATTCATATTGTTTCTCGAATCTTTATTTTAATAAGTTTAAACAAGACTTATAATTTTCTTCGTATTCAGCAAAATCAGCAATTGTTTTTTTTAGCCTCAATCAGACAAGATCGATTTCAAATGTAAAAATTTATCAATACTACTTAAAGATTAATTTCAATTTATAACGCTTTTAAAATTATTAAAAGATAAAAAAAAATCAGTTGGGTCATCATTAATTGGGTTTATACTAAGTTCCGGCGAATTGACAAAAATTTGTAATTTTTAATTAAAACTACGAACATTGCTACCTTGAATAGATTCAGCTTGCTCGCCCGTTAATTAACTTAGTTTAACCCTCAGGACCGAAAACTTTTGTTCTGCTGTTAATCAATATGAAAAAGCATGATAAGATTAAAACATTAACTAACTCCATTTCTGACACATTTAAATTTGTACATACGAACAGTCTACTTATAACAAAATGTTTGCTACTATTTTTTTTATAAGCATTAATTATACTTATCTGGGAAACAAGATAAATCAAGAATTTTTAATTGACTTCCATTTTTAAAAAGCAATAAAACCATCTTTCTGCTGCATTCGAGTCGAACATAGTAATTTTGTAATAAAAAAATAAAGAGAAAAAGTTTAAACAGCAATTCTCTAGTAGATCACGTAACTTTAGCGCCAACAGTCAACCTAGGAAGTTACCCGAGTTGCGTAATATTACACAGAAAATAACTTCTATAAATTAGACTGTTTATCATTCAATAACTGCTTTAAGTAAATATATTTTGTCTCTACATTTTACTTTCACAAATTAAGGAAAAAGGGAAAAACTTGAAATATATTATATGAGAAGGGGGAGGAAATGTTCTAAAAGCTAAAATTGGCCAGCTGAAGCAAAAGTTCTTATCTACAAGACGAAACTATAATAACATTTACAAAAGTAATTTAAACTTAATTTGATTAAAAAAATTAAAATATCGCAGTCAATATTTAAAAAATTAAAATCAAATATATGAAAACATCCAAAATATTAAACATCACGATATTTTGAAAATAAATATCAGATATAGATCATGTATAGATCAAAATATATATCCATCCATACACATCACCACACCCTGCTTGTAAACTTCATAAAATGAATATTGAAGCGACTTTTGTTGTATATAACAATAACCGAACACTATTAATTAAGTGAGGTGGTTATATTCGCCAGAAATAATGTAATAATAAAAGCTACAGATTTATTCATTCTGCAGCTTTTCAACAGCCTTCAAGTACTAGACTTCAATATGGATACAGCACCTAAAAAAATTCCGTTTAAAAATAATCGATTCCCCGAAAATTAATCGTACGAATTTCATACAAATTTATATTTACGCTAATTGAATGGCGTAGAATTTATTTATGCGGACAAAATTGTGCCTTGATACTGCAAAAAAACAAAGCTTTAACTTGTTTTGATATGTAAATGGCCACCTAAACAATTTTTATACGCATCATTTAAAAGTAGTCTCTATTTCCAATCCTTGGGAGTCAGTAACTTGATTGTGTGATATTCCGTTGCAGAGTTAGTAGGGGATATTTACTTGTTTTTTTTTTCACGATTGTACATCCAAAAAATACGACTTCTAAAATTTTCTATATTATAGAAAAAGATTTGTTTTTAATTGAAAAATAAATTTAAGAAAAAAAGGGTAGATTTCATTACATAATTCATAGGCGTCGGACATTTAGTAATGCATTTGCTTTAGCCTTTTCTGGTCTGATCTACCATTAAGAATACATGTTTTTTCATCGAGTTATTTATTTATTTATTTAAATTATTTTTGTTACTGTTCAAATATACACTGAGAAAAAAAAAATCCGTTAAATTTACGGCAAGTTTTTGCCGTAAAATTAGATATAAATTTATTTATTACATCTAATTTTACTGCAATTTTTGCCGTAAATTTAGCGGATTTTTTTTTTTTTACATAGCAATAATGATAGTACATCGCTAAGCATTTCTTGTTATGACATCATTTATATTTTGGCATTTAGTAATAACAGTAATAATAAATAAAATGTTTAATACTCTTTGCACCATTGTCGATTCCTTTGTCTTATTCATATAATTCGTCCTTTACATTTAAAATATAAGTTATTTTTCTGAAAGAATGATGATAAAAAAATTTAAAAAAATCAGAAACTTGTAATATCTGTTAATACCTATCACGTTGTTAATGTTCGATATTTTCCAAACTCCTCAAAATATTCTTCCTTAACTTATTGTCATATAAATACAAATTGAATAGTAAGCAATAAATGCATTTGTTAGGTTTCAGATAATCAGAAAATATTCAAACTTCAATAAATCTATTTGGATACATATGATCATTATTAAAAAAGTTAAAATGTAACTAATAGTAAAAAAAAAATATTTTTTTAATTTATTCATTCAGACGTTTAAAACATATTCATTCAAAAGTCTTTAAATGAAAGTTGTTAAAACTACTTTATCAAATTTAAAAAAAGGTAGAGCTTTATATCCGTAGCATTATAATGATTGAAAAGTTTCTTTCATATTATGTTATTTGAATATTAAAAAATTTAAGACAAAACTCACTGAAATTAAGTCATGGAAGTGAAACATAGTTAGTTTTATAGTCATAATTAAAGCTGCAATTAAAATGAAGAAATAGGATTAAAAATGCTAAAAATGGAAACCCTAATTTTTTCTCTTCAATTTAAAGAGAAAAGTAATTTATTTTTTAACTATTTTTTTTAATTTTTTTAATGTAAATCTAAAAGAAATCTCAAGTGGTATAATAGCATATATAGTTTGACATTCTTTTGTATTAATTATTTAAATAACAAAACGTTACAAAATTTTCTATACTTTATTTTATTTATTTATTTATTCATTATTTATATTTTTTGGTTTGTCGTTTTAAAAGTTTTAAAAACAGTATACATTATACATTAAACAATAAAGTAAAATTCTATGCTGACTCAGTTTCACTGTTCTTCGTATTTATAAAAATTATTGTCTGTCGGTTACATACAGGGTCCGAAAAATTCCGTCGACAAACTTTTTTTACATACATATTGAATTTATTAATTCATTTTGCCAACTATAAATTTAAATTTATCCTCTTTAAAGGATTTCAATTATGAAAAATAAATTGACAAAGGGTATTTCAAACTAAAATCTCAAACGCATTGTTCATTTATTTTTTTTTTAATCTCTTGTTGGAAGGATATTACTTTGTCTACTGTTATAATGTTTAAACTCTTAACTGATCAATATTTGAAAAAAAATCAAATAACGCATGCTCTTTCTTTTACAGAATTTTTTATCGTTTATCACCGATTTTTCAAAGAAAAATTTCTTGCCCAATCGAATCAGTAAAATGCTCGGATTAAATAATGCAAAATTCACAATAAAAATTTACTGGTGAGAATAAAATATCATGATTGGAATATGGATGTCCATACGTGGTACGAGCAAACAATGATTCACAAAAAAACGTTGCCCGTATGACGTACGAGCAAATCAGGGAAACTGTTAATTTTATAATGTGTTTCCATTTAATTTTTATTATATTAAAATACTACTATCTTAAAATTCTATCCCAGTTTGATTGTGTTTTAATTGAATACTTAAATTGTTCACTGCAAAATGATTCATATCACTCAAAGCCCCAGAGTTGGCCAAGAGGTTCTGTCTCCGAAGCTGGTAGACGCTAGGTGCTAGGTTCGAACCCAATCGCAACCGTCGGCCTAATCGTTCAAAGTTTTTTGTGGTTTTCTTCGAACATTGTATTTCCTTGCGTGTATACGGGTTATGCCCCTTTAAAAAATATCCCACGGAAGGCACCCCCCACCCCTCTTTGGGCCTACATCCTTCATGTTGATAATCGACCGTCATAAAATAAACCAAATTATATCACTCAAAAACATTCGAATACGATTATGAGTAGCTAATGTTCAATTTTGAAGTGAATGCATTAATATCAGCGAAAAGATTCTTCAATCTGGCTCCTAATAAATTTTCCAGATGCCTAAGTAGCTAAATTTTTGTCAGTTCTGGTTATATAATCTATCAAGTGCTTCTTTCTATCGTTTAATGCTGTTTCAGATGTGCAGTATTCTTTTAGATGTACTGTCGATTAATAAATGGAAATTTTAATAACACAAAATTGGCGATACTTTTTATTTCAGTAAAATGTCGTTGAATCTTAAGATGCAAATTTAATTAATTACTGAAAAAAGTTTTAACGTTGAGTAAATTTATTTTTTTTTCTAGAATTCATATTTTCTTAAATATCAGACTATAAGTTATATCTGTTCTGCGCCAGAGATACGGATGGCACGATCTCTGATTGATTACTACCGAAAAATCTCGATTTTTACCACACACACACACACACACACCTCTTTAAAAAGAAAAGAATTTCAATCTGAGGGGAGCTTATAATTGAGATTTAATAAAAAGCATTAAAAACGCTTCTTTATCATAAATTTAGAAGTAAATAAGGTAAATACAAGGGTGATAATCTTTTCTATTTCGCAGCTTATTGACAAATGTTATCTAAATGAGTTCTTCCTGAAAACCCCTCAAACAAAAATCTCAAACAAAAATATGAATAATTTTTTAAATGAATAAAACTATTAAAAATAGTAAGAATTGCAAAATTTCTTTAAAAAATGTTACCATATGTAAAAAAAAGTTTTGTTTTTACTATATTGAGTAGTTTTTGTTTATAGAAATTAACCCTTTGTTGCATACTGTCCACTACAGTGGACAAAAATTCATTCCCAAATGCTAATGAATTTAATTCCGAAATGCCACATTGGCACCGGAATTTTGGTTAAAAAATTTCGGTTTATTAAATTCCAGCAAAAAAGCTTTTTTCTTGTTTATAAATAAAGCTGTTTTCAAATTCCGGTGTCAGTCATCAATTTCAAAACTTAAGCAATGAATTATCTCTTCGTCGCAAAGTGTTAAGCTATGCAACAAATGGTTAACCAGTTATGGGATAAAGCTATATTAATGTTAACTATTCACATGTGCCATTATATTTCCTACTTGCTATTTAATCACAAAATGTCCGTCATTGTTAAGACAAATATTATATTTCAGGAATATTGGTAGATTGTACAAAAAAATATGCACTAAGTTGGCAACATTTTATGCTTTTAAGTTTTTTTTTCTTTTAATAACAAAGCTAAATATATGTATTTTAATAATTGACATTTTTCATTTTGATCAGAAGTTGTTGTTGATATTTTACTATAAAAAATCGTTAAATTCTCTATACTGCAAAAATATTTTATTCACTGTGTTCAAAACTGCTAATAAGCATACTGAAAAAAAAATAAACTGTCAGGTTTTTAAAATATATTTGACATTTTTCATTTGTATATCTTTATTGAAATTGTTTTTTATTTTTATTTTCCTGTAGATGTTACATTAGTCCCCTATACAATTGTGTCCATTAAATAACACAGTGAAAATAGCCTCCAAATAAAACTTCGTCGAAAAAGTATAAAGAAGCAATTTTCAATAAGTAAATGAACATAACAAATAATTATTTGAAAAAAAAAAAAAAAAAAAAAACATTTAATTCATTTTTTTAATGCTAGTAACGTTATTCAAATATGAGTTTGCGTGAATGCCAATAAAGATGGAAAAAAAGTAAAAGTGCTGTATGTTTGAAGAGCTCTTATTAATTAAAAACGAAGTTGTTTAGAAAAAGATATGTTTTTTGGATACGAGAACAGCCTTTTGAATTTAAGGCTTCTAGATTTTCTTTTGTGTCTAATTATATATAATTTTTTTTTAATCTTTAATCAATTTATTTTAAAAAATGCGAGTTTTACTTTTAATGAAAAAAATGATAGTATGTTTTACTTAGTTGTCTTTTTGAATAAGTTCGTAATTTTCTTTGACTGCAGTTCGATTAAAATAAAAATATTCAAATAACTGATGATACTTAAAAAACAGACAAGCAAAATAACAAATATTTTTTATTCTTTTCGTACTCATAATTGTACTTTTCATACGTTTTCTTATTTATCCAAAATTAGTGATTTTTTTAGAAATGGAAAGGTTTAATTCTTAATAAAGACGAAATGCTGTTTTAAGAGTCCTTCTAAAGCAACAATAATACATTTTAGGTAGCTTTCATTACAAAAAAGTAAAAAGCTACCTATTGCAGCCGTCCGGAGGAAAGCACTTCCGGAAAATTTTGGTATATTTTCACCGATCACGACCCCCCGACCCCAAAACCACCCTCCGTTCAAATGTTGACATATATATATATATATATATATATATATATATAACCATATATATATATATATATATATCTGATTTTTGTCATGCGATAACTAACGTATTTATGAACCGATTTGAATGAAATTTGGTATGTATATAGTACATACAAATGTCTCGACCGAGTTCGTTGGCCAGCATCATCCGCCATTTTGTTTCAAAATGGCGCCCATTTTAATTTTTTTAAAAAATTTAAAGTTTAAAATTCAATGCGAAAAAATTAAAAGTTGAAAAATATTTTTCTTTTACGTGTTAGAACTTAAAACAACGATTCCAGAATACTTTTTATTTTGTCTATATCTTAAAAAATGATTGAGTTATAGCACATTGAATTTTTCTTATAGCTGACATTTTGAAACGATCGGATTTTTGTCACGTGATAACACGCGTATTTATGAATGGACTTGAATGAAACTTGGTATGTAAATAGTACATTCAAATGTCTCAACCGAGTTCGTTGGCTAGCATCATCCGCCATTTTGTTTCAAAATGGCAACCATTTTAAATTTTTAAAAAAATTTTAAATTTAAAATTAAATGCAAAAAAATTCAAAGTTGAAAAATATTTTCTTTTACGTGTTAGAACCTAAAACAACGATTCCAGAACACTTTTTATTTTGTCTATATCTTAAAAAATGATTGAGTTATAACACTTTGAATTTTTCTTATAGCTGACATGTTGAAACGATCTGATTTTTGTCACGTGATAACGCGCGTATTTATGAATCGATTTGGATGTAACTTGGTGTGTACATAGTACATACTGAGGCCTGAATCGAGTTCGATACTCAGTTCCATCCGCCCTCTAATTTCAAAATGGCGGCCATTTAAAATTTTTCATAAATTTTAAAATTTAAAATTAGGTACAAGAAAGTGAGAAATTGAAAAAGATTTTTCTTTTATGCATTTGACCTTCATACAAAGATTCCATTTTTTGTTTGGTCTGTTTCTTAAAAAATGGCTGAGTTATCGCATGTATATATTAATCGATTTCGATATGAGTGTGCATGTGCACCTGAATTAAGATTTCGACCAAGCTCATAATCCGGTTCTACTAATTTGAGCTTAGTATCTTGGAGCAATATAACTTAATTTAAAATAAATAAATAAATATATAAGTATATGAAAGCTACCTCTTCCTCCCGGCACTGCCGGAAGGACTATTTAATTTAAAACCTTAGATTAAAATTGGTTTCTGTCGCAGTATTATAGAAGAAATCCCGTGCAATAATTCGCCCAATACTTATCCACAGAACAGTTTGAGATTTTGTTTTCATGATCGAAAGATAATTTGATTTTTAAAATTAATTTTTCTAATACATTGATTTGATTCATTTCGCACATGATTTCTAACAAAGAGCTAGATAAAATTTCATGAAAATTTCTCTGAAAGCTTAAATTTTATTGATGCAGAAAATGATCTAAGTTCATCAAATAAGAATTTTTTAAATTCTAAGTAATTTTTATTCGAGATAAATAGACCTCCACATTTTCAGATTATTCAGTATTTACATATATATTTTGGAAAAATGTAGAGAGGCTATTTTGTTACTTAACAAAAATCTGTATATCATGTGTGGTAAAATGGGAAAGCGTTCAAAACGATGAACTTAAAAATGCATTTCTTTTCATTTTAGGTATTATATTTTTAGAGACACATTCAAAAAAATAGTATAAAAATATATTCTCTCCTCTCTATTTGGAATCGACTGAAACAAACATTATGAAAATCTTAGAGGTTTACACATTAATTTACATCTTGTAGGAAAACTATAGCGACTACCCTAAGTCACATATTTTTTAGTTTCTCCAGTCCAATTTTCAACTCTGAGAATGGCGTTGCTTCAGAAAATGAAAATATTGAAGGTCGGAAAATAGCTCAGTCTTGTTCTGAGTGATGAAAAAATGGCATATGGTTTTTTGCATTGGTGACAAAATTTGCAAAACATAATCTACAAGAATATATAAAAATAGTTAAGATATATTTGAATATGTTTTAGAACGAATTTTTAATTTGCAATTTATTGTCTGGGGAAATTTGTGCAATCTTGTAGCCATTTTTTTTTCTTAAAACGAATTAAGCAGTCATATTAGATATGCTAAGGATAAAATATACATAAATAATGTATAAGTCATTTTCTATAAAAAATATTTCATATTTATTGCGAAAGAGTAATTTACTAACATTAGCGGGTAAATATTAAAATTACTTATACGTATTTTTCTGTATCGTGTATTCATATGTTAGTGTTGACTCTAAGCCGTATTAGAAGGTCGCAGTGCTACACCTGCTAATTTCTCTTATGCACCCAGCGACTCTTTTAAACCCTTCTAATGCGTCTAGTGGCCCTTTGTAACTTTTTCTATTCGCTTCTTGGCAAATCTATGAATCCCAGGAAAATATAGTAAATTCTAGGAGACTTTAATTAAACCACTTTAAAATATATTTGGTTTTATATTTATTTTGGTTTTATATTTTGGTTATTTATATTTATTTATAAAAAAAGTATCTGTTTTTTTTTAAATCATGTTCCTTTTTTGGAAAAAAACCGCCTGGTGTTCATTTTTTTTCTAGATTCAACCACTATATGTCAATTCGATTTGGATAAAGTTAAAAAATTTGTAAAAAAAAAAAAAAAAAAAAAAAAAAAAAAAAAAAAAAAAAAAATCTATTTATATTAGTAGTATTTCTTAAATGTACAGCGGTTTATTGTTTAAATGAAATACACGGACAAATGATAATTTAAAGAAACACTCATACCTGTTAATACATATTAAGTATAAACTTTATAATGACGGTATGAATATGGCATTGTAGAAAATGACAGCTTTTTCTAAAACTACGAAAAAGTACCATAATCACGAACTAAAATATTTAATAACCACTTCCAAAAAACCCAGTATTTCGAAAAGCGTTCGTTATCTCTTGAAAACCAAGAAAATATACTTATCTTCGGAATTTACAGAGGAATATATGAAAAGATATTGGTGGCCTGTAATTTTCCAAAATGTTTTTGAATAGTTGTTACGGTGCATTAATAAGTTCTCTTTACCCTTTAAATCTGTTATTCGATTACTATCAGACTTCAGCTAGACATTTGCAGCTTTATACCGTAATTTCGGGTGTATAAGCCGCGGATCAAACAATTCTTTTTCGACCCAGAATTTTTTTTAAAATGAATGTTACTACTTAGATCGCCGTAAATATTTGTGTTCAATCACTAAATAAGATTTCTGGGTCCAAAAAGAATTGTTTGAGCCGCGGCTTATACACCCGAAATTACGGTAATTTAAATTGTGCATGCAACTGTAATATGAGAAATGTTAATTTAAATGAAATGTTGTTTATTCTGTATGTTTTTCACTTAACCATGTTTTCTGAACAGAAAGATACAGGGTGTCCAGCAAATAACACCTTGATTTCAAAATTAAATTTGTCAAAAACGAAGATCGGTAGAATTATGCGATAAACGGTTTGTTTATTAGGTAAGCTGTAAAAATGTTATACAAAGGTTTCGAGCAGTGAATATTTTGAAAAGATTGTGTTTTGATTGCAAAGAATACTGGAGTTGACATTTTTCTTCTTGTAGATTGTTTACAGAGAATGAATTTTTCAGTGTACAGTGCCATATTTAACGATTTTTCGAACTTAATTTTTGAAATTTCAAAACTTTTTTTTAAAAAAATCGTTAAATTATGGTACTGTAAGCCAAAAAGTTTGTTCTCTGAAAAAAAAAAAAAAAAAAACTAAAACAAGAAAAATGTCAAATCAGGCATTGTTTTAATTAGAACACAAACTTTTAAAAATATTCACCGTCCGAAACTTCTGTTTAAGATTTTTACAACCTACCTAATAAACAAATCGTTTACCGCATTTTTTTTCTAGATCTTCGTTTTTGATAAATTTAATTTTGAAATCAGGGTGTTATTTGCTGTACACCCTGTGTTTATGTGAAACCTCATAGTATAAAAAAAATGTATTTTTGAGTAGAAAAAAATGGTTAATGCACTGTAAGTCTACTCGGAAAAGTTTTTGAAAATTACGGGCAGCTAAGAAGAATTTATTTTTTATAAATTCTTCATTAAGGTCCTAGGATAAGATTTTTTGTGTAGTATCTAAAGATAAAGTAACGCTTTTTGAAATCTTGAGGGATTCGTAAGAGGTTATTGTATTTTTTTGTTCTTGATATTAGTGCAATTTCGTAAATTTAAAAACATTTTTTTTTTTTTTTTTTTTTTTTTTTTTTTTTTTTACAGTGACAAACAGTATTTCGTTTTACTCTCCTTTATATAATACAGTTATAATATATCTATATACATAGATATATACGCTTATGTACTTTGAAAATATTTTGCCTTAACCATTTAGAGATGAAAAAAATGCTCGCTGATCCAATCTCCCATTGATTTCTAAATCTCTTATCTGATCTGATCTCCTATTTCCAATTGATTTAGGCTATTTTCAATTGATTTAAGCTATTATTTAAAGGCAAATTACAACAATTGTGGCCGCACAAGGGGGCGGGGTTGCCCACAGTTATTCTATATATAGGCTAGTTACCCTTATTTAAACCATGGAACTAAGAAAGATATTCTTTCTTAGTTCCATGATTTAAACATTTTAGGTCATTTCGAATCGATTTAGTCTATTTCCATTCGATTTAGGCTGTTTCCATTAGATTGAAGCTAGTTAAGCATAATATTAGGCTTAACTTACCAAATATAAGCAATCCTGCCCGGATAAGGGCGGGGAGAACCCCCAGTTACCCTATTTATAGGCTAGTTAAAAAAGGTTTCGTGAAATTCTCCTAACAAAGAATGCCAAAATTAAACGAGAATAAGAATATAATGGAAAAGTCATCAAGTATCTCTCCAACATGTTATTTTACAAATTGAATCAGAAATTTTTTTGATGCTACTCATAAAAATATTGGGAATTTGATGTAACTTTTACATCAATCACACAATATAAGGTAGAAGTCCTGAACTATAACTGCATTCATTCAAAGTGTGTTATGGCACATTACATTTCCATATTCTCATTTTATACGCCAAGTTCCATAGTAAAAATGCGAATGTGATCATTCATTTGGCATTAATCACAATTTCATATGGTTTCTTCATATTTAAATTTTGCCAAGCGTACCTACACGTACACCTACTTTTGACCTACACGTATAGAGACTATATATCGCAAAGAGAAACAGGCAAAGAACCTGAATCTATACTTCTATAATGACCCTTCATGATTAAAACAGAAAAAAGACAATTATTTTTTCTTAAATACAATGCAAGTTATCGTTAAAAAAAGTGTCATCCTCTCTATCACAAAAGAATATTTACCAAAAGCATATAATATGTTTAGTGGGACATTCACAGATGGCTTATCTGCCTGCGATTTTATATTCTCCCGGCATACTTAAAAACAAAAAAAAGAGCCTATTCACTGTTAATTCATTTGTCCCTATGTACTCTTCCCATGTCTTAATACACTTCCGTTGCATTTTTGTCCATCTACCAGAAAAAAATCATAAAAACCCACCCTTCCGCAAAATGTTTATATAGTTTTTAATTTGTACATTTTCTTTCAGTTACGGCTGCCATTCCACTGCTACCTCTTTCCATAGAGATACGATAGGGATAGAGAGAGAGAGCTTTATTAATCCTAAAACATAATAGTCACGTGATCGTCAAATTTTTTAGTCATTGTTTGTGAAAGGAAAATAAACAAATAAGAGAACAATTAACTTCTTAAACTGTAAAAAAAATAAAAAAAATAAAATAAAAATAAAATAAAATAAAATAAATTTTTGGTGCAGCAATACTGCCAACAGTTTTTACCGTAAAAATTGCAGTAAAATTAGATGTAATTAAAAAAATACATGTAACCAATTTCACGGCAATTTTTGTTGCAAAAACTGGAGATAGCAGCATTGCTGCCAGCAGTTTTTGCCGTAAATATAACGATTTTTTTTTTTTTTTTTTTTTTTTTTTTTTTTTTTCAGTGTGCAATTTTTTTTTTTATACCGGCTTTGTGTACTTGTATTCGCTTTTTGAAACGGTTTTGCGCTTACATTCGTGTCGCAGATCAGGAAGAACAACTCTCGTGTATGTGCATATTTCACGGTCCCAAAATTGGAAAAAAATAACATGTTTTCTTGAGTTAAAGGTGATATTTTTCACGCCTTATTTCATTCCAGAATTTATAATAATATTTGGCAATTAATATATATGTATGTAATATATAACCAAAAAAATAAGATTAAGTTATTAAAAGGATTTAAAATACCTTATACACGATCTTTTCATTAATTCATTTTTACCCACTTTCTTTTAATGCACTATTTTAATTTTTTTTTAATTCGTTTTTTTTTCTTATTGAAAAATAACAAAGCTCTTAGTGAAAAATATAAATGAATTAAAACGTATTTAAAATTCATTAAAAATGAAAAAAGTTTTTTAATTCATATAAAAACGCATTAATATAATAATTTCATTTCTTTTTGTCAAAATATCCGTGGGCTTAAACAAAGTACCAGAGATCTTTCAAGGAGAATGGCTATTTTTATACACTTTTAAGATAAAAAATAGAAGCATTATATTTTATAAAATTAAAGAACTATTTTGATTAGCAAGATAAATAAATAATAACTATAGTAATATTTGCTAAAAAATGCAGAGTTATAAAAATATTTCAAAGCGATTTATCACTGTTTTTGTTTCATAAAATTTTGTTTATTTTTTCAGGTTTCTCACTATCTAAAAAATTCATGTCTTTAAATAGAGTCAAAACATTTTTTTTCTAAGTTAAAACTTTTATGCTAAAAGTGAAATATTCAGAAAAATTTCTAAATACTTTTTATAAGGAATTTTTAAATGAAACTTTTTAAACAAAACTCCTTACATAAAGAATGAATTCTAATTCTAATAATACTGCCTTACTGTCTTACTGGCTTAGTTGTCTAGTATTATCATTGTTAGCATATGGCGTTATCACGCTGCATGTGCAGAGTTCGATTACGGAGTTTTCAAAGTTCTCTTAATTTGTAATAATTCATTGTCCATAAAATGAGTACTAAATATCATGGAAAAATAAAACATTTGGGTTATAACCCACTAAAAATAATCTTAAGATTATCTGAAGAAATCGCCACTTTCTACAGATATTCTACAGAAGTTTGAAGAAAATTTGCAGACTTAGCTTTATCTTTAAAATATCTGCAGACTTTTTAAAGATATTCTTAAAAATATCTGCAAAATGGGCGAAATACCTTCGAATTTCCCACAGATTTTAAACCAAAAATCTATAGATTTTCTATAGATTTTTTAGTGGGTATAATAGGTGAATACTAGTAGTGCCACTTTAGGTTGATCTCTTGAACGTATCAAATTTCTATATAGCATAAGATTACAAAAGGAAAACAACTGAATACTACAGAGTGTAGTCTATTATTCCCACGGAATGTAGCACCATGCAGTGTAATTTAGTTTTTATTACTACAAAACAGAAATTTTTGCCTTAAAAAACTTAAATCTGGCTATGGAAGTTATATTGCAGTTTTAATATCCTTAATGAAAAAACGTCACTTAAAGTACATATAAGTTTATATGTAAATAAAATTAGGAATTAGTGAAAACTATGATATAAATGCTTATAAAAGAGAGTATTTTACTACATACATTTATATATAGGAGAGAGTACCGAGGGATGGCGTAGCTGCAATAATTCTTAAAATAAACTTAATTTTTAACTTATGACACTATCACCAGAAGGAAAAAATCATTGCCTTATACTTGTTGCTAAAAATCTTTTTAACTGCAAGCAACTACGAGTTTTTGACTTATAAGGCTTTATTACAATATCAAATGTAAGAGTTACTCCGATTTTTAATGCACAGTTATTAATATTCTCTGTAGCTAACTTAATTGTTTTTAATGTTTTTCACATTCAACAATATGCCTTTTTTAAATGAACAGTTCCTGAAATCTAAAAACCGGATTCTTCTTGTAAAAATATATCTATTTTTATGTCACTCTAAAGAAGTGATGGGATACTATGACTCGGAGATGGATGGGTCATATCTCATCCTTGCCAAATGAATCTCTATCAACATAATTAATAACATACAGTCAGCAAAAATGTATTTGCACACCAGGTACATTTGCTGTATCATATGTATAAATAAATAAAAAGCAACTAAGAATTAAAAATATACACTTTTACAAAACAAATAAACATATTTAATATCTGACTTAATAATTATATTTAAAGTATGAAAACATAAAAAAGTAGCATTTGTACTGCCAAAAAAATATTCGCACACTAGCAATAACAATAGAACTAGGGGAATTATTTAGGGGGGACTGGGGTACATTGATACAGCTTTTTTCTAAGAATTTTTTGGTATCCAGAAAGCAGAAATTTCAAGTTTTTTTTCCAGGTGGTGTCAGCAAAACTTGTGTAGTTTTTTATAAAAATGTACAATCGTTGTTTTATATATATATATTATTTTTGTATGTAATTAAAAAAAAAAATCAAAAAAGTCATTTGTATCAATGTGCCCCATTCCCGGGGGCATATTTCAGAGGTGTATATTGCTGGGACGATTACTGTTTCTAAACCAATAGGAGAGCGTCATTATCACGGTCAAGTACACGCCCACACAGTTTGATTGTCAGGAACTCGTGGACAATTGACGGTGCTAATTATAACGATAATCTGTTGCGGATGAAAGTGAGCTGACTGGCTGAATGGTTAGAGCGTCGAGCTTGAAACCGGAGGATATGGGTTCCAGTCCATCGCGGGCCGAGAGTCCGTTGGTGATTTTTTTTTTTTAATTATTGGAGGCTGTCTTTTATTAATAAATAAGACATTTAAAAAAAATATTTCAAACCCTTTTAATATTCTAAATATCGTTCCAAAATGATTTATATATATATTAAACAAATGGGACAAAAAGTATTCTGCGAAAATATCCGTATAAGCAAAATTCTTACTTTAATTTTTATTTATTTATTTATTTATTTATTTCAGGATCAGAGGAAGTATAATTTATATTTAAAGTAAATAAAATTCAGTCATTTTGAAAAAAAAAAATCTTTCGTACCTTTAATTTTTAATTACCGAGTACAAATTCAAACAATCCGAGTACAAATAAATAATAAACACACACGATCAATTGTCCACGAGTTCCTGTCAATCAAACTGTGTGGGCGTGTACTTGACCGTGATAATGACTGTCTCCTATTGGTTTAGAAACAGTAATCGTCCCAGCAATATACACATCTGAAATATGCGCCCCGGGGCAGATGGATACACATCATGGAGCACTTTGATAAGTCTGGGAAAAATGGAGATAAAATAACACTATGCATATTTTTTATAGAAAAACAGTTAGCAAACCATTTTATATTTGTTTATAGAAATTCAAATCACCCACAGTTTATTTGTATGCAATATTAAAGCAATCAAAATGAAATGTATAATGACCTGATGTTCTGTCTGTTCCTTATCTGATTGTTGGCTGTAGAAATTTTGTCATATCTGTCCCTTCAACCTCCCTTCAACCTGGAAATATGAAAAAATTACCAGGTTTTCTGTTTATAAATCGGTTAATAACCAACAGAAAATAAAGGATATTTATATTAAAAATTCTGCTTATAATATAATTATCCTGTGCTGTTCTGCAGCTTGTTTCTCTTACTTAATATTTCTCATGTCGAAAATACTTTTTCTCTGGAGAATCGATATAAATTTGAGATTTGCCAGGCTGCTGTCCTTTTCTTTTGTTAGTTCTACTAGCACTAGATGTTGGATAAATTCGCACGCTTTCTGTTTGAAAATATATTATAAAATGTTCTAATATGAGGAAATTAGAGCTATTTCCCTTCAATAAAAACTAATATCGGAAATTTTTGACAAAAAATTGTTGTATTAAGGAGTGTATAGTAAAAAAACAATAAAAGTTAATGAAAAAATGAACTAGAAAAGAATTTAGCTTGTATGAATGTGCCCCGATATAGACTGTATCAATGTGCCCACTACAGCCCTTTTGTATAAAATGAGTCTCAAATCCAAAACTTCATAATTTATCTAACAATAAAGAATAAGGAACTGATAAAGAGTATCTTTACTTGCCAGAGAGAATATTCTTTTCGGTTTAAAATTCTGAACCAGTTATATAATACCATTTCAATTGTACAACTCAAATTTACTTTTGACCTACAAAAAAATAAATCACCCGTCCAATTTCATAAAACTACTGAATCCTTCCAAGACTTTCTGTATGTAGTTGACTGCACTAGGATCACCTATTGGAGATGTTGTGAAACTTCCTGTAATGACCTTGTGAGCTGTAGAGCGGTTGTATCAATGTGCCCGAGTTCTCCTATAAGTTAAAAACAGTGCTAATATTTAGTATGCATGCCCTTTGCTACAATTACAAGCTGTAATTGTCTGGGCATTGATTCTATTAATTTGTGACATTTTCACTGCTGATTTGTAGCCATTTTTCTCTAAGAGCTTGCTTAAGTTCGGATTTGTTAGAAATTTTTTTTCCTTATTTTCACATTCAAAATATGCTATAAATTTTCAATCGGATTGAGGTCTGGTGATTGTGGAGGAGTTTGCAATTGATTTTTTACATTATAAAGCAACCATAACCTTTTAATATATGCAGTGTGTTTCGGATCGTTATCCTCTGTGAAATAATATAAATTAGGAATTCCTAATTTCAGAGCACTATTAGATATATGATATCGCAATACATTAATATATTGTTTAGCACTCATATTGCCTTCAATACAGGTCATTTCGTCAACTCCGTTAAAAGACATGCTTCGCCAAATTATTAGATGACCACCGCAGTGTTTTACAGTTGGTTTCAAGTTTTTAATTTGAAGAGAAATATTTGTCTTTCGTGATACAGTTTTCTTACCATCTGAGCCAAAAATATTGAACTTGCTTTCATAGGAAAAAATAACAGTTTTCCAAAACTCTAGCGGTTTGCTGACATAAGCCTTTGCAAGTTCAAGTCTTTTCACCCTATTTGTTTCACTAATAATTGTTTTTTTTTTTTTTTTTTTTTTTTTTTTTTTGTGGTGCTCTTCCTCGAATATTTGCATCATGATGAATATTTCTAATTGATTGTGGTGTAACTATTGTTCCCGACGTTGAAGCAACACCAACAGCCATTTCTCGGGCACTTATAAAAGAACTGAGGACTTAATGCACTTTGAAGATTCTTTCATGGTGGCTCTCCTTTGTCTGGTATTTAGCTTTCTTGGACGCCCAGTTCCCGGCTTATTTACTGTCGAAGCAGTTTCGTTTTTCTTCTTAATTACATAACAAACACTAGAAAAGTTTTGATTTATTTTTTTACCTATTCCTCGGTAACTTAATCCAGGATAGTTAAGAAATGTAATCTTCTCACGGGTATGAACAGGTCCCACGTTTCTGGCGTCATTAGAATAAAAACTCCCTAGAATCACTGCTCCAGTTAATATATTACGTGACTTTAAAGTGCGGGGCTAATGTACTGCGGGACTGATATTCTGATATTTGCATAATGTTCGTATTTAATGCCTTTATTAATAGTCAATTCTTCGTGTGCAAATACTTTTTAGGTATGAGAAAATATTAATTTATTTTTTTAATGTGTAATATTACTGTTTAAGGGAAATGGGTAGTTATTTTTATTTTGTTCTTATTAAACAAATGAATAAGTAAGAGAAAAGTATCAAATTTGCTTTCTGTGGTTACTTATGCAAAAAGTCGTTTGCGATAAATTACTTTTTTTGCTCGCTGTACAATTTTTTTTTATATTTATGAGTTTATTTTGTTTTGAAATTGAATAGCGTAACAAATAAAACATTATTTTCAAACATTATTTTGTTAAAAAATTGAAAAATTAAAGCACCAAAATTTCTTAAATTCTGGCCTGTGCATTATTTTGAAATATAAACCTCCAATGCTAAAAATTTACATTTATTTTTATGATACTAATTTCTTTAATTTTTGTAAAAAAAAAAAAAAAAAAAAGTTACTGTTTCGAAATATACTGAAATAAAAGAACCGAAATTTCTTAAATTCTGGCCTGTGCATTATTTTGAAATATAAACCTCCAGTGCTAAAAATTTACATTTATTTTTATAATACTAATTTCTTTAGTTTTTGTAAAAAAAAATACTGTTTTGAAATATACTATATGAAATATATATTTATTGAACTCAATCTGTAAACTCCTATTTTTACATGACAATATGATATTTGTTAAAAATAAATAAATAATGCTTTTTTTTTTAAAGAAATTTGCCATTTTATGATTGATGAACCAGACATAATTGTTGATTTACATCCACCAAAACTAAGTGACAGTACTTGTTGGGGACAAGCATATTTTTCATTTGATTTAAATTTTACAAAATATAATAGAATGTAAAATAATTGTCGTGATTTACAAGAAACCTTATTAATATAATTACCACGCTATTTTTTTTGCAATACCCACATTTTATAAAACATATATGTATTTTAATTTTAAAAACATGACGCATTCCTCTCTCACATGAAGGAGGGAGGGATACGTTTATTAACAAAATATTGCCAATTTTTAAATATGTTAAAATAATTTGCTATGTTATTCCGAAATTTTTCATTTTCTATAAGCGAAATACAATTAATAGAAAAAATTATCTTATTCCTCCCACTTATTTCTTAGACATTATTTGAATTTACTCAGTAACAGAAAGAAAATTCTTAAAAATTAATATTTTTATTGCATTTAACGTGATCTTTTTCAATCTAATTAGGATGAGCGAAGCAAATCCTCTACTAGTCCACTCAAATTACAATTTGTCGTACGCTTTACAAAAAACTATTCAATATTTTAACTTCAAATTAAACACAAAATAAATTATGATCTGTAGATTTGCAGAATATAATTTTTTTACAGTAAAACGTTAAAAAAATTATTATTTTAATTAATTTATTTTACATGCATTTCCAATACGGACGCATTTTAGCAAATAAATAAAAAATGAAACGCGTATATTTTCAGAAAAAAAAAAGTTTAAATCATGGAGTAAATAATTATAGATAGAATCATGATTAATTTATTAAATAAAACATGTTTTCATTTTCCCGCAAAATCGTTTGCACAGATGACACTTAAACATTTTAAAAGAATTGTATTATGGATTTTTTTTTTTTTTTTTTTTTGTAAACTGGCAACAAAATAAATGTAAACAAATAAAATTAATTCTTAAATTTGTTATATAAATGAAAAATTAAAAGATCTGCGTGAAGTTGTTGGTTCAAGCTCTTTATAAATATTTTTGCGAAGGTCGTATTGTGGCTAAATAATATCGACTCATTAATCAGAAGGATTTTATAGAAAAATAAGACTTTAATAAGTTCGCAAACACAACAATAATTATTCGTGAAAACGTCACTGCGAGAATGAGAGAGCGCTTCGTTTAAAGGTAATTCCATTGAGTTGCCATTCGAAAAAAGTAAAAAGTTCTCCCACGCGGAGAGAATTACAGCAATTCTCATACGCTAACATGTATAAAAACGAAGAAATTAAAATAAAATGTTTTACAATTAAAAATTCATAGTATCAACGAAAGCAGATTTCAAATGTTTTTTCCAGAAAATAGGATTTTGAAGAAGTAACTTTCTTCAAGCTTTCTTCAAATATATTATTCTAAAATAGCTATCAAAGATTATCGGATGTTGATTACAAAGATTGGAAACATGCATATTTCAAACAATTAAAAAACACCAGTTGCTACTTGAAATTGTAAAAAACATCTTTAAAAGAGCTTTTAGTTGAAAATTTAAAAAAAAATTGTAAAAGTTTGCTTCGAAAATATCTTATTATGCCAGTTTTACATCATAAATAAAAAATTAAAATGCGCCAAAACATAAAATAACGTTTTTGTTTAATAAAGATGCAAAAATAATAATAAAAAAATATTTAAATATCTGTTTTATAAAATAATGCTTCGCGAATCCAAACAAAGCATGGCTTTTGCTATTAAAATAAATTTAGTTAAAATGCTTTTTACATTAAGAACTCTACAAAAAGTTATATAAAACTGCTTTTTTGTCATACCGTTAAAGAGTTTTGTAAACTCATAAAATACATTTAATCATCAATTAACAACAAAGTAGTTCTTTTTACACTAAAGTTCTTTTTGAAAAAGATAAATAATATTTTCGAGATTTTCTGAATGCTAAAAAATTAATTATCAAAGAAAGCATAAAGATAAAAATATAAATAAAATATTTCATTTTTTTTTTTTTTTTTTTTTTTTTTACAAAAGGTTTATTTAATTTAACATCCTTTATTTCAATGCAGTGCTTTGAAAAAAACAAACTTTTACATAACTTTTCTAAATTTACTTGAAAAACATTTCTTTTGATGACTATTACATTCAGAATTTTTCAAAAAAGTATTTGTATAACTTTTTAGTTTGTTAAAATTATTTTAGCCTTTATAAAAGCCTAATTCTATTTTAAATTACCAAAATTTTTGAACAAAACCCCTTAATATATATATATATATATATATAGTAGAAATTACTTCTTTTTAAATCTTTAATCTTAAATTATGATTTGAACAGAAAAATGTAATTAATTACATTTAAAAAATATAGATTAACGCATAGGAAAAAATTCAAAGTAACTTGCATTAATTTATAAAAATCTAATTGTTTTAAGTCGTCCGTGTTTTCTATTCTACCATTATCTGAACCCATTTGAAAAATCCTCTGATACATATATGCTATATAGATATTTTTTAGAAATGTTTTTTATAATGATTTTCGTGAATTATTATGCTGAAAGTATTTCAATTACTTAGTGTTTTTGAAAATTTATAAATGAGGAAGAATATTTAATTAAATACTTCAACAATTACAAAAATATTTTTTATTTAATGTATATATATTTTAGACTAACTATACTGTATTCAGAAATTTTTGGCACCTCTTTGTATACAGTAACTTGCTTATTACGGTCCCGGACACAATAGTCTTTATTTTTTATTTACTGCTTTTTTTTTTCTACTTAAAATGAAGATTTGATTGTGTTTCCATATTAATTAGAACAAGGGATATTAGATGTTATTATTAGGTTTGTATTAAAAATCTTGTTTTCAAGCAATGGTTGTTATGGGAACGACATCGTTTGAAATGCATTTTTCTTCATGATAGTTTTTTTAGCCATTTCTCCTATTCAAATTGTTATAACATAAAAAAAATATTTAAGATAAGTGGATAAAAGTTGGAACATGTCTTTTTAAATTCTTTTACTTTAACTTTTATTCAGCAAATTGAAAAAAAAATTATTTATTTTTTAAAAAATGTGTGTTTTTTTAACCCTTTGCGGGGCAGGGCAAATCCATTGGTTAAGTATTGAAATTAATGACTGACACCGGAATTTGAAAACAACTTTATTTTTAAATAAGGAAACGCTATACTTCACGCATTTAATAAACCGTAATTTTCTTTAACAAAATTCCGGTGCGAATATGATGTTTGGGAATTAAAATTAAATGGCATATCTATGAAACCAACGCCCCGCAAGGGGTTAAAGTTATATATATATATTTTTAAACCTAAGTATTCATAATATTTATTTAAATTAATATATTTTCTAAAAACTGAATCAAAATTAAAACTGATATATATCTGTTTATTTATATGAAAAAAAAGTGAAATTCTACAAATTATATTTCGAGTTATAACGATTTAATTTAATCCCACTTTTTAGGTATGTTTTACATTTTTAGTTGAAAAAATATGATATGTTATATCATGTGGTTTTGTTGACTAATAAAATAATTAACCATAACAAAACCTAAAAACTATAATTTAATAAATGTATTTTTTTGTGTGTGTCCTGGTCTCCTTTAAATATAATGAACAAATTCTATCCAGAAGATAAAGTGTGACTTTTGTAATTCGTGAAATTAACTCATTGGTTAATTTTTTTAATATAATTTAGTGATCAGCCTAGAGCGCTACCTCGCTACAGGTCCCGAGTTCGACACCGAACGGGGCTCGCCTTTTCAAACAGTCTGTGGCTAAATTAAGATCTAATCTTACTGGAAAAACAGAGTTTCCAAATCAGGTAAAGGCTGAAAATAATGCATAGAAATTAGGCCTATAGTCGTATTTATATTTGTTGTGCATAGAGATTTTACAGATTTTTTTTTTCTGTAACAATTTTTGTGTTTTATTATGCTGAAAATTTTTCATCCAATTCATGTTTTGAAATGCTTGTTTTTAATTTATAAATAAGAAAGACTTTTAAAAAAATTATTTTGGCTGAAAAAAACAATAAAACAACTATATGTAAATCTTAAAATGTACACATAATTATTTAAAAGGCGTTGAAAAATCAATATTATTTGTTTATTATATACCATGGATCTTTTGGATGCATCCACACCCATTTCCAAAGGACATAAAAGATAATTTGATTAGAATAGCAAACGTAAAAGCAAAATTAAAACAAAAAACAAAAGAGTCTGCGTGCGCAAGCAAAGTTACAAGGAATACATCGAAACACCAAGGATATTATACCAAATTTCGAGAATATTATAAGAAATGACTTCATTACAAACAGTATCAATGCTAAGCAAAATTTTAATGGATTCACAAAAGAATGAAAAGTAGTGGTTTGATGTTGAAAAGATCATTTTAGCTTTGTCGAAGTTTAACATAATAATTTCTTTTTGATGAAGTTTTTCTAAAACTGTCCTTGGATTGTTATATTGCATATAAAAATGCTCTTTCAGTCTTACTTTTAATTTTCTAGAAGTTTGACCAATGCAGAATAAGCTTTTTTTTATGTTCTGTGGTGAACGGGATCATATAAACACCTGCTTTTTCATAATCTAGAATTGGATCAATTTTGTTATGAATGAAATCTTTTCGTTTTGTAGGAGGTTCAGCTATTAATTTAATATTATATTTTAGCAAAGTATATCTCACTCTTTCGTAAAGTTGTGTGATATATTCAAATTTGCAATAACTGAAATTATTCAAGCTGAATTCAGTCTTCTGTCTGGACAATATTACAAATCAAGCACAGCCTTATGCAGACTGCATCAAACAGTAATTATTATTATGAACTTCGATAACCAAAATAATATTTTCAACATCAATCCATTACTATTTTATTATCCTTGAATCCGTTGAAATTTTGCTTAGGAGGGATGCTGTTTGTAATGACGTCATTTCTTATAATATTCCTACACTTTGGTATAATATCCTTGGTGTTTCGATGGACTCATCGTAACTTTGTTTGGGCACACAGACAGTTTCTGTTTAAGTTTTAGTTTTAATTTTACGTTTCATATTCTAATCAAATTATCTTTTTCGTCTTTTAAAAATGGATGCGAATATATCCGAAAAATCTACTCATTAAATATGACTCACTGTAAACAATTATATTTCATTGAAGCATTTTTAGGCTAATTATTCTATATTCAGAGAGTTTTATCATAAATTTATAATAATCCAAACTGGTGAAATCTATCAAATTAAGCTAGAAGTTGTTAATAGTTATAGAAATAACTTTATTTATATCAGCATACGTTTCATTGAATAAACAGCGTCATTTTCAAGATCATTCTTCATAAAAATATTTTCGCAAAAATTTAAAATCAAGAGCTTAGTAAATAATGTCACTCGATTCATGTGTAATGAAATCCCAGTGTAAACTTAAAACAAATATAAACAATTATGTTTCTGATCATCGTGAATTAATTTATACAGTTGCTATTAAAACTTTATAGCATCTCTCTCCAAACTTAAAGGACAAGGAATGAATGCAAGTATTCACGATGCGTGAAAATACCTTATAAATTTATAAATTATCGCATAAATTTTAAAAGAGATGCTATGTAAGTTTAGCAACAGAAGAAGAAACTAATTCCCACTCACAAATATCCATTTTTACTTTTATTTTTATTTTATTTTTAAACTGGTTTCGTGCTCCTAAACAGATTTCTTGTGTATATTTTTTAAAAAATGAAATTAAACTTTAAGAAAACAAAATAGTATAAATCTCTTATTTTCAAACAGCAGTTAATATGAACGCTTCAAGGCAATTAATAAAATTTGAAAAAAAAAATGCTTTTAATATTTAGAACGAAGAAATGTTCATGCAAAGCTGTTTTCTTGAAACATTGTTATTCAGACTTTATGCCTATAGATAGAATTTAATTAACATTTAAAGAAAAAATGGTTCTTTTGTAGAAAGTTTCCCTTTATAAAGAAAGGTAAATAATATTTTTTGTGGAAAAAAATATCAAAGAAAGCGTACTAAAAAACACATAAAATATTTTTAAAGTAATTATTATTATTAATAATATTCCCACAAAAGGCTGATTTAATGTAATAGGATTTATTTCATTTCGTTAGTTCGAAGTAAATTGAGCTTTTATGTAGGTTTTCAGAATTCGGTTTAAAGAAAAAATTTCGCAAAAGAATATTACATGCAAAATTTTCAAAACAATTTCTATATTTTTATAGTTTTTTAAAATTATCTTAACACTTCTAAGACGCAGAAGAAATTTATGAAAGACAAATTAAATTAACCATCACCCAGAGTTCTCAAACAAAATACTGTTACAAGATAGCATTTTTATTTTATAAAAGAGGATACAAATTAATTAGTTTTTATTTTTTAGTTTATGTTATTTTTAATTTGATGATAAAAAAAATAATTAATAATCTCACAAAAAATAGAGTTTATTGTATACAAAAAACATTTCGAAGCATTTTGAATTCCTTTACACAAAGCTTATTAATTTAAGACCTTTGTGACTATAAAGATTTTCTTTAACGTCTTCTTAATTCTTTCTAAGAAAAACTTTTTTATATTTATAATGTAGTGATATTTTTTTATTTCTTTGTTTAGTATTTTGTATGTTATTTTTATGGTAAAAGTTTTTAGCTTATTTTATTTTTCAATCAGAACATGATTTAATATATATATATATATATATATATATATATTAGATACAAAAAAAAATAATTTTTAGAAAATTTATTACTTATAAAAAATTACAAACTAAAATAATATTCCTATGACAAAAGAATGTTCTAATTTTATTTGAGAATAAAATAGATTTTTTTTAAATTTTAAATAAGTTCTATAATTTTTTAGTCATAGTTACTTAAATTTTATCCATTACATCCTTATTTTAGATGCAAAAGCATCCAAAAAGAACAAAAATGTTAAGTAAGTTAAATATCCTTTTTTAAACAGTCTTAGTAGTTTTCAGTATGTTTAATATCCTTTAATTAAGCATTCATTTAGATTTCGGCATACAAAGAAATATTACACGATACATTTAAATCTATTAGCATATATGAATTTTCTAATAATACTGAGCATAATTGAGGCTCAGAGTATAAGGTGAAAAATTAAATGCTATAAAATAAATTTATCAATAAAATAAACAGGACTAAATATTGTTATTTATCTATTAAAATATCAAAATAGACTTAAGTTCCAATGATATGTACAATTATATGATTTGAATTATGTGTTGTAATACCTCGTTTTCGTTAAATACCATATTCCCACATCAAGTAAGGTCATTTTTATGAATTATGGAATCGCTTAGCGAAATCAATACACGTGCGCGTTACCGGAATTGTAATTCTAAGTGTAGAAACAGTTATGGAAAGTGAAAAAACTTAAAAAACTATTTTTGCAGCACTGTGACTAGTAGAATATGTGTGTCATAGGAGATATAATTACTGAAACCTAGCAAGACATAAAGAAATCGACAGTGCATTTCGGATCTCTTCCTGACAGAAAACATGTTTATGAGAAAATATCTGATATTGGTTTATAGTAGGATACATCGTGTGATCGCAGGATTAGTGTTGCGGTAACGACAACCATAAAACGTATGCTATTCAAGCATACTTTTTTCATACTGACATTGTATTAAACAATATTCAAACAATGTTCAACATTGTTAACATACACTGGTGAGCTTAAATTAAGGACAAAGCAGATAAATTACCATAACAGACGAACAAAGCAATGGATTTTTTAGATAGTTTTGGTAACTTGTATTCCGTTTCAACGACGTGGAGGTCTTATGGTATGATTTCGGTCGGTATGAAAAAACGTCTGCATGATGATATAAACTTTAAAAATATCTCGTCCTTAATTTTTTCATACTAGTGTATCCCTTAAAATCGACATCCTGATGTATTATTAAATTTACTTTCAAATTTTGTGTTACTATTATTATTTTGTCCAAATTTCAGTCCAAAAAATGAAATATCAATGAGTAAATTTGTGTTTACAATTTGTATTCAAGTAATAATATGAAAGGATTTTTTACTTTCATTTTTACCGTTTTATAGTTTAAAAAAGCCTGTTTAGTTGTACAAAGATCTAAAATTTTAAAATATTATATATCAATAAGTTTATATATGCAATATTAGTTCGAATCCATATTATTAAAACACTGCATCGTAGAGTTTGCAATTGTGCCGCATCAACGTAGCAAGGCAAAGGGACTACTTCTAAGAGATATTTCCCTCTTACATCAGACAGAAGCACTGTACATTTTTATGCACATTTAATAGACTTTCACATCAAGCAAATATTTTCCACTATTGGCGAATCTTAAAAATTATAAGGTACAAAAAAAACTTGTGTTGATGTCGTAGACATCCACTCATTGCGTCGTCTTTAACCAGGTGACAAAAACATGAAAACACATACACGAAACTAAAACTGATTCTGCCAACTGATCCAAAGCCAAAGTAATCCGTCTTATATTGATTCTTTGGGGGGGGGGGGGAGAGGATTTCACGGTAATCTTTTAATCTGCGAATAAAATTTTGAGAACTCACCTTTTACCAATGAAATTTAACCCGCCGAAACAAAACTCAGTTTTCTCAGACGGCCGAATATGGTGCCACTAGCATCCGTTTTTCAAACAAAAACAATCGCAGGGGATGATGGGATAATGAACATTTGATAGAACAAATAATGGAATATTATGCAACAGGTACAATGAACTAAGTAATGGGATTCTCTTTTTAGGAAAATAATTGTTTTGAAAGATTAATATTTTTTTTAGAATAAAATGAGTTAAAAATGGTGAATTTAAAGATGTGGAATTAAAAATAACTTGTTAAAATATTATAAAAAGAAAGGAAAAAGTTCAATGTTAAAATAATTTGGAAAAAAATAACTTTGAATTGAGGCGAAAATTTTTTATTGTTACATATACATTAAAACCCCGATAATTCGGATTAATTGGGACCGGACCCAATCCGGATTATCGAAAATCCGGACTATCCGGAGAATTAGAAAAAAATGATATAAAATAAAACATACTTACAGATAATCAGCTTTATGTAAAACTTACTGAATATTTACAGACAGTAAAAATGTTTACTTTGATTATTCTTACGAAAAAATTTCAGAAAATGTTTTTTTAAAATTCAGAATACGACGATGAAACAAGTTAATGTTAATGAAATTAGCCAATCGCTTCTCAAACTTCCGGATTAGCGGGGTCCGGATTTACGGGGTTCTACTCTATATACAAATTTCTTTATAGAAAAAAGTAAATTTTTGCATTACTGACAGCAGGAAAAACTTTTATTTTGTGTATTGGCAGTGTATAATCATTTATCTGGTTGCAACAGTTTATTCCTAGACCACTACTTTTAATGGCATGATTCTGATTAAAAAAGAATTTTCAGTAGTACAAGTTTTATCAAGAGTGAAATATCATTTTTGTATGACTAAAGCTTATATTTAATTTTTTTTCTTTAGTGTTTTATAGTTTTAAAAAATTTGTTTCGTAGCGGAAAATTATTAATTTTTAAAATATTATAAATCAATAAGTTTGTGTTTATATATTGGATTCAAATAAAAAAATGTAACTTCATTTTTGTATGACTAAAGCTTGAATAATTATTGTTCATAAAGTTTATTATTATTATTATTATATTTAGCGTTTCATAACTTAAAAAAAGTATATTTAGTACCGCAAAATGCAGGAATTTCAAAATATTATAAATCATTAAGTTTGTATTTATATATTGGACAATGATCACAAAGTAAGAACTTAACATTATGTAAAAAATTGTTAAATAATGATTGCGAGATCTCATTGCATCATTATCTTAATTTATAAAAAACACAATTAAAATTTACTTATAATAACGCTTGGAATTAATTAAAAATAACTCTTATAGTTATTTAAATTTAAAAACTACTTTTTACTGAAATTTTAGTTTATATAATTGCATTTTTAAAATATTTTCATGGTAAAGACTTTAAATTTAGCAATTCAAAACTTAATTAAGTTTTAACTGAACTAATCCTTTATAGTCTTCTCTACTACAGAACTTTATTTATTTGAAAAAGTTATTTTTAAAGGGTATATATTTCCTTTGGAATACACTAAGAAGCTATTTGTTCAAAGTTAAATTTGCGAATAGAAACAAAGTCTTCTTCAATCTTAATTAAAACTGTAATTAAAATGTATATATATATATATGCAGAAAAAGGATACTGAAAAAGAAAACATTTTAAATTTATATGTTATTTTTTAAATTTGCAATTTAGAATAAGTTTTGAAACACTTTGTTAGCAGTCCAAAAAAATAATATAAAAATGAAAATAAATGCTTAAGTTATATATAAAACATTTCATTTAAAAAATGTCATTGAAAATATTGCTATGTAAAAAAAACATAATATATATATATATATATTTTTGACTTGTGTAACAATGTATTGTTGTTTAGCTACTGTTGATACACAAGTCATTTTTTTTTCAAATTACTGAAAAATAAACTGAAGCGAAACAAAAATCTTTTGAATACGAACTGCACAAAAAACAAGAAACCAGTATATATGATATTTTTTAACAAATAGGGATCATAAAGTAAAAGGGCACCTTCAGAAATCTTAAAAATTGCGACCAATCTCAACTGAAGTAAACAGTCGATTCGTCTCATTATTTATAACATAATTATATTTCTTACACAGCCATACATTGATGATAGCCAATTTTCGTCATTTTGTACATTCCAAAGGTGTGGATTAAGAAAAAATATGTTTAACAGTGAATGAAATGACAAATGCTTCTTTTTCAGTTGACTTTATAACGCATACAATACACATATGATTTTTAACTAGATTTTTAAATCAGACGTCCGAATATGTCACGTTATTTTCATCTTTATTAATCTAATCTCATTTGGCAAATCTATACTAGAAACCCTTGGAGTGAGCATAACTAAGGCAAACTGATAGTTTTATAATTATTGATGTTTTATAGTTTTTTCCTGTCATGAGGGAATAATTAATTATTCTTACTTAATATTTTCCCTGTTTCAATGAGATCAATGAGGTTTTTGGACGTAATCTTTGCAATCAGAATTTAAGGTCATGTTGAGATATTTTAAATAGAACTCGAGTGATGTTCCCTAGATTGAAGATGATTTAAACATTGGCCTTGGAATCCACAAGTTTTTAATGATTCATTCGTCTGTCGTTCATCAAAACCTATTCGTCTCTGTTCTCTGTCTGTCTGCCCGTCACATAGTTCGTACACAAAACCTGTGTAAGTCAGACGTGAAATTTTGTGTACTTACCGTTGAACACTTCGTGCCACACGATTAGTCATAAGATTTTGAAAAAGCCTATTATTTTAAATAAATAAATTTAATGAATGTTATCTGTTCCTTTTTGTGGTTGAAATTTTAAAAGAGACCCTTAATTTAAGCGTTTTTCGTGTAGGCATCGTAAATTGCGGGTAAAGCATCTTGCTAGCAAATGAAAGTTTCTTAGTTCGATCCCCGGAGCTGGAACTTGAGATTTCCATACTAATATGGATTTAATGAAAGGAAATTTCGTATTTTTTTACCAATTCAAGAGTTTTATTATTTTTCATTACTGCCATTCATGATTTTTTTTATTCAATTTTCTTTGTATCTTTAAAAACGTTTGCGACTTATTAATTATTCAGTATTTTAAATTTTGTTCATTTTTTTTCGTTTTGAGAAATTTAAAATTTACATTATCCACATTATTATTGTTATTTTCATACTTTGTTTTTTATTTGAAAAAGGTCATATGTTTAGTACATAGGAAGTAAACTTTAAATTCTCATTAAAATTTAATTTCTCATAGCTGTTTTTAAAGTTAAATGAAGGTTAAAATTACTCCATGAAAATCTCACAATCACAAATGTTTGGGAGTATTTAAAACCACTAGTTAAAATGAAGGACACAAGTGGAAATTATGAACACGATATTTTCTCTTTATACTTCCATATGCATACTTATTTAGAGGTAATTGCGACCAGTAGCACTCCAAATTAACAAATCCATTAATGAAAAATTTTAGTAGATTCTATTCCAAATTGCTATTCGGATATCAAAACTGTTTCTGTCTAGTGATAAAGAATATCTAAAAGGAAAAGTACATTTAGAGTTTATATCTAAGCATGAATCAAAATTTATCGTACGCAGTTTTCTCCTATATAGGTCAACTAAGATAGATTTAATTAAAATATATAGTTTTTTTTTTTTTTTTTTTTTTTTTTTTTTTTTTTTTTTTTACCAATTTATGAGTTTAAATTGTTATTTTTTTATCACTGTCATTCATAATAATTTTTAGAATTCAGTTTTTTATAAGGTACCTGTGCCTAATATGGACACCCTAAAAAAATGTATTTTTTCACCTCCATGTACAGGTGATAGAACTCCAAAAATAAATGACCATGATACCTGGACTATTGACTATCATTATTAGAATTAGCGACCTTGTAACTATTATGGTTTTTATTTAAATTATAAAAACAAAAATTGTTTACAAATGTCCATATAAGGAACCACTAGTCCCTATTATGGACAGATGGCTTCTGATTGACCTACTGCACAGGGGTATGAATAAGCCAGTCTTGTATGGAATTTTAGATGAAAGGGGATAAAAAATATATCTTAAAGTATTGCGGGGAGGGTAGGGCACAGTAAATATCTTCAAAACATGCACTTTAGAACGGCGGGTCATTTTCGGTTGGGGCTCTTCGAAGACCGATGCAAAGCACCCCAGTTACTGCAAAATATTATGAAATAATGTAATTGGTTTTGCTTATCTTTCTATTTTTGTGAATCTGAAGATTCACCTGTTGTACTTCCAATGTGGACATAAGGTGTCCATATTGGGAATCGGGAGTAGCTTTATTAAATCTTGTAATAAATAATTAAAGAAAATGTTTTTAAGAAATATATACAATAGCAATCGAAAATATGTTTTAAAAGCTTTCTAAAACACCCCACTTTTTAATATTTAAAGTAATTTTACAAATCTAATAGTTTTTAAACTTATGTGTAATTACTATCAGCACACCAGAAAACAACAGGTTTCCTTTTAAATGGCGAACAGCGCGCTTTTTTGTACTTTGCTGACTTAATTATCTTTTCAAATGTTTTTTCACGGTCATGTAGAGCGATCTCTCTATAAAAATTGTTACTTTTAAAAATATTAGGGGTGTCCATATTGAGAGCACTATCCATATTAGGTACAAATACCTTATTTTAAAAACTATTGCGATTTATTATTTTTTTCAGTATTGCAAATTTTGTTTAATTTTTTTTTTCGTTTTGAGAAACTTAGAGTTTAATTTATATCTACCTTATTCTTTTTCTAATTTAAGATTTTGAAAGAATTTGAAATTTTGGAATTTATTTATATAATTTAATTTGATTTAAATAAGTAACTTACATTCATAATGGTAGGTCACAGTTACCACCCGGTCATAATTACCTCAGGTGGTCCTATAATAACTTAAAAAATATAAACTACTTTAACAAAACTCAATGTAGAACTTTGTCTTTATCATAAAATTGTGTTTCAAATATAACAAAATAATGCAAATAATATAAAAACAGAAATTTTCTTTAAATATTCTTTAATCAGTAAATTTAATCTTTTACTGGAAAATAGTTAATACAGCTATAAAAAGAAATTCCAAAAATAGCATACTTTTTACTGGCTATAATGTTATATTTTCTTTAAGAATTTCTTTGGAAATCTCTGTGTTGAAGAGTTGTTTATTGAAATGTTAAAAGATCTCGAGAAGAGTTGCAAAAACTTTCTAATTGAAGTTCACTTATTTAAAATAATTTTGGGTTCTTTTAAATATTAGGAATGCTTTTTGAGGTTTCAATTAACGGTATGACTCTTTCATTGATTTATTTACCAAAGCATAATTTATTCCTGTTCTAAAGGGTAAATTACACTCATTTTTACAATTTTTTTTAATTAATTCTATTTCAAAGTTTTAAAATAATTATTATGTAAACAACAATTCAATTCAAAAATAAGGACAGTAAGTATAGAATCGAAAAAGGTATGTACAATCTGATTAGTAGGGGTATCGATTTTCTGTTTCGAATACTGGCTAATCTATGAAAGCATTAAGGGAGGGTAAAGTGGTAGAGCAGAACGCGCGTTTTCAATTCTTTCAGAAATAGAAATTCCTTTTTAATCTTTGTAATTTTTACAACTTTTAGTAAAGTATAGCCCCAAAGAAGGATTATACAATGTCCGTATTATTAGAAAAGTTACAGCGGCCATTATGCCTTGGAAACCAAATGATTACTTATTAAAGTGGTATATTTTTAGAAAACTCTTGTATCAGTACGGAATTACTTGACCGATTTCATTTAGAGATTTTTAGATCGTTGCAACATTGATGCAAAGTCTGAATTTTTCAATCTTTGTTTTAATAAAGAAATCGAAAATTGTCCGTAGCGAATGAGATTACTACTACGAAGTTTTTAATATATACTGTACTTCGGATACAATATAGCATTAAAAATATTTTGTGTATCCCTGTAAATAACATATGCTTTCTATTATATAGAAATTAACTTCTAGTAAACTTCGGGAAATTATAACATTTTCAATAAATGTGACATAGTTTACGATAATTAAAACGCACCTCAAATAATGTGTATTTTTATATTATTACGTAATTTTGTGTTATATTAAACACGCATGTGCTCTAAAGTTTTAAAGAGCTATTACACTTAAATACTGAGAAGTTGAGTAAGATGAAGTATTAGTGTAAAAATGTGATTTTTGCCAACATTTAGGGCAAATGCGCGATCGGAAGATGTTGGTCAATTTGAATAGTATTTCAACTTTATGTTTTTTTATTATAATGCATAAGAATTTCAGCTATTTTATTCGTGAAAAGGCTAATAAAAAATTCTAATAATGTAAACGATTTCAACATTTCGACAAATTTTACTGCGCAAGCGCTATCGGAAGATATAAACCAATTTCTTTTTTTATCCTATTTTTAGTCAAGAGAAATCGTAACTTTTCCGCGGTATTGTGAATTGAAAATCAATTTTTGCATTTTCTCAGAAAACCATAGTGCACTTGTTTAAGATCATATGCACAAAATACTTTTTGCAATTTGGAAACTAAAATCCACCACATGAACAATCCAAAATTTTATTCAAAATACACCCTATATTATAAAACAATCTTATTTTCATTAATTCGGATTTGACAATAATACATTTGTGTATTATTAAAGATTACCAATTAATGCATTTTCTTATACCCTTTCGGCTCTGGTATACTATTAACGGTACATTCTACGGTATTTCTTTTTGTGGAGTATTCTTTTGTATAAACAATTATTGTTTTTACAGTCTACATATAGTTATGTTATAGTATGGATCTGTATTATTATTAGAACTGCATTCATGTTTTGGTTTTTAGTAATAATAATAATAATAATAATAATAATAATAATAATAATAATAATAATAATAATAATAATAATAATAATAATAATAATAATAATAATGCTTAATTCTCTTTGCACCGTTGATAATTCCTTTATTTTATATTAATATTTCACTCTTGAAATTTAATATTTAGACAATATTTCTGAAAGAATGATGCGTAATAAAATGAAAAAAAAGGAATATGGAATATTTGTTAAATTTTGTTAAAATGTTCAATATTTTTCAAAAGTTTAAAAAACCTCTCGCTTGAGCTAGTTTCACATAAATAAAAATTGAATAGTACACAAATTAAATACCTTCGTCTGGTTTTAGATAATGAGATATTATTTAAACTTCAATAAATCTATATGGATAGGTATGACCAACATTATTAAAATAAAAATAATATTGTTCTTAAAATTTAAAACAAAAACATCGGACCCTAAAATAATTAAATAAAATAATATATTTTCGAAAATTTTTGGCAAACTTCTTTAAATAAACAGCAGTATATAATAAGAAATTGTGGAGTGTAATTTATTTTTTTCTTTATTCATTTGGATGTTTAAAACATGTTCATTGAAAAGCCTTAAAATTAAAGTTTTTCAAAACACTTTATTAAATTTAAGCAAAAATAGAACTTTATAATCCGTAGTATATTACAATGCTTGAAAAGGTTCTTTCATACAGTGTAATTTGAATATTAAAAAACTAAAGACAAAACTCACTAAAATTAAGTCATGGGAGTAAAACATAGTTAGTTTAATAGTCATAATTAAAGGTATAATTAAAGTGAAGAAATAGGGTTAAAATGCTGAAAATGGAAACACTAAATTTTATTTTTGTCTTTATTTTAAATAGAAAAGTATTTTTTTATTTATATGGAAATATAAAAGATTTCTCGAGTGGTATAGGGGTTTATAAATAGTTTGACATACTTTTCTAATAATTATTTTGAATCAATTAATTATTAATAATCTTTTTCATTCCTTTTTAATTTAATTTTTTCAGTTTTAAATACAGAATATATAACGCATTAAACAATAAAATAAAAATGTATTCTAAATAAGCTTCACTGTATTTGGTATTTATAAAAGCTATTGTCTATGAGTCATGCAATATATCAAGAGCATGTTTCTATCGCTTAATTCTGTTTCAGTTAGTGCAGTATTATTTTAGATGTACTGTCGATTAATGAATCAAAATTTTGTAAGCACAAAACTGGCCATAGTTTTTGTTCCAGCAAGAAGTCGTTGAATTTTATAAGACGCAAATTGAAGAAAGTACTGAAAAAAGCTTTTGCATTAAGTGAATTTAAATATTTTTTTCTATAATTGAATTTTTTTTAAAGATCAAAGTTGATAAGAAACACTTGTTTAGCGCCAGTGACACGGGTGGCATGGTCACTGACTGATTACTACGAAAAAATTTCGATTTTGACCCCCTCCCCCCCCACACACACACACACACACCTCTTTCAAAAGGAAAACAATTTCAATTTGACGGCAGCTTATAATCGAGATTAAATAAAAAGCATTAAAAACACTTATTTATCATAAATTTATAAGTAAATAAGGTAAACACAAGGGTGATAGTCTTTTCTATTTCGGCAGATTATTGACAAATGTTATCTAAATACATCATTCCTAAAATTCCCCCAATGAAAAACTTCTAAACAAAATTTAAAGCTTTATTTTTTTTAATTTTTTCTTTTTTTCTTTAATTTTATTAAAACAATGTTTAATTAATCATCTTAATCCTCCCAGCCTCAATCTACTTATTTTTATTTTTTAATCTTTAACCTAAACATATCAACTCGAAACATGAGGAAAACGCACACATTTTTTTCGGAATGGTGAATTTAACACATATAACTAATGAGTATGATAAGAAATGAATATGATAATAAAAAGCTTGTCAAGGGATTTTTTTCTTCACATGTAACCCACATGTGTTCACAACTACCCTGACATTTGGGCACATATGCATATTTTTTGAATGAATAAATTTATTTAAAAAAGTAAGAACTGTAAAGTTGCTTTTAAAAATATTACCATATGTAAAAAAGAGGGGTTTTTTACTATATTGAGTAGTTTTTGTTTATAGAAATTAACCTGTTATGAGTTAAACCTATATAAATGTGAACTATTCACATGTGCCGTTATATCCTCTACTTGCTTCTTAATCACAAAATATCCGTCCCCTGACCGCCAAGCAAAAGTGCAATAATGTAATGTTGTTTTCTCCTTAATTTATTTTAAATGTTAATAAAAGAGGGATTTTCTAACATGGTATAATATTTTTGTTACGTATATGCTTATAGACCTTGAAAGTATCAAACATAACTTAATCTCTTAAAACTGGATTACATTTGTAGAATTATATTAATTTAAATAAAGCTTCAATTACAGTGAAGCCTGCAGCCTAGTGAACGCATATATCCGATCGCGGCAGTAAGGTTAAGGACAAATATTATATTTCAGGAATTTTTGTAGATTGTAAAAAAAAGTTATGCACTAAGTTGAGAACATTTTATGAGCTAAAGTGTAGAAAACTGTTGACAACACATATTTTGAAACAACAAAACTAAATATATATTTTCTAAGAATTGAAATTTTTCATTTTGATGAGAAATAATGGTCAATATTTAAAAAAAAAATCGTTACATTTTTAATACTGCAAAAAATATTTTATACACTGTATTGTTCAAAACTGCTAATAAGCATATTAAAAAAATGAAATAAAATAAAATAAAAAACTGCCAGTATTAACATATAATACATTAGACATTTGCCATTTGTGTATCTTTATTGATTTTTTTTTATTTTTATTTTCGTGCAGATGATACAATGGTCTCGTATAGAATTGTACCCATTAAAAAACGCTGTGCAAATAATTGACACGCCTCCAAATAAAAGTTCGTTGAAAAAGCAGAGCCGCTTTTAAATAAGTAAATGAATATAACAAATAATTATTTAAGAAAAAAAAAACACCTAATTCATTTTTTTAATGTTAATAACGTATCTTTAAATATGATTTTACGTGAATGCCGAGAAAGATGGAAAAAAGTAAAAGTGCTATATGTTTGAAGAGCTCTTATTAATTAAATACGAAGTTGTTTAGAAAAATATATGTTTTTGGATACGAGAATAGCCTTTTGAATTTAGAGCTTCTAGATTTGCTTTTGTGTCCAATTATTTATAAATATTTTTTTCTTTAATATTTTTTTAAACGCGAGTTTTATTTTTAATGAAAAAAATGATAGTATGTTTGACTTAGTTGTCTTTTTGAATAAGTTCGTAAATTTGTTTGACTGCAGTTCTATTAATATAAAAATATTCAAATAACTGATGATACTTAAATAACAGACAAGCAAAATAACAAATATTTTTTTGTTCTTTTGTACTCATAATGGTACTTTTCATACGTTTTTTTACTTATCTAAAGTTAGTGTATTTTTTTTAGAAATGGAAAGGTTTAATTCTTAATATTGACAAAATGCTGTTTTAAAAGTGCATGTACCTTTGAAAGCAACAAAGATATAATTTTTAATTTTAATGCTTACATTAAAATTAGTTTTTATAGCAGTATTCTAGAAGAAATCCCGTGCAATAAATTGTTTTACAATAGAAGTTATGCCCAGAATGTTTGAGTTCTTTCTACGCGATGAAAGAATAATTTCGTTTTTAAAGACAATTTTTTTTCAAAACACTGATTTGAATAATTCCGCCCATGATTACTAAAAAATAGCTAGATAGAATTTCATAAAGATATCTTTGAAAACTTAAATTTTATCGTCGCATAAAATAATCTACTTCTACATTTATAAAGTTTGACATTTTAAAATTTTAACTAATTTTTATTATACTATTATTTTACATAGCTTAACATGTAAAGCATTGGCCTTGTAAGCCAAGTATCCGGGTTCGATTTCCAGACTGGGCATTTTTCGCTCAGTTGGAAATATTCAAATTCGTATAATTTTTATTATGAATAACTTAAAACTCAATAATATTAATAAACATTCTATGCATCTAGTTTTTTTTTCAGAACACTAACTGTTAGCATATATCTTTTTTAATGTGGGTTTAGATTTTTATTATCCAAAAAATAATCAGATCTAGAGTTGTAGCAATCCATATCGTAGCCTCGTTTTCATGTAATTTATAAGATTCATAGGTAATTGACCCCTTTAAATGGAATTAAAATTATTAATATTATACTTTTACCTTTTCCCATCTTTCTACATGATAGTTTAGAAATACAATTCGTTCATTTTAACAAGTTAATCATAAGAAATCGTAAGAAATGGGGAAACATTAGCATTAATTGATATTCACCTTCCAAGTCACTTCTCTTCTTTACATGTTTAAAAAGACCTTCCGGTCAGTATCGGGATAAAGAGGTAACTTTCATATTCTTTACTTTTCCATAAAACTAATAAGTTATATTATTCAGCTACACGAAGTTCAAATTAGTGGAACACAGTTATAGAAAATTGAATACTTGTTTTTGTCAGTACTGAATATGAAGAGGAATTTGTTTTGTTATTTGCTGGTTTTGTTTAAAGCGATTTATATTCGATACATTGCAGTGCCATAAGGATGATATTGATCTTAGTAAGCCTTGTGTAAATGCTCATTCACATCAAAATCTGTTGATATACGTGAGTGCTGCGGCAGGCAAATATATTTTTCAAAATGTCATACCACTATAGAAATCCAAACTGCTATATATAAGCCATTTTTAAGATAAAGACAAAACAAAAAATGCTCCAATTATGCCCAGAACAGTTTGAAATTATTGTTTTTTTGTTTCATCTGCTTGCGATTTTATATTCTCTCTGTATACTTAAAAGCAAAAAAAGCCTTTAAAAAGAACCTCAACACTGTTAATTCATTTGTCACTACGTATACCTTCCATGTCTTCATACAGTTCCGTTGCATTTTTGTCCAATTACCAGAATTAAAAAAAATATGAAAACCCATCCTTCAGCAAAACGTTTGGATAGTTTTAATGTATACATTTTTTTTTCAGATACGGCTGCCATTCGACTGTAACCTCTTACCATAGACATGCGATAGGGGTAGAGAGAATGCTTTATTAATACTAAAAGATAATAGTTACATGATCATTAAGTTTTAGTCAATGTTTATGAAAGGAAAATAAACAAGTTTTGAACAATTATCTTCTTGCACTGTGTATATATATATATATATATCCGTTAAAATTACGGTGCAGCAATTTTGCCAACAGTTTTTGCTGTTAAAATTTCAGTAAAATTAGATGTAATAAAAAAAGTTATAACCAAATTTACTGCAAAAACTGCTGGCAACATCGCTGCCAGCAGTTTTTGCGGTAAATTTAACTTTTTTTTTTTACAATGTGCAGTACGTTTTACAGTCGTTTTTTTTACACCGGCTTTGTGCTTGTATTCGCTTTTTGAAACCTTTTTGCACTTACATGAACGTGGCAGATCATGGAGCTCCACTCTTTTGTACGTGCATATTTCACGGCCTCAAAATTGGAAAAAAATAATGTTATATATATATATATATATATATATATATATATAACATTATTTTATGTTTTATGTATGTATGTAACATTATATAAAACATTCTTATATATATATATATATATATAAACACTTTATACACGATCTTTTCATTCGAATTCACTTTCACCCACTTTCTTTTAATGCACATTTTTCATTTTTAATTCTTTTTTTTATCTTATTGTAAAATAACAATGCTCTTAGTGAAAAATAAAAATGAATTTAACATATTTAAAATTCATTAAAAATCAATGAAGTTTTTTATGCATATAAAAATGCATTAATATAATAATTTCATTTCTTTTGGTCAAAATATGTGTAAGCTTAAATAAAGTACCACAGATTCTTTTAAGGAGAATGGCTATTTTTATACACGTTTAAGAAAAAAAAATAGAAGGATTATTTTTTTGCAAAAGTAAAGAACTTTTTTGATTAGTAAGATAAATAAATAATATCAATAGCAAGAATTGCTAAAAAATGCAGAGTTAAAGTGAAATAAGAATATTTAAAAGCGATTTATCACTGTGTTTTTCATTTAATATTCTTCATTTTTTAGATTTATCACTATCTAAAAAATCCATGTCTTTAAGTAGAGTCGAAAAATTTTTTTCTAAGTTAAAAAGTTTATGCTGAAAGCGAAATATTCAGAAACTTTTCGAAATAATTTTATAAAGAATATTTGAAAATATTTAAACAAAGTTCCTTACATAATGGAGGAATTATAATTCTAATAATACTATCTTATTATCTTACTGGCTTAATTGTTTATCATTATTATTGTTAGCATATGGTGTTATCACGCTGAATGTCCAGAATCAACTACGGCCTTTTCAAAGTTCTTTTAATTTATAATAATTCGTTGACCATAAAATAAATATTAATTTTCATTGAAAAATAAAGTACTTTCGCTATAATAGATGAATACTTGTAGTGCCACTTTAAGTTGATCTTTTGAACGCATCAAATTTCTATATAGCATCAGAGGACCAAATGAAAACAAATGATACTGCAGAGTGTAGTCTGTTTTCCCCACGAAGTATAGCACCAAGCAGCGTAGTTTAGTTTTTAATACGGCAAAAAAAGAGATTTCTTCCCTAAAAATACTTAAATCTGGCTATGGAAGTTATATTGCAGTTTTAATATCCTTAATAAAAATACTTCACTTAAAGTACATATAAGTTTATGAATAAAAATATGAATAAAATTAGGAATTAGTGAAAACTATGATATTTGCGCTTATAAAAGTGAGTAATTTACTAGATACTTTTATACATAGGAAGGAGTAAAGAGAGTAGTGCAGCTGCAATAATTCTTAAAATAAACTTACAGAGGTGTGGAAATTATTAGAATAATTGTGATTCTTTCAGTTTATATTGATTAATATTGTTTATACTTGCAATGTTTCATGAAAGATAATATGTTTTGTTGATCCAGTCAATTTTTCACTTCTTTAGAATAGTTTTAGGGTTAAAGTTTTGTTAAATGTTGTCATTTAAATATATATATATATATATTTGATCCAAAGTTTTCAATTTTTTTGCATTGTGTAAACAATTTGTTTGATTAACAAACTAATTCAAAATAAAATTTTAAAATCATTTGCTTGCTGTGCGAATATTTTTCAAGTTGTTGTCAGTATTTTCAAGTAGTTATCAGTATTTGATTCTAAAACAAATTTTTCGCTGCTTTGATTAGTTTTTACTAATTGATAGCTCTTTTTCGTTTGTCGAAAAATTATTGCGTGATTATGTATGCAGCAAGTTCTACTTCTCCTAGAATTCTAGCTGTTGTAAATTGTCTCATCCAAGAAAATCACTATACACAGCACGAAATTGCTAAAAAAACAAAATTTTCGCACGCATCTGTGTGTAGATTAAAAAAATCATTGTACTCCAAATGTGAATATGAAAATTCTAGAGTAAGGAAATGCAAAGGAAAAGTAAATTTACTGCAAGATCATAAAATAAATTTATATAAAATGCTAAAGTTATCAGAAGTAACTAGTCATGAACAAAAAATATTTATGCAAGCATATAGAGTAAATGAATGTGATTCTTCTTTCCGTAGAAAGGTCATCTCAGCTGGACTCGTTGCTTATCGTCCTCGAAAAAAGACTAAAATCATATCCTGCTATGGCAAAAAAGAGACTTGCTACGGCAAAAGTTGTAAAAGAATAATTTTGAAAGGACTAGAACAAGGCTAGAAAAAATAATTTTCTTTTAATTAATCAGCTGAATTCAAAATTTTCATTTTTTTCCCCTGAAATCATGTTTTTTGCATGCTGAATAAAGATACAGATGTGTTTATGAGTTTGATTAAAATTTCTTCATAAGAATATTTCTCTACAAATTATACATTATCTTTTTTATCTTTTAGTCATGTTTTTCTAATTATTCAATGTTTATAATATCCGTAAAAAGTAGTCAATATATCTGGAGAAGTACCAGTGAAGAATTTCCCCCAAATTGTATAACACTAATGGTTAAACATCTTACTAAAGTAATTGTATGGCGCGTGGTGTCTTCTCAGGTTATTGGATATTTATACATAGTAGATGGCATTATGGACCAGAACTAATATATAAAAAAAGTGCTTGAACAAAAACTAATATCCGAATTAAAAAAAACTGGTTTCCAAATGGAGACATGATATTCATGCATAATGAAGCTGCATGCCCTGAAGCTTCAACTGTGAAACAATTTGTGGATGAAAAAATATATAAAAAACATTTCCATGGGCTGAAAACAGTTCAATTGTGAACCAGATAGAGAATTATTGTAAAGAAAACAAATTAAAAAATGCAACATCACCAACAAAAATGGTCTGATAGAAAGATTCATCCAAATTTGGCACCACGACAACTAAATACAAATTAATTGCAAAAAACTCATACAAAGTTCGCCAAGGCGTATCGAATGTTTTATAAACAACGGAGGGATGCATGCGAAATTTTAAATGTATCAATATATATATATTTTTTTAATTTTGTATTATTTCTTTAACATAACAAGATTTTATTGTAAATTTCGCAATTCTTTTTCACACCTCTGTAATTTTTAATTTATGAAATTTTCACCAGAAGTAAAAAATCATTGCCTCGTACTTGTTGTTATAAATCTTTTCAGTTGCAAGTAACTATGAGTTTTTGACTTATAAAGGCTATTTTACAATATCAAAAGTAAGAATCATTCCGATTTCCAATATCATTGTCTGTAGCTAACTTAATTGACTTAATGTTTTTTACATTCAACAATATGCATTTTTAAAATAAACAGTTCAGTGAAATGTAAAAACTGGATGCTTCTTGTAAATTTATATTTATTTTTATATTACTCTAAGGACGTGATGGGACACTAGGACTCAGTAAAGGGTAGGACATGTCTCATCCTTGCCAAATGAATCTCTATCCATATCCACACAACTATCCTTAATAACATAATTTTTTTTTTCGTTTTTTATATTTATGAGATTACTTTGTTCTGAAATTCAATAGTGTAATAAATAAAACATTATTTTGTGAGTTCAAAAATTGAAAAAATAAATCACCAAAATTTCCTAAATTCTGACCCATGCAGTATTTTGAAATATAAATCTTCAGTGTTAAAAATTTGCATTTATTTTTATAACACTAATTTCTTTAGTTTTTGAAATAAAAAATTGCTGTTTTAAAATACACTATATGAAATATATAGTTATTGAACTCTATATGTAAGCTTTTATTTTACGAGGCAATATCATATTTATGTTAAAAAATCACTCTTTTGAAATATACTATATGAAATATATAATTATTGAACTCAATCTGTAAACTTTTATCTTTACAAGGCAATATCATATTTATGTTAAAAAATTACTCTTTTGAAATATACTATATGAAATATATAATTATTGAACTAAATCTGAAAACTTTCAGTTTTAAATGGCAATACGATATTTGTGTAAAAATATTACAGATTTGAAATATAATATAGATAAAATGTATAATTATTGAACTCAATCTGCAAACTTTTATTTTTACATGACAATATGATATTTGTAATTAAAAATTACTGTTTTGAAATATACTATACGAAATTTATAATTATTGAACTTAATCTGCAATTTTTTATTTTTACATGGCAATATGATATTTTTGTTAAAAAATTAAAAATAAATATATCTTTTTTTTTTTTTTTTTTTTTTTTTTTTTTTTTACAAGAAATTTACTATTTTATGATTGAAGAACCAGGCATAATTGTTGATTTATATCCACCAAAACTAATTCAAATTACTAGCTGGGCACAAGCATATTTTTCATTTGATTTGCATTTTACAAAGTACAATATAATGTAAAATAAATGTTGTGATTTACAATTAACCTTATTAATGTAAAAATCACACTACCTTTGCCATACCCATATTTCAGAAATTATATATGCATTATCATTTTAAAAACATACCCCAGTCCTCTCTCACTTGAAGGTGGGATGAGTTTTTATTGTTAATTTCTTAAGTTTATTAACATAAATTTGCCAATTTTTAAATATGTTAAAATATTTTGAGATGTCATTCTAAAAATTTCATTTTCTATAGGCGAAAAACAATTGATAAATATATTCCTTAAAAATTATCTTATTCCTCCCAGTTATTCCCCAGACAGTCTTTGACTTTACTTAGTAATAGAAAGAAAATTCTAAAAAATCTTCTTCTTTAATGCATTTAACGTCATCTTTTTCAAACTAATAAAATAAACTTTGTTAAAATGCTTTTTACATTAAGAACTCTACAAAAAGTTATATAAAACTGCTTTTTGTCATACCGTTAAAGAGTTTTGTAAACTCATAAAATATATTTAATCATCAATTAAGAACAAAGTAGTTCTTTTTACACTAAAGTTCTTTTTGAAAAAGATAAATATTTTCGAGATTTTCTGAATGCTAAAAAATTAATTATCCAAGAAAGCATAATGATAAAAGTATAAATAAAATATTTCAAAAGATTTTTTTTTCGTTTTTTTACATAAGGTTGATTTAACATAACATGCTTTATTTCACTGCATTGCTTTGAAAAAAAAACTTTTACATAACTTTTCTAAATTTTCTTGAGAAATATTACTTTTGATAACTATTACATTCAGAATTTTTCAAAGAACAATTTGTATAACATTTATTTTCTTAAAATTATTTTAACATTTAAAACACTGAGAAGGATCTTATAAAAAACAAATTCTATTTTAAATTACCAAGTTGTTGTTTTTTTTTTAACAAAAAGCCTTAATATACATATATATATATATAGTAGAAATTATTATTTTTAAATCTTTAATCTTTGTTTATAATTTGAAGAGAAAAAATTAATTAATTTTATCAAAACACTATACATTAACACATAGGAAAGAATTCAAAGTAACTTGCATTAATTTATACAATCTAATTGGCCCCACCAGTGGCCGCGAGGTTCTGACCTCCAAACTGGTAGACGGTAGGTGCTGGGTTCGAACCCAATCGCGACCGTCGGCCTAACCGTTCCAAGTTTTCCGTGGTTTTCTTCGAACCTTGCGGAAATACGGGTTAGGTTCCCTTAGAAAGACCCCCACGGAGGGCAACCCACCCCATAGGGCCTATATCCCATAGCGTAGATAATCGGCCGACAAAAATACACACACACATACACACAATCTAATTGTTTTAAGTAGTCCGTGTTTTTTACTGTACCATTATCTGAACCCGATTAAAAAACAAATGTTGTGATTTACAATTAACCTTATTAATGTAAATATCACACTATCTTTTCCATATTCATATTTTGGAAATTATATATCAATTACTATTTTAAAAACATACCCCATTTCTCTCTCACATGAAGGTGGGATGGATTTTTCTTGTTAATTTTCTTAAGTTTATTAACATAAAATTACCAATTTTTAAATATGTTCAAACATTTTGAGATGTCATTCTGAAAATTTTCATTTTCTATAATAGAAAAACAATTGATAAATATATTTCTTAAAAATATATCTTATTCCTCCCAGTTATTCCCTAGACATTTTTTGAATTTACACAGTAACAGAAAAAATATTCTAAAAAATATTTTTTGTTGCATTTAACGTGATCTTTTTTAAGCTAATAAAATAAACTTTGTTAAAAGGCTTTTTACATTAATAACTCTACAAAAAGTTATGTAAAAATGCTTTTTTGTCTTAACGTTAAAGAGTTTTGTAAACTTGTAAAGTACATTTAATCATCAGTTAAGAAGAAAGTAGTTCTTTTTAAACTAAAATTCTTTTTGAAAAAGAAATAATATTTTCGAGATTTTCTGAATGCTAAAAAATTAATTATCCAAGAAAGCTTAATGATAAAAGTATAAATAAAATATTTCAAAAGATTTTTTTCTTTTTTTATATATAAGGTTGATTTAATTTAACATGCCTTATTTCACTGCAGTGCTTTGAAAAAAAACCAAACTTTTACATACCTGTTCTAAATTTACTTGAGAAACATCTCTTTTGATAAATATTACATTCGGAATTTTTGAAAAAACGATTTGTATAACATTTCAGTTTGTTAAAGTATTTTTAGCATTTAAAAGACTGAGAAGTATCTTCTGAAAGCCAATTTCTATTTTAAATTGCCAAGATTTTTTAAACAAAAACCCTTTATATATATATATATATATATATATATATATATATATATATATATATATATATATATATATATATATATATATATATACACTAGAAATTACTTTTTTAAAATCTTTAATCTTTGTGTATAATTTGAACGGAAAAAATTAATTAATTATATTAAACAAATATAGAATAATGCATAAGAAAAAAATTCAAAGTAACTTGCATTACTTTATAGAAATCTGATTGTTTTAAGTCGTCTGTGTTTTCTTTTCTACCATTATCTGTATTCATTTAAAAAATCCTCCCACACATATATACTATATTGATATTTTTTAGAGATGTTTTGCTAGATTTTCGTGATTTATTATGCTAAAAGTATTTCAATTATTAGTGTTTTTGCAAATTTATAAATGTGAAAGAATATTTTATTAAATCTTTCAACAACTACAAAAAATATTTTTTATTTAATGTAAACATATTTTAGATTAACTAGATTGTATTCAGAAATTTTCGGCACGTCTTTTTATACAGTTACTTGTTTAAGGCGTCCCCGGACACAATATTCTTCTTTTTTTTTAATTATTATTTAGAGCTTATTTTATATTTCTGCTTAAAATGACGTTTTTGTCGTGCTTCTATGTCAATTAGAAAAAGGGATATTACACATTATTATTCCATTTGTTTTCGAAGTTCAGTTTTCAAGCAATGTTTGTTTCGGGAACGACATCTTTTGAAAATGCATTTATCTTCATAATGTTTTTTTAACCATTTCTTCTCTTTAAATTGTTATAGCTCAAAAAACCATTTAAAGTGGATCAAACTTGGAACATGTATTTTTTAAATTCTTTTATTTTAATTTTTATTTAGCAAATTCGAAAAACAAATATTTATTTTAAAAAATATGTTTTTTAAAGTTGCATATTTTTTTTAGTTTTATATTTTTATAATTTCTATTTAAATTAATGTTTCAAAAAACTTCAACTTCAATGAATTTCGACAAAGCTAAAATAATCTTTTCAACATCAAACCATTACTGTTTAGTCATCCGCTAATCCATTGAAGTTTTGCTTAGGAGTGATATTGTTTGTAATGACGTCATTTTTTATAATATTCCCGAAATTCGGTATAATATTTTTGGTGTTTCATTGGACTCATTGTAACTTTGTTTGCGCATGCAGACGGTTTTTTTTTTTTTTTTTTTTTTTTTTTTTTTTTTTTTTTTTTTTTTTAGTGTTGTTTTTACATTTTATATTCTATTCAAATTATCTTTTTTCGTCCTTTGAAAATGCATGCGAGTGCATCCGAAAGTTCTAAGGTATATATAAAATAAATTATATCTGTCTTTCAATGCCTTTTAAGTAATTATGTGTATATATTTTAAGATTTACATTAACAAAAAGGTTTAAATTCTAGCAAGACACCGGTATTAATACAGTGATTTGACTCATTGAAAACAATTATATTTAATTGAATCACTTTTTAGGCTAACTATTCTATATTCAGAAAGTTTTAGAATCAATTTGTAACAATCCAAACTTTTGAAATCTATCGAATTAAGTGAGAAATTGTTAATCGTTATAGAAATAACTTTATTTAGATCAACACAAGTTTCATTGATAAACAGCGTCATTTTCAGGATCATTCTTCATAAAAATATTTTCGCAAAACTTTAAAAACAAGAACTTAGTAAATAAATGTCACTAGATTCACGTATAATGAATCCAGTGTAATTTATGTTTATGATCATCGTGAATTAATTTCTATAATTGCTTTTAAAACTTCATCGCATCACTTTCCAAACTTTGTTTTAACTTAATAGACACTGAATGATTGCATATATTCACGCTGCGTAAAAATACCTTATAAATTTATAAATTATCGCAGAAATTTTGAAAGAGATGCTATGTAGGTTTAGCAACAGGAATAGAAATTAATTCCTACTCACAAATATCCATTTTTACATTTATTTTTATTTTATGTTTAAATGGTTTCGTGCTCCTAAACAGATTTATTGTATATATTTTTAACAAACGTTTTATGAAATTAAACTTTAAGAAAATAAAATAGTATAAAACACTTATTTTCAAACAGAAGTTAATTCGATCGTTTCAAGGGAATTAACAAAGTTTTGAAAAAAAAATGATTTTTACATTTAGAACTAAGAAAACATCATATAGGGCTGTTTTCTTGAAACATTGTTATACAGAATTTATGCCCATTGAATGTATTTAATTAACATAAAAAATAATTCTTTTTGTAGAAACTTTTCCTTTATAAAGAAATGTAAATAATATTTTTTATGGCGAAAAAAAAAAATATTATCAAAGAAAGCGGACTAAAAAAACCACATAAAATATTTTCAAAGTAATTATTATTATTATTAATATTTGGACAAAAGGCTGATTTAATTTAATAGGAATTGTTTCGTTACGTTAGTTTGAATTCACTTTGAATAAACATTTTCATAGAAGAATATCAGATGCAAAAATTTCAAAACAATTTCTACAAGTTTTTAGTTTCTTAAAATTATCTTAACACTTCAAAGACGCAGAAGAAATTTGTGAAAGACAAATTGAATTAATCATCATTCAGGGTTCTCAAACAAAAAAAAACTGTTATGAGGTAGAATTTTTTTAAATGAAAGAGGGTACAAATTATTTTGTCTTGAATTTTTATTTTATTTTATTTTATGTTATTTTTAATTTCATGGTAAAAAATAATTAATAATCTCACAATAAATAGAAAATAATGCATACAAAAAAAAACATTTCAAAGCATTTTGAATTCCTTTATAAAAAGCTTATTAATTTAAGACCTTTGTAACTATAAAGATTTTCTGTAACGTCTTCTACATTCACTCTAAGAAAAAAATTTTTATATTTATAATATAGTGATGTTTTTTATTTCTATGTTTAGTAAATATTGTATGCTTTTTTATGCTAAAAATGTTTAGCTTATTTTTTTTTTATCAAAATTTGATTTAAAAAAAAATGATTTTATCATTTTTAGATGCAAATAAGGAAAACAAATTTTAAGAAAATTTAATATTAAAAAAAAATTCACAAACTAAAATCATATTCCCATAGCAAAAGTATGTTCTAATTTTATTTGAAAAAAAATTATTTTTAAATTTTCAGTAAATTCTATAGTTTTTTAGCTATAATTATTTAAATGTTATCCGTTACATCATTATACTAACTATAAAAGTATCTAAAAAAGAACAAATCTGTTAAGTTAACTATCATTTTTTAACGAGTCTTAGTAGTTTTCAATATGTTTAATATTCTTTAAGTAACCATTCATTTAGATTTCGGCATACAAAGAAATGTTACGCAATATATGTAAATCTATTAGAATATAGGTATGTTCTAATAATACTGAGCAAAATTTAGGCTCAGAGTATAAGGTAAAACATTGAATGCTATAAAATTTATTAATTAGTAAAATAATCAGGACTATATATAGTGATTTATTTATTAAAATATCAGAATAGATTAAATTTTCAATAATATGTATTATTATACGATTTGAAATATGTGCTGTAATTTCTCGTTTTCGTTAGATACCATATTTCTACATCAATTAAGGTTATGACTTAGAGAATATCTTAGCGAAATCAATACACGTGTGCGTAACCGGAAGTGTAATTCTAAGTATAGAAACTGTTATGAAAACTTTAAAAACTTTAAAGATGAGCTATTTTTACAGCACTGTGACTAGTAGAATATGTATACCATAGGATGTATAAATACTAAAACCTAACAAGACATAAACAAATCGACAGTGCATTTCGGATCGTTTACTCATAGAAAACATGTTTATGAAAAAATATCTGATATTGGTCATTAACAGGATATATCGTGTGATCGCAGCATTAGTGTTGTGGTAACGACAACAATAAAATATATGCTATTTAAGCATACTTTTTTTCAGACTGACATTGTATTAAACAATATTCAATCAATGTTCAACATTGTTAACATGCACTGGTGTGCAAAAATTAAGAACATGGCAGATAAATTACCATAAAAAACGAACAAAGCAATGGACTTTTTAGATAGTTTTGGTAACTTGTCTCCTGTTTCAACGACTTAGAGGTCTTATGTTATGATTTCGGTCGGTATGAAAAAACTTCTGCATGATGATATAAACTTTAAAAATATCTCGTCCTTAATTTTTTCATGCTAGTGTATCCCTTAAAATCGACATCCTGATGTATTATTAAATTTACTTTCAAATTTGTGTTACCATTATTACTTTTGCCTAAATTTCAGTCCAAAAAAGAAATATCAATCAGTAAATTAGTGTTTACACTTTGTATTCAAGTAATAATATTGAACTTTATTTTTGTATGACTAAAGCTTGGCAAGTATGGTTCATTAAGATTTTTTATTATCATTTTTAGCGTTTTATATTTTTAAAAAGCCTGTTCAGTAGTACAAAATTCTGAAATTTCAAAATATTATAAATCAAAAAGTTTATATATGGGCATATATATGTAATATTCCGCTCAAATCCATATTATTTAAATACTCCATCAAAGAGTTCGCAATCGCGCCGCATCAACATAGCAAGAAAAGGGACTACTTCCTAAGAGATATTTTCCTCTTAAATCAGACAGAAGCACTGTACATTTTTAAGCACATTTAATAGACTTTCAAGTCAAGAAAATAATTTCCACTATTGCCGAATCTTAAAAATTATAAGGTATAAAAAAATAGCTTGTGTTGATGTCGTAGACACCCACTCATTGCGTCGTCTTTAACCAGGTGACGAAAACATGAAAACACATACACGAAACTAAAACTTAAATATATTCTTTGGGGGGGGGGGGGGGGGGTTAGCAGGATTTCATAACAATATTTTAATCTCTAAATTAAATTTTGAGAACTCACCTTTTGCCAATGAAATTTAACCCACCGAAAAAAACTCAGTTAGTTTTCTCAGACGGGCGAATATGGTGCTACTAGTATCCGTTTTTCAAACTAAAACAACCGTAGGGGATGATGGGATAACAAACATTTGATAGAAGAAATAATGAAATATGATGCGACAGATACAATGAATTAAGTAATGGGATTTTCTTTTTAAGGAAAGAATTGTTTTGAAAGATTAATGTTTTTTAGAATAAAATCAATTAAAAAGGTTTGACTTAAAAATATGGAGTTAAAAATAACATGTTAAAATATAATAAAAAGAAAAGAAAAAGTTCAATTTTAAAAGAATTTTGAAGTAATTAACTTAGAATTAAAGCGAATTTTTTTATTTTTACATATATATAGAAATTTCTTTATAGAAAAAATAATTTTTTGCATTCTTGACAGCAGGAAATGCTTTATTTTTGTGTATTGACAGTGTATAATCGTTTATCTGATTGTAACAGTTTATTCCTAGATCATTACTTTTAATGGTATTATCCCGATTACAAAAAAAAATTCAGTAGTCCAAGTTGTACAATTAAAAGATTGAAATATTATTTTTGTATGATTAAAACTTATGTTTATTTTTTTTTCTTTAGCATTTTAAAGTTTTAAAAAATATGTTTCTTAGCGGAAAATTCTGAAGCTTCAAAATATTATAAATAAATAAGTTTCTTATTATATATTGGATTCAGGTAAAAAAAATTGAATTTCATTTTTGTATGATTAAAGCTTGAAGAATTATTTTTCATAAAGTTTCCTATTATTAATATATTTAACGTTTTATAACTTAAAAAAGATTGTTTAGTAGCGCAAAATGCTGGAATTTCAAAATTTTATAAATCATTAAGTTGGTATTTATATATTGGTACAAAAATGATCACAAAGTAAGGACTTAACATTATATAAAATACTTTAACTAATAGTTGTGAGTTCTCATTGAATCATTATCTTACTTTATATAAAATAAAAGTAAAATTTACTTATAATAACGCTTGAAATTAACTAAAAATAACTCTTACAGTTTATCACATATCAAAACTACTTTTAACTGAAATTTTTAGTTTACATAATTAGATTTTTAAAATATTTTCATGGTGAAGACTTTAAATTTAGCGATTCAAAACCACTTAATTAAGTTTCAACTGACCTAATCCTTTATAATTTCCTCTACTGCTGAACTTTATTTATTTGAAAAAGTTATTTTTAAAAGGTGGATTTCTACTTAGTAAACACTAAGAAGCTATTTGCTCAAAATTAAATTTTCATATAGAAACAAAGTCTTCTTCAATCTTAATTAAAACTGTAATTAAAATGAATATATATGCAGAAAAGGGATACTGAAAAGAAAACATTTTAAATTCATATGTTCTTTTTTAAATTTGCATTTTAGAATAATTCTTGAAACGCTTTGCTAGCAGTCTAAAAAGAAATAATGTAAAAATCAAAATAAATGTATAAGTTATATATAAAATTTTTCATTTAAAAAATGTCATTACAAAATATTGCTATGTAAAGAAAAAAACCATAATATTATGTTTTTGTTATCTGACGTGTATAACAGTACATTGTTGTTTCGCATTAATACACAAACCATTGTTTTTAAAATAAACTGAAGCAAAACAAAAAATTTTTCAATGTAAATTATACAAAAAATAAGAAACAAGCGTACACGAAATGTTTTATCCCGTAAGGATCAAGAAAATAATAGGCACCATGAGAAATTCTGAAAACTGCGACAAATCGCAACAGAAGAAAACAGTCTATTCGTCTGATTATTAATAATTTAATTATGTTTCTTACACAGCCATGCATTGATGATAATCAATTTTCGACAAATTGTTCTTTCCAAAGTTATGGAAAAAGCAAAAATATGTCTAGCAGCAAGTACAACTATAAATGTTGCTTCTTCAGCTAACTTAATGACATTACAATATATATATATGAATCCTTTCTTGAATTTTAAAGCAGAAGTCCGAATGGATGATGTTATTTTCATCTTTATTGATTCAGCCTTATTTCGTAAATGTGTACCACTTTTTAGGGATGAACAAAAGTAAGGCAAACTGATAATTTTTTAATTATTAAAGTTCTTAAGGCTTTTATCCCAGTCTGAGGGAATATTTAACCATTCTTAAAATTTTTCCGGATTCATTGAGCTCATTGAGATTCTTGGCCACAACCTTCTCACTCGCAGTAACTCGGAATTTAAGCTTATGTTGATATGTTTCAAACAGAAGTCGAAGGACTTTCTCTAGACTGATCATTATTTAAACGTCGTCCTCGAAGTCCACAACTTTCTTTTTCAAGTTTTAAGAGTATCTTTATTTTTAACAGCTGAACAACGATCTACCTACCATGCTTTCCTACCACTTTACAGTTTTTAGCCCTTGAAAGCGTTGTGAGTTCGCCTGATCGTAACATGGCTGCAGTCCGATGTCTCTAATCGAATTAACCACATAATTTATAACCTTGATCATGTGACGATATTTTCACAGGTATAATTCATGAGGAACTTTGAAGACTTTACATCCACGACAAATATTCGAAACACCATACATCAATTAGATAGAAGACGATATACGATTACTTCAAACCGATAATCAAGATCAACAAATGACTTGGCCTTCCTTTTACTGCACCGTTTCACTTAGTTATTTGGTCTTTTTTGCCAGTTGCTTAACTCTTATAAGATATTCAGGAGGTTTTCTTCACCTGCGAAAATCATGGTATTGAGGGATGAACTTTTTTATGCCTAACTATTAGAGTATACTTGTATTTTAAAGTGATTCAAGAATCAATTTGGAAGAGTGCGAAGCAATATAAATTGAGTGGCATACACACAAAAAAAATAAGTGTAACCTGGGGAGAATTTGGATCTCCCCATGGAGATTTGGAAAAAAAGAGAATTACAATCTAAAAGAGAAAAATAACCATATTGAAATTTAAAGGTTTTATAAATAAGTCAGAACTAAAGTCTTATATTACGTTCTATGATATTACATTTGAACACCATAAAAAAATACACTATCTACCAAAAAGTATTTGTACACTTTCAGTTTTTGACATTTTGTCAAATATTTAAAAATATACTGGTCGGATTCTTCTGGAACTTCAGAAATATAAAGATTATGTTTCACTTTATATTTATTTACATTCATTTGTTGAGCGGGTAATTAGGGGGCCGGCAAAAAAACAAAGAATAATAGAAATATTTGGGATCGCCCTGTACATGAAAATGCACGAAACGACTTATCGCTTTAGAATACAAATATATGAATACAGTAGAATACGTACATTAATTTTTGTGAGAATAGCATGTATATTTATGGCGATAGAGCGATTTTTTTGAAAAATTCAAAAAATTCTGGTATGTTTTTTGTTTATATCATGCTGGGTTTTTGACCAAATTTAACGCAAATTTCAGAAAAATTGGCAAAATGCAGTAGAAAAAATGTAGCGCAATTGGAATATAAATATATTAAATATTTTATGAAATATGAGTAGTTGTGTAAAATAATTTTTATCTGAGCATGCGCGAACTAGAAAAACATTTTTTTTACATCATTTAATAGTCAATTCTATGGAGTGACTTATAAAAAAAATCCAATCAAAAATCGTGAAAATTCAAAAAGATATCATTATTTTAGTAAAATGTTTTTACTCTGCTCTCTAAAAACGGCTGAATCTTAAGGGATTCTCCACAAATTGACATTTTTTAATAACTGACTTTAAAAAAAACTAGTATTGAATTAATACAATATCTAATACAATATTGCTGCTAATAAGTACTTGACAATTGTGATAGAAAAGAAAAAGAGCTTTATTCACATTCAGGGTCAAAACTAAGAGAGGGTTGGGGGAAAAGGGCATGTGCCCCGGGCGCTAGGATGAAAGTGTCCCAAATGTACATTTTGTTTGGCGATTTTTTCCATGTCTATGTTTAGCATGATATCGTCAAAATCGTCCCATTCAAAGCATTTCTCCTATACCAAAGCATAGAAGAATCTAAGGATGATGGCATAAAGATCCCGCATAAAGCAGATTTTTTTTTTCGTTTTGATTCGGTTTCACGATTTTAAGGTATCATTTTTTTTTAAACAAAGCAGACTTCTTTAATCAGTATTACATATTTTAAGTTTTAAAATAAGTCGGCTATTAATAAATTAAAAAAAATTTTCTTTGCAAATACTTTTGCAGTTGCTTTGCAAAGAAGAAAAGGGAAGGGGGGGGGAGTTCACCAAAATTCATTGAAATATAAATATGTTAAATATTTTCTAAAATGTTCTATGTTATGCAATATTTTCAACCAAATATAAAGCCACATTCAGAAAAATTCGCAAAATGTAGTAGAAAGAATAAGGTGCTATTGAAATATAAATATATTAAAAGTTTTCTAAAATATGAGTATTTGTATGAAATATTTTTTAATCAGCGTATGCGTGAACGATAAAATTTATCATTTTACATAATTTAATATTCAACTCTATGGAGCTACCCATAAAAAAATCCGATCGAATTTCGTGGAAATTTAGAAAGTTATTGTGGATAGGAGTGAACTGATTTTCAATTGGTCTCTGAAAGCACTTGAATGACGTCAGATTTTACGCAAATTGCCAAATCTCCATTTACGTTTTTTACTGGTGATTTACTTCTTTTCTTAGATAATTACCAGAACGAACCTATTTCAGGATAAAAATAATTGTAAAAAATCGAAGCATTTGTGTTAAATCTACCCATTGATACATAATTGATAATGGCTCTTATGCAAATGCCGATATCTGCGATCCTGAAGTACGTCAAGTTCTCCACTGTTAAATGTGGTGTCGAAAACAACACTGACATCAATCGCATGCATGATGCCAAGAAGAACAGAGCTGTCTGATTTTGAGAAAGGTGTGATCATCGGGTACCACCGAAATGTCCGATCTTTAATCGACATATCTAGCGAGCTTAATTACCCCAAAACGACTGTGGCTTATGTGATTAGAAAATGGAAGCTGAATGGTGATTGTCAGAATGTGGCCAGAGTAGGCAGACCGACGAAACTGGGAGATAGAGACCGACGGGTTCTGTCTAGTGAAATTCGGAAGAACCGCAACCAACCAATGTTACACATACGCCAAGAATTTCAACAAGCTTCAGGATGTGTTGTTTCCATGAATACCATCCGTAAGGAAGCTCATCTGCTTAATTTTTATGGCCGTGCTGCCGCCCATAAGCCTTTAATCACCAAGTCCAACCGCGCAGCTCGGTTAAGTTGGTGCAAAACACGCCAGCAATGGACTGTACAGCAATGGAAATAGGTTCTCTGGAGTGATGATTCAAGGTTCACCCTCTACCGTTCTGATGGTAGGGTCTGGGTCTGGCGTCTGCCTGGAGAACGCCTCCTACCAGAATGTATTGTGCCCACAGTTAAATTTGGCGGAGGGGGATTTATGTTCTGGGGTTGTTTTTCCTGGTTCGGACTAGGACCCTTGGTCTCAATTCATGGTAAGCTCAATGCCGATGCCTACTGTAATATCATGGACAACAGTGTACTTCCTACGTTGTGGCAATACTATGGATTGGACCCATGTTATTTCCAGGATGACAACGCAAGCTGCCATGTAGCGAGGTCCAGCATGGATAGGTATGCTGATAATGGAGTGCATGGACTCGAGTGGCCTGCCCAGAGCCCAGACCTGAACCCAATAGAGAACCTCTGGGACGAGTTGGATCGTCGAATTAAGGCGGGTGACACACGCCCAAAATCAGTAAAAGAGCTTACCTGCCTTGTGCAAACAGAGTGGAATAAAATACCATTAAATGTAATACAAGGACTAGTTGAGAGCATGCCCAGGAGAGTCGCAGCTGTAATTGCCTCTCGAGGAGGATCTACAAATTATTAAATGTGAACAGGGCTAAAACCAGTCTTTTTTTCCCGAGGCAAACGTGGATTTTGAAGGTACCCCTTTCCCCCTCCTTCGCAAAGCATATTTACAAAGAAAATTTCTCCAATTTATTAATAGCCGACTTATTTTAAAACTTAAAATGTGTAATATAAAATAACGTATTCTGCTTTATTAAAATACTCCAATTTGATACTTTAAACCGAATCAAAAAAATTCTACTTTCAACAGGATCTTTAAGGCCCTTGTCCCTGCCCGCGAAGACACTGCTGAGCTAATGCTATTCCTGTGGGGAGGCATTTTTCTAATAACTCTTTCGCATTTTGAAATTTTCAATTTTTTTTTTTTTTTTTTTTTTTTTTTTTTTTTTGCATTGGATAGCGGAAGTCCCTCTCAAAATCGCTCCTTGACTACTTTTTCGATTTGAGTCATAGATATTTTTTATAAAGTTAGTTTCACTTTCAGAACCGCTTTTGGAAGTGAAAGAAACATTATAAAAATATCTACGCCAAAATTGAAAAAGTAATCACGGAGCGATCTTGAAAAGGACTTCCGCTATCCAATGCAAAACATATTATTTAAATATGTCCAAATGCAAAAGAGTTAGAAAAATGCATCCCCATAGGAATAGCATTAGCTCGTGAGCATCTTCGCGGGTAGGGGCAGGGACCTTAAGCCATCATCATTAGATTTTTTTATGCTTTAGCATAGCCCAGATATAATAATTTTAACAATATTATGCTAAACATAGCCATGAAAAAAATCGCCAAACGAAAGATACATTTGGAACACTTCTATCCTAGCGCCCGGGGCACATGCCCTTTTCCCCCATCCCTCTCTTAGTTTTGGCCCTGAATGTGAATAAAGCTCTTTTTCTTTTCTATCACAATTGTCAAGTACTTATTAGCAGCAATATTGTATTAGATATTGTATTAATTCAATACTAGTTTTTTTTTAAAGTCAGTTATTAAAAAATGTCAATTTGTGGAGAATCCCTTAAGATTCAGCCGTTTTTAGAGAGCAGAGTAAAAACATCTCATTAAAATAATGATATCTTTTTGAATTTTCACGATATTTGATTGGATTTTTTTATAAGTCACTCCATAGAATTGACTATTAAATGATGTAAAAAAAAATTTTTTCTAGTTCGCGCATGCGCAGATAAAAATTATTTTATACAACTACTCATATTTCATAAAATATTTAATATATTTATATTCCAATTGCGCTACATTTTTCTACTGCATTTTGCCAATTTTTCTGAAATTTGCGTTAAATTTGTTCAAAAACCCAGCATGATATAAACAAAAAACATACCAGAATTTTTTGAATTTTTCAAAAAAAATCGCTCTATCGCCATAAATATACATGCTATTCTCACAAAAATTAGTGTACATATTCTACTGTATTCATATATTTGTATTCTAAAGCGATAAGTCGTTTCGTGCATTTTCATGTACAGGGCGATCCCAAATATTTCTATTATTCTTTGTTTTTTTGCCGGCCCCCTAATTATCCGCTTAACAAATGAATGTAAATAAATATAAAGTGAAACATAATCTTTATATTTCTGAAGTTCCAGAAGAATCCGACCAGTATATTTTTAAATATTTGACAAAATGTCAAAAACTGAAAGTGTACAAATACTTTTTGGTAGATAGTGTATTCGGATCTGGCAAAACCAAAGCTTTCTTCTATCTCATACACATAATAACTTCCAGAAAAATGAAACATATCAGCTTCACTGTTAAGTAATTTATATCAAAATCTAATCTGCAAAAACTTATTTCAAATTCTAAGAAAATCTATGAAATTTCGTACATTAGATGCTGAGATAGAGCTATTGCGATAGTCATGAAGCGCAACTTCTTGAGCTATTGACTTCAATAATTATAGAATACTAATTTACAAGAGGAACTAATTAGATCTGAATTTTAATGAAAATTCGTGCATTAGTTCCTGAGATAAAGCTGTTTGTATAATCATGAGTAATGCCATATGTTAGCGCCACTTGTTAGATGATTTACACGAAAACGTTATCAGAAATATATTATATCAAGGAATAACGGAATATGAAGTTATATATAAATTCGTCTATTTGTTCTTAAGATATAGCTATTATAGAAATTCTGAAAAAGGTAGAAAAGTAGCATCAACTGTTGGGCGATATGCACAAAAAAGTAATCAGATCCAGTTTATATCAAGATCTAACTGGATCTAAAGTTTAGTAAATTTCCGTGCATTAGTTCTTGAGAGAGAGCGACCACAAAATGTATGTCACATACAGACAGGCATCTGACAGACAGGCTCACAGACAGACATTTTATAAAAACTTTTTTTTTTTAATCTTTGACACCTAAAGTGTGTAAATCCGTTAAAATTCGGAATTCAAAAATTTTCACGAATCAATAGCTTTCTCTTGTAAAGATAGAAGGAAGTATAAAAGGCTAATGCATTACGTTCGCTTAAAGTAAAATTTTAACGATTCACATTGCCATAAATTAAAAAATCGCAGTAAAGCTTTCGAATGCATCCATACTCATAAGTTCCACAAAATACAAGATTAATTAAAAACTGACAAGGGGTAAAAACTTACAAGTGAGCAATCGTTCCATGGTGAACAACATTAGACGAGGACTTCAAACTTGCAAAAACCTGATTGTTAAATAGCATATTAACACTTTATTTGAAGTTACAATACTTTAGAAAACTCAAAATTATAATAATTACAGTCAATGTATGGGTGTGTCGAAATTGTAAGGTTCAAATAAATGAATAAATAAGTAAAGTAATTTGTTTAGCATTTTGGATCTGAAATTTTGCCTTTGATATCTGTAAACAGTGTTTTGGAAACTGAGGGCAAACAAAATATCAAAGAGCTTCAAAAAAGTTTTATCATACGTCTACAGATACTGTCATTGTTGGTATTTTTTAAAAAAAAATAATAATAACTAATTTTTAAAAATGCAGCGTTCATATCTGCCCCATGTACACATGTGTGCCAGTGTCGCCTATATGTGTGAGATCACGTGCGTGATATTTTGTCCGTTTCTCATGGAATGGCACATGAGAAGAATCGCCACACTATTTACTAAAAAAGACCCGGGTGATAATGTTAAGTCTATGGAGGTGTTATTTTCCAATGTAAGGCTCAAATTTTAATATTTTTACTTTCTTTTTTTGCATAGGATAGTTGACGTCTATCTTCAACCGGGCTAGTTTTTATTTTTTCGATTTTAGTTTCAGAATTTTTTTGAAAAAATATTTTAACTTTCAAAACTGGTTTAAACCGGTTTTGAAAATGAAACTATCCTATTATTAAAAAAAATCTAACCAAAATCGAAAAAGAAAAAACGAGCCTGGTTGAGGATGGTCCTCAGTTATCCTATACAAAAAAAATCACGTAAAAATATTTAAATTTTAGCTTGATATTTTAAAATAACGACCCCTAAAGACTTAACATTATCATTCGGGACTTTTTCAGTGACTAGTGTGGCGTTTTAAGATTAAAACCTTCTACTAAGGACTCTCATGTTTTTTGCTTGAGAATCTTAAGCTCCATACTTCTAGGTATCTGTAGTACAGCAGACGTAACTTTTTAAAACATTCTGTTCTTTGACAATTTTTTAATGTCAACTTATTCATTAAAATATAATATTATTCGTTTAAAGTTCCTAGTAAAATATATTTATTGTAATTTAGTGTATGGGTAATGTAATGTACTGTATGAGTATGGGGACTCAAGAGGGGTAATTATGTCCACTTTGTACTTTCTGAAAATTTTTTCGTACTTATTTCTATTTCGAAAAGGGATATTTTTCATATTTTCATATATAGGAAGTAATTTTTAAATTCTCATAGCTGTTTTTTATTTATTTATTTAACAGGCTCTGATTATAATTACCCCATCAAAATCTCACAATCACAAAAGTTTGGGGTAATTAAGATCACTAGTTGTGAAATTATAACCCCTATATTTTCACTTTATAATGCCTTATACACATTTGTTTGGGGATAATTCGAACTCCAAACTGACGAATCCTATAATGAAAAAAAATTATAGGCTTCGTTACAAATTGCTATAAGTATTTTAAGAATGCTTCATACTAGTGATAAAAAATATCTAAAATCATAAATACATTATGAGGTCAATATCTAAGGATGAAAAAAAAATATCATACACTGTTTTCTCCTATATGGATTTGGCCACAATTATCCCCTTGACATAATTATCCCACCTCCTTCTATAATAAGTTGAAAAAAAAAACTTATTTTAGTTCTTATTATAAAATTGTATTTAAAATGCAAAAATAAATAGTACAAATAAATATTTGTAATATTAAATCTGAAATTTTCCTTAAATATTCTTATTATCATAGAAGTAAAACTTTATCTTTTACTGAAAAAAGTTAATATAGCTTTTAAAAAGACATCTCACAAATAACATATTTTTTTTTATTAGCTAGAATGTCATCTTTTCTTTAAGAATTTCTCTGAAAATCTGTGCATTGAAGAGTCTTTTATTGAAATGTTAAAAGAGCTTGAGGAGAGTTCCAGAAACTTTCTAATTGAAGTGCCCTTATTAATTAAATAGTAGGCTATTTAAAATAATTAGGGTTATTTTAAATGTTAGGAATGCTTTCTGATATTTCAATGAACCTTGCATTGATTAATTTACAAAAGCAAATTTTATCTCTGTTCAACTATGGTAAATTACTCTAATTTAAATAGGTTATTTTTATTTTTTACTATCCTCTATTACAAAGTTTTAAAATAATTATTATGGAAACAATAATTTTAAAAGTATTAATTCATTTCAAAAATAAAGATAATAAAAATAATATCATATAATATACGTACAATTATATTAGCAGAGGTTACGATTTAATGTGTGTTATGCTCGCTAACTTCTGAAAGCATTGCAGGTTCTGTCCATGCCTGCGCAGACAGTCGCGAGCTAATGCTGTTAAATAATTTAATAATAATACTAAGTAATTTTTAGGTGCGTTCGTAATTATGTAAATACGTAGCACCTATAGTTGTCGCTCAGTCCGTCCGTCTGTCCGTCTGTCTGTCCGTCTGTCCGTCTGTCTGTCCGTCTGTCTGTCCACATATAACAACGCAAAAACTGCCCAACCTAATCGTTTGAAATTTAAAATACATAATTATTATATAATTTTGTCGAGTCATTTCAAATTTTATGGAAATCGGATGGATATATCAATTACAGGGATAATCAAAATTATTCCTTTACATTACGGTCAATGGGAAAAAGTTTCAAATGCATTTTAATGGTGTTACACTCCTTCGAACATAATAGAATTGACATAAATCTGTGAAGTGTATACTAAAATACTGTACAATCTGTGATGCAAAGTATATATAATATTAAATTACAGGACCAAGCAAAAGTATTCCACTACATAATGCTACACGGGGAAACATTGTTTGGGACGTGTTTTAATTATATTAAACTACTTCACATTTTATGAATAAGATATCGTTGCTGAGGTGCAATAAAAATTACTTCCTGCATATTTACAGGAATACAAAGATTTCGACCACGAAGTACGCTCTACTTTATCAGTAAGATCTGAATATTTTTAAAACTTCGTTATCGTACGAACGCACCTCATTTCCTACGCTTCACGTGCAATTTCGAACTTGTTTTGTATTGGAACCGGTTCAGAAAGTGAAAGTATCTTTATAAAATATACTTGCGACCAAAATTGAAAAAGTAAACAAGAAGCAATCTTAAGAGGGACCTCAACTAACCAAATCAAAAAAATATAAATAAATAAATAAATAAATAAAAATAAATAAATTAAAAATGTCAAAATGCGAAAGAGTTGTTAGGAAAAATTCCTCCCCATAAGGAATAGCATTAGCTCGTGAGTGTCTTTGTTGGCAGCAACAGGACCCTTAAGGGAGCGGGATGGTCGTGGGAATTTAACACGCGTTTGCAATTCTTTCAGAAAATAGAATTCTTTTTATTTTTATATTTTCTCAACTTTAAATGCTTAAAATATAGTCAAAAAAGATTTATATAAAGATCGAATTATCACAAAAACGGCAATGAAAAGTATACCTATGAAACGAATTGCTTGAAAACTAAATGACTCTCTATCAAAGGTATACATTTTTATGTAAACACTTGTATGACTAGAGAACTACTGGACCGACTACCTCTAGACATTTTTACTTTGTTATAAACTTGCAGCAAAAAGTGCAGTTTTTAAAGCTTTGTTTTAATTTAAAAAAAATGCTAATATTGTAATTTACCTCTATTCTGACCAAAATATGGTCAAAAATATCTTTTTTATAAGCTTTTCAAAAATATATTTTAACTTGTCTCTACAGCAAACTACTCAATCATCAAATTTTTCACAAAAATATCTGTAACTGGACAATATTTTAATATTGGTTTATAATAAATGTACTAGATAAAACAAAGAGATGAACAAAAATATAAAAGTATGCTTACATCTATTATTGTAATTTAGAAAACGCTTTTTCTTGCTAAACTAAATTTTCCCATTATAGAGTACAAGGTAGAACCCGTCGAATTTCGACGAAAGAAAATATTTAAGAAGGAGCTGTTTCATTGACTTATAATAAACCAACAAAATTAGTTACAATAAAAAATGCTCCTTATATTGGCAAGTCTAACTGTTAAACAAATGATATTTAACCTATAGTTAACAAAATACTATTTTTATAAAACTCAGTCGTATGAACTGTTAAAATCAAACTTTAATCGTACATATAAGCAGTAAAAAATAATGTAGATGCGTTATTATGATAAAGTTATCAATTAAGGCTCTTATGCTAGTACTCCAAATTGAAAAAAAAAAGCAAAATTTATTCTATTTTGACTCGATCATAAATTTTTTTCCCCGTGAAATTGAATTACATTATTTTCACCATATCAAAATTTACATGTGCAACTTATCTGTATTCACCTTAATTATTATGATTAATAGCCTCGATGCTATTAGCTGAACAGGTACTAAACTGTTTATATTCTTTGAAGTGTAAATGAAACCAAAATTCAAAGTGTCAATTCAAAGTCAATAACAAACGATATTCTTCACATTTTTTCTCTTTTACCGAGAAAATGGCAACATAAAGCTACAGTAATAATTTTTCCCTTTTGTCCTTAGCTTTTAATAGGGTACTCCTGTTGCCACAATTAGAAAAAAGGCATTAAAAAACTACTAAAAAATTAATATTTCATAAATAAATTAAGATACAGTTTTCAAATAAATTACATTTAAAAGTACATTTTTTTCTTTATACGACAGTGTAAAAATTTAAAATATACGTTATTTAAAAGTTTAAAACTTGTAGCAGGAAAAATTGCAAAACCGAAATTGCATTTCAAATTTTAAAGTATTGTCATTCACAATATGACGTATGCGTTACGAACAGATACGTTTGGCCTTTATAATATAGATATGTATCAACCGACGAATCAAACACAAACCTATTCAAAAGTATTAGACTACATAATTGGCTATAGGCAGTAACTCTTTATTACCCAAAATAGCGAAGTTGTGTTTCATAATCCATGCTTAACGCATGATTTTTCTTACTTGTTGATATTACATTTGCTACAATATCATAGCTAGGTATTTTTAAAATTCAAATAATTAAATAGTTTTTATATTATTATGATATTTATATTATTAGATTCCATATAAAATATAAGGCATCGCGTAAATACCTATAGGAAACAGCTGCAAAGGGTAATAAAATGGTTTCGTATACTTTTATAAAACGAGTTTCCAAATAGTAATAAAAGTAATATGAAACTTTGATTTCAAATTGTAGTGTCATATAATTTTACAGATAAATTTACAGATTTTAAAAAAACGAAATACAGACAATTTTTAAATGTTAAAAACTAATTTTCAAACTCGAAAATATTATAAATAAAGCAATATAAGACTATGGAAGATCATTGAACAATATGCATTTTTACCTTGCCAGCCGTATTGCATGTCATTAAAACTTAACTTTAAGATTTTTTATCCAATACTAATACAGCAAGTCAACCTATTTTAACCCCTTAATTCTCGCTCCCGGGTATATCACGGGTTGAGATATCGTTCATTGTTTTTCGTACTAATCATATTTTCTGGTTATAGATATAATTGCTGGAAAAACTTTTGACATCAGAAAAATTTAACTGGCATTTCCATATGAAGTTTCAATATTCCGTTTGGATTATGACGATGATTCTGATGTTGACTTTGTATTAGGTGCTACGAATATGTCGCAGTAAAAACATATTGGTAAGAAAATTTAATTTGTATACATTATTTCAAATATTATTTGAAAAAACACTGTAAAGATGTGAAAAATAAAGGTTTTCTTCGCATTAATTTGTATGGTGTAAAATAAACATTAAGACGACGGCTTTTCTGCAAAGTGAATTTGTTCTATAATGTCTTTATTTTTTGCCTTAAGAAGAATCTGATTCCATATTTTATTTAGAAATCTTATAATTATTCAATATCTGTTGAAAAAAAATAATTTACATTAAATGAATATTTGGCGCTAAAGGAAAGCATTTACATTAATTGGCTTCTATCTACCAAAATATACAAAAATCTTAAAAGGGTATTTATACATGTTGCAAGATAAATTTTTCATTTCTACATTTTTTTTTCCTAAAGAAAAATTGACGATGAACGCAATTAAAAATTGTGTGGATAATATTTGTCCTGGGGGTAATAACGGCCCGTTAAAGTTCTTCCAAAATCCACGCCTTAATTTAAATTTTTTTCAAACAAATATAGAATTTGATAAAAAGGAACTTATAAAATTTGTATACGAGAAAATTATTTTAGCAGATCCATTAACCTTTATGCAAGGGCTCTCGCTTAGTGTCTACCTGAGAACACATGTATTCCCGGACATATGCTGTCACAGCCTCTCTGTAAAGGTTACATGCATTAGAGTGATTTCTTGAGCATTTCTATTTAGCGTTATTGCCCACATATGTTGGTAAGAATGTTATGCAGAAAAAACTTTAAGATTCTAAAGATACAAAAGTTATTACCGCCCTACAAATTGACGAATTTCTCTTGTTTAAAATTAATTAATTGCGATATCAGGATGCTTTAATAATCATTTAATACTTTGTTTTTTGACATGAAAAAACAATAACAGCAGTTTGGACATAATTATTTCACTTTATCCTTTTTGTTTTTCAACAAAGGCAATATGATGCTGTAACGTACATAAAACAAAAAATAAATCCTCTTCGGATGAAGGTCCATCACAAAAAGCATTATAACGTAAATCGATAGCTCAAAGTAATATAACGTTATCATAACGCATAATAGTAGTAGATAATAATAGATGGTATTATCATCCCGGTATACTTATTACGCAGTATATTTTAAACTCCAAAATCCCTCATGAACACATTCAAAAATTTCCAAAGTATAAAATACACTACATATTTGTGTAATAAACAAATTATATCTTAATAAAAATATAATTTTTAGATGACAGAATTAACCTCGTAAATTGTAGATCAGGCGTTTGCTCTTTCGTGCTTCTTCCAGCGATGAGGTTTACAAACGTAACAAATTAATTTTTAGCGATTGTTTGTGATACAGGTGACTTAAAAACCTTCTGTGCAGAACTCATAGATGTCATTTCTCTGATTTCTTCAAAATTACGCGTAATACCAGCACTTCGCGTTAGTTCTCAATCTGGCGACAAGGACACTTTATATAACACAAACCTTTTGGAATTAACACGCGTTCAAAATTCGCTAAAACAGTGTGATAAATGGAACTATTTACCTTTATTCAATTAATACAAATAAAAAAAAACTCTATATTTTTTAAAGATTTTTTTGTATTTGTTTAAGAGATTGTTGTAATACCGTTTTCTTTACAATGCATTTTTGTTTTCTTAGTTTCGTTACTTTAAGAAACTTTTCTTAGTACATAGGGTGATTCTGTTTTCTATACTGCGATTGTACTTTTATTAGTATTATAATTTCATCAGGTGAGCATCACTATAATAATTATTATTTAGAAAATATACAACAGCCACTAAAAGACAGCTCTATTCGAGAAATGACTTGAGAATAGAGTTTTAGCGTCTATTGAATATATTCTAAATAAACTATATGAATAATTACAGTGAAGTCTCGCTGATGAAATTACAATAGTAAGAAGAGTACAAAGCTATAACAGTGATGTGTAGGGTAAGGTATTTAAAAACATTTTACTTATAGATACTTTTGGACCTTCAGTTGTGGAAAAAATGTTTCTAGTAGGGATGGGCATTATTTATCGTATTAGGATAAATAACAGTGTTACTACGCTAGAACCTAATATTGCATTAATATGTTACTGAAAATGTTAACCCCCCCCTGTTAAATAAATAACACATGGTTCTTAATGACAGCATCTTCCTTCACTTGTTTTAATCAATATTTCATTTTTTGTATCTCTAAAATAATAATAATATTTATTAAAAACGTCCTTAATCGTTTCTTTTGAGACGTTTGCCGAACAATGTTGAATGTCCGGGCTGGGTGCCCGGACAGCGCCCCTCCCCTTCCTGCTTGCGCAGACCCATTCACAATTATTTAAAAAAATTGCGTCCCCCCCTTTATTAAAACACCCTTAAAAACCCTTATTAAAAAAATCTCACAATTATACACTCTAAGATAAAAAACTGTCTAAAACGGAATTTAAAACTGTTTTATAGGCTTCCGTTTTAGAGGGTTTTACTATATAAAATAAGATATTGTTTGTATCCAGCAAGTTCAGGTTGAAAATTCTGGGCAACCACCCGCTCAAAAAGCTGGTTACGCCTATGCAACCACAGAAGAAATAACTCCTTAATATTCGCTAATTCAATAACTGTTAGATTTTTCACCAGTTTTTCAATTCAGTTCAGTTATGTAGTTCTTTTCTGTTAGATTTTACACCCGTTTTTGAAAAAATGTAGTTTTTTACATTACAAAAGAACATTTTATCGCTTCGTAACTGTTGTTTATTTTCAAACGTTTTGTCTGAGGATAATGTCGTTATCGTTAACGACTTTTGATTTAAAGTTTCGTTTCCTGTTTGGTTTTCATTCGCGGGTGTTGAAGAAAGAGGATAAATAAAAAATGATTTCGTCTCTTTTTTATTAAATATCAGAAAGACTGAATTTGAGATTTGTGGATTTGATTTCTAAAGGGCTCTTCTGGGGGGGATCACCCACCCGGGGCACCCACCAAAAAACTTGGCATAGGTGTTTAATCCCCGGAGGAAATATTCCACAACCAACCAGCCAAATTATAAACAACGGGCCATTCCATAACATAAATAACATATACAGCAATAATATGCCATGGCACTAAAATACACAAAATGATAAATATGAAAAACACTTGTTGACAGTTTGACAAACGTCTGACTGACGGAACAAAGAAAAAAATAATTAACAAACTTAACAACACACATACAAAATAAAGTGAGATGTAAGAACAAATCATACATGTTCCAAAACAAAACAAAAACTAAAAATATAATAAAACTAATATAAACACCAAGCCTTAAAAAAAAGAAAAAATAAATAAAAAAATAAAGTAAAAGTCAGAAAAGTTCAATGCAGTTTTAGCTGAGGGTCAAATTTATACACTATGTCACACAACAGGAGCATGTCCAAAGATTTAACGTTCACAGTCCTGTCAATTGAAACCAAGTTACAACATCAGAATTTGTAACGAATGAATGTAAAGTGTGCATTCAGATCATTATAAATAGCACAAAGTTTCTTATAATTAAAATGTGAAAATAGAACATTTCTGATATTCCACTCTATGGTTCTATTTCTAATTAGGTTAAACTTGTCTGCTGAAACACAACAACTATCAAATAAATAGTGCGCGATGTCACCGCGTTTGCCACAAATACACTTATCATTATCACGCCCCAAACATACACCTTCAAATTTCGCTTATTTAGTTCTCTACCATTTTTAACATGACACCCAAGAGCGGCGCCAGAGGGGGACCGGGGGGGCATATGCCCCCCCGTCGGGCGTACGTGGCCCCCCCATCAGGGTCAAAATTCGATGTCGTCGGGGAAAATATTTTGACTTTTGAATTTCGTCCCCGTCAAGTTGGGTCAACATATAAAGATTTTTTTTTTTTTTTTTTACATTAAACTCAGATTGACTGAACTAATTCCTTTGGATACGAATCGGTTTCTGACTGAATTTTGATTCTTGCAGATTGTGTTCAAATAAACCCGATTTTTCAAAATAATAATAATAATAATAATAATAATAATAATTTTTTAAAATAAAAATCTATAGAGATGACTACATAGGATGATATGAATGACTCTGTACATGTATATATTTTTTTAAAAAAAGATAAAATTTATATTTAGTTTTATCGGGATTGTCTTGGATGACAAATAGAATGCTGCATCGTGTCGGGCAAACTGAACCTGACTACAACTCGCAATCTGGATCGGATCGGGTTGGGTCTAATCTTTTGTCGTTCTGGGTCGGATTCCAGTTGGGTTAGTTGTTTCAGGTCGGATTTTGATGTTGATACTTATGATTCTTGATTCAAAATAGATCTCTCAAAAGAATTTACAAAATTTATTTTAAGTTGAAAAATTATATATTGAATGTTAATGAGTTTATATATGCTGATTTTTTTACTTAAAAGTTAAAACTGATACTGGAGATACAGTTGTAGATATATTTTTACATAATTGCATTACAGTATGGATATATTTTTTCATCAGTTACGATTGGGATCTATTTGAGGCTGAAATACTTCAAGTTCAGGTCGAAATGTGGAGATGTCGGGCTTAGATCGCGTTTCGGGTAGATTCCTGTATCACCTTGAGAAATTAAACCCAACTCGACAGGCGATTTGAGTCGGATCTGGCTGAAGTTGATATTTTTTCGGAGAGATTCGGATTGACTTCTATTTTTCAAGTCGGGTCCATTTTAATTGTTTTAGCGTAATGGGTTCGATTCTACCTCATTTCTCAAACGTATCGCCGAAGTATATTTTAAATTTAAGATTATATTATTTGAATGCCAATGAGTGCATAAATTGATGCATTAATTTTTCTATATAAAATATATAATTGATATTGGAGGTATTATTGTAGGCTTTTTTTCCCTTATTGCTTTACAATATGAAATTTTCTTTTTCAATTTTCTCCTGCATTTCGAGTTGGGATTGGAATACTTTTAGGTCGAAGATTTTCGAGTTCGGGCCATCTACGTTTTTAAAACTGTTTGAGGTTGAATGGATATAGAGTTAACTAGTTCAGGTCGGATATAATCCAATCCGCGGAGGACTCTGTGCGCAAAATAATCGGTGAATTGAACTATTTTTTCCCTTGATTATATTCCGTTAAAACAGAAAAATTTGCTTTAAATTTTGTTTTCACGCGCTTTAATTTTGCTATTTCAACTCCCCCCCCCCCCGCAAAACATACAGAAAAAACACCAATTACCTGAAATATTGACACCTAAAGCAACATGTTCGTCAAATTACATGGGTGTTCCGGCAGCTTTCCTGCTTAGTACTTTTTCGTATTAGAAACAGAATTTCTAGATCCAATATAGATAATCTTATAAGGCCTATATAGGATTACCTATAATCCTCTAGGTAATCCTAAATATAGGCAAAAAACAGAAATCTAAGATCAAATTTTGGGAAAATGTCCAATCAGAAGGCAGAAATTGCTTAAAATAATAGAAAAGTCTCTTCAAATCACAGGAATATTTCGGCATTGTCTGTCACGACGGTCGCTTTTCGCTGATATTAAAATAACGCACTTTTAGGTTTTCAAATATTTTAGAAATTTTCACTTCATTTACATTTATCTTTTGTTTTTAATTTGGGAATTTTGTATTTAAGTTTTTGTTTCAGATTTAAATTTTGTATCTTATCAAAATTTTTAAACATCGCACTTTCTGAATTCGATCAATATACACTCTGAAACAAAATGGAAATTGAAGATGTTTTTCCCATTGTTTTTATTATTACTACCTAAAAAAATCTGCTTTAATTTTCCATTTTCTCGAAAATAGAGAAAATTCATCAATCTAGTGCTAAAACCACCTGAAATCCTCCAATATCTAAAGTTGCATTTTTGTTGAATGACTGTTCAGTTTACTGAGCAGCAACACTGTACACTAGATTTTTCTATATGAAACTGATTTTTTACGTATCACTATTTTCTCTCAAAATAATGAAAAGTTCGTGAATCGAATCTAAGTTCTACAATCAAAACACCAGAATTTCTTCAAGTAATAGAAAAATCCTTTCCAATAACATGTGCGTTCCGGCAAATTATTGTCTGTACATTTTCTTTCTGGCGAAATGTTTTTTGAGAGTGTATGGAATAATAATTACACTTTCTCAAAAGTGACAAAAATTTAATAATGAAAAACGTAAAATGCGGTATTTATGAAGTAATATCAGGTACATATTTCAAAAATTATAGTTCAACTAATTAATTTCACTTTGGCAAATACATTCAATTCAAATAAAGAAAACTAATATTTAGCATAGAAATGTGTTCAAATGGAATGAAAAAAGATACGAAGAAATTTTCATTTTATGCACATTTTGTTCTTAGTAAGCTTTTGTAAAGCTTAGTAAGCTTAGTAAGCTTTGTTCTTGTATGCTGTTTCTTTATACTTGTATTCTTACTTAGATTTCAATCTACGATGTTTAAATCACAGAACCGCTGCAATTTACTAAAAGGAAATACATGCCTATCTGCTTTGACTGGTTTTCAAATTCTGATGTGCAAGATAATATAAAACAAATTTTTCGTTAATTGGAATAAAGAGATTGATGAATAATGTTTTTTTAGCTTCAATAGACGGTATTCTTGCTGACTGGTTGTAAAAATAACATTTATATATCTCAATGTGGCTATGGAAATTACCAAGAAAAAAAACACCTGTATTGTGATAGACCGGCAGGATATTTCAAAGTTACATAGATGCAGTATTCTATTTTCGTAAATTGTCCATTAACCATTGAAAGTTCTTTTTTTTTTTTTTTTTTTTTTTTGTTAAGATTTAAAGTTTCAAGACTTTTATAACAGTAAGTCCAAATGATTTCTTATTTATTTGTGTTTATAAGTGATTTGGTATTTTTACCCGCGTATTTTAATTTAAAAATTACTTTATACGCAGAATTCGTACTTTTGTCGATAATAATAATTTAATTAATGTTTTTGGAAGTTTTTCACTTATATTTTTGCATTCAGTAATATACGCAGTAGAGCTTCGATTATTCGGACTGGTCGGGACCTAGGCTGATCCGGTTAATGAAAAATACGGTAAATAGGACAACTTTAAAAAGTGCATGTGGCAGTATTTTTAGGTAACGCCCCTTCACTTTTTTCCAGGTTTAAGAAAGACTGACAATTGAGGTAATGCATATTTTAGCACATTGAAAATGGCATATTTAGAAGGTTTTTTATTTTATTTAATTTTTTTAATAAAATTTAAAATTTTATTTTCTGCAGAATTGGTACAAAATTATACGTAAATAGAAGCTTCATGATTTCCGATATAACTATGTTAAAAAAATTAACGCACAAACTTTAATCCAATTTCATACTTTTTTAGACCTTCACATAAATTAATGCTGATAAAATTTGTTATGCATCACTTAATATAGTGGTTTTGTTATGCTTTGTTTTTAATAATTACCGTGACATGCACGCAAAACCTTTTTTTCCCCCTCAAAAGTCACAATGATCATATTTACAGATCAAATTGAAATGAAATAAGTTCCACGTAAAAGATTCCCTTTCTAAATATTTTTTGTTTTATAATATATTTATTTGATTGTTAAAAATCTAAAGTTGGCTCTGTCTGGTGTGCCGTGAGACCTGATTTCATTCTTCCTAGGACTGCACGGGTCGAAATTTTCAGTCCCGGTTTCGACCCAGCCCTTATGAATATCACCTTCTCGAAACAACATGGGTCGTGCAAAAATCAGTAAAATTTGGCCTTTTACATATATTTTTAGAAAAAATGCATGTATTATTATAAGTTTAACATGCCATTATTCTATAATTAAACTTTAAAATTTATTATTTTTAAAGAATAGTAGATTTTTAGGCAATAAAATTTAAATACAGTAAAGCCTGTGAAATAATACCTGCCTATGACACAAAAAGTACTTTTCAGTTTCGGAACCGTTTCCGAAAGTGAAAGTATCTTTTTAAAAAAAATCTGCAACCGAAATCGAAAAAGTGAAAAATAGCCATATTAAAGAGCTGTCCTATACCAGAAAAAAAAATTGTTTAAAAATATTCTAATTAAATCTAATCTGTGAAAATATCTAATCTAAGAAAATAATCTGTGTTTAATATGACGTTGCGGATGTTTTCAAGTGAGTGAAGAGTTTCTTTAAACGCAAACTATGTTGATTCAAAATTAATATAATAATACATGAGAAAATAATATAATACATCAACACCCATACATGATATAAAGATTAACGATAACTGAATGATAATTAAAACATTTACATGCAAATAGACATTCATTCAAAATAAATAAATATTGTCGCCCAGACACTTCTTAAAAAAATATCAGAACTTCTCGTGCAAAACACTTTATAATCATATCGAAGTAAAAATTTGCGTTTTGTAGAAGTAGAGTCTTACAAACGGAGATTTTAACCTTTTTTTTTTTTTTTTGGTCAAGTTAAATTATATATCTATGTATTTGTATTTCCCAGACAGTATAATACAATTTTTTAATTTTATATCGACCGGACCATTAATCTATTTTGTAAAAACCGGATCAGCCCTGGGCCTAAAATTTTTGCCCACGCAGTTTTTAGGCCCTAGAACAGTATGCGAGGGACCTCTAATATATATTATGAAATTTATTTATTAAAAGGCTATTACTTTGCTTCTATGGGAGCTGAAGCGGAGAAAAAAATTCCAGCATAGCTAACTTTTACTCGCCATTCTTTTTGCTATTTCAATTTTCCGGTTTTTCCCTATAGGACCATTTTTTGGGAGGGGGGGCTGGGGGGGAGTTTCTCATTTTTTGATGTAATATGTCTATCGAAAGCTTATGCTTCATACATTACAAATCTAGCATAAAAAATTTTCTCCCGTTATTCTGGGTCACGTTACGGACCCATAATGGGTTGAAAATTAAATTTCTTAAACTTCTTCGAGGTTTTTTACCAAATCGGTATCAGAAAAAAATTGTGCCAACGTGATGTGTGTATGACATCTGCGCCATAGAAATATTATTCAATCTTTTTTTATTGCAATTTTTTATGTAAAACAATATGCATTATTTTTCATGCACAATTGCGCATTAAATGAAAATTGTGATGCAATTTTTGTAGTAGTACTTTATAATAATGAATAAAAAAAAACACATTATTTAAAAGTATTTCCTGCACAATAAAATGTTTCTTGACGATTACAAAAAAATATGTCCTGACAATTCAAAAAATAAAAACGTAATTGTCCAAGTTTTCACTTCTGTCGGCACTCCAAAAATGTCACTTTTTTTAAGGGGGGGGGGTGAAAATTTTGAGGAAATATGTCTTATTTTTTTTTATGTATGGATCCATATAGAAAAGTATGAGCTAGTGAACTTTGGAACCATTTTAATATAACTCACATTCCAAATATTAAAATAATTGAGAAAAATTATTAAAAAAATATTTTCAATTTAATCATTTTTATACTAAGTAAATGCATATAATATAAACATCACTTTAAAAGATCAATTTAATTTAAATGCTTTAAGTGATAAATTAAAAATAACATAAAAAGATTATAGCTTGACATGTTTCATTGCTCTTACGGCAACATTTTCAAAAGCAAATAAAATGATAAAAAGGAATTTCACGTGATTTGTGTTTTTCTGTTTATTTCGGGAAATTCCCTTTTATCATTTTATTTGCTTTTGAAAATGTTGCCGTAAGAGCAATGAAACATGTCAAGCTATAATCTTTTTATGTTATTTTTAATTTATCACTTAAAGCACTTAAATTAAATTAAGTAAATGCAATTAAATTTCTTATAAATTGAATCTGGAATGTTTAGATAAGATTTTAATATATACAAAATATAAAATACAATACAATATATTAGGTTTACAGCTTTCTGAAAGACATAAAAATAGTAGGATAAAATTTAGATGAGTTCGAAGTATTAGAATATTTTATTTTGCGCAACAATATTACCTTATTAATATGAAGTAACTAGTGAAAAATGCTCCAAGGAGCAGTGCAAAAGCAGAATATGATTTTAATTGAGCATTAAAAAGTAATGGACAAGTTTATTTTTTGGAAAAAGTACACAAACATTTAAAAGTAATGAACAAGTTTATTTTATTGAAAAAATGCCCAAGCATTTAAAAGTGATGGACAAGACTTGAAACTGAGTCAAGAACTAGTAAATAATTTCCTCAAGACTTGAAAATGGCTGATCATGCTCTTATGTGACAAGCATATTTAACGTCCTTTTTTATCCCAATAATTGCATAAAAAAACTTTGCCGATATATGGAGCTCTAGCAGCCAGTCCGTTCAACCAATCGAGGTGAAATTTCAGATATAGCTATTCAGACGTATGAGCTCGAGATTCTGTGAACGGCAACAAAATGGCGCTCACGGTGGCGGTTATAGTTACAGAAACTCGAAAATTTCCAATGGCAACACCCATTTTTTTTCGTCGAAAATGATCAGCGCATGCGAAAATCCTAAAGAGCACTGGAACGGTATGGTTATTGCAATAAACGGACACGTTATGCTTGCACAAAATCAGCTCTACGAACGGCCCCCCAAAAAACACGACCAAGGCGCACGCAGAAAATTTTAATATGATAGACAAAATACCAATCACGGAACGTCGTTTGCCAGATAGTCAGCGTAGAAAACGGATAAAAACACTCTGTGTCATATGCGAATACAGTTTTTTGTGCGTACATAACGTGTCCGTTTCTGGCTATACACGTACTGTTCCAACGCTCTTTAGGTTTTTAGTATGCGCTGATCATTTTGCGATGAAAAAAATGGGTGTTGCTATTGGAAATTTTCGAGTTTCTGTAACTATAACCGTAACCGTGAGCGCCATTCTGTTGCCGTTCAGAGAATCTCGAGCTCATACCTATAAATAGCTATATATGAAATTTCACCTCGATAGGTTGAACGGACTGGCCGCTAGAGCTCCATATACAGGCAAAGTTTTTTTTATGACCACCCTGTATCTCTAATCACTTAGGAAAATTAAATTCAATATTCTTGCTATTCAAAGAAATGAAAAAAAATCTCAAGCGAGAATTTTTGAAATTATGCCCAGGTTTATTTACATACTTAGTATGTATTAATAAAAGCAAAGTGTATCACAGTCTGATGAAAAGTGTGCTTTTTTAAATTTAATGGTAATCACTTTTTAAGCAGAATATTAGTCTTCATTATCATAATTAAAAGCATATTTCAAAATAAGTAGACTTTCAATCAATTAATTACAATAATTTAGATCCTTAAGAATATTTAAAAGTGTTTACTTGAAATTCTTGCGTAATTTTAATCACAGCGTTCATCATACAACTTACGGGAAAGAAAACACCATCAATCACAGAATAATGGAACATTACATATAGAAGGTACGTATGCATCAAAAATTTTCTACTCGACTACAATTTGCTTGGAACTCTAATTAACATAAAAGATTTCTCAAAATCTCCGCCAGTGTGTTCATTTAGCACATAATATTGCATGTTTTATCATAACATGCACTTCGAAGGTAGAAGTTTTAAAAATTTCGTAATCTGTAATCATTACTAAATACATTTATCGATTTGTATGGAATTCTGGATTCCATCCTTTTGAGCATTTATTAGTGAGCTCTTTAGAAGTAAACTGGCGAATCGCTTATTTACCACACTTTAGCCACATAAGACGAAAATAAAAATGCTCTAAATTTGTCATTGGAAATTAGATGAATGTATATTCAAAGCATTAACGAGAGGAGGAAATGTTCATCATAATTGAATTTATTATTGTTCTTATAGAAACATCATTTTTTGATAATTATTCTTTACAAAAAGATTCTTAAATAGTACACTAAAATTAATTACTTTAAAATCAATAATAAAAATTTTGGGGTTTTTTTTACGGGTCTCCCTTAACATTTATTTCAGCTGGAAAACGCATAATACAATTGAAAACGAGCTTCTATCAAATATCATTAGTAAAGATAAATCCAAAATACATAATTTTTTTTGTAAAAGAACTTAAAAGTTTTCCACATACCCCACACTGTTTTAAAATTTATTTCATTTGAAAGGAAAAGTGTCATCTCACATCTGTCACTAAATAGGATTTTATAGGAATTTATTCATTCAGCCATGCATACGAAGGTTATATATCATAGTATAGAAAAATAGATTAATTTGGAAAACGAATAACATAACAAGTAACGTACTTGCACCAAATTCGAAAATAAGTTAAAAAAAATAAAAAAGCAATTAATTGTCATAAAAATTCATGCATGAATTAAGAATATTTCTAATAAAAATTAAAAATATACTTTCAAGAATTACTAAAAATACTTTATTTTACATAAGCATAAAAAAACAACGATTGGCATTTTTTCTGAGAAATCATTATCACTATATTTAAAACATAAAAATTTAAAAGGATATGTCTTTTTTATTTAATTATAACGATCTTTAACAAAAATTAAAAAAGAGTAAAAAACAATTAAGAATAAAGTGCATAAAGATTTTATATGTATCTTTTAAAATATCCATCATTTTATATAATCCATGGTTTGATTTTTTTTAATAATTAATGTTTCAAAAAAAGTAAGTGCAATTAACTTCATACGGAGATTTAAAAATATAAAAATAATTCTCGTCTATGAATATGTGAAATTTTACGCTCAAAATATGATTATGAGATGAAAATTTGTTATTCCATTAAATTTTGCACTTCATTTCATAAGAAAATCCCAGTAAATATTTATTTTCTTTCTTTATATTACGTGTTAAAATGAAACAAGATGTTTCAAGAATTAGTTTGGTGATAATTTTTTATGTATTAAAAAAACTAAGAAAATGTTCTTTTGGAGAAAAACGAAACAAAAAAACATCAGCTTTGAAGCTTTAGAAAGCTTATTTTTGTTATTTAAAAAAGGGGATAATTAAATTCTATATTCTCTAAGAAAAAAATATTTAAAATATCTAAAATATTAAAATAATCAAAAATAGTTCTTAGAAATTTAATTAGAATTTATATCTTACATTAAATTAATTTTAGATTGCATTTCAGAAAAATACACTTAATTTCATTTATTAATATCTTATATTACATGGTACAGAGGATAAAAGAAATATATGAATCTTTCTTTTATCACTATATATATATATATATATATATATATATATATATATATATATATATATATATATATATATAAAAAACAAAAAAAAAACATGCATAGACGACCATGGAAATGCTTAAGATAACTTTCAGGAAAAAAAATCTTAAAACAGGTCTTTTTTGCAATAAGACCTTTTTATTTTATGTAAGCATAATTCAGCATTTGAAAAAAAAAAAAAAAAAAAAAAAAAAAAAAGGAAAAAAAGAAAAAAAAAACAGCACTTTATGTTTTCGAACTAATAGAAGAATTTTTGTTTAAATTATTTAAATATATATAATTTGTTAAAAAATAAAAATAAAAAACTTTAATCAACTGTTTTCTATTCCGAAAGATTACCATTAAAATGAAGCATATTTTAGTTAGATTTCGTATTAAATACTACCTATTGCGGTAGCTCCTATGTTGGAATTTCTGAAAAAAATTTGCAGATCAACGCATATATATATATATATATATATATATATATATATATATATATATATATATATATATCACTTTCATCTAGACACGATAAATTTTATAATTCGGATCCAATCTCCACTAAACTGATACATAAAATCAAGGGGTATAAAATCTCTGTCAAGTTCGTTAATGAGCTAAATCAGACCAAGGGGGTGGAAACAGGGAGGGTTTTGTGAAAACAGAAAAAACGTCGTAACTTTTTAATCAAAATAGATATCGAATTAGTTTAAAGTTTATTATACTTCTAAGAAAAGGGCAAAAAGTTTATGCACGACAGATATTTTAAAATATTAAAAATGAGCTTAAGAGGTAAGAAAAAACAGTGTTTTTGCAAGAAAAAAATTCATAACTTCGTCAATTCTCAAAATATCAAATCCAATTAAGATGTTTATAAATGTTCTAAAAATTATCTAAAACATTTGTATTTACAAGTTTTTGATAGGACAAATTTTTATAGATGAAAAAATATTAAAAACGAAAAGAAAAAAGGGGGTAGAAAAAGAAAAAAAACATAACTTCGCCGATTCTTAAGGTATCAAATGCGATTAAATTAATCTTACATCTACTTAATAATATCTACAACTTTTATACTGACAAGTTTTTTTATAGGAGTGATTGTTATGGCAAAAATAAATTAAATAAAAAAGGAGAAAAAACCTTCAAATCCAAACTGCTGATGTTCTGACTCATTTTTAAATTCATTTTTGATTTTACACGCATCCAAACGGCAGGTTCTCTAATCTAGGAACGATATAATTTGACGTATTGGCCAATTTTTTCATAAACGTAGAATATATTTCAAAAAAAGGCTGCCAAATAGGGTATTTTGAAAGGGAATTTCCCGAAGTGATTGCGATCGAAAAGATTGAGGAAGTATTCAAATAACAAATTGCTTTTTTTCTGACTCATTTTTAAGACCAGTTTCGCTCTCAAACGCATCCAATTGACAGGTTCTCGTATTTAGAAACTATATAATATGGCGTATTGGCCAGTTTTTTTTTATAAAGGCAGAATATATTTGAGAAAAGGATGCCAAAATGGGCACTTCCCATAAAATTTCCAGAAGCGATCGTGATTGAAAAATTGAAATATTCAAATAACGAATTGCGTTTTTTCTGACTCATTTTTTAATTCAATTTTCCTCTCAAACGTATTCAATTGACAGTTTTTTCTTATTTAGGAACTATATAATGTGCCGTATTGACCGATTTTTTAATAAAGTCAGAATGTATTTCAAAATATGTTGTCAAATTGGGCATTTGACCCGATTTTCGCACTGGGTTTATCTCTAATGATATTTTAAATTTTCTTGTTAAAATAAGTACTCTTCGAAATCTTCCTCTGCCTATAGGCCAAGCCGACAGGGATTTTTTTATACCTTATTTGTGTGAAAAAAATTTCATTAAAGCAGTTTAATGTATACACACACAAACAGATATATATATATATATATATATATATATATATATATATATATATATATATATAGATATAGATATATATATATATTAGGTGTCTCATCATTCTTAAAATTGGAAAAAAAATATGAAAAAAATATTTAAACACTTTCCGTGTTGAAATGTATTTGATTATAACGCACACTTTTATATTATGATTCAAAGATATGTATGTGTAAGTATGTAAAATGTAAGTATGTACTAATGTAAAGTATGTTCTTTTGTTTCATATATTTAAAAATTTGCAAGATTCAGAATCAGCATTTACAAGGGGTTCCAATCCGTCAGTTATTTGACGAGAAGAAAATTGTCATAACAGATTACGAGCAAGATGTAAGAAAAATGCTGTTTGAATGTAATATTTTTATACCTACGTATTCTTCAAATGATGTTCATTTACCTTAATCTAAATAAATTTCTATTTCAATAATTTTTGTACTTTTAATTCAAGGTCGCATTTAGATTATGAAAATTTTAGACAATTTCAACAGTATAATCACCCTCTCTTTGTGAATTTCAGAGCCGCATTTACATCCTCTATGATAAAAATGCACTATCTTCTTTTTCTTAGACAAGCCATACTAACATTTATTTCAGCTGGAAACGCATTATACACTTAAAATGAACTTCTGTAAAATCTTATCTTTAAAGATCAATCCAAAATATGTAATAAATTTTTCTAGAAGTAAAAATCTTCCATACACACAAACCACACTGTAATTAAATGTAGTTCAATTAAAAGGAAAAGTGTCAACTCACTTTCATGTCTATAAATAGGAATTCCTTGGAATTTTTTTATTCAGCCATGCGTGCGATGGAAACATACCGTACTAGACAAAAAATTGGTTAATTTCGAAAATGAATAAAACAAAAATAATGTGCTTACACCAAATTCCGAAAATAATTAAAAAAATATTTTAAACAATATTTGTTCTCTTGCAATAAAAATCCATGCATTAATTAAGAATATATTTTTAAATCGAAAACGCAATTTAAAATTAAAATGTTTTTGGATTACTAAAAATATCCTCTTACTTTATTTTAAGAATCTATCAAGTGCCGATTAACATTTTTTCCGAAAAATCATTGCTTGATATTTAAAACTTAAAAACACAAAAAAAACAAGAAAATGACTATTTTCATTCCATTATCTATACTAATAAAAGAACAAAACGCTCTGTCTGTGTGTGTATCTGTGTGTGTGTCTGTGTGTGTGTCTGCGACGGCTAGCAAAATCTACAGCATGTACAACGCTCAAAATTTTTTTGAGAGCAGCCCCAAATCTCTCCTGATGTACCTGAGCTTCAGAATTTCGAAATTCCATTTATTAACTGAGTAATTAATTAAATTCCAAAGCTCACACTCATAAAAAATTGCCTTTTTTCTTCTTTTTTTCCTTTCATTTGCTTATGGTTGGTTGGTTGCATAAAGATTTTTCAGTACTAATCAGATAAACCGGGGAAACAATGACATTGGAGTCATGGAGGATTGAGATAGGTGGATATGAAGTAAGGCTCAAAAAAGCAATATGAATTCATTTATCGCTCAAACTTTAATGTTCCAAACAAAAGGACGTAGAAGGAATTTTGTATTATAATACGAATTGAAAGAAATGAATTACAACTGAAGCACATTTTAAGAAGAAATAGCAAATTTTTAAAATGGTCTTTGTTCTATTATAATTTATTAAATTAAATTAAAAAATTTTTAAAATAAAAGAAATTGGAAAATTAGCAATAATTAAATGTCAAATTGAAATTAAATAAAATATTGAAAACATTTGATGCGATCTAAAAATTGTATTACTAAAAGTTTCCTAATTTAATGTAATTTTAAATACTTTATAACGTAGATGAAAAATGTTTATGACTTAATAATTGCATGTAAATAAATATTTAAAATATAATGATGAAAACATTCTTTTAAAATCATGTATGAAAACTGAAGTAATAAATATTAATCTAAAATATATATTTCTGACTGCAGACGATTTTAAGATATTAACAAAAGAATGTTATATTTTCAAGCAAAACGTTAAAATAATTTTCTATATTGATATTTAAAACACATATGATAAAATAATTAATAAATTCTTACCGGTGAAGCGATAGATTAGTTCTTTTTAAAAAATAATAGCAAAAAAATACGGGTTTAAAACTGTTTCAATTGATAGACGTGTGAAAGCACGTGGTTTTGTTTGGACTTAATGTGACTTAATGTAGGATTACATTTTTAGCATTACCCCCAGAGATAATATTTCCCCTCCACCTATCTCATTCCTCCATGCATTGGAGTATTTGATGTTTCAAGACGATGACCTTCATGTCAAGCACACAAGTCAGATGTATGTTGTTGAAAAGAAAACAAAATGTTTCAAGACTTACTGTTTTTTCAACTTAATATCAATATTTTAGATCAAAAGTTATGTACATGATTCGGAAACATTATATTTATTACTCAAGAAAATTTCAAAGAAGAAATATAGTTTTTTAAATACTAAATAAGAAATTAGAACACTCCATACTGTCGCTTTTAGCACAAGAAGTTGGCAACTATAATCGATGAAAACGATAATTTGCTTTATTCCAAATGCTTCCTGTTTCAGTTACTGTGCTTATTTATATTTCATAAAACTGAGATTTAACATATATAATAATATTTTTTATTATTATTAATATATTTTTACATCAGTATTTATTAGTTTTAGTGTTTTGGGTAAGTTTTTTATTTATTGTCAAATTGCTTTTTTGATTTCATTAATATTAGCGGTTTTTACATTCAATAAAAGTTTTAATTGTTCACTTACAAATTGTTTGCGATTTCAAATTGATAGAATCCCAGCCAATTTATTATGCTTATTTTGATTATATCTATATGTGTAAAATAATAGTCATACTTAAGGAATTTTTTTTATTATTTTTTTATAGTTATATAAAATTATTATATTCCGGTTTTCAATATTACATTAAACTATTCAATAGTTATCCATTCTTATAGCTTCATTTCCCAATATGAATGAAAATTTAATTTTAAATAATATAAATATATCAAAACATCCAAAAGCATAGTAATGGACAGTCTATGTTCCATTAATGGACACTCCATGGAAAGTAATAAATTAATTGTTTTTATGATTGAATTTGGGATCAAAATGTAATAAAAGCATACTAATGAAACAAGATAATTATTTTCAAATAAATTTAACATTTAGGATCTGGGTAATTAATAAAATATTTCTGATAATCATCCACAGTTTACATCAATTTCTGATAATAACCCATTGTTTGCATCAATTGTTGTAATTATCTGAAGATCAATATTTTAATTATTTTATATTGATAGTTTAAAATACTAAATATCAGGTAATTACAGGTATCAAATTATTGAAACAGTGGGGTATTTAAAAGGTAATAATTAAAAAGAAAGTTTTGAAATGTTAGTGTATAGTTTTGCCTCACTGTTTTAAACAATCTACCAGAGGCAACTTGATATATCAGTTATAATAATATTAAAAATGTGAAATTATTTATAATGCATGTTGAATATTTTATATACTAATTAATTTAAAAATAAAATTGTATGATTGAGATTTGAGGCCTCTGGTCTGCAGATTTGCTAGCTTCATGATTACTATAATTTTCATTAATATTACATTTTATTATTATTATATTTTAGTCAGAGGTGAATATAGAAACATTTTAAGACAGAAAATAGATTTTTAATATATTTTTGTAACTTAATTAAATGGGAGAGATTAAGCCCTATGAGCTCCTCCTTGACTGTACTCTTAAAAAAGTAATGTAGCAAACATTCAAATTTTGGAATAAAATAAAAATTATTATAAATTTATTAAAGGAAGCCATCTCTTAGCTCGACTTTTTGGCATTGGTATTTTTTCTACCGCACGATGACCGTATCAAGCCTGTGATCCTTTACTTTTAGGTGTCGGTCTTCCGCGGAACCCTTTAATTGAACTTTTTCTGCTTAGTTCCCGCATGCTCTGTTCTGTCTTTCTTTTCTAGATTTCTTATTGGACGTGAGAGGATAAATTTTAATAATCGAACTTTTGCGCCCTAAAATTAGCTATTTTTTTATTTTTATTTATTTATTTATTTGTTGCATTTAAGGGGCTACTTCAGTTAAATGAAAAGACCCATTCACTAATGCTAATCCTATGGAAGAAATTTATACAGATATCTCGGTTGCATTTCAATATTTTTAAATGATTTTTTGGGTTTGGATATCTGAGATCGATCTGTATGCATGCCGTTAGTTACTTTTTTCATTTTGTTTACAGTTATTTTTACGAGGACGCTTTCATTTTCGGAACCGGTTTGGAAAGCGAAAGCAACCCCATAAAAAATATCTGCAACCAAAATCGAAAAACTAAAAAACGACCTCCATTAAGATCAATCTGAGTTAGCCAATGCAAAAAGAATCATCTAAAAATATTAAAATGCAACCGAGATATCTTTATAAATTTCTCCCATAGGATTAGCATTAGCGAACGGGTCTTTTCATTTGAGTGAAGTAGCCTCTTAACTGTTGGATTTCTTTAAGTGTTCATCAAGTGAGTAAATTTTTTGGATTTCTTTTTTCATCTATTAGGCTACTAATCCGCTATGGCTGTTGTTGATGCGAAAGGGTTATGGGTGTTTGGAGCAGTGTTGAATTCAGGGGAAAGCCCGGGGGGACATTCCCCCGGAGCAATGAAATTCCTGAAATTAAGATGCTGTCCTGATTAGTTTTGGGAGTTCATTGGATAAATACAAGGGGAAACAGAAGCTAAGTACCGCCATCCACCCTCCCCTTAATTTAGTTAAATGGGTTTTTCATGCAGAATTATCTGATTTATAGAATTTTAGATATATGAACATTCTGATAAACCTTCTTCAAAATTAATTTTGCTTTCGGGTGTTGAATGGTTAGGTACAAAACAGGGAAGTGAGATAATTCCACCTCCTTAATTTCTTTTTCAAGAAGCATTATTCTTTAAAAAAATAACGCTGTTATATGTTAATTAATGTGAATAGCCTGCGAGCTCAATGTAATTGTTTAATTGGACAATATTCTTATTATATTATTTTAGTCATTTTTAACCAAAATTACATATTAAAATGTGGATAAATTTTATAAATACTAGAAAAATTCTTCATTTTTTCCTATTATATCTTAACTTTAACTTTCACTAATTACATGAGCTATGATGTGTGGATTTTATAAATTTGTGTATTTTGAAGTTGTGGATTTGAGGAAGTGTACTATATACAGCGGTAGAATTGATTAAAAAAAGGGTACTACTCTGGTATCCCTTCGACCAATTTCGCCAAATTATACCAATCGCCAAACTAATTGTCAAATTATACTTATTGACGTATTTTTTATTTTAAATAACGAGAAAACAAAATTATTATTAGGTTTATTAATTATTAAATAATTATTAAGATATTAATAAAAATGCAAATAAAAAGTTGAAATAAAAACACGCCATGACGTTTTAAACACCTTTATCGTATTTAATATCAATGAACGTGACATTCATGGTCATCCATTATTGGCATTTAATCTTAGAATTTGGCGATGATTTTTTGGTCGACGGGATAACAGAGTAGTAACAAAAAAATTACTGGTCCGAAATCCTCATCACTGGCTTGCCATAAAAAATTCTGTCATACCTTTAACTCATTGCATGACAACGCCACAACGCCCGCCTCTCCCCCTCTTATTAGAATATAAACCAAAATTTTTTGCAGCTCCCCAGAAATTTTAGCATAATAAAATATAAAATTATACGTTGCTAAAAAAAGTACAGAGCACATAAACAAAAACCATAAAATTATTAAGTATGTATTTTATTTCCGATCATTTATTCCAAATAAATGTAAGGATAAATGTATTTTTTTCTTCTTATTTTTTTTTTTTTTTAAATAAAATAAAATTTTGTGATTCGTATTTCGTTCGTTTTTCTTAGAGAGAGAAAATTTGTGTTTACAAATCAGAAAAGAGTGCGAGGGGGGGGGGGTTATTGGTGCTGCAGACCACTAAATTTTTTAATTAGTGGTCCGATTGAATTTATAGTGGTCGTTGACCAGCAGACCACCAAGAATTTCAAATGCTGGTATACATATATTTGCATATCTTATGTAATTTATTTGTTTGAGTTTATATGTAATATATACATGTATATACTATGACACTGATACCCTGCTAAATCAAAAGTCCAGCATCAGAATTTTTTTCGGCAGTCTGCAACACAAGAAAAAATTTTAAAAACAGTCTGCAGAACGTAAAGACAAATGTCCTCTTACCAGTTCTTCGCATTACGTTACGTGCACTCAAAACCACCCAAACATTTGTCATTAACTTAAAAAGGAAATACTTTTAAAATTAAGTTATTTTTATCCTCAGAATTTTTAGCACTATCCTAGATTATTCGAAACGGAAGGAAAATCCACTCCCGGTACTATGGTCTCTGTTTCTTTTTCTTTTTTTTTCCAATCATTTAACAAGATTTGCGGGTTTTTCGTGCTTTTTTGACAAAATTTGTCGTTTTTTCACGATCTTTCTGCGAAATTTTGCCATTTTTTTCAGGACTTTTTGGCAAGATTTATTGATTATTTCTGCAATCTTTTGACGAAATGTGTGCTTTTTCGTGATACTTGAACAAAATGCGAGCTTTTTCGGGATATTTTGACGACATTCGTTGTTTTATCACTATCTTTTAACGAAACTTTACGTTTTTTCATGATTTCTTGACGAAATTTGTTTTCAAATTTTAATAAAATTTGCCGTTTTTCGAGACATTTTGACAAAATTTGTCTTTTTTGCGATCCTTTGATGAAATTTGCGTTTTTTCCCCCTAATACTGGTGTTTTAGATACTAATACCTTAATACTTTAAATATTGGTAAAAATTTGCGTTTCTTCTCAATATTTTGACAAATTTTGCAATCTTTTGAAGAAATGTCGTATTTTTTTTTTTTTTTTTTTTTTTTTTTTTTTGCGAAATTTGCTGTTTTTGCAATCTGTTTACAATTTTTTTTTTCGGGAGGAGGGGGGGGGAGAGAGGCTTTTGTTGAAATTTGTCATTTTCCCACTATCTTTTGATAAAATTTACGTTTTTTCGTGATACCTGAACAAACTTTGCGTCTTCCTGCAACCTTTTGACAAAATTGCTTTCTTGCGATTTTTTAATGGTTTTTGTTTTGTGATTTTGTTAATGAAATTTGCCGTATTTTCGCAATCCTTTGATTAATTTGCGTTTTTTTTTTCAATTTTTTGAGAAAAATCGCGTTTTTCTCTAGATCTATGCCAAAATTCGCGATTTTTCGTTGCGCAATTAACAAAATTGATTTTTTTTTAAAGACCATATGTCAAAATTTTTGATACATTTAATTTTCGGATTTATAACCGATTTTTTCTCCTTTTTTTAAGTTTTGGAAGTTTTGAAATGAAATTTTGGAAATGATTATGTTTTGTAAATTTTTCTGAAAATTAAAAATAGATTCGTTCCTGATTTATAGTTTAACGTGAATTGGAGCTTTGTCAATCGCATGTGGTACAGATCAAATTACAATGGCGCACAGCAATTTTTTTTTAACAGTTAAAATATAGTCTGCAGACGTTCGCAAGAGTCTGTGACATATGTCAGAGCGTTGCGCTGGTTCTGCACTCGGGATGAAAAGTACCCATTAGTTTTTTTTCATTCATTTACTGATCTTTATTTTTAAAAACGTAAATACAAACATAAATAAATCCTAAATATTGGTGCCGAAATTTTATTATTTTGATTGATATGGTAAAACAGATGTTGTTGTTTACTTAATAATGAATTGTTAATTTAATTTTATTTAAAATTATGTTTGTTAAAGTTATGTTTGTTATAAAAGTTTGTTTCTTCTATAGTTATTAAACTGGTTTTTTTTTGTGCTATTCTCCTTATACAACTGGTATTTGAAAATGGGGTTTTCACCAAGTACCACTACATTAGACATCTGTGCCAAAAATTGAAGATTTTTTTTTCCTCCTTAATTACATACATTTTTCATTAAAAAGCACAATGTTAGTCATTTTAACCGGAATTGTTTATTAATGAGTGTATCATTTCATTTAAAAAAAACTTTTGTTTACTTTAGTTAAGTGAATTTATTAATACTAATCTTATGGAAGAAATTTATGAAAATATCTTTCAATATTTTAAAATAATTTCTTGCATTAGACAATTAATCAATCTGTACAAAGGGTTTTGATTATTTTGATTATTTTTTTAAATATTTTTAACGGGGACACTTATTTTTGGAACTGATTTTGAAAGGGAAATTTTGCCCATTAAAAAGAAATCTGCTGTCAAAATTAAAAAAAAAAAATTAGTTAAAATTGGCTTTTATACAGATAGTTTCTCAGCTATCTAATACACGCCCCCCCCCCCCAAAAAAAAGATGCAATTGTGATATTTTTATAAATTTCTATCATAAAATTAGCAACAGTGAGCATCTCTTTTTGGCGTGACCAAACTAGCCCTTTAACTTTAAATATCACTGTTTGCATTTGCTATAGTGTGCGGATTTTATGCATTTCTATATTTTAAAATCATGGATTTCAGAAAATGAACTCCATACATATATTTTCTTTTTGTTTTTTCCTTCTTCAGTTTAAAAGTGTTTTTTAAAAAATGCATGTTTTAAAATCGTTATTGATTTTCTAAATATTGATATTTTTACTAAAAGTTTTAAAGATTTTCAAATGTGTATTAAACAAAACTACGCATGGATTTTTAAATGCATCTGGCATTACTTTTAATGTAACTAATGGTATATATAGAAAAAATGATAAAATACAAAACATCTTCGTGTACTTAAAAAAAATAACCAAAAAATGGAGGCTAATTGAATTTATTGCATATAAAAAAGAAAATACGCACCAGAAATTTTTATTTTTTTGTCGTAAATGCAAAAAAGATTTAGCATTTTTAAAACAATAAAGTGACAAAAATAAGAATGTGGAGAAAAAGGCCATTTAAAGTTTTAATTTGTACGAGTAAATGTGCTATATGTATTAATAAAATTTATATTATCTTATAATATAAGTCTTATAACAAAATTTATATTATCTTATATTAAAAGTGCCGTGTCAAAACAATCTTAATTAAACAACATTGCATTTAATATTAAAAATAGAAAATCTATTTTCTGACCAATTTTGAACTAAACTGTTTCATTAAAAAAAAGAAAAATCTAAAATAATCTCTACTTCTAACGAACATTATGCACATGATGTTACACCCGATACCCGGCAGTATTTTTATTCTTTGTTTTAACAAGTATACTTTCAGGAAACTGCAACAAGCGATATTTTAAACGCTAAAGACTAGAAAATGCAATTTTAAGAAATAGCATCCCTAATTTTATGTGCATTATTATTTTTATTTTCATGGTTTTTTAAATTTCAGTTATGTTATACAAAAGTGTTTCTAATTGCTTCTTTTTTCCGATTTTACAAAAAATATTTATTCTCATTCACATTTTAGGTGTTTGTCCAGAACTGTATAATTTTGGTTCATTTTTTGGTAAGTTTTTTTTTTTTTAATTTATATTAAATTAACTTCATTTGACTTTCAGACTTTTGTTATTTATAAATAAATCTGTTGATTAAGCTAAGTTAGAGAAACATGCCTCCCAGGAAAAAAAAATGTTTGAGAGTCAGACAGAGAGAAGATAGAGAAAGACATCAAAGAAGAAGAGAAATGGAAACCACCCCTGAAAGAGATACAAGACGTCAGGAAAATAGAGAAAGAGAAGAAAGAAGAAGAGAAGCTGAAACTACCCCAGTAAGAGAAAGAAGACGTTTAGAAAATAGAGAAAGAGAACATAGAAGAAGAGAAGCTGAAACCACCCCAATAAGAGAAGAAAGACGTTAAGAAGACAGAGAAAGAGGACAGAGAAGAAGAGAAATTGAAACTACCCCAGTCAGAGAAGTAAGACGTCTAGAAAATAGAGAAAGAGAACAAAGAAGAAGAGAAGCTGAAACTACCCCAGTAAGAGAAGGAAGACATTTAGAAAATAGAGAAAGAGAACATAGAAGGAGAGAAGCTGAAACCACCCCAATAAGAGAAAAAAGACGTCAAGAAGACAGAGAAAGAGGACAGAGAAGAAGAGAAATTGAAACTACCCCAGTCAGAGAAGTAAGACGTCTAGAAAATAGAGAAAGAGAACAAAGAAGAAGAGAAACAGAAACTACCCCAGTAAGAGAAGGAAGACTTTTAGAAAACAGAGAAAGAGAACAGAGAAGAAGAGAAGCTGAAACCACCCCAATGAGAGAAGAAAGACGTCAAGAAGACAGAGAGAGAGCACAGAGAAGAAGAGAAATTGAAACTATCCCCGAAAGAGAAACAAGACAAAAAGAGGACAGAGAAAGATTCCAAAGAAGGAGAATTGCTGAAAATACTCCAGAACGAGAAGCAAGATTACAAGCAGCTACAAATCGATCAACAGCTATTCGAAGACTCAACAGAGATTTTGAGAATGTAGCTTTTAATTATGACCCATCAGTAGATTATGCCTCCGAGTCTTTAGGCATGATAGGATCTATGTCAATTACCTGCCAATTCTGTGAAGCAAAGAAATGGAGGGGTGAAACCCAGGGTATGTGCTGCAGTGGAGGAAAAGTTCAATTACCATCACTCACAGATCCTCCGGAGCCCTTGCGTACCTTCCTCACAGGAGAATCAATTGATGATAAGCATTTCCAAAGTAATATTAGAATATATAATGCCTGTTTTCAAATGACCTCTTTTGGTACTACAAAAGAAATAAGGGAACCTGGTTTTATGCCAACATTTAAAGTTCAAGGTCAGGTATATCATCGTATTGGTAGCCTGCTGCCTTTAGAAAATGAACAGCCAAAGTTTTTGCAAGTATATTTTGTTGGAGATGGTCAAGAACAAGTCGAACATCGTTGCAGAAATATTCCAGAAACAAAACAAAATATTGTAATGCAGTTGCAGAATATGCTTCATGAACATAACTCTTACGCTTGTAGTTTCAAATTAGCAAAGGAAAACATGGGCCCTGAAATGAAAATTAGAATCTTAGCTGACAAAACACCTCATGGTGATCATGAAAGGCGATACAATGCACCCACGACTGCAGAGGTGGCTGTAATCATGGTGGGAGAACAACATGGGCCAAGAGATATTATTTTGGAAGAAAGAAGTGGCACACTCAAAAGAATTCCTGATACTCACAGGTCGTATGATGCACTACAATATCCACTCATGTTTTGGAAAGGGGAAGACGGTTATCATTTTGAACTACAACAAGTAAATCCAATAACAAGAGTGCCAACAAATAAAAACATTTCAGCAATGGATTTTTATGCTCACCGGATAATGTACCGTTCTTCAAATTTCAACATTATACTCAGAAGCAAAGATCTGTTCCATCAGTACATTGTAGACATGTATGCAAAGATAGAATCTGAAAGGCTCAGATTCCTTCGAATGAATCAGAAGTCATTGCGAGTGGAAAAGTATGAACATTTGAAGGATGCAATAAATAATGATGGAAATGTTACTGACATTGGTCGTTTAATTATCTAGCCATCTTCTTTCACTGGAGGTCCAAGGTACATGCATGAGCGAGTTCAAGATGCCATGACTTATGTCAGAAACTATAGTAGACCTGATCTTTTCATCACATTTACATGTAATCCAAAATGGAGCGAGATACAACAAGAACTGTTTGATGGGCAAAGAGCACAAGATCGTCATGATTTGTCTGCGAGAGTATTTCACCAAAAACACAAATCACTTATGGATCTCATTAGGAATGAAAAAGTTTTTGGAGAAGTTCAATGTGACATGTACACAATAGAGTGGCAGAAACGAAGACTTCCTCATGCGCACATATTGATTTGGCTCAAAGAGACATTACACGTACACAGAGTTGATGACTTTATTAGTGCTGAAATCCCTGATCCACAAGAAGATCCAGAGCTTTTTGATATTGTTACAAAACAGATGGTACACGGTCCCTGTGGATCCATAAATCAAGGTTCTACATGCATGAAGAATGGAATCTGCACAAAGCGATATCCACGAAGTTTTTTGAAGGAGACTCAAACTGGAAAAGATGGATATCCACTTTATCGACGAAGAAAACCCGAAGACGGAGGTTTCACTGCTAATATCAAAGTTAGAGGTTTAGATATACCTGTGGATAATACATGGATTGTTCCATATTGTCCTTTTTTGAGTAAAATCTTCAATGCTCACATTAATGTCGAATTTTGCAATTCAGTGAAGTCTATCAAATATGTTTGCAAATATGTTAACAAGGGTTCAGATATGGCTGCCTTTGAAGTAACCAACAGAAATAATGATATTGATGAAATTCGCCAGTATGAAATGGGAAGATATATTAGTAGTAATGAGGCGATATGGAGAATACTAAATTTTAAAATTCATGAACACCACCCTACAGTTGTTCATCTGGACATTCACCTTGAAAATGGTCAGAGAGTGTATTTCACAGAGGAAAATGCTGCTGAACGCGCTGCGACACCACATGACACAAAACTAACAGGTTTTTTCAAACTTTGTACCCAAGATGATTTCGCATGCTCCCTACTGTACAATCAAGTTCCCAAATACTATACTTGGAATAATGAAAGCAGAAGAGGGCAGCGGAGAAAAAAAGGGATTGTTGTGCCCGAACAAGTAGGAATATTTGCCTCTGATGCACTAGGCCGAATTTACACTGTTCATCCAAATGACTCTGAATGCTATCATTTGAGACTCTTACTGCATGAAGTGTGAGGTCCAGTGTCATATACAGATTTGAAGACAGTTAATGGAAGGATCTGCGAAACATTCAAAGAGGCTTGCCTGCTTAGAGGTCTTCTGGAAAATGATGAACATTGGAACTCAGCATTAGAAGAAGCAGCTTCCTGTCGATCACCTAAAATTTTACGTAACCTGTTTGCTATTATGTTACAAACGTGCTCAGTGTCTGCTCCAGAACAGTTATGGATGAATCATAAAGAGAGTTTGTCTGAAGATATTTTGCATGAAAGCCGTATACAACAACAGAATATGGATTTGGACTATACTGATGACATCTTTAACAAAGCTCTAATTTACATTGAAGATAAGATTATATTTTTGAGTGGAAAAGACCTCTTAAAATTTGGACTTCCACGTCCAAATCGAAATCAGTATTCAGCGAAACCTAATGAAGAACTTATGGAAAGAACCTACGATGCTGATGTCCTTACAAGGTACATAGAAGAGAATGAACCGAAATTAGTCCAAGATCAAAGAGAAGCATTCGACAAAATTATAAATGCTGTTTTTGGTGAACTAGGTGGTATATATTTTTTGGATGCTCCTGGTGGAACCGGCAAGACATTCCTGATCAATCTTCTTTTGGCTAAAGTGAGACAAAAAAATGAGATTGCCCTTGCTGTTGCTTTATCTGGCATTGCTGCAGCACTTTTGACAGGAGGAAGGACAGCTCACTCAGCCTTCAAGCTACCTTTAAATTTGGCAAGCACAGAGAATCCTACATGTAATATTTCAAGAGATTCAGAAAAGGCGAAAGTTCTTAAGAATTGCAAGCTCATTGTCTGGGATGAATGTACTATGACTCATAAAGCCGCATTCGAAGCAATTGATGTTACCTTGAGAGATATAAGAAATAATAATAAAAGAATGGGAGGGATCACTATGGTTTTAGCTGGTGACTTTCGTCAAACACTTCCAGTTATTGAACGCGGAACCAGGGCAGATGAAATCCAAGCCTGCTTAAAATCATCTTACATTTGGAATGGAATTCAAGTACTTCGATTGACAACAAATATGAGAGTTCATGCTAATGGTGATCCTTTTGCTCAGGTGTTTGCCAACAATCTGCTGCAGCTCGGAAATGGTTCAGTGATTTCAAATAATCAGGATGGAAGTATAGCAATGGAAACCATTGGAAGGATTGTGAAAACCCAAGAAGAGTTGAAACAAGCAGTATTTCCAAATGTGACACAGCACTTTAAAGATTATGCGTGGCTGTGTGAAAGAGCAATTCTTGCACCAAGAAATGAAGAAGCCAAGATTATCAACAAACAACTTTTACAGGAATTACCTGGTGATCTTCACATTTATAAATCTATCGACAGTACATGTGTTACAGAGGAAGCTGTAAATTACCCAACAGAGTTTTTGAACACATTAGAGCCATCCGGATTACCATCACACATTTTGGAGTTGAAGATAGGAGCACCTATTATACTTTTAAGAAATTTACAGCCTCCTTCACTCTGCAACGGAACACGACTCTGTATAAAAAAACTTATGCCAAATATAATAAAAGCAACCATAATGACAGGACATGCTGCAGGGGAAGATGTATTTATTTCTAGAGTACCGATGATCCCTTCAGATTTTCCCTTCCAATTCAAACGCCTTCAGTTTCCTGTTCGTTTATGCTTTGCAATGAGTATAAACAAGTCACAAGGGCAAACATTAAAAGTCGTAGGGCTCAATCTTCTTAAACCATGTTTTTCACATGGCCAATTGTATGTGGGTTGTTCAAGAGTTGGAAAATCTGAAAATCTTCACATCCTAACACCTAACGGAAGAACATTGAACATAGTATATCCTGAAGCTCTATAAAAAAAACATTTCAGTCAAGAAAAGTGAATTAAAGACCTTAATTATTCAAGAAGAATTGTTGAATTTTATGTAAAACATTCCAATATGGATTATAGGTATGTGTTTTTTTTTCTTTCTTATTCTCAGTCAAAATTTTCTTAATTAGGATTCCAAGTAAGTTTTGCATTCTACTCTTATCTATATTTGTGTTTCTATGTTATTTACGTATTGTGTATCATACTTTGTACAGGCTATTTATTTCTCTCATGTATTTGTGTGTTGATGTATATATATATATTATTAATAGTTAATTTATAAATAATATATTTTGTTTATAGTTAAATTAGTGTATAATATAGTTGCTTGGAGTTCATAGTGGTACCACTCAAAAATATTTAAATTTTATAGGAAAGAATTATTCAAGTTTTCATTTTATTCATGAAGTTAAATTATTTGTTTTATAAGTTGTAAAAAAAAATGCATTTTTAAGATACATTATTTATGGAGTACAAATATATTTATAGTATATAATTTAAATACATTTGGGTCAGAGGAAAGCAACAATATGTTTTGTATATATTTTTAGGCTTCTTATAATTTTTTTTCTAATAAATGCTGATTTGATTATGTGCAATGAATATAAAGTAGACTCCTTCAAATATATATAGTTAAGGACCAGAGGTTATGTAGATTTATGCTGTTTTGTTTATATTTTTAAAACATTAATTTGTTATTGTAATGAATAAAAAATGTAATGAATGCTTTCAAGAAAATTAAACATTTAAAATTATTAAGTAATTATGTACAATTAGAAAAAATAAAAAAGAAAGATTTAAATTATTAAAGGATAAAGTCAAAAGATTAAATAAATGTAAAACTAATTATGCATATATTTTTTATTTGATGAAATTTGTATCATAATAAAGTACTAAAAATTTACATAAAAATAGTGTCAATACATCAGTGTCGAAATTTTATTTAATGTTTAGCCTTTATTACTTTAAAAAAGTTTTAATTTAAAGGTTTTTATTAAAAGGTTAAATTATTTAAAGGTTTTTATTAAAATTAAAAAGGTTTCAATCAACTATGATATCAGTATCTAATTTATTTTTACCCCTGATTTTAAATATATATTTTATTTATTAAAAACCATGTATTGAATCATTTTAACTAGAATTTACATATTAAAATGTGTACAAAAATTATTTTAAAAAATCCTTAGTTGTATTGTTTACATTATCAATCTGTAGATTTTATGTATTAGTGTAGCTTAGAGTTGTTGGATTTGAGGAATTGTACTATATACTTGTATATAATTTATTTATTTTCTGCTGTATATATGTTTTTGTATATCTGTAATTTTTCAGATACATTATGTTCACATGAACATACACATGCCTGTTTATAGCGCAGGCACCATTTTTTAACCCACCTAAATCAAAGGCATACATTTTTACAGGATTCGTATGGATCAGGGAATTAAAAAAATTTTGTCAAAAAGTCTAGGAATTTTTAAAATATTTGTAGGCAGGCAATTTTTTATGTACAACTTTTCCATCAGAATTTCTATCGTTGTAGTTGAAGAAATTTTGAAATTATTATTTATCCAATCTAAAAATTTTATGTAAAATTTATGCAAACATGAAAAATAATTATAAATCTGGCAATTGTTATAGCATGTACTTTTTCAGCATTTATTTATAGTTGTTGATTGTGGAGATTTAAAAACATATAAGTCGAAATTTTATTTTAAAAAGTCGGAATATTTTTACCAGAATTGTGTAGGAACGTGTTTTATCGGTGGTGCATTCATACAATTTTGCATCTAAAATCACTTGCCTTTGATTTAGCCAGTCCCAAGTCTGGATAAAGGTGAGGGCAAAATGGTGATTCTTATAAGCTGCACTGCATTCAGTATATAAGTTAAATGTCTCCTCTCTAAAACCATGCTTCATAAAGAAAAGAATGGCTTAATCTTTTCCTGGGAAATGCGGGGTAGGTTAGTAGTTATATAACTTAAATGTCTCCTCTAAAAACATGCTTCATAAAGAAGAGAATGGCTTATTCCTAACCCGCGCAACGCCGGGCGGGTCAGCTAGTCTATACTAATAAAAGAACAAAACGCTCTGTCTGTGTGTGTGTCTGTGTGTGTGTCTGCGATGACTAGCAAAATCTACAGCACGTACAAAGCTCAAAATTTTTTTGAGAGTAGCCCAATATCTCTCCTGATGCACCTGAGCTTCAGAATTTCAAAATTCCAATTATTAACTGAGTAATTAATTAAAATCAAGAGGTCACTCTCATAAAAAATCATCTTTTCCCAATTTTTTTCTCTTTCATTTGTTTACGGTTGGTTGGTTGTGTAAAAATTTTCGCAGAAGTAATAAGAAAGCTGAGACAGAATTAAAGAAACCCATGGAGGAATAAGATAAGTGGAGGTGAAGTAAGCTCAAAAAAGGTTTGCGATATGAAACCATTTATCGCTCAAATTTAATGTGGCAAACAAAAGGACGTGGAAGAGATTTTGTATTATAAGACGAATTGAAAGAAATGAATTAAGTTGAAGCATATTTCAAGAGGAAATAGCAAATTTTTAAAATGGTCTTCGTTCTATTATTATTTATTAGAATAAATATTCGCTTTTAAAATGAAGGAAATTGGAAAATTAGCAATAATTAAATATCAAATTAAAATTAAATAAGATATTGAAAACATTTAATACGAATTAAAAATTGTATAACTAAAAGTTTCCTTCATTAATCTAATTTTCAATACTTTATAACGTAGATGAAAAATGTTTATGACTTAATAATTGCATGTAAATAAATATTTAAAATATAATGATGAAAACATTCTTTTAAAATCATGTATGAAAACTTAAGTAATAAATATTAATCTAAAATATAAATTTCTGACTGCAGACGATTTTAATGTACTAACAAAATAATGTTATATTTTCAAGCAAAACGTTAAAATAATTTTCTATATTGATATTTAAAACACATATGATAAAATAATTAATAAATTTTTACCGGTGAAGCGATAAATTAGTTCTTTTTTTAAAAACGAGAGAAAAAAAAATACAGGTTTAAACCTGTTTCAATTGATAGCGAAATTTTAAAATGGAGGGCCAAAATCACAGTCCGGTGAAATCCAAACACCTCATTGGTCATTGAGCCGCGTCCTTTTCAGGGAATAATCTCTTAGCAATTGGGTAAATGTTGTCATACTCCTTTTTCCGAGAAAAAATCGTAGCGGCAGTTTTGAAGTAAATCTTATCTCTTTTCATTTATAATCTAAATTTTTCACTCTCATTTTATAAAATGGCATCAAAATATCTTAATTGAGTTAATTTCGATGGTTTATCTTAAATAGGAACAGACGGTAACAATCGCTTAAAAAATACTTTCCCCCTCACCTTTTTCAAATGGAGAAACAAGTTCGTGATTTTCACCCTTACCACTCGACCAATGGGGTGGCTGGATTTCACTTGACTGTGATTTTGGCCCTTCATTTTAAAATTTCGCCAATTGATAGGCGTGTCAAAGCACGTGCTTTTGTTGGTACTTAATTGGACTTAATGTAGGGTTACATCTTAAGCATCATCTCCAGAGATAATACCTCCACTCTATTAATTTCTTTTTACTCTATGAAAGAAACCAATTTGAGATTTTGACATTTCAAAAGTGACTGTTTTTTTTCCAAAGACCTTTAAAATTCATAGACTGGCAAAATGTCAGTTTAACTTAGGATTTTTGAACATAGCTATTACGTCAGATCGTTGGTACTTCGTACATTAGAATGTATTTGTGGTTGGCTATGTTGCAGTTAATATATGTATATGTATATATGAGGCTTTTTTAACAGTTTTTTTAAATCATTGATTAAATTTGAATGCATTTATTTAAGTTAAAATTTTATTAAGACTTTAATTTGTTTTTAAAACAAAAATGAAATGGCTCTTTGACGTACAATTTTTCGAATAGGCAGACGATTCATACACAGTAATAAAATATCAAATAGCAAAATAAATTATATATAAAAAATAGTCACTAAAAGAATAGTAGCAAAACATAATGTTTAGGCGTATTAACACATAACCCGATCCCAACCAGAAAAAAACAGATTATACTCCGATCCAAGCAAGACAAAAATTTCATGAGCATAAACGCTACCCGAACCTAAAAATTCCATTTGAAAAAAAACTATGGATTTGATATTTGACCCGAATCAAATCTGAATCCCACAAAAATATTCAAATGAAGCATACCCCGATTCGATCAAAGAAAAATAATGTTCGTGTATATGCAACCCGACCCGAACCTAAAATTTTTCTCTGAAAAAACCCAAAAAATGACCAGAACGAAACCTGAAATCGATAAAAATATTCCAAAGAACTATAACCTGATAAGAGCAAAACAAAAAAACTTCCATGAACATAAACCTGACTCGAACCTAAAAAATTCCATTTGAAAAAAAAGCCTGAAGTTTTATGCAAACTACATCTGAATCCGATCAAAATATTCGAAAGAACCATAACCGGATTCGAATAAGAGAAAATAATTTTCGTGGACATGAAACCGACCGGAACCTAAAATTCCATTTGAAAAAAATACCTGAAATTTGAATCGACAAAAATATTCCACAGAACCATACCCGGACCTGAACAAGACAAAAAAATTTCCATGAACATGAACCCAATCCGAACCTAAAAAATGAACTAAATCTGAATCTGACAAAAATATTTCAGAGAAGCATATCCTTATTCGAACAATGCAGAATAATTTCCGTTGATGCGCAACCCAACCTGAACCTAAAAATTCCATTAAAAAGCCGAAATCTGAATTGAACGACATCTGAACCCGAAAAAAATATTCCAAAGAACCAAAACCCGATCCGAGCAAGACAAAATAATTTCCCTGGACATGAATCCAACCAGAACCTTAAAAATCAATTTAAAAAAAAATACCTGAAATCTGAATCGAACCAAATCTGAATCCGACGAAAATAGTCCAAATAACTATAACCAGATACGAACAAGACAATATAATTTCCATGGACATAATCCCCATTCCAAACCAAAAAATTTGTAAAAAAAAGAAAAAAAAAATCCCGAAATTTGAACCAAACTTAATCTGAACCTAACAAAAATATTTCAGTGAAGTATAACCTCATTGGAACTAGGTAAAATAATTTCCATAAAAGTACAACCCGACCCGAACTTAAAAATCCCATTTGAAGGGAAAAAAAACCCCCACGAAATCTGAATTGAAACGAATCTAAACTGAACACAAATATTCCACACAATCATAACCGTATCCGAAGAAGACAAAATAATTTCCATGAACATGAATCCAATCCGAACCTAAAATTCGGATGTTCTACAAAACATAATGCGCTCCGTAGCGGTGGAAAGTGAAACTAAGTACTTAGCGCGAGATGGTTAAAATATTTTGTTTATAGTTAATGTTAAATTAGAACTAGGTTACGGTTAGATAACAGTTAGGTTGCAATTACGTTCCGGTGACCCTTTTGTTATTTTATTTTCCGGTTAGGTTACAGTTAGGTCATGGTTAAGTTACAGTTAGGTTAAGGTTAATTTGCGGTTAGGTTGTGGTTAGATTATGGGTAGGTTATGATTAGGTGACGGCCAAGTTACATTTATGGTATATTTAACTTGCAGTTAGGTTACTGTTAAGATACAGCTAAGTTACAGACAAGTTATGATTCCGATACAATTAGGTTACGGTTAGGATTTTGTTCATAGAATGAACATTACGCATGTTTGATAAAAAATATACACCTATTTTTGTAAAATGGCTCTGAATTTATAATATTATATACTAACCTTTTAGCGAATCATCGAGAATCGATTTCATTCACGGTATAGTCAGATTTAAGAGTGATATATAATTAGTTTGAAATTCAAAATATTTCACTTGGGATATCTATGTGAAAAAAGTATTTAGTTAAGTCACTTAACAGTAATTTTAAGGATAAATATCAACACGAAATCGTTGGATACATATTCCCTCCTGCGTTTCCCATTGCAGTCATTTTAGGTATTTTTGCAGCTAAATATTAGTTTTTTAAAAAACCAATTTTTGACACAGTCAGGGGGCACGTATTTAATATAATGTACACTGTAAAAAATTTGACCCTTTTGCTGTATCATCACTCCCCCGCTTTTATAGAATATATCTCTTTTGACCTATGACAATGCTCCAAAATAGGCTGAAGTAATCATTTTCTATAAAAGCGGTGGAGTGACGATGCAGCAAAAGGGTCAAATTCTTAACAGTGTATTAACACATATTTTGAGTTGAAGATAAAATCATAAAAATTTCAAGTTCGTTTAACATTATTATAACGGACCCGGGCAACGCCGGGCGGGTCAGCTAGTAACGATATAAAACAAAAATGAAATAAAGTAAAGAGCAATTAAAAATAAAATGCGTAAGCATTTAATATGTATCTTAAAAAATATTCATCATCTCGTATAAAGCACAATTTTATCTTTTTCCATAAGAGATGCAAGTGTATTTAATTTTATACGGAGATTTGAAAATATAAAAAAACTCTCGTCTATAAAAATGTGAAATTTTACGCCCTTAAAAATGTTTCTGAGATGAAAATTTGCGATTTCATTAAAATTTTTCTCTTTATTTTATAAGAAAATCCAAGTAAATATATCTTTTTTTTTCTACTTTATATTAAGTATTATAATGAAGCAAGATGTTTAAAGAATATTTGTTTGATGATGATTTTTTTATGCTTTTAGAACAACTAAGAAAATTTACTTTTGGGAAATAAGTAACGAAGGGGAAAAGAAACATAAGCTTTATAGCTATAAAATACATAATTTTGATACTGTAAGGGATAATTAACTCCTTTATTCTCTAAGAGAAGAATATTTGGAATAGCCAAAGTACTAAAATATTTACAAATAGTTTTTAGCAGCTTAGTTAGAATTTATATGTTACATTAAAAGTAATTATGAATTCCAATTAAGAAAAAAACACCTAGTTTCATTATTAATATTTCATATTACGTGGTATAGAGAAAAAAGGTACAAGAATCTTTGATTTAGCTCTATATACACTAGATTTTTTTTTTAAATCTTTACATGGGACAACATTAGAACTTCATAAAGCAAATTAAAAATAAAATAAAATAAAATAAAATAAAATAAAATAAAAACTTGAAACTTTTTAATATTTAGTCCGCATTTTTATGGGAGTATAAGTGAGCATTAAGAGAGAGTAAAAAACAGCGTTTTATAGTTTCAAATTAATAAAAGGATTAGTGAAATCATTTGAATAATTTAATAATACATTTAATCATTTGAATAATACTTTTTTTTATGGTAGTGAAATCAATAAAATATTTATGATGTAAAAAAAGGAATTAAACAAATATCTAATATTCAGAAAATTTAATATTTAAATGAAACATATTTCATGTATCTCATTTCATGTAATACATTTGTCAAGACAATTGTTCTAGACAATAGTATTAGGTGTCTCTGGGCTCTAAAAACAGGAAATAATGAATAAACAACTGGGTAAATGGGATCGCAGATCGCGCAAAGATTTCGTTTAATATTTCTTTCAAAAAATTTATCCTTTAATTAATGAATTCAGTTTCTTAATTAATAATTATTAAATTAATAATTAATTTTAATAATTAACATAGCGGATAGTACATTTAATTTTAAAATAATTATAAAAGGAAGTTATTTATTTTAATCAAATTAGAAATGTTTAAATCAAATTATTTAAATGTTATAAAAAATTCCCAATTCTTTGAAAATCCAGATTTAAAAATAATTAGCGGAGATATAAATAAAAAATTTAATTTCTACAAACAGAAATTTTTTTTAAATTAAATTTAAAATGCTGAATACTTGATTAAATCACAATTATTTTCCAATATATGAAATCCATACTGTCTGTTAGTAAAAGTCTTCTTACTAAAATATTGAACACAGTGCGATGATGTAAATGCTAGCTATCCACATAAATCCGAATCTGATGTAAGGATTTCAAAATCATATGAGCATACAAATTTTCAAATTTAAATTATCTGTTATTATTTATTATTTTAAGAAACTTTTTATGATAATTTTATACACTGGAAAAAAATCCGTTAAATTTACGGAAAAAACTGCTGGCAGCAATGTTGTCAAGAGTTTTTGTCGTAAAAATGGCAGTAATATTATATATAATAAAAATAAACATTTAATTTTACTGTAATTTTTACGGCAAAAACTGCTGGCAACATTGCTGCCAGAAATTTTTGCCTTAAATTAAACGATTTTTTTTTTTTTTTTTTTTTTTTTTTTTTTTTACAGTGTAAAGATTAGATAGAATTATACAATTTAACCGTTTTTATGATCAAAGAGGGAAAAAGGGTATACGAAACAAGTCATTACCTATTTTATTGACTCCATTTTATCTAAAATATTTAAAAAAATCCGTTTTGTATAAAGGGTTAACAAAAAACTTGATTAAATTAAATTATCTTAGGAACGTTAAAGAAAAAAACCTTAACATATTTCAGATTAACATATTTCAGGACATTATGTTTTAAGAAATCGTTAACGAACATACCAAGCTGAAAGAACATTTCAAGACCGATCACTGAAGTAAAAGCAGAGTTTTGCACGGTAAGTAATTTAAAGAATGACTGCACATAAAATAGTTGCAAGGTGGCGTAATTCAAACTATTCATAGCAAATGTTTGAATTTTTAACAGGGTACTATTCCCATATTTTCATAGAAACTATATGTTATTTCTAAAGATGTTTTTTTAGAGGCTCTGCAAACAATGTTATTGAAGGTCTACCGAAATTTCTCTAGCTTTTAGTTAAATTAGCTTACAGAGAGAGAAGACTTAATTCTGTAGGATACTTCTAATTTTTCACCCGTATAATTACTCAGAAAATCATTGTAAGGACTACATAGTACATTTTGTTTTTCATTATTACATTCAGAGAAGGACGAATATTGAAAAACACTACCTTTAGTTCGACAATAATGACATTAATTCTGAAGACGTTATTTTACAGAAAAGACACATAGTATTTTTAATCTTTTCTTTTTTAATATGGTACTTTTTCACCGTTTGTATTAAATATCAATATATTTTTTGTTAAAATATGTAATGTGAAAATATTAATTGTAACTTCAAGATAAGCATTTTTTGTGACGTATATAATTTAGAATTTGAAATTCACGAAACGTAATTGTCAAACCATAGTCTCTGAATTTGGATATAAAATATGAAATTTATATAATAATTTTGATCAAGAACGATTTATTTAAAAAAACCGTATATTAATCTGGAAATTGTAATTTTCATAATTACTTCATAAACAGCGTATGATTTCTTACTTGAAATTTCTTACTTAAGAAATTTAACATTAGACTTTATTCTAATTGTTTAATGTTATTCGATATTCTTTTTGAAACAAAAATCGAATGATTCATGCAAGGAAAATGCCGTATATCAGATTTCCTCTCAAGCAACATTGTAATAAAATAAGATTATATAACATTTTTTTCCTCTTTTATGTGCAATATGTTTCATTTTTTTAAAAGAAATGTTATTTGTAACGTTATCATACACATTTTTTTATTCATCTCTGCTTGTGATAAATGTACAAATGTGTAGAAATTCACATATAAATTTACTTTCTGAACATAAGTAGAATCAGCAATTTATTTGCCTTACTTGACATGAAACTATGAAATTAAAGGCCGTACTACAGCAACCTGAGTTAGGAATTCTACTTCGGACTTGTACATTTAATGTATGGGATATTCAATTAATCAAGCGGAAACAGCTTTAACCTTGCATGTTGTGAAATTGTATAATTCTATAATATATGGAACGTCAAATGGTTACAAGGTATTAATTTGATCTATTGTTACAGTGAAATTTGAAACAGGTTAATATGTAGACTTAAGAGTAATTGAAATGTGGAAGCAAATTTTACTCAAGATGAATTTATTGATTATTTTATACCTTTTCTTATATTGTGCTTGTTTGAAAAAATATTTTTTATATATAAGATATAAGCTGAAATATATTGCATCGCAATGAAAGAATAATCAATATTTGAAAAACAAAAAGAAAATTTCTGAAGGAATTCTGAAGATGTTTTTAAAACATTTTAGCCATTTTAGACTATTTCAAAAAAAAGGAAAAAATAAAACACAAAATATTTTTAAAATAAAAATTATGTGTGCTTGTAAATGTTTCAGGATCATCTCTATTAAGCTGAATTAATTAAGCCCCTCTTTTTTGTCTGCCATTTTGATGAGAAGTCTAAAACTCTTGTCTTGTATAACGTGGAATATTTTTAATTTACCACTCTATAAATATAAATGATATAAGAAATCGCTTACATGCCAAAAAATTACTTATTTATAGAATATTGAAAACAAGTTTTTAAAAATACGATTGCAAATGATTTCAGAAAGCGGGATTTCCAGGCATACGAGTGAAAAGTACTGAAAACGATGAAGATTATCGCTCCTTCTGATGATTTTAAAGGGAAAGAATAGCTCCTGAGTTGGACTTTAACGATTACGTGTGATAACGTATTTTCTACCTGTGAAACTGAAGTTAATAAAATAGTTGTAGCAACCAATAAATATCGATTCTGATTCAGAAATTGATAATGAAATTCCTATTACAGCTTTTAATTTTTCTCATGATTTTTTTGGTTTGGAAACGGTCACAACATACCTCATACAGCACGAGATAAATGACTCAATATTTTCTTCTCTCTATAAAGTCGAAAAAGAACTTTTTCGAATCACGAATCAAACAATTCTCAAACAACTACTACACAATGCTTTAAGATTAATATTAATTAGAACGAATTATTCATTCTATTTTTCCCTGCTGAATAAAAACAGTACCGTTTCTAAATATGGATATTTTTGTCCAGCAGCTTATTAAAGTATTTTTGAAAAGGAGAGTGCAGAGTTTTTTTTTCCCTATTGGACCTCGATATTAAGAATGACCCCAATTTAACAACTAAAGTTTTCTGTCCTGATAAACTCGTTCAATCGGGGTTCAACTGTATTTCTAATGTTTTACAGGATTTAAAACAGAAATATCATTTTTACATATTTTCAACGATATTGTTTTACAATTTTTTCCGAATATGATTAAATAACGTTGAATTATAGCTGAAAAGCAAACAACAAAAAATCATTGGAAATATTATTATCGAATTATGTGAATGTAAGTAAACAATTTCAAAGCTTTTCAGATGAGCGACGAGTGTGAGTATTATGGTAGCTTAGTGTGAGCATTGTGGTTGTGATGTGAGTGTGGCACAGAAGGTAAAACCGTTTCAAGTTATGTGTTTTTATTTCATTAGTATCATTAGTATATAAGATGATTAAACTGATACAGAATTCTTTTTCAGCTATTTTTTAAATGCATTTGAAAAATCATAAAAAATGTAAAATGTATTATACTGAAAAGTATTGTAAAATTTTGCCAGAACTGTGATGTTTTCATTTTCCCTGCAACACATTTTAAAAATGAATAAATTTAATTTGAACAGAACAAAAATAAAATAAATAGTAAGAATCTTTTCAATATTTGATCATTTCAAGAATTTTTTTCAAATTTAAATACTGAAAATAGATATTAGTTTAACATATAAAATATGTAAAATTAAAAAAAAAATAATGTTTTAAGAGTCCTGATACCCATTAACCCTCTCACGGATAAACCCTTCTATGCAGTATTAGGCTGTATAATAAATGTTTGCAAATAGTTTTCTTTGGAATCTTCAACAGATGTCTACCGATATTTTTGAGAATTATACTTAACTACATGTTTATATTTGTGTTTAAATAAGTAGAAGCTGTTCAACCCAAATCTCAAAATTATTTACGTTTTATTACATGTTTAAAATATGTCAATGACATTTGACCCATTCTCCACATTGTTATTTCAGAGTGTAAGGCGTCTGAATGTTTGCTTTGCTTTAAATTATAAAATTTACTATAATTCAAAATAACGGAAAGATCTAAAAGTTTTAAATTTTCTGGATCAATGCTTGAAAATTTCTCTTTAAAATTCTCAAAATAAATCTGTTTGCGTGAAACTTCTATGTTAATTTTTTTCTATATTAAAATATTTGCAGTATTTGTTAGATAAAGAAATTGTATAGAAATTTAAATTTTTTTAATACTAACAATGAATTTATATCGCATTTGAACTCATTGAAAGTCTTCCCCTACAGGTGCCAGGTGAAAAATCATTCAGTGAAATACTTCAGGAGCTGAATAGATTTAAAGTTTGGAAATCCTAATGTTATATGAGCTTTTAATCATTCAAAAGAATAAATTACAAAGAATTCAACTTCTTCGGTTTAACTGCTACAAAATTTTAATTTTATATCTAATAATTTGTTATAAAATCGCAAAATGCAACAATTAAATAATGTGAAAATTTTACCGCGAAATAATAAACCATACAGATTGTCAGCGATGCAATTCAAAAGGAGTCAAGTATTTTACAATTATTTAAATACTCCTGGAAGGAATGATGCGTAATTTAAGATTCATATATTTAAAGGTTACTTATCAATATCTGCTACATATGCACTTGCTATAGCTATTTATATTTCTTAATATTTATTTCAAATAATAGGATAATTTCAGTAGAGATATAGCTTTTAAATCTTTCGTTAATGCGTCTCAGAAAGGGTGCAATAATCGTAGTCAGAAACTTAAAGGTGTTTCGTATGGCGTGCAATTTTTTACTTCTCAAAAAACATAATATTTTTTCAACTAATAAAATATTATTGTTTTTTGATAAGTCAAGTATTTTTTTCATACATAGTTAAGCATTTATAGGTTTTGTGTACATGTTATTTATTTAGTTTTAGTAATCGGATTGGGTAGAAAATTTGCGCTTCTAAATAATCTAAATTGGCAACGCAATATCTACAGTGTACAGTCAGCGTAGTTGTACTTATCTAAAACATCGGGAAAAATGTACTATATTTTTGTCGAGAGATTATGATAATGCAATCCTGAATTTCAAATTTATGTTCATAAGAAATGAATATTTCCGTTTTTGGAAAATCTGACAGTATATTACAAAAGATTTAATTTTTAAAACATTTAAGAAATGTGTGATGACGAGGAAATCTATTTTGAAGGCTAGAAAGGTAACAAATATATGGAATGCGGTGAAAATCAGAATGACACGAAGCAAAATTAAGATTATATACTGTGGGTTTTTTATTCACGTTCAAATCACGAAGGATGTTCTCGGTTTGAAGTACTTGTATATTCGATAATTGTAGGAATAGATTAAATAGCCAGAATGATGTCACTAAAAGAATATTTCATCTCATAGCATAAAAGATATTTTCATATCTAATGTTTAAATGTATTAATATATGAATCATCAAATATTTTTTTCATACATAGTTACGGAGTTATAGGTTTTGTGTGTATGTGAAGTATCTATTTTTAATGATTTAATCTGGCAGACTATTTGAGCATCTAAACAACTTAAAACGGCAACGCAATATGTACAGTACAGAGCCAGAATAAATTATATTTCTTATCTAGGCCGTCTGGAGATATGGAACATGCAATTTTTAATTTCGAATTTAGCTTTATTAGAGCTAATTTTTTCTGTTTTCGAAAAATTCCGACAACATATATTAGAATGATTTGTCTTCGACATGGATAAAAACATTTAAGAAATGTTTAATGACTGTTTTGAAGATTGGAAAGAAAACAAACGTATAGGGTTTAGATTTAAAAAATATTAAAAATTAGAATCACACAAAGCAAAATGTTGATTGAATATAGCGTGTTTTTAATCGCTTTAACTTCAGGATTTATGTTCGCGGTTTGAAATACATTCGATAACTGAAGTGAGAAATTAAATAGTCAGAAAAAACTCACGGTAAAACAATCTTATCTCATGGTATAGAAGACATTTCCATAAATGATGTTTAAATATATTAAAATATTACGAAGACAAAATTTTAATTTTCATAGATATAATTAAAATGGAAAGAAATAATTTAAGTAAACTTAATTTTTAATAATTTAATTGTAAGTAATTTTATGAATTTTCTAAAAATAATGAAACTAACCTTTTATAAATTTTATGTATGTTCGATTATTTGAGTATTTTGATAGTGATTCTTCTAACACAGAGTAGATCGGACGAGATGGGCGTTGTCGGAAAAAAATGTATATAAAAGAAATATTCTTTAAGATATGAACTTCTGCATCAAATTTTTTTTAACCATTCACTACGCATGTATATTGGGAGAATAAAGTAAATAATACATAATACACAAATATATAGCTTGTAGGGCAAGAAAGAAACAAATGGTACGTGTCTTTCCCGTAATTAACCTATATAATTAATTGGGGGTGAATATTTTTGTTGCTATATTTTTTTTCTTATGTGTTTTATATGTAATGGAGAATGATTCAGAATGCACACAATAAATAGACAAAAAATAAATAGTACACAACTTAAAAGAAGTTTATTTTACATTTGTTCTTCTTATTTATATACAAAAGCACAAAATTGCTGACTATATACAAAGTATGAACGAGTATGAAGTAAAGTCAGATATTCTTTTCAATTAATGCCATACAACTATTGTGCTATGCTGTAATGTTATCAGATAAGTGCCTTCGTAATTTTCTCTTTGTGAAAATCGTCTTCTTAGAATCATATTGTCTATTTTTACCGTAACATTTATTTTTTCTTTTCGCTTAATATATTACCCTTTATATTTGTTTTTTTATGAGTGGAAAATAATGATAAATATAAAATATGAAAAAATAACATAATTTACACATTTAGAATTAAAAAACTAGTAGTATTACTGCAACAAATTATCCTTTAACAACATCGTGGTCACACTCATAAAAAATAGAATAGTAAAAAATAAAGAAAAATAAGTAAAAGGAGAATAAGAGACACAGAGAGACACAAATAATAAGCTTTTTTTTAAATAACATGACACTCCTTAAATAGTAATATAATTTAAAATATCAAAATTTCCTAGATTATTCAGTTTCCATTAGGCTATTTATGCAGGATGGTTATATATTAAGGGGGAGGAGTAGCTTTGAAACTTTTTTTTTAAATTTCGAATAACACTGTAATACATGTTTCAGCGCAATTTAAAATACTAAAAAAAACTTATAGAACAGCTTACTTACTTATTTTTTTTAAATTATTTTTTTAATTACCTTTTTAAAATTTTCTACTATTTTTTATAAGTATGAATATTTTTCTTTTGGGTTTTTTTCCGTTTATGTAAAATATACTACATAAAAGTGTGCATGGATTTTTAGATATATGGAATTTACGTTTAATATAATTTTGTTTCACTCGTGTACATTAAAAAATGAAAGGACTTCAACAATTTCTCATTTTTCTTAATACCTATAAATTTGAATGTTAAATCTATGCACAAAAATATAAAATATGCCATTAAGAACAGGTAAAAATATTTTCAAACTTCTGTCTAAATTGATAAAAAAGATTTAGTATGTATCGAACAAACAAATAATCGAATAAACAAATAAAAATATGAACTTCGAAAAAAATCAATTTAATGTTTTCATCTGTATGGATAATTTACGCTGTTTTTCTATTAACAGAATTTAAAATATTTTGCGATATACTTGTCGTATAGCTAAAAAATGGTGTCGCAATATTTACAATTAAAGAAGCTTTCAGTTACTGTAAAATAATAATAATAATAATAATAAAACCAACATTTTGATCACTTTTAAGGTACTATGTCCCCTTAAGTGAGTAATTTTGATGATCTATATAAAATAAAGTTATTTTTCTATGAATATGCAATTCAATTTAGCCGTTGCGAGCTTGTAATTAAACAACATGTGGGTATTTCTAACCGACTAACAAATTGTTTTGTATTTCATTTCTAAATCCCATCGTCATCGTTATTTTGCATAATGTTTCTGGTTTAATATCACAAATTTTTTCTACATTATACATTACTCGCTACGTTTTACTTTATTCATTTATACTCATATTTTCAGAGTGTTTGTTATTTTTTTGTCTATAAATAGAAATAGAGCAATTCACCAACAAAATTTAGAATTTAATGTTTATTTCCAAACGAAAAAAAACTGACATTATCTGAAGCATTTTAGACTAAATCACACACTCTTACATTAATTATTCGATTTTATATTAAATCATAAAACCTTCAAAGAAAGTTATGGTCACATTGTATTTTGCATCGCATTAAAAATCTGAAATTAAAAGTTAATATTAGAATGCATCTGTTTAATGAGATTTTCTTTACTGACTTTTCAAAATATTTTCGTAGGCTTACACAACATGATAATAATTGAAGTTTTAAAAACGCAATTTCTAATAAATTAATAAAATAAATCTGAAAAAAGCATAATTTAACAGATTTTTAAAATTTTCGGAGAATGGGGAAAATTTCCAAGCAAACATTGTTTGTATCTTCATTTTTTTAGTAGATGTCGACGAACGTGATATTATTTCGTCATTATGAAGATTTTTAAATCAAAATTTCTCAATTTCCTGAGCAGTGTTCAATAAAATGGACTTGAACAATTAGTTCATTTTCTTTATTTTACAATTATTTTATTTTAAATGAAGTTTTAAAAACACAATTTCAAATAGTTTAATAAAATAATTCCTAAAGTAAACATCATTTAACAGATTTAAATAATTTTGGAGAAAGTGGAAATTTTCTATAATACCTTTGTTTAAATCATTATTTTTTAAATAGATGTCGGAGAATCGAAACATTGTTGCGTCATCGTGAGGACTTTTAATTCAAAATTTCGTAATTTCCCAAGTGGCGCTCAACACAACGAATTTCAACCGTTATGTTAGTTAATTTTCTTTATTTTCCAAACGAGTGCTCCTGTAGTGACAATCGTGTAGAGGGGGAGCGTATAATGAATTATCTACTTCCGGGCTTTCTGTAACGAATTCCAACCCTCTTAAATGATTCGAAATTACAACTACAGAGAGCTAAAATGATGTGCTTATTGTCTGTTAAATTACACTTTTTCTTAGGAATTTTCGTCAGACGATGTCGTTGCAGGTTTTGAATGACTTAGAAGGCTTTTATTTTTCAAAGACAATAAAGTATGTTTTATGCGCACGATAAATTATGCGTGTTTCCGCGTCCATTATTTAAATAGTACTATAATATTACCTTTTCTGTCAATGAGAACAGCGAGTCTGGCCAAATATCGCAAATATCAAGAGGAACGTTATGTTTCAATGCTGGTATAAATGAATTTATCCCTCTAAGCGTTTGGCCCGTAAAATTCCGTACACTAAGCTCCAGGTTTCACTGCAATACAAGCAATGTTTAAGATATTATAATTCTATAAATTTAATGAATTTTCAAAGCATTGAAGAATGATTAAGACTCTCAAGGATTACATTTATATTCCTAAATGAGATTTTTTATGTATTATTGAAAGAATCATATTTTATTAGCATTTAAAACAAAATACAGAGAAAACAACATTACAATTTTACCCATTTGCAAGACGCTTGGAGGGTTATTGAATTGATTTTACAATTACAAAAACTCTCCCACACGGCTTGTGTATCATAAGAGTTGCATACATTTTTAAATTTATTCGATTCGAAAGAATAGATTTCACCGTAGAATGCAATGCGGAATTATGTAGGATATTTCTTATTAACCCTGTATATAGGTATATATAGGAATATAGGTATAGATATGCATTCAGCATTCATATCGCAAAGTAATAAAATACTTCTAAACAATGTGAAACTGAAAAATGATGAAAAAAATTAATTATAATCTGCTATACTTGAAGCTGAAACATGCATATCAAAACTTTATCCCTTAGCTGTACATTTCTCATGAGATGTTTTATTAAATGTTAAATTTTATTACAAATTTGACATTTTATGTTATCACAATATTATTCAGAATGAAAACTCTCTCAATTTCAAGAAAATTTCCTATGCAAAAATATGAAATGAAATAAAAATTACTCTTATCGAAAATATAGGATGACTTGAAATGATATGTACAAGATATTAATTGTATGATTGTAATTTCTTGAAGACCACATATGTCTGAAGTTATAAGTTTGTTAATAAGAAATATTTTTGAACATTTAATAAACACTCAAACAAGCACATTGAAGCTGAAGTCAAAACTAAAAGAAGTGATGGTGAACAACTGATTGAATGAGAGGACAGACTGTGTGGAGCATCTGAAAAAAAAAGAAACAGTTAGATAATTAGAAAACTGATAAATATCATTTGAATAAACTTTAAACTGTTAACATGATAGTCTAAAATAATTACAATGAAAAAAATCTCTCATGTCGTAAAATATAAAATCAGAAGCACATTTTCTTAATTTTCGATAACGTAAAGCACACATAGAAACATAACAATTGAAGTGTTTTTATTATTCAATTAAAATTAAATTTCTTACTAAATAAATATATGAAAAAAATATATATTGTTGGAATGTCATATTCACATTAAAATATATGAAAAGAAAAAAACTTGGTTTAAGGGTGTTTTAAAATGTTGTAAATATAAAAGATAACGTTCATACATAATAAATATACCTTTTAAAAACTTAGAAACTTAAGAGCATCTAATATATGCTTATAAACATTAAAACAAGTTATACATGAAAGCTCTCGGCGCATATATGAGACATTTTTAAGTTTTAAAGTTTTAAAAGTTATATTTATAATGCATTAACATTATTATTTATATTTGCTACATATTAAAGCATCTTTTAAGCAAGTTTTTTTCTTTATTTAAATAAAGAAAAAAATTAAATTTAGAAGTGAGCTTTTTTATGGCAGATGTATTTTTTTTTATTGCATATGCAATTATCATAATTTTTCACTACGATTACTATGCGAGGATTTTTTTTTCTTGAGAATCCCCGACCTATGTCCCATACTCCTGCATACTGAACATCTAAAATGGATAATAAGGAGCATTTTCATAGACAGCAGTAACAATAAAAAATTGGAACAGAGGTGGCCACGACTTAGGTACTTGAGTTCAATGGAAAAAAAAGATTATTATAAAACAGGAATTTTACTTTTTTTAGAATATAGGTTCTCCCCTGCTAAAAAAACTACAAATTTGTATGAAATAAAGGTAGTAAATACGTATTTTAGTTTAAAAACTTAAACACACGATTTTATTTTATATGAAATGACGTCATTCGCAAGAATTCCTCATTTACGATCCCGTCTTAAACAACATTTAAAGTAAAGTATGCATATGATGTCGCTATCGCTGAATAATACACAAATCAGCAAAAAGTCGTCATTAAAAAACTTGATCTCATGATTCATATGTATTCCTTTCTTTAAAACATTTATATACATACTTAAAAATAACAGGTCCATATTTTATCAGACATCATTCATTTACATATTATTTTTTTAAAAATTGCGCGTATTTTAATTACATATTGGGAAAAACATTGTGGGAAAATGGCAAGAAAAAGATATAATTACTATTTTCCAACTACGTTTCCTTTTCTTTCTACAGAAATAGAATACTTCAGTTGCCAACATTAAACAACTGAAAAACCACAAGATTAGCTAAACACTACAAAAAATGAACATCTCGAAAATAATTTGCGATGAAATTTTCAAACTAATCTCATGTATAAATAATTTGTCAAATACGATCGTATGACAAGTGAAAGTGTGCAATGATCCGAAATTTAAAAATACATACAGACCATCCGTATTTAACAGTACAATAATACGTCTGCTTTATTTTACAACTGGCTTCAATAACAAAACGTTATGTTTTAGAGACTAAACTTTAAATGTTGTCCAAAAGAAATAGGGTATCGAGTGCAAATAAATTTAAAAAAAAGTGGATTTATCCGGAAGAAATTTCAAGAAAATAAATAAAAATTAAACAAAAAATGCCTTTGCAAAGTACCATTGAACATCCGAAGCTACCTCGGATGCGTTCAGAAATAATCTTTTATAAAAGGTTTTTTTTGCGACATCATAAAAAAATCAAAATTAAAAGAAAAAAAGTTCAAATTTAACAATGTTTATCAGCATATTCATTTTGAGGGATTTCCGAACTGACGTCATCTCTTTGACAATTGATGAATGTATTGAGATTAACGTATCATTGCGAAAAACAGTACATAATAAAATTGTATTAATATAAAATATAATAATATTGTCTTAAACAAATTATTAATTTTTCTGCTGTGAGCCTAAATATATATATATTTATTAAAAAGGAAATTTGAAACGATTTTTGATGATTTATTTTTGAAGTATGTTTTGAGTAACAAGTGTCTTATAAAAATTTTCAAAAATATTCATTGTAAAAACTTATAATTTTTTTTCAAACATTGAAGAGATAGCTCTGATTATGACATTTATCGCTTTCCTTCAGACAATTAAGTTTGCCAACTGTAAAATGTCCAAATCTGTATAAACTAACATCTTTACATGGTTTACAGCAATTTCTTTTTTTAATATGTAATGTTTTAGTTTATGTAAATTCAGAGAAATCTAAACAGGGCCAATTTATTTTTCTTTCGGAACTACGATTATTAAGGAAGAAATGAGTAGGAGAGTTTTTTTTTTTTTTTTTCAAAATGATTTCTATGGATACAAAGAAATATTCTAATATCATGGCTAACTATGGTATACCTTTCTTTCTTTTTTTTTAAGATTTTCTATTACATACATATTTTTTCCCACATTTTACAACTTATTCAAAATATGGAATTAAAGAAAAGATGAAGGAAGAAAAATAAATATGAGTCTGCTACAATCAAATAAGTCTACAAATATATAAATATCAACTTTTGAGAGTAAGCTGAAACAATAGAAAAGAAAAAAAAAGTTTTATAAATTTAAATTCATGCAGGAAATAATCAATGTCCTAACAGTTGGAAATTTCTAAGTTGGTGAAAAAAATTCGGACTAGGATTGGAACCAGAGATGTATTGGCTAAAACAGCGAACTCCTTTTTGACTGAGCCATCCATGGCGATTCTGGAATACTAATTCACCCAATTTAACCTTTCAGGATCACAGAATCAGATCTCATACCTTGAATATGCTCAGCAATATAAATCAAAGGTAATTTCTGGTTAACTACCGTTGGAATAATTTTGTAAAAAATTAATCGAATATAAATACGCATGCAGCGTTTATTTCATTTGAATGTGAGAAGTCCAGAAATCAATCCCGATTATTCCATCAATAAAAATACTTACTTTAAGCACTTAAATTTATTAATTTGTGTAAAAAAAACCTATTTATTCACAATAGTTTCAAAGTTCTTATAAATTGTCATATAATCAAGGATAATCGATAAACACTGCATAAAATATACAGAAAACTCTCAACCCAATCATATCAAAAAATTTTCATTCTAAAAGTATTTCTACAAAAATGGAGTTAGTCAGACTGACTTTTGAATGCCTTATATAACCTACGATTTATTCTCGTAAACTAATTCAAGATGTCAGACCAGATGCTGTGCTCGTGAAAGCTTAAGTTAAATGAATTAGACTAATAGAATTGTAAGGATGGCTCCGTCGGCAGAACTTTGTCGCCTTCCATAAAATTCCTAGTTCAAATCCTGATCGAGATTTTTTTTTTTTTATTTACCCACGTAAAAATTTTAAGTTATTCCAATTTAAGTCATAAAATATATAATATGAACTTCGAAAAGTTAGCTGTTTTATTTAAAAGGCAACTAAAATAATAAAAGTGATGTTATAATTTAAATGTATAAATTTTACTTAAAACCTCTCAGTATCCTACTTCCCAATTCTGATCATGCAAAACTCATACTCCCAACATTCAATTATTACGAATTTAATAATATAGAATTCGTAGAAAAACAATCAAGTATATAACAGCGCTCTATCGTACAACATTCCCAATTTAAAATTCTAAGTTTCTAAAAGTGATTCCTGAAAATTTTATCAAAGTAGCGTATTATAGTACGACAATTAAATGTTTTATTTCTATCCAAATTTATTCCGAAATACTTTTATTTTGACCTTCAAGTTAACGATTTAAAATAAGTGATGTAATCAAATAAATGGAGCGGCATTTAATAATGATACATATACAAATTCAATCCAATAAACTTCTTCTCCTATTTCCACTGTAATAATTAAAGTTGTTGAAAAATTACGTTTAAACGGCTGTGTGTTACATGAAGGTTTCATTCCGTACATTCTTGAAAAACTCCTAAATAAATGGATGACATAACTACCAAACGATTTACAGAACTTTTTAAATATATATATTTTTATTTTTCATGTATGTCTGATTTTAAATAAAGAAATGTACAACTATTTAAATAAAACAGGTTCACCAAGAAAACATTAATTGTATACTCACCTAGCCTATGACCTTGGATACCTGAAAGAAAAAAAAGACAATGAGTATTTAGTATTTTTAAAAGATCCACTTAATTTGAACAAAACAGTAAAACATATAATTAATTATACATCTCAAAGACCTTTATATAGAATCAAAATAATGCAGATGTAAATGATAGGGACAAAATATATTTAATTTGAAAAGATTTTATGATATCTTATGAGATATAGGTTCCAATTCCCTCACGAAAAAAAAATTGAATTGACAAAATAATCGTTTAAAACAAAGGAGTTACAACGAATAAAAATATGAAAAAATGATGTAAATATTTTGTACCAGTTCTTGTTAATAAACATTTTTTTCTGAAAAACAAAGACATTTTATTGTGTTTGATTGGATACATACTACTTAATGTAATTAAATAATGTATTAAATGTACTATTAATAGTAATTAATGTACTATTTAATTAATTCATTTTTAATGAATGAAACTAAAGTTCAAAAGATGAAAAACGAACTGTTTAAACAAACGCAACATAAACATCTCAAAAGTTTTAGAAGAATCTAACGTTAATTAACAAAGAAGAGGGCTGTATGTCATGGTTTGTATGCATTGGACTATGTATACAAAGAATAAATAAACCATTAAATAAAGAAAGTAAATTTCTAGTTCTGTAAATTTGTTCATGTAATTTTAGTTAAAATCAATAAGTTGGGATATCTATCTATCTATCTATCTATCTATCTATCTATATATATATATATAAATAAATAAATAAATATATATATATATATATATATATATATATATATATATACATGAATTATACTTTAATGAAGTATCTCAAAAAGGTTTTAGAAAGACAACAAATCTAAAATCGTTCATCAGCCAATGTGTTCCTAGTGTAACTGGTTTTATAAAAACACAGGTATCAATTGTACACTCCTATGCAAAAAAGGCAGGAATGCGATTATATATATTTAATTCAATTTTATTGAACTTATATGACTTCATCTTAGTTCTGGTGCAATCATAATGGCAACCTAAATTTATTACCTGTCATCGAATATCATTGAACTAATTACGCATGATAGAATGTAAAAAAATGAAGAAACCTTTTATTTTTATCTTTTTTTAAGTTTTATTTGGATTTGCACAAACTTTTAAATGACTCGACAATATTTGATATCGATTATGTACCTATATAAATATTATGTTTCAAACTAGTCGATTGAGTAATTTTTAAGTTTTTATATGGCCTTAAATAACACAAAATATTACATTAATGTGCTGTTATATTACACAAAATATATAATTATATCAAATAGATGTTGATTATGAAATTGATTACGGAAAATTAAAGAGAACTCATTTTGTCAATAAAAATGAAACAATTTTAAAAGAAATCATACATTCTAATTTTTAAAATCCAAATATTTTTTGTAATTGCATCAGAATGTCTTATTTTTCAAAAGTTTTTCATTCCATGAACTGTAATATATTGTCATACTTCCAAAAGGTAATTGCAGCCACTTGTAAAAATTACGTCAGTGAAAATTACGTCAGTTCATGTTTTAAAAGCCCTAATATGAAATCAAATTACGTATTAAAAAAAATTCAAAATTTTATGTTAGAATGCATTAAAAAAGCAATTAAATAAAAATGAAGACATATATTGCAAAATATTCATCAAATTTATTTTTATATTTTTCATATGCTATTTTAAGTTCAGTACTTGCTTTCAAAATAAGTTATTAAAAGTAAATAAAAATATTTAAAAAATGTAATAAAATGAATATTTTCAGACATTTCTAAATGTATGTAAAATTAAAGTTCCTTTTCATTTAAAATTGAAAATTGCCTCAATTAAAGTAAGGATATTTCAGATATAGGCTCAGCTAATTTATTTGAATTAGTTAGTGTAACAAACTGAATAAAAATTATATTTTTTTTTCATGTATAGAAATGTGGCTTCTTTATAAGACGTAACTAATACAATAACAATAAATAAATACGAAATAATAAATGATAAAAATAAATACAATTAAACTATCACAGAGAGATTGAAAAATGGAAATTTTTATTAAGTGAAATCTTATATTGAAACTGATTAATTCTTCCGACAGTAAAAAAAAATATTTGTCAAACATGTGTATAATAATAATTTTTTTCTGAAATATTCACCCTTATATAAGAATTATTTAGAATAGTCCCTCTCCACGTAGAACGTTGACGATCCAACCGATGTCAATTTGATTTTTAAACGATACAATGCCAGATTTGCTACTAACGTATTCACTCACAGTTTATCTTCATTTTTTTAAAGTAATGTTATAGACTAAAATAAAAAAAATGAAACACGAGAAAAAGTTAACAATCTAGACTAGCGGTCCCACCCGGCGTTGCCAGGGCAGAAACTGTGCCGGGAATGTCATTGGAAAATATAACACTGGTGTGAACTTGAAAAAAAATGAATATTATTTATATGGCACATATGTTGTACACACATCATGTTGGCACGATTTTTTTCATATGTCCATTTGGTGAAAACCTCGAAAAAGTTTGGGAAATTTAAATTTTAACTCATTATGAGTCCGTAATGTGACACAGAATGATGGGAGACAACTTTTTATGGTAGATTTGTAATGTATGAAGCATAAACTTTCAATAGACATATTATAGAAAAACCGGAAAACTGAAATAGAAAAAAAACACGATGCGGAAAAGTTAGTTATGCTAGAATTTTTCTACCTCCTGTAGTTCTCAAACATAATTACAGCCTTTTAAAGATTGAAATCAAATGCAGAAATGAGCAAAATTAGTTGAGTAACAGACAGGGGGGGGGTCTACAGTCCCGGGAGTACCATGTAACTTAAACTTTTAAAGTAAAAATTTAATAAAATTAAATGAGCGAAATTTTAAGGGAGGGGCATGTTGAGGGGAGTGCAATCTCCTCCCTGGAAAAGGCGCTCAAAAAAAAGAACTTTAAAACAATGTGCTTAAACTTCTATAACTTCGCAAAAAGTTGTTAACTTGTATTTTTGATATGAGATGTTCCCAGCAGACCTGGATATGATGTACAATACTTTGTAACAAACGAGATTTACGTCCTCTGAATAATTCCTGTCAAAGGACTTTTATAACGACCAATCAAATGCGCAGCCAATCGGCTCTTTGGCGGGAATTTAAACACTCGCCACAAGGGCTCGTCACCCTCATGCCTAACATATCACTTCGTATAGGGCAGGGCAAGAGCTAAGCACAATGACATCTTTGACAATAATTGATTGCGACAGACATTTTCTCCCGGCAACTCAAAAATATCACTGTTGTTTTGCCTGAAATGTAACGATATGCGATGTGTAAATAATGCAATATTAAGATCATAGCGTTAGTTTTCAAACAGTGCTGGAAGATTAGAGATTTTTTTAAAATTCAGATTATTTGACTGTCACTTATATTTTTTGCATATTTTAAAATCGGCTGACTTATTCTATTTAAAAAATGGAATGACAATGAAACAATCTTGCCACTATTTTCTCCCCAGTATGGCAACTGTATTTTCAGATATCTCCAGAATACAGGGATTGATTTCGGATGATATTGATGCTTTGTCGTTATAAATATATAATTAAGAAACCATGTTATGCATTTCTAAAATCCTGTCGCGATTTACTCTGAATCTCAAGTATAATGCGTGGTAGCGCACAATTTTGAATCGAAACAATAAAATCCTGACATGAAATTGCAGCAATTCTGTATTATCTATGTTTTCTGTCTTACGACAACGGCGGATTCGAAAAGACTTTCTTTTGAATGACAGATGCCACGTTTTAGAAACTTAAAAAGGCAACCACAAATTACTAGTATTATTTTATTTTATCTTTTTTCAGATCGAAAATTTTACGAAGTGGCAACTTTTGATACTGTTCCATGTAGGCAGACGATACCGTGCTACCTATAATTAAAATCTCAGTGTCCTGAAAGTGAAAAGAAGTGAAGTGTTTTTTATATTATTATTCCAAAGTTGTGTTTGAGAAATGTGTAGACGATAATGCAGCAGTGAGCTGCGAGTGAGTGTTATTCTTTTAATAAAGTGTTTTTTAATATAATCAGTGCCTATGGAATAATTTGTGTAGTGTGTGCATTATTTTACATGGTCCGACGTTCCGGGAGGTGAAAATAATTATTTATTTGAGTGAATAATCATCGAATTTGAAATATGTGCTGATGTTATGTTAAGAGTTCTATTAAAGATCTGTCTAACGTTCAACATCAGAGTCTTCGAATAATATTCTGCTTAAATTAGTGAAGTGTTGTGCTCAAATAATGGAAGTGTTGTGTCTAAGAAGATATTGTTTTAAGAGTTAATGAATATTTAGACAAATTATTTTTGATACCGAACGCTGAAAATTTTTTTTGGAACTATGCTTTTTCAAAGCAGTCAGAAGTTTAGATGCTTCTCTTCATATTTCGTGAAAATTTTCTTTGAAACGACTTTACCAATTAAAATTAAAGAAGTCATATGTTGGTTAAATCTGAAGATGAACTGTTTAAAATGTTGTGTGATTAAGATATGGACAAATAAGTTGGCTTTCTTTATATTCAGTGGACTTTTTGCAAATTGAGAGAATAAAGTTTTCGGTCTGTTTTCGTGGGATATGATAAGAGGAACTGTGCTGATTTTTTTTTAAGTTTATCGCCTCCAGAGAGACAGTGCTGGTTTTATTTTATTAGTGTAAAGAACGACAAGACCTGAGTATGGTCTGCGTCCCAAACATTGGAGTTTATGCATTTTTGTCGTGAATGTCATGCTGCAGCAAGTGAAGTGTGTAAGCAGTATGAAAGTTTGATTGCCCTGAATGCTTACAAGAACTTTTCCTCATGTTTTTCCTGAACTGTGCTCTATACAACATATGACGACTTTGCCCAGTTGAACTTTTTCTTTGATGCCTTATGGTGCCTGAAAGGTCTTTATCCTGATAAGTTTTTGTTCGATCATGAACTGTGATCTACAGTGCTTGAAATGAGTTTATGAATGAGCTTTGTTCCAAGGAATCGTGGACTTAGTTGTGACAGACTGTATCCTGCTTACCTTCAAGAGCTCTGATAAACTGGGAATCTACTTGGCCATGACGTTTTTGCATATTTTCTCGACAGAACTACTGGTTCTGGTACTTTGTGTGATGGAGGATTTCTGCAGTAAAAGTGAAATTTTTTAAATTCTTTTTATTGAAAATGAAATGATTTTCTTTAGTTTAATAGAAAATAATTCAAATGGATAAATTTTTAAGTAATTTTGTTGAAAAATGTTATATAGAGATATTTTTTTAAAATGAAGTGTTAAAACCTTAATAGTTTTGCTATATTTTTAAATTTAAACTGTTAAATTTAATTTTGAAGTTTAAGTATAATGAAGTTAAAAATTGTTACATCTATCTATATATAAATAAATTAATTAACAGGCCTGCATTTGAGGATTTTTGAAAAATATAAGATTTGAGAGTATATTTGAACTTTGAATAAAGTGTGTAATGTTTTAATAGACTCTTTTATATATTTAAAATTTTTAATAAATTTAAAGTTTTTAAAAAATTTATAAGCTGCTTAAATGGTCGGAAATCAGTTTTTGGTGCTGTCTACGGGCGGAGATTTATGAATTATTAATGAAAGTTTATAGATATTTTTGAGTAATTTAATATTTTATATTTTGTTTTGTGACATGGCACCAGAGGTTTACCTGATCTTGCTGATTTCCTGGAGTTTATATCCTATTCTTTTTAGTTTAAAAGTTTGGTATTTAAATAAATTTGAATTTTTATTTACTGGATGAATTTTATTATTTACTTTACACCAGTCATTGATTTAGTGCATATAATCTATAATCGTAGATAAATATTTCTTTTCTTTTTTTGAGTTCTCATAAAAATATTAATTTTTGCAATATGTTTTACAGATTCTTTTTTTTAGAGTTTTAGAGTTTATTTAGAGTTTTAGAGCTTTAGAGTTGATTTAGAGTTTTAGAGTTGATTTAGAGTTTTAGAGTTCTAGAGTTGATTTAGAGTTTCAGAGTTGATTTAGAGTTTGAGTTGATTTAGAGTTTTAGAGTTGATTTAGAGTTTAAGAGTTCATTTAGAGTTTTAGAGTTCATTTAGAGTTTTAGAGTTGATTTAGAGTTTTAGAGTTTTAGAGTTGATTTAGAGCTTTAGAGTTGATTTAGAGTTTAAGAGTTGATTTAGAGTTTTAGAGTTGATTTAGAGTTTTAGAGTTGATTTAGAGTTTTAGAGCCATGGAAGAGATCCACCATTTTAAGTGTTAGGATTTTCGAGTTTGGTCTGGTACATTTATTTTTGTGCTGTTAAATGTCTATGCAAATGTTCAATGAAATATGCATTAAATATGATTTATTTTTACAGATAAAATGAATAATTAATGTTTGTTTATTTCTGTTTTAAGTATAGTTGATTTAGTATGTAGTGTTTCTGTAATTGTGCAATACTTTTTGAATATAAATCACAAAAATAGCAATAGATATTTTCTATTTTGGGAAATGTGAAAGACATGATCCCGAAACTTGATGCTACACAGATACCCAAATTGGAAAGATTAAATTAGAATAAGTATTGAATATATACATTATTTTCTCTGTGGATAGCTTGCTGTTCTTGCTATAGGTTTTCCGTTGTGGGCAGTACAATTGTCATGTCTTTTGAGAATAGCATATTCTAGGGATCAGTATATTTAAAGATTTAAATTGTTTATTTACCCTCTCTGGTGAACAGAAATGTAGAATCGCCTGCGTTGGATATCTTAAGTGAATAGTGTATGACCACCCCACGAAAGCTTGAGGATCCGCTGAAGTTTTTCTGTTGGTTGAGAGGTAGGTGTCATAGTGGAGTATGGTTTATGCAAAGTTGGTGTAATCAGAATTTGGAAACTTTTGCTATGGAGTTTTGGTTAAAGGATTTTTTGCAGTTGTTTAGTGTCATGCCTGCTCAGTGCTAATTTGAGAAATAATTTTTAAAGTTGACTTTTGTTAATTGGAAGTTGAAAGCTGATCACGTGTAAGGCTAAAAATTCAACTCTTTTGATGAAGGAGTCTTTGAAGATCTGATCCATTTTTTGATTGAGTTGATGGATCTTTTTGCGGATATTTTTTTTGGTATTGAGTTTAAGCAATTGTGAAATGTTGAAATAGATATGGAAATAAATTAATAAAGTTTTTGTTATATTAATGTAATAGAACAGAAGTAAATATTTTGTGTTAGATTCAACTGTAGGATTGCATTTTTTTGAAGTTGTTAGAATTGTCTCCTGAATGTGGAAGGAACTTCTTTCAGCTGGCTTGTCAAGTTTTCAAAATGTGTTAGACTTGGTCAGATAAAATTCAATCTCCAGTGCATATAACAGCAATAGTTTGGAGGAACCATGTTTTAGTGTAAGAGTGAATGAACCCTAAACTTGGCTAAACTTGGTTTAGTTGGAGGTGTTTAGTATGTGATGGATTCTCATGGAATTGCTTGTTTTCAATTCTTGGGCTGAATTTTTGGATATTTAATGGAGATTTTTCGGAATCAAAATTTTTGTTTTGAAAACTGATGTTAAATTTGCTAAATGTTTCTGTGTTTAGTGGAGGGGGATTGATTTTCAGATGTTAACTTTGCTCCTCGTTGAGTGACAGAAACAATCATGTGATAGTATATTCAGTCAGCTGTATAAGTTTTAGGGTTTGTGAGGAGAGTCTAATTTTTGTGAAAGTGTTTTTGTACTGGTGGACTATTTCTCGGCAATAAGGAGTTTCTATGGTCTTGGTGTCAACATTGGTTGATCTGTCCTAATATGTTAAGTATGGAAACAATAGTTTATTATTTGAGGTTTATTTGTGATTGTCTGAATTCAAGTAATCTGTATCCGTGCTACAACACTTCTTGCCTATGTGATTTTGTGTTTTTCAAGAGAGTGAGGTATGAAGACCTAGGGCCCCAGGCAAATTGGGAGAGAGTGAAAGGGTAACCGGGTGTACACGGCGCTGAAAGTTGTATGAATGTTATGTACCAATTTAATTATATGTGTCCTCCGGATTCTTAGGAGTTGTTGTAGGTGAAACTTTGTTTTTATTGGAAATTGGCTGCTGTGAAGGATAGGATTATTTTTGAGAATGGAGTCATATGTTGATGCCAGACCAGGAAGTTTGTATGTTGTAAAAATGAGATTTGGTTACCTTTGAATTTAATCATGGGTTCCACTATTCTTAAATTTTATAATTGAATATTAAAGATTTTTGTATTTTTATTCAATATGTGAAAATAATATTTTTATATTGTTTAAAATAGTTAATTGTGTAAGATATATTATTAATGTATATGATAATTGAAATTTCTTCCTATTATGGACTTTGAAGATTGTTTAAAGAATATTACAATATTGAAAAAGTTTAATAAGTGTAAGATATTGACATGCTGTGTTCTTGTTGAAATATATGTAGGGTGTTTTCAAGTGTGTATAAGGTATATAAAAGATATATCAATATTTTTGAATATGTTTTAAAACCTAGGAGCCAGATCGAGTGGATCTTGTTGGTATGAGAGTAATTTTAAGTGACTACCTGCCTGATAAAAGTTGTTTTTTGATGTGTGTAAATATTATATAAAAGTTTTTATTTTGTGTATAAATATGTTTGAATATTTTGGGTGTTGGGCTGAGCTGGAACTTTGGCTAATTTTTATTGTTTATTCCCCGTTATTGTGTCTTCGTTAAAGATTTATTAATATATTTGGAGTTAATGTACAGGTGATTAAATGTTGAGATAATAGTCCTTTTTAAGATGTTATCCTTTTTTGTTCTAAATGTGGACATCGTCAGGATGCACTAGTGTGTTAGGCTATCCTTAAGAGGATTAAAACTATAGTGGTGTATTTTAATGTTCTTGTAGTCGCCTCTCCTTTTAGATAAAAGTGTTAAGAGGGGGGTTTTGATAGGATTTAACATCAGTAGGATACTAGCAGTTCTTATCACTTTTATCTCCTTTCTAATATTTCTATTTAGCACTAAAGTTTAAATGATATTTAAAGCAAAGGCTAAAAAGTTTATTTATCAATTGTTAAAAAATTAAATTTAAAGTTAAAGTTCTATTTAATTTAATCAATAATTGAAATTAATTGTAAGATTTGGTAAGTGGAGAATTGAAAAGAATAATGTAAAAATAGGAGATCTAGTGTTGTTAGTAGAGGAAAATACACCAAACAATAAGTGACCATTAGGCAGAATTATTAAAGTAGTATATTACGGTAATGATGAGAAATTTCGCGTAGTCCAGGTAAAAACTCCGAATGGAATTTTTAAAAGATCGATTAGTAAATTATGTATTTTCCTATGCCTGAAAACCTTAGTACTTAAAAAAAAGATAAAAGATAAATATATATATATGTGTGTGAGTGTTATATTGTTTTTTCTTTCAATATTTATATTTGAGTAAACATATATAGTGACCTTTTGTATTTATTTGTGTAATTAGTGTACTTGGTAAAAAAAAGAGTTATTATTGAATGTGAAACATGTCAATGGGGGCCGGTATGTTCCATGTAGGCAGACGATACCGTGCTACCTATAATTAAAATCTCAGTGTCCAGAAAGTGAAAAGAAGTGAAGTGTTTTTTATATTATTATTCCAAAGTTGTGTTTGAGAAATGTGCAGACGATAATGCAGCAGTGAGCTGCGAGTGAGTGTTATTCTTTTAATAAAGTGTTTTTTAATATAATCAGTGCCTATGGAATAATTTGTGTAGTGTGTGCATTATTTTACAGATACTAAATTTTGTTTTTCATAAAAAATGAAAAATACATATTACACTGTCCATGTAATCAATCTACAACAAAGTACCCTATTTTACCCACTCAGCATATGAAAATCATTAGGTTTTTTTATTCAGATAGCTTGTAGATGAGTAAATAAAAAGACAAACTGTATTTTTTATCTTAACAGAAATATAGAATTAATTACGATTTCTGAAATAAAAACAACATTTATAATAAAATATACTTTAAAAGTTTAAGAGAAATAAGAGTAAAATGTCAATTTTCAGACTATCAAAAAGAAGCTAATTTAAACAGAATCTATTGCAGAATGAAATCTCGAAACATTCGAAGTAATTCTTTCAAAAATCACATTCACAGAAAATGTTTCGGAAAACTTATTAAGTAATGGAATAATTTAATAAAGCATATTGTCTTTTTCTGAAAAGTTCGCAATTATTGAACACGACTTTCTTTTTAAGGCACACAATCTTCGTATTTGTTAATGCAATTTCTTTTAGAAAAAGAAAGTTTTGTAGAAGGCCATATAAAATTAGTATGTTGTTCTATTTTTCATTATAGTAAAGTACATAAAAACTAAAAAGGTGAACTAAAGTTTTAAAATGGTGTAGAATTTATATAAAATGTGAAACTATATATATATAAAACTCCTCATGTTTAAGGATGAGATCGCTCCGATCCAACTGACCGATTGCTACACTAAATTTTAATAACATTTCTCGCCTTATTTATTGATCTGAGAAATAATAAAATAAAGCATACTATTAAAATTCATAAGCGAAAATCAACCATTTGGTTTAGAGCGCCCTCTTCCTTGAAATGACTCAGTATGACAGCAATTTCAGAGATATTTAAATCTTTAACTTTAGCCATTGCAGCTTTTCCTTTAAGACCGAGAGGTGGTATCCTTAATCAAGCCTCATCAAGTTAACTTCCTCAAGTTAAATTTTATATTTAGTTAATACACGATACCCATATTTAAACGTAATCGGTCTCCCAAATTATATCTTGGTAGAAAAAACCTGAAAACCCGATTTCAGAGGCTGACTTGTTGGTTTACATTGTGTTTTTCTGTACCAAAAAATGCGAGAACATACAGGACTGAAATCAGAAAGACACAAAGATAAACCTATGAATCAATCTCTAAAATTGGGTTTTCAAATGTTTTTTATACCAAGATGTTACTTGGAAGACCGACCGCGTTTTAATATATCAATCGAATTTTAACTGATTCTGAAACTGTCGATCTGCCATGTAACTTCATGAAGTGAATACATGTTCTGCCGCTCCACGTCTATTTGGATAATTTAAAGTACTGCTTTTTAATTAGAAGTATATAGAACTTATGTCTTTGTCGCTGTTTTGGTTTGGTATAATTAAAAAAAGGGGGGGGCTTTTATGCATAAAAATAATGATGTAAATGATGTATTTATGAAAACAATAACGTTTGTAAATATGGTTAATAAAAAAAATCTGTTTCAAATTATATATTGGGTATCAAGAGTAGCATACATTTATTTACAAAGAATTCGGAAAAAGTAATAAAGAACACAAAGTTTTTTTTAATTATTTAGTTTTTTGTAGAAATTTTTCAGCTTATTTATTTATTTATTTATTTATTGCTATTTTCTTTTAACGTATACATTGTAAGTACAATTTGTTTTACTGGTTTTCTAAAATTATTAAAAAAATTAGCATTACAACAAGTTTATTTTGTTGCAATTTATTTCTTCGAAACAATCAGTTTCTGTGTGATGTATTACTGATAGATTATTTCAACACTCTTATTTTATTGCAAACATTTATGCATTTAAAAATGTTACATTTTTTTCTACGTATGCACTTTGATATGAATACCGTTCGTAGCTCGGGGGGGGGGGGCTTTTATGCATAAAAATAATGATGTAAATGATGTATTTATCAAAACAACAACGTTTGTAAAAATGGTTAATAAAAAAAAATCTGTTTCAAATTATATATTGGGTATCAAGAGTAGCATACATTTATTTACAAAGAATTCGGAAAAAGCAATAAAGAACACAAAGTTTTTAAAAAAAAAATTATTTTGTTTTTTTGTAGAAATTTTTCAGTTTATTTATTTATTTATTTAATTTTTTTTTTGCTATTTTCTTTTAACGTATACATTGTAAGTACAATTTGTTTTTCTGGTTTTGTAAAATTATTAAAAAAATTAGCATTACAACAAGTTTATTTTGTTGCAATTTATTTCTTCGAAACAATCAGTTTCTGTGTGATGTATTACTGATAGATTATTTCAACACTCTTATTTTATTGCAAACATTAATGCATTTAAAAATGTTACTTTTTTTCTATGTATGCACTTTGATATAAATACCGTTCGTAGCTCTCAGAATTTTTAGTTGATTACAGTATCAATCCACGTGTTCTGAAGCGTGTCAATTGTGATTAAATCTTTACAAAAAAAAATCGAATACAACAAAAATTATCTGCTTTAGAAAAGAGCAGAAATATATATATATATATATATATATATATATATATATTTATTATTATTATTATTATTATTATTATTATTATTATTATTATTATTATTATTGCTATTTATGTTACTGCGAACAGCAAATCTTTAGTCAAACATTTAGTCATAGTCTATGAACATTAAACATTTAAAATCACTGACGTTTCTTGTGGACAACCGTTAGAATAACAATAAAAGAATGTTTTAGTGAAAAATTCACTGATAAACTATATTACTTTGGTAAAACAATTTCTTTATGAAGAAATATATATAAGAAGCTAAAAGTAAAATTTCATTTTTTTCAAAAAAAATGTATATTAATATTATATTGCTATACATATTATATATCTTAATATTACAATACATCATTTTAAATTTTATACTGATACCCATCTTCAAACTGCGGCAAATAATGTAATACTTTATACAGCATCAATGCACTTAATAGCGTTCCTACTTAGTTTACATGCTAAATTTATTTACTGTAGTAAAATTTACCAAAATTAAATTTTTACATATATAATACAAAACGTCAAATATTGGAAATAACTGTCCCGAAAAGTACTTAATATATTGGAGTAGGTGGGTTCCATAATGCGAATTCCATAGTATCGAACCAATGCTAACACATATTGTATTAAAAATAAGACATTTGAAAGAGTCTATGTAATCATTTGAAAAGCAGTTTCATAAAAACTCTCTAAATGAAAATATTTTTAAAGCTAACAATTAAATAAATCATTATGCCACTTTCCTCGAATACCGTTATTGAGTGAACAAGATTTTCTGCTTTGTGATTCGAAAGTATTGCACAAATTTAATAGAGTTACTTTTAGGAAAACTATATGTTGTAAGCAAAAGTTTCTTTACTTCCTTCCATTAAATATGATAAAATTAAAACTATATAAATATTTTCTAAAATAATGATGGCAATCCATTTTCTAATTTATATACAAAAATGAATACCCAATGGAGTATCGATTGTCTAGTTGAATATTTCATACAATATGTTTATTAAAATCATTTTGTATAACAAAATCTGTCATAAATGAATATTTGTAACATTTGTAAGAAATTCTTATAAAAGGAGATGTCTATAAAAAAGGCACTTAAAAATTTCAGATAATTTCATTACATAATATGAAATCCATAATAACGAAAAATGTATCTGAAATAATGTATTAATGAATAAAAGGGTTAGAGACAGAAGAAATTATTCATGCAAAATTTAAATTTAAAAAATATGTTTGTGGGAGGATTAATTTGTAATGAAATAATTAAATAAAACTTTTTACGTTTTTCTCTAAAATAATTATAATAATAACAATAATAATAATAAAGAAAAACTTTCCGCTTCAACATATGAAATTTTAGCTAATACTTATATAAACGGTATAATAGTTGGTTATGCATTGTTAATTCATTTTCTGTAAGAAAAAAATATAGTGTATACATATTATCTAACTTTATTGCATAAAATATGATAAGTTAATATAATCCTGTCAAAAACATAAATGTGAAAGAATGCCAAGTTCATTAAAGGTTTCGCTAATAAAAAAAGTAAGATCTAACTGCAAACCAAGTTCTATCGGAGCTCCTTAAATTATAACTCCTGTCATGCATAGTATTATATTCAATTGCTTAAAATGATTTGTTATGTTACTTGTTATTCAATAGAGCGACTTAGAAAGTTTTCTCTTATTCAATTTTTTTCTATTTAGTTAATCAGAAATTAAAGTTGATCCCTTCCTTAACTTATCAGTACCTTAACTTCAATATACTTATTCGAACACTTAACTGACTAGATCTTTGCCAATCAGATTCTAGATTAAATTGTACTCCGACTCAAAGATTAAAGTTGGTAGCTGAAAACTTGCCAAGTCGCTCTATTGAATAACAAGTAACATAAGAAATCATTTTAAGCAATTGAATAATATTATACATGACAGGAGTTATGATTTAAGGATCTCCGAAAGAACTTGGTTTGCAGTTAGATCTCACTTCTTTTATTAGCAAAACCTTTAACTAACTTGGCATTCTTTCACATTCATGTTTTTGACAGGATATTATTATTTTTTGTCAAATCACTTCTTTTATGACCGAAACCTTTAACGAACTTGGCATTTTTTCACACTCGTGTTTTTGATAGGATATCATTATTTTTTGTCAACCAAGTAGGTATTTGTTTCTTTTTTGAAGTAAATAGGTTAAATTAGTTTTATTTAATATTAATTAATCTTTCAGCTTTTTCCTGCATTTATTCAGTTTTTTTTCATTCAAATTTAAAAATTTAACATTAAGACTGCTTATGTTCCTTTAAATTCCACTAATAGGGATGTTTCTTTTACGTGATTGGGTACTAATTGATTATTTTGTCGACCAAAAACGTTTGTAGCCAAATTGGCGAAATATCGCTATATTGACGACAAAAATTACGCACCAAAAGTCATGCTAACATGGCGCCATTTCTGGTATTTTGCCAAATTCCCATAGATTCCCACTGTAATCTGGTAATTTATCCAATAATTTTGTCAGAGCAAGGACTGTCGCCATCATTTTGGAACTTTTTTTTTCTTTAAATCGGTTCGCTAACTACCCAAGATTGCTTAAATATTGCTATTTAGAAAGTTTTTAGAACGCTTTTCGCGCATTTTTACCCCTTTTAAATTTGTTAACAAATATTATTAGTGATCATTTATATCTTATAATTAATGAATATGCCAAATTTTATGTTTTTAGACCTTAACATAGAGACATCGCATTTTTAGAACGTTTTTTGCTCTTTTACCCCCTTTGGATTAGTGGAATCGACATAAGATATAGCCTCTATTGGAAAAAGGACTATCACCATCATTTTGATATCATTACTTTTAAGATCAGTTTGTTGTTTGCTGTAATTGCTTAAAAATCCTAATTTAGAACATTTTTAGAACGCTTTTCGCATATTTTCACCACATTTGAATTCCGTATTTTTTATCAAATGTCTTTAGAGATCATTCATATCTTATAAATAATTAACATGCTAAATCTTATAGTTCTAGGTCCTTCAGTAACACAAAAGTTGCATTTTTAGAATGCTTTTTGCTTCTTCACCCTCTTTTGGTTAATGGTATACGCATAAAATATAGTCTATGTTTGAACCGGGGCGAATACCATCATTTTGGTATCATTTATATTGAAATCGGTTCGATGGTTTCAGAGATTAGCCTCGATACTCGCCAAAAGTGTCGCCAACTTGGCACTATTTCTGATATTTTGCGAAATTCCCATAAACTGTAAAATGCCAAACTTTATGTTTCCAGTCCAGTCCCTTAATGTACAGATATCGCATTTTTAGAATGTTTTTTGCTCTTTTACCTCCTTTGGGTTAGTGTAATCGACATAAGATATATCCTATGTTGGAGCAAAGACTGTCATCATCATTTTGATATCATTACTTTTAAAATCGATTTGTTGTTGGCTGAAATTGTTTGAAAATTGGTATTTCAAACTTTTTTAGAACGCTCTTCGCGGATTTTCACCCATTTAAATTTGATATTTTTTAGAAAATGTCATTAGTGATCATTTATATCTTATAAATAATAAGCATGCCAAATTTTGTGCTTCTAGGCCCTCCAGTAAAACAAAAGTCACATTTTTAGAATGTTTTTCGCTTCTGAACCCTCTTTTGGTTAGTTGCACAGACATAAGATATAGTCTATGTTTGAACCGGGGCAAATACATGGCATCATTTTGGTACCATTACTTTTGAAATCGGTTCGGTAGTTTCAGAGATTAGTCCTGATACTCACCAAAAGTGACGCCAACTTGGCACTGTTTCTGGTATTTTGTGAAATTCTCATAAACGTCCATTGTAATCCAATAATTTATCCTCTAACCAACCATTAATGTTTAATTAATGGTGATTTCTGTTTTTCTCCTATTTATAAATCCAATAACCTACCTCCACACCAAATTTCAACTTCCTAAGTCACCTGGAAGTAGTCAAACATTTCTATGAGTGAGTCAGTGAGTCAGTGGTAAAAACAGTGGTTTTCAGACGTCAATTTCTTGTGAATGGTAAAAGATTTAAAATTTTTTTTAGGATTCGGAAATTAGAAGATGGTCTTACACGACACAAAAAATTGCAACTGTTTAGGTCAAATAGAATTTAAGTTATTTAGGGTCAAAAGGGGCTCGAAATGGTTCGGTTAATATAACCCACGGCCGATGTGTCGCCTTTTACTTTGTGAACTTGGCTGACACACTGCCTTGTGTCTAGATAATATTAATATATTTTTTAGCTTATAAATTTCATCTAATTTCTACAAACAGTTATATATCTATTTCAATAAGAAACCATCTGATTACTTTTCAACAGACATTATTTATTAAAATTCCTGCTTTAATAAAATCTAAACTGTACCAAAAATAATTTTTTTTTTGGTTTAATTGATTTTTTAAACGAAATTATTATCCAAAAAGGTATTTAAGTGATTCAAACAAATGCATTGCATAGTATTAAAAACAAAATACTGAACAAAAATTGGTTTAGACAAAAAGAAGATTTGAAAATAAAAGTTTGGAAGTACACGATGAAATTCTTTCAAAGAAACATTATAAAAATGCTTGGGAAACTTTTTTTGGTATGGAATATTAAAAAAAAAAAATTCTTGCCTTTTTTCTGATAGGACAATACTTTTTTTAAAAATAAGAGACTATAGTACGATCTTAGTACCATTTCATTTTAAAAATATAATTTATCCATATAATGTCTTCTTTATAAACAAGAAATATAAAATTAAGTTTATAATGCGTCTTTGCTGAATTTATAATGTTACTTATTTTTTGTTTCTAAAAAAATTAAATAGTTTATAAAATATAAATGCATTTTATAATGTTTCTACTGACATTTTGAAGTAATAAACCCTATTACAATGAAATGTATCTAAATTTATTTTTTATAGCTTTAATACACAATATTTATAAAAAATAAATTAATACCAAATTCAATTTTAAAAAAATGAAACAAATGTGTTGAGCAATGTGAATTCCGAAATATTGAATAAAGATTGATTGAAAAAGAACGTGTTAAAGAATAAAAGTTTGAAAACATACGAAGTAATTCTTTCAAAAGTCAGATCTACAAAACATTTTTGGGAAAATCTCTTTTTAATGAAATAATTAAATAAGACAATTTATCTTTTTCTGAACAATTCTGTGTGATTGAACAATGCTTTGTTTTTTTAAGATTTAAGTATTGCAGTTTTATTTTATTATACATTAATTAAAAAAAAGGATTATTGTAATAAGTCACGTAAAGATAACATGTGACTACATTTTTCTACATAATGAAAGATTTTTAAGGAAAATCTAAACATTAATTTAAACACGATGACTTTTTTATTTTTATTTTCGCCGACTATTATGTAATGTAGAAATATAGAACTTTCGTTATACAGTTTAATTTTGAAAATGTTAATTTGTAAATATAAATTGTTCATTTTTTATATGTATTTTAAACTTAAGGTCATTATACATTTTTTCTCAATTTACATAGGGTAACACCCCCAGTAATTGGCATGCACCAGTGATTGGCACATTTTACAAACATGTCCTAAAAAAAGATTTATATCCAGTCTTTTAAAAATTTAAGACAATATATCAGTTATATGCTCATTTACGTTAAAGATTATAACTTTGATTTATTTTACAAGATGACAATAGAGCCTAGGAAAGAGAAACAAATCTGGCTTGTATCAAATTAGCCATTTTGTTGCAAATTCTTGTTCTTTGGCTTAAGGAAGGCATGCTTTTCAATTCATTATTATCTGATTTAAAATATATTTTAAAATTTAATTGACAACGGTTTTGTTTAGTTAAAAAGGGTTACTTTAATTGTGTAAGAGTATTTTCGACACAAATATTTGGATTTCTGAATTAATGGTAGTTGCCAATTAATGTCGCTTTAATTTTGCTAGTTCCGAGTAATTGGCACCTATTCCAATTACAAGGAATTCGCAAGGAATTTGAGATTAAACTATTTATTTTGGAAGTATTTTTAAAATTATAGGCTAATTTTGTTTATCATTTGTTTTTATTTGAAAATATAAATTTTATCAGTAATTGGAATCCATTAAAGCTTCATATGACAATTACTGGGGACAGCATGACAATTACTGGATATTAATGTAAGTATATTGTATTGTTTTAAAGTGTTCACATTTCAGATTAATATGCTGATTTCTTACTCTCAAAAACCTGAAATATGGCATCTTCATCTACAGTAAATTAATTTAAAGCGATTAAACCCAATGCAAAATGCAATTTTTTTTTTTAAATATAAATATATGCCAATTACTCGATCACAAGGTGTCATACATTGGTGCTCTAGGTGCCAATTACTGGTGATTTCAGCAACTTTTTATAAATGTATTTTTATAAAAATACTTTTTCAATTTTTTTTTGCTTTTAGTGGGCAAAATAGATGCACAGATATGCATTCTTTGATTTAAAAATATTTCCAAGTAAATAGCTTATTTCTTTGCAATGAAAATTTAAGTAAGTTTAACGACAAATTCTTAATGTGCCAATTACTGGGGATGTTACCCTACCATTTATCTAAGAGTTTCAACCAAAAAATAACACACTATCAAATAGCATTCATTACATATTATATTTTTCCAACTAATTATTTTTATTATAAATATTTACCATGGTAAAACCTATCAAAATTGACTTTTTATAGCTTTTATAAAAAAAATACATTAAACTAAATTTATATGGCAAAAAGTATTTAAAAGACAAATGCTTTAGGTAATGATTATTACGTAATATTAAACAAAATAAGATTCTGAAGAAATGTTTTAAAAATGCTATGAACTTTGATATTGACAAGTAATTCTTTCAAAAATGAGATTCATGGATTGTTTAAAAGAAAACATTTTTAGAATGGAATAATTAAATAAACAATTTTTTTTTCAGAAATTCGCTATGACTCAATAAAGCATTTTGCTTTAAAAATAAGGAAGTTGGACAGTTTTTAATACAATTTCATTTTAAAATATGGCATTGGTAAGTGCAATTTCTTGATATTTTCCCCCTATATATGAAAATATTAATAAAATAATACCTATTTTCAAAATATGTAATGATATATTGGTTCCAATTTATAAAAGAAATTAAATAATATCTAAAATAAAGTCGCTGAAATAGGTTTAATTAAAATTATTTAGTAAAATTTCGCTAATTTTTATTTTTGTAACATTAAAACAAACTTGTAAAACGAAATAACTGTCGCGAAAGACGCATTAAAAAGTTTGAGACAAATGGCTTTGGATAAAGTGAATTCAATAAAATTGTACAAAAATCGACTACAAAAATATAGTAAAGAGTTCGAGCTTGGAAACAGACGAAACTTTTCTTTAAAACTTCATGCTCACAGAAAAATTTTGGGAAAACTTGTGATGGATTAATTAAACAAATAAATTTGTCTTTTTCTGAACATTTTTCTTTAATTGTACACGATTTTGCTCTTTAAGATATGAAGTAATGTTACAACAATGTTACAGGAAAAATGGTTATTATTCAAAGCCAAGTAAAGATACCTCGAGCCTACATTTTTGTACAAAATGAATAAATTGTAATAATATTTATAAACAATATTTTCTATGCTGCGATTTCTTCACGATGATTATGATATGATATGGCAATGCAGTGTTATTATAATACAAATTTGGTTAGAAGCAAGATAATTTATAACTATAATTTGGCTTTTTTCCAACAGATATGATAAAATTAATTGTATGTCCCGATAACATAAAATGACATTTATTATCTTGTTTCTACAATGAAATTGAATACGCTATGAAATATCACTATTTATTATATGTCCCAACTTTTTATTTTCTTTTATATTTACAAGAAGAAAGTATTGGATTCGTAATGATTTTCGTATTCCGGTTTTTGACAGATTTGCACATTTTAGGGGTCAATGATAAAAAAAAACATGTTTTTTACAAAATGTTTTATGTGCGTCTGTCAGTCTATTTGTCTGTCTGTCTGTATGTGACATAAATATTGTGGGCCCTCAATCTCAAGGTCTAATGTACGGAATTTTATAGAACTTTAGATTGTGTTAGAACTTCATTTGAATTGGAAATGATTTCCTTTTGATGTATCTAGCTGAACGGGTGGCGCTGCTATGCTGTCTTTATCACGATTTCCACAATAGCTATATCTCAATAACTAATTAATGGATTTTCATAAAAATTCAGATTTCGTTAATATTTTCTATAATATGGCTCTCACTAAGTTTTAGTGTAAATCGTACAACAAGTGGCGCTATTCTGCGGTATAATTGATGATTATCACAATAATTCAATCTCAGGAACTAATACATGAGTTTTTATTAAACTTCAGATTTAGTTAGCCCCTGATATAAATTAATACTCTAAAGATTTTCGAGTAAATCTCTCAATAATTTGCGCTATTATACGGCATTATTCATGACTATCGCGATAGTTTTGTTTAAGGATCTAATGCACGAATTTTCATCAAACTTCAGAATTTTGAAAGCAAATAATCTAAACATGTGATAAAAATATTTTTATTTTTAAACATTGAATGTCTATATGATGCTTTCACAATAATCTTTTCAAAATTTATAATGTCATTTATAATGTAGTTTCTAAAAATAAATGAAATACACTATGTGATATAAAGATATTTTAAAGCGTTTAAATAAGGGTCTTACTTTATTAATATTATTTAAAACAAAGTTGAATTTTTGTAGCTTTAATACAAAACTTCCCAAAAAAAGAAATAACTATCACAAAAGATATTTAAAAAAGATTAATACAAATATCGTTAGATATTAGGAAATTCCGAATATTGAACAAAAGTCGACTTACAAAGAATGTATTAAAGTATAAATGCTTGAAAACAGACAAAGTAACTGTTTTAAAAGTAAGATTCATATAGCAACTTTGAGGAAAACTCATTTGTAATGGAATAATTAAATAGAATGTTTTGTTTTCTTCTGAGAAGTTTGCTAAGATTGGAAAAGATTTTGTTCTTTAATGTATAAAGTATTGCACTTTTTTATTATAATTTCTTTAGGGGAAAAATGATATTGCAATAAATCACTTAAAAGTAATCCGTGTCTATAATTTTTGACAAAATGAAAAATTCGTAGGATATTTACATACATTCTTTTCTACGGCGGGGCTTTTTTACAGAGTTCATAATTATATATGAAAGTATAGGATTATCTCACGATAGTTTCTTTTATAAAAAATGTAACTAGTAAATATATATTCCTTGTTTCCAATATACAGTCGAGTCTCTATATAACGAAATATATTGCTCTAGTAAAAAATTCGTTATATAGAGAAATTAGTTGAATAGAGAAAACCGTTAAAATTTCTGTTTAATGTACAAATTTTGAACAAGTATTATTCTTTATGCGTTTACTTAAATTTTTGAAGTGTTTAGCTATATGTATTAATATCCTATTTTTTAATTATTTGAATAGTTTAAAAAAGAGAATATACATTTATGTAAAAGATTAATAAAAATCACACAAGAAAAACATACGTTAATTTTTTTGCCATTGAAAACACAACATCTCAAATTTTTGGGGGCGATCTGATTGCTCCGGGAGTGAATGTCTCCCCAAGCCACCCTCTGAAATCAACACTGACTTCAATTACCAAATTGATCCAGCTTTTATATGTGTAACAATTAAATTGACACTGTTTCTCGAAGGATGTTAAAAGATGTGTGGGAGGGGGGCTGGTGGAATGAATTCGTTGTTCTTAAAGAACAAGGAGATTCAAGGTAGAGAAGCAATATAAAAAACTCAGCCTTGAACGATAAATCAAACATAAGTGATGGAAATTTGATTCCGTGTGGTTTCGAAGCTTTTTAAAACTGAATAAAGAACATTTTATGAAAAAAGTCGTTATATGGAGATAGATATTTCGCTATATAGAGACTGTTTTTAATGTAATCATGAGAAATGGACACCGTTCCTGCTAAAAATTCGTTATATAGAGAAATTCGATGCATGGAGTTTCGTTATAGAGAGACTCGACTGTATATCTTAAAAAGTAACATTACATTGCATTTTTTCTTAATTTATAAAAGCATTTATGTTTTAGCTTCAACAGAAAAATTAAAGACATATTTAAATATCAATGCATTATACAGATTTCGCTCATAGTTTATTTAGTAAAATTATTTACTGTGTAAAATATTTCAAAGCTGATTTTTTGTAAATTTAATACAATGCGTAGAAAAAAAATGTCACAAAAGTGTGCTTTCTTTAAATCGCTGTTTTTGCGAAAAATTCGGATTTCTGTTATTGTTTTAAATTAAAACGCAAATAATGGGGATTCCAAAAATATTTTACTTTTGGTTCAGCGAGGATAAGAAGCTAAGTTACAGCCCAAAAACAAACTGGAAATGAACATTCTGAACCCGGAAATGGCGGTTTAACAAGCCACGAAAAATTAAAGAATACATCCTAATACATAAATAAATCTCATATACTATGCACAGAAATATGCAAATACCTACAAATATGATGGATTATAAAATTATGAGTTTTATACTTAATTTTTTGTACTCTATGGAAATCTTTGTTTGAGATTTTGTGTTTTATTGAGTATGTGTACTAGGGTGGGCCGAAAATGCACTTTTGCACAAACTTTCGAAATCGATGAGGCTTGGGGGCGGAAAAGTTGTGTATTGGGTTGCTCATTAACCATGTAAAAATTTTTTGAAATCGAACAATATCTTCAGGTGGCGCCGGCGCCTTAAAAATTTGAAATTTTGACTAAAATAGACCTTTTTCTTCTAAAAACACGATTTTTGGCATTTTCGAAATAGATTACGCTCTAGTGCGGAAAAGTTGTGTATTGGGTTACTCAGTAAACATGTAAAATTTTTTTGAAATCGAACAAAATCTTCAGGTGGCGCCGGCGCCTTAAAAATTTGAAATTTTGACTAAAACAGACCTTTTTCTTCTAAAAACACGATTTTTTGCATTTTCGAAATAGATTACGCTCTAGTGCGGAAAAGTTGTGTATTGGGTTGCTCAGTAAACATGTAAATTTTTTTAAAAATCAAACAATATCTTCAGGTGTCGCCGGCGCCTTAAAATCGGAGATTTTATTCAAAACAGACGTATATTTTCATGAAAAGAGAATTCCTTATCGGTTTTCTATTTCACCCCCCTTCTTCTACTAAATGAAATGCTCTCGCACCTGCAGTCCACGTGACAGTTCACGTGACCCTCAGTGGTACAGGATTGTCTCTTACATTCCTTATCAGTTTTCTATTCCACCCCCCTTCTTCTACTAAATGAAATGCTCTCGCACCTGCAGTCCACGTGACAGTCAGTGTGATAATATGCAATACACAGTTATCGTTTAGTTCAGTCTAGTACAGAAGTAATCAATAAGCTTACTTTATGTCGTTTGTTCATCGAAGAGCAGTCTCTTTAGATATTTAAATGTCATTAACTAGTTAGTTATAGTTATACTTTTGTCACAATGGCCGGTTGTCATTCAACTAGAAAAGTTACAGATTGTTTTGTTTTTGGTTTGCCAGAAGAGCTGAAACCTAACGTCTTACCAACTTACAGTCAAGTTATGAAATTTTACTTCCTTATAAGAGAACAAGTGAAATCTTCAAATCACGGCAAAGATCCAGCTTTTACTGACATTGCCAATGTTGTTGCTGAGAGGGTAGCTGATTTGTGGAAGAAGTCCTCGATTCCTACTATTTCCCATTGCAGAATTGTGCGCATCCTTAAATCATATCATGCTAAGTATAAAAATATCCTGAAAAGTAATAACAAGTCTACGGAATCCTATAGGAACAAAGTAAAGGAATTTTTGGAAGACGCCGAGAAAACTCTCTTTGACATTGCCACATGCAAATGTCATTCCTTTAAAGCATGCTGCTGTGAAAAGGATAGAAAAGTGCCACATTTAGAACAACCATTTTTGATTGATCAACGAACCGTCAGAAAAATGATTATCGGGGGCATTGATTTAAAAGTAACTGAGAAGCTGCTCCGAAAGCAAAATAGGCAATCCAAGACAGTGTTGAAAGCTGCTACAAGTGAACAGCAGTTCCAAACACCAAAGTCTATGTTCGAGTCGCCTGAGTTCGAGGATTGTGAGAACGAAGAATTTGAATATGAAACGCGTAATGATGAAGAATACACTCCTCCTAGATCCAGAGAGAACCATTCCAGAAAAACGAAAAGAGAGACCAAGGTAATCAGCCAGATGAGGATAAAACTGCCAACCACAGCACTCGCCTGCGATAGTGCAGGGATTGGAGACAGGCCTGCAGCGAAAATTATTTCTGCAGTTCTTGAAGATGTCGGAATGATTTCTGATAATAATCGTTCCAAAGTTACAGATAAAAATAAAATAAGAAGAGAGATAAAGAGAAAACGAAGGGAACTACAATGTAAAGGAAAACCAGAAGAGCTTCAAGCCCTCTTTTTTGACGGACGAAAAGATAAAACTTTAGCAGATCAAATCAAGGGAAACAAAAAGCACAGGACAACGGTTATTGAAGAACATGTAGTTTTAATACAAGAACCTGGATCTGAATATATCGGCCATGTTTCTCCAGCTAGTGGTTCTGCAAAATCTATTAAGAGCAGCATCGCTGAATATCTTTTACAGAATGATATCAACACTGAAAATATTTTGGCAGTTGGCTGCGATGGGACACCCGTTAACACAGGTTGCAAGACTGGAGTTATACGTCTCATAGAAGAAGATGTTGGTAGACCTCTTCAATGGCTCATATGCATGTTACACGCAAATGAGTTACCGTTGCGGCATCTTCTAAAAAAGCTAGACGGTCAAACAAGTGGTCCTGAAACCTTTTCTGGTCCAATAGGAAAAGATCTCGAAACCTGTGAGCTGAAACCGGTAGTCAATTTCAAAAAGGTTGATGTCGTAGAGTTAGTAGCAATATCAGAAGAGCTTCGAAAAGATCTGAGTACAGATCAACGATACATGCTGCAAATTTATGAAGCTGTAACATCAGGTTACTGCTATGTTGCCCTAGCAGAGAAAAAACCAGGAAAGCTAGCGCACTCCCGTTGGCTAACGGCAGCATGTCGAGTTTTGCGCCTGTACATTTCAGTTACAAATGTTTCAGCAGAACTGAAAACCTTAGTAGAGTTTATAATTAAAGTGTATGTGCCGATGTGGTTTGATATAAAATCCAAACCGCATTGCAAAGATGGTGCTAGACACTTATGGAAGATGATTAGCTTGTCACGTTATCTCCCAGATGACTTGAAGACTGTCGTGGATGGCGTAATAAGCCGAAATGCTTTTTTTGCGCATCCTGAAAATATTCTTCTTTCGATGCTTACGGATGAACGAAATTACATCCGACTGCTTGCAATACGAAGAATTTTAAAAGCCAGGGAAAATAAACAAGAAGGTATCCGGCGGTTCACTGTTCCTGTAATAAAATTCGAAGCAAAAGATTATACGGACCTAATTGATTGGCACCAATCAGTTGTTACGGAGCCACCAATGCTTCGTGCAGTCAGCAATGAAGATTTCCGAAATATTCTAAAGGAGAAAATATATTTACTAGAAATAAAAGAGTTTCCATGCCACAGCCAAGCAGTGGAGAGGGCAATAAAAATAGTGACAGATGCTTCAGCTTCTGTGGTGGGACAAATCGAAAGGGATGGCCTTATAAGGGCGAAATTAGAATCACAAAGAATAATTCCTTCATTTGAAAGCAAGACGAAATACAAAAAAGGCCAAGTAGATCAGGCAACAGGAAAGTGAAATATTTAATAAAATCTCAGTGTCCATTATATGGTTGGGTGGTTGGGAGGGCACGGGTGGAACTCGATATGCAGCCACCTCCTCGTGGTGAGTTCTGGGTTATCTCAGTGAATTTCCTCTGAGATAAGCAAAGAGCTGCATTGCTTCATGTTTGTTTGCTTACTTGGCACACATGACAGCAGTAAAAGATGAATTCAATTATTATTTATGTGTTTATTGACGTTTCCTTTTTTCTGCTGAACAAACCGAATTTTAAAGGCTCAGGCTCCACCTGAAGATATTGTTTGATTTAAAAAAAAACTTACACGGCTACTTAGCAACTCAATACTAAACATTTCTGTACTAGAGCGTTGTCTATTTCGAAAATGCAAAAAATCGTGTTTTTAGAAAAAAAGGTCTGTTTTAGTCAAAATTTCAAATTTTTAAGGCGCCGGCGCCACCTGAAGATACTGTTCGATTTCAAAAAAAATTTACATGTTTACTGAGCAACCCAATACACAACTTTTCCGCACTAGAGCGTAATCTATTTCGAAAATGCAAAAAATCGTGTTTTTAGAAGAAAAAGGTCTGTTTTAGTCAAAATTTCAAATTTTTAAGGCGCCGGCGCCACCTGAAGATATTGTTCGATTTCAAAAAATTTTTACTTGGTTACTGAGCAACCCAATACACAACTTTTCCGCCCCCAAGCCTCATCGATTTCGAAAGTTTGTGCAAAAGTGCATTTTCGGCCCACCCTAATGTGTACGGTAAGCATTATTTCTTAAATGTTTTTAAGATAGAAAAATAAAATTTTATTACAAGCTTCTGCTAATCTACGGGTATTATATGCAGCAAAAATAGCTTCTAAGTTTGTATATATTAATCTAAAAGACATTTTTATTAAAAAATACACTTTTTCTATAGAAAATTTTGGTATATTTTAGTAAATTAAGGAGGTATTACAAATATTTTTCTTCATAACACTTTAAAGTGGTTTCTGAATACATTGTTAAAAAAAATTGAAATATATTGAATGGATTTTGTTATAGAAGTTTTGGTAATAACGTAATTTTTTGTTCAAATTCGACTAAATATTGTCTCGATTTAAAAATTTATATGAATTCATAAATTATGTAATTTTAGATAATTATTCCATGTTTTAACTAAAAATACATGTATTTGATAAAAATGTCATATTTTTCAAAAAAAAAGTGATCCGAAGGTAGGCACATACCTTTAAAGAAATTGAGACAAATCGCTTTAGGTATTGTGAATTCCATGGTATTGCACAAAAATCGATTTACAAAAAACATATAAAAGAATAAAAACTTGAAAACAGATGAAATAATTCTTTCAAAAGTCAGAATCATGTAAACGTTGGTGAAAATAATTTTCAAATTAAATAATTATGTAAAAGAATTTATCTTTTTCGGAACAATTACCAATGATTTAACAAGAATTTGTTCATTAAGAGATGAAATAATGCACTTTGCTAATATACTTTCTTTTTGTCTTTTTTTAAAGGATTATTTTAATAAGTCAAGTAAAAATGAATCTGTCGCAAGGTAACGTACGTCTGTTTCGCACGTAAGAGCCTTGATAAGGTAACATGCGTCTGTATATTTCTACAAAATGAAACATTTGTAGGTTAGTTAAAACTATTCTTTTCTGTAGTGAGACATTATCGAAAGATTATTATATGATATGAAATTTTGGCATTTAATTAACAGTTTAATTTAGAAAAAAGAAAGTAAATTGTAAGCATAATTTCTTCGCAGCTGCCAAGTATCTGGCTTTATGGATACTAGTAAATGTTTTAATATGTTAAGCGTTTTTCGTCTTTTTATTAATTGAAACATTTGAACTATTTAAAATAACAACTTTTTCTCTAATATTTTAGAAGTGTGAGAAATTTCTCAGAATGGACAACTCTGATTTCTTCCTTCTTTCCATTACATCTGATGGAATAGTGATTACATTACACCCTTTCTAAATTTATAATGATATTTATCATCTAGTTTCTAAACAGAAAATAAATATACTACGCAATAAAAAAATTCCTTTTATAGCGTTCCAAGTGCGTTTTTACTACATTAATTATAGTTGCTACTTAAATCTATAGAATGGAATTTTTGTAACTTTAATACAAACATTTATAAAAAGAAATAACTATCAAAAAAGGTACTTATAAAAAGATTGAGACACGTGCTAATCTGAATTCCATAATATTGAACGAAAAATTACTTAGAAATAATGTATTAAAGAGTAAAAGCTTGTGAAAGAAGTAATTCTATCAAAAGTCACATTCGTATATTTTTTATGGGAAAACTCATTTTCTAATGGAATAATTAAATAAAATATTATTTTTCTTTTTAGGAAAAGTTCGCATTGATTAAACAAGACATTCTTAAATAGAATGAACAAGGAATGTTTAAGATATGTAGTACTGCACTTTGTTGATACAGTTCATTTTAGGAAAAAGGGATTACTGTAAAAAATCATTCAAAAGTAACATCCGGTTGTATTTTTTTATAAAACAAAAACTTAATAGGATAGTTATAAATATTATTTTCTACACTGTAGAAAAATTAATTTGTAAGCATAAATTCTCATATTTTTTAAATATATAACAAAATAAGATTATTAATAATTAGTTTACTATTATAACTATACTTAATTAATTATTTATTTAATACTATAATTATAATTGATTATTTATTTATTTAATACTATAAATAATTATAATAAATAATAAATTTAATATTTTTTACATTGATAATGACATTTATCGTGTAGTTTCTAAAAATATTAAATATACTATGCATTATAAATGCATTTTGAAACTTTCAGACTCGGTTTTTATTAATATTTTTTAACATGATAAAATCTATCAAAATATATTTTTTTTACATTAATACAAAGCTGTTATAAAAAGAGTTAACTATTACAAAAAGGACTTAAAAAGATATTATATTGATAATAATAATAATAATAATATATATATATATATATATATATATATATATATATATATATATATATATATATATATATATATTTATTTAATATTATAATTAATTATTATAAATAACTGAATATATTTTTTAAATTTATAATGACATTTATGATGTAACTTCTAAAAATATTAAATATTCTCTGCATTATAAATGCATTTTGTAAAATTCAGTATATATTTTTATTTTATTAATATTATGTAACATGATAAAATCTATCAAAACGCAATTTTTGTAACATTAATACGAAACTTTTATAAAAAGAATTAACTATTACAAAAGGTACTTAAACGATTGAGACAAATGGGTAAAATAATGTCAGTTCCTCAATATTAAACAAAAATGGATTTACAAAAAATGCATTAAAGAATAAAAGCTTGGAACAGACGACGAGATTCTTTCAAAAGTCAGATTCACTGATAACTTTTAGGGAAACGTCTTTTGTTATGGAATAATTAAATAAAATATTTCGTCTTTTATTAAGAAATTCGGTATGATTGAACGATACTTTTTTCTGTAAGATATGAAATATTCCATTTGTTAATATTATTTCTTTTGGAAAAATAGGTTTATAATACTAAGTCACATAAAAGTAACATGAGTCTACATTTCTTTTACAGAACGAAAGATTTGTTATATATGTATAAACATTATTCTATACACTGTGAATTTTTTGGAGGATAATGATATGCGGAAATAGAGGATTTTCTTAATAAGGTTTTTTAGAGAAAAAATTTATACTTTCTTCTTTTCTTCGAATGTATATCATAAAACTAAGATTATACCATATATATTTTTAAATTTATCTTGACATTTATCATGTAGTTTTTAATATATGTGTATTTATATTATGCATTTTATAATACATTTTGTTGCATTCAGATTCGGTTTTTACTTTATAAATATTATTTAGTATAATAAAATCTACTAAAATAGAATTTTTATAATATTAATACAAACCTGTTATCAAAAGAATTAAGTATCCCAAAAGTACTTAAAATGATTGAATTAAATGCGTTAGCTAATGTCAATTCCGGAATATTAACAAAAATCAACTTACAAAAAATGTACTTTTCTTAATAAATAAAAGCTTGGAAATAGACGAAATATTTCTTCTTAAATATAGATTCGCAGACAATTTTGTAAAAAAATCTTTTGTAATAGAACAATTAAATAAAACGTTTCGTCCTTTGAGAAGAAATTTGGCATGATTGAGCAAAACTTTGTTTTTCACAATGTAACGTCTATACTTTTTTAATACAGTTTCTACAAAATATGCATGTAATAATTCACTTAAAAGTAGCATGCATCAATGATATTTTTTACAAAATGAAATATTTCTACCATTATTTTCTACGCAGTGACTTTTTCTGAGGATTATGATGTGTAAGAATATAGTACTTCCTTAATAAAATTTTACATCGAAAAATCTGTAATTGTAAGTATAAACGACTCCTTCTTTTTGCAATATATATAATAAAATAAAGATTATAATACATTTTTCAGAATTTTCTGGCTCAAAAATAAATAAATAAATAAATAAATAAATAATATACAGTATAAATGAATATTGTATCATTCATACTCAGTTATTACTTTATTAATACTTTTTTACACTGTTGTGCAAAACTTAAGCAACAGGTGGTAATTCTGACATAACTCTGCGAGAAATCATCCAAGAGATAGGAAGTTAAGAAATATAATTTCAGATATAGAAATGTAATTGAAACAGATATAGAATTTCAGACATAGAATTTCAAAATAGAAAAAGAAAGACAGAATTTTATATTTAAACACGACGAAAACATAGTTTTGCTAACATGAATACAATACATAAAATATGGAATCTAAGAAAAAAGGATTTATTAATGTCTTAATCATCATACATCAATGTCTGTCCAAGAGGAAGAACAATAAGCAAATGATCCTTAGTATAGGATATGCCCTCCCTTTACTCCAATGGTTATTTCGCATCGTCTCTCCATACCCAGCACCAGATTATCCAACAGTTCTTCAGATAAGAGTACTCATTACTCAATCAGCACCTGTTTAAGTTACTTAGTGTTCTCCGGAGAATATGCTCCGGACACTTGTGTCGCAACCTGTCTCCTCAAAGCGACCCACAAATCTTCAGTGGTATTTCAATCAGGTCAATAGGCTGGCCAGTCCATTCGAGTGATATCTTCTCTTTCTAGTAGCTCTTGATCAGCAGGAGTACAGTATAGTCGGACATTGTCATCCATAAAAACGAAGCCTGCACCAAACGCAATCGGAAAAGACGCACATCGGGAAGGATCATCTGTTTACAATAGCGATCTCCAGTTACAGAACCTCTGTCGAAAACGTGGAACTCACTCCGCAGTTCAGCATTACGCCTTCCCTGACTAGAACTCCAGGACCACTTAAACGATTTTTTCCACGATGTTACTGGGATGATACGACGTCTTTCCAAATCATTTGGTATTTAGATTCGCTTGTGGTTCTGAAATAACTCTCACATGTAAAGAGAACATGACTCCGTTGATGAGTGTCAAATTTTGTGCTTTTTGCATCACTCAAAATGGTGCCGTGCCGCTGATGGCCAACTTTTAAAACAATGTGGCGTTCAGGTAAGCGGAAGAAAAGACCATCCTTGTGAAGGCGTCTGAACAAGGTAAACTGCGACACTTTTCGCACTGTTGCTGTACACAGTTAATGAGCAATGGCGCTTTCCGACTGGTTTTGGGTTCTTTTCACCTGCAAGACTATATATCAATCATCCACTGCAGTTTTTATCCTTTGGCGACCACCACTAACCTTTTTCAAGACTGTACCTGTGGTTGGTGAGACTTTCCAAGTGCGCAAACGATAATTTAGTTCATTCCAAAGTTTTCAGCTTCACTGGACACACTACGTCCCTCCTCCAGTTTTAAGATCATTCATCCTGGTGTGAAGTCATCCAGATGATTTCTTCTAGCCGTATTTCACGGAAAATCTCACTTGCTCTTACACCGAATATATTGAATAAGGTTTCAGTCCTGCCTTTTATTGTAGTCTTCAACTCCGCGCAACGACCGCCAGCGTTTTGCTTACGCTCACGTGACCTGTGACGTTTTGTTCCTGACATTTGCATACGCATGACCTTTCTACTGTATTCTGTGTTCATTGTACTGATCGCAAGAACCCCTTTCCTGCAATTTTATGGCTATCTGCTTAAACTTTATATTGTTGCTTACGTTTTACTCAATTTTGTAGCATATAAAATCTATCAAAAAAAAATATATATATATAACATAAATATAAACTATTGTAACTGCTGTAAGACAGAACTATCTCAAAAAGTACTTAAAAAGAATAAGAGAAAGGCGTTAGATATTGTCAATTCTTAATTATTGAACTAAACTCTACTTATAAAGTATGTATAAAATAATAAAAGTTTGAAGACAGACGAAGAAATTCTTTCAAAAGTCAGATTCACAAATAATTTTTGGAAAAACGTCTTTTGTAATGGAATAATTAAATAAAACATTTTGTCTGTTTCGAAGAAATTCGGTATGATTGAACAAGACTTTGTTCTTTGAGATATGAAGTATTTCCATTGTAAATATAGGTTCTTTTTGGAAAATGGGATTATAATAATAATTCACGTAAAAGTAACATGCGTCTATATATTCTTTTTAGTAAAGTTTTGTAGGATATATATAAATATAAATATATATCTATAATATAAATATATATAATATAAATATATATCTATAATATAAATATATATAATATAAATATATATCTATAATATAAATATATATAATATAAATATATATCTATAAATATAAATATAAAATAAAGTTTTGTAGGATATCTATAAATATTATTTTGTACGCAGTGAATTTTTCGAAGGATAAGCATATGCGAAAATAGACAATTTAGACAATGCGAAAATAGACATTTCATTCTTTTTAAGTACTTTTTGAGATAGTTAATTCTTACAACAGTTACAATAGTTTTATATTTATGTTATAATTTTTTTTATAGACAATTTTCTTAAGTTTAGTTTTATATAGAATAAAAGTAGTTTCTAAGATTAATATTTTCTTTTCTTCCAATATATATCAGAAATTTAAGTTTATAATGTATATTTTTTAAATTTATAATGACATTTATCATCTAGATGATAAAAATCATTCTAAGATCTCATCTCATCTCATTTCTCATAAAAGTATTCCATTCGTTATAACAGTTAACTTGGAATGGGAATATAATACTAATTCACGCTCACGCAAAAGTAATAGGTCCCTATATACATACATGTATATATATATATATATATATATATATATATATATATATATATATATATATATATATATATATATATTACAAATTAATGTTTTGTATTATAACTGTAAACAATATTTTCTACAACTACTACTATTCTACTTTTTTCAGATTATAATGATATGCGCAATTATACAATTTTCTTAATATAGTTATACAGTTTTAAAAAGATTGAGACAAATGCGTTAGATAATGTCAATTTCACAATACTGAACAAAAATTAATTTACAAAGAATGTAAGTGTACCAAATAACAGAAACTTGGAAATATTCGGAGTAATTCTTTTTAATTAAAAATTCCCTGATAACTTTGTAAAAAATCATTTCGTAATAGAATATTATTTAGGGAAAATGTAAATTGTAAGTATAAATGCACGTATTTTTACAATATATATACTAAAATTATGATTATAATACATTTTTACAAAATCTTTTAGTTTCTACAGTATGTAAGTAAATAAATATACTATGCATTATAAAATCATTTTGTAGCTTTCAGACTCGTTTTTACTTTATTAATATTATTTATTATAATAAAATCTATTAAAATTATTTTTGTAAAATTAATACAAAACTGTTATGAGAAGATTTAACTTTCCTAAAAGGTACTTAAAAAGATTAAGAGAAATGTGTAAGATAGTATCAATTCCACAATAATGAGAAAAAATTGACTTACATAGAAAGCATTAAATAATAAAAGTTTGAAGGCAGATGATGAAATTCTTTCAAAAGTCAGATTCACAGATAACTCTGGAAGAAATTTCTTTTGTAATGGAATAATTAAATAAAATATTTTGTCTTTTCCGATGCAATCCTGTATGATTGAACAAGAGTTTGTTCTTTAAAATATGAAGTATTTCAATTGATATTATAGTTTCTTTTAGGAAAAAGTAATTATTATAAAAAATCAAGTAAAGGTAGCATGCGTCTACAATTTTTTACAAAATGAAAGATTTGTAGGATATCTATAAACATTATTTTCTACGCAGTGAGTTTTTCGGACGACAAATAATATGCGAAAGTAGGCAATTTTATATATAAAAATTTATTTAGAATCAAAGTACTTTGTTAATATTTTACGTTGCTGACGATCTTCCTTCCTTCCAATATAAATCAGAAAATTTTGATAATGTTGTATATGTGTATATATATATATATATTAATTTATAATGACATTTATAATGTAGTTTTGTAAAAATATTAAATATACTATGCATTATATATGCATTTTGTAGACTCGGTTATTATTTTATCAACATTATTTAGTATTACCAACATTATTTCAAGATCAACTTTAGTAACACTAATACAAAACTGTTATAAAAAATTAAATATCTCAAAAAGTACTTAAAAATTAAGTACTTTTTGAAGTACTTACAAAATGAAAGTTATGTAGGATATATATAAACATTATTTTCTACGCTGTGAATATTTTAGGCGGAAAATGATATGCACAAGTATACAATTTTTTTATAACAGTTTTGATTAGAAAAAAATATGTTCAAAGTATAATTTCTTCATTTCTTTCAATATATATCATAAAATTAAGATTCTAATATACGTTTTTAATATACAGCGACATATTTCAGCTAGATTAAAATAAGTAAATAAATATGCTATGCGTTATTAATTTTACTTATTATATTACAATTTTTCAAAATCTATTTTTTGAGACATTAGTACAAAACTATTGTAAAAAGCATTTAATTGTCACAAGCAGTACTGAAATGGATTGAGACAAATGCATTAGATAATGGCAATGCCACAATATTGAAAAAAAAATCAACTTGCAAAGAATGTATGTGTATTAAAGAATAAAAGCTTGGAAACACAATGGAATAATTCGTTCTAAACGACTCGAACAAACAATTTTCGAAAAAAAAATGTTTGTAATAGAATAATTAAATAAAATCTTTTGGCCTTTTAGCAGAAATTTTATATCATTCAACAAGACTTTGATATTTAAACTATAAAGTAGTATATTTTGTTAATACAATTTCTTTTAAGGAAAAAAATATTCTTGTAATAAGTACGTAAAAGTAACATGCGTCTGTTTTCTTTTCACAAAATGATGGATTAGTAGATCAGTTTTGTAGATTACATTTGTAGATTCGTAATGAAATATTATTTTTTACACTGTGAATAAGTAACTAAAAAAATTAAATATACTATGCAGCATAACTACATTTTGTAGCGTTTTTACAGGGATTTTATTTATTTAATATAAATAAGTATAATAAACTCTGTTAAAATTGATTTTTTGAGGTTTTTATGCGAAACTGTTATAAAAAGAAATATATGTAACAAAATGTACTTAAAAAGGATTGAGACAAGCATTTTACATAATATAAATTCCATAATATTGAGTGAAACTTTTCTTACATACAGAATTTATTCTTTCAAAAGCCAAATTCACATAAATATTTAGGGAAAAACACATTTTCTAATGGAATAATTAAACAAAACATTGTGTCTTTTTTTGAAGAAATCCGTAATCATTGAACAAGACATTGTTTTTTAAAGTATGAAGTATTGCAATTTGTTAATACAGTTTCTTTTAGGAAAAAAGGATTATTATAATAAGTCACGTAAAAATAACACGCGTCTGTTTTAGATTATTTTATACGCTGTGAGTTTTTCTGAAGAATATGATATATAAAAGTACGATGCTTTTATAATAATTTGATAGTACAATCTCTTCCTTTTTTCCAAATATATTTCATAAAACTAACATTATATTACGTCTTTACTTAATTTATAATGGAATTTATTTTTCAGTTTCTTAAAAAAATAAATAACTTATAAAATATAAATGAATTTTCTATAATTCCAAAACGGTTATTTCGTTATCAATATTATTTAGTTTAATAAAATATATAAAAATTGAATTTTTGTATCGTTAAAATAAAACTTTTATAAAAAGAATTAGATATCACAAAAAAGATTTTAAAAAGATTTAAATTATGTTATGTTCTTTTTTCTTTTTTATATCAATGAATCGTTTCTGTGTTTTCCATGCTTTCAAAAGCCAAATTGATAGAAATTTTAAGGAAAACTGTTTTTCTAAAGGAATAATTAAATAAAACATTTTGTCTTTTTTCTGAGAAACTCGCAAAGATTGAACAAGGCATTGTTCTTTAAGATACCAAGTATTGGAATTTGTTAATACAGTTCCTTTAAAGAAAAATGAATTATTATAATAAATCCCTTAATTGTTATACGGGTCTTTTTTTTTTTTTTTTTTTTTTTTTTTTTTTTAAATAGAAAGATTTGTAGAACAGTTATAAGATTATTTACTACGCTCTGACATTTTTGAGGATTATAATATATGAAAGTACGGTATTTTCTGAATAATTTGAAAGCATAATTATCTCTGCTTTTCCCATATGTTTCATAAAATGAGGATTATAATATGCCTTTTCTTAATTTATAATGGAATTTACCTTTTAGTTTCACAGATAAATTAAATAATTTATGCATTATAAAAGCATTTTCTAGCGTTCCAAATTGATTCTTGTTTTAGTAATACTATTTGGTTTAATAAAGTCTATCAAAATTCAATTTTTACCTTTAATAGAAAACTTTTTTAAAAAGAATTAACTATCACAAAATGTATTTAAAAAATGATTTAGACAAAAGCATTAGATAATGTCAATTCCACAATATTGTACACAAACTGTGCAGACACCTTATAAAGAAGATATTAAAGAATAAAAACTTACAAACTGACAAAGTTATTCTTTCAAAAGACATATTCAGCGATAATGTTTGAGAAAACGTCTATTGCAATGAAATAATTAAATATAACATTTTTTCTCGTTTTCGAAGGATTTTTGGTGTGATTGAGACTTTTTATTTATTTATTTATTTATTTTTATTTATTTATTTATTTATTTATTTTTATTTATTTATTTATTTATTTATTTATTTATTTATTTTTATTTTTATTTATCTATTTATTTATTTTTATTTTTATTTATTTATTTATTTATTTTTTGTAAAATACTATACTTTGTTAAAACAAATTATTTTAGGGAAAAATATTTTTGTAATAAATCACGTATAAGTAACATGCTTTTCTGATCTTTTTACAAAATGAAAGATTTTTAAATCAGTAATAAACATTATTTTGTACTCCGTTATTTTTTCTGGGGATTATTATAGATAAGAGAATGGTGCTTTCTTAATAAAGTTTTATTTAGAAAAAGAGTAAATTGTAAGTTTAATTACTTTTCTTTTTCTAATATAAATCATAAAATTAAGAATATAATACATTTTTTTCTAAATTTTATTGTTAAAAACATATTACTATGTAACAAAAATTCCTTTTATAGGGTCCTTATATATATTTTCTTTTAATAATATTAAAATGAATATTGAGATCTAATAAAAAGCAATCACTTAAAGCAATCAAAAAGGAAATTCACATAAATTTTTATGGCAAAACTTACTTTCTAATGGAATAATTAAATAAAACATTTTGTATTTTTTTTTTTTTTTTTTTTTTTTTTTTTTACGAAATTTGCTATAATTGAACAAGGCATTGTTCTTTAAGATATGAAGTACTGCAATTTATTAATGCAGTTCTTTTAGGAGAAATGGATTATTATAATAATTCCCGTAAAGAAATAAGCTTTTTTTAATGCAAAATAAAGGATTTCTAGGACAGTTATAAGATTATTTACCACGCTGCGATCTTTTTCTGAAAATTATAATACATGAAATTACCGTAGTTTTTTAATAATTTGTAAGTATATATATATTTCTTTTTTCCAATATATTTCATAAAATTAAGATTTTAATACTTTTTTTTTAAAATTTATAACGGAATTTATCTCCCAGTTTCTTAAAGAAATTAAATAAATTACAAAATAAATCACATTTTCTAGAGTTTCAAATTTGTTTTAACTTTATTAATCCTATTTAACTTAATAAAATCTATCAAAATGAATTTTTAGCTTTAATAGAAACCTTTTATAAAAAGAATGAACTATCACAAAATGTATTTTAAAAAGATTGAGATAAACTCTTTAAATAATATCAATTAACCAATATTAAACAAAAATTGACTTATACCGAATATATTAAAGAATAAAAGCATGCAAACAAACAAAGTGGTTCTTTCAAAAGTCAAAACAAGTAATCTTTGAAAAAATATCTTTTCTAATGAAATAATTAAATAAAACATTTCGTCTTTTTCTAAGGACTTCGATAGATTGGATTGTACAAGACTTTGTTCTTTAAGATATTAAGTATTTCACTTTGTTTATATAGGTCTTTTTACGAAAAAAATATTATTGTGATAAATCTCGTAAAAGTAACAAGCATCTCTCTATAAATATTTTTTACTAAAATAATGTTTTGTCAGATAGTTAAATGCATTCTTTTCTTAAACTGCAACTTTTTTAAAGTTTAGAAGTCCATTTGAAAGAAATGATCTGTTCGCATTGTTGTGAAAATTAGCTAAACAAATACTATTTAAAAAAACTCTCTTCTAAATGCCGTAATTTTTTTTTATGTCAATGAATCGTTTCTGTGTTATCTATTTTTTTCATAAAAATTACATTATAATACGTCTTTTCTCAATTTATAATTGAATTTATCTTCCAGTTTCTTAAAGAAATTAAATAATTTATATAATATGAAAGTGTTTTCTAGAATTTGAAGTTGGTTCTCACTTTATTAATACTATTTAGTTAAAAAATGTATCAAAATTGAATATTTGTAGCTTTAATACAAAGCTTTTATAAAAACAATAAAATATTACAATAAGTATTTTAAAAGGATTGGAACAAATTTATTAGATAATGACTGTTTCAGAATATTGAACAAAAATTGATATATAAAGAATAAATTAAAGAATGAAAGCTTGCAAACAGACAAATTAATTCTTTCAAAAGTCAGATTCACAAATAATGTTTGAGGAAACGTCTTTTGTAATGAAATGTTAATAAAACATTTTGACTTTTAGAAGTGTTTCGGCATAATTGAACAAGACTATGTTCATTAAGATGTGAAGTATTCCACTTTGTTTATACAGTTCTTTTTAGAAAAAAAATATCTATTGTATAAATCATGTAAAAGTAACATACTTCTATAAACACGCACACACACACACAGATATATATATACAGTCGAACCTCGATTTAACGCACTTTGATTTAACGAATTCTCCGATTTAACGAATATTTTTTCTACCCCGACTAAAAGGATGCTAAAATGCTCTGATTTAACGAATTTTTAGCTTTGATTTAACGAACATCAATCGCGGGAAAAAAAAAATTCAAATTCGCAGATAAAACTAAAAGTTTGAATTTTTTGTACATAAAATTTTGAATCTTTCACATTCTAATCAAAGTGTTTCACTTTTTGCTCATTTCTGGAGGATTCAAAAGGCAGTCCCTTTTCAACTAGAAACAGGACAAAGATGTAGACAAATAGGTTGAGCTAAGTACCTGCGATAGTGAATAGAAGATTCTGAAAGTAGTCAAGATGATGAAGAAACGACATTAATTTAAAAAAGTGATGCGCCAAGAATCAATTTGCAGTTTGAAAACTTAAAAAATTATTTTTTGTCTCACGAGACTGATGGTGTTGTTCTTACGGACTTAGAAAATATCGATAAAGAACTTTGGAAAGTCAAAACAAAGAACCCAAAACAAAGCACTATCAAGGATTTTTTCCAAAGTGCCAATAAATATGTATGCATTATGCATTAAGTTTTAAAAGCAAATAGTATTAAAGAATTTAGATAATTTAAAAATTGATATCCGAACTTATAATGTTTAAGCTCATTTTAAACAATCATCATTCTTTTTATTTAATCTGTGGGTATTTTGTATTGATATTTTTATACCATTCTCTTTACAAAAACTGATATTCGATTTAACGAATTGCTTCGATTTAACGAACGGATTTGTGGGTCCTTATCAATTCGTTAAATCAAGGTTCGACTGTATATATATAAAGATAGTTAAATGCAATCTTGTCTTAAACTGTGACTTTTCGGAACTTTTCGGATATTTGTAATTATTAGCGAAAAAGATTAAAATATAATAAAGTATAATTAAAATAAAATATGATTAATATAAAAAAACACTCTCGTAATGCCTTTTTCTTTATATCACTAAATCGTTTCTGTGTCTTTTACATTTTCAAAAACCAAATTTTTAGGAAATAACAAATTTTCTAATGGAATAATTAAATGAAACATTTTGTCTTTTCTCTGTGAAACACTATGATTAAACAAGACATTTTTCTTTAAGATATAAAGTATTCTAATTTTTAATACAGTTTCTTTTCAGAAAAAGGGAATATTATAATAAGTCACGTAAAATTTGTTCTCCCGCGTCTGTTATATATATATATATATATATATATATATATCCAATATGTAAAACAATCAACAATAAACAATAGAAATTCATGTGGATTGCGCCGAAACGCTGCATTAAAACACATAAATTAAAAATATAATTTCAAATTTATCAATTTAGCAAGAACCAGCACACCCCCCTCACAAAACAAAAATCCCTTAAAATTGAAAATATTAAAACACATAAATTAAAAATATAATTTCAAATTTATCAATTTAGCAAGAACCAGCACACCCCCCTCACAAAACAAAAATCCCTTAAAATTGAAAATAATTAAAACACATAAATTAAAAATATAATTTCAAATTTATCAATTTAGCAAGAACCAGCACACCCCCCTCACAAAACAAAAATCCCTTAAAATTGAAAATTTAAAACACATAAATTAAAAATATAATTTCAAATTTATCAATTTAGCAAGAACCAGCACACCCCCCTCACAAAACAAAAATCCCTTAAAATTGAAAATTTAAAACACATAAATTAAAAATATAATTTCAAATTTATCAATTTAGCAAGAACCAGCACACCCCCCTCACAAAACAAAAATCCCTTAAAATTGAAAATAAAATTTTAAGGACGGTTTTATGATGATGAGCTGCATTGGGTGGCAACAGACCTGGATTGTTTCTGGATTGGTTTGGAATACGGTTTCTACTTTGTTCTGTTTAAGTTGTTTTGAGTTGTGGCATTGCAGCTAAGTTGGGGATGTGGTTTTTATTCAGAGAACATATTTTGACATCGTTTACAATGTTCCAGGTGAGACATTCGTTTACTATTGTGGCGTAGGGTCCGGTGGGGGGGCGCGTGAATTATAGCCATCGGGTGTTTAACATCTGATTTTTTGCTATTCACCGCTCTGGCCGAAACCCACTGCCACTTAAATATATTTTGTTTTTGTAAACTCGAGTGTCCGGCTGCTTTTGTCTAATAAAACCCATCGCTGATGAGGCTGGCAGCCTATTGTTTTTGTATTTTGATTGTTGAATTTTCAATTTTAAGGGATTTTTGTTTTGTGAGGGGGGTGTGCTGGTTCTTGCTAAATTGATAAATTTGAAATTATATATATATATATATATATATATATATATATATATTTATATGCATATATATATATACATAATAAAATATTTCTAGGATAGATATAATATTATTTTCTATTCCGATACTTTTTTCTGAAGATTATAATTAATGAAAGTACGGTACATTCTTAACAATTTGTAAGTATAATTTCTTCCTTTTTCAAATATATTTCATAAAGTTTATAATACGTCTTTTCTTAATTTATAATAGAATTAATCTTTAAGTCTTCCAAAGAAATTAAATAATTTATAAAATATAAAACCATTTACTAGAGTTCCAAGTTGTTTCTTACTTTATTAAAATTAATAAAATAATAAAACCTATCAAAATTGAACTTTTGGCATTAATACAAAGTTTTTTAAAATTAGAAACTACTATCCTAAAAAGTATTTTAAAAAGATTGAGACAAATGCATTATATAATGTCGATTGCACAATATTAAACAAAAATTGAGTTAGAATAAAAACTTTCAAAGAGACGAAATAATTCTTTTAAAAATCAGATTAACAGATAATATTTCAGAAAATGTCTTTTGTAATGGAATAATTAAATAAAACATTTTGTCTTTTTAGAAGAAATTCAATATGATTAAACAAGACTTTGTTCTTTAAGACATGAAACATTCCAATTTGTTAATACGGTTTCTTTTAAGAAAATGGACTTACAATTTTAAGTCACGTAAAATTTACATGCGTCCTTGTATTCTTTTTACAAAATAAAAGTTTTGTTGGATTGCTATGAAAAAATATTTCATACGCTGTCAGAGCTGAATTGTAACTTTTATACAAAAATTTTGTAAAAAGAACTAGCTGATCTGCCCAGCGTTTCCCGCGACCATAGATATTTCAAACAAATTACGAATATCTAAAATATCCATTCATACTAAAATCGCGAATTTTTTTTTTTTTTTTTTTTTTTTTTTTTTTTTTTTTTTTTATCTGGAGAATATTTTAAACTTTAGAATATTTTAAATTTGATCTGAGAGAATACAGGTGTGTGTATTTCTGTTAAGAAAACCATTTTTTGGAAGGATAAAGAAATATAGTCGTTGGTTTTAGCTGTTTTGAACCAAAAAAAATAATACAAAAATAATAACAAAATTGTAATTTAACAAATCAAAACCACTATTAGAAAAATGATATTCTCAAAGGCTAAAATTTTTAAGTCCTATAAATAAATTCTATATTTAAATTAATAATAATAATAAACATCATTTTTATGATTATCAATACGAGTCATGTATTATGTACGGCAAGCATTTAAAATAATAATAGTTTATAGATATACAACATTAACTGTCTAAAATGTGCTTTTTTATGTGATAAGAGTCAATCAGGTTGACTTCTGAACGCCTCATATTACATACGATACGGATAAACCTGGACCCATCAGAAACAAATTTTAAATGAAATTTCAATTTTACAATTTTCGTTACTGAAAGTTTCTAGATTTCTAAACATTGCATATTTTATATTTTTACCCCGTTGCATTGGGAAAAAAATGCACTTTTCTATGAAATTTGTTCGAAATCTATCGCAGTTTGTTTTAAAATTATTACTATTTTTTTTTCAAGTTTTTATTACTTTTTTTTTTTGGTCAGAGTACTCATGTGCCATTTTTGGACATTAAATAGAGACCAATCAGAAAATGAATAAAATAAAATAATTTGTGTAATAACAGTGTGAAATGCAGTCGTTAAATACCATATTTATTGCCTGTGCTCATTCGCTGGCTGCTTCGTTGCCGCGGATTGGTGGCTAGCTGCAAATAGCCTCTAACCTGATAGCTTCGATGACGTGAATTGGAGGAAAACTGGAAATATCCTCTTACCCAGTAAGAAAAGTTTTAAAAAATCTAAATTGAAATTTAAAAATCTGGCTGTAAAGTGCACTTTTCGGTTTTAACATCCACACATTATAAAAATTTCAGAGGTCTGGGTGTTATAACTTCGGCGTTATTCGCGATCAGACAGACAGGCAAAGAGACATCTCTTATTTTATATGTATAGATTAGCTATCATAGAAGTTATTTAAAAAATAGGCTGCATTTCACAAAAAGTTAGATTTTGATCAAGCTATCAAAGCAAAATTTCCTTTTAATATTTTTATTGAACACTTAAAAATATTAATATGAAGAATGTTTGCGGGATGATAAGGAGGTGAAACTGATTATTTTAGCCCATTAATTGCAAAATATAGCAATACAGTATTTAAAAACCCTAATTGTACACATAGGCCACACGCCATAAAATGTCAAATTTTAGCTGAAATATTAAAAATTAATTGTTTTTCACCCTTTTTTCCTACCATTAGACTTGTATACAGATTCAGGTATTTTTTTAAATATATAAATAAATCCATACTGTAAAGAATTACTGCGGATTTGGGTATTTTTCTTTAATTAAATTTAAAGAAAAAATATAGTTTAACAACAAAACATTCGCTAAAATGCATGTACCAAATGTTTCTACAATCAGAATGTTAAAAAAAAACTATTTATATGCATTTAACTGTTATTCAGACCCAAAAATCTTGTTTTGACAAGGAATATCCTTAAGAAAAGTACTCTTATCGTGAAAGTAATATCCGTTCAGCCATAATAAAAGTAAATAATTCAAAATTTATTATTACTTCCTTTTGATTCGAAAGAAGGTATTTATTTTATTTGTCTCTTTAAATAAATGCAAATATTTTCGCATTTCTTTGTGCGTAAAAGAAGTTTATATGATGAGTTAAGCTTGTGCTATTTGAAAAATCTAATAATTTATTTGAATGTCATTGAATTTCTCTTTCTTCGTAAATAACTTGTAGAAAGTAATAAAAATATACAAATGATGTTGAGAATGATTTGTTTTCTTCCAGTATGCAATTTATATAAATATATCTTTATTTCAAGGCTATAAAAAAGCATTCAGGTATATTAAGATGAATAAATAGCTTGAAATCCATAAATTCCTTTTATCCTATGTGTTTAAACAATATAAGAATTGTCTTTTTTTGTGTGTGTGCGTAAATAAGTCGTTCAATGTAATAAAATATACAAATAATGTTGAAAATGAATTTTTTTTTCGTTTAGTATGCAATTTATATGTATAAATATTTATTTCAAATATATTATTGATCATCCATGTATATTAAGGTGAATAAATAGTTTGAAATCCATAAATATATTTAATCATATTTTTAAAACGATCTGATAAACAATAATAGACAATAGACTAAATGTATTAAACAATCGATTACAATAATTAAAATCAACGTTTAACACACAATAAATAAACACACACCACATACTATACGTTTCACGTGCACCAGGGCTCGCTACCTCAGTGTACAAAAGTTAAAAATGTTTAAAAACAGAACCCCCCCCCCCCCCCCCAAAAAAAAAAGACAGCAAGTCATAGACCCAAGTGATCGCAAACATAATACCAAAATACCAACAAACTTCAGCAACCAATAAGATTAAACCGGAAATGAAGTATTATGACATAATAAATCTAACCAGAAAGTTGAGATGTACGGTATACTTGAAAGATCATTAACCAAAGAGTTTTTTGCTTTATATATATGGAGTGCTTCGAAAAAGTCTAAGTCTAGCGGAGTAGTGCATTTTTGGTTAATAGTAGCAGAGGTAAAATTAAAATTATGGCCCTTCTCCCAAAAATGAGAAGCAATAGAGGAATTCTTTAACTCTTTTCTTTTAACATAACCTATATGTTCGGCGACTCTTTTTCTGAGTTTACGTTTTATTTGTCCAATATAGGACAAACCACACTGACATTGTATATTGTAAATACCCCAATGATCCAGAGGAGAAATTTGATCTTTTAATGGAGAAAAGGTTAATTTATTGACTGGGTTAAATACTACTTTGAAATCATAATGTTTCAAAATATTTGCAACTTTAAAGCTAATGCTTTGATGAAACAGTAAAATGATTAGACTAAAATAAGAAACAGGTGCAGCAGAAGAATAAGGATCATCGAGATGTTTATTAAAACTATGAGAAATTAATTTATTGATATATGATAAACTGAAGCCACGATCTATAGCAACTCATCTTATGAACTTGGGTTTTTTTTTCTGTTTTTAAACAGTTTAAACTTTTGTACACTGAGGAAGCGAGCCCTGGTGCTCGTGAAACGTATACGTATGTGGTGTGTGTTTATTTATCGTGTGTTAAACGTTGATTTTAATTATTGTAATCTTCCACACAAGGTTTTAGCTATTAATAATAATCCATAACAATAATGACGATATTAATCTAGCGGTCAGGCAAAAACGCAGTAAAAAAAGGAGGAAATTACCAGTATTTTCTTATAGGAAATACTTCAAGCGATATAAAGGGATTAGAGCAAGCGAATTATTCTTTAACAAAATGCTGGTATTTAACAACTTATTTGACTATGCTTTTTCCTGACCATTCGCCATCCTGAATCTACGAGGGCAATTCGGAAAGTAACCTCCGTTTATGAATTAAAAAAAAAACTAATGAAAGGAAACATGTTTTATTACTTCCATATGAAAGACACATTCTTCAGCTACTACTCAACATAATTGTCGTATTAATTAAAACAATTATCATAATGGTAAATCAGCTTTAAAATTCCATCATCACAGACTTCTGCCGCCGGCCTATTCAACTGCGATTATTTTTAAATTCAACTCGCACCACTCCTTCATTCCAAAGAATTTTAACATACATTTTTATATAATTTGCTGATAAATGTACTACCAAAAATGTTTTAAAAAATAGTGGGTCAAGTAAAATATTACGAGAGCAATTCGGAATTTGTCAATATGAATAAAGGAATATGTTAAAATTCTTTGGATTGAAAGAGTGGTGCGAGTTGAATTTAAATATAATCGTAGTTGAATAGCCGGCGGCAGAAGTCTGTGACGGTCGAGTTTCAAAGCTGATTTACCGTTATGATAATTGTTTTAATTAATACGGCAATTATGTTGAGAAGTATCTGAAGAACGTGTCTTTCATACGTAAGTAATAAAACATGTTTCCTTTCATTAGTTTTTTTTCAAATTCATAAACGGAGGTTACTTTCCGAATTGCCCTCGTAATATACAATAATTTAAAAGCTGACCAAATTTTGGTTATTTGTAAGTGAGTAATAGAAAGTAATAAAAATATACAAATAATGTTGAGAATATATATATATATATATATATATTTTTTAAATTCCAGTACTCAGTAAAAATTTTTCTTTATATCTAGGACATTGAAGAGCATCCATGCATATTAAGGTAATTAAATAGTTTGAAATTCATAAATTTCTTTAATCCTATATGTTTAAACAATCTAAGAGCTTTACAAATTTTGCTTCTTTGTAAGTGTGTTTTAGAAAGTAACATAAAAATTTACACATAATATTGAAAATGATTTTTTTTTTCGTTTAATATGCAATTTATATGAATATATCTTTTCTTCAAGGCTATTAAAGAGTATTTATTCATTTATATTAAGATAATGATAATAGGATAAATAAATAACTTGAAATAATGTATTTCTTTAACCCCATGTTTTCAAACAGTCTAAGAGCTGCCCAAATTTTGCTCCTTTTCAAGTGAGATGTAGAAAGTAATAAAACATACAAATAGTGTTGAGAGTGATTTTATTTCTACCAATACGCAATTTGTATGAATATATCTTTACTTCAAAGCTATTTAAGGGCATACATATATATTAAGATGAATAAATAGTTGGAAATCCATAAAGTCCGTTAATTTAGCTTTTTTAAGCAAACTAACATCTATCCAAAATTTTGTTTCTTTGTAAGTAACTTGTACAAATTAATAAAAATGTACAAATAATGAAGACAATATTTTTTTTTCTTCCAGTATGTGATTTATATAAATATATCTTTACTTCAAGACTATTAAAGAGTATTAATGTATATTAAGATAAATAAATAACTTGATATAATGTATTTCTTTAACCCCATGTTTTTAAGCAATCTAAGAGCTGCTCAAATTTTGCTTCTTTTCAAGTGATTTGTAGAAAGTAATAAAATATACAAATAGTGTTGAGAATGAATTTTTTTCACTTCCAATATGCAATTTGTATGAATATATATTTACTTCAAAGTTATTTAAGGGCATCCAGGTGTATTAAAATGAACAAATATTTGAAAATACACAAAGTCATTTAATCCTCTTTTATAAAGCAAACTAAGAGTTATCCAAATTTTATTTCTTAGTAAGTGACTTGTACAAAGTAATAAAAATTAGCAAATAATATTGAAAATGATTTTTTTTCAGTATGCAATTTATAGGAATATATCTTTATTTCACAGCTATGAAAGTATATGCAGATATATTAAGGTGAATATATTATTTGAAATCCTTAAATTCCTTTAATCTTCCCAGGTTAAGCTAAGAGCTGTCCAAATTTTGCATCTTTGTAAGTAAGTTATTAAAAGTAATAAAATATACAAATAATGTTGAACATTTTTTTTCTTTGCTTTTGTTGAATATGCAATTTATAAGCATACATAACTCAAGAATTAATCATCATGTGCTCATATTGGAGTATGTTCATGTTTTCAGAAATGAGTGTATACGATTTTCAAATTTGAGTAATTTTGATTGGGATTCATTTTGATTATGCAACATACTCAGATTTAAAATTTTTTTTGCTGAATTTTGAAATTTTTTTTGATGTTGTTTAGAACAGGCCCGTCTAACCTTCCAGTGATCAGGGGCGCACTTCAACCATTTGCATTAAATGAAAGGAGTCACTATTCACCTGACTGAAAACATACAGCAATATTATCGCACGGTATTATTAGTATAAACGCACGTCAAACATAATGGAAATGAATCTTACAGCAGTAGACAAAAGGTCCTTACGATTCTGGAGTTACACATGTATTAATTTTCCATTTATATATATTAATATGAGAGCTTTATCTCAAAAATACCTGTAGGATAAAATTCCATAAACTTTAATTGCGCCTACAATAATGATAATAACAACAAATAAATAAATAAACATGGGGATCAGAGATACTGCTAGGTTTCTTTTAGGATCTGAAAATACGTTTTGGCTTATTTTGAAAGCGTGAGTTTAGTTTTATAAAAAAACACAAAACCAAAGACAAGCAAGATAGTGGCCAATCCATGTGAATAATACCAGAGAGATTGTCTGGAAGTGCTTTCATAGATATAAATCATTTTGCAAGGTTTTTTATTTTTTCTAATTGAAAAAAAAAAGATCCCTAAAATTTCAAAAGCTAAGAACGGAATTTTTTTTAAATATAAAAATGAACTATTTCAAGTTCTTACCAAATTTAACCAAAATTTCAAAGTCTGTTTCTGGTTTATAATGCATTTCACATATTTTGAAAATATATTTAGTGAAACTATTGATTTTAAAGGAAAAAATTCTTATAATAGAATTTTATTTCTTATAAGTCTAATAACTGAAAATCTTCAAAAAGTCACCAAAAAAGGACGGAAGGGCACCATGGCGCCCGCATAGGACAGCCCTGGTTAAGAATATAAGAGTCCTTCTAACTTTTAAAGTAAGTCAACTGAAAACCTTTTTGTGGAATCTTAAAAGACAATTTGAGTACTTTATTGGGGTAGTAGCACAAATAGATATAATTTAACAACTTATTAGATTACTGATATATTTTGTTAATTTGCACATTTTTGAGTTATTTAAATTTAAAATTTGTTTATATCGCTTGTAGACTGCGTTAGTTGAAAGTTCTTTTTTTTCAAATTGTATTTTTTGTTTCGAATAAATATTATCTGCATTTAATTTATAGAAAATTAGTATATTTTTCCTTTCTTTTTAATAATCCCAAAGTTAACAAAGACATATAGTGTTTATAAGAAAACATATGACTTTTGCAAAAAAGTTCGAAATAATACGTAAAACAACGTTCGTACTAAAACTAGTTTTATAATTATTCAAATCTTTCTACAATAGTTGCTGCATTCATAAGAAAAAGATATGAATACTGAATTTATTAAAATTGTATGTATTAAATTCGGCTGTACATTATATGACTCCATCATTAATAGGACGTAATCAGCAAGACAATCTAGAATCATTACCTATCATGGGACATCATTGAATTCTTTACGTAACATAGGATTTAATAAAATACAAAAAGAAAAAAAGTATTATTATTATTATAGTTTATGTTTTGGTTTTATTTTTGTAAAATTTTAAAGAATTTGACAGAATTCTGCAATTAGTACCTATATTAAATTTCAAAATATTCGATTGGTAGTTTTTGCGCTATTATACGCAGGAAGACGAACAGGCAGACAGACGGACGGACGGACAGTCGACGACTATTAGTGCTATGCATCTATATCATTACGAGCATATCTAAAACAATATTTTGGGTTTTATACATGTCCACACATTGCGATTAAAAGGGATTTCAGCAAGTTTTTTTTCCGAATTCCTAAAACAATGCAAGTGTTATACTGTTTATGACAGAAATATCACAGCATATTAAAATCGTGTTTTATTGGCATTATAGTAAAATTTTAAAATGCATTTTTAGTTAAATTCTTAATGATTTTTTATTTAAAATAAATTTTCTAATATGTGTGTATATTTTATAATTTCAACTACTGCTGTTATAATATAAGTTTTAGAAATATTCCACAGTTGGTCTAGCAGTCAAATTTCAGAAATTATAATTGTAGTTGCCGTAAATGTTGAGTGACGGTGAGCCTGTAAATTTTAAAGTGAGATAGGTCAGATCAGTCACAACACGGTTTTACAATGACTTAATGGCTATAATCTTTGAGAAATGTAACTAATTTACACGCTTCGTTTTTTTTTTTTTTTTTTTTTTTTTTTTTTTTTTTTTTCAATTTAAATTCTTTAAAACTGTCACAGAAAAAGTATCAGTTTTGTTTTTATGTCATAAAAAGAAATAAAATATGTTTGAGGAGTCCGAGCTATATAAGCTGTTTATTTTTTTCAAATTTGCTTTTTTCATATATACAGCCGAAATACAATGTAATAAGGAGATTAAAGAAAAAATATCAATTAAAAAAAAAGTAGAAACTTCAAGCATGTAAAATCTTTTTACGATTGATTTTGTCGAACAGTTTTAAAATTTGTTTTTGCTTTAGAGAAGGGTTTCATCAAATGTGTATATCTTTTTATCTTTTGAGAAAATCGCAAAACAAAATATAAAAAAAGTAATATTATATAAGAAATGACCAATCGAAACAAAGTCATTTTTTTACACTAATCTTTTAATGTTCATGCTAGATTATATTCTAGAAAATTAATTGTACTAAGTCAATTTGTATATTCCAGATAAGTGTCATAAATTGTATATTATTTATTGTTTTTTTAAATCTTATTATATTTCAACATATTATAATATGTTACATTAATTTTAAAGGTTATTAAATTTCATATGCATTAATTAAAAAATTATTATACGTCTAATACATTTTTTCTATTTTAAACCTTATGTAATGTCTAATACATAACTTTAATTTCAAATTTTATTGCAGTAATTCATTTTTGTATTTCAGACAAGTATCATTTCCATTATACTTTTACCACTATTAACTTTATACTATATAAATATAATTTAGTCTCAACAAATTTCAAGATTAGTCATGTGTTATAAATAGACTAGTGTTATTATATAAACGTAATGATATTTAAATAGTCGAAAAGCCTATTACATATCTAATACTTTAATATACAAGTCCCTTTTTCCCCAAATACAATACTTTGATTTAAAAACTTATTGCAGTAATTGATTATTTGTATTTCTGACAAATACTATTTACATTAAGTTTAAATTACAAAATCATTGCCCATTTCTTAAAGAATTTCAAGATTATACAAGTGTTATAAAAAACAAGTGTTATATATATAAACTTTACTTTATTTAAATAGTTAAAAACATTATATTTCTAATATTTTACTTCATTTAGTAGTTCATTTTATTTCTAATGCATTAATTTAAAAGCCTTTTGAACAATTGTTTTTTTTTCTGTTTAGGATAATTATTATTTAAATTTACTTTATTTTATATAAAGTGTCTGTCTTAAAGAACATCAAGATTAGATAAGTGTTACAAACAGAGAAATGTTATTCACATAAGCTCTATAGTATTTAAATAATTAAAAAGATTACTATATTTCTAATATTTTAATTTAAAAGCGCATTTTTTTCAAACAGTTACTTCAATTTAAAAGCTTAATTGATTTTTCTGTTTGAAACAAGTATTATCTTCAATAGTTTTATATTAAGTAAATATATTTTATGCGTATATATTAAGTAAATATATTTTATGCGTATATATTAAGTAAATATATTTTATGCAAACTTCAAAATTGGACAAGTTTTATAAAACAGACTTAATCATTATTTATTAAACTTTGCAGCATTTAAATGATTAAACAGCTTATAATATTTCTAATAATTAAATTTAAAAGTCAATTTTATCAGAAAAATATTACTTTATATTAAAAGCTTACTGCAACAATTTATTGTGTTTAAGAGAAGTATTATTTACTTTATATTATAGAAATAGTGTTTATGTCTTAAAGAACTTCAAGATTTCTCATACACAGAAAGAGCTGAAAAGAATGAATATGACTACAAAAGAAAAAAGAAAAATAAAATAAACCATAACACGTGCTGATACATTGCCACTTATGGCAGTTAAAAGGGAATTGAGCAAACGCTTCCTGGGAGACGTCCAAATTGGCACTTAACCTTCCGATCATTGGGCCACTGTAGAAGGAAAGTCAGATTTCGAGAGGGAATTTCTTTTGTGATTAAGCCCAAGGCCGAAAGTGTTTTAAATAAATAGAAGAATGGATTCGCCTTTCATATTCATTTTATTTATAATATTCGTGATTAATTGTATTTAATTGGAGAAAAGAAAATGTGTACAGAGATATATCAATTTCAATTTTTTTAGTAATATTGTTCTTTTTTTTATAAGTTTATATACTTTTAAAATATAATTTTCACATAAAGAATAAATTTTAAAAAAATCATCAATTAGTGAAGTTATGCATATTATTTTTAAAAAATAAATAAATTTCACAAATGGATTTTTTTATGATTAATGTCAATTGCGAATATATTACAGAAGTTTAAAAATAAAGCTTTAAACGTTAAAGATAGTATTCATCTTTCATATTCAATTTATTTCATATCTATACATATAATAAAACAGTAGGACCCGGTGTGTCTGTACATTGAAGATAATTGACAAAAATGGAGTCAGGGCGATAAAAGAAAACCAATGAAACACAAAAAAAAATTTTTTGAATTTTTTGTCTGTCTGTCTGTCTGTCTGTCTGTTTGTTCGAGGTTATCTTCGTAACTACTGAATGGATTTTTATGCGGTTTTCACTAATGAAGAATGCACACTCCCGGGCAGTGTATAGGCTTTGTTTCATCAAAATCGGACAACAGACAAAAAAGTAACAAAAAGAAACAAAAGAAACTATTAGGTGCGCTGCTCACGTTTTTTAGTACATAACGTTTTTTAGTACATATAAAATCCAATAGATGTCACTGTGCGATTTTAAAACGCGCTATCGTTATGTTTTCGCCAGTCTACTTAAGTATGAGAAAGTTTCAAGCTGGCTGTCGTTCCATGTGGTTTAGTCGGTAGAACGTCAGTGCGCCATACTGATGGCCCGGGTTCGATTCCCAGCATGGAATTATTTTTCACTATGTTGGCATTAACGCCTATAAGCAATTAAAAGAATTTGAAATATTGTATTCAAGGCGAATTTTCTCTCTGGGAAAATTTCCTTGCATTAATATGTCAGTGTAATTTTTTTTTCGATTTAATTTTTTTTTTCGAAACTTTGTTTTTCTTAAAAAATTACAGTAAATATTTGATATTTCCCAACGTTTTTTGAATGATCGACTTGCTTTTTTTTTTTTAATGTATGTCTGAACCTTATCTAACTACTTCTTCAAGATTTCTTTAGATAAACCGACCAGCGTAGCGGGCGAAGGCCGCTAGTTAATGATTAATTATACTTAATTGTGGAATATAAAGTGTGTACAGAGCAATAAATATTTCATATTATAATTTGTAATTTTTTTTCTTTTTCATACATTTAACTTTCTGTTATTTTATATTATTTTTACACGGAGAGAAAACTAAGAAAGTAATTAATTAATTAATTTTTTGAATGATTTTGAAAATTTTTTTGAAAATCTATTTTTGTATGATTAATATCAATTCCAAATGTATTCTAAAAGCAATGAATATTGAATTGACTTCTAATATTTATTTAACTTAATATTTATAGGGAATAGTAGTTATTCAAAGAATTTTAATACGTGGAGATAAAGCATTTATTTTTCATTATCTTCGTTGAGAATATTTCTGCTATGACTTTTTATAAATCTTTTCTCTATATATTTTTTAAATACATTAATGAAAAGAAATAATATTCTTTCATTTAGACTACGATAAAATAATAATAATAATCCTAGAAATTTGAATATTTTTTCAAATTTTTCTGAATATATTGTTGTATTAGACTATAATGTATTTGTGCTGCATTTTGTACAATAAATTTGATTTGTTTACACTTATATTTGTTTAAAATATAAATTTCTCCTTTCGTTTAACATACATTTTTTTAAATATACTGTTTTTAAATACCCGTTTAATTAATACGAAAATATTTTTCTCCTTTAAAATATTTTCATCCTGTAGATATAATGTACAATTTTTTTTATAAAATGTGAAAGAAAAAAAAATGGATTCGTATATGAATTAACAATATGAATTTGTGAGTTTTAATTCTCAGTTTCGAAAAGCAAAACAACATTATTCATGTGTCGTAGTGTTAAAATATTGTAAAAAACTAGGTTGCAAAATAATTCAACTATGCAAAATATTATGATTACGTTATGAATTTAATGTGTAATATATTTAATAAATGCAAATGATATACATACATTTTCATATTTTAAATAAATGTGGTATAAAGTAAAATTTAATTTAGTAGGATGAACATTTTTATCATTAAATAAATTATCTAATGCGAGTATTTTTTGCTCATATGGTTCCGTAGAATAAATATATGAATTATTAACTGTATTAATAAAAAAATTCTTTGCTGAAAGAAAAGTAAGACCATATTTAAAGCAAACAACGTAGATTTGGGTAGATGGGAGGGGTAAATATTTTTTCACTACACTTTCGACGATGTTTCTGAAAATATTGTACATAAAATTAAAAGAAATGTTTGACATTTGCTAAACGAATACTTTTACGCGATATCTACTAAAATATACATTTAACCCGTCTACATTTTCCTTAAATATATTTGTAAATGTTTAATAATCTGTAAATATAGGGATCAATAGACTTTGTAGCTTGCACCAATCTGACTTACTACGTGCCATAGTTTAGAAGTAAAATGATTCTGACAGAGACACAAACACAGGAATTTTGTTATAAGTGGTTCCGTTTTCAGTTTTTAAATACGGAACTGTAAAAATACAAAAATGTAATTAGTTAGTTCTCTTTCAATTTGTTTTACTATAAGTTAATTGTTTGCAAAGTTATATTTTTCTCTACCAGTATTTCTTCACAATAAAAAAACTAATTTAATTAACTAATAACAAACTAATAACAATTAATTTAAAAAACCTTTTAATTATTATATAAAGTTGCCTTTGTAGTTTTACTCAACGTCTATATTTTACTTCATGATTAATTCTAATGTAGCACTTAAAATATATACAAAGCTAAAAGAATGTAATAAAAGTCTATTAGTTAATTAAAATGTCATCTGTAAGTTATATAAAAATGCCTGTATAAAATACGCACTTTGGACTGTGTTAGCATAAGTTGGTAAGTGACAATATTTCTCTCTATCTCTCTCTGTATATATACACATATATATATATAAATATATATATATATATATATATATATATATATATATGTATAGAGAGAGAGAGCGAAAGTATGCATAGCATATTTGACTTTTAGTACAAAAGATTAAATTCCAAATTTTAGAAATCTTTTTTTGCCTACTATTTCTTTTTAAATAACAAAAAATTAATGATACCACATACTCTTCAAAATTATGAAATTATTAGCAAAACAATGAACTTATATTGTAAAAATTTGTACAAGTGTCACAAACGCATCGGAGTGCTTTTTTGCTTCTTTTTTTGACACACAAATAGATTTTTTTTTTTTGGTCTAGAACGGCAATTTTATGAAATTTTGCAAGAATTTATTTCGCATATAAAATCGACGAAACAGACTGATTGTGTTCTACATTAAATTGAAGACGTGAGATTCAAAACTCACATTTTCTATAAAGACATAGGGGGAACTGTGGCACATTGGTACTTGGGGCATATTGATACACCCACTGTACAGCACACAGGGTCATTACAGAAAGTATAACAACAGCTCCAAAAGGTGATACTAGTGAAATTAACTGCATACAAAAAATTTTGGAATGATTCAATAGTTTGATGAAATGGGATGGGTCATTAATTGTTTTTGTAAGTCAGATGTAAATTTGAGTTGTACCATTGAAATGGTATTATACAGCTGTTTCAGTATTTTCAACCGAAAAGAATATCCTCCCTGTCAAGTAAAGCTACTCTTTATCAGTTCCTCATTCTTTATTGTTAGATAAATTATGAAGTGTTGGATTTGCGACTCATTTTATTCAAAATGGCTGTATGGGACACATTGATACAGTCTTTGTCGAGGCACATTGATACAACCGAAATCCTTTTCTAGTTCATTTTTTCAATACCTTTTATTTTTTTTACCATACACTCCTTAATTCAACCATTTTTCGTCAAAAATTTCTACTATTAGTTTTTAATGAATTGAAATAGCTCTAATTTCTTTATATTAGAACATTTTAAAGTACTTTTGCAAACAGAAGACGTACAAACTTACACATTATCTAGTGCTAGTAGAATTAACAAAAGTAATGGACGGAAGCCTGGCAAATCTCAAATTTATATTCTCCAGAGAAAAAGTATTATCGACATGAGAAATGTTAACTAAGAGAAACAAGCTGCAGAACAGTACAGGATAAATATATTACAAACATATTTTTTAATATAATTATCCTTTATTTTCTGTTTGTAAACCGATTTATAAACAGAAAACCTGGTAATTCTTTCATCTTTCCTAAGAAAGAAGATAATTCTGGGATTAAAGTGCCAGATATGACAAAGTTACAACAGTCAACAAACAAACAAGGAACAGCCGGAACATCAGGTCATTATACATTTCATTTTGATTGCTTTAATATCGCTTACAAATAAATTGTGTGCGATTTTAATGTCTATAAATATATATATAATGGTTTGCTAACTATTTTTCTGTGAAAAATATGCATAGGCGTTATTTTGTCTCTATTTTCCCAGACGTGTCAAAGTGTATCAATCTGCCCCGGGGATGAGGCACATTGATACAAAATACTTTTTTTGATTTTTTTAAAATTACATGCAAAAATAATATATAAAACAACGATTGTACATTTTTATAACACACTACATAGGTTTTGCTGACATCACATAGAAAAATAACTTGAAATTTCTGCTTTCTAGACACCAAATTTTTTTTTGAAAAAAGCTGTATCAATGTCCCCCAGTTCCCCCTACTTTTTAAAATATTCAAAAATCGATTATTTAAGTTTTTAATTCATTTTCCCGCTAATGATTTTTTTTCGAAACATTTTTCATAAACAACATCAAAATATTCGTACGTTTTAGTACGGACGTAGTTTTAAAATATGCAAATAAGCCTTGGTCAGTTTAAAGCGAAAAATTTATGTTTAAAATGATTTTTCTCAAAATCGATATTTTTTCACTTGCGCCTATGATAACTCCAGACGTATTTAAGTAATGATTTGGAACTTTATAAATATCTTTACTAGATCATTTTCTTCACATTGAACAATAATATAAGAAATTTAACAAAAATTATTAAATTTATGGGTATCTGAGTGACAAAAAATATCAAAATTTCCTTATTTCTATTTTGATAATCATAGAGTTTTCAAAATATTTTGTTTATTCATTAGATTTTAGTTCATTTTATTTTTGTAGTATTCTTATATTTATATTAAAAGTTTTAAAATTATAGAGTGTATAGAACTTTTTAAAACATAATCATTAATTTTAAAAAATCATACATTAAAAACTAATTATTAATAATTAAGCAGTGCTTAACACAAAGTATAAATTATACTGCATGGAGAGAATACTTTAGTGTTGATAAAATCAAGATGAGGTGGTTCGTGAAAAAAAATATGCATAATGCACTCTAATATTTGTCTTCGTAATCCAATTTTTCATCTGTTCAAAGGATACGCTTCCCCCGAAAATAATTGTTTTAGGATATCGAGAAAACTTCTGACTTGCGTTCATTGGTTATCATTGTAAACAAACATTTTGCAATGCCAGAAGTACATGATAATAGTGAATTCTTTTGCAGATCGTAGTGGATTTTTAATACCTGTTTATAGATAAATATAACTCATTTTTTTAAAGTTTGGATTAGGCGAGTTTTAAAATTTACGTTCTGAATTAAATATTGCATAAATCTCAATTTCAACATTGCAAGTGTTTTATAATTAAACAATTTCATGGCGTTAAAAAAATGTCTATTAATAAATATGTGTTTTATGATAAATCTTGTGTGTTTTATAATAAAATTATTTACGTTTTCTAATGCAATAATAAACTATTTCAGATTTTTTTCTCACCAAAATGATATAGAAGAAAACTGCTGGTGAGCCTGCACATCTATTTCAAGAAATTATTTAAGCTATAAAAAGAATTATCAACACATGTGTCATTTGCAAATTTTTTATGCATTTCTGATATGAAATTGTATGTTATAATTTTAGGTACTCTGAAGTAAAATAAGGCTTCATCTTCATTACAAATTTGATATTAAATGTATACGATATTTTATGAATATGTAAATATACGATTTCAATTATTATGTATTCAAGCTACGATCAACAAATGCGCGTTAGCAGATATTTATGCATTTAGATATAAGATTTTGTTATGTGCACAATCAAACGAAACAAGTATTAATTGCCCAAAGTTTTTAATAGGAGCTATTATCTCCATTAAAATTCTATGTATTCAGTTACACATTTAAAGAGGATATCTTCAAAATTCAAATTATTTTTTCTATAGTATCTAAAATTCCTGAAGGAAATTCTGGAAAATTGTTAATTTTATCTTTCTTCAAGCTATAGATTACTGTAATTTGAATTCCTGTGTAGTCTGATTTTATACTATATATATATTTAAGTGAAAACTTTTAATGTTATTTTTAATTGTTATGAAATAAATATGTCTTTTTAAATGTATTATTGTTGATTATTGCTTTTACTTTAATATTCTAAATTGAAATATTCAGCTTTTTATATATTATTTATAAAATATAGTTTGAACTATAATTGAACGTCATACCCATCTTGATTACTATATAAAATATAAGAAATTAAAATTATTATATTTAATTTGCTTAAAAGTCGCTAAAAACGTATATAACAAAGTCTTTAGAATATACAAGACTATAAAAAGGTGTTAAAAGCTTAAGTGCTTTCAATTGTAATGAACAGACATCTTTAGGAGAAAAAAATAGAGTAGTGAGTATACATATAAGAAGTTCATCAATTACCGATGATGTGAATTTTATAAATATCAGTGTAAGAAAAAGTTTAAACGTGATAAATTTACAACGTATTTGTACACTTTATTTTTTTCTACAACACATGTGATAATTACAAGATAATAATAATGCTATCTGGATAGCATTTGTTATACAAAATATCCAATTCGATCTAAAATCTATTCAGAATTTACAGAATTCTTCTATTATTTAGCATATAAAGTCCATACTACATACAAATTACTACTGTAAAAATTTATCTCATGTCTTATGAAGTTTATATTCATAAATACATGATCTACACTTTGTAGACAAATACTAAATTGCAATATTACAAGTGGAATTAATAATATATATCCGCCATACGTGAAAAAATCTTTTTTTATATTTTAGATAGAAGTGTTTCGTAAAACAAATTAATGGTTTATATGTAATCTCATCTATGATAATTGTATATCAATTGTGAGTGAGCAGAACAGTAAACAAATGCTTACCAGGATAGTAGGCTATCCTCTTCGACCTGGTGTAAGGTGTACCAGGTAGCTCTAAAGAACACTCAAATACTGATGCACCATTTTTGGTTAGTTCATTTGCACTAAACGTCCTATATAAAAAGGCATCATATGCACCCGAAGGTTTCTGTTTAGACTGTGACTTTACATTGCTGACTTGCTGCGGCGGGCTGCCGTGAGATGATCCTAGATAAAGCTTAAGAATGGGACTCGGAAATAATCCTTGTGCTTCACAGGTGACGTTAACTGATGAATCACTGAGTTCTGTGTAGGAAAGTTCGAATTCATTTGCTGGCACTGAAAAAAAATCATGATATAAGATAAACATAATCTGGATGTAATTCATCTATTCATATTTATTTTACACAATTTTATTTAACACTTAGGTAAAAGACATAATCTTTTTTTTATCTCTTAAAGGATGTAATGAAAATATTGATTGTGATTAAATGAGTGATTTCTTAATTATATTATACACAGATTTCATATAAACTTTAATGTACTTCTATTCTTCCGAGATGCACTATGCCAAGATTATAACGACATATCCCAATGTGATACTTCTTAAAATCTACATTGTGTGCAGAGCAACTAAATTTAATAATTTAAGTGCCTAACAATTACAATATATTTCTAAATTAATATTTATACATTTAACGAATCAATAAATATTATACACATAAATCATTGGTTTAAATTTTGGTAATTTCTATGTATTTACATTCATCTACACTGGCTCCAGCTGATAGCATCTGCAATTTTTAGCCAAGGTATAAAACATATGTAAAATTCCCCAAATTTTTGTAATAATTAATGATTATGCTTGATTTTAAGCTTGCATCAAATGCATTATACATAATGCATCAAATTTCAGTACCGCTAAAAAAAGCCTTTCAAAATTTCTTATTAGTTTCAAACACAGTTAGGTGTTTTTGTTGACCTGTAGCAATACCGCCCTAACAGTTTTTATACTGCATTTTTCTGCAAAAAGTTTTTTTATAAGACTTGAATATACCCGAAAAAAACCATAGGTTTTGATTTCATAACACAGTAAAAAGTATTTACTGGTGACGATTGTACTGTATTTAACTTTATTTAAATAAAATTGTACTTCATTTAAAAAAACTTTGAAAAGAATTTTTTATTGATTTTTATTCAGATCAAACATGGGTAAAAATTTGGTAAATGAATAACTAAAATCATCTTCAAATAAAACAGAATAAACATCATCACACTTGGGGGTGAAACTAAATTCACATACAGAATTAGATCAAAACAAGTTTAAAGAAAACAGTTTTCCAAAATGCTAAAAATATGATTTCATAAGCAAATTAAAATTTTATTTTAGATCATAGCTAAAAACAGTTCATTTAAAAATTAAATTACAGTTCATTACATTCAAAGCAAAAAGTGCAGGTAAATTATTAAGCATATTGAAAACATAACGATAGTAAATATTAAATAAAGCTAAATAAGTCATTACAATCAAACATCGAAAAGCATTTATAAGTAATTAAACAGACCAAAATAAGTAATTAAACATTTTACCAAATAATTAAACAGAATGTTGTTTTTGTTTCTATTTATAACGCGGATTATTCTGTACTCGTGGGATATAGGCTCTAGCATTTTAAGGAAAACCGGCCCGTTATTTACACAAGGTTTCCCAATGTTCTAACCACAACGAAGAAAACCACAGAAATCTTTGGACGGTTACCCCGACTGGTGCAATTTTTTTTCAACGTAACATCTACCGTCTACCAGCTATGTTAGGAAATTAGTTTAATTACTTGGAATTTATTAATAACGGAATTATGATTGCAGTCTGCACTTATGAGCAGTTTGCGATTGAAGTAACTGAGGTGGTTTTCACAAGATGTCGGCCGTTTCTTTTTATCGTATTATCAATTTCTGATTATTACAGGGAAAACATACACCGGTAAATTTGAAAAAAATATTTAGTCTAATTTAAGCGCCTTATTGATAAAACATTTCACTCACAAATATGGTAAAATTGCTATTTCTTTTTATTGGTGTTAGTTTTCAAAAGTTCTAAAATCTTTTTACAGCCACAGACACTAGGTTGTCTTGGCTATTACAACGTGGCGGAAATACTAACTCCAAATTAAACTTCTACGAGTAAAAAATAAAATCAATTTTTTGCCGTTATTTTTTTTTTATTAAATATTTTTTATTAATGAAGCTTTTAAATGAAGAGAAACTTTCCACTTAGGATTATTGGTGGAAGTTTTCCGTGGTGGTAATGAATCCCTATGAAACTGGTTACAGTTGAAGCTTCAGTATTTTAAGGATATGCCAGTTCATTTTTCTTAACCCTTTCCAGCGCACTACTCTTTAAAGTTGGAATTTAAAGAAAAAAAATTAAGCAATCTATTTAGGACTAGAGGAGTACACAGGTAATGTTTTGTAAAGATTGCACTAACCATTTTAGTTATACAGCTGTTGCCGAAGTGGTAACCTTCCATAAGTAAATCATTGATAAGCGCAGTGAGAAGAGCATTGCTGTGAAGCGCGTATTACAGTAAAACATTTTACCTATTATTTAAAAACAGTAGAGTTTGATCTCTGCGGTGCTGCCATCTAGAACTCATAAGAAAGATTTAAAGTAGCCATTAGGGTAGTTTTCGAAATATTAACGAAGTTTTTGTGTCTCTAAACAGGGGGAACTTTAGATGTTGCCGAAACGGCAACACTGCGCGTTAAGGGGTTAATAGTTTCATAGTATTTATGGCTTTCGATTGTTGAAAGTAGTGTCATCTTTACGTTTCTTTAATACTTACTATTGTTATGATTTCAATTATGCTTAAGGTTATACCGAGCTGAGTTTCTTTTTTGAGTGAAAATTTGAGACTCATAAATCCTTTTAAATTTAAAAGAACTGATTTTAGATATGATTTAAAATAAAAACTTAATTTGGTTTGAAAATATGATTTTTTAGAATTTCAGGAAAATTGGTTTCCTTAATGCAATCTCAATGTGAATGAAATGGGGCTCTAAATATTCAATTACTAAAAGGCTAACAACATTTACGAAATGTAAATGTTTAAGTAAGTGATTCTTTTAAATTATATCTTGAGAAAAAAATAGCACTATATCTTAGGAAATGAACTTATTACTTAAAAAAAAAGGTCCTTTAAACACTAAGTTATATAACAGAAAGCTACATAAAGCAATCTAATCTTACACCCATATTAGCCATAAGAATTGTTGCCACATGGTCCTCGTAAATAAGGTTCCAAATTCTCTGGACACTTGTATTTTGGAATAATTTTCTTTGCCTTATCTGATATCATAATTATGTGTGATTAAAGATGTAGAAACAAAGTGCATGAAATAAATGATTTTCAGAACATGTGAAGCTTTGATAATCTTGACAACACGAATAGTGAAATGTAAAACCTGCTGATCAGTTAACCATTATTGATGAACGTTGCAAGGTTGGTACAACTTCTAAAAACAGATGAGCAGATTTCCTTTCGTCTTTAAATTAATATATAAGAAAACATAATTCGTACTCGTTAATATTTATCAACTGATACATACAACATTTTTAAATGATGTTTTATAATAGAGTTAATTGAGGCGTTCTATTTTATTTAATATTTTTTTAAGATTCTACAAAAAGGTATTAAAAATGTATAATCAGAATATATGACTGAAAAAAATAAAAATAGTTGATTAAAGAATGCAAGAACTGTTGATTAAAAAACGTGAAGAAAAGTAATTATTTAACTCAGAATGAAAATGTAATTAATCATGTGCTAAATTCAGTAAATTGTTGCTATTGCTATTTAATATCAAAATACATGAAATATTTTCATTTTACTCATAAAATAAAATAAATTTCCCTTTGGTTCTTTACTTTTGCTATATATTCACTTCAAAATTGTCATTAACTATTTGCAATATAAGAATGAGCATATGGTTGAAATTTAATATCCGCTGAAATGCTTTTAACCGTGTTGGCCAACGAATCATAAAGTATTCTTAATGTTTTCAATTTAAACTACTGGTTTCCGTGGAAAAATAATTAAAATCTTGTTTAATATGCATATAGTGACCCGTTTTTAAAACGATTAGACATCAAATTTTAATTAAACTTTTAGATTTTGGATTGTAAGGAGTTTTTATAAGAGTATAGTTAATTGTTTTATTTTTTATTATGTTTTTAAAAAAACTGTCGCTTTGATTAAAAAGCACCAACTTTTGCCGCACCAGTAAGAAATAATAAATTTTTTAATGAATTGCATGATTTTAGATTGATATTAGTTTTAGAAAATATAAGACAACCAGTTGAATTAATTTAACGCTCATTATCAACTAATTAATTAAATATTTCCACTATCATGAAAGCATTAAAATGAAATTAACAAGAAGAAATTCTTTTAAATATATTTTTAACCATGAAAAACATAAGAATGAAAATATATTCGAATGCAAATTTACTTTTTATCCTTATCTACAGTTAAAAGTAGTTTAAATTATATAATTTTTGAAAGTTTACTTAAGACAGTATTTTACTTCATGTATATACACCTAAAACTTTTACACTTTTATTCAAATCTATCTTTTTCCGCTTCGTGAATATTCACTGTGACGAATAAATGAATTTAATGGCGATTTTGTTACTACGAAAATTACAAAATTTATATCAGAATGAATAATACCTTGTGATAACAATAAGCTTTTATTTAAGAATAATATTAATTATTTAAGATCCAGCTTACTTTTACAGTTATTAAAATGACAAATCCATATGAATATCTATTGTTATTTTTAAGAATAAAATAGTGTACTGATGCATAGTAAAACATTTAAACTCAAATCGCTCATAATGATTTATGAAATGAATTAAATTGTTTCATATTTTGATTGGTACATTTTATAAATAAAAAATAAATTATGTATTTGAAAAGTTTGTTGCTTTAAAGCAAACTAGTTGGATGTGTCAATCCCAAAACTTTCTTCTATCTCATAAGTAAATTTTAATATTAAGAAAAAAAAAACGTGGTGACCCCAAAGTTACCCACTATCGAATTTCCTCGAACATTTGACCTAGCCTAATAAGATTCTGGTATCCAAAAAGCCTAAAACGCAAAATTTAATTAATATTCTGAGAAAATGAGCTTAGTAGTGCCTCATGTTGGGTAATTTATACTAAAACCTAATAAGCATTTGTTTATATCAAGACCTAACAGAATCAGAAATTTGACGGAATTTCGTCCATTAGTTCTTGAGATATAGTTAAAACAAAAAATTTGCAAAACGTATCACAGCAACACCATATCTTGGATAATTTATGCCGAAACGTAAAAAAGCGTCTAACTATGTTATGGTGTAAAATAATCTGAAGTTTGATGAAATTCTGTGCATTAGTTCTTGAGATACAGCTAGTTTAAAAAAACTGTGTAAAATATAGCACAGCAGCACCATCAGTTGAAGGATTTATAACAAAACGTAATCATTGTGTAATTATGTTATATGTCATTTTGTAACAAAATCTGATTTTTGATGAAATTCTGTGCGTTGGTTGTTGAGATATAGCTATCGGAAAAATCGTGCAAAATGCAGCATAGCTGCACCACCTGTTGCAAGGTTAATATCAAAATGTAATCAGCGTCTAATTCTGTTATATATTCTAGTGTAACAGAATCTAAAATTTGATGAAGTTCTCTGCATTAGTTCTTGAGATATAGCTATCGCAAAAATCGTGCAAAATGTAACATAGCAGCGCCACCTATAGGGCAGTTCACACCAAAACCTTATCAGAGGCTATGTATCTCAAGGTATCGCGAAATCTGAAGTTTGGTGAAATTCTGTGAATTAGTTCTTGAGATATCGCTATCGTGAAAATCATGAAAAACGTGGCATAGCAGCGCCACCTGCTGACCAATTTACACCAAAACTTAATCAGCGTCTATGTATATCCAGGGGTCACAGAATCTGAAGTTTGGTGAAATTCTGTGCATTAGTTCTTGAGATATAGCAATCTTGAAAATCATGAAAAACGTAGTATAGCAGCGCCACCTGCAGGCCAATTTACACCAAAAACCAATAGGCACTAATTCATATCAAGGTGTAACTGAATATAAAATTTTATGAAATTTCAAGCATTAGTTTTTGAGATAGAGCTCCCACAAATTTCTTGTCACATACAGACAGACAGACATACATACAGACAGACAGACAGACAGACAGACAGACGGACAGACTCACAGACAGACATTTTCTAAAAATAGTCAAAACGTGTTCAGGACTTTCTAAAACTTATAAATCCGTCGAAAACCGGAAGTCGAAAATTTTCATGAATCCAATACTTTCTTCTTGTAAAGATAGAAGAAAGTAATAGAGATGTAAAAGTAAAAAGTTTATAGACTTTTTTACACATGGGTAATTTATATCTATATTTTACTATTTAGCTCCCAATATTCATGACCAAAATGCTCTCGTTTTTGCCGCAAGGGATGAAGTTTTATAATCATTAACATATTTTAAACAATATCTGATATATTAAATGTGATTAATATCATAAAATCGCTTTATTCGCAAACGACAATTGCTATATAAAATCAACTACGTCATTTATAGCCCGTATAGTAAATAACGTAAGGTTATTAATTATAGCTAATTTCAAAATTTCAAGAATTCAAAATTTCAAAATTTCAAAATATCAAGAATCGATATTAGCTTGCGAATCTTTCACCTTTAGAAATCATATTTTAAATTATTAAAAGAACACAACGTTATCACAAATGATATAAATTCACTAAACGCGCATCATTAGCATCTGATTTTATCTCATGAAATGCAGCGAAAAATTCATCAGTATACGCCATAAACAAATCGTCTTTCAATTCCTCGTATTTAATTTTATCTAATATGATGAAAATGAATGCGATAATTTGTAATTCCTCTCACATATTTAGAAATACCCTAATTTCTGTAATTATTTTTTGGATTCAAATTTATCCAAATGAATTCCAACAGTTAATGCATGAAATCGTCCGAAGTTGCAACAATTAGATCAATAATTCTATTCCTAACGTTACCTTTCGTCCTTAACAAGTCAGTGTGAATCTATAACAAACATCTGTTGTTTTGGAAACAAACAAGAATTTTTAATCATCTAAAGTGTGGCACGCCAAACTAATATGGGAAAACAAACCGTTTGGATGCATTAGAAGCTTTTTTATACAAGTTATTGGGTAACAGTATTTGATTCTAATGCTTCATAACTTATCGCTGATCAATATATGTCAGGTGCATGCAAAGTCAGTGCGCCGCGGCTCACTGACTTTACCGTTGTATATTTTTCACTCGAAGCTAATTAAAATATTATTGATTTAAGAACACTAACGTACTCAATTTATTTATTAAAAGTATAAATGTATCATATGGAAAATAAAGAGATCCCATGATAATCTATAATACAAATCAAAAGACGTTGTGTATATAACAAAAAATATCTTCTAAAATTATTTTCAGAAATTTTCATTTTAAAATCGTTTTCTGCTGCTCCGAATTTTTATAACTATACTTTTTTGATCTAAGTATATTATGCATCGATGTGTCATATGTAATCAAAAGATGTACAGTTAATATACATCAAAAAGTTGTATTTTACCTTTTTTAGAAATATCCATCTCCACATATATCAATCATTTTATCTATATCTTTATTCATATCTATCTATCTGATTAACTATATATGTATCCAAAAATATTAAAAATTATTTTTCTCCACATAAAACATTGCACAATTTCCACAATGAACAGCTAAAAGAATGAAGCAAAATGTAATGCAGATATTTAAAAAAATAAATATTGTATAATTTTAAAATGTAATTAGAATATAAATACACATATTCAACACTGTAAAATAATTTTGTAAAATTACGACCTTTTTTCTAGGAAACTCGGATTCTAAGAACTTTATATGTAACAGCAACAACAAAAATTCATGTTATTCGCGTTTGCACTGGAAATTAAAAAAATGCGTAAGGAGCTATATTTTTTAGGACACTGGGATACTTACAACTTAAAAAAATTGACATGCTTAATACATTTTATGTGACTGCATCCCGGGTCAAGTTCAAAATTTGAACAAGTTTACAGTAATTTTAGTAATTCATTTCTTAAGCTACAGATTTTTGTTGCTTTAGAAAAACTACTTTTGTCGATTGACATTTTTTATGCACATACAGTGTACAGATAATATTTCTGCAAACCTTTTCTGGAACTTCACATCTATAGAATTAAGCTACTTTTTTTACAATTTATAAAATATAGGTAATGTTATATAAACTTATGTTTAATTTTCATTCATGATTATTACTGTAAATGAAAAATAAATATAGATGTCATTCTGTAGGGTTTTTCTCCTCGAAATAGAAAAATCAATACGAGCGTGAAAAGATTTTTTATATGCAACCCTTTGTATTTATTAGACACGACAGTAATGTCGGCAAAACTCATTCTTATCGATTTTCTATAACTAAAGGTAGAAGCAAATATTACCAGTTGAAAAAATAATAAGCATGCAGATATTCAGTAGATTTCTACAAAATATGGAAGTGTTTTTTTTTTTTTTTTTTTAAATTTTTGGATGATAAAAAGAACATAGAAAATTAAAATGCGGAAAAAAATGTATTGTAATTTAAATATTTAAACAATATATTTCAATATTTCTCCAAGATTATGTAAAAGACAAAATGAAGTAAACTCATGCGCTTAGACAATTTATGTATTTTGTTATACTAATATATAATATTACTCTTCGAGAACGAAAATTCTCTTACATATTTTTTATGACAAACATATTAAAATTACTCGAAAACAAAATTGTTTTTCTACATCAGTGCAGTATGGATGGAAAAAAATTCTAAAAAGTACGCAGCACAAATACTAGAAATGCTTGTGTGTTTTTTTTAATTATAGTTAAATCGATTTCACGACAATAAATACAAAATGTTACATAAAGTCAAAAGTAAAAAATCATATCATAAAAATGACGAATAAAAATATTTTTTACAAAAAACAGTCTTCAAATTTAATTTTTTAAATCATTCCCTGTTCTTAATGCATTTAAAATAGATTCATAACGAATTTGACACCAAAATAAAAATTTCAAACACCATTCCAGTAAAACGGATAAATATTAACATTTTGGACTCGAGGGGTGATTCTCACTGACCACTTGTATTCGTTTAAATGGGTGCTTCAAATGCTTTGGACATCAGTATTTTAAACTAATTTTCTTCGCCTTATCTAACGGCCGACTAATCTATGATTAAAGATAGCAAAATAAACTGTAGGATATTAGTTGTATCTAAAGACTGTGACATTCCAATTTGCGAGTGACACTGACAATGCAAATAATACTGTAAATTAATAAATTAAAAATAGAATGTCCAATTTTATATGCATTGATAACGCAGGGTAAAGCGTGGTCAGAGAAAACCGAGAAAAACACAGTAGAAAAAGAGAAAACAACCAGTATATTCTTACAGAAAATACTTCAAATAATATAAAGAGATTATATAAACTGAATTTATTTTTAACAAAATACTGGTATTCATCATCTATATTGAGTGTGTTTTTATCTAACTAATCGCCTTCCTGTAACGATATAATTTCTTCAAAAATTTGTAATTTGGTGTTGAATAATGCTTTTAGAATTTTACAATTTCCTGCTGAAGCTGTGTTTGTTTTATTCCTGTCAGTTTATCTTATATATTGTTCTTGGAAACTGTATGTAAGTAATAGACTAGAAATTTACCTTATTTAAACCTGAATATCTCCGATCACACCACAAATAATTAAATTTTCAACAAGTCTTACATTATTTTTATGAAGTTAATTAACTTAAAAAATTTCGCTTGTTTCTGCAAATGAGATTTTAAAACATAACATTAATTTCAATCAGTTTCAAGCAGGCTTGGTGGATCAGAGATAACACATTTGCGTACAATCTAAAAAGTTTCTGTTTCAATTTGTAATCAGAGTTTGCCAAAAAATGTTAGTTTGATTCATTTCATATTGGAAATACAAAATAATATTATCCTCAATCATTTTTTTTAATATCTTACGATGTTCATTAAAATGTGTTTTTATTATTTGTGTTATTATTATTATTAATAATAATTTTTTAATTAAATTAATATTTTAATTACATTTTTAATGTTACAATTTCAAATTAATGATAAATGTCAAAGTAAAATCATATACTTTATCTAAATTAATTTTGATATTTCAATTCTTTTAAATCCTTTTTCTGTTGTCTAAAAATTTTCTTCATTATCTCTTCTATTTTATAAGAACATTTACATAAAATATTCATAAAACGGAATTAAATTATTCTATAGTCATCAATATCTGCATTGTCTTAATTGATGCTTCAATTTGCGGCATCCTCCAGAGAATTATATGATGAATTAATGAATCAAATTTTCAATACACCAAAGTATGTTTATTAAATATTCAGAGGCAAACAATATTTATTTCATTTCAATATTCATCTCGAAGAGGCTTTGTTTATTCCTTTAGCTACAAAATTATTTGCAGTAATTTTTAATTTATTTCAATGTTCTATATCGACAAATTAATGGAATTTCAAGATGGCTGAAAACTTGCATAGATGCTCTATTTAATAATAAATCGTGAAGTTTTCTGTTTCAATGTTAAAACCGTAAATCAATAACTTTATTCTATTTAAGACTAAGATGAACAATGACGGTACATGCTTTAATTGAATTAAGTGTCAGAGTAGTTATAATTTGAAATTCTGTATTGATTTTGATGAATTTGAAGTGCTGCAAGTCTGTAGACTTAGAATCATGTAGAATTTTATGGATGAGTACAGCACTTTTTCAATTGCACGTTTAGTAAAAAATAAAGCATATGAGTTAGAAATAGGAATAATTATATATATTTATTTACATTTTTTTATGTTTTTTTAAATATTTTATTTTTTAATTTATTATTAATTTTTGAATTATTTCGTGAGCACGTGCAGCACTGATACGAGTGACAACACTGGCGATTAGTGACAAGCAAATCATGCTAATTAGATAACAGCTAGTACTGAAACATTTCAACACTGTTGCAATTTCTAAAAACAGACGAACAGATTTCCTTATGACTTTAAATCAAAAATGAACAAAGCATGATTCATAATAGTTACTATTTATCAACTGATATGATCAACATTTTTGTTTGTGTGTAATGAAGCTAATAAAAACTTTCCTAATTTATTTATTTATATATTTATTTTTTACGATTATACAAAGCGATATTAATAATGTACAATCAGTTCATATGATTAAAAAAAAATACATTAAAGGATACAATTCCCGGAGTGTATTTAAAATAAAAAATAAATAAATAAAATGAAATAAATAAATAAATAAAAATGCAATAATTTAACTCAAAATGAAAATGTAAGTAACCATGTACTAAATTCAATAAATTGTTGCTAATTGAATTTTGACATACGATATCAAACTACTTGGAATATTTTCATTTTACTCGTGAAAAATAAATTTCATCTTCAATTCTTTACTTTTGGTATTTATTCACTTCAAAATTGACATTAACTATTTGCAATATAGGAATGACCATATTGTTGAAATTTAATATCTGCTGATATGCATTTAACAGTGTTGGCCAACGAATCATAAAATTACTCTTAATTTTTCAATTTAAACTATTCGTTTCCGAAGAAAAATAATTAATACCTTGTTTAATATGCATATAATGATGCGTTTATAAAACCATAAGAATTCAAATTTTTAATTAAACTTTTAGATTTTGGATTGTAAAAGACGTTTTTATAAAAGACATTTCATTGTTTTTTTATTATGTGTTTTTTCGGGAAAAAAATCTCTCTTTGATTTTAATTTAGTTTTGCCGCACCAATAGCAAATTATAAATGATGTTATGAATCGCATGATTTTACATAGATATTAGTTTTAGAAAATATAAAACATCCAGTTGAATTAATGTAGCTCTTATTATCAAATAATTAATTAACTTTTTCCATTATCATGAAAATATTAAAAATGAAATTAAAGAGACCATATTCTTTCAAAGATATGTTCAGCATGGTAAACATAAGAATGAAAATAAATTCAAATGCAAATTTACTTTTTCCCCTTATCTGCAATAAAAAATAGTTTATATGTATAATTTTTGAAAGTTTACTTGCGACTGTATTTTATTTCATGTAAATACAACTACAGCTTTGACACTTTTATTCAAATCTATATTCTTCTTCTTTGTGAATATTCAGTTTTACAAATAAATTCAATTTGATGACAATTCAATTTGTTTTTAAGAAAATTATAAAATTTATACCAGAATAAGTAATACGTTATGATAACAACAAACCTTTATTTAAGAGTTAATACATTATTTAAAATCCAACGGTACTTTTACAGTTGTTCCAATGATAAATGCATATGATATATTGTTATATATTTTTAAAGATGTTATTGTTAATAATGTTTTATGAAATAAATGGTGTACTAATGCATAGTAAAACATTCAAACTAAAATCGCTCATGATGGTCACATGCAATATGTTATTTTGTTTCATATTATGATTTGAACATTTTATAAATCAAAATTATATTATTTATTTAAAAAGTTTATTTCTGTTAATTACAAAAAATGTAAAAGTAATAAGTTTTATAAAAGTTTTTCACACGTGACTAACTTATGCCCAGATTAAAATATGTTTCAAATAAAATATGCCATTTAGCTCCAAAAATTTATAACAAGTTGCTCTCATTTTGCCGCAAGGAATTAAGTTTTATAATTATTAATATATTTTATACAATAAAGAATATATTAAATGTGATTAATATCACAATAACCCTTGTTTTCGCAAACGACAATTGCTACATAAAATCAATTACGGCATTTATAATCGGTTATTCATTACATTAAATTTCAAATTTTCCTTCTTCTCATAAGAACAATCAATATTAGTTTATGAATCGTTCACATTTAGAAATCATATTTTAAATTATTAAAAGAACACAACGTTATGACAAATGATGTAAATTCACTAAACGTTTGTCATTAGCATCTGATTATATCTCATGAAATGCACCGAAAAATTTATCAATATACGCAATAAACAATCTTCAATTGCTCGTATTTAATTTTATCTAATATGATGAAAATGAATGCGATAATTTGAAATTCCTCTCACATATTTTGAATACCCTAATTTCGCTAATTCAAATTTCTCGGATTCAAATTTATACATATGAATTCCAACAGTTAATGCAAGAAATCATCCGAAGTTGCAACAATTAGATCAATAATTCTATTTCTAACGTTACCTTTCGTCCTTAGCAAGTCAGTGTGAATCTAAAACAAACATCTGTTGTTTTGGAAACAAACAACAATTTTTGATTATCTAAAGTGTGGCACGCCAAACTAATATGGGACATACAAATCGTTCGGATGCATTAGAAGCTTTTTCATACAAGTTATTGTGTAACAGTATTTGATTCAAATGCTTCATAAGTTATTGTTGATCAATATGTGTCAGGTGCATGCAAAGTCAGTGCACCGTTGTATATTTTTCACTCGAAGATAATTAAAATATTATTGATTTATAAACACTTACGTATTCAATTTATTTATTGAAAGTATACGTACATCATTCAGAGAATAAAGAGATCCTATGATAATCTATTATATAAATCAAAAGACATTTTTATAACAACAAATAACTTCTAAAATTATTTTCAGAAAATTTCGTTTTAAAATCATTTTCAGCTACTACCTATGCTTAAAAATAGGTATAGATATATACAACAGAAAAATATAAGAAATTACTTCTCTCAACATAAAACAACGCAAATTTTTCACATTGAATGTCTGAAAAAAATGCAGCAAAATGTAATACAGATGTTGGAAAAAAATTTAAATGAATGTGTAATGTTAAAATATAATGAGACATGTCACATGTCACATCAAACACTGTAAAATAATTCTGTAAAGTTAATAAATTTTTTCTAGGAAACTCAGATTCTAAGAACTTTATATGTAATGGCATCAACAAAAATTCATGTAACATATTCGCGACTTTAGAAAGTACGTAAGAAACTAAAAATTTTTTAGGACACTGGTATACTACAACTTTTAATGGAAACTTTTAAAATCTACAGATTTTAAAGGAAAGTTTTAATATCTATTACTTTTAAAGGGAACTGAGATGCTTCGAACTTTGTATGTAACTGCAATCCGGGTCACGTATAAATTTTGAACAAGATTAGAGTAATTTTAGTAATTCATTTCAAAAGCTACAGATTTTTGTTGCTTTAGAAAAACCAGTTTTGTCGATTGACATTTTTTTATGTATATACAGTGTACAGATACATTTAAGTAAGCCTACAGATTTCTGGAACTTTACTATAGGGTTATACTATTTTTTTTACAATTTATAAAATGTAGGTAATGTTATATAAACTTATGTTTAATTTTCATTCATGATTATTACTTTAAATCAAAAATAAATATAGATGCCATTCTGTAGGTTTTTTCCCCTCGATAAAAAAAAAAAAAAAAAAAAAAAAAAAAAAAAAAAAAAATCAAATCGAGCGTGAAAATGTTTTTTAGATACAATCTTATTTACTTATTAAACGCGAGTGTAATATCAATAAAACTGCTTCTTATCGATTTCCTATAACTAAAACTAGAAGCAAATATTTCCATTTGAAAAAATAAAAAGCACGGAAATTTTCACTAGATTTCTACAAAATATAATTTTTTTTAGAAAAAAGACTTTTTTGGGATGGTAAAAGAACATAGAAAATTAAAATGCGAAAAAAAAAACTTCTAATTTTTCTTTAACTATTTAAAAGATATATTTCAATATTTCTCCGAGATTATGTAAAACTCAAAATGAAGTAAACTCATACGCTTAGATTAATTATATTTTGTTATAATAATACATAAAATTACTCTTCAAGAGTGAAAGTTTTCATAAATCTTTTTTTATTACAAAAATACTTAAAATTACACGAAAACAAAATTGCTTTTCTACTTCAGTGTGGTATTATTAGAAGAAATAGAATATATAGTATATATACGCAGCACAAAATCTTTTTTTTAATCATAATTAAATCAATATCACGAAAATAAATATAAAATGTTAATAAAAGATAAAGTAGAGAAAAAAATTTAGATTGAAAAACTAGCATTTTTTTTTTTTTTTTTTTTTTTTTTTTTTTTTTTTTTACAAAAGTGGTTTGAAATTTTAATGTCTAGATGTCCCTCCTTTTAATGCATTTAAAATAGCTTCATAGCGATTTTGACTTCAAAAGAAAAATTTTAAACATGAGTCATCGTAAAACAGAAAAATATTAACCCTTTGCACTTTAGAGGTGATTCTAATTGGCCACTAGTAGCCCGTGTAAATAAATGCCCCAAATGCTCTTGATACCAGTATTTTAAACTATTTTTTTACGCTTTATCTAATGACCGAATAATCTGTGATAAAAGATGGTAACATAAACAGTAAGATATTAGTAGTGTCCAATGCATTTGGTCTCCCGATTTACGAGGGACCCTGGCAATACTTATGGTGAGTGAGATTAGATCTCGAGTGCAAATGGCTCATTATTGTTAACATGCCGATATTTGCAAAAATGTTTTTAATCTTAAATATTCGTTGAGGGGGGGGGGGGTGCACCGAAAGACTTACCCATCATGGATATGCAAAACATAAAATATGAAAATAAAAGTATAATCTAATTATAAAATGCATTGCAATTCCAAAACAAACTTTAAAAGTATACAGTGTGTTTCCAAATTTTTTCTACAATAAAAGACGGGTGATAGTACACATCAAGAAAAACAATATTAAATAGGAGACCAATGGTCCCAAACGTTTTCCAAAGGAGATAGCCGCCATTAAAGTTTAGGGACCAACATTTCAAATAAACATAAAAAACGGAAAAATAGGTCGATGTATTTGCGGTTTTCACTAAAAATATTCTTTATGTCAGTATTTTCTTGAAATTAAATTATAAAGATAAATTTCAAAAAATAACGATAGAGGGCGCTTTAGACTTTGGAGTAACATACAACTATTTTTTGCATCTCATTAAATGTTTTCGTAAGCTTAGACTCAAACTTAAATTTTGAGCTCAAAATCTGAAAGTGGCAGTGGTGAAGTAGCACTAACTGAACTGTGTTCAGAGGGTTCAAATTTCAAATGATTATAAAAAACGGAAAAAAATTGGTTCATTGATTTGCGGTTTTCACTAAAACTATTCTTTATGTCGTCATTTTCTTAAAAATAAATTATAAAGATAATTTTCAAAAAATGCCGATAGAGGGCGCTTTAGACTTTGGAGTAACGAACAACTCTTTTTTCCCATTATTTTTTGCATCTTATAATGCTTTCGTAAGCTTAGACTTAAACTTAAATTTTGAGCTCAAAATCTGAATAGTTGGGAGTAGTTAAGTAGACAAACTGAACTGTGTGCAGAGGGTTCTAATTTCAAATTATTATAAAAAACGGAAAAATTGGTCGATTCGTTTTCGGATTTTTCTAAAACTAATTTTTAAATGAGCATTTTCTTGAAAATAAATTTTAAAGATAAATTTCACAAAATACCGATAGAGGGCGCCTTAGACATCGGAGTAGCGTACAACTATTTTTAACTGTTATTTATTTAATCTCATTAAATGCTTTCTAATGCATAAACTTAAATTTTAGGCTCAAATTCTGAATCGTTTGGAGTGTTTAAGTAGCGAAAAATTGAATTGTGTTCGAGGAGGGGGGAGTGTTAATTTTCAACTCTTGAAGACACTTCAATTTGCGCTACTTAACTACTCCTAATAATTCAGATTTTGAGCTCAAAATTTAAGTTTAAATCTAAGCTTCCGAAAACATTTAAAAGTTTTTGCAAGTATTTAATTAGAACAAAAAAATAATGGTTAAAATTAATTGTTGGTTTCTCTAAAGTTTAAGGCGCCCTCTAATGGCATTTTTTTAAAATTTATCTTTAAAATTTATTTTTAAGAAGATACTGACTTAAAGAATAGTTTTATTTTAAACCGCAAACGAATCGACAAATTTTTCCATTTTCTATAATTATTTTAAATTTGAACCCCCCCCTCCCCTTAAACACAGTTCAGTTTGTGCTACATAACTACTCCCTAGTATTCAGATTTTGAGCTCAAAACTTAAGTTTAAGTATAAGCTTCCGAAAACATTTAATGATATGCAAAAAATAACGGCAAAAAATAGTTGTTCGCTACTCCAAAGTCTAAAGCGCCCTCTATCGACATTTTTTGAAAATTATCTTTATAATTTATTTTTATGAAAATACCGACATAAAGAATAGTTTTAGTGAAAACCGCAAATCAATGAACCAATCTTTCCGTTTTTTATAATCATATGAAATTTGAAATCTTTGAACACAGTTCAGTTTGTGCTACTTAACCACTCCCACTTTCAGATTTTGAGCTCAAAATTTAAGTTTGAGTCTAAGTTTTCGAAAACATTTAATGAGATGCAGAAAATACGGCAAAAAATAGTTGTTCGTTACTCCAAAGTCTAAAGCGCGCTCTATCGGCGTTTTTGAATTTTATCTTTATAATTTAATTTCAAGAAAATGCCGACATAAAGAATAATTTTAGTGAAAACTGCAAATCAATCAACCGATTTTTCCGTTTTTTGTGTTTATTTGAAATTTTGGTCCCTAAACTTTAATGGCGGCTATCTCCTTTGGAAAACGTTTGGGACCCTTGGTCTCCTATTTAATACTGTTTGTCTTGATGTGTACTATCACCGCTCTTTTATTGAAAAAAAAGTTGGAAGCACTCTGTATTTAAATATTTTTACTATACATAGTGATGCTCTATTAACGAATTGCTGATGAACCAATTCCGACAAATTTTATAAAACGCCAATTTACTCAAGTAATATCGAATTGAGTAGACGAATCATCCTTGTAACACCAACAAAAATTAATCATATTAACTGACAATTTACTGCGTCAGATTAAGCGTCTCATGTCCAATTGATCTTTACAATTGATCAATACAATCTTTGAATTGAAATTTGAATGAAGTGCATGATCATGAAAAATCAAATAATGCAGAAAACAGGATTAGAAATATCTCGGCAATAAACAATCCAATCGACTTCGTTTTTATGCAAAATTTGTGTTATTGTATTGTTGTTTACACCCACCCTTTAAAAAAATTTGAAGATCTTTATACACCTTTCATTACAACGAATATTTCGTTGTTCGTTCGTTGTTTTCGGAGTCCGAAAAAAAAGATCCGGGTAATTGAGATTACTGATATTAAATAGGCCCGTTCCTTGCTTACATACTAATTACAGACTCACAGGCGGACGGACGTCAGTTTTTTTTTTTTTCTAAAAATATGTTTTTCGGAATCTCCTATATCTGAAGCATCAAAATGTCCGTCAAAATTTTTTTTTTGATTTTCAAAACGACTGCAGAACTTACCCTTTACTGCCTGCGGTTGTTAAGTAAAATGAGGGATGAATTTAGTACGATTTCATATTGATAAATTTTATAAAAGACTTAAATACAGCAAAATGTAGTGATAACGATTATTTTCTCCAAGAATCTAAATTTTGGTATGGAATATTTCTTTTAGGGTTTCACAACTTTTTGAATGTGAAGTTGATTCATTTCATATTGCAACTGCAAAATAATATTACTCTTCAATCAAAACTTTGCAAAAATATCTTGCGATGTTCATTTAAAATGCGTTATTATTATTATTATTATTATTATTATTATTATTATTATTATTATTATTATTATTATTATTATTATTATTATTATTACACTATTTTAATAACATTTTATAATTTTATAATTTTAAATTAATGATAAATGTCAAAGTAAGACCATATACTTTATCTAAATTAATTTTGATATTTCAATTCTTTTAAATCCTTTCTCTGTTGTTAAAAAATTTTCTTCATTATCTCTTCTTCTACTTTATAAGAATATTTTCATAAAATATTCATAAAACTGAATTAAATTATTCTATAGTCACCAATATTTGCATTGTCTTAATTGATGCTTCAATTTACGGTATCCACCAGAGAATTATATGATTAATTAATGAATCCAATTTTCAATATACCAAAGTATGTTTGTTAAATATTCAGAGGCAAACAATATTTATTTCATTGCAATATTCATCTCGAAGATGCTTTGTTCATTCCTTTAACTACAAAATTATTTTCAGTAATTTTTAATTTATTTCAGTGTTATATATCGACAAATTAATGGAATTTCAAGATGGCTCAAAACCTGCATTAGGTGCCCTATTTAATAATAAATCGCGAAGTTTTCTGTTTCATTGTTAAAACCGTAAATCAATAACTTTATTCTATTTAAGACTAAGATGAACAATAACGGTACATGCTTTAATTGAATTAAGTTTCAGAGTAGTTATAATTTGAAATTCTGTATTGATTTTGATAAATTTGAAATACCGTAAATCTGTAGATTTAGAAAAATGGAGATTATTATGGGTGGGTAAGGCATTTTTTCAATCCCACCTTATGTAAAAAAGGCAATATGTAAGTTACAAATTGAAATAAATTTTGTAGTTTTTAAAATTTATTTTACATTAAATTTATTATATTTTAGTTATATTTTAACAAGCTCTTTATTATGTTATGCAGGGATGTTTCCAAAAAAGAAGTGTACGTTAACCTTCTCAAAGCGGCAAACAGATATATCCGTTCACTAAGCAGCTTTAAATTAATATAATTCAGAGTAGGGTTGCAAGTTTGGCCTCCATATTTATTCAGAAATTTAGAGTTGATATCGGGAATAAAGAATAGCATATTATGTTTTGTTTAATATGAGACATTGAGCGAACACACAAGGTAAAAGTTCTTCTTTTGAAATTTTAGTAGTGTGAATAGAAAATTTTGAATTAAAATTGGAGGCCATTCAGAGTAAATTGTGATCAGCGAATAATACAGTCAAAAATAGAGGAAACTACCAGTATTTTCTTACTCAAAATACTTGGACTAATGTAAAACGATTAAATAAGGAGAAATTCTCTTTAATAAAATACTGGTAATTAATACTTCTTTTCACTGTGTTTTTCACTGATCACACGCCAACCTTTAATTCATAAATATAATGCATTTGGTTACATTTGATACTCTAAAGCCTTCTATTCCTTTGATTAGCTTAATTTATTATGCAATGTTGAAGAAATCATCTTTTTTTCAGATGTTGTACGAAATTATTGTGAAAACAACATTACAAATTTGTCCTTTTGCACGGCGGCCAGGGAGTTAGTAAGAAGTATTTTTCATACAAATTATTTTATTATTAATTAGGAAATATTTACGAGACATTAGGTCAGTATGAAAAAGTTAAGATCAGCATAATTTAGGGAGTTCTAAATATGTTTTCTTTAGAAAACTCATATAAAAATTAACCTCTTGAGTTATGACGTATGCAACGTACATTATGCTACTCTGGTAATTTCCAGCAATCACATACGCAGCATACGTCCTGGTATCTGCCTAATTTTTTAATTAGACATAACGCAGTCTTACCAAAATGATTTAACATTTATTTTTCTTTTAGAAAATTATCAATTTTCCATAAATAAAGTAAAAGAGAATTACCTGTTAAATATTTGTGGTGCAAATTCAAATTTCATAAAAATAATAATTAAAAAAACTGCTTTATATGGCAATATTAGTTGCGAGTGACATACATTATCAGCTTTAGAGAGCATGGGGATAATAGAGCACACTTATGGATTACTGTTAAATATACATGGCGTGTGTTAAATGTTCATTCAATAAATCCCATTCATAATGTCACAAAGGTAAAGGATAGTAAGCTACCTTAAACCAGGATTGCTTTAACACCACGGGATATCTTTGTCACCTTACAGTCGATCGGTTTTTTTATTATTTTATATGTATTTATTGGTGAGTTTCATACGCGTGTTTAATTCTCGCTTTTCTACAGGTCTTAGAGAGTAAGTTAAAAGTTAGAACCTACAAAACCCCACCAGGTTTAATTGTAGTTGGAAAGTTTATTGTACCAGAAATTATTGTAGTTGTACTGAGAAGAATGTTTGAAACACAATGGTAGCTGTCAGTAATAGCATAAGTAAAAAAACATTAGCTGCTACAGCATTCCAAATATTACGTACACACTTGTCAATGATTTCTTGAAAAAAAAAAAAAAACACCAAGTCTGAGTATCGTCCATCAGTCCTTATTCATGAAGAAGATCAGATGATTTCCAAGACCTTGGGAGTCGTAGTGGACTGGGAATTAACCTTAAACAAGCACTATGTTAGGGTGATATTTAAAAAATACCCCAATTGGAAGAGCGTTTATAAGCAATCTTAATTTATTGCAATAAATCATAAAGTTTAATCGTTCAAACACCCCTAGGTTTTTTATTTTGCGTCAACATCTAAGGTGACTTTGTCATAAATCTTCTATTGTGAGTATTTGAAGCAGTTTGGGGACAAAGTAGCCCCGAACCCGGAGTAACTTTTTCACCCTTCTCTTTATTTTTTTTCTTTACAGTACCTCCGTATCCATTTGATTCAGCTTTGAAGTTAATAGAAATCATTAAGTGACCCTTTTTTACACCCGAATTAAAAGAATATGTACAAAAATATGTCTGAAACTTGTCAAAGTACAGTACGTAAAACAACTCACCAAGATGAGCACAATAAAGTATCACGAAACTGTATGACAACTAGGATTCCCAATTCCAGATTTACAAAAAATGCACTTTTAAAGTGAAAACTTTCTTCTTTGCCTTGAATTCCGTCTAAACAGCTTTGTTTTGCACAACAAATTTTCTCAAATATTTAATAATAGTTATACCGTGCAGCATGAAGACATTCTGCCTTTTTTTAAACTTATTATATTCTTTGAAACAAATATTTCAATATAAAATAAATGTGCGTTGAGCGTCCTATCAATTAAGTTGCAAAACACTATAATATTATATTAGATTAATTTATAACACAATTATTCAATCGGTAAATAGATTACAACAGATGTAAATTTCCACCCACATGGAAAATTTGCATCGGTCACTACCATATTGTAACAAGCATTGCAATGGCGATATATCTTTGCACGATATAATGCACACTTATGTTGTCAGGCTTGCACATACATTAGATCTTTACAATGTCTGGCTGAATGTTAGACCAATAGGATCGGTGAATCTGCTGAGAAAATATTATAAAACAGTTGTCCGAATAACATATGTGAAACTCAGCCTTGATACTATGACGTAGGTTATCCGATAATTTATTAAGATTCAAAGCGTTTGGCAACATTTATGACAAACGGAAAATGTCAGTCAGTATTGAATATATAATTTTCGTATACTGTCTCATAAAAAAAAACTTTGATACTTTAACGCAGATAAATATTGTTTTTTAGTACATTTACTGACTATTTCTTGCCAAAAGACCCCCTGACCCACTTTAGCTAATATCCGGATGTTCTTATCTAGTGTAGTATATATCTTCAAAAATAAATAAGTAAATAAAATAAAAACAAAGAACGAAAATTGATACTAATATATATATATATATTTCAAATAAACCTTCAGTTACCTTTATTATTCTTTTTTTACTTTTAATGATTGCCTGAAACTTGAATTAAATAGGTAAATGTTTATTTCAATATTCAAGCTATATTTGCTGTACAGTCATAAATACCAGACAATGTATTGAAACAGTAAACTGTTACTAGTTGCAATTTTGTTTCTATGTAATTGGTAATAAATTTTATAAATTTTATTCATAATAATTTTTATTTTTTCGAAGGAAATCGTCTGAATCTTCTTCTTCCTCTTTGAAAGATTATATAGAGTATTAAATTCTTTAATCCAATTGAATACTTTAAATGCAAATCAAATAAGGTAGTCTGGTGTAATAACGCCAGGCGGAGTAATGACGTCCAGTGCTAATATTATGCATAATTATGAAATAATCTGGTAAATGACACCCATGTGCTCTGCGCAGAAGGGTTTTGAGTCATATAAATCGCAAAAACAGCTTCAAGTTAATTTGTTTTATTTTTAGGTCTTATTGTTTTACAAAGCAACTAAAATTAACGCTTGATCTAAAATTTGCGAGATACGTTTTATGATGTGAAGACTATTTTTTTAATCTGGAAATACTTTGTTAATTACATAAATTTGTAGTACATTTCATAGACTTTCAAAATGTTGTTGAAGATTTTAGATATCTTCTCGAGATAGTTTGTAATTTAAAATGTACAGCGCAATAACTATAACGGGGTAATAACGCCAATCCTTGGCATTAATACCCCTGTTGACTCCCTACACTGGCCGAGCTACATCCTAAATACTGATTCAAATAAACACAGTTAAAACTGTGCAATGTTTCTAGTAATTCTATTTAAGCGGTCCTTTTTAAGCAAAAAGAAGCTCACGGTTTGATATTCTTTTGCCTCATCCTCCCCCCCCCCACACACCACACCTTTACTTTTCTTACACTTTCACAAAAATTGAACATTTTCAATAGCTTAGAATGCAATTTGTCAATTTCTAAGTTTGTACTTTTAGAATTGGGCAATCTACATGCAATTATTCCATCTTATTTCACAGTAGTGTTTGCATGGCGTTATTATCCATATAGGTGAGTAATAACGCCAAATAGCATTGGTCAAGAAATCAATCCATTACATTTTATGAATACATATCTGTTATTTTTTTTTTTTTTATATAGATAGTCAATGAGTTGCTGTATCAAATCATATATTTGTTTGAAAAATACAATCTAAAACTGAGCCGTGAAAATTGGTAGAACCTTAACGTGGCGTTATTACCCCAAGGTACCTTATATATACATATACATATATGCATATATATATTTCAAATAAACCTTCATTTACTTTATTATTGATTTTTTACATTTAATGATTGCCTGGAACTTGAATTAAATAGGTAAATGTTTATTTCAAAAATCAAGCTATATTTGCTGTACAGTCATAAATATCCAGACAATGTATTGAACCAGTAAACTGTTACTAGTTTCAATTTTGTTTCTATGTAATTTTGGTATTAAATTTCATAAATTTTATTCATAATAAATTTTATTCTTTCGAAGGAAATTATCTAAATCTTCTTCTTCTTCTTCTTTGAAAGTTTATATACAGTATTAAATTCAAATAAACCTTCATTTACCTTATTATTCATGTTTTAGATTTAATGTTTGCCTGAAACTTGAATTAAATAGGTATATGTTTATTTCAACATTCAAGCTGTATTTGCTGTACAGTCATATATATTCAGACAATGTATTAAAACAGTAAACTGTTATTATTTGCAATTTTGTTTCCTTGTAATTTGTAACAAAATTTATTTAAATGCATTTCATGTATAAGTAAAAAATATATTAAATATAACTTTATTTCTCCCATTAAAATACCTTTTTTTTAATAGAGAAATGTTCAAAATTATTGTATGTTTACATATCGACCGAAATTTGTTAGCATAAAAAATCATCCTTGTCTTTAGAGGAAATCGTTTTGATACTACACAATTTTGTCTACATGTAATTGGTAACAAAATTTATTTAAATGCATTTTTATGTATAAGTAAAAAATATATGAAATATATCTTTATTTCTCCCATTAAAAGGCTTTTTTTGTACAACGAAGTGCTTTGTTCAAAATTGTATGTTTACATATCGACCGAAATTTCTTACCATTAAAAAAAAGCATCGTTGTCATTAGAGAGAAATCGAAGTCAAAATCCGTTACCTATACGTCATTTGCATTCATCCCTATAATTAAAGTCAAATCGAAATTAGAATGTATTTCTTACTTGCAATTTATTAATGAAACGAACTCCATTCATTTCATAATCTGTTTAAATAAATCTGTGGATAAACATCAATTAAAAAAAGTAAAGATATTAACGCAATTGTATTGCCAGTATAATGATGATATCGTTCCTGAGACATGATAATTTAGTTCTGAATAACATGCTTTTAAATCTAAGTAATCATTAAATTTTATCCTTTCAAATATATCTATTTAATATTTCTTCTTCATCTTCTTTTTAGAGGATGTATAAAGCATTAAGTTCTTTAGGCCAATTAAATACTTTAAATGCAAATCAATTATAAATATTCCTTCGAAATAAGCCTTCATTTAAATATTACTATTTATTTATTTTCAGATGTAATGATTGCTGGAATTCGAATCCAAAGCAGTTGAATGTTTATTTCGGTATTCGAGCAAAATTTTCTGTACAGAAATAAATCTCCAAACAATTTATTAAAATATTATTTAGTGTATATGATAGAAAAAAGTTACATTAAATAATATTCAAATTAAATTAAACTTAAAAATGAAAAGAAATGAAATATTTTTAATTACATTCAAAATGTATATTCTTTTAAAATCACAAACCAAATATAAATATTCATTCAAAATAAACTTTAATTTACCTTTTACTATTATTTTTCATATATAATGATCGCTGGAACTCGAATCTAATGCAGTTGCATGTGTTAATGTTTATTTCCGTATTAAAGTAATATTTTCTGTACAGTCATAAATTTCCAGAAAATTTATTAAAACACCATTTAGTGTATATGATAGGAAAAAGTAACATTAAAAGATATTTAAATTAAATTATACTTAAAAAGTGAAAAAAAATGAAATATTTTTTTTAATTACAATCAGACAAAAATATCTAACACTAATTAATCCAGGTATGCAATCGCTTTCAATAAACGAGAGATTAGATCATGACAGACCAGTAAATTTTAAGAGTATTCTTCATCTCATTTAAAGATAGAATTTTTAAATTGAAATATGTTGAATAATATTATGAATAGATAATCTATGAATAGATCATTGACAGGTAACAAATTAAAAATAACAAAAATAAAAGAAATTATAAAAACATAGTTTTTCAATACTTAAAGAAGAAAAAAAAACATCGATTTGCCTGCGAAGGAAGACAAACGGTTATATATATATTTATATATATATATATATAAATGTATATATATATATATATTATTTAACATAATTTAAGGAATGGTTTTCACATAACTTAGTGGTCAAACACATTGCAGTATCCCAATACAGTAAAAAAATTAGACTCAAGGCGTGTAAAAAATATGCAATCTTAATTGCTTTTTGAGATAATAAAATAAATATCAAAAAGTCCTTCCGGCAATGCCGGGAGGAAGAGGTAGCTTTCATATACTTATATATTTATTTTTTTATTTTAAGGTAAGTTACATTGTTCAAAAATACTAAGCTCAAATTAGTGGAAATAATCTTATAAAAGTCCTTCCGGCAATGCCGGGAGGAAGAGGTAGCTTTCATATACTTACATATTTATTTATTTATTTTAAGGTAAGTTACATTGTTCAAAAATACTAAGCTCAAATTAGTAGAAATAATCTTATAAAATTAGTGATTTTATAAGATTGAATACTAGTTTTTGTCAAGACTGAATATTAATAGGAATTTTTAGAAATTAGTCATCTTTTATTCAACCTGGTTTTATTTTAAGCGATTTAGAGAGTCACCAAATTCCACGATATCATAAAGTGTATGCCATTTTAAAGCAACATTGTGGATCGTTCAGATCAGACCGTTTCAAAATGTCAGCCATAAGCAAAATTCAAAGTGCTATAACTCAATCATTTTTTAAAATATAGACAAAATAAAAAGTGTTCCGGAATTGTTGTTTTAAGTTCTAACACGTAAAAGAAAAATATTTTTCAACTTTTAATTTTTTCGCATTTAATTTTAAATTTTAAATTAAAAAAAAAAATTAAAATGGCCACCATTTTGAAACAAAATGGTGGATGATGCTGGCCAACGAACTCGGTCGAGACATTTGTATGTACTATGTACATACCAAGTTTCATTGAAATCGGTTCATAAATACGCGTGTTATCACTTGACAAAAATCAGATCGTTTCAAAATGTCAGACATAAGAAAAATTCAAAGTGCTATAACTCAATCATTTTGTAAGATATAGACAAAATAAAAAGTGTTCTGGAATTGTTGTTTTAAGTTCTAACACGTAAAAGAAAAATATTTTTTAAATTTGGATTTTTTTGCATTAAATTTTAAATTTTAAAATTTTTTAAAAATTTAAAATGGCCACCATTTTGAAACAAAATGGCGGATGATGCTGGCCAACGAACTCGGTCGAGACATTTGTATGTACTATGTACATACCAAGATTCATTGAAATCGGTTCATAAATACGCGTGTTATCACGTGACAAAAATTAGATCGTTTCAAAATGTCAGCCATAAGAAAAATTCAAAGTGCTATAACTCAATCATTTTTTAAGATATAGACAAAATAAAAAGTGTTCTGGAACCGTTGTTTTAAGTTCTAAAACGTAAAAGAAAAATATTTTTCAACCTTTAATTTTTTCGCATTTAATTTTAAATTTTAAATTTTTTAAAAAATTTAAAATGGCCGCCATTTTGAAACAAAATGGCGGATGATGCTGACCACCGAACTCGGTCGAGACATTTGTATGTACTATGTACATACCAAGTTTCATTCAAATCGGTTCATAAATACGTTAGTTATCGCATGACAAAAATCAGATATATATATATATATATATATATATATATATATGGTTATATATATATATATATATATATATATATGTCAACATTTGAACGGAGGGTGTTTTTGGGGTCTGGGGGTCATGATCGGTGAAAATATACCAAAATTTTCCGGAAGTGCTTTCCTCCGGACGGCTGCAATAGGTAGCTTTTTACTTTTTGTAATGAAAGCTACCTAATTGGATTGAACAACAACAACTTAAATTCGTGCGTTATGTCGAAATAACTATCTGAGATATGTGTAGAATAGAAACATATGACCAAGAGAGCAGAATCGAATGCTTCACGCCAGGATGTTTAATGTAATGCTAAGTCATGTCAGAGAATTTAGTTGATTAGGGAAATCAGCATTACTTTATATCATGTGAATGAAAAAAGAAATTGTACGATCTGTAGATAGAAAATAAATTGATATTTATTTTATAAATATATCTATGTAACTCAGTTTTTTTAAATACAGGTGATACGATTTGCAGTAGAATTTGAAAAAAAGTACGATATGTACATTATGTATGCTTGTAAACAAATTGTGTAGCGTAATTTATAAATTTTCTGCAAAACTCACTCGTTATTTATTGAATTTATCTAAATCTAGCTTACCTTTATATTTGAGTTTGATTCAATCTACCAATAAATTGTTCATTTATTCATTTTTTTATTAAAATTGAAAAAATTGAAATTATCAAATTCTACTAAATTCAATTATTTATTTCATTATATAAAGCATTATTTTATGATTTAATAATAATAATAATAGTAATAATGTAGATATTTGTAACTGTTTACATAGATTTTTATATGTTTAATCTTAAGAAAAGAAAAGAAAATTCTTAAAAAAGCAAAATATATATTGTTTTTATGATTTTTTTCGATTCTCTACTTGAATTAGTCAGATAATTTAAATACTGTAAAATTATAATGCAATGACAAGCTTCCCTCTGTAGTGAAAAATTGGATTTAATGGAAGATGTTCTATTGAGGAAAAAATACAGTGAAGTAACAGATTAATGCTTATGTACTAGCAATCCCAATACGTACACTTCTTTCATTGTTTAAACTAATTGCAGTAACAGGGCTGCTACAGGTGACTATCTTTATATTCTGCTCACACCAGCATTTTTCTAAGATAAATTTCGGAATTTATTTGTTTTGGAAATGTTGTCGAAGTGTATGTTAGAGATTTTGTATTGCTAAAGTGGTGCTAATTGTAATTAAAAAATAATAATCCGTGGCAGCCCTGGAGTATCTGCAATTATAAAATCTAGTAACGTCCTTCTGACATTTTGGTTCAACTTGAGCTGAAAATATTGGATCGAGAATTCCCGACTTCAAGTTTTCAGCTATTTCCGCAAGGAACTTAGTTCAAGTTATGACACATGTTTTATTAGAGTAAGAAGAAAAAACTGTAATTGGTGTACTACTCTCTTCTAAATAAGGTACTTAAATTGTTACTACATCGTGGAACAAAGAAATAGAAAAGCAGACGCTGCATCTTAAAGCTTTGACAATCAATAATGAAGAAATATCATTTGAATTAATGGCCGGATTTCATTCCTAAATAATGTTTTCAAATTCTTTAAAAAATTTTATTTAGGTTCAAAATTCTATTTGTTTATTTTAAAATGTATGTTTCTTAATTTTCTCGTCTTCAAATAGAAAATTAATCATTTAAATTTCCATAATATTATTCATCTGGATAAAATGATTAAAAGATCAAGTGATATAACATATTTTAGGCTTACGTAATGTTTTAGCTAATTGAATGTTTCAGTACAAAAAGAAAATACGCATTTTGTTTTTAAAGAATTGAACTAAACAACATATAAATTACTAAAACTATCATTAATGTTACTTTTTTTTAAAAAATATAATAATATTTTATTTATTTATCTATTTATTTTTAGTTTTTAAATGATTTTTTTTCAGTTATTTTTTAATTGTTATTTTATTTAAAAACATTTTTTATATCCAAACTGAAAATAATTTCTGGCTGCGATAAATGCTAAATATATCAGCGTTCAGTGAGGAGCTTAAAATACGTATGTAACAAATTGCATGTGCATAACAAATTGAAAATATATGTATATACCTGACAAAATGCAAAACTCATTACTGCATCTGTAGTACGATAAATTTGAAATGATTTCAAAATATCTTTTTTTTAATTTAATTTATCTATAACTCTTTAAATACATTCGACAGTAACGTTCCATTGGAATGTTTCTGTTTAAGTGGGTTCTTTACCAAGATTGTAGCAATCTGAAAATTTTAACAACTAAAATTAAATATTTATCAATGATTATCGATGTCTCAATTAATTTTTATGCTACTATACGTAGATATCAGAAGCATAGTTTTGAAAATAAGTAAAGAAGCTGCGTGTAATACAGCTTATAAATTTATTCTTATAATATTAATAATTTTGAATTTGAAAACTGTTATTATTCGTTTTTACTTGTAAAAAATCGTGGTTTAAAATCTGATGAATCATTGAAATCAATATCTGCAAATAAAAATTGCCAACTGAAAAATAAATCTGTTTTATTTATTTATTTTTTGTGATAAACAGAATAACTTTAAACGCTTAAAAAAATTACTTCATTAAAATTCAAATGTTTGACAAACAAATATTTAAATTATTATAGTACAAATTATATTTAATTATATTTAAGCAGGTAGCTTCATAATTCTGGGATTTGAATATCATTAAAATTCAGAATAAGACTGGAAATACTGTTAGATCCATTTAACTTGATTTCAAGATACTTATATATTTACTTATTTATATTTAACTTCCAAAATATATTTGAGAATGACTTTTAATTGGAATTTATCTATTAAAGTGCGTTCTTTTTCGAAAATACATATCTTTTCATTTGATACTTCCTTAGGAATTCGGAAATTTTAATAACTGGAATCAAAGGTACATCTATTACCGTACCAATGTCCCAATTAATTTGTATGTTGATGCATTTAAACCACAGGAGCATACTTTTTAAAACAAATAAGGAAGTTACCCGTAATTAATTTATTACTCCTGTACTAATATTATCGATTTCAGTGATTTTATTACAACATTCTTTCTCATTGCGAAAAGAATTTAAGATTAGAAAGAAAAAAAAGTAAAATGGTTTTATTTGATTGTTGAAATGTTTCATCTCTTTTGAACCATCTTTAAAACAAATCAAAACTAGCATGTTTCAATTCTTCTTGAGTCATTTTCAAAACAAATAAAAATTAACATGTTTCCACTCTTCATCAGTCATTTTCAAAATAATAAATATAATTTTTCTTTCTTTTAAAATTGTCGTGAACGGAGTTGTAACATACCAACAAACAAGCAAAACCTTTTTACTATTAAATAAAAAAAAAAATAATAATAATCTTAAATTTTTTTAGAAATGAAAAAGAATGTATTATAACAAGGAGTTAGTGTATTATATATTTACATAATTATAGCTTTTATTATTATTTCTTGTTCTTGTAAACGATCTTGGTTTAAAATATAACAAATCATTGAAATTTTTATTTTCAAATCGAAACAGACAATTAAAAAAATATGTTTCATTTCCTAGATGAAGATAAACTGAATAACTTAAACTGCTTTAAAACACAACTTGCTATATTACATTTTAAATGCAAAAACAAAAATATCAAATTTGTACTCTTTAAAAATATTTTCAAACTTTTTTTTTCTTTTTACGCAGATGATGATGATAATTTAATCACGTATTTGTGAAACTCAATCAATTTTATTTTGTTATTGTTGTATAAAGCATATTTTGTTTATTTTTTTATTTATTTTTGTAATCGATTCTATGTAAAAAAAAATATTGCGTCTTATTATGTGACAGGTTTTTTTTAAATTTTGATAAATAATTTAAGACGAACTGAATAGGTAAAAGAAAAAAAACTTTCGGCATTTTTCAGATTTATAAGATAAAATTGTACGCTTGTTTTAACAGGGTTTTTTTTTACAAACATTCGGTTAGTTATTAATATTTTAGAAAGTTCATTCTCATAGGTTTTTAAATAAATATTCGAATGCGCTTTTTTAGAGTGGAGAGATTGTTAAAAATTTCAAGGGTTTATCAATTAACGTAAACTTGCACTTTTGTTATTTTTTATAGAAATTTATAGTTGTACAATATATATTTATATTTGACAATATATATTTAACAATATATACAATAATAATATCTTCACAAAAATCTTTAGATCCTGTTTAATGCAAGATTCTGTCTTTATTTTAGTATTATGTAAAGGAGAATAATTTATATGTGATGAATACATAAAACTTAGTGTTAAATGTAACAATATCCAGATAAGAAATTTAAATATAGATGTAATTAAGGAAATATTATTGAGATAGTTGACTATTTATAAGTAATATTAGTAAAGTTGTAATAATTTAATTTAGGATGCATATGAAACATAGCGTAAACTTTCAACGTAAATAAAGTAGAACAAGACCAACAAATAAACGTCAAACTATTTATTTAAAAAATCTTGTTTGAATGGTTTTTATAAAATACTACTAAAGATATCTGTAGTTTAATATATCTGTAGACTTAAAGATATGGGTATATTAAAGATATGGGTATATAGACTTAAAGATATATTTATTGATATCGCAAATGTCGATAATAATCCTTATATTTAAATCAATAATAAAACAACAAGCTTTCTAAAACTGAAAATTAAACAATCTTTCTTTATTTTAGCCCATTAAAAGTTTTTATTTTATTTTATTTTATTTTATTTTAAATTTTAAAAAATGAACATGTTTGCATGCCTTCTGGAATTTTTTTCAAGAAACGGTATCCTCTACTATCTTTTTGAAATCTTAAAATGCAATGTTTAAATGTAACTATAAAAGTAGTAGACATATCTTATTAAGTAAACGTTAAAAATATGTTTTTCATTCATTACCCTTTTCAACATTCTATTAATCGAGAAAAAAATAATTTACAGTTTGAAAGAATAAATGTATCTATAGTATCAATTCAATTACTTTCAAAATTTTACTATCATCATTCATATATATTTTTTATTTCAACTTTTATATATTTACGAAAATAAGTCATTTACTTTCAGAATTAGGCTCCGTAATGTTAAGTACATGGACTTTTGATTCATTTTATATTAAAAATATTTCTCGGTGAAATTAATATTTTTAACTTTTTTTTTTCGATGGTTTTTAAAGCATGTTTCTTTTTTTCATAGTTCTCAAAATATTTTACAAATCTACGTTTAATTTTATATCTTACGTGTTAAAAGGTGACGAACTGTGAGTAAAATTTTAACGTTTCATATGGAATTAAATATATATTGTAGAAAAAAAAATAAATATCTTTTATGAAGTATATAGAGAAAATAGAAGTTACAAATATTAAGTTCCGGAGGGGATATTTTAAATATACAAATGCGTAAAACACTCATAGATTTTTATAATACTGAGGTGAATTTGGAAGCTGAGGAACCAGACTCTTTAAAATCTGACAAATAAGTAAAAGTTTTCGATAAATTTCATTTTAAAAATGTTAAGAATGTTTTCGCGTCTTATCTTTTTTTCGGATCGAAAGTGATTTAAACATTTTAATCCAATTAAATGCTTTAAATAAAATCATATAATTATATTCAACTAGTCACAGATTTCCTTACATGAAGGTAATGATTACAATTTAGAATAGCATTTTCTGTAATGAAACCTACTTTATTGTTATTGCCGTTTAAAAAGTATTTTTAAGGGAAAATCCTATTATGTTATATATAAAAATATATATAAATCCTATTTTAAATTATTATTAAAAGATATGCGGTTCAAATTTTTTGACAGAGTTTTTGAGCTAGCTATGTCTGTTATATCAGTTATATTTATTTTCTATAGTTAAATAAATATATGTGTATATAAATAAACGGTCAAGAGTGAGCATTACTCACCCTCAATGTGTTCCGTACTGTTAAAATATGAATTATGAATTGTATTACGAAAAATATCTTTGCCAAAAGAAAGCTTTTGAAAAAACTGTATAACGTAAGGTTCACCATAACTATATATACTAGAAAAACATAAATCGATATACAATAAAAGTTCAAAATGGTATGTAGCCCAAATAATATAAAATATTGGTGTTTTGTATAACACTCTTTCAAATGTTTTCCTAAATTGTTTATGGAGATTTTAATTCAGTGTTGAAAGTAAAAATAGTGCATATTAAAATTTATATAGCATTTCATAAAATAAATTCAGTGAGGTATTAATCATTTTTCAGAGTATACCTAAAACAAAACAACCCTTTTAAAAACTTTAAATTTGGCAGAGTGATAAACGAGTATCGAAAGGAGGTCGCAAAGTTTCAACCCTGTTTGATCCGTGCGCATTTTTCTAGATCGTTTTTTAAATAACTTTTAAAGACACAGAAAGTGTATTGAGTGATAAACTTCATACAATCTAGTTTTGAATACCATACAGCTCATATTCAAAATATATGAATAATTGAGAAAAAGTAATAAGAAAAAATTATTTGTCATTTATTTATTTTTTATACTAAGTAAATGCAATTAAATTTCTTATAAATTAAATCTGGAATGTTTAGATAAGATTTTAACATTTATAAAATATAAAATACAGCACAATAAATTAGGTATACAGCTTCCTTAAACACACCAGAATATTAGAATAAAATTTAGATTGGTTCAAAATATTAGAATATTTTATTTTACGCAACAATATTACCTTATGAATATGAAGTAAATGGTAGTTAATATTTTGTAGCATCCCCTTTAGCTTTCATAACAGCGTACAATCGATCTTGCATACTATATACAAGGTGTTTACAAACATTTCTATCAATATTAGCCCAAATAGACTTTATACGTGCCACTAACTCAGTTTTACTTGAAGGAGGATTTTCTTGAAGTTTTTTCTTCATTATACACCATAAATTTTCGATGGGATTAAGATCTGGTGAATTTGGTGGCCAAGGAAGTACCTTAATGTTGCGTTGTCGGAACCAATTCTTAGTTGACACCGATGTATGCGGGGACGCTAAATCTTGTTGAAAGATGAAATCATCTTCAAATAAATCTTCTGATGATGGAATCATGTAATATTCTAAAATTTCTTGATATATCAGAGAGTTAACCTTTTCGTAGACGATGCATAACTTTCCAGGTCCTTCTGCACTCATACAACCCCAAACCATGACATTAGCAGCAAATTTTACGGAACGTTTAAGGCATTCTTTATCAAATGCTTCTTGCTTCATTCTCCAAACTCGAATACCTTGATTACCATATGAAACACAAAACATCCTTTCATCACTAAATAATATATTTTTCCAATCTTCATTGCTCCATAAACGTCTTGATTTACACCAATTCAATCTTATACGCTTTTGTCTTGCAGTCATGAGAGGTTTTGTTTTCGGTACACGAGATTCAAATTTAAATTTAAGGAGACGTCTTAATGTTGTCGATGTAGAAACTTCAACTCCGTCTTCTTTCCATTTTCGGTGCAAGAATCGCACACTTTTAAAATGGTTTTTCTTAACTATACGCTTCAGTGTCCTGTCATCTCTAGCAGATGTTTTTGGTTTTCGGCCACCATTTCGGCGATTATTTTGAAATTTTCCAATTTTTGAATATTGTGTTAGTATTTTACTAACGCTCGATTGCGAACAATGTAAATAATTCGCTATAAAACATTGATTTTTACCGAGCCGATACAAATCAACCATACGAAGTTTAGTAGATTCAGGAATATCACTCACACGGCCCATTTTAAGACGAAAAAGAAACAAATTGCAAAAAAGAATACTGATTTTAAATAAAATAGTCTGAATTTAATCAATGATGCCACCAGTTAAAAATTGGTAATAATTAAAGGAGAATTAATGTGAAATATTCTAATATTTTGAACCACTTGAATAAATATTCTAATATTTTGAATTTTCAAAATAATTTTTTTGCAATTAATCTTTTCAAAAATGATATTAAATTTAAGATAACAAGTAAGTTTAATCAACAATAAGTTCTTAATAAAAATATCGTTTGCATATTTTCATTAAAAGACATTAAATTACCAAACGATATTTTCAATTTCTAAAAACAAGGTAATTATTCTAATATTTTGAATATGAGCTGTACTATTTATGTAATTAGTTCGAATTAAATTAGTCCGTTTTCAACAATTTTATGTGTATTGCTTTTATATCACTATTGAGTATTGATTTACTCAAATATATCATTGAAAGTTGTAATCTAGGCATTAAAAGCTCATGGCACACCGAGTACATCGCATCTATCCTTATGAATGTGGAAACCGTCCGTGTCTTTAAGGGTTAATATGCTGGCTAAATATCAACTATTTTTTCTTCGATAATATTTATTAACAATGGCTTTGTATTTCTAGTGCGTTAAGTACCGACAGCGCTCCTCAACATCTTTGCTAAATGCCCGTAAATAGAAACTTATGTATAACGTAAAAATACGCTTTTCTAAAAAAAATGAGACCCAGGATAATCACTATAGTTTTTCAGCAAGGAAACCATAGCATTCCATACCCACGTAGTTCCCATGTATTTCCAAATTATAGCAAATCGTCCATAATTTTTATTTCAGCATATTCGGAAATAGATGGGAGAGGGGAGATAAAATTTTCAATTGCATTTTCAACAACATCTCTGAAAATATAGTACCTAAAATTAAAAGAAATATATTTTTGAGATTAGCGTTGCAAAAGCTTTCACACAATATATAATATATTAAAAAAGATTCTATTTTCAAATAGCGTAATTACCAAACTCTATATTTTAATTATGATTGTGATATTATATATTATTATTTATATATTGTGATATATCATGCTTAATATATTTGTGAATGTTTAATAATCTGCATGTATGTGTGTCTATAGTCTTTATTGCTTCCTCCAATCTGAATTTTTTTATGTTCCATAGTTCACGAGTAAAATGACTGCGACAAATACAGAGAGTAATCTCATAATGATTCAGTTTTTTACTTTTAAATTAAATAACCCTGAAACGAATGACTTTCTTTATAGCATTGCTTTCATAAATACATTTACGATTATTTCTTTAAATAACATCACATTAAGTTAATGCACTTTTTTAATACTTAAATACATTTACGCGTCTCACGGAATTTCATAAAAAAATACTAATAATAAATAAAGTTTAGTAGACATATTGTATCATATCTTGCTAAAAGAAATTTGTATTCTACATATAAGATAAGTCTATATATTTAAATATTAACAGATGAATTTCAAAATTCATCTATCAAATTTTAAAGATAGTAATGCCAATAATGTCATTACTAATCATATTTACTTCTGATATTTTAGCATTATTATTATTTTTTTTAATTCAAAATACATTTGTATGCGATCAGAATGAATCAAAAGAATGAATTTCTTAAAAACAAAGCTCCGTATTTCAAACGTTCCTTTTTTTCTCGATGTAAAATATATGACTTTAATCATTTTAACTTAATTAATTCTCTAATTGAAAATGAAATTATTTAATTAAAAAACTATTTACTTTTAAATCTCTTTTTTTCGAATATAATGATCACATTTTAGTCACGTACCTGTGTGAATAAGCATTCATTGTTGATGAATTTCTTTAAAATGTTATTTTTTCGAAAGTCTTTGCTTTTAAAATCCATTTCCTGAATACATAAAATAATGTCTATAAAATAATTTATATGCTATATATAATATTAATTGCTTTTTGACTGATGCTCTTTGTCAACACAAATTAGAAAAATACGTATAAACGTCACTTGAAAACAGCAAAATATCTTAATATTTGCTTAAAATGATAAAACAAACATTGCAAAGGATATATAAATATATATATATATAGATAGATAGATATGTGTGTGTGTGTGTGTGTGTTTATGTATGTATGTATGTATGTATGTATATATATCTTTAACTTGAGGTTTGATATGTTTCCTTGTTCTGACATTATTAAAATTTCAAATGATTATATTTTCGCAAAAGAAAATTTTAACTGAAAACTGGTAAACAAAAATCCCGCAAACGCAGATACATTGAAACTGTCTGCAACATAAAAAATGAATATTTGTGGACGTAAGTTATGTGATTTTATTGATTTATTATTCTACAGAGCATCTGTTTCGAAATTTTATTACGCTCTAAGGAAGCAGAATTATTGCATATATTCTCACTGTACCTCCTCTATTCATTTCAATTCTTTCACCGAGATAATATATGCAATGATCCAGCTTTACAATACTAGGAATTACTGTAAGCAAATCGATTTTTCACGCAAAGGTTGTAAAATATTCCATATTAAACTAAATATGGAAGATTTTTATAAGAAATAACTTTAATGACAGAAATGCAGTGTACAGTATTTAATAGTCGTCAAAAATGTGACTATTAATTATTGTAAGAAATCAGGAAGACGCTTCACACAGATGCTAAAGATCTTCAGGTTGTTATTTTTTTTTTTTGTATTGGATACATGACAGGCAGTCTAAACTATTTAAAAAACTGAGGAATATCTTAATTTCCAAAACTTCATAACTGTTGTAAAAAAAAAAAAAAAAAAAAAAAAAAAAAAAAAAAAAAAATTGTTAACGAGTTATTTAATCGAATAAATTAAATTGTCAATTTTTTTTGTCACAAAGTCAGAAATTGAATCAGAAAGAAAGTTATTTCTAAAGTTAAGCTAAAACAATAAAAAATGTGATTACTAAAAAGCGAGTTTTATGCATAAAAGTGTAAATAAATCTTTTAATCCACATCTCGCAGCTTAGGAAAAGATAGAAAAGAAAGAATATTTTATAAGTTACAAACTTTTTAAAGGTATATTAAGTTGTTCGATAAACTGAATTACTGAGTCTTAAATATCTTTTTTTATAAGTTTTAAGTCCAACTTTTGTTAAAGTATTCTTAATTCAACTCATAAATATATTTCTTTAATGAACTATATTGTTTACTCACAAACATTTCAGCAAATTAAAAAAACTTTTGAAAAATGTGTTAGTGAATGAAAACGGTGTCTATTTCTTTCTACGCAGTCTGCTGGAGAAGACTTGATGATTATTTTCTTTAATCATAAAAGTGAGATCTGTCAGCATGCTGTGCCTCAAAAGACCACTGTCAATTGTGAATATTATGCTTCAGTTTGGAAAATTTGGCGACAAAACTTAACTAGAAACGTCGTGTACGTAATTGAATATTACATCATAATAATGCTTGCCCACGTATCACTGCTTCAGTTTAATATTATTTTAGTACACGCAATGTTAAAATCATGCCAAATGCCCTTTACAATCCAATCTTCACACCAGGTGATTTTCTGGCTCTTTCCAACGTTCAAGGAAAAACTCCTCGGCAGACAATTTAATACAGGTTCTCAGCAGTGCAGGGTTCTTTAATGTAGCTTGTAGAAGAAGGATTTTTTACTTGTTTTCAAAAGCTGGTTGAACGATGTAAACATTGTATATAATAGGAGAAAATTTATTTTTTTGATGCAAGAATATATATATATATTTAGGAATTTACTTTAATTTTTATGGAACAGCCCTTTTACTTTTACGCCTGCATTTTTTGTATAATCTATTTGAACATATTTAAGAATCGAAAAAAAATTACTCATTTTAAACAAGATAAATATATCAAAATTAAGAATACTGTCATTGTTCAAACACGATATTTTTTACTCTTAAATAATATTTGTCCGAAATCTAACAAATCATTAAATGTAATCTCTACAAAAGAAAGGAACTAATTTCAAAAATTTTAATAATTTTTTTTAGGATGCTTGGTACATTAAACGCTATGGTTTAATTACATATCGGTCTTTAAATACAGATAAAATATTTACTATTATCAATTAAACTTTCCTTTTATTTTTATTATTTTTATCCGGAAGTAATGATACCATTTAAGTCACGTACATGAAAACATAATCCTTTGTAACTCTTGTACTTAAAATGTAATTTTATAAAGATTTTCCTATTTTAATCGATTTTAAAACATTTATCTAACTTCTGATATTCGTTTTCAAAAAATACAGAACTGTACGAACATATAAATTAAAATCTCATAATACACTATCTTTATCTTCTCACGCAAATACATAAACATTCTGTACATAATCTGTTTCAAAATACATAGCAATCTACAAAATAATACGTCAGTAATAATAGAAAAGAATTGATATTAACATTAACAAAAGTGTCTTTATTTAAACACGATATATTTTTTACACGTAAATAATATTTGTTCAAGATCAAATGGATCATTAAAAATAATGTGTTCAAAAGAAATCTGCTAATTTCGAAAGATTCGTTATTTTCTCTTTTTAGGATGTAAAAGACTGTAAATACTCTAATCCAATTAAATATGGTCTTTAAATAAAAATAAATTGTTTACTATCAAATAAGCTTCCATTTTACTTTAATATTAGTTTCAAGAACTAATGCTAACACTTTAGACACGTACTTGAGTAACGCGTATTTTATCAGTTTCGTTGTTAAAGTGTCTTTTATACGGACGTTTTTCTTATTATAATCTATTTTAAGTATATTTATTTACATCATAAAATTATTTTCCAGAAAACACCACTTACACTTATCATTATAAATTTGGTTTTATAATGCAATATCTTTATCTTATTACGTAAACTCATAGACGTATGCAACTTCATCATTTGAGTAGATTGTTTCGCCGTATTTAACAATCGATTAAAGAAATCATCTGAAAAAAAGATAAAGACATAAACATTATCATTACGATCACAGTCATTGTTGAAACAGTTTTTTTTTCTAAATTATATTTGTTTAAGATCTAACGAATCATTGAAAATAATCTCCTCAAAAGAAAAGTATAATTTTAAAAGTTTCATTCATTTCACTTTTTAGTATCTGGAGCACTTTAAACACTTTATTCAAATTAAATGTAAATAAAAACCATAAACATAAATAAATACCTTAAAAAATATAAATATAATATTTATTAAGGAATAAGTGATTATTAACCTTTTATTATTCCTTTCCAGAGATATAACACTTAAGTTAAGTAATTGTCTAACGCATTTTTTTTTTTTTTTTTTTTTTTTTTTTTTTTTTTTTTTTTTTTTTGCAATTATTATTATTATTTTTTTTTTGTACTTATGTTATTCCTACTGAAATCTAAATAAAATTATTTATCCATTCTGTCAAATATTTTTCAGAAAACATTTTCCAAACTAATTACTAAAAATTCGGATCTTATAATGCAATCGCTTTATCTTACAATATAAATACACATACACATACATCTGCATTCTTTGCATAATCTCTTTTAACATGTTTAACAATCAAAAAAATAATTCTTTCCAAATAACATAATGACATAATAATTAACAATGATAATACTGTCCTTTCTAAAAAGTTGTATACATTTTTTTTTTCTTGTAAATAATATTCAAGATTGAAAGAATCATTTAAAAAAATATTGCTTGTAAAAGTGCTAATTTCGAAAGATTCTTTCATTTTTCTTTTGAAGGATGTGGAGAATTGTAAATGATATAATCCAATTAAATGTGGGCTTTGAATACTAAATAAATATTTATAATCGAATACGTTCTTATTTTCCTTGTATTATTCTTTTCCGGAGATAAGGATAGCATTTAATTCAAGTATTAGTGTAACGCAATCTTTTTTTTCTGAAATTTAATTTGCCCTCAAGGTATTCCTATCGTAATCGATTTTAAAAAGTATTTATGTATCTTCTAAAACAGTTTTCCAGAAAACGCTGACCAAACTAAGCACTAAAAATTCAGATCTTATAATACAATCTCTTT